>CM032474.1:2157318-4797317 GCA_019059595.1 Marasmia exigua | reverse complement strand
AATGTATTTTGGCGGGGTGTTACATTAAGTTATTGTAACTTTAAAGTGCTCTAGGTTTTAAGCTTCCAGACTTTTAAATTTAAGTATGGTTTTTTTTTTTTATTTTTGTACAATATCCGTGCCGAACGTGGCCACTCACATATCACAGATCCAATCCAATTGAGCGTCCAAGCCTCTTAAACTTGAAGCTTTATAAGCTTAATGGAATATATTAAACCAACGCTATTAAAATTCCTTATTTGCACACCAAAAATATCAAACTATGATTTTGATGTGCAAAAAGGTTAGGTTAGGTTAGCAATTTATTCATTTCGAGGGAATATTAAATACAACCCAAGCGAAAAGCCTTTTCTACAGAAAAACGGCCAGAAATGGGCCGAGGTAAATGAGTTCCAAGCGAATGATAGCAAAACAAAGCTTAATGTTACAAATATGTACTAAATAAGTTCCAAATTAATGACAGCAAAAACAATGCTTAATATTTTTGTCACGCTCTACCTACGTAGTGCTAATGATTTGTTTCCAACCAAGTGATTTCAGATTAGGCTCCCAAAGGGTTTAAAATGCACTAGTACTAGGCTAGCAGTCTGGGTTCAGTACTTTACCAAAGCTTTCTGCAGTCTGCTGTTTACCATCTTTTTCCTAGCGCTTAGATTAATTGCCTTAGCCGAAATTTCGGTAGGAGAAATTTCAGCTAAGGCAATTAATCTCAACAATAAACTAAACTAAATTAAAAAGTTATTTATAGTCAATAACAGAAGAAACTATGTAATAATTTTAAGGTTAACACAAAAAAATAGATGTACAAACATTTCAAAATTATCGACAATAGCTACTAAACTCAGCCTTTGCTCGGCCAAATTGTCCCAGCGCTGGTTTTCAGACTAGCCCCTTAAGGCACGTTGCCCACCAGGATTAACAAGGGGTACTATAAAAGGAGAGAATGAGGGGGAGAAAAAAATAATTAAATAGTAAGGCATGTATGTGTACGAGACTTTTTTTATGTTATAGGTGGCAGACGAGCACGGATCACCTGATGGAAAGCGATTGCCGCCGCCCATGGACACCCGCGACTCCAGTGGAGTCCCAAGTGCGCTGCCGACCTCTAAAACCCCCTTCCCTTCCTATTATTATTTCTAATTGACTGACCGGATGGCGCAATTGGTAGTGACCCTGCCTCTTACGCCAAAGGTCGTGGGTTCGATCCCCACCCTGGACGAACATTCGTGCGATGAACACTTGTGTTTGTTCAGTATCTGGGTGTAATATATGTATTTAAGTATATATTTGTGTTCCTCTGTTGTCTTATATCTGTAACACAAGTACTTAGCTACTTAGTACGGAATCAGGTCAACGTATGAGATATTGTGAGAATTATTTATTTATTTATTTAATTATTATTATACTTCCTAATTATAATTATGATTACGAGTGTTATAATGGACAATAAGACAAAAAAAATATTACCATTTTTATACGCTATTCGAATAAAGAAAGAGAAAAAAGATGACCCACATTTTTTAGTTATCATTAAATATGTGTATTTATTGAAATTTTTTTTTTTAATTATTAATTAATTTGCCGGACGTGACGTAGTCCTGAGGCTCAACGTATTGTGATGTCGGTGCTATACGTCCAATAAAAAAATTAGGTGACTTTAAGTTACTGTCATCATTTTGACTTGTCATTTTATGACCAGAGATTTTACTTTTTTTTGCTTTAATCAACGTGAGCAAAAGCGTTATTAATTTGTCATGCCGAGTGATGAAGTCACAGGAGGATTTTTACATTTTATTTTTTTTCTCCAACTATCTGTTTAAAAATTCTGAATTTATTGTTCTTAAATTTCTACGAGTCTAATCTAGAAATGGTATTTTTCATTTCGAAAAATGAATTTTGTCGTATTGTCAATTGTGTGTGTGTTTGTTATTGATCTGTGTTATGTATGAGAAGGTATGCTAAAAACGCATACCTATATTAGATATATACTCTTTTTGCAGAAAAAGTTGCAGCCCCAAGAGCACTGAATATTACCACCGTATAACAAGAGCTTCTCTGAGCGAGAATTCCTTGGATGCGGGCGACACAGGACCGATCTGTGTGGAGATCAATGGGGGAAGCCTATGTCTAGCAGTGGACGTGTATAGGCTGAAATGATGATGATGATGAACAAGAGCTTTCTTTATCTCTTTATAAACTGTGCTATTACGATGAGATGCTTGTGTGACAAGACCGAAGAGCGATTCGCCGCCACCCTAACCTAACCTTACCATGCTTTCTAAGGGGGTTCATAAAACTAAGAATAATAAAAAATACAGGGCGTCCCACGGCCATGCCACATGGAGGGAAAGTACCTTTAATATTGTAGATGGAACATCGAGGCATGGCCGTGGGACGCACTGTATATTAAAAATAAATTTATTACAATCGATAAAAGTTTGATGGAAACCCTAATGAACCAAAGTTCGTACAAGCACTGGTAAATATTTTTCTATTTTAAAACTCAACAGACCGTTATTAAATCAACAAAGTGTAATATTATTACAAATCGAACTGTACGGAATTGCCCGCCCACAGAGCATAGAGGAAGATAAACAAAGATAATAACAAACAAACAGCGATCCGCTATAAAGTCTCCCGAGCAAACAAACTATATGAAATAACATCGAACCAATAACCCCAGTGATATGAACCATCCTGTATAGGAGTGAACCTATAGCGGAGTGGAGTTAAGTGTGTTATTTACTTAAGAATAAATTGCCAAAGATTGCTTAAAAAAATATAATAATAATATCCTCCAACTGATAACGGCGGCCAATATCAACGATCAGCCACTTACGCAGGATATATTATAGTGCTCAAGTGTGTGCGTAAACCCAAATGCACTCACTATTCCCTTACCCTCATATTCCGATAGGACACTACTGTGACACGACCGGCGAGTGCGCAGGTTCACCAAACTTAACGTGTTTTCCGATGCGCGGGGGTACAAGACTATCAACTTCCAAAATCCAGGCTGCCACTAAGAATTTATTAGCGAAAACTTAGGTACAACTTTTTAGCCCGACCCGGGTCCTCTTGAAAATAGTACGCATCATTAAAAACCAGAGATCACTTTGTACAACTGCCCTGTAGCGCAGTGGCTAGTGAGTCACATTTTAAAGGGTACTCGTATGTAAAAGCATACAACTGGTGTGATACCTACCTGGTACCAGACCAGGTGAATGTTACAAGCTTTCTTGTAAAAAAATAAAATGCGCAATCACTATCCAATTATTGTGATCCATATACCACTAAAAGCAATATGGATGCCACCTAAATCCTGAATGACTGTGACATTGATATTAAAATCCTTCGCTTGTTCTAGTACCTAATATCGGATCAGGAACAGAAAAAATATTGCGTGTAGTGTTGCCAAATCTGAAGTTAAATGTTTACATTTAATAGCCTCTTTAGTAGCACAATCCAATCAATATTCTTAAAACAAGTGCGTAAACCACTTAATTCAAAATCTATTAAGGAATTTATTTATTCAAAAAATCAACGTAATCCTCTGCAGAGCCAAGCCAAGAGCAAGCCGTAACAATAAAAAACCATCACACGTCAAAACAAGCACATGAGACCTGGTAAAACTTATCTTTCAAAAGATTGGAACAGTTGCATTTGGATCAGTGCAGAGATGCGGAACAGTGAAACTCTTCATTTGGAACATCGACTCCCAGATAGATCCGTGATTCATTCCGCTCATTCAGATCAATCGGCACATCAGATCATTTGGATCATTCGGTTCGCTCGAACACGAGATCCATTTGAGTCGAATGATACATTCGGCAATAATGTTGGCATTCTTTTTGAAAATTCTTAACTATCCACATGCTACCATACACCTATTCGTGATATCGAGCTGGCAACACTGATTGCGTGTGCCACAAAACAAATCCCATACAACAAATCGCAATAGACATTCAATCCATTAACTCGATACACGACCCGATGAAATCCTGAAGCGGTTGACTTATCGCAGGGGCCATTATTTTCGATGAGCAGTCAAAAACTCCTTGATGAACGATTCACCGTAAAAATCTAAAAACGTTTTTTTTGTGAGTTTTTTATATCACTACATAGTACAAAAGATAGTCGCTTTCGCTGTCCCTGTATAGATTAAGCAAATCTTGAAAACTACGCAGCGGATTTTGATGCGGTTTTTTTAACAGTTAGATTAATTCAAGAGGAAACATAAACCTATGTGGCTGTAATAATGTAAAACATACATAGTTTTGCACCCGTGCGAAGCCGGGACAAGTCGCTAGATTTTATAAAGAGGTTTATTTTATATTTATTTTATAAACAAAGACAGTGTTTAGTGAACAACCATAGAATTAGGCGGCTTACTAAGTCTATGCCATAGACTATAGATACCATACAAATAGTGTTGTTCCCATAGACTCTATGGGAACAACACTTTAAATCTACGTGTAGACTGTACATATTGGTTTTATACAGAGCAACTGGACTATTAGGGAGCGGAAGACTCACACCCTATCCATATTCCTGTTGGCAATAACATTTGTAAATTCGAAAATGCAGAATGCAAATGCATTTTCCTATTGTGTAGTTTGATAACTTTGACAGGCAGAGAACCTCTTTGGAATATTGGAAAATATGGTCGACACTAGTGATGTACGATTTATCAATTTATATTCATATCGAATTTGAATGTTCCGAAACAAATCTTCGAAAATGTGCATGCGAATTTGAAGTCATACAATCTTTACCCAGAGGAATAATATTGCTGAATTTTGTCATCAAAGACGGCAAAAAAAGAATATTTTGTGTGTTGGTAGATTTATATCTGAAAGTTTTCAAGGTAATTGTGTAATTGATATAAGATTTCAGTAACTTCTGCTATATACTTACTTAATACAGAATTTTATTGACAAGTCCGCTGAAAGCCTAGAGACCATATTAAAAGTACAAACTAGGTTTGACGGAAAGACGGCAAAAAAGGAATATTTTGTGAGTTGGTAGATTAATATCTAAAAGTTTTCAAGGTGATTGCGTAATTAAGTGAATTTTAATTAAGATTTCAGTAACTTCTGCTATATACATACTTTATACAGAATTTTATTGACAAGTCCGCTAAAAGCCTAGAGACCATATTAAAAGTACAAACTAGGTTACGTTTAGGTTGAGTAGACACAGATAAAGCTTTGCCCTGTCAGCTACAAAAGACGCAAAGGAGAGGTCATGGTTAATTGGTTTTAGTTAATAAAGTCACCCGGTTGATCAAAGATGCGGATCCTTTGCTCGCCGGAGACATACATACACATCCAGAAACACCCATTAGAAATGTCTTAGTTAAAGTAACAAACCCATGCTAATGTTCAATTTTATAACATAATCTAGATAAAAAACTCGATAGTCATTAAACCTTAAAGATTGTTTCTCTGACACTAAGGCATTGTGGCTTTATTTTCGTATCAAAATTTTAAGACCAATATTTTTTTGGTAAAATTACAGATTTTTTTACCGTTCAAAGCTACAACTAATTTGAAGTTCATGAATAATACAACAAAAACTGGATTGCGTGGACGTGGAAAAGTGCTAAAAACGAATGCAATTTCTTAAAAGAAGCACGAATCACGTAGGTACTATGCATAGTACTAAACGGCAGTTCGTCTTATTAGAAACAGGCCCATCGGGCGGGCGGGCGCAGCTGCTCGCCTGTTGCTAATCTTGCGACGAGTTGCGACTGACACAACTACACAATCACAACACACCCTTGAATTACTAGATCCAAATTGACTTATCCACCAAATACACGTCACTTCACTGCAATCACGTTTTCACATTCGAATTTCGAAGCACTTACGTCACCTAGTAAGCTGTCAAAAAAAGTAATGGATATTTCACCAAAATTGTATTCCGTCTCCTTCCGGCTAATTTCCATATCCATTTTTCGATCAGAAAGTATTTCATCATTCATACCAAATAGGCTAGGAACATAAATGTAGATGTTGTTTACTTTATGTATAAAAACGTCTTTGTCATTAATGATAACATTTAATTACTAAGCACAAAGAATAATTTTAAAATTTATTCAGATTCAAACTTTTATTTGGATGCCAATTTCAAATGTGTACAATATTTTCTGTTATATAAAGGGCCATGGAAATAAGCCGAAAGCAGTAAAAACCTAGGGTGAAATACCTTTTTTAAGCTCTAGAATGCATTTAACGTCAAAAAGCGCGGGATATATAGCGTTTTCTTTTTTTTTATTTTCGAATACGTTTGACGTTGAAAAAGCGGGATATAGGTAATTGGCGCGTTTTCTTTCTTGATTTTAGAACGCGTTTTACGTAAAAAAGCGGGCTACTATTTCGCGCGTCGGGGCGGGCGTACGCCGCGCGATGGCCGTACGTATGCCGCGCGCTGCGGCGGCGGGCTCGCGCAACACCATGCCGGTATCTCTAATAAGCTCGTAAACCAACTTTAACAAGACTATCGCGTCTGAGGCAGTAATGAGCGAAAAATACGCGACTTTTTACGGGTGTATGCATATATAATATGGCTGAGTTGGAACATCCGGGAATATGGGTCTTAACGCACGAATTCAATATTTTTTAATTGAGGTGGCCAAGATTGTTGTCTCTGTCCTGAAGTTGACCCAAAAATAGATAAGACGTGACGTGAGGTGTGTGAGCAGCCTAAAAAATTTAATTAAAAAGCGTTGAAAATTCCAATTGATTTGAGAATTTCGTATCGATAATTCCGCACAAATAACAGGTCTCTATGCATACGCTACGTTTTGGCGTGTTCTTATTTAGTTTATCCACCATTTCTGGACAAACATTCGTGTGATGAACGATTGTGTTTGTTCAGTGTCTGGACACAAAACTGTCTTAAAAAGAATTTTGTGGTCTGGGCGTAACGTAAAATTATGTAATATAATTAAATAGTATATTAATTATAATTCGATTTTATTGTCTGACATCCGTACCACACAAGTGTTTAAGGTACTTACAATGTACGAGTTGTATTACAAAATATTTACAAGAACACATGCTATAAAAAAGTTTAGAATGGGCCGACTCCGTCACATAGAGTTCACGGAACCCATAAATGTTTCTGCGAATTTTCATTGCTGGGTTTATGTCTTATTCAGACAATATTTCTTCGTAAAGTTTAATTTCTTTTTTTTTAGTTTTTTGACTCCTTAGTGAAAAGATCATACTTCATAGTGAAAGCGGATGACGATGATGAAAACGGAGCTGCTTTTTTCATCATCCCAGAATGTTGTTGCCAGCAGTGTCCAAAAAAATCACTTCAGAGCCCAGGGTACGCTTGGATGAACTTTCCCGCGATGTTACCGTCATTGTCGAAATAACAACGCGTACGCGGGGGTACATGTTAATGGTGGGCGTTAATTTTTTTTTCACATTTAACGATTAACATAATAAAATTTAATCCAAATACATCAATTCAATACCCAATACATCAAATAAACAATCCCAATGCATGGCTATGGTGATCCCACTCACATTGACATCAGGCGTCACTTAGCAGCGCTCGCAATCTCGCAGATTCGGCCAATGACGAGAAGCGCTAACGTGACGCAACGTGACGGGCGAGTGACGTCACGCGACATGCCCGCTCAACTGACAACCCCCAGGAGATTTCTCGGGTTTCAGATTATATATATCCGCAAAAATGCGTAAAAATTGTAATATTCGTTTGTAACCTGCCTGATAACCTAACTACAAAACTTTATTCTTGTGTTCGAATTTAATATCTTCTATCCTACTTCGTATTGATTTTGTTAAAGCTAAACTATAACTTAGGGCGACGGGTAGCCCTAACTAGCGACACCATTCGTTTTTAATTGTTAGCTACTAAACCGGATCTATTTTAAACAATTTCGGGGTTACAACCTCTTGGCAAACACTTATACAATTTATTAAATAACCATGCACACATGTTGGGCCCGTTTTTGTAGGCGAAGAAGTGATTACCGCCAAAAGCGGCCACTTTTAGCGTGAATTAATTTTTCGCGTACGCGTTGGACACAACATTTGTACATGGTTATTAGTAGCTAAAAATTGAAATCGATTGGCGTCGCTAGTGTGCCCTACCCGTCACCTTAAGGTTTAAGCGAATGGCGCACGATGCTACAAATAATCAGTTGATAGATATACAATGTAGAAAGTATAAGAAGTGACTTGTTAGTTCCATACAGGTACATCCTTATATTAAATCAATTTGATCTAAGGGTACATCACTTAATTACGTAGGAATAATGTTTACATTTTATTGCTATTGAGTGCATAACGACTCATTGAAATAAAATGCGTTTTATATGACGTTTATCCCGTCAAATTAGATGATTAGAACCAAGAAGGTTATGATATGAACTTACTCTTGAGTTTTTCACGTTTCAGCAGTAT
Source organism: Marasmia exigua (assembly GCA_019059595.1). Lineage (NCBI taxonomy): Eukaryota > Metazoa > Arthropoda > Insecta > Lepidoptera > Crambidae > Marasmia > Marasmia exigua. Next base: position 4,788,873 of record CM032474.1, on the reverse strand, counting down.
CATAAGCTTACCTGTAAAAGAAAAACATTGTGTTAGTTCGATAGTTACGAGAAAATGAAAAAAAAACCGCTTTCCTAATTATTATTTAGAAAAGCCAGACATTTGGCCACAATTTCACCTAAAATAAAAAATATATCTAAATAATAGTATGATAAGTGATGATGTGGCCGAGGATGGATCATGTCTGTCTAGTAACAGCTAGACGTGTTTAACTCTTTAAAGAAACAACTCAGTGATCCGAATCAGCCTAATGATACACTATTCTGAATCTTTAATGTTCGCTCCGAATGTATCATTCGACTCAAATGGATCTCGAGTCCAAGTGAACCGAATCATCCGAATGAGCTAAGTGATCCAATGAACCGAATGTTCCGAATGAGCTGAATGATCCAAGTGAGCTGAATGAACCGATGAGCCGAATTAGCTGAATGATCCGAGTGAGCCGATTGAGCGTAAAGAATCACAGATCTATCTGAGAGTCGATGTTCCAAATGAAGCGTTTCACTGTTCCGCATCTTTGCACTGATCCAGAATCAAATGTTCAAATTTTTTGAAAGATACGTTTTTGCCAGGTCTAGTAACAGCCTATTCATTATTTTCTTGAATACGTTCAGGAGCTCTATTTTTGATTCACTCGTATGACTTAGCGGCGTCGCATGCGACGTAAGTCACATTCGCCTTCTAAGTCGCATGAAGCCGATTTTCCCTATTTTTGAATCATTCGATTTCGATGTTGCCAATATAATACGGTAAATTGTCATTCTAACCTTTCCATGCAGAATTTTATAAAAACCGGTAACTTCCGCATTGCAAACGGAACGCTAAAACCATAGATTATTGGCTGAATATGAAAATCTTTGCTTTTTTGTCACAAAAAACTATGAATGTCACCTGTCAAAATCAGTCAAATCAAAGTTTTGAAATTTATAATATTTTGTTTATGCTTGTTGCTATTGACAACTATTTTGACGTTGCTTCTACCGCTCGCTATAAGTCACTCGACCAACGTGTGGGTGGGGTCACTCGTTGCAGACGAATGATTAAAAAATGAGGAATATCGTATGTCGAAGGAAAATCAGTAGAAATCGTGCGCTCGTTACGACGCTAAGTCATACGAGTAAATCAAAAATAGGTCTCTTTAATTTAGAACTGTCAAAATAGTTTATTAACATAATAAGGTTAGACAGTGGTTAATATAAGCTGCTTGAAGTGGCCTCCGAAACATGGAATATCTTGAGAGAATTTGTAAAGGTCCCGCAATATTGTCAAAATTCCTATTCCAGGGAACCCGGGGGCCTACAACGAAACCGTCCTGTAACGAAAGAGAATACCGTGACCGTGGGAGAGCCATTCATGCTTCGGCATGAATGGGCCGGCTCGACCGGAGTGATAACACGGCCTCAAAGAAAACCGGCGTGAAGCGGCATTGTGCTGTGCTTCTCTGAGTGAGTGAGGGTACCGGAGGCCCAATCCTGGGAAAAGGGGGGTTTAAACGTTGGCAGCACACTTGCGTCTTCACTGGTGTCCCGGGTATCCATGGGCGGCGGCAATCGCTTACCATCACCATCAATCTGCTTCCTATCACATAAAAAAAACCTGTCGCATCCAAAGAAAAGATAAGCTGAAGCTGTGTGAAAGGGACGGGGATAGAAATTCGTCGCGAATTCCGTTTCGTAGTCAGCCCTCTGGCTGACTAGTGTTGTTAGGAGAATCATCTAGCATGCAATTACTACATCGATCCCGCTAATTGGGTGGCGCGACAGGGTTGTCGGCCACGGTTGACAAACAGTTCAATTAGGTATAAAATATACGTTGGTACGAACCGGTTACCAGAGGCTCTATTTGAAATGCTTCTTCGGATAATCTGTCAGGAGCCCTGCTCCGTGTTAAAGGCGATACGCATGAGGTCAGGTGCTCCCCCTCCACAAGCGAAAGTGCTGAAGTTTTTGTCATTATTAAGATAATTTAGCAAGGCATATTGGCCCGTTTTTACCCTTTTATACGGAACTCTGAAAATCATTCTTAGCAATCTTCGAATCTTCGTAGGGGCGGAAAGGTCCTCGAATGGAGGCCACGTACAGGAAGTCGCAGCCGTGGCAGGCCACCCACAAGGTGGACCGACGATCTGGTGAAGATCGCGGGAATCCATTGGATGCGGGCGGCAAAGGACCGATCTGTGTGGAGAACATTGGGGGAGGCCTATGTCCAGCAGTGGACGTCTATTGGCTGAAATGATGAATCTTCGAATCCTGGCGCTAACCCTACCCACCAGGGCACTTTAGTGTCAATTTAATCAGCCGTCAAGACGCTAATTGAAGGCCGATCTGCCCGCCACCGTCACCTATCGCGAGTCGACAGAAACTTGGCGCTTGCAGCCTTTCCCCGTAGAGTTCCAAGAAAGAAGTCCCGCGGAAAAACACGGAACTAAAATTTGAGATTCCTTGTGTCTATTACTACAAAGCTCAAATTTGAATACATATTCAACGGCTACTCAAGCGCGGCTTTCAGAGGAGTTCTTTGGTGACGCGGACTCTAGTCCCGACTGAGCAGCCATGTTCGAAATCGTATTTGTCTGTGGTAAGGTAACGTTCCAGTGTTGTCAACTCGATATCACGGATTGGTGCTGGGTGACATGAGAAAAGGTGCTAAAGTAAAATCCGTAACGGAGCGCTTTGACAACTCAAAATCGCATTATGTCGCCAGGTTTAGCCTTGTGTTGTTTCCGTCGATAATTTGTGATACGATTCGATCCAAACAAAAATTAAATTTTCGAGTTTTCGATATTTAAAACGAGAATGTTATAATTAATTTATTATTAAGACTTTAATGTGCAAGCTCCATATTATATGTTTATGATATAAATTGACTTAATGTACTAAGCAAGAAAATATCGATTGTTGTTAAACCCGCCCAAGTCGATTTTTTAGCGGTTTTCACATTTGGAACATCACTGAATAAAGTTGTTTCCTGCATAAAACTACAATGGCGATCTTGCGTTATTCCACCAATCAGGGCTTAAATTCCAACATTTTTATACAATAACTCTTAAAACTAATAAAATTGGATTGAATAATAAAAAGACTGGATTATTCTGTCGATAATGAAATATTACCATTAACCAAATCACTATTTGTTTCCCCACACAGTGTTACCATCACTCTATCTCTCAGCCTGCTCCGTCGATTTATGGTTTTTGGTATAGTTAAATTTAAAAAGTCCAAAAATAAATTGAAACTGCTTTTGACTGTCCTACGTATGATATACATAAGTCAAGAGCAGTAACAATTTATTTTTTAACTATTAAAATTTTTGTCGGTTTAATTTATTTTTATTTTTCGCTTTTTAAAGAGACTAATTTTTATTTTAAGTGCAAATCAGTTCCCGCTTCCAACAGGCACCCCACTCATTTATATATTATAATTTACTATTTCGCCATTTTACGAGAGCGGCCATCTTGGTATTGAACCTTTTCACAGTGTATTGTATTCTACTACTCAAACCCTTATATTTGATACCTATATCGAGGGGGGTTGTCATACAATATGTTAACACCCCGTCGATTTTCGTGGGGGTTAAAAAGGGTTTTTCAAAGATAGTGTTGCTGGCCAATATAAAGTACTTAAGAAAAAAAGGGTCTCTGGACGGAATTCATATTACAATTAGATGGTGTAATATATTCCTATTCATAAAATTATAAAGTAAACGAGGCGACAGATTTCAATGTTTTGCGGTGAGGTGCGTTACCTAGATTACCTGAATATATCAACGTCATGCCAATTTGCGAGCTGGCTCGGCAACAAAGGGCGAAGGTCTCTTCATAGCGTGATGATAATTGTTTTAAAGGTGAATCAATACGATTCCTATGTAACACCGACTCGTGACATACTGACATTATTTTATTTGTAATTGTATTATCGGTTCACTATCTGTATGTTAAATGTAACTTGCAGGCAAATTGCAATGTTGGAATTTTTTTTTACATCTGTAAGACCATCAAGACCCCGCCTAAACTGTACACTGAATATCTATTCAGTGTACAGTTTAGGCGGGGTCTTGTCGTTGGGAGCGATCTTTACAAGACAACCTTCAGTTAAAAACATAGACAAAAATAAATTTATACGATATTAATACATATTATTTTTGCCGTTTATTATTTTCTTTCTTGGACTTTCTCGAATTCCCACCCATTTTGAAACCACATTGTTATCCACACTAACCACGTACAATCGCTCTAAGATATATTCAAAAGTACATAAACGACCAAAAATTAAATAGGTTAACGCTGGAGAGTACTTGGGCATTGGGCAATCGCTAACAAGCCGCCATGATTCAATCAAGGAAGATTCCATGGAATCCGTACATCATAGAAGCCATACAGTTCCATTGTAATTACGGGAAGGGATCTTGAATAGAACAATCCAAAATGGTACGTCTTAGCAATTTTGTGAGTAGAAAAGGTTTTATTATTTTAGCCACATCATTGCTTACCAATAATTTCAACCAAAAAAAAAATCCTTTACAGTTCGGCAAGCTTATTACTTACATAAAATACGTTTTTTCACTGTGATCAGAGGTCAGAAAGTAGAAAGTATACCTTAGCACTAGGCAACATTAGTAGATAAGTTACTTCCTACGTTTGCCAGTCTAAAAGCCTTTTTCACCCCACCTTTTGCGTTCAATTCTTAAGTTAAGTGCTAAATTAAAGAGCTCCCGAACAATTACAGAACCCGTGTGTGGCACGCTCTCTTTTGCAGCGCCCTCTTCAGTTTAAGTAGAAAATTTCTTATAACAGTCTAGCAATTATTATGTACTTTTAAATATAGTTATGTACCGTAAACATAAATACTAGAACAAAACATTTGGCCAATTTTTTATCGGTTGGCGAGAAAGCGACATCTATGACCTGGGTCCGAAAATAATCCGCAACTAAGGAAACACGATGGCGGCTACAGTTCTAGCATCTTACAATAGATGGCGTTTTCGAATTTGGTCCGAAAATGGTAAGCTCGGATAGAGCTACAATGATAGGTACTTCATTCATAATAAAGAGTCAGTAATAATGATGTTGTGAGTTTCTAAATAGTTTCTGTTAGTAATAAATTTAACGGTATTTATTGCCTATTTTGTTCCACTGCTGGGAAGAACTTTTGTACGTGAATTTAGTATGCTGTTTGTTAATGATGAGATGATGCAATGACACGTCAGTTGGCCTTTCAAAGAATTGGCTTCCCTTGTCAAATCTCCTGGGTCCGATTCTCAATCTGAACAAATATTCATGAAAATGTTAGGTTCTTTAAAAACTAGAAAAGCATACGAAGACCTGACTCTGGGTAGTTTCAGGTGCATACCAGTGCATAAGTGAATAGCTTCATAAACGTTGGAGAGCAGTTAGCCGCCGACCGCAGCAAGATTTATCGCTCTTGTTAAGATATGCCATGCTTCAGTTCTGGTATCTTTACACGTTGCGATTTATTCCAACTATGTTAATCTATACTATTTTAACGAAGTAAATGCTGCAAACAGCGGCAACACTTATAGGTAATCCGAAAACACGATACGCTTGCGCGATGTAATTGACACCTAGCGCCATCTATTGGTAGAAAGTGGAACAAATGTCCCGAAACTAAGTGAGGGTGGGCCACTAGTATATAATATAAGCAGTGACTCGAAATTTTACTGTAAGCAAGAGTAAACTGTGAGACAGAGATGGGGCGGGCGAAGTGTTTCTGAATTTTGGCCCAGACCAGCTGTAGATAAGGTTAGCCATTCTTGAACTACGCCGATCCGTGGGTTTGTTGTATCGATGTGTGGCTGTCATCAATGTATAGAAAATCTGCCAATGTTCTTCAATCGATTCTCGCCTTATGTCAAAGTATTATACATAGTAGAACCCTAATGTGTAGCTGTCTCCATTATTTCGTCACAGTTAGTATTATCTGGAGGCACGGCAGTGCCCTAGCCATGTCAAGCGCAAAGCAAAAATTGCCGTACCATCATTTTTGGAATTATTTGATGCTTTATTTAATAAATTTTAGGAAATTACAGTACAAACATTTGTGTGCATGAACATGTCTGTGTGTTTTCTATGTATTTATGAAAAGAAAAGCATTAAATGAATATATTTGTAATTCCGCTGTTGGTTCTAATATCCGTTACACAGGTGCTTGAGCTAAGTATCTCGGAATCAGATCAATGTATGTGATGTGGTGAAATATTTATTTATTTATTCAATGTTTTTAACTTTTCTAAACTTACCTAAAATCTTCTCGTCCTATGTAAATATTCCTTCGTCCTTATATACACCGAACGGCTATTAAGTTAGTCGGCAGATATTTTACATCAGTTCAAACTAAAAACAAAACTCAACTCTAAAACAACGCAGATTAAAGTAGTTTTTGAGTAGCCTGATTTATTGCGGGTAGTTTTACACTTAGCATAAATTACGCTAACGATTGGTGTAGTATTCTTCGATCTGATTTTTTATTCTGTATTTCAATTTCAAAGGAAGTTTCTTGAAGAATTTACAAAAAATAAACAATAGATTAATGAAGACATCAAAAGGCAAGACATAATGACTGTGTTCTTTGTTGATTTAAAATAAAATATGTATGGTATTGATGTTGTTTTTCACAATAAAGAAGCGCATAGTTTTCTTCACACATATGACATTAAATGAAGTGATCATAATGTTGAATGTAGATAATAGAAATAAAGTAAGGACCAACTGAACCAACCTTGATCGCGGGAGAGCTACGCATCGGCATGAATGGGCCGGCTCGTAGTGATATCACAAAAAACCAGCGCGAACTGCGTGAGTGAGGGTACCGGAGGCCCAAATTGGGGGAAAAGGGGGTTTAAAGGGCGGATTGCACATGTAACTACACTGGTGTCGCGGGTGTCTATTGGCGGCGGCAATTGCTAACCAACACGCGATCCGTCTGCTCGTTTGCCACCTATCACATAAAAAAAAACAAAAATTTACAAAACCAGCCCTTGAGGCAGCCAAACTTCTTTATAATTCGGGTCATCAAAATGCTACCACAGCCGCAAAGAAAATTAGTATGAAGCAGCACCCGCGTTGTGTTTCACCGCGTGAGTCCTTCACTCACTCGGAAACCAAATGGGAATTTACTTAAAGGTTGTCAGCGTCCTTGTGACTTGTGACTCCACTGGTATTGCGTGTTGCCTATCGCTTACTATCAGTTGACATGTTTGCTGCAACATATCACAATAATAAACCTAAACCAGCTTAAAATGTGTCTACCAATACGCAAAAACCTCTAACAATTAACATTTCAACAGTTTTAGTGGCTTTATTTACAAAAGTTCAATTAACCTTTGTTAGCTAAAAAGGTATCATAGAACATTTTTGACGTTCAAATAAAAAAATATGCCTACATAATTTTCGAAAAAAGAATGTAAATTGCATGATACAACCGGTTTAGACAGCAAATGTTTCTTTTTTTTTAATTGACAGCAAATGTTTCACACACATCTATACTATACCTTCGTACAGTCAATACCTTGCGGCAGATCAAGTTCCCCTGCAGTGGAAAAATAGCATTTGTGCCCCAGACATAAGGACTGTCCAAAGGTCAACAAGGGTAACTCGACGTGACGCCGTGGTACATATAAAGCTAAATGACAACCGACTGACTGACTGATCAGGGCTGTTTTTGGGGAGGATGGGGTGGTTTTTACAACTTTTTTGAAAGGTTTGAGTAGATTAGAAACCTCTTATAATTTTTGAGCAACCATTGAATCAAACCAATATTGGCACTTTCCAATAATTACGATTCCTATAGCGTTTCACCATTATAATGCGATCGTCCCTCTCCAACTGCTTTCGACCAAAACTTCACCCCATAACGAATTTCGGTTTTGGTCGGACGTAGAATCCGAAATCATATTTCAAACTTTGTAATCAAAACTTATTCATAGAATTCCTCTTGCTTTTAAATATATCTACCCCGACTAGAAATTTATTTTTAATATTTCTACGAATGTGATGTAATAATTAACAAACTTCAACTTCATATTTACTGGCCCGTTGGCGCTATTAGTAATGACTCTGCCTTGTACTTTAAGTGCATTATTTACTAAAGGCGACGGGTAGGGCACACTAGCGACGCCAATCGATTTTAATTTTTAGCTACTAAACCGGATCTATTTTAAACAATTTCGGGGTTACAACCTCTCGGCACAAATGTTGGGTGCAACGCGTACGCGAAAAATTGGTTCACGCCAAAAACGGCCACTTTTGGCGTGAATCAATTTTTCGCGTACAAAAACGGACCTGACATTTGTGCATAGTTACTTAGTAAATGGTACAAGTGTTTGCCGAGAGGTTGTAACCCCGAAATTGTTTAATATAGATCTGGTTTAGTAGCTAAAAAATAATTGGCGTCGCTAGTGTGCCCTACTCGCCACCTTAGGAATATATTGCAAAAATTGCTATACTTAAAAACTCATCACTTACCATCAGGTGAGATTGTGGCCAAATGTCTGGCTACTCGAAAAAATGTCTAGGTGTAATATACATATATTATACATAATACATATATTAATATACATATATTATATGTATTCATTCCTCTTGTCCTCATCTTAGCATGTTATTCCTGGTTGCGTGTTAGGCTGTCGCCCTGGAGCCCGGGGTACGTTTAGACCATGATTCAGGGTTTGAAGAGTCTGGTAATTAATCTCCTTAATTCCTCTATCCTCTGATAATATATGCAACACAAGTGCTAAACGTTACTTAGCACGGATTCATGTCAATGTATGAAATGTTGTATGAATGTATTCATTTAACAGTCCCCACAGTGCGGGCCCGACTGCCTTTACTCCGGTTTATCCTCACAAAACGGAAGTTCCATCAAATAATTTAACTCAACAGGCCCAGCATTAATTATGAATTTACCTCGTCCTTTCAAATAATCCTCGCTTTAACTATCCGATCTTTTCAGATAATTCCTTCCTGTAACTATCGCGGTAATTGCGGCGCCATCGTTACCCATTCAGTTTTTGCCTGAACACGGCTTTGAAGATGTCTGCTTCTTTAGAAAAGTCCTGGCTGCATTATGCATTCAGCTCATAGTAACCTAGGCTTGCCACAATCTTATTTGATGAAACTAGGCAAACAAATGGGCAAATTTGATGGGAAGAGGCGTCCGGGACGAAGGAAAAAATCGTGGTTGCGAAACATACGGGAGTGGACCGGGGTTACCAGCGTAGAAAAACATTTTCGTCTCGCAAAAAATACGGAAAAGTTCAAGAAACTGGCGACCAACCTACAAAACTGAAGAGGCACCCGAAGAAGAAGAAGGTGAATAAATTCATGAATAAACGCTTTGACAGTTTATTTTTTATGGTGGAGAAGGCAGACAAGTAAGCGGATTACTTGATAATTAGCGATAGAAGTCTCCTATGGACACCAACAACACCAAGTCACAATTGTCATTATCATTTCAGCCAATAGATTCGCCAATATATAGTTTCAAAAACATCGATTCAATGTTATAAATATATACCGATTCCCCAATATACAGTTTCGAAAACATCGATTCAATATTATAAATATAGACCGATTCGCCAATATACAGTTTCAAAAACATCGATTCAATATTACTGAATATAGACCGACAGCGCATCTCCACTCCCTCTGGTGTGGCTGATGTGATCGCTTACCATCAGGTGACTCGCTTGCTCATTTACCTCCCTTTCTTATAAAGAAAAAAACAATTTGCCAATACATAGTTTCAAAACTATATGTATAGTTACAGAATTCGATATCGGATATCGATGTATAGTTTCGATACGATATTGCATAAGCCCGATATTACCCACCGCTAAAATAATTATCCTTTTTAGAAGTAACTCCAGTCAAGTGAGCCAGTTTAAAACATCAAATAAAATGTTATTATTAAAATCTTACTACAGAGTTTATCATTCGTTACAAGTAATAGATTGCGACTTATTTATTTTACCGCACAATTGAATGTTCTTCTGTTCAATGAACTGTTGGTGTGGACTGATTGAGTGTTGTGCGGTAACAGCCATGAAACAAAATCACTTTTAATACGAGGGTTGCGTGAGAAGTGACTTGTCGCGTGGACAACCGCAACAGGCTCGACGCCGTCTTAACAATCGCTTCTATTCGAGTACTAATTCTTACTATTAATCATACGTAACACATTTTGGTACAATAATATTATAAGAATAAAAATATAAGGGAAATTGGTAGCAAAATCTCTGAAAATATGAATTAGTACGACGTCTCTCTAGGTCCATTTTTGTCACCCTGTATATTGAGATAAAATCACATACGTTAAGGTTTTTCCTTGAACTACTGGCACCAGAAATAACAAGACAAGAAACAAATCCAGGACCAAGACAAATATTTGTTTCATCAACAGCTTGAATTGTGATTGAAATTGTGTCAATTTCGAAACGGAATTTTATGGACGAAACTCTACACCTGTCCCTTTATATGCACGTTCGTTAGGAGACGATTTCCTTGTAGGTCCTCTGAATATGTGTCTGTTCGAGGATATTTCACATCATTTACAGACAAGCCAGTGGTAGAAATCTAATGGTGAGTAGGTATTTACTTAGATTTCAATTACGAAGCTGGTTCATCTTACCCAATGAGCTACTCGCACCAAAGCTCTTGTCCTGTTCAACCACATATTGGATTTGAAGGCTTTAGCTCAAACCTCTGACCCAGTATGAGCACATAACTGCAATGGGATGCCTGTGTCGGCAGCAACAAAGGCAATGCATTCGCGCTTTGGCAGGGGCGCGACACCTTTTAGCCGCGTCGTTGAGTGCACAACCCCTGCCTACTCTGCTCCACTACCGACCTGGGTCGTTCAACTCTGCTAATATCTCTCCCGTTTTTTGCGAACGTGGTTTGCAATAAAAATCTATAGAAATGTAATCGTTATTTTTCAAGTAGATAAGTTTCTACAACTTATATACATACATAGGTATTTTAAAAAGCTTAAATACACACGTTTAAACTGAGAAATATAGAGTAACTGCATTTTGGTAATCTCGCAAAAACGAAGTAGAGATTCGCCGATTAGAGATTTACATATACTATCTTAGGAACAAAACAGGATAGAATAATTTGGGAAAGACGGTTAGATTCAGCATAGTTTTCTGTCAAATTCTTTTACCGGTACAAGTTACAACCCTCTAACATTCTCCATCTTCCCACAGCTTTCATTTCCAATTTACGCGAACATGTCCCGCCACCTTCGTTCAATAAACATCATACAAAAACACCGCCATTTTAAACGAAATGAAAGAATAAGGATACAATTACGTTTTATGCGAAAACGATAATTCGCCGGCGGTTTATAACATCGTAACCATAAGCCAAGGGGCGAAATAGGAGATCTGATGGAAATAATCTAAAAACAATATCCCGGAAATATAAACAGCACTACCACAGGCCTGCAAGAAACAGTGAGAAAAGCAGTTTGACACACAGTTTTGAGAGAAACAAAAATGTATATATATTTATATATGGTTACTGGTTCGATGGGCACTCAAACGTACACTAATACTGATCTTAAGTGTAGTCCAGTATTCTAGTGGTGTTTAACTTAAGAACAAGCATTCAGTATTGTATTTGAGAAAACATTTAAATTGGCAGATGAGGCTGTATATTTTCTATTAAATTAAAAATAAATAAAATAAAATAGCTACAGAAAAGGTTCTGTAAGGATAAGTTCACCAATATCATGTGAAATATTGCATTTGAAAGGTTGATGTACTACTACGCTGGCTCAGCGATCCAAAGTGGGTCTTGGCCTCCGACGTCAAAGTTCGCCATTTTTTGCGGTCCTAGTGCCAATGCCGCCCAATTGTGCACGTTGAGTGCTTTGAGGTCCTTGGCGACTTCGTCCCTCTAGCGGTATCACGGACGACCCACTGGACCGCGCCCCATTGGTCATCCCAGATAGGCTCTTTTGGCTGCACGATCCTCTCCCATCCTCTCCACGTGTCCGAAAGGTTGATGTAGTCTAATTAAATTCTAGTATCATACTATCGATCGAAGACATAAACAGATCGTTCCCTGTTAAGTTCATACGACGACAGGTATAGTGTGCGTGCTTTTGTGGTATGGAAAGTCAATAACAGAGAGAAGTTACTTCACTTATTTTGATTTCACTGTGTCATATCATAACCAAGAGGTGAGTTTCTGCCTATCGCTAGTCAGAATGGGCAACCTTTTAGAGAAACGGAAACGGGTACCAAAATAGAACTATAATAGAAATAAAATTGGCGCCCAACGTGGTGTTGGCGACGAGGGAAGTACCGGTTCGACTCCCGGAATGTAAATAGATACATTGGCAATGTGATGTAATGTAAGTAGTTTTCATGGAAACAGCGATAACGACATTTCCATTTACAAAAGTAGCAACGCAATACAGCGTTGTCGATAAATACACATGACAATAAACACGAAGAGAGTAATATGAATGTCGATGGGCCGAGGAACAGAGGAAGGCCGAAAAGAGATGGATTGTGTGAACAATAACATTATTGAAAAAAGTGGATAATTTGATTACAAATGACAGAGACGTATGGAAGACATATTGCGCCGATGCCAGATAACCTGGGAATAGGGAGGATGATGTTGACAATAAACAATAAAAATCGATAGGTTTTCGCTTGAGTAGGATTAAGTGTTTATGATATGCTTTATGGACTTAAAACGGTTTTTGAAATGTTAGAATATGTTATCAAAAACACTTAATCTCACAACAACAAGCACGTACTCGAACGGTCCCTTTACTATACGCGGTTACTTGAGCATAAGGCCACTTAAACTAGAAAGAATCATCATAAACAAACATGGAGGAAAACTATACGCAAAATGGTTGTTTATTATTTATGAGTACATTACATTCATATTACATGCGATATTCCCGCGCAAAGCGGTGCCGCCATTACCGAGGTCGAAACTGCATGGTTAATATGGTATTGGTGCGACCTGGACCTCATAATAATTAGACACAAAAAGTCTACTTCTAACTGACATTGATACTGAAAAGTTCGTTGACCTATATTGTAGCAGTATATTTCGTTGGCGTAGTGGTAGCCCGTCGCACTTTCAACGGCGGCTAGAGGTCCTAGGCTCGAACCCCGGGTCGCTATTCTGAAATTCTCAGTGTCAGTCCGAGAAGTTGGCGGTCTTGTTCCCCTGTGCCTCAGAAAGCACGTTAGCCTGTTGCTCTTGCGTCTGATCCGATCCTTCTTCGGTCGTGTTACTTTGGTGTCTCATCGAAATATGAAAGTAAAGGAATAAAGAGTGCACTTGTGTATGGCACATACTTGAGCACAATAAAATATCCTGCGTACGTGGCAGATCGTCTGTCTCTGTCATTTGTGCCGAACCATACTAAGATCAATGTAAGTGCGCAAGATCCGTATGTATTTGTGCAGAGAAGAGTACATTTATTCTGAGCTGATACCCTAGGAAGATGATGACCCTAGGGAAAAGTCACACGTGCCTTTCCTCGATTACTACATTTTGCAAGCCAGAGCACAGCAATTAGCATACTTTACTGTTACTAACTGCAGTGTGGCGACGAACAATTACAGCTGCATAATCGCAGTTCCATATGCAGATGCGCCGACCTTGCCCCGGCCTATTTGGGTCACTTTTATTATCCTTTGTATAACAATAATAATTGTGCTATAGATATTGATACAGTCAATCTGTTTATCTGTCTGCTCCATATTCTCCATCATCTAGAGCTCTTGCATTTTCTCCATTTGGTGTGGCTAATGTTCTTTTGTATTTTTTTATGTGATAGGTGGCAGACGAGCAGACGAGTCATCTGATGGTAAGCGATTGCCGCAGCCCATGGACACCAGCGATACCAGTGGAGTCACAAGTGCCCTATTTCCTTCGGATTGGGAGTCCGGTACCCTCACTCACGCAGCGAAACACAGTACAATGTCGCTTTACGCCGGTTTCTATGGCCGTGGTATCAATCCGGTCAAGCCGGCCCAGCCAAAGCGTGGCTCTCCCATGGTCATATTAGTAAGAAGCTATGTGACTTTAAACAGTATTGCAGCCCTGATTAAGGTTATAAATCAAAGCGAGTACAACTCTAGAGAAAGCTAAAACGGACTAATTTCATAAGCCCCTAAAAATCCCCAATTTGCACCAAGAATCCTTCAAGATAAGCACATATTTGATAACAGCCTGCCATTTTGAGAAGTGACGTGATCTTTCTCCCCGCCCCGTATAGGCGATGGTAGTTGCTCTCCGTTGAGGCGCGCTACCAACGTTTGATTAAACTCGTTACAAGGCCTTACAACAAATTCCGGCAAAACAACTGGGAGCAAGAAATGAAAGTTTTATGTTTAACTGCCTTATTTTCTTGATAGGCATTTTTATTGGGATAAGCTTTTATTACAAAGAGCAAAGTTTTTCTCAGCGTTTGATTTTATTAACGGTGGTAAATTAAAGTATAGCGATGTTTCCGTGGACTAACTAATGTTTTCTCGTAGGATTAAGATGTTTTTCCATATAGCCTATGTTAGGTATTAAGTAACATTTAAATGATGAAACATTTTGTTTTCTCAGTTTTTGAAGTCCTAGGGCCCAATTCTCGTGCTCGTGATATTTAGAAAACATGGCGGATATCACCTGAAAATAAATGTCACAAACACGAGAATTGGGCTCCTGGAGCCCGATTCACGATTAACTCAAAAAGTTCTGGAGCCCAATTCTCGTGCTCGTGACATTTATTTTCATACGAGATATATCACTAAAACATAGTTTTTCTGTATGTGTTTCTGGTGATATCCGCCATGTTTTTTTCACATCGAAAATCCCGAGAATTGGGCTCCAGAGCTTTTTGAGTTAATCGTTACACACATACAAAATACAAAATCTTAACTATAATGTATCAATACGGGGATTAACACGATATTTATTATGTGACCACGGCAGTCCGCTCGTGACCACGGCTGCTGTAACGTAGCCGAAACGTCGAGCCAAATATGTGAGTACACAATGTTGTTTCACATAATAAATATCGTGTTAATCCCCGTATTGATACATTATAGTTATAATGCAACGCGAAAATCTAAAAAACTATTTTACAAAATCTTAGCCTACGATAGCTGGTGTGATCTTCAGTTTTCATTAAAATATTTAAAATCGAGATAGTTTAAAGTCTCGGAGTATGTGCTCCAGCTGGGCGGACCCACTATATTAGCTCTGAGCGCTATAATCCTGTCAGGAGCACCGCGGGCGACAGACCTGCTCCCGAATAACTTACTTTAATCTACCCGCAGACGGTAATGGGTGCAAGTCATTAGCTTCGCAAACGAGACCTATTTTTGATTTACTAGTATGACTTAGCGTCGTCGCATGCGACGTATTTCACATATTTTTTAATCATTCGATTTATATTGCCAGTATTTTTTTTTTATAGAAAGGCCAATCAGGATGACCTCACTCCGCCTGATGGTAAGCGGCCGTGAAATCCAAAAATGAGGCTGACAGGCACAGAAGAACTAACAAAGTACCCATTGTGTCTGCCATCCTCACCCTAATGGCCTGCTGAGATGCCGTTTCACGCCCCGCCTAAAAGACCCCGGATTGTATGAAGGAGGAAACACATGAGCTGGGAGGCCATTCCATGCCTTGATAGCTCGGGGCAGGAACGAGGAGCAAAACCTCTTGGTGCGCACCGCCATTGTCTGGATGGTATGCGGATGGCAACGCTGTCCAGCACGTGTTGTTCGGAAGTGGAAAGGGGAGGATGGGATAAGTTGATATAACTCATCAGAGCATTCCCCGTTATAGAGGCATAATATGGTAAATTGACACTCTAAAGATTCCATGCAGAATTTTACAAAAACCGGTAACTTCCGCATTGCAAACAGAACGCAAAAACCTAGACTGTTGGCTAAATATAATAATCTTTGCTTTTTTTGTCACAAAAAACTATGAATCACATTGTGTCAACTGTCAAAATCAGTCATAGCTGTTGACAACTATTTTGACGCGTTGCTTCTACCGCTCGCTTTAAGTCACTCGACCAACGAGTGTGTGGGATCACTCGGTTGCAGACGAACGATTCGAATTCGCTCGTCTCGAGGCGAGTAAATAAAAAATAAAGCTCCATGCTGATGATACGTGAGCGGTTAGTTTTAAAATCTTATTTCAATTAATAATCAATAACTTTATACGCAATTTGCAACTCTAATGTCATCGATTTTTGATCTTAATTACTTTCTTATTTTAGAATCAGAATCAAGATTCTTTGTTTTATACAGAAAAACTAGCTGTTTTCAACTATCTCCACTAAAAAACACACGTCAATCCGTCTCTCCGTTTTGCCTTGAAATACAGACAGACACACAAACATTCACATTTATAATATTAAAGAAAAAAAAGAAAGAAAACATTATTATAGACATCACAACACATTGCATACAGCAGTTGTAAACAGAACACGATTTGGCACAAACAGAAAACAATTAAAAATACAAATAAATAAAAACAAAAATAAATATATCCTATATATATTCAATCATATTAGTATGAATATTATGCTATGTTTCGTTAGTAGTCTCGTGTAAATTGTATTCTATTTCATTAGCTTATTGGCTTTAGGATTTACATAGATAGTTTAGCAAAGCCACCTGTTTCCTTTCAAACCGGTACATTACCGGTATATTAGTGAATATCTTTGAAGATTTCAACAAATGTTTGATGTACATTTACATTAAAACTATACACATACTCCTTAAGATGACGGATAATACACACTAGCAACGCCAATCGATTTTAATTTTTAGCTACTAAACCGGATCTATTTATTATAAACAATTTCGGGGTTACAATTTCTCGGCAAACACCTATACTATTTATTAAATACTTATAGTTAACTGTTTGGTATGCTTTTGCACTCGTATTTTGGATTACTGCCATAAGTGGCCGCTTATGGCGTGAATCAATTTTACGCGTACAAAAACGGACCCAACATTTGTGCATGGTTATTTAATAAATAGTGTGTTTGCCGAAAGATTGTAACCCCGAAATTGTTTAAAATAGATCCGGTTTAGTAGCTAAAAAATGACAATCCATTGGCGTCGCTAGTGTGCCCTACCCGTCACCTTAACACAAATTCCATCCATTCATATTTAATAACGTGGCCGTTTAATAGGCCGTGTGGTTCCCGGCAGAGTAGAATAGGCCACCCTCACTCTTACCGAGGTGTCGTAAAAGGCGACTAAGGTAAAGCTGCTGGCATGATCATCAGCAACCAGAGAAGGAAAACTCTGCATTTATATCCAAAAACCTCGCCAACCCGTCTGCCAAGCGTGGTGAGTATGGCAATTACGCCTCATGCGATTGAGGGAGGCCCGTGCCCCAGCAGTGGGGACTTAAACGGGCTGACGATGATGACGATGATATTTAATACAATGTAATTTTTTCTTTTCTGACTTGCCATACCCTTTTTCAATTCGTTTCCTCTACCCTGAGGTTGTCTGGAAGAGATCTCTATTAGCAATAAGACCGCCTACATTGTGCTAGTATAATAACATAGACTAAGATCTGTAAGTTTTGTGCGATAAAGTGTATCTATCTATTCATCTTACCTTAACTTGCTGGACCGAAAACTTAAATATGCTATTGTGTTGAAAAGACAAAAATTTTACCCTCGATAATTTGGTGTCAAACTTGGCGTCTTTCTCCGGCCCATTTGGCAGTGTCGATAGTTGGCAACTAAGTCAGGCTTGAATCTTGGATTTATAAAGGAATTAAGTGGCATGAACGTAAAAAAATTTTTTTCCATATTTTTATACCAACTTGAAAATAAACATTTTCTAGGCCACGAAACTATTGTATTCCAGGATTAGCCTCATAAATCACGTGTCCACTTATATTTTATGGATCACATATACGCGAATGAAGTAAGTAGTAGGAAGTAATATTTTGATAACTTTTTCAAGCGAAGAAATGGAAATTTATTGCGAACGTTTCGAGGCGATAAAATGTATAGGGCTCACAATTTTTTCGGCCAACCAGTATTCCCAGAAGCTAACCCTTTTACTTCCTTAACCTAGTTTATTCTTAGGGATCAAGGCTTTTTTTAAATAGAAAAACCAATCACGATGACCTCACTCCGCATGATGGTAAGCGGCCAGTGAAATCCAAATATTAGGTGGCAGGCACAAAAGATCTAACAAAGTACCCATTGTATCTGCCATCCTCACCCTGATGGCCTGCTGAGATGCCGCTTCACGCCCCAGGCTTTGTCTCAACAGGAATATTCCTGACTATTCGATTATGCGAGAGGGAAACCGTAGCGTAACTTATATATACTGAGATAGAGGCATCAGTCGCCTAGGCAGTGCTAGTGCCATCTAGAGGAAAACGACCAATCTTATCTTATCTGTTAGGGGCCATTTTCATGGGGCACGTCGACCCTAAGGGATCTTTTGTACCTCCCCTAACTTTTGCGCTCTTACTCACGAAAGATTCGTTTCATCAGCGTCACGATGTCTTTCGGATTGAAGTGCCTGTAGTCTCCTGGTTTAGGATAAGCGTTACCTACTAGACCTTCTATGAGCATCCTTGTCTGCTGTCTATTGACTCCGAGAAATAAGACATTCTGCCTCTGGCTAGTGAGTCGCATTCACATAAAAGATGTTCTATGGTTTCCGTCTCCTCCTTGCATGCTCTGCAGTCGCTGTTCGATGTCATGTTCATCTTCATCAGCATTTTGTTCGTTGCATAATGCCCTGTTAACGCTTCTATGAGCATCCTTGTCTGTTGTCTATTGACTCCGAGAAGATATTTTTTTTTCTAAAACGACCAATACTCAACGGCTATGTAGTACGGCCACTTCGAGGATCAGTCAGGGAGACGATTACAGAAAATATCAGAAATAATTTTATTTGCTATGTAACAAATTTCATACTTTTATAAAATTTCTAATGTGGGCAGGCGGCTTGAGGTCATTTTTTCGTAGACCTGGCAAAAACGTATCTTTCAAAATATTGGAACATTTGCATCTGGATCAGTGCAGAGATGCGGAACAGTGAAATGCTTCATTTGGAACATCGACTCTCAGACATTGAGGTAACCTCAATGCTCTCAGATAGATCCGTGATTCATTCCGCTTATTCGGATCATTCCGCTCATTCAGATCATTCGGCTCACTCAGATCATTCGGATCATTCGGCACATCGGATCATTCAGCTCATTCGGTTCACTCCGACCCGAGATCCATTTGAGTCGCATGAGACATTCGATATTCGGAGCGAACATTAAAGATTCGGAACTGTGTATCATTTGGCTGAGTCGTTTCAGTAAAGATTTACACACGTCTATTGTTTCGGAAACCGGCTTTAAGCGCGCGAAGTAGAAATGCATAGTGAAACTATCTGCGTTTTAAAGCTACATTTGCTTTTTACAAGCTCCACCTAACAAAAACCGCTGAACTATTTTTCCCATACTAAGGTAAAAAGTATTAAGTAAAATGACCCTGAGGGAAACTATGCCAGCCTGAGCCCTTCCTCATACTTACTCGTCAAGGCAAAGTATTTTATTGGACAATTTGCCGGCAATGTGAAACCTTTCTATCCAGTTGATCTGGTTCCTCTGTCTACGGATTGCAAAGGTCAGTCGGCAGTCCCTTCATTGTAATTACACGACTTCTCCGACGACCTCGATCATGGTCTAGATGTATTCGGGCTCCGAAGCGACAGATTTGGTCGCATTTGGGAAGTACGCGAGGGTGAAACCTCTATATACACTCGACTATTTAAAGTTCATAATAAAATTATGTAATTGATGTTGAAACTAAAAACGGCAAATATTTTCACTCACTAACACATACACATTCACACACACACTCGCTCGCTCGCTCACTCGCACGCACGCACGCACGCACGCACGCACGCACGCACGCACGCACGCACGCACGCACGCACGCACGCAAACACGCACGCACGCACGCACGCACGCACACACGCACACATACGCACGCACGCACTCATCCACGTGTACCTCCCGGACACGACTCGGTTATAAATAAATGGAATATATATATATAATAATAAATAAGTAAATAGATAAAGTTTGTAAACCTAGCGTAGTAAACCGATTTTTTTATATTAAGGAGGAAGAGCTAGGTTTTCCCAACACAAGTATCATCTGATTATTACATTCTGGGAGGCCACGGTATTTAATTGTTAATGATTTACTGAAATAAAAGTTTATTTTATTTATTTATTATTAATTTATAAATCTTCTTAAGCAATCGTTGAAGTGTCCCTTCATTAAAACTTATTTTAATTGTAATTCCTTCCTGAATACATTAACGTTGTAATTGCTCTACCAATTGAATAAGTCATAATGTTTAGTGAATGAGCGAACGAATGAACGAAATAATCAGTCCCAGCGGGGAATTGCACACACGCGATGCACCGTTTTAAACCTAAACCCATTTTAACGTTTAACGTAATTGCTAAATGATAGCGCCAGATATTTATAAAATGCTTTAATTCATTTTAAGGATTGATGACGGTTATAAATGTTATGTTTTTAAGTAAACGGGAGATAAAACTGGTAGATGCAATTAGCTCCACCAGTCAAATGGGAGGAGTTTCTGGATTTGTCAAATCTATGCGTATTGCTACAGTTAGCTCGGCGGTGAGGGAAATCATTGGGAGGAAACTTGCGATCAGACTGATGATGATGACAATTTTGTGGATTACCTACCCATTTGGACATTCATAAGTGTTCTGTATGGACCTAACATGAATTAAGAATTCTCTAATTTCTAATATTAATTTAAGTAAAGTTATTTCATACAGAAATTAAACCCGTATTATATTAATTTGGCTTATAAAATCAATGCCCAGGCTTCACTTTCAGAAAATTTGAGATTGAAAGAATATAAATTTGTCTTTTTGCAGAAACTTTTTAGCTCATCATTATGGCACCCAACGCGGAGCTACGATGCAAAGTTAGGAAAGTTTGGTCTTCAGTTATTGAATCTGTGTTATATATTAACGGCATTCATTTTTTTTATATGAGAGGTGGCAGACGAGGAGACGGATCACCTGATGGTAAGCAATTCCGCAAATTTCATGGATTGCATATTAAAATAAATCCAAAAAGACCATTTTTTCCAAAATCAAAATCACATTCCCACTTTAACTCCAGTCAATAAGGTTCCATTTCGCCAGTTTCACTGAGCTTTCTTATTGGTAACTTTGTCAGTGACCGTAATACGGTACAACCGGAGCGAGCATGCCGCAGAGTTGAATCAACTTCTCCGGCAGGCCAACAGATGGCGCCGCATAACTAAACGATCAGACAAATTCGTTACAGCAATTCAGTTGAGATTTTGCATAGAATTCAGAAAGGATTTTTCAATATGCGGATTGCGACTGCATTCTTGTGGTGAATTATTGTGTCGTTTCGTAATAGTTCAAACAATATTAATCCTCCCTATATTAAGATACAGATCTTAACGTGTGACTCCCGGTTGCGTCCAAAGCTTTCGCCGGGAGCCCGGGGTACGCTTGGATCATAATTCTGGATTTGAGGAGTCGCAGAGTTGCCACCCGTCCCGATTTCGACGACATTGTCCCGCGTATCCAACAAAGTCACTCGCCACCGCGCCATCTACCACGCGCCGCATGTGTGTAGCGCGTTCGTCTTTGCCCTCTCCCGCACGTCCATTGTACTAAATTTAGTGCAATAAAGTTTTAAAAAAGTTTCATTTTCCTTAGACTGTCTCACATGGGTCATAATGCATGTCCGATAGCCCGAAACAAAAAAAAATGCAAATAAAGAATTTGTATTCGTATTTATTTGTAACAATATCATATCCAAAATAATCAATATTTGCATTACAAGTTATTTTCTGTATTTTCACTGGTTTTGTGTAACGTTTATATTGTAACGCAAATTTTATTTTGACTGAGATAAATCAATCAACGGACTGTCTTATCGTGAGATGAATACTTCTGTTTGTTAAATGTCGAGTATTTTTCCAACACAGTTTGATATAACTTGTATATAAAAACTGTGTCAATAAAAACACCTTACTAAAGAAACTTGACTTAAATCTAATATCTACTGAGTATAATATATTTTTGATTCTTTGGTTAATTCCGACACTGATAATAACGCAAGTGTGTTAAAAAAAACAATGAACATTTCCTATTCTAAGTGCTATGCACTTACTTTGGAGTCGGTGTGTAGAGTCATGAGTATTTGAAGTTTTCTGATAAAAAACTACACTTTGAGACGGGCGCTAAATCAACGCCACCTAGTGGACACATCCCGCCATCATTAGCCACGCTTCTCGTGACGGCGACATGACCAAATAGAAAACTGAGCGCTAATTGGACACAATATTTTAAAGCTTTGCGTCTCTTAAAAAAAAGGAGCAAATTCAAGTGACATTAACACGCGTTTAACGAGCAGCTTCCGCCCAGCGGGCAGATTTACTATCAAAGAGATAACACTCGGGTACAACTACAGGCCGAGCTGAACTAGGAAAATCATTTTAGAGCAAAGTCTGAAATTGAATTTAGTAATTTCTATTCAGTGTGCGAGCCAGTTCAGTCGGAGGCTCGAAACGCTGATAACGCAGAGATACTTTTAAAGCTACGGTAATGCTACGTATTCATATAATGTCCAAGTTAATAACGTGAATATATGTCCATTGCAATTAAATTAAATGGATATGCAGACTTTGAACAAACTTCAGTAAACTAGAATAAAGAATAGATCAATCAAATCAGCCATGACAGCGTGTCATATGACATAATGTTTTGAACTTTTTGAATTTTATTTTTTAATTGACTTTAAAAAAAGAGGAGGTTCTCATTTTTTTATTGCAAGCTTAAGTTTTGCTGTATTTCCTTAAAATCGATAAATATTTTTACGATACAAAACAAAAATAGCCATTCAACGTGTCAGCTAAATTTGCACCAACATAAAAATACACACAGGTCCCATTTTAAAAGTCTAATAAAGACATTATTTACGTCGCACACGACTCCATAAATCTGATCTCATTAAGCAAAAGTAATTCGGGAATTTCAACTCCAAGGATAATCGTTAAAAAGGTCTCAGGAAAAAACATCGTATTTTACGAAAATTGACCACTGGGCGATTTCTAAACATGGTCCCGAATTCTGAAATTCCAGAGGGAGAATCCGAGGAAAGAATTCAATACGT
Source organism: Marasmia exigua (assembly GCA_019059595.1). NCBI lineage: Eukaryota > Metazoa > Arthropoda > Insecta > Lepidoptera > Crambidae > Marasmia > Marasmia exigua. Next base: position 4,765,622 of record CM032474.1, on the reverse strand, counting down.
AGTTGTTATTCAAGGAATTCAGATTCGTTATTTCGGGTTTGGGGCGAGCGAGTGAATTTGTGTAGGTCTATAAGATAAGGTACTATTCCCACAGACGTTGAATGCTAAGCGAGTTTCTTTTATTATATGATAGGTAGATACGCAGACGAATCACTTGATGATAAGTCACAAATCTGGTGCTAACTTACTCCCCTTCCCCTCGAATTGGGCCTCAGGTATATAAATTCAAGTAGCGTCATCTACTACTTGAAATCTTCTGCAGTGCCTTACACGGCCCACTATCTCGTTCTTTAATGAAATTATTAACCATCCCTGTATGTAACATTGTGGAGCAAATAAAGTATTGAGTATTGACCGTCCGTGGCACTCATTCAGCTGGTCTCACTGAAAACCAGCGTCATGGCCTTTGTCTGGGCTGTGACATAAGCTGAGTGAGGGCCATTTATACTAGACGTCATAACACATCATAATATTCATTTGGCACTGTCTGGACATGATTGAATAATAGTTTTTTTTTATTGATATGTATTTTTAATTGTTTTATGTTTTGTTTTCTGTTTGTGCCAAAATGTGTTCTGTTTACAACTGCTATAAGTTCTGTGTTGTGATGTCTATAATAATAAATATTTTCTTTCTTTCTTTCTATTGGGTATTCTCACTCTGAACACAGCACAAGCGCTGCTTCACTGCGGTTTTCTGTTCCGTGGTATCACTCCATCCGAGTCCAGCCCTGGATCTACCACGGTCTCCTTTCGATGTTTTGTAGCCCTAGCTTTTCGTAGTGAGCTGTGTGACTAGTACCTAAGGGCGTGACCTCGCAGAGGGCTTGACAACAAGCATTTGTAAAGCCCTGAGTACACAGCGCCCAATCATTCGGCCATTTACCTCCTATTACTGTGCGAAGATTTTTTCCTGTAACAGGTAGCTAAGTTATCCAAATAAACATGGTTATTAGAGATATTTACGAGTAAAACTTCGCCTTGCTCATTTGGATTGGAAATTACAATAAATTCAAGGTAACATTTCCACAATTTACGAGTACGCAGTTCTCTTGAAGGTCCGTAAGTCGTAGCCGTCGGGGAAATGTTTACTCGCTTAAAGATAACTATCGTTTCATCAATAGTATCGATACTACATTAAGATAAAGCTGATATTTGACTAATTTTAATATTTGAATAGTTCAAACGATTAAAGTTACAGTATCCGATACATCTGTGAATAATACCTAACATTAAATGAGGTAGGTACATGTTTCATTGAAGCTACCCTATCGGTCTTTTATTCCTTTTTGTTAATATTTCGTATTTGTTCTTGATTTCTGTCAAGTGAAATATGTTCTTTGAGTCTCATCTATTCGTAATCTACCTGCCTCGGTGGCGCAATGGTTAGTGGGTCGCACTTTAAAGCGACGGTTGCGCTTGAGGTCCCGGGTTCGATCCCCGGGTCGGGCAAAATTTTGTACCTGAGTTTTTCTGTTAAGAAATTCTCAGTGTTAGTCTCAGTCCCGTGCCTCGGAAAGCACGATAAGCCGTTGGTCCTGCGCCTAATCCCTCTTCGGTCGTGTCACACTAGTGTCCCATCGAACTAAGAGGCTACGGAATTCCGTAGTAGCACTTGTGTCTGCGCAAATACTTGTGCAATATAATATGTCCTGCGTCGATGGCTGAATTGATGAGATTGGCAGCCATGAGCGAAATATCTGTTTGGAGGACATTATTCGTAATCTAAGAGTCCAAGAGTACTTTTATTCTCTACTTACGAAGACAGGGTTTGATAGAGACCAACTTTAGCTGTCGTCGACATACCTGAAACAAATAAATTGCAAGATTATTGCCGAGAAACAGCGATTTGATATCGGCACGATATGTGCCCCGAACCAAGGTCACTTCGGGCGTAAAAGGCACAGTTTATACGACAGGTCTACATTCCTACGGCCTTCACTTGGGAAAGGGTCGTTTGGACTGAAGTCGCTAAAACAATTTGGTCATATTATTGTTTTAAAAGGTTTTCGACATGCGAAAGTACGCCTTTTACAAGTACTACTTTTATATTTTAGTCTAGTAACAAATCTTGATAATTATCAAGATATTACTACTACTTACTTACTTACTTACTAGATTAAAATATTGCCATTACTAGAAAAAAAGTACCTGGAAAACATTTTTTTTATTATTATTGACACATAAATATAAAAGTATCTTTTGGTCGTTTGAATAGAAGAACTTTAAAATCAGTGTCAATAAAGGTTCACTATCTGAGACAGCGTTTGCTCCACTTTTCCGGTTATCTCTATCAGCAAACATCGATATATGATCGAAGGCCAGAAAAGGTCTACAGACCAACAAAGACCAGAAGTTAGTTCAGTGACATTGACAAGAGGGCGTTGTATAACGTTTTTTATGCGAAAATGTCAAAACAGCATTAGTGCTGACTTTTGCCCCCTGCCAAATAACCTTAACGTACACTATACTCATAGAATTATAACAAGACTATAATGATAGTTTCTTTACTGATGTCACCTCAAATATGAAGCACAAATTTGGTTTTTCAAGTTGGTACTACTTACGTAGTATCAAGATATAAATCCTGATTAATGTTACCAGTCACAACATGTTTCCCTAAAACATGGGAAATGGTTACTGTACTGTTTTAATAGTACTTAGAACCACGCTTACAAATATCTACCTAACTGTGATTATAAAATTATTTGGCAAGTTATGATTTGATATTTATGATGCCTTGACCATACAATAGTGAATAAGAAATACATAAATAAAGAGCTACCTACTTATTTTAATGGTTATCAGGGTGAATTTCAATTCGTGTAAAATGTGGACCCATGTATTGCGCTGTCAGAAACACATCCTTCTTCAATTTAATCCATCCATCTTAAATTTAATTAAATAAATAAATTTTTGCTTATTTATTTTTAACATATAAAAGTTCCGGTACCAGCACTCACGCAGCGAGACACAGTAGAGACACTGCTTCACGCTGCAAACATCAGTAGCAACTGATTAAATAAATCAGTCGGAGCAATCAAATCTTACAATAATGTTAAAATGGGGAAAATATTTTTTTCATTATAGGGTAACACTGACTCGGTTGGTGCATGCACTGTTTATGGGACCAGTGACCATTGATAGTGTATGCGACCTGCGCAGTTGTCATCTGATGCGACCGAGCGGGTGAGCAGGTTGCGGATAGCTCGCCCTCCCCCACTCCCACCTCTTTTCATGAGGACGGGAGAGGGTGTCACGTTGACCCCGGACAATAGATGGCTGCTCCAAAACCCAATCCCAGGCTAGGAGCATTCCCGTTAACCTCAATCTCATGCTCCCCTCCCCATCCCTCCCAATCATCCCCACCCTAATCACCGCATCCCTCCCCTCTTTTCCTGGAGGAGGAAACCTCGTCTCCAAAAACCCCAATCCAAGGTGTCATCCGATCCGTGCCGATGGATGCATGGCCGAGGGGATGCTCGGTCGCGAACGGAGGGGCCTCGAAACCAGGCGAAATCGAGGTCTATTTAGCCTTACCCCTGCAAGCGGGGCTCTGCAGGGGTGGACCTTTACTTCCCTAGCTTCTTGTGGGAACTATATGGATATTGTAGACATAATAGACGACCATTTAAATTCTACCGAAGAGGTACTAGGTACCTCCGAGGCTATGCTCCTTGGCAGCGATACTGAGGAGCATACGAACACTGCCGGAGCACCTGGGACTGAGGGACCAGGTACTTCCAATGCAGAGTCGACCCCTCTGGGCGCAAAGCACCAAAGGGACACGTCGACCAAGGGGCCAGAGAGTAAACCCAGGGTTAAGCTCTCTGGAGCTGATAGAAAACTAATATATCGGCTTGTAGCGAAGGGTATGACCTTCGAGCAGGCGCTAGAACTGCGCATGAGTGAAAAGGCCAAGCAGAGGACCCGAGAGGAGGGGGAAACGAGGGAGCGGGCGTCAAAGCGCCCTCTCAATACCTCGTCTACCTCGAATCAAGGTAATCCCACCAAGGCACCGACACTTGGCGAGCCTTCCACCTCGAAGCCTACCTTTAAGGAGGTTACTGGGTCCGTCACGTGCGGCATCATAGACGCCCTGGGTAAAATTGACCAGGGGAGGGTCGAAATGCTCCAAGGTGCTATCTTGGAGTGTATTGACACCTCAGACGATGGTGACGGCCCCAGCTTTATTGAATGCAAACCGCGCTCGGGTGGCATCCTTAACAAAACACATAACCCCCCCCTTCGTAAAGAAACAGACACAACCTAGGCACCTATATATAATCCTATCCCATCCATCCGTCTTAGCTAAATTCCCTAACCCTTCCCCTCCCAGTCCCCCAAAACAACACAATGATTAAGGCGATACAAGTAAACCTCCAGCACTCAAAGGCAGCCACAGCTGCCCTTTGCCAAAGATTCCTCTCTGAGGACCTGGACATCGCCTTGATCCAAGAACCGTGGGTGAACAAAACCACGGTAATGGGGCTAAACTCGGCAGGTAAGATATTAAGTAACTCCTGCGGAGTGAGGCCAAGAGCATGCATGCTCTTCAAGAGAGATATAAATTACCTCCCGATCCCTTCGCTGTGTACAGACGATGCTGTTGCAGCGTATATAGACCTCCCCGGGGGGAAAGGTGCAGAGACACTCATAGTCAGCTCCATGTACCTACCCGGAGAGGACCAGGATCCGGTGAACAAGGTGACACCGGTAGTGGAATATTGTCTGGAGAGAGAAACCCAGCTGCTGGTGGGTACCGACTGCAACTCCCACCACACATCATGGGGCAGCTCCGACACGAACGCAAGAGGTGAGTCCTTGTTTGACTACTTGCTCACCAACAATCAATTTGTTCTTAACGTGGGTAGCAAACCAACCTTTACCACACGTTCTAGGCAGGAAGTACTAGATATAACATGGTGTTCAGGTAATCTCGCACACCGAGTAACCAATTGGCACGTCTCAGATGAGCCGTCCTTGTCCGACCACACCCATATTAGGTACGACATACTATGCTCGGGAACAAAGGAACCGAACACGTACCGAGACCCCAAGGGAACAGACTGGGAGGGCTTTAGGAACTCCCTTAGGTTATACCTTGGAGATTTTAAATACATTAAAACTGTGGACCAAGTGGAAGCCGCAGCAGAGGACTTAGGCAGAAGCCTAATGAAAGCGTATCTAGAAAATTGTCCTCTTAAGACCACTAAGAGCAATAGGAACGCGCCTTGGTGGAACAAAAACCTGGAGCATCTGAGGCAAAAGGCCCGTGCCTTATTTAATCAGGCAAAAAAAGACAAGAACTGGGATGCTTACAGGAAGGCGCTAACACGCTTCAATAGGGAGCTCAGGAAAGCAAAAAGGAGATCCTGGCAAAAATTTTGCGGGTCCATCAAAGACACTGCCCAAGCTGCCAGGATCCACAAAATATTAGCCAAGACACCTGAATCCCATCTAGGCCTGCTAAGGAAAGCGGACGGATCTTTCACGGAATCCCCGGAGGAAACACTGAGACTGCTTGCTCAAACGCACTTTCCGGAATCCGTGTACATTAATAACGAAAGAGAACTCCAGGACAGTAAGTCTCCGGACAGGAGACCGCGGAATGAAGACTGGAGGAGAGCTTCCGTTATTTTTCGTCCCCAACAGATAAGTTGGGCCATTAGGAGCTTCAAGCCTTATAAATCTGGTGGGGTCGATGGTATTTTCCCGGCTATATTGCAACGGGGCGAAGATATCATCATCTCAACGCTGATAAAACTTTACCGTGCAAGCTTTGCTTGGAGTTATCTGCCATCAGCGTGGACTCGGGCGAGGGTCACTTACATCCCCAAGGGAGGGGACAAAGACAAATCACAGCCCAAGTCCTACAGACCGATAAGTCTCACCTCATTCCTACTAAAAACGATGGAAAAGGTGTTAAACAGTCACATCAGGGCAACATACCTCGTTGAAAAACCCCTGAGTGCAAGACAACATGCCTACCAAACAGGCAAGTCCACGGAAACGGCACTTATTGATCTGGTGGACAGAATTGAGAAAGCCATAGAAGACAAAGAAATTGCACTCTGTGCCTTTCTCGACATCGAAGGGGCTTTTGACAACACCAACTTCGATGTTATAACACGTAGCATGGTGAATCGTGGAATCGACGATACCACCACCAGATGGATGGGATCCATGCTACAAAATCGAACTGCAACAACAACGTTGATGAATAAAACTCTTCATTATAGAGTGACCAGAGGGTGTCCACAGGGCGGAGTCCTATCACCCCTTCAATGGTCATTGGTTGTTGACAGTCTCATCTGTGAGCTCAATGAAGCCAGATTCCTGACTCAGGGTTACGCAGATGACATAGTAATAATGGTCATAGGAAAATGTCCTAGCACCATTTCCAGTCTTATGCAAAGGGCCCTACGAATAGTAGAAAACTGGTGCACAAGACACGTGCTAACAGTCAACGCACGGAAGACGGTCTTAATCCCGTTTACCAAAAGAAGGAAACTAGAGGCGCTTCACGCCCCAACACTTCTTGGTACGAAGCTATGCTTGTCCAACGAGGTCAAATATCTCGGAGTCTTTCTAGACCAAAAACTAACATGGAACAAGCATCTCGACTACATTACTAGAAAGGCAAAAATAGCGATGGGGGCAAGCAGTAGGTTGGTGGGGCTAAAATGGGGGCTACGGCCCAAGGCCGCACTCTGGATTTATAAAACCATAGTGAGGCCGATCGTCACTTATGGCTGCTGTGTGTGGTATAAGAAGACGCACCAACTCAACTGCGTGGAGAACCTCAGCAAAGTTCAAAGAACAGCCTGCCTTATAGCCACTGGCGCTCTTTCGTCCTCTCCCTCTGCAGCACTGGATGCCCTCCTGAACATTCCACCTCTGCACATTCACGTGCAGATGGAAGCGAGGATGGCCATTACGAGAGCAAAAATCAGAGGAAGGACGAGATGGCAATCTAGGGTCATAGGTAACCTCTACAATGAACTAATGAAAATTCCGGTCATGGATATGCCCTCTGACTCCATGATCCGTGAATACCGCTTCGATAAGCGGTTTACAGTCTTGTTACCTAGTAGACAAGACTGGGAGGCTGGAACTCCCGGAAATGTTAACCAGAATGACATCGTTTGGTATACGGATGGTTCCAGGAGGCAAGGCGTATCCGGGGCGGGATTTTGTAATGATCGCTTCAGAATACGCAAATTCGCCAACCTGGGTCGCTATACCACAGTGTACCAAGCAGAAGTCTTCGCAATAATTGGCTGTGTCCAAGAGAGTCTGCAAATGAATCTCCAGAATAAGAAGATATTCATCTTCTCAGATAGTCAAGCTGCCCTCAAGGCGTTAACATCCTGTGAACTTGACTCCAAACTCACTAGCGAGTGTGTCCTGCTCCTAAACCAGCTTGGCAATGCCAACATCGTAAATCTGATTTGGGTACCGGGACACTGCAATATCAGAGGCAACGAAGTCGCTGACGTGCTAGCAAAGGCCGGGGCAGAGAGCCCACTACTCGGACCGGAACCAATAAGTGGCGTTCCAGCCTGCATGGTCAGGTTCGAGTTAAAAGAGTGGGAGCATAAGCAAAGCACTGAATATTGGAAAAGACTACCTCGACTAGAACAGTCTAAGGCGTTGATACAGGCGTTCGATCAGAGACGAGCTGTAGAAATAATAAAACTGAGCAGAGGACATGTTAGGGCACTCACTCGGACCCTCACAGGGCACTGCAAATTAAATAAGCACCTGCACAACATGGGCCTTTCAGATACCAAAATCTGCAGGTTCTGTCGCGAGGACGAGGAAACGATTATCCACGTCCTCGGCGAGTGCATAGCGCTGCACCGGTGCAGAAGCCGGCACCTGGGAGCACACATGATCTCAGCAGACGAGATCAAAAGCTCCCCCATCAGCTCCATTCTCGGGTTTATCCTGGAACTGGAGCTACATGAGGTGCTGTAATAGGTTACGGGGCTGCCACAATAGATCATCTACTGGTCGCAGTGGCTATGAGACGCAGGGCTCACCCCATTTCTAACAAATAATAATAAAACACTGACCAATCTAATAAACCTTTTGTATTTTTTCTTTATTAAACACAACATATTATGAAATATTGAAGGCTTACCTGTGAAAAGTGATATTATTACACTTCTTATGCTTTTCCGAATCATTGTGACAAAATTTTACCGCACAAATCATCATAGTAAAAAACCTTTCGCGAGATGCGTTCGACAGGCATTGACATTGACGACTGCGGAGCGGTCCGGGCGTTTGTAGCCGTACGGCTCCATTTGAGTTGCTTCAAATTGTGGGCGCAGACTAGGTTTCTAGTCTTGTTATTATTCTTTGACTATACTGTAGTGTTAAATTTGTGAAACTTTGACAGGTGAGAAACAAATTATACAATACGAATCTATCTATAGTCCTATAGTTTGCAGACGTCAATTGCTTTCTGTTTGTGCACGCACATAATTACATATTAGTCATTATTACATACGTCTGTTTTGACATTGACAAGGGGCTGTTGTGTTTCAAATTGTGTGACACTTCTTAATTAGTTCCCATTTTGGCTATGTAATGCGAGAAATGTCATAAAGCCTGAGAGATGTAACCTTTTTCTTTTATGTGATAGGTGGCAGCATCACCTGATGGTAAGCGATTGCCGCCGCTCATGGACATCCGCGACACCAGTGGAGTCACAAATGCGCTGCCAACCTTTAAACCCCCCTTTCTCCCGCATTGGGCCTCCGTTACCCTCACCCACGAAGAGAAACACAGCACAGTGTTGCTTCACGACGGTTTAATGTGAGGCCGTGGTATCACTCCGGTCGAGCCGGCCCATTCATGATGAAGCGTGGCTCCCCCCACGGTCAAAACTTAAATCTACATAAGAAAATGCTAAAGGGGTAAAACTGGGGTTTTAAGATAATATAAAAAATAGTATATGCTCGGGCCTCGACGCCATATTCCAAAAAGAAATTCGTTTTGACACTTCATGTCACTGTGCAGAGTGAAGTCCAGCAACGAAGTGAGGGCGGACCACTAATAAAAACATATCTATTAACAATGCCATTAAAACATTACTTGTAAAAAACACAAGTCTCGCAACTCAGTTTTTTTACTGTCAAAAGTTGTAAGGTCTAAGTAAGTGAGTAAGTGATTTTTTGTGAGCTGCCAGTCGAAATCATTTTAATAAAAGCTATATTTAATAAAGCTGTCGCACTTAGTTCCCTCGCGATGCATACAAACTACGAGTACAAGAACTAGCTGAGTGACGTCACGGCTCACCTACTTCATGTAGTTTAACTGATATATTAACGCTCTTAAGATAGTCCTAGTACTTACAATCATAATATAATAATATTTCACAACATCACATACATTGATCTGACTCCGAGAAAGGTAGCTCAAGCACCTGTGTTACGGATATCAGAAGCAACAGTGGGATTACAAATATATACATATAATACTTTTCTTTTGTAAATACATACTTATTATACATAGATAACGCCCAGACCAATACAAACTGATATGTTCATGCACACAAATGTTTGTACTGTGCGGGGATCGAACCCGCAACCCTTGCACCAGAGGCAGCGTTCTCTACCACTGTTCCAAGCGGGTCGTCATCACTCATAGTATAATGGTTAATAATAAATAATAAATATTTCACAAAATCACATACATTGATCCGACTCCGAGATAGGTAGCTCAAGCACCTGTGTTACGGATATCAGAATCAAAAGTGGGATTACAAATATATACATATAATACTTTTCTTTTGTAAATACATACTTATAATACATAGCAAACACCCAACCGGAAGCTATACTTACACAACCCACCCGGTTGTGTAAGTATAAATAAGTATAGCTTCTAAATCCACATTTCAGTTGCCTTGCCACATTGAATAGCTAAATTCTAGAGAAGTAGAGTACACCCCGACATCCTTGACAAATAAAGTGGTTTTAAGTTTTATTTGTGACAGGCGGTATACGTGATACATCTCGGCGGCTTCGTTGCCAAGTGTGTCAGAAGGACGATGCATCAAAGTCGGCGGTAAGCTAACATGAGCTAACATCGCTGAACACACAATAGGGTTTCGTGTTTCAGACATAGCGTACTTTGGAAGCGAATGTAGAAGTAAATTGTAGAATATGAAAACGTCAAGGTTGCGTTTCGTTCATACCAGATTTCACAAGACAAAGTAGAAGTTTTCTTGCTTATAAAACTTTTATCTTAAATCCGGAAGTAAAAGACGAATTGAACTAGATACTCATGTTAACCTAGTTTTTATATGCTATAGGCGACAAACGAGCAAGCGGGTTACCTGATGGTAAGTTAATCACTGCCGCCTCAACATCTGCGATGATCAGAGAGGTCGCTGATGAGATTCCTAACCATTTGGAAAGGAGAGCTTTTTACTGTATATTTTTATGATGTCATGCATTCATAATGTTAATATAACAGCCATATGTTTATAATCAATGAATGCTGAAGAACCTTTCATAGGAAATAAAGAAAAAATTAAGTCCATTTTGTTGATGAATATTATATTTAATCCATTTTCTGGCAACCTTTTGAGATTGGCGCGCAAAAAAAAAAGGAAAACTTATGGATTTGACCTTGGATAAAAAGAGACACAAGAGACCAGCGGGATCGAAGGGTATTAGGAACCTTTGACATACAAATAATACCGTAGGAAAGGCCTATAAATAAAATAAATACTTTTTCATTCGGGAATACTCGAGCTTTATCAATTCTCCTTTTTAGCATCTTCATGGGGCAGCGAGTACAAGGCCAAAACGGAGGATACCTACCCTGTGAATTCAACAATTAATCCTAAATAACAATGCACTGAAATATTCGAACTACACGTGAAATTATGATTAATTCGTCCAAGCGTACACCGGGCTCTGAAGCAACGGCTTTGGGCGCAACTGGGAAAGAAAACGATGATACTAAAAGATTGGAGCTGAGGAATAGTATGCGAAAGGGTTTTGGGGGTTAGACTTCCAAAACAGATCGTATCATACTCACACACTTCTCAACATTCGGAGTAGCTAAAACATTTTAACGTCTCTATCATACATGAGATGTGGGGGCTGGGTGATGTATTAATGCAATGGATCTCAGTTCTTAACTGCTTGATTTATTGAATGAAAATAGGGTTTTCATAGTATTCTTAAAAGGTCAAAACATTGATATCTTTTCGTTACTTTCGATACCTTGTTCAGAAAGGTTACTTTACTCGTGTACAGATAATAGAATATTAATTATAATTGGAGTCTCGACTGTACATAGAGAGGCTTGACGTCAGTCTCTATACATACAGTTGACTTAGAAAAGGATAGCACGATGTTGAGATACCAATGTTAAAAAGTTTGTGTATTCCGTTCGCGCGGGGTTCGTTCGCGCTCCAGATTTTAGGATTGAAAATAACTGAATTTAAATTTTAGAACGACGTTCAAACCCCATTACGAAAATTCAGTTTAATTTTCGCCGGAAAACCTAGGTTCTGCAAAATTTCTAATTTGAAACCAGCGCGTTTAAAAGTGGTCCCTTTTGTGAAAGGCTCCGAACGCTTGGCGGGTGCGGGCGCGATCGAAAAGCCAAAAGAGCGTTATCAACTACGTGGTCGTAATTCTGGCTATGCTGCTCGGAATATGGTGCCTTTTTAGGGACAGATTTATTCTTGGTTAGAGTCCGCGTAACGATAGTAGCGACAAAGAACAGAAATAAAATTTTAACTAAAACTTTGAGTCTAACCCCTAACTTATTGTAAATAAATTAATTGTAAATAAAGATTTTTCATTTTTCATTTTCAAATCGATTGGGGTCGCTAGTGTGCCCTACCCGTCACCTTAACTAGTCTCATCAGAAACAAGTATTGCTAGTATTGTAGTAGTATTGTATTACTAGGTATTATAATATAATGGTTTATTGGGAGAACTCACATATGTTGATATCTTTTACAATTTATTCTTAAGTAAACGCACTTTAATATTTCATCCCGTCATGTCGAATCAAGCAATTACGAATTTAGTCGGCTTAGGAACGCGTTCAGTAGTCTAATTAGTAGAACAGCCACCCGAATTGTGAAAGAGATGGGTTCGATTCCTGCCTGAACGACGAGGACAAAATTTTAAGTACGTTATTTACTTAAGTACTCACATATCGCACCCCCAGTATTAAATAAGCATAAGTGACAATGGCGGCGCGCACCAAGAGGTTTGGCTCCTCGTTCCTGCCCCGAGCCATCAAAACATGGAATGCCCTCCCAGCTCATGTGTTTCCTCCTTCATACAATCCGGGCACTTTTAGGCGGGGCGTGAAGCGGCATCTCAGCAGGCCATCAGGGTGAGGATGGCAGACTCAATGGGTACTTTGTTAGTTCTTTTGGGCCTGTCAACATCATATTTTGATTTCACGGCCGCTTACCATCAGGCGGAGTGAGGTCATCCTGATTGGCCTTTCTATAAAAAAAAAGTGTTCTTAGTTCGAACCATCGATTTTATAATATTTGAAAAGTACGTTTAAAGAAACATAATATGTAGGATTTCTTCTATTAATTCGTCAATAAACATGCTTTTAAAATATGACAAAATTTATGAGTAGAAGTAAGACCAGTTATACTTATATTCCACTGGGGGTGCGATATGCATACAGAATTTTAGAACCTAAGCTCACGATATTTCTGATGTTACGTTCATAATAGAATACCAAATCTTAATTGCTTGTTACTGTAGGTATAATTTTAAAATTTATTTGATTTAACGACCAAACACTTAATCATTCCAAGCTTCAGATTACGAAAATAAATCTTAGTTAACTTTAAAGTTTGATCCATAAATTGCTCCTTGGGGAGTAACTCCCTTCAAATTTAGATATTAGACGAATATAACTGTGCAAAATCTTCCCTGAAATCTTTCATCTTTGGATAAACAAGTATCTGTAGCATTTGAACACCCGGTTTTACTTAAATTTAACAGTTTGAACATATAAACATTCGTTGATCACGCTCTCAGTAAACTTACTTTTCGAATTTTATAGTAGTAGCTTATAAATTATCCCACTGCAGGGCAAAGGCCCCCACCATAGAAATCAAGTTATTGCTACTATGATGGGATTTGGCTTAATCACCACGCCAAATGCGGATTGGTGATCAAAAACCTGAGCTGTAGTAGCTTATAAATTATCCCACTGCAGGGCAAAGGCCCCCACCATAGAAATCAAGTTATTGCTACTATGATGGGATTTGGCTTAATCACCACGCCAAATGCGGATTGGTGATCAAAAACCTGAGCTATGTTCGAAAAATTCGAATCATACTTTTCGCTCGACCCGGGAATCGAACTCAGGACCCCGAGATCACGGCCGTGTACTTAAACCGCTAAACCAAGAGGCAATGTTTGGTGTACTTGTACACAATTTAATTTGAGTGAAAATAAATTATTGCCGTGTGGTCCCGGCAGAGTAGAATAGGCCACCCTCACTCTTACCGAGGTGTCGTAAAAGGCGACTAAGGTAAAGCTGCTGGCATGATCATCAGCACTCAGAGAAGGAAAACTCTGCATTTATATCAAAACCCTCGCCAACCCGTCTGCCAAGCGTGGTGAGTATGGCAATTACCCCTCATGTGATTGAGGGAGGCCCGTGCCCCAACAGTGGGGACTTAAATGGGCTGACGATGACGATGAAATTATAAAAAGTAACCATCAAAACAATTACTGACCAAAAATTAGGAAATTATTAGTGGTTTTTCTTAGTTCATATAAGTTCATAATTACAGCAACGCGAGACACAACTTCTAGTTTCCTTTTTTAACCGACTTCAAAAAAAGGAGGTTCTCAATTCGACATGACGACTAACGATACAGTACACTCGAGAAATGGTTTAATTCCTGTTGAATAATTGAATGTTGTATTAAATTACAAGATTGTATTGGGCGTCGACTTCTGTAAAACCTTTTCTCGAGTGTAATGTTATAAAATGTTATTTCAGGTGTATAAAGTGCTAAAAATATTATTTTACACTTTTTACTTCGTGGTTTTTGAAGGCGGTTTTTTTTTTCGCAGTTAATTTCTTTTTGAAATGTCTTTTTCTATTTTCAGATAAGTTGATGAAATTACACTGAAACCATAATACCAATACACGGACAAAACTAAAACTGTATTCAAGATTTACTTATTTATTAAAAGCAATCAATAATAAAACACCAACTATATTCCTTTGTCATGGAGGCTGTATAATCGTAGAGCTGGTCGTCAAAGCCGGGACCGCGCGTAAACCCGACCGGCGAATAGGCCATGAAACCGCCATGAAAACTTGATTTAAAATGTCTGACCTGTTAAAAACCACGTCAGGGAGATTTACCACTTCACATCAGAATAGGGTGGTCGGTATCCGGTCAAATTAATTGTGGTCTGGCCTCTCAGTTCAGAATACTTCAGTTCAGAACTGAGATGAATATTTTAATTGACAAGATGCTAACCACCTACTATTGTACACCTCGTCTTCCAGTTTATTAGTATTGGATTAAGTAACTACTACTCTGTGATCTATGAGGGGAACCTAAGTAGACATGCTCATTCAAGTGTCTCTGAGATGGTGGCGTTATGTGGCAGGTCATTAGGTACATTCCCTCTAATATGGTTGATTGAAATAATGGCTGACACATACGTCATACTTGTGAACAGGTGCCACCTTTGGGGACTGGTCCGCTTCGGTTTACCTCATATTTAGCTTTTAATTAGCTTCATTCTATTTTGAGTTGCATTAGACTGTATGACTTGGTAATGATAATAAACCATGGTATAAAAAGTAGGCGATTGAAAAGAGTAACTGGCGAGTTTCTTGCCGAATCTTCTCGACCAGAAACAACTTTCCAAGCCGGTGGTAGAATCGCATTATGTTTATTCACTTTCTTTTGTATATTTAATGTATCGAAATATATATGTAAATTATTACATAAGTACTTATTAAAAGTCTTAAATCATTCAAATGTATGACGATTTGTAAGTGCTGTGTATAAGCTTATGCAAATAAAGAATTATTTGATTTGATTAACATTTCTTTTGTTATATTGGCTTTCGGGGGGACTGAATACCACCATAAACCGGAGTGTAGAATGGATTGTCCGACTTTTCATTTCTAAGAGGTCTTGCCAGGTTGAGTTTGGCAGGTGGCAACCCCCAAATCTTAGGAATAGATTAGTTAGAAAGTGGTGGACTTCAGACCTTCGTTCTTCATAACAACAGAAAGTGCTCATCATGTTGACTAACTTTTCCAAAGGCGCTTTAGTAAATCTCTTATAGATATCAGTTTGATTATGCCTTGTATTTGGAACTGTAATTAAATACCGATTTAGGGTCTATTAGTAAAATTTCAAACCTTACAACTATTATAACCCGTCAACTTCGTGGACCACTTTCAGGGGTTAGATGTAAGGAAATATAATTGACCAAGCGCTAAGCTCGAGTCGAATGTAGTGTGTGACAAAGCTAAAAAAAAGGTTAGGCTAGTATATAATATCCTCCAACCGATTACGGCTACGACGGCCAATCTCAACGATCAGCCACGTACGCTGGATATATATTATAATACTCAAGTGTGTGCGCAAACACAAGTGCACTCTCTATTCCCTTACCCTCATATTCCGATAGGACACCAACGTGACACGATCGAAGAGGAATTGGGCACGGGGGTACAATACCGCCAACTTTCAGACTCCGGGCTGACATTAAGGTGACGGGTAGGGCACACTAGCGATGCCAATTGATTTTAATTTTTAGCTACTAAACTGGATCTATTTTAAACAATTCGGGGTTACATACTCTCGGCAAACACTTATACTATAAAAACTTAAACAATCAGCTCACAATATTTGTCTGAGAATTGTGGTCTCGAGTGATATGAAGAACTAGGGCGGGCCCCTGACGTCGTTTCGTTTATTAGTTCTAAATTATACTAAATGGATGCTGGCTGGCGATTACATCGCGTAAACTAAGTGTTACGTCTTTTCGGTTAATATATAAAACTTGTTGATGTCTACACAAATTACTTATTTATAATATTAATAATAATAAATATCCTCCAACCGATTACGGCTACGGCGGCCCATCACAACGATCAGCCACGTACGAGACACAAGTGCACCCTTTACCCTCATATTCCGATGCGACATGTGACACCGGAGAGGAATCGGGCGCAAGACCAACGGCTTGACGTGCTTTCCGAGGCACGGGATTACAAGACCACCAACTTCCAGACTCCGGGCTGCCACTAAGAATTTCTTACCGAAAACCTAGGTAAGTACAAATTATTGGCCCGACCCGAGGATTGAACCCGGGACCTCTTGCGCAGCCGTCGCTTTAAAGAGCGACCCACTAACCACTGCGCCACAGAGGCAGTCACCACCTAGGCAGCCACCTGTTGGTATTCTTTGGGGGCCTAGACTTCCTCCTTGTAGAGTTCAAATATCATTTTTGCTTAGCAGCTACTTAAGCATTTGCGACCGGCATGTTACAAATTTTGCACAGCACATTTAAAAACCCCACAAACACGCCAAAAGGGACGCAAGAGTTGTTTTTCGAAATCTCGACAGCAAAGTTCATTTTCACATAAGCATGTACAAAATGGTACGCTATGTGGAAAAAAATATATTAGAATAGCCAGACATTTGGCCACAATGTCACCTAATGGTAAGTGACGATGTGGTCGAGGATGGATCATGCCAGTCTAGTAAAAGCCTATTCACTCTCTTCTTGAATAAGTTCAGATAATCGCGTTCAGGGAACAGATCTTTCGGCAGAAGGTTCCATTCCTTAGTCGTACGCAATATGAATGTACATTTGAAAGAAAGAAATAAAGAAAGAAAAAAAGTATTATTATAGACATCACAACACAGAACATACAGCAGTTGTAAACAGAACACGATTTGGCACAAACAGAAAACAATTAAAATACATAATTATAAATAAAAACGAAAGGAAAAAAAAAAACAAAAATATATTCAATCATGTCCAGACAGTGCCAGTGTGTTATAACGTCTAGTATAAATGGCCCTCACTCAGCTTATGTCACATGTGTTTGAACCGTTTAATACGAATTGCCGGTATTTCTACGACATTAGGATGGTAACCCCTTCTCCGCCTTGTGTCCCGATGGTGAAAGGGGGCCGGTGGAATACAGTAATGACATCGCTAAGTAGGAAAGTTCGACGAGGAAACAGCCCAAAGCCTCCACGACCCTCGGAGGATCATCCTGGAGCCCAATTCTCGGGACGTGATATTTTGTCATCATACGATATATATCACCAAAACATGGTTTTTTTCTATCAGGTGATATCCTCCGCCATGTTTTTTTCATATCGAAATCCCCAGAATTGGGGTCCTGTACCTTAACTAACGCAAATGGACACTTCATCGTTCCAATACGACATTATTTATCCAATTCGTTTTATTGTAGTGAATGTGTTTCCGATAGTGTCCTACCTTGTGATAGCTCTCTTTATCTACGTGTGCGTCAATTTATTTGCGCACGGCAATAAATTAACATTTGGAGAAGGTCGTTAGGTCGTTACTGTCAACAAAGACGATAGGGCTGCGGTCTGAATGCGAGCGATGAACAGGCAAGAAAGATATTTGTTTGCGTTAGGATAAGAAATAATCAAAAAACCAGCTTTCGAACGTGTGAGCTATGTCTTTTTTTTTTAATCAGCCTATAAACTGTCCCACTGCAGTACAAAGGCCTCCATCATAGAAATCAAGTTATCGCTACTATGATGGGATTAGGCTTAATCACCACGCTTGCCAAATGCAGCTTGGTGATCACAAACCCGAAGTATGTCCGAAAACTTCGAAACATACTTTTCGCTCGACCCGGGAATTGAACCCAGGACCCTGAGATCACGACCCGGTACTTAAACCACTAGACCAACAGGGCGTCGAGTTATTATCTGAGTTATGTCTTCGTTATATTTAAGGCCGTGTGGTCCCCGGCAGAGTAGAATAGGCCACCCTCACTCTTACCGAGGTCTCGTAAAAGGCGACTAAGGTAAAGCTGCTGGCATGATCATCAACACCCAGAGAAGGAAAACTCTGCATTTATATCAAAACCCTCGCCAACCCGTCTGCCAAGCGTGGTGAGTATGGCAATTGCCCCTCATGTGATTGAGGGAGGCCCGTGCCCCAGCAGTGGGGACTTAAATGGGCTGACGATGATGATGATGATATTTAATTCGCTTCGCTAACACAACAAATCGCTAATTTATTTATCATTTACTTTCATGAATGAACATAGATATACTACAATATAACAAGAGCTTAAGAGCTTGTTGTACTGTGGATATACCTAGATATTAGTCCATTGACCTTTAAAGGAACATAGTAGCAATGACTGCATAAAGCAAGCAAGCAGTGCGGCCTAATGGCGGTAGATGTCACTGTGCATTTTTACATCGCGCAAGATAGTATCAGCTGAGGGTCCACCCAAATCATTTGAATTAATTGTACAATGTAAATTGGCAATTTACATATTAGGTTGCGAAGTTAAATGATAAAATACACATTAATATATACACCGTTATTTTTTTATCGTTTAATAATGACTTGTTGATCTCATTAGAATGTTCAAATGCTACCTACTTTGAGCCTACAGCTCGGTCTGACTTCAATTTTTATAAGGCAAATTATGACCAATTTTTTTCTGAACTGGAGTGTATTGATTAGAATACTAAGTTTGAATCATGCAAAAACATCAACGAAATGGTTTCTAAATTCTATGACGAACTGAATTCAATTATTGAAAAATTTGTACCGAAGCATCAACCAAAAACATCTAAATATCCTAAATGGTTTAGTCAAAATCTTATTAAATTACTATCCGAGAAAAACAAATTGCGCAAAAAATTCCGCAAATACTGTAACCCTAGAGATGGGTTAGAATATGAAATTTTAAGAACTCGCTGTCACAAACTTATTGACAAGTGTTACAATGACTACAAAAGAAATATAGAGAATAATATATCAAAAGACATAAAATCCTTCTGGCGTTATATCAAAGACAAGCGTGAAAACAAGTCAACTCTATTACTACTACTACTAACTACTTCTAAAATGCATTTAAATAATTCTACCGGTGTTTCTGGTTCTGAGATAGCTTATTATTTTTGAGATAGGAGCATTTTGCGTCTATGTTCACCTTGGATTCTCCCACTCCCGATCTCGGTTCTGGTGATTCGACGTTGTCGAACTTATCTGACATACAATTTTCTGTCTCAGATACTTCCGACGCGATTAAAAAACTCGATGTGCGCAAGGGCCCTGGTCCAGATAAAATACCCCCCCTGTTTATTAAGCGTTGTGGACCTTATTTGTCACTCCCATTAACTTTAATCTTTAACCGATCCCTTCAAGATGGTGTATTTCCTATTGAGTGGAAAAAAGCTTAAATAATACCCATTTATAAGAAAGGCGATGCCAATAACATTAAAAACTACCGCCCTATTTCCATTCTGTCTACATTCTCAAAATTGTTTGAGTCCTTGATTAATTCTATACTGTGTAAACACGTAGATAAATCGTTGTCTGAGTATCAGCACGGTTTTCGAAAAGGGCGTTCAACCCAGACTAACTTGGTGGCATTTCTTTCTAAAGTCGCGCAGAATGTTGACAAGGGAACTCAGATTGATGCCATATACACCGATTTTGCTAGCGCATTTGACAAAGTCAATCATTCGATCCTTTTAAAAAAGCTACATCTAAGGGGCGTGTGTGGTGTTTTTCTTCATTGGTTTGGATCTTACCTCAGAATGAGACCTCAGATCGTTGTTGTTGGTGGGTGTGGCTCAAGGGTATACTATGCTTCGTCAGGTGTCCCACAGGGCTCCCACCTGGGGCCTGTACTTTTTCTAATATTCATTGATGACATAGCTGCGCATATTAAACATTGTGATTTTGAAATGTTCGCGGACGATTTAAAAATATACAGACCCGTTTACTCCTTGGACGATGTCAACCTTATCCAGGAAGATTTAAATAATATCTACAGCTGGTGCGAAATAAACGGTATGACCTTGAATGTAAACAAGTGTTATCATATTAAATTCACAAAGAAAAAGAAACTTTTATCTTCAACATATTACATCAACATGGTAGCATTAGCAGAGGTTGATGAAATCAGAGACTTGGGTGTTACTATGGATAGACAGCTTAAGTTCTCCTCTCACGTAAACAACATTGTAACAAAAGCAGCAAAAATGTTAGGATTCTTGAGAAGAAACTCCAAAGGATTTAAATTGGCATGTACCCATAAAATCTTATATAATGCCCTTGTTCGGAGCAACTTGGAATATGCTAGTGTGGTTTGGAACCCAGCGTATACCGTTCACTCTCAGCGATTGGAAAGCATTCAGCGCGCGTTCACGAGACACCTTGCGTTTGTTTCTCCGGGTATATCGCACAGATCACCATACAATCTTAGATTATCATTTTTCACAATGAATACTCTTCGACAGCGTCGACTTACCCAGGACCTAGTATTTTTGCACAGACTGATCAACGGAAACCTGAACTGCCAAGAGTTGCTTCAATACATAAAGCTTTCAGTACCGGCCCGCCTACCTCGCCATTAGATCAAAAAGATATTCGCCTTACCTTCAGCCAGAACTAATTTAGGTCATCACGCTCCTCTGGCCCGATGTTGTGGGACATACAATGAACTTCACCTGAAGGACATTGATATTTTTTTCGACTCCTTGCCTAGCTATAGGCGAAAGTTGATAAAATTATTATATGATAGGTAGCAAACCTCTTATAATGTTATTTTATTTCAATAATTTTATTAAGTATTTTTTTTTTGTTTCTTTTAGTTTATCTTTTGTGTTTTTACGTAAAGATTTTTAGCACATTTTTTCTATATGTATACTGTTGGTGTACCTTTTTAATAAATAATAATAATAATAATATGTTTCGTGAATTAAGTACATTTAGCACGTCAGATCAACAAAATAGGCGAAAAATAACAGCTGTTCCATACATTATTGGATATTCTAATTTATATGGAACAGCAGATTTTGTTGATCGAACACGATAAATAGACTTTATTCACAATAGCGAGATACGATTATGATGTTTTTTGGAGGTAAAGGATAAAAAAATACTTCATATTATCGGAACAATGTAGCCAAGCACTGACCTAGGTGAGTCGGTACAAAAATAAAACAAAAATCCAACGGATATCTTTTCCGTCTCCCACATCTGACTCCCTCTTGCTTGTCATCTAATTGTCAGGCGAACTATACTAATACTAAAGTATTTTGCCGTGTGGTCCCCGGCAGAGTAGAATAGGCCACCCTCACTCTTACCGAGGTGTCGTAAAAGGCGACTAAGGTAAAGCTGCTGGCATGATCATCAGCACCCAGAGAAGGAAAACTCTGCATTTATATCAAATCCCTCGCCAACCCGTCTGCCAAGCGTGGTGAGTATGGCAATTACCCCTCACGTGACTGAGGGAGGCCCGTGCCCCAGCAGTGGGGACTTAAATGGGCTGATGATGATGAAAGTATTTTAAACAGCTCACCTGCATAAACTGCCTGACGCAGTCAGCCCCATGCTCCCTGAGGAAACTCTGCAGCGTCCGGACGCCGCGCGCCGACAGCCGGTACCCATTCCCGTTGTCTCCAGACGCGAAAAACACGCTGGGAATCCCACCTTCCCCCATCGTACTCCTTACATTTTCACTCGATCCTCTTCTTGTTTTTAGTCTTTGCACAGTGTTAATTAAGTGGCCGATATAATGTTTTTATAAAGAATCGTAGCAAGGAAAGCTACGCCGATTTGTTCGCTTTGAACTCTACTCGAGAGGACTGTCGCAACACTATTGTGTGAATTTACTGGATATTATTCATAAACTTTAATTAAACCTTTAATTGAAACGGTGTCATAGAGCACTGTTTGAAACTTAGAGTCGCAGTCTTCGAAATATTCTGTCTTCCTGAAATTCTTTTAGTTCCTGTAGACTGTTAATTTAGATTGAATAAATTATCTTTATACACCCTTTCTAGGATGACCTAGATTCTTGAAACTAGAATAACAGTTATTTACGGAACTACTTGTAATTTGTAATTCTAATCTAATGATTCTGATATCCGTAATACAAGTGCCTATGCTTCTTACTTTCTAGTAATATTCCTTTATGGTTATACTCATTTTGTATGGGTAGTCGAAAACATTTTCGACGAACTTCCAAAAGTCATACAATTAACGTTCAGAATGGTTTTTTTATTGATGATGATGAACTTTCAGAGTTGAGAAAAAAACGTACGATGGAACAAGCTTACCCATAAGCTGGTGTGATTGGTAGAAGTGATGGTTAATAAATTTAAGGAAATAGTAAGAATTATGGTTACACACTTGTACGTAGATAATAGTACACAAGTACTTCTCAAAAATTCTTTCTTTATCTATTGACCGTTATAGAAAGACACCCTCGAAGCTCAGGCAGGGAGACGGAGGAATAAAACACCCATTCCGTCTGATTCACTTCAAGTTTATTATCGCACTGTTAGGAATCCTGTTTTGAACTGACCAAGTTGAAAACAGGATTTCTAGCAGGCGGCTCGAGGTCTTCATTTCGGTAGCATGCTTTGCTAGCAAGATACTATTGGGCGCCGACTTCGGTAAAAACTTTTTTTGAGTGTACTGTTATAAAATTTTATGTAAAGTGTAAAAGTGTTAAAAATATTATTTTACACTTTTTAGTTCGCGGTTTTTGATGGCGGTTTTTTTCGCAGAAAATTATTTTTCAAGCTTTTTAGTGTCTCATTTTTTGGCAGTAATTGTCGGATTGGGAACCTCCTCCTTTTTTTTGAAGCCGGTTAAAAATCGCTTGCAGTTCCTAGTTGTTTTTTTGAAATGACACCGTTTTGGTCCGCGCGCGCAACATTTTTTTTTAAGTGGTTGGCCACTTTAAAAATAATCTCTCACCAAACGCCCGATTCTCTCACCGTACCTAACATAAACGAAACACCTATATGTATAACCAGTATTATAGCAGCCGGGTAAATAAATGACAGAAGTATTTATCTTTTCAAATTGTAAAGTGAGAGGCTGACAGTAATTTACCGTTATATTAATCCTGTTTTAAATAGAAACGGATCAACTTTCCGTTTTGTGTTGTTTTCATTGTCAATTTGTATTGTAGCCAGGGTATTGGACATTTTACACTCTGGCAATAAAGTGTGTAAAATTATTGTAGGGCCCTAACGGGGTCCATGACAATTACTAAATTCATTTTAATTTAAGACTTATATTTGATTTAAGCTTTACCTACATGGAACAATAAAGAATATGAAATAAAGTTACAAAACTGGTAAATAGTTACATACTTTATAAATACTTATTATAGAAAAAAAACCGGTATTAGGCATTCGATTTATTTTCGGTGATTTGAAAAATTTGTTAAAATTCGCGCAAATATTTGGCTTCCTTAAAACAAAATTACTGATGAATCCACGACCCTTGCAGGCGTGAGGTAGGGTTACTAACTACGGATGGGACATCGGAATAGTTGGAAACAATTAAACATACAGGGTGTATCTGTGAACAATTACATCTCCTTAACCACGTGTTCTACCAACCATTCTGAACATTTGTTCAACGACTCCTTCGAAATTCATCGAAATTTTTTTGACACCCCATACAAAATGACCAAGTCACGTGACCGACTTTGTATGAAAAGTTGACATTTTTTCATGCGAATTTTTGTTCATAATGGTTAGTAGAACACGTGATTAAGGTGATGTTCACAGATATGTATGAAAAATATCCGTGTTTTAAACTGAAAGAACTTATACCAAAATTAAATATATATCGACTCTACCAAACATTATCAGAGAGTTAGTTGATCTAAGCGCTAGGTTATTTTTTTTATGTTAGAGGTATTTTAGAGCAAGCGAGTCACCTCATGGAAGTAATCAACGCCGCCCTATGAACATCCGCGAAATCAGAGAGATCGCTAATGTGTTACCAACCTTTTTAAAAAGAGTACGCTCTTCTCTTGAAGGTCCCTAAGTCGCAGCCAGGAAATACTCCTGCAGCCGAATTGTATATCTTATCGTGTCTCTCTCGCACACGTTCCGTATAATCTATCTTTCTCTCATGTCGAACCACACCGAAATCACTATACGCGCGCATAAATGTGTGCGTAGCCTGTTTAGCACACGATGTTGGCAGCTCTTGTTCTGTGTTAAAGTTAATTTTGTGCTTTAGCTTCCCAAATTAATGGCACTAATTCCCTACAGGAAGTTGAAATAGTGCTCCTGAATTTCTGTATGTTCAATAAAGAATCTCATAACGGGTTGGGTTGAGTCTCGATATTTTATGTCTAATATGAGCAGCCATTATTTATAACTGGGAACTTTACCCTGCATGGTAGGGAGGTAGATATTCCCGAGAGGTCAATTTACCAAGCCCAGTACCCTAATTTGTAGTAGACTGTAGAATTTCTGAGAGGATTAGTGAAGTATTTCATCAGTCACCGTCGGAGAGACAAAACTACAATGCTTGAATTCCTTTGAGGATTTTTTTTACCTGAGAGTCTACAGCAACGAACGTCCGGTTGGTCTAGTGGTTCAAGTACGGGGCCGTGATCTCGGGGTCCTGGGTTCGATTCCCGGGTCGAGCGAAAAGTATGTTCCGAATTTTTCGGACATAGCCCGGGTTTGTGATCACCAATCCGCATTTGGCAAGTGTGGTTATTAAGCCTAATCCCATCATAGTAGCGATAACTTGATTTCTATGATGGGGGCTAAGGCCTCCATCATAGAAATCAAGCCTATAAACTGCCTATGCCTATAGAAAGCCTAAGCCTATAAACCTGTCCCACTGCAGGGCTAAGGCCCTGCAGTGGGACAGTTTATAGGCTGATACTTTACTTTTTTTACTTTACTACAACAAAACTGAATTCACGACAGCGTATCTTTATGTCAGTACCTTTCGCGCACACTGTGTGTCTCTTTTGTTTGAATGCGACAAGTTTATTGTTCGTTAGGAGACGGTTTCGTTACAGGCCCTTCTGTTTTTAGTTTGTAGTGTAAAATTATATTCATTTGACGACCCGTTTGGAACAGTGGTAGTGAACGCTGCCATTGATCCTAGGGTTGCGGGTTCGATCCCCGCACAGTACAAACATTTGTGTGCATGAACTTACAAGTCTGTTTGTATTGGTCTGGGTGTTTTCAAGTATGTATTTACAAAAGAAAAGTATTATATGTATATATTTGTAATCCCACTGTTGATTCTGATATCCGTAACACAGGTGCTTGAGCTACCTATCTCGGAGTCAGATCAATGTAGGTAATGTTGTGATATATTTATTTTATTATTTACATAGAAAATTATGTAGTACATAAGATACTTGACCACCTCGATGGCGTCGAGGTTAAAGTGCCGCGCCAAAGAGCAGAAGGTTCCGCGTTCGTTTCTCGGTCAGGTCAAATTAGAAAATTAACTTATTGAATTGTCTCGGGTTTGGGTGTGCTGGGAGCATAGACATTAAAATGCCGATTCTATGACTGGCAGACGCAACTGAACATCGACATCTAGTAATCACGGTACAGAAAATGCTTTGTATGACTTAATCATACTTAGATATCAATCCGTAAGCTAAATGAATTGCAAATAATAAAAAAGTTATAAATATCCGTGAGTCTTAAAGATATATCACTACATATAATGTCACTATTTTAATTTCAGTGATATATATCACTTGTAGCGCATGTCTAGTAATCATCAATTTTTATTTCAACAATCTACAGTCGAGTAATTAAATTATGAAAGGTCCTAACGAGCCTCTTGACACACGGAATCATCTATTTTGGTGATTAAATGCATAAAGTCATAATGTGCCACTTATACAAAGTGGTGTTTACCCGTGAGGTTAGAACTCCTACTGAAAAGAGGCTTTTAACAATTGGTTAATAGTATATGAAGCCAACACATAGGAAAAGTCGAAAATGTGTTGCAATTTCTAAGTACATATTCATATGGCATTAATAGCCCTATATAGTGCTATACATACATATCACATAATTGTTAGAATGGGGTTTTCAAGCAGCAGCTATCTGCAGTGATATGAATAGGATCTGCATCCTATTCATATCACTGCGTCCAGGACCCCAATTCTCGTGCTCGTGATATTTTGAAAACATGGCGGATATCACCTGGACCCCAATTCTCGCGCTCGTGACGTTTATTTTCATACGAGATATATCACTAAAACATACTTTTTTTGTATGGTTTTCAGGTGATATCCGCCATGTTTTCAAAATATCACGAGCACGAGAATTGGGCTCCTGAAAACCATACAAAAAGTACTGTTTTAGTTTTTTTTATGATATAGGTGGCAGACGAGCAGACGGATAACCTGATGGTAAGCGATTACCGCCGCCCATGGACACCTGCAACACCAGTGGTGTCACAAGTGCGCTGCTTACCTTTTAACCCCCCTTCCTCTGGATTAAGCCTCCGGTACCCTCACTCACGCAGCGAAACACAGCGCATGCACTGCTTTACGCCGGTTTCTGTGAGGACGTGGCATTACTCCGGTCGAGCCGACCCATTCATGCCGAAGCGTGGCTCTCCCACTGTTAACTGTGATATATGTCGTATGAAAATAAATGTCACGAGCACGAGAATTGGGCTCCAGTATAATTTCTTGTGACCACCGCGGTGCCACATATCAGTCCCAAACACTACACTTTTCCGAACGTGTATTATTTGTTTTGGACTTGGATTACTAGCTTCATTGGGGTTTGGTATGTGGTTAACCAGAGTATAAAAATAAATAGTTCGCATTGTTACGGTATTTATTTAACATTAGGATCAGTGGTAGTGTATGCTGCCTCTGTTGCGGTTTCGATCCCCGCTCAGTACAAACATTAGTGTGCATGAACATGTCTGTATTGGTCTGTGTGTTTTCTGCATATTATAATATGTAGGTATAAAATTTACAAAAGAAAAGTATTATAAGTATATATTTGTAATTCCGCTGTTGGTTCTGATATCAATGAATGAATGAATGAATATACTTTTATTGCACTCAAAACTAGGTATTACAGGATGTGTCCAACGAAGGCGGCCTTATCACTACGAGCGATCTCTTCCAGGCAACCCTTGGGTAAAGGACACTTCATATTTCAATGTATGTGATGTAATATTATAAGTCGTATTATTATTATGTAGGAAACTTGACCAATCCGATAGCATAAGCTAATCAGCAAACTTAAAAGATTCTTCAGTAACATCTGATATCAATCCAAAGTTCATCTTGTCACTCTGTTGATAGTTCTAAACTTTAATATGTAGGGCCTGATCGTGATATGTCTGCGAATACAAGATGGTTTAATGAAGCTTGTCATACCCAATTACATGGAAACCTGGGTTTCCCCACCATTAGGTATCATATTAATGTCTTCCAGCCGATATTTCGGCTACAGACGGCGATACCGATTAGCCAAGAACCCGGGTCGGGCTAAAATTTGTACTCTCAGTATCAGCTCAAGTCTGGAAGTTGCGTAGTAGCGGTCTAGTATCTCTCTTCGGCACGCTAGATTACTCAAAGTTATTTATTAATCAAGTACTTCATGACACTAAATGCATTTCGGCAAAGCGCGATGCAGTGTGCCAAACTTGGTGTGGACACGAGTCCGACAGGTTGTTTTTAACATAGTATAATATTTTGCACAGGTAAAACGGCCGACCCCAAATTCGAACCTGAAACCTTCGGTCACCGCAGTCGCCTTTAAACCACCCACTAGCCACAGCGCTTCATTATTCTTATTATTTATATATTTTATGCGCGTATATTCTTTTATAAACACGCAAGGGCTTTTTCAATCTGTCTTTGAACCATATTGAAACGTGATCAAAAGTCGTTAAAATAAATTCGACAAATTCGAATAATCAAACATGTGGCAACACGTAACACGTTGCTTAAAATATCGTTCGCAGAAACGCCGATATTAGTAACAGTTTCTGTCGTCATCTAAGCATGTGATACCAAGTTGCGTCCAATTCCCTGTAGCTCTGGAGCCGAGCTTTTTACTTTTTTATGTGATAGGTGGCATACGAGCAAACGGTGATCCACCAGATGGTAAGCGATTGCCGCCGCTCATGGACGGACACCCGCGACACCACTGGAGTCACAAGTGCGCTGCCAACATTTGATTCCCCGGACTGAGCCTCCGGTACCCTCACTCACGCAGCGAAACACAGCGTAGTGCTGCTTCACGCCGATTTTCTGTGAGACCGTGGTATCACTCCGGTCAAGCAGGCCCATTCATGCCGCAGCGTGGCTCTCCCACGGTAAAGCTTGGACCTTGGTTCTTGATTTGCGGAGTCAGGTAATTACAATGAAGCGACTGCCGTCTGATCTTCGCAACCTTTAACACGGGAACCATGATTACACTTCTCAGAAACTATCTCAGTGCCGAGCTAATGGTAGGAATACGCACATAGATTTGAAAAATCCAGAGGTGCATGCTCTGATTCGAACCTCGTCCCCGCCCCCGTATGGAAGACGAGTTCTGAACCACAGAGCTACGATATCTCAATATCAGTTACAGGTTAATTGGAAATATATATTTGATATAGTAAGCTAATTTAAATCACTAATTGGCATCTCTAATTACTAGGTACGTTCTGTAATGCTGCCAATTAATATGACCTCAAAATAATTGAATAATAACATTTCATTATTTATTGCAGTCGTTCCGAAATGATTAACGATATATTTATACATTTATTCATTCATAGAACCATTTCTAAAAAAATATAAGCGGAATATTAATAGTAAAAAGATCTTACATCTGTAATATCAGTTACTATTGATATTATGTAAAAAGATATTGACTTTATACACAAGACCAATTACAACCATTATAAAATGTCTATGTCGTGACCAGATTGTTATTTCTACTTATTTAAGATTTTTATATCAATATTGTTATTAGGATAAAGCTGCCCTCACATTTGCGATTAACTAAAAGGTAGCTAAGTTATAAGTACCTACCTGTTTACTAAAAAAACACCTAATATTTGTATGTAACACTTAGCAAGCTAATAAATATTTCATTTCATTTCAAGTATAGTAATTCGGAACATTATTGATCTGGAATTGCAATTCAAAAATATGTCCACACTTAAGGTGACGGGTAGGGCACATTAGCGACGCCAATCGATTTTAATTTTTAAACAATTTCGGGATTAAAATCTCTCAGCAAACACTTATATTATTTATTAAATAACCATGCACAAATTTTGGGTCCAATGCGTACGCGAAAAAATGATTTACTCCAAAAGTGGCCACTTTTGGCGTGAATCAATTTTTCGCGTATAAAAACGGACCAAAAATTGTGCATGATTATTTAATAAATAGTATAAGTGTTTGCAGAGATGTTGTAACCCCTAATTTGTTTATAATAGATCCGGTTAAGTAGCTGAAAGTTAAAATCGATTGGCGTCGCTAGTGTGCCCTACCCGTCACCTTAAGTCAGTAAAGTAATTTTACGTGTTAAACAATAGATAATAGGTAAAACATGTTATTAGATACATTAATAAGTACAAAAACAATAATAATGAATAAAATCCGCGACCTACATTTTTACAAAAGCTCCATTGCACCTGCAAGATGTGCAAGGGCGATAAGTTCAAATAATATGGATAGAGCAGCCAGATGCAGCACAGATGCTGAGCTGCCGCAACACCTAATACCAAACCCGGCCGGAGTGGGGTCAGTGGGAGGGCAGAGGGTGAATAATAGTTTTAGAAACATTGCTAAGATTTTCGAAGGTTAAGGAAGGATAACCGACAGAGAACCAGAGTCACCGACATAGCCCACCGAATCAGCAAACTGAAGTGGCAGTGGGCTGGTCATATTAGCCGCAGAACTGACAGCCGTTGGAGCCGTAAAGTCCTTGAGTGGAGACCGCGACTCGGTAAGCGTAGTGTAGGACGCCCTGCGACAAGATGGGATGATGACATTCGAAGGCTGGCTGGTGTGGGCTGGATGAGAGTGGCCGAAAATCAGGGAGCAGTAGCGTGCTTTAGGGGAGACCTATGTCCAGCAGTGGACGAGTGTGGGTTGCTGATGATGAAGGAAGGATAAAGACAGACAATGTCGCGTACTTAAAGAATGTGCATATGTATGTTTAACTGTATTAATAAAAAAATAAATATTACACAATATCATATACATTGATCTGACTCCAAGATAGGTAGCTCAAGTACCTGAATTACGGATATCAGAACCAACAGCGGAATCACAAACATATAGATTTCAAACACCCAGACTAATATAAAGAGACATGCTCATGCACACAAATGTTTGTAATGTGAGGGGGCAAATCCGCAACCCTTGCACCAGAGGCAGCGTTCACTACCACTGATTCAAACTGTAGTATTTCAAAGGGATTGAACTTTTGATATCACCCAAAGAATCTTGAAAAATGTTACCGCACGTACTACGTTGACTAAACTTTTACAAATTGCCTATAAAATGAATCGCTAAAGATTTGAGTAAGATATTAAATATTATAAGATCAATAAGTATTTGCTGCTCGTAGCCTAGTCTAAAAGGGGCTGCTAGCCTTTGAAGTTTGCCGATTAATTAACTAACTACTCTAAATATTTTTTTATCTGCTGACTTAAAAAAAACATTTTTGAATAATCGTCTTCACCGTTTGTAAGAGTAACTGGCGAGTTTCTTGCCTTTTTTATTCCGGTAGTAGAATCACATTATATCTTTTCATTTCTTAGTATATTTTTGTATCGACATAAATGTTTAATTACATGTATAATATAAGTACACAGTCATTATATTTTTCATGTATGACGATTTGTAAAAGCTGTATACAAGCCTATAAGAATAAAGCACATTTTAATTTTGAATTTTCAAAATATTACACAGGATTCGATTAATTCAAAGCTCTAACCGATATCTACGTTTTTGAGTTAATTGAAGTCTTTTTAAATTGAAATAATATCTGCTAATCATCATTCAGTGCTCTCCTATTTATTTAAATAATGCGGACAAACCAATTATTATTAGTCTGATCTAACAATCGATAACTTCACATATCATGATGAATTTTCAGAATTTTGTAAACAGCTCATCGGTACTTTCTCTGTGTCTATTACTATTAGATTATTATACAACTATTAGATTTAATTTATTTCTATTAGATTTAATTCGTTTCGTTTAATTTTTTAGCGTAAGCTCTAATAAAAATAAATTAATATTAGACGCCACAAAAATTGTATCAACATGATCTAAAAGTAAGTCACTTAAGCACTTGTGTTATCATTATCTTATCTTAAATATCTAAATAAAAGGGCATATTTATTAATCCGTACTCTTAAGATACTTAAAATAAACTTCGATTTATTTTCCTAAATGGATTTATATCACTCGATATTATCCCGCCACTAATTCACCACATCACAAATCACGTGATATTTAAAAATGACAACACAGTCACGTGATACTGTCAGTCACCTCTTGCTACGCGGGTCGTAGCGCGTAGCTCGCGCGGCGACTCCGTAGTCACTGCTACGACGAGCGGCTACGGCGTAGCATTGCGACGGGTTGACGGGTGACGTAACCCGTTCGCTGACTTAAAGAGGTATTTGACGGTTTGTTATTGGAAAAGGTTTGTTATCAGAAAATAAAGTAAATATAAAAAGGTATAGAGAATATGGTCTTGTTTCATAAAATAAATATAAAATAGTATCAAAGTTGTTTTGTTCTATCCATTTAACAAAACTTTTAAGGAAACGTTGTGACACTATTTAATCAAATAAGTATTCGAAATTTTTGATTATTTTTTATGAGAAAGGAAGACAAACGAGCAAACGAGTCACCTGATGGTAAGTGATTACCGCAGCCCATGGACATCAGCCACACCTAGAAGGAATGGAGATGCGTTGGCGGCCTTTTAGGGAAGTATAGGCTCGTTTCATTATGATCTCAATGTCGTACCGCTTCGGAAATTACGCTGCGGAAAGTTGATTCCACAATGATTTATACAAAGGTGGTAAAACACACACATTACTTTTTAATAAATATGATTGGCTGTTCGGTGACTGAAGAGTGTCAATCATGTTTGAAACTATACTTTCTTGTTTCCGTTAAAACATTGTTAGTAAATAATATCTTCTGGGGATGTGTACAATAACAAAAACGTTCCAATATTGTAAAAGTATTTGACAATCTTCTCTCAGCCAGTAAATGACCCCTGTCTCTATAATTACCAGTTAAACAATCTTCCTTATTGATTCATTGACCCAGGGCCCCCGGAGTCGCCAACTTTGCGGTCATCTCCAGCGATAGCACACTTTGCTTAGAACCTTATCTATTAGCCATAAACAATGGACTTCATCAATATTAACCAAGATAAACAGTTCAATCACGAAATAAGAATACACAGAAGGACTGCTACACCAGACTGTGCCTTTTCATAGAAAGACATAGGTACTTGAAAAACCTGGCGAAGCCGTTAGTACTGGGGTGACTTTTTCTCTACCGCACCCATATAGAGTTGTATTAAAACTGCGTCAGGATCGGTTGATCTCTTTTACACTCTGTGAAGTTTTTTCCGAAAATGGCACATTCCGTTTTCAAGTTCCATGCTGAACATGTTACGCACACATACATCCGCGCTTATAGTAATCACAGCAAGTTTCGCGAGTCACTACCTTCAAATTCAAATTATTTATTGTATGTAACATCAAATTTTAAGATGTTGTACAGTATCTTTTTAGACACTACCTTGTGTATAATATATTCAATGAAAACCTTTTTTTTTTTCACTCGAATAATTTTTTTAGATGACAGTAATGCTGGCAGCTACCTCAGGCCAACGCATGGGGTTGGCCATTCAAAAAGGTAACGCCGCCAGTTTTCTGGGCACGATGAGTAGCGGGGCAGACTACACTCCTTTGTAAATATTTTTCATCTCATCCATCAGCTATTGTTAATAGTATTGCTCTTTTTGTTTATTTTTAGGATACTGTAAATAGTTATTTTTAGGTAGGTACAAATATTCTTGTTAAGTGCAACTTTGTTAAAATTATTACTTTTTAACACGAATGTATTTTTTCCCTTGGGGCAGTGAATAGGGCTGGACCGGAGTGCCACGGCCTCACAGAAAACCGGCGTGAAGCAGCGCTGGGCTGTGTTCCGCTGCGTGAGTAAGGATACCGGAGGCCCAGCCGGAGGCAAAAGTTTGGCAGGACACTTGTGACTCCATTGGTGTTGCGGCTGTCTGAGGGCGGCGGCAATCGCTTACCATCTGCTCGTTTCCCACCTATCACATAAAAAAATAATGTCGAAATCTCATCCGTGAACCTTGCCTCTAACAGGCGCTCAAACCAATGAACTAAACGGATCGTCTGCGGATGTCCTTAGCAAATATTTAGCTCTAATTCTAAAACTAATTATCAGTCATCTCTCAGCCTGGCCCTGAGTGACCCTCGTCTCCGAGTAATTGTCTCGCTAAACAGCCGTATTGATTCATCGGCCCTGGAGTTGCCGACTTGGGGTCATCTGCCGCAGAAGGACAATTTGCTTAGAGCCTTCGCAATTTGTCGCTAAATGATGGACTTTATCAATATCTAAAGATCAACAGAAGATGTATAGCTCCGAAATTTAGGCGTCTGAGCATTTACAAGAGTGACTGTCGTTGACCACTCGAGAAAAGAAAGAAAGAAAAATTTATTATTTTGGACATCACAACACTATAATAATAATAATTCTCACATCTCATACGTTGACCTGATTCCGAACTAAGTAGCTTAAGCACTTGTGTTACAGATATCAGACAACAGAAGAACACAAATATATACTTAAATACATATATTACACCCAGACACTGAACAAACACTGAACAAACAAGTGTTCATCGCACGAATGTTTGTTCAGGGTGGAGATCGAACCCACGACCTTTGGCGTAAGAGTGTCACTATCAATTGCGCCATCCGGTCATTCAAACAAAGGTCAGTCAGCCAAACAAAGACACTATATACGACTACAACATTAGTTACAAAAGAACAAACAAACAAAAAAAATAGATACAAAAAAAAAAGAAAACAAAACAAAGGAAAAACAAAAAAATAAGGGTACAAATAACCAGCGAGAGAGAGAGGAAGCGGTGTGAATGTTAATATTACTAAAAATATTTCACTAAAAAAATTTACTTTCCTTCTTTTCACTTTTTTTCTATCCTTTTATTTATAAATGATATTATAGGCAACCGTTGGCCTATATTTAGTAAAAAAAAAACCACTTACACTTTAATCGGAACGAGTACAATCAGAAATCCAGCTATTAGTCAAAATGCTCCAGCTTAACCCTTAAATGCTACAACGTTGTTTTTACACTTCAGTGATTTTTTTTTCGCCTGTATCTTGTTTTTAAAACATCGTGTATTCTTTTCTGTATTTATTATTTCTGAAGTTCTGTCCTCTCGAGTTGGTCTGTGCGACGTAGCTCGTATAATCGACTGGAGTATTTTTTAATTAAAACGATGTAGTTTTACGTCATCGAGACAGATCTGCGCAAGAAGTAGCGCAGGATCAAACGAAGTGGCGATCTCTTGTTTCGCAGGTCAAGACTCTATTTGGGTCCCTGAGCCAGCGGAGTAAGTAAGTGGTTTCACACCCATTATAGTCATAGCGGTATACGAATTCATTGTAGCTTTTAAGGCGACGGGTAGCCCTCCATTCGTTTTTAATTGTTGGCTACTAAATCGGATCTATTTTAAACAATTTCGTTGTTACAACCTCTGGGCAAACACTTATACTTTTTATTAAATAACCATTCACAAATGTTGGGTCCGTTTTTGTACGCGAAAAATTGATTACCGCCAAAAGCGGCCACTTTTACCGTGAATCGATTTTTCGCGTACAAATGTTGGGTCCGCATTTGTGCATGGTTATTTAATAAATAGTTTAAGTGTTTGCCGAGAGGTTGTAACCGCGAAATTGTTTAAAATAGATCCGGTTTAGTAGCTAACAATTAAAAACGAATGGAGGGCTACCCGTCGCCTTAAAAGCTACAATGAATTCGTATACCGCTATGACTATAATGGGTGTAAAACCACTTACTTACTCCGCTGGCTCAGCTAGTGTGCCCTACCCGTCACCTTAAGGGTTATACGTCTAGATTCATAGGCCATTCCTCAAGTTCGTGCGAACTAATTACAACCGGACAGAGAGTTCGCTAAGTTGATAACTCTAAATTATTGCGTTATTATTCATCGCAGGCCTCGGGCAGAGGATTTAGTTTCTTTTTCTTGTGAAAGGCATGAATATTTATAGATACGTTGTAATAAGGCTCAATGTTTGACAGAAACAAAGTTGCTACAGTATTAAACGGCCAGACGGAAGTCGCTTTCATTACCAGACTTCCCGAATCCTGGTAGCTTCATTTGGAGCTGTTCCGTAACGAACGAGAATATACCTGTCGCATACAAACAAAGCCGTGTTGGCCGTGTGGTCCCCGGCAGAGTAGAATAGGCCACCCTCACTCTTACCGAGGTGTCGTAAAAGCCGACTAAGGTAAAGCTGCTGGCATGATCATCAGCACCCAGAGAAGGAAAACTCTGCATTTATATCAAAACCCTCGCCAACCCGTCTGCCAAGCGTGGTGAGTATGGCAATTACCCCTCATGTGAATGAGGTTGGTCCGTGCCCCAGCAGTGGGGTCATAATGGGCTGACGATGATACAAACAAAGGAGAAAAACAGAGCGTGTGAAAGAGAGGTAAACTCCGATTCGGTCGTAACGTTTGCTTTAAATTAGGCCCTCTGGATCATGGTTCCAGCGTATACCGAGCTCCAAAGCGACAGCTTTGGACACAACTGGGAATTACACGCTAAAATGAGGAGGACAGGAACTTATTCACGATATGTTTTGCATAACAAGCATATAACTTGCTGATTGAAAGTCCATCCTAGACCTCATGGTCACTCTTCATCAGGTGAGACTGTGGTTAAGCGTTTGCCTCTAGTACTTAAAAAAAGTAGAATAAATAACTGGGATACGAGCAAAGAATGGGAGACGATCGAGCAGCCAAAAGAAATTATCATCTGGGACGGCCAACGGGGCACCGTTCTGTGAGTCATCTGAGTTATCGGTGGAGGGACGAAGTCGCCAAGGTCCTTAAGCCACTAAACATGCGCCCTTGGGCGGAAATGGCACAGGACTGAATTAAATGGCGAACTTTGACGTCTGAGGTTATAGTTAGAGCCGATTCGATTAACCTGATTCCGATACTAAATCTATAGTATAGCCCTTTCATTCCATACAAATTTGACATTATACCATAGATTTATCCACAGATAAAGATTAGTCGAATTCAGTCCTAAATAAGGTAGAAGTGTCATGTATAGCCACGAGCGTCGATGTAGTGCATCAATCAATCAATCAAATAATTCTTTATTTGCATAGGCTTGTACACAGCACTTACAAATCGTCATACATTTGAATGACTTAAAACTATTTATAAGTACTTATGTATAATTTACATGTTAATACATATATATGTTGATACATAAAATATACTAAAGAAATAAATAAACATAATGCGATTCTACCACCGGCTTGGAAAGTTGTTGCTGGTCGAGAAGATCCGGCAAGAAACTCGCCAGTTACTCTTTTAATCGCCAAACTTTCATACAATGTTGTGTCATCATCATACCAAACCATAAGTTTAATTGTTACACAAAATAAAATAAAGGAAATAATAATAAAATAAATATTATGAGGTAAACCGAAGCAGACCAGTCCCCATAGGTTGCACCTGTTCACAAGTATGACGTATGTGTCAGCCATCATTTCAATCCCCTAACCCAGTTGCTATTTAAAACATCTTTTTAGATGCAAGGACCGTACAACACTAAATTATTAATTCTACGTACGAGGACACCACTTTTACAAATAAAGTTACAGGTATCTGATTTATGACAATACCCGAGTAAAAGATACGATGAGTTATTCAGACTGTAAATAATGATAAGAGACCAAACGAGCCAGTACCCATGCAATACGTGTCTAACACATAGATGGACACATTATTGTAAAACCCGGTATATTTGCGGGTACCACATGACATGCTTTGTACATTAACCAATTATTCATGGCCGGAGGTAGCTCAGTAGATAAGAACGGGTGCATTCTAAACGGTAGGTTCGAATCCGAGGCTTCTCCCGTTGGTATCAGAAATGTATTTCAAAAAATATTTTGTTGGAAAAAGGAAAAAATTAAAAATATTTATTTCCAACAAAATGATGATACATGGAAAGATAAATTATAATTATAAAGGACTTACAATATGTGCTTATACCAAAACATTTTGTTGCTTACACGACCAGTTAGATTACCTTTGGTCCTCACACTAGGATAACCTGTATGTGTGGGCCTGGCATGCGATTAACATATTAAGATTAAGGCGCTCTTGAAAACATAGTGCTAATAGTCATAATAAATTATATATATTTATGTCTCTATGTATATATGTGTGTATATATTATATTGTTTAAAGGATAAATACTAGTATAATATATAAAGTTACCTATATAAACGATTAATAAGTAGTGACTATTACATTGCAATTTGTCTCGCTACCATAATAATACAGTCTCATATGAGGCGAGGGAGGCGATACAGAATATCAATTTGGTCAAAAAAGCACCAAAAATGGTTACCACGATTTATTGTTAAAAGCCATAACAAAAATGCAAAGCCACAAGATCATAAATAATTCACCCAGCTGATAGTAGAACCCGCGGACATAGCCAACGCCATTCGTATATCAATAAAAAGTAAAAAAAAACTGGCCAAGTGCGAGTTGGAATCGCGGACGTCGGGTTCCGTACCATAATACCATTGTCTAAGCCTGTACCAATAGATCTTTTCTAAATTATCTTTTACAGTTATTAATACGACCGTCGAAAAGCGACGACAATTTTTTTTAATAATTAAATATTTCAAAACATCGCATACATTGATCTGGCACCTGCACCTATGTTACGGATATCAGAATCAACAGTGGGATTACAAATACATAAGTATGTATTTACAAAAGAAAAGTATTCACGCTCCACTTCAAATTTCGTTGGCTGAGAATGTTGTTGAGCGGCAACAAAAATACATAATTTAAGAAAATGTTATGTGTCAGCTATCATTGTTCTGTTCATGAAATACAGACTGGTGATAAACAGTCGAAAAAAAGCTTTTACATAATAAGGAAGTCGACTCACTGATCAGGCACTTTAACTCGAGATACATAGTGACGCTTATGAGAAGAATCTTTCAAGAGTAAGAGTACATGGAATAGGGGAGATGCAAAAGATCCCATAGAGTCGACGTGCTAGTGAAAATGACCTCTAATAGATACAATACTATAAGATTCTTTCCTTCTTCATTCATTGTAATTACCAGACTCCCCAAATCATGGTCCAAGCATGCCCCGGGTTCCAGAGCGACAGCTTTGGATGCAACCGGGAATTACACGCTATGATAAGGAAGACTTCTACCTTACTTAAAATTTGTTTTTGTAAAATTTCGATTGGAGGCTAATGATTACTTACGTCACGTTTTCTTCTTTTATTTTTGTTACGACAGACAAGCATTTGACCTCAATCCCACCTGATGTTTATTTTTTATTTATTTGTTTAATTACTCAGGTCCTTAAACCTAATTACGTAATTAAAGACGGGAGTAAAAAATAATAAAAAATAGCAAAGAAACACGTGAATTATTTGATATACCTACTTAGAAAACTAGGCTTATATTACAATACTACGGAGATC
This sequence comes from Marasmia exigua, assembly GCA_019059595.1. NCBI lineage: Eukaryota > Metazoa > Arthropoda > Insecta > Lepidoptera > Crambidae > Marasmia > Marasmia exigua. The sequence goes on along the minus strand of CM032474.1, from coordinate 4,726,727 downwards.
TATGCGCAGTGTTCTTCGCAGAAGGACTGGCATGTGGACACTATACTGTGCCACGGATCTGCAAATAGATCACAATGGGGTTGCTGACCCAAGAGTGCATTGAGGGCAGTGTGCATGCGACACAAGGGAGACTCCGCACGTGCTACGGTGCATCGTTATGTGAAGATGAGGTCTATGGTGGGCCATGCGTGCCCGTGAAAAGCCTATTCACTCTTGCCTCAAAGAGGCCCAGGTTATATTGTTCAGGAAATACATCGGTGGGCAAGGAGTTCCAATCCTGGCTGTTCGCATGAGAAAGGAGTTTGCGTAGCGCTTAGTAGGTACGGATGGCTGAAACTTCAACCATAATAGGGATGGTAACCCAGTCTTCGCCTAGTGTCACGATAGTGGAATGGGGACAGTGGAACTAGCTTCATGTTGCTCCTTCTCACATTCTCCAAAGTGTATTCTGTAGAAAAATTATATTACAATAAATGTCCCTTTGCGTACGGACCCCTAAAAAGAGTGTTGTACACAGGGTCGTCGGTCGCGTGATGTGAGGAGCTATGCAGTGGAGACCAATATTAGCCAATAGCCCTGTATTTACGTCTGCAGACTGTATCGCATGCTCGTAGTATTTATGACTACAGTTTGGATCAATTACTGGAATATATACATATAGTATATGTACGAAGAGACAGCCGCACAATTAAGCTGACTGTTGATTCATATTGCCTCAGGTAATAATCAATAATGTCAGTTAACTATGTGGCTGATAGATAGGTACGTCATTGATCTATTACTGTTCGAGTGTGACCCGATGCCCAATCCGGGGAAAAGCAGGTTTTTTTTTGTATGTAACAGGTGGCAGACGAGCAGATGTCCATGGGCGGGTGTATACCCGCGACACCAGTGGAGTCACAAGTGCGCTGCCAACCTTTAAACCCCCCTTTTCCTCTGATTAAGCCTCCGGTACCCTCACTCACGCAGCGAAATATAGCACAGTGCCGGTGGTCGGTACTGCTTTTCTGTGAGGTTGGTTTACAGGTTGGCAGCGCACTTGTGACAACTCCACCACTGGGTGTCATGGCATCAGGTGATTCAGTCTGCCATGTATAACATTAAAAAAATAGATAAAATTTGTTTTTTTTTAAAACCCGAGAAACTTCTCGAGGGCATAATACTAGTGATAACAATATTTTTCTCCAAATAACATAAATTCGCCTTCCCATACTATGGCATCAAACATTTTAAGGGAATCTGGTACATTTTTTTTAGATTAGACCCTATGTGCCTTGATGAAAATATAGATTAGTGTCTTATAAGTTGATAAACGCTTGCGCTATGTAATCAACACCTAGCGACATCTATTGATATAACCGAAACAAAGTGAGGGCGAACCACTATTTACAAATTAAATGCACTACGTGAAAAACGTACGAGAACGCTCGAGTTGTTTACAAACCTTTGACGTCATTACACAAAATAGCTAGGGTCCCATTTAAACCCGTTGGGTACGGAATCCTAAAAACGGGAACGACCATAGTACACCAACACAGAAAATCAAGCACAATTTCAATCTAAAAAAGGAACCCACATCTCCCAGCGATTGATCGTCATCAAAGTGGAATCCTCAAAAGAAGCAGAGTGCCCTCCATAGTCTCATCCCGCGTCTAGTGAGGCGAATGAATGGGTGAATGGATGACCGAGTGAATATCAGGTTACGCTGCGCTGTCACGCGATCCGCGAGCAAACAAGCGCTCGCTCGTTAAACAACTAGCTGTTATTATTGTAATCAGCCCTGTCTTTGGCTAATAATAGGTAATAACGTGTAATAGATCTAGGTTTAATTATTGAAAATAATGATTATGTTATAAAAAAAACTAAATTAAAAAAAAAATTCTTTGTTCAGATACCGACGCGGACAGCCAAATCGACTCAGGACCTAATTTTCATACAAACATACTAACTTCAGAGGTCTATAAATATGAAAGTATATGTGCTTTAGTGATAATTTTGATGTAAATCGATTTCAAAAGTGTTCAAATTTCAATTAATTATTTTAACAGATTACAGAAACGTGCTGATCTCTAAAAAAAAGGAAATTGTGGTTGATTTTCGCATCCCATAATATTGCATAGAGGAAGACTATGTGTTGGCCACGTCCCTTACCCTGCAACCTGCCTGTTTGTGTTTGATATTCGTAATCGGTGTTTGCTGTTTTTTATGAGAAGGACAAGCAAACATGCAAGCTGACTCGCTTGCTTGTTTGCTTCCTGATGGTAAGTGATCACCGCCGCCCATGGCATTGTTGTTTATAGCAAGTAAAAAGCGTGTGGACGCGGCACTAGGTGGTAAATCAAACCTTGTACGTACAACGGTTTCTTTAAAGAATCTAAGCGATATATACAGAACACGTCGGGTGGTATAATAAGGAAAGGTCGGGAGGGCGGAAGAATCGCACAAACGGAGGTTCAGCTGAGGAACGACAGCCGACTGAGCTGTCAGATCTAGCCAGGGTTGCCACATTATGGAACTGTATTTTAAGTGATACTATAGAATTGTCTCATTTCATTAAACGATAGCTTCGGGAAAACTACAAAAACTTAACGAAAAGTAATGTCACTTTGCAAATTCTGTCACTTCATTAAACCTTATAAAATAAGGTAAACACAACGACATGGGCATATTGGCCACGGCGTGATCCGTCCAACTCCAAGAACTAGCGGCCATCACGGTTTCTATGGAGTGTTCTAAAAATATTTAGTTTTTTTTTAATATTTAATGCCAACTGTGTCAATTTGTTCACCAATATTTCTTGATTAAGAAACTCTTTTTATTGTAAATTTCACCATTCTTCTCCAAGAAAAACGCAAACGTGGCCGTTCCAAACAAACTTAGCGACGTACTGTTGCAGGCGAGGCAAAAAACATCGGCAGGCCTTTGGAGTGAAGTCAACGCGAAACTCAAGACCTGAACGAGATAGAAGACCACTATGGACGCGCTGTGCTCCAGCTCGGGGGACATAGAATAATACGCGTAAGTCAAGTTATTGAAAGCTAGCGGAGAAATCATAGGAAAGTGGAGACTTTACATGTACAAGAGCTACGTTCTTAAAACAACACCATAATTCAGCCGGTTGCAGTCCAATGCTGGACACAGGCCTCTCGGGTACTCGCATCCAGCTTGCAAGTCAGCTACATTGGCCTGAGAGCGTCCTACACTACGTTTACCGAGTCGAATTCTCCACTCCAGAACAAGTTTATTCAAGCAGTAGTCGCCCTTAAATGGGAAAAGGAAATGGTCGGCCGGAAGCGGGCGGAATGCTAGTTTGAAATGACCGGGCCACGATGGCAATTCAATCTGCCCAAGTGGCAGCCCTGTACCGGGAGGTGGCGGTGACGGAAGCCGAATAAACGCCATGTTTGTTCATGTTCATTGTGATTACTTGCGTGAATAGGGTGGACAGGCGTCCGAATAAAGCCGCACATAGGCTTTTCGGTTGCGTGTCCGGCCAAAGTATCTTTCTTCGTCGGACCAGTCTTTCAGAATTTGGTTAGGCTTTTAAAATTTGAACATTTCTTTTGCATTTGTTACGTATTGGTTTGCGGAGAGGTACACAATTTAATAAATAAATTGTGTACCTCTCCGCAAACCAACACGTATCAGAAATGATAAGATCCACAGGAGAACTAAGATCACAGACATAGCCCAAAGGATTGCATGTCTCAAGTGACAATGGGCAGGGCACATATCGACGAGAACAGACGGCCGTTGCGGCGGAAAGGTCCTCGAGTAAAGGCCACGTACAGGAAGTCGCAGCCGTGGCAGGCCCCCCACAAGGTGGACCGACGATCTGGTGAAGATCGCGGGAATCCATTGGATGCGGGCGGCACAGGACCGTACTGTGTGGAGAACATTGGGGGAGGCCTATGTCCAGCAGTGGACGTCTATTGGCTGAAATAATAATAATAATAATAATTCTCACAACATACGTTGACCTGATACCGTACTAAGTAGCTTAAGCACTTGTGTTACAGATATCAGACAACAGAGGAACACAAATATATACTTAAATACATATATTACACCCAGACACTGAACAAACACAAGTGTTCATCGCACGAATGTTTGTCCAGGGTGGGGATCGAACCCGCGACCTTTGGCGTAAGAGGCAGGGTCACTACCAATTGCGCCATCCGATCAGCCTGTGATGCCAGCCAAATGATGATGATGATGATTATGACACAATTTAAGCTGTTTGCCTTTGTAACTAAATGTCCGGCTAAATTGATTGAATTGTCCTGCTTTTCGTTTCTAAGGCCTGGCAACACTAGCCGTGAACGATATTTTTGTTGTTAAGTTCCGAACCATTTCGATTCGTGGTAATCGATTTACGGCAGGTGATTGGTAAGTTGATTTCTTTCGTTCTTCGTCACTTCTTCACCGAATCTTTTGCTTATTACAAACAACCACTTGTTGGCTCAGTATATAATATGTAATTGACTACACATACCTCAAAACCTCCCCTCTGAGGCCCATAAACTACATAAAAAACGACCCCCTACCCCCAAAGACAAAAAAACACCCTACTTACAATTACACTAAATTCAAATTCAACCTACTAACAATAATCATGCATGACTACCTAAACTTAAGCTATTTTAATTTTATTTAATTTAAATTTTAACGCAAAGCATTTTTTTTTTAATTTTTGTAACAATTTAAAAATAAAATAAGCACAAAAAAGGCACGGAGCCAGTGTCCGTGGAATTTGTAGTAAATTAAAAAAAAATGTAATTGAGCTTGAATAAAAAAATACACTGATATAAGAGCAACCTGTTGCCCGCAGCCGCCTATGGAACCCGCGGTGTTCCCTGATCGCAATGACATGTACTTTGTAACGAATTTTAAAGAGAGTTCTTCTTCCACGGTAAGTAGCATAACTGCACCCCGGCATTGTTGATGTCTGTGACCAGCAGTTTAGCATTTACCATCAGATGCTTGGCATATTCATCTGCCTATTATAGCAATTAAAAAAGGAAATAAGAAGTAACTAAGGTTTTTTTTACAATAAATTAACCCCTAACAATCTGTTCCCTCAGAAATAGTCATAGCATACTAATATTTATTACTTCCTAAATATTATTTTTAAACTGCATCAACCAATTGAATATACCTAGTTATTATCCTATTCGAAAGCCACTTTTGTTCCGTATATATTGTTTTTGGGGGAGGTCCTTGGTGACCTGAAATACAAGCTTCTACGTTTAGATTAGATCTCAGTCGCCCACCAAATTTTACCGCTCAACAGATTTATAAGATTGTTTTTTTTTTGTTCACGCGGGCCTTTTAAGAAAGGTCTCCGCAGAATACCAGCGCCACGGGGACTCAGTGTGTCCGTGGCAGATGCTGAGCGGGAACCTATTTAAGTGCCTAAATATACTTGTAATTATGTTAGTATATTTTTATATTTATATTAGTTATATATTTTATTTTAGTTTTTGAAGTTACCATTTTTTTATTATCATCAAATAACATTACATATTATAACATGTACAGTTAGAAGACAGCACATAAAACCACTGAGGTTTGTCCTGTACCATCATCGTGAGCCATGAATTTTACGAACTTATATTTGAGAAATTAATAAAAATAAAGTTTAAAAACTAAAACCCGACTACCAAAAAAACACGATCTAAAAAGTACAAAACAAGAAAATTGTCTCTGTTGAAATGATAATGCCGTATCGCCGTGGTCGTATGCCACATTGATTTTATTTTAGTATTATAATGAATCTGTTTTGCTACAGTAGGTGGCAAAATTTTTTTTTAGTTCCATACTCTAAGTCCCCTAGAGGGCGCTGTAAGAAATTTAACGTGACGTCATGTTGCCGATAACCAGAAGACAACCAAGACGCTTCTAACGACACCTCATTTTTGTTCAAATATGATAACTAGTTTAGAAGTTACATGGAAACAGATGAACATACATACATATATAGCCTGTCAAAATCATAACCCTCCTTTTTCTTTGCCGTAGTCGGGTAAAAATGTCATTCGGTCTGACACATTGTCTAAGGGCCAGACAATAATGAAGCGTCACTATTGAATGTGAGTAAACTTGGCGACACTAATTTATAAGACTGTAAGACCTTAACTCAAGTTTAAAATTCATTTGATTGGAAGGGTTCACTTCATTGAGTGGTTATTCGTAAGATGTACTGAACGAATCTTCAAATGGCATTCGCTCTTGACCTTTATTTGATACGATTTGCCTCCTACTTTATATCTGGGGCAGCATGTATTGTAACAACCCGACGCTTCTAGAGGACGAGGCATATTTCCGACGTACAACTTGAATGGGAAGTCGTAAGGCCCGAGTGCGCGTGTCTAGTGTGTAGCGATGCGACTCGTAAGTTTACTCAAGTGACATCGGAAAATTAAGCTTTTGAGTAACTTGAGTAAATTCGAGTGAGATTGAAGAAAATGACACAGGTCACAGGGGCACGGAGTCATCTCAAAAATGAAGATCAGTGTCTAAATTTGACTTGCAGACTAAAATTTGTCTAAGGAGTAAAATTTGATTTGAATGGCATACTCGTAATTTAACTTGATGGATTAACAGCCGCACTCAGAGACGGTTAACTTTAATAAATATTTCACAACATCACATAGGTACAAGCAACTGTGTTACGGATATCAGAACCAATAGCGGAATTACAAATATATACATAGAATACTTTTCTTTTGTAAAAACATACTTATAATGCATAGAAATACCCAGACCAATACAAATAGACATGTTCATGCACACAAATATTTGTACTGTGCGGGGATCGAACCCGCAACCCTTGGACCAAAGGCAGCGTTCACTACCACTGTTCCAAACGGGTCGTCAAATATACTATATATATATATATAATAGATACTTAAATCAATACTCCCCCGGTTTATCCCTTGTCGGTTCAAATTTTCTGCAACGACACTGACCGTCGGATGGTCATAATAAGTTATCCAGGTAAATATTGTCAGCGGAGGCTTGCTAACAATTATCCGTAATGTTTTCAGGTATTTTATGGCGAATAACTTTGTTTATTACAATAAAAACACTTAATATTTAATAAAATTAGTTCGAAAGTGACAATCGGGGCAAGCAAGCGGACCACCGGATGTTAAGTGATTTAATTACTAAGTAAATAATTACATTTTTTTAAACTACTTTGCACTGCCTTCCCTTATTACAAATACGATATTTCTTTCCTCTATCCAAAGGTTGTCTGGAAGAAATCGCTACAAGCGATAAGACCGCCTTATTGTACTGTCTGTTGCTTTTGTATCATGCTTGTATTTTGTTTTTGTGCAATAAAGAATATCAATCTATCTATCTAAAAAACACACTTAAAAATTTTATCTCGGGACTCGAACCCACACCTTTCACAATTCGGGTGAATGTTCTACCAATTAGACCACTGAAAGCGTTACTAACCCGACGACATGAGCTGTCGATAGTCTCATCAATATTGTAGGTATATTTACAATATCCAATGGAATTTGCAAAAGATTGCTATAAAAAATATCAACTATTGATTTGATTACTGCCTTTGCGCTTATGTGATGCACACTAATCCATTGGACAGTGGAATTTGACTCGAGTGGCAAGTATAAAGTCTCGTAACATCACTAGTGTGAGTGGTCCCGGGATGCGCAGTGGCACATAAAAGTAAATTGTTTTGTGCGATACGGCACCAGGGCCGGGTCGACGGCCCTCGCTGTTCCTCTGTTAGTGGGATTGAAGGAGAGGTTTGCATGGATTCATTGATTTTATAGAAGGGGCTAGATTTCGGAACCTAGACATGAGGTTATTAAACTTCGGTCTAAGATAGCCAATTTTAAAGTATTTCTACCGTTCGGGGAGAATATTAATAAGTAAGTATACACAGTAAATACACTGGTTTTGTTTCATTGAAAAATACATTTTCCAATTTCGCAGGCGCGTCTAGAGCGTGACGTCACGTTACAACGCTGAATATACCTCGTCTTCTATGTAATTGTTTGTACTTATTCCATCTATGTAATTGTTTAGTAATGTAACACGCAATAAAATAATTGAATTGAAGAGGCTCCCGCTGAGATGAGGAGTGTACGTAAGAGACCGTTAAGGTGACGGGTAGGGCACACTAGTGACGCCAATCGAGTTTAATTTTTAGCTACTAAACCGGATTTATTTAAAATAGATCTGGTTTAGTAGCTTAAAATTAAAATCGATTGGCGTCGCTAGTGTGCGCTACCCGTCACCTTAAGTGAAAAGCTCAGATACAAAACCCCAAGATTGTGATACTAACACTAACTTTATTAACATTAAAAACTCGAATATCCTCAGCTAAAAGTCAAGCCATTTCAGGCTGTACGGCTTCAAGTTAGCCTAGAGAAATTAAACTGCTACGATTTTATTTTGCAAGTGTGCAAGTTCAGAATAAAGCCTAGGCATTTGCTACTTATTCCTAATCACTAGTTCTACAAGACAAAACCAAGGCAATTCCGCAGTATGCATAACGAAGTTATGAACAGTGCGAAATCTCTACAATCAAAAATTGCGAATCTGGGACCGCCCAAATAAGTGAAGGGTAGTTGGCTGTTTGGCGTTCGATTTCTCGTTTCTCGATTAGTTTTACTTAAAGTAATTAATTAACAAATACAATAAAAAATACAGGAAAAAATGTGACAGCTCGAGTGAGTGACGTTACTAGGGTTGTGTGTATATCGCGTAGTGATGTAGTCAATCGATTTTTATGTTCCGCTAACAGTAGGTAGTTCAACTGGTTCTGCTCAAACTCATACATTTCATACATTGACTCGATTCCGTATATAATAATAATCATAATTCTGACAACATCTCATAGGTTGACCTGATTCCGTACTAAGTAGCTTAAGCACTTGTGTTACAGATATCAGACAACAGAGGAATACAAATATATACTTAAATACATATATTACACCCATACACTGAACAAACCAAGTGTTCATCGCACGAATGTTTGTCCAGGGTGGGGATCGAACCCACGACCTTTGGCGTAAGAGGCAGGGTCACTACCAATTGCGCCATCCGGTCAGTCAAAGTATATTTAGCTTAAGAACAAAGGTTTTAGTGCGTACAGAATTCAGTCACAAAATAATTAAACACAGAACGCCCGCTGTCTACATACAGTGCTAAACATTCTACACACATACACATGCGCGTGCAGATCTCGGCGTGGTTCGGCATCAGACCCATGCAGACTATACGGAACGGGTGCGGGTGAGACACGATACGATATAGTGTTGCGGAGCTATCGATAGTTAACCTCGAATATCATTCAGACTATCGATAGTACTATCGATAGTATTGCTATTTGTGAGAAACTATCGACGACTTTTGCCATGTGGTCCCCGGCAGAGTAGAATAGGCCACCCTCACTCTTACCGAGGTGTCGTAAAAGGCGACTAAGGTAAAGCTGCTGGCATGATCATCAGCACCCAGAGAAGGAAATCTCTGCATTTATATCAAAACCCTCGCCAACCCGTCTACCAAGCGTGGATGAGTATGGCAATTACCCCTCATGTGATTGAGGGAGGCCCGTGCCCCAGCAGTGGGACTTAAATGGGCTGACGATGATGATGATCGACACTTTTGATAGTAAAATTTGATCAATACTATTGATAACGCCAATACTATTTATTTAATGCCCGATAGTAACGATACTATTGACTTTACTTTTACTATCACTAAGCAACACTACGATATAGTGCCTAGCGCGTAGTTTAACGAATTCTTCGATTTCATGGTTAGCTAGAGCCGAACTTCTGTGTCTATTTTAACTATTTTGTACCCGATATACCTTAACAGCGGACACAAGAAGGGTAAGATCTGAATGATCTCACTGTAAATATTTATATACCTATGTATATCTGCAAATAACGTGGTGTTTTTAATGCCTAATTCTGCAAAAGTTTTACTAACAAAACCTAACCGGATAATTTTAACATATAGGCCCCAAGCTAGGTGTCCGCGAGGAGTGGCTGCGTTTTGGCCTTCATTACCTTATCTACAGACCTATCGCTGAGATGAACGAGTCCGACCATTTGCTCCTAAAGTTCTGTGGACTGGGCGCTCATAAAAAATATAGATAGGGATTTAACTTTCGGACCATGAAAATATATTAGCGGCGAAGATCCTTATAGCTCATTATAGATCCGTTTGACCCCGTACAACGTAGGGCCGCTCGAATAGTCGGTGACTTGATTCTCTCTAGTCGACTTAATCCTCAAGCACTGCGGCGGGAATAGCTTCCCTCAGCATTCTATACCACATGTATCATGGAGAGTGCTCTGAGGAACTATTTGATCTACTCCCTGCAGCTGAATTCTTACATCGAAGCACTCGCAAGCGATTGTCATTCAATCTCCATCATCTCAATGGATGGCGGTATAATACTGTGCGTTTCTCGCGGAACTTTTTACCACGTACCTCAGTTCTGTGGAACAGTTTGGCTGCAGGCAGGAGTATTTCCCGACGGCTAAGACTTAGGGACCTTTGAGAGAAGAGCGTACTCTTTTTTAAAAAGGATGGCAACACATTAACGATCTCTGATTTCGCGGATGTTCGTGGCCGGCGTTGATTACTTTCCATCAGGCGTCTCGCTTGCTCGTTTGTCCGCCTCTAGCATAAAAATAGCTGGTATAATAGGAAAGGTGATGATTTTAATCCGAGCAGGCGCCTCTGGATTTTAAAAATATATGAAAATATTTCTACCATTAACTCGGCTTCGGCGGTGAACAAAAATATTGTGTGGAAACCGGCACGTTTCGAATATTTTCTGACACGTGTAAATATGATTTAGTTGGGCTGGTTCCCCTTGCAAAAGAGTCGCGAAGATCAGACGGCAGTCGTTTCATTGTAATTACCAGACTCCCCAAATCCTGAACCATGGTCCAAGCGTACCCTTGGCTCCAGAGCGACAGCTTTGGACGCAACTGGGAATTACACGCTAATATGATTCAAACACAATTGTAGATGATTCAGTAATACTTCATGTTTAGAAACTAGCTAAATTAAATTCAACAAAGACACTATCAGACTTATACAATTAACTCGGTGATATCCCAATTTCCCCAACTTACCTGCAGTTAACTTAGATTTAATCTCCCCAATTAGCTCCATTTTACCTCAGTGTAATTCAGGGCTATCAGTTTTGGGGACAAAAGGTCACTTTATTTAGTAAAGCTTTTCTCTACCTGAGGGTAGTCTCGGAGAGATCTCTACTAATGATAAGATTATAGGGAAATGACCATTTTCCCCACCCACTGGGTATATTAACTCTATGGTAGACCTACCATAGAGTTAATATACCCAGTGAGTCGACAGACATATATTTATTTTCTTTCAAACGATCATCAACTTGATCTTTTAAAAAGGGATCTTTGGTTATTATCGTATTAAAGTTCATGTCATCCCGTTCCAACACGCTATGTTAATAACTGGCTAGAATGAGATTAATTCCGCATTTTTTTAGATCACGTTTTGTAATAAGGGGGTCAGTGTAAAGCCGTAGAAATAAGATACTAAGGAAATGTTTATATTAAATGCGAGATGACAGAGTAATCTAACGGAACGTTTGGTAGAATCCAGCTAAGATTTGTTATTTTATAAAGATGCATGCATTGTTTTGGCCTTAGTTCGCTCACACCGTGGGAAAGCCATGATTCGGCATGAATGAGCCAGCTCGACCGGAGTGATACCACGGTTTCACAGAAAACCGGAGTGAAGAATGCACACAAATGTTTGTACTGTGCGGGGATAGAACCAAAGTTTATAAAATGTAAGGCTTAATCTTAATATTAGATAGATTTTTCTCCCTAACCTTCTCCTTATACCATAGATTTACTTTCGGATGACGATTGGTTGAATCGGGCTTAAGTAAGGATATAAATCTTGACCTTAATTATTATTTAGTTTGGGAAAAAAAACTAGGCAAAAACATTTCTCCTCGTAAATAGAACTCAATAAATCCTGTTAAAAGGCCGGCGGCCGCAAATGCACTGTGAAATAGAGTGGTTACTGCCGGACTGACTCAGTTTGTGGCCCATACTTTACTCAGAATAATACGTTTGAACCCGGAAAAAAGACGAAAACAATGCATAGAAATTCGAGTGTAACCCTTGTTTCATTTAATTTAGATTTTGTTATGATGTGTGTTTACCATTGTATGGTTTAAACAGATTGAGCCTCTGGTACCATCACTGACGCAGCGAAACACAGCAGTGCTGCTTCACGCCGGTTTTCTGTGAGGCCGTGGTATCAGTCCAGTCGAGCCGGCCCATTCATGCCCGAAGCTTGGTTTTCCCACGGCAACATAGATATTGAAGAAATGGTCGATTCCCCAAATAATTCCCTCAATTTCAGTGCTACTTCTATACTCATCGCTAACGTAATTGCGTCTCACTTTCTTCGTCTTTTGTATTAAAAAAGCTTTCATCCTTTCACAAGGCTTGTTTTTATAACGAAATGAAATTCGTTCCGCAAAGGAAAGCCCTCCAAAACAAGAGGGCCCGTCCGCAACAGTTGGGCTCGTTTAATTGATTTATTCCGTCTCGTCCATATTGGAACGGATTTATCGCATTGCAGGTATTTTTGACAACCTCTTGTTTCATGCAGAAGGCCAGAAGTAAAATAAAATGGGAAATGGACAACATTTCAAAATTGCTAAGCTCTGAAACAAAAAATACCAATTCTTTATTTACTTTTCCACTGCTCGAATATATATTTATTCATTTTTTATATTGCTTATTTACTGAGAAAAAAATTAAAAACTAAAAAACCTAAGATGACGTCATCGGACGGCAGAGTGTAAAATATTTCTTTGCTTAGCACATTATAGTTTTAAATTTACGAAATGCCAAACTCATGACATGCAACTGTCAAAAAAAAGACAACTTGTCAACGTTGAATGAATGAATGACATTGACAATGTTGACACTAGTATTATTTACCTTTGACAGTAGTACCTTTTTTTTATTAAAACAATGATAAGCAAAGGAATATCGCTGTATTCAGCCGTCCGATGACGTCATTTGGCGCTTACGTCTATTTAGAATATAAGGAATTTCAATAATTATTTTATGCATGAAAATGGACAAATTTTGAAAAAAGAAAAAATATGGGTCTGTTCATTTTATGTCTATTTTCATTTAAAAAAAACAATATGGGCATGTTAAAAATACGAAATGTTGTCCATTGGCAATTCCAGTTATGTAAATTAGAAAAAGAACAAAAAATGTAATCATCTGCAACCAAGTCATCAAACTCAACTCGGCTCGGGCAGCATTCGGGAAGTTACGCAGTATATTTTCGACCCATCTACCGCAGTGCCTCAAGACGAAAGTATTTAATGCGTTTGTGTTGTCAGTAATGGCATACGAAGGGAAAGGGCTATCCTCAGCCTCTCGGTCCCTCGGTGTCTCCTTGCGTGATCGTATCAGAAATGATGACATCCGCGAGAAATAAGGTCAAAGACAGCCCAAAGAATTGCATGCCTCAAGTGGCAATGGGCAGGGCACATTGCGAGATCAGACGGCCGATGGGGCAGAAAGTTCCTACAGTGGAGGCATGGAGCCCAATTCTCGTGCTTGTGATATTTTGAAAACATGGCGGATATCACCTAAAAACCACAAAAAAACTATGTTCTAGTGATATATGTCATAAGAAGGTGACTATTTCTGACATCATCTTCACACCCTTTTACAGGCACTAGCCTCTCACTGTTCGCGCTACAAAATTGTCATTGTAAGATTTTTGAGAGTTTGATCACATAGTAACACCCTGTTGATCTAGTAGTTTAATTCCCGGGCCGTGATCTCGGGGTCCTGGGTTCGATTCCCGAGTCGAACAAAAAGTATGTTTCGAATTTTTCAAACATAACTCAGGTTTGTGATCACCAATCCGCATTTGGCAAGCGTGGTGATTAATCCTAATCCCATCATAGAAGCGATAACTTGATTTCTATGAAGGAGGCCTTTGCCCTGCAGTGGGACAGTTTATAGGCTGATACTTCACTTAAGCGCATAGATAACTGTGGTTTAAATTATCTGAACTGTGACGGGATAGTACTTTAATAACTTTATTTACTCTCAAGTAATTAATAAACATTTGAGTCACAAAATCTTTTCAATCACAAGCGACTCATCATCATCATTTTAGCGTTCCGTCTGTCGCTTCGGAGGCCGGGGGTCCGCCTTGGGACTTCTATCACAAGCGACTAACGATCACAAAGTCAAAGTCAAAGTCAAATAATTCTTTATTTGCATTGGCTTTTACACAGCACTTACAAATCGTCATACATTTGAATGACTTAAAACTATTTATAAGTACTTATGTATAATTTACATGTTAATACATATATATTTTGATACATAAAATATACTAAAGAAATAAATAAACATAATGCGATTCTACCACCGGCTCGGAAAGTTGTTTCTGGTCGAGAAGATCCGGCAAGAAACTCGCCAGTTACACTTTTTAATCGCCAAACTTTCATACAATGTTGTGTCATCATCATACCAAGCCATTCAGTTTAATTGTTACACAAAATAAAATAAAGGAAATAATAATAGAGAGAAAGACAATACACTCAGGACCGGGGGCGACAATCACAAAGATACGATTATGTCTCCATTACGAGTAATCTCATAACCTATGTATTCATAACTCCAGGTGGAGGAATAACACATAATTAGCGGAGGCGTACGCGCAATTTGGAACCACGTGCTCGAATATCTCATCATTTCAAGTACCTATATTACGATATAAACTAATTATAAAATCTGGGTACAAGTACACAATATGGAGCGTAAACGCCATATTTGAAATCAATTTGTCGTTCGTATATCTACTTGAGTGCAAAAGTCAATTATTTGTCTATAGGTGGCAGACGAGGAAACAGACAATTTACCAGATAGTAAGCGTTTGCCACCCTTAGACGGGTGTCTATACGGACACCAGTAGAGTCACAAGTGCGCTGCTAACCTTGGCGTCTTCCACACGAATCGGGCCTTCGGTAGCCTTACTCGGCGAAACAACGCAAGCGCTGCTGCACGCCAGTTTTCTGTGAGGCCGCGGTATCTGGTATCACTCCCAACTCGAGGTCGAGCCAGCGTATTCATGAAAAATACAAGGTTTTCCAGAAAACGTCTTTTTAAGCCTTTTTATTGACTCTTAACAAATTAACTTAAATTTTGTTCTTCTTATACTTTCATTGCATGTTTAGATAGATAGATAATACAGTTTATTCTGCTGCACAAAATTATACAGCTACATAATCAAGTTGTAAACACTAATAATAGTCATAGAGTCTGATAGGTAGAAGCAATTAATGAAATACAAAATATAAGAATAATAATTAGTGAACAATGTTGCAGCAAGAATGGTCCCCGTCTCAGCCTATGCCACAGCAAAGCCATGACGCTGATTTTCAGACGGCGGCCTCAGAGTTTGTCCACGCCAGGCGAGGTGCTACAGTATTCCGATAAAAAATAAATTGTTAATTTTTGTAAAGTGATAGTGTGAGCAAAGGTGTAAAAAAAGAAAACCGCAGTGTGATACAAACAATTTAAAAATATGTAAAGTAATTGGAAATGACATTAATGGATGGAATATATTTAATAATTGTGTATCAGATACAATTAAATTAATATGTAAGTTGTAAATTATTAGCCGTGTGGTCCCCGGCAGATTAGAATAGGCTACCCTCACTCTTGCCGAGGTGTCGTAAAAGGCGACTAAGGTAAAGCTGCTGGCATGATCATCAGCACCCAGAGAAGGAAAACTCTGCATTTATATCAAAACCCTCGCCAACCCGTCTGCCAAGCGTGGTGAGTATGGCAATTACCCCTCATGTGATTGAGGGAGGCCCGTGCCCCAGCAGAGGGGACTTAAATAGGCTGATGATGATGATGATGATGAAATTATTAGATAACTTGTAATGTATATATTAGGGTAAATTGTAAATAAATGATTGATTTTTAATGGTGAATGTAAATTAGGTAATGTTAAAAATTAATGTCATAAAGTATAAAAAATATGTTTCATTAACTTCATTCAACCATGAAACTGGGTTGGAATACGTTAGTCAACAGACACTAAATTGAAAACCTTTGATTTATGCAAATGAAAAATACGTGTTTAACCCCAATTTTCTATTGTGCCATAATTCGGCAACATTCACGATGTTTTGCATAATGGCGAATCGGTTCGTCAAAGGGATGTTGTTTGGTATACATGGATTTATGATTGGGTTTAAAAGAGACGCGAAAGACCATGATGCCTAGGTAATCAATTTTTATGGATATAATTTGTTTCTCTAGGCCCGATTTCGAGCTGTGCTATAACGACAGATTTGCATAGAATGACAGTGCTATGGTAGATTTAGTATCGGATTAAGATTGGTCGCATCAGCCCTAAAAATGTTTCGTTAAAATCTTTAATCCACCACAGAGTTAAGGTTTATTACTCTGGTAAACAAGAAGTTTGTTGTTGCCTGTACATGTATTTCCTCCTTCCTACAATATGGATTCCTTCAAACGAAGCGTGAAGAAGTATCTCACGGGCCAATGTGGCAGTCCCAACGGAGGTGATGTCTGACTTTGCTTCCGTTGTAATTGCAACGAGGGTTCTTCTCTTGCTTACCATCAGGCTGAGAGAAACCAATATACTAAGTAAATATAAAATAAAACCTATTACCTCCATATCAGTTTAAGCAGTTTTACTCTGTGGTAAAGGATATACTTTAACAGAATCAAATCTTTCACATGTTTAAATAAATGATTATTGGAAATAAGACCGCCTACATTGTTTATTTATTTATTTATTTATTTGGACTGCCAGAGAAAATTACAATATTTCTTACACAAAATTAACATTACAAAAGTAGTTACATTTAAAAAGTAAAATTCTTTTAAAGGCTGCCACATCAAGCTTAGAAATCTATGGACGAAAATATGGTAATAGCATATTACCATAGTATTAAGATCTGAAACTCCATTTCATCTTACCGTGTAATTCCCAGTTGACCATGATCCAGGATTCGTGAAGTCTCGTAATTAAGATCTGTAAACTATAGGATTGACATTGGCTAAATGTCAAAATTTTCTATCTACCTTTAACTAATAACTTTTACAAAAGCTGAAAAGGGTTTTTCCCAATGCAACCCTTTCTCTAAAACCGAATTGCTTTTTAATCTCAACGTTCGATATAAGATGGATACGAAGATAAAAACATCTCTCTAATTCCCCAAATCGTATTTATCTAAGATCAGATAGGTCGGCTGTCAGTCGTCAGATGGATCGCCACCCGAACAAACTTTGCCATGATTTATTCGCCGACAAAATCACCAGCAAATTTCTTTAGGAAACTTACGCTTCGGCTTTCTATTTACACGACATCAAAGTGTCTGGTGAGTTTATTTGACAAGATCCGACGGGTTCATGCTCACATAGACACTAAAGATGCGCAAAATAACTCTTTATAAAGATAAATGAGTTTATAATTATTTTGACAAAAAGAGTTATATCACTCTTTTATAGCAATCTTAACTCCGTAACTCTAAATGCTGGAAATAATCAATGATACAAAAGTAAGTTAGCGACGCATTCTAATCATGCTTCATCCCTTTTTGGCTTACAGAATCCCGCTGTGGCGATTTAACTCACTCTTTCAAACCAATCTCGCTCACCCACTATCTCTTTTTAACACGCGCAATCCCAATATGGCAATTTCGCTCTATATATTTTTATACGCTATCTATGCATAGCACGAGGGCTATGCTTGGAGTCTCCTTGCGTGATCTTATCAGAAATGATGAGATCCGAAGGAGAACTAAGGTCACAGACATAGCCAAAAGATTGCATGTCTCAAGTGGCAACGTGCAGGGCACATAGCGAGGAGAACAGACGGTCGTTGGGGCGGAAAGGTCCTCGAGTGGAGGCCACGTACAGGAAGTGGCAGCTGTGGCAGGCCCCCCATAAGGTGGACCGACGATCTGGTGAAGGTCGCGGGAATCCAATGGATGCGGGCGGCGCATGACCGAAATGTGTGGGGATCATTGGGGGAGGCCTATGGCCAGCAGTGGACGTCTATTGGCTGAAATAATGATGATGATTTTTATAGGACGTCATTTGGCAGTTAAAGATGTTAATATGTAATAAGGAATGAAGGGAGTTACGGAGTTAATCAGTCTTTTGCAAGGATGTACATCTTTTGTCCCAATCACTCCTGAGTTTAAACATGTCTAAATAGGCACCCGTCAAGTCATGCATATCATTTACTGAATAGATGTGAGTAAATTATTTGCTAAAACGCCTTGGGTGGGCCCAGCGGCACCGCACCTCGAAAGAATATAAATGAGCTTCGCCTACCTACAACAAAACTTTTCGCAACCGAATGTTTATCCCGTCCCATTCGCACTCACAGTGCATCTGAATTGTTCAAATGCGACAAGAATATTCTTATCTACAATAATAATATTACCTCTGGCTAAGTTAAGCTAGCGCATATTCATATTTAGGTCTTATCATAAATGGACCCTTATAGGTTTCAAAGCAATATAATCTATATATATAAAGCTTTTAGGTATTAAGATAATGGAAACAGGATTATGTTTCCATGACACAAGATATCGGTCCGATCTTCAAAACATTACAAAAACGGTCAGAAAATTTGATGACAAATAAGTTCGGATAGAATTTATTAGATAAAGAAGGTATAGACCTTCAAGATTAAACCCAACGACAAGAAAAATGGCTGCCTTTATGAAGAACTAACCAATAAACTAGGTAGGTTTGACAACAACAAATAGGGGAAGCGACCTTTGGTTTTGCTCCTTGCTCTCTTATGATTAAAAATTAATAAAGCTGAAACATTTTATAATGATGAAATTAATAAATAATTATAATCCGGTACAGAAGAAAAGTTCAAATAAAATAATCATCGGGCCGATAATACTGAAGACGTCCGCATCCGGCCCCGCCGGCGAACTGACTGACTCACGCGCACCATACCGACTTAATACATTCTAAATTTAAATCCAACAAGAATGAATGAACTCTAAAGCCTTGTTCACATTACGACATTAGTATCATGCAAGTTAAAATAATTAAATCCTGGATCGTGCATGATTATCACATGCTCCAAAGATAAGCCTTTGGAAGTTTGGACGCAGCTGGGAATGACAGGCAGAAATTATGATGATAATGATGATATCATGCATGATAATATCAAATTTGATAAAACTGTAGGTGTTCGATACAAACTTCGTTTAAATAATGGTGCCAAAAATCTCACAGTTTCACTATACTCGGGCCTACAGAGTATAGTTTCGTCCACACCAAAGCTTTTTCAAATAATGCGTTATTTGTGAACTGACTCAAAAAAAGTCATACATTGATCTTATTTCGCGTAGATAGAATAAATATAGAGAGAAATGTAGATTCAATAAATAAATATTTTAAGAATGTTAATTTAAGTAATGTACAAATACTTTATACTTTAGCTTAAATATCTTAGTCTTATCTTATTTGGAATCTAATATGCCAAGGAGAAGGGCGTTGCTGTCTGCTACACAGTTTTTATAACTTCTTTCGGATAGCATCGTTAAATCTGTTTCTAAACTTTAAAAACTTTGTTTTCCAATAAAGATTTTTATTTATTTATAAGCGATTACACCGCAAAGTTAGTTGCACGAAATTGTTTTCCCTAAAAAATTACATGCAAGGCGTGAATTTATTTTGATGTCACCTATACATGTACTTATTTAAGTCAAACTTTGAGGTTATACTGAAATTAATAACTAAATTAGAGAACTTTGCGCTCTTCATCAATGCTGCATCGACAGTGAATCGCGTGTGTATTCAAAAAGTCGCAATTTAAATGGGGCCTTCAATTCAATTCAATTCAATTGCGTTATCACATTACAAAACAATTACATAGGTGGAATAAGTAAAAAGGTATTCATGTGACGCCCTGCAAGGGCATAGCAAATATAGAGGGCCTTAGAACTGCGACATTAATTTCGTGCCACTAGTTTAGTAACGTAAAGTCGGCTTAAACATGCGCGCACGCAAATAGCTCGCTTTATTGTTGATATAACTCATTGTTAATTAATATTCGCCGGTGCCGGCAGCCGTGACCGGGAATAAAGGGCACAAACGAGATAGAAAATATTTGATGTTTTTCCTACCCATTTTTAGTAAGATGGATGTTTCCTCAACGTTTGGTTTGTCTTGATGTTGACGAGGGACGATATGTTACCTGAAACCAATAAATATAAACGTTAGTATACTGTAGTATTTTAATACAACTTTCATTTAATTGAAAATTGCTTATTCAATTTAGGTCCATAGATAAGGCACCAGCAATAAACTGTAGTTTTACGTCAGTAAATTTAATAGTAGGTATTACGGAGAGTGTACCTATATGTCGTGGCCATGGTAGATTTGCTTGCTTAAAAATGCCATGGTTTCATGAAATGGTCGCATTTCATGATGTGGGCAACTTTATCTCATCAGATCATTAAATCTTTAACGATTCACGATTTTACTACCCACATTTGATCGGATCGTAGTTTTTTTTATTTTTTTTTATGCTAGAGGCGGACAAACGAGCAAGCGAGTCACCAGATGGAAAGTAATCAACGCCCGCCCATGAACATCCGCGAAATCAGAGAGATCGCTAATGTGTTGCCGGCATTTTTAAAAATAGTACGCTCTTCTCTTTAAGGTCCCTAAGTCGTAGCCGTCCGGAAACCCGGTCCGGTCCGGTTTTGCTATGCAAATATTTTTTTTTTTGCTGATCAATCATTCATTGGATAGGTTAGGGTTATTAAACGATTTCTTAAAGTGATATAAGAGACACATCAATCAGTGAATCTGTCTAAACCACATCATCCAAACCATCATGATGCTTCTTGGTATTCTAAATTTAAATCCAACAAGAATGAATGAACTCTAAAGCCTTGTTAACATTACGACATTAGTATCATGCAAGTTAAAATAATTGAATCCTGGATCGTGGATGATGGCCGCCACCCATGGACACCCACGACACCAGTGGAGTCACCAGTGTGCTGACAAAATTTAAACCCCCCCTTTCCCCCGGATTAGGCCAGTACCTTCACTCACGCGGCGAAACACAGCACAGTGCTGCTTCACGCCGGTTTTCTGTCACTATCACTCCGGTCAAGCCGGCACAATGCCGAAGCATGGCTCTCGCACAGTCAAACGCTAAGTTGAGATGAGGTGTCAGAAACACAAAGTAATCGCGGATGGATATTCACGTAATAGGCAATTAAGGCAGTTCATATCGACCAAAATATAAATATCATCATAACAATTAACCCGTCAGTAAGATGACGCAAGAGTTTATGTTAACACACAGCTTTATGGGAACTAGCCGCGAACGTGTGAAATGAAATGGCTATAACATAGCTGTCGACGACTGATTATCTTCACGATTATGATATAATTAGCTTGATTTAGAATTATGAGAGTATTAAAAAGTTAACCACTCTTCATCGTACTCATATTTTTAGAGCAGACGTGTCTGCAAGATGCCCTGGGGCTAGGGGCGTTTAGAATACTGCCAAGGTATTCCCGGCCTGTCGTAAGAGGCGACTAATAGGGCCTTCGGAATACGCGAACATAATAATAATAATATCCTCCAACCGATTACGGCTTCGGCGGCCAATATCAACGGTCAGCCATGTACTATACATGCAGGATATATTATAGTGTACAAGTGTGTGCGCAAACACAAGTGCACTCTCTATTCCCTTACCGTGATATTCTGATGGGACACCAGGGTGACACGACCGGAGAAGGATTGGGCGCAGGACCAACGGCGTAACGTGCTTTCCGAGGCACGAGACTAAGAATTTCTTACCGAAAACTAAGGTACAAGTTTTTGGCCCGACCCGGGTATCAAACCCGGGACCTCATGCGCAGCCGTCGCTTTATAGTGCGACCCACTAACCACTGCGCCACGCGAGCATAACCACTGTTGGGGAGTGGCTTGCTCAGTTTACGACTCCGCGGTTGACGACGTTATTTGGTGTCCTGGTACAGCCAACTCCAAAAATATGTATACACTTTAGGACGTTGTCACAATATATAATATAAGAAAGTAGACCTCTACTTTCTTATAGGTAAGTATTGTGACAAGGTCCTAAAGTGTACACATATTTTTGGAGTTGACTGTACGTCATACATCAGAGAAGAGATAGCGCTGCGAGCGCGATTAGCAGTACCGTCCAGTCCCGGCTGTGGGGTTTCCGACCGTGATTGCGCTGAGTTGGACACCCCAGTGGTTTTGGTTAGGATTAGAGTCCCTCACCCCATATTCCGTACATGTGACAAGGTGAAGGCCACGATGGTTTCCCCTGGGAAAAAAAGGACGTGTCTGTAACACACCGGTTTTTCTAAATCGATCTCAGACACCAGCTGCAGCCTCCTTCATATATCAATAAAATATTAAATAAAAGTATTAGTTTAATAAGCAGCCTTTTCTATTAATTTCAACAAAACAAGTAACGCCATCTACCATACAATGGAACAACAAATGAAGCAAAAAGCTTGGTTGCTGAAGAATGTAGTTCCAAATATTCCACATTATTTATTATCTATAAGACACATAATATCTATAAGAAGATTATTTCATTATCAAAAGTTAAAAAAATACGGAAAGTACGGTTTCGAAATAAATATCACATTATTACTGCTTTCCGCCACCACGCGTTTTGATACAGCTAACGCCATCTCTTAGAGGGTAGTGCAACTACCAGTCACCGGCTTGTTAGCTACGAGAGGTTCTGCAAAAGGTTTCCTTGGGTTCTTGCTTAGCAGGTTACGCTTTGTTTCGCTAGGAGCGCTGCCATCGCTACCGGTGACATTTGTTTCAAATTATTTTGAAATAACCTCCATGGAGTCATGACACTCGCCAGTCACCTGTTTTATTGGTAAAAGGAGATCTATCGTATGTGAAATCGTAGTAATAAATAAGTATAGATTGACTAGACTATTATTATCTTACTCTATGGTAGAGATTAATAAACCTAAAGAAAAGAACTAGAGCCATACGAAAAATCTATGATTTGCTGTATATATTGAAATTTTATAAATATCACTAACAAGAGTATTGGTCTCCTAGTATCGACTATAGTCCATTCAGTATGTGAAGGTGAATAGGACAGTTAAAACGTTTCCTATCATGCATTTAACTTTCTACAAATAAAAATATTTAAAACCGGCCAAGTGCGAGTCAGACTCGCCCATGAAGGGTTCCGTAACAGCAAGTAAGATATATAGAAGGTGAATTTCGGTTTACGGTTTATAACGTATTAAAAAAAACTACAAGTAACTAAAAGTCCTAAAAGTTGGGGGGGCATTCAATTTACCATTTTGGGAGCGTCTCTTGCGCAAAGTATTGTGTTTAGAAAAAAAATTATGTTAAAAACCTCAACAGTCATTTATGAATATTCGAATATTCGGTTCGGTAAAAGTTAAAAAACCCAATATTATTCGGTATTCGGCTATTCAGTGAAACCACTATTCGGTGCATCACTAATTTATAATAATATTTCCGCTGGATATTGTAAATATACCTATATTGATGAGACTATCAACAGCTGATGTCAAATCAAGTACTTACAAATTTCGTCGGCTTAGTTACGCGTTCAGTGGTCTAATTGGTATCCCGAATGGTGGGTTCGAGTCCCGCCTGAACACAAGATGGAATTTTTAAGTGTGTTATTTAATTAAGAATAAATTGCAAAAGATTGCTATAAATATATCAACTATTATTAATTCATGCTCCCCAAGGCTAGCTGCGAATTGTAATAAACATGACAGCTACCGCTGTACCGTTCATAAAATAGAGAACGGATTGTCGAACCCACCCCCGTCAAATACTAACCTTGATACTTGCTTTGAGATAGTGATGTTCGCGACGTAAATGAATAAATCATTTATTTGCACAGAACATGTTATACATTTCATGAAATAAAAACCCGACTGCTACGACTTAGGGACCTTCAAGAGAAGAGCGTACTCTTTTTTAAAAAGGCCGGCAACGCATGAGAGATCTCTCTGCATTCATGGGCGGCGTTAATTACTTTCCATCAGGTTACTCGCATGCTTGTTTGTCCGCCTCTAGCATAAAAAAAGGTAAAAGGTCATGTTTCGCTAATGAAGTAGCATGCAAATAATATTATGTCAATGTACTTTTCCCTATATTAATACGAGTTTTTTTTTTCTAGAGGCGACAAACAAGCAGGTTATCCCTGATGGTATGCCCATCAATGCGGGAATCCCTTGGATGCGGTCGGCACAGGATCGATCTGTGTCTGTGGGGGAGTGGGGTTGCGGAGAATAGCCTCGTGCAGTTCCCGTGACTCCATTCCATACCCACGGGTGGTTGAGTCCCGGGAGTTTTAGTGGGTATGCCCTCAGGTCGCTTCTTGTTAGAAGAAGCGGCCCGGAGAGGGATGAGTCCCACAGTACCCTAGTCGCCCCCCGGCGGCAGGGTCTGCGTAATGCATTTCTCCCGGGAAATCAAAAAAAAAGGATCGATCTGTGTGGAGATCATTGGGGGAGGCTTATGACCTAGCAGTGGACGTTTATTGGCTGAAATGATGATGCCCATCAACATCTGCGAGATCAGAGAAGTTGCTGATGCGTTGCCGGCCTTTTGAAGGTCCCTGAGTCATAATAACCAAAGCAACTATATTTCGAATGGGCAAGAATCAATGTTATGGTGGGGCATGTAGAAAATTGCCAAAAACATAATTTAGCAGACGGATCATCTGATGGTAAGCAATTGCCGCCGCCCATATGGGTGTCCAATATCCGTCCAAACGAACATTGGTAACCTCGCAATTGATTATTTTTAAGTGATAGATGGCAGACCCGCTGACGGATCACCAAATGAAATGCCCATAGACACCCGCAAAACCAGTCACAAGTGCGCTGGCAATCTTCAAACTCCCTTTACCTCGGATTGGGCCTCCGGTACCCTCACTCACTCAGCGAAACAAAATAGAGACGCTGCTTTACGCTGTGAGGCAGTGGTATCACTCCGCTCGAGCTGGCTGATGCTGAAGAGTGGCTCTCCCACGGTTTGTCAGGGCAATCATGAGTGTAGTCGCCAAACAGGGGTTGACTCAAGTCATTCGGGTTATATTTTTGACGTGCGTAGCATCACTACTTCAAGAAAACACGAATACACAATTTAGACGCCGCCATTTTAAAAATAAAGTATTCTCCTAAATCCGTTCAGACTTCATAAAGTACTGGTTTTATATTTACAAATAGACTAGGTTCCGCTTTCGGTTGCGCTCGCGTGAAATATACTTTTAACGGTAAAACTTGTACAGTAGAACTTAGCCATTTAATAATAATTCATTTAGTTTTAAGTAATTTATAACTTAATTACATTTTCCATTAACATTTAATATAAATAAATTAAAAATAAATGATGTAATACCATCAATTAAAATAAAAATCATTAGTCAAGAGTTAAACAGTTCTTCTTCTTCTTATTTAATTTTTGGCAATCCTCTTCTCGACTCACAATTACTGCCGCCATTATCATGTTATAGATTTTAGGCGTTATTAAGCGGGACAACTCGTCAGGAAAAAAAATCAAGTGATATTTTGACAAAGTGCGTAGCAGTCGAAGTCAGTCAAATTCTCAGTCACTCAATAAAATGGAAGTGTTTAGCGTTTTAGAGATCTATACCTATTTACGGGTAGAGTTTAGAATTCTATAATGGACATTGAGTAATATTCTATAATGGAATTCAATAATGGACATTGAGAGCTCGCGCCTGCCATGCGTGGTTCGAATCCGAGCATGCACCTTTAAATTTTACAATTCTTTGAACGCACTTGTATCATTGGCCGTGTGGTCCCGGCTGAGTAGAATAGGCCACCCTCACTCTTACCGAGGCGTCGTAAAAGGCGACTAAGGTAAAGCTGCTAGCATGATCATCAGCACCCAGAGAAGGAAAACTCTGCATTTATATCAAAACCCTCGCCAACCCGTCTGCCAAGCGTGGTGAGTATGGTAATTACCCCTCATGTGATTGAGGGAGGCCCGTGCCCCAGCAGTGGGGACTTAAATGGGCTGATGATGATGATGATGTATCATTAGTCGGCGGTGAAGGAAAACATCGTTATTAAACCTGCATGTTTCGGATAGTTTCTGAAACGTGTAAGCATAATTCAGGTAGTATGGTTCTTGTGTTAGAGGGTAGCGAAGGTCAGACGGCAGTCGCTTCGTTGTTATTAAATTGTATATAAAAAACTGTTTAATGAAGAAAGGCTAATACAAAATAGGAGATTTCTTGAATGACAATAATTTAGGGATAATTAGTAACACAAAAATTGTACTTTATTTTTAAGTTAATGGTGACATTTTGTGAAACAACTTTTTTTTTAAATTAACTGCCAAGTTTCTTGTTGGTGTCTTCTTAGCAGAAAACTACATTCCGAACCAGTGGTAAAGATGTTGACATTCATAAGTGTTCTGTATGGACCTAAATTGAATAAACTATTTTCATTTCATTGCCCGGAACCTCAAATCATGGTTTAAGCCTAAGCATGGTCTGTATCATGGGGTCGAAAGCGACAGGTCTGGACGCAACCGGGAACTACAAGATAAGATACAATGTACACTCAAGACTGTCACGAATGTATGTCAAATTCTCTGTACCGTTTCTGTACCGTTTTTGACCAAATAATTTAAAATTTGACTAATGTCACGAAATAAGAAATTACTCTACTACTTTTACTTTACTTGTCTCTTCTTCCCTTTTTTATGTGGTCTGCTCTCTGGTCATTTATACCTATCGGTAAGAAATATTTTTATTGAATTTTTGTTATAAATTATCTATGTATATAATATTAGGTATGTATGTATTGTTCATTATTATTTATGTAATGTAATAATATTAATATATAAAATAATGTATATTTCTGCCATTCTCAATTTCATTTGTTAAATTACTTTGCACTGCCTTCCCTTATTACGAATACGATATTTCTTTCCTCTACCCAAAGGTTGTCTGGAAGAAATTGCTACAAGCGATAAGACCGCCTTATTGTACTGTCTGTTGCTGTTGTATCATGCTTGTATTTTATTTTTTGTGCAATAAAGAATATCTATCTATCTATCTATTAAAATTATAAGCAGCACTGTCAAATCACTGTATTTTACAGGAATTTACGGGGTCCTAAACTAATTCGTAGCAATTTTTTATTCATACATATTTCAAAACTAAAAATCGTCACTCTGCTAACTGTATTTTCAGTCGTACGTGAAAACTGACAACGTTATTAAAAGCCTAACTTTGTTTTGGCAGCTTGTGCAGTTGCACTGGGGCTGGGAGCCGCCGGATATTAAATTCCGGGTAACCAATGACTTGCCTAATGAGCTTCAGCTCACTTCAGCCTTTAACCAGCTCAGCTACAGGTCGATTCACGAAAGATGACCACAAATGACGACCGTCTACTCATGTAATCTTATGAAGACATGGCTCATTCTCAATGTAACACAGTATAAGGACTTAAACTAAATTATCAGACAATAAGCTTACATATTACAAATAATAATAATAGGAACAGGCCTCCATAATGGAATTCAAGTCATCATAGTAGCGATGGGATTAGCCTTGATCACCGCAATCACGCCTGCCTAATGCGGATTGGTGATCACAAACCCGAGCTATGTTCGAAAAACTCGAAACATACTTTTTGCTCGACCCGGGAATCGAACCCAGGACCTCGAGATCATGGCCTGGTACTTAATCCATTAGATCAACAGGGCTTAAACTGAACACATTCTATAATTAATTGAAAATGATTTTTGTCTTAAGTCTTTTCTTCATGAGACGTTTGTGGTTATCTTTCGTGAATCGACCCATACATGCTTTATGATTTTCTATTACTCTCACTGACTTCGACAGTTCAATAACCACATTTATCAAATACACTCTTTCTAGAGGCATACCTCCGCCCCCCGCACCCACAGCGTATTTTTCAAATGTTCATTCAAGGTATTCACTAAATAAAACAAGTATTTCAATTAACCGAGAAAACCTTCCAATGTGATAAAAATTAAAAATAAAACAGCCTATCGAGGCAAGGCAAGGCAAGGATTCTAACGAACCCAAATATGGTTAAAACAGTGTAGTCGTTTAGGAGTTATAGTGAAGTGACATAATAGGCGATGTTTTTTAAAAAATATACGCGAAGCCTAATTACATTACCTATGTACTCCTTTTTTGGACAGTCGCATGGAAAGTTAATCTGCTTTTAGGCACTATAGAACGTTGTATATGGTTGTATAATACAACATATTTTTTATATAAATTGATAAGCCGGTGGTTTCCTCTCACCTCAATGGTTTCCACAGAATACCAGCGCCATGGCCATCCGCCATAACAAATTTTGTGATGTGTTAACCATAATTAATTAATATTAAATTTTTATTAATTCGTCTATTCATTCAGTTTGATCGAATTAAAACAATAAATGCATTATCAACAATTCGATGGAATAAATTATAAATTAATTTTAATTTTATTCGTCTATTTTTTGTTTGTAAAAACAAACTGCGTAACAAGCTTAACTCCGTATACAAATTAGGACCAAAGTTCCCGGAACCTCCTCGACAAAAAGTTTCGGTTTTGTGACGCACATTTTCAAAAAATCAAAAGAACTTTATTTGCATAGGCTTATACACAGCTCTTACAAATCGTCATACATGATAAATATAAATTATAACTATGTATATTATACATGTAATTAGACATATATGTCGATACAAAAAATATAATAAGAAATGAATAAATATAATGTGATTCTACCACCGGAATCGGAAAGTTGATTCTGACGAGAAGATCCGGCAAGAAACTCGGCAGTTACTCTTTTAAATCGCCAAAATTTTTATAAGTACAGTATTATGGGTGTAGGCGAACAGTTTATCATTTCCACAAATTCTTGTCATTTATGTAATCATTAACTGTATAATATGCTTTTGCCATTGAATAATTTTTAACTTGTATTTTAAATTTAGGCATTGGTAAATCAACAAGATTTTGTGGTAACTAATTAAATATTTTAATACTCATTCCTACAAATGAATTCCCAATCTTATGAAGTCTGAGATGTGGAACAGCAAGCATTAGATCAACCGTTATTTTTTTTTTTAAAAAGGACCATTTTGATCGTGGGAGCGCCATGCTTTGGCACGAATGGACGGGCTCGTCCGGACAGATACCTTGGTCTCACAGCAAACCAGCGTGAAGCGGCATTATGCTATGTTTCGCTGCGTGCCGGGGGCCCAATTTGGGGAAAAAGTTCATTTAGCTCGGCGGTGAGGGAACCTGCACTTTTCGGATTGTTGCTGAAACGTGTAACCATGATTAACTTGGTCTAGTTCTCCTGTCAAAGGGTGGCGTAGGTCAGACGGCAGTCGCTTCATGATAATAACTAAACTCCCCTAATGTTGGATCATGGTCTAAGCGTATCCCGGGCTCTGAAGCAATTGCAAGAGTTACATTAATTTTACTTACACTTAAGGTGACGGGTAGGGCACAATAGCGACGCTAATCAATTTTGATTTTTAGCTACCAAACCGGATCTATTTTAAACAATTTCGGGGTTACATCATTCATCATCATTTCAGCCAGTAGACGTGCACTGCTGGCCATAGGCCTCCCCCTATGTTCTCCACACATATCAGTCCTGTGCTGCCCGCATCCAATGGATTCCCGCGATCTTCACCAGATCGTCAGTCTACCTTATGGGGGGCCTGCCCCGGATGCGACTTCCTGTACGTGACCTCCACTCGAGGACCTTTCCGCCCAACTCGGCTAGGCAGCGTTCGGTAAGCTACGCAGCATATTTCCGGCCCATCTACCGCAGTGTCTCAAAACGAAAGTCTTCAATGCGTGTGTGTTGCCAGTGTTGACATACGGAACCGAAACGTGGCCGCTTACAATGTGCCGATTAAGGAGGCTCTAAGTCACCCAGAGAGCAATGGAGAGGGCTATTGCTCGGAGTCTCCCTGCGTCATCGTATCAGAAATGATGAGATCCGCAGGAGTACTAAGGTTACAGACATAGCCCTCGGAAAACATTTATACTATTTATTAAATAACCATGCACAAATGTTGGGTCCAACGCGTACGCGAAAAATTGATTCACGCCGAAAGCGGCCACTTTTGGCGTGAATCAATTTTTCGGGTACAAAAACGGACCTAACAGTTGTGCATGGCTATTTAATAAATAGTATAAGTGTTTGCCGAGAGGTGGTAACCCCGAAATTGTTTAAAATAGATCCAACCGGATCTAGTAGCTAAAAATTCAAATCGATTGGCGTCGTTAGTGTGCCCTACCCGTCACCTTAATTCAAACTCGGGACGCTTTCATTTCAAGTTTGAATCAACAACAGTTGACCTCACTGGTCACAAGTTCCCAAGCAATACAAACGTCAAACATGCCAGTTGTTCACGTGTTGTTGACTGCGCGATTATTTGTCATGCGACCGCATGTGATGTGGATGCATGCCAACTCTGTCTCCATTCCGGTTTTAATATCGATGATATGAATTCTCAGATTTCAAGAATTAAAATCGTTTTCAAAATTCACCGCAATTTCGTGGTAGCAGATTTGCTCGGTCATTTCTCTAACGATTTATAAAAGTTCTATTCTTATATTTTTTATTCTTGTCCCCGCCTCATCAGTCATATGTTGTCTTACTATGTTACTAATAACGACCTTTCGTTCTATTCGTGTCTTACTTTTTTATTGTTTCTGGACTGACAGACAGTAGGAAGCACCCGTGGGAAATCATAAGGATATTATTATCCTTATTATAAACAAGTTAAGGTTCGGAACAGTTCATTCCCTTATAAAATGACTTTGTTTTTTGGGTATGTTTGTTTCGTTATACTCGTAGTTTTGCAATGGAATCAAAGGAAATTTAGGAGATGCTTTTTCTTTCTAAGTTTACTTTATGACAAAAACTCCCGTTAAAGTAAAAATATTCTTAGTTAGATACTAGTTTCGAAACTTTGATTAATCTGTTGCCGATGGGCAAATTGTGTAAGTACCTACGAGTAGATATAAGTTGGCCATATTTTAAAAAAACGACTGAACTTCTGAATCTGACTGTACAACTATTGGTTTTAATACAGAGCTGTATAATGAGTATTTTTTATTCTAAGAATTGTTATTGTGAAAGATTTTCGTTGAATCTCCAAAAGTAGGATGAATTTGCATTTCTTAGTAACTTATGCCTCAATGAACATTGCGTAGTGAACTCTTGTCTTTGTTCAGCGTTGGTTCCTACACATTTTCTTTATGTTTATTCGCTCACGCTTGATGCTATCCAGGATGTTACGCGTTAGCCTAGAAGATTGCATCAGACATTGTAGACGGGAGAACCAGAGCAGGCCAACTGAATCATGGTTACTTGTCTCCATGACCTCCCTGGCAGAATGCCCACATATATGGTGGTCCCGACCGTGACCCACGAGAGGGAGGGGCGACAGGGAAGGCCGAGTGCACCGAACCATCCCCGTCAGGAGCTGGTTGTGGTCTGTGCAATAACAACAGTGTGCTGCCGCTGTCCACTCCCCACTTGAACCACCGCGGGTGGCCAGTGAATCAAATAATTAAAAAAGTGCTGCTGTTCATCCTCTCTCGGTACATGTTGGTAATTTTTAGACAGAAAGAAAGAAACTATTTATTGACCACAGCACATATGGCAAATAACAAATAAAAAAAAATCTGCGAAATAAAAACCGCCTTCATAAATCACGAACTAAAAAGTGTACGAGAAAAGGAGGTTCGAGGTTTTTTTATCGCAGAATTTTTTTTTCCAGCTTTTTAGTGTCTCATCGAGACTCTAAAAAGACCTTTTTAAAATTTGAGGGTCTCATTTTTAGCACTCCCGCCAAATATTACATTTCTATCATCAGTGTTAATATATTTTTTGTATAGCGATTTGTAATAACGCGAGATAAAAATATTGCATTATTTCATCAAAATTCGTCTTCTAAAATTATTATTTTTTAAACAGGGGTCACGTGACTAAAAACGGCCCGTGACGTAGATTACGCGTAAGTTACTGCCTATGGTTGATTGCCTTTCCTTCATAGGAAGAAATGACGTAGCACATTTCACATAAAACAAGAAAAAATCAAAACTATTTGGAAGAAACACTGAAACACCAACAAGCTCAATGTTTATTTATGGACAATCTACGTCACTGGCCGCCATATTGCTAAAAGACGCGTTTTTGCGGCATATTTGAATATTGCATTTTCTTTTTCGTTTTTTTCTTAAAATATCTAAAATAAAAACAGATATGTATTTTTAGGGCTCCTTATAAACAAATGAATACCCTAAGATAGTTTTCGGAATTTTGTCAAATAGCCTATTGTAGGGACAGTTAGCTCATAGTCTACTGTGTTTGTTAAAACGGTATCCTATGTTGGCAATCCTGTAAATAAATAAATAAATGTCACTTTAGTCAGTTTGTCTGCAATAGCGGGACAGTGCAGCAATGTCCACTCTACTGCGGTATTTAGGCTGAATGATGGTCGATGCGGTGAGCAAGTCACGGCCAAACATTTCATTTGGCTTACATCTGAGCAGCTCTTGGCTTTTACGTGGGAACATAAATAAAATGCCAACATCATCACATATTGACCAGGAGCCCAATTCTCGCGCTCGTGATATTTTGAAAACATGGCGGTCACATGAAGTCTACGGAAAAAAACTATGTTTTAGTGATACATGTCGTTTGATAATAAATGTCACGAGTACGAGAATTGAGCTCCTGATCCTAAAGTAAGTGGCCGAGATTGTATTTACCTACCAGTGACCATAGCTTTAAGTTCTGTAAAATTTTGTATAATTAATTACCTGTTAGTAACGCGATTGTGGTTTTGGAATCAGACTTTACCATTAATAGTTTTTTTTATGCTAGAGGCGATAAATGAGCAAGCGGATTACCTGATGATATAAGTTTATACCATGGGAGAACCACGCTTTGGCATGAATGGGCCGGCTCGACCGGAGTGATCGTGGAATCACTAAAACCTGCGTGAAGCAGCACTGTGCTGTATTCCGCTGTTTGAGTGAGGGTACCGGAGGCCCAATCCGGAGGATTTAAGGTTGGCAATCGCTTCCAATCAGGTGATCCGTCTGCTCGTTTGCCATCAATCACATAAAACAGTAATCACGGAAAGCGAATTAACAGCAGCAGGATATCTGGCCGGAGCTGGATGCGATTAGCCGAACAGCGATCGGAATGGCAAACATTAGGAGAGGCCTATGTCCAGCAATGGACTGCAACAGGTTGATGATGATGAATTAACCGTCTTCAAAAATTAAGGATCTTTTCTCCATTCGCCGGGTTCTTTTTTTAGAAAGCATTATCAAACTAATATTTAATTCCAAGTCTAACGAGGCCCTTGTTCCACGTGGCGAAGATTCGACCCTCAAATCAAGGGCAGTTGTTTCCGATACAGCAATCTACTAACAAATAATTAATGAAAATAATAAATGCGCAAATATTTTCTGCTTGAAAATTCTAATGTGGGATTTTCATGGGAAACGGAGATGAGGAACTGCCGAGCAAGCTAGTCGTCTGTCAAAGTCAAAGTGTTTTAAATTATTTTTTATAAGAAAGGGAGACAAAGCGAGTCACCTGATGGTAAGTGACCACCATTCGCACCCTTAGTAAAATACCGACCTAACTCAAAATTTTAATATAGATGCTTAGTGAAAATCGTATCGGCTATAATCCAGGGATGAAAGGTCATCTAACAACAATTTTGAGTTAAGTAAATAGGTACACTCACATATGCATAGAATAGGTACATTCGATTTAGATTAGATCTGAAGATGATCACCGCCACACTGAATTCGCAATACCACATGGATTACAAACCTTTCAACACGCTTCGACATGCATGGGCTGATTCGACCGAAGTGATACCGCGACCTTACAGAAAACCGGCGTGAAGCAACGCCTGTGCTGAGTGAGTGAGTGAGTTAGGCTAACGGAGGCCCAATCCGGGGAGAACGGACGTTAAAGGGTTGGCTGGCATCGCACTTGTGACTTCACTGTTACGAGTGTCAATGGGCGGCGGCGGCAATCGCTTACCATCAGGTGATCCGTGCGTTTGTCTGCCACCTATCACGTATCCCTATTTAAGTCAATGTTTCTGACTAAGGGTAATCGAAAACGACTGACTTTTTGTCGAGCCGATTATCGGTCCACCAAAAAGTCGGCCGATTGTTCATATTATTTTCACCGATTTTTTCTGGTCACGTCCGTGGTGCGTCACGCTATTGAAATTGTAACGTTCTGTCTTTCTCCTACAAAACGTTGGACACCGATTATCGATCGTGTGGGGTCTCCGTAAGACATGTTTGAGTAGTTCTTAATCTTAAAACTGGTATCCAAAAACAGTAACCTTGTTACGTTATAGAACTCCCAGGGCGTTTAATTTAGTGCGAGAGAACGGACGTAGTAAAAACATCTATAGTATAGTTACCGACGAGGAAGTCTTTAAATAGAAGTTTCCGAATATGTCCGGTCGCCGCCAGCGATTTACATTTCAGACTTAAATTAGATTCTACGGAAACTTAAATACTTACCCTAAAGTTTACTGTATCAAATTCATGAAGATAGTTATTTTTCATGCTAGAGGCGGACAAACCAGCAAGCGAGTCACCTGATGGAAAGTAATTAACGCCGCCGCCTATGAACATCCGCGAAATCAGAGAGATCTAATGTGTTGCCGGCCTTTTTAAAAAAGAGTACGCTCTTCTCTTGAAGGTCCCTAAGTCGTAGCAGTCGGGAAATACTCCCGCAGCCAAACCGTTCCACAGAACTGAGGTACGTGGTCGAAAGTTCCGTGAGACCACTAACAGTTTTAGACCGCTATCCATCGAGATGATGGGGATGGAATGAAAATCGCTTGCGAGTGGTTTGATGTAAGAATTCAGCTCCAGGGAGTAGATCAAACAGTTCCTGAGAGCACTCCCCTTGATAGATGCGGTATAGAATGCTGAGGAAAACTATATCCCGCCGCAGTGCTACAGGATCCAGTAGACTAGAGAAAGCCATGTCACCGACAATTCGTTACTTTACGGGCAATATTGTAATAAAGTAGCAAAAGCAATTTCAAATTAATGTGCGAATTTGACCATTAGCTCGGCGGTGAGGGAAAACATCTTCTAAAACGTGTAACAATGATTCAGTTGGTCTGTTTCCCCTGTTAATAGGGTTGCGAAGGTCAGATGGCAGTCGCTTAAATGTAATTACCATACTCCCCAAATCCTGAATCATGGTCTAAGCATACCCTGAGCTCCAAAGCTTTGGACGCAACTGGGAAATGCACGATAAGATGAAGAAGAGATTGTAACAAAGTAGCATGTTAGATCCAGTGGGTCCGTATTTTTATACGATAGGTGAAGGTGACATATGAGCAGTCTGATCACCCGATCATAAGCGATGGCTCCGCCCCCATTGACACCTCCGCAACACCATAATAATGATGTAGGCACTCTCGAGGGTCAACGCTCAGTTTAGGCATTACATAATACGTCGTCTTTTTTATGTATAACGTTGCAGACGAGCAGACGAATCACCTAATGGTAAGCAATTTCCGCCGCCCATATGGATGTCCAATATCCGTCCAAACGATCTACCAATGATCGTCCCTCGCAAATGATTTTTTTTTTAATAATAATTCTCACAACATCTCATACGTTGACCTGATTCCGTAATAAGTAGCTTAAGCACTTGTGTTACAGATATATAGACAACAGAGGAACACAAATATATACTTAAATACATATATTACACCCAGACACCGAACAAACACAAGTATTCATCGCACGAGTGTTTTCCATTTTTTAAGTGATAGACGGCAGACGAGCTGACGGATCACCAAATGAATTGCCCATAGAAGTCACAAGTGCGCTGTCCACCTTTCAAAACCCTTTACGGGATTGGGGGCCCTCCGATACTCTCACTCACTTTACGGATTGGGCCTCCGATACTCTCACTCACTCAGCGAAACAAGATAGATAGAAACAAAAACCAGTTAAAAATATCAACAGCACATCCGAAGTTTTTCTAGCTATAAACCAGTAAAACACCGATTTTAATAACAGAACTAATATTGTCACGTAATGTTTAACCTGTCCACCCAGTGGGCATCTAAACGACATTCCTTAGCGAGGGGCCGGGGACACCCACAGTCAAGCAAACATCAGTGATGAATCTCCAAATTAAAATGTAGTTACGGAGCGATGTTTTGATAAAACGATTAGGCAACTAATACTAGATTTAGGCGTAGGCTTCTTATTATAAATTATTGTAACTTTTTCTTCAAGTATTGTATTGTAGCATTTTCTCTCTTACTACCAAATACG
Source organism: Marasmia exigua (assembly GCA_019059595.1). Lineage (NCBI taxonomy): Eukaryota > Metazoa > Arthropoda > Insecta > Lepidoptera > Crambidae > Marasmia > Marasmia exigua. Next base: position 4,690,204 of record CM032474.1, on the reverse strand, counting down.
TCTACTTATACCATTGCATCACAAGTTTACAATTGTGTGTGTGGCGTCATAAGCAGGCACCGTAAGCGCATTAGAGTAGAGCACGTGTAAAAGATAAGTGTGACTTTTCAATAGATATTGTAATAATAAACTGTTGTATGTAAACCTCCATTAATTTTGTCCACATGAAACAAATACCTGAACATTTGCTGAAATTGCGTCGCATAACAATATGATTAATTCAGATAATTAAGTAGCTTTCTATGATTTCCATCTTTCGGGTATCAAAATATCCTTGATTATGAATAAAAATATCTTTAAAGCTAAAAACTGTGTACAAAATATGCACAATAAACATTCAAAATATGTGAAGGCATCATTTATATGTACATAGTAAACTTCAGCACTGCTTGAAAACCGGCCCGGTGAGGGTACCGGAGGCCCCATTATGGGGAGAGAGCGTTAAAAGGTTGGCAGCGCACTTGTAACTCTACTGGTGTTGCGGAAGTCAATGGGCGGAGGCAACCTATCACACAAAATAGAGGCCACAGTTAACATCAGGGGGCTACCTCACTGTCCTATTCTCGATGTGGCGAAAAGTGACAAGTGGTTCGCCTTGACAAGGTCGCGACGCGAGCGCACCCGTCGCCGTGACGTCACCGCTTCATTCATCAGTTTTTTGTCGGGAACTATTCGTATAATACAATGAACTTTCGCACATGCGTGTACCGTTTTTGTGTCCGGTCTCGTGGCAGGCTAGTGTCACAAGTCACAACAGAGGTGGTAATTTGCAATGTAATTGCGACATACTTAAGTTAAGTCTGAAAACTTAAGACTAGGTATTACAATGTGTGTCCTAAAGATAGAAGATATTCTTTATTTCACAAAAGATTCTGTAATCTTTTTCTTCTTCTTCTAAGTTCTGTAACTTAACTATCAAAACAGGTCGACATCTCGGCGTTTCATATCGGGTTGCGTCGAAAGCTTCGCTATAGATCCTGCGGTACGTTGAGACAACGGTCCGGTATTGGAGGTAGGGTATTTACAACGCGACTGTCTGACCCTCGCAACTCTTACACTGAGGAACCAGACCATCTGGATCTCGGTTGCACGTTCAGAATAATTATCTTACATATTGTACGTACTTACAATTTTAAGAAATTATTCGAGACGTGCAGGTTTCTTACGATATACCTCACCGCCGAGATAGTAATAGGAATATACAACCTGTGCGGATAAAGAATGGGATCAGAAATGGCGTCGGATCTATTCACTTCTCGCTCGCACACTATTTGCGTCTATACTCGCACTCGTGGGTGTGCGAGCGAGAAGTGAACAGATGCGCCGCTATTTCTGATCCCATTCTTTATCCGCACAGGTACACATATTTGAAAAATCCAGAGGAGCACGCTCGGGTTCGAACGACACCCCTGTATGGAAGGCGTGTTCTTATCCACTGAGTTCAGGAGCCCCATTCTCGTGCTCGTGACATTTATTATCATACGACTTATATCACTAATGGACAAGATAAGGAATGAATATATTAGAGGAAGTATGAAAGTGGCCCCCATCATTGATAAATTGAAGGCAAATCGTCTTTCCTGGTATGGCCATGTAAGGAGAAGAGGGGAAGAACATGTTGCCAAAAAAGTGATGAGTTTAAACGTAAGTGGGTGGAGGAATAGAGGACGGCCGAAAAAGAGATGGATGGATTGGATTGTGTGAAGAATGACATGATGGAAAAAGAGGTGGATGATTCGATGACGAATGACAGGGATGTATGGAAAAGGAAAACATACTGCGCCGACCCCAGATAACCTGGGAAAAGGGCAGGAGGATGATGATGACGACATATATCACTAAAACATAGTTTTTAAGGTGACGCCCGCCATGTTTTCAAAATATCACGAGCACGCGAATTGGGCTCCTGGAAGTTTAAAAACTTTTATGATTATTAACATTAGAATCGTTATTAAGGGAATTGCATGTTCGTGTTCGGCACAGTTGCAAGAGCAATGGCCACGATGCAACCATGACGCTTTCAGCAGAAACTCAAAAATAAGGTAACGTACCCTGATAGTGATAGCAGTCCCTTAAAACGACTTATAACTTAAAACAGAAGAAGATTTGAGTCCCAAACTGAGCCGTGTAACTCGCCCGAGTACTCGGTTTAGGGAACTTTGAACCGAGTATACTCGGTAAAAGTACTACTCGGCGCATCTCTAATTTATATTTATAATACACAATTGAGATGGCGTCAAAGCTAAATGCGCGTACAGTACGCTCGCGGGAGCCGCTTGGTATAAATAGCCCGGTCGATACGAGTATAATCTCGACCTGATGCCTGTGAACACTGGAAGTCCTTATTGCGTTGCTCGTCTGTCATTAAGGCAGGATCTCTTAACAGGATAATAACTTCCAGAAATAGAGTTAACATCCTAGAGATAGTCATAGCGGTCAAGTCTATACTTGTTTGTTAGCAAAAAAGTAGTTAGTAAACAAAAAAAAGAAAAGAATCGAATCTATCAAATCGATGTTTTTTTTATCATCATATTTTTTTTGCCTTAACTCAAGTTCAGAATTGAGTGAACTTGGATAGTTCACTGACCCAATTACTAGGTACATACTTGAGATTGGGAAAGAAAAAAACTTGTGTCATCTGTTACAATAAAAGAGGGTAAAGTTCATTAAAACACATTTATTCGACACTTTTCTCGATTTCCTCATCTACCTAGGACTACCAATAAATAAAATAAACGGGCATAGCGAACTATTCGTTGACCAATGCGGTTTTTGTTATATGTGACAGGTGGCAGACGAGCAGACGGATCACCTGATGGTAAGCAATTGCCGCCGCCCATATGGCTGTCCAATATCGTTCCAAACGAATCATTGGTACCCTCGAAATGATTTTTTTAATAATAATTCTCCCAACAATCTATACGCCGTTGACCTGAATCCGTAATAAGTAGACTTAAGACTTGTGTTACAGATATCAGACAACAGAGGAACACAAATATATACTTAAATACATATATTACACCCAGACACCGAACAAACACAAGTATTCATCGCACGAGTGTTTTCCATTTTTTAAGTGATAGATGGCAGACGAGCTGACGGATCACCAAATGAATTGCCCATGGAAGTCACAAGTGCGCTGTCAACCTTCAAACACCTTTACGGATTGGGCCTCCGATACTCTCACTCACTCAGCGAAACAAGATAGATAGAAACAAAAACCAGTTAAAAATATCAACAGCACATCCGAAGTTTTCTAGCTATAAACCCCCCCCCCCCTGTAAACACGATTTTAATAACAGAACTAATATTGTCACGTAATGTTTAACCTGTCCACCCAGTGGGCATCTAAACGACATTCCTTAGCGAGGGGCCGGGGGCACCCACAGTCAAGCAAACATCAGTGATGAATCTCCAAATTAAAATGTATTACGGAGCGAGTTTTGAATTACAAACACTGGGCAACTAATACTAGATTTAGGCGTCGGCTTCTTATCATTATCAGTAACTTTTCTTCAAGGTATTGTATTGTAGCATTTTCTCTCTTACTACCAAATACGTCTACTTATACCATTGCATCACAAGATTACAATTGTGTGTGTGGCGTCATAAGCAGGCACCGTAAGCGCATTAGAGTAGAGCACGTGTAAAGATAAGTGTGACTTTTTCAATAGATATTGTAATAATGAAACTGTTGTATGTAAACCTCCATTATTTTGTCCGCATGAAACAAATACCTGAACATTTGCTGAAATTGCGTCGCATAACAATATGATTAAATCAGATAATTAAGTAGCTTTCTATGATTTGCATCTTTCGGGTATCAAAATATCCTTGATTATGAATAAAAATATCTTTAAATCTAAAAACTGAGTACAAAATATGCACAATAAACATTCAAAATATGTGAAGGCATCATTTATATGTACATAGTAAATGAAACACTTCAGCACTGCTTGAAAACCGGCCCGGTGAGGGTACCGGAGGCCCCATTATGGGGAGAGAGCGTTAAAAGGTTGGCAGCGCACTTGTAACTCTACTGGTGTTGCGGAAGTCAATGAGCGGAGGCAACCTATCACATAAAATAGAGGCCACAGTTAAACCTAGGCTACCTCACTGCCCTATTCTCGATGTAGCGAATAGTGACAAGTGGTTCGCCTTGACAAGGTCGCAACGCGAGCGCACCCGTCGCCGTGACGTCACCGCTTCATTCATCAGTTTTTTGTCGGGAACTATTCATATAATACAATGAACTTTCGCACATGCTTGTACCGTTTTTGTGTCCGGTCTCGTGGCAGTCTAGTGCCACAAGTCACAACGGAGGTGGTAATTTGCAATGTAATTGCGACATACTCGTATACGACGAAGAAAGCAACAAAAAAGGTGAATTAATGAAAATACATTTATTGCACTCAAAGTTAAGTCTGAAAGATTAAGACTAGGGGTTGTCCATTAATCACGTGAGGCTGAGGCGTGAGGGTTTGATAAATATCACGAAAATAACACAAGGGGGAGGGGGGTGTAGTAAGATATCACGTGTATTTATTTTTTCGTCAAACGTTTTTAGTATGATTACACTCTTCGTTTATTATTATTTTTATGACAATCAAAAAGAACTTGCAACCTAGTCTAGACATTTTTATCATGGTCCTTAATTTCAGAAAGAAATAAAATTATTGTTTATACCTGTATTTAATTACCTATATTTTAGAAATTTTATTATTCTTTATAGGTACTAAAAATATACGTGATGTTGCGAGTGGGGGGGGGGGGAGTTTAATCCTAAACCTCACTACGTATCACCAAGGGGGAGGGGGGGCTTAAAAAATGCTAAAAAAGATCACGTGATTAATGGACGGCCCCCTAGGTATTACAATGTGTGTCCTAAAGATAGAAGATATTCTTTATTTCACAAAAGATTCTGTACTCTTCTTCTTCTTCTGAGTTCTGTAACTTAACTATCAAAACAGGTCGATAACTCGGCGTTTCATATCGGGTTGCGCCGAAAGCTTCGCTATAGATCCTGCGATGCGTTGAGACAATGGACCGGTATTGGAGGTAGGGTATTTACAACGCGACTGTCAGACCCTCGCAACTCTTACACTGAGGAACCAGACCATCTGGATCTCGTTCAGAATAATTATCTCACATATTGTACGTACTTACAATTTTGAGAAACTATTCGAGACGTGCAGGTTTCTCACGATATACCTCACCGTCGAGATAGGAATAGGAATATACAACCTTTGCGGATAAAGAATGGGATCAGAAATGGCGGCGCATCTGTTCACTTCTCGCTCGCACACCCACGAGTGCGAGTATAGACGCAAATAGTGTGCCATTCTTTATCCGCACAGGTTGTACACATATTTGAAAAATCCAGAGGAGCACGCTCGGGTTCGAACGACACCCCTGTATGGAAGGCGTGTTCTTATCCACTGAGTTCAGGAGCCCCATTCTCGTGCTCGTGACATTTATTATCATACGACATATATCACTAATGGACAAGATAAGGAATGAATATATTAGAGGAAGTATGAAAGTGGCCCCCATCATTGATAAATTGAAGGCAAATCGTCTTTCCTGGTATGGCCATGTAAGGAGAAGAGGGGAAGAACATGTTGCCAAAAAAGTGATGAGTTTATACGTAAGTGGGTGGAGGAACAGAGGACGGCCGAAAAAGAGATGGATGGATTGTGTGTAGAATGACATGATGGAAAAAGAGGTGGATGATTCGATGACGAATGACAGGGATGTATGGAAAAGGAAAACATACTGCGCCGACCCCAGATAACCTGGGAAAAGGGCAGGAGGGTGATGATGACGACATATATCACTAAAACATAGTTTTTAAGGTGACGCCCGCCATGTTTTCAAAATATCACGAGCACGCGAATTGGGCTCCTGGAAGTTTAAAAACTTTTATAATCATTAACATTAGAATCGTTATTAATGGAATTGCATGTTCGTGTTCGGCACAGTTGCAAGAGCAATGGCCACGGTGTAACCATGGCGCTTTCAGCAGAAACTCAAAAATAAGGGAACGTACATGATAGCAGTCCCTTTAAACTACTTATATAACTTAAAACAGAAGAAGTTTTTGCGTCCCAAAACTGAGCCGTGTAACTCGCCCGAGTGCTCGGTTTTATTTACTTTGAACCGAGTAAACTCGGTGTAAGTACTACTCGGCGCATCTTTAATTTTTATTTATAATACACAATTGAGATGGCGTCAACGCTAAATGCGCGTACTCGCGGGAGCCGCTTGGTATAAATAGCCCGGTCGATACGAGTATAATCTCGACCTGATGCCTGTGAACACTGGAAGTCCTTATTGCGTTGCTCGTCTGTCATTAAGGCAGGATCTCTTAACAGGATAATAACTTCCAGAAATAGAGTTAACATCCTAGAGATAGTCATAGCGGTCAAGTCGATACTTGTAAGTATAAAAGTAGTTAGTAAACAAAAAAGGAAAAGAATCGAATCTATCAAATCGATGTTTTTTTATCATCATATTTTTTTTGCCTTAACTCAAGTTCAGAATTGAGTGACTGTAACTAACTTCGAAAGTTCACTGACCCAATTACTAGGTACACACTTGAGATTGGGAAAGAAAAAAACTTGTGTCATCTGTTAAAATAAAAGAGGGTAAAGTTCATTAAAACACATTTATTCGACACTTTTCTCGATTTCCTCATCTACCTAGGACTACCGATAATAAAATAAATGGGTATAGGCGAACAATTCGATGACCAATGCGGTTTTTGTTATATGTGATAGTTGGCAGACGAGCAGACGGATCACCTGATGGTAAGCAATTTGATGGGTTATTGGCAAAATAAACCAGGATTTCTTCCTTATAATGTGATTTATTGTTTGAACGACGTAAGTAAGTTATACATGGCAGCCAGCCTAGCACACAGACAACAGGGACAGATGCAATACGACCAACAAGAAAGGTTACAACAACGCCGCTCGGCGTCGACTTTCAGTACTACATGTCTATTTTAACTGTTTGGTTTATATCATACAGATAACTTAACATAATTGCAGCCGCCCATGGACAACCGCGACACCAGTGCGGTAGGCATATTTCGTGTCTCTTCCGCAAACATTCTGTTACAAGTCTGTCTCTCTTTCATGACGAAGCATGTCGAAATCAACGTATGCGCGTGCGCATGTAGGTATCTATATGCGCAGCCCGTATTGCACACGATGTAGGCAGCCGGAGTTCTTTGTATATTGTGGTAATACTGTTTGTTTACGTTATAAAAAGATATACACGAAGACTTTTAATCGGTGATCAGGACCTACTGATTTCGACTAGGTGGATGATGGCCATTGCTATAGTAATAGTAGTTACATGTCAGCGTTCCATTTTTTTTTCTTGTCTGGGACTTTAAGTTAATAACAATGAATATGGTCATCTTACTCCTCCTTGTTACAAATAAAACCTCTTCATAAGTACAGGTACAGTGATGATAACAAACCTCATTAGTGATTTAAAGTTTTTCATGTTATTGGTAGAAAACTGTCAAATGGCAGACAACGTCAAATAAAACAAATTAAAGAAAATTATGATAGCTTTCTACACTTCATAAAAATGTAGGAAGACCATACATTCCAATTAAATTTAGATATCTTATAAAATTTAAAATAAAACCTAAACAAAAAAGAAAACATGTAACTACTATTACTATAGCAATGGCCATCATCCACCTAGTCGGAATCAGTAGGTCCTGATCACCGATTAAAAGTCTTCGTATATATGACAACTGGATCAGCTACCTACCCAGGTAATTAAGCTGTGAACCCATTGTCTTTGGCGCGAGAACGCGACATTGTGTAGCGCCATCTGGTGATTAATGCTGTAATTAGCGCTTGTAAACGATCGCGATAAAGATGGCCGATAAAGTAATCAAGTAATTATCTACTTATTATTTCTCATGGTGTATGGTGAAAAAATGTACATTCGCATAATTTTAGTAAATTGTATGTAAGTGTAAAATAAATGTTATTTGCAGAATTTTGTATCATTTGTTAGAAATCGAAACATTATTAGTTTTCCTATCATACGGATTTTGATCCAGGTGCAGACGAGGTGGCGAAGTTTTTCAAATAGTGTGAGCAATAAAAACAATAAAAGAAAACTCCTCACCTTGGCGTGTACCTAATTCCCGGTTGCGTCCAAAGCTGTCGCTCTCTCTCTCTTGTCGAGTGTGTCAGTGCGACCATTATCAGACGGCACTTCAGTGACATTGACAAGAGGGCGTTGTACAATATTTTTTGTATGCGAAAATGTCAAAAAAGCATTAGTTCCGGCTTTTGCCACGTGCCAAATAACCGTTAGTGTAGTAAATCAGTGGAAGGCACACATTCGTAAAATCAGTCACAAAACATGCAAAAGGTTCCTTTATAACAGTCCTGGGTGTTTATTTCTGTTCGCAGCTAAGGGCAAGGTTCATCTGTTGCCATGCCATGTTTTGTTCAGGGGGCTAATTTGAACTAAACGTTATGACCGAAGCGGAGTTTCCTCCCTTTCACACGCGCAGTGTCTTCTTTGTTTGGACGCGGAAGGTATATTCTTACGGGACGGCTTCGCATTAAGCCACCTGTTTCCTGTTATTTTTAGCCACCACTTGGGAATAGAATATTGTGCCGGAACTGAGCAATTATGACTGGATCTCTGAATGCGGGCATAAAATATATGTATAGACACTACGCGCTAGGTAGTATGTCGTATCGTGTCTCCTCCAAACACGTTCCGTTTTGTCTGTCTCTGTCACGCCGAGTTTACGATTAGTATGAAAGGACATTGGCGAACCTCAATATAACATTTTTGTTAGTACTTTTATTTGCGTCTATGACAAATATGTAACCTTGGAGTTCCTCAACAGATTGACGTTATGTACACGATTGTCGTAAGTCTGGAAATAAAGATAATATCAGTTTGAACTTTTTAAGGTTATACTTGATCAATTAATATGTAATTGAACAAAAAACTTAATATTTACAGTAGTTTTATGTCCAATAATCTACAGATAGGTACTTTAAACAGAGTTTTAAGAATGGCTTCTTGTTAATTCAACCTAGTAATATAACTTGTGAAACTCCAAAAGCCCGCTCCACACTTAGTCATATATTGCGCGCGAAGAAGCCGCGAGCGAACACAAAGTGTGGAGCGGATTCGCAAGTCGAAGTCATAATGAAACAAAAGCCAATTAAAGTACATTTTTTATTAGACTTATGATGAGCTCCTTTTTAAGCAACAATATTTTTCTGAACTTAGTCAGGACTAGATTAAAGTCTGAAAAATCTTATTAATTTATATTGCATGATTCCGTACAAACGATATTTTAAGACGCTAAATAGTTATCTACAAACATTTCGCCATTGTTCTTTGCCGTTTTTGCTGGTATGTCCTGAAACGAAGTAAGAGCGGGCCATTAGTCTGTACTATCTATACTATTTATAAAGAGGTAAATCCTACAGACAGAGGCAACGCTTATAGGAAATCCGAAAACATGAAACGCTTGCGTGATCTAATCGACACCTCACGACATCTATTGGTATAAAGTGGAACTAGTGGATTTCTATAAACGCAGAAAGTGAAAACTCAAAAGCATAGTATAATAATATAAGTATCAAATCGTATATAATAATGTCCTCCAAACTGATATTTCGGTCATGGCGGTCAATCTCGGCGATCAGCCATCGACGCAGGACATATTACAAGTATTTGCGCAGACACAAGTGCACTCTCTATTCCCGTACCCTCTTATTTCGATGGGACACTAGTGTGACACGACCGAAGAGGGATTAGGCGCAGGACCAACGGCTTAACGTGCTTTCCGAGGCACAGGGGGTACAAGACTGCTAACTTCCAGACTCCGGGCTAACACTGAGAATTTCTTAATAGAAAAACTCAGGTACAAATTTTGGCCCGACCCGGAGATCGAACCCGGAACCCCAGGCGCAACCGTCGCTTTAAAGTGCGACCCACTAACCATTGCGCCACCGAGGCAGTCGATATATCAAATGGCAAATCGTATATAGGTAGGTACAGACTCTTTTGTGTGTATGGGGGATTCACAATCGAGAAAAAATAAATGGAAATCCCGTGGGCTCATCAATCTCCCCTGAATGGGACGTAATTAGCTCCTTGGTTTACGAGTAATTGAAAAGAAAAATACATATAACAGTATTTTCGAACCAAAGAATAAAACACAGTTCTCAAATGGACACGTATATTTTTTATCATCATTATCAAAGACTGTGCATGAAGGAGATAATGAAAGCAAAATACTGAGACGATGGGAGAGCCACACTTCGGCATGAATGGGCCCGCTCGCCCAGTGATACCAAGGCCTCACAGAAAACCTTTGAAAAGCAGCGCCTGCACTGTGTTCAACCGAGTGAGTGAACGTATTGAAGGCCTGATCCGGGGAAAAGGGGAGTTCATTTGTGACTCTGGTTGCGAGAGTCCGTAGACGGCAATCGCTTATCCGGTGATTCGTCTGATATCTCTTTATTTTACATTAGTGCGGACAAACGAGCAGACGGCACACCTAATGGTAAGTGATCACCGCCGCCTTTTGCAATTATTTGATATTAGCCATCAAAAAATTGCAGCATTTTCAAGGTAAAGTAAGGAAACCTCAAACTTTTACTAACTTCATGGAATATTTCACCAACATTTTCAGCAAAATATCATAAGCGTGTAGGCACATCCTCGACTTTATACAGGCTGTTTAAATATTAACAGGAATAATGTGCCGTCAACACGTGATCCCGGAGGCTGCGCCATTCTTTGCGAATTCGAAGTGCCTATTCTCGCGCACTCGACATTAAAGTCGAATTTTGAGATTTCATACATACGTCCTTAAAACATATTCCAAGACCATATTGAGAAGCATCGGCGACAGGGCATCACCCTGTTTGAGTCCTGTGGAGACCGCAATTTTAGCCGTGAGTTCAGCCTCTATCTGAACTCTTATCCTGCGTTACCACAAGTCAATGACTGGAAAGAAGCAGTGCAGGATCGACCAAAGTGGCGCACTCTTATTTCGGAGGCCAAGACTCGGTTAGGGTCGCTGAGCCAGCGGACTAAGTAAGAATACATCATCATTATCATTTCAGCCAATAGACGCCCACTGCTGGAAATAGGTTTCCCCCAATGTTCTCCACACAGATTGGTCCTTCGCCGCGCGCATCCTATGGGTCCCGCGACCTTCACCAGATCGTCGGTCCACCTTGTGGGGGGCCTGCTACGGCTGCGACTTCCTGTACGTGGCCTCCACTCGAGGACCTTTCCGCCCCACGGCCGTCTGTTCTCCTCGCTATGTGACCTGTCTATTGCCACTTGAGGCATGCAATCCTTCGGGCTATGTCTGTGACTTTAGTTCTCCTGCGGATCTCATCATTTCTGATACGATCACGCAAGGAGATTCCAAGCTGAGTCCTCTTCATAGCTCTCTGGGTGAGTTTATAGACTTCCCGGTTGTGTCCAAACTAAGCTGTCGCTTCGAAACTCGGGGCTCGCTTAGACCATAATTCAGGGTTGAGGAAGTCTGGTAATTACAGTGAAGCGACTGCCTTCTGACCTTCGCAACCCTTTAACAGGGAACCAGACCAACTGAATCATTATTACACGTTTCAGAAACTATCCGAAACGTGCAGGTTTCCTCACGATGTTCTCCCTCATCATCATCATCATTTCAGCCAATAGACGTCCACGGCTAGATCATAGGCCTCCCCCAATGTTCTCCACACAGATCAGGTCCTGTGCCGCCCGCATCCAATGGATTCCCGCGATCTTCACCAGATCGTCGGTCCACCTTGTGGGGGGCGGCACGTGTTCTTATCCACTGCTCTTTGATAGTTTGTAAAATCAGTATCATATATTTTTAGTGCATTATTCTACGTGTTTTTGACTTTACGTAACATCAGGCTTTCTATGCCATTTGACCAAGGTCATCAAAAAAGACTTACCCAACAAAAGTTATATTGAAAAAATTACGAACAACCAAATGAACCCATTTATCAACAAACCTTTTCTAAGGAAAACAACCTATCAATTCGCAAACAAAACTAGCTTCTCCTCCTTTGACCTAAGGTGTAACTTTAGGTTGTGTTATTGGCCCCATTCCGGCCTAACGACTGGCCGGCGCCGGAGCACCTATAATCGATATTTGATGAGAAATATTTAATAAGTAGTGCAAAGTTCATGAATTGGGAATAATGGTTGATAACAGGCGTTTGCAGCCTGTTTCTTCATTAATGAAAAGAAAATGAACTCAACTTTACAGACAGACTTAAGTTTGGTAATTATCATCAAATGTCTTCACTCGGTCTGGTTGGCCTAGAAAGTTTTTTTACATTGTAGGTAGTTGACAGAGACAAAGAGCAGACGACACACCTGGTGTTGAGTGATCACCGCCGCCCATGGACATCTGGAGCCCAATTCTCGGGATTGTGACATTTCTCTTCATACGACATATATCACTAAAGCATAGTTTTTTTTGGATCGATTTCTGGGCTCCTACAACACCTGAGGCATGACATATGCGTTGCCGGCTCTTAAGGTGACGTGTAGGGCAACGCCAATTGATTCAAATTGTTAGCAATTAAACTGGATATCTTTTTAAAAATTTTAAAGCTCCAGCCTCTCGGAAAGCGCTTATACTATTATTTAATACTTATTTTTTTTATTTTATTTATTTTGGCACAAACAGTCATTACAGTAACAATTAGGTAAATAATTATTTATACGTATTTTAACAGACAACGAGTGCCGAAACATACTTATATTTTTGATCTGCTTATGTACTCGATATTTGAATTATCGCCAAAAACGGCCAAATATGGCGTTAATCCAAATTTCGAATGCAAAAACAAATCATAAAGTAGTGCACAATTATTAAATAAATAGTAAAATATTTGCAGTGTAGTAGTATATATTCGCCGTGTGGCTCTCCTGCAGAGTAGAATAGGCCACCCTCACTCTTACCGAGGTGTCGTAAAAGGCGACTAAGGTAAAGCTGCTGGCATGATCATCAGCACCCAGAGAAGGAAAACTCTGCATTTATATCAAAACCCTCGCCAACCCGTCTGCCAAGCGTGGTGAGTATGGCAATTACCCCTGAATTTGATTGAGGGAGGCCCGTGCCCCAGCAGTGGGGACTTAAATGGGCTGATGATGATGATGATGAAAATATTTGCTAAGAGACTCAAGCCCAAATATTGTTTAAAATAGATTCGGGTTAGTACCTAACAGTTTTAAATCGATTGGCGTCGCTAGTTAGGGGTACCCGTAGTTCTTAAGGAAGAATAAGTCCTTCGGCATTCGATGTATGTACTATGTAAAAGTAATCATCGAGGGCCAATATGGCAGTCCCAACGGAGGTGATGCCTGACATCGCTTCCGTTGTAATTGCAACGTGGGCTCTTCTCATGCTTACCATCAGGCTGAGGAGAATATACTGTGTCACTATAAAAAAAAAAAAATTATACACAATAGGTATTTATATTTCCCACTTTTAACTCCACTGACTTAGTGGAATCTTGTTATCTCAACCCTCATCATTATCTCAGCATTGTATTCCCGGTTGCGTCCAAAGCCATCGCTTTAACCCGGGGTACGCTTGGACCACATGTGTGTGTGATATGATACCTACCTGAGAGCCACGCTTCGGCATGAATGGGCCGGCTCGACCTGAGCGATACCACGGCCTCACAGAAAAAATTGTCCTAATCCTATCCTAATCTTCCCAAAAACAATCAGTCAAGCTCTACGCAGTGCTTACCTGAGCTCTTCCCGTCCAGCCTGGAATATTCACCGGCCTCAGCCGAGGCATAAATAAATTGGGCCAAACAGGAGCTGAGCGGTTCTTTAAATATTACAGAGCGAGGTTTGTTTGCGAGCCGCCGGGACCGCTTGTCTGAGCGGCCTCTAAGCTGTTTTACAGCCTAATAAAAGCACCCATGAGGCACAGTATACAACAGTAAACCAATATTATACCAAATCATATTTGAAGTTGAGTAACTATCGAGTTTCTTGCAGATTCTTCTATGTACTCGTAGAATCGACAAATTAACATTTTCATTTATGTAACATCATAAAAGATTATTTCTAAAAATGATGATTTTTAAACAATACACATGGGCGAATGAGACGGTACGGTATGCATCCAAATCAGCGGTAGATTACATAATTTGACATCTTAAATTGTTTTCTATGGACTAGGACTAAATAAATTATTTTGATTTTTCAATATGAATGAGGAAAAAACCTAAGCAAATATCAGATAACACATTATAAGGGCCAATAAAAGATTTTCGAATTTTAGTCTGCCCGTTTTACGCGCTACGCTCTGGAGAATTACCTATTGGACGAATTTTAACAAAAACATTTTTTGTAAAGCTACTCTAAAGGCTTGGGTAGTGGCAGCTTTTGGCGTTAACAAATTTTTCGAGTACAAAAACAGTCCAGATCATTTGTGCATGATAATTAAATTAATAGTATATATGCTTGCCGAGTTTTCGGTCCGCTTAAAAAGAGATCCGGTGTAGTAGCTAAAAATTTAAACCGGTATCGTATATTATTAGTCAATGTATGTAAGTAAGATACTTAAAAATAGTTGCAAGAATGACAGCAGTTCTTCGGCAACTGGTTGTTAATCTTAGTTGCCAATGTGGCCGGAGGGAATATTCTATACAACACGATACGTTGTTTCAAAGTTTGAACGAATGTGCCTTACTCTTTATTGCTAGACTGTGTGTTGCAAGCACTTTCTCTTATGACAAAACTAAACCGCTAAAAAGTAAAAAACCCTCCTTGGTAGCACTTAGTTTTAATCTGGTGTTTTAGTTAGAGATACAATTTCTTACACTGTTTGTGTAACATTTATATTATCCTCCTACGAAACGACCTTTATCAAACCTACGCTCCCTTGGAAAACGGTTACCATGACATCTCTAATCGCTTTCAAATGTTAAGATAATAACAGAAAATTATATTTTATATAAACAGTCTATGAATAATAATTAATTTCTCTCCTCTCCTTCGTGCCTGTAATTATTGTGCAGACCGGGGCGACTATGTCGCGATGAGCTTGGCGCATTTCTAAAAGACTACTGCAGCTCAGGACTAGAGGAGGTGGATAAGATGAAGAGGGGCCCTGCAGTGGGATAATAAGAGCTAATAAAAAATTAAGAATCTTGGAGACTGCGACTAGGCACGCGTAGTTTAGGACGTTTTAACCGTGGGAAAGCCACGCTTCTGCATTAATGAACAGGCTGGTCCGGATTGATACCACGGCCTCACAGACAACCGACGTAGGACACTTTTAGACCTTATTTCATCGCAATAAGGTCGAAGAGTGTCCTACCGGGAACTTTGTCAGATGTAGGTACATAAAAAATATAGAATATAGCGATTTGTTACCTACCTACTTTCTGCCTGTTAGTAATCTGTTTTCCTTTCTATCGCTTTGAACATCCTATCCTTACAATTGAACTAAATTTTCAATTGAATATTACCTAGAATGCCTATACATCTCAAGTGAATTGCGAATCGATGTTGATAAATGAGTTTATTTCCTAAAGCTTCTTGTATAATCGACATGTATCTGAAATATGAACCTTAAAGCAAAGAGATAAGGGTGCTCTCATTGTTGCTGTATAGGCCGAAGATTGACCTTGTCATCTTTCACGTTTAGACGAACTATCACCAGAGTTACCAACTCTCGGAAATATTATAAATAAAAACCACTATATTTAAAACAAGCGACCTGCCCTGGCTTCGTATGGGTGCAATATTATGTATGTACCTATCATATATTATACATATAAACTAACCGTGGGAGAGCCACGCTTCGGCAATCGGCCGGCTTGAACGCTGTGTGAGTGAGGGTACCAGAGGCCCAATCCGGGAATAAAAGCGGCTTTAAAGGTTGGCAGCGCTCTTGTAACTCTACTGGTTTCGAGAGTGTCATCAGGTGATTTGCCTGCTCGTCTGCCACCTATCACATAAACAAAACCTTCCTCTTGAAAAACTTTATCTATTAAAAAAAAACACATTAAATTCCGTTGGGTAGTTTTAAGATGTAGGAATACATAGGGAGGGAGGGGCAGACAGCCTCAGCGATTTTGTTTATACTATGTAGCGGAGGTATTAAAAAAATCTGATCGCTTCTTCTGAGCCGGTTTTGATAAAATAAAATCAAATATGATTTTATTAAATTTAAGTCCATACAGAACATTTATGACTGTCAAATATTATGTAATGTACCACTGATTCAGAATGTCAATTTCTACCGAGAAGAATCAGCAAGAAACTCAGTAGTTACTCTTTTCAAATAATATGGTAATTACAATTTTCATTCTTATACAAATTATGATTACGACAGTATGACATACAATGCTTATAATCAATATCGTTAAGATAAATCGGCAAAGAAAAATTATGAAATGAATTATACATTAGAGGACAGGCGAAGAGATCAACATGTCCAGGAATCCTTATCATTCAAATAATCATCTACTTTAGGCCTTTCTTCATTAGGCAGTTTTTTACATGCAACTTAAACTTATGCACCGGTAAATCAATAATATTTTGAGGTAACTTATTTAACATTCTAATGCTCAATCCTACAATGAAATTATTTATTGAACAAAAGAACAAAAACACAAGAAAATTAAGACAATAACTGAGAAATAGGCTATGAATGGGCCGGCTCGACCGGAGTAATACCACTGCCTCACAGAAGACCGGCGTAAAGCAGGGCCTGAGCTGTGTTTCGCCGTGTGAGTGAGGTTACCGGAGGCCCAATGGGGGAAAAGGGAAAAGGTTGGCAGCGCACTTGTGACTCACTGGTGTTGCGGGTGTTCATGGGCGGCGGAATTGCTTACCATCAGGTGATCCGTCTGCTCGTCTGCCACCTCTAATATATAAAAAAAAAAATATTGTCTTATCACCCGGTCTGGGCACAAGATTTTTGTCTTAGGGAGTTTCCACATTGGCGGGTTGCGAGCGTTTTCAAACGGCTTGACGCCGCGGATGCGCTACGGATTCGCCGTGGAGATAAGTCTGAACTTGTCTTTTTGTGGCGGTCAGTGGTCACGCAGAAACACGACGGCGAATCCGTAGCGCTTCCGCGGCGTGAACGCTACGCAGCCGCGATATTTCAAAATCAAATAATTCTTTATTTGCATAGGCTTGTACACAGCTCTTACAAATCGTGATACATTTGAATGACTTAAAACTATTTATAAGTACTAACGTATAATTTACATGTTAATACATATATATGTTGATACATAAAATATACTAAAGAAATAAATAAACATAATGCGATTCTACCACCGGCTCGGAAAGTTGTTTCTGGTCGAGAAGATCCGGCCAGAAACTCGCCAGTTACTCTTTTTAATCGCCAAACTTTCATACAATGTTGTGTCATCATCATACCAAGCCATACAGTTTAATTGTTACACAAAATAAAATGAAGGAAATAATAATAAAATAAATATTATGAGGTAAACCGAAGCAGACCAGTCCCCAAAGGTGGCACCTGTTCACAACTATAGTCGCAGCGTCGTCGCCCCGCTTTGAAAACCCTCGCAATCCGCCAGTATTCAAATCCCTTATCACCCTGTCTAGGAGCACGATTTGTTTGATAAAATCTCTTTCCCATGTTTTACTGGAATCCGTTTTTTTGCGAATTTGTACTTAGGTACCTAAATACACTGCACAGCACACAAAAAGAGCTACCAGCTTCCCATACAAACGTGCCTATTTCAGAGGCCTACATATAAAACAGTTTTATTACATGTTCAATTTTTAATTAAGCATTTTCGATAACCCTTTTTGAATCAGTACCACTGATGTGTCACTCACAGTCACTTCCATACTATGCAAAGTTATGGAACGTGCACTGAACAACAGGCTCCTGGCACAACTCGAAGCTAATGATCTGCTCAGTGACCGCCAATACGGATTTCGGCGTGGCCGGTCGACTGATGACCTTCTTGTGTGTGCCACACACTTTTGGAGCGAGGCTTTAGAAAAGCACGGTGAGGCTATGGGTGTGCCTCTCGACATATTCAAAGCCTTTGACAGGGATTGGCATGCAAGCCTTGTAAGCAAGCTTCCATCTTTCGGTGTTCCTGCTGGCCTCTGCATCTGACTTCTTGAGCGAACGGTCGATACGAGTAGTCTTAGATGGCTTTTCTTCGGGTACTCAGACTATCGATGCCGGAGTTCCTCAGGGGTCCGTACTATCAGCAACGCTATTCCTGCTACATATAAATGACCTGCTAGTACCCGGGATAGTAGGGCATGCGGATGATAGCACAGTTGTCGATAAATATTTCTCCGGGGCAAGAGCCAGCAGTGAACAGGTACAGTCTAGTCGTAAGTCCATGGTAGAACGTTTGAATAACACTCTTAAGGTAATCTCGGATTGGGGTGATGCCAACCTAGTGTCGTTTAATGCTATCAAAACGCAGGCGTGTCTATTCTCCACCAAACGGAGTCAATATGACCTGACTCCAACTTTTGGGAATGTACCTGTACCCGTAACTGAGAACCTACAGCTCCTAGGTATGCAGTTGAAATCCAAACTAAACTTCGGCCAGTACATCGAATCCATAGCCCAAACAGCAGCCAAAAAACTTGGTATTCTCTCGAAGGTCCGGCGGCACTTCACACCGGAGCAGCTTCTACAGCTTTACCAAGCTCAAGTCCGAACTTGCATGGAGTACTGCTGTCACCTTTGGGATGGATCTGCCAAATACCAACTGGCTGCATTGGAATTGGAATCGATCGAAAACCGAGCTAAAAGGATTGTTGGCGACGCCGAACTTTTCGACCGCAAGTTGTTAAGCCTTGAACACAGGCGTAAGGTAGCGTGTCTTTCGGTCTTTTACAGGTTGCATTTCGGAGAGTGTGCGAAGGAATTACATGATCTAATTCCACCGGCCCCCTTTCATCATCGGGACACAAGGCGGTGAAGGGGTTACCACCCTTATGTGGTAGAAATACCGGCAACACGTACCAAACGGTTCAAAGGTACATTCATGTTGCGTACAGCTAAGGAATGGAACTCTCTGCCGGAAGATGTGTTCCCAGAACGCTACGATCTGAACTTATTCAAGAAAAGAGTGAATAGGCTGTTACTAGACAGGCATGATCCATCCTCGGCCACATCATCACTTTCCATCAGGTGAGATTGTGGCCAAATGTCTGGCTATTCTAATAAAAAAAAAATGTACGCTGCCTCTTGTAAGGGTTGCGGGTTCCATCCCTGCACAGTACAAAAATATGATGAACATGTCGGTTTTTATTAGTCTGGGTGTTTTCTATGTACGTATTCACAAAAAAAAGTATCAAATGTAGTATCCCACTGTTCGGATATCCGTAACACAGATGCTTGAGCTACCTATCTCGGAGTCAGAACAATGTACGTGATGTTTGAAATATTTATATATTTATTTTAAATTACTCCAGAAACTGGGTGCGTTTTAATTACGCTGTGAAAATTTCCTGGTGGCTCGGTTTATTTGGTGCATTGGTACATTTGTAGAACTGAAAATCAAATATTTTCTGCTATTCACTAATGAACCTGAAATCAAACTATAAGCTAGTTAAGCTACTAACAACCGTTTTATATTAATCGCGATATGCCAACCTTTGTAATTTTCACCACATGTGAAGTGCAGTGTCTTCAAATACCAACTCCCACTCCCGCAGGCCGGCCATTTGTCATTGATTTCTCGAAGGGTTCGAACCAATACATATTTTATAGTGCTCAGCAACAGCATTAACCCATATTTTGTGGGCTATCAAATATTAACATGCGTGAGGCTCTCCCACCGGGACGCCTTCGGGACTCGAGACAACGTACTGTAGGTACTCAGGCATCGGAGGCAGAGGGTCTTTATAAACACCTGAGGTTTGGTTTTCTCTTTCACTTTCATCATAAACTGACACACTTTGTAAACGCTGTACAAGGCGCAATTGTATAAAATATGATGACGGTCAAAATAAGATCTAAAAATAGAATTACCTAGATCTTATTAAATAATGAATCTATTATAAAATAATTAATACATCTCTTAGCTCTGTAATAAAATAATTATAGCGTATTTTGATCGAAGTAACTAGTCATATTGTCTATAATTTTATTTTTATATTTAATTAGATTTTATTATTGTTTCAATTAAATTAAGATAGCTCTAAATACCTGTAATACAAGATTCTCTTAGTACAGGTAACCATCTGTAAAATTAACTCAAATATGATTATTAAAGTTTTAATTATTTATTTACAAAGAGATGAGAGTGGCCCGTGCAGTGGTCAAAAGCATCAAAGCTCATTAAAAACACCACCAGTATAGCACCAGTAGAAGGAAGTCCTAAATCGATTGCAAGACACTGATTACTAATTAACACTAAATGACTTATGTGATCTATTTTTTTAAATTGGTTATAGGTTAACGCTTGACTACAATAGCACCTAATGGAAAGCGTGGATGCGGTATAGGATGTTACTCGTTCGTTTCTTAAAGATATCCAGATAGTCATGGGTTTATGTCCGTGACATTTTGGACAGATTGAAATAAATTCCCGTCAAATCCTTAACCGTGTTTCTCCAAGCATAAACTAGACGTGTGTCTCTTTACTGAAACATCTCCGTGAACCGACTCAGCCAAATGATAAACACTGTTCCGAATCTTTGATGTTCGCTCCGAATGTATCATTCGACTCAAATGGATCTCGTGGTCAATCGGCACGCGGTAGTAATCTCGCTCACTGATACGGATGAGCCAAATGATCGGAAAGATTCGAATAAGCCGAATGATCCGAATGAGCTGAACGATCCGAGTGAGCCGAATGAGCTGAACGATCCGAGTAAGCCGAATGATCCGAATGAGCTGAACGATCCGAGTGAGCCGAATGAGCTGAACGATCCGAGTAAGCCGAATGATCCGAATGAGCTGAACGATCCGAGTGAGCCGAATGAGCTGAACGATCCGAGTAAGCCGAATGATCCGAATGAGCTGAACGATCCGAGTGAGCCGAATGAGCTGAACGATCCGAGCAAGCCGAATGATCCAAATGAGCTGAACGATCCGAGTGAGCCGAATGAGCTGAACGATCCGAGTAAGCCGAATGATCCGAATGAGCTGAACGATCCGAGTGAGCCGAATGAGCGGAAGAGTCGATGTTCCAAATGATGCGTTACACTGTTCCGCAACTTTGCATTGATCCAGATGCAAATGTTCCAATCTTTTGAAAGATACGCTTTTGCCAGGTCTAGCATAAACCCATCTCTAGTCGTATACGAGCGGTGCTGAGATCCAAGTTGCAACAGCTAAACGAGCTGGAGTGATACAGAGCCTTTAGGGTGCTAATTGCCCGGCTTTTAAAGTCTTAACGGCCTCCGCGGCTCCGGCGGAATCCGTCGGATTTTCACGCAACTAAATTAATGATCTCACGAGTATATTATATTCGGTGGAGGAATTTTAAACACATCGTTTGCATGCAAATGAAGTATTTGACGGGAACATGTTGTTAGTTTGTTAAATGAATTAATTATGATTTTTCTTTAAATGGTATGTAAACGTGTAATTAATTTAAGTTAATAAATGGATGCGGACTCGCCGGGTGTGCTCGGGCCAAGGTTGGTTCAGATTAAATTTTGGATTATGCCGCTCTGCAGAGATAGCGATAGTGGGATAAGCCACTTTTCAATTAAGATAGCTTTTGTGATATAACTAAAATAACATTTTTACATTTTAATGGAATCATGATCGCCCTAAAATTGGACAAAATATCCCTTAAATCAATCAATAGGCCTTTAAGAGACAAGATTGTAACTTTTACAATAACCAAAGAATACTTTAAATAAGTAATTTATATTTATTTAAGACTGCGTTTGGCAGGTTTATGTTAAATGCAGATCGTATGTTAACGTATTCTTAATGCAGAAAAAAGTCTTAAAAGTGTCTCTTTTTTATCTTAGGCAGAATTAAAGTTTTCATCGTTCGATGAAAAACCCTTATGTTGAATACGACTTACAGGCAAGGGGCAGGATGTTTCTTCTATCGCTTACCTGAAACCAAAAGAATATAGGCACTTAGGTTAATCCGAAAGACATAGTAACACTGATGATAAGAATCTTTCTTGAGGAAAGGAATGGACTAGCTACCTATATTAGTCCATGGTAAAGGAAACGAAATTCATGCATCGCTACGTGTCGTCATTAAGTCCCTCCCAGATATAGTTGAATAAAATGATGTCTGACACATTAGTCATAATGCAATAGGTACATAACACCGTCATATAACATAATAATATTCGGTCATAATTCTTAAAGAAACAATTTTCTTGTGTAACTGAACTAACCAAGTTGCAATATTCCTACAAGTTTAATTTGCTGTCACAATATGTTATGTGTTGGAAAGGTACCGGCGAATAGCTCGCATACTGTGACATTGTTT
This sequence comes from Marasmia exigua, assembly GCA_019059595.1. NCBI lineage: Eukaryota > Metazoa > Arthropoda > Insecta > Lepidoptera > Crambidae > Marasmia > Marasmia exigua. The sequence continues at coordinate 4,667,703 of CM032474.1, read as the reverse complement.
CCACAAGTACTTTTAAATGGAAGGAAAAAGGTGTACAAATAACACGCCAGCATCATTAGATATTATTTAAAATTACTGTGCCTTTTGTTTTTTCTTTTTATCGTGTGAGCCTTGTGTTCCAAATCTGCCTTTAGAAACGCTGACACGGCAAAGTAAGCACTTACCAAAATACGTCAACTTACTTCAGTTGGTCAGAGCAATTTTCGTAAAAGGTCATGGGTACGAGTCCCGCTCGAAGACCGTCGATGAATTTTTAAGTGTATTATTTACTTTAAATTACTGGATTCTGAAGTCCATTTTTACGGCCCAAGGGGGGGTGGATCCGATAAAATCAACAAAATATCACCAGGAAAGAGGTGTCAGGATATATCGCGTGTATTTATTTTCTAAAACATAATTTTACATTTTATTTTAGCTGATCTTTCCGAGTCCACTTGCAATTTTAATAGTTGTCAAAAAAAAATACATTTTATTTAAACTGATACTAATACTTGACTAAAAAGTTAAGATAAGATTTCCTTTTTGATTCGTTTAAAACAATGTTTTCAATTAGAGGTTATCTTTAACTTCGCAGCTTAGTACTTACGTAAAAAAATATACATATTTTTACACAACATCACATACATTGATCTGACTTGGAGAAAGGTAGCTCAAGAACCTGTGTTACGGATATCAGAACCAACAACGGATTTACAAATATATACAAATAATACATGTGATATTAGAGGAGGGACGGGTGTGTAAAAAAATCTCCACAATGCACCCAACAGGGTAGACCCCTACCCTGTTGGGTGAATTGTGTCGTTGAGGTGGGTCAAAAAAGTCGTTAAAAACTTTATGTGAATTAAGGACTGCCCATTAGGAGTGCGTCTTGAGAATGAAACTTTTGAATTTTAGAAACAACGTTGGAACCAATACTCAACGGTGGCATTTACGAGTACTCCTTACTTAACATTGTATATACATTATTATGAATAATTTAAATCCTCGGTTGCGTTGCGTGTAAGAAGTATGAAAGTTTCGCCATTATCTCGTGCGAGCCGTGTTACGGGTGCAGTTTGCAACTTTAATTATACAACTTGCACCAACACAACACAGAATCATCAGTTCTACGCCGCAATTAGTAAAACATACGTGCATTTGTGTACCTATAATTCATTATTATTCGTTAGTTGGCTCGGCGGCAAGGGAAAACATGGCGACGAAACCTGCACGTTTCGGAATACTGATAGTTTTTAAACTGTCAATCAAATTATGGAGATAAATTGTGAACGTATGGTCATGATCCAGTTGGTCCAATCCCCTGTCTAAACTCTGATTTTAATTATGTAGACTAAACTGAATATGTCAATGTGTAATCCGAACCAGCGGTAGACGATAATATGTGTACCTATATTAATAATTCTCACAACATCTCATATGTTGACCTGATTCCGTACTAAGTAGCTTAAGCACTTGTGTTACAGATATCAGACAACAGAGGAACACAAATATATACTTAAATACATATATTACACCCAGACACCGAACAAACACAAGTATTCATCGCAAGAGTGTTTGTCCAGGGTGGGGATCGAACCCACGACCTTTGGCGTAAGAGGCAGGGTCACTACCAATAGCGCCATCCGGTCAGTCGAATATTGACATTATTAAATTTTCTGTATGGACCTAAATTGAATAAAGATTTTTTTTATCTTTATCTTATCTTTAATTATGGTCATCCCTATACATTTTTGTTACTTTTGGCAGACGGAAAATGAATAGGAACTTGCCATTTGTTTTCTTTATAGCGACACAGTGTATTGGCGACCTCATCCTGATGGTAAGCAAAAGGAGGAGCCGACGTGGCAGTTACAACGGACGCGATGTCAAGGCATCACTTCCCTTGGCACTGCCATTCTGGCCCGCGAGATGTTTAATTCACGCTTCGTTCGAAGGAGTCCATATTACTCGTAGCATATGGAAGGAGTTGTTAAAAGATTTACATCTTTATAAATAGTATAGAAGATAGATTGATTATAGGGTGAACTAGGCAATCTCCTGTGGAACCGAGCAACTAATGAACCCATCAAAGTGGCTACCGGATCCCGCCGACAATATGGAGAATGGACTAAAGCGAAATCGTAACAGATATAAACTGGTCCCTTTAATAACGCTCACTGAACAGCTGTCTATTAACTTATAGTGTATATAGGTTTAGTGGCTTCCTAGTTAGCCCTTTGACGCCGCTTGTCATTAACTCATACACCAACGCCCAAATAAATAAATGTATACAACATCTAATATATTGACCTGATTTTGTACTGAGAAGCTGTGTTACGGATATCAGACAATAGAAGAATTACAAATATTTCGCCCTCTCATCTTTTAACGGCTTTAATTAATTACTTTTACCGTTCCTTTGATATATATAGGTATATATTTTGTAAATGTGATGGGTGGCAGTCGTCGAGATTGATTTGCTCGAGCTCCTTGGTCAATAGCTCACGCGCCCATTAACCACGCGTTACGTCTGATAGGGGATCTACTTGCTCAGCACGATGATGTTGACTTGTATGCCGACTGCTGGGGTGGTCTTGGACATTAGTGCTACCAGCAATAACTGGGTATTCAAGTATTGACGTTTGGTAATTTTATTTTAGATTATTATTATTGATCCTATTTGACACTTTCGTGACATTTATGTATATAATTTGGTACTATACTGTTGTATTATTAACTCATTCTAACTTTGCCGTGATGACTATTCGGACATTTTTTTTAAATGTTGAAAATTTAATGTTTTTTTTTCCTTTTATTGGTTTGTTAAAAATAAATTATCTTGTGTGCGCTTTGGTGAAGTCTGTAAGCTGAATAATAAATAAATAACTGGCAAGAAGTGGCAAGAAGTGGCGCAGGGTCGACCGAAGTGGCGATCTCTTGTTTCGGAGGTCAAAACTCTATTTGGGTCGCTGAGCCAGCGGAGTAGTAACAGATGGGTGGCAGACGGAACACCATTGGAGTTGCATGAGCGCTGCCAACCTTTAAGCTCCCCGCTCCCCTCTACGTTAGACCCTCACTCGCTCGGCGAAACACCGATTCACGATTATTACCGGTTGACCCGGGAAATTTTTGCTCAATGCTCTCTGTCACTATCCGGCACAGTTTCACCTTCGTTTATTAATGTGCTAATAGACATTCTTAAATCTGAAGCTAGGAGTGGAGACCATTACCTAATCTAACACAATCAGTGGGCAAGCGTGTCAGAGGCGCGGCGCGGAAACTGTAACGATATCCGAGAGAATGCCGCATGAAAGGAAACGCGACGCGCACTGATTATCTGCTGGTGCCAGGTGCAAGTCACAAGAGGTAGCGGAATACTACACTGCGTAAAAAACCGTTTGTGCGATAAGTGCTTGCTTAAGCTATTTCGTGCAGTATCAGGACACATTCGGATACATTCGGAAGGAGTTGGCAAGTACGATCAAGCTTGACAGGATATGCCAGCTACCAAACGAGAAAATCCGTTTTGCTGGCAACCTCAATCAATGGCAACAGAGTGGTTGGTTTATGTGCAGTACCTATCGTCCTACCTATCGTCTGTTCTCGTACTCACCTTTATCTGTAGTTTTAATGTGTCAATGTTTTGTTTTGTGTTTCTTTCTTTCTTTTCTTTCTTTCAGTACCTGTGGACGAAAAACTCTCTACTCCGTATCGGGCTGTACAGTTATGAGCATAGTTGCCATGTCACATCCCGTGATCCTAATTAAATCATCTATCATAGATGTAAAGGCCAATGTATGTATGAACGTTGCAAAAAAGAGTTGGGTCTTCGTCCTCTCAGAGAGAATGCAGTATGAAAAGAGGCGGATGTAGCAATGCCGCATACAAGAGATAGTGGAATAGTAGAACCCGGGGAGATATCAGAATGAGAAAATATTTAGCAATTAACACATTTATACATATATATGTTGAATAATAAAATAAAAATACAATCGTCATGCATGAGACAAAGACTCAGTTGCCACGAACGTACGTTCTAATCTTCTAATGTATCTGCTTAAAAATAGCGTTGGTCACATAATATGCTTAGTGTTTTCTTACTTAAGAGTTTAAGAGTGATGATGGGACCCACACATATCTGCGGGAAGCGGGTGGAGCATGCCACAAGCGGTAGCGGGATATAATCCATAGAGGTATAACTGAAAAGAAGTGTTCCTAACATTTAATTATAACACGCTTGGTTTCGAATTCCGAATGAAAGTGAAACGCAATGATTTATCGTCCAGAGACGACTTGGAGCATGACACAGGTATTTGTTCTGTGGTTGTGTGTTATAATATCTATTTCAATATCATCTGTATGTTGTACTTGTTTGTAAAACGAAAACAAAATCCGCTTTAGTCTCATGCCTTAAGCGTAAAATCTACTTATCGAGCACGCTCAGGTTTCCCAGCTGTTGTCGCGGCTGGATGTCAAAGATTATATCACTGCACGTCATGGTGGCTATTGGGGGAAGGGAGTAAACATGTGACTCGAAGCAGTTTAGCCTCCGATCCAGCTGCACCAGCTAATTACAATCCTGAATGTATGATAAAGAAAATCAGGCTCTGATTGGCAGCCTCTTTGCAGTCGGTTACAGCGTTGTCTTTGAACTTAAGAGGCTTTATACTAGTTTGCACTTGAATTGTTCGCCAATGTGGCTAAACACTGGAATTTTCAGACATTAAAATTGAGTTCCTACAGTTTTTTCGAGGAATGTGATTTTTCTCAATTCTTCTTCTGGTTATGTCGATGGCATAAAAATGTTGATCATCATCCGAGAAACGAAATACGAAGAAAATCAGCGAGTCGAGTAGGGAAACAGCCACACCCGTGAAACTTTAGAAAGTTAGGCGTTGTGTTTGATTTTAATGATCAACAAACACGTCTTCAAACACTTTAACAACAATAGACAATAATTAGCAGTAAATAAATAAATAAATATTTCACAACATCACATACATTGATCCGACTCCGAGATAGGTAGCTCAAGCACCTGTGTTACGGATATCAGAATCAACAGTGGGATTACAAATAAATACATATAATACTTTTCTTTTGTAAATACATACTTATAATACATAGAAACACCCAGACCAATACAAACAGACATGTTCATGCACACAAATGTTTGTTCTGTGCGGGGATCGAACCCGCGACCAAAGGCAGCGTTCACTACCACTGTTCCAAACGGGTCTTCAAAATGTATTAACATCAGCAACTTACGGTGGTGAGAAAGCTTTGATTTAAGCACGGATAAACAAGAGTCCGGATGCGCACCTGTTGGATTCAGTTAACTTCATCCGAATTCCGCCAGGGATAGAAATGCACCTGACGTCTAGCGTATAATTCGCGTCAATCCAGTTGCGTTAAAAGCTGTCGCTTTGGAGCCCGAAGTACGCTTGGACCATGATCCAGGATTTGGCAAGTCTGGTAATTACAATGAAGCGACTGCCGTCTGTCAGACAGGGAAACCAGAACTGGATGACGGGTACCCGTTCGGAATCATCCACAATTTTTGAGAAACTATCCGACACGTGCATGTTTCCTCACGAGGTTTTCCCATACCATCCAGCTAATTCTAGATATATGCACATAGATTTGAAACATCCATCGTTGTACACATCCTGTAATACCTAGTTTTAAGTTTTTGTACTTTTTTTTGAGTGCAATAAAAGTATATTCATTCGTTCATTCATTCATCCAGAGGTGCATGCTCGAATTCAAACCATGACCCCCCCGTATGGATGACACGTATCCACTGAGCTATCATCGCTCTATCGCTCGCTCGTCTTCCACCTATCACATAAAAAAATATATAGCGCACTCGCTCCAAGGTGTGCTTAGATTAAGAAATATCATAAACTTTTGGTAAACCACAGAAGTATAAACAAACAGTATCGATGGTTTACCCGTGTCGTCTGGCCAATTAGTCAATTAACTTGCCCATTTGCTCGCTTTGCTTCGCGGTTTCGTCCAACCAACCAAAGATGGACGAAATCGTGAATAAGATTAAACAGGCCTCATCTTCATCTTAGCGTGTGATTTGCGGTTGCGTCCAAAGCTGTCGCTCATGAGCCCGGGGTACGCTTAGACCATGATTCAGGATTTGTGGACCCCTTTTACCCATGGTCCCACCAACTTGTCCCCCTGGTGGGGGCTGTTTCCTCGTTGTCCTACTATTTTGTCCTACCAGTAGAACCACGAGGATACAGTTACAATTAGTGTTTACCTGTATTACCCGTGGACCCACCAGGGGGACATGTTGGTGGGACCACGGCTGCACGGGTAAATGGGGATTTGGAGAGTCTGGTAGATAATTCTATGAAGTGACAGCAGCTTGATCTTCGCAATCCTACAAACAGGCCAACTGAATCATGGTTAAAAGTTCCAGAAACTATCCGAAAAGTGCAGGTTTCCTCACGATGTTTTCCCTCACCGCGCAGCTAATGGTGTTAATCAATAGTTTATCCGTGTGGTCAGACTACCTATTAACTTGCTCAATTGACCGCTTCGCTCGAATCGCGGTTTCGTCCAACTAACATTAATTGCGAACTCATGTTTCTAATTGCGAAATAAACATTTGTAATAAGAAACATATAGCCTAAACAGGCATTTGGGTAAGACGGAGTTAGGTTTCGTAACTTTTCTTGTAAACTTACCACTCGGTAATGTACGTTACTCACATGTGAGTGAAGCTAAATGAAAATTGAGAAAACTTGACTTTTGCATTTAGTAGAAAGTTTACGTCAATGTCTTCCAACTCTTACAAGGGTCATACTAAGCATAGCCCAAAGTTAACGGTTATAGTATTAAGTGTATAATTACTTAAATTTTGACACTTCAGCACAAAGTTTGTCTCTCGCAAATTATTTTAATTTTTCCTATCCTTTCGTAAATTATTTCTCTCGTACACACCTTAAATTCTCTCCTCTGATCTGCATTAGCTCTATAGCTAATGACGCAAGTAGTAGGTAGTAAAATCGACTGAAGTAGCGATCACTTGTTTAAGAGACCGTGGGTTCGATCCCCACCCTGTACAAAAATTCGTGTGATGAATACTTGTGTTTGTTTAACGTCTGGATGTAATATATTTCTGATTGCTCTGTTGTCTGATTAGGTCTGACATAACACAAGTGCTTAAGCTACTTAGTACGGAATCAGGTCAGGTATGAGATTTTCCTCCTCATAGCGTATTAGCAAGTACTTCCACTTTGCCCCACTGGTGGGGCATAGTGGAATATTTTAAAATTCGTAGTGGAATCTATATTATAGTGGAACTAAATTGATTCAGTGGGGCAGATTCCTTTGCTTTAAAATTAGGTGTATTCTGCCCCACTAGGGTCGACACCTTAGAATGTACGTGGGTGGAAATACTCATAAACATAACTTAAAAACATAATTTTAATAAAATATTTGAACACAAATAGACCAATATTACAATAATGAGTAAACCCACTGACACTCTAAAGTGCCGATCCTAGTGGGGCAGAATACACCAAATTTTAAAGCAGACGAATCTGCCCCACTAAGTTGATTTAATGGGGCAGATTCCACTACTAATTGTAATGGATTCCACTATGCCCCACCAGTGGGGCGTCTTGGTGGGGCAAAGTGGAAGTACTCGTATTAGCGTGTGATTTTCCCAGTTACCCCCAAAGCTCCGGGACGTCTAGTAATTACAAGAATCTGAAACGTATCTCCGACAGTCATTTCGCCGTTTGGCTTTCGCAACCTTTGGGAACCGACCAACTGGATCACTGTTACACGTTCAGATTGATTATCTCGAATATTGTAGGTATCCACATATTTGAGATACTATCCGAGACACGTAGGTTTCATCACGATGTTTTCCCTCACCGCCGAGATTATATGCAGTAGAAATATGCGTTAATTGGAAAAATCTAGAGGTGTATGCTAGTATTCGAATCATGACCCCCATTTGAGAGGGGCCTTCTTATCCACTGAGCTACCAGATGGTTACACACGTCTTGATAGACGTGTGTAACTCTTAACTAAAACGACTCAGTGATCAGTGATTCGCCTCAGCCGATACACTGTTCCGAATCTCTAATGTTCGCTCCGAATGTATCATTCGACTCAAATTGTTCTCGAGTTCGAGTGAACCGAATGATCCGAATGAGCTCAATGATCCGAGTGAGCCGAATGAACTGAATGATCCGAGTGAGTCGAATGATCCGAATGAGCGGAACGAATAATGGATCTATCTAGGAGTCGATGTTCCAAATGAAGCGTTTCACTGTTCCGCATCTTTGCACTGATCCAGATGTAAATGTTCCAATCTTTTGAAAAATACGTTTTTGGCAGGCCTACTACCATCGCTCAAACTTGTTGTATGAATTTATTCTGACTACCTCCACTCCCAGGCGTACAATGGCGTCGGTAATTGCCGATCGGCCTACATCCGCTAATGACCCCGTGATCAGCCGAACGGGACGCGGGAAGCTCTAACCTCTACCTTATTTGCTGTTCGAGGAGATTACGTCATACAGATGAAGAGTAATTTCAAACTGTGTCGTGGAAATAAGTTTTATAGGTCAAATGTCTAAGAATGCATAAGGAGGCGGCACGGGATTTAAAATATATTTGTTTTGGTAGCTAACAATCAAAAGCAATAGGCGTCGCTAGTGGGGTATTCACCTTAACGCTTTTTGTGCCCGGTTGTCCTCGGAAAAAATCGCTACAGAGCGATACGATTTTTTTAATAATACAAAATGTCACATATTTTTTACGTGATAGATGGCAGACGAGCGAACCTCCTGACACCCCCACAAGTGGAGTCACAAGTGCCTTTCTAACTTTTAAACCCCCTTTCCCTCGGATTGGGTCAACGGTACCCTCACGCAGCGAAACACAGCAGAGACGCTGCTTCACGCCAGTTTCTGTGAGGCCGAGGTATGGTACTATTACATATGCTTATTTTCATGCTTAATGCATTCTACTATTGAGCAAGTGCTACTTAGTAGCAAGTTTGGACGGACGTGCTGCTAATAAGCACGCTCAAAAATCGCACGCCAGTCGATTTTTAAGCATGCTACCCGCAGTGCGGTTGGAAGAGGGAGTGTGGCGGAGTGCTTTAGCATATGTGGACAGGTTTGCTTATTTTTAAGCATGCTAATAGATGCCTAATAGCATGCTTATTCATAGTAAATGTGGACAGTTCATTAAGTATGCTCATATTTGACATGCTTTTGACAGTAGCTTAACTTCGGTCGAGCCATACATGCCGAAGTGAGGCTCTCCCACGGTTATGCACCCACGCTTTTGAAATTCGTCGTTTTGTCATCTGCTCATAGCCAGTACCAGTAGGTAAGTCTCCCCAGCAAGTCCATGTAATTACAATGCTGCGCACCGCTAACTGTAGATCTTGCCTAGAAAGTGTCGGCGCACCATTTGTTTGGAGTCAATATTTGATCGCTCGCGCCTCCGTGCGAGGCGGTTAAACTTTCCAGAGAAATCTAGCAACAACGTTAAAGATATTTGTAATCGGGGATGCGAAGAACCTCCGTAACCGTGATTACCAGCAAAAAATAAAATTAAATTCTGGGACGAGTTGTCCCCTAACCCAAAGGGTTTTGTTAAGACGACTTGTCCCCTAATCCAAAGGGTTTTTTTAGGACGACTTGTCCCCTTACCCAAAGGGTTTTATTCGGGCGACTTGTCCCTTAACCCAAAGGGTTTTATTCGGACGACTTGTCCCCTAACCCAACGGGCGAACTTTATTAAGAAAATGTCCCCTAAACCATTAAACTATCGGTTTCTTTTTTGTGATAGCCGAAGCTCACGAACACCAGCAACACCAGGAGTACAAGTGCGCTGCCAACCTTTAAACTTCTCTTCTCCTTGATTGGGTTCCCGGAACCCTCAACATTTAACATACTTAAACATAGTAACATTCAAGTTCAACGCCTAAAAACAAGGTTTTTCTGCTGTGAGTACCGAAAGCCCAATCCGGCGGAAAAAGGGGTTTAAAGGTTGGCGCACTTGTGTCTCCACTGGTGTTGCGGGCGTCCTCCGGCGGTGGCATTCGCTTACCACCAGGTGATCCGTCTGCTCGTCTGCCATCTATCACATACAAGTAAGTACGCATTCGTGTTTGTGTAACAACAGACATTCCTAAGAATATTATAAAATTATAAATATTTAATACTATAACTATGGAATACTATAACTATAGAATTCTATAGAGTATATAGGTTTACTCTTAGGAATGCCTGTTGTTAGATATTAATCTTAGTGCGTTACTAACTGAGAATGATAGTTGGCTTGAAATAGAATTCCGATCCCGGACAGCTCGGAAAATGTACGTTATCAAAGGCGCAGTCATGGCACGATTAGTTCCTAGGATTTCAGGCCATTTTAGTCCAAGGCACTGGCTGTAATTAAAGTTTCAAAAGGCTATCGTGATTCTTTTGTTTTCAGTGAAAACTGTAGTTGTTGCTTTTCACGAGGAAGCTTAAGCTTTCTTGTATTATGTTTGTGTTAAATTTTTACTTTGTACGAGATGTGTTATAATGGCGAGCTAAATGCCTTTGAATTCTACATAGAAGATGAACTTAGGATTATCGACAATATCGTGTACATAGCTGAAATACAAAGTAATTACTTATACGAAAATGTGCATAGTGCCAACTTAAAAAGCGTTATGTCCTTTTTTTCGGAATAACAGTTCCTAATTAGGTAATTACAAGAGTCATGTTTTGTTACTTCACAACTTTTCAGGCCAATGTAGAGAGGCGCATACACACATACATACACAGTTCTGTTGCAAACAAATATACTTTTCATCAACAGCCCATTTAAGTCCCCACTGCTGGGGCACGGGCCTCCCTCAATCACATGAGGGGTAATTGCCATACTCACCACGCTTGGCAGACGGGTTGGCGAGGGTTTTGATATAAATGTAGAGTTTTCCTTCTCTGGGTGCTGATGATCATGCCAGCAGCTTTATCTTAGTCGCCTTTTACGACACCTCGGTAAGAGTGAGGGTGGCCTATTCTACTCTGCCGGGGACCACACGGCTTCTAATATACTTTTAACACACCTTAAAACCGATGTCGAGAAATGCAAGAACTGTAACGTAGGTATTTTTCGGTTATTGAGAAAATTTATAGAACAATTCTGTGCGTCCTGTGAAAAGTGGTATAAGTCGACTTATATCGAATTTGATTTTCTTCTTGCTACTTCATCACAAAAAAATCCTCTATTATTCTGTCTGATCCGACGAAAAATGGAGATTTTTTTTTGCATGTCTAATCAGACAGAAAAATAGAGGATTTTTTTGTGATGAAGTAGCAAGAAGAAAATCAAATTCGATATAAGTCGACTTGTACCACTTTTCACAGGACGCACAGAATTTTGAGTGTTGGAAAATAATGATTGAATTCACCGACTGCTTAAGTTAATAGGCCATATCAGAATCAGAAAAAATATATCAGAATAATAAAACATATATTGTTAGCGGAACCCTCTCCCGAGCCGCTACGGACACAGCAAGAAGCCCATAAATAGACGAGCCGATCGGATAGCAGCCGGCAGCCCATTTGCTTGTCGGTGCTCAGAGCGCACGGATCTAGGTATCGGTCATGCAAGACATTATTTCAATCTGTCATTGTTAAAAGACATTTACTTCGTGATTTACTTTACTTATTTAAAATTGATAGGAAGTGTGCAATCGCAATTTCAGTGGTTTTAGATTATATTTTTTAACCTTTTTAACTAAATTACTTTTGTTAAATAAATTACTTAGCGTTAACACAGTTTCAAATAGTTGATAATGTTATCTTTGTTTTAAATTTAATCTGTCGCTCTCCTGGTTTTGTTATTTATACCGGGTGCCCACGATACAGGACTTTTCCTAGTGTGGGACCTACTGTAATGCCCAATAACCCACATGTTTAATGAAAATAAAAACTATTTGTATTTGTATTTCCACTTCTGAACCTAAAATATTATCTACTATCACATAGCTAGGTGCCAAGAATAGTTTATCGAAAATTGTGGCAAAATCCTTTTGCTTCGTCTCAGCTATTTGTAAATACATGTTTGTCACGCAAATACTTATAGTGAAATACATTCAGTTATGGGTTTTATTTCCACGCAGACGTACGCTGTATTAATTTACATTTTCCTTGGAAATAAAGATCCAGAAAAATGTACAAGTATTTTTTTTATATGAGAGGTGGCAGACGAGCAGACGAATCACCTGATGGTAAGCAATACACTGCGCAGGCGCTGCTTCACGCCGGTCTTCTGTGAGAGGTATCACTCCGGTCGAGCCGGCCCATTCATGCCTAAGCGTGGCTCTCCCACATAAAAATCCCACACAAAAACATGTGTCTCAAAATGGGTGGTGGATCTCTACAAAATGCGCCATGAGTGCAGTAATATCTTTGTGCGTTAAGCGGCTATTTCCCAGCAATATTTAGCATCGCTTGCCCCTATACGGCCAATAGTCACTATAGTAAATTCATTGAATGGCCATTCAGCACTGACAACGAGTCGGTCACAAACCAAGGCGCGTCATTCATGAATCATGACCGTGGGACCGAGTCAAGAGCCCCATTCATGGTGTCCGATGAAACGGTTTGTTTTGCCTCAAACCCCGCACCTGTTGTATTTAAAACATACTTATTAATAGAACAATGTTAATGGGGTTAAACGATTAAGAGATTAGTAAGCATTAAAGGTTCCGACTTTCATTTTCCCATAACAGCCGTACCATAATACATAGTTATTATTCAACTTTGAAAAAAAAGGTACATAAACTAACATATGGAGTTAAAATCGTTAATTATTATGGTCTATTAATATAGCTTGAAGTACGAAAGTAAACCATCTGGTTTCACCAAAACCACCGAAATATGTGTGGAATAAAGTAGATAGATATACTTTATATTACACAAAATTTCGGTGGTCTTATTGCCGAAAGACTTTTTTTTTACCACACAGCCTTTATGCAAATGACATTTAATCGTAATTTGAAAAGGGAAATAAAAGAAAACTGTATAATGATAAAACGGAGTAATACTTTTAAAAGAGATTGTTACAAGAAGTGTATGGAACTTGGGTCGTCAGTGGGTCCCACCCAATTCTAAACTTCATTAGAACCTTACAAAAAGAAATATGTGGCAATGATATGATCTATACACCACCAAGCAGGAAAGTGTTAACACATTCTATATTACTTAATCAATACGAAAAAGCAAGTGCTCGTTTAAAAGAAATTTTGAATGACGTAAACTATTTGGCCGCTCCGACAGATATATGGACATCTGATTCTAATAAATCATACATCACAATTACTTGTCACTGTTTGTACAAGGACGAATTGCAATCCTTCGTTCTTGCCACAAGGGAACTTTTAAATCCTCATACTAGAGAACATATAGCTGAATATTTACGCCAGATATTCGAGGAATTTCATATTTTACAAAAAATAGTTACAATAGTTTCAGACAATGCAAAAAACATGAAGAAGGCTATAAACCAGATTCTTCACAAACAACACCAGCTATGTGTCGCACATACTCTCAACTTGAGTGTTAAAGAAACAATTAACGAAAATCAAGATCTTCAAAATATCATTCAAAAATACAAAAGAATAGTACGGCATTTACGCCACAGTGCCAAAAGTTCTGAGATTCTTATAGAAAAACAAAAACAAATGAATATGCCGGTTTTAAAATTAAAGCAATACATTGAAACTAGGTGGAACAGCGTAAATATAATGTTTACAAGGTTATGTGATGTTAAAACACCACTTACAGTTGCTTTAACAGAAATTGATCAGGCACCTACACCCCTGGACAATGAAGAATGGAAAATATTAGTGGATTGCGTAGCGGTCTTGAAAAATATTAAAGAAATTACGGAACAATTATCAGGAGAAAAATATCCCACCATGGGATTGGTAAATCCTTTAATACGGGGATTGCAATATAATTTAAATATTACGAATACCAGCACACCAATTGGAGCTCAGTTCAAGCAAACATTAATAGATATTTTACAAAGACGTCTTGGTGCACTGGAAAGTAACAAACATGTGGCAATAGCTTCTGTACATTATATCTGAAGTGAACAAATCTAAGACATGTCTACGAGATTTAAGCCGCCGCCCCGCTGCAGAAAACTGCTTCTCGATACTCGATAAAGTTACTACAAGACCGTTTCTATAAGATGTAAGTACAAGAAAAGAAAATACAAGCTATTCGCTGAACAGAACCCAGGAGCACACAGGCCTGGCCTACTCGCGCTGAAAGCCTTTGAGGCTGGTGCGTTGATGACGTACGCTGGCTTCTTTCAACTTGTTCCCATTCCAGTTTTGATTAACTTTTCATCTATTTGTGTGCGAAAAGAGATTTTTATAAGTAGCCTATAAAAAGGTTTGAAACCTTTCGGTCTAAGAGAACTTTATCCAAAAGGTATTTTATTAGTAGCGCGAATAAAAAAGTTTGAAGTATCTTGGTACACCAAGAGGCTTGAGAGAACTTAATCCAAAAGATATTTTTATAAGTAGCGTGTAAAAAGGTCAGTGATACCTTATTTTGTAGATTTAGTTCGTTCTTTCTAGGAATACTGACGGGAACACAAAAAAAGCTAGGAGTAATATTGTTCTCTACACAAAAGCTCCAGTACCTATTAGCCACGTGCATACGTGTTACCGGATTGTGCTCGATGGAGTATCTTCTACTTATTTTGTGCTCGATGGTAAAAAAAAACAAAAAAGCATGCGACATCTGCTTTAATTCAATATGGCGGATTTGTATTGTATCATTCTAATTTCGAAAAGGGAAACGTTATGGTTGTCTATATCCAAATTCAATAAGGTTTTAGTAACGAACGGAAAGCACTAGCTTAATTTTATATATAAGAATAGTATGTAAGATGTAACACAATGAAAAAACAACCAACGGTTGCGACTTCCAGAGAAGAGCGTGCTCCTATCTAAAAGGCCGGCAACGCCTCAGCGATCACTCTGATCTTGCAGATGTTCATGAAGTTCGCTTCCTCGTTTGTCAAGATCATCATCATTTTCCCGTGTTATCCGGGGTCGGCGCAGTATGTCTTCCTCTTCTATACGTCCCTGTTATTCGTAATGGTTATTCAATAAATAGTATAAGTGTTTACTGAGAGGTTGTAGCCTCGATATTGTTTAAAATAGATCACGTTTATAAAAAAAAATCGATTGGCGTCGCTAGTGCGCCCTACCCGTCACCTTAATAAAAAAAACTGAATGATTTCATCAAGTCATAGGCTAAGCAAATATTTTCGGAACGACGCGGTGCTCTTGGCGTAGTGTGTCCACCCACATCCACACACTTAAAAATGCCTTCAGTGTCCGTGAAATTTCAGACCGTGATGTAGCGAACACGAAAGCGCTACAGTTAATGACGTCGATTTGTAGGATTTTCTCTAAATTGAGGGACCTACAGATGTAGATCGGATAAAAAATTGGACAGCATTTAACAGTAATTAAATGGCTAGCCAGTTCTAAAAGCGATCTCACCTAAAATCTCTCTAAGTGAATTAATACAGAGTGTTTATACAAAGGCCAGACTGAAATATTTTGCAATATTGGTCCTGCTTTCTTGTTAGTCCATCTGCATACATAACTAACATATAAATATGAGATTACCAAGATAATTTGTTGTTATTCTCATTAACTCTTTACCTCCAAGGATTTGTTTTCAATTTATTTTGGTTCCACTTTTCGTATAAAAATACATTTTAACTAACTCGATGAGGTAAGGAGACGTGAAGTGGCAGCCCTGACTACACGGAATCAAGGTACGCATCTTGCTTCTCACCCAGGTCACAGTGATGACCCTAGAAAGTACATAAATGTTGATTGTACACATACATGCAGCCATGAATATATTTAAACTGAAAATATTGTTGGTAGTATCTACTAAAAATAAAGGAAAACTATTGGCAACCTCGTTCTACGGTCGGCACTTGGACATTCAGCTTCAAGATCTGATAACTGCGCTTTAGACTGGGAGCTTTGCCATTTCTCCGACAAAGCAAACCGATGTAGCCTTTGGGCAATATACAGGTTGTGCACTCGTCTACGGATGTTGTCAAGTGAGCCTGCTTACGCGGACTGAAAGCCTTTGATCCTGGGGTGCGTTGACGACGCAGACTCAAGATCGTTTCATCTTCGATTGTAGGCTCTTTAGCGCTCTTCATTTGTTATAGGGAATTTAATTCTGCGATATGCCGATATTCAATTTTGTCGGTAGAAATGGGAAAAACAAAGAGTTTTAGGTCCTTTGATGAGTTTGTGATTAGGCCGAATTCTGTGGGGGTAGCTCGAAACGTTACGTGTGGGTTGATGCAATGCAAAGGTGTATAATTAACTAGTATTATGAAGGAAACACAATTGTTTACAGTTTAGTTTCCTGTGCGAGAAAAAATCAACAACCAGCTTAAGACAGACAACACACAAGAGACAATTAAAACCCGATAACGTCGATAACTTATGTCTGGCCACGCCACCAGCGGCCTTAGAAGGGGCAGACCAAAATAGGCTTGGCTTTGCGTTGTAAAGAATGACATGCATGCCAATAGCCCACGCGTGCAAAGTGCATCGTGCAAGAAGGCCTGGGTCAGATGCGACGACTATGGACGCAACCGGGAACTGTCGCTGACATGATGATGATGACAATTTCCTTAACATATTTTGGGAACCTAATTTTAATATTGGAATGTTGTTGTTGTTTACGAGTTTTCTATAATGCACCTTTTTAATCTCATGAACAACTATTCTAATGTTAATGACCATGAAAGTTTAAAACAACATATCAAATCTTAAGGCCTAATGTACCAGCATGAGCAATAAGCGACGACTTTGGATGCAACCGGGATCCATCGCTGGGATGATGATGACGATTTTTCTTAATAACTTTAAGACCTAATGTACTAACATGAGCATTAAGCGACGACTTTCGATGCAACCGGGAACTATCAACTGTGCATTTCTCGCGGAAGTTTCTACCAAGTACCTCAGTTCTGTGGAACTATAATACTGCTGCAACCAAACCGGCTGCAGCAGAATTTCCCGACAGTGACGATTAAGAGACCTCCAAGAGAAGAGCGTACTGGTGTTAAAAGGCCGACAACGCATTAGCGACCTCTCTGATTTCGCAGATGTTCATGGGCGGCGGTGATAGCTCACCATCGGGTAAACCGCTTGCTCATTGGTCGCTTCTAGGATAAAAACTATTGCACCACCTTTTTTATGTGATAGGCGGCAGAAGAAAAGACAGATCACCTGAAGGTAAGCGATTGCCGCCGCCCATAGACACCCTTTCCTTCTTTTCCTCTAATCTCTACTAGTATTTGTACACCATTGATCTGTAATCCCGTGTATCTTTTTTTATGTTACGACGACTGACATGCATGTTAAGGAGGACGACTTTTTACTGGTTTTGATATACTCTTGTTTTTGTTTTATGATTGTCTAATTGTCTTTGGATGAGACCCCACCTGATCGTGGAAAATATAGTAGGTATTTGCCATTATCCGTGGATCTTATTGGCATCCCCTCACCAGCGTACCTATGCAGTCCAATCGCCACAAAGCATTTGACCTCAATCCCACCTGATGTTAAGTGAAGGTGATGTCTAAGGTTACCAGTGAAAAGCCTATTCGCTCTCGCCTTAAAGAAGGTCAGGTTATATCGTTCAGGAAATACATCGGCTGGCAACGAGTTCCACTCCAAAATGTGCAATAAATAAAGTTTAAAATAAAATCACTATCAGACAGTGTATACGAGTGTACGACCTTGCGTTGCTTAATGAAAACCCATTAACGTGTTTCCCTTTCGGTCTACGTCACAGCCCAGTCATTGTCGAGAGCTGATCAGAGCAGACCAGTGACGTCAGCTGACCATTTAGCGCTGGACGGGTTGACGCGCGGTGACAATTGTATATGTGCATCAACACTAGAAACTCTTTTTGGTGACAAATTCGTCCAAATCTTGAAAAAGGGTGAATAACGCAATTGATTGAAAATTCTGGTGTGACTACACTCGTATTATGAATCTGAAGAAGCCCAATGCATCATGTTTATAAGTATAGCACCATGACACACCTGGACACAAGTAATATGTATGGCCCGGCCGAACCAGCAAAACGTTTATTCTTTTTTTTTTATTGTTTATATTTATGATGGTGCGACGATATTGTGACGGTAGTGAGGAAACAATAGATAGGGCTGGCAAGGGACCGAAGGGAATGGCGTGATAAAGAAGAGGCCTATACTCAGCAGTGGGTGGATGTGGGCCGAAATGATGATGATGATTGTTTATTTCTGTGTTGCTTTCTGTTATTTTTATTTTTTTAGTGTAAAAGAGCAGCTTGTGTGTCGTTTGGGTTTATCAAATACTTATATGTGTGTTTTATCTTCATAAAGATCTTTTCTAGTAGAAACCTATTTGGGAAACAGATCAAGTCGTTAGCGAGTTAAGAGATTAAACGCAGGTTCAAAGACCCGTATGTCTATTTAAAGAACATTTGATACATTTTAATTGTCGCTGAATCAGACCGGTGCTGGCCTCCGACATCTAAGAGGCAATCGAACATGTTTGTGCCAAGTTTTTCAGGTCGCCTCTTGAATGTGTTGGTTGCTTTATCAGTTCGACAAGAAAGCGGGCATCCAGTGGGATCAATCGATAAAAAAGAGGGATCGATCACAGGGCGAAATTGACAACCAAACCTATATTCTTGTCCCACGCACTTTCGTTTCTGTTGTTTGGAGGCGACAAGTATATTCTCGTTCGTCACGGGACTGTTTAGTTGTTGGACCTCTGATGTCTTTTACTCAGTACCTCAGAATCGTCAATATAGGACCTCGTCGAAATTCTTGACGCATCATGTGGCTCCGCCGTTGTGCACGCAAAGCAAAACGCGCGGGCGCGGACCTAGGTACGGCCGTCGTCGGTCAGCATCAAAAGTAGCTTAACACATTAGCACCATGTCGAAGTAACATTTTGTACGTACCCCTTAGAAACTGAATATAAGAGGCAGGCGGTTACTTTGAAATGGTACTAAAGTGTATAATATAAACATAAAATAATAAATCGTTTATTTGCACAAAACATGGTATAAAATATCACAAGAAACAACAATAGGTGCTCATGCTTCGCTAACAAAAATAGCATGCAAAACAATAAGATGTCACATAGAAACACATTATACGAAAATAACATTATAATATGGAATTAAAATTCAGTATATCATTAATAAATGGGTACTAATTAAACAAGCTTCTTTTTAATAGCATTATTCGCCTCAGAAAATATATGTTACCTTCTAAATTACTAAGTCGGCCACAACCAATGCGCGTCTTAATAATAGTATCTCAGACACTAGTTATCTTATATGTAAGCCACTGTAAATATAACTCAGTATAGTGGTTATTTTTTAGCATCTAAATTTGTGGTATGCATTCAAATAGGAAGCTTCTAAAGTATTAATATATGACACCAAAATAGTAAGAATATTAGCCTCTAATTGCATAATTTAGTATGAATAAAATGTAACTCATCCTACATTAATCGATTGTTAAATGTACCGAAAATTGTCATCAAATAGTATAATTAAAGCCACTACATTTTATTATTATGTATTACACATGAACTATTACGGACAGGCAGCCAGAGCGATGGTAGCCTAGTGGTTTAGAACGCGCCCTCCATGCGGAGGGTCGATTTCTCTAGATGTTTCAAATCTATGTGCATATTTTTTTTATATTTACCTCGGCGGTGAAGGAAAACATCGTGAGGAAACCTGCTCGTTTGGGATAGTTTCAGAAGCGTGTAACCATGATTCAGTTGGTCTTGTTCCTCTGTCAAAGGGTTGCGAAGGTCAGACGGCAGTCGCTTCATTGTAATTACCAGGCTCCCCAAATCCTGAATCATGATCAAAGCGTACCCTGGGCTCCAAAGCCCAGCTTTGGACTCAACCGGGAATTATACAAATATGAAGAAGAAGAAGAAGAACTATTAAGGACAGTCATAGTAAAACCATTTATTTATGCAAATCAATATTTGTATTAACATCTGTAACAAGTACAATCATTTATAGAAAAGTAATGAATAAACATTAACACGTATATGTAATTACGTGATTAAAAGAAAAAGAAAATAAGGGCAGGCGGGCGGGCGGGTCGGCACAAGTATCGAATAGCGCTCTCTGATTGGTGCAAATGGCCGGTTGCTGTCATGTCGCGCACTCGCGCCAAATCGTACAGTGGCTATTTTCACGATAAAAGAATATGAAGTATTATTTTACATGTTAAGTAATAATATATGATGTTGAGAATTGAAGCTTGAATACATAATTTTTGAGGAGCTTGTATTGAAGCTGTAAAACGTAATATGGTGATGAGTTACAAATTTCGTGGCTGAGTTAGTAAATTAGTTTGCAATGTATAAATCAGAAGGACAAGGAAAATTAATTGTTGATATTGACTTGACGCTCTCTTTAACATTTTTAGCTGGCATTGTAAAGAAGATAAATCAGTTAATTAAAGGCTATGTCAATTTCCTGGTGCTTAGTTAGTAAATTAGAAGTTTGCGCGCGTGGCCAAATAAAAATTCTGTGGCCTTGTTTATTATTTCTCTTAATAAATTATGAATTATGTCAGTTAAATAAAATTGGTTGTTTATAAACTCATTAATACTATAAAAGTTTTTAGTTTTATTTTGTTCAGCTACTTTTGATGCTATACGTACTACACAAAAAGAAGGTGGTTTTTCATACATTTTCTTAATTTTTAGGAATTAGACATATTTTTGAAGTCATCTAAAATACTTAATTAATAACTAGGCATTACTGACATCGATTTACATTTAAATTACTACCATAACAGTGAAACATAGGACTTCGAACTGAGGAAGTTTATATGAAAATTAGCCTTCTTCATCTTAGCGTGTAATTCCCAGTTGCATCCAAAGCTGTCGCGAAATGAAGCGAGTGCCGTCTGACCTTCGCAACTCTTTAACAGGGGAACCAGACCAACTTTTTCCGAAACGTGCAGGTTTTCGTCACGATGTTTTCCCTCACCGCCGAGCAGACGGCAATGGTAGAAATACGCACATAGATTTGAAAAAACCATTGGTGCATGCTCGGTTTCGAACCTCGACCACATACATGCGTGGAAGGCGCGTTCGTATCCATTGAGCTACCATCGATCTCATGAAAATGAAAGATTTGCTTTACTCTCGCTTTGTATGAAAATTAGTTGCCCGGTTTATTTGCTACACAGTATAGAGAAGCTATTCCTGACAGCTTGTTGGACAAACAGATTTTTAGTAGCTCAATAACTTTAAGAACTTGTTTTGTATGCAGATTAAAACTTTTCAAACTTCAGTATCAAAATGCCTTCGTCTCTAGACTCTACCAACAAATTCTGAGAAAGTTTCGATTTGTTTAATTCTCGCTGAACTTCGTCAACTTTAGGGATATAACTTCTGTCGATTCGATGTAACTCGTATGTACACATAATACACATTATGGTGTCTGTCGTGCGTTAATTGGTGTAATCGAGAGTTCAACTTCGAGAATGCGTAGCGATAATCGTATATCAATCAAAATGATTGGAAGAAGGACAAAGTTCAAACTTGTTTCGACTATCTAGTATTTTTTGAAAGACTTTGATGGCGCAGTAGCTAAGGTGTGGCGCCCAAGAAGGTTTATTCCGGCTGTCCATCCTCTGCTTATCCACCCCGGTCGGACATCGAAACAAGTATTTAAAAAAATCTCGCTGTCTACCCCTTCTCAGTTGAAAGAGAAGGTGGACAAGCAGAGGGTGGACAGCGGGAATAAATCCCAAAGGGGTTAGAATAATAACAGATTTTTTTGTCAAGTTATGTCCTTATGATTATCAAAAGAGGTAAGAAGGTACACATTGATATAATCTACCAGCGCGGCAGGTTCCAGGAAAGAATCTTAAATACCGGTGTTAATAAGTAACCCTAACCTAACTTATAAGATAAAAATAATAAAAAAAGGACTTTTTGTATGTAATACATAAATAGAAATTCGGAAGACATCTTCGAAACTTGGAATTTCATTGTCATCATTACATTTTTTATTCCTTAAAGTGGGGTATGAGAAGTCCATTTATAAACGTTAGGCCCAATTTTGACTAAATTTCAATTAGTTTGACTGAAGTAAATTAAAGTAACATAAAAAACATGGAACTGGTCGGGTCATGTGTGTAGAATGCACCAGGAGAGGTGGACTAAAATTGTCACACAATACCAGCCAGATGGGCGACGGTTGAGGGGCAAACCAAGGTAAAATCGGCGGGACGATTTAGACCACCGATGTCAGGATTGGCAAGCGCTGGCTTCAAATAGAGACCAATGGAGGAGTTGGGGAGAGGCCTTTGCCCAGCAGTGGGACAGCTTAGGCTTACAACTACATTTCGAGCGATGTCCAGTTTCGCGGTCATCTGGAAGACAAAGCTAAAATAGCTTCAAAGAAACTTGGTGTACTTAATAGAGCGGGGCGGTATTTCACACCAGCTCATCGGTTACAACTCTTTAAGGCACAAGTTCGGCCCCATATGGAATACTGCTCCCATCTCTGAGCTGGTGCACCTCAGTACCAACTTCTTCCATTTGACCGCGTATAACGTAGGGCTGCTCGAATTGTCGGTGACTTGACTCTCTCTAGTCGACTTGATCCTCTAGCGTTGCGGCGGGACATAGCTTCCCTCAGCATTATATTCCGCATCTATCATGGGGAGAGCTCTTAGAAGCTGTTTGATCTACTCCCTGCAGCTAAATTCTTACATCGAACCACTCGCAAGCGATTGTCATTCCTTCCTCATCATCTCGATGGATGGCGGTCTAATACTGTGCGTTTCTCGCGGAACATTCTACCACGTACCTCAGTTCTGTGGAACGGTTTGGCTGAAGGAATATTTCCGGACGGCTACGACGGCCGGCCGGCAACACATTAGCGATCTCTCTGATTTCGCGGATATTCATGGGCGGCGTTGATTACTTTCCATCAGGTGACTCGCTTGCTTGTTTGTCCGCCTCTATTTGGACACTGGAAAGTACGTGCGCTTTTCGAACGGGAGGTTGCAGGTTCGAGCCCTAGTCTCTTTAAGACATGAAGAAGATAAAAAGAGGCTAAGGTAAGGAACATCATAAATAGATAAGTAGCTACACAGGAAATATCAATCTATACATGTAATGATGATGCATTGATGACGTATTTGTAACTTGGGTGTGTTCAATTTCAAAGGCATCGCTTTATAGTACAATAAAATTAACGATTGATTATATCCAATTATTTATTCGTATCTTAAGAGGTGATTTAGCCAATCGTCTACAATCAAGGTTAACAACGAAACCATCCTGTAACGCACATATCCGTCGCACCAAACAAAAGAGACGCTCAGCGCGTGAAAGGGACGTGGATAAAGATTTGGTCATCGATTCCGTTTCGTTGTAGGCCCTCAAGCCCGGATAGTTATTACCGATCTCTGTATCTATGTATACTATTACGGATCACCGATCGTTCAGACGATCGGCGGTGAAGGAGAACATGAGAAGACAAAACACAGGTATAAATTACACTTAAGGTGACGGATAGGGCACACTAGCGACGCCTACTAAACCGGATCTATTTTAAACAATTTCGGGGTTGCAATCTCTCAGCAAACACTTATACTATTTATTAAATAACCATGCACAAATGTTGGGTCCGTTTCCAAATCCGTAATCCAAAATTCGAGTGCAAAAGCAGACCAACCAGTTAACTATAAGTATTAAATAAATAGTATAGGTGTTTCCCGAGAGATTGTAACCCCGAAATTGTTTAAAACAGATACGGTTTAGTAGGTAAAAATTAAAATCGATTGGCGTCGCTAGTGTACCATACCCGTCACCTCAAAGGACTTTTGATGACATTTAACAACAACAACGCGTATCGTTACAGTTGAAACGTTGATGAATTCCTTCAGCGTCGTTTGGAATCCATGCATTATTCCCAGATTGTCGTCACCGAGCCACGTCGCGGTATTAAACTTGTATAGTCTAAATATAGCGCGCATAAAGGTTACAACTCCTAACTCTGCTCATTTGTATCGACCGAAATAACGAGGAAGAGCAAACATTATTATCAGTGGAAATTGCGCTATACCGACTGAATAAATAACGGTATGTCTATAATCTATCTTTACAATACAGGACCGAATGCGACGCAATCTTCGTTCCAATAGTTCGCTATTACGATGAAGTCAACGGATACCTTATTTTGTATTTAACATCTTGATTGTTAAACGACCTATGGGGTGCGTAAACGGCGTGATTTGATTTAAAATTGCAAATTTTACTAGTCAATTAAGGGCCGGTTCGACCAAACTTCATCATCACCATCATCATCAGCCCATTTAAGTCCCCACTGCTGGGGCACGGGCCTCCCTCAATCACATGTAATTACCAGCCTCCCCAAATCCTGGATCATGATCTAAGCATCCCCTAGGGTCTAGACGCAACCAGAAATAATACATTTTATCTCAAGCTTGAAGCAGCAAATGTTCAATGTCAAATCTCATTCAAATGATATGAAAACAATTCCTGAGCGGTTGCTTCAACACATCACTAATACAACCATAAATCATAACACAAAAACCCCAGTCATTGCTAGACAAATTACCCTGCGGAATTCCAAAATGAATTGCTTGCAACATCTAATGCTTAAAATTACAGAATTCTCATAATAAGTTTAAAAGGCCTTATTCATCGTCGCGACCAAACGTAACGACAAATTCTTCCAAATCAACTCGATTTTGATATCATTGCAAATAAGATCATAACAAAATATGAGAAAGGAATTTTGCTGTGTTGTAGCTTTTCATAATCTCTTCTCATTGACAATGTTATTGGATGCGTAAGCATGTGATTTTACTCATTATACATATTTTATTCTGCTAATGAACTTGAACTACATAAACATTAAAATCTTTATTGGAATGTTAACTAGTCTATTTTCATCGTAATCAGATTGATTAAGTAGTTAGTAATCGGTTACTGTAATAGCTTAAGTTTAATTAGTATGGCTTTGTAAACACTGGCTAGAATCAACACTGGAAGGAAAGTATTAAGGCGACGGATACCCCTAACTAGCGACGCCAATCGATTTAAATTCTTAGCTTCTAAAACGGATCTATTTTAAACAATCTCGGAGATCCAGTCTCTAAGCAAACATTCATACTATTATTAAATAATTTTACATTACCTTTCGATCTGTTTTTGCATTTGAATTTTTTGCATTTGGATTAACGCCAGAAGTGGCTGTTTTTGGCGGTAATTCAAATTTCGAGTACAAAAGTAAACCAAAAAGTTAAGTATAAGAATTAAATAAATAGTATAAGTGAAAAAAAATAGCCTTCAAAATACCGCGAACTAAAAAGGGTAAAATCATGTTTTGATGACTTCTTACACTTCACATAACATGTTATAACAGTACACTCGAGAAAAGGTGTTACTGAAGTCGGCGCCAAATACTATCTTGTAATACAACATTCAATTAATCAGCAATGATTAGGCGCCCACTTCAGTAACATTTTTATCACTTAAGTGCCGGACTGGGATTACCGTAATTATAATTTAAAAAAAAACACATAGAAGCAAAACCTAGAAACCAATGCATTCATAGATAAAGATTTGTTTGTACTAGGTAATCACTAGTATTTTGTCAAAAAGAGATAGCTTATTGTAAAATTCACATGAGAAAAAGAGATTTTTCCAAAAGACATCAACGCATGCTTGTTTTTTAAAACGCACGATTTCTTATAATGTCCATATAACTTGAGCTGTTTAGAAGTGGTCAATTAAAATTATTTTACTTACCGGTGGAATGTGATACCATCGTTTTGAAAATTTGATGTTCTTTTCAATTTTCCACACCATTTATAGCACATGTTGCCATTTTCGTACCCGTCAATCACCGAAAAGTATTTTTTAGAGTATTTAAATACACGTAACGCACGGGTCTGTTACTTGGTCACAAGTGAAATAGCGTTCCCAGCGATCGAGACTTATAGTAGCAAATGCAACTATGTATGGTAACTTTTTCCGGCCTCCTATGCGGTATCTATTGGGGGTGATCTGTGGCATAATAAGACGGTTACTTGTACGAAGATAATATTACATAAGTAGATCTCAAAAAAAATGTTAATACTTTCCTTGAGGTATTTTTAGAAGACTCATAATAGCCACAATATATAGAGGCGGCGCTAGTTTCGTTGATGCCGCATCTGAACAGACTTTATAAACCCTATAAATTAAATTAATCAAAACATTAATTGTGAATTAACAATGTATTATTTAACTTCAAATACATTACATTCATTAATATTAAAATAACTACATTTATCAAATGAGAAGTCAATTAATTAAAATTTAGTTGAAATTGAGAGATGTGTAACAAAACCATATGATAAATAAAATAAGGGGAAAACCAAGTTGCAAATGATTGCATTACAATTACAGCCGTTCTAATGACTGAGCATTGCAACTTGTAATGCCTGCAATTTTTGCCTTGACCTAGACAAATATTCTTTGTTTTGAACCAAAGAACATTCATTATGTAGCAATTATGGCATGTTTTAATATTTAACATAATTAACAATGACATTGTTTTTGGTTTCTAGACTTATATTGACATTTTAAGGAATTTTAAGGTATAATTAAGTATTTAAAGGAAGTAAATTGTTACAATATGAAAAATTTAATTATTTGTAGAGCAAAACTCTGAGATTTAATGCAATTAAATACCTATTTACATCAAAAGGCTTTTCGAGCAGACATATCAATGCAAAATTTAAACCTATACAATAATTTAAATAAATAGTTGATGAATACATGACAAACCAACCTCAATTAAAAGGTTCACATCAGACATAATAAGCATTTTAAGACAAGACATGTGATTTGCTTTAGCAAATGCCCAGCATAACTATTCTATATAATGATGGGCTTGCCCTTGGTTTCACACTAAACCCAAGAGTTGAGAAGAAACCTAAGATGGAGCGAGCTAACCCAGAAGTAGCTCATTCACTCTAGTTTTAAAAATATTGAAGTTGTATTCACTGGTGAAAAGAAACCCAGGTGGGGTGTTCCACACCTCGGCAGTGCTCATCAGAAAGGAGAAGGAAAAGTGCTTAGTATGCAATCGAGGAATATTTACAATGAAGGGATGATATGCTGCACCTCGCCTGCTCTCTCAATGGTAGAAAGGGGATGGCGAACTTGTCCTTTCCATTTAGTATTTTGGGCACTTAAAATTAGGATATGACCATGAGATATAGACTAGTACCCCATTATCTTTAAAAAGCAGCGAGAACCAGCAAGGTTTAATCTTATCATGTGTTTACATTCACCATACTGATGATGACTCAATTAGAATAACACATATATTTTACGGAACTCATGAAATTATACAATGGACATGTTATGCTAATACACTTTTTTATTACAAAAGATAATTGTTTTTTTTCACGTTTAATACAATGTTGGAATTTGCAGTTTAATCTCTTGAAATAAGAACAGTTTATTTTCTTTTTCTTAGTTTCTTGCCTCTTCTGATAGTGAAGATCTAACTAAATGTTGATTTTACAGCCAGGGAAGGATATCCAGGATAAAGGGTAGTTTACTGGGATTGAGAATCTGGAAATTTGATAGTATTTCATTTAAAACTATAATTTTGTAGAAAATTACAATATTTCAGTTACAGTTGAAGTGCTATAATTTGCCCTTATAACAACTTCAAGACTACAGTCTCCGAAGAAAATGTTCGCTAAAACGAAGTTGTTGAATATGCCAAAAATGAGATAACGCGGTGATAACGCATAAACGACATTGAACAGTCAAGTGTTACTGACCTGTGGTAAGTTGGCGGCGATTTGCCGGTGCAAAGAGTCCCGCTCCTTCTCCACCTCCTTGAGCCGCAGCTCCGAGTCGCCCAGCCGCTCCTGGGTCTCCCGGAGGCTCTCCACGAGCTTATCTCGCTCGTCCAGCATCGACACCATAAGCTGCTCGAAGTTCGCATCTTCTCCAGATAACTGCGAACTCCTCTGGCTGATACTGTCCTCAGATATCGTGGGCATCACGTCGCACATCATATTCCACATTTTAATTTACCATCAAACCTGAATACTTATCGTACACGATACACCGAACAACACAATTTCGATCACCGTTTATTACATATGTTCCGGCACAAATGTTACCTAAATCTAGCGCACAAGACACGATAACGTAGTTTCACATTGTCAAAACATTTGGATAGGATCTTAGTCAAGAATTCGGGCGACATTCTAGTTCGATATTAAGAAAGACACACCTAAAACTTGTACTCCTACGATTCCATACTATCATGGCTCAAGCGGCATGTCTGCCATCTTGAAATTGAACGTCACTTTGATCATAGACTAAATTGCTAAGTTTTTTATTTATGTCACTGCAATTGAATATCATTCATTCAGTGAGCGGAATAATGATAATGAATGATCGGTGATGAAGTCCATAGATTAAGGTTCTATAGAGCTCTCTATGGAATGGAGTCCAAAAGAGAATGTAGCACGGATCTATAACCTTCTTGGAATGTAGCTTAACCGATATTGGTCTGGGCGGCCGCTGCACTTTTATTTACCTCATTACCAGTTTATGGTATTTTTTTTGCCTGATGTGATCCCGTGGGTGCATTTATTTGTTAGAGGTTGCGGGGTGGCCCGGAGTGCAATAGGCCGACTTTCGGCGACGCCTTATGCAATAGTTATCTGTGATGCATACATTCCTGGTAGGTATCAGAAGGTAATATACGTTGTTATTGTTAAAAAAAAAGTATTTTATAATACCGGACTCTAGAAAGATTATGATTTTGAGTTTATTTTACTTATTAACGTAGTAAAGGTACTACCACTATTATAAAGCTTCTACGATGTGGCACCACTGCCACTAACCTCAAATTATGGTAGCCCCATTGATATGGCATCGAATATTCGAATATCTTACTCTTTACAGGAACATATATGCATACTCCACCAGAGAAGTCCTGCCTGCAGCAAACTACGGAACTAAAATGCTAGATTCCTTGTTCCTATTGACACAACACCTTAGACAATTTAAATTGTCTACGCACAACACAATTCTTTAATTTGAATGTTGATGGCATGCAATTATAGCGCAAAACACACGAGACTATACTTCTTTGGTGACGCGGACTTTATACTCCAATTTTAACCCTTTACCACACGGGGTCCCAATTTTGCACAATTTAGTTTTTGGTGATTAATTCAAATTTGTTGTTTTTTTTTGTCATTATTGCCCCAAAAATAACGAAACGGTAAAATAACGTGACGTTTTAATACATTACATTATTTAACATAAGGGTAGCATTTGACAAAATGACAAAAAAAACAGTTTGGTAAGTTTCTCTTGAGTTCTTATTCGTTTTTACTGGGTATTTAAAGACAGCCCTACTGTTAGAGTTTTTTTATGTACATGTATATAAATATATAAGGAAGCTAAATAACCAAAAAAAACCGGACCAAGCACGTTCATATTCAATATATAGGCAATAATATATCGATGTATTCTTATTCTTACAGATATTTCCTCTGTAAATGTCCATGTTAAGTGTCGAATAAATGATTTCTTATTCTTATGTAAATCTAGGACGTTATGCATTTGCGTGTGGACAGTTCGTGTATACCATATATGGGACTATAGGCAGAAGTAGTAAATATTCCCTCATTTTATATATGAATTGCAATGCAGTTGTGCTTATCATCAAGATCCTATACTATAATTATTATGAAGTGGAAGTATTTGTAATTATGTAGGAACTTAGGGCCGGTTACATTGGCGTAAAGGAACGAAAAGTTTTACTTAGCGTGGGGTACTTTCAACCTGATCATGATGTATGTAAAGAATAAACTCAAAAAGTTACTACTGAACATCAGTAGTCTACTTTTAAACTAACCACTTGAAGTAGTCACAAAGGTTGAACCTGTGGGTTCAACGAACTTGATATTTTTTAAATTAAATTAATGCATGTCCCTATTTGGACACAACTATTTTGACCCTTAAAAGGCATGTTGTACCATATATGCATCGTTGATTAATTATGATATTAATTAAATTAAAACTACTGGTTATTTTTTTTAAATTAATTCTTTTTTCCGAAAATATGCACCTTAATCTTTAAGGTATTTTTTATAAGGATAAAAAATTCCATGCAGAGAGGGGGTTAGACCTGACTTAGACTAAAGACGTGCTAAAATGCTTTGATCCGATCCATAGTACGAATAAAAAAAAAGTCGCACAAACAAACAAAGTAAAATGTCAAATTTTAAAGTTGTCTGTGGACGAATAAAACCCGATTTTATTTGTTTGTTTGGAGTTTAAATATGTTTTCAATCACATAAAAAATAGTAAAATTCAGCCTGTTTTATGTGTAGTGTAATTGTTTTAAGACTAATAACACATTCCCACAGAAATCTGTTGATATGATTAACAGATAGAATCGTATTCGTACCAAATCAGCATAAATAATTAAAGGCCTGGTCGCCGACTCCTCTTCAACTTTACCGGAAAAAAACAAGATATCTTGATGCCGAAAAAGAAAGGAAAGAAAAGCAAAACCAACAAAGGTAAAACGATTTGTTTATCTATAACACGTAGTTAGTATTATAACCTTCACTTGCTACGCGCCAACATTTTTCAAATAAGAAGAACCTAGGTAGATAGAAACTGTTTGAAAAGTCCTTGAGACTAGTTGGTAGGTGGTGAATATATTTTATTACTTACGATTAAAATTATTCTTGTTAGTACGATAGTAGTCCAAGAAACATAGAATCCTATATCTACCCCTGTAGTATAGGAAAAAACAGAAGTTAAGTAGGTAGTAATAAATTCGAACTTTGGCAAAACCAAAAGCGAATAATAATAATCAACTAGAGACTTTTGCACCAAGAAGCTTCCTTAACCTAAAGCTTAAAACATCTCTTTGAAATTGATGACAATTTATAAAGTAACTGTGTGTTTCAGATTTCACCATAAACGACTGCGCAAATGCACCCAAAGCAGTGAGAAAGCTGAAAAAGTCAGTGGTTGCTGAACCAACAGAACCGTCTGAAATCTCTTGGGACCAGCTTCAGGATGACGAGTTTGATATTGTTGAAGAAATCCAAGAAGATGGAACCAAGAACTTTGTCTACAAGAAAAAAAGAAACCATTCAAGGTCGGAAACTGAAAACATTGATGAGGAATCGGGAGTGACCTACCCTGAAATAGTCTGGCATCACATATCACAATTTATCAAACCTGAAGATGTTGGCCGATTCGCAGGTATCAATAAAATTACGTATGCAATAACAAAAAAAGAATCATTCTGGCGTTCTCTGTATAGGGATTACTGTGAAAATCATCCCAAATTGCCAGAGAGATTGCGTTTGGAGAATAGCTATAAAGTGTACGGACTCCGTCAGAGGGTTATCAGGGCATTGCATCATACTTATGATGTATTTGTTAAAAAAGTTGTACAAAAAGCTGCTCATGACAGCAGGCCGCATCTACTCGTGAAACGACGGTGTGTGAATGTATGGTTTTGTAAAGGGCCTTTGTTGTGGTCTATTTTCTTTAAGTTTAAAAAGATGTCTCCTTTGAAACGATTACAAACGGGAACTGATTTTATTGAGGAATTGGGAAGAGTTGATGCCAATCCTGAGGAGGATTCACAGGTTTTGCAGGTAATAAGATTCTTATATTTTTAATAATTTTCTTCAATTATGCAATATCTGAATTACTCATATTACAAAAATGCATTTGAAAATAATAATATGTTTTATACAGATCACTGATTATAAAAAGGTTTATGTTACTGAAAGATAATGTATATCTTACATATTTTACAGGTAACCTGCCAAAGCTTCTATGAAGTGCCACCTCTCATGGGGATGGTTCTGTCATCAGTAAGTGTTGTCTTGTCGCAAGGGTTCCGACATCACCGCCTGCACATGGGCTTCAACACTGGCTGCCACGTGTCTCGGGACATCCTGCCAGAGTGTTCTGTTATTTTAGACAGTGTTGTAAACATTGTGGTGTTTGACTGGTGGCATCCTAAGTACCCTCATTTTGATAATAAGCTTCCATTGAACTTTACTGATGAAGAATCACTGCCGATGTTAAAAAAAGATTTCTTCACCATGCGTGAAGCGGACTTGTAAGTGTAAAGCTATATGTGATATAGAAGGAATATATTTTTTGACTGTTTGTATGTTGTTTTATTGTTGGTTACTGTCATTAATACAAGTCTTATCACTTCAGTCAGTAGTTATTAAATAATTTTGTATGAAGTACTGTAATAGTAGTAATAGTTATGCTGTACCTAGCTTTAGATAAAAGTGGTGTATTAATATACATTTAAAGTCAGACCCTATCACATAACCAGATAATTAATCATATCTTGAACTTTGTGCAGTTGAGTTAAGGTTGAAAATGAATGAAACAAATGATGTCTAGTTGCCTGGTAAAGAGTTATTAATGAAAAAAAAGGGTTATTTATGAAATAAACCCAACAAAACAGGCAATCTTCAGGTTTATTTATGCATACCCACAATGAATGCTATCAAGGTGAACCTGTATGACCTCATTTTTATCGACACAATTATAACCATCTATTATGTAATGGAAAAATGTAATCTGTTAATTTACAGATAGTGTTGTGTCTTACTTCTATTATTACTAGCTAGTTCACATCATCGGATTTGTTTAGTTATTCTCTACCTAGTTTGTGTCTAGTTAAAATCTGTTAAAATCTCATTGACCGTTTCCAATAAGAAGTATTCCATTTTGCCTCACTAGTGGGCCAAAGTGGAATAACGTATTATATTTGCCGCATGGAATCTGCTTCAGTAATATTTATCTATGACGGGCCCTCTCCAGCCTTAATGATTCAAATATGTTGCTCCAGAGGGGAGGAGCCTGATGGATTCTACATACAACAGTTATTTACGAACCCAATATTAATCAGTATCTGACCCTTTTAATGTTATATTAATTCATTGATCCACTTTGGACCACTAGTGGGTCAGCTTGGTGGGGCCAAGTGGAATAATTCAGCAATGTCATGTGCCTCATCACGAATGGAAGAATTACTGTCTGTCCTCCAGGAAATATGGGTGAGTTCTTAAAAAATTTGGTAAAGTGTACATGTATATAGTATATAGATAGGTACTGTGCTGTAGAATAGACATGTAGTTGTAAACAGGTGGCTTTATTTAAAGCCGTCCCTTAACGAACGAGAATATACCTGTCGCATCCAAACAAAGGAGACACAGCGCGTGTGAAAGAGAAGGCTTAGTCGGTAAAGCAGTTGCCCGGTTAGCAAAAGATCGTGGGTTCGAGTCCCACCCGATGACTGTCGAAAAATTTTTAAGTTAAATACTTAAAATGTTTTCGAGAATATTAAGAATAAATTGAAAAAAATGCATGACATCTACGTTCATTCTGATACCCATAACAAGTGCCTAAGCTATTATTATGTGGTCAGGTCGATGGATCTACATGAGCTGTTGTCTAAATTTACTCAAGGTTGTTATCCACCTACTGGTAAAATATGATTTTTATTATAGTCGTTTGTGTTTGGATACACACAGACAGACGAGCTTATCTAATTAACGTGCGCATTAGGCTGACTTGACCTCTGCGATAGATTGAACCCATTACCTACCGGTTGCGCCGGCGCGTCCATTCAGTATCTTGGTTCTCAGACGGTCGGACGAGTTGAGAACTCAAGACAAATATGTTTAAAGTGAGCGTTTTACTCTTCCTTGCGTGTGCGGTGAGTGATTTTTTATGTGTATTTTTTGTTTTTTTTTTTATGTGATAGGTGGCAGACTTATTGCAGCGATGGGCTGTTCGAATTATAAGTGACGAAGAGGTCACCAATACCCTTGAACCTTCAACTACGTATAGACATCGGGTCGCTTAGCGTCTTTTACCGTCTATATCACGGTGAATGCTCTGAAGAGCTTTTCTCCCTCATCCCACCTGCTCTATAACGTCACAGAACTACACGCGCCGGACAACGCTGTCACCGCTTCACAGTGGAAAACATTCCATCACGGACTAAACAATTTAGCAATTCCTACTTCTGTCGCACCATCAAGAAATGGAACATGCCTGACATCGCTTCCGTTGTAATTGTAACGAGGACTCTTCTCTTGCTTACCATCAGGCTGAGGAGAGCCAATATACTGTGTCACTATAAAGCCGAGACTCGCCTGATGGTAAGAGTTTACCGCCGCCCATAGACACCCAGTGGATTCACAAGTACCCTATTCCCCGGATGCGGCCTCCGGTACCCTTACTCACGCAGCGAAACACTGTTATGTTTCTGTTCTATTTAATGTTACTATAAAACGATTGTTTCATACATAGGGATGTGGGGTCGTTAATGTTGGTAACAAAACGCATCTTAACCTAGCGTGTCATCCCCGTTGCGCAGCTAGCTGTCATTTGGGTTTTTAGTATTTGGTAAGTCTGATAAACGATTGCCGATTGACTTTCGCAACCCTTAGACAGAGGAACCATGTTGTGACAAAACTCTGGAACTGAATTGGGTATCGAAAGGTGGATTAAAATCGTCACCTAAATGCAACCGGCCGGTGTATTTTAGAAAAGAGGCAGGCCCAAAAATGGCGGTCTACTAACGTTTTAACACTTGTGCCAAAGATATGCCACAATAGGCGTTAAACAGAGAGGACTTGGGGAGGCCTTTTTTGGGTGATAGGTGGCAGACGAGCAGGCGTCGACCGATGGTAGCTAGGATCAGAACGCGCCTTCCATTCGAATCCGAGCATCTCCCCGTGTAGCAAATGGGCCGCCGGGAATCCCTTCATAGCAATATGATGAGCCGCTGGGGGACATGACCTCCCCTAGGGAAAAATCCCTAGCTACGGCAATGTGTACCTACTGTATTCTCAATTTTCATGGACTTTGCAGGTTTATGTGGAAGTATCTGCTAAACCGCCGGAGCAACCACGAGTTCTATGCGGCGAAATACCGAGCAAGGTGGGTTAATCCTCAACCGTACTGAAGGAATAGGGAACCCATCTGATTTTGAACCTTATCTGTTAAGACGTAAGAGCGAAAACCAATGAAATTTTTCAACTTTCCATAATTCCATTCCCAGTTAATATAAAGGGTTAAACACTATAACTGTCACAGAGTATAGTAAGATTAGATGACACAGATATTGTTTATTACAAGAAAAATATTTTTATTTAATTGTTCAAAAATACTTATTTTATTAATTTACACAGGTTTTTTCCTGCCTCAACGTGCCAATTATAGGCAAAGATGCTTCCTCAGATTGCCAAGGGGCCAATTCGGTAAGTCTTTTTACCTTTTATTTCTTAATACCGACCTCAATTACCCTCTTGGTTACCCTCTTTCTTTTGTAAGCCACTTGTTAGAGACAGAAACATCAAATGGTGAATTAGACGGACAGACG
Source organism: Marasmia exigua (assembly GCA_019059595.1). Taxonomy (NCBI): domain Eukaryota; kingdom Metazoa; phylum Arthropoda; class Insecta; order Lepidoptera; family Crambidae; genus Marasmia; species Marasmia exigua. Next base: position 4,632,109 of record CM032474.1, on the reverse strand, counting down.
CATGGATGACCACGATGGCGCAGTGGCTAAGGTGTGGCCCCCAAATAATAGGTTGGGGAAAAAGTCTTTGAAAAAAGCTGGGTACACAAAAAAGCTCGATATTTGGGTACCTCACGAGATCACTGAAAGAAACCTTATGAACTGTATACTCATTTGTGCTTCTTTATTACGACGTAACGAAATCGAATCATTTTTGAAGAAGCTGATAACGTGATGAAAAGTGGATCACGTACGAAAAAGGTCGTGGTCAAAGGCCGGTCAGGCTTCACAGACTGTGGCAAAACCCGGGTTAACTCGCAATAAGGTGATGTTGTGTGTGTGGTGGGATTGGAAGGGCATTATTCATTATGAGCTTTTACCACCATGCAGGACTATCGATTCTGAACTCTACTGCGAACAACTTACGAGATTAAAATAAGAAGTTGAGAGAAAACGGCCGGAATTGATCAACCACCGGGTGTGGTGTTTCATCATGATAACGCTAGACCTCATACATCTATAGCCACCCAGCAAAAATTAAGAGAGTTTGGCTGGGAGGTGTTAATACATCCGGCGTATAGTCCTGACCTTGCAACTTCAGATTTCCACCTGTTTCGGTCCCTACATAATTCTTTAGGCAGTGTTAGGTTAACACCACGAGAGGACTGCCAAATCCACTTGTCGCGGTATTTTAATGAAAGGTCCCAACATTTTTATAGCAATGGGATCATGTACCTACCTAAAAGATGGCAAAAGGTTATCGAACAAAATGGTACATACATACTTTAGTTTCATCATCATCATCATCAGCCCATTTAAGTCCCCACTGCTGGGGCACGGGCCACCCTCAATCACATAAGGGGTAATTGCCATACTCACCACGCTTGGCAGACGGGTTGGCGAGGGTTTTCATATATATGTGCAGAGTTTTCCTTCTCTAGGTTCTGATGAGCATGCCAGCAGCTTTACGTTAGTCGCCTTTTACGACACCTCGGTAAGAGTGAGGGTGGCCTATTCTACTCTGTCACCACACGGCCACGATCATACTTTAGTTTAATGTAAATAAACTATATTAATTTTTTTTATGAATTGTCTTAAAAATGCGAAGAAACTTTTTCCCCAACCTAATATATTGTGTTTGGAAGACGCGCACATAGATCATCTTATGGCAAGCGATTGCCGCCGTCCATAGAAACCCGCAACACCAGTGAAGTCACAATGCCAATCTTTAAACACCGAATTGGGTCTCCGGTACCCTCATTCACGCAGGAAACAGCTCAGACACTGCTCACGCCGTTTTGCTTTGCGACCGTGGTATCACTGCGATCAAGCCGGCCAATTCATGCCTAGGCGTATCTCCCCTCGGTGAAAATTCTCTTTTAATTGTCTTTATTTGTGATTGTAGCTTTTTATCAATAAATTCCAGTGTGAGAAGTTGACCTGCTACTTCAGGCAGTCCGGGTGGATGAATGGTCCATCAGTAAACAAGGCCAAGCTGCGGGAGGTGTTCGACATGTACGGTGTCTCGCACCCGGAGTGGGCGCCTCTCATTGAGCCGGCCAAGGCGGCCTGCGCGACTTACGACCTACCAGCTCAGGGGTACTACCTCAACTGCCCTGCCTACGACGTAGTCACCTGCTGGCTGCATTATCTGATTAAGGTTAGCACTCAACAGTTAGGTAACTGGCAAAGCTTTGGACGGTGTGCGCAACTTACGACCTGCCTCCTCAGGGGTGCTACTTCAACTGCCCTGCCTAAGCGTGTAATTCCCAGACTGTCGCTTCAGAGTACGGGGTACACTTGAATCATTCTCCAGGATTCGGAAAGTCTGGTAATTATAATCAAGCAACTGCAGTCTTCTTCGAAACGACGGGAGAAACAGACAGAATGGAACACGCTTACCTGTTCAGTATCATCATCTCAAATATTGTAAATATCCACAATTTTGAGAAACTATCCGAGACGTGCAGGTTTCCTCACGATGTTTTACCTCACCGCCGAGGTGATGGTCATGCATGCTCGGGTTCGAACCTACGATCTTCCGTATGGAAGACTTGTGCTTATGCACTGAGCTACCACCGTTCCACGATATCTATATGAGAGTTTTAGGTTCAGTATTGAGTTTTCTCACTAAAGAGGTTTGGCTATTTTTCTATGGATTCAGGATCCACAATTTTTTACCCGACTACGGCGAAGCAAAAAGGGAGGTTATTTTTTCTAAAATCGCGGCCATGAATGAAATCTTAATAATTCGATAGATCAAATGAAAATATTTATCTACATCGAAAATAAATTTAATTTGCCTAATTTAAAGCACACGTTACGACCGAATCGGAGTTTCCCTTCTCTTTCACACGCGCTGTGTGTCTCCTTTGTTTGGATGCGACAGGTATATTCTCGTTCGTTAAGGGACGGCTTTAAGTTAAGCCACCAGGTTCCACAGTTTGCGTGGGAGTGCTTTCATAACTCGAGGGTCGTTGCATAGATTAATATGTATATCTGAAATAGAGTGCTAACTTCACGTTTTTTCTGCTTCCCGGCGACCGTCGCTCCGCTCTGGTAGACACGAATGACAACAGCCTCTTATCTTTAAAACTTAGTACAAAAGTTTAAAATATATGGAAACAGACGCCACCTAGTGTTTTTGGTGTCACATCAAAGCGTCGCCATTTGAAAAAAAAAAAACAAACAAACCATACAGTAACACTTTTGTTCTAAGACGACACCCCATGGGTCGTTGTGTGTGATCGGTGGTTCAGTTTGCAATTTTATTTCTAAGAAACTCCTTTGATCTTTGGAAATCAGAAATTAAGTTATAGGTTTCATTTATTGATTTTTTTTCGTTCTCAGAAGTCGGTGATTTCTTTACAGTCATGAGAATGAAACCTTCTTATGCTATGCTGTGCTATCTGGCCTTTTCAGAAACATAAGATTAGTTACTCCTTCAAATGTAGGTACCCAAACGTTATAAAATTTGGATAGAGTCCGCGCCATGAAAGAAGTAGATATCTATCGCGTTAAATCACGGAACTAAAATTTGAGGTTCCTTGTGTCAATGAGCATAAAGCTCAAAATTGATTTTTTATGGCGACTCAAGCGCGCTTTTTATGGGATTTTGGTAACGTGGACTCTAATAGAAGTATCGATATTGTGCGCATGATCTGCTCGTTTTTTTATGGGATTGGACGAGAGACTGATCACCTGCTAACCTCTAAACTCCCCTTCCCCACGAATGGACCCCTCATTGTCTGTGAGGCCGTGGTATCACTCCAGTCAAGCCGGCCTATTCATGCTAAAGCTAGGATCTCCCACCTTGAACCTTAACCTGAATGTGACTTAATTTTTCCAGAACGCCAAGTCGTCGCAGTGGTCCACGTCGCCCAAGTGCGAAAACGTGCGTCAGTTCGCCTCCTCCTGCCCCATGTGCCCATCGGAATGCTTCACACCACAAATTCCCATAGGCTCCTGTAACGCCTGCTATGCGTTACCACGCTCGCCATAAAATAATTGATACTCGGAAGTTATTTATATACATCATGTCGGGTAAGTATGCTCGTCAGTTGACTATGAATAATGATAATAAATATTAATAATAATAAAATTATTTTATTGTTTTATTTACTTTCAACACGGACCTGCCTGCGTGAATTCGACTCTCACTTTACCGGTTTATTTGGCTTAAAAATGCTCTTCTAAAAATGGCGCCCAACGTGGTGGTGTAATAAATCAGTGTTTATAGTTCTGCGTTAGTTATTGGAGTACGTTATGAAATTGATTACAAATAAATTGCAATTTAGTTTAATTATTATTTCAGTTTAATAATTTATTTATCATTTAATCGTTATTTAAAAATGTTAAGATTCAGTGTTGCTTTTGACCTAAACCTAGTGATCAACTTTAAATTAAGAGTCATTATTTGTATCTCGTTGTTATCTTCCCTCGGATTCTTTTATTTTACTGAATATTGTAATTCTAAGATAATATAATTTTGTATGTCATCAAAGTAAATTTGCATTGGATTATTCTCACTTCTTTTCGCTAAACAAGATGTCAAAACGTTTCATCAACCTGACGTCACGTCCGTTCGGTTATCGAGCGCCGGCCATCCTCCCACGGTTTTCCCCGCGTGATATAATTACGTCTTCCCCGGCACAGCGCATGCTCGAGCCTTGGGCCTGCGCGCCAACCGGGCTATGACACCTGTCAAAAACATTCAGTACCATCCCTGGCACCTTTGACGTCATTACACTAACCAAACTTTGGAAATCCCGACCGCACTGGCTGAAAAAAACATGTGAATTTTAGGTAACAATACTCCTTTTTCATCTTGTTCATTTTTTAAGACTAATTGACAATCGCGTAGTCGGCGTCGTTCTTTTGTCTTCGCCTTTAAAAACAAAATGTGATTTTTTTACTCAGTATCAATTTTACGGCTTTAACAATGATCTTTTGAAGAATATTTCCATTAATTTTTAAATTATTACTCGGTGTGCTTAAAAATAGTCAAGTTGGAGGTATCGACGTGGGGGTGAGTACGTAGCTATGTGTCTTGTCCTTCGTGAGGAACATGCCCTTGATAATATCGTTCTATTTATAGCCGAGATGAGATTCTGATGGAATTATCAATTACTCGGGTGTAATTGCGCTTGCCTTGTGACCTTTGCGGGATGTGTACCAACCTAGTGCAAGTCGTTAAATGATAGATTAATGATAACTATCGAGTCGTGTGTGGCGATTAATTAATCGTGATTGAAAGATAACAGTCGACTTTATAGGAACTCGATAGGGAATGATAAGGCGTTTATGTTTGTTTCGGAAATGTAGCCAAGTTCTTAAATCAATACATATAGGTAGGTACCGGTAATAAAAAAAAAACAACACAACTTACAACCTAACACAAATTAATCCAAAGCGCAGTATAAGATTAGGATACTTACATTATTATCTTACATTGAAAGACGGTTTCAAGGAAGACTAAGAATTGTCCATCTACTTATGTATGTACTTGTTTATCTTATAAATATCGCACCAAATATACATTAGTCATTTCTACCATTACCGACGAAATCGACACGTTTCGGAAATTATTCTGAAAGTGTACTTAATCATTATCTTGTTTAGTCTGGTTCCTGTATGGGTTGCGAAGGTCGCTTCATTGTTCGTATTACAAGACTTCCCAAATCCTGGATCATGGTCCCAGAATACCCCGAGCTACGAAGCGACAGCTTTGGACACAACTGGGAATGACACCCTAAGATAATGATTACAGCTTATTTGATTTATTAAGACACAAGACAGGTTATAATCAAAGATTGCAACATTATATTAATTAGGCTATACTTTGCTTTCTTCGGCGCTACAACCCTTTGTGGATCTTGGCCTCTTCTACTATGGACTGCCCAGCGCGATCCCTGGCTCCCTGATCCCTGGCTGTCCGTCTCTAGTTCGTTAACTGTTTCATGGCCCTTGCACCGTCTCTTGTTCGACCTTCCCCTTGGTATCTTCCGCTGCGGCTTCCAGTCGGTCATTATTTTAAGTTAGGGCATACTTAGGTGCTAAAGTATAATTTAACCAACAACTTGTATCCTAGAATGAATATGACACATTTTTTATGAATTGAAAATATTATTACGTTACTCAAATTCAAATAATTCTTTATTTGTCTAGGCTTGGATAGTCTAGGCTAGGATCTTCTCGATATATATATCGAGAAGATCCGGCAAGAAACTCGCCAGTTACTCTTTATTAATCGCCAACTTTTTACAATGGTTTATTATCCTCATACCAAGTCATACAGTCTAATGTAACACAAAATAGAATGAAGCAAATTAAAAGCTAAATATGAGGTAAACCGAAGCGGAACAGTCCCCAAAGGTGGCACCTGTTCACAAGTATGACGTATGTGTCAGCCATCATTTCACTCAACCATATTAGAGGGAATACTGTGTCTCTATTGGTGACAACGGTAATACCATGACTTTCCTCCTCATGAATACATCAAGATCAGGGTAGTTCTGTACCAGCTCGTTGTAGATAAAACTTTTTTTTTGTCAATACTATGTGTTCAATTATTATTTACATCTTGTGGTCAATAAGTGATTTCATCAGCATCAGCCCGGTAGTACCCACTGCTGAGTATAAGCCCCCTATCCTTTACGCCAATGTACCCGGTCTTGAGCCGCTCGAATCCATGTAGTCCCCACGATTTTGGTGATGTCATCGACCCATCGTGACACTGGACGACCCGAATTTCGTATGCCAGTTCTAGGACACCATTCGGTCAGGATTTTACTCCACCTGCCATTACTGCGCTAGATAAGTGTCCAGCCAAATTTGACTTTAGTTCTTTCAGTCTAAATAAACTATTTACTTACTTATCATCCGCTTGATGTTACATCTTCATCATCATCACTTTGATCCTAATCCCAAGGTATATCCATCAGATCTTGTCATTCACACCGATATGAAAGGCCGATCCTGTGCCTCATCCAGGTCTTTTGCCGCTCTGTACATGTCGATCCATCTCTATTTTGGTTGCCTTGTCGTGACTTGACTTAATGTCCTGATAGGCTAGAGGGAGCCGTGTGGTCCCCGGCAGAGTAGAAAAGGCCACCCTCACTCTTACCGAGGTGTCGTAAAAGGCGACTAAGGTAAAGCTGCTGGCATGATCATCAGCACCCAGAGAAGGAAAACTCTGCATTTATATCAAAACCCTCGCCAACCCGTCTGCTAAGCGTGGTGAGTATGGCAATTACCCCTCATGTGATTGAGGGAGGCCCGTGCCCCAGCAGTGGGGACTTGAATGGGCTGATGATGAGGCCAGAGGGCGTCCACATGACCTCGCCATATTTTTTTATATGAGGTGGCAGACAAAATCTAATCACCTGATGGTAAGTAATTGCCGTTGCCCATGGACACCCGCAACACCAGTGGAGTCACAAGTGCGCTGCTAACCTTTAAACCCCTCCCTCGGATTGGGCTTCCGAAACATCACGGAGCGAAACACAGCACAGTCGTTGTTTCACGCCGGTATATCGCTCCGGTCGAGTCGACCCATTCATGCCGAAGAGTGGCTCTCCCACGGTCAAAACAGTGCTATTTCATTGAACACAAACATGTTTTTCCCGTACATTCTAGAAAAACAGCAGAAGGCAACCCTTTGTTTGGGCGAGCACCGGTCATAATATTTTTCATAACATTGTTAATTTATTCCGTGCTAAGCATTTGCATGTTAACGACGCTTCGAGAATCGACCTAATTGTTCGAGAGGCTATCTCCTGTGTTAGGACTGAGATTTACCATTACCTACTTAGGTAAGAGCAGCTTTTTGTGACTTTGTGATCTTCTTACATTGTTTAGCGCTGGTGTCTTGAATATTCCACGACTTTAACCTTCTTTTATTATAAATCATGGGCTAAGGTTTTTACCTTACTAAAGCTCAAGCCGTCAAGGTCCAATACCGAATGTTAAAACCACGAATTTAAAAATGTGTAAAATAATATTAAAGGCAAAAGGACCCTTAATCTTACCTGATGGTGTTTCATCATTTGGCTAGTCTATCGATCTACTCTTTTGAAAGTATCATTGAATCATAGTATGCTAGAGGCGAACAAGCAAGCGTACCAGAAGTAAATCGCCGCCGCCCAAGAACATCTGTGAGATCAGAGAGGTCGCTAGTGCGTTGCCGGCCTTTTAGAAAGACCCTATTATCTCTAAAAGAGTTCCATCTTGTCGATTTCTTTCGACTAAAAATCTTTCATCCCTATTCTAGTCAGTGTTGCCACTATCTAATTGAATTGTCTTTTTGAGGGCGGCTTTTTTTTTTTCAAATTAAGACGTGGTAGTAATAATTTTGCATTTTAAATAGCGGTCTTTCGACCTATTCGACGACCCGTTTGTACTAATGGTAGTGAACGCTGCCTCTGGTGCAAAGGTTGCGGGTCCGACCCTCACTCAGTACAAACATTTCTGTGCATGAACGTGTCTGTTAGTATTGGTCTGGGTGTTTTCGAAGTACTAAGTATTTACAAAAGTATTAAATGTAGATATATATTTGTAATTCCGCTGTTGATTCTGATATCCGTAACACAGGTGCTTGAGCTACCTATCTCAGACTCAGATCAATGTTTGTGATATTGTGAAATATTTATTATTAATTGTCCGAGCTGAGAGGACAATACCTTTAACCCTCAACGAGTTCTGCATACAGATAAGTTTGAAAACTGCCTTGGAACTAATTTAATAACATCCTTCTGTAGGCTTCTTTAAGTTTTATTGAACGCCACGACTGCCCATCTTAAAGTATGTTATTAGATACATTTTATAGCTATGCTATAGACCGCTAAAACGCCCTGGTGGTCTAGTGGTTTAAGTACCGGGCCGTGATCTCGAGGTTCTGGGATCGACTCCCGGGTCGAGCGAAAAGTATGTTTCGAATTTTTCAAACATAGCTTGGGTTTGTGATCACCAATCCGCATTTGGCAAGCTTGGTGATTAAGCCTAATCCAATCATAGTAGCGATGACTTCATTTCTATGATGGAGGCCTTTGCCCTGCAGTGGGACAGTTTATAGGCTGATATCTTACTAAAGACCGTGCGGAATGAGACAGTACAGTGGGAAAGCGGACCCTGATCTCCTAAGTGGAAGCTTATGACGCAACCGGTATTTAACGCTAAGATGATGAGGATGATGATGATTACATTTGTAGGTATTTTAGTTTTATGTCTTATTGAGTAAATCAGTGCCGACTGATGCTTCCAAGCAGGTTCTCGGCCCCTCTTTAGCCTGTTTCGACCCTTCGGGTTAGGGTTGCTAAATGGTCGGAAATTTGCGGGATTCTCTGGAATTTTTGTATGTACTACCGACTTCAGACAAAGTGAAAAAAAAATTCTTCGATTGAAAAAGATATCTGAACTTATGAATTGAAAATTGTTTTTCGCTGATCTGATACTGTACTAAATAAAATCCCGAAAATGGGTAATTGCTCCCGGCAGTAGGAAGATTCGATCTGGTAACCCTACTCCAGATGTCGGCCTCCTTTAATCCACGCCACTTGTCATCTTGTGTATATATTGTGGATATATTTTTTCCAGGCGGTTTTTATTGTAGTTCTTCCAACGCATTTCGGGTCTCCTTGGTGGTCGTTTTTGATCTAATAGTCGTCATTGGAGTCGCTTCCTCTAAGGGCTTCACTTTTTTTAGTGCCGGATATTTCACTCAAAATATGTACTTAAACTCACACCGTTATTTTTATCGCTTACATATGTATGATGATGTAGCCTCGCTATGTATACTCTACCGCCTATACTATGGAGAATGCTCTGAGGAATTGTTCGGACTGATCCCTGCCGCTTAATTTCGCCATCGTTCCACTCGACGACAGTTCCATCGACATCATCTGGATGGTTGGCAGTCTTCAACTGTGCGCTTCTCCAGAAATGTTCTGCCTCGTACGATAAAACTATGGAATGAACTATCGCCTGCGGTATTTCCGGACAGATACGACCTGCAAACCTTCAAGAAAAGAGCGTATTCCTTTTTAAAAGGTCGGCAGCGCACTTGTGACTCCTCTGGTGTTGCAGGTGTTCATGGGCGGCGGTAATCGCTTACCATCAGGTGATCCGTCTGCTCGTCTGCTCCCTATCCCATAAAAAAAATATATACCTCGAAAACTACATAATAGGTATCGTGAATGAAGTTCATTTCCCACGTTTGTTCAACAAAATAAGCGATAAAAAACTGCTGTACCATACATTATTGCCGGATGTATATTCTATTTTGTATGGAACAGGTGTTTTTTGGCTCATTTTGTTGATCTAATGTGCTTTTCGAGATGTAAACGATAAAAAAAAACCATCCAAGTACGAAACGGAATCGCCCATGAAGGGGTTGACCCGCACGCATGGGTTTAATGAAAAAAAAAATTGAATTAAAGTTCTAAGTATAATGTAATCATGAATGTAAAAAAACAATTTGGCAATTTTTTTTTATATTCCTAGTTTTGTGCAAAAATCGTAATGCAGTTAACAAAATACATCTATTTACTAAGTTTCAATGATATAGTTCTTATAGTTTCGGAAAAAACTGGCTGTGACATACGAACGGACGGCCAGACAGACATGACAAATCTATAAGGGTTCAGTTTTTGCCATTTGGCTACGGAAACCTAAAAAATAACGGTGGATATTTTTTTTTACTTATAGTTACCTAATCAAATCCATATCTGCTCTTTGGCTGTCCTTGAAACCTTTTGAAAAGGGTGAATCTAATTTATCGATATTTTATGCCACAAGCATCTAGGTAAGTTTCTTCGTTACAGGTGTCCGGCCATAGGGCATGAGTTAAAGTTTGATGGAAGCCTTGTACTGCTATTATTTATTAAAGGCTTAACGTTCTTGACAGCCTTTATTACGTCCATCCATCTTTCTATTTTCTGTTTTCGTGACTTACCATAATCATTTCAAAATGTATAATTTATGACTTTTTTCGATAATTGCTTATAGTCCTCAAATCCTCTGTTTTGGTCCGAGTGCCGGCCAGAAAATGTTTTGCCATAGTCGGTAGGACTTGTCCCCCTGAATATTTATTACTGAGGCAACAAAACTGTGGGGTAAAATTAAGTACTTAGCTAAAAAAAGTTTTTGTTAGCTATTTAGTTTTCAGTGAAACACAAACATTTGTTTTTTTTTTTAATTTTTGTCAAATCTTGAAATTTGAACATCAGGGGGACGAGTCCTAACAGAAGCTAACAAACTATTGAAAGAAAGAAAGAAAGAAAGAAAAATCGTTTATTTTTGCACATTTACACAGTTCTCACTACATACATGGTTCAAAAGAATGTACAAAAAAATAGGTCCCCGCTCAGCATGTGCTGTGGCCGACAACCTCAGCGCTGATCTTCCGCGGGTGCCTTTTTTAATGTAAAATATAAAATAAAAATAAAAAACAAAAAACACACCAACACAACAACAATACACACTAAAAAACAAGAAAAAACATTAATTAAAACACATTATCTGCACATAACCGAAATAAGCAAATAAATAAATATATACACATATATACACGCATATAAAAAAAAAACAGAAATAATTCCCATTAAATATGGATATGAACAATAATTAGATACTGTAATAAAATATATAAAAACAACCATATTATATATCTATATTATATGTTTAACTTTAGTATAAATAAATGGTGCTGCCGTATGCATCATGTATCTTTCTGTATGCTCAAAATATAAATTTTAAAATTTGCTTTGAATGTTTTGCTATTATTTGAATTTCTGATTGGTGGAGGAATATTATTCCAGCACCTAGTTGCAGCATATTTAAAACTGCCTCGGAATGCAGCAGTTTTATGACTGGTACAAATAAGACGATCAGGTATTCTAGCACGGCTGGTGAACTTTAATTTTTCATACAGATATGATGGGCTTTTAGTTTTAATTACATTATACAAAATAGTTGCAAAGTGAAGTGTACGCCTAGATTTCATATTTAATAAACTACTATTGTTCAGGTAAGGAGTAATATGCGCTCTAAGAGGAATAGAAAAGCAAAATCTTGCACAGGAGTTCTGTACACGCTGGATCAGGCTTTTTGTACGGGCTAATAGGCAGTGACCTATGACTACATCAGCATAGTTTAATTTGGATAATATCAGTGATTCACACAAGTAGATTCGTGATTCCGTACAAAGATAATCTCGCAACTGATACAAAACCTTCAGACGATAGTAACAATTTCTTACTACTTCCTTAACATGAGATTCAAATTTTAGGTTTACATCCATAACAACACCCAAATTTCTGGCTTCTGTTATTTGCTCAATTCGAACATCCCTTATCCTAACGTCTAATCTCTGAGCATCAATATTAGCTATTTGAGTTTTTGTACCCATAATCAGAAATTTAGTCTTATTTGGGTTTAACATAAGGCCATTCGCATGAGACCACTCCGCTACACTATCTAAGTCCCTGTTTATTCTACCAATGGTCGCATCTACATCACAAGGCTTAAATGTTCTATATATTTGCAGGTCGTCCGCATACATATGATACTCACTGTAATTTATGCACTTCGGTAGATCTGTTGTATAAAGAATGAAAAGAATCGGTCCCAATATAGACCCTTGGGGTACTCCTTTATTAATAGGTAAATTACTAGAAAAAATCTTAGAACCATCATTCAATGTTACTAACACTCTTTGAGAACGACCCGTGAGATAGCTGGAAAACCATTTCAATGAAGTAGCATCAAACCCATAGTAAGCGAGTTTTGCTATAAGTAAACTTGAATTGACAGTGTCAAATGCCCGTGAGTAATCCAATAAGACCAAAATTGCTGCTTCACCTATATCCCGACCTTCCAATATGTCGTCCATCACATCCAAAAGTGCAGTGGCCGTACTTCTACCTGTTCGAAAACCAGATTGCTTAGCGGGTAAAATATTATTGATATTCAAATACTCTACTACTTGTCTACAAACAACTTTTTCTAAATTGATACTTGTTTTTATTGTTTGCACGTGAATCGTATAATCTGGAACATAGTGAAGCGTCAAAGATATTACGGTTCCTTTTTATGAATTTGCATATTTCTAAAATGTATATGGAAGTTAGGGTCAAAATCTCAAGCTCTTTAAAATGGGGTCTGCAAGTCTCCATTCCGCCTATGTTAACAATTATTCTTACGCATTTTTTCTGTAAAATGAATATGTCATTCGCGTCTGTGCAGTTGCCCCATAGAATAATGCCGTAGCTGATCCATGAGTGCGCATACGCATTATACGCTGCAAGAGCAGTTTTTTTGTCGGTGTTTAATTTTAATTGTAGGAGCGCATAACTGAAACGTGATAATTTATTTTTAATTTTTTCTATGTGGATTTTCCAACTTAGATGGGAGTCTATTTCTAAGCCTAGTATATTGCAGCTATTGGTTTTCTAAATGTTAGTATTGTCAACTTGTAGATGAACATTTAGCGGCAGTTTTTGGTATGGTCTGAATTCTAATAATCTTGTTTTGGAGTAATTAATTAGTAAATTATGTGCATCTAGCCATTTGTTATTTTTTTGGAATATCTGTTTTGCTTCTATCTTCTATTAATTTCTGTAAGTTGTCGAATTTGAAAAGTAACGAAACGTCGTCTGCGAATATGACACTAGGGGTGTTCATGATATTAGGCAGGTCATTAATATACGCCAAGAAGAGCACGCATCCTATAACGCTACCTTGGGGGATTGAATTGTTCACTATGATCGGGTCCGATCTATATTCTTTTATTTCTCCTGTCAAGCGATTCTAATGAGTGATTTGTACATATTGTTTCCGGTCCTTTAAGTAAGATTAGTAGGTAGTATTTGGGAATTCGAATTCACTTTTATCACTAAGCCACAAAAAAAGGGAATTAGAATCTCTAATCGCGCGGCGATTGGCGATTCTAATTCCCTTTTTTTTTGTGGCTTAGTGATAAAAGTTAATTCGTATTCCCAAATACTACCTCCTTCCTATTACCTACCTAATACTGCCTCCGGTATAATAGTAACTGTAATAGCAAGTATTCAACAAATCATGTTTCTTTCATAATTGCATAATAAGATTTTGCGTTCCTGTTTCAGTCAACAAGCATAGGTAATGCCTTACTCATGTTCAAATTACTGTGTATGTACGTGCGTGTGTGTGTACCTACATGTATTAGACACTTACCTAAATTGGAGCATAACTCATGTCTGAAAAAGATTGACTAGGTAACTAGTGGCAGTTTGCTCAAGGTTTGTTCTAGCCTGTTTGGTCGTATCAATATGACTTTATTTATGGACTAACAAGTTGCATCGTATATTCTTTTAGTTCTCAAAATATTGGTAGCCAGATTTAAAATTGTGCAAAATTTTGTGGTATGCTCTAGCCCGTTTGGTCGTACCGAATCTGTTCCACAACCAGATTTACTAACCACGTTGTGCTGTTCTTCCAAACTGTTTCAAAAATGTTAGGCACCTAGAATTGACACCTTCGCATAGCATTTAAGAACGTAATCTGTCATGCTTAGCGGCCGTTTGCTCAAGGTTCATTCTAGCCCGTTTGGTCGTACCCAACATTTGTACTCCAGTAGGATTTACTTAGCATATTGTGGCTTTCTTCCGAATTGTTTCCGAGAGGCACCTAGAACCACTAGCACGTTAACAAATAATCAGCCCGTTTGGTCGCACCAATATTTTTGATAAGAATTTACGAATCACTTTGTGAAATTCCACACTAGTTCAGACGTATTGATACCTAGAACCAAAAACCTTCACTAGGTTATCTGTAATCTTCCTACTCGTGTCGCTGTCCCGCTTGTAATGAACTTAAACTATAATAATACAGCGAAACGTTCTCTTACAGTCGCCTGCAATGAAATGAAAACACATGGTCTCTTAAGACCGAACAATAAGGTTCATATTCGAAGGAGATTGTATACTTGTTAGTGCACGTAACTGTACTGTAGGCATTTGTTTGCATTCTACATACTTTTGCTGCGTCAAGAAATATATGGTTATAATGCTACGATGTCACTATTGCATAAAGGTAGACTCCATTAAAAGCGATGCTATATTAATTTTGTATGACGCAAACTATAGCACTGTGTTTGTTACTGCAATTTTTCGTATAGCATGCGCTGGGTTGCAGTCCTAAGCATTTCCTGTTGGTAAAATGATATTTTAGCTAGTTAATAACCATACTATGACTTTGCTTGTTGATTACGATGTAAACCTGAAGTAACTAAATGCTAAATATATAATAAATACATATATAGTATACACCATGTTATTCCTGGGGCACGGTTTCACTATGATCTAGGAATTGGGGAGTCTGGTAGTTACAATGAACTGACCACCGTCTGACCTTTCCAACTCTTAGACAGGAGAACCAGCCTACTGAATTATGATTACACGCTCAGAATCATTATCTCAACCATTGAAAAACTATCCGAAACGTGTAGGTTTCTCACCGTCGATTTAGTGACAGAAATAAGCACATACATTTAGGTGTACAAGTAAAATTGAATAATCCTGCAGCGCATGCCTGGATTTAAACCCCTGACCTCCCGTTATGACGGTGCACGTTTTTAACCACTAGGCTATAATCACTACTTACGTAGGTATTCCACTTCTACGTAATATAAAATTTTATAGTGGTATAAAAGTACCTAATAATAATAATAGTCCATTTCGACCGTAGGAGAGCCAAGCTTCGGCATGAATGGGCCGGCTCGACCGGAGTGATACCACGGTCCCACAGAAAACCGGCGTGAAGCAGCGCTGTGCTGTGTTTCGCTGCGGGAGTGAGGGTACCGGAGGAGGGTTTAAATGTTGGCAGCGCACTTACGACTCCACTGGCGTCGCGGGTGTCCATGGCGGGCGGCAATTGCTTACCATCAGGTGATCCGTCTGTTCGCCTGCCTACTTATTACATAAAAAAAAGGTTCTCCTGGTCGAATTACGGCTACGGCGACCAATCTCAAGGATCAACCATCTTCGCAGGGCATGTTATAGTGCACAAGTGTGTGCGCAAAGCACAAGTGCGTAAGGGAATACCCTTACGCTCATATTCCGATGGGACAGCAGGTCTGACACGACCCGAGAGGATTGGGTGCAGGAGGCTTAAAGTGTTTTCCAAGGCACGGGGGGTACCAGACCGCCAAACTTCCAGACTCCGGGCTGACACTGAGAAATTCATGACAGAAACACTCAGGTACAAATGTTTAACCCGACCCCGGAATCGAACCGAAGACCTCTTGCGCAGCCGTCCCCCGAGCGCGACTCACTAGCCACTGGGTCACGGTGGTTGTCGAGGAGAGTATACCTGATCCCTAACTAAGATATGTTACGATGTTTTCCCTTTACCACCGACTTATTGGTAGACGTGAGCACATACTCGTACGCATACTCACTGTGCTGTCATCGCTACTTACGTACACCACTTTTTTATGTGATAGGTGGCACATGGAAAGACGGATCACCTGATGGGGAGCAATAGCTGCCACTCATGGACACCCGCAACACCATCGGTGTGCTACCAACCTTTGAAACCCTCCTTTTCCCCGAATTGGGTCTCCGGTACCCTCACTCACTCGACGAAACATAGCACAGACGCTGCTTCACACCGGTTTTCTGTAAGGCTGTGGTATCTCTCCGGTCGATCCGGTCCATTCATGCCGAAGCGTGGCTCTCTCAATTGTGAACTTCAATGTATTACCTAATTTTCTTTATTTACACTCTGGTGGTATAATAATAATTGTGGCAAACAACATTCCGTTCCGTTCCGTGGGAGAGCCATGCTTTGACATGAATGGGCCAGCTCAACCGGAGTGATACCACGGTCTCACAGAAAACTGGCGTGAAGCAGCACTGTGCTGTGTTTCGCTGCGTGAGTAAGGTTACCGGAGGCCTAATATGAGGGAAAGGAAGGGTTTAAAGGTTGGCAGCGCTACCTATATGTCATGTTAATTTATAGCCTTGTGGTATAAAAACAATCATATGGTAAAGATGTTAATGGAGTATACCTGACCCCGAACTAAAGTATGAACAATGTTTTCCCTCTATGTATTTTTTATTTAATTCATACTCTTGTGATAGTAAAAAATGTGTGGCTAATAAGCATATACCTGTTCCCAAACTAAGGATTTCCTGTTGTAAATTAATAGATTTATTACACACAAGACCTACGGGATAGGTGGTAAGTACCTACATTTATTTTCCTAAATTGTATTTAGCATCATTTCCGTAATTGCTAACTCTTAGAAAAAATATTTATTCAGCGCTGGTCAACATTTTCAGGGTTTTAGTAACATTTTGTTTACTGGTTGATTCGAGTGCCCTACATTTTGTTGTATTGATTGAAAGTAATGCTATAGGTACAACAAATGTTGAGCGCCTCATTGCTTACCATTCAATATTTTTTAAATAAATTGAGACTTTTCAATCAATAAAATATCATTACTTCAGTGCTGCCCCGTTGTAATAGTACCTATAACCTTCGTCGTCATCTTCGCCGTCATCTTCTCAAAGCCGACGCTTCGAAGCCCGGGGTACTACTACCTACCTATCGTCACCTTTAAGTGCTATTTTTGCCGTAACCACGAAGATCCACTGCGTAGAAATAATGTTCGTAAGTTTTATCTATTATTCACTTTATTTGTGTGTTTTTTTTATATTCTAACTATTTTAGTGACTTAACCACTTGTCTTGTTTTAGGTCGGACGTTGAATATTATAAAACCAAGTCCGCCGCTAAATCGCGCAAAGTCCTCAACAAGGAGGACTTTGGTTCTGAAGACGAAACAATCAACAAACCGTAAGTACCTAAACAGTTAATACAGTGACTTGCTTATCCTATGCGGATGGGTGGGTATTAACGAATGCTTTGGATTACTCAATTATTACTCTTACAATGTTAATTTACGATTATGAGTTTTCAAAACATATCTTTCTGTTTTCTATAGACCAAGCCAACGATCACGAAACCTGACCAAGAAACAGTTGTATGAATCAGACGAGGAGAGCTCGAATAAAAAGTGAGTTTTCACAATGGTTTTTTTATGTTGTATTACAATTGCCTTTCAGCTTAGAGTTTAATGTATTAATATTTCATCTAAAATTACAGATCCGCGACGAGAGACCCACGACCAAGAAAAGTGATAAAGAAGTCGGTGTACGAGTCGGACGACGAGGAATCGAATTTACCGTAAGTTTTAACAGTTTATTTAATGGTTATCCTGAGTCATGGGTTCGATCTCAACTCAGAATTTATATTTATGTGATAAGTGTTTCTGTTTATTTCAATATTTGTGTCAGTTTATTAACATTTCATGGATAGTAATATATTAATTATAATTAATAATTAATTTATGTTTATTTGAATAAGTGGAAACTTAACTTAAATTGTAATGTAACTCTAGATGTACTGTGTGTTTCCCTAACATTAAATAGATAAATTTATAATACCTTCATTTACCTTAAACCCTTAAGCTGTGTATCACAGAATCAGATTAATGTAGGTATGTGATTTTGTCTGATATTTATTATTTATTTTTAACCGAGGTCCATTTCTTGATTTCAGCACAAATAAAACGGTGAAGAAGCCTGCTCCTAAACGAGGAAGACCTGCCGGGTGGAAACTAGACTTCGACGACGAGGCTGAGGAGATCAAAGCCAGCCGCACGCGCAAGCCAGTCAACCCTCTCCAGTCCGTGCTGACGCGTCGCGTGGCCGACGGGTGTCTGCGCCGCACTGCCTCGCTGCCGGGCGACCTATTTGTGGAGCTGCGGCTGTACAATAGCAGCGACATAAAGTGCGTGGAACCCAAAGATCGTTGGCAACACTCAGTCTTGTCGTTGAAGTACCAGACTGACTCCGAGGCTGATGAATTGGAGCTACTGCGCCAGTTCATCAAACGTGCCCGCAGGGACTTCGTTGAAGAAGGGACGTTCTTCGCCGACAAAAAAAAATAACTTTTTTTTTATATTGTATTTTTTTTAATATATTAACATTTTTTATTAGATTATTTTTGATTATTCTAACCGGTGTCCAGCCTATTTATTATCTTTTTTAGTTTTGCTCAGTTTTACAAAATGTCGAAAAGGTCGATATATTGCACAGTGTGTGATGTATCTGTAAGAAGTAATGTTTTTTCTGCTCATTTAAAAAGTACATTACATAAAAATAACTCCGCTATCGAATTAAGTGATGGTATAGAAAAAATATGTAGCGCGTTCCGTAATCGAATCGCCTCGTATCGCCTGCGCGATAGCGCTGCGGAAACGCAGATGCCGTTTGAATTTTTACGCGGCTTGCGCGCGCGCCTGCACCAGCTTTTACAAGCGCGACAATTGACTTTTAATAGTATCAAAGTCAATTTTGAACTATTTGCCGAATTTAGTCTTCAAAGTAAAGACAGTAGTGAAATTAAATCTTTTGCTACAGAAAACATCACTATACATAAAGGTTTTGATTTTGAGGAAATTTTTACCCAATTATTGAGTATTTTATCTAGTAAAATTGATGAATTTCAAGAACGCGATAGCGGTTGGTTATTTTTACGTAATTTATACTTAGAAATTAATATCAATAAGTACAATCCTCTTAGAGCATCAAAATTTATTGATTTACCGCAAGCTTTGAAACTCAAACGGGCTTGCATTAATATTCAGAACAAAGATCAATTTTGCTTTCTGTGGAGTATAATGGCTGCTCTATTCCCAGCTCAAAGAAATGCACATCGAACTTCGTCTTATCCGCATTTTAAGAGCGTTCTAAATATAAGAAATATGTCATTTCCAGTCAATTTTACCGACATTAAAACATTTGAAAGAAATAATCCTAGTATTAGTGTTAATGTGTATGGACTTAAAAATAAAACGAGCATAGTAGGACCCCTATATCGCACTCAAAGTAGGAAAAAAAACCATATAAATTTGCTGTTCATTGAAAAAGGAATTCTTACACATTACTGCTTGATAAAAAACTTGAGCCGTTTGATGAGATCTCAGCTAACTAAACACCACAGTAAAATATTTTTTTGTGACGATTGTATGATGTTTTTTGATAATGAACCTAAATTCGATGCTCATGTTTGTGGTGGTGTCGCAACTGTTTTGCCGAAGCGGGGCTCACTCATTCAATTTAAAAATTATGAAAAAATGCAAGACATGCCTTTTGTAATTTACGCGGATTTTGAGTCATTATTGCAGGTCAGTTTGGACGGCCCTAGTTCAACTTGTACGGAAACATTCCAAAAACATATTCCGGCTGCATTTGCTTATTATGTAGTATGCTCATATGATAGTTCCTTAAATCGTTACGTGTCTTACCGTGGTAAAAACTGTGTAGAGATATTTATTGAAAAACTTAAACAAGATATATTTAAAATATTTCAATATTATAAAAAAACAATGCCAATGAAAAAAATGACTACTGAGGAAAACGAGTCTTTCTGTTCAACAAAATTCTGTTATCTTTGCAATCAAATGTTATTTGATGATAGAGTTAGAGACCACTGCCATCTTACGGGGAAATATCGCGGCGCTGCACATTCGTATTGCAATCTGAAATATCGCTTACCTCAATTCGTACCAGTGTTTTTTCACAATTTGTCTGGCTACGACAGCCACTTATTTATATCTCAGTTAGGACAAACATCGGGACCAATAAAAGTTATAGCTAAAAACAAGGAAAACTATATATCGTTCACTAAATATTTTACAAGTGAGGATAATGCTTATATGGCAGTGCGCTTTGTGGATTCGTTTAAGTTTTTAGGCACAAGCCTCGATAAATTAGTATCTAGCTTAAACACCGAAGATTTTCAGCATTTATCAAATATTTTCCCAATTAAAGAACAGTTTGAACTGTTAAAAAGAAAAGGAGTGTATCCGTATGAATACATAACCAACTGGGAATCATATAAAGAAAAAAAATTACCATCGCGTGAATGTTTTTATAGTAGTTTAACTGAATGTAGTATTTCAGAGTCAGATTATGAACACGCGGAACGAGTTTGGAAAACGTTTAAATTAAACAACCTTGGCGAATACACAGATTTATATTTGAAATCAGACGTTATTTTGTTAGCAGACATCTTTGAAAATTTTCGTCGTACATGTAAATTAAATTACAATTTGGATCCATCTTTTTATCTTACGGCTCCAAGTTTGAGTTTTGATGCTATGCTTCTGAAGACTAAGGTAAAACTTCAGCTTATTGACGACTTAGAGATAATACGTATTATACAGAAAGGTATCCGCGGAGGTATATGTCTATGTCCAACTAGATATGCAAGGGCAAACAACCAGTACCTGAGTGATTATGATCCCTCTTCACCTGACAACTACTTATTTTACATAGACTGCAATAATTTGTACGGTTACGCTATGTGCTCGTATTTACCTCATTCTGACTTTAGAATATTAAATGAATCAGAATTTAATATTTTTGATGTTTTGAACACTCCAGACGACTCTGAGGTAGGTTTTATTTTGGAAGTTGATTTAGAATATCCAGAAAATTTACATAATTTACACAATGAATTACCTTTTTGCCCCCAAAAATTTACGCCACCCGGGTCTAAAACATCAAAATTGATACCGAACTTATATGATAAATTTAATTACGTTATCCATTATATACATTTAAAAACATGTTTAAATCATGGGTTAAAATTAAAGAAAGTTCACAGGGTAATAACATTTAAGCAAAGCCCTTATTTAAAGCAATATATTGATTTAAATACAGAGTTACGGCAAAAAGCAACTTCCACATTCGAACAGGATTTTTTCAAATTATTGAATAATAGTATATTTGGAAAAACTTTGGAGGATCCAGAAAAACGGCTAGATGTAAGACTAGTTAATCAGTGGGTGGATAATGAAAACATAACGAAAAAACAATTAACTGCCGAGCAATTGATAGCCAGACCTAATTTTCATAGTTCAACTATTTTTTCGGAGAATTTCGTTGCAGTTCAAATGAAGCCAGAGTCAATAATCCTAGACAAACCAATTTACATAGGATTTACAGTTTTAGAAGTTTCCAAAACTCATATGTATAATTTTCACTACTCTGTAATGAAACCCTTTTATGGTTGTAATTTAAAACTATGCTACACCGATACTGATAGTTTTCTCTACTCCATACATACCAAAGATATTTATAGAGACTTAAAACTGAGGTTTCACTCTTATTTTGATACAAGTAATTTCGACAAAAATAACGCGTATGGTATTAAACTTCAGAATAAAAAGGTTCCTGGTTTATTTAAAGATGAGTTAGGGGGACAGCTTATAAGAGAATTTGTTGGCTTAAGGTCCAAATTGTATTGTATTAAAACAGAAAACAAAGAAATAAAAAAGGCAAAGGGTATAAAAAAACCCGTCGTTAAAAATTTGGTATTTGATGATTACAATAATGTTTTATTGCGTAATGAAATTATACGTAAAAAGAACATCGTTTTTAAGTCTATCAAACACCAAATATTTACCCAATCTGTTGATAAAGTAGCTTTGTCATCAAATGACGACAAACGCATTTTATTAAAAAATAATATTAACACATTGGCTTGGGGTCATAAATCCTCTTTTTTTTAAAAGAATTTAAATAGACTGGACACATATTTAGTAGTAGTCAATTTAAATTAGATAGTAGGAATATAACAATTTAATTTTTAGTTTAGATTGTAACATTATTTTATAACTAAAATACATTTTAAATAAAAAAATGTTTCAAAATTTACTTGTTTTATTTATTTAACCTGTACTGATTTTATTAGGCAATCAAATCATCCATGATATAATTTTGATGCTCTCTGCCGTCTAGAGAAGTTAGAATTACCATGTTCGATCATAGCTAGGGCATATAGATTAGAGATTATTGCACCGTTTTTTTTGGCTGTAAAGTTTTGTGACCTAGATAATTTTCAATAAGAGAATGCGCATCCAATGCAGCCGCGTGCATGCCTGCACGTGTTTATGCGCGTGCGTGAATTCACCGCGACTCATTTTTCATAAGTAGGTTATTGTGCAATTCAATAAGTACATAGCTACCATTTGAAAATAAAAGATGATCATTCATTATTTAAATAACTCTCTTATAGTTCAGACCGGTGATCGATACATTAATTGTAAGTATTGAGTACTGAATATTGTTATCTGAAATTATTTATTACATTTAAAAGAAAAATGTTATTAATTTTTTTTTAATTATTATCTTCCAGACTATGCAGAGCTCCAACGATACGCCTATTATGCTATCACAATATACCTACGATCCTTGGGGGGGACTAACTCAAGCATGTAACGAGATAGCGGATAGGAGCGAAATTGTCGAACCTCCCTCCCTCCAGATTTCGCGGGAAAAGCGAGTCAGGCGAAAGGCGGAGCCTCCAAAAAAGAAGTCTCGTTGTGCTACATCGTACGTTGTCAACAGAGAGCGGATCAAAGGCTTGCGACTCATACAGATAAGAGTCTGCGATTTGACGAGTGAGCCTTCTTCTGCGGTGGCGTGGGAGCTGGATGACAGCAAAGACAGCGAGAGCAACGTAGTGCTCAGTGCGCAGTACGTGGTTACTGAACCCGTTGATGAAATTTATGATATGACAGAGACGGTTATTAAAAAAATTTCAAAAAGACTATGTAGTGATATTTAATTTTATATGTATATTGTTCTTACTAGTTAGCTAATAATGCTAGTTAATACTGTATAATCATGTACCTATTTATATAATATTAATAAATAAGTAAACAAAAATTATTTTGGTTTTGACTTCTCCCTACCCCAGATAAGGATTTGAAATAATAAACATTGAAAGTTTTATTAAGTACATTTATTTATCAATAAACTCACACAGTAATTTTATTTTCTAAACACCATTTTTTAATACACAATACATTTTTCAACGCACAATATTTGTTATTTCTATGAGTAAAACAATTAAATGATATTACACCATTACAATACATTTCACTTATTTTCTTTAAATTAGGTATGCCCTTACCACTGATATCGATTACATTCGTATGGTTACATAGCTCTTTTACCCATTCGGTTTTCTCTTCGCCTTTCACTACAATTTTGCAATCTTTCAAATAGAGTTTAATAATTCTTCTAAATTCTCTATAGTCTATGTAACCCTCACTCCATCGAAATCCTCTATTCGTTTCTGTCCACAAAACATTTTTCTTCTCCTTGTCAGTTAAGGTAGAATATGGGTATGGAGGTTTGATCAAATATAGTTGGGTGTGTTCTTGTGTGGCTACAGCTAGTTCTTTAACTATAAACTCATTATTCCGATCTTTAAAGCCTTGTAAGTCCACAATAACCGTATTGCTGTTCATGATAGTTTCTTTACAATATTACTTAAAGGCTTGTATTCAAACATGCAATCGTTCAGTATCAAACAATAGGCAGCGGTCTGATCGGGTATTTCTGCATCGGCTTCTATTTCCACACGTACGTCGATTGATCCCTTCAGGGTTTCGTGTTGTCGAGAACAGTCAACAACGAACAAGGGAGCAATATTTTTAAACTCTTTTAAACCCATCAACGGTTCAGCTCGGCGTCCGTAATAAGACTGTTGAAATCTTGCATATTGTTCGTATATTAATGAATATTTGTTTTCCGAGAAACTAATATTCAGGCTTTCGTATGGATAATAAGTTGAATTTAGGAAAACCTTAACGTCCCGTATTGAGCAATGATCGAATTCTGCCATTGACATAGTAGCATTTTGTTTACGATTCGTTTGCAAAGCAATAACAACCATTCGCGGTTTTTCAATCTGTGATGAAGTTTTAATCGACCAAGTATGTTTCTGGGTTTTAGGTAATAATGGATATTCATACAAGTCCCAATTACGAAATGCAACTGTTATTGCTCGGTCTCTTTCTAAGTGTTTCAACAAATTAATTCTTTCGCGATCTGATACTTTAACATGTGGAACTCGCCAGACAATTTTGTTTATTATTATATCTTGTACAACTTCGCCAGCATTTAACTTCAAAGCATTAAGATTTGTGTTACTTCTTAAAAGAACTAGTTCATGTTTACAATTCATAATTATTTTTTCATAATCTTCTGCGAAACCTAATACTTTATTTAGTGGAATAGAGGCTGCAAATACGCCATTATTGGTATTGGATATACCTGTAGGAGACCAGCCCCAAACGTTTGCACATTTAGACTCATTATCATTTAATGATAGATAAGATTTAATTGTGGTTGTAATGCCTGCATTTTTTATTCTATCTATTTCTATACCGTTTATTTCATAACGAATGTCTTGAAATAGAAATAATGCTGGATTATTAACAAAATGCACATTTGATACTCTTTCCTTTTCTTTTGTAGTAGTGTTGTGTTTATACACATCGGCTCTGCCCTCAATATACAAACTGCTGAGAGCAGGTAACACGTACAAGTCTTGCTGATTAATGGGTATGCGTATTTCATCGTTCTTGTTGAAACTTGTCACATATGGCTTGTACGAATGGAATTCAAAACTTTCAATACTGTTATCGTATGAGGGAGATTGAGTAACATTTAAAACGTTCATTTTATCAAACCAAGTGTCTTCAAAAATGCTTTGTTATTTTTGGTCAGCTTCTTTTTAGACTGTGGTGGTGCTCTTTTATGCAATGTTCTCATAGAACTGATTTGATTTTGAAGAGTAGCTGGGTTTTTATTGAAATTTAACATTTTTTCTTAAAGTGTAAATACAGCTGTATCTCTTCGTCGCGTAGGTTAATTTCTTTATTTTCTCCGTCTAACAGTCTTATATTAATAGCACTTATTGATCTTTGATTAACAGGAAAGTAAATTAAGTTTTTAGGTATTTCAATAATTCGGTAACCAGGTGGTACGTTTGGCACAAATTCGTAAATTATATGACTTGCTTCTCCGTTCACAAATGATCCGCTCACAACATCACATTCGATGCGAACGATTGTTGTTGACACAATGTTGACTGGATACCGAGACTCCATTTTTATATTAGCTTTTACAGTTTCAAGGCCAAAACCCAAGATTTTACCAATCGAATCTGTATGATCGAAGTAAACATCTTCTGAACAGAAAATACTCGTTTTCAAAGTATTGTTATTGGCAGTTAATTTCAATGTGGCATTTTTTATGTTATTTTGAAGATAATCACATATATCCTGTAATTCATACGATCCTTCGGGTATTATGATTACTCCATCATTTCCGTAATGAAATTTATTGTTTCTTTCATCTATATTAGGAATAGAGTTAAATGTAGAAAAATACAGTAGACCGCACTCATACTCCTCATTTAATTGTAATGTAGGAGAGTAGTTTGTTATTGAAGAAGCGTCTCTACCAGTTATCGACACAGTGAAAGACATGTTTGTACTAATAGAAAATCTTTATTTTATTCATTATTTAAATGATTTTTCCAATAGTTTTTTAAGAAACTTAAACAAAGATGTCCGCAGTTCATAGTACCAAACTTTTGATATCGTACAAAATTATAACTAATTGACATGTTTCTTAAATAACTTACTAATTCTAATGGAGGCTTTAAGTCACCAAAACTATCAAAGTATTCGCAGTAATCATTTTGTTTGACGTAGGCTACCCAGTGTGTTCCTGGATTATCAGAGCTATCCAAATTTAGTACCGCACACTCTATTTTTCTTGGTTTCAATGGAAGTGTATCTCTCATAAATACTCCTCGGAAATATGGAATGTCAGTAGCATGCTCTAATATGTCTAAATCTGTCAGTGCACGTCTCGGCAGCCGTTTAACTAGTTTTTTGAAGGGTTCAAATATAAGCCCGCGCCTTTTTTATGAGGTTTGATGTACAATCCTTTGCCAAGAGCCACCGCTTCCAACTTTCGATTATGACGTTCAGACTCTAGAAGACTTTTCTGAGCGGCCTTAGAATCATTCACTGCTTTTGCTATACCTGCTGCTCCACCTGCTAAAGAACCCAAAGCCGACAAGCCCGCAAAGATGGGGATTAAAGGTAACAGCCCTCCACATTTCGGTAAAGGAATACAGCGAGGCAACCGAGTTCCTTTTTTATTTTTAAATATTTTTTTTGCCGCAGCGCATGCATATTTAATAGCTGTATGACTGCCTTTGGTTTTTAACTTTTTAAGTTGAGATTTTATTTTTTTTACAGCTGCCATAAATGAACGTGCACCAGCACCTGCCTTGAGTTTTGCTTTCATGGCATTTTTTACTATCCATGATGCAACTTTTTCACCCTTCTTAGCATCTTTTGCATTTAATCTTTTCTTAGCCATGTTCAAAAGTTTTTTATCAGCCTCTCTTCGAACGTTTAAATCGTAGTCGTCGTAAGCAATATCGTGGTACATACAAGCTTCGTCCAACTTATTTATACCTCTATCACCTCTTTTTAAACGGTTTTGTAACTTTGTCCCAGGACCACAAAATTGATATCCAGGTAAATGTAGCTCAAACGGCAGATTGTTTATTACGCTGTCAATAATACCACTTCCCTTCTTCATTGATATTCTTAGAATGAGTAGAATTAATTTTAAAAATATATTTATATTACAAAACTATCTCGTTCTTGTTTATCCAACTGTTTTCATTGTTACTGAGACCTAGCCATTTCACAAAGTATTTATTACCTTTTCTTTTGATAATCTTTTCAATGAGGTAAATATCCGGAAATTTAGTTTTTTGTAATTCATACTCATAAAAAGTTCCTAATATTTTTTGCTGATGCTTATCTTGCAAATGATAAGTTGGCGGATTAGTATCATTTACCTTTACTACTGTGAATATTTCCGTTGACCAGTTGGGAGTGTAACCTTTGTAAAAATCTCCTTTATATTTACTTATACGTACATTATCATCTAATTGAAACTTGGGTTTTAAGTGAGTTCGATATCTATAAGCCTTGCTAACATTACACATTACAACCGTTTCATTTGTCTTATTAACATCATTGGGCTTAAATTTTGTTATACGGTGAGTAGTGCTGTTATAGTTATCTACAACAGTATTTAATAATTTACCGATCCATCGATAGCAACCGTATAAACTGAAAAGTTTAAACATGTGTGACTTTAACGTGCGTATTACTCTCTCTACAATAGAAGCTTTTTTCACAGAATAAGTAGAATAATGCTTCACATTATATTGTTTTAAAAGTTGGCTAAAAATATCATTATAAAACTCTTTGCCAAAATCTGTTTGTAAATGTTTAGGTTTTCTAGATGATTTTTTAAATATCTGGTGCATTGCGTCGGTAACACATTTTTTATCTTTTAATTTTATGGGACCAACCCATACATACTTTGACAAAGTATCTATCACAACTAATATGTACTTGTATCCCTTATTAAACTGTGAATATTTTTGTAAATCTATGAGGTCGGCTTGCCATAAGTCATCAATTCCTTTTATAACTGTGCATCGACGCGGGAAATTTCTTCTGGCGGCTTTGTGGAGTTCGTCAATTATGTTCTTTTTGCTCATTTTTGTTTATTTGCACTTGGATTAGATTGTCTATTTCCGACTTTGAATAAAATGATTTATTCAAATGTTCCGATGTACGGGTTTCCAAGTTTTTCAAATAAGATTTAACTTCAAGCTTCACTTCTTTAATTTCGTTCCTCAATTCTTGAACCGTTTTGTCCAAATAAGCTTTGCTTACTGCTTCATCGTCATCGGTTGGATATGATAACCCTTTTAATTTAGAAGATTTTAAATCGTAATGTCCTGTATTAGATTTCACCAATGTATCGTTGAAGTTTTCAATGTATTCTGTTAATCGTAAACGCTTATGGACATGATGACCAAACTTGTCTATGTTCATGGCTGTCTTGATGGGTTGACTGCTTTAAGAATACTGCTCAATTCTCCTGATTTGTTCTTTATAAGTTCTACATTTATGATACCAGCTTCATGCAGTTCCGAAATTATTGAAATTATTTCGTTATTAACGCCAGTGTTACCTGCTGCCCAAGATGCAAGTAGTAACTTTAAACGTTCCACTAACTCGTTTGGATCATCCCAGTAAACTAAATCAGTGTCTTTTTTTACTGTCTTCAAAAGTGAAATACCTTTTCCTTGAGAAATACTCTCTAAACTTGTAGTTGGAATTCGAGAGAATTTAAATAATGGTTTAATTACATTCATATATTTAAACCCTTTGTTGCTATTTATAGGTTTAAATGGATTACAATTACGTCGGTGTGCATTAGTTTCTATTAAAAGTATTTTATAATTTTGTAAATCATCGTCTGTGACGACATCTAAATTCGGTTTCTTTTTGTACAAGAGTTCTTGTAAACCATCAGTTTTTTTAAAACTTAGTGTTCCTATTTTAAGGATGCAACCATCATCAAACAAGCGTGTTTTTCCTATTAATAATTTACCGCGTTCATTTCTGACACCAAAAGGTACATCTTTCATCATTTCAGATGAAGTTGACCAAGACATGGATTGGTTTTTGAGACTAGGCGATGAATGTAGAGATTTAAAGGAGTCTTCGCTTACGTTGTGGCTTTTAGATGATGATAAAACGAGAGTTTTATTGTAATCCTTGTATTGCTCATGATTTTCATCTTCCTCTTCCTCCCCCTCTTCTTCAGTAACAGATTCATTATAATCTTCATCAGAGGCAAATGACTGGTTGTCATACTCGGAGGATTGGTAATTATCTTTTTTAATTTTTTTCATCACGCTTTCACAGTGTTCTTTTTCCTTAAGAGGAGTGTATTTTTTTTTATTTGCCAGCAGTGTAAGGGGATCAACAATGGGTTTAAATATTGTCTCTAATGTTTTGTTGTTTGTACTTTCAGCATCTTTTATCAATTCAACTTTTCTTTTAACAGCTGCTGCTGATTTTACAATTTGTTCCTTGATATCTTTCTCCATTTCAAAATATTCCATTCAGCTCCAAATCAGCAATGAAAGTGGATGATAAATAATATAACCGTCGTTTATGTATGGTCATCTACCAATATGAATGTGTCGAATGCCACTCGGTAACATCCGTTGTTTTTGTCACAATCTTTATTGATAACCAGATAGCTGAATGGTTTATTCCAAACAGAAGAACACATTTCACGAAATTGGGCCCAAGACATGTCAGACCCAACATGTTCTTCATAAACGTGCTTCAAGTTAATGTCATCTTGCTTAAAAAGAATGATGAGATTTGAATTATCTCTAATAAGCTGTTTAGGTATTTTCGTGTAAGTTTGATTGATGTAAAAACAATCTATATTTTTATGACGTCCCATGGCGAAATAATCTCTAATGTTGTTTTGATTCTCACAAGCAACGTCGTCAAATATTATAATAGAATCAGTTAACGCATCATGTGGACTCAAAATATCGCCGTTATGATTGTATTTACTAAATGATGTTCCAGGAACCATATCCAAAACTTTTTCGAGATATAAATATTTAGGTTGATACAGAGATTTTGAATACACATAGAGGTTTCGAAATCTTGGTCCATTTTTATGCAATAATAAACTTATTACTAAATTGGTCTTTCCACAATTTGACGGACCACAAACAATACAACGTATTGTATTCGGTAGCAAATTTCCATGTCGCTTTGACTCGTTAGATGAAACAGGACAGATGCATTCTAATTTAAGTGTTTCTTTTTGTTTGATAAACTTCATTATTTTGTTTATAACGTGACCGTAGTGTTGCGTTAGTCACATATTAATGAGCTAAAGCTTCAACGTCACCGTATTTTAAATCAACACAGAAGAAATAACTTTTCAACGAACGCAACACACATCCACTGTAAAACGCTGGAATTATTGGGCCTTTGAGCTTACGAGTGAGGTGAGCTAGAGTGCATAGTTAATAAGCTATTGCGAAAGAAACATGATTACTATTATACCGGAGGCCCGTGCCCCAGCAGTGGGTACTTAAATGGGCTGATAATGATGATGATGAACTATTAGGAAGGAGGTAGTATTTGGGAATACGAATTAACTTTTATCACTATACCACAAAAAAAAGGGAATTAGAATCGCCAATCGCCGCGCGATTAGAGATTCTAATTCCCTTTTTTTGTGGTATAGTGATAAAAGTGAATTCGAATTCCCAAATACTACCTACTAAGATTGTATCCACTCATGAGCTTTTCCACGTATACCATAATCATAAAGTTTATTTAGAAGAATTTTATGTTGTGCTCTATCATATGCTTTAGTCATATCTAGTAGTATGCCTACCCCGTATTTTTTATCATTCAAGTAATTAAGCACCTGTTGTATATAATAATAGACGGCTAAGATTGTCGACCTGTTCTTACGGAATCCGTATTGGTGCTCATTAAACAATTTGAACTTTTCTAAAAAAGAATATAAGCGATTCGTCATAGCACGTTCAAATACTTTTGAAGTTGCTGGCAGTAGCGCAATTGTTCGATATTGCGATGGGCAAGTTGTGTCTCCTAACAGTTTGTATCAGCTTTATATACCTCCGACATTGTTCGATCCCTCACACTGCTTTGACTACAATCATCCGTGTCTATTTGTAGACTGTCTAGCAGTAGATCTCGATACGTATTGTTTAAGCGTCATACCTACTCGATTCTGTCCACAAATTACGCATGTTATGAGTGCCAAACCTATCGGCGATATCTCCTCTGATATTAGACTGATAACATTTTAACACAGCGTAAACAATATCAGTGTGTGGCTCGACATCTTGTCGGGGAAGGATAGTGTAAATCCACGTAACTTGCATTAGATAATTCTGCGTATTAAAAATTGTAGGCAATTTTAAATGTTGCGTCAAAAGCCGTTGTTCAGATACATCGCAATACAAAAAGTATGCGGTTTTGTACACTAACCTTTCTGAGTTATTATCCAGTGAATTGGCCAGTAAAGTCCACGCCACCAAAGAAGTCCCTTGAAAAGCGCGCTTCAGTCGCCATCAACATTCAAATTTGAACTTTATTTTCGTATACACAAGCCACCTTATTACAAAACGCGATCTAATGTTATTACCGTACCTAATAGCTTATGTCATCATTTTCCAACACGCAATATAAAAAGGGGCTGGAATTTAGTTCCGGAACTTTTCTTGGATTGTGTTTTGTAATATGGGGGAAGGAATCTAAAATTGTCTCGTGTTTTGCCGCGGCACATCTTCGCAATACTGGCGACATGTTACACTATGGTTTTAATAAATATTCAGCTGGCTTATCGGGGATTCCTTCATCAATTGTTTGTAAACCAGTCGAGTCGTGTCGAGACTTACAGCCAGTGGCAGAAGCGTCAATTAAAATTGATCCTTCATTATAATACAGTCTTGTCATTGCTGATAGTAAGACAATAACAGCAACATAGTTAATGAAGGAATAACTTTACAGTGTGATGTTCCTCAACTATTGTAGTGTTTATCCTACTTGAGTTAACTTTGTGCATTGTATAGCTACATTCTATTTGGGTGAGTCTTCTTTAACATCCTATTTCCATGCCTTTATTCTAATCGTAATCAGCTAAGTGCGCTCCACGGCACACAATAAGGCAATCGGTTTTCCACAGCTGCTCCCAATAAAGTCTTCAGTCTTTTATCTTATGAGTATCTATCTATAGGCAGGATATAATTTTTATTACTTAAAGTGTATCTGTCTGTACCCACATTTTTTGATGTTTGAGAAACTCTCATCGATCATTCTCAGGTTTCAAGTTAAATTTGTAGAGTTCATGTAATTTAAAAATAGGCAAAGTAAAGATATTTGACAGATTTGTTTACTTATACATAGTTGTCCTTACTTATGTACGGACAGTAACACGTTGGGCTACTAAAGTCTGTTAAATTCGTCAAGTCAAGTGAGTCAGTCTAATATTACCTCATACGTTAAAGGTCCCAAAAATAAACATTCGTGTGATGATTACACTTGTTTTTGTTAGCTTTTCCGCTATAAAGTCGCCTTCCCATGGTCTGCGGGACGCGGGGGTGCGTGTGCGCTTGACCAATCGAAAAAGTTTATTTTCTCATTGGGCCCAGCGAGGGAGGGGCGAAGTGTGCTCGACAATGGAAAGTTATGACCGAAAAAGTTCACGGTCGCACGTGCGAGCCCCAAACTTGTGAACTTTTTCGATTTGTCAAGCATACTGAGCTCTCCGCTGACTGGCCCAAAGAGAAAATAAACTACCAATTAGTTAAGCGTACTCTCCCCCCCCTTCCCCCAGCGACCAGCGGACCATGGGAAGGTCGATTTTCTAGCGGCAGAGCTTCAATATCGTATTGAGTGAGGAGGGAATATGAGTACCGAGTCGAAGAACCTTACCTCACGTGACCTTACTCCAGACCACTGTTTAGCCTGATTATCTCTCTTCTCAGCCCCGGCAGTTCGTCAACCTTCAAGATGTTCGAGGGCGCGGTCGCCGGCATCCTCAACCGGCTGCTCGGCAAGTACGTGCAGGACCTCGACACTGAGAACCTCAACGTGGGCATCTTCTCTGGGAATGTCAACCTTACCGACCTCAAGCTTAAACCTGAAGCTCTGGTGAGGGCGTTAGAATATTTTTATGTGATAGTAGACTGATGGAAGAGCAAGACATACTGCGCCGACCGCAGCTAACCTGGGAACAGGGCAGGAGGGTGATGATTAGGTGACAGACGGATCACTGGATGGTAAGCAATTGCTTGCTGCTCCCATGGACATCCGCAACAGCAGAATTGACAACCACTAGTGTAAACGAGTTTTGGAGTGGATACCCCATCTCGGTAAACATAGCATAGGACGCGATCAGCCCAGATGGAGTGGCGAAAGATGCTGAAAGAGTCTGGCAGGAATTGGATGCAAGTTGTCACATTTGGAGAGGCCTATGTTTAGCAGTGGACTGCAAAAAGCTTATAATGATGATGGACACCCGCAACACCAGTGGAGTTACAAGTGCACTGCTAATCCTCAAACTGCAATTCCCCCCGATCAGGTCTCGGGTAACATCGCAAGTGCATCTTCACGCCGATTTTCTCTGAGGTTAATTTACTGCATTGCCTTTTTTTCAAACTATTACCTTGATTTTCAGTACGAGCTAGACCTTCCAATCGATGTGAAGATCGGCACCATAGGCCGCGTAAACCTGCAGATCCCCTGGTCCGGTCTGTACTCCCAGCCTGTAGTCGTCAACATCGAAGACGTGCTGGTCCTCGTAGGCCCCGCCATATCCAACAGCAACTTCGACCCTGAGCGAGAGAAGAGGCTCTCCAGAGCGGCGAAAAGGAAGATCCTTCAAGACTTGGAAGCGGAGAGTGAGATCCTGAAAGGGCCTCAGAACTTTTTCGAGAATTTGTTCACGGCGATTGTGAATAATCTGCAGATTTACGTGAGGAATGTCCACGTCAGATATGAGGATTCGATCAGCTCAAAGGATGGGCCGCTGACGTGTGGGCTTTGTCTGCAGAGCCTCTCGATTGAAACTACTAACAGGTGAGTTTTTTCATGAGTTTTTTTTATCCTAGAGCTGGCAACCGATTAGGCTAATCTCCACCGTTCGTCGGACCTGTAGAAAATAACCTACAGAATAAGATGTAGCTACTAGTCTCGGGGCGGATCTCTACAAACTGGTATGGAGTGGACACGAGTTAGTCGTGATTTTTTGATCGGATCCCCTAATAGAGCTTAAAGTTGAAATTAATCCTTTCGTTTCAACAATACAAAAAGCTCTATCATAGCTCTTTACATGTTCCTTCATGCTGTTGTAACATTTTGTTACGGATTTCCTAAATGTATCGAAGATAGCACTAACATGCTTGTTGGGCGTTTGCCAACTTTTTCCAGACTGGTCTAAGGTTTTAAATATTGTACAAGTATTTAATGTTCTACTGGAAAGTAATCTTTTGTGAGAAAAGATCTTTATTTTGTAAGTGTAAACTGACTTAAAATAATGCCACATTTGTCTTAGATGAACAATCAGATGAATAAAAAACACAGTACAGACAGTCTCACAAAAGGTTACCACAATCTGTCCAATTTCATCAATTGATAATGAACCAAACGTGTTTGACCGATTACAGAAATTTTACAGTTTTGTTTACTTTGTTGTGTACTTGCAGAAAACCGTACATTAGGCTACCACAATCTGTCGAACTTTTTCAATTGACTTTAAGTCAGATCTTTTTGACTCAAAAGTTATAGTCAAATACCAGTCATTTTATTGAACTCATGTTGTGAATTATAGTCTTGTAAATAATAAAGGATACCCCAAATGGACAATACGACAAAAAAAATCCGAAATGATATATATTATTTCTAGATTAGACTCATGGAAATTTAAGAAAAATAATTTCAGAATTTTTGAACAGATTTGAGGAGAAAAATATAAAATGTAAAAATCCTCCTGTGACGTCATCATCACTTGGCAAGATAATTAATAACGCCTTTTCTCCCATTACCCACAAAAAGGTAATCCAAAAAACCGTCAAACAATGACATGACCATTAGAATAGGTATTTACGAGATTTCTACCATGTACCTACCTTATTTTTGAGTTTCTAATGTTCTATATCTATTCTAATGTTAGTGACCATGAAAGTTTAAAACAATATAATGACATGACCAGTCGCCTAAACTTTTTTATTGTACATATAACACCGATATCACAATACGTTGAGCCTCACTTCCGGCATATAAATAAATATAAAAAAAAAACAATAAAAATACACATTTAATAAAAACTAAAAAATATGGGTCAACTATTTTTTTCTTTCTTTATTCGAAAAACGTACATATATATGGTTATATTTTTTTTGACATATTGTCCATTACCTACTTTGATTAAAGTTTCTATACCTACATTGACTTGTTATGTTGATGTCCATACGTGAAGCTTTCTGATATTTACACATTCCTCCAGCAAATGGAAGCCATCAGTGACGCCAGTGAATGCCTCCACGGTGTACCAGCTCATGCGCGTGGAATCGCTCTCCCTCTACTGGAACCCGACAGCCACCGCCCTAGACGACACGGAGACGGCCCACATCACCCCCATGCAGTACTACAACTGGAAGCATTATATGCTCACCGGCCTCGATAAGTTCTCCATGCACCATGAGGACTTTGAGTTCTGTAAGTCATCATCATAATCACAGCTGGGGACATTCTTTGTCAGATCACAAAAATCTTAGGCAGTTAGTTAGGATTGCGGGCGTTTTCAAGCGGAGCGACGTCGCAGCGTTCACGCCGCGGAGATAATAATAATAATCATCATTTTATTTCAGGCCAAGAACCCAAAAAAATTGTTAATAACAATATTTCTTATGACCTAGTGTTAGTAAATACAGTTTATAAATTTAGTTATTGTATATGGGTCATCACCCACCTCCCGAGTTCCGAGAAGGGGAGAGTCCCACCATTGACATGTGTAACTAAGGAGTGATTGGGATTAAAAGATATACATCATTGCAAAAGAGTTAATAACTCCGTAACTCCTTTGCTTCCTTTATAACTCTTTACATCTTTAACTCTCTGATGTGAAGATTGATTTTAGAAGGACGAAGTCCGAACCAATATTTACTCATTTTGACTATAATTTTCGAGGATATGATTAATTCAATAAAAATAAAAAAAAACTGTCTTTGAAATTGCATATTGATATTTTTATTTTATAAATAAATCTTCTGTGAAAATGTACATCAATCCAATCACATCAATGCGTCTTTAAATTAATTTCAGTTTTAGAGTTACAGAGTTATTAAGAAGTTAGAGAGTTAAAGATGTTAGAAGAGTTAGTGAGCGAGACTGGTACCAAGGATCGTAAAGGAGTGAGTGAAATCCTACAGCGGGATTTTGGGAGTCGAAAAGGGATGGAGCATAATTGGAACGCGTCGCGCATTAATCTGTACGTAAACAAAATATCCGGGGAGAAAACTGACCCTACCACTGTTGCAATAAAGTTCAAAATGTATTTATATTGAATTTATTACATTGGATAAACACGTCGATGAGACAACCCATCGCAATTCGCATCAATCACATCATTCAAGTCTTTTTAGTCTTTTGAGTTACGGAGTTAATTGGGAGTTAAAGATGTAAAAGAGCGATATAACTCTTTTCTTCAAAAGAGTTATAACTCCTTTGTCTTTTAAATGAGTTGTTCTGCGCATCTTTACGCCGGTCAACAAAGACCTTGAGGATAGTGTTGGTGCTGCCGCGCAAGCGGACGAGCGCTGAAGCACAGCGTTTCCTTATGACGGCGGCAAACCCATCGATTCGAAAAGTCTGAAGGCCATTGTTTTTTTTATGGCGGCCACGCAGACACACGCCGGGAATCCGTTGCGCATCCGCGCGTGAACGCTGCGCAGCCGCGACGTGGTAGCTACGTTTCGCACCGTTTTGAAAACGCTAGCAAACCGCCAGTGTGTCAGCTCCCTTAAACCGAGGGTGTCTTATTGAGCGTTCCATTAATTATGAGTTGGTCTGGTTCCCCTGGTCAGATTTATGAAGATTAGACGGCAGTCATTTCATTGTAATTACTAAATTTAAATCCTGGATCATGGTCAAAATGTGCCTTCGGCTCCAAAGCGGTTCTTGGTACGTCGACAATTTTTTTGACTTCCCTTACAAAATTACCAAGTACACATTACCAAGTACACAAACTCTGTTCAGAATGGTTGACAGGTTGTCCCCCGGATTAGGCCTCCGGTATCCTCACTCACGCAGCACAGTGCTGCTTTACGCCGGTTTTCTGTGCGGCCGTGGTACCACTCCGGTCGAGCCGGCCCATTCATGCCAAAGCGTGGCTCTCCCACCATGGACTAAGTTCATGCTGATACACATTGTACAGTAAGGAAATTATTCTTAATTTATATTGTTTCAGTGCTCAAACCAGTAACTTGCAAAGTGAAAGTACTCATTAACCGCTCAGGCGAGGCTCGGGTTCCGCGCTTGTTGCTAGATGCCGTGCTGCAGGACAGCGCATTGCAGCTGTCCCGACGTCAGTACCTTTCCATCGACAATCTGCTGGCGTCGTTCGCCAGGATCAAGCTGAACAGGTTGGTTGTTTTTGTGATGGGCATCATAGATAGACATTCATCTGCCCAACACACAAAACATAAAAGCTAGGTATATAGATATTCAGTGTACTAATTAAGCGGTCTTATGACTGGGAGCGATTTCTACCAGTCAACCTTCAAGTAAATCTGACGACCCGTTTGGTCCAATCGTGGTAGGGAACGCTGCCTCTGGTGCACGGGGTTCGATTCCTGCACAGTACAAACATTTGTGTGCGTGAACATATCTGTTTTATTAGTCTGAGTGTTTTCTATGTAATAAGTATGTATTTACAAAAGAAAAGTATTAAATGTATATAATCCTCACAACATCTCATACGTTGACCTGATTCCGTACTAAGTAGCTTAAGCACTTGTGTTACAGATATCAGACAACAGAGGAACACAAATATATACTTAAATACATATATTACACCCAGACACCGAACAAACACAAGTGTTCATCGCACGAATGTATATGTATATTTGTAATTCATCTGTTGATATCCTCTGTTGTCTGATATCTGTAACACAGGTGCTTGAGCTACCTATCTCAGAGTCAGATCAATGTATGTGATGTTGTGAAATATGTATCTGCACAACACACAAAACTTAAAAGAAAGTTATACAAATATTCAGTGTACAATTTTAAGCGATCTTATCGTTGGGAATGATCTCTACCAGTCAACCTTTAAGTAAAAACATTCGATGGGAGAGGGCTGGGTGGTGCTGCAATCGAACGAAATGAAAGAAATTTCATTTTGAGTAATTAATCTTTTTTATAATTTAAAATAAATAAAATATATAAAAATAAAATATTTATTTCAAATAACGTATGTCTAATACAACTTTTGATCAATAAATGTTATAGAATAGTACACATATTTATTTAACATTTAAATTTAATAATATGAATGTCATGACAATCAGGCAACCCAATTCCCTACCCATCTTTAAAGCCCAAATTAATTCATATTTCCTGAACCTTTGAGACAACTGTTGCCACTTCCTCCCCCATCACTTCCTGTCCTTTGATTAAAATCATTCGTCTGCTTTGAGATCTATTGTTTTTATTGTAGTTGCAATATTTATCAAATTTTTTTAATCAGCCTCTAAAATGTCTGCATCATAGAAATCAAGTTATCGCTACTATGATGGGATTACGCTTAATCACCACGCTTGCCAAATGCGGATTGGTGATCATAAACCCAAGCTATGTCCGAAAAATTCGAAACATACTTTTCGCTCGACCCGGGAATCGAACCCAGGCCCCTGAGATCACGGCCCGGTACTTATACCACTAGACCAACAGGGCGTTCATTTATCTATACAATCATATATATTATGTACCTATGTATTAGTGTAATCATATTTTATCTACGTATTTATATTTAAACTTACTGTGTTAGTGTATAAATATTAAGATTGCACCGCCCTACACCCTCATCAAGTGTCATTTACCCAAAGGTTGCCTGGAAAAGATCGCTGATATTGATAAGTCCGCCTTCGTTGTACATATCCCGTAATAACTAGTTTTTAAGTTATCATACTTTTTTTGCAATTAAAGTATATTCATTTATTCATACATTCATGTTCCAGAAAATACCGCCACCTCCACCCAGGTGTTCCTCTGTCCAAGGACGTCAGAAAGTGGTGGCTGTACGCCTACAACGTGGTGGTGGAACAGCGCGTCCGTCCCTACACCTGGGCCTCCGTGAAGAAGCACAGAGAGAACTACAACGTGTATAAGAAGATTTACAAGAGCACGCTCCGGAGCCCCAACGACACGGAGCTGAAGCTGGATCTGCAGAAGTGTGAGGACAGCCTGCCGATTATATCCGTGGTTATTGCGAGGGAGCAGGCTAAGTTTGAGGTACGGGGTCATTATCCGTTATAACGTTTTTTACGACCTATAATTAGACCAACGCTTGACCACAATCTCACCTGATAGAAAGTGACGATGAGGTCTAGGATGTGACACGTTCGCTGAGAAGATGTCTGTTCACTCTTGCCTTTAAGATGTCCAGATTGCAGTGATCCGGAAAAACAAACCTAAGCAAGGAGTTCAATACGGTATTTGAGTATTTTTTTTATTTTTGTAATCAAAAAACCTCTCAATGATAGAAACATCGTTGAAAGAGTTACTTGATTCTCATTTAAACTACCTGAGATATCACAACTTTAAAATCACATTATTTTGGGCAAACCCAAAACGCTCCACACAAATGGCTACTGAGATGTGACGTCACAAACAAGTATTTTGTATGCATTTCATTTTATTTTATTTTATAAACATTTGACACATACTGGCTAACAGTTTCCCAAAACGCCAGATGTGCTCGTTGTCATAATTACACATATTATATCATAATTATAAAAACAAAATTCATACTAAAAACTAAATTACATATTTTACGTTGGTTAGAATAGAATATAAACAATGTCAAGGTTAATAATACAGTTTGTCACAACACAAAATTGGAATAATAATTAGAGTTCAAATTAACAATTTCAATAAAATAATTATACAAATAAATTAACAACAAACAAATAATATGAATTAATATATTAAAAAGTATATAAACAATGTCAAGATTAATATTACAGTTTGTCAGAATAAAAATTAGAATAATAATTAGAATTCAAATTAACAATATGAATTAATAATATTACAAGTAAATTAAATAATCTTTACAAAATAATACGAATTGATAAATTTAAAAGTTTACATTTTATAAGTATTGCTAACATATAGAAAGACTTTCCTTAATAATAATTCAAAGTGGTCAGCAAATAGGTCTATACTATAGCCATGGACGAGCATGTCACCGATAAGTTGTAATGCACGGGCAGTAGGTGCATGCGCAGGTGCGCGGGCGCCGCCGCGGCGCGACAGTCCCCAGCTCGTCCCGACCAAGACGCTTAGGTATTACTAGCGCTACCTGAGCCAATATACTTGGGCAATCATTTGAATTTTGTATGGTAGCTATATCAAATGTTTCGTTTATGTCAATAGTTCTTTGTGAAAATTGTATGGGTTATACAATGGTATAATTAATTTTTAAAAATTTCATACATATAAAATGGACTTTCCCATGAATCTTTGAATGACCATAAAACTGGCCAGACGTTATATTTTTAATTGAGAATTTTTGCTATTGGCACATATATTTGCCTATATTTTGATAAGCTCGAGAGC
The DNA here is from genome assembly GCA_019059595.1 of Marasmia exigua. Taxonomy (NCBI): domain Eukaryota; kingdom Metazoa; phylum Arthropoda; class Insecta; order Lepidoptera; family Crambidae; genus Marasmia; species Marasmia exigua. The sequence continues at coordinate 4,591,420 of CM032474.1, read as the reverse complement.
TTAGTCAAATACCCTATTCCTTAGCTGTTCACATTATGTGGACACGTTACACACCTTTGTGTGTAACCATCAAATATTTTTTCCACCATCCACCATCCATCTCACCTTAGCGGGAAATTTTCAGTTACGTCCAAAGCTATCGCTTTGGATTCCAGGGTACGCTTAGACCATGATTCAGGATTTGGGGAGTCTGGTAATTACAATGAAGTGACTGCCGTCTGACCTTCGCAACCCTTTGACGAAAACCAGACCAACTGTTGTAAGTATCCACAATTTTGAAAAACTATCCAAGAAGGTTTCCTCACGATGTTTTCCCTCACCGCCGAGCTAATGGTAGTAATGCACTTTGATGATTTATTGTATTTATTTGATTATGCAAAATCCTGAGTCATCCAATAATGACGTCATACGTAAAGAGTTGCATGGTGACATCGTGTGTAGGTCGTTCTAAATTTCGTGTTCAAATATTTCAAGATATCATTTTAATTTCTAAAGTATTGTCATACGGGAATTCATTCCACATCTTTCTCTTCTGCTTAACCTCAGTGGTATTAATATCAGGAGCTCTATTTTTGATTCCCTCGCCTTGAATTGTGCGCACGATTGCTACCTACTGATTTTCGTTTGACATCCGATATTCCGCATTTTTTAATCGCTAGACCGCAACGAGCGGGCACACCCACTCATTGCGAGTGACTCAAAGCGTCAAAATAAAAGTTTGATGTCAGTGTAAGTTTGAATACTATTGAATATTGGAAACATCGAAGACGAATGATACACAAATAAAGAAAATCGGCTTCATGCGACTTGGAAGACGAATGTGACGTAAGTCGTACGCGACAACGCAATGTTTTTTTTTTCTATTATACCAGCGATTCAAAAATAAAACTCCAGAGGGGCTAGCAGGAACTTTTCTAATAATCGTAGTGTATGCGTATCGTATGCAATTCGTATAATAACTGAAAAGCTCCCTCTATCGTTCGTAAGCATAACTATCTTCTCTCTCACTTAGAATTAACGTGTTACGAGGTAGGGCTTGGGCACGCTACGATTACGTTACGGATTCCCTTAATGTTCGTGCTCGCCCCTCGGATCCCATTTTTTAATGTGATACTAAGACTTGTGAATATAAAATACTCTACAATAAGGACATGTACACTACAACATAAGTATCACGAATTCTGACTTTCTACCTTATGGTCCACAGCTGTTATCCCAAGAGCCGGACAGAATCGAAGTGGTGGAAAGCGAGTTTGACTGGTGGAAGCCCACCACCTCCGACCCGGAGTCCGACAGCGACGAGACCAAAGCCCACGTGGAACTGTGCGTCAAGAGTGAACGAAGCAAGACCTTGTGGAGTCACCTGTCGAGCCCTGAAAAGAAGAGGGTCTGTGAGCTGATCGGCTACGTGGAGGGAGAGCCTCGGCCGGATAAGTCTAAGCAGTATATTGGTAAGTAAATATTTGCGTTTTTTTTATGTCATAGGTGGCAGACGAGCCGCCGCCCATGGAGACCCGTGACACCAGTGAGGACACAAGTGCGTTGCCAACCCCCGTCTTACTCCCACATACGGCGTCCGGTACCCTCACTCACGCAGCAAAACAGCGCAGTGCTGCTTCACGCAGGTTTTTTGTGAGGCCGTGGTATCACTCCAGTGGAGCCGGCACATTCATGCCGAAGCATGGCTCTCCTACGCTTGACTGTATAAGTCTGAAAACTGGATAGTCCATCCAGTAGATCAACAAGTATTTATTTACGTAGTGTTCCTGTGATGTATAGATATAGGTTTATAAAACATAACTAGAGATCCGCCCTCACTTCTTTACTATATATAAGTGCCGCTTTATACCAATAGATGGCGCCAGGTGTCGTTTATATCGCGCAAGCGTTTCATATTTTCGCATTACCTTTAAGCGTTGCCGCTGTCTCTAGGATTTATAGATAAATAATATAGATGTGCAATTTTCTATTTCAGAACACAAATTGAACTTGACATTAGCAAACTGCTCTCTGACGCTGATGAATAGGAGCAAAGAGGTTTTGGTGGTAACGCTGACGCAGTTCCTTGCGTCTTTGGAGACTAGACCTTCTGCTAAAGCATATAAGGTAAGTGTTTCTCAGATGACTACATTATAAACACCTTATTTATTTTGCATCATCTGTGCTTAGGCTTGTGAGGGCATACAACGAAATGGAATTAAACGGAAACAAACAACATTATCTTCATCCCCGTCTCTTTCACACGCGCTGTGTGGTTTTGTTTAGATATAATAGGTACATTCTTGTCCGTTAAGTGACGGTTTCGTCGTAGGCCAGTTTGTTTTCCAGGTTGGGACAAAACGTGGAACTAACTGGGATTTTCTATGAAACAATTTCTCGATCTCATTTACATTCATAGTTCACTTGAATGAATGAATGAATGAATATACTTTTATTGCACTCAAAATAAAATATGAAAACTTAAAACTTGTACCTTTTATTTTCATCATTTATTTTGATTCATTATTTTCCTCGCAGATTTCCGCACGTGCAGAAAGCGTAGTAATTGAAGGGGCGACCTCTGACGGCGAGCTGGTGCCACTGCTGAGTGCGGAACGTGGTACTGCCCCCACCAGCCCCAATCTCCTGGCCATAGACCTGGAGAAGAATCCTTGCAACAGCGCCGTGGATGCTGACTACGGGCTCACTGTTTTACTGGAGCCAGTAGAACTGCTGTATATTGAGGTGAGAGAAATTACGTCACGCAGAGTCATTCTCATGTTTGAAGGATATGAATAGTCCTTGATATAGGTATTATTTCCACTAGCCACAACCTCCTTGGTATAGACCTGGAGAAGAATCCTTGCAACAGCGCCGTGGATGCCGACTACGGGTTCATAGTGTTGATAGAGTCAATAGAACTGTTGTATATTGAGGTGAGAGGAATGACGTCACGCAGAGTCATTCTATGTCCGAAGGATATGAAAAGTCCTTGACATATGGTTTCCACTAGCCACAACTTCCTGGGTATAGACCTGGAGAAAAATTCTTGCAACAGCGTCTTGAATGCCGACTACAGACTTACAGTTGGGCTGGAGCCAGTCGAAATGCTATTTATTGAGGTGAGATGAGTGACGTCACGCAGAATTATTCTATGTCTGAAGGATATGAAAAGTCCTTGACATATTGGTTCTTCTAGCCACAACCTTCTGGGTAATGGGTCTCCAGGTCTGGGAGAAGAATTCTTTCAACAGCGCCGTGGATGCCGACTACGGACTCACAGTACTGCTGGAGCCAGTAGAACTGTTATATATTGAGGTGAGATAGATGACCCCTTTGGAACAGTGGTAGTGAACGCTGCCTCTGGTACAAGGGTTGCGGGTTCGATCCCCGCACAGTACAAACATTTGTGTGCATGAACATATCTGTTTGTATTGGTCTGGGTGTTATCTATGTATTATAAGTATGTATTTACAAAAGCCGTGTGGTCCCGGCAGAGTAGAATAGGCCACCCTCACTCTTACCGAGGTGTCGTAAAAGGCGACTAAGGTAAAGCTCTTGGCATGATCATCAGCACCCAGAGAAGGAAAACTCTCCATTTATATCAAAACCCTCGCCAACCCGTCTGCCTAGCGTGGTGAGTATGGCAATTACACCTCATGTGATTGAGGGAGGCCCGTGCCCCAGCAGTGGGGACTTAAATGGGCTGACGATGAGATAGATGACGTTCTAAAAAAGTATACGTGCTACCATTGTGAAGTTTTTTTGTGACGATGGCAGACCAAATGCATCGCTTAATGGCGATTGCGGCCGCTCATGTAGACCTTCAACACTAGTGGAGTCATAAGTGCGCTGCTAACTTTTGAACTCCCTATTCTCCCGGATTGAGCCCCTGGTTTGAGCGCTTCCCCCGGGTTTTTACCAGGCTGGAGTATCACTCCGGTCGAGCCGTGCCAAGTATAGCTCTCCCACGATTGAGGAGTTATTCTCATGTCTAAAGAATTACAAACCTCCTCATCATATTTCGACTTACATTGCTGTTTTTAATAAAAATATTATTCCACAGCACGCATTCACGGAGCTGATCAACTTCTTCCAAACCCACTCAATGTCTTCGGAGGAGCTGGCCGAGGAGCTGGAGCTGGCCGTGGGCGCCGCCGCCGGCGTCAGCAGGGCGCTGCTCGCGTACGCCGTCAGCCGACGCAAGGTATACATACATGAAAGGCCGGCAACACATTAGCGATCTCTCCGATTTCGCGGATGTTCATGGGTGGCGTTAGTCTGCCACTAGCTTAAAAAAATACATTCACACTGACATACTACTACAGTTTTTACAGGTCCAGTCATCGGTAGTAGTCGATGGTCCGTCTAAGATCCTAATTTATATGAATGTATATCTAGTACTTTATATTATTTTATCCAAGCATAACATATTTATTTATTAGTATATAATATTTTGTTTATTTATGTATTAGCATTATAAATATTTTAATATATATATATATATATATATATATATATATATACAGTTCACTCTTATTTCCCTTTTTCAATATTGCACCACCTACCCCTCCTCTACTATCAAATGTCCTTTGCCTGAAGGTTGTCTGGTAGAAATCGCTTCCAGCGATAAGACCGCCGAAATTGTACAATTAAGTTTCTGTAATGCCTTTTAAAGTTGTGTTTTTTTTGTGCAATAAAGTATATCTATCTATCTATCTATATACTAACAACAAAGCATTCAGATTTACACTCTCACACACACAAACAAACACTATAATGCACGCTCATAAATACAAATATTCGTGAGCGTTGCAAAGGTCGCAATATAAAAATGAGATGATTACAATGAAGCGACTGCCGTCTGACCTTGGCAACCCTCAGACAGGGGAACCACAGACCATCTGGATTATGGTCTTATTATAAGAAGCATGTTCATTATATACGAAATATAATGTTTTGTATTTTTGTTGCAAGGTGTTCCAAGTCAGTGTGGACATCAGAGGACCCTGCGTGGTACTACCCGAGCATGGCTGCATACACAAGTAAGAATTCTTAACGGCTCAAGTTGAATGAGCTTGTAATTTGGGAAAACTTTTGAATTTTCAATATATTTTTTTAAGTGTGGCACCTTGTATCGATTTCGTTTCGCATGATACAAGGTGCGTTCGATGGATGATAAAGTGACGATACATCCTTTTAAAAAACTGCTGTCACGAACGACGTGTGTCGACGTGTGACCAGTGTTATTCGACGTTAAATCACGTCAAAGCTTTGTAAGCAACATAATGTTGCTGTGCGGACATTTTCGCACACTTTTTAAACGTTACATATTTGCTAATAATTTTCACCCAGTTATGTCGAAAGCCTTGTTTCGGGAGTTCTGGGATTTGCTATGCCTGGTAATTGGACTGCCATCTGCCCTCAGCTGTCCACGCGTCGACTGCGTGCGCGGCTGCGGCTTGCGGACACTCGCATATTGTTTATTTCAATTTATTTGTTTGTTTGCTCTTGATCTTATCAATACAACCATTTACACCTACAGTCCGCTTTTATTCATTAATCTTTTGAGAACGTCGAGGACCTTAGAAACCCTTAGACTCGATTCTACGATTCTCGAGGAGTCCTGGAGAAGGCCAGTCCAGAATCCAGGAAGGATCATCGGTGTGAGGGAAGTCAAGGACGTGGCGTGTTCCCAAGGAGTTCCAACCAATTCCAGCAGGTCCCATATGGCTGGCGACTGAGATAGCTATCACCGACAATCGGAATTGACGAATCGGCATCGCAATCAGAGGAGTTACTGACTCCACTAAGGGTTATTGAACTTGCAGGTCAGGCCGCGTGCTGATTGTTGACATCAGCCGGATCATCGTGAAGTCGGACCTGCAGCCCGCCAACCTGACCTTGGAAGACGCCACGTGCATGGAGCTGGAGGAGCGGCTGTACGACCGGCTGCATGCTGAGTGCTCAGTGCAGGTACGTACAGCCACACATCAAAGTATACGAAACTGACAATTTTTTCAGTCGATTCTCACCTTAATGTCAAACACGTTCGGTTCAATTGAGAAGATTACTTTGACAGATAGTAACTGGCTACACATTCATCAGGTTACACATCAGTGCGAATGAATGAATGTAGAGACATTCATTCATTCGGCGAACTCCATCGTTGCAAAGTAGCATGCTTGTCGTTAGTGGTTTAGCTACCTATCGTAAAATATAGCTTGATTAGAATGAGAGACGTCATTTGACTTTTATTTTAATAAACATAAGATTTACTATCGAATCAGTTCCCCCATAAAGCCGATATAGCATTACGATATAGCATTATTAACAGTGGGAGAGCCACGCTTTGGCATGAATGGGCCGGCTCGACCGGAGTAATACCACGTCCTCACAGAAAACCGGCGTGAAGCAGTGCATGCGCTGTGTTTCGCTGCGTGAGTGAGGGTACCGGAGGCCCAATCCAGGGGAAGGGGGGGTTAAAAGGTAAGCAGCGCACTTGTGACACCACTGGTGTTGCAGGCGTCCATGGGCGGCGGTAATCGCTTACCATCAGGTGATCCGTCTGCTCGTCTGCCACCTATATCATAAAAAAAAAAAAAAACGAGCAGTGTAAACGATGAATAAATGCAACGTATGTCACCACTGCTAGCTAAGTTACTGTTCGAAGATATTGTTTTTCAACATTTTTCATGATATGACCGTCATAATAAGAAAGAACGTCGTGTCACACTGGTGTCCCTTCCGATTATGAGGGCAAGGGAATAAAGAGTGCACTTGTGTTTGCACACACTTGAGCTCTATAATATATCCTGCGTAAGTGGCTGATCGTTGAGATTGACCGCCTTAGCCGAAATCGGTTGGAGGATCTTTCGAACCACAACCTCGGGCATTTACGTCCCGGATTTTGGGAAGGCATATGTGGGGCAGAAGCCAACACGTAGAGGCCCTTCCTATAGACTATTATTATAAGGAATAATATTTCGCGACACCCGACAAGCTGCCGTTGCCCTATACTCATTCAGCCGTGTATATCGTCGACTAGGTGTTATTCTGCGGGCGGGACGAGCCCTGGCGGGAGCAGCGCAAGCACGCGGACTCGGAGCTGCACCTGGTGCCCAAGGCCAAGATGCAGGTCGTCTTCTCCAACAGCATCAAGAAGGACTACAAGCTGCTGCCGAGGTGAGGGACACTACAGTCCCCGCCACCAAAGAAGTCCCTTGAGAAGAGCGCTTCAGTCGTCATCAGCATTCAAATTTGAACTTTATGCTCATAGACACAAGGAATTTCAAATTTTAATTCCGTTAATTTCCGTGGGACTTCCTTCATTGCGCGGACTCTATAGGTCTACCGCCACAAATCAATCCAATCAGCGGGAGCCAGAGTGTGTTTGATCATTCGAAAAGTTATCTTATGAGCTCGCGCAGTCGCACGGTTCTAGCTGCAGACGTCATTCTTATTGGTTTGACAGCGACAGCCGACATCAGACTGAGTGATTAACCCAAATAGAAAATAAACAGCGGATCATGCTTTACCGGTCGGAAGGTCGACTTTGTGGCGGTAAAGCTATAAATTACACGACAAATCGACATTCCCGATTGCCTCCAAAGATTTGGACTCTTGACCATGCGTCAGGATTGAGTAAGTCTGGTAATTACAATGAAGCGACTGACGTCTGACCTTCGCAACCCTTTAACAGGGGAATCAGGCCCATTGAATCATGATTACACCTTTCAGCAACTATCCGAAACGTGCAGGTTTCCTTGCATTGATTTCCCTTACTCCCGAGCGAATGTTAGAAACATGGACATCGTACATAGATTTAAAAAAATCCAGTCGGATTCGAACATTCGTTCTCCCGTTCAGAACACGTACGTCCTAATCCAGTGTGTTACCATTGTTCATCGATAACATTGCGCATCGATACACCGTATGTACGCAGCTAATACACGGTGTACGCGAACACGTCGCCGTGATCCGTCGCTTGTCTGTATTTTGCGCAACGTGTAGCACAGCACCGTCTGTACGCGGCTTTACATTCACTTTTCGATTGGTCAAGCATACTCCACCCTACGCTGATTGGCCCAAAGAGAAAATAAACATATTCGATTGGTCAAGCGCACCCCGCTCCTCGCGTCCCGCGAAATATTATATACCTAATTCACTAAACGAAATACTCTATCGTCTGCCTTTAGATACAAGCTGAACATATCCCTGTCGTGTATCAAGCTGAACTTGTCGGACCGCATCATAGGGCTGCTGCTGGACTTCGTCGACAACCTGCCCGTGCCCGTGCCCAACACTGTTCCCGTGTCCTTCATGGACTCGGGCGACTACGCCGAGGACCTGGAGGTAACAGGGGACCAGACACTCCGGGGCAACCTGCCTTTTCCGTGCCCAACACTGTTCCCGTGTCCTTCATAGACTCGGGCGACTACGCCGAGGACCTGGAGGTAACAGGAGACCAGACACTCCGTGGCAACCTGCCCGTTCCCAACACTGTTCCTGTGTCCTTCATGGACTCGGGCGACTACGCCGAGGACCTGGAGGAAACTGGAGACCAGACGCTCCGGGACAACCTGCCTGTCCCGCACCCAACACTGTTCATGTGTCCTTCAGGATTCCGGGGATTACGCCGAGGACCTGGAGGTAACGCGAAACCTGAGTGCCTACAGCGAAACTTCCAGATACAAACTGTACATACAGTGGTGGCCACATTATTAAAAACAACACTCTATTTTCCCTCTTCCTCACCTTTTCGTATCCATGGATAGACTTACCGTTACCAGAAAATACTCAACTTTGTTTAAGTTAACTCTAGTGATATGTTCCATTCAGGATCCAGAGTTGGTGGAGTTGTTCCACCAAGACGCTGTGGTGGGGGATCCCGGATACACGGAGCTACTGGAGTTGAGGCAGAAGCTCGTGGCGGCTTACTTGAAGAGGAACAGGTGGCGAACTGCAATGCATATTCTTTTTCTTCACTATTTTTATAAAGGAAATTTACTTTCTAATGACAAGGCTTATGTGATTCACTTGCGCGTTGCAATCGACATTCAGCGCCATCTATTATCCATGGAGTTTGGGCGGGCCACTAATACTAGCTTTTATCCGCGGCGTTGCCTGCGTAGTATTAGTTATTGTTTATCCCATAGGAACCTGACATTATGTTCGTCTCCTAGTTCTAAGCTACCTCTCCGCCAATTTCCAGCCAAATGGGTTCAGACGTTTTTTGAGTTATAAATAGAAAGAAAGAAACAAAAATTTATTATTTTGGACATCACAACACTACATACGAGTACAACATTGTTTATTGTAACAATGTTTATTTATGAATCATAAGAAAGATAAATTTGATTTTTCTGATCGTCGTCCGCAAGTAAAAACTTCACAACAACCATTTTGACGAGTTCCGCTCAATGACAGATACGAATTCGTAATGGCGATTGATCGCGCCGATCTAGTTTTGATAAACGCACACGAACTTTTGTTCATGTCCTTTGGCAGAGGGGAACGCGTCCACATGCCTTGCCCCGTGTTAAATTGTCTAAGATTGTAGACATCTGATTGTTTGAACATAATTTGCGCAGGGTGTCAGAGTCGACATCGGACAAGGCCGGCGCTCGGCTCGGCTTCCAGCAGGCGTCGCAGGCCTTCGTGTCGTGCGAGCACAGCGACGAGGATATGGAGGTGAAAATTCAAAATTACGGGAGAATATGATATACATATTCTCCTGTACGTATCACGAGCTAGATCGTCCTTTAATTAATAAATTATTAAAACTAATTTGTGTACTAAAATTGTTAAGTATTTAGATTTTAGACAGACAGGCATATAATCTTAGAACACTAATTTGTAATCGATGCTGTATCGATAAGATTTTATGATACCTAATTATGGCGGCGTGAGACAGATGGCGCTATTAACAAGTATTTCGCTGTTTAACAACTCTTTTCCATTTTCAAGAACGTTCCATTGTTGGTCCTCTGGACATATTAATCTAAGTATTATTATGTTGTATTTGATAGGTGTATGCACGCTCCGTGGATCTGCCCGGCTTCGACGACAACGTGTCCCCCAGCAATAATATCAACATGCTGCTCAGGTTTATCATCGGTGAGTCTAATTTTATTTATTTATTTTTATCTCGGTACACTTGAAGATTACAGAATGGATAACCTAAGATGGCTAATGTTCTCCTACCGATGTGTGTGGTGGGACTGATCGAATTCGTGGTTTTTTCCCTATAACCCATTGTCCTCGACATGCAATTCTCTAGTAAAAATATAAGACCATGAGCATTAAGCGCTACGCGAAAAAGGAGCCAAGGAGAGGAACTCGTTACTCCACGAAATATTTCCTAAATACATATTCCGGGACTCTTTCAGGCTAGTCTAATAGGCTTTTCTCAGCCCCTCTTGGGCCTAATCTACATTTAACATCAGGTATCAACTTAAACATAATAATCAACTTTTTGTTCTCCTTTTATCCTAGGTGAAATTGTGATAAACATGTCCCGCTCAGTGGAGCAAGTGGACCGGCCGTACATTATGCTGAGCGTCAGCAAGGTGTGCCTGGACGTGGCGCTCATGCAGTACGGGCCCGCCGTGCAGCTCGCCGTCGGCCCGGCGCTGCTGGCCGACCGCCTGCACCGCCGCGCCGGGGAGCCGCTGCAGCTGCTCAGCAGCCAGGGCGAGCTGCTCAACCTGCTCTACAGGAAGGTGGGTAGCCACACCTGCAGCACCACCGCCGCGCCGGGGAGCCGCTGCAGCTGCTCAGCAGCCAGGGCGAGCTGCTCAACCTGCTCTACAGGAAGGTGGGTAGCCACACCTGCAGCACCACCGCCGCGCCGGGGACCCGCTGCAGCTGCTCAGCAGCCAGGGCGAGCTGCTCAACCTGCTCTACAGGAAGGTGGGTAGCCACACCTGCAGCACCACCGCCGCGCCGGGGAGCCGCTGCAGCTGCTCAGCAGCCAGGGCGAGCTGCTCAACCTGCTCTACAGGAAGGTGGGTAGCCACACCTGCAGCACCACCGCCGCGCCGGGGAGCCGCTGCAGCTGCTCAGCAGCCAGGGCGAGCTGCTCAACCTGCTCTACAGGAAGGTGGGTAGCCACACCTGCAGCACCACCGCCGCGCCGGGGACCCGCTGCAGCTGCTCAGCAGCCAGGGCGAGCTGCTCAACCTGCTCTACAGGAAGGTGGGTAGCCACACCTGCAGCACCACCGCCGCGCCGGGGAGCCGCTGCAGCTGCTCAGCAGCCAGGGCGAGCTGCTCAACCTGCTCTACAGGAAGGTGGGTAGCCACACCTGCAGCACCACCGCCGCGCCGGGGACCCGCTGCAGCTGCTCAGCAGCCAGGGCGAGCTGCTCAACCTGCTCTACAGGAAGGTGGGTAGCCACACCTGCAGCACCACCGCCGCGCCGGGGACCCGCTGCAGCTGCTCAGCAGCCAGGGCGAGCTGCTCAACCTGCTCTACAGGAAGGTGGGTAGCCACACCTGCAGCACCACCGCCGCGCCGGGGACCCGCTGCAGCTGCTCAGCAGCCAGGGCGAGCTGCTCAACCTGCTCTACAGGAAGGTGGGTAGCCACACCTGCAGCACCACCGCCGCGCCGGGGAGCCGCTGCAGCTGCTCAGCAGCCAGGGCGAGCTGCTCAACCTGCTCTACAGGAAGGTGGGTAGCCACACCTGCAGCACCACCGCCGCGCCGGGGACCCGCTGCAGCTGCTCAGCAGCCAGGGCGAGCTGCTCAACCTGCTCTACAGGAAGGTGGGTAGCCACACCTGCAGCACCACCGCCGCGCCGGGGACCCGCTGCAGCTGCTCAGCAGCCAGGGCGAGCTGCTCAACCTGCTCTACAGGAAGGTGGGTAGCCACACCTGCAGCACCACCGCCGCGCCGGGGAGCCCGCTGCAGCTGCTCAGCAGCCAGGGCGAGCTGCTCAACCTGCTCTACAGGAAGGTGGGTAGCCACACCTGCAGCACCACCGCCGCGCCGGGGAGCCGCTGCAGCTGCTCAGCAGCCAGGGCGAGCTGCTCAACCTGCTCTACAGGAAGGTGGGTAGCCACACCTGCAGCACCACCGCCGCGCCGGGGACCCGCTGCAGCTGCTCAGCAGCCAGGGCGAGCTGCTCAACCTGCTCTACAGGAAGGTGGGTAGCCACACCTGCAGCACCACCGCCGCGCCGGGGACCCGCTGCAGCTGCTCAGCAGCCAGGGCGAGCTGCTCAACCTGCTCTACAGGAAGGTGGGTAGCCACACCTGCAGCACCACCGCCGCGCCGGGGACCCGCTGCAGCTGCTCAGCAGCCAGGGCGAGCTGCTCAACCTGCTCTACAGGAAGGTGGGTAGCCACACCTGCAGCACCACCGCCGCGCCGGGGAGCCGCTGCAGCTGCTCAGCAGCCAGGGCGAGCTGCTCAACCTGCTCTACAGGAAGGTGGGTAGCCACACCTGCAGCACCACCGCCGCGCCGGGGACCCGCTGCAGCTGCTCAGCAGCCAGGGCGAGCTGCTCAACCTGCTCTACAGGAAGGTGGGTAGCCACACCTGTAAAATAACTTATGTCTAATACGACTTTGATCTACAAATCTTATATATTAGTACATACATTTTTTTTTCCATATATTAAGGAAAAGGTGGTATCAGGTGATGTACATATATTTAACATTTTGTCTGAACTAAAATACTTTGGAAAGGGGGGCTTAAAGCGTTCGCGCTGCGCACTTGTGACTCCACTGGTGCCGCGGGTGTCCATGGGCAGCGGAAATCGCTTACCATCAGGTGATCCGTCTGCTCGTCTGCCACCTATCACATAAAAAAAAAATAGGTTGACCTGTGTTTCATGCTATTATTAGTATTGTCAGAATAAAGCTGAGCGATCATAAAATGTGAGCTACAGAAGTAGCCCAAAAGTACACAAAAATGTGTGTGACCCAGATAAATGGTGATTGTGAATTATTGACACGAGCATATTTGTTTCGCGCAGGTCCGCGCCGACTGCCCGGAGTTCCGCTCGCACTTCCACAACGTGGAGCAGTCGCTGGTGCTGGACGTGGGCTCCGTGTCCGTGCTGCTGCACGCGCTGGCGCTCAACACGCTCATCAAGTACCTGCAGTACGTCTGCGACAAGTGAGTCTTCATCATCATCATCGTCAGCCTGTTACGGTCATGTTGTAACCTACGCCTCCCCCTAAAATAATGTCCTCCAACCAATTTCGGCTAAGGCGGCCAATCTCAACGATCAGCAACTTCATCATCATCATCAGCCCATTGAAGTCCCCACTGCTGGGGCACGGGCCTCCCTCAATCACATGAGGGGTAATTGCCATACTCACCACGCTTGGCAGACAGGTTGGCGAGGGTTTTGATATAAATGCAGAGTTTTCCTTCTCTGGGTGCTGATGATCATGCCAGCAGCTTTACCTTAGTCGCCTTTTACGACACCTCGGTAAGAGTGAGGGTGGCCTTTTCTACTCTGCCGGGACCACACCGCTAACTGCCGGGATCAACAACTTACGCAAGATATATTATAGTGCGCAAACACAACTTCACTTTCTATTTCCCTTGCCATCATATTCCAATGGGACACCAGTGCGACACGACCGGAGAGGGATTGGTCCTGCGACCAACGGCTTAACGTGCTTTCCGAGGTACGGGGGTACAAGACTACCAACTTCCAGACTCTGGGGTGATACTGAGAATTTCTTAACAGAAAAACTCGGGTACAATTTTTGGCTGGACCTGGGGATCAAACCCGGGATCCCAATCGCGCTTTAAAGTGCGACTCACTACGGCACTACATACTGCGCCAACGAGGCAGGCCTCCCGCAATAGGGCCCCATCAGCCGTGTGGTCCCCGGCAGAGTAGAATAGGCCACCCTCACTCTTACCGAGGTGTCGTAAAAGGCGACTAAGGTAAAGCTGCTCGCATGATCATTAGCACCCAGAGAAGGAAAACTCTGCATTTATATCTAAACTCTCGCCAACCCGTCTGCCAAGCGTAGTGAGTATGGCAATTACCCCTCATGTGATTGAGGGAGGCCCGTGCCCCAGCAGTGGGGACTTAAATGGGCTGATGATGATGATGAAGCCCCATATAGAGTCCACGACACGAAAGAAGTACCGCGGAAAAACATGGAAGTAAACTTTGAGATTCATTGTGTCTATGTCAACAATGATGATGATGATCGTGAAAGATCTATCGCTTCAGACCGATCAATGGACGGAGCGATGCTAGCTCAGTGGATAAGAACGTTCTGTTAGAACGAGGATAGACGACTAGGCTTTTAAAAAAAAAGACTTGATTTAATTGAAGAATATCGGATAGTTGACCGTCGCGAATAAGGGCAGTGGGAAGACTGGTCGCGCTCGTGAAGCGGGTGCGACGACAAGACTCAAATATGTCGACTCAGCAAAGAGTTAGGGTCATCAGCCATACTCCTAACATCTCAAGGGTGTAACAGGTCGCCTCCTAAACAGGAAGCTGTAGGTTTGAATTCGAGCTATGTAGACTTCGCAAATCCTGAATCTTGGTTCAAGCTTACTCCGGGCTCTAAAACGACAATTTTGAATGCAAAATACACGTTAGGATAATGCCCACGACCTTTGGCGTATGAGGCAGGATCAGTACCAAATGCGCCATCAGACCAATCAGAGCTTTGTCCATTGTAGCATGTATATAAAATTTATCGTAACTGAAACTTTTCAGGATTCAAAATCGTCACTCTCTGAACTTCAAGAAAATAGTGACGCCGAAGACGAAAACGTTGTGGAATTACTTGATGAAACCCGAAGCAGACCCGCCTGTGCCTTCCGGAGCCACCAAGTTCAGTTACTCAGTCAGGTAAAATACTGTAACACCTGTTTTATTTATTATATTTTTTTTGTATGTTATAAGGTGTGGCATACTATAGATTCACTGATGGTAAATAGTTGATATCGCTCATGGAAACCCGCAATACCACTGCAGTCACAAATGCTTTGCCAACCATTAAACTTTCTTTCCTCCTGGATTGGCCCTCAAACACCATAATTTATTCGGCGCACACAGGCATTGCTGCACTGTTTTCTGTGAGCTGTGGTAGGTATCAAGCCAGTCGAGCCGGCCAAACTATTCATGCGAAACGTGACTACTAAAAGTAGTATGTAATAGTTATTCTAAAATTATATGACAACACAACAATTCGTCCACGGCCTCACAGAAAACCGGCGTGAAGCAGCACTGTGCTGTGTGAATGAGGGTCTGGCTTAAAGGGGGGCTTAAAGGTTGACCTCATTCACTGCATTGGTGTCGCGGGTGTCGAAGGGCGGTGGCAATCACTTCCCATAAGGTGACTACCTTATGGGAAGCGATTGCCACCGTCTGCTCGTCTGCCACCTACCACCACAAAAAAATGTTTTCCTTAGTGCGGTTTAGTCAGGCATCTTATACATTTAGCTACATTTTCTTGTTGTTCCCCTCAGGGCGTCATCGATAACGGTCCGCCTGTGCCACCTGGACACGCCCGTGCTGTCGCTGCTGGTGTCGGCGCTGGAGAGCGACTGCGTGTTCCGCGCCAACGACCGCTGCATCTTCCGCCTCTACCTCAGCGAGCTGCACCTGGACGACCTGGCGCAGGCCACCCTGTATCCCAAGGTACGTGACAATCTGCCTGTGCCACCTGGACATGCTAGTTCTATTTCTACTGGGTTTCGGCACTGGGAAGCGACTGCGTCTTTATATCTTCAGTCAGCTCTGCATCTGGATGACTGATTGCAGCACACCTTGTATACCAAGGTAGATCGCTTCAGCTAGAATGCTCAGTAACAGTCGCATGTGCCACCTGGATATGCCAGTTCGTTATCTTTTGGTGTTGGAGCTGGAGAACGACTGTATCTTTCGCTTGTACATCGGCGAGCTGCACTTAGACGACCTATCGCAGGCCATCTAGTATCCCAAAGTAGATCACACCAGCTGGAGTCATCATTAATAGTCGCCTGTGCCACCTGGATACGCCAGTTCGTTATCTTTTGGTGTTGGAGCTGGAGAACGACTGTATCTTCCGCTTGTACATCGGCGAGCTGCACCTAGACGACCTATCGCAGGCCATCTAGTATCCCAAAGTAGATCACACCAGCTGGAGTCATCATTAACAGTCACCTGTGCCACCTGGATACGCCAGTTCTTTATCTTTTGGTGTTGGAGCTGGAGAACGACTGTATCTTCCGCTTGTACATCGGTGAGCTGCACCTAGACGACCTATCGCAGGCCATCTAGTATCCCAAAGTAGATCACACCAGCTGGAGTCATCATTAACAGTCACCTGTGCCACCTGGATACGCCAGTTCTTTATCTTTTGGTGTTGGAGCTGGAGAACGACTGTATCTTCCGCTTGTACATCGGCGAGCTGCACCTGGACGACCTGTCGCTGGCCATCTAGTATCCCAAAGTAGATCACACCAGCTGGAGTCATCATTAATAGTCGCCTGTGCCACCTGGATACGCCAGTTCTTTATCTTTTGGTGTTGGAGGCTGGAGAACGACTGTATCTTCCGCTTGTACATCGGCGAGCTGCACCTGGACGACCTGTCGCAGGCCATCTAGTATCCCAAAGTAGATCACACCAGCTGGAGTGATCATTAATAGTCGCCTGTGCCACCTGGATACGCCAGTTCAGTTATCTTCTGGTGTTATCTAACGGCGTGAAGCAGCACTGTGCTGTGTTTCGCTCCATGAGTGAGGATACCGGAGGCCCAGTCCTGGGGAAAGTGGGGTTTAAAGTGTGCGCGCTGCGTACATTGTGACTCCACTGGTGTAGCGGGTGTCCATGGGCAGCGGCAATCGCTTGTCTAGAACCTATCATATAAAATAAAACCAAACTTACAATGTTACCTATCTAATTGACAATTTTGTCTACAGCTCGTGTGGCCAGACGAAGACAAAGTGATAGAGATAAAGTACGTCCGCGCCGCCCCGCGGTACTACGGGGATGAACAACAAGCAACTGAAGGCGCACGGAGAGTTGAGGATCTACCTGGGAAGGCTGCACGTGGTTCTGTTCTACAGCATTCTACATCATTTACAGGTGATTGACAGAATTTCGCAGTTGTCTTCAGGTCAGGGGAAGGTTTTTATTCTGAGTTTTCTTTTCAAATTGACTACAAAACACTTCTCTAACTAGGCGATCATACATAAATTAAGCCACTGGTTAAGAAGGGGGAAAGTTAATAATGTGCTGGAGGCATGGTAGCTCATTGGATATAAACGCGTCTTTAATACGGGGGGGTCGTGATTCGAATCCCCTTTGACATCTAGATTTTTCAAATCGATGTGCATATTTCTACTATTAGATCGGCGGTGAGGAAAAACATCTTGAGGAAACCTGCACGTATCGGATAGTTTCTGAAAATTGTTGACACCTACAATATTTGAGATAATGATTCTGAACGTGTAACCGTGATCCAGTTGGTCTGGTTCCTTTGTTTAAGGGTTCTGCGCGCTTTTATAAACGAGGTTTGAAAACAGTTCTGTGGCGCGGGGTTTGGTCTCTACCTGGTAGAGATTTTGAAGATGTTTATGTTTGTTTGTTGGCTTAAGTATTAAGATATTTAATAAGCTACCACTAAATGTCATTAACCTATCACTGGATAAGTTTAAGTCTCATACTAAAACCTGCCTAATGAAGAAAGGTTACTATAGTGTACAAGACTATTTAAATGATAAGGATTCTTGGTCATGTTAATTGATTAATCTTTTGAGTTGTTATTCATAGTAGTCTATTAACTTTCATAATTGTATTGTCTCTTCTCAATTGAAACTCTGTAACATCATCAATATTTGAAAAGAGTAACTACTGAGTTTCTTGCTGGTGTCTTCGCAGTAGAAATCGACATTCCGAATCAGCGGTAGATAATATGTACACACACACACACACATATATATACATCACACACATACATACAAATACTCATAATCATACACAGTCGCCTCTTAGTATAGTTTAAATTTAAATAATGTAATATCTAACTTACCTATCTATGTAAATTATGTAATAAATAACACAGTCCCAATACTAAAATTTTAATATAATAAGGAAGAGCGGGGTTTCCAAACACAGGCTTTTCAGCTTAAATGGAGACTCCATCCACTAACTACTTAATTCAAACTTTGTTAACGAAAATAAATATTTTTATTTTATTTTATTATTTATATGTAGATAGTATTTTTTGAGTTGACGACCCGTTTGGAACAGTGGTAGTGAACGCTGCCTTTGGTCCAAGGGTTGCGGGTTCGATCCCCGCACAGTACAAACATTTGTGTGCATGAACATGTCTGTTTGTATTGGTCTGGGTGTTTCCTATGTATTATAAGTATGTATTTACAAAAGAAAAGTATATTATAAGTATATATTTGTAATCCCACTGTTGATTCTGGTATCCGTAACACAGGTGCTTGAGCTACCTATCTCGGAGTCAGATCAATGTATGTGATGTTGTGAAATATTTATTTATTTATTATTTATTTATTTTGACATTCATAAGTGTTCTGTGTGGACCTAAATTGAATAAAGATTTTTTTTATCTTTTTTATCTTTATCTTTTAGTGATGGTAATGACTCTTTGCAGCAATTCCTGGAGCCGCTGATCCCCAGCGCCGCGGCTGGGTCCGCTGCGGCAGCGGCCGAGCGAGCTGCGCACCGGCACGCCGACGGGATCAGGACCTGCGCCGCGCGGGTCAACCTCGTCATACAGGTCAGTGGATCACTGGGACAGCAGCGGGACAACACCACGAGATGCTCAACTAAACTATTATAACGTTGCATACGCTATAGTATAGCGTATGCAACGTTATAATAGTTTAGCTATACAAAACTTTCACCCCAACCGATTGGTCTCTACCTACAGGATTGCCATCCGCATACCATCCAGACAAGGGCGGCGCGCACCAAGAGGTTTTGCTCCTCGTTCCTGCCCCGAGCCATCAAGGCATGGAATGCCCTCCCAGCTCATGTGTTTCCTCCTTCATACAATCCGGGGTCTTTTAGGCGGGGCGTGAATTGGCATCTCAGCAGGCCATTAGGGTGAGGATGGCAGACACAATGAGTACTTTGTTAGTTCTTCTGTGCCTGTCAGCCTCATTTTTAGATTTCACGGCCGCTTACCATCAGGCGGAGTGAGGTCATCCTGATTGGCCTTTCTATAAAAAAAAAAGATTACGGCTACGGCGGCCAATCTCAACGATCAGCCACGTACGCAGGATATATTATAGTGTAGAAATGTGTGCGCAAACACTAGTGAACTCTATTCCCTTACCCTCATATTCCGATGGGACACTACTGTGACACGACCGGAGAGGGATTAGGCGCAGGACCAACGGCTTAACGTACTCCTCGCGGTACGGGGGTACAAGACCGCCAATTTCCAGACTCCGGGCTTACACTGAGAATTTCTTGACAAAAACTCAGGTACAAATTTTGGCCCGACCCGGGGATCGAACCATTGTGCCACCGAGGCAGTTGTGAAATATAGTTTGTTGGTGAAACAACCTCTTTCATTTCACCACAAACCCCTTGTTTTCGACGATTACGTTTAGCACACAAATGGCTAAACATTAGGAAGGAATTCATGCATCGGATGTTACAATGCTACTCTGTTGAGGGTATGTTTGGTGCAATAGTGCTGATTCGACATCTTTTGAAGCAAGAGGGAACAGGCATCTTCGAGGCAAACATGTTGTACGTCCCAGACTTTATCGTCACCTTCCATCATGCAAGATTGTAGGCAAGCGTTGGCCAATAGTTCATAAGAAGGCATTAAAAGAATAAAATATGTTCGAAGTGTTTACTAATATTTGGTATTACACATTATGAAGATATTCTATCTTTCTTTTTCATGTGATAGAAGCCAGACGAGATCTAATGGTTGTGACATGACTAACGTATATTAAATAAGTAAAAAAAATAAATCATAAATACTTTTTTCTATTACGAAAAGATTTCATCAAACAGATCAAAATCAAATGGCGGTAGGTACTAACCTAGTTTTTAAATGGGATGAAGTCTTCTATGGAAGTTTTACATTGGTTACATTATGTTTAACGTTTTTTTTATATGTGGCAGACGAGGAAACGGATCAACTGATGGTAAGCTATCGCCCCCGCCCATAGGACACCCACGACACCAGTAGAGTCACAAGTGCGCTGCCAACCTTTAAAACCACCTTTACCCCGGATTGGGCCTCCTCCCTCCTGAGGTACCCTCACTCACGTAGCAAAACACAGTACAATGCTGTTTCACGCCGGTTTTTTGTGAGACAGTGATATCATCCCGGTCGAGCCGGCCGTGATTTGATTAATTCCGAAGCGTCGCTCGCCCACGGTCGATTGCAATAAAAACCCCCTAAACAATGTTTAGCAGCTAAATAGATATTTTCTTACAGATCCACGCCCCAGTATTACTTCTACCTCAAAAACCTTCATCACCTAACCTACTGGTTCTCAATATGGGTAAGTAACACAATTGTTGCTCACACAATTAAATCAAACCACTTATTTTTCACACACAATATATTAGACCACAACTCACTAAAGCAACTGTTTTAAAAGACAATAGAAGATAGTATCAAAAGTAAAAGAGATATAAAAGACATAGACAATATAAAAAAGAATGGTTGTGGCCATCGCCAACAATAATAATGAAGCAACTCAAACAAAACGATTGTTTTTTTATGTAATTATGACAGACGAGCAGACGTTTAAACTACTACTTACCAAGTTTAAATTGTTCCTCAGGTGACCTATCAATAGAGAACTTCTTCAAGCAAGTGAACCCCGGGCAGGAAGTGAGCAGCCCCATCCAGAGTCCTATCATAGACAATATCCTGATCAAGCTGGTCAACGTCACGCTCTCAAGAGCTGTGATGACTTTAGCAGGAACTTTAGAAGTGCAGGTAAGTAATATATTTTTGTCTATTTCTAGGTAAGCTGTGATGATCTTAGCGGGAACTTAAGAAGTGCAGATACAGTAAGCTTCAAAAATATTTTACCATTCAAACCTAGCATAAATATCTGAACATTTGACATAAGTCACTTTTGGCACAGTACCTTAATTAACGTATGGTCAACGTATGAGATGTTGTGAGATTAATAATAATACGTTGACCTGAATCCGTACTAAGTAGCTTAAGCACTTGTGTTACAGATATCAGACAACAGAGGAACACAAATATATACTTAAATACATATATTACATCCAGACACTGAACAAACACAAGTGTTCGTCGCACGAATGTTTGTCCAGGGTGGGGATCGAACCCATGACCTTTGGCGTAAGAGGCAGGGTCACTACCAATTGCGCCATTCGGTCAGTCATGGGTACAATTAAGGTTTACTTTCATCTATTGTCATTTGTTCTCGAACAAAAAATAAAATGCACCTTGGTGCATACTAACATGCAGTTGTCTTGTGTCAAAATAAGCTCAGATATTTTTGGGTGGCTTGGACGCCAAAATATTTTTGAAACTGACTGTAATATTCACATTTACTAGGATTACCTAGTGCTATCGAATGATTACGACTAAGGGACGTTCTCTTTTTTAAAAATACCGGCAACACATTAGCGATCCCTTTGATTTGATTGTTTTGGCGTTGATTACTTTCCGTCAGGTGACTCGCTTGCTCGTTTGTCAGCCTCTAGCAGAAAAATGAAAAAAATCGATTCGCCAAGAAACCTCTATTTGGGGGAAATCGTGTGAGAAAAACTCGTTCGATGGCTATTTCTGCAATGAGGTCCTATTTCAAAAGCATTGGTTATTTAAGATTTAGCATGATGTGGTTGGTGAACAACTTCGAATGCGAGTGGTTCGGTGAATGACAACGCAGAGACAACAGTGCCATCTGTGAAGAAACAGCGGGGCCATCCACGGTCAAGAGAAGGCTGGGATCCCTTGCTCTATAGATGTCTTGTTCTATTCTATAAAGCACGGGCTCCCAATGTTTTCTTGCCCCCTTCGTCCGGGTTTACCAGACGCTAATCTTGTAAGTATTCACGTTCGAACTAGTGATGTGCCTAATCATTAAAGGTGTATACGCGGATACGTATATTTGGTTAAGATCCGCAGATTTAACACGACCAATTTCAAAATAATATCGATCTGCTAAACATTATTTTTTGGGAGACGGACTGTCAAGCATGCATGGATTTTTTATGATGATGCGCGCACTAGGATGTGGGTGACTTTTTGTCCGCTTGATTAACACAATAAGGTTGTATTATACATATCTTTATTTTCATAATAAAGGGAAAGATATAAGTCAAAAAGCAACAAAAGCAACAGCTAGACAACAAGCAACTAGACTTGTTGTCTAGCTGTTGCTATAGTAACCACAGATTTAGTACATCATCAGCCCATTTAAGTCCCCACTGCTGGGGCACGGGCCTCCCTCAATCACATGAGGGGTAATTGCCATACTCACCACGCTTGGCAGACGGGTTGACGAGGGTTTTGAACTAAATGCAGAGAATTCCTTCTCTGGGTGCTGATGATTATGCCAGCAGCTTAACCTTAGTCGCCTTTTACGACACCTCGGTAAGCGTGAGGGTGGCCTATTCTACTCTGCCGGGGACCACACGGCCAGATTTAGTACGGTCAACATCAAAATTAGCTTAACACATAAGTACCTAATGTCGAAGTAATATTTTGTACGTACCCCTTTAGAAACTGACTACAAAAGGCAGAACAGTTACTTTGACATGGTACTAAAGTGTTAAGCTACTTTTGATGCTGACTGTACCTATGATAGTGTTTTGAATTTGATTTGTTTCTGTACCATGGAATTAGAGAAGACTACCTCGACTAAAACAGTCTAAGGCATTGATACAGGCGTTCGATCAGAGACGAGCTGTAGAAATAATAAAACTGAGTAAAGGACATGTTAGGGCACTCACTCGGGCCCTCACAGGGCACTGCAAATTAAACAAGCACCTGCACAACATGGGCCTTTCAGATACCAAAATCTGCAGGTTCTGTCGCGAGGACGTGGAAACGATTATCCACGTCCTCGGCGAGTGCATAGCGCTGCACCGCTGCAGAAGCCGGCACCTGGGAGCACACACGATCTCAGCTGACGAGATCAAGAGCTCCCCCATCAGCTCCATTCTCGGGTTTATCCTGGAACTGGAGCTACATGAGGAGCTGTAATAGGTTACGGGGCTGCCAAAATAGATCATCTACTGGTCACAGTGGCTATGAGACGCAGGGCTCACCCCATTTCTATCATATAATAAGAAATGGAATTGGAACACGTGAAAATACGGCTTTCTATGAAAAGACTTAGTCTGGTTAGGGTTACGTTATGTACTGTTTTCTTCGCACTTAGTGCGGTTCGGGTTTCGGGGTAGACCCATTACCCGGGCTGCATCTTGCGCCTTTCCGGGTGTACGTGTTTGTTCTGTATGTGCTGGTAACGCCATCTGTGTCGAGTTTGCGTAATATCCCCTACTCTGGTCACAGGAACCGATCCTAGAGCCGGTGTCAGCTCGCTGCGACATGAAGCGAGCCGTCTGCTACCAGCAGAACCTCCACCGCGACCTGCTGTGCGTGGAGGCCGACGTGACGGTTGAGCAGGTGCTGCTGCACGTGGGGCAGAAGGACCTGGCCACGCTGCTGTGCGTGTGGACCGACAACCTGAGCGAGGCGCATTATATAGGTTCGTAATAATTTTTTTATGTCATAGGTGGCAGACGAGCAGACGGATCATTGATGGTAAGCAATTGCCGCCGCCCATGGACACCAGTGACACCAGTAGAGTCACAAGTGCGCTGCCAATCTTTAAACCCCCTTTCCCCCGGATTGGGTTGGGTGGGTTCGATCCCCACCCTGGACAAACATTCGCGCGATGAACACTTGTGTTTGTTCAGTGTCTGGGTGTAATATATGTATTTAAGTATATATTTGTGTTCCTCTGTTGTCTGATATCTGTAACACAAGTTGCTAAGCTACTTAGTACGGAATCAGGTCAACGTATGAGATGTTGTGAGAATTATTATTATTATTGGGCCTCCGGTACCCTCATTCACGCAGCGAAACACAGCACTGTGCTGCTTCACGCCGGTTTTCTGTGAGGCCGTGATATCACTCCGGTCGAGCCGGCCCATTCATGCCGAAGTGTGGCTCTCCCTCGGTCACAATGTCACATCATTCTAGCCTGTCATTCCCAGTTACTTTCCAAAGCTGGCGCTACGGAGGTCCAAGTGTACCCACCGTTGGACCTTGATCCAGAATTTGGGATGGTAAATAAATAAATATTTCACAACATCACATACATTGATCTGACTCCGAGATAGGTAGCACAAGCACCTGTGTTACGGATATCAGACCCAACAGTTACATACAATAATAGATATATAATACTTCTTTTTTGTAATACATTCTTAAAAGACATAGAAAACATCCAGACTAATGCAAACAGACATGTTAATGCACACAAATGCTTTTACTATGCGGGAATCGAACCCGCGATCTTTGGACTAAAGGCAGCGTTCACTACCACTGTTCCAAACGGGTCGTTTCGTGGTAATTATAATGGAGGACTGCCGTCTAACCTTCGCAGCCTTTCGACAGGGAAACCAGAGCGGCTTGATTAGGGTTACACTTTTGGAATCATTTCTAAACGTACAGTTTTTCTTACTGTATTTTGCATCACAGCCGACCGAACGATAGAATTATACTTAGGGTTTTTAAAAATCGTGAATGCTCGTATGCGAACGCACGACCTCCCGGCCGCATCCTGAAATTTCTTTAAATCCACCGAGCTACCATCGCTCTTACACCAATGCCAACAACATTACTTACTCATTTATTCATTTCTTAGTATATTTTTTGTATCGACATATTTGTTTAACATACATGTATAATATATATAGTTATAATTTATATTTTTCATGTATGACGATTTGTAAGAGCTGTATGTAAGCCTATGCAAATAAAGTAATTTTGAATTTTACTAATGAAACAAGCTTTTAGCAATCACTCAAAGTAAAAATGTCCGTTAGCTTCAATATTCTTTATTGTTCATAGGGAGTATAGTCCCAAGCTCTCCAGTGGAGGTGCCGCCATCAGAAGCGTCAGTGAAGAAGCTGCAGGCTTTCCTAGCGCAAGGAGAACCTATTAGGAAGGAAGCCGTTTTGAGGTGAGTATATACATCAATCATCCTCGCCAACCCGTCTGCCAAGCGTGATGAGTATGGCAATTACCCCTCATGTGATTGAGGGAGGCCCGTGCCACAGCAGTGGGGACTTAAATGGGCTGACGATGATGATATACATCATTAGCATCATCGGCCTGTATTATGATCACACTGCAGGGTGTAGGCCTCCTTCTGTGCTCGACGGTCCTGTGCCAGCCTCATCCAGTACTTACCCACCGCTCTGTCTATGTCGTCAACCCATATGGTTAATAGTTTATATATAGATTTCATTTATTAAACTGCTTTTCACTACCCTACCACATTATCAATGAGTATGTAAGTACGTACAGCACAAAGTACACAAAACTGACAAATTTCTTCATTCGACTCTCACCTTAATGTCAAACACATTGAGTTTAATATCAATTGAGGAATTTTGACAGATTAACCTGATGTGTGGTGGTCTGTATCATGCCAACGGTTAGGAATGTGTTACAACAGCACATGGAAGAAGAAGAAGAATTATATTTATTAGTCACAAAGAATGCACAGATAACACAACAGAATGACATGACATACTCACAAATCAATACTTATTTTGTAACGGAAAAGAGAAGGGTGGGGCCAATCGGGTGCCAACCTCTAACGAAAAAGAGAAGGGTGGGGCCAATCGGGTGCCAACCTCTAACGAAAAAGAGAAGTGTGGGGCCAATCAGGTCCCAACCTCTAACGAAAAAGAGAAGGGTGGGGCCAATCGGGTGCCAACCTCTAACGAAAAAGAGAAGGGTGGGGCCAATCGGGTGCCAACCTCTAACGAAAAAAGAGAAGGGTGGGGCCAATCAGGTCCCAACCTCTAACGAAAAAGAGAAGGGTAGGGCCAATCAGGTCCCAACCTCTAACGAAAAAGAGAAGGGTGGGGCCAAGCAGGTCCCAACCTCTAACGAAAAAGAGAAGGGTGGGGCCAAGCAGGTTCCAACCCCTAACGAAAAAGAGAAGGGTGAGGCCAATCAGATCGTGCTTCTACATGACAATACAATTAGGCGGTCTTGTGGCTAATTGTTCCAGATAATCTTCATCATCACCATTATTATTTCAGTCAATAGACGCCCACTGCTGAACATAAGCTTGGTCAGTCCGCCTTATGGGAAGCCTGCTACGATTGCGACTCCCAATACGCGTCCTCCACTCGAGGCTCTTTCCGTTCCAACCCAAAATTTCTTATTTTACCTCCCACAAGAAGTGATATTTTAAAATTTTTCACAGGTTCACTTTAGACGGCATAGAGCTAAAATTATTCTCGGACATGGACGAGGTCCTGAGCTCACCCGTACGGGACCTGAACCACGGGCTCGCCAAGCTGACGGCGGGCGAGGCTTCGGTCCAGTTAGACTACTACTCCGACACCAGCACTGAGCTGCGAGCCAGCCTGCAGAGCCTCCTCGTTGAAGACATTAGGCCAGATCCTACCATCGTTATAAAAAGGTAAATATTGTCATCATCTAGGATGGATATGAATTGATGAGACGCATATGAGCGTAAAAATAATTTCTGCAAATAAAATTATAATT
The DNA here is from genome assembly GCA_019059595.1 of Marasmia exigua. Classification (NCBI taxonomy): domain Eukaryota; kingdom Metazoa; phylum Arthropoda; class Insecta; order Lepidoptera; family Crambidae; genus Marasmia; species Marasmia exigua. The sequence goes on along the minus strand of CM032474.1, from coordinate 4,564,713 downwards.
TATTGTTAACCTTATTTTGCCACTGCTGTGCAAAGGCCATCCGTAATTTTTTGTAGTTACGCCATCTCGTATTCTCCAAATCCTGCCTGAAATTTACTGACGATTCGGGTTCACCTCTTCCTATGTCTTCTGCTAACATAGCCCGCCCAATAACATTTTGAATTGGCTGTTGTCTCTTCAACAGGTGTGGTCCTTGTTTTGAGCAAATCTTGGTAATCTTAACTCAGTCAGTAACCTACTCAACGTGCTCGGTCCCATAGCTTGGTAAACTTTAATTGGGACCTCTGACTTTTTTTTATAAGAAAGGGAGGCAAATGGACATGGACATCAGCCACACCTGAAGGAGTGGAGATGCGTTGCCGGCCTTTTAGGAAGCTATTTCCTATACCTTCCTAAAATGCCGGCAACTTTAAGTTAGAGACTAATTCTAAACACCGTAGATGAGAATGAGCAGATTAAAATAATAATAATAAGGAACACTTACCCGACTTTTTCAAAGGCTGGAGTAAGCTAAGCTTTAAAAATAATAATAATAATCGTTTATTTCAGGCAATAAAAATTTACAGAATTAAAAACGTCAAACAGCTTATTTTTTATTTCGTAAAATATAGCTTGATTAGAATGACCGATGTTACTTCAAAACTACTAACTACTATTACTAGGTACAAAAAATATACTAGACAAGCGTCCGTGGCACTCACTCAGCTAGTCTCACTGAAAACCAGCGTCATGGCCTTTGTCTGGGCCGTGACTTAAGCTGAGTGAAGGCCATTTATACCAGACGCCATAGCACACTATTCATTTGGCACTGCCTGGACACGATTGAATATATCTTACTCCAAACCTGTAGTTGACTAATGTAAAAAGAAATGAAAAGTTTTCCGTCCGACGGCAGGATCTTCCAATGCCAAGGCGGCGCGACTCGCTCGAGCGCCGGCTTCTGCGTGCGGCGGCCGCCGCTGATCGACTGCACGCTGCGCGTGAGCGCGTCGCGCGCCACGCAGCTGGACGCGCGCGTGGACCGCACGCGCCTCAACCTGGCGCCGCCCTTCCTGCTGCAGCTGGCGCGCACGCTGCTGGACGCCGTGCCCGGTAACTGACGTCATCGTCACCGACTGCTCCCTACGTATAGCCGCGTCGCGCGCCACGCAGCTGGACGCGCGCGTGGACCGCACGCGCCTCAACCTGGCGCCGCCCTTCCTGCTGCAGCTGGCGCGCACGCTGCTGGACGCCGTGCCCGGTAACTGACGTCATCGTCACCGACTGCTCCCTACGTATAGCCGCGTCGCGCGCCACGCAGCTGGACGCGCGCGTGGACCGCACGCGCCTCAACCTGGCGCCGCCCTTCCTGCTGCAGCTGGCGCGCACGCTGCTGGACGCCGTGCCCGGTAACTGACGTCATCGTCACCGACTGCTCCCTACGTATAGCCGCGTCGCGCGCCACGCAGCTGGACGCGCGCGTGGACCGCACGCGCCTCAACCTGGCGCCGCCCTTCCTGCTGCAGCTGGCGCGCACGCTGCTGGACGCCGTGCCCGGTAACTGACGTCATCGTCACCGACTGCTCCCTACGTATAGCCGCGTCGCGCGCCACGCAGCTGGACGCGCGCGTGGACCGCACGCGCCTCAACCTGGCGCCGCCCTTCCTGCTGCAGCTGGCGCGCACGCTGCTGGACGCCGTGCCCGGTAACTAACGCTATCGTCATCGACAACAGGATGCAGCCCACTGCTGAACTTCAGCACCATTTCAGCTAGAAGACACCCACTGCTGGACATAAGACTCCCCCAAGGTTCTCGACAGAGTAGGCTCCTGTAGGAATTCCCGCGACCTTCTTTTATATGTATAATTCTCTGTATAAGGATTGTTAATGCTTAAGAACTGTTATGAGCACTCACGAGACTGTCGACAAACTGTTCTGCAGTTAATAAATAAATAAATTAAAAATGTAAAATTAATATTCCTTATAGCAGTGGCTATATATTTATGCAGAAAATTTTAAGATCCTGATGTTATTTTCGGAATAAATTTAAACCTTATGGTGACCACGAAAGTGATTAGCCGGATAATGACTCAAATAATAGAGACTGACACTCGATTGAACCAGACACTGCCAAGTGTTTGCAATTGTGTGCCCTGCTCAATGCCACTTGAGACTTACAATTCTTCGGGTTAAATCTGTGACTTAGTTTTCCGTCATCTCATCAATCTTGATACCTACACGAAGAAATTCCGAGTATATAGTCCAACAACTAGTACAAAGTATACCAGAATAGATAGGAAACCAGGTAATTCTTTATGATTGTTTTAATCCAGGCGAGAAGACAATGGAGGGCGGAGTTGTGAACCACGGCTACGTGGGGGACCTGCACCCCTCCAAGCCGGGGAACAACAACCGCGCCGCGAGGTTCCCCAGCTCCAGCGACTCTACCAGCGGGTATTATTCCAGTAAGTGGCCTAGTGGCATGATATTCAGCTACGTAAAGACATTGACATGGAGTGAAAAATGCTGGGCATCAGACTCCAAGATCGAATCCAAAACTCTGAAATCCGTTGCAGGACTAAAGTCCAAGACGTCAGATCAAGAGTGATGGAACTGAAGTGGAATTGGGCCAGGTCGTCCAGTGTCACGATGGGTCGATGACTTCACTAAAATAGTGGAGACTACATGGATCCGAGCGGCTCAAGACCGGGTACATTGCCGTAAAGGAAAGGAGGCCTATACTCAGCAGTGGGTACTACCGGGCTGATGATGATGATGAGAAACATTGCCAGTCTTAGTGTTCTCTACCGCCTCTATAATGGGGAATGCTCTGATGAGTTATTTCAACTTATCCCATCCTCCCCTTTCCACTTCCGTACAACACGTGCTGGACAGCGTTGCCATCCGCATACCATCTAGACAATGGCGGCGCGAACCAAGAGGTTTGGCTTCTCGTTCCTGCCCCGAGCCATCATGACATGGAATGCCCTCCCAGCTCATGTGTTTCCTCCTTCAGCCAATCGGGGGTCTTTTAGGCGGGGCGTGAAGCGGCATCTCAGCTGGCCATCAGGGTGAGGATGGCAGACTCAATGGGTACTTTGTTAGATCTTTTGTGCCTGTCAAATTTATATTTGGATTTCACGGCCGCTTACCATCAGGCGGAGTGAGGTCATCCTGATTGGCCTTTCTATGAACTACTGAGCTACCATTACTCTAGCTCTTGGCTTGGACCTTATTATTATTGCCCTTTAAAATCTTACCTACACCTATGTATACACTTTCCTCCAGCCACATCGTTCTCTGAAGAGAATCCAGGGCTGTCCATCTCGATCCAGTTCCGGCAGCCGGAGGTGATGTTCTTCACCGACCTCACCAAGACGGAGGGCCATGCGCTCCTGCTGCGCGGGGAGCTCATCATCGACTACTCCTACCACTCCAACAGCGAGAGCCTGGTCATCTCCCTAGCTGGATTACAGGTAACATTATTACCAGGGAACGGTCGCAGCTTGAAATCTTAGTGTATTTCAAGCTGGCGCTTCGGAACCCAGGGTCTGCTTTCCTACTGTATCTCCTCTACTTAGGACGGTCTTTCATATCTAGTGTAGTGAGGTTATTGACAAGAGGTTTCGGGAGCGATCGGATCGGGACAAAAATTTGTACCTAAGTTTTCGGTAAGAAATTCTTAGTGGCATTCCGGAGTCTGGAAGTTGGTGGTCTCGTATCCCCGTGCCTCGGAAAGCACGTTAAGCCGTTGGTCCTGCGCCCGCTCCCTCTCCGGTCGTGTCGCACTGGTGTCCCATCGGAATATGAGGGCAAGGGAATAGAAAGTGCACTTGTGTTTGCGCACACACTTGAGCACTATAGTATATCTTGCGTACGTGCCTGGTCGCTGAGATTGGCAGCCGTAGCTGTAATCGGTTGGAGGATATTATTAGTGAGGTTATTGGCACATATAACACCCGTTATTTCTGGGTCTACCCCTTTTACTGGGACCGGGCGATGGTGGCATGGCCAGACATTTATTGCCCACGTATTTATCCGGTTTGCGGAAAACATGGCAAAAACTTAGCAACGTAGGCGACATTCCTGTAGTTTGTCTGATATATCACGAACATGAAGGCTGTCCCGTACGCGGGAATCATAGCGCCCAGGGAACAAGTGAACCCTTGTTTGCTCGTCAATTTCCCATAAAAAGAAATACATAATATCCCCAGGTGATGTCAAAGCTGCAGTCCAAGCTGAAGAACCTACCGCCCCAACCGGTGCTGAAGCCCTGTGATGTGGAGTTCTCCAAGTGCTTCAAGAACGTCGAGGAGGGCGTCAAGGTCAACTTCTCCGTCTCCGAGGTGGAGATCCACATCGCGGCCACTACGGTCCATACTGTCATGGGTAAGTATGATATAGTTATTCTTACAAAGAGAATCGGACATCTCGAGTAAGTGACGCTACTAGGGTTGTGTGTGTATTGCTTAGTGATGGGTAATTAGCCAAGAGATGGAGACGCCTACCGCTGGACATAGGTATTCCCTAAGAATCTCCAAACTGATTGGTCCTGTGCTGCCGACAACAAAGAGATATTCCTAAGGAGGGAGGAAGGGTTCATCTGTGTGCTGACACGTAATACTGAACGGCCACATGGGTGAATATACCAACCATCTCTGCGATCGCGGCCACTGCAGTCCATATTGTCATGGGTGAGTAGATTATCAATGGGGGCAATCGCATGTGTTAAATCCGCTAGATGGCGTATTGTTGGACTGAGGTCAAACTTGAATCATTGGATATTTCGTTCGTGATATTGTTATTGTGACATAATATTTTATCACGTTCAAAAATAACCAATTAGAGTCCGCGCCACTAAAGAAGTGCCGCGGAAAAATATGGAACTAAAATTTGAAATTCCTTGTGTCTATGGGCATAAAGCTTAAATTTGAATGTTGATGGCGACTCTACTGGCGCGGACTCTCCTTTGTTTAAGGACTCCAATCCTATAGTTTACCACCTAGCGGATTTTTCATACTTGATTGTCCTCATGCCCATTGCTGCAGCCTCCCCAAGGGATTCCCGCGATCATGTCTGTAACGAAAGGGGCCTCCCCCTTTCGTTTCATGTCTGTAACGAAAGGGCCTCCCCCTTTCGTTAGTCTACCCCAAACGAGGATAGTTGGAATCTATGTACAACAAATTCACACGCGCTGTTTGTCTCCTTTGTTTGGATATGACAGGTACATATAATCTCGTTCGTTACGGGACGGCTTCAAATTAAGCCACCAGGACATCGAAATTCATTAAAATCGATGCATAGAAAATACGATAAAAAGTTTTGTGTTTTGATGCATCCATTCCCAACTTCTTTTCAGACATAATCGAAGAAATCACATCCGAACTGACAATCCCAGATGAGAAGGAACCATTCAACTTTGCATCTTACAACCCGAAGATGGAGAAGCCGGACGAGGACCTATGGTCTCCGAAGAAGTTGACTCCATACGTCCTGATCAATCCAGAGGATAGCTACGCGCAGCCGAAGTACCCTTGTGTGAGGCCGGCGGAGACGTTCGTAGTGGCCGTGCCGTGTGTGAGGATACTGTTTGAGATCGAACAGACGGTGCGGGTTCCTGTCTTAGTCATAAAGGTAAGTTTGAGCATGGGGTTGAGATTTCTTTTAGTACAGTCACCAGCTTTAGTTTGGGACCCACCCAAGGTTGAATGACGTGTAGCAAACTTTCGCTATTAAGAGCTAATATTTTAACGTGTCAAAGTTATAATACCATCGACAACTTTACTTTTTAGGAGCAACCGTGCATACGATCATTATCGATGTTTTCCAAGTAATTGTTTCGTGGGTAATAACTTTTTGGCTCTGTGTTCTATCTATATAGCAAAAACTATTTTCTTGACTGACACTGACACGAGGGACAGAACATATGTTCGAAATTAGAAAACCGTAATGATAGCTTTTTGCAAAGAGGTTATCGTTTCAAGGGTCGATTAGATAAGACATTTATGTCTTAACTTGACATTCAACATTATTGCACTAACATTTCGACCTTATTGCATTATGAATGTTCTAACGACACTTAACGGAAATTAAAGCTTGTGACTGTACTTGAACCATCTATACTATTTATAAAGAGGTAACGTTTTCGAGGACGTACGGAACATGTAACTTCGTTAATTTGGTTTGTCGTATATATCTCAAGTCGGTACAAAAATTTTGCATCGTGATGTAGGATCGTATGAGAAATTCGTTTTTGTATGGAACAGTCAGATTAGCGCCATCTGTTGTTGGAGGGTAAATTTGTGAATATATATGTGAAGATGTGAGGATGTGAAATTATCTATAAGATTGTAGTCGCTCCGACTCCGAATGTCCTAATAACCGCAGAGGATAGCTACGCACAGCCGAAGTATCCATGTTTGAGACTGGCAGAGACGATCATAGTGGACGTACCTTGTGTGAAGATCTTGTTTGAGATCGAACAGACGGTTCGGGTTCCTGTCTTAGTCATAAAAGTCAGTTTGCGGCATACTCCTCTAGTGCTTGATCTTGTTTTCATAACTATTGTAGTCGCTGAAGAAGCTAAAACTGGATGAGAACGGATGAGGCCTTTATCCAGAAGTGGACAGATGTGTGCTAAGATAATAAAGAATTAACTGTTATAATTCTTTTGTGATCTGTAATAGGTGCTTGACGAGCAGATGGATCACCTGATGGCAAGCAGTTAAGCACTTAAGTTGCGGGAATTTGCCCATGGATACCCGTAACATCAGTGGAGGTACAAGTGCGCTGCCATACTGTAAATTCTCCTTCCTCTGCATAGGGCCTCTGATACTCTCACTCGCCCGGTGGTTACAGCGCAGGCGCTGTTTTACGCCAGTTTTTCTGTTAAGAATCAATTCTTCAGATAATTCAAGTTCTAAGCTTTTTATCCCTCTTCCAGCTATCGAGCGAAGTGACCCTTCACGACTGGTCCAAGCAACTTCACGGCACCGGCAGCGCCACGGCGCAGGCCAGCGTGTACAACGAGCGCCTCGACGCCTGGGAGCCACTTCTGGAACCAGTCGTCCACGACGAGAACTACTACCGGCCCTGGGAGCTGCTCGCTACGCTGTTCCAGGTGAGAGGACATTGACTCTGGCACTGCTGGTGCCAGGCGTCCACGACCAGTTCTACTACCGACCCTGGGAGCTGCTCGCCACGCTGTTCCAGGTGAGAGGAGATAAATACTAATACTGTCAGGAGATATTATTTAACCACTCTACGCCAGTATTCAAGGTCAGTTGACATAGCTAAGGAGAACAGATGAGGGAAATACTGCAAAACCTTGAGCAATTATGGTATTGAGCACCCAATGTCCTAAATGCTTCCACTTAGCTTGCAGAATCAATCATTCAGTTCGTCGAAAGTAAATACTAAATTATTTTAAATATATTGCATTAGCTTCTTCCTACAATTAATACTTTTCTCACTCTGCATTTCAACTGGCCCAACGTCCTCCTGGACCATCAGCTGTTGCAGATGCTGATCACCTTTATCACCAATTCCTTATCACACTGCTGCCTTGTTACCAGAGAATGTCCACATTATTACTTGATAACGACGACACCCTTGTTATAAGATTATTATTATTATTGTTGGAAGATTCGTCTGCTCGTCTGCCACCTATATCATAAAAAAGAGATGTTTTTTCGTTCTGAACTCTTAACATAAACTGGAACTTAAATTTTTGTTTGACATTAATTATTTTAAATACAAATATTGTTCTACCATCAGGCCAAAGCCTACCCCATGTCATCGCGCCTCGACACTACTCCCCAAGAAGTCGACGATGTCTCCTCCTCAGACCACTCCAAACGTCCCAAACGGAAGAACGGGTTCGAATCCGAGACCTCCGCCGACGAGTGCGACACCGACAATGAGATGACCTTCATAAGGAACCCCAATGGGAGGGAGACGAAGCATTATAACGTGGACTTCAATACGGGGAATATGTCGTTGTTGGGAGCTTTGGATGCGGACGAGTCGGATTCGGATAATGAGAACGGACTCATGGACAAGCTGGCTAATGCTATTGGACATCTGTTTACTGAGTAAGTTTTTTTTTAAATTGCTAATAATAGGCAGACGAGCATGCGGCCATTAGCCATTTACCATCAGATGGTAAATGGTAACCGCCGCTCATAGACATCAACAATGCCGGAGCACAGTCATACCGCTGCCTACCGTGAAAGAAGAACTCCTTTCAAACCTCTTTTAAAAAAGGACATGTCGTAGTAGCGAACAGGGAACACCGCTGCTGGAAGCTCATTCCAGGAATGAGCTTCCATTCTGGAAGGGATTGGTTCCAGATAATATGGGTGGAGTTTACCACGTCATCTAGTTGTGCGATTGTAAAATGGTGACCCTGGTCAATTAAGGCGTTTTCTATGTATTATTAGTATGTATTTACAAAAGAAAAGTATTAAATGTATATATTTGTAATTCCGCTGTTGGTCCTAATATCCGTAACACAGGTGCTTGAGCTACCTATCTCGGAGTCAGATCAATGTATGTGATGTAGTAAAATATTTATTAATAATGGCACTATGTCTCACCCATACATCTTCCTTGAAGACCACCTACTCATCTGCATACCTTCTGGTGTTGAGGCTGTTCAAAGCTGTGGTTGTTTACCAACAGGCGACTAGCTTGCTCGTTTGCCTCCCGTTCACATAATTAACTCAAACGCTTTTTAAATATTGGGAGCTGGTAATATGTACATCAGGCTATCTCTTTCTTAGTCAATTTCATGAGAGAGACAACCACATGTGTGAGAAGCTTTCAAAGTTAAGAAGTTTGGGCGTTAGACTGACAATCCCAACATAAGGGGAATATGTTCATGTGTATCACTGCTTGAGTGAGGGTGCCGGAGACCCAATCGGGGGGGATAGTTTGGTTTAAAAGATGGCAGCGCATTTATGTTTTTTTTGGTATCGCGGGTGTCCATGGGCGGCGGCAATCGCTTACCATCAGTGATCTATCTGCTCGTCTGCCACCTATGATTTTAAAAATATATTGGGGCGAAGTTATTTTTTTTATGCTAGAGGCAGCAAACTAGCTAGCGGGTCACCTTATAAGTAGTAAGTAAGTAATTATCACCGACGCTCAACATCTTAGGTATCGTTGCTGCGTTGTTGGTCAATCACAAAGTTCCTTGAAGATTGCTTAATCATAATAACCATTAGAAAATACGAAATTAAGGATACTAATTTGACTCCAATCCATCAAATACGTTCTTAGTTAAATAAATTTCACTTTGTTAGTGACTCAAGCGCTGACGATCTGAGCAACGAGGAAGATTCATCCGCGCCGGAGCAAAGTGAGGCAGAAGGCAGCGACATTGAGGACAACGATAAGGCTGTCTCTTTCACCGACGGCGAGGCTAAGGCGAAGAAGGAGACGGAGCATAAGACTGTTACTTTACAAGTAAGTTTTACTGTCTTAGAAAAGTAATACATGTGTTCGAGAATACGTTGTATTACTATTGTAAAAAATCATCCTGGCCAAGGGCGACTTAGACTCACAGGTGATGGTAGATAATCTTCCAAAAATTTGTTTGGTGTATGGCACCTTTTTAATATTTCATATGTTTTATTAGTATTCTTTATTATAGTGGCAACAGAATTTATAAAATCTTTATCGGGTGACAATAATAAATATGTCCTACGGATTGAATATGTTAAGGAATCGAGTCACGAAATTTACTTATTGCATTTAAATTTTGTGGTAGATGTACCTACCTATGTATGAACTATTTAAATAAAGTATATAATGAGTTATTTTTATTAATTAACTCAGATGTAAACCGTTGTATCTTTCATAACACCGAACCTCCCTACATGGCGATCCTGCCAGGACCTACAACTGTAGGGAGTACAATTTGATCAAATTAATTTACGTCAGCTCTTTAGCTCCAATAATTACTTTTATCCGGCTCAAAGGACTACCAATAATTGTATCTTCTCAGGAGCCTGTCCGAGAAGACAGCGTGGACTCGGGCCTCGAAACAGAGAGCTTCGCGGAGAGGATGTGCACTTACATAATCCTCGAGGCACGACACGCGCTGAACATCACCATCACTCCCGCCGGCGCCCGCGCCCTGCTTGCCTTGTCTACTGCCTGCAGCGACCGCACCGCCGCCGTCAGCGCCATCGTCAGCGCCGAGACTGGCCTCACGCTGGTCAACGACATCGGTGAGCACACGGATACAGCGCCACCACTGCAGCTGGCTCAGGGCGCTGCTGACCTCATCTACTGCCGTCAGCGCCATCGCTGACACTGGCCTTACGCTGGTCAACGACATCAGTGAGCACACGTGGATACAGCGCCACCACTGCAGCTGGCTCAGGGCTCTGCTGACCTCATCTACTGCCGTCAGCGCCATCGCTGACACTGGCCTTACGCTGGTCAACGACATCGGTGAGCACACGGATACAGCGCCACCACTGCAGCTGGCTCAGGGCGCTGCTGACCTCATCTACTGCCGTCAGCGCCATCGCTGACACTGGCCTTACGCTGGTCAACGACATCGGTGAGCACACGGATACAGCGCCACCACTGCAGCTGGCTCAGGGCGCTGCTGACCTCATCTACTGCCGTCAGCGCCGTCGCTGACACTGGCCTCATGCCGGGCAACGACATCGGTAAGTACACGTGGACACACCGCCACCACTGCAGCTGGCTCAGGGCTCTGCTGACCTCATCTACTGCCGTCAGCGCCATCGCTGACACTGGCCTTACGCTGGTCAACGACATCGGTGAGCACACGTGGATACAGCGCCACCACTGCAGCTGGCTCAGGGCTCTGCTGACCTCATCTACTGCCGTCAGCGCCATCGCCGACACTGGCCTCACGCTGGTCAACGACATCGGTGAGCACACGTGGATACAGCGCCACCACTGCAGCTGGCTCAGGGCTCTGCTGACCTCATCTACTGGCGTCAGCGTCGACACTGGCCTCACTCTGGGCAACGACATCGGTGAGTAGATTTGGAAATTTCTAAAGGTGAGCTGCTACAATAATAGCCGTTCAGGGGGGATCTGGAAGGCTAAACACGAACTTTTCGAAGACTCGTAGCGTAATGCGTATCGTAAGCTACTTGCTTAAAAACTTAGTTTTCACTGAAAATAAATATATAATTTGAGACAACATCACATACCTACATTGTCCTTTTTTTTTCCCTTATATGTACTATGGAAATCAGGAACATCGTTTACATGGATCTGACACCGAGATAGGTAGCTCAAGCAACTGTGTGAGCATAAACACCTACGGCCACGCTGATACATTTTTTGCCTTGCTTGTGGCTACCTTTGTCCAGCGATTGTATGTATCATTCATTTCCAGGTCCTGGATCTACTGTACACCTAAGAACGCGGTCAGAGACAGACTTGGCCGGCAACGACAGGGTAATAGCGATCGCTGATTATGACATGGATACCAGCAGACCTAGTACGCCTGGTAAGGAATATTCTAAATACTTGGCAAAAGGGACAAGAAACATTTAAGTGTACCTAATATTTTTGCTGTTTTAGGATGTGACACATCTGGAGCGGATTTGTTAGATGACGTTGCAGATTCCAAACCAGAAATGATGGATGTCAGCGATGATTGGGATTGGTAAGTTGAAGTTTATCGGTGTATGTAACACCGATAAACCTGAAACCTGTTGGTGTTGGTTAATATCAGGGGGTCCTACTGTACCCTGGGACATGCGGCGACGTTTTGTGCTTTTCATCATCATCATCATCATCAGCCCATTTAAGTCCCCACTGCTGGGGCACGGGCCTCCCTCAATCACATGAGGGGTAATTGCCATACTCACCACGCTTGGCAGACGGGTTGGCGAGGGTTTTGATATAAATGCAGAGTTTTCCTTCTCTGGGTGCTGAGGATCATGCCAGCAGCTTTACCTTAGTCGCCTTTTACGACACCTCGGTAAGAGTGAGGGTGGCCTATTCTACTCTGCCGGGGACCACACGGTGTTTGTGCTTTGAAGACGTTGGTATTATTCGTGTTTTTTTTTTTCATGGCTCGGTACGATTTGTGTACTGAGTTTGGAGTGAAAGTAGAAATAAAAGGTTGGGAAAAGTATGGAAACAAATAATATGATATTATTTGTATTTTATGCACCTCAATAGTTATAACGCATATTAAATTGTCATCTAGAAATAACCACGAAACCAAAGTTGTATGATTTTTAACCGACGTCAAAAAAACGGAGGAGGTTCTCAATTCGACATGTACATATATATATATATATATATATTGTTCGTCGATTACTTTACCATTAGTGAACCGATTTAGATAATTATTTTTTTAGTTGGAAAGTAGATAGTTCTGGATTGGTACCATGATAAGGATATCAGGATCTGATTGATGATGGGATCCTGGAAAAATTGAGGGGAACCCTCAAATTTTAACAGCACACGTAATGTTTTTGTGTCTTTTTAAAGAAAAAAAAGGAAACACTAAAAAGCTTGAAAAAAAAATTCTGCGAAAAAAACCGCCTTCAAAAACTACGAACTAAATAGTGACACTTCAAATAACATATTTTATAACAGTACACTCGAGAAAAAGTTTTATCGAAGTCGGCGCCTAATCTCTGTTAAATAATTGAATTTTATATTAAATTACAAGATAGTATATGTATATATCGGATTGGTGATCACAAACCCGAGCAATGTTCGAACCCAGGACCCTGAGATCACGGTCCGGTACTTAAAGTGCCAGTCCAACAGGGTGTTTATTAAAAGATGAGTTAAATTTACTTGTCTAATTTCGAAATGTCATGTTTATACAGGATAGATAGATAGATAAACTTTATTGCACAAAATCTACAGATCTTAGTATATGGTATTATACTAGTACAATGTAGGCGGTCTTATCGCTAATAGCGATCTCTTCCAGGCAACCTCAGGGTAGAGGAAAAGTATAGCAGGATGGCGTTATTAACAATCGCGAACTATGGATGGTCCCGGAACTAAATTCTTGCCAGCCCCTTTTAACAATCCCCCTTGTTTCAAAATGCAATCTAAAAAAGTTGCGCAACAGAACTCACTCCCGCCCTTTTTAACATTGCGTATCGGAACGGGACGGTTTGAGATTTAGTACGGTAATAACTATAGATCGCGATTTATAATAAGGTGGTGCGTGTTGGAACGGGTTAACATGCGCTTTAAGTACGGTAAAAACTTAGATTCTTAAAGATAAAGATTCATCATCATCAGCCCATTTAAGTCCCCACTGCTGGGGCACGGGCCTCCCTCAATCACATGAGGGGTAATTGCCATACTCACCACGCTTGGCAGACGGGTTGGCGAGGGTTTTGAACTAAATGCAGAGTTTTCCTTCTCTGGGTGCTGATGATCATGCCAGCAGCTTTACCTTAGTCGCCTTTTACTGACACCTCGGTAAGAGTGAGGGTGGCCTATTCTACTCTGCCGGGGACCACACGGCAAGATAAAGATTATTTATTTGAAAAAATGTGTTGGTAATAATAATAATATATAGCTTATTATCAGTCGGTAAAATAATTATAGCTCAATATGTTTTACTATGAACAGGTGTACTAATATCATTATTTATATAACTAATAAAATGACATTGTACAGAAATATCGAATAACAATAAAATTACAAATACCATTAAAATGTCGTAGGAGGAGGACAAATAAAACATAAGGATTTATAAAACATGCACTTACAGAGATTTGTCATTTCATAAGTCATTCAAACTATTATAAAATTTATCGTTCAACAATTTCTTCATTGCTTTTTGAACAGTTTTGTATTTAAAATCTTAATGTTTTTAGATATTTTATTATAAATATTTTATTATAAATATGACATTTTTATGCTCAGTGCTGTCCTTGACGGGTAGATACAAAGCCTATCATTGTTTCGTCGATTACGTTTCAAATAATACATACACGAGGGAACTGATGGGATTACTTTTAACAAAAGCTATTTCTAATATATGTAAAGTGATGCAACTGTGAGAATATTATTTATTGCAAAAAATGGTTTACAACTCATTAATAGGGTTTTTGATTAAGCTCGAGATTTTACAAAATAGTTTATTAAAATATAGGTAAATATGTGCAAAAATTATCAATTAAAGTATAACGTGATGTGATATTAGCGCCGGTGTACCGCAGGGTGGCGTCTTGTCTCGTCTCCTCTTTGCAATTTTCATTAATAACATAACTCATAATCTTACTTCATCCTACCATCTCTATGCAGACGACCTTCAACTTTATTCGCAGGGTAGTCTTGATAACCTTACAGACGTTGTACAGATCCTAAATGCGGACTTGCACCGCATTTCGGAATGGAGCAGCTCGTTCGGCCTCAAGGTCAACCCTGCCAAAACACAGGCGATGATAGTTGGTGGCCCGCGGTTGATTGCAAGGATTGACTGGGGGTCTCTGCCAGCTGTCACATTTGACGGAGTCCATATCTCCTATAGCAGGAAAGTTAAGAACTTGGGTGTATTTATGGACGATTTTTTATCCTGGGATGCGCAAGTGGGAGAGGTCAGTAGAAAAATGTTTGCTTCAGCGGGCGCGATAAATAGACTGAGAAATTTCTTGCTGGATACCTACCAAAGTTGCTCTTGTACAGGCTTTACTTTTACCTATTCTCGATTACGCAGATTGCTGTTACCTTGACCTCAGTGAAAAACTTCTCGATAAGCTGGAGCGCCTTCAAAATTTCTGCATCCGCATCATTTTTGGCCTACGCAAATATGACCATGTGTCTGAGTTCCGTGCACAGCTTAACTGGCTCCCCATTCGTCGGCGTCGCGACCTTCATGTCCTCTCTCTGTTATATACCGTCTTATTTAATCCTCTGGCTGTAGCTTATCTCAAAGAGCGATTCCAATTCTTGCAATCTGCCGACGGTCGAGAAATGCGGTCATGCCGCAAACTCCATCTTAGCTTCCCTCCTCATTCCTCAGAATCCTATTCACAATCCTTTTCTGTTCAGTCCATTCGTCTCTGGAACTCCTTACCCCTTCCAATCAGGAAATCACAATCCCTTCCTATATTCAAGTCCCGTGTCAAATCTCACTTCCTATCTCTATAAATAGGTACACTGTTTTTTCCTTGTCTCTTCCTCCCTTTTTTATGTAGTCTGCTCTCTAGTCATTTATACCTATCTATAAGAAATATTTTTATTGAATTTTTGTTATAAATTATCTATGTATATATTATTGGGTATGTATGTATTGTTTATTATTATTTATGTAATGTAATAATATTAATGTCCCTAAAAGGCTTGAATTTTTTTTTCTGTAAAACCTTTTCCCGAACGTACTGTTATAAATTGATATTTGTATAAAGTGTAAAAAATATAATTTTACACTTTTTAGATCGTGGTTATTGAAGGCGGTTTTTTTGCAGAAAATGTTTAATTATAAAATATAAATAAAAAATAGTGCAATACCGCATTGTTATACAAGTGAGTGAAAGGTGACGTGGTCCCGCAGCGTGTTCGAGGGCGGGTTCCCGCCCGGCGGCATGTCGCCGCCCGCCGCGCCCGCCGAGCCTTCCGCTGCGCGCCGCCGTCCTCACCGACCTCACGCTCTCCGTCCGGCTGCACGACCTGGACCATCTCACGGTAATGAAATGAAATGAAATGAAATGAAATGAAAATTGTTTATTCAATTTAGGTCCATACAGAACACTTATGAATGTCAACATGTTTACCACTGGTTCGGAATGTAGTTTTCTGCCAAGAAGACACCAGCAAGAAACTCAGCAGTTACTCTTTTAAAAAAAAAATGTTTTACAAAATGTCACCATTAACTTAAAAATATAGTACAATTTTTGTGTTACTAATATGTCCCTAAATTATTGTCATTCAAAAAATCGTCTATTTTATAATAGCCTTTCTTCATTAAACAGTTTTTTATATACAATTTAAACTTATGTGTGGGCAAGTCAATAATAATCTTAGGTAACTTATTAAACATTTTTATGCTCAATCCTATAAATGAACTGCCAACCTTATGGAGCCTGATATTTGGAACGGCCAGTCTGTGCTTATTTCTGGTGTTAAGGCTGTGACAGTCGGACTTCTTCAATCACTCGGAACTCATTTCAGGGCTCGGACCTTACATGTTCATGCACACAATTTTTGGTACTGTGCGGGGATCAAACCCGCAGCCCTTGCACCAGAGGCAGCGTTCACCACCACTGATCCAGACGTGTCGTCAAATCCGTAGGTCGATAAAACGTAAAACCCCGGCGTTTTATTGAGTGACTGTGACTTTGACTGACTTCGACTGTTGACTACCTACTTATTCTTAATAAGTTACATGACATAGAGTTCGATCGACATATCGTCAGTGAAGTTCTAACACCGCGTAAGTAATTTTTTGCGGTTTTGACATTTTGATGCCATTCGCTAGAGAAACGATAGACGCGTCATTTCGCCCAATCAGAATCGAGATACGACCAATAAAAAACCTTTAAGATTACGAGAAAGTAACAGCACGGAAGTAATAAAATGCTTTAATAAAACGCTTTGAGATAACCACGTAAGTCACAATTATTTTTTTAACTGATTTGAAAAAAAAGAAAGAAAGAAAAAAATATTATTTTGGACATCACAACACTATATTATATGAGTACAACATCAGTTACAATAGAACAAGGTAGATTTCCTGGTCGCGGTTACGAAATTTTGATGCCATTCGTTAGAGACTTGAAATACGGATCGTCGATCTGAATTCAGTTGCGGCTATCAAAAACCTTTTAAATGTTGAAAAGATAACAGAACGGGGAAGTCAACAATTGAATTGAACAATTTTTTTGCTTTCCTGAAAAGTTGCTTAAAATGACTTACATGGTGTTAGAACTTCACTGACGATATAGCCTTTTCTGTGCTCTCCTCCTCTCTTGCGTCATTTATCTTCAGTGCTGAGGGTTGTGGTCTCGATGAATATTTTTTTTCTGGACTATCTTCCGCAAACTCACTCTATCTTCACTTGGTCACACGCTATCGCATCACAGACTGTGGTGTTTAAGGTTGAGCTAATTTGAATGCATGGGGCTTCTGCTTTCCTCCTTCCGCTCACCTTTCCGGTCAAAAGTAGCTTCACCACAATACCCCCCTCGGGCTCGGCCAATTAGCAGCCTCATATTCTAGAACGCACCAGAAAAGAGGAGGTGTCTGTATACTTACTGGTAACAATATTCAAGCACAACCAATAACCTGGCTTGATGATATTTCTGAGGATTTTGTTTTCGAGTGTTGTGGCATTGTTATTGCTCTAATAAAATGCATAATAATATGTATTTATATTATATAATATATAATAACCTGATTAATTTGTCATTTTCGACAGGCGTGTTCCCTGAACCATTGAAAATTGCGGTTGTCAAACCACTTCATAAAAAGGGGGACAGACGTAATGTAGGCAATTATCGACCAATATCTCTATTACCTATAATATCAAAGGTTTTTGAAAGGGTAATGCATGTGCGCCTTAGTAATTTCTTAAGTAAATATGAAATCATAAAAACAGAGCAGCATGGATTCCAAAAAGATAAGTCGACTACATTAGCTGCGTTCTACTTGGTTAATGAAATACTGTACAATATGGATAAGCGTATCCCTGTGACGGCGGTGTTCTTTGACATGAGTAAGGCTTTTGACTTTGTATCACATAATATTTTATTAAAAAAATGCGAGGCTTATGGAATAAGAGGAATAGCTTACCAGTGGCTTAAGAGCTACTTAAGCAACAGAAGGCAATATGTTGAGGTAACGAATATAAATTCAAAGATGGAAATAAATGAGTTCAAATCAGCCATTAAAGTAATAAAATACGGAGTGCCTCAAGGTAGTATCTTGGGACCACTCTTGTTCTTACTGTATATCAATGACCTACCAGACAATATTGATTTCAAGTGTACTCTATTCGCGGATGACGTATCTGTGGTCATACCATGTCGCAATATTGAACAATACAATAATGACATAAATGAGACCGTCTGTAAAGTCACAAATTGGCTAAGTAACAATAATCTCCATGTGAATATAGACAAAACTACGTACGTCCAGTTTATCAACAGAAATGCAAATAAAATTAAGCTAAATGTACATTATGGAAACCAAAATATAAAAGAATCTCATGACACTATATTCCTGGGCATTAAATTTGATGATTGTGTTTCGTGGAGGAATCACATTGAAAGGGTTTGCAGTAAATTAAATTCGTTTGCTTACGCGCTCTGGCGTCTAACAAAAATAAGTGACCAAAACGTTGCCCTACAAGCATACCATGGGTACGTTGGCTCCCTCCTGAGATATGCCATCCTTCTCTGGGGTAACTCTTGTCATATTCATCGGGTTTTAGTTGCTCAAAAACAATGTATTCGAGCTATAACAAATGTTGATATTTTGACTTCATGCAGGCCTTTATTTAAAAGTTTAAAACTGCTTACTGTGCCAAGTATATACATTTATGAATTATGCATATTTGTTAAAACCAATCCAAATTTATTTATAAGAAAAAAGGATGTAATTAAGTTTAATACAAGATTTCCAAATAAGATAAATTTTCCTCCAATCAAGACAACCCTTTACAGTAAAAATACATATTGCATGGCTATAAAAATATTTAATAGGCTAGATGAGGTAATGAAGTCATTTCCATTGAAGGTTTTTAAGAATAAACTTAAATCTTGGTTAATACAAGAATGCTTCTACTCCGTTGATGAATACTTTCAGCATTTCAATACACAGACATTGTAGTTGTAACCCACGTAATTGTGCTATTGTAATTAATATAGCTCCCTTGTAAACAAATTTTTTTTGCATGCCAGTTGCTGGTGAATTGTGCGGATATTGTATTTTTTTTTTTTACCACCTTTATGTACCTACCACTTTTCGAGCAAAAATAAATTGATTCTTGATTCTTGATTCTTGATTCTTGATTCCAGGTAGCCATTTCTCTTTCCGGCGATGGTAGAATCACATTAATTATATTTATTCATTTCTTAGTATATTTTATGTATTGCCATATATGTGTACAACCGGTGCGCACTCGTGGGGTGCGAGTATAGACGCAAATAGTGTGCGAGCGAGAAGTGAATAGATGCG
Organism: Marasmia exigua; assembly: GCA_019059595.1. NCBI lineage: Eukaryota > Metazoa > Arthropoda > Insecta > Lepidoptera > Crambidae > Marasmia > Marasmia exigua. The sequence goes on along the minus strand of CM032474.1, from coordinate 4,545,576 downwards.
CCGCCTTTTCTGATCCCATTCTTTATCCGCACAGGGTGTTATTACATGTATATTATACTAGCAAATAAATAGTAATAATTTTATGTTTATGTTTACTAGCCTATGCAAATAATGATATTTTTGAATTGAACTTGAATTGAATTGATGTGACCAAAGAATTCAAAGCTCCTGCGTAATGGTGTTGCCGAGTCTCACTGAAATCTTTAGCTCGGTTCGGTTTCTATGTTTTAGTTGTGATAAATGACTGTTCAATGAGAATTACAATAGTTGGATTTAAACAATTACGATTTGATTGTATTCAATTATGATTATAACTCTGACTAGAGGAACACTAATTGTTTACTCATACATTTATATTTATAGTAGAATCAGGAAAAAACTTGACGAATCTTGATTTATATTTATTTTAATTAATGTGTGCACACAATGACGATAATGGAACGTGAACTAATGTAAACAATCGGCGCTGATTCGATATTAGGTTGCTGAGCTAACAATAAATGTGGTGTACAACCTGTGCGGATAAAGAATGGGATCAGAAATGGCGGCGCATCTATTCACTTCTCGCTCGCACACCCACGAGTGCTAGTATAGACGCAAATCGCGACTGACCGGATGGCGCAATTGGTAGTGACCCTGCCTCTTACGCCAAAGGTCGTGGGTTCGATCCCCACCCTGGACAAACATTCGTGCGATGAATACTTGTGTTTGATCAGTGTCTGGGTGTAATATAAGTATTTAAGTATATATTTGTGTTCCTCTGTTGTCTGATATCTGTAACACAAGTGCTTAAGCTACTTAGTATGGAATCAGGTCAACGTATGAGATGTTGTGAGAATTATATAAAAAAAAGTGTGCGAGCGAGAAGTGAATAGATGCGCCGCCATTTCTGATCCCATTCTTTATCCGCACCGGTTGTACCTACTCGTACACTGACTCTAACTAAGGGTCGCGTTCATTTTGATGCCCTTTTGAAGCCTTAGGACGTGGTTTAAAGGATTCACTTCTCGTCTAGACTTACATAAACCAATGCGCTTCCGAACACTCGCATTTGCACTCCAGATTTGTATATCACTATTTGAATCTAACACTTGTGACTCATTGTTTTGTGTTGCAGATCTTATGTCCGCAACGAAACGTGTCCAAGTTGCACGTCCTGCATCCAAGCAAGAACAACACACGCTATTACATCGTGGTTGAGCGCAGTTCCAAGTACAACAACAAGAAGATCGTGGTTCGATCGCCGCTCCAGGTCAGTGAATAGAATAAATTCATCTTCAGTATAAAATTTCCCACTGCAGGATGTGTTTCTTATTTGTTAGGGGTCATGTTTATGGAGCACGTCGTCCCTATGGGATCTTTTCTACCTTTAAAAACTCTCCAACAAGTGTGTAACTCTCCAATCCTCCGCCCCGATCGGCGTCACAAGTTAGAAAACATGCAGAACCCTTTTTTCCCGAAGGTGCAATAATACCTATGTACAGCTGTACCACGTTTATGAGTTACATCGGCAAAATTCGTCTACGCAGAAGAGCAAGTTGAATCCGATCGATTACGATTGCGAAAGCAGTTGAAATACAGACTTTACTGCGTTACGTTAAGATTAAATACAATAAATCTAGAGAGGAATGCTATCTCTCTCTTAACTGCACTCGCACCGAACAAGCGCTGACGCATGAACTATTAAGAAATTGTAACTTTTGGCGCGCGTAAATGGAGCGATGTGATTGGTAAAGATTTTGCCGCAGTTTTTTAAAATAAGACTTCTGCGCAGGTAAATTTGTGTAACTTATAAAATTGGTAAAACTGTACTAATTGGGATACCAAAGACAAGGTCCCGTCGGATTAAGAATCGTGGAACAGTGCCGGTGCCCAGTGCCCACCCTAAGTTTTAAGTTTCGGTACATTAGTATCACTCTGTACTAATAGATGGCGCAAGACGTCGATTACATTGCGCAAGTTTTTCGGATTAACTACAAAACTTTGTCGTTGTCTATCCTCTGTATATTCTATTATCTGTATATTTAGAAAATTATACTTATAAATTACAAATTTGTGTCAGCTATGCTCAAGAAGGTAACATGATCTACTGGAATATTTCTATACCACCTGTTTTGTAACATTAATGAAAGCCAAAAGTGGCTTGAGCTTGAGTTTGAGTTTATAAAATAGTTTTAATAGCAGAATAATTTTGAACAGATCCGCAACGAAACCTCGTACGCCCTGGAGCTGTTCTATAAGAAGACCGACCTGCAAGCCGTGGGGGCGGAGCTGGTGGGGGCGCTCACCAACCCCTTCGACGACAAGATGCGGCTGGCCGTCATCGCGCCCCAGGACACCTACAACGTGCCGCTGTACATAGCCTACCACTGCAAGCTGTTCCTGCTACCGTCTAACTTCGAGTGAGTATTAAACACCTAGCCGTCAACATGTTAGCTTCGACGGCAGATGCGGCTGGCCGGTCATCGCGCCTCAGGACACCTACAACGTGCCGCTGTACATAGCCTACCACTGCAAGCTGTTCCTGCTACCGTCTAACTTCGAGTGAGTATTAAACACCTAGCCGTCAACATTTTAGCTTCGACGGCAGATGCGGCTGGCCGTCGTCGCGCCCCAGGACACCTACAACGTGCCGCTGTACATAGCCTACCACTGCAAGCTGTTCCTGCTACCGTCTAACTTCGAGTGAGTATTAAACACCTAGCCGTCAACATGTCAGCTTCGACGGCAGATGTTGCTGGCCGTCGTCGCGCCCCAGGACACCTACAACGTGCCGCTGTACATAGCCTACCACTGCAAGCTGTTCCTGCTACCGTCTAACTTCGAGTGAGTATTAAACACCTAGCCGTCAACATGTCAGCTTCGACGGCAGATGCGGCTGGCCGTCGTCGCGCCCCAGGACCCCTACAACGTGCCGCTGTACATAGCCTACCACTTCAAGCTGTCCCTGCTGCCTTCTAACTTCGAGTGAGTGTTGAACAACTAGCCGTCAACATGTCAGCTTCGACGGCAGATGCGGCTGGCCGTCGTCGCGCCCCAGGACACCTACAACGTGCCGCTGTACATAGCCTACCACTTCAAGCAGTTCCTGCTACCTTCTAACTTCGAGTGAGTGTGAACAACTAGCCGTCAACATGTCAGCTTCGACGGCAGATGCGGCTGGCCGTCATCGCCCATCATTCGGATATTTCGACGCGGGGAGTGTGCGGGGTTTTATGAAATTTCATATTTGTAAGTACAGAATTAAAATTATTTTCGTTCGACCCGTTTGGCTCGGATAATTGTGCGTTCACCTTAAGTACAATTTTATATTAATGCTTTAATTTTTATAGGTAAACGAATGACATAGAAATCTTCTAAAGCACGGATTAGTACAATCAATCATTGACATTATGTGAACATACTATAAATTTAAGTTAACATTAAGAACAAGCATGGTTGTAATCTGACTGTGTACCTATTTAAATAAATAAATAAATACATTTATATTTAGTAACTTCAGGGATTTTGTGTAATAAATCAAAATATATTCAATGGCTCATAGCTATATAATGGCAACATTTCTTTACTTCACTGATGATGACCCGTTTAGCACAATGGTTTGAACGCCGCTTGGGACGCAGGAATCGCGGGTTCGATTCCCGCACCAACACAAATGTTGGTTGATTAAACAGACATTTGTGCTGGGTCTGGGTGTTTTTGGTACCTTCATTGTTTCTGGTTTCCACAGTACAAGGGAAAACATTAATTAAGGACCAGGACAGTGTATGTGGTGTTGTCTCAATTTATTATTATTATTTTATTACTTAGGACGTATCAGACAGCCACGCAGGGCATCTGGTGGAAGGAACTGGCCAACGACCTGGGAACCCCTCGCGATATGATCTGCCCGGCGAAGGATGGAGAGGACAAGAAGATTTTCGCTATGAGGATATTGACGGTTGAAGGTTAGTAACTAATCAAATATTTGACACTATTTCTTCACACAGATAAATTAAAAACTGACCGAAAGAATGAATGAATGAAATAACGAAATTAAGTTATACAATAATGGTTGAAGTTTTCGTGTTCTTTAATTGGTCTTTTTGATTTTGATTATTTCAAAAAAGTTACTTATTTCTAAATTACAAGCAAATTTTATATTGTGTCCGCTCTGGAAACACCAGGTTCACTGATGCGGTTGGTGTTGGACATCAGTCCATCAGTACGCCATCTAGCGGATGTTTTACACGCGAAAACCCCTTATTCTTTGTAGTTTGTTCGATTGGATACTTGGTATCCATAGCGATTTGAATGTCACTTTCGTCCAGGTTGCCAATCATACAAAGTGACCCGGTCGATCCCGAACTACCTGATCCGCGTGCTGCCGCCGCTGGCCATCTACAACCGGCTGCCGTTCGCGCTGCAGCTGGGCTGCGCCGCGCTGCGCTGGCGCGCGCGCCTGGAGGCGGGCGAGCGCGCGCACGCCTACACGCTGCCGCTGGCGCTGCGCCACCGCCTCGCGCTGCAGCTGCACCACGCCCGGCTCAAGTGGACCGGCCACTTCACGCTCTCGCCGGGTGAGTCTATACTAGTAACATCTACAACCGGCTGCCGTTCGCGCTGCAGCTGCACCACGCCCGGCTCAAGTGGACCGGCCACTTCACGCTCTCGCCGGGTGAGTCTATACTAGTAACATCTACAACCGGCTGCCGTTCGCGCTGCAGCTGGGCTGCGCCCGGCTCAAGTAGACTGGCCACTTCACGCTCTCGCCGGGTGAGTCTATACTAGTAACATCTACAACCGGCTGCCGTTCGCGCTGCAGCTGGGCTGCGCCCGGCTCAAGTAGACTGGCCACTTCACGCTCTCGCCGGGTGACTCTATACTAGTAACATCTACAACCGGCTGCCGTTCGCGCTGCAGCTGGGCTGCGCCCGGCTCAAGTAGACTGGCCACTTCACGCTCTCGCCGGGTGACTCTATACTAGTAACATCTACAACCGGCTGCCGTTCGCGCTGCAGCTGGGCTGCGCCCGGCTCAAGTAGACTGGCCACTTCACGCTCTCGCCGGGTGACTCTATACTAGTAACATCTACAACCGGCTGCCGTTCGCGCTGCAGCTGGGCTGCGCCCGGCTCAAGTAGACTGGCCACTTCACGCTCTCGCCGGGTGACTCTATACTAGTAACATCTACAACCGGCTGCCGTTCGCGCTGCAGCTGGGCTGCGCCCGGCTCAAGTAGACTGGCCACTTCACGCTCTCGCCGGGTGAGTCTATACTAGTAACATCTACAACCGGCTGCCGTTCGCGCTGCAGCTGGGCTGCGCCCGGCTCAAGTGGACCGGCCACTTCACGCTCTCGCCCGGTGACTCTATACTATACCTATACTAATAATAATAATTTATTTCAGAAATCAAAGTTTTTATTGACGACCCGATTGGAACAGTGGTAGTGAACGCTGCCTCGGATACAAGGGTTGCGGATTCGATCCCCGCACAGAACCAACATTTGTATGCATGAACATGTTTGTTTGTATTGGTCTGGGTGATTGCTATGTATTATAACTATGTATTTACAAAAGAAAAGTATTATATGTATATATTTGTAATCCCACTGTTGATTCTGATATCCGTAACACAGGTGCTTAAGCTACCTATCTCGGAGTCAGATCAATGTATGTGATGTTGTGAAATATTTATTTATTATTTTGTCATTAAGTAGTCTCGGCTGGGAGTTCCATTCCTTAAGGTGACGGGTAGGGCACACTAGCGACGCCAAAAGATTTAAATTTTTAGCTACTAAACCGGATCTATTTTAAACGTTTTGGGGTTACAACCTTTCCGCAAACACTTATACTATTTATTAAATAACCATGCGCAAATATTGGGTCCAACGTGTACGCGAAATATTGATTCACGCTAAAAGTGGCCGCTTTTGGTGGTAATCAATTTTTCGCGTACAAAAACGGACCTCACGTTTGTGCACGGTTATTTAATAAATAGTATAAGTGTTTGCCGAGAGGTTGTAACCCCGAAATTGTTTAAAATAGATCCGGTTTAGTAGCTAAAAATTAAAATCGATTGGTGTCGCTAGTGTGCCCCCGTCATCTTAACCATCCGCATTATAAATGTGGAAGCGAATCGCTACGTGCGGATAAGGAGTATTTCTACCACATAAGATGAAAGCATTCGCCGCGCCTTGTCGTCCGGTGATGGAATGGGCCGGGGCATCAAATCGTGTAGACCTCCGCACACTCCCCGAAATCAATCCGGTACGTCCAGGCTCTGCAGGCCAGCCTCGGAGAGTGCGTCATCACCGATGGCCTAACCGCACGTCGCTCTATTGAGTCTAGAGCGTCTTATTGATACCGAGCAGAACCGTCTCAGGTAATTCTTCAAACAGGAGCGAACCTGAGCTTAGTTGGGCTTAAAGTACCGTTTGGCCTCTTGACTTGACCGTTTGAATTCTTATGAGAAAATAAAGTTGTTAGTTGTAAACATTATTTTGTATGTTGTAGAGGTGACTGAACGCAACATCAACATGACCACGGAAGGAACAGACAACAGCAACAGCCAGCAGCTGCTGGTGTGCGCGCGCGTGGAGAGGCACTCGTGCTGGCAGCTGTACCTGCACGCGCAGCACTGGTTCATCAACAAGACGCAGTTGCCCCTGCAGCTCAAGGTATACTTAGAAAAATAAAACTTTTCAGGTATAATGTATCAATACGGGGATTAACACGATATTTATTATGTGAAACAACATTTTGTACTCACATATTTGGCTCGACGTTTCGGCTACGTTACAGCAACCGTGGTCACGAGTGGACTGGCGGAGCACGGCGTCGTCTGCTGGGGCCGGGCTGTGAATCTTCGGACACCCTCACATCTTTTGATAGATGAACTGTCAGTAAAGCTACTCCAAAACACTACACTAACAGTATCGGTGTTTGTTTGCGTTAGTAACGGCCTAGCACGAGGTTTGCACTTGTTAATTACTGGATTCCATGTCGATGATATTTTAAATCCATCCTCCCGATTGAAAGTCTTATACTTCTTGATCTCAATCGCTTCGCGTACTATCCTGGTATGATAATGACGATCGGTTGAGAGGATTTTCAGGTAATGTAGTTCCATCCAATGATTAACTCCCATTTCCAGTGATGTTGTGAAATATTTATACTATATATTATATTTATTCATGCAATGCGGCCTTATCATTTCATGTCCCACATGAATGTGTTTTTCTCTCTGTGCGTCCAGGGCCAGCATTGCGACAACTGGTACGAGGTCACAGACGAGCCGCTCCTCTGGCGCTCGGGCGCGTGCGGGCGCGCGGGCGCGGGGCGCGGCGCGGCGCGCGTGCGGCTGCGCGCGCACCACTCGGCGTGGTCGCGCGCGGCGCCGCTGCCGGCCGCCGCGCCCGGGCTGGTGGTGTGCGCGCACACCGAGAGGAGGACCAACTACAGGCTGCTACTTAACGTGAGCTTATTATAATTGACTGCCCCAGTGGTATTGTGCGCATGGTGGCGCACATAAAACGTATTGATTGCTACGTGGTGTCGGCATATTTTAAATACTCCGACGACATCAACTTACACATTGCCCACCTGGAGCGAGTGATGGATGAACTAAGAGGGAAGCGAGTGTACATCGGGGCGGATTGCAATGCCCATTCCCCAATGTGGTTCTGCTCGTTGGGACAGTCATCTGGACGTGGAGCTACGGAGGATCTGAAGAGGAGGTCAATGGAAGATTTCATCCTGTCGCGTGACCTCACCATCTTGAATGCCGCTGGCCAACCAGCAACTTTTTCAACGGCAAACGGGGAATCAAACGTTGATATTACGTTAACCACCAGAGGCGTCAACGCGAAGCATTGGAAGGTACATCCCGACGCGAGTACCTCGGATCACCGGCTCATAACATTCGAGGTGAGCCAGCCCACCCAACGGGTCCTGGTCCAATGCGCTGAGCCAAGCGAGGAGCTGCCGAGGTTCAGGGATAAGGGTGTTGATTGGGAAGGGTTCGAAGACACAATCGGAGTGAATATAGGATGTCTGAATTTTAGGAAGGATGCCAACGCGATCAGCCGTGACTTCACGAACGTGATCACAAAGTCAGCGCAGCAACAACTTGGACGTAGGAGGACGCGGAAAGCAGGTGGATATGAATGGTGGACGCAAGAGCTGGACCACTGTGGCGCTGCGAGGCGCGTATGGCAGCGCTGTAAAAAGCGCGGTGGGGTAGAAGCCACTGCATGTGAGGATTTTAGAATGGCACGAGCAACATATCGACGGAGGAAGGAGGAGACGGAACTCGCGTGGTTCCGGGGGCTTGCCGAATCCGGCAATCAGGACCCCTTTGGTCTGGCCTACCGTGTTGCAAGCGGGCGGAACCGTCCTCCCGCTAACGTCATCAACGGCACGAAGTTCGCCGAGGGATTCGCGGGGACCGTAGACGAGGCCATGCACGATCTTGTTCACGCCTTGTGTCCGGATGATGATCCATCCCAAGACTACAGGGTATCACAAACAGGTGCGGATCTCGGCCGCTCTGCTCCCTTCGGGTCCCAATGCACTTCCTCCGACAGGGGACCTAATGGGACTCATGATTAGGCAATTGCCTAACACGGCGCCAGGGCTCGACGGGGTGACCGCCAGGATAGTACGCCTCGTCTGGGCCGCTGCCTCGGTGGAGTTCCACCTTGTGTATGCCCGCTGTGTAGACGAAGGCGTCTTCCCGGATGTCTGGAAGGACGGTCGTCTCTTGGTCCTGCCAAAAGGCAATGATAAGCCACTCACGGACCCAAAAGCGTATCGCCCGATTACGCTTCTCTCTATCTTTGGTAAGTTACTTGAACGCGTAATCCTACACTGTGCACCTCAGATCTCCAGCGGGATATCGGACAGCCAGCATGGGTTTTCCCCGGGAAAGTCTACGGTCACGGCTCTTAACGTGATCTTAACCGCAGGCAGGGCGTCCACGGCGCGATACGTCCAAGCGATCTATCTTGACATCTCGGGTGCGTTTGACAATGCCTGGTGGCCCATGATTATGGTCAAGGCGAAAAGAGGGGGATGCCCCCCGAACATCTATAAGATACTCGCGGGTTATTTCACTGGCCGCCGAGTTGGCCTCTTCGTGGGTGACCAGGTTTATTGGAAAGGTTCCACCATGGGGTGTCCGCAGGGATCCGTGCTTGGACCAACACTGTGGTACGTTCTCCTTGATGACCTGCTGCGATCACCATTGTCGGAGGGAGTAAGCATGGTGGCCTATGCCGACGACGTCACCGTTTTGATCGAGGCGCAGTCGAGATCTGCCATTGAGAACGCGGCCGCTGAGGCCCTTACCACCATCTCTGACTGGGGTGTCCGTAACAGACTGGGGTTCTCCCCTGCCAAGTCATCCACGATGACGATTAAGGGGAAACTCCAGAGACCCCCAGTCATACGCTTCGGCGGCAACTCGATCCGATCAGTGAACTCGGTAACCGTGCTAGGGGTGGTGATCGACAGCATCCTTCTGTTTACGCAGCATGCACAAGGGATAGTAGAACGCGCGGCCAAATGCTACGGGAAGATGTCGCGTGTGTCGGCCTCTTCCTGGGGCATTCGATATCCAGGCCTCCGGATCTTGTACAAGGGCACTTTCGTTGCGACCCTTGTGTATGCTGCGGCCTGCTGGTTCGAGCGCCTCCGGGTGCAATCCATCTGCGGCATCCTTCTCCGGGGGCAGCGGCCTGCACTAGTGCTGATGACCAAAGCGTACCGGTCAGTAAGCACTGCCGCTCTCCCGGTGCTAGCCGGAGTTTTACCCGCAGACTTGGAGGTAGCCCGTGCAGGCAGGACGGAGGTGGCACGCCAGTCCGCGACCAAGGAAGAGATGAGCAGGCACAAGCGAAAAATTTTGGAGGACGTGCTGTACGCAGCGTATCTGGCAGGATCGGTGGGAGTCAGAGACGAAGGGTCGCGAGCTATACCAATTCTTCCCCGACGTGTCTGGGAGACTCAGTGCACTGGATCGCACCAGATTATGTAACGTCCCAGATACTAACCGGGCATGGGTGTTTTAACAAACGCCTGTGTGATATGCGTCTCAGGGATGATAGTACGTGTATATGTGGTGAACGCGAGGAGGACAGACATCATGTATTGTGGTGCTGTCCAGCATACCAGGACCTACGTGGGGAGCTGCTAAAAGGGATTGTGGTTGACGAACCTGGACCAATATGGCACCCGAACCTTGTGTCTTCGGAGGCGAACTTCGCCAGGCTGCGAGAGTTCGCGCATGACTGGCACAGACGGAGAAACGACCCGGAAGGGGGAGAAACGCACAATTAGGGACAAGGATATAGATTGATAACTTGTAGGGAGTCAAGAATTGTGCGCGGTGGAGTGCAATAGTCCCAACGACACGCAATATCCGCGCACATCTCCCACGATTCAGCCAGTATAACCATAGTGTTGGTATGGCCATGGGAGGTGGTGGGTTGCCCCAGTGGCGCAGCAACAACTAGGACGTAGGAGGACGCGGAAAGCAGGTGGATATGAATGGTGGACGCGAGAGTTAGACCAGCTCCGTAGGGCGTGTGGCGCCGCGAGGCGCGTGTGGCAACGCTGTAAAAAGCGTAGTGGGGTAGAAGCCACTGCATGAATTTTTACTAACTGCATAAACTTTGGAATGGCTCAATCGACACATCGACTGAGGAAGGAGGAGACGGAACTCGCGTGGTTCCGGGGGCTTGCCGAATCCGGCAATCAAGACTCTTATGGTCTGGCCTACCGTGTTGCAAGCGGGTGGAACCGTCCTCCCGCTATCGTCATCAACGGCACGAAGTTCGCCGAGGGATTCGCGGGGACCGTAGACGAGGCCATGCACGATCTTGTTCACGCCCTGTGCCCGGATAATGATCTATCCCAAGATATATATATAGAAGATATAGAAGGTTTTTTTATATGAAAATAGACATAAAATAAACAGATCCTTATTTTTCCTTTTTTCAAAATTTTGCCATTTTCATACATAAAATAATTATTCAAATTCTTTATATTCTAAATAGACGTAAGCGCTAAATGATGTCATCGGACGGCTGAATACAGCTTTATTCCTTTGCTTATCATTGCTTTAATAAAAAAAGGTACTATTGTCAAAGGTAAAAAATACCTACTAGTGTCAACATTGTCAACGTCATTCATTCATTCAACGTTGACAAGTTGTCATTTTTTGACAGTTGCATATCATGGGTTTGGCATTTTGTAAATTTATAACTATAATTAGCTAATCAAAGAAATATTTTACATTCAGCCGTCCGATGACGTTATCTTAGGTTTTTTAGTTTTATTTTTTTTTTCTCAGTAAATAAGCAATATAAAAAATAAATAAATATATATTCGAGAAGCGGAAAAGTAAATAAAGAATTGGTATTTTTTTTTCATAGCTCAGCAATTTAGAAATGTTGTCCATTGTACTGTTGACCTTATGAGGACTGCTTGTAGTGTCTTCTAGGATTAAGACAGCCTAGGATAACTTATGAACTAATTGAAAACTCGTTCTTATCACATTTCCCACTTCCAGGTAACCCTCTCCGAGCTATGCCCACAATTGACCAAAATCGTCACCCTCCTCCCGTACTTCCTCGTGTACAACGACACGAAGCGCCACCTGCGCTTCATGGAGGAGAACGAGGCCGGCCGACCTGTGGATGGACCTGGCCCCGGGCCAGTGCGCGCCCTTCTGGCCCATGACCGACTCCATGCTCATGCACGTCAAGTACCGGGACTCGGCGGTGGTGTCGCACCACTTCCCCATCACGAAGAACCACTTCACTGTGCTCAGGATGGACAAGGGGGTGAGTCACTGTCTTATTATTGATATAATGTCTTTTAGAGGAATTAGCTCTAACATTAAACTGATTCCATGATCATGCACGTCAAGTATAGAGACTCGGCGATGGTGTCGCACCACTTCCCCATCACGAAGAATCATTTTACAGTGCTCGGGATGGGTAAAGGGGTGAGTCACTGCCATAGTTAAGGTTGAAGTCACTGCGATACAACTGATACAATATATTTTTGATCGATTCTGCGCTTATGCATAAGTACCGGGTGTCACATCACTTCCCCATTGCGAAGAAGCACTTCACTATGCTCAGGATGGACAAAGGGGTTAGTCACTGCCATAGTTAACGTCAAAGTCACTGCCATACAACTGATACATTTTAGATCGAGTCCACGCTCATGATAAGTACCGGTTGGTACAAATCTTACCCATTACGAAGAACCACTTTACTATGCTCAGGATGAATAAAGGGGTGAGTCACTGGCATATTTTAAGTCATACTCAAAAGTCAATGTCACGTCCATACAATTGACACAATAATACTTTTGACCGAGTCCACGCTCATATTGAAAAAGGACAAGGGGTGAGTTTCTTGCCCTTTAAAATTTTAGGTAAAGTTCTGTATCAATCAATCAATCAAACATTAATTGCATCAGTGTAAGTCGAAATGTAAGAATTTAAGCTGACGTATATTAAAGTTCCGATAAAAAATACGCACTATAATTATAATACCTGCATAATATATGATAATATGTAGTTCCGGTCATAAATTCTATTCTTATACCCATATGCTCACGCGCATTATTTGACAACACATTACGGCTTGTTATGGCGCGGCCGTTATTCAAATAGCTATGTTATGTATGAGACATTTATGGGTCACTTTTTAGTTAGGAAATGGTAATTTAATTATTATAAAGATCATGTAACAGTGTACTTTCTCTAAAATGAGGTAAGTATAGTTTTAAGAATTAAACTCGTAATGTTGTTATGTAATTTTACATTATCTATTATCTAAACTCGTGAAAAGTGAAATGTGATTAACATTAATAATCTAAGGGCTTTATTCATAAACGTCGAATAAGCCTATGTTGGCCGTGTGGTCCCCGGCATAGCAGAATAGGCCACCCTCACTCTTACCGAGGTGTCGTAAAAGGCGACTAAGGTAAAGCTGCTGGCATGATCATCAGCACCCAGAGAAGGAAAACTCTGCATTTATATCTAAACCCTCGCCAACCCGTCTGCCAAGCGTGGTGAGTATGGCAATTACCCCTCATGTGATTGAGGGAGGCCCGTGCCCCAGCAGTGGGGACTTAAATGGGCTGATGATAATGATGATGATGATGAAGCCTATGTTAGCTAAAACGGCGTTATAGAGCAGTTTTGACGTTTGGAACAAAAAAAAAACATGCAAAATTTTCGAAAAAGAATGAAAATGTTTTTTTAGCACCGTTTTAGCTAACAAAGGTTTAACAAACATTTATGAATAAAACCCTTACCTCCTTATTATTAATCGCGATCGAAAGTTACTACGAGTACCGCACTAAAGCTCATATCGTCTCGTTCCGACACGCAATGTTATAATGGGTCACCACGGATTTTGTCCCGGGTCTATCCTGAGTTCGCGATTTGTAATGAAGGTGTTAAATATTTGTGTCTAACAAAGTAATGTTAGTTACACCACTTATAACTAGAGAACGACTGAACCTACTTTAAAATGTTCAATAACAAATGTCTGTTTTATTAACAAACATTTATGTTGGTTCGGGATTCGAACTCCCTTGTCAACCACCGCGCCAGTCGTGTCATCAAGTTCGTCTTTCACACATAGCTATTCTACCGTGAGAGAGCTACGCTTCGGCATGAATGGGCTGAGAGATACCGGAGAGATACCACGGCCTCATAGAAAATCCGGCGTGAAGCAGCACTCTGCTGTTTCGCTGCGCGAGTGAGGGTACCGGAGGCTCAATCCGGGGGAAAGGCGGGTTTAAACTCCACTGGTGTCGCGGGTACCCATGGGCGGCGGCAATCGCTTACCATCAGGTGATCCGTCTGCTCGTCTGCCGCCTATGACAATAAAAAAAAGCTACTCGTAAATATATACGAGTAGCTATTACGGAGTACATTTTATTACCTACTTAATACCCGTAATTTTGAATAAAAGGTAAATAATAACTCACAGTCATGGTTAATAAATTATTTAATTTTATTTATTAATCATCTCGAATTATAAGGGACATCCCTTGAAATTTATTCATAACTAGATAGTATTATAATTTAATTTACTTAATCTAAAACATACAGGTTGCTCACCTTTAAAAAATCAAACATTTTATGTTCTTAAATAATTTAGAAAATCAAAAGCAGTCTAGGTATAGACTTTTAAAAAATTAGTGGTGTCAACTCAACATATCATTAGGGCCGATTTCGCAAACGCAAACAAAAAAAATGATAATCCCACTTTAACACTCTTAGTTGTTTACTAGGATAATGTAATACGAACCCTGTATGTTTATATTAAAGCTTATTTACTTAAATTACTCTCTCCATCATATTGAGCATCTAGATAGGGTGTTGAGTGCTGCTTGGACATCATGCTATCCTGTTTTAACATCCATTATAGGACAGATACAGCAACATATTTGAGCTACCCAAAGATTTAGTTAGCCTTTTAAGTGGCACTGACGATATATTACACTTTAAACCTAATGCTCTTTTGACATAGGGTCCAAAACCAATGAATTACAATAAACATATGGGGTTGTTAGTTCTTATTGACCATATACCGGTTTAGATTTTTCCGGCTTCTCCAACGACAGGGTCCCATCATCATGCAGGGTGTAGGCAGTTCCTCTCGACTTGTGGGTCCAGATCTGGGTGGCTTTGAGGTGCGCGTCGCTCTGGTCCCTGGCTTCTGATGCGGGAGGGGCTGGTTCTAGTTTAGGAGTCTTGATGGCGGCTGCCGAGGGGGAGGAAACCAACTGCGATGGTGATGAGGAATACGATGTTGGTTCGTACGGTGGTGATGATGGCGGCGACGGGTGATGGTTAGCTTGCGATACCACCTGTAACAACAAAGATAAATATATTTACCGTCTAAATAATTAGGTGTTATTCTTTGCGCAAGCATAACATGATCTCTTCTTGATAGCTGTTTGGGAACATTTAAAATTTATTGAAGTGGAGACCGCGGTTAGGCAAACGTAGTTCAATGACGCTCCGCCTCTCGTTTGGCAGCTGATCTTAGGAGAAATGCTGGCAGTGACTGTGGTGCACCAAGAAGAAGGTTTACGTTCAGTAGTGGATGGAAACGAGTTGTTGATTGATTCAATAGGAGATGAGAAACGTTCGATTAATCGTGCAAAATGTTTAGTATCCCTAAATAGTATTAGAAATGCTTGAGGATTGCGGTGAACAGTGCGCGTCCAGCTTTGGCACTTGCTGCAGGTGCGATAAAAAGTGCTTACCCATTGTGCAAATAAATTATACCAGTACATTCTTCATATCTCATACTTACGGAGTAATGAGGTACGTGGTACGAGCTGACGGTATGTAGCTTAGAATGATAGTTCATCAGCGGAAGATCACCAAACCCTTCGACTTTGTACGGACTGGTCTTCACGGCTACTGGAGAGTTGTTTGAACCAGCCGCTTCGTAATCTTCATCCTTTCTTAGGTTTAATGGTTTAGGCAACTCCTCCTCTTTTAACGTGTCACTGTCTGTAAACGTGACGGTAGTTTTCTGCGAGGCCTCTCCTTTCAATTCCTGTTTAATATGAGAATCCAGTAACGAAATTTGATCTTCCTTCTTCGATTCTTCCGTATGCAATGGTATATCGCTTAAGTCTGGAGGGCTGCTTCGAAACGGTGGTGGGTTCTGGTAGGTCTGCTGCTGCCCACTTTGTGCATAATTCAATTTGTCGCTGTTCTCCTTCAAAATATTTATTGACTGACTTTGGAACGAGGCATTATCAGGTTGGGTAAATATAGGTTTAAAACTGTTGTCAACTGGAGGTATATTATTGTCAATAGGCGCTTTCTGTACATAATTGATTTTGTGGCTAGCATCGTTAAGAATATTTTCTGAAGGACTCTGGAATGAGTATTCGTCAGGTTCGCTGATAGGTTTAAAACTGTTGTCATTTACTGGAGATCTGTTAAAATCTGGGGGCGTATTGTGTTCAAAATTGAATTGATTTCGACCATCATGGTAATTGTTGGCTGCAGAATCTTTAAAGGAGAAATTTTCGGGTCCGCCGAAAGTTTTCAAATTGTTGTAATTATCTGGTGGTCTGTTAAAGTCTGCGGGTGTATTGTGTTCATAATTGAATTGATTTTGAGCATCATGGTGATCGGTAGCTTCAGAATCTTTGAACATGAATTTCTCTGCTTGTTCGAAAGTTTTCAAACTATTGTAATTATCTGGTGGTATCTTATTGTCAGTGTGCGCATTGTTTGCATAATTAAATTGGTTTCTCGCATCACGATAATCGTTGGTCACGGAATCTTTAGACGAAAAATTCTCAAGTTCACCGAAGGTTCTAAAAGTGTTGTAATTGAGCGGTGGTCTGTTATTTTCATTCGGCGCGTTTTGTGCGTGATTGAATTGATCTCTAGCATCGTTAAAATTGTTTTGCACATAATCATGATTGACAGGAGGTTTGCTATGATCAGTGTATTCCATGTCGAAGTTTACATGTCCAACATTATCACTCCCATGAGGGCCACTCTGTGAGAATTTCTGTCCTGTTTCTAAGTCTCTTCCAGATTTATATAAACTGTTATCAGACACTTCACTTATTGGATTTTTATTCAACGGACTGTTGTGTTTTACGGGCGGGAACATGTTGTATTTATCACCTGCCATTTGAATAATCTTATCCACATCCTGCTTTGAAAGATATTTGACAATGTTATGTAAATCCTCATCATTCAATAAGCCGTCGTTTGTATGTGGTTTACTAACCTTAGGTTTGAAGATGCCCGGGTACGTATCCACGTGTTCCTTGTAATTCGGCGGCGGGGTGTACGAGAACGGGCCTTTGATGGGATATGTGTTCGGGGGTTTCCTGTAGAACCTCATCGGGGGGCTCGAGTAGTACTTCGCCCTCTTGGCCCTCGCGTTCGCCATTTTGTAGGAGCGTCTGAAGAAGTCATCACAGTTCACACACACAACACACAGCACTACGAGAAAGGCGAGTTTAGAGCCCATGATGTTACCGCAGCTCCGCCTGAAAACTGAGAGGTGAAATTGTTGCGGGTGTCTTATAATAGTTGTGATGAAAGTGGTGTTAAGTGCCGGTGCGATGCGGTGACGTAACGAGGCGCGTCCGGAGATATTACCCCGTGCGCGGCAAGTGCTAAGTTAATTGTGGCCATAACGGATGTACAGTGACACCAATGTATTCAATCTTAGTCAAATATGAACTTTGTGGCGTTGCCGTAAGAGTCGAGGTGTGTACATTTCATGCAGGCGACTGTATGTAACTGCGAGGGCGGCTCAGTTTTGCATTATTACGTGCGATCTAAACCGTCCGTTACGCATCTATGTTGCTGTAATGGGCAAATTATGTAAATGTTTGGAAGTACTTCGTTTTTTTTTTCATCTCTTCGGTCGGACACGGTAGCTAATTATAATTTTGACATTTACTTATAAAGACTTGAAAAAATATGCTCTAAGAGGCGGAAAGCGAAAGGAATCTTAGTAGAATTTAATTTAATTTAGGCGGCGCATTAATGACTCCTCTGGTGATGCAGGTGTCCATGGGCAGCGGTAATCACTTACCATCAGGTGATCTGACTTCTGGTCTGCTCCCTTATCTCATAAAAAAATAACTTGTTTTTTAATTCATTATTAATTACTTCCTTATTTATGAATTTAAATAGTTTGGTAGAATGCCAAACCATTTAAATTTGGATCACGCATCGATTCGAAAGTTTTTTATGTGATAGATAGCAGACTATCAGTCGCATCACCTAATGGTAAGTGATTGCCGCCACCCATGGACATACAAAATACAAAAATAATTTATTTGCGGAAATAGGGTGGTTACATAAAAATAATGTAGATGTTACAATGGTATGTTAGCCATAAAATAATATCATGGAAATAGTGTTATATCAAATCGTTTGTTAAATTGTCTACATACATAAATTATGGAAGGACATTTTTAGATAATTATTTTCTAAGTCTATGGATTTAACATAATTAACCAAAAAAAATACACAAAATAAATAAGGCATTTTCATTCTACAAAAGGGAATCAATTTGTATTAATCTGTGCATTTACTATTTCTAAAATTTACATTTTATATTTCAAAAATTCATCGACTGAATAAAATGTGTGTTCTATTAAGGTGACGGGTAGGGCACACCAGAGACGCCAATCGACTCCAATCTTCAGCTACCAAACCGGATCCACTTTAAACAACTTCGGGATTACAACCTCTCGACAAACACCTATACCATTTATTAAATAACAATGCCCAAATGTTGGGACCGCCTTTACACGAGAAAAATTTATTCACGCCAAAAGCGGCAACTTTTGGCGGGAATCCAAAATTCGAGCGCAAAAGCAGACCAAACAGTTAACCATAAGTATTAAATAAATAGTATAGGTGCTCGCCGAGAGGCCGCAATCCCGAAACTGTCTAAAACAGATCCGGTCCAGCAGCCAAAAATCAAAATCGACCAGCGACGCCAGTGTGCCCTACCGTCACCTTAAGAGTCTACGGTAGTGACAATTTCAGCTTGTGATCAGGAAGTAAGTTTATACCAGCTATACTCAACCTGCGGCCCGCGGGCCTTTATCAGTGGCCCGCGTGCAATCCTTACTAATATTATAAAGGCGAAAGTTTGTTTGGATGGATGTATGGATGGATGTTTGTTCCTCTTTCACGCAAAAACTACTAAACGGATTTTAATGAAACTTTACAGTAATGTAGCTTATAGATCAGAATAACACATAGGCTATAATTTATAAAGATATCTATAAGACCTTGCTTTTATTCGAATTACACGCAGACGAAGTCGCGGGCAAAAGCTAGTTAGAGATAATTCTGTTTTGATTTTTTTTTATAGTAATAAATAACAATCAGCTACAAAATTTCTCCACCATGTTAAAGACAACTGAAGATCATATCATATCACTCATAAACGAGTTTCAAAAAGGTTTCAGGATCTAAGAAAAATAAGAAAGTGTTTGTTACTGGTACAAAATCCATGGCATCTAGAAACAACAACTATTGGTGAAACACAGCGCAGTGCTGCTTCACGTCGGTTTTCTGTGAGGCCGTGGTATCACTCCGGTCGGGCGGGCCCATTTATGCTGGAGCGTGGCTCTCCCAGGCTAATTTTTGCTTGCGGCCCGCGAAACCATAACTAAAACGTGTTTGTGGCCCGTATATAAAAAAGATTAAGTACCAATGTTTTACTGTCAGAGATCTTATTGAATATTTTTATGCACATCATGTAACTTTTTTTTATGCAGCGATTGGTATTTGGTGCGATGTTAACTATTAAATTATTGTTATGTCTAATATTCCTATGTGTATGTTTTTTTGCTGTGAGATATAAGTGTTTTGAAATTTAAAACCTCTTTATAAATCATACGCAATCGAATATTTAAAAAGAAACTTATTTATAGGTAAGCTTCCTGCTCTACTAATAGTCAAATCCAATCGCTTAAAGTTCAATAGTTTAAATTACATATTTTTATTGCACAAAAACAAAATATAATATTGGGCAACATACTCATTTAATGGAAATGTGTTTTTTTATAAGCTATGTCGGTGGGCCCCAAACTGGTTAAGCCTGTATCTTGGAGGCCCCTGCAAAGTACAATTTGTTGAGGAGTTTGACTGACAACACACGGTAATACAAAGGCAACCAAAATACATGGCAACATTAGTGGAGTCACAAATGCGCTGCGAACCTTTAAACTCCCCTTTCCCCGGATTGGGCCTCCGGCACCATCACTCACGCAGCGATTCACAGCACAGTGCTGCTTAACGCCGGTTTTCGATTATGGTGAATTTTATTGAATTCAGAAATCACAAAGCAAATAATTACTTGCTCCAATATTGTAAGTGATGTATTATGTATTTGTTCGCTCCAGACCTTTCTATATACTTGTGAACGATTTTAGAATGTGAAAAGGAAAAGAAATAAATATCTGCCTAATTAATTTAATCGTTACTCGTTTTATCTCCCTCGTTCTAGCCAAGATGTTATCTCATTGTATCTTATTAGTAGAAAAACCTTCGTAAAGTAATTATGCAGGTAACGATCGACGTTGTCACTTGAAATCTTAACTTCGTAGGTTCCAATCTCATGGGTGGATACCATAAGTTTGACGGGGCCTATTTTCTCCAAAGGCCTTAACTAGCACTCGTGTAAAGAATACTCGTGTTTGTGCAGTGTTTGAATCTGTGTTTCCTATATAAATATAAATATATAAATATATTTCACAACATCACATACATTGATCTGACTCCGAGATAGGTAGCTCAAGCACCTGTGTTACGGATATCAGAATCAACAGTGGGATTACAAGTATATACATATAATACTTTTCTTTTGTAAATACATACTTATAATACATATAAAACACCCAGAGCAATACAAACAGAGATGTTCATGCACACAAATGTTTGTACCGTGCGGGGACCCGCAACCCTTGGACCAAAGGCAGCGTTCACTACCACTATTCCAAACGGGTCGTCGTATATGTATTAACCCTTTACCAGGCAACTAGACATAATTTATTTCATTGGGTTTCAACCTTAACTCAACTGCACAAAGTTCAAAATCTGGTTGGCCCGTATGATCCAGTGCCTGGTTAAGTGTAGTAACTGTTATAATTTGTAATTCCTCTGTTGTCGGATATCCGTAACACAAGTGCTTGAGCTACTTAGTACGGAATCAGGTTAATGATGATATTGTATTAATTAATTTAGATTCAGGGTATAAAACGAAAAGTTACCTGTTTTAACTTGTAGGTACTCAAGTAAGTAGGACACATATCTCAAATAAAATAGCATGGTTTAAAAATTATTTCATACATTATCTCATACACTGACCTGACCGGGAATCGGACTGGCTTCTGCGCTTAGGCACAAAATCATAGCCACTGCGCCATCGAGGTCGTCAAATATGTTTACAACGGTGGTGATCGATAAAAAATATGACAACAAGAGATAACAAGAGATTTCTCTTGTGGTGGTCAATAAATGTTTTTAAGTAGGCAACACACTTGTAACTCCACTGGTGATGCGGGCGTCAACCATCATCAGGTGCTTGTATATCAAATAAGTATATTTTAATAACAAAAATAATTACCATCGGGTGGGTTCATCGGGAATATTCCCAAACATTTTCCCATTTTGGGAATATACCCTGGATGGCTGGAATCCCATCTCTATCTGCAACTTAGCACATAAAAATAATCTTACTATTTCTTGTATCTTCCAGTCAGCCATCTGCGTGGACGTAACAGGCGGGACCGACCGGCCCTTCACTATCACATTCAAGTGCTACTCCGCGGGAGACGCACCAGTGCGCATCGACAACCTCTGCGAGGACCTGTTCCTCAAGCTCCACCAGGCGGACTCCGGGCAGGTCGCGCTGCTCAGCCCGTACCAGGCCATGCTGTACACCTGGGACGACCCGGCCAAGGAGAGGGCGCTCTTCTGGAACATCTACAATAATAAGGGGAAGGGATTTGCTGCGGACTTTCATCAGGATGGGTGAGTTCCGAAAATAACACGAGACTAAAGCTAAGTCTCATTTTATATGTGATAGGTGGCAAATGTGCAGATTGATCAGCTGATGGTAAGCGCCGGTTTTCTGTTGATGTTTAAAAAGTTCCCAAAGTTGACAAGCATTTTAATAATCCGGGGCAAATGCCGTAAAGTATTATCTGTCCTCAATCGTTTAACATACCTAAAATTTTGTTTTAGGTATGGCGAAGAAAAAGTAAGCTTCCAATCTGTGAAGCATTCAACTTTGGTAGCCACCAGCAGTGTGACGTCAAAACTGTCCTCAACTCTCAAGCGTTTGACTCCAAAGTCACCAGAACCCTGCTCCTCGAGCAGCGACGACTCTGACAGCTCAGACTTGCCCGAAAGCCACACCAAGACTAAGAAGATGAGGAAGGATAAGGTCATCGTATACTGGATATCATACATGGAGGGTTACCAAAGAGTATTCGCCCTAGCACAAGACGAAAGGATCGCCTACCAGTACAGGATGAGGATCAACGCTGAAAGAAGTAACTACGAGGTCTACATGTCGCTCTCAGGAGTCAGTCTGTCCGTCTGCGTTCAGAACAACAACGCAGTCAAAGAATTAGCCTATGTCAGCGTCACCGACTCCCTCCCAAGGTGGGAGGTTAATGTCAGCAGAAAATGGAAGCAGCTCTCACCAGACTTGACTGCTTGGATCGAGGACAAGTACCAGACGGAACAGAAAAAATGCCAACTCAAAGAATACATAGACATCGACTTGGAAAAGATGCAAATGACAAAGCCATTCTTCTCCGAGCTGCGGAGGACGTATAACCCCGGAATCTGGCTGCAGTTCCGTAAATCTGACACGTACACATATTTCCACATGAAGGTGCAAAGGTTACAGATAGATAATCAATTGAATGAGGCAGTGTTCCCAAGCGTCCTGTACCCGGCTCCTTTACCAGCAGAAGCAAGGTCCAACCGCGGCTTGAAAGCCATGTATAGAAGTCGTCACTTTGAAGCAGCATCGGCCTTCTCTGAACCAGGATGTGTACAAACATGTTAAAGTCTTAGTTCAAGAGTACTGCGTGAACTTGGATCGTGGGTTCGTGAACCATGTGTTTGATATTTTGAACCATTGGAAGATTGAGGAGAAGCCAGCGGTGAGACTGCGAGCTGACCTGGCATTGGTCCATATGCCGTTACCGATAATTGCAATTAAGAGTCAGACGAATGCACAGAGGAATGTGGTCTTCGAGTTCGTTCACCTTTCCCCAGTGAAAATAGTCCTGAGTTTGTCCTCGAGAGGGTACTTAGCGGAGAGCTCGAGCAGTCCGAGTAGGACTCGGTTTGGGCACAAGAAGGAGAATAGACCAAAGTTGTTCAATAGTGATTTGCTGGAGTATCTCTTCAATTCTTGGGGTTCTTCGCTTTGTGATATGAAGGATGTTGTTCTAAGGTAATTTATATTCGCTTTACTAATCATATACCTACTATCATTTATTTTGAGCATTGCCAGTGGTAATGAACTACTTTAAAACTATAAAATCATTAGTCAAAATGCATTAAAAAGAAACAGAAGTTTAGAGTATTATGTAATGAAAAATGAATTGCTAATTACTTCCACTAATCTAATTACATCACCTTCGTAGAATAGATTGTCTCAAAAAAGTTGGCTAAATTGCGTCACCTACTTACAAGAGTTCCACAAGGTAATATTATTGAGCCACTGTTATTAAAATAAAATTTATTCTCAAGTTGATAATTCCCCTAAAATTTTTCGATGCGTCTTCAAGTGGCAACCCAAACTGATTCGACTTGGAACGATTCGCTACCCGGGAATATGTTCTGCCACTCTGAGCTATTGATGACTCATGGCGACGTAAGCAGTTACGAAAATTCGTCGATTTACTAAAAGTATCCGTAGCTTAGTTAGTGCATTGGTTCGGTTAGCGAAAGGTTAGATTCAGAATTTCGGACCGCACCTAAAGTAAGTAAGTAAACTTTAGAAGCCATAGACACGAAATGAAATGAAATGAAAATCTTTATTTACAAGAAACACGGTACATTTATCAATGTGATGGTCATAAACTTGTCAGATCAACATGTTTCGCCATACATGGCATGTAAAAATAATCTTAAAACATAATTCAATTATAAAACAACGAGATAAATTCAAATTACAAATTAAAATAAATGTCAAAATATTTTTAATTAAATTGTCATGCAGAGTCTAAAAATTGCTTAATACTATAAAAATTCTTATCCAGTAGCCAAGCATACAATTTTTTATGTGACTGCGGAGAGTTAAGTGCTTTTATGCATTCTGGAATTTTATTAAATATTTTTATGCTCATATTTAAACAATTTCTCATATATTGAGTCGTTCTGGGTGCAAATCCTAAGACAAGTCTGTTTGGATGCCTTTTATTCCGCTGATAAATATCACAAGCCTTAAGAAACAGGTTTTTATTGTTTTTGACAAATTTAAAAACTTCGAATATCAGTAGGTTCGGTAAAGTTAAGAGATTAAGTTCCTTAAATAGTGGTTTACATGATTCACGTGGTGGTATACCAATTATAGCACGCACACACTTCTTTTGCGCCACAAAAGCTTTATGCACATCTGTACTATTTCCCCAAAGAACTAAACCATAGCGCAATACCGAGGCGACATAAGCATGATAGGCAGCGAGAATTGTAGAACGATCAGTTATATGACGAAGTCTTTTCAAGACATAAACAAAGCGGTTAAGTTTGTCGCACACTTTTTCAATTTGAGACTTCCAGTTTAAATTTTTATCTATGTTTACTCCTAAAAACTTTACAATGTCAGTTTCTTTGATCGATGTCCCTTTAAATAAAATATTTAGCTTGCCTTTCTTAAGATTATTAAATTGTATGAAATTGGTTTTACTCAAGTTAATGTTCAAATTATTAATTTCAAGCCATTCAATTATGTCAATTAGTGTGTTATTAATGTCATCCTCGTGCTTCGTCAAACCTTCTTTTAAGTCACTTAATACTATAATAGATACATCGTCGGCAAATAAAATGGTTCTATGTGGTGTTACATTAATTATGTCGTTAATATAGATTATAAATAAGAGTGGTCCCAGTATGCTGCCTTGCGGAACACCAAATCTATTTGGAGCATACTCAGATTGAAAATTATTTTTTATAATACCTGCGTTAGTTCTTCCAATCATAACAGATTGCTGCCTATCTTTCAGGTATGATTTAAACCACTGCAAAGGTAGACCTCTTACTCCAATATTTTCTAATTTATCTAGAAATATAATAACAACAAGAGATAGGATACAGACATGATAAAATAACAGGCATTTCACAGTGAGACAAAATAGAGGAAATAATAATACAGTTTTGACTGTCCGGAAGGCGCAATTGGTAGTGACCCTGCCTCTTACGCCAAAGGTCGTGGGTTCGATCCCCACCCTGGACAAACACTCGTGCGATGAATACTTGTGTTTATTCGGTTTCTGGGTGTAATATATGTATTTAAGTATATATTGTGTTCCTCTGTTGTCTGATATCTGTAACACAAGTGCTTAAGCTACTTAGTACGGAGTCAGGTCAACGTATGAGATGTTGTGAGAATTATTATTATTATGTTGTGAGAATTATTATTATAAAAAGTATGTAGGTATGTAGTGTATACCTATTGCATAACAAAAAAACACATGGTCAAGTGGTCACCAAGGCCCAACCTCAGCATATGCTGCAACCGCTTGGGACCGCTGGTTTTCAGTTTGCACATTGAGTGACGAAGTCGCGTTATTTGTAAATCCTCCATCTTGATATCATTACCTTCCAGGATGGCATACCTAGAGCTTCGCAACGCCCCGATCACAGTGTCGGCGCTCATGGACATGACGTCACGGCACTACTGGACGCAGCTGGTGCAGCAGTTCCACGTGCTGGTGCTGGGGCTGAACATCCTCGGGAATCCTTACAGTGTGATAGGAGACTTCTCTAGAGGCATGAAGCAGTATTATGAACCTTACTTGGTAAGTCATAAGTGTGACATGGGGTTCCGCCGCGACATGACACGAAACACGAAGATATTTTTTTTGTTCGAGCTAACAACACTACTGGGCAAAGGCCTCGCCTAATAACCTCCACTGCTCTCTACTCTTTGCTACCGTTTGCCAGTTACGGGAGTATTGGTCCAGGTCGTCCCGCCATCTCTTTTTCAGCCTGCCTCTTGGACGACGGCCATCTACAGGCCATTTCGTGACAACACGGGTCCATCTCGGTTGCATTCTCACATAAGCCTTGTTTTTTCACGTCCATAATGCCGGTTTGTGGTATTTTGCACTCTATCTTCTTTCTTGGCTGTAAAGCCTTAACAGACGTTCGGATTTCGTCCCACCGCACCACGAACCGAACAACGCACCATACCGCGAACCGTGCGGCGCACCGTCCGACGAACCGTCCGAGAGTGAGAAAGATGATCAACCCGTCCCGTACGCGTATGAAGGGGAGGGAAACTAGGGTTCAGTTGAACGTCATTAATATTAAATTAAGAAAACATCACACACATTGTCCTGGTCCCAAACTAAGGTTTTAAAAATGAAGGTCGTCAAAACATAAAGAAGAGAAAAGAATGGGCAAAACTTTATCACAGAAAAAATATTTTTATGAATCTCATAAAGATCTCGATTATGGAAAATAACATTTTTCCTTCGTAATATTAACGATGTTCACTTAGCGTTGCTCCGAATCCATGTCTGAAAACTAGTCGTGACGTGTTGCATGTATGGTGATACAAGAGCGACTGGATGGTTGGGTGCGCTGTCCACACGATCGGATTTGCGACCGAACCACTCATCGCACCAGCACCACACCACGCACCGAACTAGCCGAACCGATATTAATAATAATTATGTCCGACGGACCGTCTCACGATCGAATATAATTATATGGTTCGGAGCGCACCAAGGTCTGTGAGCAGTTTTACGTTTAAGGTGACAGGTAGGGCACACTAGCGACGCCTTTTGATTTAAATAATTACCATCTAAATCGGACATCTTTTTAACAATTTCGAAGTTCGAGCATCTCGAAAAGCACTTATACTATTTATTCAATACTTATAATTAACTTTTCGGCCTGCTTCCTACTCGAAATATGAATTACTGCAAAAAACGGCCACTTATGGTATTCATCCAAATTTCGAGTGCAAAAACAGATCAAATAGTTAATTATAAGTATTAAATGAATAGTATGTATTTCTTTTTCGAACTTCGAAATTGTTAAAGATATCCGGTTTAGTGGCTACTAATTTAAATCGATTGGCGTCATTAGTTAGGGCCACCCGTCGCCTTAACGGCGATTGTATATTGGATTGGTAGGTATGTGTATTGCAGACGCCCTGTCGGTCTAGTGGTTTAAGTACCGGGCCATGATCTCGGGGTTCTGGGTTCGATTCCCGGGTCGAGCAAGAAGTGTATTTCGAATTTTTGGAACATATCTCGGGTTTGTGATCACCTATCCGCATTTGGCAGGCGTGGTGATTAAGCCTAATCCCATCATAGTAGCGATGATTTGATTTGTATGTTAAGATAAGATAAGATAAGAAATCATTTATTCGACACTTAACATGGACATTTACAGAGGAAATATCGTAAAAGCTAAGTGCCGAAACGGTCCCTACTCAGCATTCAGCTATGGCCTGAGCCATAGCGCTGATTTTCAGTAAAGACCGAATCGCATACTAATTTTTACTAACTTATTTTATTGCGCTTCATGCATACATGCTTAAAATTAACATTAAAGGCTCATTACAGCATAAATAGCATTCTATTTATACGTGCGTTTCGTGCAGAGTATGCCATGTTTATTTTTGTAAAATTGAACAGTTTGTCTGTGTCCTACCATGTCAATACTTGTGAAAGAAAAGAGTGTGTGCATAATGCACTTACTTAATATAGGGGAAGTCCCCTAAGCCCGGACATCTCCTAAAGCCGGACAGAATTTGAATCGGTGCGAAGAAGCGCGCCAATTTATTGTCTATACCGCAGTAGGAAGCTTATCGCAAGTGAAGTGCGGGAGGGGAGTGCAAATAGCCAGTGCCGACTCGTTCGTCGTGGAGCGTGGTGCAAATTTTGAGGTTAGTAAAAATTTTGTTCAAACTAAATTTCGTAGGGTCTGTAAACAGTGTTTTAAGTATGAGATGATGTTCGATGTTATGAATTGTTATTGCTATAGTACTAATCTGATTAAACTCATGCGTTTTTTCGTGATTACAAAACATACAAAGTGTATGAGAATTTTTCTTGTAGGTACTTAGGGGTCCCTAAGTTCGGACACACTTAAAGTCCCCTAATGCCGGACAGTTTTAGAATAAGGTTATTTTGGTGGTGTTAATTTTTTAAATTTTTTGTTTTTCAGTTTCAACATGAGTAAACCTAAACCAAGATGTGTGGATACCCACAAATATGAAACATTGAAGAAAGCCATTGATAAAGTGATGTCAAAAAAAATTTCTGTTAGAAAGGCTTCTGAAATGTACAATATACCAAAAAGTACGTTATTTGACTATGTAAAAAAATTACAACGAGGAGGAGAAATAGCATTACCACTCAAAAAAGGAAGATTTAACCCAACTTTTACTGATGAGTATGAAGAAGCGCTAGTTGCACACGTGGTGGATATGTCAAATAGGTGCATGCCTTTAACTAGAAAAGAATTTCTGAAATTGGCTTTCGATCTCGCGGAGCAATTAAAACTAAACCATCGCTTCAACATGACAAAAAAAAGTGCTGGTAAACATTTTTACTACGATTTTATCAAACGTCATCCAGATCTTAGCTTGAGAAGACCTGAGTCAACGAGTCTGATGAGAGCTGTCGGTTTTAATAGGCCTCAAGTTGAACGTTTCTTTAATAATTTACAATGTATGTATGAAAAACTTAATTTTGGGCCATCAGACATTTACAACTGTGACGAGACAGGGGTCAGCACAGTTCAGAAACAGGCTAAAGTAATGACGCTTAAAAGTAATCGTCAGGTTGGTAAGTTGACTTCTGCTGAAAGAGGTAGAAACGTGACAGTTATGTTCTGCATGAGTGCTGCTGGGTATTTTATTCCACCACTATTTATTTTTCCCAGACAGAGAGTAAATGAAAGGTTGATGATTGGTGCTCCGTCCGAAAGTGTAGCATTGGCACAGCCAAACGGATGGATGAATACAGATTTTTTTCTAAAGTGGCTTAAACACTTCATAAATTTCTCTAAGCCAACTAAAGAGAAGCCTGTGCTTTTGATCCTAGATGGTCATAGTAGTCATAAAGATCTTGCTGTTATAAGTTATGCTAAAGAAAATCATGTGCACATGTTAAGCACCCCGCCACACACAACCCACAAACTGCAGCCTTTAGATAGGGTTTTTATGAAGCCGTTCAAAGATGCTTATTATGAGGCATGTGGGTTGTGGATGAGGGCAAACAACTGTACAAGAATAACAGAATATGAAGTGGCTGGTTTGGTTTCGCAAGCTTTCACTCGTGTTGCGCGTTTGGATCTTGCAAAGTCTGGATTTCAATGCACAGGGATTCTGCCTCTTAATCCAAATATTTTCACGGATTTAGATTTTCTATCATCAGCTGTAACCGAAGTACCTATGCAGTCTGATACTGAACTACAGCCCCAGTTTGCAGCAACTGAAATAAATATTGAGAATGATGCAAATAAAGGTACACTCGATGATCCGGCTCAGAATCTTATTGACGGCAATGATAAGGAGAATTTTGATATTATACCGTCAACAAGCAAAGATATTACCACTGTAATTCATCAGCTTTCACCAGTTCCAAGCGCTGCAGCAAAGAGAGCCATGAGTCGACGACGAAAAGCCGAGAAAAGTGAAATTTTAACATCGTCTCCCTATAAAAATGCGCTTATTGAAAATAAAGCGTCAAAAGATAAGCCTCCTGTAGTCAAAATGCAAGAATTTAAAGGCAAAAAAACTAATGACCCGAGAAAAATAAAAAAGACCAAAAAATCAGCCGCAACTCCAAAGATCAATATCAAATCTCAAATCTCAACATCATCGACATCGGTGACTGAAAAAACATATTGTTTAATCTGCCAAGAAGATAATGATGAAGATTGGATTTGCTGTCAATCTTGCAATGAGTGGATGCATGAAGCGTGTGCTGATATTGAACAGGGCTCATTGAGTTACATTTGTGATTTTTGTAGGTTGTAGATCACTTCAATACAGAGGTTTTGTGATTTATAAAAAAATGTTCCCGATCATTACCAAAGTTTATCATAATTATGACTGATTTCCACATTTCTTAGTGATTTTTTTATTGTTATAATGATTAATATAAAATCGTTTATAAAAGTTATATTTTAGTTTAAAAATGAACGAAAAATTCCCTGTCCGTCATTAAGGGACCTTTTTGAAACTGGCCATTGTTCTATGTTAGTTATTTCCTAATATCTAGTACATTTGAAGTAACATTTGAGATTGTTAATATATATGTGTTGATTAGTTATATAGTATAGAGTCGATTATGAAGAAATAAACAAATTAATCTATAACACCTTTTTTTTATTTTCATTATTCCTTAAGTGTCCGGTTCTCGGGGACCTCCCCTACGTATATTACACATTATGTAGTATGTGTTTGAGTGGGGATGCATGTTGGAGGCCTTCGCCCTGCAGTGGGACAGTTAGAGCTGATACTGTATGTATGCAGGGCTGCGCGAGCGTGGGCGCGCGCGGGCGCGGCGGCGCGGGCGGCGCGCGCGCGCTGCTGGGGCACCGCGCGTGCGCCGAGCGCGCCGACGACGTCTTCCACGCCGTGCCGCGCGCGCGCCCGCCCAGGCGGAAGCCAGGTCAGTGCTCAGTCTTGTTAACATTAACATGGACTACAACCTGTGCGGATAAAGAATGGGATGAGAAATGGCGGCGAATTTATTCACTTCTCGCTCGCACACTATTTGCGTCTATCCTCGCACTCGTGGGGTGCGAGTATAGACGCAAATAATGTGCGAGCGAGAAGTGAATGGATGCGCCGCCATGATCCCATTCTTTATCCGCACAGGTTGTACCTCATAATAGGTATCGTGAATAAAATCCAGTTAGTATGTTGTATCAACAAAATATACGATAAAAAAAACTAGCTGATTCATACATTATTGCCGGTTGGATATTCTATTTTATATAGAGAACAATGTTTCAAGAAAGTTGTGCTAATGATTTTTGAAAAACTAACGTAGCGTAACGTAGTTAGTTAGGTCCCCGGCAGAGTAGAATAGACCACCCTCACTCTTACCGAGGTGTCGTAAAAGGCGACTAAGGTAAAGCTGCTGGCATGATCATCAGCACCCAGAGAAGGAAAACTCTGCATTTATATCTAAACCCTCGCCAACCCGTCTGCCAAGCGTGGTGAGTATGGCAATTACCCCTCACGTGATGGGGGGAGGCCCGTGCCCCAGCAATGGGGACTTAAATGGGCTGACGATGATGAACGTAGCAGCATGAACTAATGGGGGCTATCGCGTATTAAAAATCCTCTAGATGGCGTACTGTTTGACTGAGGTCTAACATCAACAGCATTGGTTGTTTAGTTTGTCAAAAACACATTTTGACAGCACGTTTAAAAATAACCAATCACCTTGTATGGACCTCAATCTAATAGTACGCCATCTAACGGATTTTTCACACGTGCTAGCCCCCATTACGTTAGTTTTTTGAAAATCACTAGCACAACTTTCTTGAAACATTGTACTCTATATAAAATAGAATATTTATCCGGCAATAATGTATGAATCAGCAATTTCTTTTCGTTTATTTTGTTGATCTAACATACTAACTGGACTTTATTCACCATAGATTATACATACATATTCACGATACCTATTATGAGGATACAAACTAAAAAAATAACTGTTTCTTTCTGACTTGTACCCACTGGATATGAAGGTGAAGAAGACGCGCAAAGCAACGACCTCCCGGCGTCGCTCCTGGACGGCGACCGCGGGAACGCGGCCAGCGTGGCGCTCGCGCTCACCGGGCTCATCGCCAGGCCCACCGTCGGTAAGGCCTAGGCCCGACACTAGTTGCGAGGTGGACAGCGGTAGGCCCGTACAAGAGTAGCCTTCAGCCGTAGAGGGTAGGAATGTTTCTTTTGAGGCTAGGAAATGTAAAACTGGCGACTATGTAAACTACACGTGGGGGTTGGGCTACATCAGTAGTGGGTACTTTAAAAGACTAATGAAGATAATGGCAGCAATAACTTTATAGATCGAGCTTGCAAATCATACAATAGTAGTTTCTCACATATTGACCCATTTGCCTTGTCAGTGGGAATATATAGAAAGGAAATTGAGAATGCACTTAAATTAATTTAAACTGTCCTCCTACCCATACCTACCCAGTTTTTATCTTTTTTTTAATTATATTTTAGTTCTTTAACACCAGAATTTTGCTTGTTTGCTTCAGTTTTATCTTTTTTTTAATATAAATCTTAATGATTTTTTGTATTTTAGTTCTTTAACACCAGAGTTTTGCTTGTTTGCTTATTGTATGTGAACTATTTAGCTGTAGAAACTTTGTTGTTATATGTGTTGGAAATGTGTGTTATGTCATTTTTCTGATCAGTAGGTATGTATGTTTCCCTTGAAAAATAAATAAATAAATGACGACTGGAAATTTTGCTAATGTTCATGTATCATACTCTTCATATTTTCATGACATGACCAATAGTAGGGGAGCCCGCCGTGCTAAATCGGGATTTACTCGAGCGTCATTGAGACTTATTGAGTGCAAAGCTTAGATGATAAGAAGAAAAAAATGTCATATGATATATATCTACCTTTTCATCGGTGGGGGGGAGCAACTATAGATTTTCAAAAATGTAAAAAAAAAACTGTTGCATGGACATACTCGAGCGTGACAGATATTGATAGAATCTATGTTTAACGTTTTTTCAAACATGTACGTATGTTAATCTGATAGTTTTCATGATGGGGGTGGTCGTACGTAAGGGTTGAAAATTGAAAAAAAAAAATTTAATCGAGCGCGTCAGATTTTCGAAGGGAATGTTAAGTGAACTTAAAAAAAGCTATTATGTAATAATCTGACGATTCAGATGTGACGCAAGCTCAAGGCCATTATTAGAATGTGCAAAAAAAAAATCGTCATCTTGAACTACTCAAGCGCGTCAGATTAAGATATATATGGTTCATCTTAATGCTCTGGACGTAATATCTCATATTCTGACGATTACCTGGAGGGATACGCCTAATCTGACAATTAAAAAAAATGGAGCCGTCACGGGACGCCTGGTAGATGTGAAACATCGACGTTATTTCGTAAAAGTAGTATGCAGAAAAGAACAGATTGTGGTAGGAACTAAAAATGTCAATAAAATAAAATAAAAAAAATATAACGTTTTTTTTTTCTAGATAACGATGATTTTTTATTAAATAAACATTCATTTTCATTAAATACAAAAATTTACATATATATTTTAAATCGAAACTACTCAATTAGTTTAATCAGTGACATAGGTATCCGAGCTCAGTGGAGCGAAAGAGATAGCTTAACGCCGGATCGAGTGAGAGAGAAACGCACAGTCGATTGCGCGTGGCGACGTGCGCCTATAGATGTTTCACATCAAAAATTTTTTTTTTCATTTTTCTAAATCATGAAACTTAATTAATTGAAAAGCTCAAGAAATAGCATGCAAATTAAAAAGTGTGAATTTTTTTTAGAAGAATACTTGTATTTACAACAAAATAATTAACAAAATAAACAAAAATGTTGGTAATACGTTGTAAACTACAAGTCGTGAACGCGTCCCTGTGATCAGCTGTCATGGCAACAGAAACCAGAGTGGAGTAGGGACGGAATGAGAGAGCAATAGATAGAGGAAAAGTGAGAGAGGAATAGAAACGCGGAGAGGGGAATACAGGCATCGCGTAGTTGCACGAATAAAACTTTATTAATTAATTTTTATTACTTCGGCTTGTGGAAATCGTCAGATTATATATTTCTCATAAATCTTGATCTATTCCCTCCAAAATAAAAAAAAAATTCACCACGCTCGAGAATGTCGAGATGACGTTTTTTTTTTTCAACTTTGTAGCCCTCCCCCTTCTTTACGTCACCCTTAAATTGTCAGATTAGAGGAATATAGATGTTTTAGCATATAACTATCTCCCCCTACTACTAATCTGACGCGCCCGAAAATTTCAAATGAACAATTTTTTTTTACTAATCTGATCCTTTATCCTTTACGGGCGTCCTTATAAATGAGGCTCATATCTGGTGGAAGTAAGTAGCCGGGTACCAGGTATCCTACTGTATATTAATCTGCCGCGCTTTAGTAAATCCCGAAATCCCCTCTTGGGCTCCCCTACTACAAAGTTATTAAAAGAGTTCCGGGGAAAATTGAGATTTACATTATCTTTAACTGGGGATAAAGTGGAAATGTAACTATAGCATAGAAAAATTAAAAAAAATTACTAGATTGACGTATATACCAAAGGTCGTGGGTTCGATCCCCACCCTGGACAAACATTCGTGCGATGAACACTTGTGTTTGTTCGGTGTCTGGGTGTAATATATGTATTTAAGTATATATTTGTGTTCCTCTGTTGTCTGATATCTGTAACACAAGTGCTTAAGCTACTTAGTACGGAGTCAGGTCAACGTATGAGATGTTGTGAGAATTATTATTATTATTATATACGTACCTACAAGTTCAAACTTTGAACCCCACCCCATTTTGTCAATTCCGTGTACGAACTATCTCAAATCTGAGTTTGAAGTATTACTACAATATAAAATAATAAGAACGGTTGTTTTCAACTTTTGTCTGAGGCTTTTGCCTCCCGTGAATGTTATTCTTAATTATATGTGTGACGCCTACCGCTGTCTTACCTCACCAATTGGAATTGGTCTCAGGCCATAGGCCTATCTGCAACCCTAGCGTTTAGTTGCACGACATGCATGAAAAGAAAACAAGCATCGTTTTACTCCTAACATTTCTTAGTTGGTAAATGCCCCAAAGACATATTAGCATCTTTATAATAAATTAATCCTAGGGATTCAGATCTAGTCTCAGACTAGGGCCATTCCCTGCTCTCATTGACCCAGACTGACTGCCCTCGGGGGCGCAGTGGTTAGTGGGTCGCACTTCAAAGCGACGGTTGCGCAAGAGGTCCCGGGTTCGAACCCGGTCGGGCCAAAATGTGTACCTAAGTTTTCGGTAAGAAATTCTTGGTGTCAGCCCGGAGGCTGGAAGTGGGCGGTCTTGTACCCCGTGCCTCGGAAAGCACGTTAAGCCGTAGGTCCTGCGCCCAATCCTTCTCCGGTCGTGTCACCCTGGTGTCCCATCGGAATATAAGGATAAGGGAATAGAGAATGCACTTGTGTTTGCGCACACACTTGAGCACTATAATATATCCTGCGTACATGACTGATAGTTGAGATTGGCTGCCGTAATCGGTTGGAGGATTATAGACCCAGACTATCCCCCCCGTGTGTACGAGGGGGATACTCTGGGTCTGTATGTGTATACAGACCCAGAAATATACAATATCATTGGCGACTATCGCGTTTCTAAAATCCGCTAGATGCCGTGCTATAGCACTAAGTTCCCTCTATAAGGTGTTTATTTATTTTTAAAACCCGATATGCCGTTTTGACAACCGAAACAACCAATGTCGTTGAATTCGGTCCTCATTATAAATATACGGAATACGGACTTTTCACAGCGATTTCTTCGAGTAGATAGTAATTTGTCTCAGTACATTATAGATCTTTTTTTTATATTTTTTTATTGTAGTTCAACCGAACGAAGCTTGTTTTCTAGCTATGTTTTACTGTAATTATTTATCTTGTTACATAGCTTTTACATTGTTTTGATTTATGTAATTATCTTTTAGCTGTTAAATATTATACCGTATTATTACTTAATTTAAAAAATCGTATTATCTATCCATTATTATATACTCGTATACTTATATATTTTTCTGATTCTGCTGATAGGAACCTTTAAGAAAATTAATTAAATGGCATTATTTTTTATAATTGACTATTTTAAAAGTTATATTATTCTATGTTTATAATTTATAATTGATGATGGTAATTAATTACGTAGTCAAAAACTTCTTAATAGGTACTTATTCTTAAATGATAACAATGTTGTTTTTTTTATTACATTCGACTAAACACTGTCAATCAACTCACTGCACGATTAATTACCATAGTAAAATGTTATCAGTAGACTATTCGTATGTGTTAGTGATGTAATAATATTAATGATAGTTTCGTGCGAAAATCCATTTTTTTACACATTTGGTTGTTAACTTCTTTTGTGAATATTCGTGATGGCAAATGTCCATGAATCGATATTGGTTACATCACTAGTATGTGTGTAGAAATGTCATACTGTCATGTGTATGTTCATTAATACATATTTTATTTTCTTTCCGTCTGTGCGTCTGTCTGGATAGACGACGACTATCTTGTTGCTCGCCGTAAGTATTTCAGCATGGTTGTTTATCTCTGACTAGCTATAAGAAAGTATGCTATGCATGTATGTAGGTATATATATGCATGAAAATAGGAGGTTCCGACGCCAAAGTTATCAAAATTTTGTAACACGCTTTTGCAATCAACTTTGTGTACATGTCCAACATTTTTTAAAGTTGGTATACTTATGTTGATTGTTACTGTGCACATTAATATTTTGTGTTACACTTATGGTTCATCTGGTCATAATTTTATAGGTAATAGGAAAGGTTTAAAGTTTTTAACACAGGTTTAAAAAATAGAATTGTTAGAATTTACCTCGCCCATAAACTGTTGCAAAACAAATTTTGGTGGGTGTATTAGTAATACGAGTAGAATTATTGTAAAAATTCGTCACTTTACAAGAGTTCTTGTACGTAACTGTTTACCAGTTACATCCTGTATAATAGACACATAATTAACCGGACTAAACGCGAAGTTTAATTAGCTTTGCCCATCGTTTCGTCGACCGTTACAAAGATCGTGATAAAAACCATACTGAATGGTATTTCATTTAAACAGTTAAATTCTGTTAGACGGCGACATATAACGCTAACTAGCTACTGTAGCAAGACGTGACCGCTTAACTTACTCACAAAGTATTTTGAATAAAACTTGCATAATTACTTACCTACTGACCTTAAACCAAGAAGGAGAACGTGATTCTAACGGTCTCCGTTAGATTAAGTTAGACGAACACACACTTACA
Organism: Marasmia exigua; assembly: GCA_019059595.1. NCBI lineage: Eukaryota > Metazoa > Arthropoda > Insecta > Lepidoptera > Crambidae > Marasmia > Marasmia exigua. Next base: position 4,508,764 of record CM032474.1, on the reverse strand, counting down.
ACAAGACAAAGTAATTAGGGGTAAATCGCGAGGGAATACCTATAGATAAAAATGTAATGGATACCCAAAATACTAATTACAACAAAATTATGTCAAGATCTCAATTAACAATGAGATTAATGATAGCGTGTGTCACTAGAAACCTATAAATAATGCACAAAGACCTTATCTTGCAATTTTTACCTCACGTCCAAGATGCGCGCTACGCCTATTTTGTTTGTGATCTCAATATTTGTGCAACTCATTCAAGCGAGGAACTTCAAGACTGAGCCACGGTCTTTCAGCATATTCGACTCGGTACTTCAAAGCGCCTACCAGATTTCAAGCTTCGTTCAAGATGCCCTCAACATCGTGCTCAGCCAAACTTCGACCGTTTCCAACGCAACAGCTCCGGAAGATGCCTATCTGAACATCACACAGTTGGCCACGAAGTACGGGTACCCAATAGAAGAGCACACCGTCACCACAGAGGATGGTTACATCATAGAGGTACACAGGATACCGCGTGGCAGACACAACGTCACCAACAACCTGGTAGTCTTCCTAATGCACGGATTAATTGAGAGCTCCGATAGCTGGATTCTTCAAGGCCCAGATAAAGCCCTCGCTTACATTCTAGCCGACCAAGGCTTCGACGTCTGGATGGGAAACGCGAGAGGAAACAAGTACGCCAAAAGACACCTCGCTCTTCAACCTAACCAGCAAGAGTTCTGGGACTTCACTTGGGAAGAAATCGGCTTGTACGATCTGCCTACAATGATCGACTATGCACTCCACGTGACCAATCAGGAAAGCTTATATTTTGTGGGGTACTCTCAAGGAACTACGAGCTTCTACGTGATGAATTCCTTGAAACCAGAGTACAATAAGAAGATAAAAATGATGTTCGCTTTAGCCCCTGTGGCGTTTATGGCGAATGTGAGGAGTCCGTTGATAAAGATGTTTTCGCCAGCTTCTGAGTCTTTAGCGTATCTGCTGTTGAATTACAATGCGTCGAGTACGGAGTACCTTACGTCGATGACGGGGAAGTTTTGCAACAACATGAGTTTTCACTTGCAACATATTACTGCATATGATCGTTGGGCATGATAGTAAGCATTTATCAGCATTGATGCCGCTGCTGCTGGGGCATATGCCGACGTCGTCTTCTACGCTCCAGCTGGTACATTACGGACAACTTGTGCAGTCTGGGAGGTTCTGTCAGTTCGACTACGGAACGCAGATGAATGTAGAAATGTATGGAAAGGAGTCGCCTCCTGATTACGACTTAAGTAAAGCGACTGTGCCAAACGTGGTGTTCTTCAGCGAGCACGACTGGGTCGCGACGCCGGCGGATGTGAAAACACTCTTGGCGCGGCTTCCCAATGTGTACGACTCGAACTTCATTGCGGATTTCAACCATTTGGACCTGATGTATGCTCCAGTCTCTAATGACATTATTTACTCAAAAATTGTAAAATATATTTATGACTTTGAATATAATACAATTTTAGGAGTATATTAAATAGAATTTAATTTGATATTTAGTCAAGTAACTTATTATGAAATAAATTAAATTATTATGATTTTTTTGACTTTTTTTTTATTCTACCTCAATTAATTAACTACAATCTGCACTACAATAATTACACGATTAGCAAATTATTATGGACTAGTGGCCCGCTCTCACTAAACTTGGTTTCGGGACATTAGTTCCACTTTAACCAATAGATGGCGCTAGGTGTCGATCACATCGCGCAAGCGTTTCGTTTTTTCGGATTACCTATAAGCGTTGCTGCTGTCTGTCTGTAGGATTCACCTCTTTATAACCAGTATAGATAGTAAAACTTTATTATTTAAGTATCTAAATTAAGACATTCAGATCAAAGAGAATATAATCACTACCTACGTTATAAGAGTCGGCGCTTCCATACAGCCCCGTCTGTCAGTGCTGTCGAAAATATCGAGGGATATTCTTATAGTAGATATATGAAATTTGTATTTATATGTCATGTTTTGGTAGATTCAATATGGCCGCTGCTTATCATTGTCAAAAATGGGCGCGCTATCAGTGCAACCAACCTGACAATTTGGAGTATCGACGGACTGATTCAGATAATATTCTTTAGGTACTTACACGGTCGCACAAGGTTTTTGCAATATCGGTAGGAGAGCCTACATTTATTCTAATCCCTAAACACTTTTTTAGGGATTATTATCTTTGGGACTATTCGGTGAATAAACTTTTCCGTTGCAGATTTGTGCCGCGAGGCTGCGCGGGCGTCCCTCTCGAAACAGCTGGGAGCGAACAGCGCAGAGAATGCGCTGAAAGCGTGTGTGGAACGCAGCGGTGGACGACTAGTGGCGAGGCAAAGGCTGCCGAGGCACTGTCCATTAGTAGATGTAAGTCACTATTCAGGAAGCCTATAATGTAGTCAAGTAAAACTAGGTAATTGTAACAAATATATTCAATCTAAACGTAATCCTTGTGTAAGCATTGACAAGTGTCTGAACTGAGTGCTGGGTACTTGCGTTGCTGTAGGGTACCGTAACTTCTAACACCATCTATTGACGACTATCTAAACTAAGTTGGTAAAGCGTCTGCTTTTGCTGCAGTAACGCAACGGCGGTTAGAGTCCGTGCCACCCTTTAGTAAAGAAGTTCATTAAAAGCGCGCTTCAGTCGCCCGCATCAATTCAAATTTGAGCTTTATGTCGATAGACACAAGGAATGCAAAATTTGAGCCACATGTTTGACCGCGGGACTTCTTTCGCGCGGACTTTATTTTCGCACTTCGTGCGGAACGGGTCTGCGGGGTTTACCCATAGCCTGGGCATCATCGCGGGCCTGTCTTGTCTGCTGGTATTCCATTAGATGGATGCCTCTCAACACAGCGTAGTTAGGGCGGTCTTGACCCTATAGAGCCCGCCCCACCAAACCTTTGATAGACGCCACTTCTGTCACCGCTATCATTCAAATTTGAGCTTTGTTAATAGGGGCACAATGTTAAAGTTTAATTCCGTATTTTGCCGCGGGACGTCTTTCTTGGCGCGGACTCTATTACCTGCTTTTTTGCTGCAGTGCATCTTTATTTCCAGCACCATCTATTAGCAAGTATCTGAACTAAGTAGTAAACTCGTGTGCTTCCATGTAGGGCATCCGGCCGTTCTCGCAGCACGCGGCGCTGGGGCTGCAGCTGCTGACGCTGCTGGGGCGCGGCCACTACGCCGACACCGACGCCTACCTCGCGCACGCGCATCTCGCGCCCAACTCCAATGCCACGCTGCTTATATCCACTCAGTAAGTTTTTATACCCGAATAAGATGGAATTTTCTGCCGGCATTCATGATTGGACCATTTCAATAGAAGGGTGTTACTAGACAGACATGATCAACCCTCAGCCGCATCATCATTTGCTACCAGGTGAGATTGCGACCAAATGTCTAGCTATTCAAATCATCATCCTCCTGCCTTTTTCCCAGGTTATCTGGGGTCGGCACAGTATGTCTTCTCAATACGTCCCTGTCATTCGTCATCGAATCATCCTCCGCTTTTCCCATCATGTCATTCTTCACACAATCCATCCATTTCTTTTTCGGTCGTCTGTTCCTCGACCCACTTACATTTATCTGGCTATTAAAATAATGTGGATATATTTGTCTGGCTATTCAAATCTTAGATATCCGAGGTTGCGTTCGTAGCAGTTGCTTCGGAGCTCAAGATTCACTTCCTGCTACGTCTGCTCCACTTTCTACAGTCTTTAGGATCCAAGGTGGTGCGGTTATTGCCACGCATGTCATACCTTACGAAATCAAGCCAAAGTCAAGCCAAGTCTTGTTGGGCCCTTCTGCCGGGATTCGGCGGTGGTGGCCAAACCATGTAACTTTCATGTAACTATACGGTTTTCATGGGACCTCACCATACGAGCGACTTGAACATGTAGGCTGCCACTTATGAGACAGATTCTCACACGATCTTTCCACATATCTCTCGATATAAACAGTTCTGAACTTTGAGCTATGGCTGCTAATAAAGTTGTTGCCTTTAAAGATATTGCCGTTTGACCCTCGCATTTCCTAACAGGAAAACCAGACTAAGGCAAGTTCAGAATCAATGTCTGAAACTACCAGAAAACATACCTACTTGACTAGAAATTGTAAATTTCCAGGCACATTTTTATGGTACGAGCTAGCGGCAGCGGCGGCTCCTGGCACATCGAGTGGGTAGTCAAGCTGGATGACGTCATCGATGCACCAGTCGTGAAGGGAGACCAGCTGATTCTCAATATTAAACAGGTTGGTGCTACAATTACAAAATTGTAATGGATCGCGTGTGAAAAACCCGCATGTATTTCATGGAGTACCCCAGTCCTATAAGGTGATTGGTTATTTAAAAATTATTTTTTTTTAAGTGTACTACGGAGTTCAAATTCAATTCGAGGCAAGCTTCCCCGTTTCTATGACATCTCGCATTCTCTGTCGCGCCACCGGCGACCCCTACGTGCCAGTAGAAACAGCAAGATGGCGGTTTGAAATTATGAAATTGAGTGCATTTGCGAATATCAAAAATGATTAACCTTAATTATATTTTGATTTTCTTTAACTTAAACTTGTGTAACTAGACAATACAGGCTATGTCTCTGTTTAATTTACATAATGATTAAATGCGTTTATAATATAAAACAAATAGATAGAAGAAAGAAAATAGGTCGTTAACGTCGAAAATTTTACGAAATCGCATTATATTTTTAACTGGGTAAATATTTGTAAGATAATGTTTTAACACAGAGATAAATAAATTAATACTCCATAATTCGAAACAGCAATGAAACGTCGTGATATCCTCAAATTGCAAATTATTTTGGTATTACGTTTGTATCGGAAATACTATGTTCGCCGGCCCCTTAATTTGACGAACGAAATAACCAATGCTGTTGAAGTTGGACCTCAGTCTAACAGTACGCCATCTAGTGGATTACAGACACGATAACGTCCCAATGAGAACCCTCATTGGTTCACGTGTGAAAGATCCGCTAGATGTTGGACTGAGGTCCAACATCAACCGCATTGGTTGTTTAGTTTGACATTTTGACAGCTCACGTTTAAAAATAACCAATCACATTGTATATGGACCTCAATCCTATAGTACTCCATCTATCGGATTTTTCACACGCGAAAACCCTCATTAGCCTGATAGCACAGTACCTTATGATATTCCTTTCTGTTCTGTGCTCTGCTTTTTCTCTTCAAAGCGGCGTCTTTTATTCCGGTCCGGTTTAAATTCTCTATCCAGACCATCCTTCGACGTCCCTCTCCTCTTTTGCCCTCAACTTCCCCTCCAAAAGGAAGACCACACAATCCTCACAGCTGTTAATGTTGCAGGACGAGATGGTGAGTTACTTCTCGACAGACGAGAAAGTTATCGAGGTGGCGGAGCCCGAGGTACGAGACTGGCTCAAGGACAAGCTCGACATCGCGCTGCTGCTAGCCCTCGAAGACAAGAGGTGCCCCAGCGACCAGTGAGCATCACGATTCTATCCAATCACTGAATGCATAGACACAGAGCCATCAGTGTATAGACAGCCACACATTAGCCACACTACAATTTGTCAAATTTCCTCAGTTGATATTGACGCAACGTCCAATGGACATTACGAGATTTTTTAGTTTACGTCATTGTGGATGTCAGAATAGCCCTGGAGCCTGCCAATTTTTAAACCCCCCCTCCTGGATTGGGCCTCCGGTACCCTCACTCGCGCAACGCAACAGCACAGTGCTGCTTCACGCCAGTTTTCTGTGAGGCCGTGGTATCACTCCGCTCGAGCCGGCCCATTCATGCTCGCCCACGGTCAGGTTTTACGGTTCAGTGGCGCCGCCATCGGATTTTTGCAATGAAATTAAAAGAATTTGTGACTTTTGCAAACTTAGTTAGCAATCGCCATTGATGTCATAATCATTTAAAGCAAGAGTTTAAAAAATGACTACTTAAAATTTAAGTGAGAATCGACTGATGAAATTTATAGATTTGTATACATTGATGTGTGGCTGTACGTACACCGTGTGTTAAGGCGACGGGTAGCCCTAACTAGCGACACCATTCGATATTGATTGTTAGCTACTAAACCGGATCTCTTTTAAACAATATCGGGGTTACAACCCCTCGGCAAACTTATACTATTTATTAAATAACCATGCACAAATGTTGAAAAAAATTAAAATCGATTGGCGTCGCTAGTGTGCCTTACCCGTCACCAGTGGCGTAACTATAGGGTGGCAAGTCGGCAAAATGCCACGGGCCCCCAGCCCGAAGGGGCCCCCGGTCAGAGGAAATCTCAATTCCCAACATTTATTATTACACATACTACTTAAGTAAAAAAAAGTTTTGTCTTTAATTTATTTGTTACCTTCTTAGTTGCATACACAACTAAAAAAAATATACCTAGGTATTAAACTTTCAATGCATTGGTAAAAAAAAATTTAACCCAGTTTTAGAAAGAATGTTCAAAATCCAATTACTCGTAATAATTTTGGAAACATGTGTGGACAAACATACCTCAAAAATGTGTATATTGGTTTACATTTATATTCACTGGGCATGTCTCGCTGAGACTAGGTAGGTATACTGCCGGCATTAAAATCAGTGTTGCCGTTATAGTGCATTTCTCGCTAGATAGCGCAATTCTAAACTCTTCAGCGCTTTTTTAGGGTTCCGTAGCCAAAATGGCAAAAACGGAACCCTTATAGTTTCGTCATGTCCGTCTGTCCGTCTGTCACAGCCGATTTACTCGGAAACTATAAGTACTACAGTGATGAAATTTGATGGGAATATGTGTTGTATGAACCGCTACAAAAATATGACACTAAATAGTAAAAAAAAGAATTGGGGGTGGGGCCCCCCATACATGTAACTGAGGGATGAAATTTTTTTTTTCGATGTACATACCCGTGTGGGGTATCAATGGAAAGGTCTTTTAAAATGATATAAAGTTTTCTAAAAAACATTTTTCTTAAAGTGAACGGTTTTTGAGATATCAGCTCTCAAAGTCGTAAAAAGTATGTCCCCCCCCCTCTATTTTTATAACTACGGGGTATAAAATTCTAAAAAAAATAGAGGTGATGCATGCTAATTAACTCTTTCAACGATTTTTGGTTTGATCAAAGTATCTCTTATAGTTTTTGAGATAGGTTGATTTAACTGTAATTTTGGTTAAGTTATTGTGCTTACACTGAAAACGATGGCTGAACCTTATAAGATAGATCAAAAAATATACTACAGTATTGTACACCTTTAAAAATCCGCGATGATATAAAATCTTTATAATGTATATTTGCTGCTACGGAACCCTTTGTGCGCGAGCCCGACTCGCACTTGGCCGGTTTTTTTCTCAATACAATTCGCTAAAAAATATTTTTTGGAATCTAGTAGAAAATTGTAAAAATTATTGACGATCGTAAATTTAAGCCAATAAGTTAATTGCCAGAGCCGTAAAACGTTACGTAAATTACGATCTGGGAATTCCCCGAAGGATTTAGTATTCCCCGACCACAATGTTATTGATGCGTTTATTATTTTGTCTCTTTTTTACATTAAAGTGTTATGTTATGACTGTCTCTGATTTTACTAACAGAGTTCAATTATAATGATACGTCATCAGTTGAAAGTTCTTAAGAAAATTTGCCACACTTTTATGTTGCCTGAACACGGTTTGAAGAAAATGACTAAAATTGTAAAAAAAGAAACGGCATCTGGTGAACACCCTATTTTACAAGAGTTGCTAAGCAAACCTAAGGGCCAGATTAAATACTTAAGTCCAAAGATACAAAATGAGCTCATTGCTGTTCTGGTTCAAAAAGTGGAAAATGCTCTGGAAAATGAAATAGTCACCGCACCGTTTTATTCCATTTTGTTTGATACTACTCAAGATATTTCCAAAACAGATCAATTGTGTGAAATTTACCGTTACTGTGTAATCGAGAAAGATGAAACTGGAACTCCAAAGGCGCTCGTAATTAAAGAGTCATTTTTAGGATTTCATGAGGTTAAGGATCAAACTGCCTTAGCAATGTCCAAGCAGATAATAAAATCCATAAATGACAAAAGTATTTCTCTGAATAAGTGCCGTGGACAAGGGTACGATGGAGCTAATACCATGAAAGTTACTTATGGCGGAGTTCAAAAACTCATAAGAGATATAGAGCCAAATGCAGTGTATGTCCATTGTGCTGCTCATAATTTAAACTTGGTAGTAAATGATGCAGTAAAAGAGGTCATAGAAATACAAACATTATTCGAAACTGTGCAACAAATTTATAATTTTTTTGGCCATAGTATTAGACGATGGAATATATTATCTAGTTTTATATCTGACAACAAAAAAGGAGAAACCGTTGTATCATCAAATTCAGTAACATTAAAAACAATGAATCCAACTAGATGGGCAGGACGCTTTGATGCCATGTTTGCTTTAAAGGTTCGATTTGTTGATGTTCAAAAAGCTCTAACAGAAACCATTTTATTAAATTCCAAATCAGATGAGAGAAATGAAGCTATCTTGCTAAAGAAGAAGGTAGAGAACTACAATTTTATTATGTTGCTGGTTTTCCATTGCAAAGTCTTACAAACCATAGACGCGGCTTCTAAAGCACTTCAATCTAAAGCCATCGATCTTTCAAATGCTTCAAAGCGTTTGCAAGTCTGTCTAGAAGAACTTGAAAAGTATCGACATGAATTTGAAGATTTAAAAACGGAAGCAAATAGTATTGCAGTTAAATGGTCTATAAACCCTGAATTTCCTAAAACTCGTCAGAGAAAAGTGAAACGTCATTTTGATGAAATTTGTGAGGATGAACGTCTCCAAGATCCTGAAAGCTTGTTTAAAGTGAACGTATTCTATCGTGTATTAGACATCATCATTAATCAACTTAGATCGCGTTTCCTTGGAATGAATGAAATTGTTTCCAATTTTAGTGTCTTGCAGCCTGCCACTTTGCAAAACTTGAATGATACTGATTTATTGGAAAAGGCATTAGCATTTGTCCATTAGCATTTGTCCATTTATATAAAAATAATATATCTATGTCGTTTTCCAAAGAAATTCTCAGTTTTCGATCCTCTTTTAAACACCAAATAGAAAGGTCATTTTCTATAAGAGAACTTGCTGACTTATTAATAATAAAGAATCATTTTATATCTTCAAGCTTTCCTGAAGTGTGCACTGCATTTCTGCTATTTCTCACCATTCCAGTAACTACGGCTAGTGCCGAGCGATCATTTTCAAAACTGAAATTGATAAAAACTTATTTAAGAAATTCTATGGGACAAGAAAGGTTAAGCAATTTGGTTATTCTATCCATCGAAAATTCTATGGCCCGAAATTTGAACTTTGATGATGTCATTAACACTTTTTGTGTACCTACTTAAAATAAAATTGTGATTTCAGTTCAATAGGTACCTTTAATTAAAAGTGAATAATTATAAAATCAAGAAATTATAATTATAAAGTTTGTATGTACCTACTTCACGTAGTGATTTATTAGTTAACTTTTACAAATAAAAGTGTATAAATAAATATTGTAAAATAAAAAATACTATTGTTGTTGGTTCAGCTTCTTTATATATTGGGAAAGTGGGAGGGCCCATTCGATGAATTTGCCACGGGCCTCGAACGGTATAGTTACGCCACTGCCCGTCACCTTAAACTGGCTTTACAAATAATTCATGCGCGCTTACAGTGATCTTGGTGTGAAACATAGATAAGTAAATACACATACAGAGATTACTATAACGTGAGAGAGAAGATACGATGTACTGCTTTGCACGTAGGCCAACGAACTCTTCGATATCAATGTCATCAGATGTCGACCGCGTCGTGTCTATTTATTTTGTGACCCAGTGGCGGCCTTATCCGAGTAATTAGACCCAAATTTTAATCTTTTTCTTTCGATAAAGTTTTCTGCAAACAGGCAGACTAGTCTGCCTTTATGGAGTTGACCTTTTGTCACTCCAGACAGCCAAGTTTCTCCAGGAATCTTACCTTGACGTTGCTAAAGACTTCCCGAGTTTCCCAGGTAGTGTGCCTGGCGGTAGCCACTTCTGTTGTACATTTTAAAGAGGCCCCAGATGGCAAATCATTAGTAACACATTAACCCAGATATGATGGGATTTGTAACCTTTTACTTACTACGGTCATCAGCGATCCAACTAAGGCCGCCACTGTTTGATTACTTCTTAGCCAACACGGATTATTACCAAAAGAGGGGATTTTTTTCTCCCCTGAACAAAGAACTGATCTTTAAAATTTACCGGCTACTTTGTAGAGGATATCCGTGATTTAGAATATCAATTTGATTTGAAATACCTAATCGCAATTAAAATAAATAAAGACCTTACTAAACATTATTTAGGAGTTTTAAACTTATTATACAAGACTTATTGAACCATTACGGCCCAATTCGACCAATCTTAACCCGATTCTAAATCTATGTGTAGGAATGTGAAAAAATAATCGATTATGGAAATAATCGATTAAAAATCGATTGTTTTAAAGTAGAAATCGGTTTTAAAAGGTGATTTTTTTTTAATTTATAATCGATTATTAATCGATTTTTATAATCATGCAATAAATGCACCCCGATATTACGTTTGGTCTTTTGGCTTGGAGCCCGGAACGCGAACTGCCAAAGAATACTAGCTCCAGCTCCATAATATTACATTAACGCCATCTGTGCATCTATTATGGCATTCCTTCTGTGCTTTTGAAACAGTTTAGTTGAGTCATTTAATCAAACATTCACTAGATGGAGTTAGACGACGAACTGTACTATTTCACCGACATTCGTTTGCTGAAACTTCATTTTTCAAACAATTCAAAAGGTTTTCGTGACAAAAAGTTTTTAGTGTTTTAAAAGTCCTGTTTTTAACAATGTCTACGACTAAAAGAACGACAAGTAGTTGGCGTCAATATTTTCATGTTGACAATAAATCTGGCAATGCTAAATGTAAATATTGCCCTAAAATTAAAAAAACCTGCAGTAATACTACCAATTTAAAACAGCACATGGAAAGGAAACACTCTGGTATCATTAGTATTGAAAATAAAGAGGTATTTCTGAACTCGTTGCCTACGGATTTCTAGTTTTTTTTTATTGGAATAATTTGATTTCGTTGATTTATTTTAATTTGAAACTTTTATAATTTAATTATTCTAAAACTTTAATTTGTGTTGATTTTATAAGAATTACTATTTCAGTACGAATATCTAGTTTTTCGAATTTGAATATTTTAATTTTGTTGATTAATATGAAAAAAAATTTGATTGTTTAAAAACTTTAAATTGTGGTGATTATCTAAGAACTTACTGATTCATTGTTTATTTTTAATGAATAAATCTATTGATATAATGCATATGGCCTTTATTTTGAAATTAATTGAAAAATTAGGAAAAAAACTATTTATATAATAAAATCGATTCTTTTCTGAAGAAAAGTGGATTATTTATTATTCGATTTTTCAAACGTAGAAAAAAAAACGATTAATTAAAAATCGATTTATATCTACAATGTCACATCCCTATAGCGCTGTCATCCTTTGAAAATCTGACACTATACCACAAATTTCTCCACAGATAAAGATTAGTCTAATAGGGCCTTAGGGTGGTGGTGGTTAACTTATTTTTAAAACAGCTGTCAAATAGAACTTGGCAGCTTGCTTGAAGTTATCTTGAGATAATTATATTGTCAAATCAATTGTTAATCGATTGGAACAGTGGTAGTGAACGCTGCCTCTGATAATAGGGTTGCGGGTTCGATCCCCGCACAGTACAAACATTTGTGTGCATGAACATGTTTGTTTGTATTGGTCTGGGTGTTTGCTATGTATTATAAGTATGTATTTACAAAAGAAAAGTATTATATGTATATATTTGTAATCCCACTGTTGATTCTGATATCCGTAACACAGGTGCTTGAGCTACCTATCTCGGAGTCAGATCAATGTAAGTGATGTTGTGAAATATTTATTTATTTATTATTATGAATCAAATAATAAAAAGCTGTCTTAAAAGTCGGTGAACTCCACTATAAGTAAATCTAATGGTTTCTGATACAGAGGGAGCCACCAGGTTAGATTCTTTATTTTTTTATAATTTTAATTTGAGTTTTTAAAATGAGATTAATCTTAATTATACTATATTTAGGTATGTAATTGTCATGCTGACTAGATAAAACATAAAGGAATTATTTATTTATGTATAAATACAGTGCGACAAATCTGTTTTGGTCGATGACAAAGTTCAGAATGCTATCTTAGGAAATGTCTGAGTGTGACACTGTTTTTGAGATGTCTCTCTATAGAAAACTTGCAATACAAAAGGCGATAGGTGGAGTTATCCTTTTTGGACTTTAGACGGTCCTTGTGTCTGAGACACAAGTACTATTTTTGCACTGCATCGCTGATTCGGCTAAAACAGGATTGTCGCTTGTTAAAGTAAACTGATGTCTAAATGTGTCAGTATTTTGAGGCTGGGTGACGTATAAACGTACCGACAGGTGATAGAGTAAGCTGTTATTAATGTTACATAGCCTACTTAGAGTAATCTTATGTTTATTTACATATTCTTAATAATCCTAATATGTTCGAGGCATCCATCTTGTAGTCAAGTAAAATAAAACGGCGGGACATATCAATCAGCTGACATCGTTTCCTTGGGACAATAATTCATTTTATACAAATTTCAGGTCTGCTATCTTTTATATATTTTTATTGCTTTCTGAGCTATAACGCCATTTTCTATTTAATAAAACAATTACTTTTGTATTAAATAAATTATTATTAACTATTGATCTCTTTAGCTAGTCTCATTTAAGTTATATTCTAATCTCCATTTATTAAGTTATATTCAAAATCCATTCTAATCTCTGAGATGAATAATACAGAGTTTAACCAGAATAAAATAGGTATTGTCTTTAATACGTTAAGTACTCAGTTCCTTATTACTGTATTTAGATTAAGTTTACCATCGAGGAATATATTTTCATATTATTATATTGCGTCGCAAGTCACTTTATTTAATTTTATATGTAATTTTAAGCTATAAGTATAATTTAAAACTAAGAAAAATATACGCACAGTGATCTGTTAAGACTTGATTGTCGCAAATCGATATAATCATCGCCATTCCGTACTTTTTAATAGCATGTTGGGGGTGCCACTATCATTATTTCAACAGAATTTTTCAATAGGCTATCTTATAAACGATTATTTGCTAAACTATAGTATAAGAACATAACATTCAAGGACACAAGTCACCTGGCACCTAAGCACTCGTTCAAAACGCCAGCAGTCCACATAGACGGAGGTGCCAACTGGTGCCATCCATTTGAAACTGAGTAAGATTAATTTGACCTTGAGTAATTACAAAGTGGTGCCACCTACTGCACGTCCCCTATAGTACGCCATCTAGCGGATTTTTCACACGCGATAGTCTCTATTAGAATATGATAGCTAGTGGCGCCCCCTTCGCGGTGTTTAGTAGACAACAAGTGCTCTATATTACAATATGAATTTAAAATCTAATCAGTGCAATTGTTCACTTTGCCTCGTAATCTTGTAGCTCTTAATGGATGTTGAAAGTATTTTCATAAAGGACGCATTTATTATTGTAACGTTACATTATTATTGATGTCTATGCTACGTTAGGTTAGGCTTGATCATTTGTCTGCTGTTCGTTTGTCTTTCGGAAAGTAAAAATTATTATTATATGAAGTATTATTGTATGTGTTTTGTAAATGAACGGGTGTAAAATTGATGTGAGTTGAAGACCGAAGCTAACTAACTTATGGCTTTACCGCCACAAAGTTGACCTATCTAAAAAGTTTGTTTTCTCATTGGGCCAATCAGCTGGGGTGTGCTTGACCTATGAAAAAGTTCGCTTTGGAGTTCGCGCAGTCGCACGGTTCTAGCTGCGAACGTCATTCTTATTGGTCTGTGACGTCGACATAAACGTTTTGAGTTGGTCGAGCGCACTGTCCCCGCGTCCCGCGTATCAGGGAAAGGTCAACCTTGTGGCGGTAGAGCTGTAAATTATCTTTCATAATAGTGTGTCAAACACAAATGTCAAAATGACAATACAAAACTCACAGATGCGAGCTAAGCTAACTTAGCTTTGTTTAGGTGAAGTGTGTAAAACAAGCGAGCATACACAAGCATATAGAATGTGCTTGTCGAATCATTTTACTAAAAAATATTTTTAAGCTTTGGGATGAGCAATTAGCATGCATCACACAATATGATATTTTCAAGCTCGAATTGACTCTGTATTTCTATGCGGTCGGCAAGTCAACGTGTTAATAAACATGGGCACAATAAGGAGAGAATGTAAAAAAAATAAAAAGGAAAAGCATGAGATCTTGATGTTAGACAAATAGAAAGGAGAAAATCAATCATTTTCTAAACGGATGGTTTTTGTTTATCAGTTATTTAGAAAAATGTTTGTTGATTCGTTATAAATAACGAAGAATTAGATAAATATTAACTACTTACATATATAAATGTGACTTTCAATAAATGTTTGATTGTTCAGATTGTACTAAATAACTAGTAAAGCCTAAGTATATAAAACTTCTCTCATGGTGGCGCTTCAATAGATTTTTTAGTTTCACGAAATTATGCAATATGCCTACTTAGTGAGGATTTTTATTTTTATGGTCAGACAATAGTAACATATTCCATTAACGCCGTGCATTCGCAGTCATTGCAAATAATTACTTCAACAATGGATAAAATTCATAGTTTATAATTTTACCCCTCAAAATACTTTTATCATCACAACACAATGTTAATAATTTAATTTTAAGTTTAACGACTCTTGTGTGCCTGTTGACAATTGTTATTTGAATAATGAGTTTTAGCTAGTCACAACATCATGCATGCTACTCCTATGAATAGGGTGCACTGAAAGCTACAAACTAGGCTACAGCCAGAAGTCGAATGTAACACTGGCCTGCCACATATTAGCCCAACACCATAAGCTTACATCGAAATGTTATCCATGCCTATAATAAATGTTTTTTAAAAGGAACAAATAAAAAATTGTATTACTTCATGGTTGTTTTATTAATAAGTCGAAAATACTTATCAAGTACTTCAGTTAACAATAAAAGTCAGTAGCAACATACATAAATATTACAATATTTTTATTTCCAATAGTTTCTTTTCTCTAAAGAAAGCAGCTTTATTTTACTGTATATCTTTTGTAACCAAAATCTTTGTATTAGTAAAAAAAAATCTTGACAAATCTAGTTTTAAGTGTAACTTTATAATTATCAAGATTCATATGTATACGTACATACTTATATGAGTTAACTAGACTGCGCCCGCGGTGTTACTCACGCAATTTTAGTCTTTATTACAAAAGTCTTCATTCAAACTTCAAAATACCCCTTAGGGGTTGAAAAATCAAAAAGTCACTTTTTATTCAAAACCGGTGCCCCATTAATCCCAATTTTAAGTTTCTAGGATCAGTAATTTGGGCTGTGGGTGTATTCCTAGTCACTTAATACCTTAATTACTCAGGATCTCCTTTAATATAGATATTTTGGTCTTATTTTTAATTTGATTGATTTGAGTCTGAATTTTCATCACTAGACCCATAATCGCCCAATAGGGATAAGCTATTACCATTTTGAACTTCTGAATCAGATTTGATCTTAAAATCCCCTTTGTATTTTTCCTCAGTTTCAAGATTACCTTCAATTACTGCCATCATCTTTAAAATTACTTTCTTGCTTATTAATTTTAGTATCAACATCTTCCTTGCTCACTTTATTGTCGTCTACCTCATCTTTTAAACTGATTTCTTTCTTATTAATTTTAGTACTGACATCTTCTTGCTTACTTCATCATCTGGCTTATCTCTTTTGATAGCTATGCCTAGTGAACATCTAGTTAAATGTGTCCTTCTAAATTCAATTCTATCTTTACTGATTCCACTTGAAGTAGGCAAAACAGGGGTCTTAAGAATCTTTTTTCTAACCTGAGTCTGTTTTTCTTCAATTGTGCGTGATGGCCTGAGAGATAGAAGTGACGCCATGTTTCTGTCTTCTTCTGATTCTGGTAAGAGTTTGATATCCAGGGACGACTTGGCCAAGAGTAATCCATCATTGACTGAAGCCTCTTCAAGTTCTTTTCGCCTTTTCTGGAAATTATTATAAATGTTTTTTACTAAAACCCTGAATGATGAAAAGATAATAATTTCTGCAAAACTAGAAAGTAATAGAAATAGTCAAAATTGAGGATAAAGAACACTCCAGAATGGCAATTTAAAACATTACTTTTGCCATAGGTCTCCCCAGTCCTCCTCCAAAACTTGGGGATTGGGACCTTCAGCCAAAACTGAGATGCCATGCATTTATTTTGCTATACCTTTCTTTATGTACCCTAATATTGTCTGGAAGAGATATTTACAAAATAAACAATAGCATTAAGTTTGACTAATATTTTGTGCAATAAATGCAATGTGAGAAGTAAATACAGTACAGACTACAGAGCCACATTCAACATCTCTTATCATGTTAAGCTTTATGGTTAGTTATTTACCCTGCACATACACTATGTATATGTTCAATGAATATTTTTATATAAAAAAAAATACTGAGATCTATGAAGGTGGCTCTGCTGGAGAGCATGACACCTTTTCAAACAGGTCTGGGATCATACCATCTTAATGAACAAATCAATAATTCTACAAGTGTCAATAATTTTAGTTGCATCATCTTATCCAATGTTCCAATTTAATCCTCACCCGAAAATTTCTTCTCAGTAAACAATTGGCGTCATAGTCATCCTTCCAGACCGTCTCATTTCTCCCCACCAGCCGCCCGAGGCGAGGCTTGTCCTGCTTGGCTGCATCTGCATCTCCTGTCTTGTGCTCCAGCCGGAACATAGCATCATCAAAGAGACGCTTCTGAGTCTCCTTAGTTTCAGGGACAATTTGACCATTCTCGGTTGGATCCCACCTATTTTCTTGTCGTCTTGCTCCTGACACTATGACATAATCGAGGTTCTGAAAAATTAAAAATTCTATTAGAAGCATTTCAAAACTATAATTGATTATGTTTTTAACCCGAAGACAATTTGTTAGAATGTTTCATCTAAGAAATTGCCAGTTTTTGTTTCTTTTTATGATTTATAGGTCGCAGAACTTTACCACCTTCTAATCTACTTAAACCACTTTGAATACCAACCTCATGACATGGGTTTAACAAAAACAGTATCATACTTACTCCAGGATCAGTCTTGATCTCAAAATGATTGTCACACAGGTGACATTTCATTCTAAACTGGTAAACAGGTGTGGTGTAATACATTCCTATCTTCGTCTTCTCTGCATTGTACCTCACGCCCATACCGATGTGGTTGTTGCAGCCGTCGCACCAGATGTTGTACGGCATCTCAAAGCGGATGATGAGAATACCCATGTGCAGCTTCCTGGCTCTTTCTCGTAAGGCATGGGTTCCGAGGAATTTGTTAAGACCCCCCACTTTAGGATCATAATCCGGGGGGTAGTATAGGTTCTGGCCTTTTCTCTCACCCATTTTGAACTTTTAGGAGCCCTGAAAATGGAAGAAGCCACTATCAAATTGATTGTATAATTACAATTCCAAGTTTGATTTATAAAATATGTACCTAATATTTACTTACGATTATAAAGTTGAATATACGATTAAGTCAAAGCAGATTATTATGGTGAATCAACTTTTTGAAGATGTCGAAAATATTGATGATATCACAATAAATATGAAAAATCAATCTGCATTCTGGGAAGGAATAATAAATATTTTTTTGTAAATGTCCATCACAGACGAATGTTCACTAACACTAAATGTCACTTTATTTATACAATATGACGTTTATGGTTTGACAGCTGTCATGGAGAGATGAATTGGTGCGTTCCATGTATTTTTTTTTTTTTTTTTTTATGGTGTTATCCCGCGCACGGTTACGGCCGCGCGTGTGACTCCGCCAATGTCAAGTGTATAAGAGAGACACGTCGATATAAAATTGACCGGTAATTTTGCCAAATGCTCGATCTATATTCAGGTCTTCTCTTAGGTTAAAATCGCCATAAATCTACAACAAACAAAAGCGGCACATGTAAACAGCACAGACGACAGGACACAATAACGCAGAAGCACAGCTATAAAAGACAAAAACAGAACATAAGAAGAGAATTATAATTTTATATCATACATACTTATATATTTACATAAATATTTTAAATAAAGGGGAAAAGGTAAAGTTAATAAATATTGGAAGTTTATAGGGCGGGGAATTTTGAGGGGTAATATATCCTATAGAGATGTAGGATATTTTGGACAGCTAAAAAATATATGGTCTGTGGAACCCTCGTCTAAGCCGCATTCGCATATTGAGCTGTCTTTTACGTGGATTTTATTTAGAAACACTGGTGTGCACGCGTGACCGATGCGAAGGCGGCATATGGAGGATATGACTCGTTTTTCACATAGCCTGTACTTAGTGTTGAAGAACCATGGTTTCCTGGGTATTGATGGTTGGACACTTTTGTACAAGCGGCCTTTGGTTCTCGAAGACTCATCGAAACAAGTTTGCCAGTTTTCTGCTAAATCTTTCGTAGCGAGAGGTAAGATATCACATGCAATCACAGAACTGGCGGGTATTCCGTTGACGACAGCTTCCTTCGCCCACGTGTCAACTTGTTCATTGCCACTTATCCCACAGTGGCCTGGGATCCAAACTAATACAATTTGGATATTTTTAGTGAAGCATTGATATAGGGCTTCTTTAATTTTGAGTATAATGGGGGAAATAAATTTGGATTTGAAAAAATTACTTGACAATGCCTGAAGGGAACTTTTGGAATCGGAAAAGATGATACATTTTTGTAGGTTGTGGGTAAGGATAAAAAGGATAGCCTCGAGGATCGCTAGCGCCTCACCAGTGAATACCGACGACTCGTTAGGGGACTTAAAACTAAGAAGCACCTTGTGTTTTGGGATCCACACCGCACTACCAACTGGGCTGTCATCCATTGCTTTAGAGGCATCAGTAAAAATGGGCAGCCATTGTTGCCAATCCTTATTTAAGCGTTGGGTAAATTTCTCATTTGCAAGTGGGTCATTTTTTGTAATTCCAAAATCCAGAAGAATTTCAGGTGCAAAAATCAAGGCTTCGTAACTAATTTTGAAAATGGGGTTAGTTTCGAATTGTAGCATTGGGTATGACAGAGAACGAAGTTTTCTAAAGCTTTGAATGATTCTTGGGGGGTCTTTATGGGTCCAATATTTGCTTGAAACTTCATAGATCAGATCAGATAGAACTTGAAGGCGGGGAATAAGAGGGTGGCAAACTGACTGGTTTGTTCTATAAATGACAGTGGCGTAGCGTGCCTTGTCGGGGCCCCGTATAAAAAAATGTTTGGAGGCCCTTTTAGCTGGGTAAAGAATTTTCACAAAAGAAAAAAAAATATTGTGAAAAGAAATATTGATTTATCATAACCTAATTTAACCATTTTACAAATAAAAATGTTTGAACTTTTGAACGCACGCTTAAGGCGGAAAAAAAGTAATTGTTTTATAGAATTTTGTCATTTTTGAGATAGTAAATTAGAAAGTTTTTTTTTTTCTTACACACTTTGGGGGCCCCCGTGGCCTGGGGGCCCCGTATAATTGATACGGCAGATACGGGGGTAGCTACGCCCCTGATAAATGAATCTATCCGATATATACTGACGACGAAGATCTAATGGGGGTTCAGCGCATTCCACTTGCAAGGCGTTAATTGGGGAGGATTTCATGGCTCCGAGGATTATTCTAAGAGCTCTTGCTTGGATCTTATCGATTCTGTGGAGAGCCTCTTTACTGCATGGTTCTAGTAAAAAGGAACCGTAGTCAAGGTGGCTGCGAACTATAGCGTTGTACAATAGTTTTTGACTATAGGGGTGAGATCCCCACCAGACACCGGAAAGAGATCTTAGGACATTCAGGCTGTTTTCGCATTTTTGGACCACATAGTTGAAGTGAGGGATACCAGACAACTTGGAGTCAAGAATGACACCAAGGAACCTAACTTTATCGTCAACCGCAATGAGTTGATTGTCGAGGAGAATTTCAATAGCCGGGATATGTCTTTTCCTTGTAAATACCACAATGCTACATTTAGGTATAGACAAACTTAAGCCGTGTTCATCCAACCAAACTCTTAAGTAGTATAGTGCAGAATTTAAACGATATGAAATGTCCTCTATGGAATTGCCGGATGAGTAGAGGCAAAGGTCGTCAGCGTATTGCAGGATATGGCTAAAGCAGGATACACTTTGTTCTAGGTCATAAGTGTAGAGGCTGTACAGGATTGGACTTAAAACGGACCCTTGAGGGAGTCCCTGCCATACATTTCTTGGAGGAAGGACATGGTTAAAATATCTTATTTTAAGTACTCTGCCCATTAGCAAATTAATTGCGCAGTGGACTAATCTCGCTGGAAGACTCAATCGAAGTAACTTCTGCCTGAGCACCGGGAGTTGAACACTGTCATAGGCAGATGCAATATCCAAGAAAGCACCTACAAGGTACTCGTTTTTTGTGAATGCCGTTCTAATGTCTGTCACGAAAATACCTAAACTGTCCATTGTGCCCCTAGACTTTCGGAAGCCGAACTGGGTGCGTGCTAAAATACCTCTGCTCTCAACTAACCACTCAAGGCGGTTTTTAATCAAGTGTTCAAGGATCTTGGATAAGGTGGAGGAAAGTGCTATTGGTCTATAGGATGACGGATTTTTCGGGTCTTTACCTGGTTTTAGGATAGGGATGATCAACTGGGATTTCCATGATTCTGGGAATTCGTTGGATAAGAAAATCGAGTTGGTCAATTCCAGAAAGATTTTTTCTCCTATGGGGCCAAGGTGGGAAATAAAGGAGTAGGGAATACCGTCCTCACCTGGGGCAGAGTCCCTAAGGCCTCGTATAGCGCAGCGAAGCTCAGGCAGTGAAAAAGGGCGATCAAATCTGTCTTCACACGCTAGGACAGGAGGTGAGAGAGGAAGGCAATCCTTATCGGGAACAGTGGGAGGGGATAGCCTATTTGCGAAGTCGTATAACCATGTTGATGGGTCATTGGAGGAGGGGGAGGGACCAACAAAAGAGCCGCGAAACCGTCTTACGTTTTTCCAGATTAGAGATGAGGGGGATCTGGGAGCAAGGTTTTCACAGAAATTGATCCACCCTTTTTTCTTCTTTCTGCTCAGTAAACGTTTCGTACGCGCAGCAATCCGTTTATAGCTAAGATAGTTTTCCTCAGTCATTGAAACTTTGTATTGTTTTTCAGCTTCCTTACGACGAGCAACCATTTGGGAACACTCAGAGTCCCACCAAGGAGGAGGAGCTAATTTGGATTTATTTGGTTTCCGCAAGGGGATGCTTGCGTCAGCAGCGGTTGTCAATGCGTCAATGAATAAGGAGTATCTATCTTCAGATGTCGTAGGAGGATTATCTGTCATTCTAGAAAGGAGTGTGTCTGTAGTCATAGAATATTTACACCAATCAGCGTCGCGGACTTTATACTTAAGGCGAGGGGGCGGAGCAGGAGAGGGGATAGTGGATGAAGGTTTGGAAATTATAATTGGGAAGTGGTCGCTACCATGGGTGTGGAAGAGGATTGTCCATGAACAAAGAGAGGAAAGATTAGAAGAGCAGACAGAAAGATCGACAGCCGAGCGAGGATCCTGAGACGGTGCGGTCAGTCTCGTTGGAGAACCATCATTTAGAAGGCATAAGTTGAAGTCCTCAAATAAATCTAATAATTCTGAAGCAAAAGCATCACATGAGTGAGAACCCCATGCAATGTGGTGTGCATTAAAATCCCCTAAAACAATAATGGGGCGGGGGAGGGAAGAGAGAATACGGCGGAGTTCGGGAATAAGAGATAAAGAGGGGTGGGGAATATATAAAGATATAAAAGAAATATCCAGGACTCGAACAGCCACAACATTAAATGTTGCGCTGTGAGCTGGGACATGAAGAGAAGTGTATAAATAGGATTTCTTAACCAACAGGGCACTACCTCCATAGCCGTCATCCCTGTCATCACTGAGACAGGCATAACCAGAGACCCGAAATCGGGCCCCGGGCTTCAGCCATGTCTCAGAGATGGCAGCAACTGCTATGGAGTGTTTATTAA
This sequence comes from Marasmia exigua, assembly GCA_019059595.1. Lineage (NCBI taxonomy): Eukaryota > Metazoa > Arthropoda > Insecta > Lepidoptera > Crambidae > Marasmia > Marasmia exigua. The sequence continues at coordinate 4,486,576 of CM032474.1, read as the reverse complement.
GTAAAAATATTATTTCATTTTTCTTATGGCGTAGACTTTTACAGTTCCATTGTAGAAACTGTGCAGTCTCCGTCATCGCCATTCTGTGAATGACCTCCTAGTGGTGGCACTAAGCTACTAAGTTTAGAAAGTTGGTGGGCAACGTTGGGCGGTATGGCATCACTAAATTTTGAAATAATTTGGATAAGGGTATTAATCAAGGATTCTATTAAAAAGTCGTTACCTGTAATTTGGGGGGAGTTCTGGGAGTTTTGAAGAGCACAGCCATTTGGTTGGGTAGGCGACGGGGTACTAATTATGGCCTGATGGGCCTGTCTATCGTAGCCTTTGACTAGTGGAGATCTAATGCGTGGGCTTGAGAACACGGTCTTTCTGTATGCTTTTGACATGGTGGAAGGAAGATGGGATGAAGATGAGTTGGAGGACTGGGATGGGGTTAGTTAAGAGAAAGTAACATCCTTAACTACGTCACTGTACGGTCGTCGAACATTCGCTACACGGGCAGATGCGTCAAAGTATGATATGCTCTCTTGAGCCATGAGTAATTTTATCTGCTTTTGTCGCATTTGTTCCGGGCAGCACCTACTCGTAGCGAAATGCAACCCTGAGCAATGTAGGCAGGTGGAAGCTTCTTCTAGAATATCGCAGTTATCACCAGCATGCTCCTGAGCACAGCGGTAGCAACGGGGCTTTGAGCGGCATTGGGACTTGACATGGCCGAAGCGACAACAGCTAAAGCATTGTATCGTGGGCAGCTGGTATGTGTGTACAAGCAAAGCTGTGTGAAATGAATATATTTTCTCTGGCAGAGTTTGGCCGGAAAAGGTCAGCACCACCGACTGAGTTGGGGTCCAAGTAATGTTACCATCATTAACTTTTTATTTTATTGAGCCTGCGAGCTTTTAGAATAACACCACACCTCTCTGGTAATTCCACTGACTCAATAAATTCATCAAGAGACATATCGACGGGGACTCCATGGATTATTCCCATACGAGTAACAATGTATGTTGGGATGGTTGAAGAGAACTTGTTTGAGGACAGAAAGTCTGAGGACGCAAAATCATTGGCTGCAGGACCTGATGAAAACTCAATGGAAAGACGATTTCTTCCTACATTTTTTATTCCATCCTTGACAATATTTTTATTTATTTTTAGGAACTGGCCAAATTTAATTGCCCGAATGGCAGTACCTGCTGCAGGATCTGGTTCAGTTCTTGACACATGGACGACGAACGGGCCGCAGTCGTTTTCAGAGTATCGCCGAGATTCGGAGAAACTTGGATGCGTATAAATCGATTGTAAGGAGGCCGATGAATCTACATCATTTACGTTTCTGTAGCGCTTATCGGGGTTGGAAGCATTCGTCTTTTCCAAAGGCAGCTTGTGCTTTCTAGTCTCAGTCACATTCGCAATGGCGGAATTATCCTGGCTTATGAAAAGATCTATAGACATTGAAGAGTCATCCGGGGGATCAGGAGGTTTAGAAGGCGGGATATCCATTATGATATCCCGACCAGTAGGAGGTTAGGGAATGTAAATAAATAAGTTTATTAAGGTGTTAGTATTATTTTAACTTACCCAAACACCAAAACACAGAATTAGTAAGCGAGAAGATGAAGAAAGATAGAATATACAGTATAAAAACACGAAAAAACAACTAATTCGTATTCACGCACGTGTGTCACTTAACGCCAAAACAACGGACCGTCACGTTCCATGTACTTTCCATGTTCATTATTGAGACTTCTCATTTTTTAATGCAATAAAATAGGCTAGTTGCCATGCCACTATTTTTATTATTTGATAGAACGGTTTATTACGACTATATTACGCCATAAAAAAATATGAGATATTTTTGAAGCACCTTTCCTAATATAATTTAAATTTTAAATCATATTTTCGCTATACAGCCATAAAAGCCATCCGCCATACATGACGTCACTGGTATAGTAAGCAATACTGTCATGACCATCAAGAAGACCGAAGACCTCCGAATAACCTGAAACTGGCGTTTGACGTTTTGTTGTTTACAATAATGGTGACGTAGAACCATGGCGAACAATGTTTTCAAAATATATCGGGTTTAAGTTGAATTTTTACAGCAATCTCTTATTTATATATTATTGATGTTTATTTATTTAGGACCCTTCGACGGAAAAATGTTTGAATTAAAAGTTATTTCTATAAATGGTGACATGAGGCAACTTGTCTATTGGGACTACCAAGTCATGGCAATGTAAGCGACTGTTGTGGCCCCGTTTTATTTCATGACTTAATTGTCATAATTACACGTATTGTTCACAAGGAGGCTTCGTACGGGTGCAGAGACGGGAGATAAATAACGTTGGACACGAATTGTTTAAATTTGATGTACTTCTTGAATAATACAATTACAAATTCGCTATATGTACGTGTGTCCTACGCGCTGTGAAGAGGCGAGTGAGCGGCCGAGCGCGCGGTGGGGAGGGGGCCGGCCGGCTAACGGTATTTGGCGTTAACAGGCTCCCCGGGTTGGAGCGTTCAGGTCCAAGGTGTCCTGTGTGGGCAGCAGGCAGAGCCTATTGTAAGCTCTTCTCAAAATGCCCGTCGACGTGGTCACTTCCGCGACGCGTGCGATGCCATCGCAGCCAGGATGTAATTTGGAGATGCGACCAAGCAGCCATCGGTTAGGTGGCAGTCGATCCTCTTTGATCACCACTAGATCTCCGAGTTGCAGGCTCCTTCCAGTGCTGTGGTGCCATTTGTTTCGTTTCTGCAAATTAGAGATGTATTCCAGATAATAACGATTCCAGAAATGTTGTGTGAGGAGTTGGGCTCTTTGGTAGCGAGGCAATGCGTGAATTCTGGTTGTTTCTTTCATGTCAATCGGTGATTGAGGCAACATTGTGATCATTCGTCCAATCAGAAAATGAGATGGGGTAAGTGGAATAAGATCATTCGGATCTGATGATAAGGAAGTTAAGGGACGAGAGTTTAGAATTCCCTCAATACCTACAAGGACAGTGTTCATTTCTTCGTAGGTTAAGTGGGCCAGTGAAAGAACACGATTTAAATGGTGCTTTACAGATTTTACAGAACTTTCAGCTAGGCCGTTAAAGTGCGGGCTATATGCTGGGGAGAATTTAAACGTTATAGACTGCTCCGCCGTTTTCGAACTAATGTCATTACATTTGGTTTTTAAAATTTAGAAAGCTCATTGTTAGCTCCTACGAAATTAGTACCATTATCTGAATAGATATAGACAGGCTTACCTCTGCGGGCCACAAATCTGCTCAAAGCAGCTAAAAATGTTTCGGTACTTAGGTCAGTCACCAGCTCCAGATGTACTGCCCTTACAGCTAAGCAGACAAATACACAAATATATGACTTTATTAATTTACATCCTCTACCTGTTTTATTTGCAATTAGTATAGGACCAGCATAATCTACTGCTGTGTTAAAAAAAGGGAATTGGCTATGAAGTCGTTCCTTTGGCAGGTTAGCCATAATAGGCTGATTAGTCTTTCCCGCAAACCTGCAACATTTGTGACATTCATGTGTTATCTTTCTTACAATATTACGACCACCAATTATCCAAAATTGATGTCTTAAGGTGGACAACATTAATTGAGGGCCAGCATGCATAAGCAGGATATGATAATGTTCAACTAATAATTTAGTGATATAATGTGATGAGTGCAGCAAGATTGGGTGTTTTGTGTCATAATCGTAGTTAGAATTAGAAAGTCTACCGCCAACTCGTATTAAATTATTATTTGACATAAATGGATTTAAATTTAATAGTTTCGATTTACTAGGGAGATGCTTATTATTTTGCAAAATCTTATGTTCTTTTTGTAAAGGCATCTAATTGAATGATTCTACATAATGCTTGTGTAGCTAAATTTAACTCTGTCACTGTCAAGTGACCATTAAATCGCGTAGCTGGATTACGACAGTTATGTATAAAACGTAATAGGTATGCTGTAATTCTTTGCAATTTGCTAAAATTTGAATATTTAGATGTGTAGTTATGTTGTTCAGTGGCAAAATTACATTCTACCTTGGTTTCAGGTAGCGGGGAGACTGTATGATTTGGTTGCATGGGCCATGATGATTCATTCTGCGTTAAGAATGATGGACCAGAGAACCAAAGACTGGAAGATTGCAATTGTCTTGCATTACATCCTCTAGAACCTATATCTGCGGGATTTAAATTAGTAGGTACATACCGCCAAGCTTCTGGCTCAGTGAAATCTGTGATTTCATTGATCCTATTGAGTACGAATGTTTTTAAAGTTGATCTGGGTGCCCGGATCCAACCTAGCACTATTGTAGAATCGCACCAGTATATAGACCGGTCTACCTTTAACCTTAATGAAGTTTGGACCTTGTGTGCCAATCTGATTGCCAACAACGCTCCACTTAATTCTAAACGAGGCGTTGTCATACCTTTTAAAGGCGCAACTTTGCTTTTAGACATCATTAAATGTACCTTAATATCACCATCAGCTGATATAGATCGTATGTATATGCATGCACTGTAAGCGTGTAGGGATGCGTCACTAAATGCATGAATTTCGATGAATGTATACGAATTTGATAATATATGACGTGGTATTCTAATTTCATTTAATAGTGAAAGAGACTTTAAGAATATTAAATAATCAGTTGCGAGTTTTGGAGGCAGTGGATCCTCCCATGAGACTTTAGCAGCCCAAAGCTTTTGTAATATGATTTTACCTTGTAAAATGCAGGGATTTACAAGTCCTAAAGGGTCAAATATTTGACCTACCGTAGACAAGACTGACCGTTTGCTCAATCTGTTCTGAAATGAATCAATATCAACAGAGAACAGTAGTGTATCAGATTTACTAGACCATAGCAAGCCTAGCGTTTTTGCGTCATCATCATTTACTAACTTGAGCAAATCGTCATTGTCTTTGTCTCCCTTGATGTCCATTAAAATATCTGGGCAATTAGATCGCCATTTTCTTAAGTAAAATTGACCCTTTTTAAGCTGCGTTATCACACCCTTTATTATGTTTTTAAGGGTTGATTTTGAATCGTGCCCACTTATATAATCGTCAACATAACAGTCATGTATAATAGTTTCGCGTACATTTGGATCTAAACATTCTTGACCCAACTGCACCAAGCAACGAGTAGCTAAGTATGGGGCCGACGCTGTGCCGTAGGTCACGGTATTAAGTTTGTATGTTTTGAGTTGATGACTTGGGTCAGAACGCCAAAGTATCTGTTGCAAACATCTTTGATGTTCTGCAACCAAGACGCAACGATACATTTTCTCGCAATCAGATGTAACAACGTATTTATGCTGGCGAAAACGAATTAAAATACTAATCAGATCGTCTTGTACAGTCGGCCCTATATTCTGAATATTGTTAAAAGATACACCTGATGTGGTTTTGGCCGATCCGTCAAATACAACCCTAAGCTTCGTTGAAAGACTAGATTCCTTTAGAACGCCGTGATGCGGAAGTATGTATGAGTGATCATCAGTATTAGAACTTGTGTTTAAAGACATGTGACCCAGGTCAATGTACTCTTGCATAAAATCGCAATATTTTTCTTTAAATAATGGAAAACGTGCGAACTTTCGTTCTAAAGATTGAAATCTTTGAAATGCTTGTTCATAAGATTCACCTAATGTATCTGGTGATTGTTTCAAAGGTATTTGTACAATAAAACGACCATCACTTTGACGTGTCATTGTAGAAGTAAAATGCAACTCGCAATCATTTTCTTGTTTTGTTGTTGAGCGAGGCGAGGGTACGGATTCTAACTCAAAGAATTTATCTAATTTATTTTGAAGTTCGATATCATGAACGAAATTGCAATGGACTGTATTACTGTGCGGATATTGAGTTGTATCTACCCTCCTAAAGGGCATTGAACCTGAAACTAACCAGCCGAATTTGGTGTTACTAAGAATCGGCTTATTTTTACCTAATGGAATGCGTTCGTTACCAAGCACATTCCAAAATACGTCAGCACTCAGCAACATATCAATATTAGTAGGTATATTGAACGTAGGATCAGCTAATGTGATATTTTCAGGTATATTTAACATTTTTATATCAAACTTAGTGGCTGGCAGCTTCTGCGTAATTTTTGGTAAAACAAAACAATCAATGTTCATTGAATATTTTTCTGTTCGCGATTTAATGGAAACAACAGTTCGTTTGTTTATTCTAATTGACTCGCGACTTAACCCTTCGACTGACGTCGAAGTGTCATGCAATGGAATGTTTAATTTTTGCCGTAAACTTTCTGTGATAAAGTTAGACGTGCTACCATTATCCAGTAAAGCGCGAACAGTATAGCATGTACCATCAGTACCGAAAACATGTACGAGTACTGTGGAAAGCAGGACACAAGTGTCATGTATAGATGACAGCACAACTTCCCTCATATCTGAAGTGTCATTTTGAACCTCTTGTGCTGCCAGCATTACGCATTTATCCTCTTCAAAAGTCGGAGGTGCAGGCCCTTTGGGTTCATTGATTGCCACCTCCTCACTGTGCAACAGTGTGTTATGCCACTTGGAACAAATCCTACACGGACCGAACCTACATTTATTTACATCGTGTCCATGACGCAAACAATTTAGGCAAAGCTTTAGTTGTTTTACCCTATTTATTCTAGAATGTATGGATAAAGATTTAAATTTTGGACACTGGTAAATAGCGTGTTGTTGTTTGCATGATGGACACGCAAACGAAGAACGATTATTTTCCGTGTTTGCTACAAAGACGCGCGGACGTGACCCAGTCGGAGTTGGTTCACTGTGTCGACGTTTACTGTGCGTCATGTTTATGGTCTCCAGTAAACAAGCGCGATCTTTAATGAATTTTATGAATTGTTCCAAATCTGGTAGTTTTTCAAAATTACTTGTGTATTCTTTCCATTTTCTATTAGTTATATTGTCGAGTTTGCTGGAAACCATATGAATAAGCAAAGTATCCCAATTCCGCGTACTAACGTTGAGGGTCTCAAGAGCTCTAAGGTTTTTATTCAAATTGTCGTTTAAGTAACGTAATGAAACAGCTGACTCCTTTAGTATGGGTTCTATATCAAACAAAGCTTGAATATGATTATTAATTAAGACCTTATTGTTGTGATATCGTTCACACAACAATTGCCACGCAATGTCATAGTTGGCTGCGGAAAAGTCCAATGAGCCTATTACATTTGCTGCTTTATCCTTTAATGACGAATGTAAATAATGAAATTTACTGATTTTAGGTATGCTATCATTTAGATGAATAAGTGAAATGAAAGTGTCATGAAATCGTAACCAATCCTCAAAATTACCAGAAAAGGTAGGTAGTTGAATTACAGGCAACTTTAAAGTCTGTGTTTTATCAGCTGTAAGAACAGTACCTGATGCTGATGAGGTTGACCCGCCGTCGTCCCTGCAGGGCTGCGCAGAGGTGAACCTGCTTACCAACTCGCGCGCGCTGCCGACGGTTGCGAAGTACTCAACCTCGAACAACTCGCGATACTGGTACTCCTTCTCACAGTCACTCTCTGAAATGTCCATACAACTTTCTATTTCAATCTGCAACGCGTCAAATTCACCATACCACTCCTCAATTTTAGACAATCTAACATTAAGATCACTAAGTTGTATTTGACTCGGTTTTTCGCATGAAGAAATTAATGTAACATACGATTTAAATTGAGTTAACTTCGATTTATATGAGCTACGCTTTCTTTTTAACTCGGCAAGCTTCGACATTTTTAGAAAATAAGAGGGGGTAGGTGAAGTAAATTAAGAGTAGCAACTGTAAAGAAAAGATGAAATTATCAGTTGGAAAATAAAATTATGATTTTAATGTTCGTGATTTTAAAATGCAATGACAATAGAACGAATACTTAAAGGCGTAATGTGCAGCGAAGATGAAAAGTGCAATCAGCTGACCGCGCGTACACTGTAAAGCGTAGGTAGGCAGCTATAGCTAGCGGCGATGACGAGCGGTTATGCAGATAACGGCACTTGCATGGGGCACGGAACTGGAAAGTGATAATTAAATTATTTTAATATTTAATGTATTTTTAAAGCAATTAAGAAACACGCTTTTTAAGTACGTGTTTGGGGCTTTATAAGAGAAACTTACAAGTTAGAAAGATTTAGTTTTTAGTGGAAAAATATGGAGAAATGCGTAAATTAATATTAAAGATAGAATTTAAAGGAAATATTGAAATGCAATTAAATGCGTAATGTGAAAAATGTATGAGGGTATAAAGAGGGCGGTACAAAGAAGGGTATCATGGAACGAACTCACAGTTAGCCTTTTTTGTTCTCCAACCGTCTTGGTATAATTCACGAATAATTCGTCAACACAGGCACGTAACGCTTGGCCTCTTAATGCCGATGACCAAGGGTGCGATGATGCCGACTGCAATTCTTGAATCTTGATTTTGCGACTCCGCCACGCCCGAAATCTGCTACCCTCTGGGTGTCTTCCTTTGGTCCAACGGTCGAAAGTTCTTGTAAATCCGGCTCGAAGGACCAGCTGGTCACAAGGAGGCTTCGTACGGGTGCAGAGACGGGAGATAAATAACGTTGGACACGAATTGTTTAAATTTGATGTACTTCTTGAATAATACAATTACAAATTCGCTATATGTACGTGTGTCCTACGCGCTGTGAAGAGGCGAGTGAGCGGCCGAGCGCGCGGTGGGGAGGGGGCCGGCCGGCTAACGGTATTTGGCGTTAACACGTATTATAATTTTGGATTTTCCATATTATAGAATATAAAAGATACTGCGTCAAGAAAGTAGTCACAACGGATTTTTGTGGATCTGACGTAAAATTTAGCAGGTTGTGCAGGTTTTTCCTTCCTTTACTGCACTTCCTTTTACACGGGTAGCCTGTGGGACGGTCACACGCAAAGGGCCTTCAAATCCCTGCGGGTCCAGTATAATAATGCCTTCAGAATACTGCTGGGACTACCTCGATTCTGTAGCGCATCGTATGTTTGCAGACGCGCATATCAGCTGTTTTTTTGCTACAATACGCAAAAAATGTGCATCTCTGGTGCGCAGGGCTCGGGGCAGTGACAAGAGTGACCTGTATAGAATAGCTACCAGGTTGGACTGTAGGTACGTGAATCACTGTTTTCCTATATTAAAAAGTACTCTGTGCTCACTGTTGTGCAACGACATGGTACAGCGGTGATTCAGGTGCCTACACAATGAATACCTACACTCTTATTTTGCGTTGCAAGTTGTGTGATTGTGGTGTGTTGTTATTATGTCTTATTATTGTGCGTTTTTGAAAGATAAGAAATTAATTGTTAATTATAATTCCCATGTTTTATTATAACCAATGAGGCTACCTACCATACCTAATAACGTAAGTGACAATAGCGCCATGCGACTTACAGAGTAAAAACAAAAACGCTTCTAACGCGAGCTTTATGATGTGAAGGAATGGGTCGCGCCGAAACGGGACTTCTTTTGTGGCGCGGACTCTACATCAACCATAGCTCAGATGGCGGTCGCGATAAGTGGAATAATACTTACTTGCTCATAGAGTCGCGTGGATATGGATGGGATAATGCACGAATGACCCATATTGTGTTCTGTGAATGTAATTTAATCGATTAATGAATTCATGCACTTTTCTCTTTTCGTTCTTTCTTCTCCAAAATTCAAATTGACATTAGTATTTATGATTTAATAGATGTTGTTTTGTTTGTTTGTTTTGTTTTATTATTTTATTTTTTGATTCATTCATATCTTAGACAAATTTTATTGTCTCGTAGATTCATATTATAAAAAGTTTATAAAAAAAGTTTTATAAAAAGTTTAAAAATCGATTAAAACTTGACATTCATAATCGATTCCTAATAATTATGATCGATTTATTTTCTCTTGACACTTCAGAATTGACAGTTTGCTTTCGTTTTCGTAAAGAATTATCTTCTTTGCATCTAGAAAAAATCCTTTTGTTCGTTGTGTTTGTTTATTCGTCGTGTAGTTAGTTAGAAAAAGTTTTCATTTGTAAATATAGTGACTAATATTACGTGATAATGTGTAGTGAAATGTCTTGCACTAAAAATAGCTATGGTCGCAGTTAGCTGCAGTTTTGTCTGATTGTGATGGTTGATCAGACATATTGAGAAGTTGGTCGGTTAAGATGGGACGGCGCGAGGAGCCGGCATGGGCGAAGGGCACAGTGGGGCTCACCATGGCCCGGGAGCGCGGCGACATCCACAGACAGTTCCAGAATCGATTGACAGTCACTAGGGAGACTATAGATCGATTGGGTCTTGAAACTACGCTCCATGGGCATATGGGATGCGTGAACTGCCTCGAATGGAACCCTGATGGATCGTAAGTCTAATATATAATGTGGTTATGTTGCAGTTTTGATTGTGTGGCATAACTTGATGTGTTCTTGTTTTAGTGTGTTGGCATCTGCATCTGACGATCTTCATGTGATCCTGTGGGATCCATACCGTCATAAGAAGCTCCATAAAATCACGACAGGACACACTGGGAACATATTCTCTGTAAAGGTAATAAAAGCACTTGTGATCTGTTTTACTCAATCATTTCACTTGTAAATTAGATAAGAGGGCAAGTATGTTACCAACAATGTAAACAATGTTTTTGTTACTGAACCTTGCACTGCACTCTATGTTAAACAGTTTTATTTACTTTATTACTGAGGAATGAAACATTTTGTTAGTTATTTTTAGAGTTTAGTATTAATTTGCAACCAAACAATTTGTAATCTTTGTTTACACAGTTGGTAATAGGTACCTAATCAAAGCATCCGCTCATGATCGTTTATAGATTAGTCATTGAATATTGTTAGAATATTGGTCTAGAATAGTGAAATGCATTTGAATGAATAATGATTTTTTTGATTACAATAGGTAAATCAAAGTTTACAACCTTGGAAAAGGTTGAAAATATGTCCTGTAAATTAAGACAAGAATCTTGAGCTTGCAGCCCATCTGATGGTAAATGGTAACTGCCACTTATAGACATCAACAATGCCAAACAATATTAGGAGTAAATGAAGCAACTAAGAAGAATATAATACAATAGAATAAAATTTGATTTGGTTGACACATTACAAATATAACACAGGCAAAAAAAATACAAAACTAAGAAACACTTTTTCGGTGACATGTTACCAAAATGGTTGCCACTCAGCTGTTTTCTCACAGTGGATGGTTATGATGCTGGTATTCTGAGGTTATGTACAAGGAATAAAATCTTTGAGAGCTTAAAAAATGTTTACACTAGATTGTGGCTTTCCCTTGCACATTATAATAACACAAACTGGTGTATGTGGTTAATTAGTGGTATAAATAATGAGAGTTATTTAATAGCATACATTCATGGCACAACTAATTAACAGTCTTGAATAAACTGTGATCATTATCATTATTACTCAGCAATCATATTTTATGTGCACTATCATGACATCATCAATAGTTTCATGCACTTCATCATGTTTATTTTAAGTTGGGTACAGATTGCTGCAATGCAACAAATTCTCATGATTTGGATGGGCGCGCAAATACTGCGCCTGGGTCGCGCACGCTCCGAACGGTACTATCCGTGCGGATAAAGAATGGGATTAGAAATGGCGGCGCGTGGAGCCGGTACCGTCAGCATCAATGGTTTGAAAACTTATTTTGACGTTTTTCAGTATAAAATATCGTTACCGTTGAAACTGTTTTGTTTTTTTTTTAATAAATATATTAATGTTATTAATTGAAATACTATTTATGTACGAGTATGTTATATAGGTTTTATTATTTTGGAGTCTTTTTGACTGTATATAAAAAATTTATGAAAATTATTCACATTGCAGATTATATATATTTAACGATAAACGAATTTGTTCTCAAGTAAATATATATTTACTAGCGGTCCGCCCTGGGTTCGCCCGTGGTACATAAATAGCCTATGACTACCTAACGTACCTTTCCTATGGTGAAAGAATGATTGAAATCAGTCCAGTAGATCCTGAGTTCATCGCGTTCAAACCAACTATTTAGCTTTATAATATTAGTATTAAATATAGATTGCGTTAGAACAGTTTATGATTTATACAGTTGTAATTTAATTACATTAATTTCATGTACTATTCTACATGCACTTCATAACTTTTAAAATTAGTATCTTGAAATAAAAGATTGTAATAAGTATATCTTAACTATATCTATATCCTATTGTAACTATATCTTAAAACACTATCTATACTCAATAAATAACTAACAAAACAATTATTTAACATACAAATTAACAATAAACTATAACAACAAACAATAACAAATGACAAAATAACGAAAGGTTCAAAACCACGGAAAAGCTGAGAACGCGTCGGACTGATGCGACAGGGGAGGGAACGCAGAATATTTTTTTTGCAGTCAGTACCCACGAGTGCGAGGATACAGCGTGTGTATTTTATACGGGCGAATAATTAATCCAGCTATAATATCTGATCCTACGAATCGTATAAGATAATCATTTCATTAAATTTTGTGGTTAATTAGGTGTAATGATTTTTCTAAAGTGCAACCCAGCAGCAATGTATGCCGTCCAACTTTGTTTGACATGACAAGTGACATGAGTGTCATGACACTCGTATGACGTTTAGATACTTATGTCTACGTTAATTGATGTTATTAACGTTAACTACCAGTGGATGCAATACATTGCGTGCTCAATTATTTTGTATGAAAAAAAAGTACCTTAATTTCCTAAAGAAATGTATGTAAACAGGTTCCCTAGGTCCGATAGTAATCGCCATTAAAATATTCGCCCGTATCAAATAAACACGCTGTAGACGCAAATAGTGTGCGAGCGAGAAGTGAATAGATGCGCCGCCATTTCTGATCCCATTCTTTATCCGCACAGATAGTACAGCTCGTGCGCGGCGCGATCCGAGATTTGTCGGTTTTTGGTACGAACGCAAAGGGGCGTGCAGTGTGTGTATAGGACGGATTGGTAGTCAATGCGCCTACCGCGGGCGCCACACGTCTAAGGCAGCAGGACACATGCAATGTAAGGCAGAATTTTGCATTACATGTTGCATTGCACCAATCTGTACCCACCTTAATATGCAATTAAACTGTATGGTTAGGTAAACTATTGATTACTAGGTTTAGCAAAATAATAAATAACTGTGACAAGGTAGGGAAGGGGATTAAAAAATCATGACATAGTTTGCCATTGTTAACATTGCCGCCTAAATTGTATCAATGTACTATGTATATTATCTATGTGTTTATTATCTCTATCTGGTTTATTGTCAAATATTTGGTCCCTTTGAAATTTGAGCCATTTTCTACTTGTACTTTACCTACACCTATGTGTTTTGATCGATTTATTTATTTACTATGGGACTAACTTCGCATGTTCATCGTCAGCCCATTTATGTCCCCACTGCTGGGGCATGGGCCGCCCTCAATCACATGAGGGGTAATTGCCAAACTCACCACGCTTGGCAGACGGGTTGGCGAAGGTTTTGATATAAATGCAGAGTTTTCCTTCTCTGGGTGCTGATGATCATGCCAGCAGCTTTACCTTAGTCGCCTTTTACGACACCTCGGTAAGAGTGAAGGTGGCCTATTCTACTCTGCCGGGGACCACACGGCCACGGCCGGCAACGTCGAATGTTAGTCCTATTCATATTTTTGCCAATAACGAAACTAGAAAGGCAGCGTAGAACTAATCGAAATTTTGTTTAATTGTAATTTATGGTGACAGACAACAAAGACTCCATAGAAAAAGTAACAGAGTTACCTGCACAAAATTTGACAATAAACCATCTTATTTACTCAAGGGTAAAAGAAACATAGGCAGACCAATCACAAGATGGGACGATGAAATAATTAAAATTGCAGGCCCAAATTGGACTAAAGTAGCCCAAGACTGGGACAAGTGGACAAGCTTGGAGGAGGCCTTCACCTGTGAAAACAGGGTTCTTGCTAGTAATTAGAACTTAATAAAATAAAATTAACATAATATTCACAGTTAGTTAAAAAAAATTTAAAATGCAATAAATAAAAGGTTTTTTATTTTATTTTATTATATACTTACACACACTTACAACCAGACCCCACCAGACTATCAATGTTGCTGCGGCACCGTAGACAATGCCTAAATAGCAAATGCTGAGATTGACCACACACCATCTCTTCTCGTATCGCCTTTCTTCATTGTATTTGTGTCCAGTCATACCTACTGTAAATGTTTTCTCTGTGTTGATAGTCAATAAATGTATTTTCTTTCTTTCTATCTATCTATTACAGTTTCTTACCCCGGACACGGTGGCGACGTGCGCGGCGGATGGCATGGTGCGCGCGCGCAGTGTGACGAGCGGCGCGTCGCTGCTGGAGTGCTCGTGCCACTGCGGCCGGATCAAACGCTTGGCCACGGCACCGGACAACCCTAACCTGATCTGGTCTGCAGGAGAGGATGGATTCATACTGTAAGTTTAGATTAAAGCAAAATGGTTGTAGGTTAACGCCACTCATATGCCCCTCTTGCCAGATCGAATCTTCCAAATGTCGGGAGCAATTATATTTTTTTCGGGACTGTAGTACTTTTATCGAGAGAAATGAGATTATGAGATCAACGAAAGGCAATTTCAAAGTTTGACTTTTCTCCCGATGGGGGAACAGTCAAAACCATCCGGTTTTTATTTCACTTTGTCAGGAGTCGGGAGGACATACAAAAAAGTGGAAAAATCCCGACCATCTGGCTACTCTTCCCGTGCCTCAGGGAGTAAAGTAAAGTAAAAAAGTTCATGTAAATATGAGGGTAATGGAATAGGAGTGTACTAATATAATCTAGTCCCGTAATACATGAGAATCAACCTGTCGTATCTAAACAAAAGAGATGCACAGAGCTTGTGAAAGGGACGGACATAAAGATTTGGTAGTGAATTCTGTTGCGTTGTAAGCCCTGAGATCTGATTGGCGGGAGAGGTTAAGTTCATACTGCGAGTGGCATTAAATAGCGATCTGGTGGCTTGATTCGAAGGTCTCCCGTAACGAACGAGACAATAACCTGTCGGTTCATGTTTTATTTCGTTTAATTTCAGACAACACGACATGCGTACCAACCACCGCTGCAACACAGAAGCGAGCAACGTGCTGGTGAACCTTCTTAACCACCTCGGACGCTATGCGGAGGCCAAGTGCGTGGCCGTCAACCCTCGCCGCCCTTACCAGCTCGCGGTCGGCGCCAACGACTTCTACGTCCGCCTGTATGATACCAGGATGATCAAGCTGGCCAGACTCCAGGTGAGCACAACCCGCGCCGCCCCTACTAGCTCGTAAAGCTAAAGTACGAAATCAGGTTAATATATGAGATGCTGTTAAACTGTATTTACTATCGCATTCTAGTATAAAAAAAATTAAGAAGACAAGAAAAACTTAAGAAAATTAAAACAATAACTAAGACCTAAAACTTAGCTAAAAGTATGTAAAAAGTAAAGTTAAAACATAGTAGATCTCTATGGCAGTCTCCTCAAAATGTTAGCAGCATTATTCCGCTGGATCGCGATGGAAATTCACTGGGCGAGGAAGCTGTTAGCCTTTGGCTCTCCCGTGGCTTCGACTAAACGCTTAGCTAAGTCACGGAAGAGAGCGTCGGAACAACACGGGTCCAGTGTTTCAACACCAAAAGCTACAAAGTGGAAGGTATCGGTCGATGCCTATACTTTGTAGCAGCTCCGGCACTCCTCGTAGTCCCGGGATGATGAGACGGTGCGAGAGTGTCGACGCATGTAGCATTAAAAAAATAATAAATATTTCACAACATCACATACATCATCATTCAAACACACTATCGGCCAACTAACGTTTTTAAGACCCACCCTCCAAACTGCGCCAATTGGTTGTTTGTTATTTGTGAAAAAACAATGCATGATGTATTTTTTAAGAATATAATTATGTTAGGTAATTGCACATGAACAGTTTAGCTGCGAGTATTGCCGACAGGATAAATGTACAATTGTATAATATAATAATATGTATCTCATTTTAAGTGAAATGTATTTTTTCTTATGAGAATAAATGTCTTTAAACCTATTGATCTGATAACGAGATAGGTAGCTCAAGCACCTGTGTTATGGATGTCAGAACTAACAGTGGAATTACAAGTATATACATATAATACTTACTTTTCTTTTGTAAATACATACTTATAATACATAGAAATCATCCAGACCAATACAAACATACATGTTTACAAATGTTTGTACTGTGCGGGGATCGAACCCTCAACCCTTGCACCAGAGGCAGCGTTCATTACCAATGTTCCAGACGACTCAAACCATACAAAAGGTACTGGATAGATGCCTATACTTTGAACCTTACAGTCTCTCTGCGTCGGCCGCAGCTCCGGCACTCCTCGTTGTCCCGGGAAGATGAGGCAGATATGCTGTGAAGACTATAAAGACTCGCGTATAGTCCGATCACGATCATTTGGCATCTGCAAAAGTGGGAATTAATGAAAAACATTAAAAATATCAATGAATGTCACCAGTGTAGCCAGACTTTCCTCCAAATATTTCTACTAAATGTCCTATTGTTTTATCGAAACATTTTTAATTTTATATTTATAAATTAATTATTTATGAATTTAGAAAAGTCAAAGTATGTATAACAAATAATTGTATGCTCAGCAGTAAGCGTCTATTGGCTGAAATGATGATGATGATGATGGTATAATTTACAAAGTACTTTTTCAAAAAGTTTGATTTATTTATTTAGAAAATCAACAGCGTTTACAGGTAGTTAAACAGTTTAGTATTTATACAATAGTAAAGCCAATAATAGATTTTCCTTAACTTACTTATAGTGCCAACTTAATTTATCAGCAAATTTTCTGAAAATTCATCTGATGATCCATCCATTAATGCAGAGAGGATGTTCCGTTTTTTAGGAAAAACTAATTATATAGAACACCTGTCTTTACTATCATAATTTCGTAATAATTAAAACAGGTTTCTCAAATGCATCCTAATGATTACCAACTTACAATATTTTTTATATTCCTGAAAGAAAGAAAAAACATTTATTGACCATCACAACATTACAGCACAGAGAGCAACATTACAGAGCTTACAGAACAAGTTTACAGTATTACAAGTACCTACCGGTAATACTGGTAACTTTATTGCGAAATGGTCGCTCCCCCGTCGATGTCACTGAAGTGCCTTCTGATTAGGGATGCAAACGAAACATCGATTTTTTTCAAACGTCGATGTATCGTTCATAAACATCGATGTTTTAACATCGATGTTGAAACCTAAAACATCGACGATACATCGTTCTTCATGAGCTATGTTTTATGAACGATATTTTATCATAGTGCTATCTTCCGTTGAAATTGAATTTTACTAAACCACTAAAAAATCCACCAGCCTCTAGAAGTAATATTTTGCCACCAAATGGACAGTCAAAACAACCAGTTTTAGTAGAAAATCCACTAAGTTGGCAACACTGCCTAACTGACACTTCTCTCAGTCACACACAGCACAAGCGTTGATTTTGTTATTTAGCGTTTTGTGCCCTCTGCAATCTGCAAAATAAAACAAACGCCTGCGATACTTCTGTTAAAAAAATATATTTATTCGATATATAAATGGTGATAAAAAACATCGAAAAAAAATCGATATATCGTTCATAAACTTCGATGTTTTCGACATCGATGTTTCAGTTTTGAAAATATCGATGTACTAATATCGATGTTTTTTAAGAGCGATGTTGCATCCCTACTTCTGATGTTGGTCGGTGTGTGTTTGTGCGGCAGAGCCTGCAGGCGGGCGCGGGTGGGGGCGCGGGCGGCGCGGGCGCGTCGCGCATGGCGTGGGAGCGCCAGAACGTGCGCTGCGCGCGCGCCGGCGCCGGCGACCCCGACCGCAACGTGCCGCGCGACGCCGTGCACTACTTCGCGCCCGGTACCTATACACACACTAACACAAATACAAATGGGTCGTTCTTCTTTTTTATCGACAATGAGCCCGTCCTCGGTAACTTATGAAGTAATTAATTATATAAAAAATATACGTTACACCATCAAGATATTCCTAATTTACCATGAAATAATGACATAACTTTATCACCGCGTAGATGCTTTAGCATGATTTAACAATGTAAAAAAAATATATAAAGCGTGACAGAGGTGTAAATGGCACTAATTTCGGGGGACGTGACGGAGGTGTTCATTTCAATCAAAAAGTTTTCTTTATCAATTAGATTTTACATCATGTATTAGTCCATATATAAAGTAGTACATTAACGAATATTTAGGACATACTATTTATCATTTGTAGTCTGTTATATAAAAGTTAAATGTTGATTTGTAAGTTTGGCTCATTGTCGATAAAAAAGAAGAACGACCCAAATACTGTTGGCGCCACTTTCTTTATTTTTACTTTCATAACTCCTTCCTATATTCCTTTTCCTTTTCCCACCATACTTGCGAGAAAGAGAGGAACTACCAGGACTCGAGATGTGACGCGACCGTTGGAAAAAGTTCAGTCTATGATCAAGCCGCTACTAGCACGTAAAAAATGGCGTCGCGTCTCCGCTAATTTAAATTACTCAAGGATCCTAATGATATAAATACTTAATAATTTTTACTGACTGGTTCTAAAAGCGTTTGTGTTGTTATTATCACTCGGACGGCCGTGAAGTGGACATTTTTTGTGTATGCCTGTGTGAAAGTGTGATCGCTCGTCTCAGCCGTTGGGAATTTCGAAAAAGGGGAATAAGCAGCCCCACCCACGCCATCCTAAAGAGGGATGCACTTCAGCGCACGGTAAGTTCCTCCGATAATTTCTCGCACCTAGTTTTCTCCAAAATTTCCTAACCCGCTCCTACAGTCCATTTAGCTCAAAATCCATTTATATCAAACCCGCAATACCAAATACAAATTCTTTATTTAGTAGGTGTTCCCTAGTGGCTATTATAATGGAACCATTGACATAAACGAAACATTTGATATAGCTACCATACAAAATTCAAATGAAATGCATACAAAATACTTGCGTGTGACGTCACATCTCAGTAGCCATTTGTATGGAGCGTTTTGGGTTTGCCCAAAATAATTTGATTTTAAAGTTGTGATATCTCAGGTAGTTTAAATGAGAATCAAGTAATTCTTTCAACGATGTATCTATCATTGAGAGGTCTTTTGATTACACAAATGAAAAAAAAAAAAAGTCAAATACCGTATTTGGGGGTTTTCAAAGCGCGAGTGAATAGGTATCTTCTAGGTAATCGTGCTACATCTTAGACCATATTATCACTTACCATCAGGTGAAATATGGTCAAACGCTTACTACCTATCTACAGTAATAAAAAAAAAAAATTTAGG
Source organism: Marasmia exigua (assembly GCA_019059595.1). NCBI lineage: Eukaryota > Metazoa > Arthropoda > Insecta > Lepidoptera > Crambidae > Marasmia > Marasmia exigua. Next base: position 4,467,202 of record CM032474.1, on the reverse strand, counting down.
TTCAAATTATCCTACTAGAAAAGAGCTACTACAGTGTTAATGACTACTTATCTGATAAAACGTTATATAATTTAATATTGTGACATTAAAATAATGATCTAATTTAATTTATCCCAATGTAATTTGAAATATAATTTATTTTAATTTGAGTTATATTGTGACCTATTTGTAATCTGCTGAATGTATCCCATATAATGTAGCGTAATCAATTCAATTTAATTTATAATTCCTATTAATAAACACTGGCCCAACACACATTATACTAATTTATTTTTTTTAAATTTGGCTCTACCCGAAGATTAGACAATTTAACACGGGGCGTGGCATGTGGACGCGTCCCCCTGTGCCAAAGTACATGAACAATCGGTCGTGTACGTTTATTAAAACTAGATCGGCGCGATCAATCGCCATTTCGAATTCGTATCTCGCGCTGAGCGGAACTCGTTAAAATGATTGTTTTGAAGTTTTTACTTGCGAACGACGATCAGAAAAATCTAATTTATCTTTCTTATGATTCATAAGTAATGTTCTAATAAAAAACGATGGTGCACGATCTTGATTAATGTTCTGACAGTAATAGAAAGAATGAATAATAAATGTCTCACTATTGCTATCAGTTATTGAAGACTTTGGTTTCTCTAAGATTCCATCATCAGATCCTGACATCAGATCCTGAAATATTTTGAAAATTGTCTAAGCACTGCCTTTAGATGCATATTACATTTTACTAGAATGTACAACTACTGTATGACCACTTATAATACACCACTAAACCACCGAGGTATTAAATTAGGTATAAGTGTTTGCCGAGAAGTTGTAACCCGGAAATTGTTTAAAATAGATCCGGTTTAGTAGCTAAAAATTAAAATCGATTGGTGTCGTTAGTGTGCCCTACCCGTCACCTTAACATAATTATTCTTATAAGCGTTTTAGATGGTGACATCTGTTAGTTTCTAAGAAATTAATGGAATGAATAAATATATTAGAGAACACACCACCAAACAAATCATGTGAAAAGCGTGCTTGAGCCGCCATCAACATTCAAATTTGAGCTTTATGCCCATAGACACAAGGAATCTCTAATTTCAGTTCCGAGTGGTTCAGCGAGACTTCTTTCGTGGCGCGGACTTTACATAATCTTTCTTATATATAAAATTCTCGTGTCACAGTTTTCGTTGCCATACTCCTCCGAAACGGCTTGACCGATTTTGATGAAATTTTTTGTGCTTATCCGGTATCTATGAGAATCGGCCAACATCTATTTTTCATCCCCCTAAATGTTAGGGGTAGTCCACCCCTAAATTTTTATTTTTATTTTTTAGACAAAATTTTTAATTTCTCTTTTTTTATGATACAACATACAAAAATACATACAATCCTCAATTTTCACCCTTCTACGATCAACCCTTTTATTTATATGGCAAAACAACGTTTGCCGGGTCAGCTAGTATAATATATAAACAAGATATAAAAAAAATATTCCCGTCAACAACAACCATGAAGAAATGATGGTGTTGAGATCCTCTATCATCAACAGCATCGTGTGGTATTATTTATTAGGAGCCTACCGTGGAGCTGGGCAAAGGCCTCCATAATTTTATAATTAAAAATTCCTTTCAGGTCACCTTTCAATAGAGCCCAACGAGCAAACGTTTCCGAAGAAAGCCACTACCTACGTCGCCTTTAGCCACGACGGAAATGAGCTGCTGGTCAACCTTGGATCCGAACAGGTATAATTACGATAAAATGGGATAACCACAATTTGAAATAATAAACATAGATTCAATGTGTTTTTAACCAGAGGCTTTTATGATACCTCTGAATATTCGAATGTTATTTACTTCGAGAGATGCTCCAAACATCATGCCATACCTTTCTATGTTAAATTGATGACAGAGACAAGTTGATGAGAGGTACACGTTTGAGTACCTTCTGAAGTTGATAACCGTTTGAGGAGAAGTCGACCGTTAGAGTGAATTTCATGAACCGACCTCAAATGTACTGCAAGGCAAAGGCCTCCATCGTAAAATCAAGTTATCGCTACTATGATGGGATTAGGTTTAACCGTCACTAGACCAACAGGGCGTTTTTGTTAAATGTATCTGTCAAAAAATTATGGATCTTTAGTGGTGTAGTGATAATGTCAAAAGAGGTAGATAATTTGATGACGAATAAAAGACGTACGGAAGACATATTGGGCCGAACCCAGATAACCTGAGAATAGGGCAGGAGGATGATGACGTCAATAGTTAATATTTTTATAGCAATTTTTTGCAATTTATTTTTAAGTAAACGCTCTAAAAAATCCATCCTGTGTTCGGGCGGGAATCGAACCCACATCTTCCATGTTCCGGGTGGGCTAATTAAAAGTGCGATGTTTACTTGATGAAGATACAATTATAATTTTACGAATTTAACAATTAATAGGTACTGTTAAAGTTGGATCGCGGTCCAACAGCACGCCATCTAGCGGATTTTTCACACACAATAGATTCCATTGAGTTAAATTTTGTACAATGTTGTCATATTAAATAAAAACTTGAGTCCGCGCCATCAAAGAAGTCCCGTGAAAATCGCACTTGAGTCGCCATCAACATTCATATTTGAGATCTATGCTTATAGATACAAGCCCTCTTATTACAAAAAACTAACTCTGATACAAGCTTTAATCCTAAACTAGCAACTTCATGATTGTAACGGAATAATGTTAGTTCTTAAATTTTTGTTACAAATCCTCGACTAACCATAGACCACTTAGTACCGCAGGATAGTGTCAAAATTGATCGAATCATTCAATCATTTAAGTAAGGTTTCCAAGTAATATGCATAAGAAATTGCTTTTTTTGGGATTTAGTCACAAAAAATAAATTGGCTACTTTCTCACAAATAACATAGGTGTAAAACGGAATTAACTGTCACAGGGATAAGTTGTAATGGTTACTGAATAGATATTTGAGTTGTTAAAATTTTTAAGGTTATTTTTTTAGTACACATTTTAAACTAGGGGTCCAGATGGTTTAACTTGAGTATTATAGCTGATATACAAAATAACGTTAAACTTAGTTTTGTAATTCTAGTTCTCCCGTTATTCCCAGTATCTATTCCTACTACTTATTTTAAGCCACATTTTGGAAAAAGAGGGAAGGAATCTCAAATTTTAGTTCCGTGTTATTCCGCAAGATAAAGTAAATAAAAAATATTTACTGTGAGGGTTGGTTGGTAGGTAGCCAAAACACTTTATGGAGATTTCTTCGTATATTGTCTCAATTAACACAAAATAATTAATTATTACATCGGAGCAACAACAAAACATGGACGCGGTTGGTTAGCGAGAGAGTGAGGTAGGTGTGGGGGGAGAGGAACTCCTGTACCAATCAAAACCAGTGTTGCCCTGCGGGCGTTTACAGAACTAACATGACAGAAAATAAGTGCTAGCGGTACCTAACCGGCGGCAATGCATTGCGATTAGAGCGCGATAGAGGGCGCTGTCTCGCTATATACTGATATTTTATTTAATCGTCTCCCTGACTGACTCTCGAATTTGGCCGTACTACATAGCCGGTGAGTTTTGGTCGTTTTCGTCTAGATGGCGCTAGCACTGGCTAGCAGACTGATGCCTCTATTTCAGTATACACTGTGCTTTTTCAACCGTCCTCCCCTATCGAGGGAATTATACTGATGAAGACAGATATTTTCCCCAAGGATCATAGAGTCATATCTCAGAAAAAAAATCACCTTCCCTTCCTATAAAGAGAAATCAGCTGATTGGTGTAATTTTTATGGGAAGGCATTTTTTTTTAGTTTAGACCCTATATTCCTTGGGGGAAAATGTTTGTTATCATCAGTATAATGCCCTCGATAAGGGAGTAAGACGTTTAAAAAGCACGGCGTATATAAGTTACTGTATGCTATAGTACATTTTTACTTTATATTCCGCGCACAGGTGTACCTCTTCGACATAAACTCGTCACGCCGCCCGCTGCTGGTGGAGTCGTTCATCATCCAGCACAACCACGCGCGCGACGCGCCCCCCTCCCCCGCGGCCTGCCCTGCCGCCCTGCACGCGTCCGCGCTGTCGCTGGCGCTGGCTGTCGACGGGGAGCCCAGGAACGGCACCAACGGCACCGTGCAGCATGACGAGCCGCTGCCGGAAAGGGTGCGCCATCTGAAGGAGCTGGTGAGTTTTAACCATCTTTATCATAAAAAAACTTGTATCACTTTGTTTAAAAAAAAATCACAACATCACATACATTGATCTGACTCCGAGATAGGTAGCTCAAGCACCTGTGTTCAGTGTTACGGATATCAGAACCAGCAGCGTAATTACAATTATGTACATTTAATACTTTTCTTTTGTAAATACATACTTATAAAATATTGAAAATACCAAGACCAACACTTTAAAGATAACCAGCTCGCTGTTTTTCATCCTCAAATAGTTCCATGCTCGGGAGGGGGTATTCTTTCAGCAGCTACCCTAAAGCGAAAGGAGGGGAGGGATAAAGGGGTGATCAAGACAATGCTGAACATAAGGAAAACGTGCTACTAGTGGTAAAACCCTCGCAGCGTCTCTGAGAGTACCCTTTCAGTATCCACATTCATGGGAAAGAAAAATAGGAGGAAGTAAGTTACTATTATAAGAGCGGGCGTGGCTAATAAAGACCCCGCCCCTCTCGCTCACGCCCCGCCCCCCTGCACGCGTCAACGTTGTCGCTGGTGACCGCTTACCACCAGATGATCCGTCTGCCACCTGTCACATAAAAAAAAAGAATAAAATAGTGCGCCAACTGAAAGAACTGATGAGTTTGTACTCTTGCTTTTATTAAGAGCTGTGCCGTTACTCTCTTCCTAAATCGTACTCTCTGGTGTGAATCATGAATAATGTATCTTAGGATAGGCCTCCTGCTGAGTAGTAATATGTTAAAAGTAAGGCGTTGTACACGCTCACTCACTCTTACCGAGGTGTCGTAAAAGGCGACTAAGGTAAAGCTGCTGGCATGATCATCAGCACCCAGAGAAGGAAAACTCTGCATTTATATCAAAACCCTCGCCAACCCGTCTGCCAAGCGTGGTGAGTATGGCAATTACCCCTCATGTGATTGAGGGAGGCCCGTGCCCCAGCAGTGGGGAATTAAATGGGCTGACGATGATGATGATGATGAAGGCGTTGTGTCCTTACAGCCGTTTCTTGGGAACTGAATAACAGATTTACACACGCCGCGCGTATCGATATATTACTACCTACATAATTATTGACAATTTACAATACGAATATACAACATAACATCAACCCGCTATGATACTGGAGTATTAGCGACCTGTCCCGGTTTCGCACGGGTGCAATATTACTCTGTCTATTAAAAAAAATGCGTCAAAATCTGTTGCGTAGTTTTATAGATCTAAGCATACATGGGGACAGACAGGCAGTTTTTTTTATTAGTAGAGTAAATTACTTTAAAATAGCTTTCAAAATTTTGGGGTTGTAATCCCTTGGAAAAACAGGCGCTGGCAGGGCGTTCCAATCCATGGCTGTGCGCATCACGAATGATGAGGAAAAGCTCTTTGTACGCAATCGAGGAATATTCACCAAGCTGGGATGATATCCCCCAGCTCGCCTACCCTCTCGATGTTAGAAATAGAATGGCGAAATGAATTCATGCAGCAGTGTGCTGCTGACATTCCCCGAGGTACAGCCTTTAAAAGACTGTGAAGCTTAGTTTTTATTTGATTTTGTTGTATACTATGTAGTGATAAGTTCTGTGATGTTGTTTCAGGCGAACGACCACGTGAACAAATCGAACTACGCCGCGGCCATCCACCTGTACAACCACGCCATCGCGGAGTGCCCCGACTGCGCTATACTGTACTCCAACCGGGCGGCCGCGCTCATGCGGAGGCAGTGGTGCGTTGTTTTGTACTTTTAATAGTCATTTTGGATAACATGGAATACAGGAACAGATCAAACCTCTACTTAGATACTTAGCTGGCTCAGCGACTTAAAAAGGATCTTGACTTCAGATATCAAAGTGCTGGAAGACGGGGCATTACTTCAACGCTGGCCTGGGAGCAATAGAAGATCACAGAATGTGCCAGCCCCTTCTCCATATAGTAGTGTCGTAAAAGTTGACTATGGGAAGTCTCCCATACCGACTCACCGGAGTCCGGACCGACCGGTCTGGACTCCGGTGAGTCACTACCACGCATAGGGCGCCCTATGACGATGGTTGATGCCTGACAGTCGGCCGACACAGTAAAACTTAATGCCAGATCCTGTTGTAGTTAGACTCCCTGTCTTATGATGCCAAGCTTGACAAGTCATATTACTCGAAATAGCACATCTGATGGTAAGTATCACCGCCATGGACAGCTACATCTGCATCACAGATGCGTTGCCGGTTCTCAAGGAAGGAGGATTTCGGGACCACCACCGATGGCAGCCGGTTACATAGTTTCTGTCTCCCTCTCTCTTAAGTGTCGTTTTCGCGTGTAGGTCCGGCGACACGTACGCGGCCATCCGCGACTGCTACCGCGCCATCCGGCTGGACCCGTCGCACGTGAAGTCGCACTTCCGCCTCGCCAAGGGGCTCATGGACCTCAAGCGCGCACGGGAGGCGCTTGAGTGCTTGCTCTACTTCAAGGTGAGCTCAATGCACTATAAGTCTGTGGTCGATATATAAGGTCGATGGGTTAGTTTTGAACGTGATCAAATCGTGCCAAAACGTTAGTTTGACGAACGAAACAACCAATGCAGTTAAAGTTGCATTTTAGTCTAACAGTACGCCATGCAATGATGGAGGTTCGGGACGTCTAAATAAAAGAAGTTATGCTTTAAGACTGTTTGTCTATTACATAATAACTTACTTATATATTAGCCTAACCTAGGGGCGATGTGCGTCACACAATACAGCCATCTCGCCAGATTCACTTGGTTTTTCACACGCGATAGACCGAATAAATGAAAGAGTTCTCACTCATTCTTTCATTTATTCGGTCTATCGCGTGAGAATGAATGATTGAATGTAAAGGCAGGGCAACAGATACGGGAGTGTTTGTTGTAATTCTAGGTGAGGCCAGTATGACTAAGAGCAGCTATGTAACAGAAATCAAAGTTACTTTGGAATTAGGTCGATATTTAATTAGTTAACGGATGTTAAGCTAAGTTAGTTAACGGATGAATGGCAAGAGGTGGCGCAGGAGTACAAAGCTCACTTTGGGTCGATGCATCACTTTATTACTTCGTTTAAGTTTGCGGTCTGCCACTCATTATCTAAAATATACACGCTTTCTTTCTAGTTTTTTTAAACAAATGTGTACAGAACAAGTTCCCGAAGCAAGCGAAGAGCCACGCGGTGTTCCTGCTCCAGAAAGACATCAACGTCGCCCTGGAGGGAATGGACCAGCCGCATCCAGACGAAGGTACTAATTCTATTTCTGAGAAATCATCATCTGACAACCTGATCATCATCATTATCTCAGTCTGTTCTTCCGGGCTGCGTCCAAAGACATCGCTTTGGAGACCGGGGTACGCTTGGACCATGATCCAGGATTTGATTTGTCTAGTAATACAATGAAGCGATTGCCGTGTGACTTTCTCAACTCTTATACAAGGGTACCAAATCAACTAAATCATGGTTACAGTCCGATCACGTTCTGAAGGCACTTCAGTGACATTGACAGGGGGTGTTTTATAACACTTTTTTCTTTGGATACATGTCAAAGCAGCATTATACTCTGTCAATGCTGTTTTGACATTTTTGTTTAAGTCGTGAAAATAATTGATGCCGCCACTGTCGCTTGCTTCATAAGGTATAGTAACCCCATTGTTTATAAAACATGAGAACTACGAGGGGTGGCTGAAAACTAATCTACCTAAGCATGAAAGAAAAGTTATAAATGGATGATTTATTTTTTATTTTTCTATGTAATCCCCTGCAACTGAAATGCATTTGTGACATTTGTCAATTAGTGACATTAGACCATTAAACAAATATGTTTTGTCTTGGGTGTCAAAATGGCCGTTTACCGCCTCCTTCATCTCTTCATCTGTTGAAAATCTGCGACCTCTCAAATTTTTCTTAAAATTTTTGAATAGGAAATAGTCACAAAGGGCTAAATCTGGACTATAAGGTTGGTGCTTGATCTCTGCGAAGCCATTTTGATTCAGGGATGACCGCGCCGTGAAGGCCGTGTGCACGGGCGCATTGTCATGCAAAATCAAAACTCCTTTACTGAGTTTGCCTCCTGTTTTTTCTTTTATTTCTTTACGAAGCTGGTCGAGTAATCTTGCATAGTATTCAGCATTCATTGTTGTTTTTTTTTTCAAATAATCTATCACTAAAATCCCCTCGACATCCCAAAATATTGTTGCCATTAGTTTGCCTGCTGACGGCCGGACCTTAAATTTCCTTGGTTGCTTTTCACCTTTAAATTTCCATTGCATTGACTCTTGTTTACTTTCGGGATCCCACTGGTGAATCTAAGTTTCATCACATGTCACTATTTGCGAAATAGTTTCTTCTTCCCTGTCCTTCACTAACTCTAAAAATGCTTGACTACACTCCACACGCCTTTGCTTATCAAACGGCGTCAACATTCTAGGCACCCAACGCGCTGATCTTGGACATCCCCAAATATCCATGAATTATTTCATGAACTCTTTCCTTACTAATGCCGACATCTCTAGCTACCTCCCACTGCTTGATTCGTCGATCAGCCAATGTTAGTTGTTTCACTTTTTCAACGTTTTCTGTAGTCACCGCAGAAATTGACCTTCCGCTACAAGGATCGTCTTCCAAGCTCTCACGGCCATGTTTAAACTGTTTCGACCAAAACTTTATAATGTATTCCGAAGAACATGAGCGTAGGAACACCTTTAACATGCGCTCCCTAATCTGGGTAGGCGTATTCCCTTCCCGATTGAGAAACTTAATCATATCGCGATGCTAAAATTTGATCATTTTGTTATTTTCTTCCGACATGATGAACACAACACCGCGCCAAATATTTTTACTAAAGGAATTAACAAGGCACATAAAATATTGCGGCCAGTCCCATTTTCAAAACTTTCTTTAACAAAGTAGATCTTATATCAGCCACCCCTCGTACTTTTTTTTAATATGGCTCTACCCGAAGATAATTTGCCAATGTCAAGTAACTTATTCAGAATAAGTAGGTAGTCGACAGTCGAAGACAGCTAAAGTCACAGTCACTCAATAAAACGCCGGTGTTTTTACGTTTTATCGACCTACGGATTCAGCGGATATCACTCCAAAAGCAATCGCGGGTTTTAAGATTATCAGGTCCAAGCAACTCACTCGACACACAATAGCAGTGTTAAAAACGATACAATTCAACGATTCTTATTATTAGGATCACTTTTCGGCACTTCACTGCACAAATAAACACCGAATTTGTATACTAAAACCAATAGACACTAATTTTAAACCTTTGAATTGCATCATCCCACGCGGCTTGTTTTAGCCATACCCGCCGAATCATTTATCCATGTGAACTACATTAGTTACTCAAAACTCCGGTGTCACGACTTTCTTGGCATAATGCGTCAAGTTTCTGCGAGTTCCGATTTTTGTCACGTGCCAAATAGCCGAGGGGACACGTTTCAGAAACTTGTACCAGTCGTGTAGGTTTCTCACGATGTTGCTAACGGTAGAAATAGTGTAACTTTGATGGTCGGACGGATGCGTAACACGATAGTAAAAAGCATAGCTACCTGTTACTTTTATTTTAATGGCCTAAAATAGGCGCCATGATTCATAATCAAAATTGGGATGTGAAACAGTCACAACTTACATCCAATGATGAAAAAATCCCCAAATATATGATCAATAAAAAAAAAATATTGTCATACACTGACATTTTGTTGATGACGTCTGTCAGCTGTCTATTTTGACATTACAAACAATGGTTATGTCATGATGACGAGTGAAACCTGACAGAAGTTGTCATTTGTAAATTGTAGTTTGATTTTTTTCCCTTGACATTATTTTGTATGCTTGATTCGGAGTAATATTTTTAAATTGTTTTCAGATTTGTACCACTGAATCATACGTTGATTGTTTTTCTTTTTTGTATTTTATCTATAATCAGTAATGTATGGTCTTTACCGCACATATGTATCATCAGCATTTTTACATAATGCATAATTTTTTCATGCCATGATATCAGTATGGTATATGAAGTACTGAACTCTAACAGCAATTAATCAATCAATAAATATCACAGTGACCGACCTATCATTTTCTCCAACTTCATCATCACCAAGCAACTTCTAAAGATCGTACAGTCAGCTTGTTCAAGTAGATTTTTCTTGATTTTTTAAAATACTGGAAAATTATACTAATCAGTAATCGAACATCTTTTTTGGGTTTGTATCAAATACCTACCTATCTGTACCTACTTTCATTTGTGATTGTTTTATGTGTGTTGCTGTTGGTATACCTTATACACTCTCCAGCAACCAAATCGACTCAGGACCTAATTTTCATACAATTATATTCACATCAGAAGCTCAATTATATTCACTATATATATGAAAGTATATGTGCTTTAGTGATAATTTTAATGTAAATTGATGTCAAAAATGTTCTTCTTTTAGTTAATCGTTTAGCAAGCCTCCAGGAAGATGCCAATTTTCTTAATTGAGCAAGTTGTCTTGTCAAGGTGTCTTCCTCCACGCAATATTATGGGATATGAAAATGAACCACAATTTCTTTTTTTTTTAGAAATCAGCACGTTTTTGTAATCTGCTAAAATAATTAACTGAAATTTGAACACTTGAAATCGATTTACAATAAAATGATCACTAGAGAATATTTATAGGCCTTTGGAATTAGTAGGTGTGTATGAAAATTATGTCCATTTGTTTCGATTTCCTTGCTCGCTACTGTATAAATAAATATATTTAATAACAAAAAAAAGCTGGTTTTTTATTATTTTCCTTGACACATATCGATAGAAAAGAAATTAAAATCGCCAGTATCGATGGTACCGATAGGCAACACTAGTTTGTAGGCGTGCGTACAGTTCCAGAGGCGGCGGAGTCGTGCGACGACATGCACAACACTAGCGTGCTCGAGCGCCAGCTGCGGGCGACCGCGCTGGACTACTCGCAGCGCTTCCTCGGCCACTGCAACACCACCACTGATATCAAGGAGGCCAACTTTCTGGGCCCGGAGGCAAACTACATCGCGGCTGGGTGAGTCTCATCACATCTTAACCTGTCATTTTCCAATTGCGTCTGTCCGTCTCGCTCTAGAGGGCTTAATTTAAAGCAGACGTCACGACCGAATCGGGGTTACCCACTCTTCCACCCGCGCTGTGTGTATCCTTTGTTTGGGTATCGACAGTGTTAGCGCCAAAATTTAAATGTAGTGAACGCGGTGACAGAATCGGCTCATAGAGAATGAACGTTTAGAACGCATCCTTTCCTGTTTCCGTATCCTTCCGCACCCCTCCCGCACCCCACACGCTCTCTCGCTACCATCCGATCAACGTGCACGCAACCTCGCTCCCGACTTGTGATATCCAAACATTTTGTGCTGTGACTGTGAAATACGTTGTGCATCGAGTCCTGGACATCCTCATCATACCCGTAAGTTCCCTATGCGTTTACTAACAGACAGGTATATTCTAGTTAGCTACGGGACGGCTTTAAATTAAGCCACCAGGGTCCACTTTCCTGCTACATCTCCTTCACATTGCACAAACGCAACTCGGCGTGGGTCTGCGTGAGATAGAGACAGGCTATACGAATCTTTTGCGGGAGAGAAACGATACGATAACTCTTCGATATCAATGTCAGCTGGAGCCGACCTGTTTCTATATATCTTGTGACATTTATAATGTGTACGAGGAGACTCGATATTTTAAATAATTGTAAATCAATCGATATTTTAAATAACGCCCTGTTGGTCTAGTGGTTTAAGCACCGGGCCGTGATCTCGGGGTCCTGGGTTCGTTTCCCGGGTTGAGCGAAAAGTAAGTTGCGAATTTTTCGAACATAGCTCGGGTTTGTTATCACCAATCCGCATTTGGCAAGCGTGGTGATTAAGTCTAATCCCATCATTGTAGCGATAACTTGAATTCTATAATGGAGGCCTTTGCCCTGCAGTGGGACAGTTTATAGGCTGATACTAGCTAAAGCAATCATAAAAAGTTTAGCCACGCGTAAAAAATACCTAGCGATGACGTCACACTTTTAAATTCGAGCGTTTTCGGTCATATTCAGAAGTTGTGGTATCTCGCAAAGATATCAATTTTTTTTAGTTTAGTGTCTATAATTATTTTAGTAAATCTTTCAATAACATATCAAATAAGAAACCATCATCATGCTTATTATGTCAACCTACTAATTATGTATTAATTTATTTATCTCTACTTTTTTGGTTTAAAAGTATTGGAAATCATATTTCTTAATTTTTTCGTCAGTTCCGACGATGGCAGTCTGTTCATCTGGTGCCGGAAGTCGGGCAACATCGTGCGCTGTCTACGCGGCGACGAGTCCATCGTCAACTGCGTCCAGATGCACCCCAGCATGTTCCTGCTGGCCTCCAGCGGGATAGAGGCCGTGGTCCGCCTGTGGAGCCCTAGGCCCGAGGTAATACTCGCTGACGTCTGAAGTACAGAATCAGTGTCAGAATCTGTTTCGTATAAAGCGCCCTCTAGGTTGTGGTTTTGCTTCATGCGGGCAACACTAGCTCCGCGTCGTGTTTTACATCACTTCTGTCATGGCGAACGGGCTTGTTTTTGGAAAATATTTTGTAAGAGGTGAATAGTGAAATTAATGCTGGAACTCCAATTCTGCGCAACTACCAGCAGATCGGAATATCTGGGATGGATGGAGAATGACCGGGGCTTGCGCAAGTTTAGGGGCTTCGTCTGAGGGTATCCATTATTTCTATTAATATCATATGGAAGAGATCGCTCATAGTGATAAGGCCGCCTTCGTTGTACATATCCTGTAATATCTAGTTTTAAGTTTTCATACTTTATTTTGAGTGCAATAAAAGTATATTCATTTATTCATTCATTCATTCATTCATTCATATTCGGACACCTCTACTTAAATAAATAAAGTACAAGTCTTCTACTGCGCGTACTTAATAATAATTTGTGAAACTTTTGGTTGACAAAAGTTGAGAATCCCAAAGAGAATCCGAGCACCTCTAGATTTTAAAATGTATGTGCGTATTTCTAGCATTGAGTAATGCGGTGAGGGAAAACATTATGTGGAAACCTGTACGTTTCGGATAGTTAGCGAAACGTACCGTACGAACTTTGCAAAGGTGGCCGCTTCATTGTAATTCCCAAATTCTGAATTACAGTTAACGAGTACCCAGGGCTCCAAAGCGACAGCTTTGGACGCAACCAAGAATTACATAGTAAGATAAAGCTGACTTAAGAGGACTGCGGGCAATGACTGGATAATGGAAGTATGCGATAGAAATCTATGACGCAGCATGACTGAGGCCTGAGTCCAGCAGTAGAGAGACTTGATGGATTGTTAATAATTGATATTTTTTTCCAGGACGGTAGCGAAGAATCCCGCGTAGTACAAGACTCGAGCGCCGCCGCGCTGTCCAACCAGCAGCGCATGCGCTCCGACCCGTTCGAGGCCATGCTGCTCAACATCAGCTTCGCCGGGGGACCCGACCGCGACCTGCACTCGCCGCACTGCCGGACCACGTACGTACCCACCGGCGACCGCCTGGTGACACCCGGCGACCACAACCAGCAGACTGTTCGAGGCCATGCTGCTCAACATCAGCTTCGCCGGGGGACCCGACCGCGACCTGCACTCGCCGCACTGCCGGACCACGTACGTACCCACCGGCGACCGCCTGGTGACACCCGGCGACCACAACCAGCAGACTGTTCGAGGCCATGCTGCTCAACATCAGCTTCGCCGGGGGACCCGACCGCGACCTGCACTCGCCGCACTGCCGGACCACGTACGTACCCACCGGCGACCGCCTGGTGACACCCGGCGACCACAACCAGCAGACTGTTCGAGGCCATGCTGCTCAACATCAGCTTCGCCGGGGGACCCGACCGCGACCTGCACTCGCCGCACTGCCGGACCACGTACGTACCCACCGGCGACCGCCTGGTGACACCCGGCGACCACAACCAGCAGACTGTTCGAGGCCATGCTGCTCAACATCAGCTTCACACTAACACAACCAGTAGCTGTCGGACCACATGCTGTCCGCATTTAGTTTTTTTTTCTTATGTTTTTGACTCGCAAACAAATTTTATTAAGGTGAAGGGTAGGCCACAATAACGACGTCAATCGATTTTAATTTTTAGCTACTAAACCGGATCTATTTTAAACAATTTCGGGGTTACAACCTCTCGGCAAACACTTATACTATTTATTAAATAACTATGCACAAATGTTGGGTCCGTTTTTGTACGCGAGAAATTGATTCACGCCAAAAGTGGCCGCTTTTGGCGTGAATCAATTTCTCGCGTACGCGTTGGTTACCCAACATTGTTATTTGATAAATAGTATAAAACATATACTACTTAAACAGTAATCCAGAGAAGGAAAACTCTGCATTTATATCAAAACCCTCGCCAACCCGTCTGCCAAGCGTGGTGAGTATGGCAATTCACCCCTCATGTGATTGAGGGAGGCCCGTGCCCCAGCAGTGGGGACTTAAATGGGCTGACGATGACGATGATGATAATTATGTTTTCCAAGAGGTTGTAACCCCGGAATTGTTTAAAATAGATCCGGTTTAGTAGCTAAAAATTAAAATCGATTGGCGTCACTAGTGTGCCCTACCCGTCACCTTAAAACTGTACTTATCAATTAGTATACCTAAATAATATAAAGTAGCAAAACTAATTAATAATGTACACCTTATAACACTTTACGTGCATTTAAGACATGGTACTAGTAAGATTCCGCTGACCGCAGATTATAACAGTTGGGTAACACCATAATTATATTAATTTGCTCTATAGGCCAGGTCAGGCCATTAGGCCTGATCACTATGTTGCCACCAAGTCGTTAACAAGTATTTACGTATGGAAAATTCGCTAGATGGCGTACTTTCAGACTTACGCCCAACTTCTACGAGATTGATTGAAACTCAGTGTTACAGTTCTCCATCTGGCGGGATTATTTTGTCGACTTATTTTTTTTTATATAGGTGATAACTGTGTTAATAGTTAATTTATTTTAACATGTTAATTTAATGGTTATGACTTTTAACGTCGAGCACTATTCCTAACGGTCTTTTTGTTTAGGAAGTGCAATAAATGTAGTTTTATTAAAAATGTAAATTAACGTTCATAAATGTTTTTTTTTCTCAGGTAAGGGACGGCAGAATACGAGGCGTCGCGCGACTATAATGATTCCCTATAATAATCATCACATCAGTCATTTGTAAATATACTAGTATACAATAATAGTTAGTCCTTATTCATAAACAGTTAGGCACTATTATAGCACAGCATAAATTGTGGTATCAATTAACAAAGCTTCAATGAATTAACTGTACAGTAAAAAAAAAATACTTAGAAAATGTACTGAATATTTATCTTTTAGTGTTTTGAATATGTTTATGCAGGTACTATTAAAATTGACTTGAAGAATGAAGTTATAGGGAAAACAATAAATCAAAAAACCTAGTCTAAACTCAGGGCATAACATAATATTCCATTATAATAGGGGCTATCTATATATACAATGTGTTTGGTTATTTTTAAACGTGATCTCTCAAAATGTCAATTTGATAACCAATGCTGTTGAAGTTGGAACTCAGTCCATCAGTACGCCATCTAGCGGATTTTTCACACGCAATAGCCCCCATTGAAACTTATTATGTTGAAAACTAGATGCGTAATTTTATTCTCAAAATATTTAACTTTGACAACTTTGTCATTGTTGATTCGATGACAATATTGATTGACAGCTAATTCTCCTTTGTTACAATTTTTTTTCCGTTACAAGAGATTAGTTCCTTATGGTTTCCGCAACATGGCGTCGTTTTTAATGTCGCTACTGTTCAGACCATAATACCGTATGTAGTTAATAGACTAGAATCATTTTGATAATATGCATTTAAAATGTTCTTAGATGATTTAATATTTTTAATATTATATTCTTGGAAATAAATGTAATAAAAGCGTATTCTATTAGCGTAATTTGTGACCTAAAACTGCTACAAAGTGCCTAGTTGTTTATGTATAGGGTTTATAAATATCGTTATCATTATTATTATTTCCGTTGGAAAAATATGTATTTTTTGTTTTCTTCTGTTCGTGTGCAAGTAATAGGATGGTGCCAAGGTTTTTTTTATTATTTGAAATGTTTAACAAATATCGTTTATAACGTTGGGTCATCGATCTTGGATTTGGGTCCAGTTTGACGCTGGGTGTTCTGATTAGCCAATATGATGATGCATCGTACAAGGTAGTTAACTCTAGGCCAAGCAGCTGATAATATGCCTGGCTAATATTATAATAATACCGAGTCAACCATAGTGTTACCAGACGAGTAAATATTACAACGATGTATAAACAGTAAAATGTGTTATTAAGACACACAGATGAGAGATTTTTGTCAGAATTTGTCAAGTTAAAAACTGTTGAAAAGTGTACTTTTAATCCAGTCTTTAACGTAGGACTAAGTACTGTGTACTAACAGTACAATATATAAACTGCTGTCGAGTGTGGTCTCTGTTTTGCGCTGGTTCTAAATCTCTGTATGCAGGTTCTATAACTGCAGTGTGTATCGGTAATCAGTTACATCCATTTAAGCACTTTTTCTACTAACCATTCTTAGCTTCTTTTGTTCTATGGCTTTTGGAAATGCACATCAAAATTTTTTACCTTTTTTACAATATAAAGGCGGTCATGTGACTTTGTGGTAGTGGGTAGTATGTTTTTCGACGAATTTTTAATAGTCATTGAGACGATTGGTTGGTGGAAGTGCTGCTTGAAGGAATGTAACTGTTTGCCGATTCATTCTGTATGTAATTGTAATTATGTACATATTTACTCGTGTGGTTTTTGTTATATAAACTGTTAGCGTATATTAATATTTAAGTAATTTATAATTTTGGGGCAATTCGACGCTGTCTCAGGACTGCCTCTAATAATTTATGAATCAAATTATAACGGAAATAATACACGAAAATGCCTTAATGATGTCAGTAGTGTCCGGATAAATTTCGAACGCCTTGTATATTATTATCTTGAAATAAGGAATTCGATTCTCGATATAACTACAATATTTAAGATACGCATATTCGATTAAAAAGGGTTGTACTTTGATAATCGCTTTCGCTAAAAACTCAAATTTAGGAATGTCGGTTTGATATCGGTATTCTATTCCCTGATAAATAGGAAAAAAATAAACGGAGATTGAGAATATTTTAAGTAACTATTACAGGAGTGTTATTATTTCCAAAATGCTTAATTTTGAAGAAAATTGCCTACAACATTAAACATCGTAGGTAATGTATTTTTCCATATCAATATCGTCGCTCAGTCACTTTTATGGGTAGTGTAGACATTCCCCCCATTGTCTACACTACCCACAAAAGTTTAACTATAGCTCTACCGCCACAAAGTCGACCTCCGAGTCGAGTCCCATGGTTCGCGGGACATGGGAGCGCAGAGTGCGCTCGACCGATCCAAAAAGTTTATATTCTTTTTGGGCCAATCAATCAGTCGGATGTCGACCGTCGCCGTCACAGACCAATAAGAATGACGTTCGTAGTTAATATCGTGCGACTGTGCGAGCCCCAAAGAGACCACTTTTTCGAGTGTTCAAGCACACTCCGTCCCCCGCTGATTGGCTCAAAGAGAAAATAAACTTTTTCGATTGGTCAAGCGCGATCCACCCCTTCGCGTCCCACAGACCATGTGAAGGTCGACTTTGTGGCGGTAAGGTTATAGCTTCCCGAGCAGCTCCGAATAGTTACAATGCAGAACAAACTTTTTATCTTACGAACGAACTTTGAATCTGTCAAGTTGAGCGGAACTATTGTTGGCATTACATTCAATTGACGGGACTGAAAAAAAGTGAAGTTATAATTTTAGTTAACTTAATTAAAATACTGAGACTTTTTGATATTATCCCCGGTGCGGGCCTCATCTGTACTGTATAGGCTCATTATTATAAGTCCTAATAATATTGATGAACACCATTGAATAACGCAATAACTACATGTAATATAGATAAAAACGCACAAGAATATTGTTTCCTATGCTGTGGTTTAATACGAGATTTCTCTGTATATTAAAATGCCTTATAAAACATGCTCATAACACGGTTAGTTAAAAATTATAATAGAAATTGGTTAGATTAGCTATGAAGTTATAAACTTATTAAAAAAATATAATATACCGTAACACCGTCATAATATTAGCATAGTGTATAAGAAATCAATGGGTTAATCTTTATTATGATTACATTTAAAAGTAATTAAGGTCTTTATTGGATACGATATATGGCGCAATTTACTGTCAGGACAAACTTCCATGGCATTGGTTGTTTCCTACGTACCATTGTACTGACTGACCGGATGGCGCAATTGGTAGTGACCCTGCCTCTTACGCCAAAGGTCGTGGGTTCGATCCCCACCCTGGACAAACATTCGTGCGATGAACACTTGTGTTTGTTCGGTGTCTGGGTGTATATATGTATTTAAGTATATATTTGTGTTCCTCTGTTGTCTGATATCTGTAACACAAGTGCTTAAGCTACTTAGTACGGAATCAGGTCAACGTATGAGATGTTGTGAGAATTATTGTTATTTTGAATAATAATAAATATTCACGACCAGTGTATCCTACCAGTGCTCACTTATGGAGCTGAGACTTGGGTTCTTACTAAGGATATTCTTCACAAACTTCAGGTTACTCAAAGGGCAATTGAGTGGACGCTGGTAGGAGTAAAACTCAAGGATCGTTAAAGAAATGAGTGGGTCAGAGAGTAGAGCAAAGTAAGCGACGTTGCGAAACGGATCTTGAAGTTGAAGTGGGAGTGGGCTGGTCATGTCGTCCGAAAACACGGCTCGTGGTGCAAGGCAGTGGTAGAGTTGAGACCGTGGGGAGAGAGAAACGTTCAAGACGAAGACCCCAAATGCGTTGGTGTGACGACATCCCAGCCAAAGATCAATGAAAATGGCATAAAGTGAGGCCTACACCCTAGAGGTTGAAAATGTCTAAAGAAGAAGATAAGAAGAATTTGTAAGTGTGCGTACAAAATTTATGACACTTCCAAAAATGTCGTCGACTTACTTACGTATTCAAAGTTCAGTTGGTACAATATGCACCCGGTACGCTCCGTCACCAACATGCGAATTTTTAAAGTATTTATTTACTTTGACATGTAAAAAAAATCTTACACTAATGTGAGAATTTCTAACGCAACTTTAGTTCCGAGATTTTTTTTCGAATATAGACTACACTCAGGAAAATCTGTGCATTAGGCTTTTTTCATATAAACAAGCTTGCTTTAATGTCTCATTATATGGGAAAATATTTGCGTCTCTCCTATTATTTTTAGGTCAATCAAGATACCAAACGCCTAATAAATAAAATCACATTTAAAAAGTTGTTAAAATATGCAAAAATTTTTCAAAAAGGAAGAACCATAAGTTTAAAGTCATGCTCCATATAACGTTATACGGGGCGTACAGTTCGGTTCATTTATACAATTTTCGAAAATGTGAGTTTATTTATTGGGTGTTTGCCCTCTTCATTGACGTTAAACTCATGGGAGAGACGCAAATAGTTTCTCATATATAAGACGTTAAAGTAAGCGCGTTTGTATGAAAAAAACTCACTGTCCCGATTTTCCTGCCGCTGAGGTGGTTTATTCCCGCTGTCCACCTTCTGCTTGTCCACCCCGGGTGGACAGTGAAACAATTATTAAAACAATTCCCGCTGTCCAGTCCCTCTTTCAACCAAGAAGGGGTGGACAGCGGGATTTTTTTTAACAGTTGTTTCACTGTCCACCCGGGGTGGACAAGCAGAGGGTGGACAGCGGGAATAAACCGCTGAGGTTAGATAACGAGCTATATATGGCAAGAGCCATAAAGAAAAATGGAACGAGTTCAACTTTTTAGTTCCTTGTCATAATATATATCTTACTTATACTTTCTTACGCTGAAGATGACAAAGGAGCATTCCTTTACACCTTTTTGGAGTCGATTGTACTGTCAAGTTAGAAAATAATATTTAAAGACAATTAAAAAAACTCTAAACCTGTAAACTCGTGTGAACTGAAATGATATATGAAACATAAATATAAGATGATAGCTTGAACAATAGTGCCCTTACTCGTTAGTTGATAAGAACGTACATTTATACATATCCAGTGTAATCAATAATACTTCCATGAACGATCCAATTGAATAAATTAAACTATTTCCATACTTAATTGTAAGTTTAGCATTGAGTAATAAAGCAATATGATTTGTTCTGTAGGCAAGGCAGTTAAGTTGTTTCTTACCCGCTGGGTAGAGGGGGAGAAAAAATACGCTCGACATATGCATAATATCCCCCTATCTATAAATCAACTCAAATGCTTCTCAACTTTGAGAGGAGCTCAATCATCATGATTTCTCTTTCTAATAGCCACGCCCTTTACGAACTATATAAAGCTTTAAAGGAGACGAAGAGCTTTATTTTAGCCTCCTTCAAGGTCAAACTATCTTTTAGTTATGCTAGAGGCGACAAACGAGCAAACGGGGCACCTGACGGTTTGTAATCAACGTCCATGAACATCTGCAAAATCCGAGAGATCGCTAATGCGTTGCCGGCCCTTTTAAAAAGGAGTACGCTCTCCTCTTGAAGGTCCTTAAGTCGTAGTTGTCGGGAAATACTCCTGTAGAACGGTTGTCGGCCAAACCGTTCTACAGTACTATCTTCAAAACTTGAGAATTAACCACCACCCAATATGGTCAGTCGCTGATAGATCTTATCTAAGTATGTTGAAGACATGCAAAGGTAAACTTTCAGCTTTTATAAAAATTAAACGACAAAAGTCTGGCCGTCGGGGGCTCTTGGTCTATAAGACAGTGACAACATATTTGTCAGCAGCTTTCAAAGATAAAAAGCGTTTGAGTGTCTGTTTTCATTGAAAACTAAGTTTTCCGGTAAATCCTCGCTAATTGTCAATATTATTATAGAATATATTGCTGTGTAACCGTAGCTAGATTGTACGGTACGTGCCTGGAGCATAAAGGTGTTAAAAGACCAATTGATCGATCGTGGATCAATAATGGAATCGATAAGTCAACATCGATCAATAGTTTCTACGATGGTCTGATCTGATAACACCATACAGGATGTATCTGTGAACATTTACATCCCTTTAACTACATGTTCTACCAACTATTCTTAACAATATTAAATTTGTTCTATGACTTTTGTAGGTAATCATTAAAAAAAGAACTTTTCAAAAAAAAATGTCAAATTTCGAGAAGTCTTTTCATTTTTTGGTGCTTGACCACAATCGCACCAGATGGAAAGCGAGGATGAGATCTAGGATGATACGGGTTTGCTTAAAACATGCCTGTTTACTCTTGCCTTACAGATGTCAAAATTATAGTGGTCCGGAAAAACAGACCTCGGCAGGGAGGTCCATTCCTTCTGTTATAGAACAAAATGTTAGTGTAATGTTGTTTAGAATAACCATTCACACACACACACACACACAGAACACATGGTTAAAGGGATCTAAATGATCACAAATACACCCTGTATATAAGGTCTATTGACATCATTAAGGTTTTAATACTATATTTTATACAATCGAGGCTAGTGTCGATACTCGTCGCACTATGTATTTAATTGTAACGCGGCTTGTAAATTAGGCAGATCATGAAATGCCTAGGCAGATTGCAAATAACATGTCATGCAATCTTGATGATTTAGATGACTATGGATTGTGATATTTTAGTCTTATGATGTCCATTGTTTTGTAAAATAAATAGACTTTAATAATACATGTTTTTTTTTATTTTCTGTACACTACAGACTGACCAAGATCAGAAGGCACTTCAGTGACATCGACATGGGGGCGCTGTACAATATGGTTTCTATGGGAAAATGTCAAAAGCACTGATACTTGTAAAGGAAATAGTGTTAGTTGCGACTTTTGCCGCGTGCCAAACAACTGTGATCGGACTGTAGTCGCCCCACGGTTATTCTTACGTAACAAAAGTCAAAACTCATGCTGTTTTAACATTTTTCCATAAAAACTGTTGTACAACGCCCTCCTGTGTGATTGAAGTGCTTTCTGATCGTGGTCGCACTACACAGTCCGCTAAATGTTGCTTGATTAGAATTTGATTGGTGTTACAGAAAAATGATCAATAGTATGTAATAAAAATCTATGGAATTACAAGTCCGATCACGGTTTTTTGGTACAAAAGTCGGAATTAATGCTGTTTTTGGACATTTTTGCATAGAAAAAACGTTTTACAACGCCCCCCTGTTAATGTCACTGAAGTGCCTTCTGTTCTTGGTCGGTTTGTAAATGCTAAGCCTAATATTTAGGTATTGAATTCATAGTGATTGAATTAAAGATCAAGTGACAGCTGCCATTGTAACCAAGGTTTATCTCACGGAGTATGGAATAGTTTTTCATCAAACAGAGAACACAATGAAATGGCTGTGCATAGGTGAGGTAAAACCCACTGAGCAAGTAATCAATTTAAAACTTTTTTAATAGACTTGCAAAAAACTGAAATACAAAACCGCTTAAATGGCTTGGCAGTGGTAGGAAAGTCATAATATTGAGCTTAATCATGTTTTTAATATATGTCTATTATTGTTATGTTTTATTTACAAATTAATTTATATAAATATCACACACTTTAATTATTTTAATAATTTTGTTAAACACCTTTACCTACCATTATATATATATTATCAAATTATATTTATACAATTCACATACCTACCTACTGTTTACTTTTTAGAATATGTTTGTGATAGGATTGCAGCGCGTCTGGGGCGTTGCACGCGCTTAAGCTTTCGGGTGGTTGCTGAAAATCAGCTGTTTGCTTTTGTTTTTTTTTTCTACATTATAGCGGACAAACGAGCAGACGGCACACCTGATGGAAAGTGATCACCGCCGCCCATGGACATCTGCAACACCTGAGGTATCACATATGTGTTGCCGACTCTTAAGAAAGGTGTAAACCCTTTTCTTGAAGCTCACCAGGTCGTATCTGTTCGGAAACACCACAGATGACAGCTGGTTCCACAGTTGTTGCTTATGCCTTAGCAAAACATCGCTGAGCTATCACCCTTTCGCATTGCTGTGACACATATGATCCGTACGTTTGCATACTTTTAATGTTTGTTGAAGTTTCTATTTTTTATTATTATTTTTTGTAAACATTTTTTTTGTCTCAAAATGGTTGTTTAAAACATTTTGGTGTTCATACTGGACTCACGGACCTAGGCCAAGTGAGCCGCAGCTTCTGTTATTGTGTTCATATGATTTGCATCGTCCTGCAGAAACTTACGAACAATACGACACGTGTTCAGGATAGCGGCCTTTTGCATTGTCATGTATATATTTTCGGGTACATCGAGCATTCGTAAGGCAGTCAGAAGGTGTTTTGGAATTACACCAGTGCTAGACAACACCAACGGCAAGATGTACACTTTATTCATATTCCAGATTTTAATTATCTCCTCTTTTATTTTTTAATTATTATTGTGTTTTTTTCTTTGCATTTGTATTAATTGTACCTTATTTTTAATTTTGTTTTTTTTCCCTTGTATTTATGTGTGTCAACTTAAATGCGAATAAATGTGTTATCTATCTATCTATCTAATCACTGTAAAACCATCAGGTGAGAGAATTTTTGTAATCTGCCCAGGCATACTGTGGTTTGCTTGATTCGTTTAAGTGCATTTAGCATTATGAAAATATCCTCATGCCTAACTAATCGTAAGATTGTTTCAAGAACTTCCGCGAGCGACGCCAATAGATTTTAATTTTTAGATGCGGTTTAGTAGTACCTAATTAAAATCGACTGGCGTCACTAGTGTGCCCTACCCGTCACCTTAACCAACACGTTAGCATATTTTTAGGTAATAAAGAACAACCCAAGTTGCCTACATACAGAAAGCATATCGAATGCTTGGGACACGATAACTTTTCGATTTAAAATAACCTATGGGCGTAAGCGATTTGCAAAGATTTTGCGAAGTTATAGGTACGGTACAGATAATAAAAAGGTTCGTCACCTTAAGGTAAATTTTCGCTTGCACGGCAAGAATCAGTTATACCAACATACCGTTTTAAAAAGATCTGTCGACCTTCTTTTTTTTTAAATCAAAAGGAATCAATGTTGCTACAAGCAAATCTGAACTTTCTGATCTAACAGTTAAGCATAATTTCCTGTGCAACAGGCATTACTCTGATAAATTTACGAAAGATAATAAGTGCTCATAGCATGTCAGACGAATCAATTTGAAATCTGACGAACCTTTTCGTTCTTTGAATACAATAATTATGTACCTACCTTTAAATTCCGTAGGGTCGGACGGTAAAACTAGTATATTTAAACTATGAATTAATGAACAGCCTTATTCGTAGTACAGTGATATTTTTTAGGTCAGAGAAGCTGTTTTAAATTTGTGGCGGACTGTAAAATGTAAAATAGGTAAATAATTAAAAATATTTTGTATCACAGGTTCGAAGATCTAATAATGGCGATTATTTTAACCAAATAAAAAAGCATATTTAGTTATAACCTTCCATACTTGATAGAACAGGATACTAAATACTTCTTATTTTAATCGTGCCTTTTTTTCTTACTAAGGCGTCCAGTCCAGTCCCATATCGACATTTGTCACTGTTATATTATGTTCAGTTTAAAACACAACCCTGTAGGTGTACGGTGAGCATCAAAAGTAGGTAAACACGAGTCGAGGTTAACCATGTGTAACATGTAACCAAATGTGGGACAGCCACGCTTTGGCATGAATGGGCCGGCTCGACCGAAGTGATACCACTGCCTCACAGAAGACCGGCGTGAAGCAGTGCCTGCGCTGTTTCGCCGTGTGAGTGAGGTTAATGGGGGAAGGGGAAAAGGTTGGCAGCGCACTTGTGACTCTACTGGTGTTGCATGGGCGGCGGAATTGCTTGCCATCAGGTGATCCGTCTGCTCGTCTGCCACCTCTCATATAAAAAAAAAACATGTCGAAGTGTTTTATTTACGTACTCCTTAGAAACTGACTATAATAGGCAGAACATTTACTTTGACATGGTACTAAAGTGTTAAGCTGCTTTTGAGGCTGACCGTACCGACTTCCGCGAGTCTCGTCATGCTCACGGTCTTGTCAATATTAGATACTAACCACCTTATAATAAATCGCGATCTATAGTTGTTACCGTGCTAAAGCTCATGTCATCCTATTCCAACACGCAATGTTAAAAGGGGCTGGCATGAATTTTATCCCTAGTTCACGATATGTAATAAGGGGGTAAATGCTGTGAAATTCTGTAAAAAATTAAAGTTTTTAGGATTTCTATTCTTTTAGTGATAAAATTTACTATAATGTTAGATGAGACACGAAACTGTTACTATGATTCTGTCAACTGTCAAAACTCTTCATATGATTCTTACCTTAATGTTGTTTGATATTAAGTTGAGAATCCTATAAAAAAAGGCATATTGTAACATGAAGTAATATAATAGTTTTTTTTATGTAACTACGACCGAATACAAGTATGATTATAAAAATAGGATTTTTTATATACCTAATATAATTATTATTGTGTAAGATCTTAAATCAGTGTATGTATACGCCTTTAAAATGGGATAAAACGTGTACAGTTTCCAATAAAAGTTAAATAAGTTTTGGGTAATCAAACATGCTCATTTGCAAGCAGTTCCCTGCTGGCAACATTTTTACACATGTCAGTTGGCTTCCAAGAAACTAGCGCCCCTAGCGGTTACATGCAGAACTTGCCGCATAAATTTTAAAGTTATCAACAATTTTACGCGAATGATTTCTGTATTGTTAAATGAAAGGGCTGGTTTCATATTTACATAATTATGTCATCCATCATCCATCTTTACTTGGTTACCAGAACTTTCTCTCAAAATTGAAAACATAATGGGTCCTGGTAATTTGTCTCAAAACGTATAGTAACTCTAAATACAGTCATTAAGCAGTAACCTTTTTGTATTTCGATAAAATATTAATCTTATTCATGTTTGTTGCCATGCTATCGACCCACTTTGGCTTGAATCATACGAGTGTTGCCAGGAGTTTTTTTTTATCTTTACGTTTACTGTGACGCTCTGTAACATTGTAAAGCCTTAGAGTAATCTTATATTTATTTACGATTAATAAACGTAACTATTTTGTTGTAATAATTCTTGTGTTAATTAAATCCCTAGCTGACTGAGTCGCTACATTTATTTTAAGTCAATTTAGAGATGTTTGTGACATTAATGACGTATGCAAAATAAGCTTGAAAAATAACAAATCCTTTTTCATTTAATGCTTAAATTCATTACAATTAATTAAATACATTTTTGGCGCCATTGAGCCGTAAAAGCCCCCTTAATTTATTTGTGTTATTTATTGAAGACACACCAACAATACATGCATGAAATGAAAAAAAAATGGTATTTATTGGTATTAGTAACCTTGAAAGCTTAAAAAACCAATTATATTAGAAATTACCATACTTACTACTAAAATAGATAGAGAATAGGTAGGTACAGAACCACACGTTAGCTTACAACAATGTGTCCTCTTAATCGATATTAATTAATTGCCTACATTTGCAAGCCGTTTAAAAATATGTTTAAAGTTTATAAATTATGTTTTTTAGTGTTAGATTTGTTGGTGGTCCTATTAATAAATAAATATTGAACTAAATGTAAGTTTCTAATACAAATAAAGGTTTTGAATCTGTGAGGATTGACAGACCTTTAGCGAAGTATCTCTATCGTTAAGAGGCAACTTAAGTAGGCAGGGACTTAATACATTCCACATGTAGACTAGTTGATCCAATTCAAGCAATCTGGACATATTTACGGCAAGAGTGAATAGGCATCATCTAGGCGAACGTATTCGATCCATAGAATTACATCTATGGTTACATCCTAGAACTCATCGTCACTTGCCGTCCGGTGAGATTGTGGTCAAGCGTTGGCCTATAGTTTATAAAAAAAATCAATATTTATTTATTTTCTCTCACTAAGGTATACAATAATATGTTTTTCTAATTCACAAAGTGTGGTAGAGCCATTTAAATAACCTTGTGTGTGAGGACTGCCGCCGCTGTGATAAACTCGTTGGTATTACAGGTCTTTGGTATCACTCGTTGGTATCATAAGCTTACATTAAATTAGTCAATTTTCGTGCTTTTTATTTTTTACATTTCAAACGTATTTTATACTCGGAAGGCTCAGAACATTTACCTATATTTACTCACAGACACATACACCGCTATTTTTTTATCGTTTACACCTCGAAAACCATAACAAAATAGAATATCCACCAGGAAATAATGTATGGAACAGCTGATTTTTTTTTCGCTAAATATAGACTTCATTCACGATACCCATTATGAGGTTTTCGAGATGTAAATGATTAAAATAACGGTGTATTTGCATGCATAGATTTAACACACGCTGGTAGGTACAACCTTTGCGGATAAAGAATGGGATCAGAAATGGCGGAGCATCTATTCACTTCTCGCTCGCACATTATTTGCACTCGTGGGGTGCGAGTACAGACGCAAATAGTGTGCGAGCGAGAGGTAAATAGATGCGCCGCCATTTCTGATCCCATTCTTTATCCGCTCATGTAGTATATAATTTTTACCTTAAATTTTCTCAAAACAATATTATATTTTATTTGAATTAATAATTGTGTAACATAATTATTATAATTACAATTCAAATTAAAACAAATGAAAGAAATTAATACATATATTTGTTATCTATTTACTTTAATTAACTACGAGTATGAAGATACAAAAGGTAATCCACATAGCTAACATTAAATCAGTCATTCGTGATAGCAAAAAAAAAAACGTTTTATCTATTCTAGTAGAACTATTATATCTATTGTAAACAATCTTCTATCCACAAATTCTTTTTTCGTATCTTCCTTGATATTGCAGAACCTCGCAACTAGGAGCGGGAACTCTCCCTCCGTTGGCAGATGAGACGCCAACGGTGGTGGAGTTACCAAGCCCAGGTACGTCCGGAGAAACGGTCATCCATTCAAACAAATAGGCTCTCTGTAGACCGAAGTAGCGAAGCGAAGGTCGTGATCGATGCGTTGTCGAGTTAATCCAGTCTTGTCACCAAATTAACTTTGCCTCAAAGGTGGGGCAAAGTGTAATTTTATATAATATTGCAGTGGAATATTCCCCACTAAATAGTGCGAGTTAGATCTCAATACTCAATAGTTTATTGCTTTCCATAAGGTACAGTGAGGTGGTACTTATATAATTTATTAGAACACATTATGGACCCTGTTACTGTTAGGGCCCATAATGTGTTCTAAATGCCAGTGTGGTCCCCGGCAGAGTAGAATAGGCCACCCACACTCATACCGAGGTGTTCGTAAAAGGCGACTAAGGTAAAGCTGCTGGCATGATCATCAGCACCCAGAGAAGGAAAACTCTGCATTTATATCTAAACCCTCGCCAACCCGTCTGCCAAGCGTGGTGAGTACGGCAATTACCCCTCATGTGATTGAGGGAGGCCCGTGCCCCAGCAGTGGAGACTTAAATGGGCTGACGATGATGATGACTGTTAGGGCACAACAAAAATTAGGAGAGGAAGCGGCCTTTAGCATTAAAGTTGTTAATTCTTAATTCAATTTATATCAATTAATATATATTTTTTTAAATTTAAATAAAATTGCAACTTATGTATTTATTTTTGTTCTGTATCTTAAATTGTAAAGAAGAAATTAAAGTTATTCTGTTTGATTAGGACTAGAGAATTCCACGTCATCGAAGTTCAAGGCGAAATTCCATGGAATCACACTTTTCCCAAAGTGGGGCAAAGTGGAATAGTCCCTGCCATTATGCGCTGAAAACAACGAGTGAATTGCAAAATGTCATAGCGACGTGCTAAATATATGCGTCCGTTTCTTTTCTATTAATTTTGATGCTTCATCTTCAAGTAGATACCTAGGTAATTTATGACGTGTCCAGATCGGGTCAGCAACCTGAAATTATAAGAAACATTAAATTAATTAGATAGTCTTCTATTTCAAAACCACGTTTTATTTTATCTTCGATTCTAACATTACTGTTGATTTTATTTTATAGATGCTGTCGTAAAACTAAAGGGCAATGAATTTATTTGATTACGCCACCCTTAAAACATATCTTCTTATGTGGTGAAATTATCATTGGTTTCTCCTTAATTCTCAGAGTTTAATTTTAATCTTCACATAAAACGTTAAAATATGAAAGTTAAACGCAAATTAACATACAAATAAAAATAAAAGTTAATGCGGGTAGATAGGTGGCTAATTCCTGTAAAATAATATTTTTGCACATTAAAAAAACGAAATCGAAAGCAGTCACGTGAAAAACGAAACGCAAAATAATAAATCTTGCGGGTAGTTGTATTTTATCAAAATATTATTTACTCCGCAAATTTATAAGTGATTTACTAAATAAGTAGTTATCAGTAAAGTGAATTACTGCAATGAAATACCACAGATTAAATAGTGAGTAATATTTAGAGCAAATAACGATTTTAAGTATAGTGTACATCAATGTGTTTTTTTTATGGGGTAATTTAATGATTACATTTAAAAGTTGATCTTACAGATTTTACGATGATTTTGAAAATTGCTTTAAAATTATGCCTTTTTATAGATACTATTTCTATTTTTCGTTACTTTTCATCTTTATTGTTTTTTTCCTATTCAGGCGCGAAGTAACCTCATCATCATAGGCAATGGGCTACTGATGAACGGACGAGGGTGACTTTTCCGAGCTGGACTCAGCCTTCCTGTTCTCCAGAAAGACATGTATGCGACAGGTAAGTCCTTTAAGATAAGAGCATTTTATACAACTTATTATCCCAAAAGTGAATAGGCTGTCGCTTCGAAGCCCGGGGTACGCTTAAACCATGATAAGCCTAGTTATTACAACTACCAGACTCCAATAACATCGCAACCCTTTAACAGGGAAACCAACCAGACCAACTGAATCATGGTTACAAGTTCCAGAAACTATTCGGATCTTGCAGGTTTCGTTACCATGTTTTACGCACCTAGATTTGGAAAAATAGGGGTGCAAGCTATGGAAAGAGCTATGCTCGGAGTATCTCTGAAGGACCGCATCAGAAATGATGTAATCAGACAGAGAACCAGAGTCACCGACATAGCCCACCGAATTAGCAAACTGAAGTGGCAGTGGGCTGGTCATATTAGCCGCAGAACTGACAGCCGTTGGAGCCGTAAAGTCCTTGAGTGCAGACCGCGACTCGGTAAGCGTAGTGTAGGACGCCCTACGACAAGATGGGATGATGACATTCGAAGGCTGGCTGGTGTGGGCTGGATGAGAGTGGCCGAAAATCGGGAGCAGTGGCGTGCATTAGGGGAGACCTATGTCCAGCAGTGGACGAGTGTGGGTTGCTGATGATGATGATGATGATGAGGGGTGCAAGCTCGGATTCGAACCTAAGACCATAGGAGGCGCGTTTTTATCCACTGAGCTACCATCGCGCTGAGAATCATAAAGCGTATACCAGGGTCATTTCACTTAGAACTTTTTTCTTTAGTATGGGGAAATAGTTCAGCGGTTTTCGTTAGATGGAGCTTGTAAAAAGCAGATGTAGCTTTAAAAAGCAATCAAGCAGATGGTTCGGCGTTATTTCGGTAGATGTCAGAGAAGAACAGAGATCTAGAAGGTATTGAGAATGTTGTTATATAGGTAGCTAATAAAATTATTTCTGATATTTTATTTATTTGTCTCCCTGACTGATTCTCAAAGGAGTCCGTACTTATATAGCCGTTGAGTATTGGTCGTTTCCCTCTAGATGGCGCTAGCACTGCCTAGCCGACTGATTACTCTATGTAACTACGATCCGTAGGCACTTCGGTGATTGGACAGAAGGGCATTGTTTAATATTTTTTGTATCATAAATTATGTCAAACCCGCTGTAAAGGAACCAGAATTAGTTCCAATTGTTGCCAAGTGCCAAATAACCGTAGGACGACTGTATCTCGTTATCATTCAGCTATGGCGTCAACAGGATCGTAGACAAATGAAACGTTACCATAAACATTAGTAACACCCTAGCCCGCATGGGCACGGACGCGACCTATACGGGTGGACGCTAAAACGTTTCTGATGTTATTTTAACTATTCACTTTAATATTATCTAATTACGTGTTTATGGAAGACGGTAAAGTTAATTTCAGTAACCTTTCTTGGGTATAGTTAGAGCTATTGTTGAACACCGATAAATTAAATTAACCCCCCGCACCCACTACGCAAAGGTACTGCTAAAAGGTTAGTGTTGTTGACAACGAAATGCTTTAGGTACAGTGGCGGACACATCAAGCTATACAAAACTGTCAAATTTCTTTATTCGATTATAAACCTTATACTGTTACACATTGAGTTTGAAATCGATTGAGGAAATTTGACAGTTTTGTATAGCTTGACCTGTCCGCCACTGTACAGTTAAACGGAAAAGACGAAGCACTTGCGCGATGCAATTGCCACCCAGGGCCATCTATTGGTAACAGTTTGGCACTTAATAACCGGAGTTCGCAAAATTTAGTTGAAGTGGAGCCGGCCCACTAAATAATACTTGAGTACATACGTAAGTTAGTACATGATTTTTTAAGAATATTTTGTGGTTTCCGTTTTTAATTGTGTTATTGTAACTATCATAATATTTCCTGTCATGTACCAAAGAGGTTTGATAATAAATTAATGATTTGTAATAAAATATTTCTTACCTTACAATTTGCTTTTCAAGCAGTTAGATGATCGATTGGTGCTCACTCGCAGGTGCTCGTAGGCTGCACGTTGTCCTTAGTATTTCTTCTACAGGTTGCGAGAGGCAAAAGTATTTCTGGAAATAAAAGACATAGATTTTAATCAAAAGAGTAACAATTTCCAAAGAGAGTATTTTACTCAAGTCATTTTAATCATCGGCACCATGGTTTCAATTCCAGCAAAGGTTTAAGGCTAGATCAGGATAGATTGCTAGGGCTTAGGACATTTTAGTTAACAAAAAACAGCGCCAGCGTAGCTTCACGTCGGTATTTTGTGAGGGTTCGGCATCACTCCGGCCGAGCCGGCCCTCTCATGCCGAAAGGCTTCCCACGGTCACTTGGGTATAGTTCAAATTGTTACAATTATGTTGGGTCTGTATCAAGTATCATTTTATGCAAGGAGGAAAAGGCTTTTAGGCTGCACGTTGGTATTTCTTCTACAGGTTGCGAGAGACAAAAGTATTTCTGGAAATAAATGACAAAGATTTTAAGTAAAAAAATAACAATTTGCAAAGAGAGTATTTTACTCAAGTCATTTTAATCATCGGCACTATGGCTAGACCAGGATAGATTGCTAGGGCCTAGGACATTTTAAAAAAAATAATTAAAATAATATTTATTCAGTTCACAAATTTCTGTACAAAATTGGTGTAGACTTCCTCTATTAGGTGCATAAGCACCTGTTTATTTTAGTTAACAAAAAACAGCGCCAGTGTAGCTTCACGTCGGTCTTCTGTGAGGGTTTGGCATCACTCCGGCCAAGCCGGCCCACTAATGCCTAAGAGCTTCCCACGGTAACTTGGGTATAGTTCAAATTGTTACAATTATGTTGGGTCTGTATCAAGTATCATTTTATGCAAGGAGGAAAAGGATTTTTGTTGTCAATGTCCACAAAACATAATTATTCTCACAACATCTCATACGTTGACCTGATTCCGTACTAAGTAGCTTAAGCACTTGTGTTACAGATATCCGACAACAGAGGAACACAAATATGTATATACTTAAATACAAATATATACTTAAATACATATATAGCGATCTCTCCGATTTCGCGGATGTTCATGGGCGGCGATGATTACTTTCCAACAGGTGACTCGCTTGCTCGTTTGTCCGCCTCTAGCATAAAAAAAGAACCCCGAGCTCGAAAGCGACAGCTTTGGACGCAACTGGGAAATTACACGATGAGTGAGTTGGCATTATAACTGGCTCGTTGAAGTCTTTTCCTAAACTTATTGTGAAACAGCACTGTGCTATGTTTCGCTGCGTGAGTGAGAGTACCGGAGGCCCAATCCAGGGGAAAGGGGGCTTAAAGGTTGGTAGCGCACTTGTGACTCCAATGGTGTCACGAGTGTCCATGGGCGACGGCAGTCGATATTAATATTTAAGTTTTAATCATGCTTTTTCATCCAGTATCACTATTTTCTATCAATAGAACTACATCACATTCTTAGTATCACGGTTTTTCTTGGTACCACTATAGATGCCAAATTGCAGTGGGGTCCCCATATTGCTGCCTTGGCAGGAAGACTAAGTTCCGCTGCATATGCAGTAAGAAAAATTAGGCTGATATCGAGATGGCAAGACTGGTCTATTTCAGCTATTTCCACAGTGTGATGTCATATGGTCCACTGTTGTGGGGGTCTGCTGCTGACATACAAACTATTTTTGTATTACAGAAAAGGGCCATCCGCGCTATATACAGCCTTAGATCACGTGACTCACTTAGGGAAATATTTAAAGAAATAAATATTTTAACCGTGGCTTCCCAATTTATCCTCGACTGCATTATGTAAGTACGAAAGAACTTGCACACTTTTCCAAAAATGTCCGATAGTCATAGTCTTAACACCAGAAATAAACATAGACTTGCCGTCCCAGTCCTCAGATTTCATAAAATCGGTAATTGCTTTGTAGGCTTAAGTATTAAGATATTCAATAAGCTCCCACAAAATGTCATTAACCTATCACTGGATAAGTTTAAGTCTTACTAAAGGTTATTATAGTGTACAAGAGTATTTAAATGATAAGGATTCTTAGTCATGTTAATCGATTAGTCTTGTGAGTTGTTATTCATACTAGTCTGTTAACTTTGACAATTGTATTTTTTTTTCTCAATTGAAACTGTAACATCATCAATATTTGAAAAGAGTAACTACTGAGTTTCTTGCTGGTGTCTTCTCAGTGGAAATCGACATTCCGAACCAGCTGTAGATGATAATATGTGTACCTATATTGATTGACATTCATAAGTGTTCTGTATGGACCTAAATTGAATAAATATTTTTTTATATTTGACACGGACAGGAGCTTCAGCTCCAACCGTCGTAATTTCCTGACACGGTTCTGCAAACCGTGGCAAAGTATATTGTAATTCCTCTGTTATCTGATATGCGTAACTAACGGAATTAGGTCAATGTATGAGTTCTTGTATAATTTATTTAATATCATGACAGATGCATTTAGTTCATTTCATCTTATACGTATATAATAAGCTAATGATCGATAGAGACGGGTGACGCTCTGCTGCTGGGAATGCGCGACACATGAATTTAGTATCGATGGCGCGGCAATAAAATATGCCAATCAGTCATAATAATCGACTGCCAAACAGGCCCATATCATTCTCTTAATTATTGGGCAGTAAACACGCTGTCATTTTTAAGAATCTCGATGTAAGCATTTATTTGTATCTTAGTTTTTAGGCATGATCATTGTTAATATGCTGTTGAATTTCCGATTGGCGTCGCTAGTGTGCCCTACCCGTCACCATAAGCTTTACAATGTCGATGAAAATACCTATCAATATTGCAATAATATTTGTATTAATATTTTCCCTAGCCTCGGGCACATTGAGCCGTTGGTCCTGTGCTTGATCCCTCTTTGTTCGTGTCACTTTGGTTTCTCATCTAAATATTAGGGTAAGGGAATAGAAAAGCGGGAGGCACAGGACCGATCTGTGTGGAGAACATTGGGGGAGGCCTATGTCCAGCAGTGGACGTCCATTGGCTGAAATGATGATGATGATGATGATGATGATGATGAATAGAAAGTGCACTTCTGTTTGCGTACACTCTTGAGCACTTTAAATATCCTGCATTTGTGGCTGCTATTGGCCATAGCCAAATCGGCCGGAGGATCTTTTTTGGTGATAGTTGGCAGACGAGCAGACGGATTACCTGATGGTAAGCGATTGCCACCGCCCATGGACATCCGCGATACCAGTGGAGTCACAAGTGCACTGCCAACCTTTAAAACCCCTTTTCCCCCGGCTTGGGCCTCCGGTACAGTTAAAAGAAAATGTTGATAAACAATTTTCGCAGCTAGTGACTCTTATGCTCTTCGGAATAAGAACTACAAACTACGAAACATGTGCAGCTACTTCTGCTGTTGACTGTACCCTCACTCGCACAGCACAGTGCTGCTTCACGCCGGTTTTCTGTGAGGCCGTGGTATCACTCCGGGCGAGCCTTCCCATTCACGCTGAAGCGTGGCTCTCCCACGGTCAAACGGATACTATTGTTATTATTGTTTGAATGCGGATAAATATTTTATTAGTTTTGCAACGAACGGATTCTTGTACCTAAAGCTCACATTACAAAATTATATTGAAGTTTGGTACGATAAGCTGTATGTAAATTTATAATATTTATATAATTGATCTCTTCGCCTGTCCTCTAATGTATAATTAATTTCATACTTTTTCTTTGACGATTTATCTAAACAGATTATTGATATAAGCATGGTATATCATACTGTCACTGTAATCATAATTTGAACTAAGAATGAATATTAATTACCATATTATTTGAAAAGAGTTAACTACTGAGTTTCTTGCTGATTCTTCTCGGTAGAAAATGACATTCCGAATCAGCGGTAGGATTATATAATTATTGACATTCATACATGTTCTCTGTCTGGACTTAAATTGAATAAAGACATTTTTGATTTTTTTTTAATATAATGAGAGTTGAAGTATGAACTTTTTGCGATTTTTCTTGATACAATAAGCAAACAGTCATCATACTTTGATTTTATTTTGATTAAGTACTATTTGTTCATATTTATATTAAATAGAGATCGCATATAAATATTGTTGATGCTAAAAAGAAATCTTGAAAATGACACTTTTTTACTTGGCAGATTTGGCGTGTTTGTCGATAGTATTTTTTTAATGAAAAATATTTTTTCTAAAAAACTATCCTACACCTTCCTTAAGGTGACGATTTTAATTTTTAGCTACTAAACCGGATCTATTTTAAACAATTTCGGGGTTACAATCTCTCGGCAAACACTTATACTATTTATTAAATAACCATGCAAAAATGTTGGGACCAACGCTTACGCGAAAAATTTATTCACGCAAAAAGCGACCACTTTTGGCGTGAATCAATTTTTCGCGTACAAAAACGGACCCAACATTGCTATTTAATAAATAGTATATAATAAATAAGTGTTTGGCGAGAGGTTGTTACCCTGAAATTGTTTAAAATAGATCCGGTTTAGTAGCTAAAAATTAAAATCGATAGGCGTCGCTAGTGTGCCCTCCGTTGAAGCCACAGACTTAATAATAGTAATCGTGCTCTGTGGTTAAAGCCCTGTTAATTATAGAGTAGTAGCATTAAACATTACTTTGCAAATTAAAAAAAATAGTATGGAAAACACAACTTCTAACAAAATTGCCATACAAAACGGCAAGTCATTCTTAACCCCTAATAAATATCACTAATCCCAATGTTTTAAGTAGCCTAAGCTCTTTTGATAGTGGTATCAGAATCAACGAAAGCACCAGAATGAATCAATTGAAATCCGACAATATCCGAAATAGACATGATAGAGAGATTGAGCGATGGTAGCTCAGTGGTTCAGAACGCGCCTTCCATACGGGGGGACCAGGTTCGAATCCGAGCTTGCACCTGTGGATTTTTCAAATCTATGTGCATATTTCTACCATTAGCTCGGCAGTGAGGAAACCTACACGTTTCGGAGAGTTTCTAAAACGTGTAACCATTGTGAAAAGGGTTGCGAAGGTCAGACGGCAGTCGCTTCATTGTGATTGCCAGACTCCCTAAATCAAGAATCACGGTCCAAGCGTACCCCGGACTCCAGAGCGACAGCTTTGGACGCAACTGGGAAATACATGCTCAGATGAAGAAGAAGATATGATAGAGATTGTAACATCCAGCCACATAATACAAGTGTTCTTCTCGAGCTTACCCAGAAGTATCCTATTCACTCTAGCTTTAAAAAATAATTGAGGTTGTCATCTATTGAAGCAGATGAACCAATGCAAAATTGTTGCATCACATTGCAAAAAATTAAATTTAATATCGGACTCTACAGACTAAATTAAAAAAAAAGAAAAAAAATATCGGACTTATTGGAGATAACACGCATGCAAAAATTAAATCTTGAAAGATTCTTTGTGTTTATGGGCATAGAGCTCAAATCTGTATATTGATGGCGACTTAAGCGCTTTTCACGGGACTTCTTTAGATATTTTTTTGGTTATAATAGCAAACTTTTTAAAAATAATGAAACCAAATTGGCTATTTCAGACAAAATTAATTGTGAGTAATGAGAAACTAAAATTAAAAGTATTTTTTAAAAAGTAAAGCTTGTTTCATACTTGCAAATAAAGACCGACACCTGTCGCTTAATGGAGGTAAAGAAATTTCAAATATGTTTGATGCCATACATAATTTATCTTACTCTAAGTAAAACCAAAATGTGGATTTAAAAACAATTAAAATTAATTAATTTAGATCTTTCCTATGTCCAGTGGAGCCGATAGCTCAGAGACATCTGTATATTTGGTTGTCTTCTTATTAGATTATGGATCTGCTTATTTGACATTTCTAGTGTTATAAAATCTAATAAATAACAAAAGTTCCTGACGGGTTAAGTAGAGTCAAGACAAAACGATTCAAAAAATTTCAATACTCGTCGGCCATTTTGAAAACGACTGTTACGCTCAACCGGGCTCCCTCAACCGCAACGTCTTCATTTCGATTTTCTTCAGCCCACACTCTTCCATTGCAGAAAAACTAATTGCCAGTCAACAATTATTCACTTTTAAATTAAATGCACACACAAGTCACTCGCGCGCAACCCGCGCCACCCTTGAAAACCGACTGAGGGAATGCTTGCTATTTGAAATTGAAAAAGGAACGAAAAAGCTGCGCCTGAGCGCGCCGCCATCTTGCGCCGGCCGTTAATTTCAAAACTGGTTCTTCTTCTCTGAGTAGTAAAGCGTATAGTTGATTACATGCGGCTCCTAGTCTATCTTTGTGGGAATCAGTATTTTCAAGTTCATTTCTGCTAATTTAATTTGGAGGCGCCTTGTCAATTAGGGTAGTTCTTTGTGCAATTGTTGGCGCTGATTTGTTTTGTGCGTACCTTTCGAGTTTGTGTTGGTTTTATGAAAGGACCTGTAAGTTTTGCATTGAATAGGGTAAGCATTTATGAAGCTAATAAGAATCTTACTGGTCGCGCTGTTGTTTGTAGTCGGAATATTTCAATTCTGTCTGCAGGCTTTAGAAATAGAGTTTGAATTTTTCATTCTTCCAATCATAAACTCTTGTGAAAATATGCTATAAATGTTCAGTTATTCTTTTTCTATTTCCTGTTAATAAGTCGCGTTTTATCAAAATGCGCTATTTCAATTAAATGTTTGAAAAAGCGCATTTTGATAAAAATAGACAGAAATAAGTGTTGTCTGCCATTTTCGTAGGGATCCAGATGCGCACTGAGATCGCGTTTTCTAAAATGATTGTGTAGAAGAAAAGAAGTAACGATCTACCTCATCTTCATTTCAGAGTTAGTACCAACTCAAAACAGACCCAGGGTCCACTTTTCTGTCATGCAGTAAGCATAACAGGAAAGCGGATATTTAGCATCCATAGTTGAAGCTATTGGTAGCATAGACAAGATGTTTAGGTAGCTATCGTCAATTAAACATTTATTCATTTATTGTTTTTTTTTAAATATTAAATGGGTTTGCACTTGACCTCATTCCACCTGATGGAAAGTGCCAATAAGGTCTAAAAGTGACAATAAGGTATTATCTTCTCTTACGCTATCTTCTCAGGTAATCTTTCTCTAATACGACAGTGTATATTATGTGTATGATTACGTATAGAGAGGAATGATCTTATGTAAATTATTGGATTTGAAAACACATCGATTGAATTGCAAACAATTTCACGTCATCATCTGAGAAAATTCTCATAAGAAAGGTGCACATAGAAAATAATCTGTGGTAGGTACTCGTAGTTATATAATTTGATAGACAGATTCATTTCGGTTTTGCCCTTCTTCCTGCCAGTCATCCACCAAGAAGTTCGCACAAATCCTTATTTGCGCGGACTCTAGATCCGGTCTTGATCTATAAGGATCGACTTCAACTTTTCAGCGGTATCTTGGACAGCCGACTGGCCTTCTCCTATTAGGCGTCCCAGGTACGCTCTCTTTACTGCACGATCTTCTCCTATTCTTCGATTGTCTATATCTAGTCCCATAAAAGAAATCCTTTAAATGTCAAGATATGTTCACTACTTTGTAATAGGCACTTATGAGATATTATGGCGCAACATTTCGTAAGTTCTACAATCCCTGTATGTATGTGTCTAGTCTCGTGTTAATTACACCCTGGTATCGCTGACGCCGGGTATTGGGTTCCCATCCAGTGCGTGGGCGCACGCCAACGCGCGCAGCACAAAGACTGGGATTGTCTCGGCTTGTAATGT
This sequence comes from Marasmia exigua, assembly GCA_019059595.1. Taxonomy (NCBI): domain Eukaryota; kingdom Metazoa; phylum Arthropoda; class Insecta; order Lepidoptera; family Crambidae; genus Marasmia; species Marasmia exigua. The sequence goes on along the minus strand of CM032474.1, from coordinate 4,427,435 downwards.
AGGCAACAAAACGAAGAATAAAAATGCTCGATTGTTATTTGTAAGACAGGGCTAAACTAAATAGGGTGACCAGGTGTCGAAAAGCTTTTCTTTGTGATTGGGGTCAGATGAGTTGGTGGGAACAATCGTCCTCCTCATCTTAGCGTGTAATTCAGGTTGCGTCCAAATCTCTTTCCCGTGGGAGAGCCACGCTTCGGCATGAATGAGCCAGCCTCACAGAAAACCGGCATAAAGTCTGTGTCGTGTTTCGCTGCATGAGTGAGGGTACCGGAGGATCAATCCGAGGGAAAGGGGGGTTTCAAGGTTGGCAGCTCACTTGTGACTCCACTAGTGTCGCGGGTGTTTTTTTTTACATTATGGCAGACAAACGAGCAGACGGCTCACCTGATGGTAAGTGAATTACCGCCGCCCATGGACATCTGTGACACACGGGGCATCACAGATGCGTTGCCGGCTCTTAAGGGAGGAATAAGCTAAGGTGTCCATGGGCGACAGCAATTGCTTACCATCAGGTGATCCCTCTGCTCGTCTGCCACCTATTACATAAAAAAAAGCTGTCTCTCTGGAGCCCGGGGTTTGATTGGACCATGATTCAGGATTTGGGAATTTTGGTAATTACAATGAAGCGACTGCTGTTTGAACATCGCAACCCATTAACAGGGGAACCAGATCATCAGAATCATGGTTACACGTTTCAGAAACTATCCGAAACGTGCAGGTTACCTTAGGATCTTTTCCCTTAAGGTCGAGTTAATGGTAGAAATATGCACATAGATTTGAAAAATCCAGAGGTGCCCGCTCGGATTCGAACCACGACCCTCCGTATGGATGGTGCGTTCTGAACCAATGAGCTACTATCGCTCCGTAGGTAGGAACAACGGTAGCTCAGTGAATAAGAACGTGCTCCTTTCCAGGCTTGCGTCGGTCGTAGGTTCAAATCCGAGCACGCACATCTAGACTTTCTAAATCCAAGAGTAAGTGCGTATTTCTACAACTAACTCGGGTTAGGGTAAATGTATCATTGGCAGACCACTTGAATCACAAATGGGCTGCCTGGTGGTATTGTTGTGTCCATGGACGGCGGATGGTGTTCCATCTAAACACCATCAGGAACTGTTTATAACCTTTGTACTACTGCATCGGTGAATCAGTGGTATATGGTGGTATATGTACTGAGGTTCTCGGTTACGAAATTTTCAGTGTCAGCTCGGAATGAGGGCTTTCGCGTGTAAAAATCCGCTAGATGGAGTACTGGAGAGATAGGAGTGAGGTCCATGTACAATGTGATTTTATTTTTAACGTGATCTGTCAAAATGTCAATTTGACAAACTAAACAACCAATGCGGTTGATGTTGGACCGCAGTACAACAGTACGCCATCTAGCGGATTTTTCACACGCGAAAACCCTCATTAAAAAGTTGACGGTCTTATATCCTCCGGAAGTAGGCACAACATCGTGTCGCGTGACATTAGTATTTGTGGTTAGGTATTTGTATGTGATAGGTGGCAGATGAGCAGACGGATCACCTGATCATGGTAAGCGATTGCCGCCCTTGGACACCCGTAACACCAGTGGAGTCATAAGTGCGCTGCCAACCTTTAAACCCCGTCCCACCGGATTGCGTCTCTGATACTTTCACTCACGCAGCGAAATATAGCACAGCCACAGAATAACACTGTTCTGTGGGACAGTGCTGCTTCAAGTCGGTTTTCTGTGAGGCCGTGGTATCACTCCGCTTGAGCGGATATTATTACTCTACGTAACAATACGTATATTTAATTTAATCTAACACGCATAACACTTCTATAGCGAGTACGGTCGGCTGCAAAGAAATGTATACAGTTTAGTACCTTGTGATTATGAATATGATGAAATATATATTCTCGGAGGCAATAGACAACAGACAAGGATGCTCATAGGAGCGTTAACAGGGCATTATGCAACGAACAAAATGCTGATGAAGATGAACATGACATTGAACAGCGACTGCAGAGCATGCAAGGAGGAGATGGAAACCATAGAACATCTTTTATGTGAATGCGACTCACTAGCCAGAGGCAGAATGTGTCTTCTAGGTAACGCTTATCCTAAACCAGGAGACTACAGGCACTTCAATCCGAAAGACATCGTGACGCTGATGAAACGAATCTTTCGTGAGTAAGAGCGCAAAAGATAGGGGAGGTACAAAAGATCCCTTAGGGTCGACGTGCCCCATGAAAATGGCCCCTAACAGATAAGATTAGTACCTTGTGATAATAGCTATGTACCATGTGACTTCTACTTTCCTACCCGGATGCGGGACGGTATTATTGGGACAAGGTACTAAAGTGTATACATCTCTGTGCAGCGGACTGACGTATTCCAATGAGAATGCGATCCCAATCATAACAAAACGTGGGCATTTTTATGCGATAAGGTATAATTGCATCAATGCACACGGGACCGTGATTCAGGCGCGATTATACAAATACGCGTAACCCTATTGTCTCCTTATTGTAATAACAAAATATCTATTGTAGTCTTTCGTGGAATTCATAATTTTATAAAACATGCTATGAGAATCGAGAAATTATATATTTCAATATAATAATTCGCAGGTGGAGTAAACCCTTAAGGTGACGGGTAGGGCACACTAGCGACACCAATCTATTTAAATCGTTAACTACTAAACCGGATCTATTTTAAACAATTGGGGCTACTATCTCTCAGCAGACACTTATAATATTTATTAAATACTTATACTTAATTTTTTAATTTTCTAATGTACTCGAAATTTGAATCACCGCCAAAAGCGGTCACTTTTAGCGTGAATAAATTTTTCGCGTATAAAAACGGACCCAACATTTGTGCATAGTTATTTAATAAATAGTTTAAGTGTTTGCCTAGAGGTTGTAACCCCGATATTGTTTAAAATAGATCCGGTTTAGTAGTTATAAATTAAAATCGATTGGCGTCGCTAGTGTGCCCTACCCGTCACCTTAACCGAGTAGTGTATAGACATGCACCCTAAACAGACTGTGCCTTTTCATAGAAAGATATGTGGGACAGAATAAATAATACACCCAGGTTTCAGGAATAAAAGCTTCTATAATATAATCGTCTACTACGTCCTTCGCCTTTCCCAGTCGTCGGCCATACGTCGTCTATCTCACTCTCGCAAGTCATTCTATAATTCAAATATCGATCTCTTACACGTTCCTTACCATGCATCTACCGATCACCAATCCTACAGATATATTTGAAAAACTGCTCGAAGCCGTTAGTACTGGGATGACGTGCTGAGGGCCTATTCTGGACCACTCGATTTTGAAGTCGAGCTTAAGATTTTTATGGACAAATATATGAAATCTCTAAATTCGATTTCAATGTCGAGTGCACGAGAACTGCCCCTGTCGGCGACGTTTTTTCTCTGCCGCACCCGTATAGAAACTGCGTCAGGGCTGGTTGTATCTCTTTCACACTCTGTGACGTTTTTACCGCAAATGGCAATGGAACTCAAGACCTAAAAATCTACTACAATGTTGCCACTGCAATAAAATCATCGTACAATAGTATATACCTCTTTCTTAAAAACATACGCCAACATAATTTATTTATTGGTAATTTTAATTCTATAATATAAAGAAGTAGTTTTATTGACTTATATTTACATAAAATCAAGACAATTTAATAAAAACTTAATCATCCGTAATGTTTGGTAGAAAAGCTGGAATTGAGCTTGTGTCACTTCAGGTGTTGATAACATTTGGTACAACATTTGAACTTACATATTGTTTCGTGCAGAGAGGTGCCGCAAAGGGATATTAATATAGGAATCTTTGAATTTTAATCGATTTAAACAATGCTATTGTGTGTTGAGTGAGTTTTCACCTGAACCACTTGCTAGGACCTAAGAGAGTCTTAAAACCTGTGATTTCGTTAAGAATAGTCTCGGCAGAATCCATGGGTCGAGTGACAGACTCAGATTCCATAGTCAGAGATTCTGACTATGGAAATCAGCATATAACAAAAAGGTTGAAAAAAGCTGAAAACTTAATTTTGACAATGACAAGTGACATTAATAGATTTGACACTGATGTATCTGTCGTAGTTTTTTTGGTCTTGAATTCCAGTTTCGAGTATAGTTCAATCTAGTTCCATGGTGGTGTGTTGTACCCGGGAGAATATGACCTTATAAAGATTTTAAAAGCCAATATTATATGACAACTTGAGTGTTATTATAAAACGGTAACAACACTTGTAAAAGTACTTAAATTAGTAGAGAACTAAACTTACTACATACTCGATCATTCATCACTTTTAAATAAAAGGTGACCCAGTGCACCCATGGTTGGAAATAAGTCAATATAATAAGAAAATACTACGGTTGATCCTACAGTGGAACTTACGTCGTTTAAGAATGAGCGCATTTTCAAAGAGTTATTTAGTATATTACCATTTTTTTTTATCAGAAATTAAAAAACACATCATCATCATCAGCAACCCACACTCGTCCACTGCTGGACATAGGTCTCCCCTAATGCACGCCTCTGCTCCCGATTTTCGGCCACTCTCATCCAGCCCACACCAGCCAGCCTTCGAATGTCATCATCCCATCTTGTGGCAGGGCTTACCGAGTCACGGTCTCCACTCAAGGACTTTACGGCTCCAACGGCTGTCAGTTCTGCGGCTAATATGACCAGCCCACTGCCACTTCAGTTTGCTAATTCGGTGGGCTATGTCGGTGACTCTGGTTCTCTGTCGGATTACATCATTTCTGATGTGGTCCTTCAGAGATACTCCGAGCATAGCCCTTTCCATAGCTCTTTGAGCGACTTTGAACCGGTGAACTAGTCCAGCCGTGAGTGTCCACGTCTCGGCACCGTAAGTCATGACCGGAAGTCCCCCCTAATAACAAAAAAAAACACATATCGAAAACTTTTAATTCTACTTCGTGTATATTATCAAAATGTAGAAGTTTTACCTACTTAATCTTAATGTTGTTAATTGTGCAATATACCAGTATTTAGGTTCTACCATTTGAATCGTAGAAATATCGCGCATTTCCTAATTTACGTTACGTCGGGATTTTACGTTATAAGGCAGTTAAAAAAAAGGTGAAGTTATCAGAAGGAAGTGCCGATCGAAAAAAATACGTTAGTATTGTAACCAGGCTAACATAAAGTCAATAGATCATAACAAAACCATAACCATAACATAACGTATACAATATTAAAATTTAGGCAGCCCTCGATGATAAAGGTGTATTGACCCCGTCCAATGATTAACGAAAAAACCTTATCGCTCCGTGTTTACGCAGCGTATCTATCTATTATCTATTTATAACAAAAAACCAGTTGGGGTAGGTCGCTTATACGAGTCGTCAGAACGGACACCGGCATGGGACGGTAACATTCGGTAGGTCCGCGAGTTGAGGATTTATTTAAACGTAATATACGGCTTAACTAAAACGTTGTTTGTTGTTTTGATTAATCATCGTCAGTCCATTTAAGTCCCCACTGCTGGGGCACGGGCCTCCCTCAATCCCATGAGGGGTAATTGCCATACTCACCACGCTTGGCAGACGGGTTGGCGAGGGTTTGGATATAAATGTAGAGTTTTCCTTCTCTGGGTGCTGATGATCATGCCAGCAGCTTTACCTTAGTCGCCTTTTACGACACCTCGGTAAGAGTGAGGGTGGCCTATTCTACTCTGCCGGGGACCACACGGCCAGATATAAGATTGAGTTTGAGTAATAAGGTGGTCAACGGGAGTCTGTTCTCCTCGCTATGTGCCCTGCCCATTGCCACTTGAAACATGCAAGCCTTTGGGCTATGTCTGTGACCTTAGTTCTCCTGCGGATCGCATCATTTCTGATACGATCAGGCAGAGAGACTCCGTCCGAGCATAGGTCTCTCCATTGCTCTCTGGGTGACTTTGAGCCTCCTTAATCGGCACATTGTAAGCGGTCACGTTTCGGTTCTGTATGTCATCGCTGGCAACACACACGCATTGAAGACTTTTGTCTTGACACACTGCGGTAGATGGGCCGAAAATATTATTTAGCTTATTATTTCGTTACAACCTAATAAATAGGTACATACTAGTACTAATATTAATTTATTAAAGATAAGATAAGATAAAGATAAAAAATTCTTTACTAAATTTAGGTCCACACAGAACACTTATGAATGTCAAATTAGGTACATAATATCTACCGCTGATTCGGAATGTCGATTTCTACTGAGAAGACACCAGCAAGAAACTCAGTAGTTACTCTTTTCAAATATTGATGATGTTACAGAGTTTCAATTGAGAAGAGAAAAAAAATACAAGTATGAAAGTTAATAGACTACTATGAATAACAACTCAAAAGATTAATATTGATTAATCTAATTGTAACATGACCAATAATGTTAATTGTAACATGACCAAGAATCCTTATCATTTAAATAGTCTTGTACACTATAGTAACCTTTCTTCATTAGGCAGGTTTTAATATGAGACTTAAACTTATCCAGTGATAGGTTAATGACATTTTGTGGTATCTTATTAAATATCTTAATACTTAAGCCAACAAACGAATTACCGATTTTATGAAGTCTGAGATTTTAAGTTACACATGTTACATAGAAATCTTATAAATAAAAAAAAAATTAAGTTTATATTTGTAATTCCTCTGTTGTCTGATATCTTTAGCACAAGTGTTTAAGCTTCAATCAGGTGGCTTAATTTGAAGCCGTCCCATAACGAACGAAAATAATATCTGTCGCATACAAACAAAGGAGACGCATAGCGCGTATGAAAGAGAGGGATACTCTGATTCGGTCGTAACGTCTGCTTTAAAAGTGTCGTATGAATTTATTATCTCTACTATGCGCGACGTAATCGACACCTAGCGCCATCTATTGGTATAAAGTGGAAATAATGTCCCGAAATGAAGTGAGCCACTAGTTTATTATAATTATATTATAATTTTGTTTGTGTCTTCATTATAACATGTTGTATTTTCTGTTGACTGAGAATAATAAGTGTGTTCCACTTGTTTCAAGACTCCTTATTGTCTGTTCGTCATTATACTCATTATACACGAGTAGTGGGACAAAAAGTCCCATTAGTTCCACATGGGAGGTTCTATGGTATAGGAGTGATGAGATTGACTCGAAGATAGCATATTAATAATTATTTAGATTTATCGCAAAACGACTTGTTGAATTAAGTAGATATTCGTCAAAGTTTTAGATAACACTTCTCATTAGGTATGACTACTTTTATAGAAGAGAATGAACCCTTCTCCTTCTCGAAGGAAAGTAGTTCAAACAGAACGGAAAATAATTGTAAGAATAATTCCTGCGGTTAAACAAAGTGATGCGTTTAGTATCAGCCTATAAAATGTCCCACTGCAGGGCAAAGGCCTCCATCATATAAATCAAGTTATCGCTACAATGATGGGGTTAGGCTTAATCACCACGCTTGCCAAATGGCCGGTACTTAAACCACCTAGACCAACAGGGCGTTAGGACCCCGAGATCACGGCTCGTTACTTAAACCACTAGACCAACAGGGAGTGATGGCTTTATGAGCATTAAATACCCGAGTTTCTGTATAAACCCAGTCAAGTATCGCAATTGGTCACGCAACCCACACCCCTACCTGAATAATCGACCTCAAATGAAAGCGCTGAAGGTCATTTCAGTTCAGTATTACAGGCGTTACGATGACACACAACAAAAAGTGGCTTGCCCATGGCCTTGAGAGGAGTCAACGATCGGAAACCCTCGCATCCGCCGACTGCAGTCCCCCCGTCTCGCTCGCGCCCGCGGCGGCGCGCTGGCGTCCCGCTCGCACGCCCGCGCGCGCGCTGCAGCGGCCAATGGGAGGGCGGCGCGGGCGCAGCGATGCGCGTCGTTTGCTCAACTGGATCGCTAGGGGTGTCAGCTTTTTCTAAAGCTCTCACGTAAGCTCTTATTCGTTTTTTTCTCGAATTATTTAATTGAGTGCCGATGTTAACCTGCATTAATGACGAGCCTGCGGTATTTTAATATCTCATTACCGCGCGGAGGTAGGTAGCCTGGCTGTTCTGAGAAGGCACCTGTACGCGGTGGTGGAGGGCGGGTGATGTAACTCCCTGTCAACCCTGTCTCGATTCTGTCTATTATTATCGGTAAACCGCCGTGTTTCGAATACATAATGATTTATTTTATGCCGCAGCCGCTGAACAGAGTATCATCTCATTCTTATTCCTCTTCGGGCCCGACCTTTTGTTTTCTTCCTCTATTTTTTACTCTCCGAACTCTTTGTATAGACTATTTGCTTTTTGACAAGTGCACAGGAATTCTCTGGAACCAATATCGCTGGTATGCTTTTAGTTTTTGTCGGCGGTCGCGAGTTGAGTTCTTGTTAAGACATTTTCGTTTTCAATCGCTACCCGTTTTTAAAAGTCAATGAAATAACTCGTCTGGATGGTTCATAAATTCTTGTTTCTCGGTTTTGTTGCACGTTGCAAAAACGATATAATGCCTACATTACACGGCGCAAAAAATCGGTGATCATCTGATGGTCAGATGACATTCTGGAGCTCATCACTCAGACGCCTTTTTGTTTGAGCGTCAAGAAGCGTTATTTTTTGTCATTAAAAATGTTTAGTCACAGTGTCCCGGTCTCTCGTACGTGTGTTATTGACAATAAGACAAAAAGAATGAGTCGGGATAATACGAGCAACTAAGGAGCAGGTGTGTTGAAATCAATCGATCCACATTGTATCGTAAATGAGAGGTGAGTGATGATAATGTAACACCATTCTTTGATATATCCCAAGGGATCCCAGCAAAATAGAGCGTGGAAAACAAAAAAGAAAATATAACTACTCCTTATAACTCGTGAAGTAATGTATGCAAAAGTGAGTCTACTACACTTTCACGGTTTATTTATTATTCAATTGAACTCGATAACTATTTCTAAGACACGCTTACATACGTCTTAGTTTGCATAGACTCGACAGAAATAATGTAGGATGTATGATCTAATAAATAACGAATTAAATTCAAAGGTGATTCCTACATGGTCATCCCATTTGATAAATCTGTTTTTATTACGTCCCGTTTAGAACAGTGGTAGTGAACACTGCCTCTGGTGCAAGGGTTGCGGGTTCGATCCCCGCACAGTACAAACATTTGTGTGCATGAACATGTCTGTTTTTATTGGTCTGGGTGTTTTCTATGTATTATAAGTACGTATTTCCAAAAGAAAAGTATTAAATGTATATATTTGTAATCCCGCTGTTGATTCTGATATCCGTAACATAGGTAGCTCAACACGGAGTCAGATCAATGTATGTGATGTTGTGAGATATAAATTCTACCGCGTACTTCGTTATTTGGGACTGTATTTTGGTAAAAAAAAATGGCTAAGCGGAAAACATGGCCGAAAATTTCAAGTTTTTTTTTCCATTCCAGCAAAGATAAATTTTTTTTTTGGTCAATCAGCCAACGCTTGACCACAATCGCACCTGATGGAAAGCGACGATGAGGTCTAGGATGATACGCGTTTGCCTAAAAGATGCCTGTTCACTCTTGCCTTAAAGATGCCCAGATTATAGTGGTCAGGAAAAACAGATCTCGGCAGACACATAAGTTAGTCTAATTCATGTCACATCGAACTTATATAGCCTATCCATTATTGGAATCGTTTTTGAAAGACCAGTAATAGAGCAAGTGATTCAAGCACTTCATCGGTTTCGAAAGCAATTGTCAAAACAATACGTAATGAGACGCTTTTTGGCGAGGCTTTTTAGCCATTCCATGGGACACCAAAATGACACGACCGAAGAGCTAAAATTCACATATACTCCGAAGAGAAACTTCACTAGGGAAGACAAAGACCGCCTTCCGCGTCAGTCATACAATCATCCAACCTGGAATGTGCGCGTAGTTTCAAATTGAAAATATATCATAAAGTATATTAATTTGCGCGATAGTCTGATGGAGATAGGCGGCATTGTGTTCGCGCTGGGAACGACAACAATGATGGGAACGAATGTCATCCCCTATGCTAAACCGCCAATTAGAAGCTAGTACTTCAAGTCAGGTTAGGTGAATACTAAAATGTGAAATTTTAAATAGATTTGCGCGGATTTCTTTGATAGATTACTTACAAAGAGGAAACCACCACACACCCACACTCACACTCTACACACACAAACACCTAGTATTTTTTTTTGTTATTAGTATTAAGTTACTTTTATTCCTTTTGTTCTGCTTTTGCCGATTGTATTAGTTTAATCATTCTACATTTGTTTCTGAGCCTTCTATTTTTGCGACATACCGGTTTTATCTGTGGGAGGGCCCTGGTGACCTGTACTACAGGTTTTTCAAACCTACTTCAGGCACCAGTCTCTCACAAAGTTAAGGTCTGAGTGTCACATAAAATAGTATCCTATCACTGTCTGTATGACCTTGTACTGTGAGAGAAATAAACAATAAACTTATTATAAACTTATTAAACTTATTTGTATGGTACTTGAGGTAATAATGAATCGATTGATACCTCATTCGTCATAAACGGCTGCGTAGTTTAGGCAGAATCTTTGAACATACAAACATATTTACATACTTAATTACTTACATACATAGACTGCTAAAATCATAACCCTTCCTTTATGCCTTTGCCGTAGTCGGGTAAAAACGGGCCGCTGTATAATAAGTATACATTTGAAATTTTGCGCTTTCGCTGATTGAATTGTTTTCAAAGCTTGAGCAAGAATATACTCAAAAGTACTCATATAATGAAACAATTATGAAAGTTGTTTTTTATGTGATAGTTAGCAGACGAGCAGACGGAATTCTGTCTTCTCTTTCATTTCCAAAACTTGACTTAAGGTGACGGGCACACTAGCGACGCCAATCGATTTTAGCTACTAAACCGGATCTATTTTAAACAATTTCGGGGTTACAACCTCTCGGCAAACACTTATAACTATATATTAAATAACCATGCAAAATGCATGTCACCTTAAGACTGTTCATGTATTACGTAAGCAGATTTATTTGGAAATTTTAACTCTTCCCCTCTTATAAATGAGATTCAAAGATAGTTAGTAAAATGTGGATTTTCTTTTCCTATTTGTGGAAAATAAACAGAACTAGAGGGCATTTAAGTTTTATGCATCGAAGGATCTCCCTTCGATGCATATAAGTTAAATGCCCCAGACTAGACATGAACCTTGAACCTTTACCGGCAAGCGACCCAGCCACTGCACAAGGTCGTCAGACTCAAGAAGGGATCAAAGGGTTTATTTAAAGGCAGCGTATCTCTTTCTTTTTGGTCGAGCCGAGCAGGACGGGTATAAAGGTTAGCGTTAATGGAACTTGCTTCTAATACGACCTAACACTGTTATGTTAATTGGGCCGGGATGTGAACCCGTGACCGCGTATGGGTTGAGCTCTCTGATCATTGATTAATTACTTTGCTACTACCACAATACTAACTTAGCCAGTGGCTTGCTGGTCAGTGTTACCATATTTTTTTGGATTTTTATGGTTTGTACATCCAATTTTTAGGAATTTGGCACCTTTCTTTTGTCCGATAAAATGATTACCTAACATCGAAAATTGCTGACATTGATTACATCAAAATTTTTAGAAAAGCCCTACGCATCTATATGTTGTTTTTTTATGAGAAAGGGAGGCAAACGAGTAAGCGATTCACCTGATGGTAAGTGATCACCGCCGCCCATGGACATCAGCCACACCAGAGGGAGTTTTATATTTGTAGGCCTTTGAACTGAGTATGTTTGAATGAAATAAGGTGTTAAAACTGCTATAAATTCTTAAAGAACTGCTATAAAACACTTATAAGAAATATGTTAAGGTGACGGGTAGGGCACACTAGCGACGCCAATCGAATTTTATTTTTAGCTACTAAACCGGATCTATTCCGGGGTTACAACCTCTCGGCAAACACTTATACTTATTTATTAAATAACCATGCACAAATGTTGGGTCCATTTTTCGCGTACGCGTTGGACCTTAAGGTGACGGGTAGTGTACACTAGCGACGCCAATTGATTTAAATTGTTAGCACCTAAACCGGATATATTTTTAACAATTTCGAAACTGCAGCCTCTCGGAAAACACTTATACTATTTATTTAATATTTATACTTAGCCTTTGGGTCTGCTTTTGTACTCGAAATTTAAATTACCGCCAAAAACGGACACTTATGGCGTTAAGGCGATACTGCGAGCTCATTAGCGCCGCCTATCAATTTGTATTAATTGTGACGAATATAGGATATTGTTGCAAAAAATGGATAATGCGATTCTAAAAAGAAGTATTTGTGATTTTTAAAGATATACCTGGCACAAATTATCCCTCTACAAGTAGTTTAATTTTTGATTTCCGCCTAACGTGGCCACTTTTAGCAATAATCAAAAAATTGGTTACTTCTAAAGATATATTTTGTGTCAGATTTATCTTGAAAAATCACAAAAACTTTTTTTAGAATGTCATTTCCCATTTTTTTCAACAATCTCCTAAGTTAGTCGCAATTAATACTAATCAATTGGCGGCGCTAGTGAGATCGCCGTGTCGCCTTAATTCGTTCGTATGTCGTATATATGTGTGCTTAGAGACTCCCGCTCTGAAATTGTTTAAAATACATCCGGTTAAGTAGCTAACAACTTAAATTGATTGGTGTCGCTAGTTAGGGCTACCCGTCGCCTTATTTTATAAAACACCATAGTGTTGTGTATAGTTAAAAACCTGTACCCAACCAGTCAATTTACCTATACCACAAGCCTTATTAATTTTTAATTCACGATCATCTTTTAAAATCGGTTTAAAATAATCATCGCCGATAGGATAAGCAGATAATTTGTATAATGATCGCATGTGTACGTGTTTTCGAGTTAAATAATGTTTTTGCAACGACTTTATTATTGTAATTTTAACTGCCATCTTACCGTATTTCTGTAAAACCGATGATCACAATTGTTTTTAGCTTTTGCATCCTCATGGGCCACCCAGCTGCTGGCCTAGGGCTTTTTTTTTATATTGACTAACTAACTAACTAGGTTGGCGCAGCGATCCAAAGTGAGCCTTGGCCTCCGATAATAAGAGTCTCCAGCTAGGTCGGTTCTGCGCCACCTGCCAATCATGCTCCAGAAGTGTACGAAAATCCTTTTCGATCTCGTCTCTCCATCGGTACCTTGGACCTTGGTTTTTTTTATATAGAGGCTCAGTATATCAGGCTCATCAGCCTGATGGTATGGAATAGAAGAGCCCAAGTTGTAATTACAACGGATTTAGCTTTATTACGATTTTTCGAAAATTACGAAAATTGAACAGTGCATTTGGCCTTCTTTTTTATGTGTTAGGTAGACGAGCAGACGGATCACCTGATGGTAAGCGATTTCGACACCCGCGACACCAGTGGAGTCACAAGTGCGCTGCCAACATTAAAACCCCCTTTCCCCCGGATTGGGCCTCCGGTACCCTCATCAACGCAGCGAAACATAGCACAGTGCTGTTTCACGCCGGTTTTCTGGTGAGGCTGTGGTATCACTCCGGTCGAGCCGGCTCATTAATGCCGAATTACGTTCAGTCAGCTGCAAAGAAATTTTAGTACTTTGACATAATAACTAGGTATCGTCTGACTCCTACACGGATACTGAAGGTTTTATTGTGACAAGGTCATCTTAATAAATAAGAAAACTATATAAAAGTATGTAAGAGAGAATTGTCGTGTCTTGTACATTCCTACACTAAAATTTATAAAGCCACACACATACTGATTGCCTCCATTTAACATAGAAGACAACGTTCAATAAAATATCGAAGTTTAGATATGTCCCATAATAAATATAACTTTATAACATCTTCGGCTGGGAAACAAAAAAAAGAGGTCATCCGTCGATGTCCACACAACACTTTCGAGGATGATCGGTAATAAAAAACCGGTCCAGCATAACTGGACACTGGACACCACAAAAAGAATATGTGGAGTGATACCTGCCACGGTATGATAGGCCAGGCTGATGCAGATATTTATTTATTTAAATTAGGTACGCAAACAGATCACAGTCAATTAAGGTGATCCAAATTGAACCTTGGCCTCCGATAATAAGAGTCTCCATCTAGGTCGGTTCTGCGCCACCTCCTGCCAATCATGCTCCAGAAGTGTCGATCTCGTCTCTCCATCGGTACCTTGGACCTTGGTTTTTTTATATAGAGGCTCAGTATATCAGGCTCATCAGCCTGATGGTACGGAATAGAACAGCCCAAGTTGTAATTACAACGGATTCACAGTCAATTAAGGTGACGGGTAGGGCACACTAGCGACACCAATCGATTTCAATTTTTAGCTACTAAACCGGATCTATTTTAAACAATTTCGGGGTTACAATCTTTCCGCAAACACTTATACTATTTATTAAATAACCATGCAAAAATATTGGGTCCAACGCGTACGTGAAATATTGATTCGCATACAAAAACGGACCCAAAATTTGTGCATGGTTATTTAATAAATTGTATAAGTGTTTGCCGATAGAGTGTAACCCCGAAATTGTTTAAAATAGATCCGGTTTAGTCGCTAGTGTGCCCTACCCGTCACCTTAAACAACAATATATAAAAATTAAAATCAAATAAGCTAGACAGTAATCTTAAAATAGCATACACAGCTTGGTCAAAATATAGTTTCGCTAATGCAAATAAATATCTTGAATCTTGAATCTAGTTTTGTAAATTAAAATGGGATAAATTAGAATATAATACTGATTAAGTTTTAATATTGAAAGATTGTTGTAAAACGTAGGGCAAATTTTCGATAAGTTATCGCCCCGTTGGTTTAGTGGTCACCAGCGATCTCGGGGTCTTGGGTTCGATTCCCGGGTCGAGCAAAGGAATGTTTCGAATTTTTTGAACATATCTCTTGGGATTGTGATCACCAATCCGCATTTGGCAAGCGTGGTGATTAAGTCTAATCCCATCAGTAGGTTTACATGTAACACTTAGTTATACAGATTTCTATCTCATATATGAGACATATCTTAGGTAATTAAAATATGATCACACTTTTCTTCTCCATCAGTGAGCTGGCTCGATCGGGTGACACCACGGCCTCACGAAAAACCGGCGTTATGCAGCGTCTGCGCTGTTTTTCACCGAGTGAGTGAGGGTACCTAAACTCTTTGCCCGTGGGAGAGCTACGCTTCGGCAAGAATGGGTCGGCTCGACAGGAGTGATACGACGGCCTCACAGAAAACCGACGTGAAGCAACACTGTGTTGTGTTTCGCTGCGTGAGTGAGGGTACCAGAGGCTCTATCCGGGGGAAAGGCGGGTTTAAAGGTTGGCAGCGCACTTGTGACTCCACTGGTGTCGTGGGTGTCCATGGGCGGCGGAAATCGCTTACCATCAGGTAATTCGTCTGCCTGTCTGCCACCTATCATATAATAAAAGTAAAGCCCAGTTTGGGATGACGGGTAGTTTAAAAGTTGGCCGCGCACTTGTGACTCCACTCGTCCTGTATGTCGGGTAGTGGCAATCGCGGCAAGACATTACAATTGCTTTGCTGTCATTGTGTAATCCCCTTTATTACAAAACGTGATCTAAAGTTATTACCGTACTAAAGCTCATGTCAACTTGTTCCAACACGCAAGTTTAAAAGGGGCTGGAACGATTTTAGTTCCGGAACTTTATTTATAGCGACATTTGTAATAATGGGGACTTCATAGATATGCATCAATGCAGTACAATATAAAAATTATGTAGATGAGTACTATGTTTTAACACCTACGCTCATTTGCTTTTTCACTGAAAATGTACAGCTGCCACTGCTTAGAAAACATCAACGTATTCTTTGTTAACGAATTTCGACGCGACTGCACATGGCTTCTCGAATGTAGGATGCGTTTCCGCTGACCTACTGCTATAATGCATTTACACATATTTTTACTTTAAGGGTCGTTAATGTCATAGTGAAGAGTTGCAGGTTAGCAGTGTGGCTTGTCATAAGATATCGATGAAATAAAATGTCTAAATACTTTCAATGCTTATTGAAATCCAGGAACCCCAATTCTGGGGATTTCGATATGAAAAAAAACATGGCGGATATCACCTGAATACCATACAAAAAAAATATGTTTTGGTGATATATATCGTATGATGACAAAATATCACGTCCCGAGAATTGGGCTCCATGAGCCCAATTCCCGTGCTTGTGATATTTATAGAAAATCGACAGACAGTCCCCCGACTATGGGGCATGAAGGGAAAGTACTTTAAGTTGAGTTAGCATTTTAAAAAAATCACCACTTAATTTTTTTTTTAAAGAATTAAAAAGTTTTTTGTGCTTGTACTAATTGCACGGGGATCGCACTACCTTTGGCGTACAGAAAACCGCCGCGCGTGAAGAAGCATCTATGCTGTTACGCTACGTGAGTGAGGGTACCGGAGGCCCAAAACGGGGAAAGAGGGTCTTAAATTCTGGCAGCGCTTGTGATTCCACTGTATTAAAGAAAAGAAAACATAGTTAAATAGGTATCTAAATGTGATAATGTCGTATACAGTTAATTCGCTATAAACATACCTACACAGTATAGTGTTCCCATTCGCGCATATATCGAGACGGGGTGGTGCGAGGCCTTGGCAGTGAAATGTCAAACCGGCTGCTGTTACTGCGCGCTAGGGATGCGCTTGCGTCGAGCAAGCATCGATAAACTTTCAAATTTTTATCGAAATTTTCTTCTTAGTCCGGTTGACCGAACTATTGATACCCAATTTACATAGTAAAGTGGTGGTAGATATAATAAGATATTGTTTATTGCGCAAACGTTACAAAACTTAATGCTATTGTTATATGTAAATTGACCACGGTCTTAACAGCGATCTCTTTCAGACAAACTTGAGGTAGAGTAAAAGTACAGCGAGTTGATCATTGGATAAGAGCGTGTGTTTTGTGTGTGGGGGACACGTTGAGATTAATAAATAAATATTTCACAACATCACATACTTTGATCTGACTCCGAGATAGGTAGTTCAAGCACCTGTGTTACGGATATCAGAATCAACAGTGGAATTACAAATTATATACATTTAATACCTATTTTTTTGTAAATACATACTTATAATACATAGAAAACACCCAGACCAATACAAACTTGTTCATGCACACAAAGGTTTGAACTGTGCGAGGACCCGCAACCCTTACACCAGTGACGGCGTTCAGTACCACTGAGCCAAACGGGTCGTCAGAATCATAATGAATATTAGCCTATACCTACTTTGATTTGGCACTCCTCTTCCTGTACTCGTCATTGGCATCGGTTCTGCCAATCTCATGGAAGTATTAAAGCACATACCCCTATCAAAACAGCCTCTATCTCTGGATGATGATGGAAAACATCGTAAGGAAACTTTGACCTTCGTCACGCTTCAGATATTTTCCCAATTCACGTCTTTCGCATAATTATTTTTATATCATTAATCTATCTTCGTGCGAAGTTAAAATGATGATGTAGTAATAATTAATTTTGGGTATAGAAATTCGCCTTGATGTGCAATTTTATCAGCTAGCTATACAGACTATTACACCAACCGACCTCAATCTATCTAAAAGTTCTTGCTAACAAATTAGGTACTGAATACATTTTTATGATTCAAGCAGTCGTAACGTAGACCGTTCGTAGCATAGACCTTTCGTAGCGTAGAGCGTTCGTAGCATAGACACCGTTCGTAGCTTAAACGCATTCTAAGTTTATCGATAGTTCAAACAGCTGTCGCACAGGCACATCACTAGTACTATAAAAACCTGTCTGGTGGGCAGCGTGACCCCAGGTAGGCCGAGAACCCATGGACTCACCCTATAGTCACTAGCAACCCCTAAAATATAGTTATTAATTTATGTTAATAGTGTTATGACAGCAGGTGAAAGTTATAATGTCGATGTCGATAATTAGAGTGCATCGCTAAAATAATGAGACATTAATTATAATTAATTAGGTAAAGTTATAGAACCTACTTACAATAAATAGGGAGGACTGTTGAGTTAAAAGTGCACATAACCATTCTAATGATTGGATTGACGACTTGACAGGGGAAACGTGTAGGTGTCCTCAAGATCTTTTTCTTTCAACGTTGAGCTAAGGTTAGGTAGGAATATGCACATTGATTTGAAAATGCATGTTCGGATTCAAACTTCGTTCCGTAAAGAACGATTTATCCACTGAGCTGACATCTCTCCCTAATTTTAAACATTACTGTATTGAAAAAAAATGTCATAAAATTATTCAATGATCATAAAAAATGTGAATATAATATGATAGATAAAGTAAAAAGGCCATAAATTGTATGCGCCTGAATGATTCTGACATATGTCCCATAATATTATAATAACAGGGTGAGTTGTGTTTTGTCATAATTCATATTTTCCAAAAAAAAATTTGACTCTTACGTTTTGAATACCATTTGTAGCGCTGATATGTAACTTGTACTTTTTTAAGAGCCAGTTTTTTTATTCATTTTATTAGATAGGTGGCAGACTAGCAGACGGATAACCTGATGGTAAGCGGTTGCCGCCGCCTATAGACACTCGCGACACCAGTGGAGTCTCAAGTACGTTGACAACCTTTAAACCCCCTCTTTCCCCCGGATTGGGCCTCCGGTATCCTCACTCACGCAGCGAAAAACAGCCCAGTGCTGCTTCACGCCGGTTTTCTGTGAGGCCGTGTTATCACTTCCGGTCGAACCGGCCCATTCGTGCCGAAGCGTTGTGTGTCATTGTTTAAAACATTTATTTGTTCTAATTATTTTCGCAATAAAAAGAAAATAAATCTATTTTGTTCAAGAGACGTGGCGTGAGGCAGTAATTTTTTGAAAGGATTTTTGTTATAATAAGGCCGCGCCGGGTTGTGTCGCCAGAAGTGTGCAGACCCATTATAGTTGGTGAAAGATAAAAATACATGTATTTTTATCTTCAATTCGTTAATAGGATGATAAAAAATAACGACGATATTATCTGTTGTTATTAGATACTTAATTTCAAAGCTTTTAGAGAGACTCAGTGACGTAATAAGAAATCTTAAAATCGAGTTCTATATAAAACTAAGATAGGTAATTCCTTGAAGCGATCTTTATGACCGGGATAAATCCGATCAAAAGGAATTGGTTACGCGTTAACTTTACTCAAAGAATGCTTTCACTCAGGTAACAAAAATCGTGGATAAAGACTTTTTGTCCGTTCAACTAGTGTGAGAGGAGCACGGCCTTCCATAAATAGAAGAAACGGAAACCAGATATAATGAGAAGTTTTAATAATTTCTATTATTTTGACGACCTGTTTGGAACAGTGGCAGTGAACGCTGCCTCTGGTGCAAGGTTGCGGGTTCGATCCCCGCAGAGTACAAACATTTGTGTGCATGAACATATCTGTTTGTATTGGTCTGGGCGTTATCTATATATTATAAGTATGTATTTACAAAGGAAAAGTATTATAATGTATATATTTGTAATCCCACTGTTGATTCTGATATCCGTAACACAGGTGCTTGAGCTACCTATCTCGGAGTCAGATCAATGTATGTGATGTTGTGAAATATTTATTTATTTATTTATTATTAATTTATTTTATGAAGATACGGAACGTCCCCTCTTAAGCTTCTTTTTCTTTGACCATAAGTAATTAGAACTTAATGTATTTTATTGCATTTGGAAATTTTGAGAAATATCGACGTACTGTTAGCTGCCTACAGGTATTACAGTTCCTATGTAGGAGGCATAATTTACCATATAATTTAATATTTATGTTTCTTATCTGGCTACAAAATGCAACGAGTTCCTGGATATTTTTTGGCATTTTGCCAAGAAATGCTAAAAACTTATGATTTTTTTTCATTGATATGTAACTTTAAAATGAATATTTTTAGTTCCTACACCGTTAGGATTTACTGACGAAACATTGTAACAGTAGTGATCCCAAAGTCGGTTGTTTTGCAGTTTGAGTCATAATTTAGCATGATCGTACCCTGCACCGTGCACCAGCTGGGTGACTGAACTTTGTGCCTAAGCGGTTTTTTATACTAGGTTATAGAGTAGGTAGGTATAGAGAAGGTAGGTATAGAGTAGGTAGGTACCTATTGAGTGGCTATCGTCATCCAGTAGATATTCAGTGTATAGGAATGCCTTAGCTTGACTAGGCGAATAGATATGAGTGAATTGTCAAACATAATATTTACAACTTCTTTCCACCCTCTTATTTTTTCTTGTAACTTTCAAAGTTATTAAGTTGGAAAATGGTTACGAATTTTCAAAAAGTTGTTTGTATATTCAATGAGAGTAAAACAATCTTTTCACCAATTCATCGAAACTTAAAATTTTAATTTTACATTTTTGTTAAGGGTGCGTTACACTGATGACTGGACACAAATTTTGGGAAATAAGAATTGGAAAAAATCTATGTTGGAATAATCGATTTTACATGCTAAAATAATACTAGTAGTAAGAAAATTAAAAAAAAGAAGAAAAACGTAAATTTGAAATGTTTTCTTTTAAAAAAAATATTTTTTCCAATATAAAAACCCCGCCGCCATAAAAAAGCGGGACCGGCGCACATTCCCAGATACTAATTAGAATTCCTCGGCCAAGTCTGAACAAGAACAATTCTATTCCCGTGAAAGTACGCGCGTCCATGACCGAGAGTATTGACCTGCGCTTGCGCCGCGCTTCCGATCGCGCTATGTTGGCCTAGGTTAAGTTCTAGCCGTGACGTGGACGACATGCACCGCGCCATGCTTCTTTCTGCTATTATCCCCCTTGATTTTTAATCCACATTTTGTTATTAGCTACTTAACACGATGGCATATTTAATGAGATATACACTCTGGGAAAGAATGACGGTTTTTTTTTGTATTACCCCATTTAAATCTTAAAATTATTAATCCACATTTTTATTAATACTCAAAACGATGGCATGTTTCATGGGATATGAATTCTGGGAAAGGAATCATAGTTAGAAAATATTTGTCATTGTAATCTTGACCTACGCCTCGTGACGTGTACACTTGATGCATCGTGATTTTGTAACATAAAACGTGGTTTGATATTTTTGATAAATACTATTTTATTTGGAACAGAGTTTCTTGAACCAATGCGTTTTTTGAGGATTATCTAATTTAGATATTAATTTTTACCTTCCAGTAGAAGAAGAAGCAATAAAAGTAGAGACGTAGTTTTGTGGCTTCTGCCCTTAAGTTTACAATAATTCACCTCCTTAATTTTACACGACGAAAAAAAAATCTAATAAATTATAATTAACTCTTATAATTTACATTAAAAACATGTACATTATATACGTACATATGTAATAAGGCTACATGTAGGTTACGGAGTGATTAAAAAAAAAGTTAAATCTTACATTTAATATTTTTCCAATAAGTGCATTGGCTGAATTTATTATTCACCAGTTAAGGTGTTAATGTACGTAGGTACATGTTTCTCAAAATGTTGCTAAGTTAGAAAAGTGAACGCCAGCGTCGACACCGACATCTGTGTTGGCGTAGGTCTCTAGACGAGCGTCAGTGACGTGGAACGACCGAATACCGTTTTAGACGCACAGAAAACTGACAACTCTACTAAGTGACACATGTTTTTTTTTAGAAAATAAAATTGATGGCTTAGTTTTTTTACTTCTTGATACACGTTTGATAAGTGAAATCATGTAATTCTTTTAAAAAAACTGTAAAAATAAATAAATAATATATAAAAAATTTAACAAAAAAAAAGAAACATGACTGAATAAAACTATAAAAAACCTATTGGCAGCTTATTAGAAACCGCAATTGTATCTTAATAGACGAAAAAAGAAGCAAAAAAACTCACTCATCTCGATCCCGGCTCCCACGACACGTGCGTAAAGTGTTAACACTGGTTTTCTGAAAAAAGGGGTAAAAAAAGGATATGGTTAGGAAAACGTGGGGTTTGGGGGTTAGAGAGCTGGGGAGTGAGCGCGTGGCCGCAGCGAGGGCCGGCTCGTCACTGCGAGGCGCCCGCGCAGACCTTCGAGCCATTACGTCAGCGCTGCCCGCGCACCCCTTTCTTTTTTTTTCGTAATTAATTTCTTGTAAGATTTTGGCGGAGGCGAATTTTTTTCGTAATTGCCGCGGCTCGATGCCATGTGATTGATTGCTAAAATTGACATGCGGTATTAATAAGGTTTTGATAACGTTAAACGGCCGCTATTGTCGATTTTAATATGTTTTCTAATTTTTTTATTACTTTTTTGATCTTTATTCATGACTATATAATTATGCCATTATGCGCATATACTAACAACAAATAAAAAATAATCGTCTGTTAAAAAAATCATTACATTGCGTGCATTGAAAATTTAAAATCTTATAAGTAGAGAAATATAGAGTGATAATGATATTGAACTAAACATTTAAGTTTAATTCTTGATTGCTAAATCAAAAGTCAAAGGGAAATTCTCAAAATATGTATGGAATTGTTGCCCAACCCAATTTCCTTTTATGTAAATTTTGCAGAAAAGATCTTAAAGACTTAATGAGGACTTCAAACTCTAACGAATTTTCTACATTTGTTAATTAGTAAAGTCGCTTCAACTAATGTCCATTTTAACAGACGTTTTTCTGCAGCTGGGTGTAAAACTATTATTGTTGCTTTCTTAAATAGTACCTAATATATCGCTCTCTTCAAATGAAATAAGAAAGGGTCCACTAAGATTCCTCTAAGAGCAGAATTCTAATACGCGGCCCGGCGCGGACGCCTCCCCAGACGATCCCGGTTACCTGCGCGCGCGCACACAGGCGCGCACGCACACACGCGCGCGGACGTGACACAGACGCGGCTCTAATGCAGCAGGGACGGGTAGGAGAATGTTGCAACTGCGTTTTCGAAAGCTTGGGATTTGTGGGGTGTTTTTTCTGGCTGGTTCTCCTGTCTAAGGGTTTCGAATGCAGTCATCATCATCATCAGCAACCCACACTCGTCCACTGCTGGACATAAGTCTCCCCTAATGCACGCCACTGCTCCCGATTTTCGGCCACTCTCATCCAGCCCACTCCAGCCAGCCTTCGAATGTCATCATACCATCTTGTCGCAGGGCGTCCTTCACTACGCTTACCGAGTCGCGGTCTCCACTCAAGGACTCCAAGGAGGGAGAAGGACAAGAAGGCAGTCGCTTTATTGTAATTAATACTATTATTTCTTTTTTATGTGATTGGTGGCAGACAAGCAGATGGTTCACCTGATGGTAAGCGATTGCCACCGGACAGGGAGAAGGACAAGAAGGCAGTCGCTTTATTGTAATTAATACTATTATTTCTTTTTTATGTGATTGGTGGCAGACAAGCAGATGGTTCACCTGATGGTAAGCGATTGCCACCGCCCTTGGACAGTCGCGACACCAGTGGAGACACACAAGCGCTGCCAACCATTAAACCCCCTTTCCCACGGATTGGGCCTCAGGTGCCCTCACTCATGCATCGAAACAGGACAGTGCTGCTTCACGCCGGTTTTCTGTGAGGCCGTCGTATCACTCCGGTCGAGCCGAAGCGTGGCTCTCACACGGTCGTGGGTAGATATCAGACTTGGTCCAAGCATACTCAAGGCTGCGAAGCGATAGCTTTGGACGCAACTCGGAATCACACGCTGAATGAGGAGGAGTTCTATGGAAGCTCTGTGGATAAGATCGTCTGCCTTCGTAACGGGAAGTCGCAGGTTCGATCAAATCCAAGCATACACGCACATCTGGTTTTTTAAGTCTATATTCCTACCATTAGTTCGGCAGTGGCGAGGAACTTTTTTGGAAACCTGCACGCGTCGGATAATTTTGAAGCGTGCAACCATGATTCACCGACTCACACATGACTGATCTGGTTCCGGGCACGTTAAGGGTTGCGAAAATCATACGACAGCAGGTTGACAGTAACCTAGCATTGTAATCACCAGACTCGCCAATTTCTGGATTCTGGACATAACGTTATTTTTTCTTTGTGGACTCAATCACACGTTCAGCGACGCAATGATTTCGCCAATGTCAAATGTTTAAAGAGACACGCAGCTTAAAATATTTTGACCGCAAAACGTAGCTTGGGGCATAGGCAATTGGGAGCGTCATTCCGCAGAAGATGATGTAATTTTTTGAGTTTTTTTTTAATTGGTTAAATGAGTAATCCGTTTTTTTTTATATTATAGGTGGCAGACGAGCAGACAGGTCACCTGATGGTACGCGATTACCGCCGCACATAGACACCCGCGACAACATTGGAGTCACAAGTGCGCTGCCAGCCTTTAAACCTCCCTCCTTTCCCGGTTTGGGCCTCCGCAGCGCAACACAGTACAGTGCTGCTTCACGCCGGTTTTCTGTGAGGCCGTGGTATCACTCCGGATGAGCCGGCCCATTCATGCCGAAGCGTGGCTCTCCCACGGTACAAAAAAGCACTTCATAGGTTTTCTTTTAGGGTTATAATTTTGGATCATGGTTCTAGCAAAACCTGGATTTTGAAGCCAGCCCCATCATAGTAGCGATGACTTGATTTCTATGATATCGGCTTTTGCGTAGTGTTACTTTTCATCGAGTTGTAGACGCGTCCGCAAATGATTTGCTGGAATTTCACTTCCAAAAAAAAAGAAAACAGTTGTTTTTATGCATGGAAAAAGAAACTTGTGTCCAAAAGTTAAAACTTATTAATTTTTAATAAAAAAAAAAATAAGTTGAGCCGCCTGCACGTTAGCGATTTGATTTGCATTTAACAATTTTATTTTGACTTAACTATAATACCTTCTCTATATTTTGAAATGTCTGGGTTTTCTGGCTCTACCAGTATAAGCATAAAATTATTTTTCCAAACAAAAAACGAACTTAAAACTAAAACTCTAGTTACCACGTCCTCCCGCTATCCCGACAGCTAAGAAAGTATAAATAAAACATAACTATTGGCCGGTGGGTACGCACAGCTAGCGAGGGACGTTGCCCGCTGCGCCGCTGTGTGCGCGCGCGCCGGTGTGCGTGCGGCCTAAGTACACATCGCACACCGTCAATGGAGGGTGCTTGTTACACCGGAGTGTATGGTTATTAAGATTACTCTTTATTGCAAAACGTATGTGGGCGATGGGACTATGTATCTAAATGCTGGTGGTGCCAATAAAGTGCTGATATAAGAAAAAACTATATCTCTTCAGCTCAAGCATTATTGAACAATACAATACAATACAATACCTATATCAAAATAGTAAAAAAACATAAACATAAATCCTCTTCAGCTACGTAGAGACATTGCCAGTCTAAGTGTTCTTTACCGCCTCTATAATGGGGAATGCTCTGATGAGTTATTTCAACTTATCCCATCCTCCCCTTTCCACTTCCGAACAACACGTGCTGGACAGCGTTGCCATCCGCATACCATCCAGACAATGGCGGCGCGCACCAAGAGGTTTGGCTCCTCGTTCCTGCCCCGAGCCAACAAGGCATGGAATGCCCTCCCAGCTCATGTGTTTCCCCCTTCATACAATCCGGAGTCTTTTAGGCGGGGCGTGAAACGGCATGTCAGCAGGCCATTAGGGTGAGGATGACAGACACAATGGGTACTTTGTTAGTTCTTTTGTGCCTGTCAACCTCATATTTGGATTTCACGGCCGCTTTCCATCAGGCGGAGTGAGATCATCCTGATTGGCCTTTCTATAAAAAAAAAATATGAATATTTACCCAATAATAACGATTGTATAAATTCAACAATGAGATAAATTCAATTGTATTGAATTTAACTCATTGTTTTTTAATTGAATTATATTTTAAGATTATTTTTACATGCCATGTATGGCGAAACATGTTGATCTGACAAGTTCATGACCATCCTATTGATAAATGTACCATATATTCATAGCTCGCTTAGCTTATACATTCATATTCATAGCTCGGGTTTGTGATCACCAATCCGCATTTGGCAAGCGTGGTGATTACGGCAAATCCCAGCATAGTAGCGATGACTTGATTTCTATGATGGAGGCCTTTGCATGGCTGATACTTTACTTTGTTTACTATATTATACTGTCACTGTAATCATAATTTGTATAAGAATGAGAATTGTAATTACCATATTATTTGAAAAGAGTAACTACTGAATCAGCGGTAGATTACATAATATTTGACATTCATAAATGTTCTGCATGGACCTAAATTGAATAAAAACATTTCTATTTATTTAACAAATGTTTGTCCAGGGGCCTGAGTGCAAAGACGTAGGGGAATTCCTATTCGGTCGTCGCGCTAAGGCCCCAGAGTGGGAATCGAACCCAATGTCCACGTATGTTGCAGTTCGGTGTAAATAATGCCCGACTGCTACGGAGGTCGTACTCTTAATAAAATGTTACTTGCTACTCGGAGGTTAGAAAATACTTCTAAAGACCAACAATATTACTAGGATTCTTTCGCACTAAATAAAGACCATAGGCTTTGTAGGTATTTTTACAGATGTGTTATATGGGCCAGACTTTCTGGGTACTTTTAGATGAAAGAGATGGGTGGGTATCGGGAGCTATGGTAGCTCATTGGATAAGAACGCGCCTTTGGTGCGGGGGGTCGTAGCATTCCGAGCATGCACCTCTGGATTTTTCAATTCCGTTGACAGTGGGAGAGCCACGCTTCGGCATGAATGGGGCGGAGTACCACGGCCTCACAGAAAAACGGCGTGAAGCATCACTGTGCTGTGTTTCGCTGCGTGGGTGAGGTTACTGGAGGCGGCGGAAAGGGGTGTTTAAAGGTTACCATCTTGCCATCAGGTGATCAGTCTGCTCGTCTGCCACTTATCACATAAAAAAAATCTATGGGGGTATTTCTACCATTAGCTCGGCGGTGAGGGAAAACATTGTGAGGAAACCTGCGCGTTACGAATAGTTCCGGAAACGTGTAACCAAGAGTCGCTTCATTGTAATCAGCATGGATTCACCAAACATAAATAAATAAATAATAAATATTTCACAACATCACATACATTGATCTGACTCCGAGATAGCTAGCTCAAGCACCTGTGTTACGGATATCAGAATCAACAGCGGGATTACAAATATATACATATAATACTTTTCTTTTGTAAATACATACTTATAATACATAGATAACGCCCAGACCAATACAAACAGATATGTTCATGTACACAAATGTTTGTACTGTGCGGGGACCGAACCCGCAACCTTTGCACCAGAGGCAGCGTTCACTACCACTGTTCCAAACGGGTCGTCAGACATGGTGTATGCTTACCCCGGGCTCCAAAGCGATAGCTGTGGACGCAACCGGGAACTGTATTCTATGAGGAGCTGTATTAAATACCGACAGAAATACCGGCTCCACGTAGAAATCTTTTTTTTATGTAATAGGTGGCAGACGAGCAGACGGATCGCCGGATGGTGAGCGATTGCTGCCGCTCATAGATACCCGCGGTACCATGTGAGTCACAAGTGCACTGCCAACCTTTAAGCCCCCCTTTCCCCCGGGTTGGGCCTCCGGCACCCTCACTCACGCAGCGATACACAGCACAGTGCTGCTTCACCCCGGTTTCACGTCGGTCGAGTTGGCCCATTCATGCCGAAGCGTGGCTCTCCCACCATCAAACTGAAGGTAATATAGGGTACTCGTTATCGGAACTTAAAATAGTAAGCTATTAAGTACAATATTTTTGTTAGACTGTACAAATTTAGTGAAGCAGCGCCTGCGCTGTGTTTCGCCGTGTGAGTGAGGTTGCCGGAGGCCCAATGGGGGGAAGGGGAAAAGGATGGTAGCGCACTTGTGACTTCACTGGTGTTGCGGATGTCCATGGGCGGCGGAAATGCTTACCATCAGGTGATCCGTCTGCTCGTCTGCCACCTCTAATATAAAAAAAAAAGTTTAATTACTCTTTCCCATTATGAGAAGATTATGGGGAATTTGAGGGTATGCCATTGTAATTTTACTGGTACCTATCGGAGGCAATCGCTACTTTTTGGTCGTCTACCAACTATTTGACTACTCCAAGGAGCCATACATACATCGAGCAACTCACTCCCTCTTATTCTAAAACGTGGTTTGAAATAAGTTGTAGGATTAATACTCGGAATAACTAGAATAAACATTATTACAAAACTAAGTTTAACGTTATTTAGTATATCAATTATAATACTTAAGTAAAACCACCCGGACCCCTAGTTTTAGTACTCATTTTAATGAGTACTAAAATAATAACCTCAAAATATCGATTCAGTAACCATCAAAACTTATCCCTGTGACAGTTCATTCCAAGTAGTTAATTTATTTTTTGGATTAAATCACAAAAACATAAGGCATTCCTATGCATATTACCTACTTGCAAACCTTACTAAGTAAACAATAAAATTTAAACTATTGACCTAAATCAATAGTTTAAATTTTATTGCTTCTTCTAAAATATTTTTACTTCAGACAACAAAATAAGGTTATGTAAAATGAAATGTCACTGAACGAATGATTGAATGGTTCGATAAATTTTGACAGTATCCTGCGGTACTAAGTGGTCTATGGTTAGTCGAGGATTTGTAATAAAAAATTAAGAATTAACATTATTCCGTAATAATCATGAAGTTACTAGTTTAGGATTAAAACCGGTATCACAGCAGTTTTTTGTAATAAGAGGGACTAGGTCTCAGCATTTGCGCTGCGATGGTAACAAACTAACAACATTGATACAAGGCCCGCGCTGTCCAACTAAGCCCGTTGATTTTATGAACTTGGCCATTGTTTTCGTAAAGTCTCTTTGGTGCGTCCGACTCGAGGAATGTTCACCCATGTCCGGAATGCTAGGCGCTTGTGCAAGTATTAGACATCATGTTAACGTCGCAAGACACCGGCGATTATAGCGTCGCGAAGATCAAAGAACAATTAAATAATACCTAGTAGTTACTTACCCGAACCGAGTCTTGGTCTTTGAAACAAGAGATTGCCACTTTGGAGAAGTAAGGGCCAATTTTGACCTGTATGTATGTATGTATGGTTGTTCATCTGTTCCCTCATAACTTCTAAACTAGTTATCATATTTAAACAAATGAGGTGTCGTTAGAAACGTCTTGATTGTCTTCTGGTTATAGGCGACGTCGACCAAAGCTACAGCTTTGGATACAAACGGGAATTACACGCTAAGATGAAGAAGAAGAAGCGTCCAAAACGGAGCACGAGGTTCGATACCTAGGCTGGACGTTAAAAAAATAACTACTTCGAATTTAGCTGTGTGTGCTGTGTTTCGTTTCATGAGTGAGGGTACTGAAGGTTCAATCCGGGGAAAAAGGGGGTTCAAAGGTTGGCAACGCACTCATGAAACCACTGGGTGTCCATGGCTGGCGGCAATCGCTTATCATCAAATGATCCGTGTAGGTCATCATCATCATCAGCCCATTTAAGTCCCCACTGCTGGGGCACGGGCCTCCCTCAATCACATGAGGGGTAATTGCCATACTCGCCACGCTTGGCAGATGGGTTGGCGAGAGTTTTGATAAAAATGCAGAGTTTTCCTTCTCTGGGTGCTGATGATCATGTCAGCAGCTACACCGTGCCGGTAGGTACTCCTCTGCCAACCATTACATAACAAAACTCGACACCCCATAAGACCACCGTTCAATACTAGTTGGCTTGTTACTTGTGAACAGCACCAAGTTATCGCGCTAATGATTCGAATGGTCCCGATAACGAACCCGCGGGACTCACCAACCTGTTTGCTTGTACTGATCATACATGATATAAACTAGTATTGCCACGTTTGAAAGCAATAGTCCTTATTACAATACCTGTTATTTTATTCTACACTCGCGAGCAAAAGTTTAGAATCACTTACTTGAAATTGGTTTCGATCGATCTTGCTTAGTAAATATTTTTTTTATAATTATAAAAATGACATCATTTTAAAGGTTCAACTGTTCACTTTAAATTGATACCAAATTCATTCAAATCGACCCAGTAGTTGTGGAGCTATCCCGGATTAAGCGAAGGAGTAACGAAAAAGACGTGTTTCAATTGTTTGATACGTCTCGGGCTGATCAGTCATCGTCATCTATGAAGAATCGTCTTCGAGCAGTTATTAGGGCGAGGGGAGGGAACACAAAGTATTGACACTTAATTTTAAAGCTAAATAAATGTTTTATTAATAAATTTTTGTTGTTTTATTCATTCATTATTTTTCCATATTTCCTTGTTTTCCTACCTCCTTCGCTTAATCCGGGATAGCTCCACAACTACAGTCTCCATTTGAACCTTTAAAATGATGTCATTTTTAAAATTATTAAAAATTTATTTACTAAGCAAGATCGCGCGAAACCAATTTCAAGTAAGTGATTCCAAACTTTTGCTCGCGAGTGTAGTACTGCAATATATTGTAGTAGGCCTATTACGATCTAAAATAATACTTTTTTGACAATTTTTTAGGCTATGACCACTAAATAGTTAAAATATTATAATTTTACTAGACTGCGCTCGCGGTGTTAGTCACGCAGTATTAGTCTTTATTACAACAGTCTTCATTCAAACTTCAAACCCGCGCAACTACCCCTTAGGGGTTGAAAGTTCAAAAGTCACTTTTTTATTGAAAACCAGTGCTCAAACATCAATTTTAAGAATCTAACTTTTAAATTGTCTAATCCCCCATACTGCATTTCATTCCCTAGTTTACCCCCCTCAAAGGGTGATTTTCCAAAAACGTTTAAGTGAATTAAATTAAATTATACGTATATATACAATTTTTCACTTTCCTAACATCAAAGATGACGGACTTCCATACAAACTTCAAACCCCCCTTTTCACCCCCTTAAGGGTTGAATTTATAAAAATGTTAAAACAACTTGTTCTTGGTTTAAAATAAGGAGAACGTATAGCGATTTTCAACATTCATAATTTAAAATTGCTGATCCCCCATACTGGCATTTTATCCCCTATTTTACCCCCTTAAGGGTGATTTTCAAAAAACGTTAAATGGGTTACTTTTTATTTCAAATTTTAGTCTGAATACAATTTTTCACATTTTTAACATCAAAGATGGGGGACTTTCATACAATCTTTTAAACCCCTTTCTACCCCCTTAAAGGTTTAATTTTCAAAAATCAGTGCAATAGTGAATATTAAAGAAACCCCCTTCCCAATTTTTAAGTTTCTAGGGTCAGTAGTTTGGGCTGTGGGTGCATTCCTAGTCACTTAATCACTTAAGGTGACGGGTAGGGCACACTAGCGACGCCAATCGATGTTAATTTTTAGCTACTAAACCGGATCTATTTTAAACAATTTCGGGGTTACAACCTCTCGGCGAATACTTCTACTATTTATTAAATAACCATGCACTAATGTTGGGTCTGTTTTTGTACGCGAAAAATTGATTCACGGCAATGTGGCCGCTATTGGAGTGTGTCTGGTGTCGCGGGTGTCCGCTTGACGTTTGAAACAAACAATGTTTAAACAAAATTTTCAAAAAATAAATTAAACTTCATAACACCGTTTTAGGTAGCAAAGGTTTAACAAACTTTTATAAATAAAGTCCCTGTCTATGTTCGGAATCACTTTAAAGTTTTCCTTTCACAAAGCCATTCACGATTGTGCCGAAGAATGAATCTAGGTGTAACTATGAATGGACTTAACTGCCTATTAATCTTTGCATGTTGCAGGAAATTATGGAATTAGGTTTTTTAATACAATGCGTTTTTAATACAATACAAAGCAGATCGTTTTTATTTTTAATCATTTTCTGAAAAATGTATTAGGCCATCTTTGAAAGAACTCAACTAGCATGTGTGGTATCAATTCGATGATGACAATTGGCTTTTTCGCCATCATAATCCTAAGCCAAGGACTTGTTTATGCTACTTTATTTTTTTAAATATACATTGAATTCCACGGACACTGGTTCCGTGCCTTTTTTGTGCTTTTTCTTTTTTGTGGGTCACAAAATTTTTACATTTTCTCCGCGACAAAATTAAATTAAATAAAATTACAATATCTTAAGTTTAGGAAGTCATGCATGGTTATTGTTAGTAGGATGAATTTAGTGTAATTGTAAGTGGGTTTTTTAATGTCTTTCGGGGTAGGGGGTTGGTTTTTACGTAGTGTATGGGCCTCAGAGGGAAGGGATGGAGATGCTACTTTATTTTATTCGATTACTTAACAACGAGACAATTATTAAATACCTACATGGTGTGAAAATTTCAATGGTAGTAGTATTTTGCTACCCTAAATAAAAACACATTAAAAAGTTCAATATATAAAAATATTCAGACTACACCAATCTTTTCTAAAATATAGAATAATAGATATAAATAACTATTATAAAATCGTAGCAACATTTATATGTTTCATAATTTGACGACCCGTTTGGAACAGTGGTAGTGAACGCTGCCTCTGGTGCAAGGGTTGCGGGTTCGATCCCCGCACAGTGCAAACATTTGTGTGCATGAACATATCTGTTTGTATTGGTCTGGGTGTTATCTATGTATTATAAGTATGTATTTACAAAAGAAAAGTATTATATGTATATATTTGTAATCCCACTGTTGATTCTGGTATCCGTAACACAGGTGCTTGAGCTACCTATCTCGGAGTCAGATCAATGTATGTGATGTTGTGAAATATTTATTATTATTATTTATATAATAACGAAGCTACTTCGATATATTTTTAAGACATTTGAAATATTGTCACTTTTCTTAATTTCCTATAACACAATAATAATGGATGATCATATGAATATTCTCGTGTGATTGTGCCGGTAATATAATTTTATGACCTAACGGTTCACTCGTGGAATCTGTCACATCATTAGCTACAAATATATGCTGAAACATGGAATAGGTACTATTTAAATGTGATAGCTGGCAGACGAGCAGACGGATCACCTCGCAACATGACATAACTCTACGGTTACAAGTGCGCTGCCTACTGTTTAAAACTAAAAATATTATAAAGAAGTATCGTTTCATAACGTACTAAATAGAAAATTATTTAAATATTTTATAAAAAAAAACAATGTAAAGTATCAGCCTATATACTGTCCCACTGCAGGGCAAAGGCCTCCATCATAGAAATCAAGTCATCGCTACTATGATGGGATTAGGCTTAATCACCACGCTTGCCTAATGCGGATTGGTGATCAAGAACCCGAGCTATGTTCGAAAAATTCAAAACATACTATTGGCTTGACCCGGGAATCGTACCCAATACCCCGAGATCACGGCCCCGTCCTTAAACTACTTGACCAACAACGTTTGAGCTACAGCGCGTTGACCAAACGTGTTGATTTTACGGTAGGCACTTAATTGTACACTGTTGCACTGTACTTAATTGTAGTAAAGTAAATTTTTCTTTAAATGTCAGCATATTTTCACCGCAGGGGGGGACCAACCTTTTTTTGGCGCTAACTATAGCCTACTACTACCTACTCGAGTTTGTACCCTGAAGTCTTTGATTGGGCTTAATATGGTCGAAGGTTGCAACAGAGAAACATTAAGCTTCTATCAGTGCAATCAAATGATATGAAACTGTGGTCAATATTCAAGATTAATATCCATCTGCATTCTACGACAGGAAAAGTAGTAGGTACCTATCTATCATATGCCATAATAAATCGTCTGTCCCCGGATACTAAAACTTGTTATAATGAACTGTTGGTTTATTGAATAGATAATTAAAACTCAAGCTTCGTCGTCCATCCGTCAAGAATATTATTACGTATTCTTCAATTTTCTTAATCGCAGTGTTATAATATAGGCAGGGGATGAAGATCCAGGTCGTGGTTTTTATTCCCCCCTCTCCATCATGGAAGATCTATGCGTGACTATCAAAGTTTGATTATCACTGCAGAAGCGAACACCCTAGGACTAACTTGGAGAGAAGTAAAGCGCGAAGCTCAAGACCTTTCGAGATGGCGGAGCACTGTGGACACTCTTTGCCCCACCTAAGGGACATAGGACATAAAGTCTGGGTGACTTTATTTTTAACTGTGATTGATAAGTTTATCATAAAAATCGTCGATATAAAAACTTAAAACCTTGAACGGATTGACTTTGAATTTAGTTTGACAGATTGAACCCCCTATGACACCCCACATACCTATGTTATGTGTGTGGGTGTTGTACCTACTATCCAAATCTATCAAATTTATTCTCAAATTAAGTTCATACATATTTGGTTCAATTTCGTTAATCTCTCTCAACTTTGTCATTTACTTCAATATCAGCCAAACGTGTGGCTGTCTGTACCTACTATTATTGGTTGTAAACTAGCGGTGGGCGTTAAAAGTTATAACCTTTAAGTTAACATTTTAAAATAATTTAACTATTACCACAATTACTAAAAAGTTTGGTAGAAAGTTAAAATTAATTTTCAACAAAGTTGTTATATTTAACATTTGTTATTTTCAACAAATTGGTTATTTTAATAAAATTGTTATTTTTAACACAATTGTTATTTTAGTATTTGTTATTTTAACGTAGTCGTTATTTTTAAAACAGTTCTTAGTTTTAGCATATAATTTTTAATACTTCATCCCCCTCCCGCCTACTCGATCGACCACTAAAAGTTATAACGAATAACAATAAACATAACCGGTTATATCAAATTATTAAGAATGTTATTCAGAAATAACATTTAATCCCAATACTATTGTCCATGTTGAGATAAACATGAGAATAGTAAAAGGTAAGCCAGATCCGAGTGTTTGCCGTACTATAGTCTAGGGATGTCGCAGTGCGGAAATCCCACGCGCGTCTGACCCAAATATTGGACAAATACTTTTGGCAACCTTGAATTTCCTTTTGTCAGGTCACCGAAACACTAACTTGGTAACGGTAGCTTGCTAAGCTACTAGGTTTTATACTGTGGATACGTTGCGTGCGGGATTAATCCTGGGATTATTCTTATCAAATGTATTCCAGGCGCATGCATTATTAATAATCTTAGATCATGTATTAATAGGCACAACATCGCAGCATCTATACCAAGAGGGTATAAGTTTCTTGGGATAGGCGCTCACTAGTGGACGAGAACTCACATTGTTGCACGCGATAGCTCATAGCACGCTAGATCTCGTAGTATGCTAAATATTGTAGCACGCGATAGCTCATAGCACGCTAGATCTCGTAGTATGCTAAATATTGTAGCACGCGATAGCTCATAGCACGCTAGATCTCGTAGTATGCTAAATATTGTAGCACGCGATAGCTCATAGCACGCTAGATCTCGTAGTATGCTAAATATTGTAGCACGCGATAGCTCATAGCACGCTAGATCTCGTAGTATGCTAAATATTGTAGCACGCGATAGCTCATAGCACGCTAGATCTCGTAGTATGCTAAATATTGTAGCACGCGATAGCTCATAGCACGCTAGATCTCGTAGTATGCTAAATATTGTAGCACGCGATAGCTCATAGCACGCTAGATCTCGTAGTATGCTAAATATTGTAGCACGCGATAGCTCATAGCACGCTAGATCTCGTAGTATGCTAAATATTGTAGCACGCGATAGCTCATAGCACGCTAGATCTCGTAGTATGCTAAATATTGTAGCACGCGATAGCTCATAGCACGCTAGATCTCGTAGTATGCTAAATATTGTAGCACGCGATAGCTCATAGCACGCTAGATCTCGTAGTATGCTAAATATTGTAGCACGCGATAGCTCATAGCACGCTAGATCTCGTAGTATGCTAAATATTGTAGCACGCGATAGCTCATAGCACGCTAGATCTCGTAGTATGCTAAATATTGTAGCACGCGATAGCTCATAGCACGCTAGATCTCGTAGTATGCTAAATATTGTAGCACGCGATAGCTCATAGCACGCTAGATCTCGTAGTATGCTAAATATTGTAGCACGCGATAGCTCATAGCACGCTAGATCTCGTAGTATGCTAAATATTGTAGCACGCGATAGCTCATAGCACGCTAGATCTCGTAGTATGCTAAATATTGTAGCACGCGATAGCTCATAGCACGCTAGATCTCGTAGTATGCTAAATATTGTAGCACGCGATAGCTCATAGCACGCTAGATCTCGTAGTATGCTAAATATTGTAGCACGCGATAGCTCATAGCACGCTAGATCTCGTAGTATGCTAAATATTGTAGCACGCGATAGCTCATAGCACGCTAGATCTCGTAGTATGCTAAATATTGTAGCACGCGATAGCTCATAGCACGCTAGATCTCGTAGTATGCTAAATATTGTAGCACGCGATAGCTCATAGCACGCTAGATCTCGTAGTATGCTAAATATTGTAGCACGCGATAGCTCATAGCACGCTAGATCTCGTAGTATGCTAAATATTGTAGCACGCGATAGCTCATAGCACGCTAGATCTCGTAGTATGCTAAATATTGTAGCACGCGATAGCTCATAGCACGCTAGATCTCGTAGTATGCTAAATATTGTAGCACGCGATAGCTCATAGCACGCTAGATCTCGTAGTATGCTAAATATTGTAGCACGCGATAGCTCATAGCACGCTAGATCTCGTAGTATGCTAAATATTGTAGCACGCGATAGCTCATAGCACGCTAGATCTCGTAGTATGCTAAATATTGTAGCACGCGATAGCTCATAGCACGCTAGATCTCGTAGTATGCTAAATATTGTAGCACGCGATAGCTCATAGCACGCTAGATCTCGTAGTATGCTAAATATTGTAGCACGCGATAGCTCATAGCACGCTAGATCTCGTAGTATGCTAAATATTGTAGCACGCGATAGCTCATAGCACGCTAGATCTCGTAGTATGCTAAATATTGTAGCACGCGATAGCTCATAGCACGCTAGATCTCGTAGTATGCTAAATATTGTAGCACGCGATAGCTCATAGCACGCTAGATCTCGTAGTATGCTAAATATTGTAGCACGCGATAGCTCATAGCACGCTAGATCTCGTAGTATGCTAAATATTGTAGCACGCGATAGCTCATAGCACGCTAGATCTCGTAGTATGCTAAATATTGTAGCACGCGATAGCTCATAGCACGCTAGATCTCGTAGTATGCTAAATATTGTAGCACGCGATAGCTCATAGCACGCTAGATCTCGTAGTATGCTAAATATTGTAGCACGCGATAGCTCATAGCACGCTAGATCTCGTAGTATGCTAAATATTGTAGCACGCGATAGCTCATAGCACGCTAGATCTCGTAGTATGCTAAATATTGTAGCACGCGATAGCTCATAGCACGCTAGATCTCGTAGTATGCTAAATATTGTAGCACGCGATAGCTCATAGCACGCTAGATCTCGTAGTATGCTAAATATTGTAGCACGCGATAGCTCATAGCACGCTAGATCTCGTAGTATGCTAAATATTGTAGCACGCGATAGCTCATAGCACGCTAGATCTCGTAGTATGCTAAATATTGTAGCACGCGATAGCTCATAGCACGCTAGATCTCGTAGTATGCTAAATATTGTAGCACGCGATAGCTCATAGCACGCTAGATCTCGTAGTATGCTAAATATTGTAGCACGCGATAGCTCATAGCACGCTAGATCTCGTAGTATGCTAAATATTGTAGCATCTCGTAGTGGCGCTGCTTGCTTAGCACGTTAGAGCTCATAGCACGCTACAATTTTTAATACGCTAGATCATAAAGTACAGTCACGTATACAACCTCATTTAAATATGAACCTTATTGTTCCGCCTTAAGAATCGAGGTGTTTGCATTTCATTGCTGGCGACTGTACACTATATTGTTTTAAACTTTCATTGTCACTAACATTAGAATGGTTATTTACGGGATTTCTACCGTGAACCTTATTTTGGGTTTCCGATATTTCGGCACTGTTGCCAGTCACGGAGTAACTGAAGTTTTTGCGGGTTAGCTGTTACTGGCAGACAAAACTAATATAAAATATCGGAAACTCAAAAATAAGGTACATGGTAGAAATCCCGTTGTACATGGTAGAAATTGCCATGTGATCCCCGGCAGAGTAGAATAGGCCACCCTCACTCTTACCGAGGTGTCGTAAAAGGCGACTAAGGTAAAGCTGCTGGCATGATCATCAGCACCCAGAGAAGGAAAACTCTGCATTTATATCAAAACCCTCGCCAACCCATCTGCCAAGCGTGGTGAGTATGGCAATTATCCGTGATTGAGGGAGGCCCGTGTCCCAGCAGTGGGGACTTAAATGGGCTGACGATGACGATGAGAAATCCCGTAAATAACCATTCTAATGACTGTACACTACATCTCGTAGTATGCTAAATATTGTAGCACGCGATAGCTCATAGCACGCTAGATCTCGTAGTATGCTTGATTTCGTAGCACGCTAGATTTCCAAGCTCGCTATATTGCATAGCACGCTTGATAGAGCTCATAGCATGCTATAACTTGTAACACGTTATTTCACGTCACACGCTACATTGTGTAGCACGCTACATTTCGTAGTGCGCTAATTACGTAGCATGCTAGAGCTCATAACACGATGATCCGTTTGTTCATCTGCCGGCGATCATAAACATATCAAAAACTGTACTATATCGTCTGGTCATGTAGCGCGCTATAATTCTCACAACATAATTCTCACAACATCTCATACGTTGACCTGATTCCGTACTAAGTAGCTTAAGCACTTGTGTTACAGATATCAGACAACAGAGGAACACAAATATATACTTAAATACATATATTACACCCAGACACCGAACAAACACAAGTGTTCATCGCACGAATGTTTGTCCAGGGTGGGGATCGAACCCACGACCTTTGGCGTAAGAGGCAGGGTCACTACCAATTGCGCCATCCGATCAGTCAAAAAAGGCTATATTAAACCATGTATTAGATATAAATGAGTGCGTCTTTTCGCCCCAATGTGCGTCGGCGCACGCTCCCGCATCCTCCGCGTTAGAACCTGTCCTCCACTTATTAGAAGTTATTAAGTGGTACTTTTTGCTCCCACCAGATTGCAAGCCTAACTGCCAGACGCGTGAGAAACACACTCGCTGTTTACCATAAACGCTGAAACTAATTACTGCTTATATTTGCATGCTTTTTTGCTTAAATTC
Source organism: Marasmia exigua (assembly GCA_019059595.1). NCBI lineage: Eukaryota > Metazoa > Arthropoda > Insecta > Lepidoptera > Crambidae > Marasmia > Marasmia exigua. The sequence continues at coordinate 4,388,422 of CM032474.1, read as the reverse complement.
TGAAGATGACAAGACCTTATGCGTCTAGGTTTGTCAACTTGAAGGGACTCATTTGGTTTTCTCGTTTTGTAACAACATACGTAAGTTATAGTTTTCTTAATTAAAAATTAAATGAGCCACAAACGTAAAGAGTAGACAGTTAGTGGGCATATTTCCGCCCAGAAAAATGTACCATACCAACCGTACAACATTAGGCGACAGAATTTACGGACGAGTCCTGAAAGTTAAATATCCGAAACAAATGCTACCTTGTACAAATAAAGTGTTGATTTTTTAGTACCTAACTGATATGTCCTCTCCCAGATCCATCCATATATTGTAGGTATAACATGTATCTTCTCTAACCTTATAACGTATCTGTAAGTAGTATATTTTATATAATTTGTGTAGGTTATATTGTATTTTAGTTAGGTAACATTCGTGGTTAGAAACCGAGCATATACTTCTGGATTTATTAAATCTAAGTGCGTATTTCTACTATTAGCTCGGCGGTGAGGGAAAACATCGAGCACCTAATTCCGACCGCCTAATTTCTTTTGGATAATTGAATGTTGTATTACAAGATAGTATTGGGCGCCGACTTCGGTGTTCAGTATGAAGTGTTATTATAAAATATTGTTTTACGCTTTTTAGTTCGTGGTTTTTGAAGGCGATTTTTCTGTAATACCAATGGCTGTCATTTTAATCAAGTTACATTTTACGGACTATATGGGTCAAACACAAAAAGTGGAAAATAAGTGTTCATTAATAGGATTTTATTAAAATCCTATTAATTTATATTTTTGTACTACGGAATACAGTACAGTACAGACGGTGAAACAAAATAAAATATTCAATTACACGGCATTTTCGTCAAGATCGGTGGTTCTTTCCTGTGCAAAGTGTAAGTGGGTAAGTATAGTGCACAAATATTTATAAATATCTAGGTTTTGTGCGAGTATGGGTCTACTAATCAAATATTAATGCCCCTCAATGTTAACCTCAAAAGCTAGCTTGCTCGATTACATTTATCATTGATTCATCTCTTCTGTAGACATCTTCCATGTAGACACATGGTCTACAGAAGAGACATAAGTCTACAGAAGTAAGCTACGATGTTGCTAGTTGGATGATTTGATGCAATGTCTTGATAAGGGTTGCAGTGGCATTGAAGTATCTAGGATAAATGAATCCCTTATAACTGAAATTCAACAAAAATGAGAGAGTGGTGCAACACAACCCTTTAGAGGCACATTTGGAATCCATCAATTGACATGGAGTGTCGACGAGCCTCATATTATCCACGCTAAGCGCCTAAGTTGCTTAGAATGTAATGCTTATATAAGTTGTCCTCATTATGAAATTGGGCTAATACCCATAAAATTTAAAGATCAGATAATAGCAGATTTATCCAGAGCTACTACACCTAATTCCATTGCAGCACCAAGAACTCCCGATGCCTTGACTACATCTAATTCACCCAATTTTCTGGATAGATCTCGATCTAATACACCTCATTCCATAGAAGCTCCAGGAACTCCCGATGCCTCGACTGTGACCATTTCACCCGGATTTGTGCATAGACTTACACCTGATAATATTACTACACCGCAAGTTTCTAGGCCCACAAAGAGAAAATATCGCATTTACTCAAATCATAGCGTTAATGAAAATTACGTAGTACCTATATGGAAAAATAAATCTATGGATTTCTTTTCATCTGATGATGTAGATATTTTTTGAAATGTTTTATGTAAATGACCACAGAATGATATGTCTTTTCTGTGGTCACAAGTTAATAATTATTTTGTTTGTGAATGGTAAATGCTATGGATTTATACTTAACCGTGTGTTAAAATTATTTATTAAGAAGTGTTTTTGTTACATTTAATATTTATAATTAAGTTTAGTTACTGTTATTTATGTGTATTCTGTACTTCTCTGTAGACATGTATATCTCCTCTGTAGACGCAGAAAAAATTAAAATGTGATTATTTGCTTAAGTGTTCCTGACTGATCTCATATAATATTTTTATACGGATATTAATAAGACGATTTGTTTAATTAAAAAAGGTAGAATCGATCTGAGAACTTTTATTTCGAATTTTTCGTAATATCCAATTTTTGTGTTTCACCCATATTGTTGTTCCCGCGTCTATCGCGCAAGCTGCGCGGACGCATGGCGGACTCTAAGCAGCATAAATCAACGCACTCTGAGCGGCTGAATATAATTTGTCGCGTGTTCAATAATGCATGCCTTTGCGCAGCCTCCGAGCGGGTTTGCAGGGTCCCGGGGCGGGAGTTTGGTTTGCCAGTAATTGTATCTTGCGAGATTGTAATCTATAGATTATACTTACTATTTATAAAGAGGTAAATTCTTTAGACAACGACAAAACTTAAAAGGTAAGGTAATCAATATACGAGACTCATGCGCGATCTAATTGACGCACAGCGCCATCTATTGGTATATGTTGGAACTTATTTCCTGAAACGAATTGAGGGCAGGCCACATTTAAGGTGACAGGTAGGGCACACTAGCGACGCCAATAGATTTAAATTGTTGGTTACTAAACCGGATTTCTTTTTAACAATTTCGCTGCAGCCTCTCGGAAAACACTTATACTTACTACTTTTAATACTTATACAATTTACTCGAATTTTGAATTATCGTCAAAAACGGCCACTAATGGCGTTATCCATATTTCGAGTGCAAAATCAGATCAAAAAGTAGTGCACAACTATTAAATAAATAGTATAAATTTTAGTATTAAATAAATAGTTTTAATTAAATCCGGTTTAGTAGCTAACAACTTAAATCAATTGGTGTCGCTAGTTAGGGCTACGCGTCGCCTTAAAAAAGACAACGAGAATGCTCAGTGGTAACTCAAAAATACAAATCAGCTTGCGTGATGTAATCTACACCCAACGCCACCTATTGGTATAGTTTAGAACGAATAGGGAAATTAATTCCCAGAAACGAAGTTAGGGCGGGCCAGTAGGAGGAGTTTTGGTTAGGGTTAGGAGTCCCACACATTATCTTGTTCCTTAAACTGTGACAAGGTGACGGCCATGATGGTTTCCCCTTGGAATAAAGGGCCACTATACTCCTTTCGCTTTATGATGATATCGGTGACAGCAGGACAGAGTTATACGTGAGTCACACGTTAGAAAGAGACTAACGAGATAAATGTATAGATTTTGACATCTGTCACCCATATCATGCTAAATCGAAAGAAGTATAGTCTATCGATAAATTGTACTTTGGTACTTATCATACGTACTGTTTGCAAATTTTATTTTCGATGTATTAGAAACAAAGTGAAATTGTGGAGTTGAATGGAAGATGCAAGAAATATGAATGAATGAATGAATGAAAAATGAAACATTTAGATACGTACATATGAAGATGAAATAATTTCTTTCATCAAGAGGAAATTCTTTTAAATTCATTGGCAATTCATTAAATAGATAACTCTTTATTGAACAAAAGTTTACAAATAGATAGAATGGTAGGTAATTATGTGGTGCTTTTGTCGGTAATAGCGATCTCTTCAAAACAATTTCAGGGTAGATGAAAATTAATCAGACGGCTATATTGTCTTGCATGATTGGACTTTTATAAACTGATTGTCAACTTATTCCCTCTTATTATAAATGGCGAACTAGGGTTAGTCCCGGAGCAAAATTCGTGCCAGCCCCTTTTAACCTTGCGTGTTGAACGGGATGACATGAGCTTTAGTACGGTAATAACTTAAGATCCCGATTTATAATAAGGTGGGTGGTGTCCAGCTCGAACGTTTATTTCTAAATGCATTGTAATATCCCCCAACCGATTACGGCTATGGCGGCCAATCTCAACGATCAGCCACGTACGCAGGATATATTATAGTGCTCAAGTGTGTGCGTAAACACAAGTGCACTCTCTATTCCCTTACCCTCATATTCTGATGGGACACTACTGTGAAACGACCAGAGAGGGATTGGGCGTAGGACCAATGGCTTAACGTGCTATTCGGGGCACGGGGGTACAAGACCGCCAACTTCCAGACTCCGGGCTGCCACACAAATACAAACAAATTTTTCGCCCGACCCGGGGATCGAACCCGGGACCTCATGCGCAGCCGTCGCTTTAAAGTGCGACCCACTAACCGCTGCGTCACCGAGGCAGTCAAATGAAATGCTTTGTATCTAAGTATCCAATGTACATTTGTTGCTGACAGTACCACGCCAACTTAGCAACAGCCAGAGACAATATTCCCATTGTAACCAGCGAACCGTCATTAGATCCCGCAGATCGGGCTTGCCCGTTTTATCGAACAAAATGATCGCACAAAACCTGCGCGCGGCAATGCCCGCAGTGCGGTGCGCAGCCACCGGTAGAGGGCGTGAGGAGTCACATCAAACTAAGCAATAAAAGAGCGAAACTAACTACATGTTTATAGTTTCATTTCTATGTCATAGGTGGCAGATAAGCAGACGGATCACGGATCAGTCAAAAGATAAGGTAGTTCTTGCTTCCTTTTGCGGTTTTTAATCCAAAAAAGGCCATAAAGGTATAGTGTTTGACGCGTCCTCGAAGTTTTGAGGTATTTCCTTCAATTACTTTTTACTGAATGGGCCAGATTCAATCCACCAAAGTTAAAGCGCTTAACCATTAACGAACGATTCCTGGAGACTTTCTGGTTTTCCCAGGTAGGGCTTCCGCAATTCAGCAGTAATTATTGAATGCGCGGCTGTATCATCTTTTTTATTTGTTTGCACTAAGAGGACAATCTGTAACATCTAGTAGATTTCAACAGTGTTTTAAAAAGTACCATTAAAGGATGACCGACATTTTGTCGGAACGATTATCGGACCTAAAAAAAGTCGGCCGATTTTTCATACTACTTCTCGCCGAATTTTTGTTGGAACTATGTGTTGCGCTATTGATCAGTCAGATCAGTACGTTATTGATAATCGGTTATCGATTATCGATCATGTGGAATCACTCTTAGAGTGAAAGTTTGTCAAGCAAGATTGCGTTTTAATGCTGGTCGAATTTGTCTTGTCAATGGGTCTTGTGCGGGATTGATTTCTGCACCACAACGATAATTCATTTGTCGACTAACTGTAGCAAAGCGATTTTGAAAAAGGTGCCATGTCAAAAGCTAAATATGCTATTGAATATACATTTGCTTGCCATTAAATTTTTTTTTGCTTCATAAATCATACAAATAAAATAAGTCATTATTGAAATCGTAAGTGCCGAGCCAAACCAACTAAAATGGAACTTCCATAGCTAAATTATCATCTGTAAGCCCATATTATACTTTGTAATACGAAACGTCCACCATTTAAATTGCAGAAACGGCTTAAGACTAGCCTAATAGGAGCTATGTGACAGCTCCAAGAAAAAAACGACACTATAAAAGATATCTAAGGCTTTATTGTCTCACGCAAGTCTAATAATAAACTAAATATATTAAAACACATGACAAAAAGAGGAAAAAATTGCGGCGGCCATATTGGATCGAATGCGCGGGAACGTAGGTACTATGGAAGTTGCGTTCAATAAATTGACATGTTCCATATATGGAGTGTTCTGGCCATTCGTCCTGGGGTCTTAGACCCTATGCCGAGTTAGATGCGAGGTTAAATTGGACGGGATAGGTGGAAAAAATGGCGTCTAGTTGCCTCGAGAAGGCTAGTTGTTTTTGTGATAAGATCCACTCGGTGGGTATTTGATAGTTACTTAGTTGTATAATGTGTTTTTGTTGGAAGTAGTAACGATTTCATCGTACACAATGTTTACTCAAGATTCCACTTTTATTTACAGAGTCGCGTGAAGAAGCGATCTTTGATGACGACTTTGAAATCCATATCGAATATTCTGAACCTACCTTTTAACTCGTACTAAGGACATTTTTAACAAATGATTTTATTCACTTTTTTTATGATACAGGTGGGAGACGAGCAGACGGATCACCTGATGGTACCCATCACTTAAAAAAATAAAAAAATCAGTGCAAGCGATGATCGATGCCGGTTTTCTGTGAGGGCTAATGGAAATAAGAAGAAGCACTGAAAACTTGTTATTTGTGTATGTTACCAGATGTAAGATCCTGTAAAAATAAGTTTACAGTACCTACACTGTTTGTGTTCCTAAATAAATAAATAAAAAGAACCTATACAAATACAAATACAAATTCTTTATTTGCAAAATATGGGTAGGTATAAAAGCTGTTAAGTTATGTACAATGGTTCGCCATATTTGGCCAAAGACGGCATGCAAAATTGGGCCAGTGTTTATTATTAGGAATTATAAATTAAATTGAATTGATTACGCTACATTATATGGGATACATTCAGCAGATTACAAATAGGTCACAATATAACTCAAATTAAATTATATTTCAAATTACATTGGGATAAATTAAATTAGATCATTATTTTAATGTCACAATATTAAATTATATAACGTTTTATCAGATAAGTAGTCATTAACACTGTAGTAGCTCTTTTCTAGTAGGATAATTTTAACCTTTTGTTTGAATGACATAATGTCTTTAGAATTTAAAATACATTTAGGCAAGTGGTAGTGGCAACGTATAGAAATAGGTTGTGTGTAAGTACCGATGGAAACCTTCGAGAAACCTAGAATTAGCATTAGACGTTACAAATGTGCATCCACATTAAAAGTGCATATTCCTTCAGCGCGTAATAGCGCCAATATTTCTGCTCTCTCTATAATCGCACTAAATAAGTGTGCTTAATTCAAGGAATGATCAAGCTCAGAAATCACGGTTTAATCGCTGAATAATTTGCTAATTTCCTTAAGATGAGATGAGCGAGAAAATTGGTTACATAAATTATCTAACTTATTTTCTTAAACGTCGGACGACATCTAGGACATCCAATAGGACTTAGTTTTAAGTACTACCAACTACAACATGTGCGGAAAAAGAATGGGATCAGAAATGGCGGCGCATCTATTCACTTCTCGCTCGAACACCCACGAGTGCGAGTATAGACGGAAACAGTGTGCGAGCGAGAAGTGAATAGATGCGCCTCCATTTCTGATCCCATTCATCCGTACAGGTTGTAAAATATCTATTTCGAAGAGGAATATCCGTGTATATATAAGAATACTCTTAGAACAACACGTGCCTTCAAACGTCTTCCTTAAAAATACCTACGTATTATTATCGAAGCATAGTAGGTAAATACGTTAAATAAATACCCTAAGGCAGTACCGACACTCCGTCATCTTCGACAGAAAGATACCTACCTACGGTATAGACATGACTTTTGACTTTGATAGGGTTAGAGGACAACCCTACTTATTTTCTCTACCAAAATAAAGTAAGCGGCAGTCGAGCAAAACCGACAACCCTGAACTTAGTTCCTGCGATGTACTCCGATGGGACCTTAGAATCCGTGTAAAGAGTGCGTCTGTGTGCGTGCGTCATTTCAAACGTTTGTTCGTAGTGTCCATACTGCTTTAGCGTATTTGATGTTATCCAACAAAGTAGTTAAGTAGTGACTAGAATTTGGCTTTTAAGCCTTGAGGCTAAAAAGGTGGTGAATGTTGAGGTCTCCAATAGTACCTACTCTCTTTTCATCATCATCATCATCAGCCCATTTAAGTCCCCACTGCTGGGGCACGGGCCTCCCTCAATCACATGAGGGGTAATTGCCATACTCACCATGCTTGGCAGACGGGTTGGCGAGGGTTTTGATATAAATGCAGAGTTTTCCTTCTCTGGGTGCTGATGATCATGCCAGCAGCTTTACCTTAGTCGCCTTTTACGACACCTCGGTAAGAGTGAGGGTGGCCTATTCTACTCTGCCGGGGACTACTCTCTTTTATTATATGTATAATCTATGGTACATACACATGGCGAAGTCACAAAAGATCGACAAGCACTAAAGTATAAAGTAAGTTTGTGAGTTACTTAGTATCTAAGTAACTCACAAACACCCCTCGCCGGGTCCTGCCGATTGAAGTGAAAAAGTTACTTTTTTCCCGCAAAATCGAAAAAGGAATCTCTATCTTTGTAAATACACAGATTCTAACAAAATGGCCGCCATATACCACGTTGGAACAATTCTAACAATCCGTTTAGGTTCATTCGTATCCCTAATGCCTGTTGGTCGCAAGAATGTCGCCCGAGTCTGGGTGTTTTTGCTCACTTACATCTTGGCTACTGACGAGAAAATTTCCCGGAGATAAAGGTCCTAACCACCTTTGGAATATCAGAGGAATTTGCTCGGTATTTTTTGGAAGTTTCGGTTGGCTTTTGGTTAATTTCTTGGGGTGTTGATAGTCTATGGAGAAAAGAGTGTTTCATGTGTTGATCGTTGGGTCCGCAATTGCGTTCGGGCTGCGATGGTGCATCGCGATGGGACCAGTTTTGATTTGTTCTCCATGCATTGGCTGCGATGTCGCCACTCCTAATGCAGTTTGCGGTTTGAGGTTTTTTTTGGAAAGGAATGAAGAAAAGTACTCGCGGAGACAATGGGATGAGTTTCATGTGTAGGTAAAGTGCATGTTTAAGCTTAGTAGCGTTGACCAAGGCAGTTCAGTAACTCAGTTTGTAGAACGGTTTGACTGCAGTTGTATGTTGTGTCGGTTACGACCATAGGTTATAACTTAGGTAGGGACCATCGGGAGAAGAGCGTACCACTTTCGAAATGGCCGACAACGCATCATAGACCATTCTGAAATAGCGTACGCGGTGGGAAAACGTCTAATTTTTACGGGAAAACATCATATAGTGCTCGCGGTTATTGTTGTGAAAAACTGAATTAAAAATGTCATCTTCTATGATTTCCCAGTTTTCTTATAAATAAGAGGGGTCCATTCATCATGTGATGTTTTAAGAAACTTCTTGGATTCCCCTTCCCTACTCATTTGTGGCGAGTAGTCGATGCTTAAGGTGACGGGTAGGGCACACTAGCGACGCCTATCGATTTTAATTTTTAGCTACTATTGTAACCCCGAAATTGTTTAGGATAGATCCGGTTTAGGATCTATTCCAAACAATTTCGGGGTTACAATCTCTCGGCAAACACTTATAAAATAACCACTATTTATTAAATAACCATGCATAAATGTTGGGTCCGTTTTTGTACGCGAAAAATTGATTCACGTGGTAATCCTAAATTCGAGTGCAAAAGCAGACCACACAGATAACTATAAGTATTTAATCAAAATCAAAAATGTCTTTTTTTATTATTTGATAGAAATGGGGTGAGCCTTGCGTCTCATAGCCACTGCGACCAGTAGATGATCTATTGTGGCAGCCCCGTAACCTATTACAGCACCTCATGCAGCTCCAGTTCCAGGATAAACCCGAGAATGGAGCTGATGGGGGAGCTCTTGATCTCGTCAGCCGAGATCATGTGTGCTCCCAGGTGCCGGCTTCTGCAGCGGTGCAGCGCCATGCACTCGCCGAGGACGTGGATAATCGTTTCCTCGTCCTCGCGACAGAACCTGCAGATTTTGGTATCTGTAAGGCCCATGTTGTGCAGGTGCTTGTTTAATTTGCAGTGCCCTGTGAGGTTCCGAGTGAGAGCCCTAACATGTCCTCTACTCAGTTTTGTTATCTCTACAGCTCGTCTCTGATCGAACGCCTGTATCAACGCCTTAGACTGTTCTAGTCGAGGTCGAGGTTTTTGTACGCGAAAAATTGATTCACGTGGTAATCCTAAATTCGAGTGCAAAAGCAGACCATACAGATAACTATAAGTATTTAATCAAAATCAAAAATGTCTTTATTCAATTTAAGTCCATACAGAACATTTATTAATGTCAAATGTTATGTAATCTACGGCTGATTCGGAATGTCAATTTCTACCGAGAAGAAAGAAGAAGCAAGAAACTCAGTAGTTACTCTTTTCAAATAATATGATAATTACAATTTTCATTCTTATAACAAATTATGATCACAGTGACAGTATGACAAAGAAAAATTATGAAATCAATTATACATTAGAGGACAGTCGAAGACATCAACATGTCCAAGAATCCTTACCATTCAAGTAATCATCTACTTTAGTAGGCTTTCTGCATTAGACAGTTTTTTACATGCAACTTAAACTTATGTACCGGTAAATCTATATTTTGAGGTAACTTATTAAACATTCTAATGCTAAATTCTACAAATGAATTTCCAATTTTATGAAGTCTTAGATTTGGGACACCAAGCCTATGTTTATTTCGCGTGTTAAAATTATGAAAATCTGATTTTTGCGAGTAAAAGTGCAAGTTCTTGCGTACAACAAACATAATACAATCAAAAATGTATTGAGAGTCCAATGCTGGATATAGACCTCCCCTAATGTTCTCCACACAGATCAGTCCTGTGCCACCCGCATCCAATGGATTCCCCCGATCTTCACCAGATCGTCGGTCCACCTTGTGGGGGGGGTCCTGCCACGGCTGCGACTTCCTGTACGTAGCCTCCTCTCGAGGAGCTTTCCGCCCCAAGGGCCGTCTGTTCTCCTCGCTATGTGCCCTACCCATTGCCACTTGAATCATGCAATCCTTTAGGCTATGTCTGTGACCTTAGTTCTCCTGCGGATCTCATCATTTCTGATACGATCACGCATGGTGACTCCGAGCATAGCCCTCTCCATTGCTCTCTGGGTGACTTTGAGTCTCCTTAATCGGCACATTGTAAACGGCCACGTTTCGGTTCCGTATTTCATCACTGGCACACACACACATGCATTGAAGACTTTCGTTTTGAGACACAGCGGTAGATGGGCCGAAAATATACTGCGTAGCTTTCCGAACGCAATCGAAGTATTGTGTGATATTGCCGCTATTTATTTATTCAACTCGAAAGCATTCCAGAGCCTCGAGTATGGTGCATTGGAATAAATTAGGGCCACGTGGGCCCAAAATGGGTGACTTTCCCTTTTGGAGTGGGCATGTTTTTATCGGCCTGATCTGATGTCCTTGGGCCGTCGCCACGTCACGGCGAAAGTAAGGGACACCTTCCTCAGCGCCAGCGCATATAAACTTAGGTTCTACTACCTACGAGTTTGCTTCATTATTCATCAGTCACATATGGCATATCGCTCCAATGATCTAGTGGTTTAAGTACCAGGCAGTGGTCCTAGGTTCGATTACCGGTTCGAGCAAAGGTATGTTTCGAATATTTCGAACATAACTCGGGATTGTGTACACCAATCTACATTAGGCAAGCGTGGTGATTAAGCCTAATCTCATCATAGTAGCGATGACTTGATTTCTGTGATGGAGGACTTTGCCCTTCAGTGGGACAGTACATAGGCTGATACTTTACTTTAATATGGCTAACGAGCAGATGGAATCACCTTATGGTGCCACTGGAGTCACCACTGATCCAACATTACCTTAATACCTACATGAGTTGAAAAAAATGATACTGTTCAATTGATACTGTGTATTTCAGTCAATTGAAATTAGCAAAATATGGGAGCAAATTTTTTTTTATGTGATAGGTGGCCGGGAGCAGACGGATCACCTGATGGTAAGCGATTGCCACCGCCCGTGGACACCTGCTACACCAGTGGAGTCATTAGTGCACTGCCAACCTTTAAACCCCCCTTTCCCCGGATTGCGCCTTCGGTACCCTCATTTACGCAGCGAAACACAGCATAGTGCTGCTTTACGTCGCATTTTTGTGAGGCCGTGGTATCACTCCGGTCGAGCCATGAATGGGCCGCATTCATGCCGAAACGTGGCTCTCCCACGGTCAAACGGCAATCCATCTCGTGTTCAGGCGGGAATCGAACCCACATCTTCCACATGCCGGGTGGTGGTTTAACCGATTAGACCACAGAACGAATATGGAAGATGTGGGGTCGCCGCTTTTCTGTGAGGATTGATGTTTATTGTCCTTTACCACTAACACCTGGCATTGAATGAAACCAATTGAAATCCACCTGAAACTGTCCTACAAAATCGCTCCCAATTCCTCAGCTGCATTGAAACTAAACCCGATGCACTTAAACTAACTTTTTCAAGCGAGCGGCCGATCGACTGCGAAACACAACGATTAGAAACCGGTCCCGGGCCTGCATGAGCGGGCTGCACCACTCCACAACTCCTAAGACGGGATATTACCACGTTCCCGGAGCTATCCCGAACAACAACCCCTAGTAACTAAACTTAAACGCACACGTTAACTAAAACTTCGCTTGCAGACTTGAAAACTGCAGGCAAGTCCGTACGCTTGCGAAACGGGTTACACTTGCGTTTAGGCGTGCACTTTTTCCTTGCAAACTTGTTGGCAGTCAGGAATGCAGGATAGAGACTTGCAAGTTGGCGATAAAATAAGTAGGATTCATTGACATCGGTCATGAGGCTCAGATATGCTGTTTAGACTGGATTAGGCGAGTCTATGTTTTTTTAGATCTAGCTTAGAAGCAAGACGTGTGTGTGTATGGCAAACGTAAAAAAACTAACGATTGTAGAGGCTTGGCTGGAAATTAATTACGAATGGAAACTAATGTTTGTTTAAAGGTTATAGCTACACAACTCATGTCACCACGTAGTAACTTTATAATTTTTATTGAATTTATGGCAGAATTGCCATTTATGAATGAATGTCTTTGCCCGAAGTTTCCACTGAATAGTTATCGGTATTCCAGCTGCAACCATTTTCGTGGCATTTCACAGATTTTTATATTTTGCTCTATTCTATTCTAAATTCTCTAGACGAATAGAAGGACGATGAAATGGACCCGTTTAGAGTGGAGTGTGGCAGTGGGCTGGCCATATCAACCGCAGAATTGACAATCGCTGGAGTAAATGAGTGGAGACCGCGTCTTGGTAAACCTAATATAGATACGATCTGCGCAGGAGCTGGATGGGAGGAGCCAAAGATCGACCGGAGTGGCGAAAACTAGGAGAGGCTTATGTCCAGCAGTGGCTGCAACAGACTGATGATGATGATGAGAGTGAAGTGGTCGCCAAATTGGGAATTGTATGTTATTGCCATCAGGTGACTCGCTTGCTCGTTTGCCTCCCTTTCTAATGATTTTGAAAATTACTATGCTGACTGCGCAATTAATATAAATTGGGTGTAATCGTGTTAGGGCCACGCTTCGGCATGAATGGACCCGTTTGACCGGAGTCCGGACTCCGTGAATCATCGCCTGCTATGTGTGTCCCCTGAGAGTACCGGAGGTCCAATCTAGGGGATTGGTACCAATTTTTTTTATGATATATGTGGCAGACGAGCCGACGTATCACCTGATGGTAAGCGATAGCCGCCGCCCATGGACACCTGAAATACCAGTCATGTCACAAGTGCGCTGCTTACCTTTTAACCCCCTTCCCCTAGTTAACCAAGTAACTTAGTTTTAAAGTTGGCAGCACACTTGTGTCTGTGGAGTTACGCCAGTGTTGTTTTTACGGGTGTTCATCGGTGGCGTTCAGGCTACTATCAGGCGATTCGTCTGCTCGACTGCCCCGTCTCTTAAAAAACTATTTACTTTATTTTGTAAAGACGCATCAAAATCCGTTATATAAATTAGCTTTCTCAGCCCGTTCTTTCTAACTAATTTAATTTACCCTTTCAAAAGGTCAAGTTCGCGGCTGACATTTGTAAGCTCGGTCTCTAATTAATAGACCTCGTGACCTTTAGTGCCGAGGGGTGCGCTAAATAGGGCAAGTGCACCTAGCACTAAACACTAGCTCGTGAGCAAGTAGGATACAGAGTGGAAGGTACGTTTTACCCGAAATTTTCTGCCTCGCACCTCCAAATGGACAACATTTCAAAATTGCTGAGCTATGAAACAAAAAATACCAATTCTTCATTTACTTTTCTGCTTCTCAAATATATATTTATTTATATTTTATATTGCTTATTTTCCGAGCAAAAATTTAAAAACTAAAAAACGTAAGATGACGTCATCGGACGGCAGAATGTGAAATATTTCTTTGCTTAGCACATTATAGTTCTAAATTTATGAAATGTTAAACCCATGACATATAACTGTCAAAAAAAGAAGAAAAATTGTCAACGTTGAATGAATGAATGACGTTGACAATGTTGACACTAGTATTCTTTACCTTTGACAGTAGTACCTTTTTTATTAAAGCAATGATAAGCAAAGGAATATCGCTGTATTCAGCCGTCCGATGACGTCATTTGGCGCTTACGTCTATTTAGAATGTAAAGAATTTCAATAATTATTTTATTAAAATTTTGAAAAAAGAAAAAATAGGGGTCTGTTCATTTTATGTCTATTTTCATATAAAAAAACAATATGGACATGTTAAAAATATGAAATTTTGTCCATTGGGAAACTTTACGAAGCGGTATTTCCGAACCGGTAACCGGCGTTTGCCCCTGCTCATAAAAAAGGTACGAGTTCGTTCAGCCATATTTATACGCAGGTATATATACATATCTGTCAAATTTCTTAAATTTACTTTCAGCTTAACTTTTAACCCGTTTATTTCACCACCGGCATGCGGCACTTAACGATCTTACGAGTCTTCAAGAAAAGAGCGTACTCCTTTTTAAAAAGGCTGGAAACACATTAGCGATCTCTCTGATTTCGTGGATGGTTATGGGTGGCGAAGATTACTATCCATCAGGTGACTCGCTTGACCGTTTGACGCCTCTAGCATAAAAAAACAATTGTCGAAATTACTTCCTATGTGTTTGAATATAACGAATGGTCAAGCTAACTAACTAATTGTTCTAAAAAGACATTTAGCGATATTTGACCATACCCAGTAGGTAATTTTTTTGGCTTGATTAAATTAGTTCTATGGATAAAAAATCGGCCCTAAGTGTAGGTACCTAAACCTATCGCATTGTTCTTACCTTCAACTCTGTATTAGATATTCACTTTATATTAGGGTAGCCCATGCCATGACTGGAACATTCTCCGTCAGTCTATGGCAGCTGATGGTGTACCTAATAAAACTAAATATTTGAAATACCTATACTGGTGGGTATGATAAGAACCCCTTCAACCTAGTCTAGATAAGTAACACCTATCTCTCCGTACCGAATTTAAAAGGATCAGTAAATAAATGTAGTTATTTATTAGCTTGTTTATTTATCTAAGAATATATGCTCTTAGGAGATCAGAGCTGGTTTTGAAACGCATTTGGCGATGGGAATTAGGCGTGAGCGGCGTGAAGTGCAACGACCGCCAATAGATGGCGTTGTGCACAATTGAATCGCGCAAGCATTTCGTTTTTTTTGTTGATTTGAGTTTTTAATACAGGTCATTGATAATAAGAGTATTTTATTAGTGCGGTAATTAGGTGGAAAGTACAGCATTATTTGGTAATTGTCTGATAGCGTTTTTGCAGAACTATGAAATGTTAGGTAATGCTAAGCATTTTTATGTAAAGGTTACAATTATTATTAATTTATAAATTCCTACTTATTACATAAATAATAGTTTTATTAATATAAATATTATATATCTAGAAGTTACATTAAATTATTCTTAATTTGAGTTAACAGGTGGGTACTTAATATTAGCACTATTAACTATATTGCACTTTTTTTTAAATATTTCACAACATCACATACCTACATTGATCTGACTCCGAGATAGGTAGCTGAAGCACCTGTGTTACGGATATCAGAACCAACAGCGGAATTACAAATATATAGGTATGTCTTTTGTGTGTGTTTTAAAAAAAGCTTGCATTTGTCATATACCTATGTACCAATATAATTGTATATCTGCCACATAGTCCACACATCTTTCAATATATATTATACGTGTATATATTTATAGCTATTTATTTACTTAAATGATACACTCACTGCAGATAGTGCCGTAGCAGCAAATGCTGAGGTCAGGACCTAATTGACCACACACAACCACACCACCGTGTGGTCCCCGGCAGAGTAGAATAGGCCACCCTCACTCTTACCGAGGTGTCGTAAAAGGCGACTAAGGTAAAGCTGCTGGCATGATCATCAGCACCCAGAGAAGGAAAACTCTGCATTTATATCAAAACCCTCGCCAACCCGTCTGCCAAGCGTGGCGAGTATGGCAATTACCCCTCATGTGATTGAGGGAGGCCCGTGCCCCAGCAGTGGGGACTTAATTGGGCTGACGATGATGACGAACCACACCACCTCTTCTTATATCGCCCCTCTTCTCTTTGTATCTGTATCGTGTCATGTTCTGCCTATTGTACATATTTACTTTTTCTGTGATGTCATCATCATCAGTCCATTTAAGTTTTCTTTCTTTCATATAAATAGAATACTTTTCTTTTGTAAATACATACACACACTCAGACCAATACAAACAGACATGTTCATGCACACTATTGTTTGTACTGTGCGGGGATCGAACCCGCAACCCTTGCACCAGAGGCAGCGTTCACTACCACTGTTCCAAACGGGTTTTCTATTTTTGGTACCTAATTTTGGTTGTTGAATTGAGTTGAGTTTAAGCTTACAATGTGTTTTATGTCTATTTAGTCTAACAAATCCGACTCATCAAATTGGTACCTCTATGTACTTAGGTACTAAAATACTCTTATTGCCATACTCAGACTCGTTGATTAACTTAGTTGGCTACTTAAGAAAAAATATCGACACTTATTCTGATACGTATAAAGACTACCGATACTAAAGTTAATGAACATTAGCCTAAATGACGTCTCTGAGTGGGGCCGTTAGTTACAAAATAATTTTGAAAACATTTATTAAGGTAGATAGTTAACCAACTGTTTGATTTATTTTTTGACAATGTTATAAAAAAAATACATAAAAAAATTGTAACATCCTGATTTTTTCTAAATGTTTTATCGGTATACTCGTATCCAATACCTACATATGTGGGTACTAGTCTACCTATCCGAGAGGTGGGCTATTTTCAATATCATTAATGGATATTTATATCTATCGATACATTACTGTTTCGATAGGTATGTCGTTGCAGCCCTAATCGACATTAAAACAATGGAAATTGGTGAATATTGAATGAATTGCGTTTACTTTTTACTAATTAAAAACGTGGCGGAGCGAGTTTTATGAAAATTAAATGTCAAGTTCCCGCGTGTTTTCGAGAACTTTGGACCAATTGCCTTTTTTAGACTTCTCGCTAAGAATGTTGAAGTATTTAATAAAGTATGGACGACTGGGAAAGAAAATATGCGTTTGTTCTCAAAAGATGGACAATGAGAACGATCTCCATGCAGATTTATTTGATGGCATTCTAGATGTAATTCATTTACTAAGTTCATCTTTTAAGGTGACGGATAGGGCACACTAGCGACGCCAATCGATTTTAATTTTTGGTCTTAAATCAAATGTTGGGTTCAACGCGTACGCGAAAAATTGATTCACGCCAAAAGCGGCCACTTTTGGCGTGAATAAATTTTTCGCGTACAAAAACGGATCCAACATTAGTGCATGGTTATTTAATAAATAGTATAAGTGTTTGCCGAGAGGTTGTAACCCGAAATTGTTTAAAATAGATCCAGTTTAGTAGCTAAAAATCAAAACCGATTAGCGTCGCTAGTGTGCCCTACCCGTCACCTTAAGTTAGTTGAAATTTTGTCTAGGTACCTAACAACTACAACCACCTTAGCAAGGTGTGTTGATGGACCTGTGTTATGGTTGTAGTTACTTTCTTACAAGTTCCTATAGTAGGTATTAACTCAACTCAACTCAACTGTATTTATTGCTTTCATGAATGTTACAATACAGGTGGTATAGAAGTATTCCAGTGCATCATGTTATCCTCTTTGTTGATAAGGTACTAAAGTGTACCTACGTCTTTATGCAGGCGACTGTACATAAATTCTCTTTCACGTCACACTGCTTTTCCCTTCATATAACACTGTACTAACGAGGTATTTGACGCATGACTACCCGAGTAGACCACTATGAGGTACGAGTCCACAGACCAAGAAAAAAGTCGTGTCTACATTCGAGTATTAGGCACTTAGTGATAGTGTGAAATCAAATTGACTCTACCTCTCTTACGGACAATAGGACAAAAAAAAATTACCATTTTTATACGCTATTCGAATAAAGAAAGAAAAAAATGGAGACCCATGTATTTTAGTTTTCATTAAATGTGTGTTTTTATTGAAATATTATTTAATATGCGTTATTAATTTGTCATGCCGAGACATGACATTACAGGAAAAAAAACCATTTTTTTCCATCAATATGTGTTTAAAACACTGAAATTATTTTTCTTATATTTCTATAAGTCTAAATCTAGAAATAGAATTTTCATGTATTATACGTATGTATTTACAAAAGAAAAGTATTATATGTATATATTTGTAATTCTACTGTTGATTATGATATCCGTAACACAGGTTTTAAATGTGGGAGAGCCACGTTTAGGCATGAATGGGCCGGCTCGACCGGAGTGATACCACTGCCTCACAGAAGACCGGCGTGAAGCAGCGCCTGCGCTGTGTTTCCGGAGGCCCAATAGGGGGGAAGGGGAAAAGGTTGGCAGCGCACTTGTGACTCCACTGGTGGTGCGGGTGTCCATGGGCGGCGGATTGCTTACCATTAGGTGATCCGTCTGCTCGTCTGCCACCTCTCATATAAAAAAAAAACCGGTACTTGAGCTACCTATCTCGGAGTCAGATCAATGTATGTGATGTTGTAAAATATTTATTTATTTATTTATTATTGTTCATTAAGGTTCACTTACTCATAAATGCTACTACTCAGTGAACGAATATTTACAGGATAAAATATAAGAAAAAATAAGTACATGTGGATTATAAATAAATTGCAAATTCCAAATATTACTATTACATAGAAGAATACATATCAAAAGCAAATACCAAGTAAATAAAATAAGAAATGTCTGCTCCTCTCTATGCCAACTTGCGATGCCTACCAAGGCGCATATGTTCTTTTGATTGTGTAATGTTACCATATACCTAGTCATATAGTCATATGTAATGCAAATAATAATAAATAAAAAAAATAAAAAAGGAAAATTATTGTTTGTCGTATTGTCCATTGAATAAAAGCAGCCTACCACTGTTGTACTCGAGCCCATCAGCCTTCCTCCCCCCATTAACTTTGCACCCAGCTATACCAACTCTCCGTAGAGTTGGCAAATGACAGTTATTATGATAATTGATTGCGTGTTCGTATTAATGGCTGCATTATAAACTTTGTCGTAGTCGCGGAGAGCAAAAAGCGCGCAGTTCAGTCACCGTGGATCACACGCCTTATTTGTAAACATTGGTATCATCCGACTGGTCTGTTGTCCACTGGGAGATATGACTACTCTGATTAATATATCATGTAAATATGATATAATACAATTATTTGATATTAACTACACTAGGCACCAAAAAAACCGAGCCACCAGCTGATATTCATACAAACGTGCCCAGTGCGGAGGCATAATACAAACATTTTTTTTGTAAAGCAATGTCATAAATGTTCAATTTTTAGTTTAACATTTTAAATGCCCCCAGAAACCTGCACATTTTCTAAAAAAAAATTAAAAATGTATTGGTATAATTTATTTACATTTTATTTTTAGTAAATTCACACATGGGTCTGAAGTCTACTAAAATTTAACATTTCTGACATCGATTTACCGTGGGAGAGCCACGCTTCGGCATGAATGGGTCGGCTCGACCGGAGTGATAGCCACGGCCTCACAGAAACCCGGCGTGAAGCAGCATAGTACTCTGCTTCGTTGCGTGAGTGAGGGTACCGGGGGTCCAATCCGGGGATAGGGAAGCACTGGTATCGCGGCTGTCCATAGGCGGCGGCAATAGCTTACTATCAGGTGATTCGTCTGCTCGTCTGCCACCTATCACTTAAAACAATACATTTAAATTAGTAGTAAGCATTTATAGGCTTAAATATCAGAAATAATGAAATCCGCAGGAGAACCAAGGTCACAGGCATAGCCCAAAGGATTGCATGCCTCAAGTGGCAATGGGCAGGGCACATAGCGAGGAGAACAGACGGCCGTTGGGAAAGGTCCTCGAGTGGAGGCCACGTACAGGAAGGCACAGCCGCGGCAGGCCTCCTACAAGGTGGACTGACGATCCGGTGAAGATCGCGGGAATCCATTGGATGCGGGCGGCACAGGACCGATCTGTGTGGAGAACATTGGGGGAGGCCTATGTTCAGCAGTGGACGTCTATTGGCTAAATGATGATGAATTTATAGGCTTCCAAACTAGGGACATTTGAATGAAATTTTGCTAGTGGCTTTATTTATTTTGCTGTCCAGTGCAGCAAGCTAATAAGTCCTTTGTATAGCATTAAAATAGCTTAGCTGTAACCGGAATGCAGCCCCCTAGATCCAGGCATCCCTTCTTCTTTTTGCAAGCAGGTTGACCGCGCTGGAACCAGTTGCGTGGGGCTCCGCGGCCACCAATCATGCGCGGGGGGGTTCGATGCCTGCGGCTGGTCTTGTCAGCGAGGCTTGCGTTAGATTTTTGCAATCTCGGGTGCATTGAAGCTTACTTAAATCATATTTTCAGCCGATAGGTAGATAGATACTCTTTATTGCACCGGGTGATCATTTTCAGATCTTAACAGCTAACTATTATGGTCATGGTAATATGCTAACACAATGTAAAATAAATAAAAATAAAAATTGGTTTATTGCTCTCAAACATACATAGCTACAGTGTTGTGTTAGCAATTGGTATGTAGATTAGATAGAAATAGAAACATGTTTATTTGGCACCAAAAATACAGATGTTTATACATTACAATGTGAAACATATTAATTTAGTTTAATCTAGGCATGAATACCTTATTTTATGAGGTGCCAAAAAGGGGACCTTTTGACACGACGCTGATATTCGCGCATGCCTAAAAAAATACACTGGTATTTGACATTATTTTAAGTGATAGGTGGCAGACGAGGAGACGGATCACCTTTACCGGAACACCCGCGACACCAATGGAGTCACAAGTGCGCTGCCAACATTTAAAACCCCCTTTCCCCCGGATTTAGGCCTCCGGTAGCCTCACTCACGCAGCGAAACACAGCACAATGCTGTTTCACGCCGGTTTTCTGTAAGGACATTCATGCCGAAGCGTGGCTCTCCCGCGGTCGAAACATACAGGTAACATGCATAAAAAAAAGGAGAAGTTAGGCAGTCTTATTGCTAATAGAGATGTCTTCCAGACAACCTTGGGGAGTAGAGGAACAGTGTAGGAAAGTATTTTTGATCGAAATTTGACTTGGCGGTAATTTAGAAAATATCAACATTCCATTCCAATTCAATCCCTACAAGTACTAGTGGCTGGTGTATCCCGTTATCATCATCATCCCGTTATCATTGACTGACCGGATGGCGCAATTAGTAGTGACCCTGCCTCTTGCGCCAAAGGTCGTGGGTTCGATCCCCACCCTGGACAAACATTCGGGCGATGAACACTTGTGTTTGTTCAGTGTCTGGGTGTAATATATGTATTTAAGTATATATTTGTGTTCCTCTGTTGTCTGAGATCTGTAACCCAAGTGCTTAAGCTACTTAGTACGGAATTAGGTCAACGTATGAGATGTTGTGAGAATTATTATTATTATTATCACAAATCGTTGAGTAAATAGGTCCCGGGTTCAATCCCCGGGTCAGCACAAAAATTGGTACCTATTCTTAGTGTCAGCCTCACTCTTACCGAGGTGTAGTAAAAGGCGACTAAGGTAAAGCTGCTAGCATGATCATCAGCACCCAGAGAAGGAAAACTCTGCATTTATATCAAAACCCTCGCCAACCCGTCTGCTAAGCGTGGTGAGTATGGCAATTACCCCTCATGTGATTGAGGGAGGCCCGTGGCCCAGCAGTGGGGACTTATGATGATGAATAAATATTTCACAACATACACTGATCTGATTCCGAGATAGGTAGCTCAAGCACCAGTGTTACGAATATCAGAATCAACAGTGGTATTAAAAATATATTATACATATACATGTAATACTTTTATTTTGTAAATACATACTTATAATACATAGAAAACACCCAGAACAATACAATCAAATATGTTCATGCACACAAATGTTTGTACTGTGCGGGGATCGAACCCGCAACCCTTAGACCAAAGGCAGCGTTCACTATCACTGTTCCAAACGGGACACTTGAGCACTATTTAATATCCTGCGTACGTGGCTGATGGTTGAGATTGGCCGCCGCAGCCGTAATCGGTTAGAGGATATATACCTATTATAAGGGAAATCTTAGTTGGGCACCATGACGTTTCTTCAATTGTTTTTTTATGTGATAAGTGGCAGACGAGCAGACGGGTCACCTGATGGTAGGCGATTGCCGCGGCCCTTGGACACCCGGGACACCAGTGGAGTCGCAAGTGCGCTGCCAATCTCTACACCCCCCCTTGCCTCCTGATTGGGCCTCGAGTACCTTCTTCACTCACGCAGCGAGACAACTTTACTTTACTTGTCAAATTAAAAAAAGTTAAGTATGGAAAATACAACTTCTCAGAAAATTGCAATACCAATCGGGGTTCTCATAGGTAAAGACCTTATATTCCAAGGCTCCTAGAGAATTCATAGCAAACTCACAGAGACCCCTAACGCCGGCGTTTAGTTAGAATAACATCTATTTCTGTGGAACCGGTCGGGAGATCGTGTGAACCCTCCCGATGCTTATATAACCGAGACTGGTAATTGTGGGATGCAGGCAACGCGGTATATGCATGCAGGTTTAATAAGTGATTCAGTAACATAAGGATAAGTAAATAGATTTACAGCCAGTTGCAATGTAGATGCTGCAAAAAACAGCATTTATTTTTTATTTTAGGTAGCTATCTATCTATTTTAAGGCCCTATACAGAGTATATCTGTGAACATTTACATCCCTTTAACCAGGTGTTCTATCAACCATTATGGCCAAAATTTGTTCTATGACTTTTGGAAATTCGCATAAAAAAAAACTTTTCATACAAAGTCGGTCACGTGACTTGGTATTTTTTTTATGGGGAGTCGAAAATATCTTCGACGAATTTCGAAAAGTCGTCGAACAAATGTTGCTCAGATGGTTGAAACACATGGTTAAAGGGATGTAAATGTCCACAGATACACCTTGCATGTATAAACATACATACGGTGTATTGTTATTTAGCATGTTAGATCAACAAAATAAGCGTAAAAAAAATCAGCTATTCCATACAGTATTGCCGCGTAGATATTCTATTTTGTATGGGACAGCTGATTTCTTTTTCGCTTAGGTATATTTTTGATCTAAAATGCTAAATGGACTTTATTCATGATGATATAATGAGGTTTTGTTTCACAATGTAAACGGTGGATATCACCTGAAAACCATACAAAAAAACGTGTTTTTTTAGTGATATATTTCGTTGAAAAATAATGTCACAGCACGAGAATTGGGGCTTTCTCCGCGTCTTTTTGTATGGTTTTCAGGTGATATTATCCGCCATGTTTTCAAATGTCACGAGCACGATAATTGGGGTCTAGATTATATACTATAGCGTATGTATCTACTGTGTTTTCGGGATGTAAACGATATAAAAATAACAGCGTTTATGTAAGTACTTACATTTACAGAACCCAATGTTGGGATATTATGAGTCTCTTCTCATCTTAGAGTGCAATTCCTAGTTGCGACCAAAGCTGTCGTTTCGGAGTCCGGGGTACGCTTGAGCATGATCCGAGATTCAAGAAGACTAAATAAGTACAAATCAGCCTGTGGTGCCCCGCAGAGTAAATAGGCCACCCACTCTTACCGGAGGTGTCGTAAAAGGCGACTAAGGTAAAGCTTCTGGCATGATCATCCAGCACACCTTATTTACAATAAAGCGACTGCCGGCTGACCTTCGTAACCTTTGGACAGGGGAAACAGACCAACTGGATCACGGATACACTTACACTTACAGAATCACGATATTGTAGGCTTACACAATTCTGAGAAACTCTCCGAGACGTGCAGGTTTCCTCACAATGGGATTATTACGAGTTTATCGACCACTTACTGGCCCGCCCTCACTTCGTTTCGGAACATTAGTTACTACTTTATACTAATAGATGGCGCTAGGTGTTGATTTCATCGCGCAAGCGTTTGTTTTCGGTTTACCTATAAGCATTGCCGCTCTTTATAGAACTTACTTCTAGAATAATATAAATAGTATTGAAGTATAAATATAGGTTGATGGCTTGTACTTCGAGTATAATACAGTACCTATACCTAACCTATTTCCAAAAGTCGAGAAAAATCTATGTGATGTGATGTATTTTTATAGAGGAAAATAAAATTATCATACTCGTAGGTGAGGTGAGGTTAACGGTGAGAATAAAAATTTGGGCTTAAGGTGACAGGTAGGGCACACTAGCGAAGCCAATCGATTTTAATGTTTAGCTACTAAACCGGAGCTATTTTAAACAGTTCCGGGGTTACAACGTCGCGGCAAACACTTATACTATTTATTAAATAACCATGCACAAATGTTGTGTCCGTTTTTGTACTCGAAAAATTGATTCACGCCAAAAGCGGCCACTTTTGGCGTTAATCCAAAATTCGAGTGCAAAAGCAGACCAAACAGTTAACTATAGGCATTAAATAAATAGTATAGGTGTTTTCCGAGGGATTGTAATCCTGAATTTATTATATTTATTTATTTATTTTAAATCTATTGGCATTGCTATTGTTCCCTACTGGTCACCTTAAAATAAGAAAAGGATAGGCGGGGTTTTTTTGTTATGTGATAGGTGGCAGACGAGCAGACAGATTACCATGGATACCCGCGACACTAGTGAAACATGAACATTAGCGAAATACAGCACAGTTCTGTTTCACGATGGTTTTCTGTGAGGTCGTTTGTTAGGAATTTGGTGAAATTGATTTCCATTTTAAATATAAGAGTCGACTTTCTGTGTCTATTCATTTTATAGCTTCTTCTTAAGGTGACGGGTAGGGCACACTAGCGACGCCAATCGATTTTAATTTTTAGCTACTAAACCGGATCTCGTCATCGTCAGCCTATTTAAGTCCCCACTGCTGGGGCACGGGCCTCCCTCAATCACATGAGGGGTAATTGCCATACTCACCACGCTTGGCAGACGGGTTGGCGAGGGTTTTGATATAAATGCAGAGTTTTCCTTCTCTGGGTCCTGATGATCATGCCAGCAGCTTTACCTTAGTCGCCTTTTACGACATCTCGGTAAGAGTGAGGGTGGCCTATTCTACTCTGCCACACGGCGTCTAGTACGCAAGAAATTGATTCACACCAAAAGTGGCCGCTTTTGGCGTGAATCAATTTTTACGGAACAAAAATGGACTCAACATTTGTACATGGTTATTTAATAAATAGTGTAAGCGTTTGCAGAGAGAGTGTAACCCTGAAATTGTTTAAAGTAGATCCGGTTTAGTAGCTAAAATTAAAATCAAGTCGTCGTGGCGTCGCTAGTGTGCCGTACCCGTCACCGTAAGTTGGTTGAGGGTATTCAAAATTTCAAATAAAGATATAAATAACCACTGGGATTTTTTAATAAAAACATTAAATATTAGATTCATATCGTTTATTACATCAAATGCATTGCATTATGTTATTTTGAACAATAAATAAACAGTGTGATACATTATTACCTTGTATATAATGTTTTAACTATGTTTCTTTATATATTACAACGAAAAGGTCGTTACGATACACTTTTCAACATTTAAAAAGGTAAGTATAACAAAATCATGATTTAAATGTTGTATACTTAAAAAAAAAACGTACTTTTTTTTATAAAAACTATAATAAAAGATGAAAGTAACTTTGGATACCTTACTAAACTCTGCTTTTCAATTCGGCGAACTAATCTGACAGGTATCAACGTGTCATTCCCATACATTTTTGCTACTTTTGACAGATGCAAAGTTTCAAAATGTATGGAAACTTGACGTTTGCAGCTGTCAGTTTAGTTCGCCGAATTAAAAAACAGAGTTTAGGTATCTAACGAAAAAACTACATAATTTTAAAATGTGTATCGTATTGACCACACAAATCATATATTCATTTAGTTATTTCGAATATAATCTGTTCTATCGTAAGTGAGGAAAATATTAAGCCGAAAATAAAATATACAATAATATTATTCAATGTAAATAAAACTTTTACAAACATGGAAACAAACTTCTTTGGTTCCTACAAGCTTTGGAACGTGAATAAAAAAAAACAAAATTGTACTCAGCAGGTGAAAATGTGATAAAAGTATGTATTCATTTAGTAATATTAGGCGTGTTCATTATTGCATTGCAAAAACAACCTTATTTTACTTAGTCGGTAAATTCAAATCACTGGTGCAGCGTTTTATTTCTCGTTATTTTTAAATCATTGGTGTGTAGGATATTAACAGATCACAATACAAAAAACGTACACAATATCCCAAAATAGCACCAATACTAATATCAGCAAATCGTGTGTACTAAAAAACGATTGCTGGCAACATTTGTTAGTTCTGAGACATGGATTACACGCCATGAGACGAAATCATTAGCTACATTTATTTAAAATCAGTTAAATATACCTAATATTTTAAATAGGATGTTAATATCCACCAGTTGGCATCACATTGCTGAACGATCTATCTGTTGCATGATTAGGCCCCCATAGGACGCCATAATTGGTTTTAGAACTGACATTTTTAAATGTCAAAGAGCTCAACCAATTACGTAATCGTTCTTTCAGCTCTGTGATGCCATCTAATGTGTAATTAGTGAAACACCCTCATGAGTTGAAGTCACACAGGTTACTGTCACATAACTTATAGAGAAAAAATAACATGATTATGTATTTTTACAATGAATTATAGCGACTATGATAATTATTATGAGATATGTAATCTTCCTAGTCTGGTCTTGATATAGGAAACCTAATTGAATGATAAGCAATACCCGAAGCATGCACTTTTAGTTGTAAAATATCCCTACATATACTTATACATAATATACGCTAAATTGTAATTAAGTCGCTAAAACAGCAACAATATGGCGTCTTCTCCGTGCCTCAGAAGAAAAAATATTTGACATCTAGCAACACCAAACTTTTTACAGCGCGGCAAATACGACAGTCACGTTTCTAGAAACTTAATTAGCTGCAATAAACTTGAAATGATACAAGATATGGATAATTAGACATTTAGATATGATAAGTTCCAATAGTTCGCACCCTATATCCGATCACGCTCCCTTAGAGTAAAAATATACAATACATCATGTAAATAGATATGTATGTATAGTAGTGTAAATTAACCTCTATGGTAACACTTTTTCGGAATCGCATGGTCTGACCAGATGAAAATATGGTTTTACTATTATTTTCTAGTAATATCATTTGACGCTGGTTGTTGAGTCACAATTATTAATATTTAATTTGTTTTTTATTCAATTTTGTAATTAATATTCGTTCTCCCAATATAAAGACGTTGTATGTGTATGTTATCTAGAAAACTATACCTATTTGCATCTAAAATATAAAATAGTTTAAGATCTATTAATATTCGAAGGTCAAAGTGACTCCAGCGATATTGATTCCTAAAGAAAATTTAAGAGAAAATACAGGTATATTAACAACAGATATAAACAGTAACACATGTTAAAATTTACAAAACTACAACTAAAATTAACACAATGTGTTGCCAACTACAATTATACAAACATATGTACCTAATTTTATTTGGTCTCATTTTAGTAACGGTTACATTTCAACAGAAATTCTTAATAATAACAAATGAAAACTATGTTACACTACGTTCCGGTTGCATAGCTCGATTTTGTCGGTTGAAGAAATTTTGGCGGGTAGCCATTTTGTTTTCTCAATACGTGGTGGGTTATGGTCTGTCATGGCGTCGATTTGTTTATGGTGAAAAAACCCTAAGGCTTCTGAGTAGAGTGGCCAGTACGTTGGCTAAGCATTCTGCCCTCAGGGCAAGCTGGCCCTCTAAAGTGGAGTTACTTTCTTGGCTGTGGCCCTGGGCTTTCTTTGCGTTATGCTCGTGAATAATGCGTGCCATTTCGGCGCCAGCTAGCTCCTTGAAGGCGGCTGTGACGTCATGGACTCGTAGGACGAGGTTTCTTGTTTGAAGGGGAGCGGAGGTGTGTCTACCTAGAGCCTAAAAAATGGAAATATTACAATTATTTGCTGTTCTTCAACAGGGGAGATATCTTAATTTTACTTACTTATTTAATCAAATCAGAAATGAAGAGGTTCATGGATCAAGTAATGGGACGGACAAATAAATGAAGAACTGATGACCGCTAGGGCGAAAAGATGAAGTGGAGCTCATATAATAAGCGCAGCGAGATGTACGGAAGACCTGATCAGAGTCACAGGATCTTGCTGGATGCAGGTCGCCTGCGGCTGAACATTCTGGACGTTGGTGGACGTCACTAGGTTGATGATGATGATGATATCCATAAATTCTACCTGCGCCAGGTCAGCTAGCCTCCTCAGCGGCGCCAAGCAGTCCGCCAGCGCGGCGGGGGCGGAGGCTCCACCCCCACCCCCCAGCGCACCCACCAGCGCTCGCGATGCGCCCACCAGCGACACTGCGCAGGAGGTCAGCTCGCTGCGTGCGCGCTGGAAAAAAATCGTTTAGGTATTTTAACAGTATTTGATATAGCCCAATGAATTAAAAAAGGATCAGACAATAACAACGTTGTGATATCGGCTTTCGCCTGAATTAAGTAAGTTACTTAAGCACATGGGTTATGGGTATCAGTAGACATGTCCTGGAGACGATATTGCTGATTAGTTTTGCCGTACCATAAAAAAGGAGAACTCGTTATCGAAGCATGTGGTGAAATAACATCTTCCGGGTCAGTATCGCATTACCAACGGATGGGATGCTATGCCATCGCGTTAATTGTAGCAAAAAAAGAACAAACCTGGAATTTGATCTCGTCAATGTCCTCCCCACCGCCGTGCGCATGCTGGTGCGAGCACTTCTGCGCGACCTGGTGCAGCCGCTGCAGCAGCCCGTCCACCGCCACCTCCGTCTTGCACAGTAGGCTCTCCATCGACACGTGTCCGTTGTTCCCCGCCTGGAACTCCGGGAACTTCACCGTCGGCGGCGACGGAGGCGTCGGGATATCATCCACAACATCTTCCTTAAACCTCACGTGGTTTTGTACTTTCGGCGTCGGACTTGCACCGTCCAAACGGAAAGCTTTACGCTCTGAAAGCGGCGGACTGAATACCTTCTGATCATTCGTTGGAGCACCATTCAAAAGATCTGGACGGTTGCTAAAACGCCGGTTCATCTGCGGCGAACACAGAGACAGAGCCGTCGACATTTCCTTATTCTTCAATATCGTGTTCTTCGTCTCCGAATGTGACCTAACGTGTCTACTCTGTAACGTCATTGAACTGTAATTTTGAGTAGACCGCACGTTTAAAGCCTCGTCGTCTACTGCTCTACTCTCGTTCTCAAGGTTGCGATAAGTGTTCAAATTTCGTTGAAAATGTGGGGATCCGATGCTGGCGAGACGCTGCTCAGAATTTCTCAAAGGCGACTGCTTCTGGGCGTTTTTTAATCTAAGAACTTCGATGCTTGGAACGGGAGGGAGAGGTGGTTTCTTAGGAGGCAGCAGCAGCGGTGGCGGCGGAGCTAAGACTTTATTTTCCAATCGCGGAGGCAAAACTGGCGGATCCGCACTTTGCTCGTTGATTTCACAGACAACTTTGTAGTTGAGTTTTCTGTTGTTCAACGTACTAAAATGATTGCTAGGTATTTCGACCGCTGTTAATTCGTTGTTAAGACAAGTAAATGAGTTCGATCGTGGTCTAGGTGCGGGTGTGGGCGGCGCTTTGGGCGGCCTCTCGGGAGGTTTCCGCACTTCAGAGTTTTTTCTTCTGGGAGGCGGCCTGATTTCACATACATCAGGCATTGATTCTGAGTTTTCTACCGGGTCATCTACCTTATCAGACTCTTCACTTTCATCGCTTTTATTTTTATCTTTGCTACAGCATGAAAACATTCCTTTTCTTTCAACAGTCGGGTACTCTATAACATGAGCGCTACCATTAGTTGGCTTGTCAGCAGATATACTTTTTCTTTTACCTTTTGGGGAATCAGACTTACTCTGGGGTGTTTTACTTTTATCTTTTAGCAAAAGACTATTTCTAGCTTCACTTAGGCTTTTCGCTGTAAACATATTCCTAATCTCACTGACACTTAACGTACCTTTCACTACTTCGCCATTGCTTGGTTTGGCAGCTGTATTCATGTTTTGAGCATTTTTTGCTTCAAGAATTTGTGTATGATTGGCGTAGCTAACTTGATCTCTGTCTAAAGTCGATGAATTTGACCCTGGTGGAGGAGGAATTATATAGGAAAGTATCTCCTCAGGGGTCAATTCTATCGCCGGTGTTACTTTTACTGTAGGCGGCTGGATAGTGACAGTAGCTATAAAATCTTCAAGTTCACTCGTTTTTGGAGCTTTAGCATTGCTAACTTGTAAATTTTCTCTATCATCCGCGAATGAAGGTGGTACAACTGGCAAAATTTGAGGCACTTGTGTAGCACAATCCAACTCATCTGGCGTTTGTGGGGGAGGTATTAAAGTTAAATCTATAAGCTCAGCGTCGGTGTCCACCAGACTTTCTTGGTAAAAAAACGGTGCTTCAGCAGCTTTAGCATCTTCTTCTCTGCTTTTTTCTTGGAGCTGCTTTAAATATTCTTTTAAGTTTGGTTCCTTATTGTCTTGGTTATCTGGGCTATGCAAACCAAAGCTAGTTCTAACTACTTTATTATTAGCAGGCTTTTGGTGTCTCCGTATAGGACTGTTTGTAGGTGTGTAAAGAGAATCATTATCACTTTCGGAATGGCAGAGATCACTGTTTAAAGCTAATAAAGCGTCTGTTAATCCACAGTTATTTAAAATTGCACTGAGGCCTTGCGACTGCCTCGTGGTTAAAGGAGCAGCGTTATTGTCCTTACCGTTTTCCGGCACACTTAAAACACTTAGTCCTTGATTTATGGTTTCCGTCAAAAGTAATAAAGAATCACTATGTTTTAGAATCCCTGGTGCGTCATCTGCCGCTGACATTCTACTATTGTTAGATTCATTATCACTTTCAATATTATCTACACAAGTTTCTTTACCTACTAGCTCGTCTCTTAAAACGCCATTGTTAAAAGGATCATCAGTAAAAACATCACAATTTTCAGTCAAATATTGTTCGGAATTTTCTACAAGCTTTTGCATTTCTGCTACCCTTCTTAGAACTTCCTCATTCTTGGCTTCGACTAGTCTAGGGTTATTGGTTGCATTCTCTAAGAGTTCCATAGATAGAACACTTTGAAGGTCAAAACCCATGCCATCGTCGAGGTAGCAAGCGTCATTGGGGTCGAAGAGTCGGAACTCCTCGTTTCTCTTGCATTTGTCGAAATGAATGTCGTGGCCTAGGAGGCCGGTTTTGGAGTCGTATCCCATGAGCGGGCTGGAGTTGTTGCTGCTGTTTTTATTGGACATGTTGGAATTCATATTGGTGTCGAGATTGGCCTTGCCCTGTTCGGGGGTAGAGTGGTACGGCGGTGGCATGCTGAAGATTGCGTAGTGCTTCTTGGTGAGGACGTTGGGATCATCGAAGTGTAGATAGCTCCATTTTGATGGCACCACGTTGTGCTGAGACAAGTATGGTGGAGCTGAAAAGTGGTAAAGACGAAAATGAATGACAAAATGGAGTTCTAGGTTTCACAACACCAACCAATTATTGTGGATTAAGATTTAAAGAAAAATGATAAGGATAGGTTAGGCTCATAAAAGACAATATACCGTCACTTGCATGAGAACATTGCTTGCTTATAAAACTATATTAATTTGTTTCGTCCGAGCTTAATCAAACAGGTTTTCTCATGCAAGGATAGATTGAAAATTCCTCCCTACGTATTTTTAACGATACTTGGTTTATAAATGCTCACCTATATCTTCTGTGATCGGCTCTCGCTCTTGCTCTACATTCAAGTCCTGGCCAGTAGCCAAACGATAGTATCTGAAACAGACAGCATTAACATTCAATTTTTATTTATTAGATATGAGACAGACTGATCACTTGATAGGGAGCGATTACGGCCGCCCAAGGACACCTGCAACATCTGAGGAGTCACAAGACGCACTTGTGACTCCTCAGATGTTGCAGGTTTCCTTGGCCAGCCTTTTTAATAAGAAAATATATTTTTGCGGAAATATGTTTCTGATATGAGATATGATCTCGAGCAGTATTGATCTAGTGTAACTGGTATTACTACTAGTACTGGTATTATTACTGGATTGGAGCAGTATTGATCCACTGGTGTCGCGGGTGTCCATAAGCGGCGGCAATCGCTTACCATCAGGTGATCAGTCTGCTCGTCTGCTCGTCTGCCACCTATCTCATAAAAAAGCCTATCAATTTAGAAGAGTTAACTTAGTTTATTTGTATTCAGCGCGCAATTGTTCGCCATTGTTGAGAAGCGGCTTAAAGTGTACAATAGCGGCAACTGGGGTTACAATGAGAAGGGAGAGGACATACCCGGCAATGACGAGAGGCATCTCAGCTGCGTCCTTCTCCTCCATGAGCAGCGCCAGCACGCGGTCCCGCTGGAGGAAGATGGCCACATCGGCGCTGCCGGAGCCGGAGGCCTTCACTCTGATGCCCTCCACTTCTTCCAGAGAGGCTATTGACTGAGGCTGCAATGAGAAGATGGGTTGGGATTATAGCCATTTGCAATTTATATGACGTTTCTTAAAGTGGGTTGAAATCCGTTAAATGGCGCAATAATTTTGGCTTAGATTTCAGTCTAAAACTAAACGGCAAGCGTTGGTAACAATATGATAGCTGTTGAACAAGTCAACTCCATAGAACCATTTTTTTGCAAAGTATCGAAGCGAAGAATCAAATCTGTATAGAAGTACATTTTGCTGATACAGCGCCATCTACTGGCGACAGTTAAAAAGATTCCCACTTATTGCAAGCGTGCTAATCAAACTTCTTTGACAGCAAATTCTAGTAGATATGTAGATGTAAAGCTGTTTCCCTTACCACAGAGTTGTTCCTTCCTACAATCTGGCTGAGACCGAACCGCGGCGACACCAGCAGCACCCGCTCCGGCCGGCTGCTGCTGAAGCACTTGGCGCCGTAGCTGGGGAGCCCTGCTACAATGTCCAGGTAGTGCAATTTGGCCTGGAAAAAGAAAAAGCAAAGCTTGAGGAGGCTTGTGCGGCACTCATGAGAAGACATTAATATTGTACCGTAGTCTTGGGTGAGAGATAAGAAATAAATTACGAGACTTGTCGTTTTTGTTTACTTAGAGAGTGTGTTACGCATGTAAGTAGCCTTGGACTCCGAGTACCCCTCCTCACTCTCAGTCCTGAAAAAGACGGATAGAGTGTCCTCTCCACCTTGAAAAGGACGGGGTTTGCCAATAAACTACGAGTATTACATCGTGACGATATCATGATCGAGCAGTTCAGAGCGACTTCTCGGCCTAAGTCTGTACGGATTATGTTACATATTACGAATAATGTACCTAATTTATATTTATGCGCAAAGGCGCATAATAAAGATTATAGCCGTATTTCGTCGCAATTTACACTTTTTTCCTTTTTTTTGCTATAGAAATTATGAACTTCACTTACGTCTTAGTTTTATCAGTTGTGATATTTTATTTCTCCATGATACTAACTTGTAACTGGGTTAGCTGCCTCTGACTGCCAGTCATCTGCGAGTTGAGTTTTAGGAAGTGCGCGAGCAGCCTCCGCAGCTCTTTCCGTTTCATGCTCTCCAGCAGACCGCTTGGCACAAACCGCTCTAGCCCGAACTCTCTTCTGGAACAGATTGGGGTGTCCTTGATATGGTTTGATTCATAAACGGTCAATGATACTTTGTTAGCTAAAATGGTGTTATAGAGTAGTTTTAGCGTTTAAAACAAAATTTTCGAAAATGAAAACTGCTTTATAACAATCAAAGGTTGGCAGCGCACTTGTGACCCCACTGGTTTTGCAAGAGTTCATAAGCGGCGGCTTTCGCTTACAGGTGATCCATCTGCTCGTCTGCCATAAAAAAAGACTAGCTCAACGATGAATGACTTTACATCTTTTTGGCTACTCACTCAACAGCCTTAACAGTCAACTTGGCCGGCGAAAGGTTGTTAGCCAGTGCATGCTGGTGCATATGCAGCGCGGCCAGCCGCAGCGCCACGTCGGGTTGCAGCTCCGGCGCGAATCGCTCCTGCGCCACGTCGTTGCAGCACTGCATGTAGAGGTAATCTAGCGCAGCTAAGTCCCGCTGCGCCAGCTCCGCAGCAGAGTTCGGCATGAAGACTATGCGGAAGAGGCACCGCATCTTGTGGGAGCCAGGGCGAGCTGCAATCTGGAATGTTTAAATGATAAATACTCTTTACTTTGAGAAAATACGATACTTGCCATATTTATATCTAATAGACATATCCAGGAGGAGGAGGCATATATTTGACAGACATTATGCATGTTTAAGTAAACTAACTTTTGGACAGCCTTGAATGAAGTCCGTCTAAGTACTGCAGAAGAAATATGGCATATAAAAATATGCATGTGACTCTAAGATATTGTCAGTTATAATTAATTGGGAAAGTTACGAATACATAATAAAGTAACTGTACGTTAAAATGAAGAATTCCGAAATTTATTTTGTTTTTTGGTTTGCATAATGATCGCAATTACTTAAAATATCAATAAAGAACATTATTGTTGTACATGGAATATAGGTTCTTTACTTTATAAATTTAGATGACCTTATAATATTTTGTATGAAATTTATACAGCATATGAAGGGCAACTTTTGAGTAACTTACTCTAGCCAGAGATTCCTTAGGATCCAGTAGGGTCAGCTTATTTCTCCTCAGACTCTTGACATGTTCCACCACGAGACTGAAGTGCTCATCTGCTGTGATGCATAGCTTATCCTTGAGGCTAGTCACCACATCGGCTACAGTGGTGATGGTGTCGTACTTGAAGGACTTGGTCTGCCCATTCTCCAGGAATACTTTGAGGACGTTCGCCATGGGGGGAAGGCAGAGGTCACCGAGAGAGAAGGCAGAAGGCTGAAAATTAAATTCATTTTTAATTAGTTGATCGTTTGTTGTTTTTCTCATTTACATAAGCAGCAAGCATTATTAACGTTAGTTCTCTAACTGTCCTAGTTTGGGAACCAGGGTGCTCATTTGACCGTATTACGATCTTCTGAATATCACTTCAGATAACGAGAAAAACATCGAATTTTTCAGCAATACTGGATTAAGGTCGAAACTAACGGGTCATTTTGTATGAGAAGGAGTTTTATTTTCAGATTTGACCCTATTTTCTTTGGAGAAAATTGTTGGTTTTCAGCTGAATAAGAATATCTCGACATGTTGGTAAGACGGTTAATAAAACACGATTACAGGGTGTTCATAAGTATCATCAGTTATATTGTTCCATCACAATAAATTTCGACATCAGCCACCTTATTATAAGTCGCGGATCTAAAGTTATTACCGTACTAAAGCTCAAGACATCTCGTTCCAATACGCATTGTTAAAAGGGGTCGGCATGAGTTTAGTTCCGGAATTTTTCTTAGACCGCGTTTTGAAATAAGGGGGATAGAGTCAGGACGTAAAATTTTACCATAACCTAAATGTTACCTGAAATCTAGTTGATTCTAGAACAGGCCGTTGTAAACTGAATACCAATTTTTTGTATTTTAATTCTTATGTTATCTGATTCGTAACACAAGTGTAATCTACTGAGTACGGAATCAGGTCTATGTATGAAATTTTGTAAATTTATTTAAACAAGCCGTCGTAAACTGAATACCAATTGTATTTTAATAATTCCTCTGTTATTTCATTCGTAACACAAGTGTAATCTACTTAGTTCGGAATCAGGTCAATGTATGAGATGTTGTACTATTTATTTACTTACAGGATACATAGGGGCTCCATTCAGCTGCACGGAGTCAGCAAACCGGACCCTCGGCGGCCTCGCTCTTAGCCTAGCTCTCTTAGCAGCGGAGAGGAGAGCTGACCTCCTCATCGGGTTCCCACTTCTCGCTGGCTGGCAAACCCTGAAAATAGAAAAGGCATATATTTAAGACATTTTTTATGAATATCGATCTGCAGATTTTTTTATTATCAATCGGCAACGCTTGACCACATTCACACCTGATTGTGTCGGAAGTGTCAGATGAGGTCTAGGATGTTTAATCATTAAACTCGTTACGCGGTAGGATATAAGGATTTCCCCACTTTAGGGGTTGAATTTTGAATACCCTTTCTTAGTGCGCGCTTACATAATAAAAACTATCTATGTTTCAAATTTTATGATGTTCGGTCTAATAGTTTCGGCTCTGTATTGATTAATCAGTTAGTCACAGGCCTTTATTAATCAATCTCTTTAATAATTGTACAAATTGTTTCTGTTCACAGAAATTACCTTTATGTAAAGTGTACTATTTAATTACCTGAGGGTGACTTTCTCAGCGCAGGCGCGGACGGCAGCGATGACGTGCTCGCGCGCAGCTAAGCTCACATCTTCGCCGTTCACGCACAGGATCTGGTCGCCAGGTTCCAACTGAAAGGTTCATTTATAAACTTAGAAATAGGGAAAGTTTTAGTCATTTCAATATAGTTTTTGTACTGCCTCGTTGGCGCTGTGGGTAGTGACCTCACTTTAATGTGACGGCTGCGCTTGGGGTCTTGGGTGTGATCCCTAGGTTTGGCCAAAGTATGTACCTGAGTTTTTCTGTTAATAAATTCACAGTGTCAGTCCGGAGGGGAAGTTGGCGGTCTTGTACCCCCGTGCCTCGGAAAGCATGTTAAGCCGTTGCTCCTGCGCCCGATCAATCTCCGGTCGTGTTACACTAGTGCCCCCTCGGAACTACTTATAGATACGTTATAAGGTTATAAGAATATAAAATATACTACTTATAGATACGTTATAAGGTTAGAGAAGATATATTTTATACCTACAATATATGGATGGATCTGGGAGAGGACTAACGACCACGAGCGTCAATGACAGGAAAGGAAGACAGATGAAGTTACTAAAAAAGGATCAGTGGGAGAGAGGGTTTCAGTTTTCAAGGAAGTGTGCTTTGACCCGAGCCTTAAAGATGGGCAGGGATAGGGACTGTCTGATTGGTAGGGGTAAGGAGTTCCATAGGCGAATTGACTGGACTGTAAAGGATTGAGTATATGAATGAGTGGAATGGGGAGGTGATCTAAGGAGGAGATGTTTGGATGATCGCATATGACCCCGCGAAGCGAAACTGAAAACGCTCCCGAAGGTAAGACATTGATTTTGGACTAAAAAGTATGGAGTATAATAGAATCTTGTAATCTGCACGTTTCGGATTTTTCCTCTGTCTCATCATCTTAGCGTGTAATTCCCAGTTGCGTCCAAAGCTGTCGCTTCGGAGCCCAGGGTATACATGGACTATGATCCAGGATCCGGGAAGTCTACTAGTTTCCTCTGCCTATTCATTGTAATTAACAGACTTCAAATCCTAGATCATGGGCCAAGCGTATCCTGGACGTTAACAGCGACAAAGTGACAAGTTTCTGTAACCAGGAAGTGACAACTTTCAAGGAATAAAACGATCGAACATTCATTGATCGAACGAACATTGATCCAACGATGATGAATATGAAATCCGCCATTTTGTACCGGCGGCCATCTTACATTTACAATGTTATTGATATTACTATATTGTATTGTCATCGGATCTAAAGGTGTGTACCAAATTTCAGATCAATCTGACAACAGGAAGGTACTTAAATTTCAATTTCTAATTTTGACCCAAATAAACAAATACCGTACGGGTCGAGCTAAATAAAACCGTTTAATAAAAAGGCAGTTCATCTTACCTTCCCCACGCTAGGCGAGTTGTCAGTCACGAACCGAACGAGCACAGGCCTCTCGGAGCCAGCCACGAAGCCGAACCCGAGCTCAGGGTCACGCTCCAGCACCACGTCCCTGGGGGCTGGGGGGGACTCGCAGGAGCAACCCTCGGGCGCCACGTACGTAGTCGTCTTGTTGACGTGGCTGGAAAGGAGAGGCCATTGTGGTGAGTGTTAAATTCAGATACTGTTTTTTTTTATTGATCAATAGGCTAACGCTTGACCACAATCGCACCTGATGGAAAGCGACGATGAGGTCTAGGATGATATGCGTTTGCCTAAAAGATGCCTGTAAGATGTCCAGATTATAGTGGTCAGGAAAAACAGACCTCGGCAGGGAGTTCCATTCCTTAGCCGTCCGCATTATAAATGTGGAAGCGAATCGCTTCATATATTTCACAATATCACATACATTTATCTGACTCCAAGATAGGTAGCTCAAGCACCTGTGTTGCGGATATCAGAGCCAACAGCGGAATTACAAATATATACATTTAATACTTTTCTTTTCTAAAAACATACTTACTAATACATTAGAAAAAACCCGGACCCATACAAACAGCCATGTTTATGCACACAAATGTTTGTACTGTGTCAAATGTTTTATGTTAAATACCGCCCTCACTTCGTATCAGGATATACCTTTCAAACGGAACCAATAGATGGCGTTGGGTGTCGATTACATTGCGCAAGTGTTTCCCTTTTTCGGTTTACCTAAAATCCTTGTCGTTTTCTTAGATTAAACCAAAGCCGTCTTCTATAAAATGTATCTAAGTAAATCTTTATTCGCTATTTATAAATAGTATAGATAGATTCTCGTAGATAGGTGGGTGGATAATTTATAGAAAGTGCAAATAAAGAATGAGAATCTCCTGCTCAATTTTTTTTCTAAAACGTTGACCGTGGGAGAGCCGTGCTTCGGCATGAATGGCCCGGCTTGATGCTCGACGGTGTGATACCACCTCACTGAAAACCGGCGTGAAGCGCTGTGTTTTGCCGTGTGAGTGAGAGTACCGGGGGCCCAATTTTTTTTTTTAATAATAATTCTCACAACATCTCATACGTTGACCTGATTCCGTGCTAAGTAGCTTTAGCACTTGTGTTACAGATATCAGACAACAGAGGAACACAAATATATACTTAAATACATATATTACACCCAGACACTGAACAAACACAAGTGTTCATCGCACGAATGTTTGTTCAGGGTGGGGATCGAACCCTCTTGTGACACCGCTACCACTGGTGTTCCTGATCTATAGGCGGTGACCACTGCTTACTATCAGGTGAACCCTCTGCTATTATTCCATCTATCACATAAAGAAAAAATAAAAAGTTTTGTTTCAGAGACAAGTCCCAGAAATTAACTTACTTGATATAGTAAGACTTCGCATGGCAGTCCATGGCCTGCTCCCAGCCGTAGGGCAGGTCGTCCTCCTCGGGCCCCACCTGGCTGCCGCTGCCGCTGCCCTCCCTGCTGGCCGGCCAGCTCTCCGCGGGGGGGAGCCAGCTCGCCGTCCGAGTGATGTGGCTGTAACAACAATACAATTCAGTTAATGAACATTTCTGCCCATGGTCATTTTTAACACCCGAGTATCGAACATTCGTGCGGCTTTGAATAAGCTCTTTTGAAGGTCACGAGGTGGTCATCACCTCCTCTTCTTCATCTTAGCGTGTAAATGCTTCAAATTTTACTTTTTGCTTTACGTTCTGTAAAATTTTGTGCAATAAAGAGTATCTAGTCAGATACTCTTGTGTGTGTGCCTATCTTGCCGGATCTTTTCGTCAGAATCAACTTGCCGATTCTGGTGGTAGAATCGCATTATTTTTTTCATATCTTAGTTATATTTTATGTATCGACCTATATATATAATAACATGTATATTATACATACCTACCCAAATAATAGTTATAAAGATCT
Organism: Marasmia exigua; assembly: GCA_019059595.1. Classification (NCBI taxonomy): domain Eukaryota; kingdom Metazoa; phylum Arthropoda; class Insecta; order Lepidoptera; family Crambidae; genus Marasmia; species Marasmia exigua. The sequence goes on along the minus strand of CM032474.1, from coordinate 4,348,678 downwards.
CTTATTGATATATAGGTCATCAAGGTCTGGAAGAGATCCCTATTAGCGATAAGGCAATGTAGGCGGTACATTGTAGGTACTAGTAAAATACCTTAAACTAAGAAATGTAAACTTCGTGCAATCAAGTGTATTTATCTAAAGATTTATTTAATGTATGACTGACTTTCAATTCCCAGTTGCGTCCAAAACTGTCACATTGAAGCCCAGGGCACGCTTAGACCATACATTTAGTATTTATGTAACTCTTATCGAAATTCTCATCCATTTATAAGCGCCGTTGAGTGTCCAAGTTTAGATTTTGTCATAATTTGTACACCTAAATCCGATCACAGACCATGATTCAGGATTTTGGGAGTAAGGGAATTTCAATGAAGCGACTGCCGTCTGACCTCCGCAACCCTTTAACAAGCGAAACAAACCAACTGAATCATGGTAACACGTTTCAGAAACTATCCGAAACGGGCGGATGTCCTCGCAATGTTTTCCATCCCTGCCGAGCTAATGGTTAAAATAAGCACGTAGATTTGACAAATTAAGAAGTACTCAAACATACACGGAATGGATTCTACGACCTCTCGTAGGGCGCATGTTCTTATGCGCCGAGCACAACGCTTGCGATGTTATTCTAATATTATATATTTTTTTATGGGATAGGGGCAGACGAGCAGACGGATCACCTGATGGTAAGCGATTACCGCCGCCCATGAACACCTGCAACACCAGAGGGGTCACAAGTGCGCTGCCGACCTTTTAAAAAGGAATACGGTTTTTTTCTTGAAGGTTTGCAGGTATCTCACTGAAAACCAGCGTGAAGCAGCACTGTGCTGAGTTTCGCTGTGTGAGTGAGGGTACCGCAGGCCCACTTTTAAAGGTTGGCAGCGCACTTGTGACTCCACTGGTGTCGCGGGTGTCCATGGGCGGCGGCAATTGCTTAACATCAGGTGATCCGTCTGTTCGTCTGCCTACCTATTACATAAAAAATCTGTCCGGAAATACCGCAGGATAGTTCATATATAGTCAGATTTTCACATCACTACGTCAAAACATCTAATATTTATTTCCGAAATATGCAAAAAGGCTTTTAAAAAGTCTTACGCGAATAAAAAACAATATTGCGCGAAGAGATAAGACAGGAATTGTATGAATTTATTATAATGACCGCCGACGGAGAAAAATGTTCGTGTTTACGTCTGTGCGGGACTTGGTCGCGGAGCTTTTTTAGCAACGGGGAGGCACTTACACTTTGAGATTTGGCTATTTTTTACTTCATTCTTATATTTTTGATATGCTATGAGCACTTATTCATCATTCATCATAATCATTTCAGCCAATAGACGTCCACTGCTGGACATAGGCCTCCCCCAATGTTCTCCACACAGATCGGTCCTGTGCCGCCTGCATCCAATGGATTCCCGCGATCTTCACCAGATCATCGGTCCACCTTGTGGGGGGCCTGCCACGGCTGCGACTTCCTGTACGTGGCCTCCCTTCGAGGAACTTTCCGCCCCAACGGCCGTCTGTTCTCCTCGCTATGTGCCCTGCCCATTGCCACTTGAGGAATGCAATCCTTTGGGTTATGTCTGTGACCTTAGTTCTCCTGCGGATCATCGTGTCATTTCTGAAACGATCACGCAGGGAGACTCATAGCCCTCTCCATTGCTCTCTGGGTGACTTTGAGCCTCCTTAATCGGCACATTGTAAGCGGCCACGTTTAGGTTCCGTATGTCATTTATTTTATTTATTTATTTATTCAGGAAAAAAACAGCATCATTATAATACAAATAGAAAAATTTAAGTATATAACACATTTGCCTTAAATAATTTCCACCACTATCATCACTGGCAACACACACGCATTAAAGACTTTCGTCTTGAGACACTGCGGTAGATGGGCCGAAAACGCTGCCCAGCCGAGTTGGATTCGTCGATCGACCTCTTTCTGGAAGTTGGTCTTACCAAGCTGGACTTTTTGTCCGAGCACTTATTACCATTCGTAAATTTGACAGAGTAATGCCTGTTGCACAGAAAATTATGCTTAACTGTTAGATCAGAAAGTTCAAATTTGCTTGTAGCAACATTGCGTCGACTAATTCTAATAGGACGTATCTCATTTTTTGACATTAGGCTCCTGGAGCCCAATTTTCGGGTTCGTGACATTTATCATCATATGTATCACTAAAATATAGTTTTTTGTATGAATTTCATGTGACATCCACCATGTTTTTCCATATCGAAAATCCCGAGAATTGGACTCCAGAAGCCCAATGTTAAAAAATTAGAAAAGTCCTATTAGAATTAGGTCGACGATTGATTACTTTTCATGTAATTAAAATTTAAAGAAGTTTGGCAGATCCTTTTGAAACAGTACCTATGTTCCGAGAAAGCGAAAATTTACCTTAAGTTGACGAACCTTTTCCTTCTCTGTACCGTACGTACGTACTGTTGTACAAGACGTAGCCACACATCAAAGTAAACAAAACTGTAAAATTTCTTCAATCGACTCTCATCTTAATGTCAAACACGTTTGATTCATTATTAATTGAGGAAATTTGACAGATTGTGGTAACCAGATGTGTAGCTGTCTGTACCTAACAGAGAAAAGAATATCAGTGAAAAGTATTTATTTATGTATGAGAGAAGAAAACCTATTGTGTCGACCTCGCATGGCTAAGTATCGTGAGAAAAGGGCAGGAGGGTAGCAATGAATCAAATTGTTGAAGCATGCAACGTCGTTAAGAAATTGCGAACACGTGTTTACACAAAGGGTGTATACCCATGGGATTACTTCCGGGTTTTGAGCAACAGGTTTAATCCTACCTTACCGTACGCACGTTTTTAAGTACCATGTGAGGTACTTTTAAAATACCTAAAGGTAGAACAAATTATTAGGATAAGTACCAATGGCAGTGTTTACGTACGTCAGGGTATATTTTATGATTGCAAGATTTTTTAAGACTTAAAAAATACGTTCGTAAACATTATGTTCGCAAACACTCTCACACACACACACACACACACACACATCAAATCCATACAGTATTACTTTCTGTATCCTTAATTACTTAATTATATGTTTTAAATATGTTTGTTTATAGAACCGAAGCTGTCGTTAAATGTAAAAGTTTGCTAATGTACACTCAACTCAACTAATGCGATACAGGCCTGTGAGCCTAGTGCAATAGTTGATGATACTACCAAATGTAACATTTAATGTCATTAAAGATTTATTTTTTTATTTTATTTTATGTTAGCTAAAACGGAATATTAGAGCAATTTTGACGTTTGAAACAAAAAATCTTCATACAAAATTTTCGAAATAAGAATGAAAACTCCGTTATAACACCGTTTAACATTTATGAATAAGACCCATGTTAAAAGTTTAAGCTATGTTTTTTTTCAATATCACACCCTTGTTTGTCACCTTTGCCGAAAAGAAAAAACCATGAACAGTATACAAAAATACCTGTTAAAGCTATTTATGCTTAATTTCGTCGGTATTCCTCTAACGAAAAAAAGAGAAAGAAGCTTGAATACCTACTTCAAGAAGAATTCGAATAGGGTATTGATTTTTCATCGTAAGTAGGAAAGTAGGTAAAAAAAAATGGTAATCTCCCAAAGTTCGCAGGCTCGCAGTTTACGTGTCTTCGCTCCCTCATTTCGTAATTTACTTACTCAAGAAAAATGTTGTTCGAATTTCTTTGTAATAAGTTTTTCGGCGATACAGCTTTGCGGCAAATAAGTATCTATTTTGTGCGTGCGCTCAGTATACTACGCTTTAGCCCGATTTGCCGCGGTTCTTTTGATGAGAATTTTATTTTCTTTGTTCATGACCCCAATTCTGGGGATTTCGATATGAAAAAAACATGGCGGATATCACCAGAAAACAAAAAAAACTATGTTATAGTGATAAATGTCGTATGATGATAAATGTCACGAGCCCGAGAATTGGGCTCCAGGGTAGGCGGTTTTGTGCCTAGAATATTTTCAGAATGCCATGAGCCATAGGCGTTACATGCCTGTGGTAAGAAGAGTGTAAAAGTCTGCCAAGGTATTTCCAGCCTGTCGTAAGAAGATAGAAGAATACGTTTTCAAGCAAAGAAACAAAGAAATCCCGCGGCAAAACAGAACTAAAAATCGGGTTCCCTCTATCTGGCCGAATTTCGTTGTTCCGAATTTCACTTGGCACAACACACTTGGCATATTTTTATTTAGTCGAATATTTTTAAGCATACAAATTGTTTAGGATAATTATTGTTTGGCCGAATGTTTTATTGGCCGAATTTACAATGGCATACTTATAAGAATGTAGAATTTTATTTAGCATAATTTCCTTATCCATATTTTAGATTCGCATATTTTCGTTTAGCATAACGTTTATTTAGTCGAAATGTTATTTGGTAGAATTTCACTTGGCATACTATGAATTGCAGAATTTTATTTACGATAATTTTTAATAGCATATCCGTCTTTACAATAGTATACTTTTAATTCTAAATTAAATTAAAAATTACTGTTTTGTACTACTTAACTGTCGTGTCAAAAACGAATCGCTGCAAAACCGACTCCACGTAGTCTTGTCTGCCCTACCCCTAGAGTGTAATTCAAGCTCGCGTAGGCGCGGAGGGGCGAAGCGGCCCGCGAGTTGAGGAGCAGGTGGTTTGTAAGCACGTCGCCGCGGAGCTGCGGTGATGAGCGAAAACCAAATGCGACGATTAGCTCGCGCGGGACCACCGAAACCTCGCAGCGCCGGAGCCGTGACAGAAATCATGCTTGCATTGCCAAATATTATGGATATGAAAAGTATGCATAAAGATGATTCTGAAAGTAAACTTTATGACCCACCATGTTTCTGCTTTTTCATATTATGGATAAGAAAAGTATGCCTTAGGATGATTCTAAACGTAAACTTTCTACGTATAAAAGTTTCTGCCTTTTCATTATTATGAATATTGAACTTATGCCTAAAGATGATTCAGCCTTACAAAATTATGCATTTTGAGTATATGCTGAGTTCGTGCCAAAAGATTTTCGGCGAAATGAAGTTTCTGCCTTTCGATATTATGCAATTCAATATTATGACATAAACAGTTCGGCAATAAAAAGTAGACCCCTAAAATCAATCCCCCTTATTTCAAAACGCGGTCTAAGAAAAGTTCCGGAACTAAACTCCTGCCTGCCTCTTATAACATTACTGGAACGAATAATCAAAGCGAGACGGCGCTTGAGCTTTAGTAAGGTAATAACTTAAGCCCGCGATTTATAATAAGGTGGCTTGTGTTTATATCGTGACCATATCGTAGATATGCTCACTTCATGAAAATGCTTGATAATTTAATGAAATGATCGCGTTTGATGAAATGTTATACTCACTTTTGATCACATCGTGATGTGGTTCAGACAGATCATTGATAAGAAATCGTTTCTCGATATGGGCAACTAACCGTGCGCCTAAGGCCTAATTCATGAAATGATTAGGATTATTTGATCATATCGTAAAATAGTTACATTCCCTAACGAGAGAGGCGCTGCAATGCGCGTTGTTTATGTGTAACCAAGATGGCCGGCCGATGACGCTTATACCTAAAGAATAGATGTGCTAAAGGTTAAATTTTATTACAAATATTGTTTGAAATATTGGATATTGGAGATAATTGAAGTGGCGCTTATAAAGGGATATCCTTGGCGGCGAAGTCTAATTGCATCTAGCTCTTGGCAGCCATCTTGCGAAAATCGCCACTTCTGAAAGGTGTCCTACACGGCTACACTACTAAATAATAATAATATCCTCCAACCGATTACGGCTACGGCGGCTAACTTCAACGATCAGCCACGTACGTAGGATATATTATAGTGCTCAAGTGTGTGCACAAACACAAGTGCACTCACTATTCCCTTACCCTCACATTCCGGTGGGACACTAGTGTAACACGACCGGAGAGGGATCGGGCGCAGGACCAACGGCTTAACGTGCTTTCTGATTCACGGGGGTACAAGACCGCGAACTTCCAGATTCCGGGCTGACACTAAGTATTCCTTACCGAAAATTTAGGTACAATTTTTTGGCCCGACCCGGGGATCGAACCCGGGACCTTTCATCGGGTCATTTGTGTGCATGAACATGTCTGTTTAGCCAATAAGTCTGGGTGTTTTCTATGTATTATAAGTATGTATTTAAAAAAAATTAATCCCACTATTAATTCTGCTGTCCGTAACACAGCTGCTTGAGCTACCTATCTCTGAGGCAGATCAATTTATGTGATGTTTTTTTTTTTGGTCAATAAGCCAACGCTTGACCACAATCGCACCTGATGGAAAGCGACGATGAGGTCTAGGATGATACGCGTTTGCCTAAAAGATGCCTGTTCACTCTTGCCTTAAAGATGCCCAGATTATAGTGGTCAGGAAAAACAGATCTCGGCAGAGAGTTCCATTCCTTAGCCGTCCGCATTATAAATGTGGAAGCAAATCGCTTCGTGCGGATAAGGGGTATTTCTACCACATAAGGATGAAAGCACTCGCCGCGCCTTGTCGTCCGATGATGGAATGGGCTGGATGGAATGTGAAATATTTATTATTATTTAGGTACCTCTTGCGCAGCCGTCGCTTTAAATTGCGACCCACTAACCACTGCGCCACCGAGAGAAGTCACTCCTAAATATAACTTAGATTATTCCCTAACATTTAGAAATCCTGAAAGTTAACTTACATTGTTTATTTTAGAGTCAACAAAGAGAAGATAATCGCTTTCCTCTGAATCTGTTAAGCTTCTTAATTAGAGTTTCAAGAAACGAACGACAAATTTCTTGCCTAGATTTGTTAGAGTTCTTCAATATAGAGCTTTATATCTAGGCATTTGGGTCGAAAATCAAGTTAGGAGGTTTAGTACTTTTATTACTTAATCTTGGACGAATATTTTGGGTTTATTTCTTTTGAAAATAGACGCCTGAATACAAATAAACTAAGATAACTCAGGTTTTTTTATGTGATAGGTGGCAGACGAGCAGACTGATCACCTAATGGTAAGCGATGAAAAAGAGCCACGCTTCGTCATGAATGTGCTGACTCGACCAGATTGATACAACGACCACACTGAAAGTCGGCGCAAACCAGAGCTTACGTTGGATTACGCCGTGTAGGTAAGTGAGGGAACCGGACGCCCAATTCGGTGAAAAGCACAAAAAGTAGGCGTGGCAGTGCACTTATGATTCCACTGGTGTTGCGGGTGTCCATGGGCGGCGGCAATCACTTACCATCAGGTGAATTGTCTGCTCGTCTGCCATCTACCATATAAAAAAAACCTAGCTAGTTTTTTGCCTTATGAATGTTGTGTGGAATAAAGTATTATATTTACCCTCAGATTAAATCTTGATTTAATCTAAGTATTTACCTATTTATTCGTTGAAGTCAAATAACTTTTTCACACAAATCACAAAGTAAAAAAAGTAACATTTATTATCTTGGACATCTCAACACGATACAGTCAGTATACTAAGTATTCGTTTATTTTACCACATTTTTCAAGAGATGAACAACAGTCTCACAATATTCGCACTTAATCCAAACCACGAAGGTTTACAGTTGTCTAAACGTTCCCGTTATTGTACCTGAATTGTTATTAAAACATTTCTGCGATAAGTAGAAAAATTCGCTTTTATCACGTAAATGCTCGGCTTTCAGCGTAATGAATCCGGGAATATTGCGAAAAAACTGCGGTTCGTGAAAAATACGTAAACGGCGCAAATGGCCTCTCATATATTATGACGGGTAGGGCTGCGAGACAAGGACCCTATCTCGTACCGTACACCGAAAATGTGGAGTACAATTTTTTTTATAGTTTATGGAACATTTGGCGAACGCGAACGCGGAGACTGAGGAATGAGCTCACTTCGGGGATTTCCCGAGATGCACACTTGTTTTTTTAAGAATGAGGAATGAGGTACTTGAAAAAAAATATTTAAAATGATCGACAACGCGTATGCAGATTTTCTGAGATTCTAAACGTCTAAAGGCTGCAGGCATCGTATACCAAGAAGAAAACACGAGAGTTGGTGGCTCAGTAGAGCGATGGGATCTCATTGGTTAAGTACGCGCCTTCCATACGGGGGACCGGATTCGAATCCGAGCATGCGCGTATAAATTTTTGAAATCTATGTGCGTTTTTCTACCATTAGCTCGGCGGTGAGGGAAAACATCGTGAGGAAGCCTGCACGTGTCGGTTTCTGAAACGATTCCGTCTCTGGTCTGGTTCCCCTGTTAAAGGGTTGCGAAGGGCAGACGTCAGTCGCTTTATTGTAATTATCAGACTCCCCACATCAAGGATCATGGTCTAAGCGTACCCCGGGCTCCAAAGCGACAGCTTTCAAATAAATAAATAAAATTAAATGAAAATTAAATGATTTTATTTCAGATAACTTTGATCCATAACATTAATATATAAATAATTAAATAATTTGTATTAGTACATCTTAACCTAAAGTTGTTAGTACTCTTAATTGTCATGAATTGAATTTGAAAATTAATTGAAATAAAATACTTACATAATATGAAATTTAAATTAAATCAACCAAATTTAAAACACTAATAATAACAATAGTAAAATAATATGAAATTAAAAAACAGAATTTAAAAATAAAATAAAATAAAATTACAATAAAATCAAAATTAAATTAAATTAAGGAGGCATGATAGAGATCAAATCGCTTTGGATGCAACTGGGAATTACATGCAAAGATGAGGACACGAGTGTTTATCACACGAATGTTTGTCCAGAGTGGGAAGCGCTGAAGGAAGTTCCACCGTTGTGTGTGTGAGAATTATTATTACCAAATGAGGAGCCAGTCCTTATTTTTAAATAGTACAGGCGATAAGCGTGCAAGCTTGTTACCTTATACAATTGACTACCAACCATCTGCTTGATTGCTTTTTAAAGCTACAGCCAAGAAATGTGACAAAACTAGACAAACTAAAACATTTTCCATGGTGAAAGATTTAGAACTAAGAATACATTAAGAATACAAAACCAGACAATGTCATTATGATTTATTTCTCTTTAAGCGCCTTTTTACACGCTACCATCGTAGAACAAAAACATGTCTATATATTGAAAGTATTTATTATAACTACGACATGAGCGCTGCAAGAATGTATTACCAGCATAATTGGTCGACACTGGTTTAATGGTACAGGGAAGAGTGGAAGTGGAAGGTCAACGCTCCCGAGGAAGATCACCTACAAGGTGGACAGACAGTATTAGGTCTGTTACAAAGTGTTCCTTGATTGTGTACATGAAATGCAACCAACAGAGAGAGATGGAGAAGTCTCGCAAAACCCACTACCCAACATAAAGACAATCCATAACCACGACCTCTCCGTCAGGAGTGTACGACTAAGAACACGAAGATTTATGTTATTAAATCACTTAAATAGATGTGGCAGCCCTAAGCAGAGCCGGGTCGTTTTCGGCCGTCAATCCACGCTAACCCACGTGTGTAAACATATACTTACGCCCTTGTAACATTTGTTGCTGAGCAACAATGTGTATATCTGTCTATGACAGAAACAGATATATCGTGGTAAGAGGGTTATATGTGCAATGACCTTTAGGTAGGTACTTCGCTTTTTATTGATCGATAGAAGTGGATATCATGGATTCTATCAAAAGAAGTGTTCTATTAATATTTTTAAAATCAAATTTAAGTCACATCTTTTATCTGTTCAGAAATTACTATAAATAGTTAAGCTGTGTATTTATTGTTATTATTTTTTATTATGTTTTTATGTTGTGTTTTATATGTATGAGTGCAATGTTTTATGTTATATTCGGAGTAATCAGTTAAGGCTGTAGCCCTACAAGTAGTATTGCTGTTTCTTTAGTAGTAACCATAGGGTAAGGTAATGATAGTCTGGATTGTGTATTTTTAATTAATTTAAATATGGTTAAATGTAGGTACTTATGTAGTTTATGACGTCAGCACGCACAGTGACGTCTCTTAGTTCCTTGGACTCCACGGAAGACCAGCGTCGGGGTGTCCTTTAGACACTGTGACACATGCTGAGTGGAGCCCATTTCAGTGCCATTCTAATGTCCATTTCGTTATATATTTTTTTTTGTGTATGTTTGGCGCTGAATAAATTATTTTATTCCTATTCCTATAATGATTTTTTTTACTATGGCTCTACCCGAAGATAATTCGCCAATGTCAAGTAACTTATTGATTATAAGTAGGTATAGTCAACAATCGAAGTCAGTCAAAGTCACAGTCACTCAATAAAACGCCGGTGTTTTAGGTTTTATCGACCTACGAATTCAGCAGATATCACTCTAAAAGCAATCGCGGGTTTTAAAACTCTATTATGTCCAAGCAAGTTGTCACGAGACAACTCACTCGATAGCAGTGTTAAAAACGATACAATCCAACGATTCTATTATTAGGATCACTTTGCGGTACTTCACTGCACAAATGAACACCAAATTTGTACACTGAAAAACCACTAAACACTAATTTAAAACCTTTGAATTGCATCAGCCTATGCGGCTTGTAGAGAACCAGAGTCACCGACATAGCCCACCGAATTAGCAAACTGAAGTGGCAGTGGGCTGGTCATATTAGCCGCAGAACTGACAGCCGTTCGGAGCCGTAAAGTCCTTGAGTGGAGACCGCGACTCGGTAAGCGTAGTGTAGGACGCCCTGCGACAAGATGGGATGATGACATTCGAAGGCTGGCTGGTGTGGGCTGGATGAGAGTGGCCGAAAATCGGGAGCAGTGGCGTGCATTAGGGGAGACCTATGTCCAGCAGTGGACGAGTGTGGGTTGCTGATGAATGATGATGATGCGGCTTGTTTTAGCCCTACCCGCCGAATCTTCTAATGATTTGTGAGCATGGAACTAGAAGTTAGAAGTCAGCGGAATGTGCCATTTTCAGAAAAAAACGTTACAAAGTGTGAAAGAGATCCAACTGGCCCTGACGCAGATTTTATACGGGTGCGGTAGAGAGAGAAAGTCGCTCAGCTCGACACCCTGCTAACGGCTTCACGTTCAGTTTTCCAAGCTTTCTATGAAAAGGCATAGTCTGTTAAGGGTGCATGTGCAGGAGTGCTTATTATACCTATCACTGTTTTAGGGCATCGTACACAAGATGAGCTGTAAATTACAATTCACCATTCTACAATCGCACGCCGCGGCAAACTTCACCAATACTACCTGGAACCAATCCCTTCCAGAACTCTTCGTTTCCAGCGCTCCTTTTTCCCGCGCTCGTGCAAACTCTGGAATGACCTTCCAGCCGCGGTGTTCCCTGATCGCTATGACATGTCCTTTTTTAAACGAGGTTTGAAAAGAGTTCTTCTCTCACGGTAGGCAGCGGCATGACTGTGCTCCGGCATTGTTGATGTCTATGAGCGGCGGTTACCGTTTACCATCAGATGGGATGCAAGCTCGTCTACCTACTATAAGCAATAAAAAAAAAATGTGCACAACTTTTTGGTCTGTTTTTGCACTCGAAATTTGGATTAGGTTGTCTGGTAGAAATCGCCTTCAGCGATAAGACCGCCGAAATTGTACATCAAATTTTTTTCACGCTTATATTACAAATTTCGAGTGGAAAAAAATATTCTGCGAAAAAAAACCACGAACTAAAAAGTGTAAAATAATATTTTTAACACTTTATACACTTCAAATAACATTTTATAACAGTACACTCGAGAAAAGGTGTTACCGAAGTCGGCGCCCAATACTGTCTTGTAATTTAATACAACATTCAATTATTCAATAGGGATTAGATATACATGTCGAATTGAGAACCTCCTTTTTTTTGAAGTCGGTAACAACAGACCAAGTTAAGTATAAGTATGAAATAAATTGTGCGGCGTACCCGTCACCTTAAAATATCTCTTAGCAAATACGGTCCCTTTTCTCGTCCTTAAGTAAGTCACATAAATCCTTTTAAGAATCTCGAGCTATTCTCAAAATTAAGTTTATCTTTGTCTAGACCCTATTTCTCAGCGTTTTTAGTGTCGACCCACGAGGAAAGGATGTAAAGTAAATAGCTGCCCTTGTCCCCACTAGGAACGAATGAGCAAAATTAGAAGGGTCATGTCCCCAGGAGTTTAGTTACAGCTTCAAACGTTTCTGCTCGGATTGGGATCCATGACCCTTGCCTTCATAAGATGGGGTAAATAGGTTGTATTTACTTGTTTTTTTTTTATGATATAGGTGGCAGACGAGCAGACGGATCACCTGATGGTAAGCGATTACCGCCGCCCATGGACGCCTGCAACACCAGTGGTGCGCTGCTTACCTTTTAACCCCCTTCCCCTGGATTGGGCCTCCGGTACCCTCACTCACGCAGCGAAACACAGCGCATGCACTGCTTCACGCCGGTTTTCTGTGAGGACGTGGTATTACTCCGGTCGAGCCGGCCCATTCATGCCGAAGCGTGGCTCTCCCACTGTTAAACTATGCGTTGTGTTGTTGTACTATGCGTTGCCTACGTTTACATTAACTAGAAGGTTTTTAAGCTGACAAGTAGACTAACTGTATGTATAACTAGTGGCCCACCCTCACTTTATTTCGGGATATTGGTTCTTCTTTATACCAATAGATGGCGCTAGGTGTTGATTACATCGCGCAAGCGTTTCATGTTTTCGGATTACCTATAAGCGTTGGCGCTGTCCTCTTACTGCCCTTGCAGAGTTGGATTCGTCATCATCATCATCATTTCAGCCAATAGACGTCCACTGCTGGACATAGGCCTCCCCCAATGTTCTCCACACAGATCGGTCCTGTGCCGCCCGCATCCAATGGATTCCCGCGATCTTCACCAGATCGTCGGTCCACCTTGTGGGGGGCCTGCCATGGCTGCGACTTCCTGTACGTGGCCGTCTGTTCTCCTCGCTATGTGCCCTGCCCATTGCCGTTTGAGACATGCAATCCTTTGGAAGAGTTGGATTACCTATTCATAAATAGTATAAATTATCAATAGGTTAGGTACTGTTTCGATAGATGTTACTGTGCCTTTTTGCATAGGGCAAGCAATGTATGCTACCGAAGCGATGACCCCAAACCGCCTCTTTAAATATAGTACAAAAATGAACCATCTAGAAGTCAGATAGAGCTGGAGTTTACTTAACCGTCGCCATGCCTGGACCTCGAGACACTCGAGGGTGTCTTTCTACATTGGTCCTTCGAGTCGGATTTATTGTTTAAATGATAACTACATTTTACTTCAGGAGCCCAATTCTGGGGATTTTCGATAAATGCGGATGTTGCATAAACTACGGTTTTGTGATTAGTATGTCAAGATATCACGTCCCGAGTTATTGGGCTAATGGATTTTTCAGATCTATGTGCGTATTATTTCTACAAGCTTGGTGGTAAAGGAAAACACACACTGAGGAAACTTACATATTTCGGATTGTTTCTAAAATTGTAACCATGATTCAGCTGGTCTAGTTCCCCTGTTTATGGGTCAGATCGCTTCATTACCAGACTCCCCAAGTTTTGAATAAATAGTCTAAGCGTACCCCGGGCTCAAAAGCGACAGCTTTAAGTGACTGATATGATGATGACCAAGCTTCTGGACCATCCACCTGTAACTGGGAATGACACACATAAATGAAACTACATGCACACAGCTCTATGACACATTGGTTGAGAATTGGAAGACAGAGACAAACCTATTTATTGACATAAGTGTGGGCGAGTTCACTATACTACGCGCAGCTACGCTTCAGATGTCATGTTTGAAATATACGCCTTTGCCAGGTCCAGCGTGCAATTAGGCGACAGGGACCTAATTTAAGCGGTCCACGTGGTTGAGACGAGTCATCAACCTTCTGCTATTTTGATTTAATCTAAGTGTAGGTACCTAAAGATACATACTGCCTGTCGCTAACTAAAAAGTCGCTAAGCCACAGGGAGTCGCTGTAGCTTAACGACCTTTTAGATAGCGGACATCAGCATAGTACGCCTAATAGCAACATTGAAAGTTATTTCACGAACCATGTTTTTCCATCGTTCCGGTTATAGATTAATTGCTGCGCTATTAAAAGTGCGAATGTCGATTGCATTCGAGTGCTGCGAGGAATCCGGCGAGTTGTGTACGAATCGTAGGAAGTATTTAGAAATCGGATAATGTAAGAGTGTTATTTATCTTTGTCTTGGAATTACGCTGTTATTAATACAGGGTTGTTTATTTATGTTAAGAATATTAGAAAACATCACAGTAGTATTAAGCAGGGTTTCTCCTTACGATGAGTTGAGGGAGACTTATTATATCATCATCAGAATCATGGTCCAATCTCCAAGAGACTCTCCAGTCTACAAAACGACAGATTTGACTGTATCCGGGAACAACACGCTAAGGTAGTTGTCACACTGGCAGATTGCGAGCATTTTCAAAGTGGAACGAGCGCAGCATTCACGCCGCGCGGATGCGCAACGGATAGGTACGCCGGCATTAGTCGTCGCTCTGCTTTGAAATCGCGCAAGCATTTCGTTTTTTTGGTTTTAACTATATTAATAAACTAGTAGCGCACTCACTTCGTTTCGGGACATTAGTTTTACTTTATACCAAAAGATGGCGCCAGGTGTCGATTACATCGTGCATTTCATGTTTTCGGATTACCTGTAAGCGTTAATCTTATTCCTATAGCGTCTATTCCCGCTCGGGGTACGCTTGGACCATGATCCAGGTTTTGGTTATTCTGATAATTATAATGAAGCGACTGTGGTCTGGTGAACTTGACTCCAAAATCATTAGCGAGTGTGTCCTACTCCTAAACCAGCTTGGCAATGCCAACATCGTAAATCTAATTTGGGTACCGGGACACTGCAATATCAGAGGCGACGAAGTCGCTGACGTGCTAGCAAAGGCCGGGGCAGAGAGCACACTACTCGGACCGGAACCAATAAGTGGCGTTCCAGCCTGCATGGTCAGGTTCGAGTGAAAAGAATGGGAAGCTAAGCAAAGCACTGAATTTTGGAAAAGACTACCTCGACTAGAACAGTCTAAGGCGTTGATACAGGCGTTCGATCAGAAACGAGCTGTAGAAATAATAAAACTGAGTAGAGGACATGTTAGGGCACTCACTCGGACCCTCACGGGGCAATGCAAATTAAACAAGCACCTGCACAACATGGGCCTTTCAGATACCAAAATCTGCAGGTTCTGTCGCCAGGACGAGGAAACGATTATCCACGTCCTCGGCGAGTGCATAGCGCTGCACCGCTGCAGAAGCCAGCACCTAGGAGCACATATAATCTCGGCAGACGAGATCAAAAGCTCCCCCATCAGCTCCATTCTCGGGTTTATCCTAGAACTGGAGCTACATGATGTGCTGTAATAGGTTATGGGGCTGTCACAGTAGATCATCTACTGGTCGCAGTGGCTATGAGACGCAAGGCTCACCCTATTTCTATCAAATAAAAAAAAGTCTGTATTTACTAAGATACGGAAACCAGTCGAACTGAATTATGGTATGTTTATTACCAACACCCTGTATGATAGAGTCTGACGAATAACGGATGGCGTGTTAGCGAAATTGAGTTACGGCTATTGTGAAAAAAAAAAAAGATCCCAAATGGAATAAGTAGGTAGTTTGAGCTTGTCCGAGAAACGTTTATGAATATCGTGTTTTACTCCGACTGAGAAATATTTCCGTTTTTATTTAAAAAGTCGAAGAGAGGCTTAAGTCACGCGGTCTACATCTTCTGTACCCTTACCATAAGTTTGGAAAGCTGTTCTCGCTATCGAAAACTATCGCTTTGTCCCTTTCATTGTGGTGTAAGTGAAAGCGACAGAGCAATAGTTTTGGATAGCGAGGATAGTATTTCAAACACATGGTAAGGCCTGTGGTCGTTTAGTTCAGTTGCGTTCAAACCTGTCGCTTCGGAGCCCGGGGTAGGGTTGAACCATGATCGGGGATTTGGAAAGCAGCAGTGTACGAGCTACGTCGCACAGACCAACTCAGCAACGACCTACATGCAGCGCAGCTGACCGATGAACCGTCTTCTTGCACCGTCGGCACTCGACACCGACGGCACACTAGCAAACACCGTTTAATGTGTTCATAAGATTAAACGTTCTATATAAACTATGTGACTAATATCAATAAACAGATTTCAACCGTCTGTGTTGGGTCTCATTTCTCCCGCTGCGGCCAAGACACCTTTAGCCGTCACTATGATCAGTCGAGTGAGCCTGCTCGACTGGCAGCGGTTCCCCTCCTACCTACCGTCCTGCCTCTTCCCGCTTGCTACCCTGGGCGACCCGGGAGCAAGCTCCCATCACCTTATCTATATATGTATTTATTCCCATGGATAGGCAGGGCTAGGGCTCTAGGGACTTAGTGTCTTCGACAAGGGCTCTAGGCTCACTAGAGAGTTAGGTTCCCTTCCTTTACTTATATTCTGTTCGCCAGGACGCGGTGCCTTACAACCATCGCTTCCCGCCCGTACAAGCAGACTCTCCAAATGATACAACATTGTTTTTTTTATGCCATAAGTGGTAGACGAGCAGACGGATCACTCAACACCAGTAGAGTCACAAGTGCGCTGCCAACCTTTAAACTCTCTTCCCTCCCTGAATTGGGCCTCCGGTACCCTCACTCACGCACCTAAACACAGCACAGTGTTGCTTCACGCCGGTTTCTGTGTGGCCGTGGTATCACTCCGGTCGAGCCGGCCCATTCATGCCGAAGCGTGTCTCTCCCACGGTCAAAAAGAGTAACTAGTGAGTTTCTTGCCGGATCTGCTCGACCAGAAACAATGTAGAGAATGGACCAGATAAAGTGGTAGAATCGCATTCCCCCTTATTACAAATCGCAAACTAAGGATAGTCCCGGATTAAAACTCGTGCCAGCCCGTTTTAACATTGCATGTTGGAACGGAATGACATGAGATTTAGTTCGGTAATAAAATTAACGTTTAAAGGTTGGCAGTGCACTTTTGGCTCCACTGGTGTCGCGGGTGTCTAGGGGCGGCGGCAATTGCTACTATCAGGCGATCCGTCTGCACGTCTGCCACCTATTACATTAATAAATATACTGATTTCAATAGCGCAACGCACACGTCCTACGTAAAATCGGTCAGGAATGGAAATCGGCCATTTTTTGTAGGACCTCTGCGTTTGTAGGGTTTTGTTGAGTTATTTTTTCTGGGCAGCTTCCTCTGTCAGCACCATGTCGATTGGATAACAACCACAATCAAAATGAGGAAGCAATCCTCCCCATTCATCCCCTCCACTTCGTTTATATATTAAATGCACGCTTTGTGCAATGATGCATCGTCCCTCGTGACGTTCTCGCTAATGGTATTCCCGTGTCCTGGACATTAATCAGTTAAGTAATATTTGCTGGTCTCCGGTGCCAGTCTTCATTTACCTATTGGGCGGAAATTTCAATTGTAAACTTTAAATTTTATTGTGTGGGTGCGATATTTAATTATTGAGGACGCATATTACGAAAGAATTGGCACAATATACTTTTTTTTATGTGATAGTTGGCAGACGAGCAGACAGATCACTTTTTTTTTATATTATGGCAGACAAACGAGCAGACGGACTCACCTGATGGTAAGTGAATTACCGCCGCCCATAGACATCTGCGACACACGGGGCATCACAGATGCGTTGCCGGCTCTTAAGGGAGGAATAAGCTCTTTTCTTGAAGATCACCAGGTCGTATCTGTTCGGAAACACCATCGTTGGTAGCTGATTCCATAGTTTTACTTACGCGCGGTAGAAAGTGGCGTGA
Source organism: Marasmia exigua (assembly GCA_019059595.1). Taxonomy (NCBI): domain Eukaryota; kingdom Metazoa; phylum Arthropoda; class Insecta; order Lepidoptera; family Crambidae; genus Marasmia; species Marasmia exigua. The sequence goes on along the minus strand of CM032474.1, from coordinate 4,330,925 downwards.
GAAGCGCACTGTGGTGGAGTAAAATCCATCCAAGTGATGTGGGTGAAATTTGGAATTCTGGCGTGATGTACGATGGTGAAATTTGCAGCTGGAATAAGGCTGAACAGCTCCTCGGAACACTCCCCATTGTAGATGCGATAGAAGACACATAGCGATGCTACAGAGATGTTGCGTAGAGATACGCAAGGACAAAGGATCAAGCATCACATGATGGAAAGCTAATGCCGCCACCCATGGTCACTCGAAACACCATAAAGCGGACCCCGGACACCTAAGCGACAGCTTGGGACGCAACCGGTACAAAACGATAAGATGATGATGGGCCTCGGATACCCTCTCGTAAGCTTTTAATTTTTCTGGGGGTAATGGGCGTCATATAAGTTACTTATTTATTTATGACGCAATTTGAGTTGGTAGGTACAACATGGGAATTATGCACATTTTTGACTGTTTTTTATGATCCTCGAAACTTTTTAAATCAAGGTAGGTACCCGAGGGAAACAATGTTTTGAAGGTCGATTCTGGAATTGATCATGTTATGTACAGTCCGGGGAACTAAATGTTTTGTAGGTGGATCTAATTCTGAAGTTGGTCATACTCGTATAGGGTGTATATCGATACATCATGGTTAATGGAATGGTTGTCATGGTTAAAGAAATTTATCTTTTTTTTGTCTTTTACGTCCGAATAGGAATCGTGAATAAAGTCCATTTAGCATGTTAGATCAGGAAAATGATCAGCAGATTTTTTTTTCTTTAAATAGTGTTGATCTAACATGCTAAATAATCTTTATTCACGATACTTATTATGTGGTTTTCGGGATGAAAACGACAAAAGAATGTAAAGAGAATGATCTCTTTAATTTGAATATTCGCACTGGCTGCTAGTTCGTGAGTGAGCCGCGTCGTGTCGCGTCAAGCTAGCTGTCATTGTAAAAATGTCAAAGACAAATATGATGAGAATATTGAATTATGTTTTAATATTGTTTGTTAATTAAATTCATACTTAATTAAGCATACATAATATGCATCGAGAGGTGATAACAATAAACTTTTATTGTCGTTTCTTTATTTACAGGTAAGATTTTTAGTTTTGTAAATATTATTATGATTGTGTAACCTACTCGATAAATAAAATTGCATCCTTTATTTACAGAGAAACAAATAGAAGTTTTATTTTGCCTCTTGTAATTGAATTGCAACCTATCGTCTTATAAGAATAAAGAATAAGTGTATATGTTTTTTTTTTACATAATACAGATGGCAGACGATCAATCGAATTTCCTGATGGTAAGCGATGGTCGCCGCCCATGGGCACCCAAGGCATATGTCTTCTATTAACCATTTTGAATAACGTTTAGTCTAGATTTTTTAACTAGTCATTTTTCTTTTAACTAGTAATTTTAGTCTGACGGTCTTCAACAAAAATCACGAGGCCTATCACTAACACGATGGTCTGACCAAACAAAAGGAGCTTCATCTCTGCCAAAGTTCTACGAGGTGGTGAAAGCTACTTCCAATCGGAATCAATGGAGAGAGTTTGCTTTGTAAATCAGTTCCATTGACCACGATGCCCAGTAATGAGGGACCGACTAGAAGAAAAAGAGATCTTTCACGTGCGTAGTTCATGTGTCATCAACAATGTTTTAGGTTAGCCGCTGAAATCCAGCGTCGGCGCTGGCTATACTCGGCCAGTGTCGACAAAAGCTGAGCGGTCACCTATTTGACACTTTTTTTATTATTTTATTTAGTATCTATTTATGTTATTGTTTTGTTATATTATTACCTGTATTGACTGTATGTTCTTTTTTAATTATTGTGTCAAATAAAGATTTATTCATTCATTTATGTTTAGTTTTGGGACGTTTTAATTTTTGTTTTAGCCCCGGTCCGAGACGCTAAGTAACTTTCATCGGGAGGGTAAGGGAATAGCGAAGCAGTTGCTGAGAATATTCCACCGTAACGAAGTGACTGCGGCAGTTCCGCGAAAGGCGGCTAGGGCTGTGTGTAAACTAAATATTCATTTGTTTACGAGATGTGTGACAAACGTGGCTTGTGGAAAGGTCTTTTTACTCCCTGACTGAATATTTTGATTTAGATTTTAAAAATAAGTGACATTAATTTATCAATCCCATTATTTGAATGAATTATTAATAGGCAATAGAGTAGACATTAATTATTTATTACTGACATAGTTTTTATATCATTGTTATTTTTAAGTGAAATTGACTTGTTATTTTAATGTATACCGTTATTAAATATTTGCACGCTTCTTAACTTAAGCAAACTTCAGTGATACTAAATAACATTGTAACATCACATTATGTACCTGAAATTATGCAAATAAAGTATTCGGATTCTGAACGAGCAACGGTGATCTGTTTGCTACATCTGATGGTAAGCGATGGCGACCGTTCATAAACATCACCAACCTTTAGTCACCCCTTCCTTCCCAGTACCCTCCCTCACTCAGCGAAATAGAGCAAGCCCTGCATCACTGTTTTCTTGAGACCGAGATATTATTACAGTCGGTGGTACAACCGGCCCATTCATGCCGAAACGTGGCTCTACCACGGCAAAAAAAGTTACCGTACCACGTATAAATAAAATAAAAAAAGTTTACTGTGTCTTAAAAAACATACAAAATTAACATTATGCAGTAGGTAGGTATGTAAGGTGTGGTTTCCGGCAAAGTAGAATAGGCCATCCTCACTCTTGACGAGGTGTCGTAAAAGGCGACTAAGGTAAATCTGCTGGCATGATCATCAGCACCCAGAGAAGGAAAACTCTGCATTTATATCAAAACCCTCGCCAACCCGTCTGCCAAGCGTGGTGAGTATAGCAATTACCCCTCATGTGATTGATGGAGGCCCGTGCCCCAGCAGTGGGGACTTAAATGGGCTGACGATGATGATGAGGTATGTAAGGAGAAACAGAACCTATATTCACAATACCTTTTTTTGATAGATAGGGATGAAGTTCAGCTCATGCTGCCTCTAGGATAAACTCTCGGTCAACGCTGGTTTTTAACTTATCCCGGTTTGTGGTGAAACTCATAAACAAAACGAATCATTTTTTTGCGAAAATTTGTTAAATATTATCATTTATACCTATTTAGTGACAGCAGGGATATCCGTATTTGTCGCCAGCCCTACAGGCCGCCGGGCGGATAATTCGATACCCACCGGACACCCGGACACTCTGGACAGCTGTCCGGCAAATAACCTTGTTACGTACTGTCCGCGGTTGCCGGACGAGCGGCTAAGGACGAGTGTAAAACATTGATATTGATATCGATAAATAAGAAATACGAGTAGATGTGCCAGACGATTGATGCCTATCTCACCTAGGCTCAAACTATGAGTAGGAAATTCACTAGGCATTAGCAGGGGGTGTCCCACAGGACGCATCAAATCTCACTGAACTTTTGGTTATTGGTCCTGCGCCATGGAGCAATATCCACGTAATATATTTCAAACTACCCTTCTTCTTTTTTAGACATCTAGAGTATAGGCATCCTTCAGTTTAAGCCATTGTATTCAATTTTGGGCAGTTTCTATCCACTTCCTGCCAGTTATTTGGTTTTGAGTGGTTCTCACTCTGTTTTCGGGTGATATGATCAGCCCACTCCCATTTGGTGCCCATCCACCGAAGCGGAGCGAGGCTGCGGAGCGGTCAGTAGCTGAGGAGCGGAGTTTTTATGTCGTACTATTGGTAAATTTTGGCCTCGCTCACCACTTTGCAGCCTTGCTCCGCACCAAATGGGAGTGGGCTGGTCAAATCACCCGTAAACACGGCTCGTGGTGTAAGGCAGTGCTAGAGTGAGAACCACTCAAGAGGGAAAAGGCCCAAAATCAAAAAACTGGCAGAACTGGCAAAAAACTGGAAGTGGATAGAAACTGCCCAAAATTTACTATAATGGCATAAACTGATGGATGGCTACCATGGTGCTACATAATATTGTCGATAGTAAACTATCGATAAAACGCCGCATCCCTTTTCCGCGATCCGCCCCCGGCCCACTTCACGTATTACTGTCGCTGGCTCCAGCTTAAACGCGTTAAGCATATCACACAAATCAACTCCTTGTCACAAACTAGAACCCCCTCTATCTCTGCCTGGAACACACTCTATTATCTCCAGGCGGCTGCTTCAGACAAATAATTTGTAGATGTTGCGCTTTAAGTTATGGCTTTGGTTAATCATCTCATGCTGTCGCTTTGGAGCCTTGGTACGCTTGGTCTATGTTTCAGCATAGTAATAATAATATCCTCCTACCGATTTCGGCTAAGGCGACTAATCTCAACGTACTGCCACTTACGCAAGATATATTATAGTGCTCAGGTACCGATGTGCGAAACAAAAGTGCACTCTCTATACCCTTGTCCTCATATTCAGATGGGACACCAGTGTAACACGACCGGAGAGAGACCGGGCCAGCGGCTTGCTTTCCAAGGCACGGGGGTACAAGACCGCCAACTTCCAGACTCCGGGCTGAAACTGAGAATTTCTTAACAGAAAAACTTTAGTACGCACTTTGGCTCGACCTGGGGATCGAATCCGGGACCCCAAGCGCAGCCGTCGCTTTAAGGTGACGGGTAGGGCACACTAGCGACGCCAATCGATTTTAATCTTTAGCTACTAAACCGGATCTATTTTAAACAATTTCGGGGTCACAAACTCTCGTTAAACACTTATAATATTTATTAAATAACCATGCAAAAATGTTGGGTCCAACGCGTACATGTCATATATATATATATATATATATATATATTATCATCATACCTATATATTATATATATTGTATGTATTAGTATATTCATATTTTATTTATGTATTTGCATTTAAACTTTCTGTGTAAGTATATTAAATATTTAAGATTGCGTACGCGAAAAATTTTTCGCGTACAAAAACGGACCCAGCATTTGTACCTACATGGTTATTTAATAAATAGTGTAAGTGTTTGCTGAGAGGTTGTAACCCCGAAATTGCTTAAAATAGATCCGGTTTAGTAGTTAAATATTAAAATCTATTGGCGTTGCTAGTAGTGCCCTACCCGTCACCTTAAAAGTGTGACGCACTACCCACTGCGCCAAGAAGGCAGTCCAGCGTAACAATAAATTGAGACAACATCTCATACCTACATTGTCCTGGTCCCAAACTAAGGTTTTCCCTTGTACTCTGGAAACCAGAAACAAAGACGGTACCAGAAACACCCAGACCCAACACAAATATCTGTTTCATCAACAAACATTTCTGCTGCTGCGGGAATCGAACCCGCGACCCTTGCGTCTCAACCGGCGTACAAACCACTGCGCTAAACCGGTCGTCTAACGGGTCGGCACCTGGTAAGTTTGATATTAAAGGGTCTTGATGACCACAGACTTCGGTGGGATTCCGCCCTGTTCTTGACTCAAAACACAGAGACATTTCTCTGAAAACCATCACACAGAAAAACCATTGTAGGAATTAAAACCGTTCGTGCCCTCAGCCAGCCTGAAGCCAGCCCTGGTCAAAGCCTTTATCCCACACTCTTTCTTCACACACAGCCCAAAGTCCAAAATAATGTACTCGAGTAATGAAGTAGCGAAACAAGGGCTATTAAATAAACAGACCCCGGTCACGTGTGGGCTCCTAATTCGATTCCCGGGCGGGCGCAATAAGTCAAACCAATAATGCGCTTGTACTCGTACGTAAGACTTAAGTACAGTGGAGGAAATGTATTGTTTAGCAGGTTGGTATATTTTTTATATTATAAAAATATGAAAAAGTTCTACAAATGTATCTTTCAAATATGATAAAATCGATGCTTCGAAGTAATATCACTTATGCTTATGTATTTATACTATAAATTTACTTAATCAATGTTCAAAATCAAAAGGATTGCACCACTCTCTTCTATCTAATGTCCTTTACCTGAAGGTTGTCTGGTGGAGATCGCTTCCAGCGATAAGACCGCCTAAATTGTACATTGTATATCTGTATACCTAGCTTTTAAGTTTTGTGCAATAAAGATTGTCTACCTAACTATCTATGCTTATTTTCTACTGGGGGTGCGATGTATGGAACAGCTGACTTTTTTTCGGATATTTTGTTGATCTAACATGCTAAATGGATTTTTGGGATGTAAACGATAAAAAAATAATGGTGTATAAATAAAACATTATTTCATAATAATCTTAAAAACAAAGTTTATAGTTAAATTGCTGTTTGAAGTTGCCTAAACAAGGATTATCTTGTAGTATCTTTGAAACTAGCCAAATAGTCATAGTCGTAGGATTTATTGCTTTCATGTAGTACAATTAGATCTTAAAACTAATATATAAATCGTAAAATTAAAGACGACAGTCGCCGACGACTACGCTTTTTTTTTATTTCTTCTTCTTCTTTGTTCTTTCTTAACTGAAGTTTTATTTTTACATTATTACGGACAAACGAGCAGACAGCTCACCTAATGGTAAGTACTACTACCGCCCGACATCTATAAAAAATATGTTTTAAATTTCATCTTTGCCATTCGCATTGTTTGCTATCAATATTGTAAATAAAAGAGTATCTTTCTAAAAAAAACAAACAACAACAACTATGACGGATTTTCTTATTAAATACGAACAAATTATGACGATGACTAAACTGCAAAACATTCAATTTCCACGACTGTACTCGTAAGTACTAAAATACCTAAGTTGAACGTGACCTCTCGGAGAAACAATATGCCGGACGAATACAAATTCTAGACCTCAGGAAGGTACAGTCAGCCACAAGTTGAGTTACTACAATCTGACGCCAAATGTGCGTGACATTAAGTTGAGAGTCCGTTGAAGAAATTTGACAGACTGTAGTCTGTCTGTAGGTATCAGTGAACTAGAAAACGCGGGACTTAAAGGGAATGTGCCATTTTCGGAAAAAACGTCACAGAGTGTAACTATACGGGTGCGATAGAGAAAGAACGTCGCCCAGCACGTCACCCCAGTACTAACAGCTTCGCGTACTTTTTCAAGTATGGCTTTCTATGAAAAGGCACAGTCTGCATGGGTGCATGTTTATGATAGATACCTATTTCCCATCGACGTAGTATTAAACTCATGCTATCGTCTGCGGGGTAAAATGAAATTGTCAAACTTATAAGGCGGGTTCAGACGTGTGTAGTGTTAAGTAATTTAGCGTCAACAGTGTGGACGGCACATGAACCTAGATAGAAACGACCACTGCGAGCGCCTTTGTCCTGTTCTTAGCGTGTAAGTAATTCACGATTGCGTCCAAACCTGCCGCTCCGGAGTCCGTCAGGAGCCATCTGACCTTCGCAATCTTTTAACAGGGGAACTAGATCAATGGACAACATTTCATATTTTTAACATGTCCATATTGTTTTATTATATGAAAATAGACATAAAATAAACAGACCGTTATTTTTTCTTTTTTCAAAATTTTGCCATTTTCATACTTAAAATAATTATTGAAATTCTTTGTATTCTAAAAAGACGTAAGCGCCAAATGACGTCATCAGACGGCTGAATACAGCAATATTCTTTTGCTTATTATTGTTTTAATAAAAAAGTACTACTGGGTAAAGAACACCTACTAGTGTCAACATTTGACAACGTCATTCATTCATTCAACGTTGACAAGTTGTCCTTTTTTGACAGTTACATGTCATGGGTTTGGCATTTCGTAAATTTAAAACTAAAATGTGCTAAGCAAAGAAATATTTTACAATCTGCCGACCGATGACGTCATCTTACGTTTTTTAGTTTTTAATTTTTTTCTCAGTAAATAAGCAATATAAAAAATAAATAAATATATATTCGAGAAGCGGAAAAGTAAAAAAGGAAATGGTATTTTTTATTTTATAGCTTAGAAATTTTGAAATGTTGTCCATTGAATCATGGTTACACGTTTCAGAAACTACCCGAAACGTGCAGGTTTCCTCACTGAGAGAGTCTTTGTGTTCACGAAAAAATCGACAGCCGATGGATCAGCCCGAGCGCTGGTGCTCACGTTACATGTAATGCTCGTAGTGCCGTTCACACGTAGAGTTCGTGTTACATTACACTGTGGATTACATTACACCCGTCTGGAACCGCCTCTAGAAGTGACTTCAGTCACGAAATAAATACACATCACGCACAAAGGACCGAAAGGATTCTAAGTGCGGAAAAGGGAGTCCACTTTACATTATCATATCCATTTTCTTGATTGAAAGAAAACTCCATTATTTTGCGTTGGATTACCCTCAGAATCCACAAGATTGTGATATTTTATAAGAAATTTTGTCACTTATTTTCGACTTTCACATATCAACATTGGACACTAGGATGTCGATCCTCGGACCCAGGAGCTCTACGTGAACCGGACATTACGACCGAATCGGAGTTCCCCTCCCATTCAGACGCGCTGTGTCTCCTTTGCTTGCATGCGACAGATACAGTTGTACCACGTTTATAAGTTACATCGGCAAAATTCGTCTACGCAGAGGAGCAAGTTAAGGTGACGGGTAGGGCACACTAGCGACGCCATCCGATTTTAATTTTTAGCTAATAAACCGGATCTAATTTTAACAATTTCGGGGTTACAACCTCTCGGCAATCACTTATACTATTTATTAAATAACCATGCACAAATGTTGGGTCCAATGCGTACGCAAAAAAATGATTCACGACAAAAGCGGCCACTTTTGGCCTGAATCAATTTGTCGCCTACAAAATCGGACCCAACATTTGTGCATGGTTATTTAATAAATAGGATAAGTGTTTACCGAGAGGTACTAGCCCCGAAATTGTTTAAAATAGATCCGGTTTAGTAGCTAAAATTTAAATTGATTGGCGTCGCTAGTGTGCCCTACTCGTCACCTTAAATCCGATTGCTTACGATTTCGAAAGCAGTTGAAATACAGACTTTGTTCCGTTACGTTAAGATTAAATACAATCTCAATAAATCCAGTACAATCCAGATAGGAATGCTATCTCTCTCTTAACCGCACTCGCACCGAACATGGCGTTAACGCATCAACCATTAAGAAATTGTAATTATTGGCGCTCGTAAATGGAGCGTTGTGATTGGTTAAGATTTTGCCGCAGTTTTCGAAAATAAGACTTCTGCGCAGGTACGTTGGTGTAACTTATAAAGTTGGTAAAACTGTACTGTACTGTCGTTCGCACTGAGGCAGTTGCCTCACTGGCGGATTGCGAGCGTTTTCAAAGCGGAGCGACGAAGCGACCGCGTTGCGGCTGCACAGCGTTCTAGCCGCGGATGCACAACGGATTGCCGCGGATGCAGAACGGTCGGCTTGGCTGCCACAAAAAAACAATAGCGTTCAGTACCCTCACCATGTGTTTGAAAAATTGTTCTCGCTATCGAAAACTATCGCTTTGTCCCTTTCATTGTGGTGCATGTGAAAGAGACAGAGCAATTCAAAAGAATAGCGACAATAGTTTTCAAATTCATGGTAAGTCCTCAGACTTATCTCCACGGCGAATCCGTCGCGCATCCGTTGTTGTATTGACCTACTCGCTGTGTCGTCGCTCCGCTTTGAAAACGCCCGCAATCCGCCAGTGTGGCAACTCCCTAAGGCCCCAGTCCTGTGAGTTACGACCAGAGGAATATTGCTCTTTCATAGCGTGCGTAAAAAACGTGGACTGCCGCAAATGTATTGGGGACTTCGATAAATTGAGGAAAACTGACCAAGGGTTAAATTAAATGATAAAAAAGATAGCGGGTAAGAAAAATGTTTTCGCGTTCACTGGAATGTACGGTGCAGGCTTTCGGATAACTTTTTCACAAGTGGCATGCTCGCATTTTTTATTTAACTTGACATGGTTATAATTTTTTATTTAACCATCCCTGTAAGTAAAAATATGTGGGGCGTTGAGCCGATTGGCACGTTTGGTGAAAGACGGTATTTTGAACGCGATATTTCGATACTGCGTTCGTTGCGCAGTGGATAAGGGGTCAGATATATAGTATTTATAAAGAGGTAAAAGAGGACAGCGGCAACGCTTACAGGTAATCCGAAAACACGAAACACTTGCGAGATGTAATCCACACCTGGCGCCATCTATTGGTACAAAGTGGAACTAATGTCCTAAATCGAGGGGCGAAAAGAGGGCGGGCAACTAGTTTAATATAAAGTGACGGCTGCGCTTGGGGTCCTGGATTCGATTCCCGGCTCAGGCCAAATTTGTACCCGAGATTTTCTGTTTAGAAGTTTTCAGTGTCAACCGATGTCTGAAAGTACGTTTTAAGCCAATGGTGGTCTCTCTTCATTCGTATCGCACTGGTGTCCCATAGAGATGAGCGTAAGAAAGAAAGAAAGGAAGAAAATATTTATTATTATAGACATCACAACACAGAACTTACAGCAGTTGTAAAGAGAACACAATTTGGAACAAACAGAAAACAAAATATAAAACAATTAAAAATACATATAAATAAATAAAAACAAAAATATATTCAATCATGTCCAGACAGTGCCAAATGAATATTATGGTATGTTATGACGTATAGTATTCACTCAGCTTATGTCACAGCCCAGACAAAGACCATGACGCTGGTTATCAGTGAGACCAGCTGAATGAGTGCCACTGACGCTTGTCTAGTGTATTTTGTGTACCTAACGTGTATGTGTAATGTGGGTATATATATCTACTAAGTAGAAAATATCAAATAATAATGAGATTATAGTAAGGGAATATGTGTCTGCGTACACACTTATCCATTAAAATCAGTCCTGCAACTGTAACTGGGCGTTGAAATAGGCTGACATAGACGAAATATCACCGAAAATCTCGGTAAAATATCGGTAGGACATTTGTTACTGGGGGCCTCGGACAGATCCGTGATTCATTCCGCTCATTCGGATCATTCGGCTCACTCGGATCATTCAGCTCATTCGTATCATTCGGCTCATCGAATCATTCAGCTCATTCGGATCATTCGGTCCACTCGAACTCGAGATCCATTTGAGTCGAATGATACATTCGCAACGAACATTAGAGATTCGGAACAGTGTCATTTGCCTGAGTCGGATCACTGAGTCGATTCAGTAAAGAGTTACACACGTCTATAGAGTCGGCCCCTGTTGTAGAGCGTACGTGTCTAATGGCCGGCGCCGACCGCCCTAATCTGGCTAATCTTGCTTCAGAGCTCTACAGATAAACTCTACATGTTAACATTGTTCCATTATCTCGTGGACCGGACGCGGGAACGTGTGTTACACTATTGGGATTGTTAATTGATTGTGGGAATTGCTTTACCTCATATTCTTTGCACAAAAACAGAGGCTTTTATTGTAACTACTAAAGTGAAAAGTATGCGTCTTAGGCCGGATTCGATTAATAAACCGTGGATGAATATAGAATGACTGTATGCCATAGATTTATTAACGGATTAAGATTGGTCGAATCCAGCCTAAGATAGAAAGATATTCTTTATTACACAAAAATAATATACAAGTATGATACAACAACAGACAGTAAAAAAGGTGGTCTTAACGCTCTTGTAGCGATTTTGTCCATACAACCTTTGGTGTTAGCGAGCGAGGGAGTGGAGTAAAAATGGAGTAAAAATAGCAATAAAATATAGCAATAAAATATATTACGTACAGTCAATTTGGGTAATTTTGAATTACCTTGTAACTTTGAATAAAACTGGTTTAAAGATTTTATTTTATTCCTTGGAATTCCTATACAATTTAAAACTGTATCTAAAGGTCGAATCCGTTCAACGTAGATACCGTTTTAAATTGTATAGGAATTCCAAGGAATAAAATAAAAAAACTTTAAACCAGTTTTATTCAAAGTTACAAGGTAATTCAAAGTTACCCAAATTGACTGTACCGATTGCACCAAAACAAATCAAATGACAAAAAATAAAAACGAAAATAAAATAATTAACTTAAAGAGGTCGGTTTGCCACATTTGGGTAGAGGAAAAATAACGTAATTTTTCGTAATTTTACTTTCATTTTTTAGAAATCTTCTACAATCAAAAGTGAAGAAAAAGAGATTAACTTTTTCATCCATTCATAGGATTTTTTCAAAGAATCCGATGGCTCGGTCACATCGAGAGAATGGCATCAGATCGCGGCGCTAAGAAGGCATATCCTCGGACAACCTACTGGCCGGCGGCCAGTTGGCCATCCATGCTGTCGCTGGCGGGATATAGTGAACGCGGACCTGCAAGATATGGAAGCAGGAGATTGGCGTGAAGCTGCACAAGATCGAGACAAATGGCGGCATCTCGTATCGGAGGCCAAGACTCATTTTGGGTCGCTGAGCCATCGGAGTAAGTAAGTAAGTTTTCATCACTTTTTGTTTCATCATCTTTTTTGCTACGCTAAGATTGGTAGACACAGGATCTGGTCAGACATTCAGAATTATTTTCTCAACTATTTGGAGCAACTATCCACGTTGTTTCTGGTCGAGATGATCCGGCAAGAAACTCGCCAGTTACTCTTATAATCGCCAATTTTTCATAAAATGTTGTTGGTAAATAACAAAATAATGTAACTAGTTTTGGAATCAGGAAACGGAAGAAGTCGTTCCTCAAGTCCAGACAAATCCTTTCATTTTCCACCAGAGGTCGCCAGCAGCTTGCGGGTCTAGTCCACAATCCATTAGGAGCTTACGGAGATGCACTATGCACTAACAATATTTGCATAGGAGCCGGGAGATCATATTTTATCGTTTTATTGCAGGCGTTTGGGGCTGTGAATAGGCGATAGCGGGAGAGATACTTTTGTGTTTGAGATTTTACACCACGTCGGCAAACAAGCATGCGGCTCGCCTGATGGTAGCGACCGCAGCCTAAGTATACACGTATTCAGTGTCAGCCCGGAGTCTGGAAGTTGGCGGTCTTGGGCCCCGTGCCTCAGAAAACACATTAAGCCGTTGGACCTGCGCCTGATGTCTCTTCGGTCGTGTCACAGTGGTGTCCCATCGAAATATGAGGGTAAGGGAACAGAGAATGCACTTGTGTCTGCGCAAACACTTGTGCAATATAATATGTTCTGGGTCGATGGCCAATCTCAGATTGGCCACCATGACCGGAATATCGGTTTGGAGGACATTATATCTACGAACTAAAGTTAGGTAAGTAGGTACTGATAACATACTGTCGTAACTTGAAACTATTTAAATTAAATGAGTTAAATACTCAAAATGAGCCATAAGTTGTACAGACAGCCATATATCAGGTTACTACGATCTGTCGAAATTCCTCAATTAGTATTGAACCGAATGTGTTTGACATTAAGGTGAGAATCGAATGAAGAAATTTGTCAGTTTTGTATAAGTTAATGTGCGGCTGTACGTACACCACAACTTTTTTGCTTTTAAAATGGCACACTAGCGACGATATTCGATTTAAATTGATAGCAACTACACTGGATATATTTTTTCATTGCGATGTGAGGTAAAGACAATGCCTTGTCTTTGCCTCACATTGCGATGAAATAGTTTCTTAAATTAAATGCGTAAGTAAAAGGGTTGTGTTGTACAACTTATTGCCATAAGTTGTACAGACAGCCATATATCTGGTTACTACAATCTGTCAAAATTCCTCAATTAGTATTGAACCGAACGTGTTTGACATTAAGTTGAGAATTGAATGAAGAAATTTGACAGTTTTGTATACTTTGATGTGCGGCTAGGTACACAACAACGACTTAAGGCGACGGGTGGCCCTAGCTAGCGACGCCATTCGATTTAAATTGATAACAACTAAACTGGATACCTTTTTAACTATTTCGAAGTTCGAGCCTCTCGGAAAAAATATATACTATTTATTTAACACTTATCGTTAACTTTTTAATCTGCCTCCTACTCGAAATATGAATTACCGCCAAAAACGGCCACTTATGGCGATAATCCAAATTTTGAGTGCAAAAACAGACCAAAAAGTTAATTATAAGTATTTAATAAAGAGTTAAGATTCTTTCCGAGAGGCTCGATCTTGAAATTGTTAAAAAAAAATCTAGTTTAGTCGCTATCAATTTAAATCGATTGGCGTCGCTAGTTAAGGCCTTAAGGTGACACTTCGACGAAACTAGCGCCAATAGATATGTATTAACCTTGGCGATTATAAGCCATTTTTAAAAAAGTACAACAGTAAATCCGAAAAAAAAATTTGAAGAATTTTTTGAGACAAAATTATGTCATAATTTCTATCTGCAAGTAACCATAATATTGCACAGATCCATCTCCAAAAAGTCTTAATAATTTCTTTTATGCATTCACCGCTGTATTTTTTTTAAAATGTCTCATATCACCACAATTAATACAACTCTACTGGGCGGCGCTAGTTTTGTCGATGTCGTCACCATAACCCGTGTTTGTCCGAATGGTTTTTCATAACGGCATTTGTACGGGCGGGAAGCGATGGTTGTAAGGCACCGCGTCCCAGCGAACAGAATATAAGGAAAGGAAGGGAACCTAACTCTCTAGTGAGCCTAGAGCCCCTTTGTCTAAGACAGTAAGTCCCTAGAGCCCTAGCCATGCCTATCGTGGGAATAAATACATAAATAGATAAGGTGATGAGAGCTTGCTCCCGGGTCGCCCAGGGTAGCAAGCGGGAAGAGTCAGGACGGTAGGTAGGAGGGGAACCGCTGCCAGTCGAGCAGGCTCACTCGACTGATCATAGTGACGGCTAAAGGTGTCTTGGCCGCAGCGGGAGAAATGAGACCCAACACAGACAAAAATCTTAATGGTTTATATACATTGTTATATCTTTGGAGGATATATGGTGTGCAAATAATAAGCCCAATTAGGTGCAAAAATAAGTGTTTAATTGAAACGTTGTTGCTTGGACGCTAGCGAGGAATGAAGTGACCGAGTGACACTCGCGTATACAAAATCACGCTCTGATAGGCAGACACCGCAATTATATAAATGAGCAACTTATTGCGTGTAAAAACCGACAGGCGTTTCGTAAGCCTGGACATACATGGTTTACATATTAATACAAATAAAGGTATTTGTGGCTGCTGAGTTGCACTGTACGAGTAACTCGTACACTATTATAGTTTGTGGACGGCAGATTGCCACGCCACCAGTGTACAACCGTATCTACAAAGATGGGATTCAGGCTTCTCGAACTAGTTCAGGGCGCCTACTCGCTCCCGCTCGCGTTCCAGCCGCGTTCCGCGGAACAACGGAACGCGCCAACAATGGCGGATTACCGTCATTGTTCCGCTGCATTGTTGCACGGAGATTACTCCTACAGTTATTGCTTTACCCGCTTTTTGCACAAACCCTTAATAAATGACTGTTTTAATGCGATTGCGGCTAAAATGTTTGTAATTAAGTAACAATCCTTAGATAAAGAGGTTTTAATAATCCGTTTTAACTTTGGATTTACGGTTGTTTGAAACGTGGTTTGGGTTTGGTTTAACCGGGCGTAAAAATGGTTATGGTCAGCTTTGAAACTTGGAAACCCTTTAAAATAATGTTATAGCTTGAAGTCACCAACTAAATGTTTTTTGTAATTATATTTTTTTTGTAACAACTTTTACACACTGTAATTGAGTGTTGAGTATTAAACAAAATATGTAACCACAAAATTTGAAATATTAGTAAGTGATCTAATATAAAGTGAGTGAGGGTGGCCTATTCTACTCTGCCGGGACCACACGGCTTGACTCTTACCGAGGTGTCGTAAAAGGCGACTAAGGTAAAGCTGCTGGCATTATCATCAGCACCCAGAGAAGGAAAACTCTGCACTTATATCAAAACCCTCGCCAACCCGTCTGCCAAGCGTGGTGAGTATGGCAATTACCCCTCATGTGATTGAGGGAGGACCGTGCCCCAGCCGTGGGGAATTAAATGGGCTGATGATGATGATGATGATGATCTAATATAAGGCATATTATAGAAAAACCGAAAAGGCAAAAATCCTTATCGTTTTAGAGCTACGCTTCGGCATGAATGTGCCGACTCGACCAGATTGATACAACGACCACACTGAAAATCGGCGCAAACCAGCGCCTACGTTGTGATTCGCCGTGTAGGTAAGTGAGGGAACCGGAGGCCCAATTCGGTGAAAAGCAGAAAGGTAGGCTTGGCAGTTAACTTATGATTCCACTCTGTTTCCAGGTAATCCGTCTTTTCGTCCGCCAGGTATCACATAAATAACACTTGGGCGATGTAATCAACACCTAGAGCCATCTATTGGTCCAATTTGGAACGTATACAGAAAAGCAGATCAACGTAGAGAGTCGAGGCAGACGGTAGAGTAATCTTTAAAGAGAAGAGTTAATTCCCTTTTATTATCAGGTGATCCGTCTGCTCGTCTGCCACCTAACAGATAAAAAAAACCGACTTAAAAAAGGGGAGGCTTCTGTATGTATGTTTTTTTATGTAGGTATGTTTACCGATTTCAGCCTTTGCAGCCTTTCATACCGCTTCAGACCTCCTAGAAACATCAAATCTTACATTGATCGACTTAAGCATTTTAAGATGGAATCCCTTTCTGGTCGACGTACCTACATGGACATGTCTTTCTTACACAAAGTGTTAAACAACCATGTTGACAGCCCGAAGTTACTCAAAGAACTTGATTTTAATATGCCAACCCGTTTACCTCGACACCCGTGTGGTTTGTTCAAAAACAAACTCTATAGAACTAACTTAGGCCGCAGCTCACCCTTGTTCCGCGTGTCTCGTCTGTATAACGATCTAACAAAGAAATTGCCAGAACTTGACATAAACTTTCAGAGTCTCCCTAAATTCATACATACCTTGAAATTAAACGTACCTCAACCAGCAATGTAACAATTATTTCGAAATCCATTATTTATTTAAAATTATTCATTTCTGACATTGTTTTTAATTCCATTCATTTATCATTCAAAATTCATATGACATTATTATATTCCCATTATTTTTTTAACTTATGCAAGATGTGGTTATCTCTAATTGTAAGTGCAGTTAAAATTATTAATTCTATGTCACTGTGATAATAATTATGTATTGCTGTTTCTTATGTTGATAATCCAATAAATAAATAAATAAATTTCTCCGCCAATTATTGACCGATTTGCATAGTTCTTTTTTTTATTTGAAAGAACACACTTCCAAGTCGGTCCCACTTTTGTCCGACTTCGGTTACAACTTTTTTCGAGTGTAGTGTTATAAAATGATATCTGAAGTGTACGAAGTGTTGAAAATATTCTTTTACACTTTTTAGGTCGTGGTTTTTGAAGGCGGTTTTTTTTTTCGTAGAAATTTTATCTACTGACCATTTTGAACATCTCAACCTTCATATCAATCATCATGCCTATATATATAACATAACATTATCTTGAACATGTTCTCGGATAGGTTTGACTGTCGTTACCTGTATCATCGTGCAATGGTTCAACTGCTGACTAATGAGCAAACCATTTGACATTTAATCAGCTAGAAAGAAATAATTTAATTTTAAATAACAATATTCTCCAGCCGATTTCGGCTAAGGCGGCCAGCCTCAACGATCAGCCACGATATATTATAGTGTTCATCATGCAGGATATATTATAGTGTTCAAGTGTGTCCGTAAACACAAGTGAACTCTCTATTCCCTTTCTCTCATATTCCGATAGGACACCACGCCCGGAGAGGGATTGGGCGCAAGACCAACGGCTAAACGTGCTTTCCAATACCGTCAACTTCCAGACTCCGGGTTGACATTGAACATTTCTAACAGAAAAACTAAGGTACACATTTTGGCCCTACCCCCGAGTAGGAACCTGGGACCGCAAGCGCAGATGTCGCTTTAAGTGCGACGCAATACTCATTACGCCAACGAGGCAGTCAAACTAGGTAGTCGATATACTTAATTCTAAAAACTTGAGTTGAAATAAATGAATTCTATCTATAGATAGATAGATAAATATATTTTATTGCACAAAATACACATCTTTCTATTAATAATAAATGAAATAATGTACCATCTGCCTTACTATATATTTTCGTATCAAATTCTGTTCGTGATAGTGAAACATTCAGCGTTGTCACTGCAAACAGTGCCTCTAAGCGAGAACAATGCTTGGACTGTAAATACCGACTCATCGCATATTCTGTTGACAATGGGAGGGTTAGCATCTGTCACACAGTTGCTGGTTTAAAACTAGATACGCTCTATGTAGGTAGTGCGTAACGATGATTTGATGGCTCAAATGACTATTCAATAACTTTTTAGTCCCCCATCCAAAATGGTGTAGGTATTAGTATTTTGAAAGATAATAAGTACAAATCTGATGATTTCAAGACTATGTAAACTCCAAATAAATAATATGGAAGAAGAAGTAATATTGCGCCAACCCCAGATAATTTGGGAATAGGGCAGAAGGATGATGATGTAAAAATTACTTCTATAAGTGTATCTCTATGGCGTTAATATTTAATCATGCATTTCTTACAATTATCTAATTAATTTTGCTAGAATACATAGAGGCATATAATATTCGTCTCTTTAACATAAAAAGTTCACAATGAAACTTATAAGATAAGTTCCCAAACGGTCACTACTCAACGTTTCGCTACAGTCATAATGCTGATTTTCAGCAGAAACCGATATAATCACACAAACTGATATTTTTCTAATAACAAAAATTAATTGCCTATACATATACACAGTTTCTATACGCCTGTCTATTCGGTGAAACGTAAATGTTATGCAAAGTCCAACCCTTGTCGCAGGTAACTTTTCAAATAGTCAATTGTAATGAACCCTCGACTGCAATCAGCGCGCGGCCGCAAACGCGTCCCGGTCAGCCTCGTGTTTAGATTGCGCCCATCGGTATTTGAGGGTTGAAACGCCACGACCAATTAAAATACTTTAAGT
Source organism: Marasmia exigua (assembly GCA_019059595.1). Classification (NCBI taxonomy): domain Eukaryota; kingdom Metazoa; phylum Arthropoda; class Insecta; order Lepidoptera; family Crambidae; genus Marasmia; species Marasmia exigua. The sequence goes on along the minus strand of CM032474.1, from coordinate 4,312,105 downwards.
AAATATTAAAATGTATGCAAAGTAGACAAATAAGTTAACTTTATTATAAAAATCTATTACAGATGCAGTAGACATATTTGAAAATATATCTTTAATTCTTGGATTTCTTTAAAGCTTTTGATTTCGTGTCAATCAAACCTGAAACAGCATTCTGTCTCAGACTTCGTGAGTAGGTATTCACATAGTTCGTTAGGTTTGTATACATAAGTATCTACAAGATACCACAAAGTGAGTGCTAATTATTCAACTGTAGGCTCTACACACATGGGTAACCTTTAGGGCTACATATTAGGACAGTTGCTTTTCCTAATTTATATCAATGGTCACAAATCAACATTTATATGAAATAATTGTTTTCTTATAAAACATTTCTAGTGTGGAAAGTAGCCAGCCCTAATGTTAAATATCCCTGGTCGTCCCAATGTCCACTACTTCTATATGTATATTACTGCTGAGTCATCGCAACCGGCTTTCTCAATTAACTCCCAACGCGCAGGCATTCATTAACTTTTCCTTTAGAAAACTGAAAAAAATTCACCGCTCATTTTGTTTCCATTCGTCGTTATAGGCTTGGTTGGTGGAATGGAGGAACGACATTTTAGAAATTTTGTACGCTACGCCCGTGAGCCTGTGTATAATATGCGCACCTACATAAATATCATTAAACAAAAAAAATCTACGACAAAAAAAAACCGCCTTCAAAAACCACGAACTAAATTTTTAACACTTCAAATAACATTTTATAACAATACAGTAGAGAACAGTTCTTTTTAGTTCAAGGTTTTTGAAGGCGGTTATTTTTTCGTAGAAACTTTTTTCATGCTTTTTAGTGTCTCATAATTTGGCAAATAAAAAAATAATTCTGCAATTCGGTCAATAATTGGCGGAGTAATCGGTGAACATACATAAAAAATATACAGGTATATACAGTCGAAAAATCAACCTCCAAAGTAGGTAAATAAAGGAAGAGTTCATAATACTTTTCTTTGTCTTAGTAGGTACAATAATGGTTTGATAAAAAACTAACAAGATCAACCAATCTTTACAATAATGGTTTGGTTTTGGTTACATATTCAGAGTAGTTATTTCAATAATTATTGTAGGCATGCACATTTTGAAAAACACAGGTTTTACTCATGATACTTTCGATTAATTATTTATATGAAAATTCAGAGATGCGCGCTTAGATTCAAACCTTCCATTATGAAGGTGCATGTTCTTATCCACTTAAATCTTATAAATCTTGTAAATCTTGACCTGTTAAAGACAAATATTTTTACCAATATTTTAAAATTTTAAACGAAACAGCCAAATGTTTTGAAATTCCCAATAAACATTGGGTCTTATTCATAAATGCTTGTTAAACTTTTGTTAACTATGAATAAAGCCCTAGTTTCATATTAGGTCTTTACTTATGAAATTGACGTTTTGTATGGCGATTTTCTTAAAAGCTGTTTTTTCTATTCTAACTTTTTAAAATATGTAAGGTAACTATAATGCTACTACTCCATAATGAACTGTGCTTTAATGGACAACGTTTCGGACCGTGTAAGATATTTTTCAGATTCTTTTTTAGATTAAAAAGTTAACTATCGATAAAAATGTCAATTCTGCCAAGTAAAAAAAGGGTATTTTTTTGCATCACAAATACTATCTGATCTCTATTTAATATAAACCTTAAAATGTAGTCTTAAATCAAAATAAAATTATTTTTTTTTTTTAATTCGCACAACATCTTATACGTTGACCTGATTACGTACTAAGTAGCTTAAGCACTCATGTTACAGCTATTAGACAACAGAGGAACACAAATATATACTTAAATACTTAAATACATATATTACACCCAGACACCGAACAAACACAAGTGTTTATCGCACGAATGTTTGTCCAGGGTGAGGATTGAACCCACGACCTTTGGCGTAAGAGACAGGGTCACTACCAATTGCGCCATCCGGTCAGTCAAAAGTATGGTAACTTTTTGCTTATCAAAGAAGATTTTTTTATTGATGGGTTTGCTCTTGGTTTCACACTGAACTCTAGACTTGAGAAGAAACCTATGATGAAGCGAGCTTACCCAAAAGTAGCCTATTCATTCTAGCTTTGAAAATATTGGGGTTATTTATTAATTTATTGTTGTGTCTACCAACGATTGTTACAATAATGCTTTTAACTTAAATACATAATGGGATCGAGCTAATTGTACAATCTCTTATAAGTAAACTACCACATGAAATATAAGGAAAACAGAGAAGAGAGAATAGTACTACAATTTAATGGGTTGTAATTACTAGGAAAAACGGACGCTAGAAGTTATATTGTGTCTAGTGTTGTAGTTAAAAAAAACAGAAATTTCATTTATTTATTTAACATGGTCTCTTACAAGCTAACAGATTATAAATATCCAAAGCGCTTATAAGATAATTAAAGATAAAAAAGGTACTTAATCAGACGACAAAATTACATGCGACAACCCGAAAGGCAGCACTATTTGAAAAATAAACTAAAAATTAAACATGGTCAAAATAAAAATAAAAGAAAAAAAATTAACAGATTCATTGGTAGTATAAATAATAAAAAATTAATTGGGTCATAGAAATAAATGTCAACAAATAATAAAAAATACATTAAATAATAGGTAGACTTGAATAAGTAACTATGTAATCATTATACAATAAAAATAATATGCCTAAGTAATAATCAGTGTCATTTAGTATTTAAAAAAATTGACGCAAGAGCCGTCCAAAGCTATCAGCAAATACATCGATCTCATAGTGCCGAGCAAGAATGGTAAAGTAAGGACCTATTATTAAACATTCCATGTTGGTAGCGACACCCCTACGTTCAATTTCCCGGGTCAAGCGTGGGCAGAGCAGTGTTCCGGTGGCCGCGGTCAGACAAACGACCCACCCGGTATACCCTGTACCCTGTTATATTCAGTTATACAGTGTTGCAATTTCAATTACCAGAACGTGACATGTCACTGCTCAATCTTGGCGTTAAGGGGTTGGATACTATTCGTTTTTGGCTTAATAGTGTTACATACATCAAGTGACCTGTGTACTTCAGGCACCAGTCTCTCACAAGTGATAGGAACTTATTACAAACTTTTTATGTAAGACCTGTATATTGTGTACATTTTCTATATTTTTAATCAGCCTATAAACTGTCCCACTGTAGGGCAAAGGCCTCCATCATAGAAATCAAGTTATCGCTACTATGACGGGATTAGGCTTAATCACCACGCTTGCCAAATGCGGATTGGTGTACACAATCCCGAGTTATGTTCGAAATATTCGAAACATACCTTTGCTCGAACCGGTAATCGAACCTAGGACCACGGCCTGGTACTTAAACCACTAGATCATTGGAGCGATATGCCATATTATATGATCACAAACCCGAGCTATGTCCGAAAAATACGAAACATACAGAAATCGAACCCAGACCCTGAGATCACGGCCCGGTACTTAACCACTAGACCAACGGGGCGTCCTGTATTGTGAAGAGAAAATAAATGCCTTTATACGTAATTACAAATGTATACATTAATTTCTTATAGATAGGTTAGTTTAAATTGAGTTCAAGTAAAAGACTAACAATTTTGTAATCTCGGTTCCCGGTTCATTTGGTCATTACTGGATAACCCACATTTAAGGTGACGGGTAGGGCACACTAGCGACGCCAATCGATTTTAATTTTTAGCTACTAAACCGGATCTATTTAAAACAATTTCGGGTATGTATACCCGACGTTGAGACGTTGTAACGTCTCCGCAAACACTTATACTATTTATTAAATAACCACGCACAAATGTTGGATCCGTTTTTGTACGCGAAAAAATTTAGTAGTTAAAAATTAAAATCGGTTGGCGTCGCTAGTGTGCCCTCCCGGGCTTGAATACAATTAGTTTTTGGCTTTATAGTGTTATACAAGTACAAATCTATACATTTATTTCTTATAACTAGTTTGGGTTAATAATTGAGTTCAAGTAAATTACTAACATTTGTGAAATCTATATGTAATAAGTATGGGGCGGCAGCAATCGCTTACAATAATTAAAAAATATATATATGTCATACTCAATACTCAATACTTTATTTGCTCCACAATGTTACATAGGTACAGGTTTTGTGATGTAAGAACTAGATTGTGGGCCGTGTAAGGCACTGCAAAAGATATACATTTAAGGTATAGATGACGCTGCATATTTAATTACTTACTTAAGCTAATCATGTTCGGATCCCGGTTCATTTGGTTATCACCGGATAACCCATCATTAAGTAGCATTTGTTCTGAAAGTAGGAACGCAATAAAGTTTAAATTATGAGGGTAAGGAAAAAGACAGTGCACTTATGTTTGCGCACACATTTGAGCACTATAATATATCCTGCGTATGTATCCGATCGTTGAGATTGGCCGCCATAACCGTAATCGATTGGAGGAGATAATTGTATTATAATGTTAAAGCTACTCGATCAGAACCCTTCGCATATAATAACTCAATCAGTCAACCAACACACAAAACACGGACATAAAATAGTTTAACGGAGGGAAAACCATTTAAAGGCAATTGAACGGACTCTTGCCGCCCTATTTCCTACATTCAGGTGTCGAAATAACCATGCAAAATATATCACTCTCCTGCCAACCTGGATTGAACCCTTTCTCAATGGCGGAGGGTGTATTTTTGATATGCCAAGCAAAAAAGATTCAGTGTGGATGTTTGAAGCTGGGCCAAGTTCTGTTCACGTATTTATTTGTTGGGTGAGGAAAAGTTCAAATTTGCTCGTATAAGGGATTGTCTATGATATAAAAAAGAAACATGTTTATTCAGAAAAATCCCTAAAAATTACTTAACAAGGCTGCCCGGTAAGTGATCAAAAATACCTACTTGTGATGGGAATGCCTCGCTCTTCATCCACAGGTTTATTATTTAGGATTTTAATTAAAGCTTAAATGTAACTCCAATTTTAAAAGTAATAAATACATTATAAATATTTAGGTATTACAAGTTACAGCTTATGATGTCGTAAACATAAAAAAAAATTTCATCCCTTACTTTTCATGATCAATCTACTAAAAGTTTTGACTTTGTTCGGCAATTCAATTATTCAAAGGATGTTACAAATCGGGAAAAACCCTCCTCCTTTTTTACAACATTAAGATAAAGTACAGCAGTCGTATTGAGCACATTAAAATTTAAAAAGACACTAGGGTCATGTTTAAGGGTATGATCTTAATGTATTACACCATTGTACCAACATGTTGCAATAAATAAATGATGATAAATAGAAGAAAACTTGGCCCATAAACTGCCGAGCGGCGGAATCATTCATATTTCCAGTCCCCTGCCAATCCATATTACACTTTCAGGTGTCTATACAGGGTGTATTTTGATAAGTAACGGAAATTCACCGTAGAGGGACTATGAAATTGAGTTTTAATATCTAGTTTCTACAGCGCAGTAGTTTTTAACTCGTTTTACTTACTGGGTTGGCGAAAATCTGGGCACGACGTGGATTTTAGAAGGAATTTTAATGGCTCCGGCGATGGTATAGAGCGGAAAATGTTTATTTACATTGAAAGTCGCGAAGCAAAAGCGAACATTTTACGTAAAGTAGGTAAATAAGTTGTTTTGAGGTTATTATTTTATTTTTATCGTTTTTAAGTTTTTGCACTGCTTTTTTATGTGATAGGTGGCAGACGAGCAAACGGCTCACCTGATGGTAAGCGATTGCCGCCGCCCAGGGACACTCGTGACACCAGTGGAGTCACAAGTGCGCTGCCAACCTTTAAATCCCCCTTTTCCCCCGGATTAGGCCTCCGGTACCCTCACTCACGTACTGTTTTGATAAAGATAATGTAGTGAAAACTTATGTTTAATAATAATATCCTCCAACCGATTTAGGCTAAGGCGACCAATCTCAACGACCAGCCACTTACGCAGGATAGTGCTCAAGTGTTTGCGCAAACACAAGTGCACTCTCTATTCCTTCATAATCCGATGGGACACCAGTTAGACACGACCGGAGAGGGATCGGGCGCAGGACCAACGGCTTTACCGCTTACCTCTAAGACCGCCAACTTCCAGACTCCGGGCTGACACTATGAATTTCTTGACAGAAAAACTCAGGTTCAGAGGCCCTAATTTAAAGCAGGCGTTACGACAGAAACGGAGTTATCCTCTCTTTCACACGCAGTGTGTGTCTCCTTTGTTTGGATGCGACAGGTATATGCGGGACGCCTTAGAATTAAGCTATCTGGATAGAAAACTTATGTTTACACACACCATTGACGCCATTTGACTCATCAAATCGCTCTTATAGGGTCAAATAAGGGGTAAGATGCAGTTGATATGGCAAAATGGTAAATTTTAAATTTATAATCGATAGTTTAGATGTAAAAGAAAAATAATATTTTATTAAATGTATTTTATGCCGTGTGGTCCCCGGCAGAGTAGAATAGACCACCCTCACTCTTACCGAGGTGTCGTAAAAGGCGACTAAGGTAAAGCTGCTGGCATGATCATCACACTCAGAGAAGGAAAACTGCATTTATATCAAAACGACCCGTTTGGAACGGTGGTAGTGAACGCTGCCTTTGGCCCAAGGGTTGCGGGTTCGATCCCCGCACAGTACAAACATTTGTGTACATGAACATGTCTGTTTGTATTGGTCTGGGTGTTTCTATTATACGTATGTATTTACAAAAGAAAAGTATTATATGTATATATTTGTAATTCCGCTGTTGGTTCTGATGTCCGTAACACAGAAAAAACCCTCGCCAACCCGTCTGCCAAGCGTGGTGAGTATGGAAATTACCCCTCACGTGATTGAAGGATGCCCGTGCCCCAGCAGTGGGGACTTAAATGTCAATGAAATGTATTTAAGAATATAAGTAACTTACAGTGCTTATTTTATTGTAGAGTTTCAAACAATAGGCTTGAATACGGATATCAGTCAAAGACATAACCAATAACAAGTGTTCACCACACGAATGTGGATCGAATCCACGATCGTTAGCGTATGACTGGTTACCAAATGCACATAAATCTATTAATTTAGCAAAAACTTTACTTTAATATTGTAATTTTACTGTACATAATCCAGTGTGATAGTCTAATAAATGTTTTCATTCCATTCATTCGAAAACAGTTGAACACTCCGACCGAAACTATATTCGTCATTCCCTCTCCCATAACTCCTCCACGGCGTATTCACTGAGGAGGTACTACGTTGAGCAGTTATTACCATAAAGTTTATACAGCTTATAACCCATTCGGCGCTTAACACGTAATATCCCGCGGCTTCGCTCGTCGTCATTTCCGCGGCGATTTATCGCGTTAAAATGTAACGTGCGGCTTCGAGGTGCACAGTGTAGGTAGGTACGAGTGTGACAGTTAGACGAGCGGCAAATAATATCCTATAAAAATATTACATAATATTATGCAATGATGCCGCGTCCAAGGCAGGTACAGTACATAAGTAAGTAATATGAAACCTCAGCTTGGCAGCTGCCCAAAACATTGGGCTTTCTGTCAAAATTGGATCTACTCACTTCTCTGTATTTTTAGAAAGTGGCATTTAAAAAGGTAAGGTAAAGCGGTTTTTGACATAGAAAATTAGAATTAGATACCTTTCTTAAGGACTGGCAACGCATCTCCCCTCTTTCTGGTGTGGCTGATTTCAATGGGAGGCGGTGATCACTTACCATCAGGTGACTCGCTTGCTCGTTTGCCTCCCATTCTCATAAAAAATTGAGGCACCGTCAGTGATTTGTCGACCAAAATTTTAAATAAGTGTTTACTCAAATTTAAAAAAATGTTGCCTTGTGTGGATGTGCCTCACGGATAATGGCTGCACTGCGTCATATCTTAAGAGTTCAGTAATACAGCCCCTGGCGGATGTAATGGCGTTCCTGTGCTTCTACATAATTCAATAGAACAGGTACCTGTGATTAAAATGTTTACGCGGTACACTGGTATACAGTATATCAAGTCAAAGTCAATTAAGTTTATTGTAAATAAATGTATCCACCCATACTAAAATACTACAAATGTGAAAGTGTATGATCTGTCTGTCTGTTTGTCCGTCTTTTACGGCAAAACGGATAGACGTAATTTTTTAAGTGAAGATACTTGAAGGGATGGAGAGTAATATAGGGCACTTTTTGTCTCATTCTAACGCGAGCGAAGCCGAGGGCAAAAGCTATTTAAATTTTATAGAAATATAATAATGGAAATCAATTTTTCATTTCGCAAAACTTAGTAGTAGGTACATCCTATTATACTACAAATTCTACGAAAAAAACCCGTTATACTAAACGCAAAAACTCGTTATACTAAACGCAAAATCTCATTCCATAATGAATACTACCACTATAATATGACAGTTAAGTTGTCCAAAAAGGTTATACTCGAGCCAAAGACTTGTGGTGTGGCGGTCGTGTCATATTTCATTCATATGAATGAACGAAATACACTAACATCTGCCAAGAGTACTTGGCGTTTCGTATAGATATTAAGTTAGTAGCGTCTTCTCCGTATATTAAGAAAACAAAAATAATACAAACGATCTAAGCAAATAGTCACGAAGTAAATGTTGCGGAAGTGTGTCAGGAAATGTCATTACTAACACAAATATTTGGCGGTGTGATCAAAGAGAGCGTCGTCAAACATTTTTCTTTGGAAACAGTATCGCATCTCTCTGGAAACAGGAATCTTATCTGTTTCTTGTAATTTTGAGTAGGTTAAACCATGTGTAGCAGACGAAAGAAAACGCGCATAAAAATAGTGAAAGAATATAATTAAATTAATAAATAAAAAATACAAACCAAATTTCCAAGCAAGATTTTTACGACAAGAAAGAAATAAAAAAAACAATGACAACTTCTGACAATATAAGTAAAAACATTATAAAAAACTAAATTAGACCCAAGGAGTCTCTACTCGACATGAGAATCGGTGCCCTGCCACGAAATTCATTAATTTTGAATTTGAAAATTTGCGCTGATGGCGCCTACATGGCGAACTCCGCGCCTCGAAGTACCAAACAATGCGGCAGACAGAACAGGAGACACCGGTAAGGGGGCAAAAATAAATATATTATCAAAATAAGAAAATACAGAAAATTTACATGTTATCGGCCGAAACGTCAGAAGAAGAAGAAGCGTCAAAAAAGGAAAAATACTTTTCTATTATATAAAGGGCGCCTAAGCGGCAAGGAGGTCTATCCTCGACACCATGGTTAAACATTTTTTTTGGTCAATAGGCTAACGCAAGACCACAATCGCACCTGATAGAATGCGACAAAAATGCCTGTTCACTCTTGCCTTACTTATACTCTTTATCTGTGGTATAGGATCTACATGTCGGTCTCATCTAGAATTCGCTTTATCATAAGGTGTTTGAGCGTGCATTTTTCCTCGTCAAAGTCAAGATGATTTGTGGGGATCAAAGGTGCATCTGGATCTGGTGCTTGGGTGTAGCTTACATCGCGCAAGTCTTTTGTTTTTTAGGGTTACGTACCCAAAGGGTAAAAACGGAAGATACGGAGGAAGGTGTAGGAGTGACGTCATGCGTGGATTCTGTTAAATATACCTACGTGGGGACAAAAAATCTGTTGTTCCATACAAAATATAATATCCACCCGGCAATAATGTATGAAATAGCAGTTTTATTTTAAGAATAAGAGCTTATTTAAGTTTAAAAAAATAATAACAAAATCAAATTACAAGAACATTTTATATTGACGACCCGATTGGAACAGTGGTAGTGAACGCTGCCTCTGATACAAGGGTTGCGGGTTCGATCCCCGCACAGTACAAACATTTCTGCGCATGAACATGTTTGTTTGTATTGGTCTGGGTGTTTGCTATGTATTATAAGTATGTATTTACAAAAGAAAAGTATTATATGTATATATTTGTAATCCCACTGTTGATTCTGATATCCGTAACACAGGTGCTTGAGCTACCTATCTCGGAGTCAGATCAATGTATGTGATGTTGTAAAAAAAAATATTCTGTAGACAATTTCTCACTCAGCGTCCGTGGCCACTCTGGGTCCCCGTGGCGCTGGCATTTTGCGGATTTTCGCTTATATTGTTAATCTAACATGCTAAATAGACTTTATTCACGATACCTATTATAATGTTTTCGGGATGTAAACGATAAAAAATAGCGGTGTTGACTTCACTTCCGGGCAAAAGCCTCAATCGTATCGTCATGGCTACTATAATGGAAAAATAATATAAGAAAAAATATACTGCATTTGTTTCTGGACATAACTCATATTGAATTCCCGAAGCGAAACCACGTATATTTAACTGAATCCACGCATGACGTCACTCCTACAAATACACGGCGGAAAAGATATTTCCCCGAACAATTATCGCGGTCCCGATAACACCCCACTTCGATTCCCGAGCAGGGTTGAACAAACAAGTATTATTTATAAATATGCGATGAATTTCCGGAGACTTGGACAGAGGTTAAATTCAGACAGACTGACTAGCGTCATTCCTTCTCACTTAACCATGGGATTCCCAGTTGCGTCCAAACCTTTTTACCGTGCGAGAGCAACACTTCGGCATGAATGGGCCGGCTCGACCGGAGTCATACCACGGCCTCACAGAAAACCGGCGTAAAGCAGCACTTTGTTGTGGGTACCGGCCCAATCCGGGGGAAAGGGGGATTTAAAGGTAAGGTTAGGTATATAATAAAATAAATATTTTCAGTTAAACCGAAGCAGATCAGTCCCCAAAGGTGGCACCTATTCACAAGTATGACGTATATAAATTATAAATAATGTTAATCCGCGCACAAAAAAATGGTTTTCTTAGATACATTTTTATGAGATAGGGGGCAGGCGAGCAGACGGATCACATTTGACGATAATACCGTCATTAGTCCAGTACAAAAACTCGAAATAATTTCGTAAAGTTCGTTATTGTGACGACCGATTGGAACAGTGGTAGTGAACGCTGCCTCTGATACAAGGGTTGCGGGTTCGATCCCCGCACAGTACAAACATTTCTGCGCATGAACATGTTTGTTTGTATTGGTCTGGGTGTTTGCTATGTATTATAAGTATGTATTTACAAAAGAAAAGTATTATATGTATATATTTGTAATCCCACTGTTGATTCTGATATCCGTAACACAGGTGCTTGAGCTACCTATCTCGGAGTCAGATCAATGTATGTGATGTTGTAAAAAAAAATATTCTGTAGACAATTTCTCACTCAGCGTCCGTGGCCACTCTGGGTCCCCGTGCGCTGGCATTTTGCGGATTTTCGCTTATATTGTTAATCTAACATGCTAAATAGACTTTATTCACGATACCTATTATAATGTTTCGGGATGTAAACGATAAAAAATAGCGGTGTTGACTTCACTTCCGGGCAAAAGCCTCAATCGTATCGTCATGGCTACTATAATGGAAAAATAATATAAGAAAAAATATACTGCATTTGTTTCTGGACATAACTCATATTGAATTCCCGAAGCGAAACCACGTATATTTAACTGAATCCACGCATGACGTCACTCCTACAAATACACGGCGGAAAAGATATTTCCCCGAACAATTATCGCGGTCCCGATAACACCCCACTTCGATTCCCGAGCAGGGTTGAACAAACAAGTATTATTTATAAATATGCGATGAATTTCCGGAGACTTGGACAGAGGTTAAATTCAGACAGACTGACTAGCGTCATTCCTTCTCACTTAACCATGGGATTCCCAGTTGCGTCCAAACCTTTTTACCGTGCGAGAGCAACACTTCGGCATGAATGGGCCGGCTCGACCGGAGTCATACCACGGCCTCACAGAAAACCGGCGTAAAGCAGCACTTTGTTGTGGGTACCGGCCCAATCCGGGGGAAAGGGGGATTTAAAGGTAAGGTTAGGTATATAATAAAATAAATATTTTCAGTTAAACCGAAGCAGATCAGTCCCCAAAGGTGGCACCTATTCACAAGTATGACGTATATGTATAAATTATAAATAATGTTAATCCGCGCACAAAAAAATCGTTTTCTTAGATAATTTTTTATGAGATAGGGGGCAGGCGAGCAGACGGATCACATTTAACGATAATACCGTCATTAGTCCAGTACAAAACTCGAAATAATTTCGTAAAGTTCGTTATTGTGACGACCCGTTTGGAACAGTGGTAGTGAACGCTGCCTCTGATACAAGGGTTGCGGGTTCGATCCCCGCACAGTACAAACATTTGTGTGTATGGACATGTCGGTTTGTATTGGTCTGGGTGTTTGCTATGTATTGTAAGTATTTATTTACAAAAGAAAAGTATTATATGTATATATTTGTAATCCCACTGTTGATTCTGATATCCGTAACACAGGTGCTTGAGCTACCTATCTCGGAGTCAGATCAATGTATGTGATGTTGTGAAATATTTATTTATTTACACATAGGATTACCCTTACGCCTGTTGGTTATTGTTGGTCCTGCGCCCATTCCCTCTGCGGTCGTGTCACGCTGGTGTCCCATCGGAATATGAAGATAAGAGAATAGACAGTGCACTTGTGTTTGCGCACACACTTGAGCACTAAAATATGTCCTGCACACTTGGCTGATCGTTAAGATTAGCCGCCGTAGCCGTAATAGGTTTGTGGATATTACCACAACGCCATCAAAGTCCTAGTCTAGTTACAAATCACCTCCACCCCCCTTATCACAAAGTCATTCCCATTTGTTCACCTGTGGGGGACACCCCTGCCCTTGATTTATACGGAACCCGATAATACGACTGACACGGCCGCTAATGAAATCGTCGCGCGAACACCCTGCCGCTAATGCTTCGGGACAGGGGACGCCAGGGGAGGCCTGGATATTGAGATAAAGGTAGGGTTTCCAGGTTTAACTAAGCAGCTAACAGTTTATTGAGATTTTACTAACGCTCTTGGTGGCTCAGTTGTAAAAGCAGTCAACCGGTTAGTGAAATCTTTCCTACGCTCTCGGTAGATCGGTTCGAAGAGCAGCTAACCGGTTAGTGAGACCTTAATCTTGGTGTCTCAGTGTTAAGATCAGTGAACCGGTTAGCGAGATCTCAGTTACGCTCTCGGTAAATCATTGGACTCCCTCCACCAGCTAATGGTCTTTCCTACCGTCTCGGCATACGGACCGAATCTTGGGAGACGCTCACCAGGTACTTGCTAAGGGCTCTTTCCCCGGTGCTTTCTTCACTCCCTACAAAGTATGTGTCTGTATCCCATCTCAATGTCACTTCTTCCCAAATGGGGCGTGAAACCCCACAAGACAAGCGACTCGTGCTCAGGCAGTTCCACATCAATCCTCCTTCCTAATGTTAAGCCTTTGTGTGCAAACGCACACAACCGTCGAAAAACTTCTGCAGAGTTGACCATCTCTTGATGGTATACTGGTCCTATCTCGTTCCTGTTCCAGTCATTCAGCTTCTGTTGCCGCTCTTCTTCATACAGCTGACATTCCCACAGCACATGGTCCCGAGTTTCATCAGCTTCTCCACAGGGACATACAGGTGACTCACAGAGAGTCATCGCGTGCAGTCTGCTGTTAAAACTCCGATGTCCTGTAAGTATTTGTGACACGGCGTAGTCTGGTTCCACCCAACCGGCCGATAATCTTATTTCTACGTCTGGGAAAAACTGCGACAACTCTCTTCCTTCGAAATAGTTCAATAGCTTAGAAACTTACAGGTTGGAGAATTTCACCTGCCGCACCAGGGACTTATCCCCGGTAATTCCTTACGTTCGCCACGCGTGCGTACAGTCGCCAGCGTATCCGCCCGTGACGGCGCGTGTCAAATTGGCTCGTTTTTGACAAACAAATCGTTACCATTCGAGGACATCCCTTCTTTTATGGAAATTCTCTCGGGTTTCGGATTTCCAATTAGTTTTTTCGGGATAAATTGGGACGTCCATTTTTATCCCGCTACGGTAGGTTTGTATTTTTAGTAGTGACGTAAAAGTGAGCGTAAGAAGATATTAAAAGCTTTTATTAACAATGTAGAATAGGCTAGTTGCCACTATTTTTATTATTTGATAGAACGGTTCATTATGATTATATAATCATAAAAAATATGATAAGTTTTTGAAGCACCTTTCCTAATATATTTTAAATTTTCAATCATATTTTCGCTATACAGCCATGAAAGCCCTCCATAATGATGTCTATTAATTATCGGTGCCGTGACGTCAATGTCATTGTAAGCAATACGCGTGTCTGACTGACTGATATGAAAGACCACGAATAAATGCGCTTGACGTTTTGTTGTTTACAATAATCATCATCATCAGCCCATTTAAGTCCCCACTGCTGGGGCACGGGCCTCCCTCAATCACATGAGGGGTAATTGCCATACTCACCACGCTTGGCAGACGGGTTGGCGAGGGTTTTGATATAAATGTAGAGTTTTCCTTCTCTGGGTGCTGATGATCATGCCAGCAGCTTTACCTTAGTCGCCTTTTACGACACCTCGGTAAGAGTGAGGGTGGCCAATTCTACTCTGCCGGGGACCACACGGCCATGTCCAACAGTGAACGTTTATTGAAAGATGATGAAAGAAATGATGATGATGATGAAGAAAATTCATAGTTTTTACCCTACTACGCGCGAGCAAGTAGGAGGGTTGTGATTTTGACCTGTATGTGACCTGTTTGACGACCCGTTTGGATCAGTGGTAGTGAACGCTTCCTCTGGTGCAAGAGTTGCGGGTTTGATCCCACTGATGACAAACATTTGTTTGAATTTCGGTATTTTTTTTGAGTTAGTATAACTGGACAAATGAGGTGTCGTGTAAAGTCTCATGATCATCCGCTCGTAATAGGCTCATCACCATTATATTCATTTCAGCCAATCGACTTCCACTGCTGGACATAGGCCTCCTCCAATACGACTTACTGAACGTGGCTTCCCCTCGAGGACCTTTCCGACCCAACGGCCGTCTGTTCTCCTCGCTATGTGTCCTGCCTATTGCCACTTGAAACAAGCAATCCTTTGGGCTATGTCTGTGACCTTAGTTCTCCTGCGGATCTCATCATTACTGAGTTATAGGCTATGTCACGTTAAATTGATAAAAGCGCCTTCTAGGCTACTTAATGTCATCATCATCATCAACCTATCGCGGTCCACTGCTGAACGTAGGCCTCTCCAATTGTTCGCCACCGTGATCTATCCATAAAACAAAAAAGGCCCTTGTGAAGTTTCTCGGGTATCAAAAAGTCACGGTGTATTTAATCGAACCCCTAAACACTTCGGACACGTCACGGTGTTTTCAAAATATATTGTTAGTGCCGTAAACCGAGTAAATTGCGTCGCCATAACTCGTAACTCCTCGGCGTTCGGTCTATTTTCCGCTACGAGGGGCAATTTACTCCGGAAAACTCGTCTTCCACTGATAAGGTAGAGCGATAATAACGAAGATGTGAAAAGATAAGGGTGTTTCCAGACTAGTCGATCGGTCTTCGATCAATGGTAGATTCCATAAGTCGATCTATTGATAGGTCTTGCAGAAATCAACCATCATATACTATGTTCCCAAAACATTTAAAATTTAATTAAGTATTTATTCTGCGAAAAACGCTAATCGAGATAAAAAAATGAGCTTACTATTGTTAGCCCATTAATAGTTTAAATTCTGCAACTGATTCCGTCATTGGGGCACGCAACTCTATAATTCGGATAATAGTTTTAAATTCTGGAACTGATTCCGTCATTGGCTCCGCAACTCCAGAATTCGGATAAAAAGTTTTAAATTCTGGAACTGATTTCCGTCATTGGGCACCAACGCCAGAAATTCTAGAATCGGATAATAGTTTTAAAATTCTGGAATTGATTTCCGTCATTGGGCACGCAACTCCAGAATTCGGATAATAGTTTTAAATTCTGGAACTGATTTCCGTCATTGGGCACCCAACTCCAGAATTCAGATACTATCCGGAATTGAAATTTCGGAAAAAAATATCCCAAATTCTGGAGTTGTGAAATTTTGGAATGCATGCATGCCCCTTTTTTTGATCACCCAAGAGAACACCTGTCCACCTGGAGGCGAACAGGTTATGTCAGACTCTCCCCCTCGGTGGAAGGGGGTCTACCGACTAAAACTCCTGGGCACCCTCTCATCGTCCTTAAGTGGGGAGGGACCGTGATGACTGGCACAAAACCTCGCACCACGGTGCTCCCCGGACGGAGCCCACCACTGGACACGGTGAGCAGGCCTTCACTATCAGTATAGCGCCACCAGGCACTGGTGGCCTGGCACTGCTGATCCTACGATGTACATAGGTACATGAAAGTGATCGGCTGTGGAATGCAAGCCCTAATTTAACAACAACAAATGCAGAGCTCAAAATTAAATTCGACACAATAGAAACCTACAACGACAAAAAATTAATAAAAATTAAAGTATCAGCCCTCATATTGTCCCACGGCAAAGAAACCAAGTTATCGCTACTATGCTTAATACCATAAGCTTAATCACCACGCTTGCTTCATGCAGATTGGTGATCACAAACCTAAGCAACGTTCGAAAAATTCGAAACATACTTTTTTCTCGACTCGGGAATTGCTTTAATTTTTACCCGACTACGGCAAAGCAAAAGGAGGGTTATGATTTTGACAGGCTATGTATGTATGTATGTATGTATGTATGTATGTATGTATGTATGTATGTATGTTCATCTGTTTCCACGTAACTTCTTAACTACTTATCAGAATTCGACAAATGACATATCATTATAAGCGTCTTGATCGTCCGCTGGTTATAGGCTATATGAAGTTTCACAAAATCTAATGTGGCGCCCTCTAGCGGACAAAACATACAGAGTAAAAAAATAAAGTTATGATAAATATGCCGTGTTTGGTATCATTTGAAAGCGCTTGACTTGTCCATTTTGAATATATATATATATTACTAGCACTTGGACACCAAAATAGTACAAATAAAATAAAAGTAAAAAAAACTAAAACCCAACTACGACAAAAAACGTCGCTGAAAAAGTATAAAACAAGCCTTCGTTGTCAATTTATGCAATATTCACTATGTAGAGATAAAATTTCATGTTTGGAAAGGCGTAGTCACACGTTAAATATACTACCCTTTGACAACGTGTGACTGCGGATTTCCAAACATGAAATTTTATCTCTACATAGTGAATATTGCATAAATTGACAACGAAGGCTTGTTTTATACTTTTTCAGCGACGTTTTTTGTCGTAGTTGGGTTTTAGTTTTTTTACTTTTTAACAAAGTATTAAATATCTCTGCCAGTGGAGGCATACCTTTATCGGAAGCAGTAGCCGACGGCGGCCGTCGGCTGTCAAAATACGTATTATCGGAAAATAGCAGATCTAATTTTTGCTACAAATTGGGTGGTAATGAAACTTTTATTACCAGCTTATAAACGGGGAAAAAGTTGCAGTGTAAGTAATTGTTTTTCTTTATCCGTTCACAAGGGCTATTTTACCAATTTAAACTTTTTCCTCTATCGAACGATTGGTTTTGGTGAATGTAACGTATAGAGAAGTGAATTCGTAGTTACTTTTGTCACTTGTGATCAGAGATAGATATTTTTTAGAAACTCGTGGTATAGGACGCCACAGATAAGATATTTCGGATGTGGATTAGTGCAGATACATCACTGGCACGTCAATTTTTGCCGCGCACCTCCTCATTGTGTACTCCTCAACTGGTACGAATCTTCAAGAAACGAGCCTATACCTTTCTAAAAGGCCGGCAACGCATCTCCACTCCCTCTAGTGGCACGGAGGTCACTATGTCCACGAATCCTTATCATTTAAGTAATCTACAATTTTATAGTATCCTCTACTCATTAAACAGGTTGTTTACAATAATGGTGACAAACGGGACGTGACATACATTTGTTTGGTATTTGGTATTTTTTTTGAGTTATTATAACTGGACAAATGAAGTTGTCGTGTAAAGTCTCATGATCATCTGCTCGTAATAGGCTCATCACCATCATTATCATCATTTCAGCCAATCGACTTCCACTGCTGGACACAGGCCTCCTCCAATCTTACTTCCTGAACGTGGCCTCCACTCGAGGACCTTTCCGACCCAACGGCCGTCTGTCCTCCTCGCTATGAGCCCTGCCCATAGCCACTTGAGACAAACAATCCTTTGGACTAACGAATGTCTGTAACCTTAGTTCTCCTGCGGATCTCATTATTACTGAGTTATAGGCTATATTACGTACGAAACAAAAAAAGGCCCTTGTGAAGTTTCTCGGGTTTCAAAAAGTCACGGTGTATTTGATCGAACCCCTAAACACTTCGGACACGTCACGGTGTTTTCAAAATATATTGTTAGTGCCGTAAACCGAGTAAATTGCGTCGCCATAACACGTAACTCCTCGGCGTTCGGTCTATTTTCCGCTACGAGGGGCAATTTACTCCGGAAGACTCGTCTTCCACTGATAGGTACAGCGATAATAACGTAGATGTGAAAAGATAAGGGTGTTTCCAGACTTGTCGATTGATCTTCGAGCAATGGTAGATTCGATAAGTCGATCAACTGATAGGTCTTGCAGAAACCAACCATCATAATACGAGTACTATGTTCCCTAAAATCATTTAAAATTTAAGAAAGTATTTATTCTGCGAAAAAAGCTAATCGATTAAAAAATGAGCTTACTATTGTAAGCCCATTAATAGTTTTAAATTCTGGAACTGATTTCCGTCATTGGGCACGCAACTCCATAATTCCGATAATAGTTTAAAATTCTGGAACTGATTTCCGTCATTGGGCACGCAACTCCATAATTCCGATAATAGTTTTAAATTCTGGAACAGATTTCCGTCATTGGGCACGCAACTCCATAATTCCGATAATAGTTTAAAATTCTGGAACTGATTTCCGTCATTGGGCACGCAACTCCATAATTCCGATAATAGTTTAAAATTCTGGAACTGATTTCCGTCATTGAGCACGCAACTCCATAATTCCGATAATAGTTTAAAATTCTGGAACTGATTTCCGTCATTGAGCACGCAACTCCATAATTCCGATAATAGTTTAAAATTCTGGAACTGATTTCCGTCATTGAGCACGCAACTCCATAATTCCGATAATAGTTTAAAATTCTGGAACTGATTTCCGTCATTGAGCACGCAACTCCAGAATTCCGATACTATCCGGAATTGAAATTTCGGTAAATCTATCCGAAATTCTGGAGTTGTGAAATTTTGGAATGCATGCATGCCCCTTTTTTGATCACCCAAGAGAACACCTGTCCACCTGGAGGCGAACAGGTTATGTCAGACTCTCCCCCTCGGTGGAAGGAATCTACCGACTAAAACTCCTGGGCACCCTCTCATCATCCTTAAGTGGGGAGGGACCGTGATGACTGGCACAAAACCTCGCACTACGGTGCTCCCCGGACGGAGCCCGCCACTGGACACGGTGAGCAGGCCTCCACTATCAGTATAGCGCCACCAGGCACTGCTGATCCTACGATGTACATAGGTACATGAAAGTGATCGGCTGTGGAATGCAAGCCCTAATTTAACAACAACAAGTGCAGAGCTCAAAATTAAATTCGACACAAATAGAAACCTACAACGACAAAAAATTAATAAAAATTAAAGTATCAGCCCTTATACTGTCCCACGGCAAAGGCCTCTATCAAAGAAATCAAGTTATCGCTACTATGATGGTATTAAGCTTAATCACCACGCTTGCTTCATGCGGATTGGTGATCACAAACCTAAGGAATGTTCGATAAATTCGAAACATACTTTTTGCTCGACCCGGGAATCGCTTTTAACAAAGTATTAAATATCTCTGCCAGTGGAGGCATACCTTTATCGGAAGCAGTAGCCGACGGCGGCCGTCGGCTGTCAAAATACGTATTATCGGAAAATAGCAGATCTAATTTTTGCTACAAATTGGGCAGTAATGAAACTTTTATTACCAGCTTATAAACGGGGAAAAAGTTGCAGTGTAAGTAATTGTTTTTCTTTATCCGTTCACAAGGGCTATTTTACCAATTTAAACTTTTTCCTCTATCGAACGATTGGTTTTGGTGAATGTAACGTATAGAGAAGTGAATTCGTAGTTACTTTTGTCACTTGTGATCAGAGATAGATATATTTTAGAAACTCGTGGTATAGGACGTCACAGATAAGATATTTCGGATCTGGATTAGTGCAGCTATACATCACTGGCACGTCAATTTTTGCCACGCACCTCCTCATTGTGTACTCCTCAACTGGTACGAAATTGAGATCTTCAAGAAACGAGCCTATACCTTTCTAAAAGGCCGGCAACGCATCCCACTCCCTCTAGTGTCCATGGGCGGCGGTGATCACTTACAATCAGGTGACTCGTTTGCTCGTTTGCCTCCCTTTCTCATAATTAATAAGATACGGAAATATATTTAACTATACTATTTATAAAGAGATAGATCTAACAATGTGGGAGAGCCACGCTTACGACCGGAGTGATACCACTGCCTCACAGAAGACCGGCGTGAAGCAGCGCCTGCGCTGTGTTTCGCCGTGTGAGTGAGGTTACCGGAGGCCCAATGGGGGGAAGGGGAAAAGTTTGGCAGCGCACTTGTGACTCCACTGGTGTTGCGGATGTCCATGGGCGGCGGAATTGCTTACCATCAGGTGATCCGTCTGCTCGTCTGCCACCTCTCATATATACAAAAAAAAACAAGACTTTATGTTAATGAAAAGATAAAACTCTTGCGCGATGTAATCAACACCCAGCGCCATCTATTGATTGAGTCCCGAAACGAAGTGAGGGCCTCTAAATTCTTTATAAGTCGAGTACGCACCTCTCGATTTTTCAAATCTACGTACGGACGTATTTAACCAGTTAGCTAGTGCTAGGTGACGAGGGTAAACCTCAGGAGGAAATCCCAACTGTTGAAGTATTGATTTAGATAGTGTATTACAGTTGATCTGGTCACGATTAAGGATCACGTCTCTCGAATCTCATAAACTAATCCTTAGCTATCGGAGAGGACTTCAATCAAGAACAATATTGCCAACTCGGTGTCAGGTTTTCGGGCTAACTGTAGTATCGAAAAGGTTAGATTTTGCCAATATTTTTAAAAGGGCTAAAGGCTAAAAAGCTGTGTTAACAACTTTTTAATCGGGAATTGAAGAATTAAACACATTTAATTAAAAAACAGCTCAAATTATTGTCTTAGTTCTTATCAGAGGATTCATCGCCACATAAGATTTTACTTCAACTATTACCTGACTATGTTTTACTCTGACTTTGTGCTGACAATGTTGATGGCTGTGACTGAGTCCTGTCTATTTCACCAGGGACCAAGACAGGATGAGGTTCCACCCCCAATATCAATCTCCGACCCCCCAAAATGTAATAGTGATCGTAACTCGTAAATAACAGCAGAAAACATTAAATTTCGACTAAAATAGAAAGAACGCTCCTTAGATACACCACTTCCCCACTTCATCCCATTTAAAATCCGAAACCATTTTTTGATAACATACATAATAATGTATCTACTTAATTTCTCTACCAAAATAAAGTAAGCGGCACTCGAGTAAAACCGACAACCCTGATTTTTTTTTTAACTGAAAAATTTTTCGCTGAATCTTGGTCTGCGCCTTTTTAGTGTTAGTTTTTTATTGTGTTAAATAGTAACAGTGCTCCGCGTAACAAAATTTGGATTTTGTGTCTAAAAGTTCCTTAAATTTCTAAGACAGTCTTAATGCTATTCTATTCAACCCTGACAACCCTGAATTTAGTTTCTACGATTGTACTCCGATGGGTGGGACCTTAGAATCCGTGTAAAATGTGCGTCTGTGTGCGAGCGTAATGGAGCGTTTGTTCGTAGTGTCCATACTAATTGCGTATATATCTACTGTGGTTATAGGGATCCGAGCGAAACCGCGGGCTACTGCTAGTATAGACATATTATAATAAAAGTTTCAAGGGCCTTAGCGCGAAGATGTCCCGTACCGAAATAGAATATTCCTGTCGCATCCAAACAAAGGAGACACACAGCGCGTGTGAAAGGGAACTCCGATTAGGTCGTAACGACCGTTTCGCGCTAAGGCCCAGGTTGAAGTCTACCAAATCCCTCTTGAGACACTCGTCCTAAAACGATCGCATCAATAGACACAGCTCTCGTCGAGCAGTGGGCATAGTGAGGCCTTTGTCCGCGGCGTTATTGTACGCGGCTTACGACCCGTGAATGCTGCTCATGATCAATGTCGTATCTCAAGGGAGTCCAAATATTGTTATGAACTTTCAAATACATACGACATGTCTATTTTGTTTTCAAGTTTTTTTGTTGTTGGGTACACGTTATACTATGTTGGACCGACGATCTGGTGAAGGTATTTTTTTATAGTGACACATACATTGGCTCTCTTCAGCCTGATGGTAACCAAGGGAAGAGCCCACGATATCAGGCATCACCTCCGTTGGGACTGCCACACTGGCTCGCGAGATGCTTCTTCACGCTTAGTTTGAAGGAATCCATATTGTAGGAAGGAAGAAATAGGGAATACGGAAATATGGAAGGTCATGGGAATCCATTGGATGCGAGCGGCACAGGACCGATCTGTGTGGAGAACATTACGGGAGGCCTGTGTCCAGCAGTGGACGTCTATTTACTGAAATGATGGTGATGATACGTTATACAGGATGTATGTATCTATGAAAATTTATGTAATCCCTTGCACCACGTGTTCTACCAAGCTTTCTGAACAAAATCTGTTCTACGACTTTTCAAAATTCATCGACATTTTTTTCAACTCCTTATACAAAGGCAAAGGAGCCTTTTCTCGTGTACTCGACATTGAAGTCAGTCGTGACGTCCGTGAATCCTTATACGAGAATAGATCTATGGTATAATACATACATCAGACAAAAGACACCTTCGAGAATTCAAATAGTCCTTGGTATAACGCTGTCACACCATCTAGCCTCACACAAGAATCTATATCAAAAATGTCTAGATCTCATTTTACCTCCCACCTGGCTATCAGCCTCAGCTCAGCAGGAATCGGTAGGTACTTACCTGAAACAAAAAAAAAGTAATTTAATTCAATTTACAAGTGCGCTTAAACAAGTGTTTTTATAGTTAGTAAAAACTTTATTGTAAAATTGTAGTAGAAAATAAAATATACATAGTTCGCACAATTAGGTATATGTTTTCAGGAAAACAATAGTCAAACATAATTTACGAAATAGATTTAATAAAATTAGCACTATTTAAAACTCCACAGGATTGCTCAAAATATACAGTGTGAGTTTTCATAAAGTGCATATATCAAAATCGATCGTCGATAAAATGGGGTGTAAGTTTCCTACACCCCATTTAAATATAAAAAAATATTTGAATTGTAAAACAAATGCAAAAATGATGACAGATTTTCTTCAATTTTCACTTTAATTATAAATTTATAAATTACCCTATAGGGTTAGTTTTCGGGGATACTTTTACTTTATGGATACGAGTTATTATTAGACATCATCACAATATTTATTCCACTACAATAACTCACTGAGTTTAAAAATTATGACGATTTATCTAAATAGGGTCAACAGGTGCAACTTATAATTTTTAAAAAATCATAAATACTATAAATGTTTTTTTTGTCGATAAAATGGGGTGTAGTCTTCCCGATTTTGATATGCGCACTTTATGAAAACTCACACTGTATATGACACGTTAGTATGATATTTTTACGCACTATACTGATCTATGCTTGACATAATGTACCACTCACATAATAGGTATGTTTTTTCCTAAAACCTCTCCAGACCTTTTTATTCAGTTGTGAGCGCAAACTGCAAACTGCATTATTTTCAAGCATTTTTATGCAAATCGCTAACTCACTCGTACAGTGAGCATCATAAATTGCAACATAGCTAAGTACGATATTGAACCTTATGCTCTACCACTTACGATGCACGATAATCGCCGATGCAATTATACAGTCAGTATATAAAATCTTAATGGAAACGCAATATTGGACTCTAAGTTCTACTGCTAAAGATTTATGAAGCTTTCTCACTAAACGCAGTGTGTATTAGTCAAACCGTACTTGAATGCAATATGTAAAAATATAATGTATACCGTGGTTTTAGACTCTACGCATTATTAAAGACCTGGAAACTCACACACTCATTTATGTAGGTTTTTAGTGACTTTTATAATACAAAGGATTTGAAACCTTTTATCCACTTAAAATAAGTATTCGTCTATTCCGAATGACAGACAAATCTTCAGAAAATACTAGGGAAATTAAAAATAATGTATAGACAGCCACTACAATCTGTCAAAATGTCTCAATTGATATTGTACCGAGCGTGTTTAACATTAAGGTGAGAATCGAATGAAAAAATTGAAGAAAATACTAGGAATGAAACATTCAAAGGCCTTCATAGGAGACAATACAAAGATATGGAAAAAATATCTTCTCGGAGGCAATAGACAACAGACAAGGATGCTCATAGGAGCGTTAACAGGGCATTATGCAACGAACAAAATGCTGATGAAGATGAACATGACATCGAACAGCGACTGCAGAGCATGCAAGGAGGAGACGGAAACCATAGAACATCTTTTGTGTGAATGCGACTCACTAGCCAGAGGCAGAATGTGTCTTTTAGGTAACGCTTATCCTAAACCAGGAGACTACAGGCACTTCAATCCGAAAGACATCGTGACGCTGATGAAACGAATCTTTCGTGAGTAAGAGCGCAAAAGATAGGGGAGGTACAAAATATCCCTCAGGGTCGACGTGCCCCATAAAAATGGCCTCTAACAGATAAGATAAGATAGTAACTTTTATAATACAAAGGATTTGAATCCACTTAAAATAAGTATTCGTCTATTCCGAATGACAGACAAATCTTCAGAAAATACTAGGGAAATTAAAAATAATGTATAGACAGCCACTACAATCTGTCAAAATGTCTCAATTGATATTGTGCCGAGCGTGTTTAACATTAAGGTGAGAATCGAATGAAAAAATTGATGTGTGGCTTTACGTACATATGGCAATTTACCTAGAGCAAAGTAGGCCCATCATGGAGCATGACATCTATTTGTCGAGAGTAACTTATGCACGAATCTCTGAATTTTTCATATCTGAATGTGTATTTAATCCTTCCACGAAGTTGAGGGAAAACATCGCAAGGAGACCTGGGACCTTACCATGAGTTTGAAATACTATCCTCGATATCCAAAACTATTGCTCTGTCTCTCTCACATGCACCACAATGAAAGGTAGCCGTGTGGTCCCCGGCAGAGTAGAATAGGCCACCCTCACTTTTACCGAGGTGTCGTGATCATCAGCACCCAGAGAAGGCAAACTCTGCATTTATATCAAAACCCTCGCCAACCCGTTTGCCAAGTGTGGTGAGTATGGCAATTACACCTCATGTGATTGAGGGAGGCCCGTGCCCCAGCAGTGGGGACTTGAATGGGCTGACGATGATGATGATGACAATGAAAGGGATAAAGCGATAGTTTTCGAAAGCGAGAACAGTTTTTCAAACTTATGGTAAAAGTACTAAAGGTAAGTTTCTCGTTGAGATAACAAACGAGCAAATGGCACACCAGATGGCAAGCGATCACTGCCCCCCATGGACATCTGCAACACCCGAGCAATCACATATGCCTTACAGGCTCTCAAGGAGGGAATAAGCCCTTTTCTTGAAGGTCACCAGGTTTCTGTAAAGTGGGAACTCTTTAACAGTGGAAGAGCGACGCTTCGGCATGTTTCGCTGCGTGAGTGAGAGGACCGGAGGCCCAATTCAGGGGGGGTTAAAAGGTAAGCGGCGCACTTGTGACACCACTGGCAGCGGTAATCGCTTACCATCAGGTGATCCGTCGGCTCGTCTGCCACCTTTATCAAAAAAGTGTTTTTTTCGATTGTCATTACCATACTTAACATGCGAATCAGATGAGGTTTCTTGTATCCTCACAAAGTTTTAACTGGTCCATAAACTATCAATTATCTTGAGGTTTCAAATAACATTCAGATTTTTAGTTAAGAGTAATAAAGTACTGAGCGAACAGCTGAAGAACTGAGCTTTCAATACTTTAGTTGGTTGGGTTCAAATACTGCTCGAACACGAGATTAAATTTTATTTCATCATTTCAGCCAATAGACGTCCACTGCTGGACATATACCTCCCCCAATGTTCTCCACACAGATCGGTCCTGTGCCGCCCGCATCCAATGGATTCCCGCAACCTTCACCAGATGTCGGTCCACCTTGTGGGGGGCCTGACACGGCTGCGACTTCCTGTACGTGGCCTCCACTCGAGGACCTTTCTTGAATGTTTTGGCTCATTCCCTATCTTATATATAATATCCTCCAACCGATTACGGCTACGGCGGCCAATCTCAACGAACAGCCACGGACGCAGGATATATTATAGTGCTCAAGTGTGTGCGCAAACACAAGTGCAGTCTTTATTCCCTTACCCTCATATTCCGATGGGACACTAGTATGTGTGTACATGATCGGAGAGGGATTGGGCGCAGAACCAACCAACAGCTTAACGTGCTTTCCGAGGCACGGGGGTACAAGACCGCCAACTTCCAGACTCCAGGCTGCCACTAAGAATTTCTTACCGAAATCTTAGGTACACATTTTTGGCCCGACCCGGGGGTCGAACCCGGGACCTCTTGCGGAGCCGTCGCCTTAAAGTGCGACCTATCTTATACCCACTACACAGATAACGTTTTTGCATAATAATATTATTCCATTCCGTTTACATAATTTTCACACAACACATAGGATCACACAACATCACACTTTGCGTCACACAAAATGAAAGTACAGGATGTTCTCGTTTGTCACTAAAAAGGAACTAGGTCACCCCATTTTCGACTTTAGTTCTCCCGTATAAGGTGGGAATTCAACTGTGTTGATGTTGTTTTAGTTAAACACAGTGCAGTCAAGTTAACAATTAGATTATCTTTTTGCGTTTTTTTCTGAATTCGCTGAGGCACTTAAATAAATTGTACAGAACCATATCATATTTAAAATTTAAGCATCTTATTACTAATCACGAACTAAACTTATTACCGAACTAAAGTTCATGTCATCCCGTCCCAACACGCAACGTTAAAAGGGGCTGGCACGAGTTTTCAAAATCAAAATCAAAAATCAAAAATGTCTTTATTCAATTTAAGTCCATACAGAACATTTATGAATGTCAAATATTATGTAATCTACCGCTGATTCGGAATGTCAATTTCTACCGAGAAGAATCAGCAAGAAACTCAGTAGTTACTCTTTTCAAATAATATGGTAATTACAATATTCATTCTTATACAAATTATGATTACAGTGACAGTATGATATACAATGCTTATAATCAATATCGTTTAGATAAATCGTCAAAGAAAAATTATGAAATGAATTATACATTAGAGGACAGGCGAAGAGATCAACATGTCCAAGAATCCTTATCATTCAAATAATCATCTACTTTATAGTAGCCTTTCTGCATTAGGCAGTTTTTTACATGCAACTTAAACTTCTGTACAGGTAAATCAATGATATTTTGAGGTAACTTATTAAACATTCTAATGCTTCAGTTTGGTTCGGGGATTATCCTTAGTTTGCGATTTGTAATAGAAGGGTCTGGGTTTATTAATTTATTTAGGTAATTATAACCTCCACAGCCATATAATTTGGGAAATAAATGATTTATGATTTCTAATCTGGGGCTAAGAGAACGCAAACTTTCAGACTTCAGGCTGAAATTTGACTGACCCTTGGATCGAATCCGAGAGTCCCAAGCCGGGACCCAAGCCCGTCATTTTCAAATGCGATCCACTATATAGATAGATAATTATATTCACAAAATTTTACAGAACTTAATGCTATGGTCAGTGGTAAATACAATCTCGCCGGTCTTATCACTAATAGCGTCTTTTCCAGACAACCGTGGGGTAAAGGAAAAGTACAGCGAGTTGAAAAGGCGTAATGCAGTGCAAATCTGGTGTCGTTACCTGATGGTAATCGATTTCTGCCGCCCATGGACACCCGGCTGGGCAGCATTCGGGAAGCTACGCAGCATGTTATAATATATTCAATGCGTGTATGTTCCCAGTGATGACATACGGAACCGAAACGTGGCCGCTTACAATGTGCGATCAAGGACGCTCAAAGTCACCCAGAGAATAATGGAGAGGGCTATGCTCGAAGTCTCCCTACGTGATCGTATCAGAAATGATGAGATCCGCAGGAGAACTAAGGTCACAGACATAGCCCAAAGGATTGCATGCCTCAAGTGGCAATGGGCAGGGCATATAGCGAGGAGAACCGACGGCGAGGCGGAAAGGTCCTCGAGTGGAGGCCACGTACTGAAAGCAGCCGTGGCAGGCCTCCTACAAGGTGGACCGACGATCTGGTGAAGATCGCGGAAGTCCATTGGATGCGGGTGGCACATGAACCGATCTGTGTGGAGAACATTGGGGGAGGCCAGCAGTGAACGTCTATCGGCTGAAATGATGATGATGATGGACACCCGTGGCATGGCAACACCAGTGCACTGCCAACCGTTAAACTCCCCTTTCCCCCGGATTGGGCCTCCGGACCCTTACTCACGCAGCGCAGTGCTGCTTCACGCCAGTTAGTAATAAACTAGCCACCACACCACCGAGGTAGTAAAAAACTTTGATTGCGGCTTTTTTCATACTTAGGTTCTTTCTTTGATTCTGATACTTAAAACATAAGTGCATTTACTTTGTAATCTGTTCGATGTATGTTTATACCATCTGACTGCCTCGATGGCGCAGTGGTGAGTGGATCACACTTTAAAGCGACAAGCTGCGCAAGATGTCCCGGGTTCGACAAAAATTGGTACCCAAGTCTTCGGTAAGAAATGCTTAGTGTCAGCCCGGAGTCTGGAAGTCAGCGGTTATGTGCCTCGGAAAACGTTAAGCCGTTGGTCCTGTGCCCAATCCCGTGTCATATCGGAATATTAGTGTAAGGGAATAGAGAATGCACCTGTGTTTGCGCACACACTTGAGCACTAATAATATCGCACTCATAGTAAAATACTGACCTAACTAAGTTTGTTGACATTTTTATAGCAATTCTTCGCGATTTATTCTTATAACGCACTTAAATGTTTTTTTAAGTGATATTTCTCGTGTTCATATGTGTGTGTATTTACATAACTCAAAATTGTTGTTAGATGATCTTTTATCCTTGGATTATAGCCGATACTATTTTGACTTAGCATCTATCTAAATTTGTATGTTATGTCAGAATTTTACTAAGGGTGCGATATATTCTGCGGACGTGGTTGATCTTTCAGACTGGCCTCCGTAGTCGTAATCGGTTGGAGGATATTAAGCCATCTGATAAAAAGTTTCCTCACGATGCTTCACCGGAGTGTGCAGAAGTAGGTTGAGATGTGTCCCAGTGCCTCTAACAACGCGTCTCCCCGTCAAAATGAGCGAGAACGCTTCAGTTAATTATTACATCTCAGCAAAGGGCTTTAGTTTCCACAGTATCCATTACTGTATATGTATAGTCTATTATCTAATTTTATTTGAGCATAACTTATTTATTAGTTTATAATATTGTATATATCAAGTGGCAATGGGTAGGGCACATAGCGAGGAGAACAGACGGCTGTTGGGGCGGAAAGGTCCTCGAGTGGAGGCCACGTACAGGAAGTCGCAGCCGTGGTAGGCCCCCCACAAGGTGGACCGACGATCTGGTGAAGATCGCGGGAATCCATTGGATGCGGGCGGCACAGTACCGATCTGTGTGGAGAACATTGGGGGAGGCCTATGTCCAGCAGTGGACGTCTATTGGCTGAAATGATGATGATGAATATTGTATTTTATTTATGTATTAGGGTTATACGTTATATTTTAATATTTAAAGTTTATCTATTTTTTTTTTGTTTTTCCTTATTGAATATTGCACCACCTACCCCTTCTCTACTATTAAATGTCCTTTACCCGAAGGTTTAGCCGTGTGGTCCCCGGCAGATTAGAATAGGCCACCCTCACTCTTACCGAAGTGTCGTAAAAGGCGACTAAGGTAAAGCTGCTGGCATGATCATCAGCACTCAGAGAAGGAAAACTCTGCATTTATATCAAAACCCTCGCCAACTCGTCTGCCAAGCGTGGTGAGTATGGCAATTACCCCTCATGTGGTTGATGGAGGCCCATGCCCCAGCAGTGGGGACTTAAATGGGCTGATGATGATGATCGCTTTGAGCGATAAGACTGCCGAAATTGTCAAGAAAATTTCTGTAATGCCTAGTACTTAAGTTATGTATTTTGTGCAATAAAGTATATCTATCTATCTATCTACTGTCTTAGTGTATCGAGGTGTTAAATAGAAGCAGCAGCTTCCGCAGCAAGTGGTTTGAGTGAGGTGAAGTATGGCTAACTTCTTCTTCTTCTTAAAGTGCCTCTCCGACTAGCGAAGGTTGGCCGTCAATTTAGCATATTCTTCTCGGTCTCTAGCGAGGCGAAACAGTTCGGAGGCGCTTGCGATTCCCGTCCACTCCCGGATGTTCCGCAGCCATGACTTTTCCTTCGACTCACCCGCCTCTTACCAGCTACTTTCCCTATCATAATAAGTTGCAACAACTCGTATCTATCGTGTCTTAACATATGTCCTATGTAGCCAACTTTCCTCTGCTTGATGATCGATAAGAGTTCGCGTTATGGCTAACAGAAATAAAAAAAAAATCATTTATTTAACAGTTACATTCACACAAAATTATTAAGTAACTTTTATAGTTTAAGCCAAAGGTAAAGTAAAAGCTATGTCGGTGGGCCCCAAACTAGGCTAAGCCTGTATCTTGGAGGCCCCTGCAAAGTACATTTTGTTGAGGAGTTTAGCTGACAACACACGGTAATACAAACAATATTATTACTCTTGCACTATGTGATGTACCTACGTTTATAAAATAGGTGATTTCACCCCTTTTAGATTTTGAATTATAATGAATTTTTGAAAATTAATAAGTTATTAAAAGTAAATTTTAAAATAATTAGTGAGTAGGTAAAATAAAATGCCCATGAAGAGTTTAGCGCGAGTGTTGGTTATGGAAGTGTTATAATGAGTGAGTTGAGTGTGAGAGTATGTTTGTGTGTGTATTAGAGTGTGCTTGTGTAGGTGTGATTATGTACGTGTTTATGTATATGCAGACTTATGGTTTTTTCAGTATCTCTACCTAAGCCACAATTTAAAAAAAAATGTTATACTAGTGGCCCGTCCTTACTTAGGTGCGGGACATTATTTCCACCAATAGACGGCGCTAGTTAGATAGATAGATAGATATTCTTTATTGCACAAAAATAAAATACCAGCATGATACAACAACAGCAACAGAGAGTACAATAAGGCAATAAGTATATATAACTAGTTATCGAATATATCGCGCAAATATTGCGTGTTTTCGGATTACGTACCTATCTATAAACTTTGCCACTGTCTGTATGATTAACCTTTTTGTTAATTTTATCATCGTCATCATCATCATCAGCCTATTTAAGTCCCCACTGCTGGGGCACGGGCCTCCCTCAATCACATGAGGGGTAATTGCCATACTCACCACGCTTGGCAGACGGATTGGCGAGGGTTTAGATATAAATGCAGAGTTTTCCTTCTCTGGGTGCTGATGATCATGCCAGCAGCTTTACCTTAGTCGCCTTTTACGACACCTCGGTAAGAGTGAGGGTGGCCTATTCTACTCTGCCGGGGACCACACGGCCATTTTATAGTATAGAAAATATAGAAGATAATCCAGCATCGTTTCAGCGAACAAGTCTTATGCCGAGGTTTGTTTTCCTGACCACTATAAAATAATCTTGAACAGGCATCTTCTAGGTGATTGTGTATTATCTTAGACCTCATTGTCACTTTCCACCAAGTGCGATTGTAGTTTCTGAAACGTGTTTCCTCACGATGTTTTCCCTCACCACCGAGCTAATAGCAGAAATATGCACATAGATTTAAGAAAATTTTAAGTATTCTACCGTAAGAGTCGTATGACTTCATATGAATACACATACGAATACAAAATTCAGAAAATCATATCAAAATTCCATCCATCCAACCGACGAGAATTCGCTAAGCCCCCTCCCCTCACCTCCCCTTTGTCCCCGCATTTTATTAAAATTCTTCCACTGAGAAAATGTGTTTTCCTGCCCTTTGTGACAAATTAAATTTGGCCGTATTTTAAGAGATGTCGTTGACAAATCACTAGGGATTATTTGTTAGGAAACGCAGAAATATGTTAATATAAATATAAATAAATAAAATAAATAAATTGTTGGAATAAGACTTAATATAATTCTTTATTCAATTAAATAACTAAAAATATGTTAAATCAACAAAAGTGATACCTAATAATTATGTACATATTTACAAAAAGAAATTGTCTGCCCCACTGATATTGTCCAACGTGCCCAGAATGCTAGCGGCGTTGCCTCTTTGGATGGCCAACCCTAAACGTTGGCCGAGGTAACTGCCAGCCTTCCGGTCCCCGGAGAACTCGATCAGTCGGGCAGACAACTCTTGAAAGAGTTTGCGGGCCTCCGGTCCCCACGGCCCCAGGGTTTCCACGCCAAATGGGGCAAAGCGGTAGCAGCTATCTCAGGCGGAGTACTTGTACCGTTTTCGGGTCTCCGCCGAGGCAGCTGCAGCGCCTGCGCCACGTGCAGTGGCATGGACACTAGAAGGAGCCAGTGTATCCGCGCAGGTCGCGTCCCACACCAGCGCCTTCCCCTTACTCCATGGGATGATAGTCATCCCATCGGGCCTCTTTCCGTCGCTCTGACAAATGCCGAGAGATTCGAGCACTGCCGGAACGCGAATGGAAATAAAAGCCCGTCGGAGTAGGTCGTTCAGGCTTGCGTGGCGTGAGGCGCGGCCCGCGCTTTGGGCACACGACAAGCCGTGGTAGGCAAGGGGGCCTACAAACTCTCCGCATAATATTATCCTCCAACCGATTCAGCCACTAGCTGATGACCAATCAAATGTCTGAAGAGCAACTAACCTTGTCATTGGCCGCAAAGTTTAACCAAATGGCTGAATGTTTGTCGCCACCATAATCCAATTGGATGCCTAGGCCGATAGTTGTTTGAATTAAATGCACATTTGAATCCAGAGCTCCATAGTAAATCTGACAAAAACGCGCAGAAAACAAAAAAAAAAGTAAAGTAACAGCCTATATACTGTTCCACTGCAGGGCAAAGGGCTCCATCATAGAAATCAAGCTTTTGCTACTATGGTGGTATTAGGCTTAATCACCACGCTTGCCTAATGCGGATTGGTGATCACAAACCCGAGCAACGTTTGAAAAATTAAAAACATACTTTTTGCTGGACCCGGGAATCGAACCCAGGACCCCGAGATCACGGCCCGGGACTTAAACCACTAGACCAACAGAGCAGAAAATGAGTAAACCTGTTTAACTCACATTCTATCACTGCCTTTATCATGCCCGAAGCCTCAACCCCAAGTATTCTGCCGCTTCAATCGAAGGAAAACAAAATGGACCCCGAGTTGGATACGCCTCATTATGTTAATATCTTGGAGGGTTGTTCACTTCGACAGCATTGATTTGTAGCAGTCAAAGGATGTTTATTTGGTGATGTAAGGACGGTAAAAAGGAACAAGGTTGTATTTGGTATCAGGCGCTCGTTTTATTGTCTCCTCTTTAGGGGTATACCTTACTATTTAAACTTTTCAAGTAGATGTATTGTGTAAACCGCATTAAGATTTTCACAGAAACGTAGAAAAAAAAATTTGGGGTTCCTCATAAGCTCAAAGACACCCAAAGGGCAATTGAGAGGGCTATGCTAGGAATCTTCTTGCGTCATCGTATCAGGAATAATAAGATCCGCAGGAGAACTTAGGTCACAAACATAGCCCAGATCCTCAAGTGGCAATGCGCTGGGCACATTGCGAGAAGAACAGACAGCTTCTAGGGCAGAAGGGTCTTCGAATGGAGACAGCGTACAGGGAGTTGCAACCGTTGCAGGCCTACAAGTTGGACCGACGATCTGGTGACGTCGCGGGAATCACCTTTTAACTCCTCTTCCGCCTGGATTGGACCTTTGGTACCCTCACTCACTCATAGCGCAGGAGTTGTTTCATGTCGGTTATCTGTGAGGTCGTGTGGCGTAAGATACGCTTATTTTAATATATTCAATCAATTGACTACCTCAATGGCGCAGTGGTTAGTAGGTCGAAATAAAGAGGTATCGGGTTCGATTCTCTGATCAGGCCAAAAATGTGTGCCAAAGTCTTTGGAAAGAAATTCTTAGTGCCAGTCAGCCCGGAGTTGGCGGTCTTGTTCCCCGTGTCTCGTACAGCTCGTTAAGCCGTTGGCCCTGCGCCCGTTCCGTCTCCAGTCATGTCACATTGGTGTCCCATAAGATTATTAGGGTAAGGGAATAAAGAGTTTTGGTTTGCGCACACTCTTAAGTAATCATCAGCCCATTTAAGTCCCCACTGCTGGGACACGGGCCTCCCTCAACCACATGAGGGGTAATTTCCATACTCACCACGCTTGGCCGACGGGTTAGCGAGGGTTTTGATATAAATGCAGAGTTTTCCTTCTCTGGGCGCTGATGATCATGCCAGCAGCTTTACCTTAGTCGCCTTTTACGACACCTCGGTAAGAGTGAGGGTGGCCTATTCTACTCTGCCGGGGACCACACGGCGACTGTAAGTAATGTAAATCATCAACCCTAGTCCCCAAGACACATGATTACCTAGTTTGGGGGCTACCAGCACTGTATAAAATTATGTAAACTTTTGCAAAATAAAGATTTATTTATTTATTTAAGTACATATGCGTACGTGGCCGATCGTTGAGATGGCCGTGACAGTAGCCGGTTGAAAGATATTATATTATTCACTCATTATTTCATAAATAAAATCTTGAAATTCTCCCTGCATATGGGGCCATACACATCGCATGTACGTATCATGTCGAAATTGACATTTAATTTCCGGCCCGGTCGGGGTGCGTCACTCTCGACGTCTGTGGGACGCCCTCCTTCCCTCTTCCATAGACATGCACCCTAAACAGACTGTGCCTTTTCGTAAAAAGCTATACATGAAAAACTGCGCGCAGCCGTTAGTACTGGGGTGACGTACTGGGCGACGTTCTTTCTCTACCGCTCCCGTATAGAATCTGCGTCAGGGCCGATTGGATCTCTTTCACACTCTGTGATGTTTTATTCTGAAAATGGCACATTCCGCTGACTTATAATTCCATGCCCTTTTTTGCCTTGTTCATGTGTCTGTAGGTCCGATTCGTGATTACGAGGTGACACGCAATAAACGAATTGAATTGAATTGAATTGGAAGAGTACCTAAGGTTACTTTGTTAAAGACGAAAGATGCCGTTCACCTCTTCGTTCATTATCAGTCATAATCAGCAACCCACACACGTCCACAGCTGGACATAGGTCTCCCCTAATGCACGTCCACTGCTCCCGATTTTCGGCCACTCTCATCCAGCCCACACCAGCCAGCCTTCGAATTTCATCATCCCATATTGTCGCAGGGCGTCCAACACTATGCTTACCGAGTCGCGGTCTCCACTCAAGGACTTTACGGCTCCAACGGCTGTCAGTTCTGCAGCTAATGTGACCAGCCCACTGCCATCTTCAGTTTGCTAATTCGGTGGGCTATGTCGGTGACTCTGGTTCTCTGTCGCATCACATCATTTCTGATGCGGTCCTTCAGAGATACTCCGAGCATAGTCCTTTCCAATAGCTATTATCTTTGAGCGACTTTGAACCGGTGGACTAGTCCAGCCGTGGGTGTCCACGTCTTAATAGGTCAAACCAAATAAGGGATGTAACCGGACTCACTTTGCCGATTGCTCTAAGATAAGCCGAGGATAGATAGGGAAGAATGGAAAGACCTTGTCACCACCTCGGTAAAGGCATTTCAAGAAAGGCACGACCTTCAGCAATGAAGAAAACGATAAAGAAGAAGAATCGTGATTAAATTAGGATATGTTGGTGAACAGTAAATTACCTAGCAGAACTTGCTAAGTATTAATAGGAATCCAGTCGTCTTACAGTTTCTGAATCATCCTCCAGATTAATTTGTGACTTCCATTGGTATTGCGAGTGTCGTGGGAATCGCTCTCAATCGGTTAATCCGTCTGCTCGTCTGCCATTTTTGAGTATGGACTTCACACAGTTTCCCTAATGTCCCCATGTTATAGAAGGTCTTACATTTTTCATGCTGTATTTTCGATTTGTAAGTGCTGCTGTGTTCAAGCCTTTTTTCATGTGTTTGGTGGCAGATGAGAAGACGGATCACCTGATGGTAAGCGATTGCTGCGGCCCATAGATACCCATCCCATCCCATGGCAACATCAGTGGAGTCACAAGTGCACTGCTTCCCGCAGATTGGGCCTCCGGTACCCTCACTCACGCAGCGGAACCCAGAAAAGAGCTGCTTCACGCCAATGCAAATAAAGAATCTTTTGAGTTTGAAATGTTGTTACACAGTTTATACGAAAACAGTAGCCTCTTTAATACAGAACACAATCTAAAAATAACTCCGGAACATAAATCATTCTAGCCCTTTTTAACATTGAGCGTTGGAACGGAATGGCATGAGCTTTTAGTACGGTAATAACTTTAGGTCATGTTTTGTAATAACGTGGTAGCTTGCATATAAAACTTTGTTGTAACTACAGTCGACATAACTCCTTCATAAGCGAGTTAAGTAGGAACATGTAACAGCGAAGCTCTACTTTGCCGCTGGGAAGTGAAAAACGGGAAAAAACTTTGAAAACGGGAATTATTTTTTATTTATAGTAAGGTTCCGTAACTATAAGAAAGAAGCTTCGCTGGGGGAACGAGTTCTAGAGTGGAGACCGCGTCTCGGCAAACGTATTGTTGGGCGCCATCCTCAGTCCAACGATCGATCGGAGTGGCGAACATTAGGAAAAGCCTATGTCTAGCAGTGGACTGCAAAAGGCTTGACGATGATTTTGATGAAGAAAAAATGCTTTGGTATGGCTGGTAAAACGGCTTAGATGAGCCAAAGATAGGCGATTTCATTTTAACAAGAACTAGGACACCAATTAGCCGTGTGGTCCCCGGCAGAGTAGAATAGGCCACCCTCACTCTTACCGAGGTGTCGTAAAAGGCGACTAAGGTAAAGCTGCTGGCATGATCATCAGCACCCAGAGAAGGAAAACTTTGCATTTATATCAAAACCCTTCGCCAACCCGTCTGCCAAGCGTGGTGAGTATGGCAATTACCCCTCATGTGATTGAGGGAGGCCCATGCCCCAGCAGTGGTGACTTAAATGGGCTGATAATGAGGACACCAATTTTACCACCATTTCGTTGGACTAGGTCGGATACTCGACAAACACCAAGTTGCCAAGCCATGTTTGATAATTGTGATCTCCGTTCGGCTCTCTAGCTCTATGAAGGAAGATACTTCAAATTACAAAACAAAGATACGAATCAAAATAAATGTCAACGTAGCAGTTTTTCCATTTCATATGGGGAATTCCAAAAAAATTATTCACTGTTTCTGGATAACCTAGTTCCAGGGTCGGCAACGCAAACAAACCGGCCGCAGCGCATGGACGCTCGCATTCAGATTGCTTATATAATGACTAGGGCTCGAATAAAATGTACTAAAAATCCAAAATATGTACATATAATATGGACCAAAAACTTTTAAAAAAGAATAAAATTCATATTAAACATTGTTAATTATGATAAATACTAAAACCCGACTACCAAAAAAACACGCTCTAATAAGTACGAAATAAGAAAATTGTCTCTGCTGAAATGATTATGCCGTATTCGCCGTGGTCGTATGCCACATTGATTTTATTTTATTATTATAATTAATCTGTTTTGCTACAGTAGGCATACGACCACGGCAATACGGCATACTAATAATTTCAGCAGAGACAATTTTCTTATTTCGTACCTACTTTTTTAGTATTTAAACTTTATTTTTATTTAACATATTTTTAGTTATGTCAATAAAAGTACATATTTGAAATGTGCTAAAAAAGCTCTTTCATTTGATTGATACCCCACATGGTAGCGATAAGCAATGTTTTTTTTAGTTCCTTACTTTGAGTCCCCTAGAGAGGGCACTGTAGTCAATTTACCGTGACGTCACGTCACGACACCTCATTTGTTCAAATATGATAACCAGTTAAAAAGTTATGAGGGAACAGATGAACAACCATACATACAGGTCAAAATCATAACCCTCCTGCTTGCTTCGCCGTAGTCGGGTAAAAAGTCACTTTAGTAACAGTTAGCATAATAACAGAGGCGTTAGATATTAACAAAAAAATATATTACTCTCCCGCCATTGTCCTGGAAGGAAACATGGTTCTTCTTTTGTATTTTTCAATACAAAAGAAATACCCTGTTTCCTTCCTATACGGCTCTACAATATCGTCTATTGGTCATATTAAATTAAATGCAGTACACAAGCTCAAGTTTTTTAAATTATCGATATTAAAACAGTAAACACATTGATATTTCTTGCAAG
Source organism: Marasmia exigua (assembly GCA_019059595.1). Classification (NCBI taxonomy): domain Eukaryota; kingdom Metazoa; phylum Arthropoda; class Insecta; order Lepidoptera; family Crambidae; genus Marasmia; species Marasmia exigua. Next base: position 4,273,567 of record CM032474.1, on the reverse strand, counting down.
GAATTACGTAGGTAATTGATTCTAATTATTTTATTTTGTTTTAGAGTATAGAAGAAAGAATATAATTAAAAGAGAGAGGAAGAGAAGAAAAAAAAGGGATTCCGGGAGCCACAAAAGAACTGAGTGTAAGACAAGCTGCAATGCGATACAATATTAATTGTATTGCATTGCAGCTTGTCTATTGGGTATATGAAGCATGTGGAGACATTCCAGAGTGTTGAGATGGCGACATATGTGATCGGTGCAGATTATTTTAAATATCCCGTGCTAGGGATGGGACACAGACATAGACTTTGTAGGGAGTGAAGAAACGCACCGGGGAAAGAGCCCTTAGCAAGTACTTATCTGGTGAGCGTCTCCCAAGATTCGGTCCGTATGCCGAGACGGTAGGAAGGACCATGGGCTGGTGGAGGGACTGTGTCTATCCCGTGCTAGGGGTATGGCACAAATATTGGTCCGGTACTAGGTGCCATTTTTTAAAACTATACTTTTTGTAACCAAAGTTAGATTGATAGTATTAATTAAGTTTTAGCAGAGGTTGTATTTTTTTTACTTTAATTTGATTTCTAACTTTGTTATCTAATATAATTCATAATTTAATAAACATTCCTAAAATATTTTCTGTCTTATTTATAGATAACCTTAGGTGTCCGCCACTAGGGGACTTCCCCCTACGTATGTTGGTAATCCTATAAATAAATCAATAAATGACTCACGAACTTCTCGTCTTCTATCCAAATATTAACCCGTGATTAAAGATTGTCTATAGCACAGACCCACCCTAGTTAGTTGCCTCAGTAAAGTTTGTAAGTTAAACGCTAGTCGATATCTACAACCCTAGCATGTTCTTACTTTTGAAAAAAAAAATGTCTCAAAAAATTATTAGTGAATTTCTTTATGGATTCACCGTTGTACTTCTTAATAAAATGCCTCATAATCGCCACAATAAGGTGCCAGTTTTATCGATGCAGCACCTTAATCAGTGTACACTTTATTTTATTTTTCCCCACGTTCGATGCTCACTTGAACCCTCTTTGAGCGCGTCTGTACACAAAGCCGCATGCACCTTTTATTTAACTTTGGCGCTGTATTTCATTCATTTGAGTATGAAAATGTAGGTCAAAAACGCTTTCGGATTAAAATAGGTTGTCGTTTTATTTACAGTTTCTAGATTTTTGAGTATGCATCATGTGGAATATACTTAAAGTTTTTTTTAATAAATTAATATTTCACAACATCACTTACATTGATCTGACCGCGCAATAGGTAGCTCAAGTACCTATGTTACGGATATCAGAATCAACAGTGGGATTACAATTACAATTTGTAAATACATACTTATATAACATAGAAAACACCTAAATAACTATTAACTTTCTTTTTTACCTTTTCTATAACTGTCTTAATTGTTAATTAATATTAACATGTTAATTTAATGGTTAAAATTTTCAGCGCCCACCACTAGTACTAAAGCACTGAGATCCATCTTCAAGGTGATTGGTTACTTACTCTTGAACGTGATATGTCAAAATTACAATTTAACGGAACAAATAATATTGTTGAAGTTAAACCTCAGTGAAACAGTTTGCCTCTTAAATCTTAGGGGATTTTTCACACGCGACTTTCCGTACGATACGATTCACTGCCTACCGCGAAGTTCTGCTATGCTCTAATATTATGGTGTAAGGCCCCCAGTAGGTATTTATTTAGATACATTCGCCTGCAATGCAATATAAACACCTTGACTCTTAAGGCGGAACAATAAGGTTAATATTTAAATAAGGTTCTATACTTATTAGCACGTGGCATGTACCTAGCTACGCCACTAAAAGATTCCTGTTCACTCTTGATTTGAAGACCTCAAGTTTGTATTCATAGGAAACACAGTTTTCAAAAGTTATGAGTCGCATCACTATCCTATTCATTTCGGTCCGGGTCTCCGTTCAATCCGGAGACCAAAGTGAACCGTATATATCCGGTTAAGTGCGCAAAGAGATTTTATGTATGAGCTGTAGAGTTGAAAGTCGAAGTTAAAAATTCAGCCAGCTCAAGCTGTAAAACCTAGTCGGAATTGGGTTTGAGATTTTGCCACTTGCAAATAGGTACGTGGAATATTTGGCAACGAGCAGTAGTGATGCCGAACTGTCGGCAGTTTCACTTTCGATAGTTTCACTATGTAACTCGAAATAGTTAGTATATCGATAGGTCTATTGATACTAACGATAGTCCAAATTGGGGTAATAGGTACTATTCATCATCATCATTTCAACCAAAAGACGTTCACTGCTGGACTTAGGCGTCCCCCAAAGTTCTCCACAAAGATCGCTCCTGTCCCGCCCGCATCCAATAGATTCCCCCTTCACCAAATCGTCAGTCCACCTTGTGGGGGCCTGCCACGGCTGTGACTTCCTGTACATGGCCTTTTTTTTTTTTCTTCTCGCTGGGGAATGCCGCCGGCCCGTAGTGCAATGGCCGACGTCGCCGCCTAGTGGCGGCGCCTTATGGATACCCTCCTGCTGGGGAGCAGGAGGGTTATGGCGGGCTCTCCTCTGGCGGGGGCTTCTCCTAACGAGAAGCCGGCCAGAGGCATACCGACTGAACCCCAGCGGTTTTCCCTCATCGCCCTTAAATGGGAAGGCGTCGTGGGCTGTAGGACGAACCTATTACCCATACGGGCGCCACGACCCTCCCCGAGCGGAGCCCGCCTACACGGCGGGCCAGGCGGTTCCTCCCCTGGCTTGCTGGCCGGGAGAGGGGGTAGGGACGACCGGGAAAACTGAGCCGTCCCTACCGGGCTGCTGAGGGAGCCCGTGCAATGCCGGCGCTGGTGACCCCCCACCATGCGCCAGCGGGCTCCCTCTGCGGAGAGGAGCGAGACGCGCATCTGTTCGGCATCTCCTACCCCTCCTTGCCCTTCGGAGCGCGGGAGCGAGAGGATTTGCTTCGCGCTCGCGCTCCGCCGCCTCCTTCGCTGCCATTACGTGCTCGCAATAGTCAGCGAAGGCCTTCCAGGCCACCTCACTCACTAGCATAGCTCTCACTATGCTAGGGAGCGAGAGGTCCTGGCCGACCTTGCCCACGCTGCCGAGACCACGACACACACTCCGCCAGGGTGTGGTGTGCCGTGTCCTCGACAGCGCCGCACGCATGGCAGGAAGGCGTCTCCTCCCGTTTGATTAGGTGCAGGTAGTGACCGAAACAACCGTGCCCGGTCATTACCTGCGCCATTCGGAAGGAGACGTTGCCGTGGTGACGCTCAAGCCACAGGTCCAGGACCGGGGCGAGCGCGTCGAGGGTCCTACGGCCGTACGGAGCGGTGGTGAGATACTCGGACCACCGCCTCAGGAGGCTCTTCTGAGCCCTCCTCCGTACGGCATCCCTCTCGACGGGGCAGAGGCGTTCCCCCTCTGCCCTACTGACCACCATTTTCTTGTAAACGGTGGTCAGCACCACGGCTTCTAACTCCCATGGAGGGGTCCCAGCGAGCAAGCAGGCCGCGTCAAAGCCTACCGTCCGGTAGGTTCGAGCGACCCGCTGCGCCATCACCCGCTGAGGCCCCCGCAGGAGGGGAGTGTTGTCCCGTCCTGCCAGGGAGTCGGCCCAGACTGGCGCTCCGTAGAGCGCCATGGAACGCAGGATGCACCTCGAGCCTGGGCCTCCCAGGTTTCCTGTACATGGCCTCCACTCGAGGACCTTTCCGCCCCAACGACCGTCTGTTCAGGATAACAGGACAAGGCGAGGACGCTATGTGCCCTGCCCTTTGCCACTTAAGGAATGCTATCGTTTGGGCTATGTCTGACTATAGGTACTATTGATGACTTGGAATTGATTGATCACGAAGAATAAATTATCGATAATATTGATATTATCGATAGTTTTTTATTTAGGAGTAACAATGATATCTAAATTATAGAAACTATTGATAGTTTAATCTTCGTGAACAACAATACTAGGCATGGATAGTCTATCGATATTATTGATATGACGTCAACTATCGATAGTTGACTATCGATCGGCATCACTAACTTGGAGTGTATTTTCCTTTGTCGCGGCAGCAGTTGGGTTGCAGAAAGAACGCGCGAATAAAAATTGTACAAGCACGTATATACTTTGCATGGCCGTAAGTAGGTTCAGCATGTATTTTATCTTGTAACAATAAAACTGAAAAATAGGGATGTAATTTGTCTATGTCGCAAAAATAGAATTAGAATGTACGTGGCATCCTAACGCATATGCACGCCAATTAACGCAGAGAGCAATGGAAAGGGCTATGCTCAAAGTCTCCTTGCGTGATCGTATCAGGAATGATGAGATCCGCGGGAGAACCAAGGTCAAAGACATAGTCCAAAGAATTGCATGCCTCAAGTGACAATGGCCAGGGCACATTGCGAGGAGATCAGACGGATGACGTCGGACGGACGGACGACGACGTAGGAGGTTGAAGCCGTGGCAGGCCCCCCACAAGGTGGACCGACGATTTGGTGAAGGTCTCAGGAATTCCTTGGATGCGGGCGGCACAGGACTGATCTGTGTGGAGATCATTGGGGGAGCAGTATCCAGCAGTAGACGTTTATTGGCTGAAATGATGATGATGATGATGATTAAAATTAAACAGAGCAACAGGGGATATCCAAAGCACGATTATAGTGCATAATAGACAATTCGAAAAAGAATAGCATTTTTATACGCTTTTCGAATAAAGAAAGAAAAAAGATGACCAACATTTTTTAGTTGCCATCAAATGTGTTTTTATTCAAATATTTTTTTTTAATTATTAATTAATATGCCGGAAGTGACAATGTCCTGATGCTCAACATATTGTGATGTCGGTGCTATATGTCCAATAAAAAAATGACTTTACGTTACAGACCGAACACGATCACTAAAGCGACATTGACAGGGGGTGTTGTAAAACGTTTTTTCTAATCGAAATTCCCAAAACTCCAAGTCCATAAATAATGTGTCCAAAAATTTTGAAATGAATTTTCTTTGATTTCTTTGAATCTAATCTAAAATATATCAAAACCCTCGCCAACCCGTCTGCCAAGCGTGGTGAGTATGGCAATTACCCCTCATGCTATTGAGGGAGGCCCGTGCCCCAGCAGTGGGGACTTAAATGGGCTGACGATGATGATGATGATGAATCTAAAATAGTGTTTTACATTTCAGAAAAAGATTTTTTGTCGTATTGTCCATTATATAATCAACCTACAACATGTGCGGATAAAGAATGGGATCAGAAATGGCGGCGCATCTATTCACTTCTCGCTCGCACACTATCTATACTCGCACTCGTGTGGTGCGAGTATACATGCAAATAGTGTGCGAGCGAGAAGAAAATAGATGCGCCGCCATTTCTGATCCCATTATTTCTTCACACAGGTTGTAGTTATTGTTCTACGATTATTCCAAACTGTATGTTTACGAGCCCGGAACCAAATTTTCTGGTGGTATCACGAGCCACTTCCAATTTTTCTGATCGCTTGATCTTTGCAACTGCAAAGGTTAAACCAAAATCATACCAATACATTTTCTCTCGCCCAATCCTGGACCGTGGTCCCAGTGGAGGGTGGCTCATTTAGAAACGGGATTTTATACTAAGCGGAAGCTTATGGCATTTACCCTTTTGGACGGAACTCTAAAAATTTACCACTTCAAAGCGCCATGGGGAGGGAGGTGTAAAAAGGGTTCCATCGGAGTTAAATAGGTCAACACAAACTATTTCGTTTGCCAACATTAGCATCATTGCTGGGTAAGTGAAAGCTAATGTTTCTTTAGGACGCAATTTGGGTAAACCAAGTTGTAAGTTCGAGGGAAGTTTATTTTTACTGAGTTGGAATATATTATGAACTATGCATGGAGTTCCTCTTGTCGAAGCGGAGGGAATAATGTTATTCGATATAAAGGTCAGGTATGCAGTGCCACAGTGGTTAGTGGGTCGCACTTTAAAGCGACGGCTGCGCTAGGGCTCCCGGGTGGGGTCAAAAATTTGTACCTAAGTTTTCGGTAATAAATTCTCAGTGTCTCAGCCCGGAGTCTGAAAGTTGGCGGTCATGTACCCCCGTGCCTCGGAAAGCACGTTAAGCCGTTGGTTCTGCGCCCGATCCCTCTCTGGTCGTGTCACAGTAGTGTCCCATCGGAATATGAGGGTAAGGGAATAGAGAGTGCACTTGTGTTTGCGCACACACTTGAGCACTATTATATATCCTGCGTACGTGGCTGATCATTGAGATTGGACGCCGCAGCCGTAATTGATTGGAGGAAGCTGAGATGAACGAAGATCGATTTTTTAAGGTAACTATGTGTTAGTTCCTTTCGGCCTTAAAAATTAATTCAATATACTTGAGGGTATTGTCTAGAAAATGCCACATTTCATGAACAAAATTCAATAGTGTCATAACTATAAAATAGATTAATCACATGCAGTCTAGTTTATCCCTGTCCACAAGACCGTGGGAGAGCCACGCTTCGGCATGAATGGTCGGCGGCTTGACCGGAGTGATACCACGGCCTCACAGAAAACCGGCGTGAAGCAGCACCGTGCTGTGTTTCGCTACGTGAGTAAAGGTATCGGAAGCCCAATGAAGCCCAAGGAAGGTTGGTAGCGCACTTGTGACTCCACTGGGTGCGTGGGTGTCGCAATCGCTGACCATCAGGACGATTCGTCTGCTCATCTGCCACCTATCACATAAAAAAGACGCATGTAAGACGCTCGTGTCAAGTGTTGCCCATATATTCTACACGAATTCTTTATCTTTTTCGTAATTGGCCCACATACTTTTATCTTTTCCAATTTGTAAGCAGTTTGCTTCCAATTCCCATCTAACAGATACTTTTTCCCTAATATAAAGAAGGGCTTTTATTAAATTCGCTGTTCAGGCATGTGTATCTAATTTGGATGCCGAACATCCGCCAAAGCTCATCGGAGCGAAGGATAAAGGCAATAATATGTCAGTACAGGTTGGCAACCCCTGCGGTGATGCTGAACTAATCAAGGCTGGTTTGACGCGTGCATCGTGGATGTTCAGACAAAAATATCCACGATGAACATCCACGATGTCTGAACTGAAAATGTCTGAACATCCACGATGCACGCGTCCATATTGCACAAAAAAAAATACAAATCATGGGTGTCAAATAATAAATACAGGTTGGCAAACCCTGCGAAGATGCTGGATTGAGGTACTCAGTACTGGCTTTAGTTGCAGTGCACCGTAGGTAGTACTAACTGTTGATACCTTTAGTCATGCAGGCAAAATGCTTTACGCACCGTCCCTGTCTGGTCGGGGGACCTCACGGGGTATGTGAGACACACTCTGGAAAGATGACCCAGAGATATACTCACTAAAAATCTTACTACGCCCGCCGCTGTTGACTAAGGCGAGGCCTTGACTCATCAGTCCGTTTGACCCCGCTTGCAGCCAACGTCCACCCGGGCCGAATGGGCAGACCTCCTCAGAGAGATGCAGTGATAGCATCCACTCCTACTTCAGAAAGCGCACCGGTGTACAATGCGCTCCACCTCTGAAAGGTCTTATCATGGGACGGCCGGTGCCCCCGCACCTGCCGCCCGAGACCTTCCGGATGAAATATTGCCCTGTCGAGCCCTCCTACTACCTCGCCCCCGTCGGAGTCGGAGAGATAGCAGATCTCTCTCCTGATCTCGCTCAGTAGCCTCCTTCTGATACCTAAGTCAACTGGAGAGGATCAGGCGTAGAATCAGTGGCTTTACGTGCTTTTCTAGGCGCGGAAACTAGACCGCCAACTTCCAAACTGAGTTTGACGCTGGGAATTTCTTAACAGAAAACATCAGGTGGTACATACATTTCAGCAATCCCTGGAAAACTAATTCGGGCCCAAGGCTGCAGGCTAAGGAAACAGTCAAACAACGTGCATATCATCAGTGAAGTTCCAACTCCACGTAAGTCATTTTAAGCAATTTTCCAGGACTGATCGGAGACTTACGTGCTATTTCCATTAGAATTCAATTGTTGACTTCCGTTCTGTTACCTTTTCAACATTTAAACTCGATTTTTAAAATATTACAATACAAATTTTCATTGGCAATACAAATTATAAATGGGAGCGCCTTAGCGAGTTCACTCAAATAGCATGAGAAAATGTCAATCTTTTCCTGGACCTCGTTAAACATCTTAGCGTATCATTCCGGAAGCGGAAGTGAGTCATGTACTCAGTCTTAATTTAATAATTTAAAAATGTAATTTATTTAAATGTGCTACATTAAATTTTAATATTTTATTTTGTGAGTCCTATATATTATTATTATTATTTCCGATTGAGACCGAAGTCTCTTTGGGGGCCAGGGTATTGAGTACATTTAGACCATGATACAGGATAAGTTAAGTGTGGTAATTATAATGAAACGATTGCCTTCTGACCTTCGCAACCCTTAGACAGAAAACCCAGACCCACAAACGTGTATATTTTCCTGTGTTCGAAAATATACGGTGTATTAAAAGGACGTGTTTTCCGAATGCCTTTCACACGCCATGTGACAATGAAATTGGATTTCGAGCTTGCTACTTTGTTCCAGTCCTCTGAGACCGAGTACCTAATATTATAACTATATGTATGTGCTTAGATATACACCACACGTATAAATTATATATCCTCTAAGCGATTCAGCTACGGCCGATCTTAAAGTTCAGCCACGTAATTAGGATGTATCATGATACACTTGTGTTTGAGCACACAATTTTGCACTTTCTATACATGAGAGGTAAGGCCTCAAATTCCGATTGAACACCAGTGATATGACTTAAGAGAGATCGGGCGCAAGACAAACTTTTTGAGACACAGGGTACCACCAAAAAAGACCACCAATTTTCCGACTCCTGGCTAACACAGAGAATATTTTAAAAACTCAGTTACAAATTTTGGCCCGACCCTGGAATCTATTTTCTCAAGATTTCAACTCCACGCCAAGCTAAATGGGAGTAATACGCACGTCAATAGGTGGCATAGGAGCAGAGGTGCTAGGATTGGAACCGAAGGCCGACGTTCATATCCACTGAGCAACATCGAACTACCTTACGTATACTTAGTTCTATGAACGACACGGCGGATTGCCTCCTCGTTGGCGCAATGGTTAGTGGGTCGCATTTTAAAGCAACGGCTGCGCTTGGTGTCCTGGGTTCGATCCCCGGGTCGGGCCAAAAAATTTGTACCTGAGTTTTTCTGTTAAGAAATTCTCAGTGTCAGTCCGGAGTCTGGAACTAGGCGGTATTCTATAATTTTATAATTCTATAATTCTGACAACATCTCATAGGTTGTCCTGATTCCGTACTAAGTAGCTTAAGCACTTGTGTTACAGATATCAGATAACAGAGGAACACAAATATATACTTATATACATATATTATACCCAGACACCGAACAAACACAAGTGTTCATCGCACGAATGTTTGTCCAGGGTGGGGATCGAACCCACGACCTTTGGCGTAAGAGGCAGAGGTATTGTACCCACGTGCCTCGGAAAGCACGTTAAGCCGATGGTCCTGCGCCTGATCCTCCTCCTCTGCCTGAGCCTCTTCGGTCGTGTCACACTGGTGTCCCATCGAAATATGAGGGTAAGGGAATAGAGAGTGCACTTGTGTTTGCGCCAACACTTGTGCACTATTATATGCCTGCGTCGATGGCTGATCGCTAGGATTGCCCGCCATGACCGAAATATCGGTTTGGAGGACATTGTGTCTATGGACGAAAAAAGAAAAATAGCTTTTCTGAGCACTCAAAGTTCAAGTTGTGTATTTATTGTTACTATTTTTTATTTTATCTTGTGTTTTATTATGTGTATGAGTGTGATGTTTCATGTTATATTCGGAGTAATAAATTTCTTTAGTTGTAACCATAGAGTAAGATGATAGTCTGGGTTGTGTCTAATCTTAATAATTTAAATAAGTTTAAGTGTATTTATGTACTTTGACGTCGACACGCACAGTGCCGTCCCTTAGTTCCTTGGACTCCACGGAAGACCAGCGTCGGGGTGTCCTTTAGACACTGAGACACATGCCGAGTGGAGCACATTTCAGTGCCATTCTAATGTCCATTTCGTTCTATTTTTATTTTGTGTATGTTTGGCGCTGAATTTTTTTTTTATTTATGTAATAGGTAGGCAGACGACGTGGAGGCCACGTACAGGAAGTCGCAGCCGTGGTAGGCCTCCTACAAGGTGGACCGACGATCTGGTGAAGATTGCGGGAATCCATTGGATGCGAGCAGGCCACAGGACCGATCTGTGTGAAGAACATTGGGGAGGCCCTATGTCCAGGCAGTGGGACCGTCTATTGGCCTGAAATGATGAGCCAGACGAACAGAACGGATCACCTGATGGTAAGCTAATGCCGCCGCCCATGGACACCCGCGACACCAGTGTGGTCACCAGTGCGATGCCCCTTTAAATCCCTATATTCCCCGGATTCATCGTCAGCCCATTTAAATCCCCAACTGCTGGTGCACGTACTCCCTCAATCACATTAGGTGGTTATTGCATACGCACCACGCTTGGCAGACGGGTTTGGCGAGGGTTTTGATATAAATGTCAGAGTTTTCCTTCTCTGGGTGGTGATGATCATGCAAGCAGCTTTACATTAGCCGCCTTTTCGACACCTCGGTAGAGTGAGGGTGGCCTAGACTGACTAAAGAGATAAAAATAAAGGTAAATAAAGTATCTGCCTATTTATGGTCCCATTGCGGGGCACAGGCCTCCATTATAGAAATCAAGTCATCGCTACTATGATCAACACGCTATATGCGGCATTGGTGATCAGTGATCACAAACCCGTGCTATACTACCCAGGCAGGACACAGAGATCACGACCTGGTGCTTAAACCAATTCGTGATCTTGGTTACGCATACCCGTCCCCTTGCGCTTAAACCACTAGACCAAGAGGGCACAAAGTAAATAATTTAACAAAAAAGCAAATCTCACGAGAGCAATGACAAACGGTGGCACACAGCAGGCCACTAGTAAATTAGTTCAATGAAATATCTGAAGCATTTATCTGGGAGATTCTTCCTCCCTTTTGACTCGATTACTAGCCTTGTAACTGAGTTCTAAGTCCAATTTCTCAAGCTTGAGTAATGAAAGCCATAACTTAGAAACCTAAAGCAAGGTAGGGTTGTAGATGTTAAGCAAACTATAGTTACTCGACACTCGTATTTACTCGTATTACGCAAATTACTTTTAGAATACTTCTTTCTTCGGAAAATGAAACAAGAATAAGATTCTTGATTTAGAAGAAAAACTGTACATAGCAGTAGAGTTATTGTATACACCATCATTTATTTATTAAATCATCGTCATCTTCATCGTCAGCCCATTTAAGTCCCCACTGCTGGGGCACGAGCCTCCCTCAATCACATGAGGGGTAATTGCCATACTCACCACGCTTGGCAGACGGGTTGGCGAGGGTTTTGATATAAATGCAGAGTTTTCCTTCTCTGGCTGCTGATGATCATGCCAGCAGCTTTACCATAGTCGCCTTTTACGACACCTCGGTAAGAGTGAGGGTGGCCTATTCTACACGGCCCACACATTTATTAAATAAATATTTATATATTTCACAACATCACATACATTGATCTGACTCCGAGATAGGTAGCTCAAGCACCTGTGTTACGGATATCAGAAACAACAGTGGGATTACAAATATATACATATAGTACTTTTTTTTGTAAATACATACTTATAATACATAAAAAACACCCAGACCAATTTAAACAGACATGTTCATGCACACAAATGTTTGTACTGTGCGGGGATCGAACCCGCAACCCTTGGACCAAAGGCAGCGTTCACTACCACTGTTCTAAACAGGTCGTAGTTATTGTTTACTTCCCGAAAACCTTATAATATGTATCGTGAATGAAGTTAGATCAACAAAATAAGCGAAGAAGAAATTACCATATCCATAGATAAAATAAAGTTTAAAAACTAAAACCCGACTACCAAAAAAACACGCTCTAAAAAGTACGAAACAAGAAAACTGTCACTGCTGAAATTATTATGCCGTATCGCCGTGGCCGGCACCTCTGGATTTTTCAAATCTATGTGTATATTCCTACCACTAGCTCGGTGGTGAGGAAAAACATCGAGGAAACCTGCACATCCGGATAGTTTCACAAATTGATGATTCTGAATAATCTTCCGTATAATCTTGAAGATCATCGTTAATTGTGTCAACTTTTTCCCGCTGCTCCACGCCGGTTTTTTGTGAGGACGTGGTATCACTTTAGTCGAACCGTTCCATTCATGCCGTGCTTCTCCATCGGGTACTTAGATATCCTATTCGTACCATAAATACTGGATAGATGCGTTAGATACTTATCTATGGACTCTGCAATTATATGTATACACTTTAGTACCTTGTCACAATACTATACATTCCGTGTAAAAAAAGTAGATGTCAGAGATAGCTATTGTGACAAGGTACTAAAATGTTTACTTTTCTTTGCAGCTGACCGTACAACTCAGTTTGACCACCCAAGCAATGCTTAAATTTTATCTAAAATCCAAATTCCACTTGCCAATTCAAACACAATGAAACGAATTCACCGCAAGTTCGAGCAAACATTTAAACTAGCTGAAAATTAATTAAAGAGCAGTTCCAGTGCGGATTACAACCGGATTACGTCACAAGCTCTCTAATGCTCAGAGTCTGAGCCGAGAACACAATGTAATCGAGTATAATTCTCAATGTTCTTTTATACATTTAAAATTCTAGAATTAGATGAACAGAATAATATGCGATTTTAAACTTTCGCGATGCATTATACAATGAAAATAAAGTTTAAAAACTAAAACCCGACTACCAAAAAAACACGCTGTAAAAAGTACGGAACAAGAAAACTGTCTCTGCTGAAATCATTATTCCGTATCGCCGTGGTCGTATGCCACATTGATTTTTTTTTTTTATTATAATGAGTCTGTTTTGCATATTTTCTGTATTATACAGTGGCATACGACGATACATACAATTTTCTTGTTCCGCACTTTTTAGAGCGCGTTTTTTTGGCAGTCGGGTTTTAGTTTTTAAACTATTTTTTTTTTAAATATATTAATAAAATTACATATTTGTAATGTGCTAAAAAAGCTCTTTCATTTAATACCCCACACGGTACCGTCAAGATTTTTTTATTTTTTTTAGTTCCTTTCTCTTAGTCCTGTAGAGAGCGTTGTAGTCATTTTACGTAACGTTATGTAGTCTATAACCAGAAGACAAACAAGACGCTTCTAATGACACCTCATTTGTTCAAATATGATAACTAGTTTAGAAGTTATGAGGGAACTGATGAACAACCATACATATATACATACATACAGGTCAAAATCATAACCCTCCTTTTTGCTTTGCCGTATTCGGGTAAATAATTGATGTACACGGGACAAAACGCTGTTTCTTCTGAGTAGGTAGATGCTACTACGAGTATGTACTTACAGAATAATCTGCTTAGGTAGGGCTGAATTTTTTTTTTTTATGTGATAGATCGCAGACGAGCAAACAGATCCCCTGATGGTAAGCGATTGCTGCCGCCCATTAAATTCCCCTTTCCCTCGGATTGGGTCTCCTGTACCCTCACTCACTGGATCACGGTTACACATTGAGAATTATCTCCAATGTTACAGGATTTGTAGGTATCCACAATTTTGAGAAACTATCCGACATGTGCTGGTTTCACAACGTTTTCCCTCATCATCATCATCATCTTCATCAGCCTATCGCAGTGCGCTGCTGGACGTAGGCCTCTCCGATGGTTCGCCACCGTGATCTATCCATGGCTTCTCGCATCCAGCTCTTGCCAGCCATCCTGCGCAGATCGTCCCCCCACCTAGCCAGAGGGCGCCCTACATTACGTTTGCCAAGACGCAGTCTCCACCCTAGAACTCGTTTACCCCATCGGTTGTCGGTTCTGCGGCTAATATGGCCGGCCCACTGCCTTTAAGCTTGCTAATCCGGTAAGCAATGTCGATGACTTTGGTTCTCTGCCGGATCACCTCATTTCGGATTCGATCTCGAAGAGAGTTTTCCCTCACCGTCGAGTTAATGGTAGAAATATGAATATAGATTTGAAAAATCCAGAAGTGCATGCACGAACCAAGACCTTCCGTATGAGGGCGCGTTCTTATCCACTGGGTAACCAATAATTCAATCTCCCGTATTTGCTAGAATCTCCAAATATCGATTCCAACCAACCGCTTTTACACCGCCGAGCAATCCAATCAACTTCAGACTAACAGCTAGACATCGTCAGATCCCGTATGCTCCTTGAGGTCAGTCCTGTCTCCGCAAACGTCCGCACTCCGCAATATAGCGTAGTGTTGTACTCCAGTGCAATTTAATCATAGTGACTTTTTTATTATGTTCTAGGATTTGAGGAGCCTGGTAATTATAATAATGGATTGCCATCTGATTTTCACAACCCTTTAACAGGGGAAACAGCGCAACTGATTATAGTTACACTTTTCTAGTAAGTAAATTAAAGTATCCGCCTATATACTGTCTTAATGCAGAGCAAAGGCCTCCATCATAGAAATCTAGTTATCGGTACTATGATGGGATAAGGCTAAATCACCACGCTTGCCAAATGCGGATTAGTGATCACAAACCCGAGCAATGTACGAAAAATTCGAAACATATATTCACTCGACCCAGGAGTCCAACCCAGGACCCCGAGATCATGACCCTGTACTTAAACCACTAGACCAACAGGGCATCTTTTTTGTGATAGGTGGCAGATGAGCAAACGGATCACCTGATGGTAAGCGATTGCCGCCGCCCATGGACACCTGCAACACCAGTGGATTCACAGTGCACTGCCAACCGTTAAACCCCCCTTTTCCCTGGATTGGGCCTCCGGTACCCTCACTCATGCAGCGAAACACAGCTCAGCGTTTTCTGTGAGGCCGTGGTATCGCTCCGGCCATTGATACCGAAGCGTGGCTCTCCCACAGTTGCTCTGTTCGGTTTGGTTGTTCGGTTGTTGTCAAATTTTGGCCCGACCCGGGGATCGAACCCAGGATCTCAAGCGCAGCCGTCGGTTTGAAGTGCGACGCACTACCCACTGCGCTAACGAGGCAGTGAGCTGCGATGTAATGATAAGTGAGTAATCTAACTCTACTAATCTCTTTGTGTCACATCACTAATCCAGCGTCCGTTTCTCCGCAATGTTGCGTCCGCTCCGCAGCCTCCGCAAGCACTCGGCGTGAATCATCGCAAGCGATACGCCGTCGCCACCTGACATAGATTCGTTTGTGACAGCTTCTAGTGATGCTGGTATACGTGGAAAATTGTCGATAAAATACTTTATCTAATGTGTATTCCATTGCCTGCAATTTTTAAACTGTCTGCTCAATTGAGATTGGAATATGGCAAAAATACGCACCTTTTTTAAACTGAGAATTAACACACTAAGATGAGCCAGATGTTGTTCGTTGTAAAATTTCTGCTATAACCTTTTACTAATGAGATGAAGAGTCATTCTTCTTTAGCAAACCCATTTAATATATAAAAAAGCATATTTAAAGTAGGTAAGTAATTAATACAAATCATCAACATATAGAACTAGCTGTCGATAGAAAGCATTTTTTTCGAAAACCAATATGTAGATTTATGATCAGTGCTGTCTTGAATTTTCTGTCCGTTGTATATAGGAAAATTATGAACTTTTGTATCGCTCTTTGGATTAAGTTAGAGTCATGTAGTTGTGGTAGTGGTGTGGTAGTATAGTGTGTGGATAAGAATTTGGTCATCAAAAACATAACTATTATTTTGCTGCAATAAAAAAACTGACCCGCTTACGACTCAAAAAAATATCGATAAATCGTTGTCCAACCTTAATAGGGGCCGTCAGTAATGAAGTTGCCTCTAATTACTCGGCAGGCTTAATGAGTGACTATCCAGGGCAGCGCAACTGCCGCGGACCGCGCATTGCGGCCCTCCGACCTTTCATCAAGAACCAGGGAGCTATCGGGATAGTTAAGCCCCTAAAATATAGCATGATTAAAATGACAGTTATTCATGTCACAGAAAATTTTACTTTATTTTAATAGTAATTAAATTAGATATGGAATAAAACTAAGTAAAAAGAAAAAACTTTTTTATATATTATGGCCAATGATATCTTGCCAATGTCAAGTAACTTATTGAGAATAAGTAGTTAGTCAACAGTCGAAGTCAGCCAAAGTCAGTAACTCAATAAAACGCCGGAGTTTCACGTTTTATCGACCCTATGGATTCTGCCGATACCACTCTAAACGCAGTGGTAAACTTCAGCAGTGAAGGACCAAGGAGTGAAGGAGAGAGAGAACCATGATCTAGCTAATCTGATTCCCATGTCTAAGAGTTATTTTAATTACCAACGAAGCCGTCAGTACTGGGGTGACGTGCAGGGCGACGTTCTTTCTCTACCGCACCCGAATCTGCGTCAGGGCCGGTTGGATCACTTTCACACTCTGGGGACTCAGGTGCATCTACCTCCACGAGTGGCACTGCAGCTTCAGAGGGTATTAGGCAGAAACGGTTACCGCGGGGCAATGACGGGTAGTAATTCATTCGTGGGATGCTACCTGTTAGCCGAAGGATGCACACCCGACGGACCGGCCCTGGCGTGCGACCGCGCCGAAACGCACTTCGCTACAGGGCCTACATTGTGTCGCCGAGGGTCGGAGGACCGACGTCTTGGCGTCGTTCCCTAACGGTGCACTAGGGCCCGTGAAAGCGGGCACCATCGCACAACGAGGTTGCAGGCGCCATTTTTGTCTTCGGACCTGGGGATGCTGTGTCCGGCTCCGCCTGCGCGGGTTGCGCGGCGGTTTTCCGGCCGGGCGTTTTGACGGCGGCATCAGGATCCAATCATCAGATCCTAATATCCTTATCATGGTACCATTCCGGGACCATCTACAAGTAAAAAAGAATCATCTAAATCGGTTCATAAATGGTAAAGTAATCGGCGAACAAACATAAAAAATACAAAAAAATATAGGTACATGTCGAATTGAGAACTTCCTTCTTTTTTTAAGTCCGTTAAAAATTAAAATACTTTAAAACTCATAAACTTTTGACTCGCAGTCAGCTGTTGCTAAGTGCGTTGCCGCACTTAGCAACACCGCGCCCAGCCGCCCGCTCCACCGCCGCACGCCCCGCCGTGGAACCGACATCAGCGGTTGGCACGGAGCCCCCGACCCGTGCTTATGCTGCGGTTGCGGCCGCATCACCTCGGCATCAACAACCAAAAGGGAAGAAACCGAAGGTGACACCAACATTGTGTCCACCGAAGAATAAGTACAATGATGAGGGGTTTATTAAAGTGGCGAAGAGGAAGAAGCCCGTCAGCCGTAACCACCGAGGCACTGCTCCGATAAAAACGGAAAGCTCGTTACAGCCAGAGACGCACACTACGCAGCTGTACGTGTCCCGCCTACACTGGTCTACGAAAGTCGAGGGAGTCGTAGACTACGTGTGAAAGAAGTCCAACTGGACGCTGAGGGTCGAACGGTTGGAGTCTCGCCACAAAGTGAACTTTAGCTCGTTTGTGGTGAGAGTACCGACCCAATCCCTGGCGACCTTTATTAGGGAGGACTTCTGGCCGCAGGGAGTCGTCTTTCGGAAGTTTCGAGGACGGCTACCAGCTGACTCTACGCGACGCACGCAGTATTTATAAAAAAATGTATATTTTATTATATTATGTATGTATGTTAGACTGCGCCCGTGTGGTCCCGGCAGAGTAGAATAGGCCACCCTCACTCATACCGAGGTGTCGTAAAAGGCGACTAAGGTAAAGCTGCTGGCATGATCATCAGCACCCAGAGAAGGAAAACTCTGCATTTACATCAAAACCCTCGCCAACCCGTCTGCCAAGAGTGTTGAGTGTGGAAAATACCCCTCATGTGATTGAGGGAGGCCCGTGCCCTAGCAGTGGGGACTTAAATGGGCAGACGATGATGATGTTAGACTGTAAGGTATTTATTATATGGGCCAATGAAATATTTTTGAATGTATCTTGTTGCCTGAAATAAACGAATTATTATTATTATTATAAACAGCAATCTCCCACCGCAGCTAGCCATCTCGCTCCGACATAATTAAATTGTATACCGAGGAATCGATACAAATCCTCACCATGACTTCCTGAACAAACTTTTCTATTCTCTATTATAAACGCAGTGAGTTCACAATCCAATTTATTTCGGTCTTAAGAGGTCTTAAGAGTAGACCTGGCAAAAACGTATCTTTGAAAAGATTGGAACATTTGCATCTGGATCAGTGCAGAGATGCGGAACAGTGAAACGCTTCATTTGGAACATCGACTCTCAGATAGATCCGTGATTAATTCCGGTCGGATTATTCAGCTCATTTGGATCATTCAGCTCATTCAGATCATCAGCTCATCGGATCATTCAGCTCATTCGGTTCCCTCGGACTCGAGATCCATTTGAGTTGAATGATACATTCGGAGCGAATATTAGAGATTCGGAACAGTATTTCATTTGGCTGAGTCGGATCACGGAGTCGTTTCAGGAAAGAGTTACACACGTCTACTTAAGAGACATAATATAGAATTCAATCAATGAAGTTTACGTGGATATTGTTCCTTTTGGACATATCGCAGGAGAACTAAGGTCACAGACATAGCCCAAAGGATTGCATGTTTCATGAACAGACGGCCGTTGGGGCAGAAAGGTCCTCGAGTGGGGGCCACGTACAGGAAGTCGCAGCCGTGTCCACAAGGTGGACCGACGATCTGGCGAAGGTTGCGCGAATCCATTGGATGCGGGCGACACGGTCAGCGGTCAGATCTGTGTGGAGAACATTGGGGGAGGCCTATCCAGCAGTGGACGTCTATTGGCTGTAATGATGAGTATGATGATGATGATGGCCATATCTCCTGAGCTACTGCAGATTTCTCATTTTAGACAAAATTTTGACTCCGTGCCCTTTTTTTCATGTGATAGATGGCAGGCGAGCACACGGATCACCTGATGGTAAGCGATTATGACCGCCCATAGACACTCACAACACCAGTGGAGTTACAAGTGCGCTGCCAACCTTTAAACCCTCCGCTAACGAGGATTCGGCCTCCAGTACCCTCACTCACGCAGCGAAACAAAAAATAAATACCCATACCCAACACGAAATCTATTTTATCAACAAACATTTAGTGGTGAGTGAAATCACTCAACCCGCGCTCAAACCATTGCGCTAAAGGGGTCAAACAGGTCGGTAATATTTCAACACTAGCTCGACCCCCTTATTACAAAACGCAATCTAGGAATAGCTCCGGAACAAAAATTGTTCCAGCCTGTTTTAACATTGCGTGTTGGGACGGGATGCAGGCGCTTTAGTATGGTAATAACTTTAGATCGCGTTTTTTAATAAGATTCAATTATTTTGTACAATTAGGACCAATAGCTTAACGTGCTTTCTAAGGCACGAAGGTACAGTCGCGGACACATCAAGCTATACAAAACTGTCAAATTTCTTCATTCGATTATAAACCTTATATTGTTACACATTGAGTTCGAAATCGATTGAGGAAATTTGACAGTTTTGTATAGCTTGACCTGTCCGTCACTGTACATGACCGCCGACTTCCAGACTCCAGTTTATCAAGACGGGAATTAACACGATATTTATTATGTGATACAACATTGTGTACTCACATCGTTACAGCAGCCGTGGTCACGAGCGGACTTCTCCGCTCGTGACCACGGCTGCTATATCGTGTTAATTCCCGTCTTGATAAATTATAGGTAGTTATAATGCAACGCGAAAATCTAAAAAAACTATTCCAGACTCCAGGCTGACACTAAGAATTTCTTACCGAAGACTTAAATACAAATTGTGGGCCTACCCGGTGAGGCAGTCATCCAAAGGTATATAGGGCGCCTAATACCGACTGAATTCTAGTTCTAATACTGAATTCTCTGATAAATGTTTCCTGAGTCAGACTGAAATTGAAAAAGTTTTTCATGTACCGCAGGACATTTCGTTTAATGTTATTCTTTACTAGACTTGTCTTGGGAGAGCCAAGTGGAATATAAAGTAGGTAAATGAATAAGTAGTTGCAAATGGAGTCTGGTTTTCTAGCGGTGACGGGAAGAAAGAAAGAAGAAAGAAATAAATAAAGTTTACTATTATTTGGGAAGATACTTAGTCTTAGTATGAAATTCCGTAGACTGAGACCTAGAACGACACCGTGAACACACAGCGCGTATGAATGCAATGGGGATAAAGATTCGGTCGTCCGTTGCGTAGTAGAAACACGGCGCGTATGAATGCAACGGGGATAATGATTCTGTCGTCTGTTGCGTTGTAGAAACACGACGCGTATGAATGCAATGGGGATAAAGATTCGGTCGTCCGTTGCGTTGTAGAAACACGGCGCGTATGAATGCAACGGGGATAAGGATTCGGTCGTCCGTTGCGTTGTAGAAACACGGCGCGTATGAATGCAACGGGAATAAAGATTCGATTCGTCCGTTGCGTTGTAGAAACACGGCGCGTATGAATGCAACGGGGATAAGGATTCGATCATCCGTTGCGTTGTAGAAACACGGCGCGTATGAATGCGACGGGGATAATGATTCTGTCGTCCGTTGCGTTGTAGAAACAGGGCGCGTATGAATGCAACGGGGATAAAGATTCTGTCGTCCGTTGCGTTGTAGAAACACGACGCGTATGAATGCAACGAGGATAAAGATTCGGTCGTCCGTTGCGTTGCAGAAACACGGCCCGTATGAATGCAACGGGGATAAGGATTCGGTCGCCCGTTGCGTTGTAGAAACACGGCGCGTATGAATGCAACGGGGATAAGGATTCGGTCGTCCGTTTGCATTAAAGGTCCTCTGACCCGGTGGAGCATTTGGATATGACCTTGCCTCATACTCCATGTCATGGGTTCGATCCCCACCCTGGATATGCATTTGTGTGGTGAACATTTGTGTTTGTTCAGTGTTTGGGTGTAAATATATTAGTAATTCTCTGATAGATAGATAGATATTATTTATTGAACAAAAACAAAATACAAGCATGATACAACAATAACAGACAATACTATAAGGCGTACTGATATCTGTACATATGGCTTCGAAGCGACTGCTTTGCTGCAACTGGGAAATACACGCCGAGGTGAAGTAAATGAAGTGATTTGGGCCAATAGCTCTATTTTTGATTCACTCGTATGACTTAGCGTCGTGACGAGCGCACGATTTCTACTGATTTTCGTTCCACATACGAAATTCCGCATTTTTTAATCATTCGTCTGCAACGAGTGACCCCACCCACTCGTTGGTCAAGTGACCTAAAGAGAGCGGTAGAAGCAACGTCAAAATAGTTGTCAATAGCAACAAGCATAAACAAAATATTATAAATTTATTTTTTTTTTAATTATGGCTGCTGCTGTGTTGCCCACGAGCGATTAAAAAGACACGTTTTAATGAGAAATTGACCGGTGTAAGGATATTTTACTCATTCTGATTTTTATTTTTTAATTGAGGGTTACACCACCTAAAACAAAATAATAAAACGTATACAAACAAACAAACACATATACAGCACAACATTATGAGGGAGATTCGGTTATTATAAGTTTCAAAACTTTGATTTGACTGATTTTGACAGTTGAC
Source organism: Marasmia exigua (assembly GCA_019059595.1). Classification (NCBI taxonomy): domain Eukaryota; kingdom Metazoa; phylum Arthropoda; class Insecta; order Lepidoptera; family Crambidae; genus Marasmia; species Marasmia exigua. The sequence goes on along the minus strand of CM032474.1, from coordinate 4,251,920 downwards.
ACAATGTGACATTCATAGTTTTTTGTGACAAAAAAGAAAAGATTTTCATATTCAGCCAATAATCTATGGTTTTTGCGTTCCGTTTGCAATGCGGAAGTTTCCGGTTTTTGTAAAATTCTGCATGGAAGGGTTAGAATGTCAATTTACCGTATTATATTGGCAACATCGAAATCGAATGATTCAGAAGGCGAATGTGACTTACGTCGCATGCGACGACGCTAGGTCATACGAGTGAATCAAAAATAGAGCTCCTGATGCGTTCATGCGAAACGAGCCGTCTTACCACATTTTCCTTATCTGTGTTATATTTGGGCTATCCGATTGTCCGTACCATTTTCTAATTCCATGGAAGTAAAAAAAAAAACTAAAAACAAGCGCTCTTTAAAAAAAAAATCACAGAGCGTGAAAGAGACCTAACCGGCCATGACGTAGCTTTAATCTCTATACGGGTGCGGTAAAGAAAAAACGTCATCCCAGTACTAACGGCTTCTCGCGGTTTATCAAGTATGGCTTTCTATGAAAGGGCTCAGTCTTGTTAGGATGCACGCTTAGATGCACGTCTATGGTTCGTACCTACTTATAAAAAAACTTATCTCGCATCTCAGAAAGCTTTCGCAGCTCACTTAGTGCGACCACGAATTGAAGGCACATCAGTGACATTGACAAGGGGGCGTTGTAAATCGTTTTTTAAATGCGAAAATGTCAAAACAGCATTAGTTCCGGCTTTTGCCACGTGCCAAATAACCATGATCGGACGAACATACGCTCAAATATTAATACTTGGGTTCAAATTTCCATTCCATATTTTTTAAGCCAGCATCGCTTGCACATTAATAAAATTCATGATTACGACATCAGAGCATTTTTCGGATGCCGGTTTTTAGTACCTGATAAAAAATCAAAGGCATTTTCAGGCTTACAAAATATTTAGTTGCCAATTCAGAAAAACGCACAGAGAGTAAATAAATAAACACGTTTTTCGACGCAACAAGCAAAGTTGATTATTTTGAGAGAGAAGTTTGGATGCCGTGTTTTAATTTTGTTTTTTTTTTATTGGCTGCTGTAAATTTCGCCTTTGTGAGCGAAATGCAAGGGCGTTTATCAACTCGTTCGCGCGCTTTTGTTATAAACAAAATGGCGGTTAACAAGATGGGCGCCGGGAAAGAGGTGCTTGAAGAGGAGTGGTTATGAATGTTTAACGAATTCTTGTTGAAGAGGGGAGAACGATTTTTCTTCTATATCTGACTAAAGTTAGGTATCAATTTCTGACATTGAGAGGGACTATAATTTTTAGTTAGTAATGTCTTCGGTAACACGGTACAGAGTATTCACCTGGTTAGTGAAAGGTCGGTTTGGATCCTACCTGAACACATCGAAGAATTGTAGCACTTCGACAGCCGATCACGTACTGGGTACGGGTAGGGTTGCCAGATTAAATTGTCCTATAGTCGGGAGCAATTATTTAAATTTTTCGGGATTTCAGTACTTTTGTCGGGAGAAATCAGTTCAGCGAAAATCAATTTAAAAGTTCAAAGACAAGTTCAAGTTTCGATGGGGGGAGGGGTCCCATCGGGAAATGTCGAAGAGGTTTCCAGGATTTTTTTTAATTTACCGGGAGTCGGGAGGACATACAAAAAAGCGTGAGAATCCCTCCGAATCCCGACCATCTGGCAACCCTAGGGTACGGGTTATTCCATATACAGGGTGTATCTGTGAACATTTATATCCCTTTGACGATATGCTAGCAGCCATTCTGACCAGCATTTCTTTTACGACTTTTCGAAAACCGTTGAATAATTTTTCGTCTCTCCATACATAATGACCAGGTTACGTGACCAACGCTGTAACGAAAATTAGATTTTTTTATCCAAATTTCCAAGTCATTAACAAATATTGTTCAAAATGGTTGGTAAAAAAAGTGGTTAAAGGGATGTAAATGTTCACTGATACACGCTGTAAGATATAAGTCATCTGTCAAAGTGTTACGTGAATTATTTAGTTCAATGCTACTAGATACTTAAGCAAAGGGTTGCCACCTTTAGGGAAAAAAATCGGGACGATCGAGCATGCATCAGAGACGTTCGGAGTTTGGTCCAATAAAATATGACCCATGTGAGACAGTCTAAGGAAAAAGAAGCTGTTTTTAAACTTTATTGCATAAAATTTTGAACAATGGGCGGCGTGCGGGAGAAGGCGAAGACGAACGAGGTACATGCGGCGCGCGGTAGATGGCGCGGTGGCGCTTGACTGTATTGGGTACCCATGAATGAATTGATTGAACCTATCGCATATTGTCAAAAATCGGGACAAAATCGATAGGCCGTCGGGTCCCGGGACAAAGTCGTCGAAATCGGGACAGTCCCGGAAAAATCGGGTCGGGTGGCAACTCTGCTTAAGCAATCGTATCAGGTTTAGTTTAAATACCGCTCTAAAGCTATTCGCTACGAACGTCGATGTTTATTAGGCACTAAATCCTTCAGCACGAACTAAGCAGACGCATATAAATCAATAGGGTTATCAGCGGCAGGCTCTATGCAAATGTAGAGTCTATCGCCGCGAGAGTTGCATCCGATGCTTCAGCTGCATTTAATCATGCATAATACATACAAAGCCGTTAACTTTGTCTATGAAGTTCTATGTACTAAAATATCATAGCGAAGTTTCAGAAGCAAAGTTACTCCACTTTATTACAAAACATTAAGTTTACCGTAAAACTCATGGCATCCCGTTTCAACGCGCCATGTTAAACGGGCTACATCGATTTTAGTTTCGAATGTTTTCTTAGAACGCGTTTTGTACTAAGGGGGTCTAAGAAGTTTATCTCCAAAAACACAATTAAGAAATGGAATTCGTTGCCGACGCATGTATTCCTTCCTTCCTAGAATACGGATTCCTTCAAACGAAGCGTGAAGAAGCTTCTCGCGGGCCAGTATGGCAGTCCCGACGGAGATGATACCTGACATCGCTTTCGTTGTAATTGCAACGAGGGCTCTTCTCTTCTCTTGCTTACCATCAGGCTCAGGAGTGTCACTATAAAAAAGGACAATTTCCGATAATTGAGCACAAAATCTACGGGTACGTAGAATTTTGCGTCCAAAGCCGTTGCGTTGGAGCCCCGGGTACCTTTGAACCATGACCCCAGACGAAGGGTGGTAATACATCATCATCAGCGTATCGTAGTCCACTGCTGGACGTAGGCCTCTCCAATTGGTCACCACTGTGATCTATCCATGGCTTCTCGCATCCAGCTCTTGCCAGCCATCCTGCACAGATCGTCCCCCCACCTAGCCAGAGGGCGCCCTACATTACGTTTGCCAAGACGTGGTCTCCACCCTAGAACTCGTTTACCCCATCGGCTGTCGGTTCTGCGGCTAATATGGCCAGCCCACTGGCACTTAAGCTTGCTAATCCGGTGAGCAATGTCGATGACTTTGGTTCTCTGCCGGATCACCTCATTTCGGAATGGTGGTAATTATTAGGGGTTAAAGTATGAAATTTCCAATTTGTATGCAGATTTTCCATAGTATTTTTTTTTAATTTTCAAAGTAAATATTTATAGTATTATTTTATATTTAACAGTGCTTTAATGAAAAACGTTCAGGTACATTTAGAATATGTTTTCAGAAGAAACACATTGTTTTTTTTTAAAAGTTAAGAATGCTGAAAGCGTCAATTCTGCCTAACAAAAAAAGAGTCATTTCGAGATTTTCTTTTCTGCATCAAGAATACAATTTTATCTAAATATGGGCTTTAATAAAAATAAAAATGTACCACAGTAAGTTTAGGGGTTTTATAAGATTTTTTTATGTGATAGGGGCAGACGAGCAGAAGAGCGAGAGACAGCGAGTGGAAGCACAAATGAGCTGCCAACCTTTAAATCCCCCTTTCCCCGGATTGGGCCTCTGGTACCTTTACTCACGCAGCGAAACACAGCACAGTGCTGCTTCACGCCGGTTTTCTGTGAGGCCGTGGTATCACTCCGGTCAAGCCGGCCCATTTATGCCGAAGCGTAGCTCTGCCACGGTCATAAGGAGTTATTTAGTTTTGTTGTGCCTAGAAAACAAAAATCATACTTTAACCCCTATTACAATGAATCGACCACCCGGGAACTTCGCAACCCTTAAATAAAACCCGAATACACAAAACACGCTCTAAAAAGTACGAAACAAGAAAATTATCCCTGCTGAAATTATTATGCCGTATTGCCGTGGTCGTATGCCACATTGATTTTATTTTATAATTATAATAAATCTGTTTTGCTACAGTAGGTGGCATACGACAACGGCAAGTACCGCATTATAATTTCAGCAGCAGAGACAATTTTCTTGTTTCGTACTTTTTAGAGCGTGTTTTTTGTAGTCGGGTTTTAGTTTCTAAAATGTATTTTTATATGACATAGTTTTAGTAATGTAAATAAAATTACATATTTGAAATGTGCTAAAAAAGTTCTTTCATTTGATACCCAACACGATATAGTCAAGCAAAATTTGTTTTTTAGTTCCTTACTCCAAGTCCCATAGAGGGCGCTATAGTCAATTTAACGTAACGTCATGTCACCTATGACCAGAAGACAATCAAGACGCTTCTACCGACACCTGATTTGTTCAAACATGATAACTAGTTTAGAAGTCATGAGGGAACAGATGAACAATTATACATACAAGTCAAAATCATAACCCACCTTTTTGCTTCGTCGTAGTCGGGTAAATATGAGAACCAACTGGATCATGAAAATATGTTCAGAATAATCATCTCAACTAAGAATCTATCCATAACAATCTGGTTCCCTCAAGTTATCTCTCACCCGAGTGAATGGTAGAAACACTAAATCTTCCTACATTGTGCTCTAATACCCTAAAAATGATGACAGATGTAATGTAATAATATCCTCCAACCGATTACGGCTACGGTGGCCGATGGTAACATCATCATCATCATCATCATCAGCCTATCGCAGTCCACTGCTGGACGTAGGCCTCTCCAATTGTTCGCCACTGTGATCTATCCATGGCTTCTCGCATCCAGCTCTTGCAAGCCATCCTGCGCAGATCGTCCCCCCACCTAGCCAGAGGGCGCCCTACATTACGTTTGCCAAGACGCGGTCTCCACTCCAGAACCCGTTTACCCCATCGGTTGTCGGTTCTGCGGCTAATATGGCGATGGTAACGATCAGGATATATTATAGTATAAAGTACCAAGGATATATTATCGTGCTCAACTGTGTGCGCAAACACAAGTGCACTCTCTATTCCCTCGTCTGCTACCAATGACATTAAAAAAGACTAGAATTTCGACGAATTGATAGAGTCATGGTTTGGTCATGACATTGGGCATGTCATGATTACGGAGAAAAAAAATCCAGGAATCGTTTAAAAAAATATTTTAAATGTAAAAAGTACTCCTAGATCAAAGAATATTGCACTACGCGCTTCTACAAAAGACAAAAAAACTTTGCTAAAATGGGATACTTAACTGTGACTAAAAGTGAATTCAAAGAGACAATCCCTTTGACTCCAGCGTGTCTTCTGACCAAAAACAAACAAGTTAGTTCCCAATGCATGTTGAGTCTCGACTCTCGAACCGACTGGCATAAATCAATATGTTTAGGCGATATGCAAATGTCTGCGTTTCTAGCAACTGCCGTCTAAGCACGCCACTCACACGCAGACACTAACTAGTGAGGTACACTATGCTTCTAGTGAAACACACCGTGCCAGTAGTGAAACACACTAGTGTAACACACTTTAGCACTAATGTTTCATAAGTGTGGTCCCCGGCAGAGTAGAATAGGCCACCCTCACTCTTACCGAGGTGTCGAAAAAGGCGACTAAGGTAAAGCTGCTGGCATGATCATCAGCACCCAGAGAAGGAAAACTCTGCTTTTATATAAAAACCCTCGCCAACCCGTCTGCCAAGCGTGGTGAGTATGGCAATTACCCCTCATGTGATTGAGGGAGGCCCGTGCCCCAGCAGCGGGGAGTTAAATGGGTTGACGATGACGATGATGACGATGTTTCATAAGTATCAAGGTGCGTTTTATTTGATTGACAGTGTGTCATAATGTGTGCAACTAGTGGAACGCGTTGTAGCACTAATGAAACACATTGTTACATACTGTGAATCTAGTAAAAAGCTCTATAACACAAGTGAAACATACAGACACTAGTGCAATACACGGTGACACTGGTAAAATGCACTGTAGCACTAGTTTAAATAGTCTCGGAACCAAATTCATGCCAGCCCGTTTTAACATTGCGTGTTGGAACGGGATGACATGAGTTTAAGTTCGCGATTTAGAATTAGGTGGATTGTGACACACTTGAATGGATTTTAATCTATTCACAGTCACGTTTTAACGTACTACAACACTAGTGAAACACAGTGTTACTGGTGAAACACATTGTGGCACTGGTGAAACCCTAGTTGTTATTACCAAGTATATTACTAGTACTTATCAAGGGTTTAATCGAAAGCGAAACTGCCACAGGTTTCCAGTTCGATGTTTTGGTAGTTTGGAATTATTAATACAATTCTGAAAGACCGCATCAGAAATGATGTAATCCGACAGAGAACCAGAGTCACCGACATAGCCCACCGAATTAGCAAACTGAAGTGGCAGTGGGCTGGTCATATTAGCCGTAGAACTGACAGCCGTTGGAGCAGTAAAGTCCTTGAGTGGAGACCGCGACACGGTAAGCGTAGTGTAGGACGCCCTGTGACAAGATGGGATGACGACATTCGAAGGCTGGCTGGTGTAGGCTGGATGAGAGTGGCCGAAAATCGGGAGCAGTGGCGGGCATTAGGGGAGACCTATGTCCAGCAGTGGACGAGTGTGGGTTGCTGATGATGATGATGAATACATTTCTTGTTCTTTTTTTTATTGTAGCCAGTTGTTTTATGTTTAGATGTTGCACGTCGTGAACGTTGACTGAAATACTGTTTTTCATCTACATAGTTATTTTGTATCTTTGTTATTTTATCGTCTTGAGACTCGAGTACGGCTACTCAGGAAGTAAAAGTACTACAATGCGTAAGAAGGATAAAAGATTACACGTGCTCGTTACCGGATCTCATTCAGAAAATGTCTCGCAATTGTTTTCCACCCCACTCTCAGCAGAACAGGAATCGGGACTTACCTGTAACAAAACACAACATAATTAACACAATTTACTTTTGAAATGCGTGCGCTTTTGCGCAATTTTCATACTATTTGCAATAATATTTTATTAAAAGAAAATTTCACAAGGTATTCTATACAGAATATAGAAGAATAAAAAGATTTATTTAGTGCTCAATACAGGTTACAAATTATATACGACTTCGGTAAAACCTTTTCTCGAGTGCACTTTTTTAAAATGTTATTTGCATTGTATAAAGTGTTAAAAATTTTATTTTACACTTTTTAGTGTCTCATTTTTTTGAAGTCAGTTAAAAACACTATTTGCGTCTATACTCGCACCCCACGAGTGCGAGTATAGACGCAAATAGTGTGCGAGCGAGAAGTGAATAGATGCGCCGCCATTTCTGATCCCATTCTTTATCCGCACAGGTAGTACTAACTTTTATTTTGTAACAAATTGTGTAACATATTTTTATTGTGTATTAAATAAAACTGACGAAAACGTGTCCCTGTTGGTTAAATTGTATCTTTTTTCGTCTTACATTAAAATAGCTTGAGATTAAAGAGAAAAATCAGTTCTACTTGTAGTTTTACGGGCCGAGTAAGAGTGGCTTTTAGAGCCAATTCCCTTGTTTTATCGGTCTCAAGCTGCTAGTTAAGGGAGTTGAGTGTTTGTTAGGTAATCTACTCAATGTTGTGTACAGGTGGCGTCAGGTCGAGTTGCCCCCCGCAGTGCAAAAATAGCACTTTTGTCTCAGACATAAGGACGGCCAAAAGTTTATCAATGTCCAACAAGGGTAACTTCACGCTGGATGTACAACGGACGTTTGAAGGTTGCAGGAAAACGTTGAAGAAATTGATTAAACAGGGTCTCTATCCATTCCCAATACATACGGAGATAGAACCAAGGTGGTTGATATTGGTGGTTACGCATAATTAAGCTAAAAAAAGAATGGTCTCAAATAAATGCTAAACAAAATGTAAAATTATTTACGATGATTAGATATCGCATCTACAATCTACGCCGAACAGCTCCTCGGAACACTCCCCGTTCTGAGGAGCGGTTCGGCCTTATTCCAGCTGCAAATTTTCACCATCGTACATCACGCCAGAACTCCAAATTTCACATTCATCACTTGGATGGAATTTATTCCACCACAGTGCGCTTCTCATGCCACTTCCGTTTGGTAATAGGAGATGCCTTATGCCAGTTAGGAGATACCCGCGCTAGAGGAAAGCCCGACATAAACTTCAGTACTCCCCAGAAGGATATGCATAAGACGCCGCCGATTGGCGGCGACGTCGGCCCATTGCATTCCGGGCCGGCAGCAGTACCCAGCGATAAAAAAGGTCACTACCAAATGGGTCATCGAGCCAGACAAAATAACTTCAACCTTTATATTCGTACTATAAAGAGAAGGAGAACCCCAACTAAACATCAGGGGCGCATGGCTGACGGACTAATCCGAGGCATTCCGAGGCTTTTGTCTCGGCGCAGTCGACTCCATTTTCTTTCCAGTTTTCAATTGCCCGCAATTCGGCATAATTACAGTTGAGCTCGGGGTTTTGGGGCAAGTTGTAAGATGCAGAAACTTTGCAAAATATTTATTATGAACATTATCGGACCACATATTTAGTTAAAATAGCGTACGATAAACTGATCACTAGGGATGCAAAAGACCGTGCGAAGCGGGGGCTCAAAGTAGGAAAGCGGTCTCCTGGCTCCGAAGCGGCAGCTTTTTTTTATGTCATAGGTGGCAGACGAACAGACGGATCACCTGATGGTAAGCGATTGCCGCCGCCCATGGACGGACACCCGCGACAACATTGGAGTCACAAATGTGCTGCCAACCTTTAAGCCCCCCTTCCCCCGGATTGGGCTTCCGGTACCCTCACTCACGCAACGAAACACAGCACATTGCTAGAGCCACACTTGCCCGCGATTAAATAATAGGTAGCTACAAAAAAATCAATAGCCGCTCGTCGCTTATATTTTGCACCAGAGATAAAGTTCCTTTTTGAGTTCTGAAGTCAGAAAGGTGATCTTTCAGGTGAATGGAGCCTTTCAGTTTCAAATTTCAATGAGGAGGACTATCAGTATGTAACGGGAAACTTGAGTGGATCGCGGGGTGGGGCGAGGGGATGCCAGCCTGAAGAAATGTAAGAATTTTCAGGAATCGTCAAAGGCTTGTTATAATCTTCAAAGAAGGGCCCTCGTGTTTGTTTTGGTTAAAGAGGGCTTAGATAAAAGATTATGAATTATTGATAAGATTGTTTCGTGTATTTAAGGGTGCTTTTGTAGTTCACTGGCGCCGCGATTTGATTATCTTGATTAAAATAAAGAAATAAAAATTAAAATGCCGGGAAACGGAAATTGTAGAAAGCAGTTGAAAAAATCTCTTACCTACACTTATACTCATTGAAGCTTATTTTTAATAAGAGTATCAAATATTATAAAAATGGACAAATGTTAACAATCAACATCATTTTAGGACCTAGGCCTTCCCCCACGTTCTCCACACAGATCGGTCCTGTGCCTTTCTAGTGATGTTTCGTGCAAAATGTACTGAATTCCGTTTTCTATTAAAACACATTTTTATTTTCCCGTTTTCTTTACGAAAAGTCTATGAATATTTACACTGTCGGCTCTCGGACTAGGCATAGAACGGGCGCGACCCATTTATAACGTCCTCTTGGGGAAAACAGATCGCTCGCCTGCTGATTACCGCCAGATTGAAAAATCTGTGAAGTCTAAACAAAACTCAACTCCCTGAAGTCTAAACAAAATCTCGTCTATTTTGAACTCAAGGTTGGAAGCTTTGATTATATATAATCAAATATTGGAAGTTTATATTATGTTATACTGAAGTTTTTACCGACTTCAAAAAAAAGAGCTTCTCAATTCGACATGTATATTTTTTATGTTTGGTCGCCGATTACTTTGCCATTAATGAACCGATTTAGATGATTATCTTTTATTTGGAAAGTAGATAGTCCCGGATTGGTACCATGATCAGGATATCAGGATCTGATGATGGGATCCTGGAAAAATTGAGGGGAACTTAAAAATTTTATAGCGACGCTTAATGTTTTTGTATCTTTTTTCAACACTCCACCTTCAGACTTCGGTAAAACGTTTTCGCGTACAATATCGAATCCAACATTTGTGCATGGTTATTTAATAAATAATATAAGTGTTTTCCGAGAGGGTGTAATCCCGAAATTCTTTTAAATAGATCCGGTTTAGTGGTTGAAAATTAAAATCGATTGGCGTCGCTAGTGTGCCCTACCTGTCACCTTAATAAATTCTCAGTGTCAGACCGTAGTCTGGAAGTTTTACTTTCAATAATAATATACTGATCGTACATCATCATCAGCCCATTTAAGTCCCCACTGCTGGGGCACGGGCCTCCCTCAATCACATGAGGGGTAATTGCCATACTCACCACGCTTGGCAGACTGGATGGCGAGGGTTTTGATATAAATGCAGAGTTTTCCTTCTCTGGGTGCTGATGATCATGCCAGCAGCTTTACCTTAGTCGCCTTTTACGACACCTCGGTAAGAGTGAGGGTGGCCTATTCTACTCTGCCGGGGACCACACGGCCAAGGTTTCTCCTGGAACAGCATAGATTAAAGAGCTACGCTTTTCCTTCATAAGCATAGATTAAATTTTACTTTGGAAAATCGTCTTATCCCTACGGGAAGACGACTGCAACTGACCTTACAGTTTTAGTGTAATCGCTGGGCTTCGTAACGTAAATTATCGATACAAAGGTGATTTCGAATTAATAATGTCACACTTATGCTTCTCTAGTGGACTGCAAAACCCTACAACCACAGCTTAATAATGTCCTACACCGATTTTTCATATTGCTAGGACCCTGTGTAAATTATTTAGATAGTTAACCAAGCAAAATTCACCAAACGCAAATTGGATGGCGAGGGTATAAGCATGAATCTTAATTTAGCGGATCAAGACCCCAAGTCCATCGTACGTGCCGGGTGAATAATATTCATGTAATTAACATACTTTCTTTGCACAAGACGGAGAATCGTGAGGATTTACAAGATCATCGTCAGCCCATTTAAGTCCCCACTGCTGGGGCACGGGCCTCCCTCAATCACATGAGGGGTAATTTCCATACTCACCACGCTTGGCAGACGGGTTGGCGAGGGTTTTGATATAAATGTAGAGTTTTCCTTCTCTGGGTGCTGATGATCATGCCAGCAGCTTTACCTTAGTCGCCTTTTACGACACCTCGGTAAGAGTGAGGGTGGCCTATTCTACTCTGCCGGGCACCACACGGCCTATTGACAAGATATTTACAAGATATTCACCCTATTTTCATAGAACAGTAAAGTACCTAGGGGAATAAATGCCAATGCCGTTAAATAAAAAAAAATCTACGAAAAAGAAACCACCTTCAAAGACCACGAACTAAAAAGTATAAAATAATATTTTTAACACTTCATACACTTCAAATAACATTTTATAACAGTACACTCGAGAAAAGGTGTTATCGAAGTCGTAATGCCCATCAGCCCAAATGTGAATACGGTTTTGAAGTTACCTTTTAACTCCTAACCGTTGAGGAGCTGACCTTCCAAAAAAAATCTACGAAAAAGAAACCGCCTTCAAAGACTACGAACTATAAAATAATATTTTTAACACTTCAAATACATTTTATAACAGTACACTCGAGAAATAGCCGTGTGGTCCCCGGCAGAGTAGAATAGGCCACCCTCACTCTTACCGAGGCGTCGTAAAAGGCGACTAAGGTAAAGTTGCTGGCACGATCATCAGCACCCAGAGAAGGAAAACTCTGCATTTATTAAAACCCTCGCCAACCCGTCTGCCAAGCGTGGTGAGTATGGCAATTACACCTCGTGTGATTGAGGGAGGCCCGTGCCCCAGCAGTGGGGACTTAAATGGGCTGATGTGAATACGGTATGGAAGTTATCTTTCAACTCCTAACCGTTGAGGAGTTGACCTCACATCATCAGCTGAGCCACAAAAATAATACAATCAGGAGTGAATACTAATGCAGCTTTGATAAAAAATACAAAAACATTTCATGTGACTATAAAATTTGATTTTTCTGGGACTCCTTCATCAGACCCTGATATGATTAAAATGAGACCAACATGGAAGTGTGTTCTTTCAAAAAAAAAAAATTTTTTTTTCAAGCCTTTTAGTGTCTCATTTTTTGAAAAAAAAAGCAAAAAAACATACTTCAAAAAAGGAGGTTCTACCTCCTTTTTTGAAGTCTGTAAAAATAGGCACTACTCGCTACGCAAATACCTCATTCATCAAAATCGGCTGGGTAGTTTAGGCAGAATCTTGGAACATACATACATATTTACAAACTTACATACATAGAATGCTAAAACTAAAACCCTTCCTTTTTGGTCTTGCCGTAGTCGGGTAAAAAATTAGATTTGGATACACGTTCCACTACCTACACTCCTACAGATCTCATTACAGGACCTAAAAAAGGATATAATAAGGCCGTTCAATATTAACATAAAGGAGATCTTTTATATATTTTTGATCCAAATATGAAAGTGCCGGCCAAAATATTTTTTTGCTGTATTCTGTTAGGACTTGTGCCCCTGATCATCCTGATTTTCAAATGTCTAGATTTATCATAACAAAAAAAAAGTTTTTGATAGTTAATTCTGTGAAAATGTTTTTTTTTATGTGATAAGTGGCAGGACGCCCTTGGACGTACATGACACCAGTGGAGTCACAAAAGTACGCTGCCAACCTTTAAAGCCCCCTTTCCCACAGCACAGTGCTGTTTCACGCCGGTTTTCTGTGAGGCCGTGGTGTCACTCCGGTCGAGCCGCCCCGTTTATGCCGAAGCTTGGCTCTCCCACGGTCAAATGGGATACCGCTTTTTACGTAAATATACGTAAAAAGCGGTCACCACATACCTACTCGCAATTAAGGTACTTGACCACAATTGGTACTTGACCACAATTGGAAATTCTAATAAGAACAGACGATAACTAACTTACCGCTTGTTGTTACTTCAGTCGGCTTCTTGCAGCGATTTAGTCTCAATACAACATCAAAATTCACATCTACCAGTTACTTACAGAGATACAAACGCGCGTCTAACTGTATTTCGCATGAATACATCGCGATTGTATCTCTGTAAAAAGTTTCAATGTAAATGGGGCCTTAGTCTTCCAATCAAAGATTTACAACAACTCTTTGCAATACGTATCATCTTTACGAATATTTAAAGGGGAATTTCAAACCAAATGATCAAATAAAACCCGTCCACAGAATAAGAACCTTCTTGACTCAGTAAACAGCTGAATAGTTCTCAGATGTCCGAACGTTCAGTGTCTCTCAGCTCTTATGTGTATTGATTTAAGACTGCAATTCCAATGGCAAGATTCTAACACAGTTCAAAATGTAGCGAGTGGACTGTATTAGGTCGAACATATTTTATTCATGATGGTAGAATCCGAAGCGGTGCGTATACTAGTGCGGTCAGATTTTGAGCGAAAAAAGAATTTAATTTTCTCTTACAAGATCTATAGGTGCGTGTGTGTGAAATATTTAAGAAGGTAGATATTGAACAAGCAAGTTTTTATCTTAGTGATTCTTGTAAGCAGAAGACCTACTTACCACCTTATTAATTGGTCATTATGGACTTTGAAGGAGGACACCAGACGACGTCACAAGGCATTCGAGATGTGGTGTTACCGCCGTAATGCTCCGCATCAGCTGAACACATAGAGGTGACAAACGAAACTGGTACTTCAACGTGTCGCCACGGACCCGTAACTTTATGAATGTCATCAAAAAGCGGAAAATCGAATACCTAGGTCACGTACTTAGGCAGGAGAGGTAAAAGTTGTTTCAACTCATAATGATGGGTAAAATAGAGGGGAGGCCGACGTGTTGGAAGAAGGAAAAAATCGTGGCTACGCAATATAAGGAGTAGACTGGCATCGCATCTGTGGAACGGCTGTTTCGTCTCGCAATGAACAGAGAGGATTTTGGAAAGCTGACGGCCAACCTTCAGAACTGAATAGGCACTCAAAGAAGAAGAAGAATTGGTCATTGGTCCCGTGACTTTTGATCTCACTCATTCAGGCTAGTATGGCCAAACAGATTCTAAATCTTCCGATAGTTTTAACTCCTGTCACATATTGTTCACACTTCTAAATCAAGAACTCGTGTAAGCCAGACAGCGACTATTAAGATGACATAACCTTTAAAAATAGCACAACCTCGAGGTTATTTCTGTTCTAATTTACCTCAACTCTACTTAGGTATAGGATCAGATATTCCCAAATCTGTGGCCATTAAGCCCAGCAGACAAGGATTCCATCTTCATAAATAATGATACATGAGTGCTGAGTCCTGATTGACGTTGAGCTGGGTTCAAGAACCGACTAGTCATGGGGTAATAAATAGTTCCACCAAAATCACGCCTTTTATTAGGTTGCGCGGGATGATATGGGGTGGACGAAAACGCGCGTGTTGATCGGGTGACAAATCCTACAGACGAATCCATACAGAATTGAAACAAATCAAAACCTTCCCAGATCAGACCAGACCCAGACTTAGGTGAGTCTAAACGCCATAGGCTTCACTTTAAAGCAACGGCTACCGGAGATACCCAAGCATGTTGGGCTCGATTTACAAATGGGATTCAATGTGGATAAAATATGAAAAGATAATCTTTGTGACAGCTCGGAATCTACAGACAGCAAATGATTTCATTGGTCCCACGCCCAATCCTTCTCCGATCGTAACGTGACATCTTGGTGTCTCATTGGAATTAGCTAAATGAAAAATTGGAATAGAAAGAAAGTGCACCTACGTTTTTGCATATACTAATACAATATAATTAATCTGCGCACTACATTTTAGTTGGCAGCCGTAGCCTAATTATCCAAGAATATAAATTGACAAGGTTTTTTTCTACCTCGTTCAGAGCATAAACTGACGTTAATGTAGAAAATATTTGTCCTAAAATGAAAATCTAAGTCTAATTACCAACTAAACGATATAGAATCTGTCTTGATTATAGTAATTTTGTGAATAGTTCTCAAACTGCATATTCCTTGCACAAATTGATAGATCCGACTCGTTCCTCAAACTATTCCACCGCGACCAATTAGTGGCATTCAGACTTGATCAAGGGTTGCCAAAATTGCCGAATGAATTCATAATGCGTTTTTCCCACACAACAACATAAGGTAAAAAAATAGGTAGGTATTACAGGCATTAAATTAAAGAAGGTGGACTTTATTTCTTTGAGCTATATGACCGAAACGTATTTATGTATTAAGTTTTCTTTCGCGGTGTTAGCGCAGTGTATTGTGATGGTTCGTCTTCTAAATATGAGATCATATCGTATTGTACACCTGGAGACTGGAACAATCGCAGGGACGTTTGTAGCTTTTTTAGTCTTCTTTTCATGCAACTATGCTGAAGTACGATACAGAGAATAAAGGTTCGTCACCTTAAGGTAAATTTTCGCTTGCACGGTAAGAATCAGTTAAACCAACATACCGTTTTAAAAATATCTGCCAACTTTCTTTAACTTTTCATTCCATGAAAATTTCATTCCATGAAAAGGAATCAATGTTGCTACAAGCAAATCTGAACTTTCTGTAAGTCTCCCCTATCGGTAAAATTTATAGCGAACCTACCTACGCTTTATCATGTTTATGAATGATAACAAAACGCTTGAATCATTAAAATACACTTATTATATCAGGTGCTACAAGGAATATACAAAACACTGGCCAAAGTAAACACAATCACGAATACACTGAACAATAGATTATGCGGCAAAAAGAGGAACTATCTGTGCAACAGGTATTACTCAAATTTACGAAAGGTAATAGTATATCAAAGGAATAAATTTGAAAACTTACGAACCTTTTTGTTCTTTGACTGTACATGTATCTTTTCACTCTCTCTAACTCTGTTATATAAATAGGATTGCGAATTGTTTGCCTGCGTCTTAGGTCAATCATTGTTGACTATAATGTTCTATTTGGACCATTTTCCTTCATATTTTCGCCAACCCTAAGTCGATCGGCGAAGTTCTCGCGATCCAGGTTTGATGTGGCGATTAGTCGTCGCCACATCTGCTGGCTCGTTTGGATTTAATACCTTCGCCGTTTTGATTACGTTTCTTAGTGACATATGCAAATTTAATTAATTTCTCACGATTTCACAACAGTGGGCCGAATAAGTATGTGCGAAAAAAGAAAGAAAGATAGAAACTATTTACTGGCTGTGTGGTCCCCGGCAGAGTAGAATAGGCCAACCTCACTCTTACCGAGGTGTTGTAAAAGGCGACTAAGGTAAAGCTGCTGGCATGATCAGCAGCACCCAGAGAAGGAAAACTCTGCATTTATATCTAAACCCTCGCCAACCCGTCTGCCAAGCGTGGTGAGTATGGCAATTACCCCTCATGTGATTGAGGGAGGCCCGTACCCCAGCAGTGGGGACCTAAATGGGCTGACGATGTATGACAAATAAATCATCTTTATCTTTACATATAAAAAATTAAAACGGTAGGTACAGAGCATAAAAGTTGCATCTAGCAAGGCTCCACCTCAGCATATGCTGCAACTGCCGCAAGCAACAGCTGAAGCGCTGGTTTTCAGGCTGCACCTACGGTGACGCATTTGCATTAGAAGAGGAACTACATGAGCTAGTTCTTCCGGCCACATTCCACTGTCAGGATACTCGGCGAAGACTGGGTTACCATCCCTATGTGATTAAGATGCAACCATCCGCACTAAGTTCTACGCGAACTCTATTTTGACGTGAACAACCAAGAAGCGGAACTCGTTGCCCATCGTTGTAATATTCTGAACTCTATAACCTAAGCTTCATTAAGTCAAGAGTGAATAGATTTTTGACAGGCAAGTATGACCCACTTTAGACTTCATCTTCACTTAACATCAGCTGTGATTAAGGTCAAATGCTTCATTATCATCATCATCAGCCCATTTAAGTCCCCACTGCTGGGGCACGGGCCTCCCTCAAACACATGAGGGGTAATTGCCATACTCACCGCGCTTGGCAGACGGGGTGGCGAGGGTTTTGATATAGATGCAGAGTTTTCCTTCTCTGGGCGCTGATGATCATGCCAGCAGCTTTACCTTAGTCGCCTTTTACGACACCTCGGTAAAAGTGAGGGTGGCCTATTCTACCCTGCCGGGGACCACACGGCCAAATGCTTGCTAGGGTGTAATTCTCTCAATCTAGTGCCCAGGGTACGCTTGGACTATGATCCAGGATTTGGGGAGTCTGGTTATTACAATTAAGCGACTGCCGTCTGACCTCCCCAAACACTTACAGGGGAACCAGACCAATTGAATCATGGTTACACTTTTTCTTCAGAAACTATCCGAAACGTGCAAGCTTCCTCACGATGTTTTCCCTCACCGCCGAGCTAATGGAAGAAATACGCACATAGATTTGAAAAATCCAGATGCTCAGATTCGAGCTACGACCCCGGGTATAGAAGGCGCGTTCTGGACCACTGAGCAACCATCGCTCTTCGGTCAAATGTTTGTCTGTCGTAACATAAAACAGATCATAACTTTTGTCTTTTACCATCAGCACAAAAGAAACACTGATCAAAATGATCAATAGAAAACGATACAATTACAACTGGAGAAAATTAAATGAAAACAAAACGAAACTCGCTAAAAGCCGAAGTTGGAACATGGTGTAAGCTCCGATTGTATTATTTTGGGACTTCCGGGAACTTCCGGATGATATTACTGGAAGTTGAATTTTATTTCAGTTTCATCATAATCTGTCTGAGTTATCGGCTTCATTGTTTGTTTCCGTGAATGAGCGGTGGATTTTTAAATTTCTTTGTGTTTTTGGCATGATAGATATACCTAATGAAGAAACATTGTGTAGACATTTTGGCGATTGAAAAGAGTTACTGGCGAGTTGTTGCTGGATCTTCTCACCGGAATCAACTTACGGACTCCGGTGGTAGTTATTTTTAGTAGATAGATAAATAGATACTCTTTATTGCACTACTATACAGAGATACAATCTATATTTTATGCCACCTGAAAATCGGAGGATGGTCGCACAAGACAGAGTGCAATGGAAAAGACACAGTGTTAAGAGACATAGGTACTATAGAAATAATAAAATAAATACATGTCGAATTGAGTACCTCTTTTTTTTTGAAGTCGGTTAATAAATAATAAGGTGAACGCAACCCCGCACACGCCAATTGATTTAAATTTTTAGCTACCAAACCGGATCTATTTTTAACAATTGCGGATCGACGGAGACTGAGCAAAGATGTATGTATATCTACTATTTATTTAATAAATGCAGAAATGTTTGGTCAGTTTTTGTATTGAAAACTTCGATTTAAGCCAAAAGTGGCCTCTATTGGAGTCAACCAAAGTTTCGTACACTAAAACAGACCAAAAAGTTGCACGATTTAAGAGCGATTTACACTACAATAAATAAAGTAGCGAGTTAAGTTTTTTCATCAGCGAGTTAACTCATTTTTGTCGTTCACACGGCAAAAATGACTTAACTCGCTGATAAAGCAACTTAACTCGTTACTGTACTTATTGAAGTGTAAATCGCTCTTCAGTGCACGATCATTAAATAAATAGTACATAGGGTTACCGAGTCTGCGAAGGTCCGCAATTGTTAAAAATATATTCGGGTATAGTAGTAAAAATTTTAAATAAAACGAATTCGCTAATGTGGGGTACTCTTTGCCTTCATCATTATCATCATCATCATCATCATCAGCCCATTTAAGTTCCCACTGCTAGGGCACGGGCCTCCCTCAATCACATGAGGGGTAATTGCCATACACACCACCACTCTTCGCCTTAAAGGTCATAAAACCAGATAAGAAGCTAAATTCACGAATATAATTTACCACTGCTCCATAGTTTAAACAAAACTCCAAAAATACAAGATAATAATTTCCCATCTAGACTATTATCCTCTTAAAATTAATCTCTGACAAAATTTAATCTTCACCAAGAATGAATTTTGAAGCATGAAACTTTTAAAGTAATTAAAATCTCATTTTCGACTCTACACTTAAATATATTCGGTTCATTTTGTATTGACAAGGATTTTGAGATCAAATTTGGTACACAAAAGCTCTCTGAGGATGTAAGTGATAAATATAAAAGGAAGGGTGGGGCAGACTGAAATACTTAATTACAAGGTTTATTATCTTTACCCCCCTCACCCCACCTCTTACACCTTCAAAGAAGAACTTTACAAAACTAGTGGCATTAAGTTAGTGCACGATTCGATTTTCATCCATCCAGGGTATATAAAATAAAATAAAGAAAAGTAATGAAAATGGATGAATTATTTAGGACATAGTTCATAGTATTCCGAAAATTCGGGAAAACCTGCTGATTTCGGGAAAAATACAAAAAAAAACATTCATCACACAATTACATGGTGCAAATCAGAAAACAATTTAATAACTATAATTAATTAAGACGGGATTTAACACGAAATATATTAAGTAATACAACATTATGTACTCACATATTTTGCTCTACATTTCGGCTGCAGTGCGATTTACACTTCATTAAGTACAGTAGCGAGTTAAGTCATTTTTGCCGTTCACATGGCAATTCATACATTTTTTTAGAAAACCGCTCAAGCATCGCGGTCAAATCGTGGTCGAACAAACGACCCAATTTAGCTAAAAATGCCAGATCTTGACATACCTTAAACCTTATTGGTGATTAATTTATAATTAGTTTTTATAGCGGTCTTCGCAGATGAAAATTAATCGACATGCTGAAATATAAATCAAATAATTATGCGCAAAATTCGGGGCATTTCCGAACATTTTTTTTATGATATAGGTAGCAGAAAGCCAACGGATCACCTGATAGTAAGCGATTACAATCGCCCATGGACACCTGCAACACCAGTGGTGTCACAAGTGCGCTGCTTACCTTTTAACCCCCCTTCCCTTGGATTGGGCCTTCGGTATCCTCACTCACGCAGCGAAACACAGCACAGTGCTGCTTCACGCCGGTTTTCTGTGAGGCCGTGGTATCACTCCGGTCGAGCCGGCCCATTCATGCCGATGCGTGGCTTTCCCACGGTCGATGTATGGTACGACAAGGCATCTATTTCAGCATTTAGGAAAGAACAAAGGACATTTAGACACATGTACACTCTCTTATTCCCTTGTCCTCTATTTGCGATGAGACCTGAATGTGTCATACGACCAGAGAGAAATCGGAGGTAAACGGGCAGATAAATTGAGCGGAAGACCAGACAAGACATTTCAAGTCCGCCAACTTCAAGACTACCGACTCACACTAAGATTTTTTTAACAGAAAACGTTTACTCAATGCAATATTTTAGCTTACACAGCTCCTCACAAGTTGTCCATACTAATCGACAATTTCATGGATAAGGGCCTAATTACACATGAAATGTCATACATTGACATAATTACATACTAATTACCTGTATTGCAAATATAATAGATAAAATATTACATATTATAAGTGTTTGGGAGGCTAATAAACACAAGAGTCCATCACACAAAGGTTTGTCCAAAGTGGGAATCGAATGCATGATATTTGGCATATGAAGCAGGGTCACTATATTCCAAATGCGCCATCGGGCCAGTCAAAATTAGAAGGGTTATAGGAAACCTTATGCTGATATCGGTTTCCGCTGTTTCTATGTACCTATCACAGATAATTGTACGCACCTTCCACTCTGTGCTTATTTACTCCTTTGCTACATCTTCCGTTCGGGACTAGATAATGGATAGAGGTGGGGACAGCGGTTCATAAATCTCAATGAGTGTAGTGATTTAAGCGTTACATCTTGCTCTAGGTGGGTGGCAAATCGAATGTGACTGGTAAAATCGCGTTTTATCTATCTCCATCCTAGAACAGGCCATTCACTGATAAGGGTGTTGAGGACGATGGAAAATTTGTGTGTGAGAGCATGAATAGGCCAGCTCCGGAGTGATACCACGGCCTCACAGAAAGCCGGCGTGAAGCAGCATAATTGAGAGTAGCGGAGGCCCAATCCGGGGAGAGAGGGTTTAAACGTTGGCAGCGGATTTGTGACTGTTGTTGCGAGTGTCCATGGGCGATAGGCAATCGCTTACCATCAGGCGATTCGTCTGCTCGTCTGCCACCTGTTACATAAAAAAACAGAACTAATGCTTCTTATTTTTCTTCTACTATTCATATTCATATTAATTTATTGCATAATCACATTACATTATTATATTAGGTCTTAAATGTAATATTGCGGTATACATGTGACGCCCTGCAAGGACATAGCAATTTCAATAGGTGGACTAGATGACATTTTAAATACATTAATTAATACAAAATAATGAATAACAAATACTATTGCTATACTTACTTATTAATATTGAATACCCAGGAAAGGACTACAATGAAACCCTACCACAAAAACTAAACTAACACTCATACCAACTAAATTCCAACCACAAAGACGAAAGATAGAAATTGCATCTCTACAAAGATATCTTGGAAAAGATGGGAGATATTTGTGGAAAAAGGAAGGCATCTGGGGAAAATGGTACGACGCCGAATATTAAAATCTATCTGTGTCTTATGCCCAACTGAGCTTCAACTAAAGCTAGGAAATGGATTTCTAGGCTGGCCAGTGAGTTATCGTATTCGTGTAAGCGGTTGAACTGGAAGATAGACATGCCAATTCGATGTTACCTTTGATTCCAAAGATGGTACAATCTGGAGTTACATGTTTTAGCTCACATTGGCATATGATAAATTTTCCCACAGAGATAATATTTTATTTAATATTATTAAGGACAACTTACTGTTAACATGTTATGTTTGTATCTAAATGAAATCTAAGTAGTCATGCTCACTCAAATGTCTCTGAGGTGGTGGCGTTTTGTGGCGGGTCATTACATTCCCTCTAATATGGTTGAGTGAAATAATGGCTGACACATACGTCATACTTGTGAACAGGTGCCACCTTTGGGGACTGGTCCGCTTCGGTTTACCTCATATTTAGCTTTTAATTTGCTTCATTCTATTTTGTGTTGCATTAGACTGTATGACTTGGTATGAGGATAATAAACCATTGTAAAAAAGTTGGCGATTAAAAAGAGTAACTGGCGAGTTTCTTGCTGGATCTTCTCGACCAGAAACCACTTTCCGAGCCGGTGGTAGAATCGCATTATGTTTATTTACTTTTTTTAGTATATTTAATGTATCAACATAATATGTATTAACATGTAAATTATTACATAAGTACTTATAAATAGTTTTAAATCATTCAAATGTATGACGATTTGTTAGTGTTGTGTACAAGCCTATGCAAATAAAGACTTATTTGATTTTGATTTTGATTTAAAGAATATAATCAAAAGCTAATTACAAGTTGGGCGCCAGTATGGCGCACCATTAAAACGAAGTATGTGAAAGGAAAACATAAATTTTATAAATAGGTTTTGTGCTTGATATAAATAAATCAAGAAGTTACAAAAACGAGCCTACTTAGCACATCTCCATTAATCGGATTTAGGAAAAAGAGTAAGAATGATCTTTATTGCAACAACACACACACACACACGTATAAATACATTATTACGTGCAAGGTGCGTACAGCCACACATCGAGGTATGCGGTAACAGTAAGATTCTCTTCATTCGATTCTCACCTTAATGTCAAACACTTTCTACTCAATATCAATTGAAGAATTTTGACGGACTATAGTAGCCTGATGTGTGGCTGTCTGTACACAACTGTCAAATTTACCACCACCTGTTCGAGGCTGCAAAACTGTAGCCTCTTTTAAATGTGCAGAAAACTTAAAAAAGCGGCAAGTTATTATATTTTATATTTTAAAATAATTTTGAAGTGCAAACATGTGTAGTATAATTACTTAAAATTCATTCTACGATAGTAATATTAAATTTCTCTTGGGCTTCATCTTTATATAATTGTAACTGTTTTGAGTGTATTGTATTTGTATGTGTAGGAGGTACATTTTATTTCAATAATTTTATGCATAGTGCCTCTGTCATCCCACCGTAGGTGCCCCTGAAAACCAGCGCCTCGGCATTATTATGTCTTGGCATTATGCTGAGGGTCACCTTTTCGGCACAAAAGTTTCTTTTAGTTCTAAGATAAATGTAACTAGTTTTAAGTTGTTGCTGAATAAATATTTTCTATTGTATTCTATTCTATTCTAAATTGTATTGGTTGTTTTCTTTTTTTTCCCTTTTTTTGCTGCCCCTTGGCTGTTGTATTTATATAAGTTTGTCAATGTATTTAAAATCTGTTATTGGCTGTAAGTAGTATATAAATTTTAAATAGTATAATTTAAGAGCTGTAGATTTTGAAAAACAATAAATAAATAAAACTGTGGATATAAATAGATGGTATTTTTATATGCTATATAGGCGTGCAATTTTTGACGAATTCTTAACGTGGACACGCCAACGGCGCTTACGAATGGATGAAAATTTCGATAACAGTTGCTTATACTAAATATAATGTTTAATTTACTTAAATGCTTATTTGACTGCCTCGGTGTTGTAGTGGTTAGTTGGTCGCACTATAAATCTGCGCAAGAGGTCCCGGGTTCGATCCCCGGGTCGGGCCAAAAATTTGTACCTAAGTTTTCGGTAAGAAATCCTTAGTCTCAGCCCGGAGTGTGGCAGTTGGCAGTCTTGTACCCCCGTGCCTCGGAAAGCACGTTAAGCCGTTGGTCTAGCACCCAATCCCCTCTCCAGTCGGGTCACGCTGGTGTCCCACCGGAAAAAGAGGGTAAGGGATTAGAAAGTACACTTGTGTTTTCCCACACACTTGAACACTAAAAACTAAAACCCAACTACGACAAAAAACGTCGCTGAAAAAGTATAAAACAAGCCTTCGTTGTCAATTTATGCAATATTCACTATGTAGAGATAAAATTTCATGTTTGGAAATCCGCAGTCACACGTTGTCAAAGGGTAGTATATTTAACGTGTGACTACGCCTTTCCAAACATGAAATTTTATCTCTACATAGTGAATATTGCATAAATTGACAACGAAGGCTTGTTTTATACTTTTTCAGCGACGTTTTTTTGTCGTAGTTGGGTTTTAGTTTTTTTACTTTTATTTTATTTGTACTATTTTGGTGTCCAAGTGCTAGTAATATATATATATATATTCAAAATGGACAAGTCAAGCGCTTTCAAATGATACCAAACACGGCATATTTATCATAACTTTATTTTTTTACTCTGTATGTTTTGTCCGCTAGAGGGCGCCACATTAGATTTTGTGAAACTTCATATAGCCTATAACCAGCGGACGATCAAGACGCTTATAATGATATGTCATTTGTCGAATTCTGATAAGTAGTTAAGAAGTTACGTGGAAACAGATGAACATACATACATACATACATACATACATACATACATACATACATACATACATACATACATACATAGCCTGTCAAAATCATAACCCTCCTTTTGCTTTGCCGTAGTCGGGTAAAAATATATCCTGCGTACGTGGCTGATCGTTGAGATTGGCTTGAAACGCAAACGGTTAGAGGATATTATTATACTTGTTATGTTTTTTAATTTCTGATAAGATAAATTGTATTTTACTCGTATAGAATATTTTCGAAAACTCGCAATTTGAGGGCGTATCCATGCTAATGTAATGTTTGAGGTCTTTGACCCTAATTTGCTCTACCTATTCCGACCCCTGCACATGTCCCTCATGTTTGATCTGTATTTAGTGCGTATTGTCTATTTTTGTATGTTTTTTGTATCGACAAATATATTTAATTACATTGTATAATATACATAGTTAGAATTTATATTTTTCATGTATGACGATTTGTAAGAGCTGTATATAAGCCTATGGAAATAAAGTAGTTTTGAATTTTGAATAAATAAATTGACATTGTGTATGAAAAACTGTATCAGTAATTAGAGCTTAAAATATCATTATTACTTTTTTTTTCGATAACTTAATTGTTAGGCTAGAACCCAGCAAACTTGAGAGTCACAATTCATTTTCATCCGGAACTTAATTCTAACACTTAAGTGCACCAAGTAAAAAGTAGCCAAGTACTAAACAAACAATTGGCTTAATCAACACGTTTTTACTTACTCTGCACATATGCGGATGCGCACGCGCACAATGACGGGAAGCAAATGCTTACATAATGTCGTCGAAGATTGGTGAAGTTAGCATGTTCGATTTTAACTAACTAGGTTGGCGTAGCGACCCATGATGAGGCTTGGCCTAATATGGATCCGCGCACAATCAAAATGTGTGTCCACGCTGCGAGCTAGTGGTAGAAATAAGGACAAAGATTTGAAGAATCCTTAGGTGCGTTGTCGGTTTTCAACCTACAAACTCCCATATGAAAGGCGCGTATTCTTATCCACTGCGCCACTATAGCCCATTGAAAGGGTTCTTAGGTGGATAGGTGGCAGACGAGCTGACGAATCGGCGGATGGTAAGGATTTTCCGGTATTGATATAAATAAACATTTCACAACATCACATACATTGATTTGACTCCGAGATAGGTAGCTCGAGCACCTGTGTTACGGATATCAGAATCAACAGCGGGATTACAAATATATTACTTTTCTTTTGTAAATACATACTTATAATACATAGGAAACACCCAGATCAATACAAACAGACATGTTCATGCAGACAAATATTTGTACTGTGCGGGGATTAAACCCGCAACCCTTGGATCACAGGCAGCGTTCACTACCACTGTTCCAAATGGGTCGTATTTAAGTTACTCTATGGATTTCCGCCGCCTATAGACATCCAGTGGAGTCACAGGTGCGCTGCCAACCTATGAACTCCACTTTCCCCCGGATTGGGCTTCCGGTACCCTCACTTACGCAACAAAACACAGCACAGTGCTGCTTCACGCTGGTTTTCTGTTAGGCCGTGGTATCACTCCGGTCCCATCCATGCCGAAGCGTGGATTTCCCACGGTCGAGTCACCTATCAGTTTTGCTAACCCGGCATGGGAGTTAGTTCCGGACAGCTATACATCAATGAATAGCAATGACTCAGCCGTGTGGTCCCCCGCTGAGTAGAATAGGCCACCCTCACTCTTACCGAGGTGTCGTAAAAGGCGACTAAGGTATGATCATCAGCACCCAGAGAAGGAAAACTCTGCATTTATATCAAAACCCTCGCCAACCCGTTTGCCAAGCGTGGTGAGTATGACAATTACCCCTCATGTGATTGAGGGAGGCCCGTACCCCAGCAGTGGGGACTTAAATAGGCTGATGATGATGTATTAATTTTAAATGTATTTTTGACCGCGAGATTGACCTATTGATTAAGTCCGCTTTAATTTTATACTATTTTGCAATAATTTTGACATAACACACTATTGGTATTTGTATTTATGAGCATGACTTGTTGGCGTCTTTGCTTGACTGTTAAGCCTGTAAGAAAATTGTATCATCATCATCATCATCATCAGCCGCATCAGCAGACGGGTTGGCGAGGGTTTTGATGTAAATGCAGAGTTTTCCTTCTCTGGGTGCTGATGATCATGCCAGCAGCTTTACCTTAGTCGCCTTTTACGACACCTCGGTAAGAGTGAGGTAAGAGTGAGAAAATTGTATATAAATAAATAAATAAAGGTTGTCTAGAAGAGATCGCTTATATTGATAAGGCCGCCTTCGTTGTACACATCCTGTACTGTTTTAGTTTTCATACTTTATTTTGAGTGCAATAAAAGTATATTAATTCATTCATTGGCTAATACCACCCTGTTCAAATTACGCGTATAATTTTATAATGGCGAAAACGAAGCTCAGGCGCGACTGTACTTTCAAGAACACAAGTTACGGCACCACTTGAACAAATAAATTCAACGGCCATTGTTTTCTACAATAAACAATAATAGCTGTGGTTCTGGACAACTGACTGTATGAACGTTGATGATTTATTAACGAAAAAATTGAATATTAACGAAATTTATTAACGAAAAAATTGAAAATTGGTTAAAGTATAAAATATCCGTTTTGTGTGGAGATTTTGTTGATATAATTAATCAAGACGTTCCCCTCTTGATAACACGATATTTATTTTGAGGTACAACCCGTGGCGTCGCGTGTCCCTTGTCGGGGCCCCGTATAAAAAAAATGTTTGGAGGCCCTTTTAGGTGGGTAAAGAATTTTCACAAAAGAAAAAAAAATA
Organism: Marasmia exigua; assembly: GCA_019059595.1. Classification (NCBI taxonomy): domain Eukaryota; kingdom Metazoa; phylum Arthropoda; class Insecta; order Lepidoptera; family Crambidae; genus Marasmia; species Marasmia exigua. The sequence continues at coordinate 4,224,557 of CM032474.1, read as the reverse complement.
TTGTGAAAAGAAATATTTATTTATCATAACCTAATTTAACCATTTCACAAATAAAAATGCTTGAACTTTTGAACGCACACTTAAGGCGGGAAAAAAAGTAAATTGCATTATAGAATTTTGTCATTTGTGAGATAAAGTAAATTAGAAAGTTTTTTTTTCTTACACACTTTGGGGGCCCCCGTGGCCTGGGGGCCCCGTATAATTGATACGGCGCGGTAGCTACGCCCCTGGGTACAACATTGTGTACTAAGATATTTTACTCCACGTTTCGGCTACGTTACAGCAGCCGTGTGGTCACGAGCGGACTCAATCACCAATTACTAATTCCCGTCTTGATTAATTATAGTTATAATGCAACGCGAAAATTTAAAAGACGATTTTCTAGATGTTGTTTTTTCCATATATTTTTTTTAATTTGCAAAGTAACTGTTAATGCTATTATTAACTGCTCCATTATTAATTGTGCTTTAACGGACAATGTTTAGGAACGTGTAGGATAGCTTTTCAGAAAAAAAATATTTCTTGTTAAAAAAGTTGTGATTGATGGAAATGTCAATTCTGCCAAGTAAAAAAAAGAGTAATTTCAAGATATTTTTTGCATCAAGAATACAATATCTCATCTCTATTTATTATAAACATTGAACCTTGACCTAAAAGTAGTCTTAAATTAATATAATAATTTAATATGGTGACTTTTTGCTTAATTAAGAATCTTTTTGTGTCTAGAAAATAAACGTCAATTTCACACTTTAACCCCTATTATAATAACCGCATTTAATCATACAAAGCTGTCAATTTTTTTTTATTTTATTTTTTTATTTTTTATCATTCAATTAGTACGGTTAGCCACACATAATTTTTTATGTAATAGGTGGCAGACGAGCAGACGGTTCACCTGATGGTAAGCGATTTAATTGTTGTAGTCGATTCTCACCTCAATGTCAAACATGTTTGGTTCAACATCAATTGAAGAATTTTGACAGATAGCGGTATCCTGATGCGTGGCAGTCTGTACCAAACAGTTGTATTAAGGTGTATATTCCATTACAGTAGTAAGTGGATGATCTGCCAATAAATATATGTATGAGTAATCTATTAACTTAACCAAAACTTGTTTCGGGTCGCAGAGCTATCAGAAAGCTTAGCGACCCGAATCGAGTCTTGGCCTCTGAAACAAGAGGCCACTTCTATCGATCCTTAATCTCTGCCTCTGGCCAGTCATTGACCTGAAGCTCTCGCAGATGGGATCCCTAATCCATTAATTTTATAATTTAATTGATTGGGTTCAGCAGACGGCTTTACTGATGACCCATGGACACGTGCTATATTCTACACATAAGTGCGCTGCCGGCGGCTTTTCTTGAAGTTCCTTCTTAAGTTCACATAGTAGTCATCTTAGTTTGTGGTCACATTGGTCGGAAATATCTAGGGCGATAGTTCGGACAAAGTTATGTTACAGGCATGACTGCGAGGACTTGTGTTTGCGCACACACTTGAGCACTATATATCCTGCATACGTGGCTGATTGTTACAATCGGCCGCCGTAGCCGTAATCGGTTGGAGGATATGTTACAGGCAGAAAGCTTCTTGAGAAACGTACAACTATATGAGCTGCCAGCCATCTGAATGGCATGGAATCAATTTTTTTAAAAGGCAACATTGCAAACTGAACAATCCTTATCAGCAGTAACAATTTCCTTTTGTTTTTCCTTCTTCTAATAAATTACAAGCAGTTTTACTAAATTGATCAAGAAATATTATTAATAATTCAACGATACTGGCTGATCAATTTTGTGTAAATTTTCCTTGTTAATTAAAATAAAATGCCGGCAGCAATATTGGCTTTGGCAACAAGTAGGGGAGACGGGGGCGATAGCAACCGAGATGAGATTGTTTCTGAGAAAAAATGGTCGTTACTAGTCAGCCGGCTACTGTTTATCTAAAATCCTATTGAGTTGGCTGATTTTGAGCCTACTTATTTATTTGAAAGAAATGGGATGAGCCTTGCGACTCATAGCCTCTGCGAGATAACATATAGTGGCAGCCCCAGAACCTATTACATATTACAGCACCTTATGCAGCTCCAGCTCCAGGATAAACCCGAGAATGGAGCTGTTTGGAGAGTTTTTGACGTTGTCTGCCGAGATCATGTGTGCTCCCAGGTGCAGCGCCATGCAGACGCAGAGAATTTTGAGCCTGGTACAAAGTTTCAAACTATAACTTAGGTATCTGGTGTCAATACGTAATAGAGGCCGTGTGGTGCCCGGCAGAGTAGAATAGGCTACCCTCGCTCTTACCGAGGTGTCGTAAAAGGCGACTAAGGTAAAGCTGCTGGCATTATCATCAGCACCCAGAGAAGGAAAACTCTGCATTTATACCAAAACCCTTTGCCAACCCGTCTGCCAAGCGTGGTGGGTATGGCAATTACCCCTCATGTGATTGAGGGAGGCCCGTGCCCCAGCAGTGGGGACTTAAATGGGCTGACGAAGAATAATGAATCACCACAACTTTAAACAATTCAATGTTACACCCAAAATATTATACAAGTAAAATTTGGATTATTAAAAAAATGCAATAGACTAGGGTCTAAGTCTAAACTAGGCGGCATGCATGCCGTATTTCAGTGCCCCATATGCGTTATTAAATAATGGGACTGATGATTTCCGGTGAGCAAGATCGAAAGCGACTTTCTCTTTCCCCATATAAAAAGAAATGTAGGGATGAAATGAGAAGGACCTGCTTGGTATACAAAGTACTGCAGTAGATCAACAACCGGTCTAAAATAGCTTAAACAGGCCCAAATGGCGTCTTGTCTCTTTAAAGGTTAAGTGACCTGCCCAGGTCACTAAACCAGAGGAGTAGGTAAGTATAATATAAGTAGCTGTTTCTTGCAAAAAGTTATTAGTGCGCTTGAAAGTATGTAGGTAGGTGATAACAATATTGCTTTATTTATCACACAATAAAAACATATCAGGTTGTTTACAATTAAGGGGTGTGATAAGGAGCCATTATATAGAGCGACTCTATATTTAAAGCCTCCAGGTTCTGTAGATTAATTAGAAAAAAAGTATCCATCACAGAAATCTAGTCATCTGTGATGAGATTAGGCTTAATCTCCACACTTGCCTAATGCGGATTGGGGATCAGTGACCACAAACCCGAGCTATGTTCGAAAAATTAGAAACATACGACCAGGAAATCGAACCCAGAACCCCGAGATCACGGCCCGGTACATAAACTAATACACTAACAGGTAACAATAATTAATTTGGCTGTATACTTAGGTGTGTCTTGCCTCAGTCTCCTCATATACGCCAATACCTACAAAAGCAAATTGTGACCAGTGTACAATCAGTACTCGCATTACCCGACCATGTAATAAAACATTACAATAAAAATAATTTCGCAAGTCTGCAGTCTTTGCGATTGTAGCATTGTATAGCACGCGTTATGCTTGCCATTACGTAGGTGTATGTAATAATTTAGTCGAAAAAAAATATTGGAGTGAATAAGGTTGTTAAAATGCGGAGTTTTTTAATTATTTTATTAATCATAGTATTTGCTTTAGAAGTTTGTTTGGCTAAGGAGTTTTATGATAAGCTAGGTGAGTAATAAATAAATAAATGGATCAGAATATTTGCACAGATTAGCTAGTACCAAACTAAATATTCCTTGCAAATATTGTAAAACAGACGATAGCTTGAGGTTTATCCCAGAATGCCCAAAAGTATTGCATATCGACTGAAGACCTGCCTTTCAATTTTGAATAACAACTTTTATAAAGGAGATAGCATGAATTACCATCAAAGGTCATGATGGATGTCAAATTTTAAGATAGGACATATTGATAACTTCGTTGTTCCTGGTTCCCAATGTACAAGGGAATACCCTAGTTTGAGACCAGGACAAGTATGTGTTAAATAAATAAATAAATATTTCACAACATCACATACATTGAACTGACTCCGAGATAGGTAGCTCAAGCACCTGTGTTACGGATAACAGAATCAACAGTGGGATTACAAATATATACATATAATACTTTTCTTTTGTAAATACATACTTATAATACATAGATAACGCCCAGACAGATGTGATGTTTTCTCAATTGATATGTATATAGTTCAAATCGATTTGTACAAACCAAATATCGGATTACTACAATCTATCAAGTTTGGTATTTATTATACTTGACATTAAGTTCAGATTAGAAGCATAGACATGCAGTTAAAGTAAGATGTATTGTTTCCACCTGAAAGATTTGATTATTTATACCTTGTCAAGAATCAAGACACATATTTTTGCTAATGTCAAGCGGTTAAGGTGACGGGTACGGCACATTAGCGATGCCAATCGATTTTAATTTTTAGCTACTAAATCGGATCTATTTTAAACAATTTCGGGATTACAACCTCTCGGAAAACACTTACACTATTTATTAATGAACCATGCACAAATGTTGAATCCGTTTGAAAAAAAAAATTGATTACCGTCAAAAGCGGCCACGTGAATCAATTTTTCGCATACAAAAACGGACCCAGGATTTGTGCATATTTAATAAATAGTATAAGTGCTTGCCGAGAAGTTGTAACCCCGATATTGTTTAAAATAGATCCGGTTTAGTAGCTAAAAATTTAAATCGATTGGCGTCGCTAGTGTACCCTACCCGTCACCTTTAGGAAACAAATAACTATCACTGTATAATAAAAGCTTGCTTGTTTGTACAACCTGTGCGTGCGAAGTCAGTCGTGGGGTGCGAGTATAGACGCAAATAGTGAACGAGCGAGAAGTGAATAGATGCGCCGCCATTTCTGATCCCATTCTTTATCCGCACAAGTTGTATAACTACTATGTTTGATTGGTATTTTCGTGTCGATGATGTATCAGATATATTCGGCGCAATGCTACCCACACACGCACACACTAGGACACTGCGCACACACCTCACCAAGCGAGCTAGCTGCTCGGGCATGCAGGAAAGACCGGAAGATAAATTACTTAAAGAGAGGAGGACATTTGACCAGCACAACTTTGGAATGATGACCGGTGATTTGACACAAAATAGATGGACACAGACCACAGTCTGCTTACAGCGCGTGCTAAACAGGCCTAGCGCGTGGCTCATCGAACTCTTCGAGATCAAGATCAGCTAGCTCGGACTAAGTGTCCGTGTCTATATATTTTGTGGATTTGAGCTGTATGTCTTTAACTTTTTGGTTCAAACAGTAGGCTCGATTAACCAACCTAATTACTGTAGTTAGTCATTTATAAGTCCTAAGTCAGGTACGGTCAGCAAACGTAGAGGTGTTCCAGTTAGCCGGCCAAATCGCTTGCACTAAGCTATGCTTGAGCGGAGGGATTAGCTTCGCCCATCCCGCTGTGTCTGCAAGCGATGATTGCTTAGCACTGGTACACCGGAAAATTCGTTGAAAGTACCGTTTACAAGCATACCAACATATAAAAGTGCAACAAAATCATATGATTTTGTGTCTTTGGAGTAAACAATTAGGTGTTTTATTTGAGTGAATCTTTAAGTTATTATTAATAATTAACTTACAGAACAAGGTAACCAATTTTAGTTAATGTATCTATCATAGTGGCTTCACTAACATTGTGTTACTATAAGAGCAAATGAAAAAATATATTCGGACTATCTAAAATACAATGTACTTATATGTAATTCATATCTAAAATAAACTATACTCTGATTTTTAATTCTAAAAATTTTTCGTCTGTCAATTTTTTTTCATACGTTAATTCTCTAGCCAAAGTTAATTTGCCAATGTGAAGTAACTTATTGAGAATAAGTAGGTAGTCAAAAGTCGAAGTCAGTCAAAGTCACTCAATCAAACGCCGGTGTTTTTACGTTTTATCAACCTACGGATTCAGCGGATATCACTCAAAAAGCAATCGACTACTACTTAAGACTCTATTAGGTCCAAGCAAGTTGTCACGAGACAACTCACTCTACACACAATAGCAGTGTTAAAAACGATACAATCCAACGATTCTTATTATTAGGATCACTTTTCGGAACTTCACTGCACAATTTTATTTAAAACCTTTAAATTGCATCAGACCACGCGGGCTGTTTTAGCCCTACCCGCCGAATCCCCTATCAAAAATAGCAAAAATGTATGGGGATGACACATTGACATCTGTCAGTTTATCAAATCAAAATATAATTAAAAATCCGAGTTTAACTCTACTTACAATATTAAAAAGAAATAAAATAATACAACTTTTTTGTTATTTATTTATTAAGTAAAAGGAGCAACCATTAGAACTTAATTAAGTTATTCATACGCTTATTGCTGTTAAATTAACTTAATCTGCAATCTATTCAATTTTTACACCAGAAGGTTAAATAATTTTGTTATATTTATATAAATAATACATAAGTATGTTTACGTTTTTACTAAAATATTTAAGAGTTTTTAATTTTACTTTAGACTTTTTAGTCAAGTTCAAGATAAAGGTGTCTTTTTGTAATTGAAATGTTCCAGAACTATTTTATGGCGATGAAGGTAAATAATTCTAGATTTACAGTTTTTACTCTATTCCACTTCTAATATTCTGATTATTTTTCCTCAAAATTTAATTTCACCTTTCAATCACATTGTTTGTTCTCTAACTTAAGGAATGTCTGAAAGATTTATAAAATCCCCTTGTAACTGATGTTACTTGATGATTGATAATGTCAAGTGATGATGTTGGTGGGACGCGAAGAAATCAACGACAATGATGAAATTGGATGGGTTTTATTGAAAACTATTGACAAATGTACCGGGCCGAAATTAGTTTGGCCAATGTCGAGAAAACCGGCAGCTAGGTAGCCTACATAGAACACCTGAATCGTCTAGAGCCTCCTAGGTATGGAGAAGGTGAATCAGATTGAGTAGACCGCGCTGGAGCTAGTATAACTCGAATTGAATCGAACGAAAATTTAGTAAGATATAATTTAAAAAGTTAAATTTTGACAGAACGCAGCTATTTACACTTTGAATTAAATTAAAATTCTATAAAAAGTGTAGGTATCATAGAGGCGAACCTTTGGCATGAATGAGCCGGCTCAACCAAAGTAAATTTTATTTAAATTATTTTGAGATTTGAATTTATATTCCTTGGGAAATATTACTGTTTTCATCAGTGTAATGTTCAGAATAAGTGAGTAAAAAGCACAGTATATATCGCACCCCCCTGTGGAAAAAAAGCATATAAGTGATCTTACTAAGAACCATCGATTTTATCATATTTGAAAAGTATGTTTAAAGATACATATGTTAATATATTTAAAGATACATTGTTGAATTGCTTCCATTAATACGCCAAATTAAGGAAGAAAAATATGAAAAAAATTCAACATTATGTATCATTAAACATACTTTAAAAATATGATAAAATCGATGGTTCGAAGTTAGATCACATACTTATGCCTATTTACCGCTGGGGTTGCGATATGTTGAGAACTTTATATTGTCGTTTATTTTATATCGTTTATTTTGGGACCAAATAAACTTTTGTTCCGTACAATAGGCTTCGCCACCATCTACCTCGGCACCCCTCAGAGGTGATAACGAACCAGCCTGAAAAGGTGAAATACTTTGTATTAAACAAAGGGATGCCTGAAGTATTCAGGGCATTTCCACTTCGGGACGTCGTCACATTTGCATGAATATTTCAGATTCAGCCGCGGGACAAATGGGTTCAGGAGGAAAAACTTTATTTGTTTCGTGTATTCCATGTGTATGTAATTTAGTCTGAGGAAATTGGATCATGGAGATTTGAAATAAACAAACAATTAAAGCAAACAGACACGAGCCAAATATGTAATGTTACCAAAAAATATATTGAATTCTCTGATTATATCACATGTCACGTGAAAAGAATTAGGCGTTCATTTTTTTTTACACTTTCGCATTGCATTGAGGGCCATGTGGTGCTCGGCAGAGTAGAATAGGCCACCCTCACTCTTACCGAGGTGTCGTAAAAGGCGACTAAGGTAAAGCTACTGGCATGATCATCAGCACCCAGAGAAGGAAAACTCTGCATTTATATCAAAACCCTCGCCAACCCGTCTGCCAAGCGTGGTGAGTATGGCAATTACCCCTCATGTGATTGAGGGAGGCCCGTGCCCCAGCAGTGGGGACTTAAATGGGCTGATGATGATGATGATGATTGCATTGAGACTTCTTAGGCTGAATTACCAGTGAATAGGAATTTATGTAAGAACATGTTGAGGGGAAAGAAATAAAAAATCTCCCAACCATTTCAAGTGGTATTTTATTGTAAATGATGACAAAAATATTAACTACTAGTTTTGAGACACTAGTTCCACTTTATACAATAGATTGCGGTAGGTGCAAGCGTTTCATTTTTTCGGATTACCTAACAGCGTTGGCGCTGTCTGTAGAATTTACCTCTATATAAATAGTGTAGATACTTAAATAAATATATTTTCACCAATTTTTTATGCCTTCACAGAGTCGGTAACAATGCTCTTTTTCGGTACAGGTGTTGCCAACTCACTAACACAACCAAAAATTATAAATATTCAGGATTCACAGGCCTATATGTGCTGACTCTCTTGGTTACGTTTAGGTCTATGTGCTGCAGGAGATTTTATCGTGCCAGGTAGGGCTAACACTTTACTTCTATTTCTATTTAAATATATTTTATAATATAAATATGTTACAAATAATCTGTCCAAAATTTCCTTTTGAATTTGTTTTTTTGTCCGGCTCTCACATGAGAAAAAAAATCATTTCTTCTTCGTACATCATGTTTTATGATTGCAAAACATTGTAAATGTTTTCTATTGTATTTTTCTACAATGAGACGTTTTCCTCCTTCTTCAGGCTATGTTTATAAATAAGTACCTATCCATTAGGATACTTATTAAGTATCCTCACAGAAAACCAGCGTGAGTGAGGGTACCGGAGGCCCGATCCGGGGGAAAGCGGGGTGTAAAAGTTGGCAGCGCGCTTGTGACTCTACTCGTGTCGTGGGTGTCCATGGGCGGCGGCAATCGCTTACAATCAGGTGCGAACCTGCTCGTCTGCAACCTATTAGATAAAAAAAATAAAGTAAGCTTTTAAGCATTGAGAAGTGGTGGACAACGGGAATTTTTCAAACATTTGTCTCGATGTCCACCTGGGGTAGACAAGCAGGGGGTGGACAGTTTCTCATACCTAGTCCCTTCCGTGTTGCTCTAAGTACTAACTAACATCTAAGTAATAGTTTAGATTTTGATGCGTAACTACAATATTGAAGGTACGTATTCATGGTAAATATTATTTTATACTCGTACGAATTGCTTAACCAAATATCATTAAGTCATCTAAATAAAACAACCTCATCATTACGGATAAACCCGCAATTCCCCTGAGGTGGTTGTATCCAAAATTGGCTTCCACTAAATATTTATGATGTGCGAACGAAGTGTTCATAATTTAACAGCGCCCTCTATTGTTCTATATTGAATGTGTTGAGCTTTGATCGTGATTACAGTAATTAGAGTGCTTATGTTATTATGTATGGTGTTGCTTGTAATAACTTTACTGGGTCGTGTGGTAGGTTCTATACTCTATGTTTATACATCCTCTTCAACTGGAACTTCCATTTAAAGCTAGCATTAGTTGAGGCGACATACATGATTAAATATATTTAAAAATTAATGAATGCTACCATATTTTGAGAAATAAAATAATTTCTATTTCAATTTCACGATGATCAATGTGGAGTTACTCGAGCGCGAATGAGACCTAATTCATGCAACTAAATATAGGAGGCTCATGTTCGGTGGAGGTCGTAAACCGAGTACAAGGTCAGGGGCGGCTCTAGCCCAAGAAGCGCCCGAGCTCAATCAATAACCTAGCGCCCTCTTGTTTCAAAATGGTCGAACAAATTGGAATACTTGGAACATGTTCGACTACCTGTGGGCAGTCGCTTCATTGTAAATATCAGACATCCCGAACCCTATATCATGGTTCAAGCGTACCCGGGGCTCCGAAGCGACAGCATTGGATGCAACTGGGAATCACACGCTAAGATGAGGAGAACGATAAGTACTCGCGCAACTGTAACACTCCGCAAGGAGCTGTCCTTGCGGAGCGTTACAGTGGAGGCTCTATGTGCTCGCGAGGGGCTCTCGGCGCCCTCTAACTTCCGGCGCCCGGGTGAACCGCACCCTCTGCACAATAGGTAAAGACTCCCTTGTACTAGGTATCTCATATATCTTTAAGTAAATCCCAAAATCCCCTTTTGGGCTTTCCTCTACTATGTTCCATCTCATCTCAGAATGTAATTCCTGGTTACATCCAAAGCTGTCACTTTCGAGCCCGTGTTACGCTTGGACTATGATTCAGGATTTGGGTAGACTGCTAATTACAATAAAGCGACTGCCATCGGGCCTTCACAACCCTTTAACAGAGGAACCAGACCAACTGAATCATGGTTACACGTTCCCGAAACTATCCGAAACGTGCAGGTTTCCTGACGATGTTTGGAAAATCCAGTGGTGCAAGCTCGGATTCGACCCTCTACCATAACTCTCTTCTATGTTCATCTTTGTTATTTTCTATGGAAATTCTCAGATCGGTACCTCATCTCATGTCACACTACGGACTTTACCTGCTTCAAGAGGCAGTACGTCTCGCTGAGGGACAACGTGCTGCTGGGCAGCGTGAAGCTGGGCATACCTGACTTCGAGCCTCTCTACGTCCAGTATGGTGACACTGGCACATGCATCAAGATGTCCGGGTTCGAGGAGAGCCAGCTCGTTGGGATTGGGTAAGAAGATTTTAATTTTAAGAATAGTGCTGTTAATAACGGGATTGCTAAAGTAACCGTGGGAGAGCCTTCGGCATGAATGGGCCGGCTTAAGCGGAGTGAAACCTGGGCCTCTCAGAAAATTGACGTGAAACAGCACTGTGTTGTGTTTCGCTGTGTGAGTGAGGATACCGTAGCGCACTTGTGACTTTACTAGTCTCGCGGGTGTCTATGGGCGGCCGCAATCGCTAACCACCATGCTCGTCTGCCACCTATCACATAAAAAAATGCAAGATATTACAAGATGTCTCAATGTATTTGAAATCGTACTTTTACCAAATCTGATCCAAATCTTATCTTGTCACCATTTCATACATGTTCCACATATTATGCTTGAGATCCATAAAAACTAGAAAGAGCATTTCTGAAGCTCTACTAGCTTGGAACACTAACTAAACACCGCCCTGGAGCGGCGATAGCGAACCAGACACGCTCTGGAAGTTTCCAGGAGTTTAACTAAACTTAACACTTACTCAGGCTCTCTGGAACAAGACCGGTTTACTTTTGCCGCAGTATAAACTATACCAGTAAAAAGACCCGTACTTTTTTTCTATTCAGGTCGCAGGCCCCGGCAGTCGTACCGCAGCCTGTGTAGATGCAAGTCCAGAGGATTTGCATTTGTGTTGCCGAAACTTTTAAATCCTTAACACTTCTGTTTTAAAGAGCCGGGCACGGCATCGATAAGAGAGGGGAGGAGTCACCTTACGCTTTCATGTACAATAATATTTAATATTAGACATGTATAGATGCAACTATTTTTATATTTTTGTCCGACCACAGTCACCGTCATCAGCCACCGTCGTCAAAAAGTTCAATGTCATTCCACTAGGAATTTCTAAGATGTGCCTTTACTCTTGAAGTAGGAAGAATCGGAGATTTCTTGTTGCTTCCATACTTCCGACTTCAAGTGCTGTTGAAAAATTTTTCTGAAACTTGCAAGCAGCGTTTCTGAATCATTTATTAGAGAAGTATTTTTTTATTATTGTTTGCAAGAATGCTTTGTTTTAAGACGGGCTTAGCATTAATTAATGCGCCCGACGATTCACGATCAAGCGAGTCACCTGACGGAAAGTAATCAACGACGGAAATTCTGTATTTTTCTTAAATTTCTATGAGTCTAATCTAGAAATAGTATTTATCATTTCGGAAAATGATTTTTTGTCGTATTGTCCATTGGGTCGCTAAACTCACTCACTCGGTAAAACAAGGCCAAAGCGCTGCCTCACGCGGTTTTTAGGGTTCCGTAGCCAAATGGCAAAAAACGGAACCCTTATAGATTCGTTATGTCTGTCCGTCTATTCGTCTGTCCGTCCGTCCGTATGTCACAGCTACTTTTCTCCGAAACTTTACTATTGAAACTTGGTAAATAGATGTATTTTGTTAACCGCATTACGATATTTTACACAAAAATTGGAAAATATAAAAAAATTGGGGGGTCTCCATACTTGAAACTGAAACCCAAAAATATTTTTTTTCATCAAACCTATAGGTGTGGGGTATCTATGGATAGGTCTTTAAAAATGATGTTGAGGTTTTTAACATATTTTTTTTCTAAACACAATACTTTGCGCAAGGGACGCTCCCAAAGTGGTAAATTGTATTTATTGAATAAGTCCACCATGTATCTTAAATGTTCGGTTGAATATTCCAGGATCAACAGCGACTACAAGGAGCTGGTGATGATGCTGGAGCTGCCCCTCAGGCTGCAGCAGGTGGAGAATACTACCAAATGTGAACTGCCAGAGAAAGGTACCATTCTGGTTGATTTTATTATCTATTCTATTTATGAAGAGGTAAATTATACAGACCACGGCAACGCTTTTAGGTAATCCGAGAACACGAAACGCTTGCGTGAAATAATCTTTACCTAGCGCCATCTATCGGTATGAAGTGGAACTAATGTCCCGAAACGAAGTAAGGGCAGGCCGCGTTGGTAGTGTGTTGACACCCAGAGCGATGGTAGCTCAGTGGATAAGAACGCACCTTGCATACGGGGGTCATGGTTCGAATCCGAGTATGCTCCTCGGGATTTTCTTGGGTTTCTACTATAAGCTCAGCGGTCAAAGAAAACATCGAATTAATTTTTAATTTATTTTTTCAGAGTTCCATGACATTTCTACCCATGAAGGTAAGTTATAAATTTGATTATTTAACGTGTTTTAATGTCAAAAACTTTTTTAATCTATATTATTTTTAACCCCCGACGCAAAAACAATGGGGTGTTATACGTTTGACGCATGTGTGTGTGTGTGTGTCTGTCTATGGCATCGTAGCTGCCGAACAAATAAACCGATTTTGATTTTGTTTTTTTGTTTGAAAGATGAATAAGAAGGGAGTGTTCTCAGCTATGTTAGATAAAAATCGATCCAAGAAGGCCGCCGTCACAAAGATTTGGATTTTATGTTTTAACACAACTCCCACAATATGAGTATCATATAAAATGGCTTGAGTAGCAGAATATATTAATTGTGAAACATTTCAAATCCAAGATGGCCGCCGTCAGAAAATGACGAATAACCTATTTTTGTTCCAACTGCCTCAATATAGGTATCAAATGAAAGAGTTTTAGTTGTGTCGGGGGTTTTTTAGATAATCATATTATCATTTACACCACCGGAAATTTGATCCTTAGTAATTTTTCACACTTCAACTTAGTTACTTAAGGTGACGGGTAGGGCACACTAGCGACGCCAATTGATTTTAATTTTTAGCTACTAAACCGGTTCTATTTTAAACAACAAATGATTTATTAAATAACCATGCACAAATGTTGGGTCCAACGTGTACGCGAAAAATTGATTCACGCCAAAAGCGGCTACTTTTGGCGTGAATCAATTTTTCGCGTACATAAACGGGTTATTTAATCAAAAGTTTAAGAGTTTGCTAAGAGGTTGTAACCCCGAAATTGTTTAAAATAGATTAAGTAGCTGGTAGCGGTTTAGTAGCTAAAAATTAAAATCAATTGGCGTCGCTAGTGTGCCCTACCGGTCACCTTAATAAATTATTATCTACCTGCGTAGGTACCTAATAAATAACTTATGCTTAATTTTATTTGATTCTTGTCTACTTTTAATTTAATTCAATGTGAAATCAAAAACAACCAACATTTTGTTTCAAAGCGTTTCAAATGATAATTTGTTTCATTTTTTTATTTTCAGGTCCATTGAAAAAGTTTTCAGGAAATGGTGAGTGATGAATAAATACCTGCAAACTTTGTTGTAACGGGCGAGAGAACGAGTGAAATAATTTTATTTTCCTTGTTTGTTGTTTTCTATTAGAAAGGTGACTGCCTTGGTGGCGCAATGGTTAGTGGGTCGCACTTTAAAGCGACGGTTGCGCCTGGGGTCCCAGGTTCGATCCCCGGGTCGGGCCGAAATTTGTACCTGAGTTTTTCTGTTAAGAAATTCTCAGTGTTAGCCCGTAGTCTGGAAGTTGGCGGTCTTGTACCCGCGTGCCTCGGAAAGCACGATAAGCCGTTGGTCCTGAGCCTAATCCCTCTTCGGTCGTGTCACACTAGTGTCCCATCGAAATAAGAGGGAACGGGTATAGAGAGTGCACTTGTGTCTGCGAAAATACTTGTGCACTATAATATGTCCTGCGTCGATGGCTGATCGCTGAGGTTGGCCGCCATGACCGAAATATCGGTTTGGAAGACATTATTAAAAAGTTAGTTTCAAGTATTTTTAGAATGGCACTTTTTTTGCCTATTTGTATGAAATGGCTAATTTGTACCTCAGAGGGCATGTTAAACTGTCAACCCCGTCACTTTAACAGTAGGCATTATATAATGTCCCCCAAACCGTGCCATTCTAAAAATACTTGAAACTAACTTTTTAATAATGTCTTCCAAACCGATATTTCGGTCATGGCGGCCAACCTCAGCGATCAGCCATCGACGCAGGACATATTATAGTGCACAAGTATATGCGCAGACACAAGTGCACTCTCTATTCCCGTACCCTCTTATTTCGCTGGGACGCTAGTGTGACACGACCGAAGAAGGATTAGGCGCAGGACCAACGGCTTAACGTGCTTTCCGAGGCACGGGGCTACCAGACCGCCAATTTCCAGACTCCGGGCTAACACTGAAAATTCCTTAACAGAAAAACTCAGGTACAAATTTCGGCCCGACCCGGGGATCGAACCTGGGACCCCAGGCGCAACCGTCGCTTTAAAGTGCGACCCACTAACCATTGCGCCACCGAGGCAGTCATTATACAGAGTCACCAGAGGCCCCTAAAACTCTAAGGGCTATTTTTTCATGTGATAGGTGGCAGACGAGCAGACGGATCACCTGATGGTAAGCGATTGCCGCACTGCGACTGCACACGACAGGTCCACTGACACCCGCGACTCCAATGGATCCACGCTACAGTGCGCTGCCAACCTTTAAATACCCCATTCCCCCGGATTGGGTCTCCGGTACCCTCACTCACGAAGCGAAACACAGGACAGTTCTGCTTCACGCCGGTATTGTTGGGCCGTTGTATTACTCCGGTTGAGCCGCCGCATTCATGCCGAAGCATAGTGATCACGTGTACCTGTATTTGGTGTCCGTGCATTAAAGAATATCTATTTACCTACCTAAAGAAGGCGCACGTTCTTACCTACTGAGCTACTATCATGTACTACACAACTTCTAAAACTCATTGCGTCCAAAGCTGTTGCTTCGAGCCCGAACTTCTAACACAAATGCTTGAATAATCTACCCTGAACAACCCACAAATCCCGCAAAACTCTCCTTAGCCTGGAAAACAATCCCTACAATCCAGCACTTGAGTCCTCGCCATTGACGTAGCATAATACACCCCAGGATAGATGCGTCAAACAGTTCACTCAACCGAAGAGCAATGCATTTCTTTGAGTTTTAGAACTGTATCATTCTTACACTCGGGAGAATAAATCTGACTTTACCTCATTTTGTGCTCATATCACAGTCTCACTAATAAGATTTTTTTTAATGAGAAATGCAGGCAAACGAGCAAACGAGTCACCTGATTGTAAGTGAGCACCGCCGCCCATGGTCATTAGCCACACCAGAGGGAGTGAAGATGCGTTGCCGGCCTTTTAGGAAATCTATGTGTGTTTTAATATTTCCGTAAATTCATTCATTACTACTTTAATATTCTCATGAATTGACTTGACTAGATGAACTACACGAGGAAAGAGTGAATGACAAAAAAAAGGCATATGAAGTAACCTGGCACACTAGGTTTAGTTTACAAATTTACAGGACATGCTCTCGCGAGGGGCCTTCAGACGTCTCTCAGGCTATAAAAAGCCGGTATTTAGAGAGGCCAACTGTCTCGTTATAGCTCATTTAACGTCTATTAAGCAGTAATGAACTACATATGGAAAGAAAGAATGAGTCGCAAGATTTGGAAAAGTGAAATGATAATGGAACTTCAAGATATGCCCTACAGGGCGAGGGGACTTCAAGCGCCGCAAACAAAGCCAATACCTGTCTTGTTCTATCTCAAATATACCTAAAACCATCTACTGGACTAACTACATGGGTTTACAGGAACAAAAAAGAGTGAGTGGCAAGATTTGGAATAAGTGAACTGTTAATGGAACTTCCCAGGTCTATAGGATATGCCCTCCAGAGCGAGGGGCCTTGAGGCGCCTCAAACAATTGCCTCTCAGGGCATCGGTGGAAGCATAATCAGGGGCTATTCAGACAAGTTCTGTCTCGTTCTATTTCAACTTATATCTATTAAACATCAACTGAGCTAACTACATGGGTTCACAAGCACAAAAAAGAGTGAGTGGCAAGATTTGAAATAAGTGAACTGGTGATGGAACTTCCCAGTTCTATAGGATATGCCCTCCAGGGCGAGGGGCCTTGAGGCGCCTCAAACAATAGCCTCTCAGGGCATCGGTGGAAGCATAATCAGGGGCTATTCAGACAAGTTCTGTTTCGTTCTATTTCATCTAATATCTATTAAACATCAACTGAGCTAACTACATGGGTTCACAAGCACAAAAAAGAGTGAGTGGCAAGATTTGGAATAAGTGAACTGGTGATGGAACTTCCCAGTTCTATAGGATATGCCCTCCAGGGCGAGGGGCCTTGAGGCGCCTCAAACAATAGCCTCTCAGGGCATCGGTGGGGGCATAATCAGGCGCTATTCACGCAGGTAAACTCGGAACGCGACTGCGTTACTAAGACGGGTAGTCAATTGTAGCTGTGGAGTATGATTTGGGTATGAGATGTGTTGGCAAATATTGTTTTGGAGGAATGGGAAATTAGAGAGATTTGCTTAAAAGCCAAAGTCAGAGCCGAAAGAGGAAGTGAAGTAAACAGACAACTTTGGACGCAATCGGGAAACCACGCAAAGATGATACCTATGTTATATATTAGCTATGATAGGCTTAACTGCGGCTCATAAATGCCTGATGGTTTTGATCACTTCTTCGGCAAACCGTTGATGCAAATAAACTCCAATGGCGGCTTTTAGCAGAGGTTTATGGCCAGCAGTGAGATCACGTAGCCTAACAAAAAAAAGCTCATAAAATATGAGCCTTTGGTTTTCATCATCATAACCATAGATTTTTTAAAAAGTAGTGTTTTCTAAAAAACAAATCTTACTGAGTTGGCTAACTTGACCATTCCACCCACATGTGCTCAAGATTTTTTCCGAAGTGAAACAACCACCACGCTGAAAGAAAGTTACACGCAGTATAATACACTAATTAATACTAATTGGTGAAATATTTGTAATTCAGATTATGTTTACAACCGGATACTGCTGTGCTGGCTGAAACTACTGAAAACATTACGCTCGCGATTGATTGGTTGCGTAACCGGATTTAAATTAATTCTGAAATGCCTGCCAAGTTGTACTGATTTATTTCATCATTATTACAGTATCAACACTCTTTATTTTATTATTAAATAGTCGTAGTTTCAGAAAGAACAAAAAGATATAAGCTCTTTTTCAGGTAACGGCAGACAAGCATTTGACCTCAATCCCACCTGATGTTAAGTGAAAATGAAGTCTAAAAGCCATGTTTGCACATGAAAATCCTATTCACTCTTGCATTAAAGAGTTGTTCAAGAAACATATCGGCAGGCGAGTTCCACTTCATCAGAAAGGAGATTGCACGGCCGGCTCGACCGGAGTGATACCACGGCCTCACAGACAACTGGCGTGAAGCAGCACTGAGCTGTATTTCGCTGCGTGAGTGAGGGGAAATAAGGTTTAAAGGTTGGCAGCGCGCGTGTGACTCCACTGGTGTCACGGTTGTCGATAAACGGCGGCAATCACTTACCATCAGATAATCCGTCTGCTCGTCTGTCACTTATCACATAAAAAAAAAGATGAACGCAATGAACTCCTCATCTTATATGTACTAAGTCCAACATCTTGTTAATAATTTCAGCAAGTATCCAAGTGGTGTACCCTTACGAGCTGAAGAAGAAGAAGGGCCAGGTCTACATGCTGCTGGGGGAGGAGGGGTTGGACGTCATCCTGGATATTCCAGACTTAACAGACTTAAAGCTAATGTCTGAAGAGGACCGTAAGTTCAATATACCTTCATTATCTTTTAGCCGATTACGATAAAAGGAGGATCCACTCCGGAGGATCCACACCGGCCGATCCAAAGCGCTCCGATCGCGCTCCACGGAGTGTGAAGTCTAGACGTGCCGCGCGCGATCCACTCCACGCCGCGTGCGATCCATTTGTAGTCGGTTTTTAGTCCAGGCACAAAGGGGCTTCAGCCGCTTGGCGCGCGCGGTTGTGATTGTGATCGCGTGATCCGCCATCGTTGCACGTGTGACTCTATAGCCAGACAGAATTCAACTGATTGGACTTACTGGAGCGCGTTGGAGCAGCCAGTCAGGATCGTAAAAGATTGTTGTTGGATCCACATAGAACAATTCACGCTCCACGCATCGCGATCTTGTATCGCGATTCGCGGGATCGCCGAACCATTCTGTATCGTCTGGTGTGGATCCGCCTATTCGCCCTTTGAGTGAGACGCAAGGGTCGCATATTCATTCCCGCACACAGACGGGTTTGTGGACGAAACAAAATAAAAAAAAGGTTCGAAACCTTGATATTTACTACGATTAATGACACTTCTTTTGGGTAAATAATCTACTCTAATTAAAATTTCCTTATGAGAGTAAGTTCCTCTAATATTTGAGTTGGGTTTGGGTGTTTGTCAGATAACTTCTGTTATTTACGTCATCTTTTTTTTTTCCATTCATCATCATCAGCCCATTTAAGTCCCCACTGCTGGGGCACGGGCCTCCCTCAATCACATGAGGTGTAATTGCCATATTCACCACGCTTGGCAGACGGGTTGGCGAGGGTTTTGATATAAATGCAGAGTTTTCCTTCTCTGGGTGCTGATGATCATGCCAGCAGCTTTACCTTAGTCGCCTTTTACGACACCTCGGTAAGAGTGAGGGTGGCCTATTCTACTCTGCCGGGACCACACGGCCTATTACCGAATTAATTATATAAAAATGATTAACCTACCTACCCAGTTATAGTCATTATTAGGGCAGTCCCAATTTAGAACATCGACGTTGACAATCTGGCTGAGGAGAGCCAATGTACTGTGTCACTATACAATTTTTTAGGTAATCTCTATAGGATATTGGCTATCCAATACCTATCCCTTGGGATTATTCAATAATACTTCCTCAACAATCTATACTATTTAAAACAGACAGCGGTGGCGCTTATAGGTAATCCGAAAACACAAAACACTTGTGCGATGTATTCGACACCTAGCGCCATCTATTGATACAAAGTGGAATGAATACCCTGAAGCGAAGTGAGGGTACCCACCCTCACCCAAGATTATACACCTAGATCTTGCAGCTACCCAGCTGCAAGATCTAGGTGTATAATCTTGGGTTGAAATGATGATGATGATTACAGAAAGACAATATGAGCTGTCAGAGTGGGCGTACGAGACGGTGGAGCACATCAACGCTGCACAGGTGTTCGCCCTTCCCTTCACCAGCAGAATGCGTCACTTCACCGAGAGGATACCGATGGAAAGGTAAGACAATTAAAACTCGGTTTGGAGGGCGCACTCCCGTGCCCGAAGGTCTTATGTCACGTAAAATTGATTCATGAAGGTAGGAACTTCAGTGGAAATTAGAAATTATTTATTTAAGTACCAAAAATTTTATCTCATTTGAAAAATTGTTGGGACTTTTCCGCATGTAGGCACTTAAAAAGGTCTCCACTCACCATCTGCCACGGACACGCGAGGTCCCCGTGACGCTGGTATTTTGCGGAGATAATGACGACCATGGGATCAAAAAAATATGTGATAGGTGGTACACAAGCAGAGTCATCTATGTGCATGTTTCTCCCATCAGCTCGGTTGTGAGGGAAAACATCGTAAGGAAACCTGCACCTTTGATAGTTGGATAGTTTCTGAAACTTGAAGCCAGGAATCACTTTTAAAGGGTTGCGAATTACCTCTCCAATTTCTGAATCATGGTCCAAGCGTACCCCGGGCTCCAGAGCGATAGCTTTGGATCAATCGGGAATGACACGTTAAAATGAGGAGTTGGTAGACAAGCAGATGGATCACCTGAGGGTAAGAGATTAACGCCGTACATAGACACACGAAATACCAGTTGAGTCTCAAAGAGTTCCCAGCCTTTCCCTTTATTTATTTATTTATTAAGGACAACCAACAAATCTTACACTAATTACATTGTATTTACTTAAGTACTTTAATAAGGCTAAGTGCAGATTCTCTTACAGGCTGTCGCGACAAGCAAATGTGAGCAGACTAAATAGAGAAATTTAGATAACAAATAAAAAAAAAATAACAAAATTTAAAAATAGCCAAATTGTGGTGCAATTTGGCTATTTTTAAATTTTGTTATTTTTTTTACAGCTACAACTTGAACGAATCAAGTATAGTCCTCTTAAATTTGTGACTGCTACATGAAAAAAACATCAACTCTTGCCGACCTCTTCATCAATCCGTTGTATTAACGTTGAAGTCTGTTTATTAGTGAGTGATGGCCGAGATTGCTTTTAGACCCCTTTCATACCGAATTTATTTATTTATTTATTAAATTTTAAGGCATACACAACAGGTGACAATCGATAAAAATACAAACTTAAGAACTATATACTTAGAGCTAGATTAAAACCTAAGAACGTGTACGCACAGTAATACCAACAACATTGCCTACAGAAATAAATGAACTGTACGGTACGCTCACTCACTCATTCACAGCGCTGCTTCGTTTGGGCCGCTTTTCTGTGACTTTAAGAGCTCTGCGAGTAGGCATTCATGCCTACGTGGATTTTTTTATGTGATAGGTGGCAGACGAGCAGACGGATTACCTAATATAATAAACGATTGCCGCCGCACATGGACACCCGCGACACTAGTGAAATCATAAGTGTGCTGCCAACTTTTAAAGCCCCCTTTCCCCCGGATTGGGCCTCCGGTACCCTCACTCACGCAGCGAAACACACCGCAGTATTTCAATAAAAAAATATAAAAGAGGCTGGTCCAGCCGTCGATCCTTAACACCCCCCTTTCCCCCGGATTGGACCTCTCCGGTAGCCTTACTCACGCAGCGAAACACACCGCAGTGCTGCTTCACGCCGGTTTTCTGTGAAGCCGTGGTATCTCCGGTCGTGCCGACCCATCCATGCCGAAGTGTAGCTATCCCACGGTCCCACAAATTGTATGGGAAAAGTTTTTGGCCCTATCCTTAAAATATTTGCTGTCGGGAGCATTTCATATGTTTGTTTAAAAAGTTCAATGTGGGAGAACCAAAAGCAATGAAGTAAAACAAGGGCCAAGTAGTAATCATTGCGAAAATATAAAACGTTGTATATTTGCTGTTTTCAGATTCCTCCTTCTGTACCCTGAAGAAGAATACACAGACGTACAGTTTCAATATTGTGAATCGCCATTTTTCGATAACAATATACGGACCACAGAAAAATCATCAGAATACGATAAAACACGATGAATAATTTTAGTTAATCCTATGTCATATTTTTGTGAGAATAGACAATACGACAAAAAAAAATGCAATTTTATCACGTTTCACGCTTAGACAATTTATGCCTCACAAACAAATAACAAAAAAAAAATTAAAATTGTTTTTTTTTATTTTTGTTTTTTAAATTATTTGTTAATATGCCGGAAGCAATGTAGTCTCGAGACTCAACGTATTGTGATGTCGGTGCTATATGTAATTTGAGTACTTAAGTAATACTGTCACTGTCATTATTTTGTATTTTCATTTTATGATCATAGATATTACTTTTCTTTAAATCAACGTGAGCAAAAGCGTTATTAATTTGTCTTGCCAAGTGATGACGTCACTGGAGGATTTTCACATTTTATTTTTTATCTCCATAAAAATCTGTTTAAAAATTCTGAAAATATTTTTCTTAAATTCCTATGAGTCTAATTTAGAAATAGTATTTTTCATTTCGGAAAATGATTTTTTGTCGTATTGTCAATTGTGATTATATGATAGGAATATCAAATAGGGTTTCAGAATCTAAAATAGATATGGGCACCACACATTAAACGTATACAAATCTGATAAATTTCTTCAATAACTTTTGGTTCAATATCTATTGAGGAATTTTGTCAGATTGTAGTAAACTGATTTGTGGCTATCTGTATATTAGATTAAAGTATATTGATTTGAAAAGTTTTACAAAATATAGTTTTCGTTGGCCTCTGTATTAAAAATAACAGCCAATGATTTAATTTTTATATTCATTGTTTTATAATTATATGAAAGTTTGTTTTTATGATCTTATTTCATTTTATCTCGTCCTGATTTTAAAATACACGAAATAATATTTATTTACTTTTATGTAGGTTAATTAATAGATATCTTAAGCATAAATACCTCATTCATCATCAAAATCGGCTGGGTAGTTTAGGCAGAATCTTGGAACATACAAACATATTCACATACATACATAGACTGCTAAAATCATAACCCTTCCTTTTTGGCTTTGCCGTAGTCGGGTAAAAAGGAGGAGCGATGGTAGCTCAGTTGATAAAAACACACCTCGTGGTTCGAATCCATGCACCTCTCGATTTTTCAAATCAGTGTGCGCATTTCTACCGTTAGCTCGGCAGTGAGGAGAGGCATAAAATTGGTTGCTTGTTGCGCTGCAGCTATCTTGATGAATTTCCTAAATTCTCATTTCTTTGGTAGAGACGACCAATGAGTAAATCGGGTTACCGGATGGTAAGTAATTTGGCCAATGTCGAGTGATTACAGAGATTTCTTTTACAAAAAACTTGTGTGGCGATTTTGATGCATATGTAGTGATAAAGTTAATGTTTTATAATTTCCAAAAAAAATCCAAATTATAAATTCACGCACTCCTTGCACCATCAGGCGCACCATTAATTTCTGCCGTTATATTTATCCACGTCACCTCCAAATTGGCCGTCACCAGCTGAGCCCGCCCCTGGCTGCGATTAGTTTGGAAAATAATTAAAAAAGCGCCACTTTATGCCGCGATAATTTATCCAAGCCGGCCCTGTACCGAGTTGTCGACAATACGCCATAAAGATGCGACCATGGCCATGCTGCCATATTCCACACTTGTAAGAAAAAACGGCTTAGCTAAAGAAAATGGTTTATAATATATTTAATAGCATTATCTTTATTCATATTCATACGTCAATCAAGAAGTAGCTTTATTTAATGAAATTTGAAAATAATATATTAAAATAATACACGTGCGCTCTTTATATCATATCTATTTAGTAAATGATCAAAGGCACCTGGAAAATATCAAACATATTTTTTTGTTTATGTACTTCGAATCGAATTGAAGTGTTTTTATTTCCAATTTTATTGCGACCACCAAAAATACACGCGAAGCTGCGCTATTTCTGACCGTTGTAGCGCGAAACGTCAAGTTTCATATACGTAATATATAAGACTATGCGTTATTATCAATAGTGTCATATTTTATTTTAATTTTAGTATAAAGTGAGTTATTTTACTAACGGCCAGCGCTACACTTCTTGCCGTGGCCTGTACGAATTGTGGAAATTAAAATGATCCGAAAGGTGTTCCATTGGCGGCCCACATCAGGTTATATACTACAATATGTCAAAATTCCTCAATTGATATTGAATCGAACGTGTTTGCCATTAAGGTGAGAATCGAATGAAGAAATTCGACAGTTTTGTATACTTTGTTGATGAGTGGCTGTACATACGTCATCAACAAATACCCACCTGTTGCAACCGCATCTCTGTGGCAGTTCAGCCAAGTCTTCATTCAAGATGGGGGAGAAAAATGAGCAGGATTATACGAAAAAATAAGGTGCCTCGGAAAATATTGGCACGAGGCAGTTTGAAAATCACACACACTTACCGCATTAGCATATTCTGATTTTCTTTCTTTGAAGTGGTTTTTATTATTTGTTATTCAAATTGGCAATCGTGTTGAATAACTAAACTTTGTCACTCCGCTGCAAAATAAACAGATTTGTAACCCGTTTTAGAAGCGCTTTACTCTTTTTGTTACAAGCGTAATTATAAGTATAAACTAACAATAATGGATCAAATGTAATCTTAAATTGAAATAAATTAGATTGTTTTCGGACAAATCGGGATTTGAAACCATTTGAGCAATAAAGCGGGATTTTGTTCACTCTTGTCGAGCTGGCCCATTCATGATTCACGAGGAGTGGTTTCCCCACAGTCAAAGGGTAAGACA
This sequence comes from Marasmia exigua, assembly GCA_019059595.1. NCBI lineage: Eukaryota > Metazoa > Arthropoda > Insecta > Lepidoptera > Crambidae > Marasmia > Marasmia exigua. Next base: position 4,200,010 of record CM032474.1, on the reverse strand, counting down.
TTTTACTTTAAATTAATAATCATCATCAGCCCGTATTATGATCTCACGGCAGCGTATAGACCTCCTCTTGTGCTCGCCAATGGCAACGGTCCTACGCCAGCCTCATCCAGGTCTTACCCACCGCTATGTCTACGTCGTCAAACCATCTGGTTTAAATTAATCATCATCATCGTCATTTCAGCCAATAGACAACCACTGCTGGGCATAGGCCTCCCCCAATGTTCTCCACACAGATCGGTCCTGTGCCGCCCGCATCCAATAGATTCCCGAGATCTTCATCAGATCGTCGGTCCACCTTGTGGGGGGCCTGCCACGGCTGAGACTACCTGTAAGTGGCCTCTACTTAAAGACCTTTCCGCCCCAACACCTCTCGCTATGTGCCCTGCCTGTACCTGTACTTGAGGCATGCAATCCTTTGGGCTATGTCTGTGACCTTAGTTCTCCGGCTCATCTTATCATTTCTGATACGATCACGCAGGGAGACTCCGAGCATAGCCCTCTCCATGGCTCTCTGGGTGACTTTAAGCCTCCTTAATCGGCACATTGTAAGCGGCCACGTTACGGTTCCGTATTCCTCCTGGGTGTCCTGGTTTAAATTACCCACCTTTAAAAAGGTCACCACTTAAATCTTTATAAAGCGTTACTATGCCTATCCCGCGCTGGACATCGTAACCCAAAAAGCGGGACATTCCCTTCATAAACGGGACGTCTGGCAACGCTGTACTGACGTTCAAGTTGTAGACAAGTCAAATATTTGGCGCTCGATTAGACGCCGCGGTTAACTCCCAACTGCTACAGTCTCAACGAGGGGCAAGTTCGGAACAAAGGCTCAAGTACGGGGCAACTTTAGCTGCAGTTATGGCCTGACTTACCCCCGAATATTTTAACGCATTTTAACTTTGGAAGCTGCTAGATTATTATCTATCAAAAGACATCGCTTAATTATCAATTGGTGTCTTATTAAATAATAATAATATCCTCCAACCGATTAGGGCTAGGGCGGCTGATAGTAACGATCAGCCACGTACGCAGGATATATTATAGTGCTCAAGTGTGTGTGCAAACACAAGTGCACTCTCTATTCCCTTACCCTCATATTCCGATGGGATACCAGCGTGACACGACCGAAGAGGGATCGGGTGCAGGACCAACGGCTTAACGTCCTTTCCGAGGCACGGGGGTACAAGACCGCCCACTTCCCGACTCCGGGCTAACACTAAGAATTTCTTACCGAAAAGTTAGGTACAAATTTTTGGCCCGACCCGGGTGTCGAACCCGGGATCTCTTGCGTAGACGTCGCTTTAATGTGCAACCCACTGAACTGCGCCTAAATAGTCAAATGACAAAAAGCTGTCCCTGATTGGTCGGGGAGCAAATTACGTTCAACCAATGAAACTCTTACAGTTGCATTTCATTTCAAATGAATGGAATGGATGGTTTAGAATAAAAAAATATTATTTGCACGGATATCAAGCCTAGATAGACCTAAGAAATACACCGTGCATTTTTAACTGTTTTAAAAACTTCTCTAGGGCATTAGACTAACGTAAGCACTCAATATTCCCCAATGTAAATTAGGTCTTGAGTCGATTTGTTTGCTCGCGACGGTACAGTGTGTATCTGTGAACATTAACATCCATTTAACCACGTGTTCTACAAACCATTATGAACAACATTTGTTCTATCACTTTTGGAAATTCGCATAATAAAATTTCAACTTTTCATACAAAGTCGGTCACGTGACTTGGTCATTTTATATGGGGAGTCAAAATTAATTTCGATGAATTTCGAAAAGTCCTTTAACAAATGTTGTTCAGAACGGTTGGTAGAACACGTGATTAAAGGGATGTAAACAGATACACTCTGTATAATTTCAAAAAGGCACGGTTTATACTCAACCTAAACACTTACTTTTTGTCCGTTTGTATTGAAAAAACCTGGAAAATCCACCCAATTCCCTCATTTCCTAAATCGGAAGAGAAAGAAAAAATGTCACCACTCGTTTCTTTTCCTCCCTTCGAACCATAGAAACAAACACCCCGTATTATTTACAGGGTACAAAAAAGGCCAAAATATCACTTCGTCACTCACTCACTGGCGGACAAAGAAAGAGGTACACAGGGAACATTAATTTACGTCGTACGTCATTAAACAGGTTGAAACCCATTCATTAGGTTGGTTGAGGGGTGCGGGGGGCCTTTTACTGCCTTATGGAAAGGCAGTTTCAGAGTCGAGACAAGAGGACATAATACACCACTTTATTCCTTTGTCTGTGGTACAAGTCGTAAAGTATTTCTGCAATTGCACAAGTCGCTCTTGTAAATCCCAAAAAAAAAAAATAACGGAATCTTGGTGGCGCCCATCTTTTTTATGTGATAGGAGGCAGACGAACAGTCGGATCACCTGATATTCAGTATCTGTAAGCCCTTTCCCCTTTGTAACACAATCTCTCGCTAAAACACAGCGTAAGCGCTATTATTCCGGTCCAACCACCCCAGTCATGCCGAAACGTCTACCTCATGTGGGGCCCACGACAGCTCGACTGCGATTCATTACATGCGGTAGGTTTACTTTTTTTATGTGATAGGTGGCAGACGAGCAGACCTATCGTCTGATGGCAAGCATTGCCGCCGCCCATAGACACCAGTGGAGTCACAAGCGCGCTGCCAACCTTTAAAACCTCTTTTCCCCCGAATTCGGCCCCCAGTACCGTCACTCACGCAGCAAAATGCAGCACAGTGCTGCTTCACGCCGGTTTTCTATGAGGCCGTGTTATCACTCCGAGCCAGCCCATACATGCCGAAGCGTGGCTCTCCCATGGTCACGGTTATTGAATAGAAATCACTACTCTCCTAACTTACACCCGTGGTGCGTATTCCACCGGCATCGGAGGACTTGACAATAACTCGTCGCCGACCGCGATTTACCAATTTTGCGAACATTTCAGTGTGAGCACTTTTTATTGCAACACAGTGTATGCGTGTAGGACCATATTTATTGAGTAAAACTACTAGTATTATAATATCTGTGGTAAAAACTATTGTGTCTCCGCAAGACTTCAGAAATCTGGTGGCTTACAATAAATCTAATGTTACGAGCGAATCGGAGTTTCCCTCCCTCGCGCACGCGCTGTAAAAGATAAAGATAAAAGATATTTAATTACGAAAACGTGTAAGAACATTATTACAGAGAATAAAATGGGTTGGTACAAACTGTGAGATTCAATTATATGTGTTTCCTGTGTTTGGATGCGACAGGTATATTCTGTATCAATACGGGGATTAACACGATATTTACTATGTGAAACAACATTGTGTACTCACATATTTGGCTCGACGTTTCGGCTACGTTACAGCAGCCGTGGTCACGAGCGGACTGACCAGTCCAGAACAGTCCGCTGATACGTTGTAATTATAATGCAACGCGAAAATCTAAAAGACTAGGTATATTCTGGTTCGTTACTGCTGCTTGCGACAGCTTTGCTGAGGCTCAGCCTTGTTGGCCGCAACTTTTTACGCCTCTGTCCTTTTTTTTTGTTTTGTATGTATAAGGTGTTGTGGTCAATAAACGTTTTCTTATTTTTAATCAATAACTAGTGGCCCGCCCTAACTTCCTTTCGGGATATTGGTTCCACTTACCAATAGATGGCGCTAGCTCTCGGTTACATCGCGCAAGCTTTTCGTGTTTTCGGATAACCTACAAGCGTTGCCGCTGTCGTCTGTTTGATTTACTTCTTTATATGAGAAGTGGCAGACGAGCAGACGGATCACCTGATGGTAAGCAATTCCGCCGCCCATGGACACCCGCAACACCGGTGGAGTCACAAGTGCGCTGCCAACCTTTTCCCTTTCCCCCCCATTGGGCCTCCGGTAACCTCACTCACACAGCGAAACACAGCGCATGCGCTGCTTCACGCCGGTCTTCTGTAAGGCAGTGTTATCACTCCGATCGAGCCGGCCCATTCATTCCTAAGCGTGGCTATAAAGCTATCTCCCACATTCAAATTAATGTTTATAAATTGTATAGATATAATTAATTAATTAATACGGGATTTAACGCGAAATTTGTTATGTGAGACAACATTATGTACTCACATATTTTGCTCTGTTAAGGTGACGGGTAGGGCACACTAGCAACGCCAATCGATTTGAATTTTTAGCTACTAAACCGGATCTATTTTAAACAATTTCGGGGTTACAATCTCTCGACAAACAGCTATACTATTAATTTAATACTTATAGTTAACTGTTTGGTCTGAATTTGCACTCGAATTTTGGATTACCGCCAAAAGTGGCCGCTTTTGGCGTGGATCAATTTTTTGCGTACAATAACAGACCCAACATGGTTATTTAATAAATAGTATAAGTGTTTGTCGAGAGATTGTAACCCCGAAATTGTTAAAAATAGATCCGGTTTAGTAGCTAAACATTGAAATCTCTCTATTAAATGTCCTTTACCCGAAGGTTGTATGGTATAATGATAAGACCGCGAAAATTGTACACAAAATTTCTGTAATGCCTAATACTTAAGTTGTGTATTTTGTGCAATAAAGTATATCTATCTATCGATTGGCGTCGCTAGTGTGCTCTACCCGTCACCTTAAATCCCGTCTTAATTTATTAATTCTAGTTATAATTCAACGCGAAAATCTAAAAAACTATTGTATAGATATGTATAAATAATCTAAATAAACCAGCTACAATGGTGTTACATTTTAAACAGCGAATTTTTTTATAAACCCTAAAGAAAACCTTCTTTACTATAAACTCGGGACAAAACAGATACACGTACAAGTACGCACAATATGTCCTCGTATTTGGGTTATACGACCTGTTCGGAATACGACCTTCAATCCGAACCTTCCTACGTACCTTTTTACCGTCTCTTATAATAAAACAGACATTTTCGTGGAGCTCCATATTTTTACTGCTATTTCAATGTCTCCAGCAAAGCGGGACAAATATGATTTAGATAATAATATCCTTCAACCGATTACGGCTACGGCGGTCGATCTCAACGATCAGCCACCTACGCAGGATATACTATAATGCTCAAGTGTGTTCGCAAACACAAGTGCACTCTTTATTCCCTTACCCTCATATTCCGATGGAGCACCAGGGTGACACGACCAGAGAGGAATTGGGCGCAGGACCAACGGCTTAATGTGCTTTCAAAGACACGGGGATACAAGACCACCCACTTGCAGACTCCGGGCTGACACTAAGAATTTCTTACCGAAAACTTAGGTACAAATTTTTGGCCCGATCCAGGGATCGAACCCGGGACCTCTTGCGCAGCCGTCGCTTTGTAGTGCGACCCACTAACCACGACGCCATCGAGGCAGTCAGGAATTAACCGTATTTTTTTATATGGTTGGTGGCAGACGAGCAGACAGATCACCGATTGCCGCCGCGCATGGATACCGCCATGCAACACCAGTAAATCCAAGCCACGCAGCGAAACACATTAGTTACACTGTTTCACGCCGGTTTTCTGTGGGGCTGTGGTATCACACCGATCGAGCCGGCCTATTCATGCCGAAGCGTGGCTATACCACGGTCAAAAGGAAGGAACTGTCAACCGCAGTTGATTCAATATAAGTCCGTAGAATAAATGTTGTTCAAGATGGTTGGTAGAACATGTGGTTCATCGTCATCGTCAGCCCATTTAAGTCCCCACTGCTGGGGCACGGGCCTCCTTCAATCACATGAGGTGTAATTGCCATATTCACCACGCTTGGCAGACGGGTTGGCGAGGGTTTTGATATAAATGCAGAGTTTTCCTTCTCTGGGTGCTAATGATCATGCCAGCAGTTTTACCTTAGTCGCCTTTTACGACACCTCGGTAAGAGTGTAGTGTATAGGCCACCCTCAGGCCTATTCTACTCTGCCGGGGACCACACGGCTAGAACATGTGGTTAACGGGATGTAAATGTTCATGGGTACACCCTGTAGATAGACAGATAATCTTTATTGCACAACATAAAAAGCGATTTAGGTGATCTTATCGCTGGAAGGTATAGGACATTAGATAGAAGAGGGGAGGGTAGTCCAAATATATCAATTTGTTGTACTTATAGATATTGGTATGTGAAGATAAGGGAAATAGAGATAAAAAAGAGACATTTTAGATCGTGCACTTGTGTTTACGCACATAAGTCCCGAGTTAAAGATCATTTCTTATCTTTCTAAGCCTTTGTATTTCCTTTCATTGTCTCCTATTTCCCCGGTTACATAACTATTAATCCAATAAACTGTTAGTATGTATGTTTATTTGTTTTGTAATGTACTAGTATGTATTAGTATTTATAGCTAGTATATATTTATTTAATATAATGTATGTATGTATATACCATACTCGTATTTATACAATGTATTTTTTTTTCTCTTTTTCTGACTTGCACTGCCTTTCCCCTTTTCTTAATTCGCTATACTTTTCCTCTACCCTGAGGTTGTCTGGAAGAGATCGCTTATAGCAATAAGACCGCCTACATTGTTTTAGTATAATAACTTAAGATCTGTAAATTTTGTGCAATAAAGTGTATCTATACTTATGCACTATAAATATCTTTGCATAAAGCTGATCGGTGGCAAACAGTAGCTATGTACAGTCTGAGGTACAGTCAGGGCAGTAAATCGTCACCCTAAAAAGTTAAATAACAAAGGAAACTAAACTCGTATGTCATCGAGACCCGGGTCCCGAACTTATCTAAAAACTGTTGAGCAATAAAAAATATGGCCCCTCTGGAGCAACAGGTCGACCTTCGACCCCTGCTGACTAGGTAGTGTTGTGATTCGGGTCAATTTCTAAATTAGTGACAGATAACGGGAAAATTTTAGTCAGGAATGAAATAAAATTCAGTGATATTCAAAATTAAAATAAAAAAAATTGGACAGGCTAATTTGAGTAAAATGTCTGTATGTATGAGGACATAATTATATGTATCTATATTATAATATTGTATTCGCTTATAATAGTAGCCATGTGGTCCCCGGCAGAGTAGAATAGGCCACCCTCACTCTTACCGAGGTGTCGTAAAATGCGACTAAGGTAAAGCTGCTGGCATGATCATCAGCACCCAGAGAAGGAAAACTCTGCATTTATATCAAAACCCTCGCCAACCCGTCTGCCAAGCGTGGTGAGTATAGCAATTACCCCTCATGTGATTGAGGGAGGCCCGTGCCCCAGCAGTGGGGACTTAAATGGGCTGATGATGATGATGATGATGATAATAGTAGCAATACTTTCTTTACTTACTAGCACCAACATTGTTTACACATTACACACTAACGGCCGCACTCAGAGACGTCATTTAGCTAATGTTCATTAGCTTTAGTATCGGTAGTCTTTATGCGTATCAAAATAAGTGTCAATTTTTTTTAAGTAGCCAACTAAGTTAATCAATGACTCTAAGTGTGGCAGTTAGCATTTTTTCTGATTTCTTTATCACGGCCAGGTACTTAAAAGACTAGACCAGCAGGGCGTTCCACCAGCTGAACCGTAACAGGTTTTTTGAACGCCCTAAACCCTGTTAAAAAATACTTCAGGTTCCAAATTAAATCGCATCGCATCCTTACCCTGACCCGATCTGAATCAGTTTTACGACGCCTTTAGGCCTCCTCTAGGAGCTTACGATCAATAAACCCATTGTTATGGATATTCCAGGAGCATTGGGTATCAGCGACAATGTCATCCAATCTGAGGAGTTTAGGAGTGTTTCTTTAGGCTCGGGTGTGTAGGAAGCTCCGCTAAGCATTTTGTATTGGGTAGCTTAGATTTTGTGGTCAGATTTGTGACATCCTTTTTATTTTACATTATAGCAGAGAAACGAGCAAATGGCTCACCTGATTGTAGGTACGTGATTACCGTCGCCCATGTACATCTGCGACACACGAGGCATCATAGATGCGTTGCCTGCTCTTAAGGAATAAGCTCAGTTCTTGAAGATCACCAACCAAAGCTGCGATCAAAGCTGTCACTCTGGATCTCGGGGTACGTTGTACAGTCAACTCCAAAAATATGTATACACTTTAGGACCTTGTCACAATACTTACCTATAAGAAAGTAGAGGTCTACTTTCTTATATTATATATTGTGACAACGTCCTAAAGTGTATACATATTTTTGGAGTTGACTGTACTATTTTCTTGAAGATCACCAGGTCGTATCTGTTCGGAAACACCATCGTTGGTAGCTTACTCCAGTTTTATTTCGCGCGGTGGGAAGTGGCATTAGAAGCGCACTGTGGAATAAAATTCATCCAATTGATGTGGGTGAAATTTGGAGTTCTAGCGTGATGTACGATGGTGAAAATTTGCAGCTGGAATAAGGCCGAACAGCTCCTCAGAACACTCCCCATTGTAGATGCGATAGAAGACACATAGCTATTTACATCTCTACGCAATGACAAATAATCAAGCGTGTCGGAAAGAGCCTGACAAAGCCTTTGAAAGAGTTAAAAATGTTTTCAGACATGCGGCGGTTCAACGATTATCCGGATTGAATGCAAATGCCAACGAATTTTGCCAATATAATAGTTGTGTATATGAAATATGGTTAAGTTTTATTATGTATTAAGTTGCTGTGCCCTCACAAAGCGTCACATGTTTGCTCTTATCAAATTATTTAATGTGAAATGCAATAAACTATTTGAATTTGAATTCAGCAACGTACGTTATTCATCATGGCTAGCCACAGTGTAATAAGGCCGCATTTCAAAACGGCCCTGTTATTGATAACAATTAGCCGTAATATGATTCGAAGGATTATATAACCCGACTGCGACATATACAAGGTCTTGTATTGTAATATAACAGTACCCTTTACCATACAAAAGCTAGAATGTCTCAAAGGACCCCATCGTCTCGATACTAACGAGATAAGACAACACACTCTGGAGCCTCGCTGCGGAGACTGTGGGCTAATTTGATGCATCTTTTGTGATCGCGTTGCAAAGCTTTGACTCTGATCCTGTTACAGGCAGGTTGTATTGGTAATGACGTACATTCACTGGAAGTATCTGCACATTACTATCTATTTTTACCATGGTAGAGCCGCAGTTCTGCATGAATGGACCGGCTCGTACCTCACAGAAAACCAGCGTGATGCAGCACTGTGCTGCGATTCGCTGCTTGAGTGAGGTACCGCAGGTCCAATCCGGGGGAAAAGTTGGCAATGCACTTTTGACTCCACTGGTGACGCGGGTGTCCATGGGCGGTGGCAATCGCTTACCATCAAGGGATCCGTCTGCTCGTCTGCCACCTATCACATAATAAAAATAAAGTTTAAAAACTAAAACCCGACTACCAAAAAAATACACGATCGAAATGTGCTAAAAAAGCTCTTTCATTTGATACCCCACACGGTACCGTCAAGCAAAAATTTTTTTAGTTCCTTACTCTAAGTCCCCTATAGGGCGCTGTAATAAATTAAACGTGTTTCCTATAACCAGAAGACAACCAAGACGCTTTTAATGACACCTCATTTGTTCAAATATGATAACTAGTTTAGAAGTTACGTGGAAACAAACGTTACGTGTCAAAATCATAACCCTCCTTTTGCTTTGCCGTAGTCGGGTAAAAAAGTCGCTTTCGCTGTGTGTACCTATGTATGCAAAGGAAATAGGAATCTTTCATCGTCAGCCCATTTAAGTCCCCACTGCTGGGGCATGGACCTCCCTCAATCACAGAGGGGTAATTGCCATACTCACCACGCTTGGCAGACGGGTTGGCGAGAATAGGAATCTTTAAAACTGCGAAACAGATTTTGGCGCGGTTTATTTAATACTTACTCGTAGATATAGCAGTTTAAGAGAAAGATTGAATGTATAATAATATTATGCATGGAGCAGCACCAGATACTGGAGGCCCAATCCAGAGGAAAGACAGCATCAAGGTTTAAAAAAAAACACACTTGTGACTCCACTGGTGTGTCAATCAAAGGCAGTCAGTTTGCCAATCTATACTATTTTTAAAGAGGTAAATCCTCCAGACAGCGGCAACGCTTATAGGTAATCCGAAAACACGAAACGCTTGCGAGATGTTATCGACTCCTAGCGCCATCTATTGGTTCCCTATTCCTTACAATATCGTATTGTAAAAAATCTTCGAAAGACTGCTTCAAATTGGATGATACTTTGAAATATTAGGACGCGGTTTGTGTAATATAATTCATTAAATAAAAAATACACACCACGGGGCGCAGCAAGTAAGAAATAAAATCAAACATAAATTGATATCAGAAATATAATTATTATTATTGCTTCATAAGTTCACAAGAATCGTAAAACGTCCCAGTATAATCAGTAGAATAGGTTGTTCGGCGACCCTTGATAAAAGCAAAAAATAACGTAAAGTTAAGATATAAATATCACCGTCTTCAACTGAGAGAGATATTTACCCAAATGGGGTAGTGACATGAACTTAGTGATGCGACGTAAGTCGTTTATTACACTCAAGTAGTGTACAATTACGCTTGAGTGGACCAAAATCCTTGCGAAGTATTATAAAAAGTCATAGGTAGTATGAAAACGGACCTCAGGTGGCTTATTACGAAACCGTCCCGTTACTAACGAAAATACACCTGTAGCATACTAAAGATGCAGAAAACAAAAGATGCAGAAAGCGCGCGGGGAACTCCAATTCGGTTCGTTTTAGATCCTCAGGTTTCCCAGGTCCTGAGTGATAGCTATGGACGCAACTGATACGGGATTACATATGACGATTGTCGTGTGGACGATTCATCCAAACTCGGCGGTCAGGTGACCTGACCCAGGTCAGGTTTTTGGCTCTGTTCTCCACACAGATCAGTGCTTTGCCGCCCATCTTGAAGCAATTCCCGTGACTGAAGGTGAAATCGTCGGTCCAACTTCTTAAGGGTCAAGACAACTCCCTGTATGCAGCCTCCACTTTTCAGCCCCAATGGCCGTCTGATCTCCTCGAAATGTGCCCTGCCCATTGCCACTTGAAACTTGCAATTCTTGGGGCTATGTCTGTAACCTTAGTTTTGCGGATCTCATCATTCATACCTCGTAAGCAAAAGTATTATATTTTTATTTCAGTGTCATTTTTTCCACTCGAATGGATTTTTTGAATGTCATTCGTAATCGAACTCATTATTAGATAAGAGCGAATCACATCACTACATGAACGGCGGATACTCAAGGGACTCGCCGTCTGTTAATCACTCGATTGTCTCGATTCTCGCGATGTTTGTTTTGAATCGAATCCATTAATCGAATCTGCGTTTTGACAATGTCTGCATAGTGAGATAATTGGGATTGAAACTTAGGAGACAAAGATGCTTTTGGACCTTAATGATCTTGACAGTTTCTTGATTTCAGATAGGTAATCCGTTTCCGATTTCGACCATCAAATGGTTGATCCTTAAATACATAAGCTGGATACCTAACTATATACGTTCATCATTGCACACGCAAAATCTGAGTACCAAAATGATAGATGGTGTAACTTTAGGACTGACTTCCAAAAATAAGGTGATTAGTTGTATTAGAACGTCATTATTTTTTTGGACTGTCTATAGATATATATAGATATATCTATAGATAGAGCCTATAGGCTTGACCACAATCGCACCTGATGGAAAGCGACGATGAGGTAGACCTCATCGTCGCTTTCCATCAGGTAGCCAAATGCGTATCAGCCTAGAGGCTGATACGCATTTGGCTACAAGACAGTCTGCCACTTACACGTAAAATAAGAGATGCCTGTTCCTTCTTTTTTTAAAGAATTCCAGATTACAGTGGTCAGAAAAAACAGACCTCGGCAGGGAGTTCTATTCCTTAACTCTTCCGTATTATAAATGTGGAAGCGAATCTACATATACATACGTACCTACATTACGTCGAAATTTTGACGAATCAAACAACCAATGCGGTTGAAGTCGGACTTCCTCAGTCCAATATTATCTACCTACGCCATCTAGCGGATTTTACACGCAATAGTCCCTATTGTAACAAACCCGATTTCCGAGGAATAATGGCTGCCGCTGGTCGTATACAAAAGTTACTAAGTAATGATAGCTTAGCAGCTACTAAGAGTCAGTAAAAGCTACGAAATAATAAGCTACGCCGAACCTGTCACAACACAATCCAACTTGGTCTCGCTTTGTAACAATCACCCAAACTAAGTTGTCGTATGTTGTAATGTTGTTGTTCCCAAATCAGATTAGGAAACTCCAAATAGAAACCTCCACCCAAACGCCTCATCAAGATAAAGAGGTAACTTACAAAGTGCTTTCGAAAATACTCCAAAATTCCAAACACGTTGAATAATTTGATCAAACTAAGCACTGAACCCTGGCTCCCCGCCAAAGTGCAACAGACATCCCGTTTCCAAACATGCCACGTCTCTCCGATTCCGCAACCGAACTAAAAGATTCAGGAATTCCAGAGCATGATTCCAGATCGTGTTCCGCCTGCTTCCAGGCCGGGATTCCAGAACGCGCTGATATTGTTTGGAGTTCGACGAGGTATTCCGTTTGGATTTCAATTAATAACTGGGTTAAAGTGCTTGGATTGTTTTATGGAAGCTTGATGCATTTCCAAGTTTTCAAGCCACATAAAAATATGAAAAAGAAGAATTCTATTTACGTTAGCAAAGCACGTGATACATTTTGGCATAGCTTTCTGCGCATACAGGTTGTATGTGCATCTGTATAAATAGTTAAGGTGACGGGCAGGGCACACTACGACGCCAATCGATTTTAATTTTTAGCTACTAAACCGGATCTATTTTCAACAATTTCGGGGTTACAACCTCTCGCTTAACACTTATACCATTTACTAAATAACCATGCACAAATGTTGGGTCCAACACGTACGCGAAAAATTGATTCACGTCAAAAGCGGTCACTTTTGGCGTAAATCAATTTTTTACGTACAAAAAACGGACCCAACATTTGTGTCCTGGTTATTTAATAATTATTATAAGTGTTTGCCGAAAGGTTGTAACCCTGAAATTGTTTAAAATAGATCCGGTTTAGTTAGTAGATAAAAATTAAAATCGATTGGCGTCGCTAGTGTGCCCTACCCGTCACCTTAAGTTACATGCTAAGGTTACATGTTTTATGAAATAATTTGAAAATATATAAATGGCTTTATAAACATGACCGGCCATACCATAGGAGTGCAAAACATTTCTGCAAATTTCTAGAATAAATTAAGATAAAGCTTTCTAAAATAAAATATACATTTTATTTGTGATAAAATATTAATAAAAATAAATATTTTACATCATCACATACGTAACTCAAGCACCTAATAATTTGTTCTTATGATATTTCAATAAAGTTATTATTTATTTATTATTATTTATTTAATATTTTGCACGAGACAATAATCGTGATTCGATGGTAGATGGTTGCCATACCGATTACTGATATATTGCGATTGTTTGTGTCAATCCCTATGAGCAAAAATTCCGATTAGCGCATTATGCAGTTCATAAAATATTTTTTACAAATTTACTATTAATAACTACCTATTTTAAGTTTTTGTTCACATTAATTTAGAAAGGTTATACTTGTTATTTTGGAAGAATAAGAACACAAAAAAGTTACATAATGATTTTTACAGCTTAATATTTTTATTGGTAAAACGTTGGATGCATGATGCGAAACGTTTGAACTGTCCGATTCAGCTTTAGGTAGAAAAGAAGGGAGGGAGTATCTTTATCTCTAAGGTGACGGGTAGTGCACACTAGCGACACCAATCGATTTTAATTTTTAGCTACTAAACCCGATCTATTTAATAAATAGTATAAGTGGTTGCCAAGAGGTTGTAACCCCGAAATTGTTGAAAATAGATCCGGTTTATTAGCTAAAAATTTATAATGATTGGCGTCGATAGTGTGCCCTACCGGTCACCTTAATGCATTACTAAGAGGAGATTACGCATGAATTAGCCGATTCGACCTAGAGTGATACCACGGCCTCACAGAAAACCGGTGTGAAGCAGCACTGTGCTATGTTTCGCTGCGTGAGTGAGGGGACAAGAGGCCCAATCCGGGGAAAAGGGGGGTTTAAAGGTTGGCAGCGCTTTCACTTGGCAAGCAAAGGTTCCCTTGTGACTCCACTGTTGTCGCGGGTGTCTATGGGCGGCGGCAATCAGGCGATCCGTTTGCTCGTCTGCCACCTTTCACATAAAAAGGGAAAGGATATTTACGCAATATTTTTATCTAACTTCGAGAAGTGACTAAGCCCAAAGGGTGATATTGACTAACGGGTAAATTTAGATATTTCAACATGTTTGTTCGGGGTGGACCACATCCTGAGTCTGTGAGATGTACGGTCAGCCACAGCGCGACCGATACGTAACAAAAACGTGACTTGGCGTAATCAGTGTTCTGGGTTCTAGTTTATTTCGCCATCTTTGGACTATTTTGGTTCCTACTAAAGGGGAATATATTTTGTAGGGGTGGCTAATATCGGGTTTATGCAAAATCGAATCGAAGCTATAATATCCTTCAACGATTATGGCTACAGAGGCCAGTCTCAACGATCAGCCACGTACGCAGTATACATTATTATGTATACTGCGTACGTGGCAGATCGTTGAGACTGGCACTATTGTGCTCAAGTGTGCGCGCAAACACAAGTGCACTCTCTATTCCCTTACCCTCAAATTCCGATGGGACACCAGCGTGGCACCGACCAAATATATAATTTAAAAACGTGTCTCCTTAATCACTCGACACTGGCAGAGTTATAAATGTGTACGCGCCGTAGTCAACACTGAAGCAGACAAAAAAACATGTGACATGAATAGCGTGTGAAAATAAAGCTTCAAAAATCGCAAATCCTTTTTTATTTTAAATGTCTTGATCATTTTTTTATTTTTTGTCTTAATTTCATAACAAATCAGTAAAAAATTGTTGATGGTGCTACTAAACCGTAAAAAGGCCCTATGATGTATTCCCTCACTGCCAAGCCAATGGTAGGAATATTTGATTTACAATCCGTCTGCCACTTATGACATAAGAAAAAGAAAAAGAAAACTACAACATAAAGTAAGTTTAATGTACAGTCAACAGCAAAAGTTGATGCACACTAGTGACTCTTATGCTCTTCGGAATAAGAACTACAAACTTCGATATATGCGCAGCTACTGCTGCTGTTGACTGTACAGGGTTTGAAACGTATGATCTCCCTACCATATCATTGAGCTCGTCGCTCGATTAGACGAGATGGTTCCTGACGTGACGTGATAGTCCTACTATAAACACTTAGAAGGCATTTGAAGCTTGTAAAGCTACTCCCCACAACAGCATTTAGCCGGCATGTCAACATTTATCGACGTGGCGTGACATTGTGCACACACGAGTATGCGCTCGTGACGTCACGGCCACTGGCGCAGTAGGTTGGCAAAGGGACATGAAAATCTGGGACAGTCCTATTTGTCTCTTAGTATTTTATGTATACAGGGTGTATCTGTGAACATTTACATCCCTTTAACCACGTGTTCTACCAACCATTCTGAACAACATTTAGTTTTGTTCTAGGACTTTTCGAAATTCGTCAAAAAATTTTCACGTGACCGAATTTGTATGAAAAGTTGAAAATTTTTAATGCGAATTTCCAAAAGTCATAGAACAAATGTTGTTCGGAATAGAAAGTTGAGGGAGAGGTTGGTAGAACACGTGGTTGGAGGGATGTAAATGTTCACAGATACACCCTGTATACTGCATACTTGGTTTTTTTTCGCTTGTGGCAACACTACCGCTAACAGCTGATTTCGATTGCTCCGACAAAATATTTTATAAATCATAGTTTAAACCCATATATTGTCCTGATTTCGTCACTAAATTATAACATTAGTAATATAAGGTGTTTTTAGAATTAAATTAGTGCATAACACAGTGATTTAAAAGTGATTTTGTGCGTGATACGGCAGCCGGCAACGGTCGATGACCTTGCGTTTTTGACATTTGAAGTTAGGTACTAAATTATCTTGTGAATCATTATTATCTTTTTATTACTAGTATTTTGTTATTTATTTACGATTTAGTAATTACAAATAGATCGAAGTACTCATATTACAGTGACTTACTCACTCGCGCGAAGAGGTTAGTCTTGAATTGACTTAACCTCTTAAGGTGTTCAAGCAACTATCTGATTTGTTTATTTTCTTAATAATTACGTGGATATGAACAGAATGACCACACGTAGTATGGCTTGTGCTCGCCAGGAAGAGAGTAAACTCGAAATAGTTTCGAAACAACTCGACCAGGCTTTGAAGCAATTGCAGGCTGTCAGAAAGTTAAATGAACACTTGGATAGGGAAAGAGATGATAATGAGGCGGAACTATTGAAGGCATTTGAAAATTATAATAAGATAAAGAAAGAAATGGCTGAGTTACACACTGAGAATATTTTATTAGTTGACGAACGAGACCGGTTGTCATCTATCATCAACCAGTTCAAGGAGTGCAGCGAGGAGTACACCCAGGGCCTCAATCGAATGTCGGTCCTGGAGCACGAGCTACAGGAGGCTCATCACACCATAAGCCACCTCCAGTCAGAAAAACAGGACTTTGCCGCTTCCCAAACCCAATGCCTATTTGAAGAGTTAGTAGGTAGTGTGCCCAGCCAAATAACTGCTTCAAATAGCCAAGAACCCTTCACCATTGATCTTACTTGTGATGATACCTTAAAATCAACTAATAAGGGAAGATTGGCTATGTGCAGCAGAAATAAAATTAAAAAATATGTTAAAATAAATAAATACATTCAAAAAACCCAGAAATTAGTTAAGAAAAATAAATGTTTATGTAATAAGCTTAAATGTATTAAACAAAGAAGGCAATTAGGTGATGAATTGGACCTGTATTCTTTATTAATAGAAAATAACATAATCAATCATGAAAATGACATGAAACAATTTCAATCCGAAATTTTAAAACTTGAGGAGTCATTAGTAGACATGACTCATAGGTACAATTCAACCAGAAATGAGTATGGAGAACTGATGCTTGCAATGCAGGAATTATTAAATCCTTCCGAGAAAGACAGTATTATATCAAACAATACCCCATCCAATCATCAGTCCCCCACCACCCATAGCAGCCCTCCACCAGCATATTGTAATACCAATAGTTCTGCAACATCAAATTTGAATGATAAACATATTGCAAACAAAAAAATTGTTATGTTTAGTGACGAGTTAGGTAAAGATATGGGACACCTTTTATTTTCTTCCGGACAGTCGATTATCAATCATTGTGTACCGGGTGCATCTATTTCTGACATAATGAATAAAATTATACAAAGAACTTTCCATAAGAATACCTCAATAGTAATTATGGTAGGGAATAGGGGAAATGTAAATAAAAACATTTTGTCTAAGTACCTACACTCTCTTAGTTTATTAGATGTAAATGAAATTGTATTATTTACACTTCCCTATAATAACAGCTTGCCACAGGTAGAAAATACTTATAGATATAATTTAAATATGACATTGAATACTTTGACATATAATGTAAAAAAAATCCATGTTATTGACATAAATAATTATATAAAGTCATACTTTCATTTGACAAAGGATAAATATTATCTTAATAAATACTGTAAACGACTAATAGCAATGTCGCTATCTTATTATTTAGATTGCTCAGCCAAAAATTTGGCTACCATATCTGCTCCTATTGAGCAGAAAAAATATGACATGTGTAATCAGACGTTGGAATTAGTTCCAATGAATTTAAATGTAATTTAGAGACAATAGAGAACACCTCTTGCACACTAGATTTAATGACAAAGGGGAAGTCTGGGCATTTAAATATTGTTCATCAAAATATACAGGGCTTCTCCGGTAAAGATTTGGAATTGGAACTTTTTTTAAATAAAATGAATATACATGTCCTCTGTGTAACTGAACACTGGTTAAGGCAACATGAACTTATTATTAATATTGATAATTATAAAGTCATAAGTGCGTTCACAAGAAAGTCGGCCATTAGGGGTGGGTCACTTATATTATTACATAATTCATTAAAAGCAAAGGAGCGCAAAGACATAGTTGCACTTTCAACTGAACGAACTATTGAACTATCTTGTGTAGAGATTGAACGGTTTATCATTATTTGTGTATACAGACCTCCCTCTGGTAACTACAATAACTTTGAGTCTGCCATGGAGGAGGTGCTGAGAAAAGCAACTAATTGCAACAAGCAAGTAATTGTATGTGGGGATTTCAATATTAACATCTTAGAACACAGTCAAAGCTCGGGTATGCTTCTTAATCTATTTAAATCTTTTGATTTACGCCATCTGTTTAATGACCCTACACGCATTACCCCCACATCAGCTACTTGTATTGATAATATTTTCTGTAATTGTAAGGCAATTAAAAAATCAATAATAAATTTTATAAATTCAGACCATACAGGACAGATAGCTGTTTTTGAACACCGTCATGCAACTGCTTCCTCTTCTTTTGTCTATAGGCCAATCACCACTAGTCGTGTGGAAAAATTTAAGGAAAATGTTGAAAACAACGTTTCCCTGATGCAAGTAAGTAAGTATGCTAATATTGATGAACTATACAATACTTTGTTTAATGTTATTGAAAAGGAGTTTGAAGTAATTTTTACTAAGAAAAAAGTCAAAGTAGACAATACTAAAACAATATTTAGCGATTGGGCTACTAAAGGCATCTTCAAAAGCAGGCGCACTTTATTTGAATTATATGACATTAAAGCTAACTCCAATGATCCTACAATAACTGAACATGTTAGAAACTATTCCAAGCTATTTAAAAAAGTCTGCGCAATAGCAAAAGCTAATTATTTAAAAGATAAAATTAAAAATTCAAATAATAAAATCAAAGCCACTTGGAATATGATTAATAAAGAGACTTGTAAAAATACTACTCAAGACCTCAAGTACTCTTTGAAAATTGATAATAAACAACTCAACGAGGACGTAGAAATAGCAAAGGCATTTGAATCTTTCTTTGCTAATATACCTCTTATTACCACTAGTAACTTAAATTCTAGTCCTCAGCTTGCTAATTGTCTTCTTCAATCGAGTGTGGACGAGTGCCTGACTTCTTTTAGTTTCCATCACATCAACCCGGAAACTATACTTAAAACTTTTAAAGAGATCAACGTAAAGAAAACAGAAGATTTGTGGGGAATATCAGTAGAAATATTAAAAAATATAATAAAAATCATTGCCCCATATTTAGCTGTAATATTTAATGAATGCGTAGATATTGGTCAATTTCCAAATCTGATGAAATATAGCAAAGTTCTACCACTTTTCAAATCAGGTGATAGAAGTGACCCATCTAATTACAGACCAATATCCATTTTACCTGCCCTTAGTAAAATATATGAAAAAGTTATATTCCATCAATTATTGGGTCATTTTAATCTAAACAAATTATTGCATAATAAACAATTTGGATTTACTAAAGGCAAATCTACTACTGATGCGGGAGTTGCACTCATCAAGCACATTTTTGATGCATGGCAAAATAAGCAAGATGCTGTAGGTATATTTTGTGACCTATCCAAAGCATTCGACTGCGTTAATCACCAAACATTATTAATGAAGCTACAGCATTACGGCCTCACAGATAGCTCTCTGAGCTTAGTACGGTCATACCTAAGTGATAGAATTCAAAAAGTCAATGTTAATGGAACTAACTCTTCTGGCGCCTTTTTACAGATGGGAGTGCCCCAGGGCTCGATATTGGGGCCCTTACTGTTTATTATATATGTAAATGACCTACCTTACTTTACTAAAAACTTGTGTGACATAGTATTATTTGCAGATGATACTTCTTTGATTTTCAAAACTAATAGACATAAAGATAACTTTGACGATGTAAATAATGCTCTCACTCAAGTGCTACATTGGTTTACTGTAAATAATTTACTTCTCAATGCTAAAAAAACTAAATGTGTCAAATTTACATTGCCCAACGTAAGACAGGTCAGCACTAGGATTAATATGAATAGTCAAAATGTTGAAGTTATTAATTCTACAGTATTTCTAGGCGTCACGTTAGACTCAAAATTACAGTGGGGTTCTCATATTGCAGCCCTGGCAGGGAGACTTAGTTCGGCTGCATATGCAGTCAAAAAAATAAGACATCTGACCGATATTGAAGCAGCCAGACTTGTGTATTTCAGTTATTTCCATAGCGTAATGTCTTATGGTCTGCTGTTATGGGGCTCTGCGGCTGATATTCAAGCTATTTTTGTGCTACAGAAACGAGCTGTCAGGGCCATATACGGACTTAGACCACGAGACTCGCTTAGAAACTTGTTCAAAGAAATTAACATTTTAACATTAGCATCACAGTACATCTTTGACTGTATTATGTATGTTTATAAAAATTTAGAAAACTTCCCTCGAAAATCCGACAACCATAACCTAAATACTAGAAATAAACACAAGCTTGCTGTTTCACATCTCAGACTTCATAAGATTGGTAATTCATTCGTAGGAATGAGTATTAAAATATTTAATAAGTTACCACAAAATCTTGTTGATTTACCAATGCCCAAATTTAAAACACATGTTAAAAATTATTTAATGGAAAAAGCCTATTATACAGTTAATGATTACTTAAATGACAAGAATTTGTGGAAATGATAAACTGTTCGCCTACACCCATGACACTGTACTTAAAAAAAAATTTGGTGATTAAAAAGAGTAACTGGCGAGTTTCTTGCCGGATCTTCTCGTCAGAATCAACTTTCCGATTCCGGTGGTAGAATCACATTATATTTATTCATTTCTTAGTATATTTTTTGTATCGACATATATGTTTAATAACATGTATAATATACATAGCTATAATTTATATTTTTCATGTATGACGATTTGTAAGAGCTGTATATAAGCCTATGCAAATAAAGCACTTTTGAATTTTGAATTTTTGAAATTTTGACTGCAGTACTTTGGTCACGTCTCTAGGCGTGATAACGACTCGATAGTGCGGCTGGTCATTCAGGGGAATCCTCCCCTGAA
Source organism: Marasmia exigua (assembly GCA_019059595.1). Classification (NCBI taxonomy): domain Eukaryota; kingdom Metazoa; phylum Arthropoda; class Insecta; order Lepidoptera; family Crambidae; genus Marasmia; species Marasmia exigua. Next base: position 4,179,007 of record CM032474.1, on the reverse strand, counting down.
TGACCAGAGGGAACCAGATGACGCAGTAGATCACCGATGCGCTGGACTGATCAAGTGATGTCCGCAATGATAAAATTAAAATAATGATAGTCTGGATTGTGTCTAGTCTTAATTAATTTAAATAAGGTTAAATGTAGGTACTTATGTACTTTATGACGTCAGCACGCACAGTGACGTCCCCTAGATCCTTGGACTCCACGGAAGACCAGCGTCGGGGTGTCCTTTAGACACTGTGACACATGCTGAGTGGAGCCCATTTCAGTGCTATTCTAATGTCCATTTCGTTATATTTTTATTTTTTTGTGTATGTTTGGCGCTGAATAAATTATTTTATTCTTATTCTTATTCAATAGGAAACCCCGTATCAGACTGTCGATTTTTATATGCGTTTTTGAATAAAGAAAGAAAAAAAGGTGACCCGTTTTTTTAGTTTCTATTAGATGTATGTTTTTGTTAATAAAAATATATAAAATAAAAGATAGATAAAAATGCAGGAAGTGACATAGTCCTGAGGCTCTACGTAGGTGATGTCTTTGCTATACAATAAAAAAGTTGACTCTCTCTGTCATTATTCACTAGTCATTGTCAGCCATTTTCTTTTTTCTTAAGTCAACGTGAGCAAAGGCATCATTAATTTGTCATGCCGAGCTGAGACGTCACACGGGAATTTATACCTTTTATTCTCCTTAAATATCTTTTGAAAAATTCTAAAACAATTTATCTTACAATCCTAGAAGGCTAATCTAGAAAACAGTATTTATCATTTTGGAAATAAAATTACCGTGTTGTCCATTCTTGCCGGTCCACGTTCATTACATCCCGTCAGCGGTAGCATACCATACGTTATTGCTATTCTATTTTGTATGAAACAGCTGATTTTTTTTTCGCTTATTTTGTTGAACCGACCCGTGGGGTGACGCCCAGTTGGCCGACCTAGGTATCACTGGAAGGACGTCGTCGTAACTAATCTGCGCGAGCTCCTGCTCAATAACTGGCAAGAAGTGACCGAAGTGGCGATCTCTTGTTTCGGAGGCCAAGACTCTATTTGGGTCGCTGAGCCAGCGGATTAGTAGTTATTTTGTTGATCTAAATGGACATCCTTACTTACGGTGCGCAAACCTGGTCGCTGACAGAAAGTCAGAAGTCCAAACTCAAGATTTGCCAAAGAGCTATGGAGCGTAGCATTCTGGGGATCAAAAGATCAGATAGAGTGCGCAACTCTGACATACGCTCCAAGACGGGAATCGCGGATGTGGGACAAAAAACTGCGAAGTTAAAATGGGAGTGGGCGGGCCATGTATGCAGAATAAACCCTTAAAGACGGACAAAAATCGTCACCCTATGGTAACCGACCGATGGACGTCGACTACGCGGCAGGCCCAAAAAAGATGGTGTGATGGATTTCAATACGTATGTCCAAGAATGGCAAGTAAAGGCATTGGATAGGGAGGAATGGAGAGACTTGGGGGACGTCTTTGCTCAGCAGTGGGACTCTACAGACTAAATTAAAAAAAAAATGGACATACTAAATGGACTTCACTCACGATACCTATTATGAGGTTTTCGGGATGTAAACGATAAAAAAAAAACGGTGTATAAAGGAAGTGGTCGTACTAAAGCTATGCTTGTCTCCCCACACAGCATTTAGCCGGCGTCAACATATATCGACGCGGCGTGACATTGTTGCCGCTAAACGAGTGTGTGCACGTGACGTCACAGCCACTGGCGCATTAGGCTGGCCACGTGGAAGGATAATCCAGGACAGTTGGTATTTCAGTTGTCCATAATTGTAAAAATATTAAAAGATATTAATGAGTTTTTAGCGTCCTGTGTAAACATAAAAATATATGTTGGTTCTGATATCCGTAACGCAGGTGCTTGTGCTACCTATCTCGGAGTCAGATCAATGTATGTGATGTTGTAAAACATTCCTATATTTATTTATAAAATTATAAACACCGTAACGTTTTAATATAATTTGCGAGACTAGGTCTATTAGGTCTAATCTATCGATAAATATTGTCATCCATTTTCAGAATCATTAACTCAACTATTGTGACAAATTTAAAGAGCAAATGAATCACCTAATGGAAAGTAATCAACGCCGCTCATGAACATCGGCGAAATCAGAGAGATCTCTAATGTGTTGCCGGCCTTTTAAAAAAGAGTACGCTCTTCTCTTGAAGGTCCCTAGAGTCGTAGCTGTCGGAAAATCATATATTTACTATTAGTGTGGCTAGGGCGAGAAAGACGCTGTGTGACTCATTTTTCGAGAAAATGTAACATGACAAGTACGGACACCCAAACATTAATGTCTACAAATTTGTCAAATTTCCTCAATAGATCTTTACCCTAACTTAGTTTTCTACCTACATAGGTATCCGTTCTGTTCTGCGGCTGCGGAAGCCGCCAATAACGGCAACAGTATGTAATAGTGTTGTTAAATTTATTTTTACGTTTCATCGCCAACTTAATCTGTTGCTTTCCGTGATCTTCGCATGTTAAAACTGTTACTTACTTTATTTCTATCAGTGAAGACCTGTTATTAAGACCTAGCTTTAAGACATTCATTGTAATTGCTACTGTATTAAGACAGCTGTTGGTCTTCCGAATAAAATAAAATAAAATAAAAATATTCCTGCAGCCAAACCGTTCCACAGAACTGAGATACGTGGTAGAAAATTCCGCGAGAAACGCACAGTATTAAACCGCCATAGTGGTAACCCTAGCTTAGGGCTGCCAGCTGAATACCAACTCTGAGCCATTGTGCGAGCTATTTGTTTTGAACGTGCAACAATGCGCGCATCGTCGCGAGAGCCGTGACGTCACGAACACTGAGCACTGCGTCATAGGGCTGTCAGGAGACGAGTGAAAATATATTGAATGACCATAACATTTGAAACACAGGTCACCCTAGTTCCGGCGAAATGTTAAATATGTGTACTATTATATAAGATTTATTGATTAAAAGTTATTTTAGACATAAGTAATTTGAAATAAATATTTTATTTATTTATTTTTATAATGTAAAAAATCATTAGTAAATAATAATAATAATTCTCACAACATCTCATACGTTGACCTGATTCCGTACTAAGTAGCTTAAGCACTTGTGTTACAGATATCAGACAACAAAGGAACACAAATATATACTTAAATACATATATTATACCCAGACACAGAACAACACACAAGTGTTCATCGCACGAATGTTTGTCAGGGTGGGGATCGAACCCACGACCTTTGGCGTAAGAGGCAGGGTCACTACCAATTGCGCCATCCGGTCAGTCAAACAAAAATCTCAACTAATTTGTTTTACACTTGTAAAACAAAAAGGTAAACTGTCATTTTTATCGTTTACATTGCGAAAACCCCATAATAGGTATCGTGAATAAAGTACATTTAGCATGTTAGATCAATAAAATAACTTAGATCAATGAAATAAAAAAAATGACTATTGGAGAGTCACGCTTCGGTATGAATGGGCCGGCTCGACCGCAGCGATATCACGGCCTCACAGAAAACCAGCGTGAAGCAGGACTATGCTGTGTTTCGCTGCGTGAGTGAGGGTACCGAAAGCCAATCAGGGCGAAGGGGGGTTTAAAGGTTGGTAGCGCACTTGTGACTCCAGTGGTGTCGCGAGTGTCCATGGGCAGCAACAATATCTAACCGTCAGGTGATCCGTCTGCTCGTCTGCATATCACATAAAAAAAATTCTTCAATAAGATGTAAGCAACCTATAAATTGTAACTGTCGACTGGGCAATTTCGGTACCCATTTATTAAGTTTGACACAATCTTAAAAGTTTATTACACGAAAATAAATTATTAACCGCAACACTGACCGTTCCGAGCAATAATTCTTTAAGACTTTCAACGCCATTGCGTTCGTTGTGATAAAAGTTAACTGCAACCGACAACCCTAGCTTATCTCGTACAGTCAGTAGCGCAGCAAGCTCAGCTCATAAAGCGCTGAGTAGTGATGAGACAGTGTACACATATTAATTTGAAGTCCCAAGAAATTTGTACAAAAATGTAAATACGCGACATCACTAAGACGCTCATAAATAGGTAGATAGATACTCTTTATTGCACAACATACAAAATATAAAAGCTAGGTAATAATATCCTCGAACCGATTAGGGCTACGGCGGCCAATCTCAACGATCAGCCACGTATGCAGGATATAGGTATTATAGTGCTCAAGTGTGTGCGCAAACACAAGTGCACTCTCTATTCCTTTACCCTCATATTCCGATGGGACCCTACTGTGACACAACCGGAGAGGGTTAGGGCGTAGGACCAACAGCTTAACCTGCTTTTCGGGCACGGGGGTACAAGACCGCCATCTTCCAGACTCCGCGCTGTCACTAAGAATTCTTCCCGAAATCTTAGGTACAAATTTTTGTCCCGACCCGGGGATCGAACCAGGGACCTCTTGCGCAGCCGTCGCTTTAAAGTGCGACCCACTAAACACTGCGCCACCGAGGCAGTCAGTTTGAAAAGCTAGGTATACAGAGATACAGTGTACAAGTTAGGCGGTCTTATCGCTGGGAGCGATCTCTACCAGACAACCTTCAGTTGCTAATGCCCTTTACATTAGATAGAAGAGGGGAGGGTAGTGCAATCCTTTTGATCTTCAACATAGTCTCTACTTTATCTTAGCGTGTAATTCCCGGTTGCATCCAAAACTTTCGCTTTGAGCCCAGGGTACGTTTGAACCATGATTCAGGATTTGGGGAGTCTGGTCATTTCAAGAAGCGGCTGCCGTGTGATCTTCGCAACCCTTTCACAGGGGAACTAGACCAAAGGGAACATGGCTACGCGTTTCAGAAACTATTCGAAACGTGCAGGTTTCCTCACGCTTTTTTCCCTCACCGTCACTCATAATCAATGATCGGAGTATGTAGAGCTATTTTTGGTACTTGCGATTTCTTCAAATAATATGAACATGTCCTGGAATCCCGGGAATTCCGGGATTAAAGGTATACTTTATACTATTAACAGTTATTTTCGTTTATACTTACGAGCATTAACATCAGCCTACGAACTTATTCATAACCGCTTTGTGATACCTACCATGCTAATTAAAAAAGTTCTATTTGTTCTTTCGAAATTCAAGATACGTACGTTAGATAGAAAGGAACAAACTGTAAATAAATATGGTGTTATCGAACGTTTTTGGATAAGCCCTTTCATGATTAAAATGCGTTAAATATTTAACTCTAAAATATATTTTTTTTATTTTTTTAACTCCAGGATCGTCAGAACCCCGGGGCATGTCCATATTTACATCTAAGTTTGCGGTCAATTTATTTATTTAAAAAGGTTCTTATATATATGCCCATTATAGGCGTACACAACATTGACTATTTAACATACTGTACATACTAATTAAATAAGAATTTAGATCAACTTAAATTTGAAATAAATTAAAATAGGAATAATAATGATAATTATAATAATGTTACAATTAAAAATAAACTGTAATAATAACTTAGATTCTTTCATAATTTGGCTGATTCCTTGGTTGACAACAAGGCATCAGAAAATTACGTCTAAATTTGGATCGCGAATCGCAAAAGATATCAGCAGGTGTATTAATTTCGTTGTATGCACTGCAACATCTCGGCAGGGGAGCATGGAGGAGCACAGATTGGTTTTAGACTTTTGTAAAGGTTTTCTTGATTGAGTGACGCGGTAAGTGAGCTGGAACCGAAAACATAACCTGTGCCAGTAATTCCCTACTGTCAATGAACTCAAATAGCTCTACCTACTCCGATCATTGCTCATAATAGAGGTTAAATGGGCCTAATGACAAAATCCAGTAAAGAATGACAAATTTCGAACGGCCGGGTGATATTTTACAGCCATTTTTCGTGTAAAATAATCATCTTCAAATAATTCCATTTGTTACCCCCAAAATTCAGTCAGAACTTAAGAAAAGATAAAAAACGTGAACACGAAATCGGTCCCTTAGTCAATTCATTTCTATATTGTGGAGGTGCTACTCTACAGGAAGCGGAGGTAACATTTTAGTAATGACATTGTTCAAATTATTCGAAATTGCGCGGTGACGTGGGATTTCGCGTCTAATTAGATTATCTATACTATTTATAAAGAGGTTATTTTATAGAGAATGACCCGAGAAGAAATTTTGCGCGATGTAAACGACGATCAGAGCCATCTATTGTTACAAATAGGAACTCATTCCCCGAAACTAAGTGAGGGCAGAGGGCTGCTCTGAAAGTTGTTGAAATAAAATCCTTGTCACATCTCTCCGTGGGCTGCACACCGTACTTGTTAACCTTCTTTTTTGCATTACGGGTTGGTCGGGACTCCGAGTCGGTAGGGGTTGATTGAGGGTTGCTAGCACCGCGTACTTAGTTAATTTTTTGTTGACTATAGGCTAACTGTTGACCACAATCATGCCTAATAAGAAAGTGGCCCCTCACCTCTAGGAGCATCGTTCTCGTGTAGGATAAATAAATAATATCTAAACTATTTATAAAGAGGTCAATCCTAATTGACAGCGGCAACACTTATAGGTAGTCCGAAAACAGGAAACGCTTGCGCGATTTAATCGACACCCAGCGCCATCTATTGCTATAAAGTGAAACTAATGTCCCGAAACGAAGTGAGGGCGGGCCCCTAGTAAATAAATCAATTCTTAAAACATCTCATTGAACTGAATCCGTACAAGTTGTAGCTTTAAGCACTTGTGTTACGGATATCAGACGCCACGCGCGCTGGATGTTACGTCTGTAAAGCACCCACGGAGCTCAGACAGAGAAACGGCAGAAATAAGAGACCCGTTCCGTCTTGAATACTAGCGTTTTATTTTTGAACTCACTCACCTAGGCAGACGGCCTGGGGTCATTGTCCCGGTGACACGCTTTGCTTGCGCGATGCAAAAACGCATAGCGCCATCTACCAGAGCAACGACAAATCGCGTGCTTGTTTACTTTGTACATGCTTTACAACGCGTATACCTAGAAGTTACCTGTACACTTTTGCTTTAAAGATGTTCAGATAAATCATTAGAAATATACCTAATAAATATCAGACAACAGCATATACATTGACCTAATCCCAAAATATGTCACTTGAGCCTGTGTCATGAGCAGAAAGAGTTAGAATCAACCGAGTAACCACTTTTTTATGTAATAGGTGGCAGACGAGCAGACGGATTACCTGGTGGTAAGCGATTGCCGCCGCCCATGGACACTCGCGACATCAGTGGAGTCACAAGTGCACTGCCAACCTTTGAACATACATTTCCCCCGGATTGGGCCTCCGGTACTCACACAACGAAACACAGCACAATGCTGCTTCACGCCGCTGATTTTCTGTGAGGCCGTGGTATCATTCCGGTCGAGCCGGCCCATTCATGCCGAAGCATGGAACTCCCACGGTCTAATAATTGTTTTAACATTATGTGTCATCATCATAGAATTTTCATCCATAGTGGGAATCTTCCCACGACACTTTAGCGCATGAGACAGGGTCATTAAAGAAAGAAAGAAAGAAAGAAAATATTTATTATTATAGACATCACAACACAGAACATATAGCAATTATAAATAGAACACAATTTGGTACAAACAGAAAACAAAACATAAAACAATTAAAAATACATAAAAATAAAACAAAAGGAATAAAAAACAAAACTATATTCAATCATGCCAAATGAATATAATGATGTGTTATGACGTCTAGTATAAATGCAATTTTGCATTACATTATGCATTACTACCTAAATGCAATTTTGAAACCTCTTTCACAATAGTTCCCGCCCATCGTCCTGACTTGCCCTTGAAAGTCTGAAAAACTGACCTTTTTCAGGGCTATGGACTTAAAAGTTAATATCATAACAATGGTGCGATGGACCCTTTAGCCCTTACCATGGATTATGAACTGGAGTGACGTCAGTCGAACTGGGGCTCTTAAGTACCTAGTGATGTGACTAGAAACGTCTTTCACTCGAGTGATTGGAGAGACGACTAAAAAGGAATCGTTTTGAATCCAATCGGCTGAATTTTTTATTTATAGTGACACAGTATATTGGCTCGCCTGATGATGGTAAGCAAAAGGAGACCCCAAGTTGCAATAATTACAACGGACGCGATGTCATCCACTTCTATTAGCACAGCCATATTGGCTTGCTAGATGCTTCTTCAAGCTCCATTTGAATGAATCCATATTATAGTTTAAGTGTAAAGTAAAAAGTAAAGTATCCGCCTGTATACTGTCCCACTACATGGCAAAGGCATCTATCACAGAAATCAAGTCATCGCCATGGCAGGCCCCCTACAAGGTGGACCGACGATCTGGTGAAGGTCGCGGGAATCCATTGGCTGCGGGCGGCACAGGGCCGATCTGTGTGGAGAACATTGGGGGAGGCCTTTGTCCAGCAGTGGACGTCTATTAGCTGAAATGATGATGAAGTCATTGCCACTAGGATGGGATTAAGCTTAATCACCACGCTGGCCTAATGCGGATAGGTGATCACAATCCCGAGCTATATTCGAAAAATCGAATCATACCTTTTCCATTTTGGCTTAAAATTTGGCGTAAAAGTAATTAGTAGATCAGAATGACAGCCCATACGGGACCTTGAGTATCGGAGGTTGTAGACTTGAATTCCACCACGTATCTCTGGATTTTGATGACGACTTCTTAATTAGTCGTAGCTGGATGCTAAGGGAAATAGTGTTTACGGTATCTTGCTATCATACATCTGTTCTTGCTCTGCTTGGTGGGTGTAGAAGTTAAACTCGTTGATGAGAAAAAACTTAATTAACGATTCCACAATGTTGATTTAAACTAAATAAATATACACGGCTGTCTTGCTAAGCTGTGTAAAAAGCACTTAAAAATATAAATTTAATTATAAGTAAAATTAGGTCAGCCGCGCATAACAACTGATTGCTGACCAAACAGAATGTGCGGTGTATGACATACCGTACATGCTCCAGGCCGCCAGAGAATGAGAGATTCATCATCTTCATCATCTTCAGCCCATTTAAGTCCCCACTGCTGGGGCACGGGCCTCCGTCGATCATACTCACCACGCTTGGCAGACGGGTTGACGAGGGTTTTGATATAAATGCAGAGTTTTCCTTCTCTGGGTGCTAATGATCATGCCAGCAGCTTTACCTTAGTCGCCTTTTACGACACCTCGGTAAGAGTGAGGGTGGCCTATTCTACTCTGCCAGGGACCACACGGCTGACATGAGAGATTACGATGCTGTATTAATCAATTACAATTACTTGAAAAAAGATGTATTGCTATTATTTGTTATGGGCGACGAAGACCTATTTGTGTATTGAACACTTCGAACACTTTGGATGTTTATCACTTGATCACTACGTCCGCGAGGGTTCGAATCTTCACACACTCTGCTTCGGACGGAGGAGAGGCGCACTGTCGTATTGCTCTCCCGCGGGAGCGCGGATTAATGCCAAAGTCGATGCCATCATTTCAAGACGCATCACTAGCTAAGGGTGTCTATTATTAACGGAGAGTTCCGTACAATGGTGCGATGATCAAGAGGTGGGTCGTACCCCTTTTTTATTCTTGTTTATTTATTAATAGACGGTTACCAGCGTTCCGGACGTTTTTGAGAGAGGGAGGGTTTTTGCCATTAATATAAAAAGCCAACCCCTTTAAAATGTATGTGGCTGTAAACGACTGATTTTTACATCCCTTTTTTACTCACAACTTGGGTGACTATATTTCACGTTCATTGCTGGCACATTTTTCTCAGAAACTACTAAAGTTAACGTTTGAAATGGAAATTGCTTACCTAGAAACAGCCCGATGGGACTTTAAAAATAAAAATCTATTAAATGCTCGTAATACTCAACTATCATCAGCATCATCAGCCCATTTAAATCCCCACTGCTGGGGCACGGGCCTCCCTCAATCACATGAGGGGTAATTGCCATACTCACCACGCTTGGTAGACGGGTTGGTGAGGGTTTTGATATAAATGCAGAGTTTTCCTTCTCTGGGTGCTGATGATCATGCCAGCAGCTTTACCTTAGTCGCCTTTTACGACACCTCGGTAGGAGTGAGGGGGGCCTACTCTACTCTGCCGGGGACCACACGGCTACTGAACTATACCTGCATATCATTATATGCTGGCCCGCTCTCCCTTCGTTGCCGCCATGACACCAGTGGAGTCACAAGTGCGCTGCCAACCTAGAAACCCTCCCTTCCCCGGATTGGGCCTCCGGTACCGTCACTCACGCAGCGCAACAGCACAGTGCTGCTTCACTCTGCACATTGATATGAAGTGTCAAACGATTTTTTTCTTCTTTTTGGAATATGGGTCCGAACATAGACTGTTTTTCACACTAATATTTAAGTAATCAACGCCGCCCATGAACATCCGCGAAATCAGAGAGATCGCTAATGTGTTGCCGGCCTTTTTAAGAAAGAGTACGCTCTTCTCTTGAAGATCCCTATGTCGTAGCCGTCGGGAAATACTCCTGAAGCCAAACCATTCCACATAACTAACCATTTTACCCCCTTAGGGGGTAGATTTACAAAAATCCATTCTTAGTGCTTCCCTACGCTATAAAGGGAACCCCTGTGCAAAATTTCAAGTTTCTGACCCTTATAGTTTAGGTCCTGCGTTGATAGATCAGTCAACTTTAGATTTCTTCACGCCTGTTTCCTTGAAAAACTTATCTTATTGATGGCCGTCAAAAAGATAAAATGTATCTTATATGTGCCATATGGCAAAAGATGCACCCAAGTTATACGAAACATGTTCCGAGAGACCCTTAACTTTGTCCCAACAGTTGCGTAGAGTCAGGACCCGCCATTTAGGGCTGTCAATAGAAATTAATTAAAGCACACAAGCTGATGGATCACCTCTCGATAAGCGATTGCTGTCGTCGATGGACAAACGCAACACTAAATGATGGGGATGAAACAATATTACAATACTAGGTAATGAGGGAGAGGTCACTATTACACGCTAAGAAGAGGATGAGGAGGCAGAGGTTACATTTTCCCAGGGGAAACCGTTATTGCCGTCACCTGGCTACATGTAGGGAACAAGGTGGTGTGTGGGTCTCAAACCCTAACTAAAACCCCTGGGGTGTCCATCTCCGCGCAATCGCTATGGGAAACCCCACAGCACACAGGGACTAGACAAGTGCGCTGCCGACCTTTAAACGCCCCTTTCCCCTGGATTGGACTTCCGGCACCCTCACTCATGCAGCGAAAAAGAGCACAGTCCTGCTTCACGCTGCTTTTCTGTGAGGCCGTGGTTTCACTCCGATCAAGCCGGCTCATTCATGCCAAAGCGTGGCTCTCCCACGGTAGAAGTGTTACTAGTAAGTGTCAGCCCTATCGAAGGGTCACCCAAGGGACATGCCCGGTGAAATTAGTTGTAAGAATCCGTAACAGCCCCGACATGTTCGAGCCAAAGGGACTCTCCAATCAGATGGAAATGAAATATATAATTTTCTTACATTTTTAAAAGTTTTCGCGTCGGTTTCTTTCCCGTTTAGTTATGGTCAAAGTTTGACTTTATACAACCGCTTTTGTTTTGCAAAACGGAATGAGCTTCCAGCCGCGGTGTACCCTGATCGCTATGACATGTCCTTTTTTAAACGAGGTTTGAAAAGAGTTCTTCTCTCACGGTAGGCAGCGGCATGACTGTGCTTCGGCATTGTTGATGTCTATGAGCGGCGGTTACCGTTCACCATCAGATTCTGCTGCAGTCGGCCTATTAAAAGCAATAAAAAAAAATAAACATGGTAAACAGTTGCGTGCGTCCTTTTTGGCTGACATAATTCTACGCATTTAATAGCTTTCCATTTCAAGTCGTAGAATAAAAGTAATGAGTAGAATATTAATTCAAGATAGCCCAAAGCTGTATACCTACGTAAAGAGTATAATATAAAGATAATGTTAATAATAATAACGCACGCACGCCTTCCGAAAATCCGGGACGTAATTGCCCGAGCTTATGGTTCGAAAGACAAACATAATAATAATACACACATATTCTCTCATTCACAGCCTTACGTCCCACAAACACGCCCAATCACACAACCACACAGATCATCACAATCAAGACTCATTACCCCCACCACATCACAATCAGATCCGTAGTGTAGGAACTGTACTTGGCCTAGGCCCGTACATTTCTGAAAAGCCAGCAAATAGCTGTGATACTCAGCATATAAAGAACATAATAATAATAATTCTCACAACATCTCATACGTTGACTTGATTCCGTACTAAGTAGCTTAAGCACTTGTGTTACAGATATCAGACAACAGAAGAACACAAATACATACTTAAGTACATATATTACACCCAGACACCGAACAAACACAAGTGTTCATCGCACGGATGTTTGTCCAGGGTGGGGATCAAACCCACGACCTTTGGCGCAAGAGGCAGGGTCACTACCAATTGCGCCATCCGGTCAGTCGACCAGTATACCTAACTACTCGAGGGCATTATTTTTTATTGTAGAGGCGACAAACGAGCAAGCGAGTCACGTGAAGGAAAGCAATCATCGCCGAACATTAACATCCCATTATAGGCATATTAAAAAAAATGTCTTCCCATTCTTTCATAAATATAAATCAGGTGATAACTTTGGTATGGGAATGTGGTTTTTTTTTCTGAAATTAGACCTATATCTACAACATGATTAATATTATCAATATAATGCGTTTGAGAAGTTACTAAGGCTGTTTAAAAAAACGGCCAAGTGCGAGTCGGACTCGCCCATGAAGGGTTCCGTAGCAGCAAGTAAGATATATGGAAGGTAAATTGCGGTTTACGGTTTATAACGTATTAACAAAAACTACTTACTAGATCTAGTCCAAACCAATTTTCGTTGTTAGTTTTCATGATTATGTACATCATATTTTTTTTTAGTCTTATAATTCATTTATTATAGCCACTTTGGGAGCGTCTCTTGCGCAAAGTATTGTGTTTAGAAAAAATGATGTTAAAAACCTCAACATTATTTTTAAAGACCTATCCATAGCTACCCAACACGTATAGGTTTGATGAAAAAAAAATTTTGAGTTTCAGTTTCAAGTATGGAGACCCCCCATTTTTTTTAGTTTTTTCGATTTTTGTGTATAAATTGTAATGCGGTTAACAAAATACACCTATTTACTAAGTTTCAATAGTATAGTTCTTATAGCTTCGGAGAAAAGTGGCTGTGACATACGGACGGATGGACAGAGGGACAGACATGACGAATCTATAAGGGTTCCGTTTTTTGCGTTTTGGCTACGGAAACCTAAAAAGCACGGTGTAAATACCTACCTAATCTTATATTTTAAAATTATGAATTTCGCCAAGCTAGGTTCACTTACGGAAGGAATTTCTTCACTTGAACTGGTTAAGCGTTGACTTACCTGTAACAATAATATGCAAAATAAGTCTTTGGAACTATAATACTATAATAAGCATTAGTCAAAAAAAAATTGATAGATAGATAGATACACTTTATTGCACAAAAAAAAACACAACTTTAAAATCTAGGCATTACAGAAACTTAATTGTACAATTTCGGCGGTCTTATCGCTGGAAGCGATTTCTACCAGACAACCTTCAGGCAAAGGACATTTGATAGTAGAGGAGGGGTAGGTGGTGCTATATTGAAAAAGGGAAACAAAAGTGAACTGTTTATATATATTAAAATATTTATAATGCTAATACATAAATAAACAAAATATTATATACTAATAAATAAATATGTTATGCTTGTTAAAAATGTCCAAATCAATAAAACACTCAAGAAAAAAAACATTATTTTACTAAGCACTCCCTGCCGAGGTCTGTTTTTCCTGACCACTATAATCAGGACATCTTTAAGGTGACGGGTAGTGCACACTAGCGACGCCAATCAATTTTAATTTTTAGCTACTAAACCGGATCTATTATTAGACTACACTATACTATTTATTAAACAACCATGCACAAATGTTGGGTCCGTTTTTGTACGAGAAAAATTGATACACACCAAAGCGGCGACTTTTGGCGGTAATCCAAAATTCGAGTGCAAAAGCAGACCAAACAGTTAATTATAAGTTTTAAAAAAATAGTATAGGTGTTTGATGAGAGATTGTAAACCCGGCATTGTTTAAAAAAGATCCGGTTTATTTGCTAAAAATTAAAATCGATTGCCGTCGCTAGTTAGAGCCACCCGTCGCCTCAAGGCAAGAGTGAAAATGCATCTTTTAGGCAAACGCGTATCATCCTAGTAGCAACTCATACAAGAATGTGCGTAAAATAAAAATGATTGAAAAGAGAAAATGAATAATTGATGAATGTCAAAATGCTTACCACTGAGAGCGATGGTAGCTCAGTGGTTCAGAACGCGCTTTCCATACGGGGGACCGGTTTCCAATCCGAGCATGCGCCTCTGCATTTTTCAAATCTATGTGCGTATTTCTACTATTATCTCGGCGGTGAGGGTAAATATCGTGAAGGAACCTGCACGTTTCGAATAGTTTCTGAAACGTGTAACTATTGTTCAGTTGGTCTGGTTCCCCTGTTAGGGGGTTGCGAAAGTCAGACGGTAGTCGCTTCATTGTAATTACCATACTGCCCAAATCAAGAATATGGTCCAAGCATACCCCAAGCTCCAGAGCGACAGCTTCGGACGCAACTGGGAAAAGACAATTTATAATCTCGGCGGCTTTATATCTCTTCCATTCATTCATTCATTCATTCATTCTTCCAGAGAACCAAATAAAAGACACCGAGAAAGATTAGCATAAAATGAAAGGTGGCGTAATACTGTTTATTTTATAGGTACAGGCAGTTTTTGCGCAACACCAGTGGAGTCACAAGTGCGCTGCCAACCTTTAAGCTCCCCATTCCCCCTGGATTATTAGTTAGGTTAGGAATCTAAAGAAATTTACGAACAAGCCCTAACTACTTACCTAAATGAAAAAACCTAACATAAACACAATATTCGTTGTATTTCGCATACAAAGAGAAAATGACCAAAACATGGCCCCCCAGTATTAAGGTGACGGGTAGGGTACACTAGCGACAACAATCGATTTTAATTTTAGGCTATTAAACTGGATCTATTTTAAACAATCTCGACAAACACTTATACTATTTATTAAATAACCATTTTTTTTTGTCGCTGTTAAAAATGCTGGCCTTATGCATACCCGAGATAGCGGGGGCCATCAGGGGTTATGTTGGGCTCTTCTCTAGGCATGCGCCCAGAGACATACCGACTAAAAAACACAGCGGCGTTCCCTCATCGCCCAATTGGGGAAAGGTTATGGGTATCCGGCAAAGCCTTGGACTACCACGACCTCCCCCGATTTATTAAATAACCATGCACAAGTGTTGGGGCCGTTTTTTTACGCGAAAAATTGATTCACGCCAAAAGTGGCCGCTTTTGGCGTGAATCAATTTTTCGTGTACGCGTTGTACCTAATATTTGTGCATGATTATTTAATAAATGGTATAAGTGTTTGCCGGGAGGTTGTAAACCCGAAATTGTTTAAATAGATCCAGTTTAGTAGCTAAAAATTAAAATCGATTGGCGTCGCTAGTGTGTTCTACCCGTTACCTTAACCCGCTCGCGAGTACCGACAGCAGAAAAGAGCGGGGACAGTAAAGGGTGTTATTTTTTATGCCATCGTTACTTTCGCCAGCTGAGCCCGCCACTGTGTCCACACAATGTGACATTGTTCTTAATATATTCACATCTACTTTGACTTAACTGCCTCGGTGGCGCAGTGGTTAGTGGGTCGCACTTTAAAGCGACGGCTGCGCACGAGGTCCCGGGTTCGAACCCCGGGTCAGGCCAAAAATTTGTAACTAAGCTTTCGGAAGCTGGCGGTCTTGTACCCCCGTGCCTCGGAAAGCACGTTAAGGAAAGCACGTTAAGCTGTTGGTCCTGCGTTCAATACCTCTCTGGTCGTGTCACAGTAATGTCCCATCGGAATATGAGGGTAGGGGAACAGAGAGTGCACTTGTGTTTGCGCACACACTTGGGCACCTGCGTACATGGTTGATCGTTGAAATTGGCCACCGATGATCTACTCTAATTATAACCGCCATTAAGTTCTGTGATATTTCTGAATCGACAATCATCATTCATACCGTGGGATAGCCACGCTTCAGCATGAATGGGCCGGCTCGACCGGAGTGATACCACGGCCTCACAGAAAACCGGCGTGAAGCAGCACTGTGCTGTGTTTCGCTGCGTGAGTGTGGGTACCGGAGGCCCAATACGGGGTAAAGGGGGTTTTTTAAATGTTGGCAGCGCTCGCCGGTAAGCCTGCGAGACAATTCAAGCCAGTGCGTGACTCTCCTACGATAAAAGCATTTGTTTTTAATTTATGTAGTCGAAATGTTTGACCGACCGAAATAAAGACTCGAAGTGAGACCTTTGACTCTGTCTTTACTTCTGTAAAATAAAAGGTGTAAATAGCTATTACCTTCAATTAGGTTGGGTAATAAAAAAGACTCGTACAAAGCTCCAAACGAACCATGAAAAAGCGAGATAATAACAATCCCTGGGAAAACCTAATTTGTTGCAGACAAACTGGCAACTGCAGCGTTCGTTTGTCGCGCGACAATGCAACAAAACTTAGCCGACGCCGAAAAGAGGGGTAATTAAGCAGCGCCTGAAAGTTTACAGGATAAGTTTTAACTAGAATTTTGTTGGCTCTTTTCGCTGATTAAGTTAGAGTTTAAAGTTTTATGTGAGAGTGATGGTACCCAGTGGTTCAGAACGCGTCTTCCATACTAATCTGAGGATGCACCTCTGGAGTTTTTTATTTATTTATAACTTTATTGCACAATACGATACAATTGGCGAACTTAATGCCCAGAGGCATTCTCTACCAGTCAACCTTTGGGCCATGCAGAAAGGACAATGGTGCGGCGAAAAGAGAATTATTACAATTTCCAAATAATAATGGCAACATAAACTTAATAACATAGTTTTTCAAATCTATGGGTGTTTCCTATGTATTATAAGTATGTATTTACAAAAGAAAAGTATTATATGTATATATTTGGAATCCTACTGTTGATTCAGATATCCGTTATAAAGGTGCTTGAACTACCTATCTCGGAGTTAAATCAATGTATATAATGTTGTGATTTTTTTTTTCTACAAGTTTATTTCTACCATGAGCTCGGCGGTGTATCTGCACTTCTTTTTTTATAGTGACACAGTATACATATTGGTTCTCCTCAGCCTGAGCCAGAGCCTGACTGAAGCCTCAGAATGCAACGTGGGCTGTTGCAATGACAACGGAAGCGATGTCAAGCCATCACCTCCATTGGGACTGCCATACTGGCCCGCGAGATGCTCCAGGAATCCATATTGTAGGAAGGAGGAAATAAATGCGCCGGCAACGAGTTCCATTTCTTGATGGTGCTTATTAACGTTTCAGATAGTTTTTGCAACATGTTACTATAATTCAGTTGGTCTGGTTCCCCTGTAAAGGGTTGCGATGGTCAGACAGCAGTCGCTTCACTGTAAATACCAGACTCCCCAATCCTGAATTACGGTCTAAGCGTACCCCGGGTTCTAGAGCGACAGCTTTGCTTACATTTTGACCATGATTCAGGATATGGGGAGTCTGGTAATTACAATAAAGTGACTGCCGTCTGACCTTCCCAACCCTTCCCAAGACCTTCTCAACCAACAGGGGAACTGAGTCATGGTTACACGTTGTCGAAACTATCCGAAACCGGCACTCCACGGCATGCGGCAATCGTTTACCATCAGGGGATCCGTCTGCTCGTTTGCCACCAAAAACATCATTATTTCAGCCAATAGACATCCACTGCTGGACATAGGCCTCCCCCAATGTTCTCCACACAGATCCGCCCTGTGCCGCCCACATCCAAATGGATCCCTGAGACCTTCACCAGATTGTCGATCCACCTTGTGGGGGGTCTGCCACGGCTGCGATATCCTGTACGTGGCCTCCACTCGAGGACCTTTCCGCCTCAAAGTTCGTCTGTGCTCCGCGATATGTGCCCTGCCTATTGACACTTGAGGCATGCAATCCTATGGGCTATGTCTGTGACCATTTTTACTTATTTAGATCTCATCATTTCTTCGGATCTTGGTACGCAAGTAGGATACGATCAAATACGATCACGCAAGTAGACTCCGAGCATAGCCATCTCCATTGTTCTCTGGGTGGGTACCTATACTATATTTGACTGAAAATTACGCAATCGCTTTATGAGTTATCGTGGCGGTGACTTAATTCTGCAGCAGTAATATTTTAGTAGCCAAAAGGTATTTTACAAAGTACACTGCCGAATTGTATTAAAAGGTAATAAATCCAAAACCAGGCAGCATAAATAAAAACTTTTCCAAGATATAAACTATAACTTGCCAGGCATGTTTGGCTTAGTGCCAGGCGGTCGCAGGTTCGATGCTCGTATTTCATGGGACTTTTCGGCTTATTTGTATACGAACAGGATGTGGTACCGGAACATTGTCTTTGCGGGTCGTTTATTGTGAATTATGTACCTACTTGTGTGTTCAGGGATATTGGTAACCCTGGAGTAAAAAAATTCCCGCTGTCCACCCCTCCTTGGTTAAAAGAGGGGGTGGACAGCGGGAGTTTTTTTAACAATTGTTTCTTTGTCCACCCGGGGTGGACAAGCAGAGGGTGGACAGCGGGAATAAACCGAGTTTGGTCCGAAAAACGTAGGCAGCGTTATTCGTTTTATAGGTATGTATTTTGTTCCAGTAACTTCCTAAAGACCATTTAATACATAGAGTGATGATGACAATATGGATGACAGCTACACAGATCACAGATTAAGACAATAAAAAAATCGAGACATCACATACATTGTCCTGGTCCCAAACTAAGGTTTTCCCTAGAGCTATGGAAACCAGGAACAACGACGGTACCACACACACCCAGACCCAACATAAATATCTGTTTCATGAACAAACATTTGTGCTGCTGCGGGAATCGAACCCGCGACCCTTGCGCAAACCCCTGCGCTAAAAAGGTCGTCAGATATGTATCCAGTCATCATCATCATCATTTCAGCCAATAGACGTCCACTGCTGGACATAGGCCTCCCCCAATGTTCTCCACACAGATCGGTCCTGTGCCGCCCGCATCCAATGGATTCCCGCGATCTTCACCAGATCATCGGTCCACCTTGTGTATCCAGTATCCAGTATCGAGTCTCTATTCTAGTTTTATTGTTATGTAGGTTATCCTAGTATTAGTAATTATAATAATAATAATTGTTTATTCAGAAAATAAGGGCACATTACATTACATTAAAACTTAATAAATTACAATATCAGGGTTATTCATTGCCTAAACTAGGTTAAAACCTGTGTTTCAGGCTATACAAATAAAGGTAAAAGATTTACTAATTCCTTACAATTAATAACAATTACATTTTGAAGTAAAAACTAAACTAAACTTTTATTTACAAACTACAAGTAAATGTTCAGTATCGTCGTACGATAACGTTCTTAAGAATTTATTTATTAGTAATTTAAACTTATGGTTATTTAGGTTATAAATCTCTAAGTTCTTTATTTATTTTGTTATAAAGGTATGGTCCAAGAAATTTGAAAAACCTATTTGTAAAAATAAATTTGGATGTTGATTGGGAAGTGCAAACTATATCTCTCCGTCGTTTGTTAGTAATGTTAGCATCATAGGGCATTATTGAATTAATTTTAAGTTTGTTGATACTGAACTCTCCTTATTGTTATTGTTATCAATTAGGATGTACATAATTAGGGGTTTTAAACCTTGTCTTATTACCTGTTTTGTACTTGTGAATACATAAAATAAAGTATCAGCCTATATACTGTCCCACTGAAGGGGAAAGGCCTCCATCAGAGAAATCAAGTCGTCGCTTCTATGATGGGATTAGGCTTAATCAGCACGCTTGCCAATGCGAATTGGTGATCACAAACCCGAGCTATGTTCGAAAAATTCGAAACATACTTTTCGCTCGACCCGGGAATCGAACCCACCGGTACTTACAAAATACAAATACAAAATATTTATTCAGTTTCTTACAATATTTTTTATACAAGGTTTGGAGTCTCCTTTTAAGCAATGGCGTTGCTTGTGTTAGAAACCGCTCTTCTATAGCCGTTTCCAAAATTATTTTGTATGAATGTACTGACTGAAATAACAACAATTTTTACAGCAAGGCACTACACATGTCTCTGCCTCAGCCTGGTAAGCCCCCGCCAGAGGAGAGCCCGACATAACCCACCTGCCCCCCGACAGAAGGGTATGCATAAGGAGGCATTCCCCAGCGTCAAAAAAAAAGGAATCGAACCTAGAGTCAACCTTTAAGAGCGTGAGAAAGGGGTTTCGTACAACGACGAAACCGAATTATTATTTTGTATAATTATGAAATATTTTTTTTATTTTTAGCCGACATCGGGTTTGTGTTTTATGGGATAGGGGGCAGACGAGCAGACGGATCACCTGATGGTAAGCAATTACCGCCGCCCATGGACACCTGCAACACCATAAGAGTCACAAGTGCGCTGCCGACCTTTTAAAAAGGAATACGCTCTTTTCTTGAAGGTTTGTAGGTCGTATCTGTCCGGAAACACCGCAGGCGATAGTTCATTCCATAGTTTTAAAAATCACCAGATTTTTTTTCGTGGTAAACTCCACCCATATCTGGAACCAACCCCTTCTAGCGCGCTCTGTTTCCAGCGCATTTTTTTTCCATGCTCATGCAAACTCTGGAATGAGCTTCCAGTCGCGGTGTTCCCTGATCGCTACGACATGTCCTTTTTTAAACGAGGTTTGAAAAGAGTTCGTCTTTCACGGTAGGCAGCGGCATGACTGTGCTTCGGCATTGTGGATGTCTATGAGCTATGGTTATGGCTGCATGCTCGTCTGCCTATCGTTCGCAATAAAAAAAAGTCACAATAGGCTATTTCATAGTCCTATAATCAAGCATCTTCCAGACATATGCGATGGTCATAGACCTTATGGTCGCTTTTCAACATGGTCTGTCTTTGGACAGTCTGTAGAATTAACCTTGCAGTATATTTCGAGGTACAATCACCTAAAAATTAAATATATACCTACTCAGAGATTATATATTTGAAAACACTCAGATTTGAAAACACTCAGAGATTATATATTTGAAAACACTTATGGAGGAGCTAAGTAAATAACTCTGTTTCAAAACTTGGCCATAGGATATAGAAACTCATGACTCCAAATTCCTATTGAATAAGATAAGTGGAACTTAAACTCGCCCGACTTCAAATACCAAGTGAAATATTGAAACGGCCATCGGAAATGCACTTTTGGTATGTTGAAGGTATTTGATTTACGCCGGGAAACTTCGTGAATGGCAATCGAACTATTTCTAGTGGTTCCGAACCTTTGAACTCTGGCGGAGTTGCTCCTTTATTTTCAGTACACCACCTTCTTTGGAAGAAGTTTGTGAGTTTCTAAAATGCCTGTTGCGGTCTTGCGGAGAAAAATAAGGGACTCAGTGTTGCCTACATGGTCGCAACTCGACGATGGTAAGTTGGTGCGATATGTAGCACTATTTTGAAAAATATTAGGGCTACATACGGTCAGTTTGCGTGGTTGGTGGCCGTGTGGTCCCCGGCAGAGTAGAATAGGCCACCCTCACTCTTACCGAGGTGTCGTAAAATGCGACTAAGGTAAAGCTGCTGGCATGATCATTAGCACCCAGAGATGGAAAACTCTGCATTTATATCAAAACCCTCGCCAACCCGTCTGCCAAGCGTGGTGAGTATGGCAATTACCCCTCATGTGATTAAGGGAGGCCCGTGCCCCAGCAGTGGAGACTTAAATGGGCTGATGATGATGATGACGGTCAGTTTTTATAAAACCGTAACGTCACACTTACTCTAAGATTAGATTCGACTAATCTTAAACCGAGACTAAGTCTATGGTATGAACGAGTATACTTCTATTGCACTCAAAGTACAGTATGAAAACTTTACTTTTGGTATAGCGCTGGCATTTCATACAAATCTGACGTTTTACCACAGAATAAATATTGGACATTCCATACATTTATCCATGGATAAAGGCACATAATATTTAGTCTCCCGCTCGTCCTCAAAAAGTTACGTCTTTATTATAATAATAATAATAATAATTCTCACAACATCTCATACGTTGACCTGATTCCGTACTAAGTAGCTTAAGCACTTGTGTTACAGATATCAGACAACAGAGGAACACAAACATATACTTAAAAATATATATTACACCCAGACACCGAACAAACACAAGTGTTCATCGCACGAATGTTTGTCCAGGGTAGGGATCGAACCCACGACCTTTGGCGTAAGAGGCAGGGTCACTACCAATTGCGCCATCCGGTCAGTCAAATATCTTATTATATGAATATATTATTGAATGTTAGCACATTTTTAGTATTTTTTTGTACTACGTCGGTGACAAACAAGCGGCTCGCCATACGTGCATACGTGTTGCCGACTCTTTATAAATCTTAACACTCTTTTACCTATTATTCCTTGATAAATCCGCGCCACCAAATAAGTCCCGTGAAAAGCGCTTTTCAGTCGCCATTAACATTCAAATTTGAGCTTAATGTCCAGAAACACAAGGAATCGTAAAATTTCAGTTCCGTGTTTTGCATCGACTTAGCTGGCTCGGACACCTCGAGAGAATGGGAGAAGATCGTGCAGCAAAGAGAGCGATGGGCGAAGGCCGAAGGCCATTAAGCCAGCCATAATGCCAGAAAGATAAGGATTTGCGCGGACTCTTGGTGGATGACTGGCAGGAAGCGGCGCAAGACCGACCGAGATGGAGGCTGTTATTTTCGGAGGCCAAGACTCACTGTGGGTCGCTGCGCTAACTTAATTAGTTGTTTTGCAGCGGGATTTCATTCCTGACGCCGATTCTACCCAAGTAATTTAATCTAGCATCTTTACAAATGCCACATCAACGAATATTACTCATTCGTAGCAGTATGTTGGCTACCCTGTTAGGGACAGTTTTCGAGTGTTGAGATTCCTGTGTTCCATGTTTCGAGTTATTGTGCAACTTTATTTGTAACTCGAGGAAAGAAAAGCAAATAAAGATACGGTCTTACCTTTCTATTTTTTCGTGGGTTTTTCCTTTATTATGAGGCAATATTGCATTCATATTTATCGATGAAATAAAGTGAAAAGAGATTTTTTAATGTGATAGGTGGCGATGCAGACGGATCACCTGATGGTAAGTGATTGCCACCTAGTATTTTATATAAATAGTAATTTAAGTCACATTCACACATAATAAAGGTTATTGAAACCCGAGCGAGATTTAAAAAATGAGCCTTAACGAGATTTAAAAAACGAGCCTTAGCGAGTATTTTGATAGCATTCGCGAGTGTTTTAATACCAAGTTATGTGCAGTCTCGTACACTACTTAGTCTGCGCTCATGCTTTAATCTTCAAAGTAACCGAACCGAGGTATTTCCGAACCGGTCCTAAAAGGCCGGCAACGCATTTCCACTCCTTCTGGTGTGGCTGATGTCCATGGACGGCGGTTATCACTTACCATCAGGTGACTCGCTTGCACCTCGCTTGCTAATAAAATCAAAGGGAACACTACAGACGAATAGCCGATGATTTAAAGACGTGTAAGACGACGCTCGTCGATTATAATATTATAGAAACACTTATTCCCGAAATCCCTGGCTTTATTCAGAACCCCATCCCACACTTGGGGTCACTGCCACGGGGATCTACTTTGTTTTAACTTTCCTTTTTATTTACTTTTAAGTTATTTTTAATTCTCAGTTATTGTCTTAATTTACTTCTGTTTTCGTTATTTTGTTCAATAAACTGCTTTTATAAATACTATTTTGGCAGTATGTTGAATATTAAAAAGTCGTCCTCACGGCTAATTCTAACACCCACAACACCAGTGGAGTCACAAATGCGACGCCCTCTTCCCCGGAATTAGGCAGGTACTCACTTATTCGAAACATAGGGCTGCGTCACATAGGTCGAGCCAGTCCATTCATGTCAAAAGGCGTGGCTCTTTCTTCCTACCAGATGTATCAAATCCTAGAACATCCATACTTTAGTAATATCATAAATGGGAAAGCGTGTGTCTTTAACGGCAAAATGAAGCAAATGATTGACGTGATTTTAAAAGTAGAGTTAGTTGAAGGGATAGAGAATAAAATAGGTTACTTTGTGGCAAACCAAATTTCACGCGAGCAAAGCTGCGGGCGGGTGCTAGTAGTCTATAAAGAAAATGTCTGGGAGCATCTGCTACAAGTTCCTAAACAAAAATGTATCCATCCATACATTATCCATTTGTTTTATGTCCTTGGGCTCCACGATCAAACAATTAGCAAGGGGAAAATACGTGAGTCCAATACTAACCACGAACTTTCTACCACGTACCTCAGTTCTGTGGAACGGTTTGGCTGAGGAGTATTTTCCGACGGCTACGACTTAAGGACCTTCAAGAGAAGAGCGTACCTACTCGTTTTTAAAAGGCCGGCAACACATAAGCGATCTCTCTGTATTCGGGGAAGTTCATGGGCGGCGGTAACTACTTTCAATCAGGTGACTTGCTTGCTCGTTTGTCGCCTATAGCGAACAAAAAAAATTCTAACCAACCTAGCTAGAGTTGGTTAGCATTTCGTTAGGTAGTTAAGGGCATCTTATAGATTACGCTCATCATAATAAATGTACCTACTCTAAATAATAAAGTAAAAGCTTTACCATCCCTTTCCAAAACAAAATTTTGAAAGAGGCTAGAACGACTTTTGTTCCGGAACTATTATTAAATAAGATAAGATAAGAAACAATTTATTGACCACAACACATTACACATAGAACAAAACAGAGAAAACAAGGTACAGGGACAAAGGCTCAGCCTCAGCATATGCTGCAACTGCCACATACAGCAGCTGCAGCGCTGGTTTTCAGGCTGGACCTTAGGTGACGCCTTTCATCGTCAGCCCATTTAAGTCCCCATTGCTGGGGCACGGGCCTCCCTCAATCACATGAGGGGTAATTGCCATACTCAACACGCTTGGCAGACGGGTTGGCGAGGGTTTTGATATAAATGCAGAGTTTTCCTTCTATGGATGATGATGATCATGCCAGCAGCTTTACCTTAGTCGCCTTTTACGACACCTCGGTAAGAGTGAGGATGGCCTATTCTACTCTGCTGGGGACCACACGGCTTTGCATTGAAAAAAATATTTTAAAAGATTGACATGCAATAAATACAAGTAAAAAGAAAATGAAAAATTACATATACAAAACAAAGAAATAATAACACAGAGATACATAATCAATTTTTAAACATTAAAATTATATTTAAAAAAAACAAAACACAAAAAACAACAAAAAAAAATGGCATTCGCAAGTGTCAAAATAATATCATAAGCGACAGTGGCGCAATCAATTAACTGCGCGCATTATTAAATAAATCGCGTTTTATGTTACGGGAGTAAACCTCTATCAAAAGATAGACTCAGACTAGTCTTACGGTTTTACGGACTTGAATATAATTATATAATCGTAGCTAAAATCTTAATTATATTGGAACTGTGTGCGAGGCATAATTAGGGGATGATTGAAAAGGCAGATGACTGGCGCTTTCCCCTGGCTCCGGTTTAATATTCATCCGTCATGCATTGTGTAGAAACGTACCTAAATATACCTTATACCTTTGTATATAAGTGTTGCTGGTACTTCGATTACTGTGCGCACCAACTTACCTAAGGTTGACAAATCTATAGTGCGTCCTCGATGGAGAAAATCGAAACTAATGCGGTCTTCAAAAAACACTACAGAAAATTTCTTATAGCTGCAGGCATCGGCCAAAATAGTGTATTGTGTTTTAAGCGGGCGGCTGTGCAGGCCCCAGCTACGAAGGATTTTTTTTCCTTCAATCTGGCCATGCCATCACCGCCCGGTCCCGGCAGAAAGGGTACACTTGATGGTAAGCAATTCTGCCGCCCATGGACACCCGCAACACCAGTGGAGTCACAAGTGCACTGCCAACCTTTTCCCCTTCCCCCCATTGGGCCCCCGGTAAACTTCAATCTGGCCATGCCACCACCGCCCGGTCCCGGCAGAAGGGGTAGACTTAAAAAGGTGTTTCTTGACATCGTAAAGGATTATATGCGTGCTAATAACCACCAGGGATGCACAAGACCGTGCGAAGTGGAAGAGTCGAAGTAGGAAAGCGGAGCCTGTGCTCCGTAGCTTGGCACACGACCGGGAAAAAACGCTAACATGATGATGATGGTGCTATGCAGGATCTATTCAGAGCAGTATGACTGTGACCAGTTTGATCTATTGTGATCCACTCTGCTACGTCGATCCCAAACGTTGCAATTTTCGGAAAGTGCCATCTATCCCATCCCATCTCTGGGTTGGTGCACCTCAGTATCAACTTCTTCCGTTTGACCGCGTACACCATAGCACTGCTCGAATTGTCGGTGACTTGACTCTCTCTAGTCGACTTGATCCTCTAGCACTGCGACGGAATGTAGCTTCACTTAGCATTTTATACCGCATCTATCATGGGGACTGCTCTGTTTGATTTATTTCCTGCAGCTGAATTCTTACATCGAACCTCACGCAAGCGATTGTCATTCCATCCCCATCATCTCGACGGATGGCGGTCTAATACTGTGCGTTTCTCGGCGAACTTTCTACCACGTACCTCAGTTCTGTGGAACGGTTTGGCTGCGGGAGTATTTCCCGACTGCTACGACTTCGGGACCTTCAAGAGAAGAGCGTACCATTTTTTAAAAAGGCCGGAAACACATTAGCCATCTCTCTGATTTCGCGGATGTTCATGGAAGGCGTTGATTACTTTCCATCAGGTGACTCGCTTCGTTTGTCGCATCTAGCATTAAAAAAACGTGTATTAATTGTTTGAGATTGAGATTCCTAGCTTCATTGGGGCTTAAAATGTGCTTTCCCATAGAACAGAGAAGTTGCACCATATGATTTAAGTATCGTCATATCAACCAAATGACGTCACTGCTGAACTTTGGCTTGTCCCAATAAGTTCCACATTGGCCGATTAAAAAAATCTAATCTAATTCTATTTTATATAGTTGATTTTACTGTTCTATTGTGTATTTTAATTTACTTCTTTTGACTCAGATACTGACAATTTGGGCTATTTATGTTGATATTATCTGTCGCGCTTATTTTTATTTCTTTTTTTTCAGTTGTAATTAATTGGACAAGGATTGTATTCTTCTGCTTTTTTATTGTAAATTATCCGTGAGTGACCAATGAACATGCATGTAATGTAATAATGTATCCTTACCTTATACTGCGTTTTGGATTAATTTCTGTTAGCTTGTAAGGTGTCTGAATAATAAATAAATAAGTAAAATTTGATTGAATTCAACCAGCCGTTTCATGGAGCCCAATTCTCGGGACGTGGTATCGATTGCAACATTGTATCCTTTACCATCATGTAAGCCATCTACTCGTTTGTCCGCCGTAATGTTTTTTTTAAAATAGGGATGAATGTATGGAAAACTCTCATTTGACTGCTTTGTTGTGTGCACGAGAATTGGGATTACAGAGATGTAATCTTAAACGGGTCGTCTGCCCACCCTGTAGGTGGAAGTCCTACGCTGTGCTACCCCACATATAGTGAGGAACGATTTTGTAGGAAAAATACTTGTGCAAATGTACAACTAATTTTCTTGTCAATATTGCAATACCTTCCCTTGGAAGGTAATGCCTTCCCTCTTACATTAACTTAACCTTAACCACAAAAATGAATGAAGAAAATGTTCGGAATAAATAATTTCCCGAGCTATTTCTTAGTTTATGTCTCCTCGCCTAAGACGAGGCATTGGGTACACTAGCGTCAGTATTTGCTTTTTGAGGGTTTCGTAGCCAAAAGATAAAAACGGGGTTCTATTACTGAGACTTCGATGTCCATCTCTCTCCAAACTCTATCTCAGGAACTAACTCGATTAAAAAAATAAGTTTTTTCAGAAAAATCTAAATATTAACAATTTTATTTCTGATTTTTTCGTTCCATTATTGCAACTCTAGCCCAAGTTGTGTAAATAATAATAATAAATAAATATTTCACAACATCACATATATTGATCTAACTACGAGATAAGTGGTAGCTCAAGCACCTGTGTTACGGATATCAGAACCAACAGGTGAATTACAAATATTATATACATTTAATACTTTTATTTTGTAAATACATACTTATAATACATATAAAACGCCCAGACCAAAACAAACATACATGTTCATTCAGACAAACGTTTGCACTGCGCGGCGATCGAAGCCGCAGCCCTTACACCAGAGGGGGCGTTCACTACCACTGATCCAAACGGGTAAAATAAAAACTAAACTAAATAAAAAAAAATTGTGGCCCTAGTAAAAATAGTAAATATCTCGCCTTAAGTAGTCAAAGCAGCTTAGTGAAAGAGGATTACTCGGGTTAGAAGGATGATATAATTATAACCTCGGTGCATAGGTGATCCGGTTAGCACTAACGCGTCTTCTAGTAGAGTATGTATTAGCGGCGCTAGCGGACCCAATGTCTCGCCTTAAGGTGACAGGTAGGGTATACTAGCGACTCCAATCGATTTTAATTTTTAGCTATTGAACCGGATCTATTTTAAACAATTTCGGGGTTACAATCCTTTGGCAAACATACTACTTATTAAAAAACCATGCACAAATGTTGGGTCCGTTTTTGAACGCGAAAAATTGATTTACGCCAAAAGTGGCCGCTTCTGGCGGCAATCCAAAATTCGAGTACAAAAGCAGACCCAAAAATGAATTATTAAATACTTTAATAATTTGTGTAAGTGTTTGCCGAGAGATTGTAACCCCGAAATTGTTTAAAATAGATCCGGTTTAGTAGCTGAAAATTAAAATCGATTGGCGTCGCTAGTGTGCCCTACCCGTCAACTTAAGATGTCAAAGCAGCTTAGTGGAAGAGGATTACCCTCATTGGTAGATGGATATAACCATAACCTTCGTCGGTGGATCGTGCTATGCTTGGAGTTTCTCTTTTTACTTTTTTATATGATATAGGGGGCAGACGAGCCGACGGATCACCTGATAGTAAACGACGCCGCTCGTGGACACCTGCAACACCAGTGATCTTCAAGAGAACAACGCATCTGTGATGCCCCGTGTGTCGCACACATCCATGGGCGGCGATAATCACTTATCATCAGGTGAGCCGTTTGCTCGTTTGGACACGTACTGGAGTAGAGTGGCGGCTACGTGGGGAATGCAATGTTGGACGAGAGATTGCAGACTGGACCGGACCGGGTTGGTTGGCGCCATATAGTAACTTATATATACTGAGATTGTTGGCGACCAGCATCGATATGATACTTTTTGGCCAATATTTCAAAATTTTAGTGATTTGCTTTTTATACATTTTTGTTTTTATATTTCTTTTTTTCTCCTGTCATTCTGCCAATAAATTTCATCGATTTACACGCGAGTACGTTTTAATGGTGTAATCATCCTTTCGGCAATCCTCAACAGAGATAGTGGCATCAGTCGACTAGCCAGAGCTAGCGCCATCTGGAGGAAAATTATCAATACTCTATGGCTTTGTAAAACAGCCATATTGGGAAAAAAAAATTTTTTTAAGCTAATTAATAAAATTCACAATATTTTACGGATCTCTGATTTATTTCCCGTTCTTTTTTAAAATTAATCACTATAGGCAGCTGGAGGTAATTATTTCGGAAAAACGCTTTACTAGCGCGATGTAAAAATGCATAGTGACATCTACCGAAACAATACCGAACCACCTGCTCGATTGCTTTATAAAGCTCCATCTGCTTTTAACAAGCTCCATCTAACGAAACACGATGAAGTATTTTTCCCATACTAATGGACGAAGTACTAAGTGAAATAGCCCTGGTTGGCGCTTTTAGGAGGAAGCCTACGTTCAGCAGTGGACGGCGGTAGGCTGATTGATAACCTTGGTCTATCTATAGATAGGTAAACGTGGTTTGAAAAGAGCTCTTCTGCCACGGTACCCCCTAAATATGTAGATAGATGTCTATTTATAAAAAGAGAGATTACTATGATTTGACAACCCATTTGCATTGCATCAGTGGTAGAAAAGTATTAAGTATATGTATATATTTGTAATTCCCCTGTTGAATCATCGTCATCGTCAGCCCATTTAAGTCCCCACTGCTGGGGCACGGGCCTCCCTCAATCACATGAGGGGTAATTGCCATACTCACCACGCTTGGCAGACGAGTTGGCGAGGGCTTTGATATAAATGCAGAGTTTTCCTTCTCTGGGTACTGATGATCATGCCAGCAGCTTTACCTTAGTCGCCTTTTACGACACCTCGATAAGAGCGAGGGTGGCCTATTCTACTCTGCCGGGGACCACACGGCGTGAATGAATGAATGAAAAACTTTATTCGGCACAATACAAAACAAGGAAACTTAATTAGACTTTTTAATAAGACTGTTGGTTCTGATATCCGTAACACAGGTGCATCTCGGAGTGATATGTGATGTTGTGAAATATTTATTTATGTCTACAAAAATGCGCATTTCCCGGTGTTTTCCCTCGCCCTCAAGCTAGTAGATAAATGATGGGCCGGCATGACTAGAGTAATACCGCGGCCTTAGAGAAAACTGGCGTTAAGTCACTGCTGCGATTGGCCAAATGAGTAAGGCAAAGAAGGCTTAATCCGGGGGAAAGAGGATTTAAATTCTCATTTTTATCCACTGAACTACCATCGCTCCGGACCCCAAACCTTGAAACAACCAACAATAATTCAATTTTCCATTTACAAGTTTACACGTGCCCATCATTAGAATAATTATTCCTCCCCCTGTTATTGCCCTTGGCCCGACTTGCCCCAACTTGCCCCTTTCTCCTGGCGTTGTTTTTCCGCCGCATTAAACTGTTGAAACAAACAGGAGTTTGGGAACATACAACAGCGGTGGGTGAGATGCCTTGGGACAAAAGTAATTAATTGTCTATTACACCATCATTAAACTGGCGGAGTTGAATCTGTGTGCGTATTTGTACCATAGCTCGGGGGTGAGGGTAAACATTGTATAACTGCAAGTCTCAGATAGTTGTGAATCATCGGAGGACCAATCCATCGGAGGACCCACATTACACATACACGTTAGGTACACAAAATACACTAGACAAGCGTCCGTGGCACTCATTCAGCTGGTCTCACTGAAAACCAGCGTCATGGCCTTTGTCTGGGCTGTGACATAAGCTGAGTGAGGGCCATTTATACTAGACGTCATAACACATCATAATATTCATTTGGCACTGTCTGGACATGATTGAATATAGTTTTGTTTTTTTTTTCCTTTTGTTTCATTTTTAATTGTTTTATGTTTTGTTTTCTGTTTGTGCCAAATTATGTTCTGTTTACAATTGCTATATGTTCTGTGTTGTAATGGCTTTAGTAATAAATATTTTCTTTCTTTCTTTCTTCTTTCAATCGTTTGACTCACATCTATATATATTTACCATTAGCTTTCCGAGGTTATGGATTTTTAAGTAGTTTAAAATTGCTTATTTGGCAGGCGGCTTGAGGTCATTGTTTCGAAAACACGCTTTACTAGCGCGATGTAAAAATGCATAGTGACATCTTTTTTTTTTTTGGTAACGCAGAGAGAATGCCGCCGGCTCAGAAGAGACCCGACGTCGGCGCCGTTGGTCGGCGCCGCCTTATGCACACCCGGGTAGTGTGGGGCTCTCCCCTGGGGTGCTCCTAAGGGCATACCCACTAAACTCTCTGCGACAGTTTCCATCCCTCGCCCGGGAGAAACTCTCAGAGCGGGAAAGCGGGCTATAGGACGAACCTTTTTAAGTCACTGCGAACCCGCTCAGGGCGAAAGAGGCTCAGAAGGAACCGACGTCGGCGCCGTTGGTCGGCGCCGCCTTATGCACACCCGGGTTGTGTGGGGCTCTCCCCTGGGGTGCTCCTAAGGGCATACCCACTAAACTCTCTGCGACAGTTTCCATCCCTCGCCCGGGAGAAACTCTCAGAGCGGGAACGCGGGCTATGACGAACCTTTTTAAGTCACTGCGAACCCGCTCAGGGCGAAAGAGGCTCAGAAGGAACCGACGTCGGCGCCGTTGGTCGGCGCCGCCTTATGCACACCCGGGTTGTGTGGGGCTCTCCCCTGGGGGCTCCTAAGGGCATACCCACTAAACTCTCTGCGACAGTTTCCATCCCTCGCCCGGGAGAAACTCTCAGAGCGGGAACGCGGGCTATAGGACGAACCTTTTTAAGTCACTGCGAACCCGCTCAGGGCGAAAGAGGCTCAGAAGGAACCGACGTCGGCGCCGTTGGTCGGCGCTAAGGCTCCCCCTGGGTTGCTCCTAAGGGCATACCCACTAAACTCTCTGCGACAGTTTCCATCCCTCGCCCGGGAGAAACTCTCAGAGCGGGAACGCGGGCTATAGGACGAACCTTATTCAGTCACTGCGAACCCGCTCAGGGCGAAAGAGGTTCGCCAGTTCGGCCTCTCTCCACACTCTGGTCCAACGGACCCAGGGCCTCTCCCACGGCCCACCAAACACCGCCCCCCGAATGGCACCCACACTGCTGGCTGCAGTGCAAACACCACCGGGAGACGGACTGCGGGTACCCTTCCCCACCCATACACTGCTGGCTGCAGTGCAGAGTGTGTGGGGGAAATAAAACCCGCAGGCTTCAAAGCGAAGCCGCCGCGAAACCCAAGTCCGCTGAATACGGAGCCGGGAAAGTTGGCAACACCGTCCAACTATCGAGCTCAGTGGCTCGAAGACTCGACGCTGGACTCCGAACAAGGCCTTTCGGCCACTGCGCCCGAAGGCGCTCCACTCTGGTGGGGCCCACGTCAAAACGCAATCACGTGTGAGGTGACGCCGGACAGCCCCGGGCCCAGAACAAAAGAGGCCACAGGAAAGGAGTTTCCCCAAACCGTGAGGTCTGTCCTAGGCCCCGAGGGGGCTCAACTGGGGGTCGACAAAACGACTCCAGGAGCCCTCCCGTGTGTGTGCAGCTATTAGCCGTCGGGTAGCAATGGGCGATGCCGATTACTACCCGCCGTTGCCCAGGGACGCCAGGACCCTTTCGGTAGCAGCTCCAAATAGAGCAAAAATACTACCGAAAGGGCCACACGAGGCGGCCGCCACACCGTAGTCCCCATAGTGACATGTACCGAAACAACGCTGAACCATCTGCTTGATTGCTTTTTAAAGCTACACTTGCTTTTTACAAGCTCCATCTAAAGAAAACCGCTGAACATTTTTTTCTATGAAAAGTACCAAGTGAAATGACCCTGCATCTTTGTCGCTTTTTTTATATTGGCTCGCCTTAAGCATACCTGGAACATATAATGCTATACAGTCATCATCCGCCCTTTTGTCAGGTTATCTGGGGTCGGCGCAGTATGTTTTCCTTTTCCATACGTCCCTGTTTTTCGTCATCGAATCATCCACCCCTTTTTCCATCATGACACACAATCCATCCATCTCTCTTTCGGCCGTCCTCTGTTCCTCCACCCACATACATTTAAACTCATCACTTTTTTGGTTACATGTTCTTCCCGTCTTCTCATTACATGCCCATACCAGGAAAGACGATTTGCTTTCAGTACAGTAGAGTAATAATATAATAATACAATTCTATACATTATTTTTTTTAATACTCGTGTAATTTCTGCTTACGAAGTACAAACATCCCAACTCACGAATTTAACCGCTTTAGAAATATTGACCCAATGCCATTGATTTATCAAACTCCGTCAACAATGTGGACTGAACATGTTGTGAGCCAACTTTTCAGATTAGAAGAGCGAGTGAGCAATGCTCGGTCGGTTCCCAAACACATTAAGCTGTTAACACAAACTCGGGGCAAGCCGGGAATAATTCGGGAACACTTGTCAACTTGAGATGAGTGGGGCCTCGCTAATAGTGATGCGATCGAGTTTTGCGATGATTTTCCTAAAAAAAGTTGGTTTTTATTTTTGTGTAAATTGGGAACAGATTTTTTTATCATTATAATTTCGGTCTAATTTATTTATGCCCAGAACCAGCAGTCGAGAGTTGCAGTCACCAACAGACTGATTATGATTATTTATATAAATTCTTGCTACCATCTCCTACCCTTTTGTTTTTAAAATCCAGCTGTACTTGTAACAAAACATCGAGGACCGAGGGCAGCAATGTGGTATGGATAAAACCATCTTAGCGACGCCAAAAATTTACGTCCAGAATGACGCGAAAAACTGTAAGCGGTAAGTTACTCGCTAATAGTGATGCGATCGAGTTTTCCATACGGAATATTTAACAAAAAGGAGAATTCGACAGAATGATAGAAGGACATTCGTATGTATAACAAACATAAAAATGGACAATGAGTGATCCAAGTCGAGTTTTACTTGAGTGAAAACAGGGGCAGAAGGAGAAAAGACAGGACAGTAGGGCAGAAAGTGGGACGTACATACAGACTTGCTTCAGGTTACCTACTACCGAAATCGAATTTAAGTAATACTGTCAGCTTGAATGAATTCATTTGGATAACGACCTCAAGAAAGGGGGAAAATGGGGTGAGGGTTTATTGCCCGCCTAAATTGTTTATTTTTCATCCATATCAAACTCGAATGACTCGCCTAAAACCGATATTTGTAACTGACCCGCTCTGAGCCCTTAGTTATTATGGCATGCAATGTCATTTTGAGATGTTTTTTTTTATTGAAAGAAAGAAAGAAAGAAAATGTATTATTTTGGACATCACAACACTACATACGAGTACAACATTAGTTACAAAAGAACAAACAAAGAAAAAGAAAAACAAAATAGATACAGAAAATAAAAACAAAACAAAACAAGATTGCCGCCGCCCATGGACACCCGCGACACCAGTGGAGTCAAAAGTGCGATTCGGCCTCCGGTAACCTCACTCACGCAGCGAAACACAGCACCAGTGCTGCTTCACGCCGGTTTACTGTGAGGTCGTGGTATCACTCCGGTCGAGCCGGCCCATTCATGCCGAAGAGTAGTTTAGTTCTTTCTCGCATTAGACTTGATTGCCATAATTAACGGAGTCACATCACTGATCGCAATCAGCCGGGATTGGGATAAGGGGTAAAGGGGTGGGTAAATATTTGAACTGTCCTCGGTTCGTTCATTACGATTACCTTTGCTTGAGTTTGTTGTGATTTTCTCAGTTACCGGTAAAACGAATTTTGTGGCAACATTTACGTGATGTACTTAGCTATACCCAGGGACATATATAAACACACACAGGGACAGCTATGCACAGGGAAAGTTAGTAATCGTTTGTGTTAATTAACCGGTGGCTTGACATTGATAGACGAGTAAGTACGCGGGCGGTCTACTGGGGACCTTCTAGTGTATGCAACCCACCTGTGGAGTAAAGCCATCGAGAAACACGGCGAAGCTCTCGCTGTTTCCCTCGACATCTCCAAGGCTTTCGATGGGGTCTGGCACGCAATTCTCATTAGCAAGCTTCCATCGTACGGAATCTCCACCGGCCTCTGCGTATGGATTGAGGTTTTTCTGAGGGGCAGATCAATTCGGGTCGTCTTTGATGGCTACTCATCCGATCGCCATGACATCAATGCTAGACCTCATAGTTGCTTTCCATCAGGTGTGATTGTGGTCGAGCGTTACCCTATGACCCGTTTGGAACAGTGGTAGTGAACGCTACCTTACAGCCCGCACAATACAAACATTTGTGTGCATGAGCCATGAACATGTCTGTTTGTATTGATCTGGGTGTTTTCGATGTATTATAAGTATATATTTACAAAAGAATTTGGAAAACTACGTCGTGTCTTCGTATCGTCGATACCACAGTGCCTAAAGACGAAAGTCTTTAATCAGTGCGTCCTACCCGTCATGACATACAGAGCCGAAACGTAGACACTTACGGTACAGCTGGTCCACAAGTTAAAGGTCGCTCAGCGGGCTATGGAACGAGCAATGCTCGGCGTCTCTCTCCGAGATCGATGAGATGATCCGGCAGAGAACCAAAGTCATCGACATTGTTCACCGGATTAGTAAGCTTAAGTGGCAGTGGGTTGGCCATATTAGCCACAGAACCGACAACCGATGGGGTAAACGAGTTCTAGAGTGGAGACTGCGTCTTGGCAAACGTAATGTAGGCCGCCCAATGGTTAGGTGGTGGAACGATCTGCGCAGGATGGCTGGCAAGAGCTGGATACGAGAAGCCATGGATAGATCACGGTGGCAAACAATTGGAGAGGCCTACGTCCAGCAGTGGACTGCGATAGGCTGATGATGATGATGATTTAGAAAAGAAAAGTATTACATATATAAATACATTTGTAATCCCACTGTTGATTCTGATATCCGTAACACAGGTGCTTGAGCTACCTATCTTGGAGTCAGATCAATGTATGTGATGTTGTGAAATATTTATTATTACGAGTATAATTAATATTTACAGTAAAAAAGACACACACAGAGACACTTTATACTTATAACACCCCGTCGTTTTTTCGTCGGGGATTAAAACTCAAACATGGAGGAATCCATTTATTTTTTACAGATAAGCTAACTTGCATCATTTTTCATGTCATACTACAGCTCGCTTTTTGCAGCTACATAATGTTGCCAGCTCAGTTATCGGCGGTGAACCGGGAAACCCCGGAACACATGGCGGATCGGAAGTCAATACGGCGAGACGCCACTCTAATTAACAGCATTTGGGTAACGTAGGCTGTAGTATAGTGTAGACTAGGAGCTGGCTGCGATATTTTAGACTTTATTTATAGTGACTCAGCAAGAAAAGAGCCCAAATTACAATTACAACGGAACCGATATCAAGGCATCACCTCCGTTGGCACCGCCATACTGGCCCGCGAGATGATTCGTTTGAAGGAATCCATATTGTAGGAAGGAGGAAATACATGCGCCGGCAACGAGTTCCATATCTTGATGGTGCAGAAATAGCAACTGAACTTAGACGGATAGATATTCTTTATTGCACAACAACAAAGTAGGTACAAATTTTTAGTTGATGTTTTTGTAGCAATCTTTTGCAATTTATTCTTAAGTAAATAACACACTAATAATAATAATTCGCTACAAGCCATAAGACCGCTTTATTGTACTGTCTTTTGTTGTATCATATTTGTACCAAAGTAAATAACACACTTAAAAATTCATCTCGTGTTAATGAGATGAAGAGAGAGTGAGATGAAATTTTTAAGTGTGTTATTTACTCAGGTACAAGTATGATACAACAACATACAGTACAATAAAGCGGTCTTATCGCTTGTAGCGAATTCTTCCAAAAGACCCATCACGAGACATATCAAGACTCATCAAGAGACATATCTTATGATATAACGTATTCGTAATGGGGGATTTTATAGATAGACACGATGAAAAAATTCTAAAAAGATACGAGTATAATAAGGTCGCTTATACAATGAGTGAAAATTGTCATCCCTTTAATAACCACTGCTACCAACCGTCCTGAACAATATTTCCTTGACTTTTGGAAATTCTTTGAAAAATTTTTCGACTTTTGATTTAAATTGACCAAGTCACGTGATCGGCTTTGAATGAATAGAAATTTTGCTATGCGAATTTCCAAAACTTAAAGGGATGAAAATGTTTACCGATGTAATCCTGTATGTGTGAAGTAAAGGAATTGCAATTAATTTAAAATTGCTTTAAATTTATTTTAACCTATATGTTAAGCTTATTTTTGATCTGTTTTTTTATTCGGTGCTCACATCACACATACTGGGGAAGATTTGAATTACACATCTGTCCTAAAACAGTGGACTGAAAGTGAAAAATTAAAAATTAAAAATAAATCTTTTCTTTCTTTATAAATAAATCTTTATTTGAAACATAACAATTTTCCAAAAACTTTTACACGTTAATAGCTGCAGTAGTCAGAGACTGTGTCGCAGTTATTAGCGCCCATCTCACATTTGACAAGCGTTTCAAACATTCATTATCGTGATTATACTTATTAATTAGGTTAATAATGTAGGTAACAATAATTTAAGGTATTTATAATTAATGAAAAAACAAGCAAAAACAAATCAGAGTTATGTGTGTGTATGTGTGTGCGAATTTACCTATATGAGTGGGTAATGTATGTGTGTATAGTGTGTATGTGCGTGTGTGTAGTGTGTATGTGTATGTATGTGTGTGTAGTGCATAATTATTTATATATCTATTTATTTATTTATGTTTGTAATTTACTTTATAAGAGCTTCCACCATATCATAATCAAGGCTTAAAAGCCATTCACTTAAAATAGTTTTGCATTTATACATTGGGAGGGAATAAATATTCAGTTGTTTGTTAATTTTATTATAGAGACTAGGGGATATATAATTAAAATGATGTTTGACTAAAGCAATCCTACACATATACGTTTGACAGACCTTATCCTTTCTTCTCTTATTTTTAATAATATCCGGATCATAAGGTAACGATATATGCTTGCGCAAAGTAACATTTAGCACAAATAGTTTCCGGATTGACAGAATTTCCCAATACTTGTATATCAACTTTGTGGGGTATCTAATAGGTTTGAAGGCCATTACTTTCAATACTGCCCTTTGTGCCCTTTCCAGCTGCAACATATTTGTCTTGCCAGAGGCACCCCAAACTGTAATATTGATTGTGCTAGTGCAAAGTACACAGTTCTTAGGATATGTGAGTCGGCACCTTGTCTCAATTTACTAAAAACAAATATTAGCTTTCTAGTTCGTGCAGTAATGGATTCAATGTGCTCATTCCAAGACAAAAGACTATCGACGATTATGCCAAGGTATTTGACAGAATTCGTACGAACTATTTCTATGCAAGCACATGAATTTAAATTTAAAGCTGCATCACATATATGAGCTTTTATCACGAATGATGAATCTGGTTGTGCAGATAACTTAGAAGCAAAAGTCACAAAATTGGTCTTGCTCAGGTTTAGAGTAAGTAGGTTTTGGGACATCCACGTCACACACTAACATATATATATTAAGTAAGTAAGTAATAATTTATTTGGCAAAATAAAGATACAAGCTTTAAATGCAAAATAAAAGGATCGGATAAATACAATACAGTACAAGATATGAAACTTATAACTCATTACTGCCAAATAGGCGCCCGCTCAGCATATTACACTGGTCTTCCTGATCTGGCCGGCTAGGGCGCTGATTTTCAGCGGAACCCACTTTAGAAGCCGCGCACCAGCTCCAAACTTACAATATCAGAAGTAAGCAGACCCGCAACTCAATTAGTAGCATATAATAGTGTTAAGGAATGCATCTGTCAAGTATCCGAACGATGAAGTAAAAAGTTGACAAGAAAAAAAGAAATAAAAAGAAATAACAATTTCAATTTAAGTGGCTACAATATGGCACAGGCAACAACAAACATTTATTTTAGCTAGTTCATATTCACATTCATTGTACATTGTATTATACTTGTTGTTGTATTACACATTTCAAGTCTGGTTGCTCTAAAATTATTATTTTTTTTGGGATTTTTAGAAAATTCGTAATTTAGGTATACCTTATTTTATTCTACTAATAGGTTGCCAATATTAGAATGGGAACCCCATCTACAGAGGAACGCTTTTGAAGGAGCGCAGGCGTTGCCAACATTTTTGACTAATTAATACTTCAGTTTCTATCACCTGCGTAGACAGGGTTGTTAACGTGAAGGGTAAGTATACCCCACTAGCGACATTAATCGATTTTCATTGTTAGCAACTAAACCGAGTATCTGTTTCACAATTACGAGGCTACGATCTCTCGGAAAACACTTATACTATTTATTTAATACTTAACTTTTGAGTCTGATTTTGCACTCCAAATTTTGGATTAACGCCGGCCGTGAGTAAGTGGCCGTTTTTGGCGGTGATTCAAATTTCGAGTACAAAAGCAGACACAAAAGTCAAGTATAAGTATTAAATAAGTGGTTTCCGATAGATCGTAGCCTCGAAATTGTTAAAAAGATATCCAGTTTAGTTGCTAACAATTAAAATAATTTGGCGTTGCTAGTTGACCCAACATGAGACACTAAAAAGCTTGAAAAAAAAACCGCCTTCAAATACCACGAACTAAAAAGTGTAAAACAATATTTTTATCACTGTATACACTTCAAATAACATTTTATAACAGTACCTATACTCGAGGAAAGGTTTTACCGAAGTCGGCGCCTAATCTCTGTTGATTGAATATTATATTAAATTACAAGATAGTATTGGGCGCCGACTTCGGTAACATCTTTTCTCGAGTGTACTGTTATAAAATGTTATTTGAAGTGTAGTGATAAAAATATTATTTTACACTTTTTAGTTCGTGTTATTTGAAGGCGGTTTCTTTTCGCAGAATTTTTTTTTGTGATGCTCGATTAGAATAGGGAAAAGATTTTTTTATCATTATAAATTCGCTCTAATTTATTAATGTCCGGAAGTGACTGAACAGACTGATTATGATTATTTATGCAAACTTCCTGCTACTTTCTCCTACCCATTTGTTTTTAAAATCCAGCTGTAACAAAACATCGAAGGCCGAGGGTCGCAATGTGGTGCGAGTAAGAAGGACGAATCACGAATGCTCGAAAATATTAACATTCGTCAGCACAGCAAAAGTTTAACGTTCGGCCAACATTGATAATGATTTTGGAATCATCATCTCAGAGCTTTAACTGATTACGCGCCCAGCTAGCTGTGAGTGTGTAATCGTTATTCCAAACCACTTCAGCAGTTTAGTTGGCATAAAACGATTTGAGGGATGCCAAAAATTTACGTCTAGAAACGTGAAAAACTGTAAGGGGTAAGTGATTTTTGTTCTTATAATCCTTGATATTTAAGAAAACCCCGCAAACTGTATTTTCTCACTCGAACTCTCCTCTCGCTTGGCCCAAAGTTCCCCTCTTACTAATTTACGGCACGAGATAGAATTAATTGAATTTGCGGCGCTCCGCGAGGCAGCGCTGCGCGCTGTTGTGCCGAGGCGCCGCGTAAAATCATTACGACAACCTTTTTTACGACTAAAATATCTTTTAGGGTTACGCGCAACTGGCTAAATTAAACGGAAAACACACACACACACATACCCAGTAGTTATAGCATGAAATCCTACTCTTGACGGAAAACATTTAAAATAATCACGACGATACCTCGAAACTAGCGCCGCCAATTGATTTTATTTTATTGTAGCAAATATAAAACATTCAAACAAAAAGTGCTCTTAAAAAATATTCAAGAGATATAATTTAAATATTCATATAATAACTATTTATAACCATATTATAATTTGTATAATTGCTGAAATTGGACAAATTGTCCATTATTATAAATCATTGAAACTTGCGTCCCCAATTGAATTTTATAATAATTATTAAAAATTCAATTGGGGACGCTAGTTTAGACGAGGTATCACCTTAAAATAAGGCTACAATGAGTAAATAAATGTGATAGGTTTTAGAGAGGTTCCAGTTACTTAGAATTAGATAATCTTAGTATGCGCATTTCGCCTAGAACACACAAAAATCCCCGGGCTCCGAAGCGACAGCTTGGGACGCAACTGGGACAAACCGAAACTTGTAAAATTCGAGAAACGGTAGTTTAGCTAGCTTTTGCGCTTGGCTCGTCTTGGCGAATGGACCATGTAATAGGAGCATTCACTACTACATGGGGGACCGTGGGAGAACCAAGCTTCGGCATAAAGTAAACTGTTCCACTGCAGGGCAAAGGCCTCCATCGTAGAAATCAAGTCATCGCTACTATGATGGGATTAGGCTTAACCACCACGCTTGCCAAAATGCGGATTGGATCAAAAACTCGAGCTTTCTTCGAAAATTTCGATACATACTTTTCGCTCGACCCGGGAATCGACCCCAGGACCCCGAGTGTCGAGGACACACGCCGAGACTCCAGCATGAAACCTCTGTGCTCATTTTATGGCGCGAAGGAGCGCGCGTTCCATATTCAAAAGTCGCTCGTCTTTTATTATTTTTGTGAAAATTTCTTTGTGAAGACTTCTTCTCCTGTCACTTATACCTCGCTTGTTTTCTAGTATATTTTTATGGATTAAATTAGTTTATTTTTATTTACAAAGATCTGCCTTATTATTAAAACGCCACACATACGTTCCGTAATCCCGCCGGCATAGGATTGCCGGTACACCGAGATCACGGTCCGGTACTTAAACCACTAGACCAACAGGGCGTTCAGCTTCGGCATGAATGGAGTGATACCACGGCCTAAGTTTTATATAATGTTATGCTACTTGTGTTGTTTTAAGCCTTTTGTAAGAACAATTTCGAAAACAACCTTTATTAGTTTATTTAAATGTTTTTATTTTTTGTAGCTAAAAGTACCTAATTTTAATATTGCGTGCCATGTTTGTCAAAATATGCGGATAAATCTAAACAATGTTAACAACAAATGTAACCATATTTTACGCAAATAAAATATATTCTATTCTATTATATTCTCACAGAAAACCGGCGTTAAGCAGCGTTGCGTGAGTGAGGGTACCGGAGGCCCAATCCGGGGGAAAGGAGGGTTCAAAGGTTGGCGGGTGTCTATGGGCGGCGGCAATTGCTTTCCATCAGGCGATCCGTCTATCACCTATCACATAAAAAGAAAAAAAAAACATTTTTTCTATACAGAATCTTAGCTCTTTTCTGCCATTTTTATCTCCCAAAAAGTGTTTATCGCGTATTTACGTCGTTAGATGACAGGTTGTACAGGTAATGTGATTATTATGCCGGTGGTTTGTGGAAGATAAAAGGGAAAATTTTACCCTTACAGAATTTTAAATAGATCTGACAAATGGACGGTGCGAATCGAATAAGTTTAAGTTTGGACGGATCATTTATGAGAGACGAAATCAGCTGACCATCTCATCTGATATTCTCTGTTGCGTCTAAACCTATTCGTTTGGAACCCGGAGTACGCTTGGACCATGAGCCTCGATTTGGCGAGTCTGGTAATTACAATGAAGCTTCAAAGAAACGTCAAGCTGTGAGTATTTGCTTCTACGAGCATATACTTACATATAATATAAATTTTAAAAATATAATGTACCTACCTATAATTTTTGTTAAGCTTACCCTTTAAGTAAATTACTGTAACCTCTAAAATATCATGATGTGCATGTCTGTAATTGATCTAAACACTAGATACCTATTGCCTTGCCTTGTATATGTAAAATGCTTGTGTTTATATTTTTGATGTGCCTAATAAATAAATAAAATAAAAATAAATATAATACATAATAACCGCGTTTTATCCCGTGTACATTAATTATTTGTATAATGCAACGCGAAAGTTTTAAATCTTACACAATGAAGCTGCCGTCTGACCTCCGTAACAAATAAATAGAGGACCAACTTGATTATGGTTAGGCGTTTGAGATACTATCCGAAAACTTGTTTAGTCAGGATGTTTTTACCTCTCTGCTGAACTAATAGTAGAAATACGCACCACATGCTGGGATTCTAACCTACGATCGCCCGTTCAGAAAGTGTACGTTTACAACCAATGAGCCACCATTTATCATCGTGGGTAAACTATACAAAATGTAACAGTCAAATTTTATCGCTTACCATATTTATACTCATTACTAATTAATCATATTATTTACCTTCAACATTAATCTATTCGAATAGTAATAACATTTAAAACCCAAGTTTTTCATAATCATTTTTAAGTCAAGTTGTGAATTGATTGATTTCCGAACGTGCAACACCGTCGGCCGGCCATTCGAATCTGACAATGATTTTAGGAAAATTTGTTGCGTGCAATGCAAGTGTTTAAGAAGTTAAATAAAAATACTTAGTGAAAGTTGGTGTTTAAATCAAGATCCCCATTCTTCTGTGCTTTTTCAAAAAATTTTAGTTGAAGATGTTGTAAACAAAAAAGGTACTTACTGTTACACATGCTTATTTTCATGCTAAAATCATGCTACTTTTGAGCAAGTGCTATTTAGTGCTACTAATAAGCATGCTAGTTCTGAGCATGCTCAAAAATCGCACGCCGTGCAACTTGTAATACCTGGACACCAATTCTCGTGCTCGTGACATTTATTTTCATACGACATATATCACGAAAACATAGTTTTTTGTATGGTTTTCAGGTGATATCCGCCATGTTTTCAAAATATACGAGCACGAGAATTGGGCTCCTGTAGTGTGGGCGGAGAGGGGAGTGTGGTTATTTTTAAGAATGCTTAAATATGGATAATAGCATGCTTATTGATAATAATGTGGACAGTCCCTTAAGCATGCTTAAAACGCATGCTACAACTGAGCATGTGTGACAGTAGCTTTGAACAAAGGTTATTTTTTCGATCGCTTTATATAATCGCTGATAAGTTAATAAAAACTTAAATTGCCATTATGTAAGAACAATTTCAAAAACCCTGGCGTCGCTAGTGTGCCCTACCCGTCACCTTAAGGAACCCGATTGAATCAACATCGACTCGTGCCTTAAATTATGCGTAGTCACGAACCGCAACTTTATGACAGCTCAAACGTGACTTAAAAATGATTGTGTGTTTATGACAACAAATATCATAAGCGATTTCATTATATTTGTCAGTTGACTGTACTGGATGCAACGAATAAAAAGAAAATTTTGATGTGTGAAAATTGCATAAAAAAATACGCTTTTCTCGGCAAGCATGGGTCAAATCAAATTAGATTCATTTTTGTTACACATGTTTGCTTATATGTTAGGTACCTACTTGTAGTATTTAT
Organism: Marasmia exigua; assembly: GCA_019059595.1. Classification (NCBI taxonomy): domain Eukaryota; kingdom Metazoa; phylum Arthropoda; class Insecta; order Lepidoptera; family Crambidae; genus Marasmia; species Marasmia exigua. The sequence continues at coordinate 4,134,231 of CM032474.1, read as the reverse complement.
GCACCAAAATGCCCCTTTTGCTTACAAGTTTTTGGAAAAACTTACAGCTAGATTTAGGGATACAGTCACAGAAAAAAAAACATTGAGGGCCAATTACAAGTTTCCACTGATAATCACTTGGTTGTTTAACAGAAATGCAAGTGGGTAATGTTAAGAAAGAAAACAGTTAATAAATTACAAACAAAACGAACAACGTATTTGCCACTCTTAGAAGAAACATTGAAATTAATCAAGTCATGTGACATTATCAGGAAAAAAGAAATTAAATAACATTTGAGAAAAAGTTATCATTCAGTACATGTTTCAATTTCGAAACTGAAGTGTTGAACAAGTCAATGTCGACATTTACTTTTGCCAAATTATTAAATAGTTGACATGTTCTAATGGAAAATGCTTTTACCGGTCAAAATATTTTAAGCTGCGTGTCTCTTTAAACACTTGACATTGGCGGAATCATTGCGTCGCTGAACGTGTGATTGAGTCCACAAAGAAAAAAAAATGGAAAATGCGTTCCGTCTAGACTTAGTCTTTGCGTGCGATAAAAACATGATTTGATGATTATAAAGTATGTTTTTTTTATTTTTGTGTGTGTGTGTGTGTGTGTATGTATTGTAATTGGAGTGTGATTAACTGAGTTTGAAATATTTCGACTATAATTAATTAAGACGGGAATTATCACGAAAAATATTATGTGATACAAACTCACATATTTTCAGTCCGCTTGTGACCACGGCTGCTGTAACGTAGCCGAAACGTCGAGCAAAATATGTGAGTACATAATATTGTATCACATAATAAATTTCGTGTTAATTCCCGTCTTAGTAAATTATAGTTAGAATGCAACGCGAAAATCAAAAATATATATATTTCGACTACCTACATTAACTTCAAATGTTCCATATGGCCCTGCAGCCATCGGTCATCTCCAAATCCTGCTAATGGATTTTGATGAAACGTCACAATAAAATGGCTTACATACATATCAGAATAACACCGGGGGGCGCAGCTTGTAAAAAAATTATAAAAATATTTTATAATTTTCTCAGCCTTTTTCTTCATTCCTCGGAGCTCTCGCGTGTCAATACTTTCACTAGATTTCTGCTTCCCTGGTACTATAGGGTGATTCCGGAGGAGAATGGCCCACTGAAATATTTCTGAACCCAATCACTAGATGACACCTGTTGGCGGTCAGTTCGATTGACATCGCGCCTAAGTGCAACGTTAAGGTGACGAGTAGGGCACACTAGCGTCGCCGATCGTATTAATTTTTAGCTACTAAACCGGATCTATTTTAAACAATTTCGGGATTACAACCTCTCGGCAAACACTTATAATATTTATTCAATAACCATGCACAAATGTTGGGTCCGTTTTTGTATGCGAAAAAATTATTACCGCCAAAAGCGGCCACTTTTAGCGTGGATCAATTTTTCGCAGACGCGTTGGACCCAACATTTTTGCATGGTTATTTAATAAATATTATAAGTGTTTGCCAAGACGCTGTAATCCAGAAATTGTTTAAAATCCGGCCAAGCCGGTCTAGCCAATACCCCGGGGGTCCACTCCTCCGCGGTCGCGGTCGGGTACCTACCCCACAGCCGATATTCCCGCCGCATCACACACACCTGTTATAGCGGCAGACCTCTGCCAGAGGCACAAAATATTGCCTAAGCACTTATTCAAACCGCACCCAGCGGCATATTTTATATAGATGCGGACAGCTGAAGAATGGAACTCCTTACCGAGATTCGATTTTCCGGATCACAAAAATCTTCGGATTCGGATCGGAGGCAAGAGTAACAGACATCTTCTAGGCCAACGCGTTACATAATAAACCTTATCGTCAATTAAAAAGAAAAAGATAAATTAGCTAAGTGACTATAAAATTGAACCCGGTTACGCTAACTGTCGCTTAAAAACGCGACTTACTAATCACTATGCTGCCGAGGCAGTACCGCAGCTTCGCTCGCGTGGAACTCGGTTTGCCACAAAGTAAGTATGTAACTCACGATGGAGAGTCGAGAGAGAAGGGATGATATAAGTAACTCTATGATACCTTCAACTTTCAACTATCTCCATTTAAAAAACACGACAATTCTTCGCTACATTTGCCGTGAAAGACTGATAAACAAACTGATAAACACATAGGTACACTTTCTCATTTATAATACATATTAAGCAAGCAGGGCTTATACGAATTCGTGAGATGAACACTTGTGTTTATTCAATGTCTATATTTAGCTTTATATTTATAATTCCTCTGTGGTCTGATATCCGTAACACAAGTGTTTAAGGTGACGGGTAGGGCACACTAGCGACGACAATCGATTTTAATTTTTAGCTACTAAACCGGATCTATTTTAATAAATTTCGGGGCAACAACCTCTCGGTTGTTAGTCCTCCCCCCCCCCCCCCCCCTATATTTAGTAAAACTAATCTGTGTGGAGAACATTGGGGGAGGCCTATGTCCATCAGTGGACGTCTATTGGCTGAAATGATGATGAATGATGATGAACCTCTCGGTAAACACTTATACTATTAATTAAATAACCGTGCACAAATGTTGGGTCCGTTTTTGTACGCGAAAAATTGATGAATGATGAATATGTTTTTCGCCTACGCGTTGAACCCAACATTTGTGCATGGTTATTTAATCTAAATAATGCGTTGCTCAATTTAAACAATTTTGGACCTTCAGTCTCTAAGCAAACATTTATAAAAAAAATTAAATAATTGTTCATTACTTTTTAATCCGTTTTACCACTAGAGAAACGTATCCGTGATTGGCGGTAATTCAAGACACTTATAAATATCAACATGTAAATTATACGTAAGTAATTATAAATAGTTTTAAATGACTTAAATGTATGACGATTTGTAAGTGTTGTGTACAATACATTGTTACAAACATACATGGTCACTAACATTAGAATAGTTATACAAGGTACATGGTAAAATAAATATTCTAACGTTGTTTATAAGGCTATGTGAAAATAAGTTTTTTTTTACGCGTACGGAATCAGGTCAATGTATGAGATGTTGTATTTATTTATACGTGTATAGTAAGAAATATGACCCTCCATCAAGTGATCCGAAATTGTGCGGCGAAATTAAAAGTCTTCCCCACAATTTCATTTTTAATTTCGCAAGGCTTGAAAAATAAACTAATTTTTCTTCTAAAACCTCATAAAAGTCCATAGCAATCAGTTTCCGTAACCTCGTTTCGAAGACGCGACTCAAAGCTGCGGCATTTTATCAAATCATTCAAATGTACTGTGAAAATTTTCTTTTAAACCTGAAACAGGTAATTTAAGAGGGTACGAGGGTGGAGTGGGAGGGACGGGTCCGTAGGGTTGGTAAATGTAACGTTGTTATGTATAAATAATAAATTCTAAAAACATCGCCAGGAAACCTGAACATTTCGGGAGTAGAAACGTGTAACCATGGTTCCGCTGTTGAAGGGTTGCGAAGGTCAGACGGCAGTCGCTTAATTGTAATTACCAGACTCCCCAAATCCTAAATCTTGATCAAAGAGTACCTAGGGCTCCACAGCGACATCTTTGGGTGTTACCGGGAATTACGTGAGATAAAGATGAGAGGAATAAATTCAAACAACATCTCATATAACGACCCGTTTGGAACAGTGGTAGTGAACGTTGCCCTTGTTCCAAAGGTTGCGGGTTCGAGCCCCGCACAGTACAAAAACTTGTGTGGATGAACATGTCTGTTTGTATTGTTCTGGGTGTTTTCTATGTATTATAAGTATACCTATTATATTTACAAAAAAAAAGTATTATATTTTAAGTAAATATTTGTAATCCCACTGTTGATTATCGGATATCCGTAACACAGGTGCTTGAGCTACCTTTTTCGCAGTCAGAAAAAATTAAAATATACGCACTCCTTCTGTCCCGTGCCAGCCTTTTCCATTGTTTCCCCACTGCTGTTACAATATCGTCGGACCATCGGGCAGGTGGTCTACCCACAGGACGTCGCCCCATTCTGGGCCGTCATTCGCTAAGTTTTTCTAGTTTCCCCTTGCTGCAGTTACAATATCGTCTGACCATCGGGTAGGTGGTCTACCCACAGGACGTCGCCCCATTCTGGGCCGTCATTCGCTAAGTTTTCTAGTCCACCTATCATCTTTATGCCTTGCCAGTTGTCCTGCCCATCTCCACTTTAGCTATGACATTACATGCTGAGTAATAATTTATGAAACAATCTTTCACCCACCATGTTTTATACAAATAAATGATTTATTATATTTATTAAATGTTATTATATTTTCAAGTCGATTGGTAACCCTAAACGCTGGTGACCCACGCCGGTGACTCACTGCTATGAAGAATGGCAATTAACCCGGCATACAAAGAAACGTTTAGCCGTTTAGAAGCTAAAGCAATTAATCCAATCTAATGTCTGGAAAAATCAAAACTCTGGAAAACCTGGTGCTGAAACCTGATCTGTAAAAGTAAAAGGAATCAGGTCGATTTGTGAGATTATTTATGAGCTTAGTAGTGAATAGATGTGATAGGCGGCAGACGAGCACATGGATTACCTGATGTAAAACGGTAAGCCCGGTACCACGCGTTAATCTGAAGTTAAAGTTACACATCCTTATTTTCTTGCATAAAGCATGCTACTATTGAGCAAGTGCTACTTATGTGTGGACAGACGTGCTACAAATAAGCATGCTAATTTTGAGCATGCTCAAAAATCGAACGCCGGTCTCTTTTTAAGCATGCTACCTATGGTGCGAGTGGAAGGGGAATCGTGGCAGAGTGATTTAGCACGTGTTAACAGATTTGCTTATTTTTAAGCATATTAAAAGATAGAGTAATAGCATGCTCAATATGCTTATTGATAGCATGTGTGGACAGTTTCTTAAGCGTGCTCATATTTAGCATGCTTAAAAAGCATGCTACAAATAAGCATGTGTAACTGTTCAGGTTATTTGTTGAGATATAAAACCTCATTGGTTTAAAAATAGAATAAATCTTTTTCATAAAGAATTTTGATTGTGTTTTGTTAATTACTCACTCTTGTCAAATATCTGTGTGAAAAAACAAGGGAAATAAATTGTTATTTTAAATTGAAGCAAATTCGTATTATTTGACGAGTCAAAAAGAAAACGAGAATCAATTTACAGTCCACGAAAATTATCGAAAAAACTCAAATTTTGTACAGTAACAGTAGATTAATTCTTTAAACTACTGCTTATTGTCATGCATAAAGCATGCTACTTTTGAGCAAGTGCTCCTTATCAGCATGGACGGATTTAGGTTTTAATAAGCATGCTAGTTTTGAGCATGCTCAATAATCGATCGGTCGAGTATTGAGCATGCTACCTGCAGTGCGGGTGGAAGGGGAAGTGTGGCGGAGGCTTTAGCACGTGTAAACAGATTTGCTTATTTTTAACCATGCAGCGTTAAAGATAGTGTGCATGCTTATTGATAGCAAATGTGGACAGTTCCTTAAGCGTGCTCATATTTAGCATGCTTAAAAAGCATGCTGCAAATGTGCATGTGTAACAGTAGCTTAAATTCTGATTCAGAATCAACGAAGTTACCTCTCAAATATATAAATAGTAGGTAATATATTTAAATTGTATGGCTTTGGTATTCGTTCGTCCTCGCGGAGCGTGGGTAGTATGTTGTTAGATCAACAGGGCGTTGCTAATTAATACAAACCGCGTCCGCTCAGGGGTCCGTAGCGGCTATCGTTTAGCCAGGGATGCTTAGAAACTTACCATGAATAGTTTGGTCAGGGTTTCAAGTTGCAGAGTCACATAGCAGTACGATTTTCAAGGATATCGCATTTTTGTAGTAGTGTCAAGTGCGCTGCCAACTTTTAAACTTCTCTTTCTAGGCTATTGGCGAGGTCGTAGTATAATTGCGGTCAAGCCGGTAATGGTCCATTCATGTCGAAACGTGGCTCTCCCTCAGACAAAGTTTATTAAATTGTGTGCCTTTGATATTCGTTCGTTCGGGGCGCGTGGGTGTATGTGGTTAGATCAACAGGGGGTTGCTAATTAATACAAACCGCGTCCGCTCAGGGGTCCGTAGCGGCGTTTAGCCAGGGATGCTTAGAAACTCCCCATGAATAGTTTGGCAGGGTTTAAAGTTGCAGAGGTGTTGAGGTGCGGGGACAAATGGGAGGTCATTACATGGTTTTTAAGCATATCTTATATTTTTGGGCAGCTTTACTTTTGTTTGTTTATATCTGGCAAGGGAGCAGTGATTGACACCTGTAACACCATTGGAGTGACAAGTGCGCTGTTAACTTTTTACTCTCCTTTCCCGGATATCCAGTACCAATACTCGGCGTAACACCCCAGTTTTCTGTGAGGCCGCAGTACCACTCAGGTCAAGCCTAACTCATGCCGAAGAATGGCTCTCCCACGATCAATCACATATGTCATGTTCTGTGCCTTACTCACTGCTACCTTAACTTACAAAACACTTTTTTACAGATTCTGGCGGCAGGAATCAAACACTCCACGTGGGCTGATGACGTGGAATTCAATGTTTTTAAATTAGTATGTAGTGGTTTTTAGTGTACAAATTTAGAAATTTGAAATGCCGCGAAGTAATCCTGATAATAAGAAAGAATCGTTTTTAATGCTGCTTTTGTGTGTCGAGTGAGTTGTCACGGATAACTTGCTTGGGCCTAAATCTAGTCTTAAATCCCGCGATTGTGTTCAGACTGGTATAGGCAGAGTCCGTATGTCGATAAAATGTAAAACATCGGCGTTTTATTGAGTTACTGTGACAGACTTCGACTGTTGACTACCCACTTATTCTCAATAAGTTACTTGACATTGGCAAGCTATCTTCGGTTCATCATCATCAGCCCATTTAAGTCCCCACTGCTGGGGCACGGGCCTCCCTCAATCACATGAGGGGTAATTGCCTTACTCACCACGCTTGGCAGACGGGTTGGCGAGGGTTTCGATATAAATGCAGAGTTTTCCTTCTCTGGGTGCTGATGATCATGCCAGCAGCTTTACCTTAGTCGCCTTTTACGACACCTCGGTAAGAGTGAGGGTGGCCTATTCTACTCTGCCGGGGACCACACGGCGGCTGCCGGGGACCACACGGCGCACATCTTCGGTTAGAGCCGTAATATATAAAGACTTTTTACATACCTTGTTTGTCTATCGCTCCTACTTGGAAAATATTTGAAGTGCAACTTAAGATTCTGGTCCATTTTCTCTCCCACGCACCAAGGTTATTTACAAAGTGCTCTGATTGGATCCAAGACGCCCAAGGCGCTTTATTGAAGCTCGTTTCTTCGAAGCGATCAAATAATATGAAATAATGTTTGAAGCTACTTCGTGTGTAATGGCAAAACGTAAGCGATCGTGAAATCGTTTACGCGTGAGCAAATTACATAAAAAGTTGTGATTTTATGAAGAATTTAAGGCGACGAGTAGTTCATAGAAAGCACATATTCATAGATTATTAATATTAGCAATTCTTAATAGCACGATAATTCTTATATAACCACAATAATCATAATAGCATAACAAATGCACGTAGCATGCCACCATGATACGATCTTTACCCATTTAAGTCCCCACTGCTGGAGCACGGGCCTCCCTCAATCACATGAGGGGTAATTGCCATACTCACCACGCTTGGCAGACGGGTTGGCGAGGGTTTTGATATAAATGCAGAGTTTTCCTTCTCTGGGTGCTGATGATCATGCCAGCAGCTTTACCTTAGTCGCCTTTTACGACACCTCGGTAAGAGTGAGGGTGGCCTATTCTACTCTGCCGGGACCACACGGCTATACATGACGGCATGATACGATATATTTATAATCCACGTGTACTTATATTTTCTCATATTTTATCCTGTAAATATTCGTTCACTGAGTATTAGCATTAATGGGTAAGTAATTCTCTTAGTAAATGTATAAACTTACTGTAATTATTTTCGTTTTTTATATAGTTTGGCAATTTGTTATATAATTTGATCGACATCGGGTAAGGTTCGGAGCTATGTAATGTTAATTTAGAAGTTATTTGGATAATATTATTTTTATTGCGAGGTATATGATGACGAGGGAAATCTCCTATTTTAGAATATAAAAGTGGGTTTTTCCTAATAAATTATTGCATTAAGTACTCTCCACTCTCTATTTGGCATATGGGCCGATATCGACATGAATGATACGATAGTCTTACAGAAAACCGGCGTTTGGCTAAGTAAGTGAGGGTACCGAAAGCCCAACTGGCCCAATCGTGGGGTAAGGGGATTTAAAAACCACTGGTGTTGCTTGGTTGCTGGATGCCAATGGTCGGCGAGAATCGCTTACCATCAGAGGATCCGTCGCTCTGGCAATATTATATAAAAAAATATGTAACAAGACGAATGAAACCCCAAATCACATTTATTACAAAATACGGACCACTGATGCGCAAACATAGCATCCCTCTAGGCTCCAATGAAGCTAGGGATCTCAGTCCCAAACAAATAAATACACTTTTTGATATGAGTGTAGGATTTGGAACTGAAATGTTGCAAAGCGGCGAACATTCACTAAATCAAACTGTTCACAGAGATTTTGTTTGAAAAGACCTTATTTATTATCCGACTACGGCCGCCGTGTGGTCCCGGCAGCGTAGAATAGACCACCCTCACTCTTACCGAGGTGTCGTAAAAGGCGACTAAGGTAAAGCTGCTGGCATGATCATCAGCACCCAGAGAAGGAAAACTCTGCATTTACATCAAAACCCTAGCCAACCCGTCTGCCAAGCGTGGTGAGTATGGCAATTACCCCTCATGTGATTGAGGGAGGCCCGTGCCCCAGCAGTGGGGACTTAAATGGGCTGATGATGATGATGATGATGACGGCAAGGAAAAGGGAGGGTTATGATTTTTCGAACAAAGGTAAGCTAACGTAACGGGTACGCAAAACTAGCTCTTGTGTTTCATGAACATACAAATGTAAATATAATAATGAGAACTGCATACGGTATGGCAACTCCCTGCCTCCTGCTAAATGCGGTCCTACCCCCGCTTGGTTACCTTATAGGTGGCGCGTCTCCCACACGACAGATCCAGGCGAGGCGGAGTCGAAGCAGAAGTGCAAAAGCGACGTACCTCACGCTCACATATGCGAGTCGCGGCATGGGCGAGGTAAAGGCAGGGCATGGGCGAGGTAAACAGTGGGAGAGCCACGCTTCGGCATGAATGGGCCGGCTCGACGGGATTAATACCACGTCCTCACAGATTCATTGCTACCCTCCTGCCCTTTTCTCACGATACTTAGCCATGTGAGGTCGAAACAATAGGTTTTCTTCTCTCATACATATATAAATACTTTTCACTGATATTATTTTCCCTCTTAAGTACAGACAGCCACACATCTGGTTACCAAAATCTGTCAAATTTCCTCAATTTGACATTAAGATGAGAGTCGATTGAAGAAATTTTACAGTTTTATTTACTTTGATGTGTGGCTGTACGTACGGTACAGAGAATGAAAAGGTTCGTCACCTTAAGGTAAATTTTCGCTTGCACGGCACATACCGTTTTAAAAAGATCTGCCAGCCTTCTTTAAATTTTCTTCATGATTTTCTGTGCAACAGGTATTACTCTGACAAATTTACGAAAGGTAATAAGTGCTCATAGCATGTCAAACGAATAAATTTGAAAACTGACGAACCTTTTCGTACTTTGACTGTACATTAATTAAGGGTGTGTAGGTTGGTATAATCTGCGCAGATTGATATGTTTTTTCTATAAGTATTTATCACGGGAAATGTGATAGGTGGCAGACGAGCAGACAGATCACCTGACGGTAAGCGATTGCCGCCGCCCATGGATACCCGCGACACCAGTGGAGTCATTTGTCGCCACTAGCATTAAAAAAACCATATAGTAATTCTACAAGTCCTTATCCCCCTTATTACAAATGGTGAACTAATGATAATCCCGGAATAAAACTCCTGCGAGACCCTTTAACATTGCGTGTTGGAACGGGATGAAATGAGCTTTAGTACGGTAATAACTATAGTTCTCGATTGGTAATAAGGTGGTGAGTGTTAAAATATTAATATACAAGAGTAAACTTCGCGGATTATTTACGAAGACATTAGCTTTTTTGTTTTCTATTAGTGTATGTTGCCGATCTTCTGTGTCTGTGGCTGTAGTATGTACTGCCAGCCATCTCAATGTTGGGGATGGATGGAACTGCGGTCGCGTAGGACAATGAGAAATGAAGGGGCAGCCCGAACAAGTTTCTCGGAGTATTCCCCATATACATAATATTTATATTTAATTTATGAACTCACGCAAAATATACTAAGTATTATTTTTTTTCTGTCAACCGACAGAACAATTCTGTGCGTCCTGTGAAAAGTGGTACAAGTCGACTTGTATCAAATTTGATTTCCTTCGTGCTACTTCATCAAAAAAAAAATCCTCTATTTTTCCGTCTGATCAGACAGAATAATAGAAGATTTTTTTGTAATCGAAGAGGAAAATCGAATTCGATTTAAGCCGACTTGTACCACTTTTCACAGGACGCACAGAATTAATCAAACGTCTGATGGGGAAAAACTAAATTGTAGAAAACATTACTTTTCAACTTACCTACTTCTCAACTTTTCAGTTAGAGACAAAAGTCTTTTGACACCATTGACACTCCATTGAAAACTCGCATTTATTCAGATTTTGCAGGAACTCATTATTTCCGAATATAGGTATCATCATACTTTGAGTATATACTCAAAGTCATGTAGAGTTCAAAGTACAAAGGGTCGATTTTTTGTAAGAATCTCTAAAGTAACCCATATGAAATGATGAAAAACAAATAATCAATCTTTTAACAGAATTTTATTGCGATTCTGATGTTTCGTACAGGTAGGATCAAAGGCAAGAAAACATCCTTTGATGTTTGATCTATATTGATGCCTTTTAGAAATAGTGAAAAATGAATTCTTTACCATAAGTAATTATGTATTTTTATTTTAGATTTTAACATATTTATAGTTATATTTTCATTATTCAATACTGCACCCTTTCTCTACTGTTAATTAACTTTTATCGGAGGGTTGTCTGGTAGAAATCACTTTCAGCGATGAGAACGCCGAAATTGTACACATCATCATCATCATCATCAGCCTATCGCAGTCCACTGCTGGACGTAGGCCTCTCCAATTGTTCGCCACTGTGATCTATCCATGGCTTCTCGCATCCAGCTCCTGCCAGCCATCCTGCGCAGATCGTCCCCCCACCTAGCCAGAGGGCGCCCTACATTACGTTTGCCCAGACGCGGTCTCCACTCCAGAACTCGTTTACCCCATCGGTTGTCGGTTCTGCGGCTAATATGGCCATCCCACTGCCACTTAAGCTTGCTAATCCGGTGAGCAATATCGATAACTTTGGTTCTCTGCCGGATCACCTCATTTCGGATTCGATCTCGGAATTTGTACACAAAGTACTGTAATGCTATGCACTTAAGTTGTATATTTTGTGCAATAAAGTACTATTCTATTTGTAAAACAGGCGTTTTTTTTCTAAAATCTGAACACTCCTTTCATGAAGTTTTCATCCATTGAAACTCGGCTCTGCTAACTGAACCTCTCCCTATATCGATGACCTAATTCTTTCTCCGTGGATTAAAGTAATTTCAACAAACTTTATTGGCTTAATGTTGGAGGTAATTTCTTTGAGATGTTTTTATGAAATGTTTACTTTGCAATATTATTTTGCTTACGCTTATACTTTTGTAAACAATTTTCTTCTGATAACTTTGTGAGATTTTTTTTCGATTGACGGTGTATTTTAAAATAGGGCCAGCAACGTATCTGAAATCAATTTGGCGAAAAGAACGTACATGAGCGGCGGGCCACTCATCATGTACAATTTTTTTACTATATATTTCGATGATGCAGTAGCTAAAAGTGGTGCGCCCAAGTTCCATTCCCAGCAGGCTCAATTTAGAAACATGTAATACAAACGCCACAACATTCACAGCACAGCAACATGATAGAACATAGAATAAGTTTACAGTATTATAAGCACGATACAATAGGCACACATTACACGACATGACATTTAATGGCAGTCCAAATTCCAATATCATATATTCCATGACATTTTTTGGTTTCCAATTCTGCGTTGTTCATTCTATACATATCTTTTCTTCTAACTAATAAAATGTAAATAAAAACACACATACCTCTAACAGAGGGCTTACAAGTTCGTATTAATAAGCCCTTTAATTACAGCTGTCCCGGCTGCATTATCATCCACCCCACTCAATCCTGGCTGTGCTCAAAGTGTCAACTCGTCTGATACACTCGTAGGAACAACCAAAAACCATCCCTGACACAAACGAGTAAGGTAGCTTTTGAGACCTAACGGTGCTCAAAGTGTCAACGTCTAATACATAAGCAGGAAAAGCCAAAACAATCCCTAAAACAATAGTGTAAAGTACATTTTGCAACAAGATTGTGTTCGAAATGTCAACTGATATGTTATATGCAAAGGAGGAGCGAAAGGGAACCGTGAATGAATGGTATAAGGTTCGTTTTGCAATGGGAAAGAGATAAAAGGTACACGGTGCCACTCAGGCTCGTTTTCCCCGGTCACAGTGAATTACAATAGAGTGAGGAATGTTGGTAGGTAAGTAGTAATAAGTATATGAAGTATCTAATGTTGATTAACTGTTAATGGGTATAAAGCTTTTGAACAATTGTTTATGATGAAACACATATTTGTGTTCTGTCTAAGTGTTCATTGTGTGTGACATTTCTTAATATTGGTTTCTATACATCTCATACTAGAGGTCGACGTAATGGACAACATTTCATATTTTTAACATGTCCATATTGTTTTTTTATATGAAAGTAGACATAAAATGAACAGACCCATATTTTTTCTTTTTTCAAAATTTGGCCATTTTCATGCATAAAATAATTATTGAAATTCTTTTTATTCTAAATAGACGTAAGCGCCAAATGACGTCATCCTTTGCTTATCATTGTTTTAATAAAAAAAAGGTACTACTGTCAAAGGTAAATAATACTAGTGTCAACATTGTCAACGTCATTCATACATTCAACGTTGACAAGTTGTCTTTTTTTTTGACAGTTACATGCCATGGGATTGGCATTACGTAAATTTAAAACTATAATGTGCTAAGCAAAGAAATATTTTACATTCTGCCGTCCGATGACGTCATCTTACGTTTTTTAGTTTTTAATTTTTTTCTCAGTAAATAAGCAATATAAAAAATAAATAAATATATATTCGCGCAGCGGAAAAGTAAATAAAGAAATGGTATTTTTTGTTTCAGAGCTTAGCAATTTTGAAATGTTGTCCATTGTGGCGTAAATAGTCGGGGAATTTACGCACTTGTCCTGTACGTACAGACAGCCACAAATCAAGTTACTGCAATCAGTCAAAATTCCATCTTTATTTAACTGATTTTTTTTTGTTGATTTGATGTGTAGCTGAACGTGTACATTGACTTCATACTAAGTAGCTCTTTTAAGGTGACGGGTACGGTCAACTAGCGACGTCAATTGCTTTATGTTGGGCTCCACTCCTTAGGTAAATACTAGCTAGTGCGGGGTACCCGTCACCTTAAAAAATAGTATTACGGATAGTTATAGCACAAGGGAAAACTTTAAGAGTCCTGCGGAGGTCAGTTCATATTGAATTCGTGGCAAGTTTCGCCGTTCCTCGGACATCTCGCTATCTACAAACACCCGTGCGAGTAGAAACAGCAAGATGGCTGTTTGAAATCAGTAAGAAAATTTTGCGCATTTGCGAATACTAAAACTTATGAATGAAACTTAATTAATTGATTTTCTTTAAAACATTGTATAACTAGACAATACAAGCTGCATATCTGTTAAATTTACATAATGTAAAATAGGCAGAAAATAGGTCGTTAACGTCGAAAAAATTACAAAATGTCATCATCATCATCAGCCCATTGAAGTCCCCACTGCTGGGGCACGGGCCTCCCTCAATCACATGAGGGGTAATTGCCATACTCACCACACTTGGCAGACGGGTTGGCGAGGGTTTTGATATAAATGCAGAGTTTTCTTTCGTTGGGCGCTGATGATCATGCCAGCAGCTTTACCTTAGTCGCCTTTTACGACACCTCGGTAAGAGTGAGGGTGGCCAATTCTACTCTGCCGGGGCCACACTTCTTTAATCCGAATAACAGAACAAAGAAACGTCTAGGTATCCTCAAATTGAAAACTATTTTGGTATTACGTTTGTATGGAAATACGTTGTTCGCTAAGGCTTTCATTTTAGACAATAAGTAAACTTAGCCCTAAATTTAATGTTCACTGTTAAATTTGAGTGTACTATGTCGCTGCTGTCTAAAATTCCCTTAAATTCAGTTGGCAGAAAAGTTTCATTCTGCAGCGGGGTCTGATCATCATCGTCTTACTTGAAGGTAATTAAGGAGCAGAGTAACGAAGTTTGAACTATAATCTTTCCAAAATTAGCTACTTCACGACGTTTTGTAAAGATTAACTTTGTATAAACCTTTCAACTTCGAGACGTTGTTAAACTTGGTAAGAACAAAATCTTCCACTTTCTTTGTTGTTTCAGCTACACAATGCAACTTTTAATTCATCTTGGCGTGTAATTCCCGGTTGCGTACATATAATCGTTTTTGAGCACGGGATATGCTTGGATCTAAGATTTGGTGAGTCTGTTAATTACAGTGAAAAGGAACTGGCGTCTGACCTTCGCACTCATTATACAGGGGAACAAACAAAATCAACTAAATAATGGTTTGATTCTCAGCTTCTTCAAAAACAATCAATATTAAAAAGAAAAAAAAGCTGAAAAGAAAATGAAAGGAAAACTGCATGAGTGAGGGTACCAAAAGAGGGGTAAGAAAGGGGGGTCTCTCGGCAAACACTTACACTATTTATTAAATAGCCATGCACAAATATCGGGTCCGTTTTTGTACGCAAAAAAAATATTCTCGCTAAAAGTAGCCGCTTTTGACGTGAATCAATTTTGCGCGTACGCGTTAGACCCAAAATTTGTGCATGGTTATTTAATAAATAGTATAAGTGTTTGCTGAGAGGTTGTAACCCCGAAATGGTTTAAAATAGATCCGGTTTTAGTAGCTAAAAATTAAAATCGATTGGCATCGCTAGTGTGCCCTACCCGTCACCTTAAAGGTTTACAGCGCATTTGTGACTCCACTGATGTCGTGGGTGTCTATGGGCGGCGGCAATTGCTTACAATCAGGCGATCCGTCTGCTCGTCTGCCACCTATCACATAAAAAAGGAACACAATGTAAGTACATACTAAGATGCAATATTTATTATTTCAATTAAAATAACCTAAAATGACGGGTTTCCGGTTCCGCCCAGTAACTTAAAATGGGTTGATGAAGAGAATTTGTAACAATAAAATTTTAACGGTCACGCAATACGAATGTTTCGGTTTATTAATTTTTGTGCTCCCATCCAACCTATTAGCGGGCCATTCAAATACGATAAACCGTTGTACCCTTCACAAACATAACCGCAAATCATTTTTTAAATGGTCGTAAAAATATTAGTGCGTTCTGATTTCATTTTGACGTAGAATGTCAACACGAAAGTGAAATGGTTTCGGTTCTGGAACTGTAACTTTTTTCCTATTATTTATTTTTATGGTTTTCTGTAGTATGGTTCCTTAATTTATCGTTATGATTTTCTATACTAAGAAAGAAAGCAAGAAAGATAAAAATGTATTATTTTGGACATAACAACACTATATACGAGTACAACATCAGTTACAAAAGAACAAACAAACAAAAAAAATAGGATACAGAAAAAAAAGAAAACAAAACCAAGGAAAAACAAAATAATAACAAAATAACCAGGCAGTGCATATATATTGTGTGTTGTGACCTCCAACATAAATGGCCCCCACTCAGCCTATGTCATGACCCTAAAAAGGTCATGACGCTGATTTTCAGTAGGGCCAGCTGAGTGAGTGCCACGGACGTCGGCCTTGTGTGTCTTGTGTACCTAGTGTATATTTATATTACTCTTTAATATATGTGTACTATGCACTATTTAACGAACATGCAACCACACGACAAGCTGATAAGTAGTTACCAGTCCAATATATCGGCAACGCCACTGTGTATTCAAAATTTGAATAAAATTGAACCAATGAATCACGACATTATTTGATAGAAATGGGGTGACCCCTGCGTCTCATAGCCACTGCGACCAGTAGATGATCTATTGTGGCATCCCCGTAACCTATTACAGCACCTCATGTAGCTCCAGTTCCAGGGTAAGCCCGAGAATGGAGCTGATGGGGGAGCTCTTGATCTCGTCAGCTGAGATCATGTGTGCTCCCAGGTGCCGGCTTCTGCAGCGGTGCAGCGCTATGCACTCGCCGAGGACGTGGATAATCGTTTCCTCGTACTCGCGACAGAACCTGCAGATTTTGGTTTCTGCAAAGGCCCAATCACGACATACGAACTTTGCACCCCCATTTTCACCTTCTTAGGGGTCTAATTTCGGAATATTCTTTCTTATTGGACGTCCACGTCATACAAATAATATAATATATAAGTTTCAAGTCTCTAAGATCAGCTGTTTAGGCTGTGCGTTGATCCGTCAGTCTTTTTTTTAAATTTTATTATGGCTGCTACTGTGTCTTGCGACACGTTTATAATTCTGCCAATGTCGAGTGATTAAAGAGACACGTTATTTAAAAGATTGACCGGTGTGACGAGTGAATGATCCGTCAGTCAGTCAGAAAATAGTATTTTATGTGACAGTCACGTAATGAGGGTTATTAAAATTCGAGCGAGATTTAAAAAAAGAACCATGGCGAGTGTTTTAATAGCATTCGCGAATGTTTTATCTACAATCATGTTAATAATCTTCAAAGTTCAAGTTTCAAATCATAGGGAGACACTTTTGACAAGCATAGGTACCTGAATAACGTAATTCACGTAGCGTAGCATTTATCTCTTTCACAACCTTACCGTATTTATTACCTTACCTTATTCCAAGACTGTAACTAATGATGCTCTTTTTGGAGATACCTATTCGGTAGAGCTAAATCCCACTGAGCCAGTAATCACTAAATCCACAAATCAATATCACATTCAGACATTTTTGACAAACAAAATTATTTACAAAGAAAATGGCGGTAAATCGACGAACGGTTAAATTTTGATTATCTGTGCGACGAAAATTGCGCGCGCATGTTGTAAGGTGCTTTATAGTGTCTCGCAGGTATTTTAGTGTCAATTCGTAACTTTCTTGGCTGTATAAATGATGATAACTTTGTCCTAATATTGTCATTTAAGGAGTTTGGCTGTTGCATAACGAGCTAGCTGTTGCCTAAAGTTCAAAAAAATATCAATACTACACCCAACATTTTTAATTATCTTTAAAGCTACTATAAAGCCTGTCAAAATGTGTTTATTTAATTTGAAGATTATGACATGAGTCACACATTTTATATGTGTATAGATTTAACAACTGGAACAATAATACTATAGATGGAGATGACATGATATAATCTGGCACTTATCTATTAAGATGGCAGTCCACCAAACCTTATTAATGTTCTGGCACACGACACCGTCTGAGACGTGATATGTATAACAGCGGCGAGCTTAGCGGGCTTAGGCCGCGGGCAATCGATACCACCCGCCATTAGACAACGAGCCTGGATTAGCCGGACCAACGGACTCGCAGAACAGGGACAGGATATACATATGTAGCTTATACATATATGAATAGGAAAGCGGACTATTACTATAATAGTTTTGATAGTTTTCTTTTCCAGCATAAAATGAAAAAAATCAGGTACTTACTTAACAGGAAAAGATTGAGTGAGTTATTTTCATTTCAGTAATCATGGTTATTTTAAGAATAAGAATAAAATTATTTTTCACCCCTAAATAGTATACAAGAAATGGAAATTTAAATTTTAGTAACTACATTATGCCATGGACCTTTTGAAGCTACGGTCCTTAACAAAAATAAACACTCAGTGTTTTTTTTTATTAAGCTGCCATTTTTTCACTGCCATTTTGTAGTTTTAACCAAACATCTAGTTCTTTATTGTTCATCGCAAATGATTCAAAGGTTATTTATAACACATAAGTAGAACCACTACCAATTACATCAACAGTATCCTATTAAATAATAGTAGATAATTAATGTGTTCGAGTTCTTGATTATAACTTTTCTCCGTCTAACTGCCACACTCAGAGTCGCTGATTAACTTAGTTGGCTACTTAAGATAAAATATTGACACTAATTTTGATACACATAAAGACTACCGATACTAAAGTTAATGAACATTGGCTTAAATGACGTCTCTGAGTGCAACCGTAAGTTGTTCAGTTCACCAGCACTGTCAGGAAATTTCGTAAAAATAATAACAACCTCTTTTAAGCAATATTTTTGATGGATGATAGAGTGGCAACCTAAATAACAGACGTGAAGAGTAAAACATCAATTTAGTTTTTTATGGCTGCTACGTATTTTTCTCCAAAGATTACAGCCAGTATGACATGATTAATATTTAATATGACAATCTTTTTTCTAAGTTTTCCGTCACTATTTTGATATTTAAAAGACAGAATAAAAAAATAATGCTACATTTTGTTTTTAAATGGCTGCTTTTTTTCGTCAATTAAGACCACAGTTCGATTAATTAAAAAAATATATAAATAAAAATTATAAAATTTAAAATCGAATTACTCGCTTAAAAAAATTATAAAAGGATTTATCTTTTGAACTTCTAGGTAACGAAAAAGGTCTTAAAAATGTTCGTAAAGACGGAAGAGTGTGTTATTATGATTTGTTTCGAGTCATAATTACGAAAATAATAAGCAAGTCGGTAATAATTATCTAACTTCGTTACATGTTACAATTATAGAATTGTTTCAAGTAGCCGCGGTTATCGAACCGAAACGAAACGATAATAGACGTTGTTACAACTTTAACTATACTAACCGACTTTCTTATAGTGATAAAGTAAAATAATTATGTCTACTTATATGAACTGAGCAGGAACTGCGTTGGTTAGAAATAAATTGTAAATACATGTTCAGGAAAAATCAATTTAAGACCAAATATACACCGTGTTTTTTTACGGTCTTAACTACTTATAAGGCAATATACTGATGAAAACAAACATTTTCCCCCAAGGGACATAGGGTCAAAAATCACCTTCCCATACAAAAGTGATCATCTGATTGGTGTAATTTGTCTGGCGAATTTTTTTTTAAAGATTAGACCCTATAGTCCGCGCCACCAAAGAAATGCCGTGTAAAACGCGCAAATTTGAACTTTATGCTTATAGGCACAAGGAATCTCAAATTTTAGTTCCGTGTTTTTCCGCGGGAACTCTTTGGTGACTCTATGTTCTTTGGGAAAAAAATTTTGCCTTCATCAGTTTAATAGCCTCACACAAGTGAGTATGTATAATCCATTTTGATTAAAAGCTTCTTTCTATTTCGCAACCAAAATCTTATAGTAACAAAATTTATGAACATATGTCTTGTACAGTTCGAGTTCATGTTGAGCCAATTACATTTTGAGTATGCAAACCATAACCATAACTTGTGACTCCACTGGTGTCGCGGGTGTCTATGATCGGCGGCAATTGCTTACCGTAAGGCGATCCCACAGCTCGTCTATCATCTATCACATTAAAAAAAAAAGTTCAGCTCATTTTGGGGGGATAAACACAAATCTTGGCCTTTTCATTTCGAAGAACTTCATTTCGGTAACTTAGAACCTCCTCCAGGTTCTAAGTTACCTAATTCTAATTAAGATTGTACCCAACAAACAAAATTTTAGACTCGTTGGTCGTATAAAAGGCTTAAGAAGGTAGCACCTAGGATGAAATTATATCTTATGGCGCCATTATATCTCCATTTAACTTTATAGTACATCTGTAGCTTATAATAATATACTCCAACCGATTACTGCTACGGCGGCCAACCTCAACAATCAGCCACGTGCGCAGGATATATTATAATGCTCAAGTGTGTGCGCAAACACAAGTGCACTCTCTATTCCCTTACCCTAATATTCCGATGGGGCACCAGCGTGACACGACCGGAGAGGGATCGGGCGCAGGACCAACGGATTAACGTGCTTTTCTGAGGTACATGACTGCCGACTTCAGACTCCCGGCTGACACTAAGAATTTCTAACCGAAAACTTAGCTCCAAATTTTGGGCCCGATCCGGGAATCGAACCCGGGAAATCCTGCGGAGCCGTCGCTTAAAGTGCCACCCACTAACTCCTGCGCCACCGAGGCTGTAGCTTACACACAGCAACTAGCACAACCAAAACCTATAGACGTCTTTTACTCAGCTGTTAAGAGACATAATTTTAGCTTATAGGGCGAAATTGTTAGTTAAGTATAGCGAATATAGCACTATAATGCAAAAACCGTCTCCACCGACTTGTATTTCCTGAGAGCAACAGTCCGCTAGCTTATTCCCAATCTTGCTTAGCGCTTTACTTAGAAGTTACAAAACTTAAACTACTTTTAAAGTTAGTCCCAGTCGCTGACCAACAGTTTACTATGCGAGGCGGTCGAGAATTAGCTCAACTTAGTTGCTTTTATTAAGCCCAAGTTACTTGTCGTGGCTTTGTTAGCGAAAGTTTGGAATTGATAAAGGTGTTGTCCAATTGTATGGCGGCTTGAGTAGGTAGGAACTTTGTCACTATACAATTTCTATATAATGGCTTCGTTATCTGGTGCAAAAATATAGCAATACAGAAAAGCCAAACCATCATGGCGGGAATGAGATTTCTTAATAAAATATTAACTGTTCACTAACTGCCACTCATTTACCCCCTCAAGGGGTAATTTTCCAATAACGCTTAACTGAATTACTTTTTATTTTAGTTATTATACAATTTTTCACTTTCCTAACAACAAATCCCCTTTTCACCCCCTTAAGGTTTGAATTTATAAAAATGTTAAAACTGCATTTCATCCCCTAATTTACCCCCTCAAAGGGTGATTTTCCAAAAATGCTTAACTGAATTTACTTTTTATTTTAGTTATACGTAATTATTCACTTTCCTAACAACAAATCCCCTTTTCACCCCCTTATGGTTTGAATTTATAAAAATGTTAAAACAACTTGTTCTTGGTTTAAAATAAGGAGAACGTGTAGCGAATTTCAAGATTCTTACTTTAAAATGGCTAAAACCCCATACTGGCATTTCATCTCCTATTTTACCTCCTTTAAGGGTGATTTTCAAAAACATTATTCATCTATATATATAGATGATCAATGTCGATACGGAGACCAGAGATGCACACGCCAGTGGAGAACAGGAGCCCAATTCTCGGGCTCATGACATTTATTATCATACGACATGTATCACTATGCGTCTCTCTCCGAGATCGAATCCGAAATGAGGTGATCCGGCAGAGAACCAAAGTTATCGACATTGCTCACCGGATTAGCAAGCTTAAGTGGCAGTGGGCTGGCCATATTAGCCGCAGAACCGACAACCGATGGGGTAAACGAGTTCTGGAGTGGAGACCGCGTCTTGGCAAACGTAATGTAGGGCGCCATCTGGCTAGGTGTGGGGACGATCTGCGCAGGATGGCTGGAAAGAGCTGGATGCGAGAAGCCATGGATAGATCACAGTGGCGAACAATTGGAGAGGCCTACGTCCAGCAGTGGACTGCGATAGGCTTATGATGATGATGATGTATCACTAAAACATAGTTTTTTTGTATGGTTTTTAGGTGATATCCGCCATGTTTTCAAAATATAACGAACCCGAGAATTGGGCTCCTGGCGAAGAGGCACCGAGCAGACACTCCGCGAAAGCCGCGTAAAGTGTTAAGTAGGTAGCATACGAGCACGCGGCGTCACATGATGTTACCCACAAACATAAAGAGCGGGGAAGGGGGGCGGCACTTCATCTACCGCTTTTCTGATGTTGGGGTTGATAACACGGGAAGATAGTCAAAATGACTTAAATGAAGTATAATGTATGTATCAAATTAATTAAATCTTCTCTTGTAAATCTCGCGATTGAATTAAAATCTCAAACTAATTAACAGCGTGATGGCTGGAGCCGGAGGCATTAGTAAAATCCGAGACTTGGCAGAGTTTCAGGCGTTCACCCTACTTGGAAGTTTTGATGTATGACCTATTTAACGCTGGGATTGTTACGGTGCTTTAGGAAATGAATGTGTGGATTTTTATGTGTGATAGGAGACAGACGAGCTGACGGATCACCCGTAGCAAGCGATTGCCAGTAACACACCTCCGCCGCGGACCATACTGCTGGTTTTTAATTTCTTGCCTTTAACACTTGGGATTTTAGCTCAGTGAGCTTGATGGTAGCCCTGTGGTACAAAACAGCCTTCCATATGGGTGGACCGGGTTCGAATCCGAGCATGCACCTTTGGATTTTTAAAATCCATGTGCATATTTCTACTATTAGCTCGGCGGTGAGGGAAAACAACGTGAGGAAACCTGCAAGGTTCGGATAGTTTCTGAAACGTGTAACCATGATTCAGTTAGTCTGGTTCGCCTGTTAAAGGGTTGCGAAGGTCAGACTGCAGTCGCTTTATTGTAATTACTAGACTACCAGAATCGTGGCCCGCTCTCCGTGCCGTCTGGGGTTTTTTTTAAGTGATAGGTGGCCATCCAGCAGATGAGTCACCTGATCGTAAGCGATTGGACAACTGCCGCCCATGGACACCCGCGACACCAGTGGAGTCACAAGTGCGCTGTCGACCTTTAAACCCCCCTTACTACCGGATTGGGCCTCCGGTACCGCAGCGAAACAGCACAATGCTGCTTCACGCCGGTTTTCTGTGAGGCCATGGTATCACTCCGGTCTAAGTCGAAGTGGATTTCTGGGAGATTTTTTCTTTCGTCAGGAGTCGGAACATATAAAAAGACAAACAACGAGAATCCCGCCACTTCCCGACCATCTGCCAACCCTACTTGAAGTGTAAATGGTGTCTCTAAAGCCCGGTTTTCAGCGGCTAACCTAAGACATTGTTGCGCCTCTGTTCCTCTCCGCCTCCATTATACAACCCGTAAGGGTGAAGCCAAATAGGGACAGAAGAAGAACAGAGGCGCAACTTGGGGACTGGACGGGATTGTTCTACATACTTACAATACAAACATATTTTATACAAACTTACATACACACTCTTTTGACACAAAAGGTACAACACTGGACACAGAAAATTAAAACAAACATCTTACACATTATATCAACAAATTTCCCGCTGCAACCATGAAGCTTTTACAGTGTGACACTAAACCGAAACCATTGACAACATTGGAATTGGAATAGACATTAGCCTTCAAATATACACGGCTAACATGTCTTCTGCTGGCGTTTTCTCAGAGTGGGAGTGCCACGTTTCAGCATGGTCCGGTTTGACAACCAATCCAGGTGAAGGGGAGTTTAAAGATTGGTAACCCAATAGATTTTCTACGCAGCATATTTTCGACCCACCTTATGCAGTGTCTCAAGACGTGGCCGCTTACAATTTTCTGATTAAGGAGGCTCAAAGCCAAAGCTCAAAGAGAGCAATGTAGAGGGCTATGCTCGGAGTCTCCTTGCGTGATCGTATCAGAAATGATAAGATCCACAGGAGAACTAAGGTCACAGACAGGCCAAAGGATTGCATGCCTCAAGTGGCAATGGGCTGGGCACACAGCGAGGAGAAC
Organism: Marasmia exigua; assembly: GCA_019059595.1. Classification (NCBI taxonomy): domain Eukaryota; kingdom Metazoa; phylum Arthropoda; class Insecta; order Lepidoptera; family Crambidae; genus Marasmia; species Marasmia exigua. The sequence continues at coordinate 4,110,521 of CM032474.1, read as the reverse complement.
AGATGGCCGTCGGGGCGTAAAGCTCCTCGAGTTACCATTTAAAAATTTAAAACCCATTAAAAATTTGCTCCAGTATCATGTGAAATTATAAATAAACAAACACTTTTCGCATTTTCAGGGAAAATACCCTATAATAATCGAAAACGTACCTACTCGCCCCGCTCAAAAGCTGCTCTGATAATGTGCCAATTTATGGAAAATGTGTCTGTGTATAAGGGCCTAGGATTAAGGACTTACCAGGATGAAGATTGATAAGATCGGGGTTAGGGGTAAATTAATACGCATTGTTTTGGAATTACTTCATCTTTTGGGGTGAATTTATAGGAGTTTATGTGATTGTTACATAATATTGAAACATGAGCTGCGATTTCAATAAACGAGCTTTGACGAGTTTTTTTAAAGCATTCGCGAGTGTTTTAATACCAAGTTATGTGCTCATATCGTCCCGTTGGTCTAGTGATGTACCAGGCCTTGATCTCGTGATCCTGGGTCGATCCCCGGGTCGAGCAAAAGATATGTTTCTAATTTTTCGAATATATCTCGGGATTGTCATCACCACATTATGCAAGCGTGGTGATTAAACCTAATCCCATCATAGTATCGATGACTTGATTTCTATGATGGAGGCCTTGGTCCGGCAGTGGGACAGTATATAGGCTGATACTTTACTTTATGTGCTCTTACACTGCTTTATCTACACTCATGTATTAATTTTCAAAGTAAAAAGGGATTGTTGGCAAGTACTACTACTCCATAAAAGAATTTTTAAATGATAAAAGTATAAAATAAGATACCCACCACTAGACTGCTCACAATATATCAAGTATACTGAACACGACATGCAAACCAATCGCCACACCAAATTAAGTACACTACTCATAAGGCATTATTTATACAAAGTAATATAGTTTATATAAATAATGTTATATATTAGGTATATATGTATATTTAATAATAAGATAAGAATATAATATCAGTAAATTTTATCACTTTGTTCTAGTTACTAAGTGTTTTTATAAGCTAATTTTAGTAATAAAATAGTTGATTCATACATACTTATAGTTAAAATAAGTAGTGTTAGTAGTAGGTGTACCTTGCTACACCCTTACAGGGTGCATGTTACCGACCTATAACTTGCTAGTCATAAAAAGTTTGATGTACTGCATTAGTTTTAAGACTGCAATTGTAACATGTATGCAATTCAATAAATAAATAAATAAATGATGAATAAATACTTTGCCACACTGCTCACAGCATTACTTTAAGAAAAACTGTTTGTGTAATTGACCATTAGCTTCGGGGATTGAGCAGATGTGGGTCAGGGTTCACACATGTAGCAGGAGGGTGGTTTTGGGTACTGCCTATAGACCGCATTGGCAAGACGTGGAAACTTTCCTCGATGCGATCGCAGACTCCATTGTATCGTTTGCAAACTATGATGCACTTATCGTGACAGGGGACTTCAATATAAACCTTATGGATATCGGTAGCGGCAAGACAAGACTTCTTAATCAGTTCCTAGGCAGTACTGGCCTTACCCAGGTGGTCTCAAAGCCTACGGACTTCACTGAGCACAGCTGTAGCCTAATTGATGTGATATGCACCGACACTCGTACCCTTAATGTCGCACACTCCGGACTTGGGAGGCCATGCCATGATCACAGCAGACTTTAAAATTAAAGCTTTCCAATTGAACACACTTTTTTAAATATTCTTCTAAGAGATATTCGTTGACGGTAATATCTTTCTTAGTGTCAGCCCGGAGTTTGGGAGTTGGCGGTCTTGTACCCCCCGTGCATCGGAAGGCACGTCAAGCCGTTGGTCCTGCACCCGATCCCTCTCCAGTCGTATCACACTGGTGGCCCATCGGAATATGAGGGCAAGGGAATAGAGAGTACACTCGTATTTGCGCACACACTTGAGCACTATCCTACGTAAGTGGCTAATCGTTGAGCAGGCGGCCACGCCTTAGCCGTAATGGGTTGGGGGATATTATTATTATTATCTTTCTGGGAGATGTGGCCCTAACCATGGGCCAAGTGCCCGCATTGCCTTATGTATAATCTGGCCCTGCCCATGATGAAGATTGATAAGGGCAACCGGGCAAGGCAGTTCAGTAAAGGGCAATTAATACACATTGTTCTGCTTAATAAATAGATCAGAAAAGGGATCTTGGGCGCCTTATCTGGAATGTTCAAAGTTAGTCCAAATATTTTAAGTGACCAAGTAGTTAAGTTTTGAAATGTCATTAAAGGTACGGTCCACGGTAATGCCATTTGATTTTTTTAAAGTGTATTTAAGACATTAAAGAAAAAAATCTTCTCTTTTTTATGTGGTGGCAGACGGTCAGACGGATCACCTGATGGTAAGCGATTGCCGCCGCTCATAGACATCTTCTTCTTACTAGATATAATAGGGTAGGGACAGACACTAGTATCCCTGACCATAATGACTGCCTCGGTAGCACAATGGTTAGTAGGTCGCACTTTAAAGCGACGGCTGCGCAAAAGGTTCGACCCCCGGGTTGGACCAAAAATTCCTTTTATCAGGCAGTCTGGAAGTTGGCGAACTTGTACCCCCGTGCCTCGGAAAGCACATAAATCCGTTGGTCCTACGTCCGATCTCTCTCCAATCGTGTCACACTGGTGTCCTATCGGAATATGAGGGTAAGGGAATAGAGTGCACTTGTGTTTGGGCATACACTTGAACACTATTCACTGACCGGATGGCGCAATTTGACCCTGCCTCTTACGCCAAAGGTCGTGGGTTCGATCCCCACCCTGGACAAACATTCGTGCGATGAACACTTGTGTTTGTTCGGTATCTGGGTGTAATATATGTATTTAAGTATATATTAGTGTTCCTTTGTTGTCTGATATCTGTAACACAAGTGCTTAAGCTACTTAGTACGGAATCTGGTCAACGTATGAGATGTTGTGAGAATTATATTATATTATTATACTATAATATATCTTGCATACGTGGCTGATCGTTGAGATTGGCTGCCGTAGCCGTAATCGGTTTGAGGATATTATTATATAAAAATATCTCCAAAAAAAACAGCCCCGGTCATGGCCGGTAGCGTGATGGATAAATTGACAGCCAAACGTTTGCTGACCGACACGCCGCACTCCCGTAGGCACAAGCCTTTGACACCTGTGTAGATAAACTATCGACAGTTGTCTTCATATAGTATGTTACTAGTACACGCCGCGCAACATAAGTGGCACGCTGGCCGTGAGTTCGCGCACTTGTAAAATAGCAAATTAACTCACTTTATACATAGAAGGATTTCTGCACACTCAAGGTGACCGCTAGACTATCAACATTAGAAAGCCTATCAAGATGTATTTATTTATTTTTTAATACTAATAATAATGACTGTACCTGAAGATAATTTGCCAATGTCAAGTAACTTATTGAGAATAAGTATGCAGTCAACAGTCGAAGTCAGTCAAAGTCACAGTCACTTAATAAAACGCCGGTGTTTTGACGTTATATCGACCTACTATCAACGGATATCACTAAAAGCAATCGCGGGTTTTAAGACTCTACTAGGTCCAAGCAAGTTGTCACTAGACAACTCACTCGATACACAATAGCAGTATTAAAAACGATACAGTTCAACGATTCTTATTATTAGGATCACTTTTCGGCACTTCACTGCACAAACAAACACCAAATTTGTACACTAAAAAGCACTGGACACTAATTTAAAACCTTTGAATTGCATCAGCCCACGCGGCTTGTTTTAGCCCTACCCGCCGAATCAAGATGTGTTTACTTTTGATTTCTTAATTTGAAGATTATGACATACGCGTGCTTTTTTTCTTCTTCTTTCTTATTTTACTTTTTGAATTGTAGAACCCCCTTAATCTAGAACAGGAATCGTCGTCAAGGTCCTCGTAGGACAGGCTGTGCCTAATGCGAGGTTCACTGTCACACTAATATTATTTATTATAAACACATGTGTTTACTTTAGGTGATGGGTAGGGCATACTAGCGACGCCAATCGATTTTAATTTTTAGCTACTAAACCGGATATATTTTAAACAATTTCGGGTTACAACCTCTCGGCAAACACTTATACTATTTATTAAATAACCATGCACAAATGTTGGGTACGTTTTTGTACGCGAAAAATTAATTACCGCCAAAAGCGAACACTTTTAGCGCGAATCAAGTTTTATATATTTGTGCATGGTTATTTAGTAAATAGTATAAGTTTTTGCCAAGAGGTTGTAAGCCCGAAATTGTTTCAAACAGATCGTTAGAAATAGGTTTAGTAGTAAAAAATTAAAATCGATTGGCGTCACTAGTGTGCCCTACTCGTCACCTTAAGTTACGTCCACCTGTCATCATGTACCTTGTGTCTAACCTTATAACTAACTTTAAGTAAGTAAAATGGTTTATTTTTTTATTTGATTTTATTGTCTGATACTATCGATAGTTCGACAGCGCTAACCTCTGCCTTATAGCAAAAATTTGCAAAATGAAAGGGGCTTTTTAGGAAAATCCTTTGGTGATATTCTCTGCTAGTTCATGTGTATGAATGGTGAATTGTACGATGCTTTATGCATGACTGTTTAAGTTTGAACATTTACTTGATAATAACTGTAATAAATCTGCTTACGTAATACCTGTACGCCCGCTTATTTACAACTTGAAAACAAGAACTCTAAGCCTCATTACGATTGACTGAATGAAAACATTAATTTTATTTCAAACTATAGATCCATAAAGTGAATCAATGTCGAACCGCTGACCCAAATCTGTCAGCGGCTGTACGAGCGCGCCCAAATCTGTCCTTCATTCGTCTCTCGTCACAAAACTGTAACAAATTGGGAACAGCTCGTCTAATAATAGTAACAATACCGACATTGTTACAACAGAGTTGTTATAATAACCTATTTAGCTTTTCTCAGTCACAATTTGATTTTGATACCCATGACAATTGCCTTTACAGTATCTTTAAAAATATTGACTTCAAATTGTTGGTTTCCGAAAATTCTATTTGAAATATGTTTAGTGCACAAATATCCCCTGCTAACGACGCCACAGCACGTCTAATACCCATGGTATCGAAGGCTACCACCGAAAAATGGCGATCCGCCGGGGTGATGACGCGGTTAGGGACAAGCTTGCAAACAAAACATAAAATATCCACTTAATCCAAAACCCTCCCTCTGCGGCCCATAAACTACGTAAAAACCAGTCCCCTACCCCCAAAGACATAAAAATAAAATAAAAAACCACTTACAATTACACTAAATTCATCCTACTAACAATAACCATGCATGCCTAAACTTAAGATATTGTAATTTTATTTTATTTAATTTTATCGCGGAGATGTTAAAATTTTGTGACCCTTAAAAAAGAATAAGCACTAAAAAGGCAGGGAACCAGTGTCCGAGGAATTCAATGTATATTAAAAAATATATATATCCCCCGTCTAAAAAGTATATTCTAGGTACAAGAAAAAAAACTATCTGAGCTAGGTATAGGCTTTACAAGTTTACGAATAACTGGTATATTAATTTAAAAAAAAGTCTTCTAAACGGGATTGCTCTTCCTTTTTTTATATGAGAGGTGGCAGACGAGCAGACGGATCACCTGATGGTAAGCAATTCCGGCGCCCATGGACACCCGCAACACCAGTGGAGTCACAAGTTTTCCCCTTCCCCCTTCCCCATTGGGCCTCCGGTAACCTCACTCACACGGCGAAACACAGCGCAGGCGCTGCTTCACGCCGGTCTTCTGTGAGGCAGTGGTATCAGTCCGGTCGAGCCGGCCCATTGATGCTTAAGCGTGGCTCTCCCACATTTGCTCGATTATTCTCCCTCATCTTAACGTGTAATTCCCGGTTGCGTCCCGAAGATCTGAAGGGGTTCCAGAGCTTAGGACGCAGCTGGGAATTATAAGTTCCTTCCTTAATTATGGTCTAAGCGTACCGGGTGGTACGCTTAGATCATGATTAAGGATATGGGGAGCCTGGTAATTACAATGAAGCGACTGCCGTCTGACCTTCTTTTTTTTTTTTATTATGAACTGTAGGCTAACGCTTGACCACAATCTCACCTGATGGAAAGTGACGATGAGTTCTAGGATGTAACGCGTTTGCCTTGGAGATGCCTGTTCACTCTTGCCTTAAAGATGTCCAGAATGTAGTGGTCCGGAAAAACAGACCTTAGCAAGGAGTTCCATTCCTTAGCTGTCCGCATTATGAACGATGATTATGAACGATTATGAACGATTCGCAACCCAACAGGGTAACCATACGAACTGAATCATGATTACACGTTTCAGAAACTATCCGAAACCTGCAGGTTGCCTCCGATGTTTTTTCCTCACCGCCGAGCTAATGGTAGAAATTTGAACATACAGGGTGTATCTGTGAACATTTACATCCCTTTAACCACGTGTTCTACCAACCATTCTGAACAACATTTGTTCAACGACTTTTCGAAATTCATTGATTAAATTTTCGACTCCCCATACAAAATGACCAAGTCACGTAATCGAGTTTATATGAAAAGTTAAAATTTTTTCATGCGAATTTCCACAAGTGATAGAACAAATGTTGTTCATAATGGTTAGTAGAACACGTGGTTAAAGGGATGTAAATGTTCACAGATACACCCTTTATGTAGATTTGAAAAATCCAGAAGTCCATCTCGGCTTTGAACCACGACCCCTGTATGTAAGGCGACCCTATAATCTATACAACTACTCGTCTGAGTGGGTCTCAATGCCCAGAGATTGCAAAACGTTTTTATCTTCCTACGAATGTCCCACATATGCCAGCGACCACGTTTCCACTGCGTGAAATGAAACGTCGCATCGTTTTACAATGTTCTTTGCATTATATAGTTTTGCTCTTAAACCTATTTACTCGTAACTAGTTGTAGTTTTGCGCTTAAGGTGACGGACGGATTTATATCAAAACCCTCGCCAACCCGTTTGCCAAGCGTGGTGAGTATGGCAATTACCCCTCATGTGATTATGGGAGGCCCGTGCCCCAGCAGTGGGGACTTAAATGGGCTGATGATGATGATGATGATGATCATTGCGCAATGTCGTGCCGTACTCAGCATTGGATACCGTGGAAACCCCGATAATTTGATTTATGAGTGCGCAGATTTAGGAGGCGTCTCCGTGTAACTTCTTTATTATTCAGACACATGTGCATATGTCGGCAAATATTGCGCTGAGACGAGCTCGTGTTGATGGGTGGCTTCATACTAATGCTGTTTAAGTCAATGTGAGAAAACTTGTAAGATGTTCAATCATAGATTGCCAGAGGAAATTCGACGGGAACCAGTCAAAAATATATTTGAAAATCAAACTAAGGAAGAACTTGAATTGGTTCAGAATTTTGTAACATATGTTAAAATTCAGCCGATTCTAGTAAGTATAATAATAAACATATAAATAAATATAATAGGTAAGCAATAAAAACATAATGTTTGTGGGTGACTTCTATGTTATATATTTACAATAGAAAATGCATGTATTTACAATAGAAAAGTATTAAATGTGTATATTTGTAATTCCGCAACAGGTAATGATATCTGTAACACATGTGTTTGAGCTACCTATCTCGGATGCATCTGATGTTGTGAAATATTTATTTATTATTATTTATTTATAATGGGAATTCAGTACTACAAAATAGGTAGACATATTTAGTCAACACTCTGGTAAACTTTTCCGACATATTAGTCAATTTTTTTCTTACATTATGGTGGACAAACGAGCAGACGGCTCACCTGATGGTGAGTAATTACCTATTACCCTTGGACATCTGTAACACATGAGGCTTCACAGAGCGTTGCCGGCTCTTAAGGAAGAAATAAGCTCTTTTCTCGTAGAACAGGTCGTATCTGTTTGGAAACACCATCGTTGGTAGCGGATTCCATAGTTTTACTACGCGCGTTTTTATTTGAAAGAATGTCAAGTTTCCAAAACTTATTTTGACCCTGGGAGAGACAAGCTTCATCGTGAATGGGTTGGCTCAACCAGATTGATACCACGGCTGGAGAGAAGCAGCGCCTTTGCCGAGTGAGTTAGGGTACCGGAGGCCCAATACAAGGAGGTTGGAAACGTACTTGTGACTCCACGGAGGCGGCAATCAATTACCATCAGGTGCAGACGAAGCTCGTGTACCCCTCTCATACAAAAACTTCATTAACTTATGAAGTCTGCAGTCACTTAAAGTTATCATTCTGGTATGGACTTTTCTATTGTCAGCGTCTACAGAAGGTTATATTGCAGTACGCTTTGCGGCTAGAACCCTTCCATATTTATAAGACGTATAATTAAATTCCCTAATCCAAACGCTATGCATGAACCAATGCTTTTACACTCGGCTTCGCCCGGGGACGGGCGGAACTAAATTAAAACACAACACTAATTAATCTTCGCTAGAGAGGGAATTGTGAGTGAGCGGAGCGGGAGGCAGGAGCGGGGTCTCAAATCGATGGTAAGCTCAAAGGAGCGCACTTTCCATACGGGGGTTCGTTCTTCGAATCCAAGAATGCACCTCTGAAATCTATGTCATCATCAGCCCACTTAAGTCCCCACTGCTGGGGCACGGGCCTCCCTCAATCAAATGAGGGGTAATTGCCATACTCACCACGCTTGGCAGACGGGTTGGCGAGGATTTTGATATAAATGCAGAGTTTTCCTTCTCTGGGTGCTGATGATCATGCCAGCAGCTTTACGACACCTCGGTAAGAGTGAGGGTGGCCTATTCTACTCTGCCGGGACCACACGGCATAATCTATGTGCTTATATCTATAATTTTTTACGTCGGCGGTTAACAAGCGTGCGGCTCGCCTGATGGTAAGCGATTACCGTAGCCTATGGACGTCTGCAACTCCACTACCTACTACCTTAGTACCTTTATTACATCAGTTTAGAAAATTACAACTAAATTAGTGACCAAACCCTAAGAGAAGTCACAGCTATATTAATGACCAAACCCTAAGAGAAGTCATTCCTCCTCAAAATTGCTCTACAGGCTCTCTGAACGAAATCAAACGTTTTTCCACTCTGGTAGGGTGACTATCATTATCACTGCAGAAGCGAACTTGGAGCGACGTAAAGCGCGAAGCTCAAGACCGTTCGAAATGGCGGAGCACTATGGACGCCCTTTGCCCCACCTAGGGGACATAGGACATTAAGTCAATTAAGTCGAGGGTTGTGCTTCTTAGATAAAAAAGTTTTTTTTTTATTTCATAGGTGGCAGTAGAGCAGACGGATCACCTGTTTTAAGCGATTGTCACGGCCCATAGACAGCCACGACACCAATTCAATTCAATTTATTCACTCGAAACACGGTACATAAAAAGGTGCTTACAATAAAATTCCTAAAAAAAGGTTCACATTTTTCGCCAAATGTGTTGGCATGTAAATATTTTGTAAAATGGTTGGACAATTACAAAAGTAACTCATTGACATTATAAAACTTTTATCCTAGTAGAGTAGCCATGCATAAAATTGTATCAAACTAGTGGAGTCACAAGTGTCGTGGGGGTCTAGACGAGCAGACGGATCACCTGATGGTTAGCAATTGCCGCCAACCTTTAAACCCCCCTTTTCCACGGATTGGGCCTCCAGTACCCTCACTCACGCAGCGAAACACAGCACAGTGCTTCTTTCCGCGGGTTTTCTGAGAGGCCGTGGTATCACTCCGATCGAGCCGGCCCATACATGCCGAAGCGTGGCTCTCCCACGGTCAATATCCTCCTCCCCTCACCCCCCCGCAACCCCCCCCCCCCCCTTGTGTTGTATTCCTCAGTCCTTTTATGACCGTGGGAGAGTCACGCTAAGGCATGAATAGGCCGGCTCGACTGGAGTAATACCACGGCCTCATAGAAAACCTGCGTGAAGCAGCACTGTGCTGTGCTTCCCTGCATGAGTGCCGGGTGCAGGTGATGAGGGTGCCGGAGGCCCAATCCATGGAAAGGGGGGTGTAAAGGTTGACAGCGCACTTGTGACTCCACTGGTGTCGCGGGTGTCCATGGGTAGCGGCAATAGCTTACCATCAGGTGATCCGTCTGCTCGTCACCCCCACGACACCAGTGGGTCGCGAGTGCGCTGCCAACCTTTAACCCCTCCCCTTGCAACACACTGCCGTGTGGTCCCCGGCAGAGTAGAATAGGCCACCCTCACTCTTACCGAGGTGTCGTAAAAGGCGACTAAGGTAAAGCTGCTGGCATGATAATCAGCACCCAGAGAAGGAAAACTCTGCATTTATATCAAAACCCTCGCCAACCCGTCTGCCAAGCGTGGTGAGTATGGCAATTACCCCTCATGTGATTGAGGGAGACCCGTGCCTCAGCAGTGGGGACTTTAATGGGTTGACGATGACGATTGCAACACACAACACAGCACAGTGCTGCTCTCTAACGCAAGCGAAGCCGCGGGCAAAAGCTAGTATTCCCAAGCCCACAAAAAATTGATTTTCTATCCCCTAAAACAGTATATTGGTACTGAAACAAAACCGCACATGGCTGAAGCCCAATAAAAAACAAATTACGCTAACGCATTCCTTTTCCTCAACCGAAATCGGCCAGAAAAAAACCACGGCGAGTTCTCGATACGAAGAAACATGTTGCGGGGAAATCGGAAATAAAATAACAAGCAAAAAAAATATTTGGATCGCATAAAAACAACGTGTCGCGCCAATCTGTATTCGAGAATACGACCCTTAGGAAGTGGACTCACTGCCGACGAACAATTGAGCCAGAAAGTATCACAGTATCTATTTAAGGTGGCGGTTAGGGCACACAGCGACGCCAATCGATTTTATTTTTAAGCTACTAAACTGGATCTATTTTAAACAATTTCGGGATTACAACCTCTTTATACCTTATACTATTTATTAACTAACCATGCACAAATGTCGGGTCTGTCTTTCTACAGGGTACCGGAGGTCGTTGTGAGGGTACCGGAGGATCAATCGTGGGGAAAGGGGGGTTTAAAGGTTGGCAGCGCACTTGTAACTCTACTGGTGTCGCGGGTGTCGCTTACCATCAGGCGATCCGTCTGCTCGTGTGCTGCCTACATAAAAAAAGAAAAAAACATACATACAGCTAAACATAGAACCTCCTCCTTTTTTGAAGTCGGTTAAAAAACGGTTACGGACTGTGTGAAACAACCCTATAACAAAAAAGAAATCTTACCCGGTCGCACTCTAGAAAAAATTTGCAGGTTTATTTTGTGGAAAACTGTACCTATAACAGTATGTCTAGCATGGTATGGCAGTATGGCCTATGTCCAGCTGGGGACTTTTTATTGAACTGTAGGCTAACGCTTGACCACAATCTCACCTGATGGAAAGTTACGATGAGGTCTAGGATGTAACGCGTTTGCCTAGAAGATGCCTGTTCACTCTTGCCTTAAAGATGTCCAGATTGTTGTTGATGGTGAAGTACCTATAACGTCTTAGCTAGTTTCTGGCCATGTCCTTTATACGAGTTAAGGTGACGGGTAGGGCACACTAGCGACTGCAATCGATTTTATTTTTAGCTACTAAACCGGATTTATTTTAAACAATTTCTGGGTTACAACCTCTCGGCAAACACCTATACTATTTATTTAATACTTATGGACTTTTTGAATTACCGCCAAAAGTCGCCGCTTTTGACGTGAATCAACTTTTCGCGTACAAAACCCAAAATTTGTGCATTGTTATTTAATAAATACTATAAAAATAGATCTGGTTTAGTAGCAAAAATCTAAAATCGATTGGCGTCGCCAGTGTGCCCTACCCGTCACCTTAAGTAATAGCCCTGTCTGTAGTCTCCAGTGGTTCGAAGTGGATTGGGCCGAGACAAAGCGCATATCTCTACGCCATTACCGAATGGACGCGCCTTCTAATAGTAGGTAATTATCGACGATTATCATCAGTAATTACTAATCACTTGCTCAAGTATACTCATAGGTATACGGTTATATAATAGATTGTGATCATGATATTGTAAGTATTGACCGTGGGAGAGACACCCTTCGGCATGAATGGGCCTGCTCGACCGGAGTGACACCACGGCTTCACAGAAAACCGCCGTGAAGCAGCACTGTGCTGTGTTTCGCTGCGTGAGTAAGGGAGGGGCCTTCCTTTTTTTTTTTTTTTTTTTTTGGTAACGCAGAGAGAATGCCGCCGGCTCAGAAGGAACCGACGTCGGCACCGTTGGTCGGCGCCGCCTTATGCACACCCGGCCGCTGGGAGTCGGCCGACACTAAACTCTCTGCGACAGTTTCCATCCCTCGCCCGGGAGAAACTCTCAGAGCGGGAACGCGGGCTATAGGACGAACCTTATCACCGCGAACCCGCTCAGGGCGAAAGAGGCTCGCCAGTACGGCCTCTTACCACACTCCGGTCCAACGGACCTAGGGCCTCTCCCACGGCCCACCAAACACCGCCCCCCGAATGGCGCCCACACTGCTGGCTGCAGTGCAAACACCACCGGGAGGAGGACTGCGAGTACCCTTCCCCACCCATACACTGCTGGCTGCAGTGCAGAGTGGGTTGGGGAAATAAAACCCACAGGCTTCAAAACGAAAAACGCCGCAAAACCCAACTCCGCTGGATGCGGAGCCGAGAAAATTGGCACCACCGGTCGACATTGAGCCATCCTGGCTAGACGGCCCAACGCCGGACCTCCAGCACATGGCCTTACGGCCGCTGAGCCCGAAGGCTCTCCATCCAGTGGGGCCCACGTCGAAAACGCTATCACGCGCAGCGTGACGCCGGACAGGGCCCCGGGCCCAGAACAAAAAAGGCCACAGGAGAGGGGTTTCCGATGCCCCAAACCGTGAGGCTGGTCCTAGGCCCCGGGGGGGCTCAACTGGGGGTCGACAGAACGACTCCAGGAGCCCTCCCGTGTGTGTGCAGCTGTTAGCCGTCGAGTAGCAATGGGCGATGCCGATTACTACCCGCCGTTGCCCAGGGACGCCAGGACCCTTTCGGTAGCAGCTCCAAACAGAGCAAAAATACTACTGAAAGGGCCACACGAGGAGGCCGCCGCACCGTAGTCCCCAAGGGAGGGGCCTTCCTCCCTCATCCTGGGGAAAGGGGGATTTCAAGGTTGGCAGCGCACTTGTGACTCCACTGGTGTCGCGAGTGTCCATGGGCGGCGACAATTGTTTACTTACATAAAAAGAGAAGAAAAAAGTAGCAATAGATAAAGTTCGTCTCATTAGTCGAGGAATAGTTTGCGAAGAGTGTATTAAACTTTAACCCCCTTTTACAAATCGCGAACTAAGAATAGTACCGGAACAAAACTCGTGCCAGCCCCTTTTAACATTGCGTGTCGGAACGGGATGACATGAGCACCGAAGTAACTTTTACATCTCGATTTGTAATAAGGTGGTAAAAGTCATATACTCAGGCATTTTACGTGTTTTTACCTGAAGGTTGTCTAATGGAGACCTCTTCCAGCGTTAAGACCACCTTAATTGTTACATTGGGTCTCTGTATACCTAGCTTTAAAGTTTTGTGTGTTGTACAATTAAAAGTATCTAACTATACTGAATTACTTCGACAACCAGATACATTATGGGAGTTTCTTCCTCTCATAACACCCCCAGTCACTGAACCAACCTAAGATGTATCACACGAATGTTTTTTCTACGTGGAAATCAAACGCACAACTTATGAAGCAGGGACATTACAGGTCAATTCACGAAAGATGACCACAAATGGCCAGCGTCTACGCATCTCATGAAGAAATTACTAAAGCCAAAAAATATTTTCAATTAAATATAGAATGTGTGACCAAACAGTCAAGTGCATAAAATGTGTCAAAATAAAAATGAGTCACTTCTTCATGAGTGTGTGTGCAAAGGTTGCTTGCGGCAGTCGCAGCATATGCTGAGGCTGAGCCTTGTTAGCCACAACGCTTATGCTCTGTACCGTTTTTTTATTATTTATTTTATGTATTATATGCTGTGGTCAATGATTAGTTTTTCTTTCTTTCATGAGATTACACGCGTAGACGGTCGCCCATTTGTGGTCATCTTTCGTGATTCGACCTGTAGCTGATTGGGTAGTCGTGAATTACATAAGACTAAAAAAAAAGCACTCACCTGTGTGTTGTACTCATCCTATCTCCCATTTCACTCTACATTCCATTTTAATCGTTCGCAACAGGAAAATTCAGCGCCAAAATACCCTTAAAAAGGAGTTTACTCTCCATAATTTATTGCTACACCCTACACTGTATTTACACCCCGTAACATACCTACTCGAATCAGCGCCCTGTTTTGAAATATGAGATACCTTGATTCCCACACAACAGGGCGTTGTCAGGACTCAAAAACAGTTTAGGCAGACTTTCGAGTGAAACGGAACACGTTTCTGTACCGGTTCAGCCTGGTCAATGATCCAGAAATCGGGAAGTCAGGTCATGGGGTTACCGTATGTAATATATACTATAATATAATGTCTAGACCCACGTGCCTCGGAAAGCACGTTAAGCTGTTGTTCTTGCGCTCGATCCCTCTCCAGTCGCGTCACAGTCTGTTAGTGTCCCATCGGAATATGAGGGTAAGGGAATTGAGAGTGCACTTATGTTTGCCCACACACTTGAGCACTATAATATATAATTCATACGTGGCTGATCGTTAAAATTGGCCGCCGTAGCCCTAATATGTTGGAGGGATATTATAATCGATGAATTTAAGGTCCAGTATAATAGTTAACCTAGGGTCGATTCGACCGATCGTTATTTGTGGAATGACAGCGCTATACCAAAGGATAAGGTTGGTGGAATCGGCCCTTAGTCTGATACTAAATCTATGGTATAGCGCTGTCATTCTATACAAATCTGAGGTTATAAAGTAAACTAAAAGTAAAGTATCAGCCTATAACTGTCCCACTGCAGGGCAAAGGCCTCCATCATAGAATTCAAGTCATCGCTACTATGATGGGATTAGGCGTAATCACCACACTTGCCAAATGCGGATTGGTGATCACAAACCCGAGCTATGTTCGAAAAATTCGAAACACACTTTTTGCTCGACCCAGGAATCGAACCCAGGACCCTGAGATCACGGCCCGGTACTAAAACCACTAGACCAAAAGGGCTGAGGTTATACCATAGATTTATCCTCGGCCTCCCTCCGATTCAAACGCCGCCATAGATTCTGTATCGGGTTAAAATTGGTCGAATCGACTCTTAGTGAACTGATACTGAGCTACAAAAAATCTATGGAATGTCCATACATTTTGGACTCCCTACCAAGGAATGTATACAAATAGCCGAAACCACAATGTTTTCGTCAGTCTCGCCTACATAACGTTTTGTTTGTTTCGTAACCGATACAAGAGGGAAATATGAAACTCCCTTCAAGGGATATTGGCAGGAATGATGAAAATGAGAAATATTATCTGAAGTAGGTATTCGACCAACCTTATTCCGATAGTAAATCTTTAGTATAGCGCTGTCATTCTATACAAATATGACGCTATACCATAGATTTATCCACGGATGGAACATACAAACATACTTACATACATAGACTACACTACACAGCGGATTTTGATGAATGACCAATCGATCCCTTATTACTGTCTAGATGACCTAAACGTATAATTTATATGCAATATTTTTTTTATGTGATAGGTGGCAGACGAGCAGACGGATCACCTGATGGTAAGCGATTGCCGCCGCCTATGGACACCCGCGACACCAGTGTGCTGCCTACCTTTAAACCCCCATTTCGCCCGGATTGGGCATCCGGTATCCTCACTCGCGCAGCGAAACAATCAATTACTTACCATCAGGTGATCCGTCAGCTCGTCTGCCACCTATATCATAAAAAAAAGAAACACAGCACAGTGCTGCTTCGGGCCGGTTTTCTGTGAGGCCATGGTATCACTCTGTCGGCCCATTTATTCCGAAGCGTGGCTCACCCACGGTCAAAACCCAATCGCCACAAAAGGATAAATATGCCCTATTTCCAAGCTGTACGATTCCGAAAAACGATGCCAACCACATAAAAAAAATTGGTCTCTTTTTTGGTCCAATACTGAAACAGAATCATAAAGTGTTCGTGTGCTCAAACTGATTCCCACTTGTCAACCCTGGCAACTGACAGCGGATGAGTGACGTCACGTTTCCCGCGCAGATGGCGCTACCGGTAACGGAAGTACGCACCGTGTTTTTCATTGAAAATTATTTCGCGTGTTCGAAAAGGCGGCGTATTTCGAAATTTGACATGTCAGTTGGTTCAAACAAAAGAAACCGTTTAACACAAGTACTGAAGTCGTTTTGAATCATTTTTTTTTGATAAATAGTGAGACAATGAGGCTTAGTATTTTTTTCTATGCGAGAGTAACTTTTGTTAATGCCATATGAGATTTTTTATACGTCAAATGTCTTTCACAGTCATGACATAAAAAAGTAAACAAGCTTTTTTGTCTAAAGCATCGTAAAAAGGGTATCAGATAGAACGATGAATACAACGTGATATAACGTGATATAAATATAATAAGTCAAGAGAGACTTATACTGACTTATACTAAGAGTGTTAGTGATCGCTGCCTTTATGTATATAATGTACAACTTTTACTTCCATATAGTATTATTGTATCTCTAAGTAAGTAGCAAGTAAGTACGTAAATATTTGTTGACTACAAATACGAAATACAATTACAACAAGAGGTAGGATACAGACATACAACACCAGTGAATACAACCCCAATATTTTTAAAGCTATACGAATAGGCTATGTACTAAACTCTCCCAATCGTAAGTTTTTTAAACTCTGGGGTTGTGTGAAGCCAAAGGCAAATCCATCATCAATAAAAAAAGACATAATACAATAAAAGACATTACACCAAAAGAAAAAAGAGAAGAAATAATAAGTATACGTAAGTAATCTTCTACCAAAATCAAACGGGATCATTTAATATTCATTCAATACCGGGTAAGTAGCTACAAATAGGCTGTTTGTGTCTAACTTGAGAGCTGTTGTTAATACGGTAATTTGGAACTTTAGCAGAATCGGCGCTCAACATAACACCACGTACACTCAATTTGGAAGTCTTGGCGCCCAACGTGGGGCTATTTAAACTTACCTTGCAGGTATTAGCACTTTTTCTAAGACTCTTCGATTCGATAAAAATAATGAAGGTGAAAAATAACGCCGACAATATTGTATAGGTAATGCTTTTTTAATATTTCCACACCTTTTTTATAAAAAAGACGTCAACTTACTTGCAATAATACAGTCTGCCATCTCTCCCCGTGTGCACCGTCCAGCCCTCCTTCAGTTCACTTTGCAGCCTCTCCAGCGCAGCCTCGTCCTCCACCGCCGACCTCCCACTCCTCGGGCTCCCAGACCCAAGCCGAGGACTCCCGAACTTAGGACTCGCACCAAGCTTGGGACTATTGGCGCCCAACCTGGGAGAGTTGGCGCCCAACCTGGGGCTGTTGGAACTGGAGGCGCCATCGCTCAGGCTGGGACTCCCAGTGAGCCGGGAGCTGAAGCTGGGGCTCGGGTTGGGCCTGGGGCTGGGGGGGAGCTTGGGACTGGCCGAGCCGCTGGGACCAGGCGACGACGATGCCTGCTTCAGCAGCATCGCTTCACGTCATCGCACCATGCTGGGGTTTAGGTGGATCTGAAACAAAGAGATGTATCGTATAAGATTTGTTTATTCGTGTTTCGTTTACCTGTTGGTATGGAAGAGATACCTATTACTGCGTTTTGTAACCTTGTTTGCAATAAAGAGTATCTGCTTATCTAAATGAGAGACGTTTTTATGACAACCGCATTGGTTATGTATGTGTCGCTTAGAAGAAATCCTAAATATGCATCGTTATTTTTTTCGTTTACACGCCAAAAAACCCCATAATAGGTTTTGTGATTAAAGTCCATTTAGCATGTTAGATCAACGGTATAAGCGAAAATAAAATTGCTGTTCCATACAAAATAGAATATCCACCCGCCAATAATGTGTATACGATAAAATCCTGTGTGTAAAGAAACATCCCAGATGGTTTAAAGGCAAAATTCAGTTGGAAACAAGCGTATTCATTTACCTAAGAACAAGTGTTAGTATCCTGCGGATCTCATCATTTCTGATACGACCACGCAGGGAGACTCCGAGCATAGCCCTCTCCATGGCTCTCTGGGTGACTTTGAGCCTCCTTAATCGGCACATTGTAAGCGGCCACATTTCAGTTCTGTATGTCATTACTGGCAACACACACTCATTGAAGACTTTCGCAGGAGAACTAAGGTCACAGACATAGCCCAAAGGATTGCATGCCTCAAGTGTTAATGGGCAGGGCACATAGCGATGAGAACAGACGGCCGGTGGGGCGGAAAGGTCATCGAGTGGAGGCCACGTACAGGAAGGAAGTCGCAGCCGTGGCAGGCCCCCCACAAGGTGGATCTACGATCTAGTGAATATCGCGGGAATCCATTGGATGCGGGCAGCACAGGACCGATCTGTGTGGAGAACATTGGGGGAGGCATATGTCCAGCAGTGGACGTCTATTGGCTGAAATGATGATGATGATGAAGTTTTAGTATCTACTTCGACCCTGTAGGATCTTTCCTCTCCCATATCTTTAACACTCCGCCCCAAGAACAATCACTGTTAGAAACATAAAGATCTTTTAAGTTTTTTTTTCACAATAACTAGCACCAGAAATAGCCTTTTAAAAGGTCATCATATCAAATACAGACTACACTCAACTAAACTCATTTCGTTTGGCGTAAATGGGATTATCAAAAACTCATTTACCGTTCGCATGTGCATTCGCGTTCTGTGAACTAAGTGGAGATGGAATTTGTATGTAAAAGTTTACAAAGCTTTGCTTAACACACACTCGCTCCGTTTTAATTGCTATATGTTTCTATCAAATGTTAAAGCTTTCAGAACATTAACCCCTTAAATAAGCCGTTAGCTCAGAGGATAAGAAAGGAACGCGTCATCCGAACGGGGGTTCGTGGTTCGACTCCGGCCATTCAAGTCTGGATTTTTTAAATCTATGTGCGTTTTTGCCATTATCTCGTCGGTGAAGGAAAGCTTCGTGAGGAAACCTGCACGTTTCGAATAGTTTCGTGTAATTATTATTATTAGAAATATTCAGTTGGCCTGGTTCCCCTGTTAAAGGGTTGCGTAGGTCAGACGGTAGTCACTTAGTTGTAATTACCAGACTCCCCGAATCCTGGTCCAAGCGTACCCCGGGCTCCAGAGCGACAGTTTTGGATGCAACCGGGAATTTACACGCTAAGATGAGAAGGAGTTTCAGCTTCATTCGACACCAGACTTCTCGAATCCTGAATCATGGTCTAAGTGCCCCACAGACTATATGCGATACAGTGAAACCTATACACGGAAGTGATAGGCATAACTAACACATTGCCAACTGAATCAGCTCAGATCAGGTTACATCAATCTGTTTTTCTACAATTGACTTTGGCCAAATATGCTTGTAGACAGTAAAGATTTGTATACATGATGTGTGCGTATTTTGGTCGCCCCACGGTTATTTGGCACGTGGCAAAAGTCGGAACTAACGGTATTTTGATGTTTTCCGCATAGAAAAAATGTTGTACAACGCCCCTACGTCAATGTCACTCAAGTACCTTCTGATCGTGGTCGCACTGTAACTAAATCGTGATATCTTTTTACTTCGCATAAAGATAAGATGATGATGGAACAGATAAAATGCAACTTGACGTATTGTCATACAACCTATGCGGATAAAGAATGGGATCAGAAATGGCGGCGCATCTATTCACTTCTTAGCTCGCACACTATTTGCGTCTATACTCGCACCCCACGAGTGTGAGTATAGACGCAAATAGTGTGCGAGCGAGAAGTGAATAGATTCGCCGCCATTTCTGATCCCATTCTTTATCCGCACAGGTTGTACAGTTATTATTTTGCTAGATTTGAGTAGGTATGACGCTACGATAATTGTTGATGCTGACGTGTACGTAGGTACATAGATTATTTTAGATGTCGAGTTTTTTTTTATGTGATAGGTAGACAGACTGAGCAGACGCATCACCTGATGGTAAACGATTGCCGCCGCCCATAGACACCTGCGACACCAGTGCAAGTCACAAGTGCGCTGCCAACCTTTAAACCCCCCTTTCCCCTGGATTGGGCTTCCGGTACCCTCACTCACGCAACGAACACAACACAATGCTGTTTCACGCTGGTTTTCTGTGAGGCCGTGGTATCACTCTAGGTCGAGCCTGCCCATTCATGCCGAAGCGTGGCTCTCCCACGGTGTAGACAGACTTGGGTCTAAATGCAAGATTGCGTTACAAGCAAATTCACGGTCACTTCTTTAAGTACTTATCGTACTAGTGTATCTCGAATCACATAATTAACTCGAAATCTTCTCGTATGACGACAGAAAACTTCGAGTTCAAGGTACTGTGTGTTGATCGACGAAAAGGATAGTTATTGATCTGTTAGAAGCCATTTTTATATCATACAGCGACAATAGGATGTTTGAAAAATATATTTATGTGGGTCGGGACGTCTGAGGAAAACTCTTTTTATGCGAACACTTCGTTATTTATTTAAAATTTTAACATCTTTTGTAAACAACTTTTACTACACCTTACGCCATGTTGGCTCGAGAGAGTGAGTGAGCGAATCGCCCTGGTAGTCATGCATCCCTTTCACACACATCGTTCCAATACATGCATCCTGTCATTCTGAACTTAAATTAATTTTTAAAAAAATAATAAATCCTACATTTATGATAAAATATAAAGCATGTCTACCTACAATGCGTTTATGACGTCATATTTTCTTGCCGCTCACAGTAAAACCACAGTATAAGAAGAGCTTTCTTGTTATACTATGGTAAAACTATGAGACCATTTGCCGTCGGCGGTGTTACCAATCAGATACAACCAGGTGAACTTCGAGAACAAACGTGTCCACATATACCACTCATTAACACACATAAACATTCGCATTACAAACATATCTAAAATACACTCGCATTCTTTATTAACTTACTATTTACAAATGTCTCCCTAAAACATTTATTTGAATGGTCGATCACCCTCTTTTATTATAAGCGCTATCGATCGTTACTTTTTTTTTAATATACCTATTGTATTTAAAGCAAACAAGCAGGCGCGGGCGGTTCGTCGTTGTTCCGGTAGATGGCGCTATGCATTTTTGCATCGCGCAAGCAAAGCGTGTCATCGGGACAATGACCCCAGGCTGCCTGCCTAGGTTCGTCAGTTCAAAAATATAAATCAACATTCGAGACGTAACTGGTTTCTTATTCTACCGTCTCCCTTTTTGAGCTCCGAAGGTGCCATTACACCTATGGAATGAAATCATTAATTATGATGTCAAGGCACGACGCAATGAAAGGCGACCATTTCATTCTCATTTCATTTAAAATCAAGAATAAATGCATTTATTCCGTGGTAGTGGTCAGGGGGTGGGGGGCGAAGCCGGACCAGTGCGGCAAGTGGTCGGGTCAAACGCTGCTGTAATTAGGATGATCTCTTGTCACGCCACGCCAGCTGTTCTGGCGCACGAATGTGGACTACTTTAGACACACCTTTTCTGTGATTGGCAAACCTTACCTTACATCGCTGGATGAGAACATGCGCTTTCACGGGAGGTTTTTTTTATGATATAGGTGGTGGTATGATATGATAACGCCTGGTTGGTCTAGTGGTTTAAGTACCGGGCCGTGATCTCGGGGTCCTGGGTTGGAAAAGTATGTTTCGAATTTTTCGAACATACCTCGGGTTTGTGATCACCAATCCGCATTCGGCAAGCGTGGTGATTAAGCCTAATCCCATCATAGTAGCGATGACTTGATTTCTATGATGGAGGCCTTTGCCCTGCAGTGGGACAGTTTATAGGCTGATACTTTTCTTTTCTGATATAGGTGGAAGACGAACTGACGGATCACCTGATGGTAAGCGATTACCGCCGCCCATGGACACCTGCAACACCAGTGGTGTCACAAGTGCGCTACTTACCTTTTAACCCCCCTTCCCTTGGATTGGGCCTCCGGTACCATCACTCACGCAGCGAAACACAGCGCATGCACTGCTTCACGCCAATTTTCTGTAAGGACGTGGTATTACTCCGGTCTAGCCGGCCCATTCATGCCGAAGCGTGGCTTTCCCACTGTTAGAGGTCGTAAGTTCAAATCCCAGCATATATAGACTGGATCTGATCGTGATAACCCTCCGCAGTGCAAAAGTAGGACTTTTTCAGCAGGAAGTTGGCGGTCTTGTACCCCTATGGTGTCGATCCTGCGCCGGATCCCTCTCCGGTCATTTCACGGTGGAGTCTCATCGGATTATGAGGGTAAGGGAATAGAGAGTGCACTTGTGTTTGCGCACACACTTGAGCACTATAATAAATCCTGCGTGAGTAGCTGATCGATGACGTTGGCCTCCTTAGCCGAAATCGGTTCGAGGATATTATTATCAGGTTTGCCACCCATTAACATCAAAATTTAAATTAAAAACATCCTAACGTCTTCTAAAACAATACATATACTGTGTAGAAAACTTGAAGCATTACAAAGAAATAAACCACAGGAAGATTTGTGGCACAATATGAAGCCACAGATGGTACTCCTGAATGGAAAAATAATCCAAACATCCGGATGAGAGCTCGCGTGTACCTTCACAATTGAAATACACTTGGGATATGCGGTTCGTGGTCTGAATTTTTACATAGCAGCCAAATATGAAATATTGACTACGTATTATTTACTACGTATAATTTAGCATTTGATAGTGTTCCTGCATTATACACTAGAGTTCGTGGGTTGGGGTTCTAACCCTAACCCAACCCTGAAAAAATATTCGTGTGATGAACATTCGTGTTTTTCAGTGGCATATTAATAATAAATAAATACTTCACAACATCACATCATTGATTTGACTCCGAGATAGGTAGCTCAAGCACCTGTGTTACTGATATCAGAACCAACAGTGGGATTACAAATATATACATATAAAACTTTTCTTTTGTAAATACATACTTATAATACATACATACACATAACTTTCATGGTTACTAACATTAGAATAGTTTACGAGATTTCCACCATGTAACATACCCGCAAAAACTTTAGCTACTCCGTGACCATGGTTTGGTCAGCGCCGAAATATCGGCAAATCACAAATTACATGGTAGATATTTCGTAAACAACTATTCTAATTTCAGTGGCTTGTATGTATTTAAGTATTTTGTAAAACCTCTGTTCACTGATGTCCATAAGACAAGTGCTTGAGGTACTTAGACGGGAATCAGATCAATATATGACATGTTGCATTGACCTTTGAGAGCTTCCAAGCATCATGCGTACGTTTGGCAGTGAGAGAGAGCATCTTAAGGAGACCTTTTTTATATTATAGGTGGCAGACGAGCAGACAGATCAACCTGATGGTAAGCAATTCCGCCGCACATGGACACCCGCAACACCAGTGGAGTCACAAGTGCGCTGCCAACCTTTTCCCTTTCCCCCCAAGAGGCCTCCTCTAACCTCACTCACACGGCGAAACACAGCGCAGGCGTTGCTTCACGCCGGTCTTCAGTGAGGCAGTGGTATCACTCCGGTCGAGCCAAGACATTCATGCCTAAGCGTAGCTCTCCTACATTAAACCTGCACGTTTTATTAGTTTTCGGAACCTTGATTCAGTTGGTCTGGCTTGCCTGTCTTAAAGTTACGAAGGTCAAACAGCACTCGCTTCATTATAATAGACCTGGATAAACTTGGATCATGATCCAAGCTCTAAAGCAACGGCTTTAGCCTCTATAATAACAACTTATACTGCTCCTCTTCTTCATCTTAACGTGTGATTCCCTGTTGCGTCCAAAGCTGTGGCTTTGGAGCCCAGGGTGCGTTTAAACCACAGATCACCCCCAATAGATACCGAATTACGGGCATCTGACGCGTGCCAAACATATGTGATATTGCACAAATGTTAGTAGTCGTTGTTTCAGTGCTGACCAAGTCTTTGACCTGGAAGTTTGTCCGAGCGAAAAAAGTTATTTGTGTTTTAAGCGTTTGTTTTCGACAGAAAAATGACTTCTTGTTGTGTGAAATGGTGTGGAAAAAATTCCAGGACATCTAGGTTAAAGAAAGATGGTATAACTTTTCATCCGTAAGTAAAAATTCATTTGGAATTATTTTTCGCAGAGGTCAAGTTAAAATGGACGTGTCATGTTGATTGTCCAAGCGCGTTGATGTCTTTTTGAAAAGGTCTCTTTCTCTCATATGTTTATTTCATATGTTCATTTCTTTCTGTCATAGAACCAAAATGTGACCAAGAATTACGTGTGATGCACAACTAACTTTCTAGAAAATAATAATAGGTATATCGATATTTGTCCTATCATAAATTAATTGCATGTATATTTTTTTTGTCAACAAGGAAATACGGAATTAATAATTAAATAGGAACTATTTGCATTCTTTCAACGAATAATTAAATAAAATTAAGATATATTTATTCTTTATTCTTATTAGGCTTAGCAGTATTTATTACTGTATAAAATTGATTTATATTGATTATTCAATAATTGACCAGATGCTAACCACCTACATTTTTATAGTTTATATAAGATTACTGTACCTTACTAGAAAGTCAAATCCAAAGGCTGCAGTGAGGAGGGTGTTTACTAAACTTGTTCATTTTAAAAACCAATAATTTTTTTTGTGTCTTGTGTGAATATTTTTATAAATATATTTTTAATTTCATTACTGCTTTTATTCCTACTCTATTATTGCTCGACTTGCTCCATGGGCGGCGGCAATCGCTTACCATCAGGCCGTCTGCTCGTCTGCCGCATGTAACATAAAAAAAGTTGTTATCTAATTGTACCTATATTTATATTATTTTACTTGTAGTTTTAGTATTACTTCTCTCACACCATCAACAAACTTAAAGCTTATCTTAATGGTTGAGTGGCAAAAAACGTGTTCCGGTATTAAGTACAACACTTATAGTTACACTTTGTGCAATAAGAATAAATAAATTAATTAAACTTTTATTAAATATACTATTAAATCAACGTTTCGTAACTTAATGAAACTTGATAAATTTAATTTCACTCACTATTACAGCATATTTTGTATGTAAAGGACGGTAGTTTAATTTAAACAGCAAAGATTGAAAGTCTAGTTAAGTTCTTGTTAAAATCATTTTGATAATCAATAAAATTATATATTAGGTTATCGACATTGAATAAAAGTTATTTTACTCGTCACATCACTACTGGACCGACTGGTCGTTGAAGTAGCCAATCACGTAGCGAGTGTTACGTCTCCCTCTCCCCTTTCCTACCGCCTAAGTTGACACGTTGAAATTAGAAGAAAGCGGTACTCATACGGCATCTATTGGGGGTGATCTGTGGTTTAAACCATGATTCTGGTAATTACAATAAAACGACTGCCGTCTTACCTTCGCAACACTTTAACAGGGGAAGCAGGCCAACTGAATCATGGTTACACGTTTCAGAAACTTTTTCCGATACGTGCAGGTTTCCTCACGATGTTTTCCCTCACCGCCGAGCAGATTGTAATGGTAGAAATACGCACATAGATTTGAAAAACCATTGGTGCATGCTCGGATTCGAACCTCGACCACCTGCGTGGAAGGCGCGTTCGTATCCATTGAGCTACCATCGCTCTTATACATAACAACTTATACTGCGTTTTGGATTAATTTCTGTTAGCTTGTAAGGTGTCTGAATAATAAATAAATAATAGAGAAAGCAACACTTTCTGCCTCAACGAAAGTATTGTGCATTTAGACATATTTTATACCCCATAAACCATATTTCATCAATCACCCATACTCCGTCGTAAACTAGGGTTTACGGCCTGATAGTAATAAAGACCTAACTTGCGTTATAAATGCAAATGGCCAGATATATCTGTACAGACGTCAGGTCGAGACCCCCGGAATGCAAAAATAACACTTGTGTCTCAGACATAAGGACGGTCCAAAGTCCAACCTGTGTACCTCTACGTGACGCCGAGTGTACGTAGAATATTTTACGCTTTGCCTTTGAATGAAAACTTTGATAGGTTTTTACGATGTTTTGTTTTTATGTGTTTGGCACAATCTAATGACATATCGAATCCTTTCATGTTCTTATTTTTTTTATAAAATGTTTAGGAGAGAAATTTTTTAAACTCATTACTTTATCAGGTACAGTCAGAATCAAAAGTAGCTGAACATTTTAGAACTTTGTCACACTAACCATTGCGCAGTTTCAATAAGTGTTTGACTTACTCAAGCTGCGCAAAACTTAGTGTGACAAAGTTCTATAATGTTCAGCTACTTTTAATTCTGACTATACATCTTCATCGTCATCATCGTCAGCCCATTTAAGTCCCCACTGCTGGGGCACGGGCCTCCCTCAATCACATGAGGGGTAATTGCCATACTCACCACGCTTGGCAGACGGGTTGGCGAGGTTTTTGATTATGCAGAGTTTTCCTTCTCTGGGTGCTGATGATCATGCCAGCAGCTTTACCTTAGTCGCCTTTTACGCCACCTCGGTACGAGTGAGGGTGGCCAATTCTACTCTGCCGGAACCACACGGCACCTTTATGGTACTGGGACATCTATTATCCATGTATAGTGGCCGCACCAAGGAGGTTATCATAACTTCGACAAAATGTGCCTCCGCGTTGTTTCGTTTATCCCATGGATAATGTCGATTTTCTAAAATTTCACACCATTCGCATAGAAAGTTATTTACTATTTCAATTAGTGACGAACTTCTAATTGCCGTATAATAATTTCGAAAGTTTTTTCCGTTTAGAATATAATTTTAAATACGCATAACATTTGTGACTATCTTTTTACTGTAGGAGAGGCAGAAAATTTCCGCTGTTTCCTTCCATCATTAGAGCGACGATGCATGCGAGAGTGGATCGTGTGGCTTAAAACGCGCCTTCCATACGGGGATCAAGGTTCGAATCCGGGCATGCTCTTCTGGGGTTTTCAAATCTATGCGCTTATTTCTACCATTAGTTTAGCGGTGAGGGAAACCCCCCTTACCCCCGGATTGGGCCTCCGGCTCCGGTACCCTCACTCATGCAGCGAAACACAGCACACTGCTGCTTCACGCCGGTTTCCTGTGAGGCCGTGGTATCACTCCGGTTGAGCTAGATCATTAATGCATAAAAGGTTGCAGAACTTTATTCTATTGTCATATATGTAATTATATGTACGTGTAATGTATTTACCTAAATCATTATCTCTTCATCACTTCTTGTAATTATTATCTTATCTAATATCGTTTTTGTAGCTATTACAAAAACCACATCATTCATACCGGGTTAACGATCATCTGTCATAATGCTAAATTAAACCGTCAGTTTTAATTAGATACATAATTGACGTCTGTGTTACCAGACAACTTAATACGGAATTATATCATGGCCAAGGTTTTTACACAGATGTATATCTGTGTATAGAGTCAAGGATGTAAGTAAGTGTGTATAGAGTCAAGTGTTTGCAGAGGACTTACATTACATTATGGGTTCCAGATGTTCAATCAATAATTCGTTTATTGCATAATATGAGTAGTAATAATGTCCTCCAAACCGATACTTCGGTTAAAGCGGCCAATCTCAGCGATCAGCCATCGACGCAGGACATACATATAGTGCACAAGTATTTGCGCAGACACAAGTGCGCTCTCTATTCCCGTACCCTGTTATTTCGA
Source organism: Marasmia exigua (assembly GCA_019059595.1). Taxonomy (NCBI): domain Eukaryota; kingdom Metazoa; phylum Arthropoda; class Insecta; order Lepidoptera; family Crambidae; genus Marasmia; species Marasmia exigua. Next base: position 4,082,797 of record CM032474.1, on the reverse strand, counting down.
TGGGACACTAGTGTGAAACGATCGAAGAGAGATTAGGCGCAGCGCCCACGGCTTAGGAGGGGGTACAAAACCGCCAACTTCCAGACTCCGGGCGGACACTGAGAATTTATTGACAGAAAAACTCAGGTACAAATTTTGGCCCAACCCAATCATCGAACCTGGGACCCCAAGCGCAGGCGTCGCTTTAAAGTGCGATCGACTACCCACTGCGTCATCGAGACAGTCATCATTGCCGAGCGATTGCCGCCATCCATAGACACCCGGGACACTAGTGTAGTCACTAGTGCGCTGCAAACCTTTAAACCCCTCTTCTCCCGGATTGGGCCTCCGGTACCCTCACTCACGCAGCGAAACACAGCACAGTGCTGCTTCACGCCGGTAAAGGCTTTGGTATCACTTCGTGCCGGTCCTTTCTTGCCGAAGCGTGGCTCTCCCACGATTACTTGCATCAGATTTCGAAGCTTCGGAAAGGCTCCTGAAGTAGTACCAAGTATATCTCACTGCATGGCTCTTGGTACATACTACAAGTGACACAGACTGTGCACATTCTTCTGACGTCACTAACGACACGGATGTTGAAAAACTGTTTTTTGTTGAGCCATAACTCCACAAGTAAGTATATTGGGTCCCCTGATAAAATCAGCACCTATCGGAACGATTTTCTCTTCAGACAAGCTAAGGATTGAATTAACATGATCTTTATGCATGAGCCTCGATGCTGTCTCACTGTCCGGAAACCTGGCTGACCACTTTCACTTTCCTTTTGCAGTACACGTGCTTTCTACACCTTACTACCTATGCGGATACAAAGTTCTGAGGTTTATCATCACAAGTTAGAATAATGTATCTAAGTACATATATAGAATACAGAGGTTGGGCCTCGTTAATATGTATTATAAGTATGTATTTACAAAAGAAAAGTATTATACGAATATATTTGTAATCCCACTGTTGATTCTGATATCCGTAACACAGGTGCTTGAGCTACCTATCTCGGAGTCAGAACAATGTATGTGATGTTCTGAAATATTTATTTATTTATTTATAACTACAGAATTTGTCCTATTGGTTTATTTATGTCATTACATAATCATCCATTCATTTACAATTTACCCCAATATATATATTACAAGTTATCGAATAATTTGCAACTTATATATTAATTTAATTTTATCTGAATCAATATTGTCTACGCCAGTGTTTCCGAACAAGATGACGACACATCAAGAGAACCAATAGGAAGAAAATATGACGTGATCAGCGGCGACTCCTATTGGCCCGCTATCGCGCCATACATCGCGTCAGCCGGTGTGTCCTCAGCCCTCCGGACCATACACTCCCTCTCAGCACTTGCAACGATTCATATCTTAATTGCTTGTAAATTTCAAAATAATTAAACCTAAATCTACTCCAAAATCATCTTTTATTTGTCTCAAGCGTAGACAACTATTATTAAATATATTCCACCCATTATTGACATTTCCGATTACTTTACATATTATTAAATTGTTTATATCGCACTGCGGTTTTCTATTTTTACACCATTTGTGACACCATCACTATACAAAAATTAACAATTTATTTTTTATCTAAATTTGTAGCACCTCGCCTGGCGTGGACAAACTCTGAGGCCGCCGTCTGAAAATCAGCGTCATGGCTTTGCTGTGGCATAGGCTGACATAGGCGGCTACAAGACCACCAACTTTTAGACTACGGGCTGCCACTAAGAAATTACAATAAGGTACAATTTTTTGGCCCGACCCGGGGATTAAACCCGGGACCTCTTTTCTCAATATCATTATCAAAATGTTAAATGACGAGGCTTGTCAGTAACTGTGGCAACCTGGGGTCCTCATTCATCAGAAGCCCAAAAGAATTCAAAATCTGTCTGCAGCTGTGTTTTACTTGCTAATCATCGTTGGGGCGGAAAGCTCCTCAACTGGAGGCCACGTAGAGGAAGTCGCAGCCGTGGCAGGCCCCCCACAAGGTGGACCGACGATCTGGTGAAGATCGCGAGAATCCATTGGATGCGGGCAGCACAGGACCGATCTGTGTGGAGAACATTGGGGGAGGCCTATGTACAGCAGTGGACGTCTATTGGCTGAAATGATGATGATGATGATACTTACTAAATACTTGGTAAGTATTCATCGTCAGCCCATTTAAGTCCCCACTGCTGGGGCACGGGCCTCCCTCAATCACATGAGGGGTAATTGCCATACTCACCACGCTTGGCAGACGGGTTGGCGAGGGTTTAGATATAAATGCAGAGTTTTCCTTCTCTGGGTGCTGATGATCATGCCAGCAGCTTTACTTTAGTCGCCTTTTACGACACCTCGGTAAGAGTGAGGGTGGCCTATTCTACTCTGCCGGGGACCACACGGCGTCAATTATTACTTACCATCTAATTCAAAGTTCCAATCCCAGCTCGTTGTGTCGAAGAAAAATGCCGACAGCAAAGAATGGTGGAACTCAACGGCGTAGAAAATGCAACGTGATTTGAAGTTCGTTGAACTTCTTGAGTTACAAAGTTGGATTGGACGAAAGAGAACAGCTACTTACGAGTACGTACGAGTAACAAGGTAAGTAGTTTTGTTGGATGTAAAGATTTGCGAGACTTGCTAATAAGCGAGCAAGGTATAAATCGGCGAAGTCTGGTAGTAAAGTTAAATATGTGTAGGTGAATGTTCGGGAACTGCAAGAAGTAATTTCGGACGGCTTTTGTTGTTCAACCGATATCTACTGACGCCGATCTGTTTATGTGTGTATGGTGTGTAGTAAGCCTGAGCATGTGCTTAATATTTAATAACACATTTATTTTTACATCCTTTTTTCCGCGCTCGTGCAAACCCTGCAATGACCTTCCCGCCGCGGTGTTCCCTGATCGCTATGACATGTTCTTTTTTAAACGAGGTTTGAAAAGAGTTCTTCTCTCACGGTAGGCAGCGGCATGACTCTGCTCCGGCATTGTTGATGTCTATGAGCGGCGGTTACCGTTTACCATCAGATGGGCCGCAAGCTCGTCTACCTACTATAAGCAATAAAAAAAACATATACCTAATTGCATTTTACAATTTATTATTAATTAATAGTATGCCTCGAGTAGATCAGGGTTAAAGAGTAGATAGATGCCCAGTTATCAATGCTCGTGGATTCTGACCCCACCTGAAGACAGTCGAAGAATTTTTAATTGCCTTTAGGGCTGATTGTTCAATTGTCTGTCAAATTGTTAACATACCGCTAAAATGCAATAATTACCTACGATTGAATTAAAGGATAACTATGCACAACTTTAATTCGCCGAGAAACACTTTATAATTGTTCTGTAAACTTTATCTGAAGATCAGGCTTATGTGATGTGGCAGACGCCCTGTTGGTCTAGTGGTTTAATATCGGACCCTGATCTCGGGGTCCTGTCAAATTCCAGGGTCAAGCAAAAAGTATGTATCGAATTGTTCAAACACAGTACGGGTTTCGGGATTATCATTACTCATCATAGTAGCGATAACTTGATTTCTATTATGGACGCCATTGCCCTGCAGTCGGACAGTTTACTTTATTTTTAGGTGGCCGAAAAGCAAACGGATCACCTGATGGTAAACGATTACCGCCACCCACGGACCCTCACAACACCAGTTTAAAGCCCCCTTAAAAGATATGTACTTTACTGTATCATTATCATTGACCAACTAACATGCGCCCGATAGGAGAGGACAATGTTGAAAAAGATCTTGATCACTTAGACTCGACGGTTTATTCCCGCTGTCCACCCTCTGCTTGTCCACCCCAAGTGGACAGTGGGAATAAACCCACTCGACTCAACCAAATGGTTGAAAACACACCGGAATGGCGAGATCTCGAAGGCCTACAAGCACTTCGGGTAGCTGAACCGACTTATTAACGACGACCCGTTTGGAACAGTGGTAGTGAACGCTGTCCTTGGTCCGATAGTTGCGGATTCAATCCCCGCGCAATACATTTGTGTGCATGTACATGTTTGTTTGTATTGATCTGAATGTTTTCTATGTATTATACGTATGTATTTACAAAAGATAAGTATTACAGTCAATTTAGGTAACTTTGAATTACCTAGTAACTTTGAATAAAACTGGTTTAAAGATTTTTTTATGTTATTCCTTGGAATTCCTATACAATTTAAAACGGTATCTAAAGGTCGATCCAGTCAACGTAGATACCGTTTTAAATTGTATAGGAATTCCAAGGAATAAAATAAAAAATCCTTAAACCAGATTTATTCAAAGTTACAAGGTAATTCAAAGTTACCCAAATTGACTGTATATGCATAATATTTGCAATTCCGCTGTTGGTTCTGATATCCGTAACAAAGGTGCTTGAGCCTATCTCGGAGTCAGATCAATGTATGCGATATTGTGAAATATTTATTTATTAAGTAGATATTTACTATGCTACTAAATAGTTTCGCAGAAAGGTAAAGGGTTTTTAAGCTGACAAGTGAGTTAACGGAGCTACTAATTAACGTTCCGTAGCTCCACGCAAATTACTCGGAAATCGTTATTGTGGATTATGAATGCATGCGTGATTGTAATTGCATAATATCATTGAAAACTCGTTGCATTTTCGTTTGTAGTTGAACTGAAACAATTGCATGCGTGGAGTCTTCTAGATACATATTCTTGAAGCTTCGGAATTTCTTTTTAGAATAAATAGTTTCAGCTTTGGTAATAAGAGGTTCGGAACACGCCTTCCATAGGGGGAGACCGGGTTGGAATCCTTAGCATGCGCCTCTGGATTTTTAAAATATATGCGCGTATTTCTGACAGAAAACATCGTGATAAAACCTGCACGTTCCGGATAGTTTCTGAAATCAAAAATAATCTCCATCGCAATATGCGAACAACAAAAGCCGTGTCATAACATTTCCCATCTCTCTCTATCCTATACCATCAGACAAAGACGTCATCATCACACTTGGTTCTGGTTTGTTTATGCTAATAGGTGAGTCATGGTCTTTGGGCGCCCGCGTGGGCTAAGGTCAACCAGTTACGTAGGAACAGTGAACACACCAAGTTGCCGCAAAACTTATGCGAAATCCATCCTTATTCTTTATGCCATAAGCTCTTTACATGGTTGCAGTTGACAATACACCAAGTTGCATGGTACAATAAGCGATTTTAAGCCTAATGTTGTAGATTTAAGATCGTCAAGAAGTCCTCAACAGTCAAACTTCATATACTATATGTACGTTTTACCCACACTACGTTTAAAATGCAATGAGGTAGTATTGAGTATCGCTTTGTGATGAAAAGTGAGATGAACAAGTAGATGTGTTGTATACTCGTTTTAGTGTTATGGAAAAGTTCACTTTTTAAGAATTACTGCTAGCCCACAAACTAGGATTTTCTCTCTCTTGCCTTATTATTCCAAAACATGGTTTAAAATAAGTAGTGGGATTAATACTGACAATAACTGAAGAACTAGAGTAAACATTATTACAAAATAAAGTTTAACCTTATTTAGAATATCAACTATAATGCTGTAGTTAAACCACCCGGACCCCTAGAAATGCGAGAGAACCCCGAGCGAAAACAAAGGAACGGAACTCAGTTTAGCGCGTAGACCGAGTTCAAGTGAATTCATTTAAGTCCCCACTGCTGGGGCACGGGCCTCCCTCAATCACATGAGGGGTAATTGCCATACTCACCACGCTTGGCGGACGGGTTGGCGAGGGTTTTGATATAAATGCAGAGTTTTCCTTCTCTGGGTGCTGATGAACATGCCAGCAGCTTTACCTTAGTCGCCTTTTACGACACCTCGGTAAGAGTGAGGGTGGCCTATTCTACTCTCCCGGGGAGGCCCGTGCCCCAGCAGTGGGGACTTAAATGGGCTGATGATGATGATGATGGATTCTTGTTTTTGGAATTATCAAAAGACTTGCATATTGGCAATAAGTCAGTGTACCGAAAGCCCATTTCAAGGGAAAGAGGATTTCCCCTTCATTTGGTTGGCAGCACTTATGACTCAATAGGGTGATTTGTCTGCTCATCGGCCACCTGTTTTATGTGATAGGCGGCAGACGAGCAGACTGATCGCCTGATGGTAAACGCTTGCCGCAGCCCATAGACACCCGCGACACCAGTGAAGTCAATAGTGCGCTGCCGACCTTTAAACCCTCTTTCCCGGACTGGGCCTCCGGTACCCTCACTCACGCAGCGAAACGAAGCACAGTGCTGCTTCACGTCGGTTTTCTGTGAGGCCGTGGTATCACCTTATACACAAAATTTTAATTTCCATCAAAGTATTCAATTATTATTAATATGGCGCGTTCTAAGGAGAGATTTTTCTTCAAATAATTTTATTTACTCTATGGTCTCCCCAGAGGATATTCCTTAGAGATGTTTCCTAAATTAATATTAACACTGAAATTAATATCAACTTTAATTAAAATGCTCCTCTTTCGTTTATTTTATTTGCAAAATATTTACGGATCTAAACAATAAGTATGTACCTATTTCTTTTTAATATAGTTCAAGATGATGTAACTAAATCAATCAGAACGTAGGTTCGAATCCAAGTATGAATCTCTGGATTCTACAAATCTATGTGAGTATTTCTACCATTAACTAGGCAGGGAGGGAAAACATCGTGAGTAAACCTGCTCATTTCGGATAGTTTCTCAATTTGTATCCATGATTCAGTTGGTCTGGTTCCCCTGTAATAGGTCAGGCGGTAGTCGCTTCATTGTACTGAATTACCAGACTCTCCAAATCCTTGTTCATGGTCTAAACGTTAAACGGTGTGAGGTCCGATGATAAGATGAGCAGTTGATATTTTTATAGCAATCGAGTGGAGGCCACGTACAGGAAGTCGCAGCCATGGCAGGCTCCAACAAGGTGGACCGATGATCTGGTGAAGATTGCGGGAATCCATTGGATGCGGGCGGCACAGGACCACTCTGAGTAAAGAACATTGGGGGAGGCCTATGTCCAGCAGGACGTCTATTGGCTGAAATGATGATGATGACGCATTGACGAAACATAATCGCCACAATTAATGGAAATCTATTGGCTGGTTTCGTCTATGCGTCACCTTAAGGTGACGGGTAGAGCACACTAGCGACGCCAATCGATTTTAATTTTTAGTTACTAAACCGGATCTATTTTAAACAATTTCGGGGTCACAACCTCTCGGCAAATACTTATACTATTTATTAAATAAAAATGCCCAAATGTTGGGTCCGTTTTTGTACGCGAAAAATTGATTTACGCCAAAAGTGGCCGCTTTTGGCGTGAATCAATTTTTCGCCTAGAAATGTTGTGTCCGCATTTTGGGCATGGTTATTTAATAAAAAAGTATAAGTGTTTGCCGAGAGGTTGTAACCCCGAAATTGTTTAAAATAGATCCTGTTTAGTAGCTAAAAATTTAAATCAATTAGCGTCGCCTAGTGTTCCCTACCCGTCACCTGAAGTAAATAACACACTTAAAAATTACATCTCATGTTCAGGAGGACGGGGATAAAAATCTCCACTGGATATTGTAAATATACCTACAATATTGATGTGACTATCGACAGCTTAGTGTCGAATCAAGCACTTACAAATTTCGTCGGCTTACTGACGCATTCAGTGGCCTAATTGGTAGAATGGCACCCCGGATCGTAGAAAATGTGGATTCGAGTCCCGCCTGAGCACGAGATGATTTTTATAAGTGTGTTATTTCATCATCATCATCATCAGCCCATTTAAGTCCCCACTGCTGGGGCACGGGCCTCCCTCAATCACATGCGGGGCGGGGCAATTGCCATACTCACCACGCTTGGCAGACGGGTTGGCGAGGGTTTTGATATAAATGCAGAGTTTTCCTTCTCTCGGGTGCTGATGATCATGCCAGCAGCTTTACCTTAGTCGCCTTTTACGACACCTCGGTAAGAGTGAGGGTGGCCTATTCTACTCTGCCGGGGACCACACGGCATTATTGTGTTATTTACTTACGAGTTAAGATGAGTATTAAAATTATTCTTGTAACACTGGAATATTGAAACAAAAAATATTTGGTATCGTAATCTATCACGCAGGTCTCCCCCTGCCCTTCCATCGCTTTCGAATTGTTCCGACGGAAGTCATAATGGAAAAGTTGGAATTAACCTTTGCGATTGACTTGAAATCTTTTGTGCGACGGGGCTTTTAGCGATAATTGAAAGGCCACAATGCAAGTTTCAGGAGTTGCCTTCAGCACGATACTGGTACAGTGTAACAAGTGAAAGCTCCAAGCTCTATTTATACCTGTGGTACAGGGGTGAGGGAGAAGGAAAGCCTGATTGACGTTGATACTTTGACTTTTCATTTTTTTTATATGTGACAAACGAGGAAGCGGGTCACCTTATGCTAAGTAATTACCGCCGACCAAGCTCTTGTCATACTGTGAGGAAAGGGAGGGAAACCCAATTTACGTTGATACATCAACTTTTAATTATTTTTACCCGACTGCGGCAAAGCAAAAGGAGGGTTATGATTTTGACAGGCTATGTATGTATGTACGTATAACCTTTGCGGATATAGAATGGGATCAGAAATGGCGGCGCATCTATTTACTTCTCGCTCGCACACTATTTGCGTCTATACTCGCACCCCACGAGTGCGAGTATAGACGCAAATAGTGTGCGAGCGAGAAGTGGATAGATTGGCCGCCATTTCTGATCCCATTCTTTATCCGCACAGGTTGTATGTATGTATGTTCATCTGTTTCCACGTAACTTCTAAACTAGTTTTGTATGCGACAAACGAGCATGCGGGTCAGCTGATGCTAAGTAATTACCGCCGCTCAAACTTTAATCACACTGTGGTGAAAGAGAAGGAAAGCCTGATTTTTTTTATGTGATAGGTGGCAGACGAGCAGACGGATCGCCTGATAGTAAGCAATTGCCGTCGCCCATGGACAACCGCGACACCAGTGGAGTCTTAAATGAGCTGCCAACCTCTAAACCCCCTTTCCCCTGGATTGAGCCTCCGGTGCCTTTACTCACGCAGCGAAACATTGACGTTAATACTTCGACTTGTATTTTTTTTTGTATACTACAAACGTGCAAGTGGACGAGATACATGTCGAATTGAGACCCTCCTTTTTTTGAAGGTGGTTAAAAAATGTTGAATAGGACATTTACTTATTATTATTATAAATATTAGGTCCCTAGGTCAAAACCGTTAGGAAATACTGCCCCGGCCAAAACCATTCCATACAACTGAAAAATTCATTCGCCAACAAGCGACGTAAAAAATGTTTGTTGAATTGCGCACATCCTGCAGCCAGTAACCGCCAATGGCCTTATACAGCCTTCCCGGATTGGTCACTTTGCACGGTCCATGCCCTTATTTAGCTCTTTGTTATTTTGCAACTCATGTTCTATTATGTAATTGAGGGTTTTCCCGCTGTTACTTCCTTGTGGAGTCTAATGCGAAAAGAAAAAATCTTCATCATTATCAACTTATCAATCAGTTGCTTCGGACGGAGAATGAGGGAAAATATTATCGTGAAACAACCAGCACGCAGGTACAAGGTAAGAAGGTACGCGAGAAGAGAAGAATCTTATTCTATCCTTTTTTAGGGTTCCGTAGCCTAATAGCAAAAACCGGAACCCTTATAGATTCGTCTTGTCTGGTTTTGTCTGTCCGTCCGTCCGCATGTCACAGCCACTTTTCTCTGAAACTATAAGAACTATACTATTGAAACTTGGTAAATAGATGGATTTTGTTAACCGCATTACGATTTTTACACAAAAATTGGAAAAAATAAAAAAAGTGGGGGTCTCCATACTTGAAACTGAAACTCAACATTATTTTTTTTATCTTTTCTGATGTTGAGGTTTTTACTATCATTTTTTTCTAAACACAATACTTTGCGCAAGAGACACTCCCAAAGTGGTAAATTGTGTGTGTCCCTCTGACTTCTATAATGAATGAATTATAAAACTAAAAAAAATATATGATGTACATAATCATGAAAATTAACAACGAAAATTGGTTTGAACTAGATATAGTGAGTAGTTTTTTAATACGTTATAAACCGTAAACCGCAATTTACCTTCCATTTATCTTACTTGCTGCTACGGAACCCTTCATGGGCGAGTCCGACTCGCACTTGGCCGGTTTTTTTTCTGGTAACGCAGAGAGAATGCTGCCGGCTCAGAAGGAGCCGACGTGGGCACCGTTGGGTGGCGCCGCGTTATGCACACCCGGCCGCTGGGAGTCAGCCGGGTAGTGTTAGGCTCTCCCCTAGGGTGTTCCCAGGGGTATACCCACTAAACTCTCTTGGACAGTTTCCATCCTTCGCCCGGGAGAAACTATCAGAGCAGGAACGCGGGCTGGGACGAACGTCTCTATCCTATCCAATAAAAACACCGGGGCGTTTCCATCCCTTGCCCAGGAAACACTCAGACCGGGGTGAGGACTGCCACGGAAGCTTCATCCATCGCCCGGTCAGGGCGATCCTAAGACAATTCACAGCAACACAGGCCTTTTCTCGGTACGGTCTCTAAGTACATAATATTCTACAAATATCTGTTTATTTTTGTCCACTCCTAAATCATATATCTTCCAAGTGAGATCACAACATTACACAGTTCGTCACGTGAACGTCAATATTGCGACGAGCGTTAAAGTGATCCTTCGAGCTGTGTGTGATGGGATACCGGATTATTTCCAACCCGGACGGACTAAGGGCTGGCGAAGCGCCCCTCTCACAAGTAATCAATTAGACCTGGCAAAAACGCATCTTTCAAAAGATTGGAACATTTGCATCTGGATCAGTGCAAAGATGCAGAACAGTGAAACGCTTCATTTAAATCATTTGGAACATCAACTCTTAGATTGATTTTGTTAAGAATGAATAATCGGTCGTCTCCTGCTATGCCATATACTATGCCTACCGCTTTTCCCCGCGTAATACATGGAAAGACGGTTACCTATTCACCCAGAACAGCCCACATCTTACTCTTTCGCTCTGAGTTCGGATCATTCCGCTCATTCGGGTCATTCGGTTCACTCGGGTCATTCAGCTCATTCAGTTCACTCGGATCATTCAGCTCATTCGCATTGTTCGGCTCACTCGGATCATTCAGCTCATTTGGAGTAGAATGATATATTCGGAGCGAACATTAGGGATTCGGAACAGTGTATCATTTAGCTGAGTCGGTTCACTGAGTCGTTTCATTAAAGAGAAGTTAATAATGCTAGGAGCGTAAAGGTGAGCCCGCTAATCTGTACAGCGTGTGTCATGAGATTACGGATTATTTCTAGCTTTAGCGAGCTAAGGGCTGAGAGGGGCCCCTCTCAGAAAATAATTAGATGCGGAACTTTATCAGCCTACATAGCGAGGTAAACGAGAGCTTATTGCATCCATAAGAGATGGCAACGCGTTTGTGATGCAATATGTATTGCAGATGTCTACGGCGGTAATCACACCATCAGGTGAGCCGTCTGCTCCTTTGTCCGCTACATTGTAAAGAAAATGGGCTATGCACACATTGTACGCGTATAGTATGATAACGTGTTTATTTATTATCTAGATATATGTATTTATACTATAAATTTACTTAATCAATGTTCAAAATCAAAAGGATTGCACCACCCTCCCCTCTTCTATCTAATGTCCTTTACCTGAAGGTTGTCTGGTGGAGATCGCTCCCAGCGATAAGACCACCTAAATTTTACATTGTATCTCTGTGCACCTAGCTTTTAAGTTTTGTATGTTGTGCAATAAAGAGTATCTATCTATCTATCTACACCCAACTGAAGTATAGGAATCGCAAACATTTAGTGTACAATTTCTTTTAAAACGCGATAAAGTATTTGTTCAAGGGGCCTACCAGGGTTCGACTCCATGTTGCATATTATAATTTGTCACTCTCTTAAGGAAGGTGGTTAACATAAGTGTCGAGTCGAGTCACGACTGTTCGTACGGAATGTTAATTCATGAATCATCGTTATTTTTGCCCGTATACCTAATTAAAAATATGTATGATTTGTATTTCACAGCATTTATAGACACCCACACATCAGGGTTACTACAGTCTGTTAATTAGAACATTTTTTTTGACATTTTACCTGTGACTATACGTACTGTCAATCACATGTTTGGTTTTTTTTTTTTATATTTAGGCTGTACCCGAAGATATCTTGCCAATGTCAAGTAACTTTTTGAGAATAAGTAGGTAGTCAACCGTGTCCGGAGCCGTGTGGTCCCCGGCAGAGTAGAATAGGCCACCCTCACTCTTACCGAGGTGTCGTAAAAGGTGACTAAGGTAAAGCTGCTGGCATGATCATCAGCACCCAGAGAAGGATCAGGATCACTTCGCGGCACTTCACTGCACAAGTAAAAACAATATCTGTATTTTTTTATGTGATAGGCATCTCCACTCCCTCTGGTGTGGCTGATGTCCATGGGTGGCGGTGATCACTTACCATCAGGTGACTCGCTTGCTTGTATGCCTCCCATTCTCATAAAAAAAGTTGGCAGACGAGCAGAAGGATCACCTTATGGTCAGCGATTGCCGCCGCCCATGGACACTCGCGACACTAGATTTGTTCTCTAACGGCCGCACTCAGAGACGTCATTTAAGCTAATGTACATTAACTTTGGTCTCGGATTTATGTGTATCAAAATAAGTGTCATATTTTTTCTTAAGTAGCCAACTAAGTTAATCAACGACTCTGAGTGTGATAGTTAAATCACTAGATACTAAATTAAAACCTTTAAATAGCATTAGCCCTCTCGGAGGGTTTGACTCCTGCCGCCAGAAGCCCTTTTCAGTTCTATCAAACGTGCTCACTGACAAAGGAGAAGACCCAAAACTTGCCAGCGTCACTAACCCATATCAGCGTATCATTCCGAGTTGCGACCAAAGCGATAGCTTCAGAGCCAGGGTACGCTTGGATCATGATACAGGATTTTGTAACTCTGGTAAATACTATGAAGCAACTGCCGGCCTTCGCAACCCTTGAAAAGGAAACCAGATTAACTGAACTGATACTTACTAAAACCTATGAATTACATCAGCCCACGCGTAGTGTTTGATTCCTACCGCCCAGAATCATGTTTGGTATGACTAGCAATACTCTACAATCTTCATGCCATTCATGTTTTTAAGCCAGTCCAATTTGGGATTTTTGAGCAGCGTAATTCGCGCATTCTGAAATTTGAATTTTCCAGCAATCTTTCTACAATGAGGGCCCCATTTCGAAGCTTAGTACCTCTCTGTTCCGAAGTCGCGTGTCTCCCGCGGGATTCGACGAGGTAACAAGGAAAATGGGTCAGTTATTGCGTGTTGACAAACTTGCGACAGACTACAGTGTATGGGGTTTGATTGATGAATGCTGTTCTTTGTATGGAGAGCCGCCATTAGAGGTTTATGTTCTGGAAGCGGTTTAACCTTATACAACGGTCATGACGGTAGGAGCTGCTTACATTTAACAGTTTAAACTACAAATCCGACTGATAATATTATAATCACAATCCTTCACTGTCCAATCCACCCGCCTCTGGAACAACATACCCCTATCCATCCGGCAATCCGAATCCCTCTCTATTTTCAAGTCCCGAGTTAAAGATCATTTCTTATCTTTGTAGTTCCTTTCATTGTCTCCTATTTCCCTGGTTACGTATCTATCAATCCAATAAACTGTTAGTATGTATGTTTATTTGTTTTGTAATGTACTAGTATGTATTAGTATTTGTAGCTAGTATATATTTATTTAATATAATGTATGTATGTATATACCATACTCGTATTTATACAATGTCTTTTTTTATCTCTCTTCTTCTGACTTGCACTACCTTACCCCTTTTCTTAATTCGCTATACTTTTCCTCTACCCTGAGGTTGTCTGGAAGAGATCGCTATTAGCGATAAGACCGCCTACATTTTTTTAGTGTAATAACTTAGGCTAAGATCTGTAAATTTTGTGCAATAAAGTGTATCTATCTATCTATCTATAAACGCGAAAGCTTGTGAGGATGTTTATTATGTTGTATGATGAAAATAAATAAATAAAACACCATTGAAAAAGTTTTATGTCTTAACACATTTTCCAACCTAATTAACTATTATAGTATAATTCTCACAACATCTCATACGTTGACCTGATTCCGTACTAAGTAGTTTAAGCACTTGTGTTACAGATATCAGACAACAGAGGAACACAAATATATACTTAAATACATATATTACACCCAGACACTGAACAAACACAAGTGTTCATCGCACGAATGTTTGTCCAAGGTGGGGATCGAACCCACGACCATTGACGTGAGAGGCAGGGTCACTACCAATTGCGCCATCCGGTCAGTATAGTTTTTACTATTTCGATTTATAAGTAAGACAATCACAATGTCTAAGGTTGACTGGTAGAAAATTCCCCTGAGCATTAAGTTCGCCTATTGTATCGTTTTCAAAAGTTTAAATAAATACACCAAAAAGGTACTCAAAAAGGATATAAATGTAGTTACTATTACTATCATCATCATCAGCATCATCATTTCAGCCAATAGACGTCCACTGCTGGACATAGGCCTCCCCCAATGTTCTCCACACAGATCGGTCCTGTGCCTCCCGCATCCAATGGATTCCCGCGATCTTCACCAGATCGTCGGTCCACCTTGTAGGAGGTCTGCCACGGCTGCGACTTCCTGTACGTGGCCGCCACTCGATCTCCCTGCGTGATCGTATCAGAAATGATGAGATCCGCAGGAGAACTAAGGTCACAGACGTAGTCCAAAGGATTGCATGCCTCAAGTGGCAATGGGCAGGGCACATAGCGAGGAGAACTATTACTATCTTAATCAAAATCAAATATTTTTCTTTATATTAGGCTTGTACACAGCTCTTACAAATCGTCATACACTAAAGAAATCGTTATAACTATTATTAAGGTAAGTATGTACAACATACATGTCATTATTACATATATATGTCGCAACATAAAGTAAAGTGTCAGCCTATAAACTGTCCCACTGCAGAGTAAAGGCCTCCAGGACTCCTCTCCTCCTCCTCAGACTTCATAAAATCGGTAATTCCTTTGTTGTAAGTATTAAGATATTCAATAAGCTCACACAAAATGTCATTAACCTATCACTGGATAAGTTTAAGCCTCATATTAAAACCTGCCTAATGAAGAGAGGTTACTATAGTGTACAAGAGTATTTAAATGATAAGGATTCTTGGTCATGTTAATCGGTTAGTCTTGTGAGTTGTTATTCATAGTAGTCTTAACTTAGACCATTGTATTTTTTTTTGTTCTGAATTGAAACTCTGTAACATCATCAATATTTGAAAAGAGTAACTACTGAGTTTCTTGCTGGTGTCTTCTCAGTAGAAATCGACATTCCGAACCAGCGGTAGATGATAATATGTGTAACTATATTGACATTCATAAGTGTTTTGTATGGACCTAAATTGAATAAAGATTTTTTTATCTTTAAGACGCACAATCATTAAATAAGTAGTATACCTACAGGTTTGCCAAGTCTTCGCGGTCTGCAATTTGTTAAAAATAAATCGAGTTTAGTAGTTAAAAAATCTATTATGGCGTTGCTAGTGCGAGGTACCCTTCGCCTTAAGTGAGTTAGAAAACACCTATTAGGGCCTATCAACAATAGTGAATGAGCGAGCGAGACGGCAACAAAACACGCCCGGCTAGACAAGGACGGCGGCCGGTGTAATCGTGACAGGTAGCCGGTCGTTGACCCCGCGGCTCCGTAAACATTCGTGCGTTTAGAATCGGCCGTTTAGTTAAGTGACGCTTATTGAATTGAGACTTTATTTGTCTGTATTCTTCAGGTAATGACATCTTTAGTGGACCCTTTGTTGAAGACGCTTGGAACTACATACTTGTAAATTGAATTAGGCCTAATTCGTCCAATCTATATATAACAAGTTTTTTTTAATAAGTGTATTTTATTGTTTATTTTTCGAAAAATTAAATAGGTATCAAAACTTTTTAACCCTATTATCAAAATATTGGCAAAATCTAGCCCTTTTTGATACTCTAATTAGGCCGAAAACCTAGCACCAAGTTGGGAACGCTGAGTACACAATAATAGAGTTACTTACCTAAACAAACTATTAATTTTCAACTTACCATGAGATCATTGTAATTTTCTATTCAAAGTTAGTAAACCACCTAAATCTAATATAATGGAAATCACATTTCGAGTCCATTTCCAATTAACTACGTTAGTAGAATAAATTCGACGGAATGATCTCGGTTACTTCATTGCGTATTTCAGTTTCAGCGAAACCCTTTGTCCGGGAGTAGTAGGGCTCTGTTTTGCAATTAGTGATTCTCCTAAATTCATTATGTTTGTTACTAATACAATAGAAACATTGTCCAATTTAATATATACGTGAGTCTCTCTCTGGTATTCTTTTACTCTTTTACTGAAACGACTCAGTCAAATGATACACTGTTCCGAATCTCTAATGTTTGCTCCGAATGTATCATACGACTGTGTGATCCGATGAGCCGAATGATCCGAATGTGCTGAATGATCTGAGTGAGCCGAATGATCCAAATGAATCACGGATCTATCTGAGACTCAATGGTCTAAATGAAGCGCATCTATGCACTGATCCAGATTCAAATGTTCCAATCTTTTGAAAGATACGTTTTTGCCAGGTCTAATAAGTATAATATAGGTAGCTAGTAGGTTTCAGTCAGTTTATAACATAAGGCGTTTTGACGAGTGGCATCGTAAGGGGGTTTTAAAGGTTCGAGCGCACTTGTGACTCCACTGGTGTCGCGGGTGTCAATGGGCGGCGGCAAACGCTTACCATCAGGTGATCCATCTGCTCGTCTACTGCCACCTATCATATAAAAAACGGAGTCTTTAAGGCTCCCATGAAAGGAGACGTCTGTACGATCTGTTGCTTCAGATTTAGCCCATCGAAGACGTTAAAGTGGATCGCAACAAAAACTTTACATAAAATTATAAACTTTAGCGTTGCATTAAACTAATAATTAATGTACACCGGACCAAACGCGATTGTCATTCCATCCCCATCATTTCGGTGGATGTTGGTCTAATATGTACGTTTCTCGCGTAACTTTCTATTACGTACCTCAGTTCTGTGGAACGGTTTGGCTGCAGGATTATTTCTCGACGGATACGACTTAGGGACCCTCAACAGAACTCTTACTCTTTTAATAAAAAGGCCGGCAACACCTTAGCGATGTCTCTGATTTCGTGGATGTTCATGGGCGTCGTTGATTACTTCCAATCAGGTGACTCGCTTGCTCGTTTGTCCGACTCTAACATAAAAAAAATATATAGGTAGGCAAACTTTACTATGGATCAACCGAGTATTGGCTCTTTACGATCAAGGATTCGATTTTGTATGTGTATGGGCATGGTATGGCATGGGCATCACGACGCCTTCAAATCGTTCATCACCGTGAATCACTCCGTGTATGGGGCCTCTATGCTAATCAAACAGTGCGTTGAACATTTGTTTGTACGTAAACAAGCGTCTGCGCTTGTGGGGACAAACCTTAGGTTTCTACAATCTAATAAGTTTCTCTACAAGATACTCACCTTAGTAGAATAGATTGTTTGTTACCCAAAATGTGGCTGGCTGTATCTCCTATTCTTTGAGTTTTTTCCCGCATGACATGATAAATTGCAGATTTTATTTCATAAACCCCACATCTTGAATATATGACAGAATTTCTTCCTTAACAGCCTAAAGTAGGTAATATTTAAGGAAAAATATTACGTAAATTCTGAGACTCGCATAGTAAATAGCAACCGTTTGCAGAACCTTCTCTAAAACATACAACACACATGAAAGCTGGACAAATTACACGACATCAACAACGAGAAACTCAGCGGCCTCGTATCAAATGGCCAGACTAAAAGGCCAAAAAAAACCGTGAAACGGAACGCCGAAATGGCAACACCGATTAAAACTGGCCGCAAAAAGTCCGCCGGAATTGCCGCCAAAAAGAAATGAACGTCGAGCAAACCCAAATCGGTGGAACGCGCGGTATGAATGGAAATGTCCCGCCATTTTCGCGGCAGACATTTTGTTTAGGCGCCATTTTATTGGTTGGCCTTAAACATGATATTTTGCTTGTCTTATCTATGTTTTTACTTTGGTATACAGGATGTATGTAGGTACCTATGTTACATTACTTAGGTTGCAACTCTCAAGAAGTTATCAATTAGATAGATCAAGGTGCATTTAACTTTATTTTTTCCATTTACCATCAAATAAAGTAATAATGGACATAAGAACATAAAAAAACAGTGATTTAACATTATTTGTGATACCTATTCAAAAGATTTCAATTTTGTGTGATGGATGGCAAACATTTTACCAAATCGACAGACACAAGTCACAACTAACATACTCGTAGATAACTATAGCTTTCTCATTTTGAGATTTTCACGGTGAATCTCAACCAACCTCCAACACAGACTTGTTGATTTATGTGCTGCGATTGCGAAGGTTGACAGCATTAAGTAGGTAACTATTCATTCAACTTCTAATCTCCAAACTATTATTCTAACCGTTCCAAATTAGACTATCTCAAACGTTAACATTTGGTTCCACAAATGCTCTCCCTCTCGCACTCACGGAAGCCTTGTATAGAACTTTGTATCAAGCACAGTTAAGTAATATGCGATGAAACTACGGCCGTTCGGCACGTGGCTGACTCTTGCGTTGGGTTAAGGTTACAGCATTTGCAATGCATACATCGCAGTGGCATAAGCCGCCGTATTATATTACGGCTAGCTGTTATCAAAAACAGTCGTTTTGAAATGCGGCGGTTCAACGATTAGGCGGGTTGTCATTCTTCAACAAAGCGGTCCACGTTTAGCCGCATCGGACTTACTGGCTTTGAAACTCGGCTATTTGTCAATAGTTATTTTACTGTTCCACATTGAAAAGATTAGACATTCTTTAATTGCACATAAAGATTGTATTTAAACACCAACAGTCAATAAAGTATTTGATAAGATCGTTGAATGAATGAATGAATACTGCATTTAGTAGCAAGTATTTGATAAGATTGTTAAATGAATGAATGAATATTGTTCACTCATAACTTCGCAATTTAGCAACACATTTTCTGTACCCTACGCCATTTCTGTTGTTATGTCAAGAAACGCCACGAGTGTTGAGAATCGGAACTAAAAACTGTCAAAGTGGCGACTTTTCTCTCGGTCTTTTACATTATGGCTAGCCGTGTTGAAAAGACTATGAAGCTGAATATATTCCGCGCGTTTTTTATTCAGCCGCAATCAATCAAGTTTAGGTGGCAGACGAGAACCGGATCACATGATGGCAAGCAATTGCCGCCGGCCATGGACACCCGCGACACCAGTGGAGTCACAAGCGCGGCCAACCTTCAAACCCCGCTCTCCCCCGGATTAGGCCTCCAGCACCCTCACTCACGCAGCGAAACACAACATAGTTTGTAGATAAACTACTGATTACTTACACTGAGCTTTACCAATTTATTCTGTGTTCCCCCGCAGTCCTACTGTGCCGCAGTGGAACTATCACATTAGTTTCGCTTAGTTGCTTCCGAAACGTTTACTCAGCTCATTATAGTATACGGGCGATGAGCGATTACCTTTCGTCTACATAGTATTTGTCACGTTGATTCGTTGGCTCAGTGGGTAGTGCGTCGCACCTTAAATCGACGGCTGCGCTTGGGGTCCCAGGCTCGATCCCCGGGTCAGGCCAAAATTTGTACATACGTTTTTCTGTTAAGGTGACGGGTAGGGCACACTAGCGACACCAATCGATTTTAATTTTTAGCTACTAAACCGGGTCTATTTTAAAGATTTTCGGGGTTACAATCTCTTGGCAAACACTTATACTATTTATTAAATAACCATGCACAAATGTTGGTTTAGTTTAGGTACGCGAAAAATTGATTCACGCCAAAAGCGGCCACTTTTGGCGTGAATCAATTCTTCGCGTCGAAAATCGATTGCCCTACCCGTCATCTTAAGAAATTCTCATAGTCAGCCCGGAGTCTAGAAGTTGGCGGTCTTGTACCCCCGACCCTCGGAAAGCACGTTAAGCCGTTGGTCGTGCGCCCGATCCCTTTTCGGTCCTGTCACACAGGTGTCCCATCGGATTATGAGGGCAAAGGAATAGAGAGTGCACTTGTGTTCGCGCACACACTTAAGCACTATAATTAATCCTGCGTAAGTGGCTGATCGTTGAAATTGGCCGCCTCAGCCGAAATCGGTTTTTATCACGTTGTCTAAAGACCCTATGTGGGATAAACCGAAGTTATTATGCTTACTCAGTAATCGTTCATATTTCGATAAAAGCAGGAAAGAGAGGTGCTTAGTTGCTAAAAAGCTTTTATGCATATGAGGGCTGCTATGAAAAGAATGATGGAATACTGTTAGTGTGCGGATATTATTAAATAAGTACATACTTGTGTTATTTATTCCAAGTGTTTGATAAATGGTAGAGTAAGCTAAAAGACGTATAACGCTGTAAATATATGTCGCAGGGATATGATAAAAACGGGAATTTGATCAATTCCCTAAAGGATTTGATCAAATCACGGCGGATGTTAAAATAACAACACGATTTTATTTTTTTCCTAAACAAATCTAGCGAATTGATCAAATCCCTAAATTGGTTCAGTGAAATGACAAAAATATTTGTTCTGTGTATTTTAAAGATTTATTTGGTAAGATATCTCCCACATAATTGTGATAATCAGACGAGTGTAATTCAAGGAAAAATTTATACAAAAATCACCATTAATTTAATTTAATAAATTTTTCCTTTAAAATAATTAACAAAAACTTTTTGTTAGCATCTAAGCCCCATTTTAACAATTTCGAAGTTCGAGCATCTCGAAAAGAACTTATACTATTTATTCAATACGTATAATTAACTTTTTGGTCTGGTTCCTTCTCGAAATATAAATTACCGCCAAAAACAGCCACTTATGGCGTTAATCCGAATTTCGAGTGAAAAAACAGATCAAAAAGTTAATTATAAATATTAAATAAATAGTATAATACTCGTATATTCTTTCCGAGAGGCTCGAACTTCGAAATTGTTAAAAAGATATCCGGTATAGTTGCTATCAATTGAAATCGAGTGACGTCGCTCGCTAGTTAGGGCCACCCGTCGCCTTAAACAGGAACTGACAGGTTTTTTGGCATTTCACTGAACCAATTTAGGGATTTGTTCAATTCACTAGATTTGTTTAGGAAAATGATAAAATCGTGTTGTTATTTTAACATCCTCCGTGATTTGATCAAATCCCTTAGGGAATTGATCAAATCCCTGGTTTTATCATATCCCTGCGACATATACTTACATATTTCATTTATTTTATGGTAGAGGTGATAAACGAGCAAGCGGGTCACCTGATGGAAAGTCATCAATGCCGCCATGAACATCCGTGAAATCAGATTGATATTGATTGCTAATGTGTTGCCAGCCTTTTTAAAAAAGAGTACGGAAATACTCCTGCAGCCAAACCATTCCACAGAACTGAGGTATGTGGCAGAAAGTTCCGTGAGAAACGCACTTGTGTTTGCGCAAACGTTTGTGCACCATAGGTAATATATCTTGAAATAAGAATCATAATCGTATAATGTGGGAATCGTCGCCTCGGTCCTTGTTCAACCCACGCGGGCATCTCGCTCTCATTACACTATACCTACTTGTTTACATACTTATATCCCACCATAATATTAATTTGTATCTTATTGCATATTTATAGTATAATTATCTGTACAATGTAGTGTGCCGTATTTTCAGTAAATATTTTTTTATCTATTTATCTATCTACTTGTTACCCCTCTAGGATGGAGATGTATCAAAGTAAGGGTCCCTACTACTATGCCCTTTCCTGTTTGCTGAAATATCACACATGTAACGTCACAGGCAATATTATTTCAGGCCGGCTTATCGCTGAAAAGCTGAAACGGGTGCAAACGCGTCAAAGCTTGACCTAACTTAATTACTTTGGACACCCACGCTGGCGTTCTGTCAACGTGGCGGCTAAATCAATTATAGACAGGGCTTTGTAGTTACCAACGCAAAAAAAGGAATATTCATATTTCCATCATAAAATATGACGCATAAATTTCAAACCCCATCTTTAACCTTATAAGGGTTGAATTGGTTTTTAAGTGATAAAATTGCTTCTTTTAATGGTAAACTAGGAAGGAGCCCAAATATCGATTGTCAAGATTATAAACTGTAGCTAACCTCGATATTACATTTCCTATTATCTTCACATTATAACTATAATTAATCAATACGGGAATTAACACGATATTTATTATGTGATACAACATTGTGTACCACATATTTTGCTCGACAGTTTCGGCTACGTTACAGCAGCCGTGGTCACGAGCGGACTGGCGGAGCACGGCGTCGTCTGCTGGGGCCGGGTTGTGAATCTTCAGACACTCTCATATTTTTTGATATTAATCGAAAATCTAAAAAACTACTACATTACAACCCATAAAGGGTTATTTTAACACATCACTTTTGTTTTCAAGCTATAAATCTAAAAATACCCCCTTTTTACATTCTTAGGGGTATGAATTTTTGGAAACCCCTTTTTTTTCAAAATGTTTGTTGTCTCTTTCATAAATTTGACTTAGAAAGAGATAGTATAAAGTTTAAGCATCTCTGAATGTTCACACATTTGAGTATTCAAGGGTATATTTGCTTATCCCTATATCTGGAAGGTTCACACGTGTAATGTAAGAGGTAATTTTATTTCAGGCGAGCTTATCGGCTATTGCTGAAAAGCTGAAACGGGTTCAAAAGCGTCAAAGCTCCCTCTAACTTATGAGTTAGAACAAGGTAATAATGCCCTAAATTCATTACCCTGGACACCCACCCTGGCGTCTGTCAACGTGACGGGTGAGCATTTTTGTTGAGGGTAATTCAATTATTGAAGGGCTTGTACCAAAGAATTCAAAGGATTTATCTGCATGGCTTAACTCTTTCAAGATCTTAATAAGGTTTTTATACTACTGAAATGGAATACCCTTGATCAGTTTTATCATCCTCTACGTCGACATACTATGCGATAGAAGATGCACAGTGATGCTACATCTCTACGCAATGACAGAGGATCAAGTGTGTCGGATAAAATAAAGATAATGAAGATAAAGCTTTAGTAATATTGTGCTATTTATAAAGAGGTAAATTCTACAGAGAAAAGTCGAAACACTTGCACGATGCAGTCGATACCCAGCGCCATCTAGTGGTACAGCTTGGGACTTTCATCTCAGCCTGTAATTCCCGCTTGCTACAGTTGAGAAAGTAGGATACGATAGAAGAGTTTTTTATCACATTTCACAACATCACATACGTTGATCTGACTATGAGATAGATAACTCAAGCACCTGTGTTACGGTTATCAGAATCAACAGTGGTATTACAAATATATACATTCTATACGTTTTTTTTGTAAATACATACTTACAATACATAGAAAACATGCAGACCAATACAACAGACATGTTCATGGGCACAAACGATTGTACTGTGTGGAGATCCAACCCGCAACCCGTTGACTAAAGGCAGCGTTCACTACCACTATTCCAAACGGGTCGTCTTTTTTTTTTGAAATTCTTAGATAGAAAAGGAACGGTGATTGGCACTATAAGCCTCGAAACGAAGGGAGGGCAAGCCACTAGGCTTGGCCTCCCTTCGTTTCGAGGCTTAAAGTGTGGATAATTCAAGGAGGTATCTATTCACTATACTTTCAATAAGAAGCCTTTTGTTTAGGAAAATGATAAAATCGTGTTGTTATTTTGACATCCTCCGTGATTTGATCAAATCCCTTAGGGAATTGATCAAATCCCTGGTTTTATCATATCCCTGCGACATATACATATTTCATTTATTTTATGGTATAGGTGATAAACGAGCAAGCGGGTCACCTGATGGAAAGTCATCAATGCCGCCATGAACATCCGTGAAATCAGATTGATATTGATTGCTAATGTGTTGCCAGATTTTTAAAAAGAGTACGGAAATACTCCTGCAGCCAAACCGTTCCACAGAACTGAGGTATGTGGCAGAAAGTTCCGTGAAAAACGCACTTGTGTTTGCGCACACGCTTGTGCACCATAGGTAATATATCTTGAAATAAGAATCATAATCGTATAATGTGGGAATCGTCGCCTCGGTCCTTGTTCAAACCCACGCGGGCATCTCGCTCTCATTACACTATACCTATTTACAAGCTCCTGTTTGCTGAAATATCACACATGTACGTCACAGGCAATATATTTCAGGCGGCCTTATCGCTGAAAAGCTGAAACGGGTGCAAACGCGTCAAGCTTGACCTAAGCTTAATACTTTGGACACCCACGTAGCTGGCGTTCTGTCACGTGGCGGCTAAATCAATTATAGACAGGCTTTGTAGTTACCAACGCAAAAAGGAATATTCCATATTTCCATCATAAAATATAACGCCATAAATTTCAAACCCCATCTTTTTTTTTAAGACCTTATAATGGTTGTGAATTGGGTTTTTAAGTGGAAAATTGCTTCTTTTATGGTAAACAGGAAGGAGCCCAAATATCGATTGTCCAGATTCTAAACTGTAGCAAACCTCGATATTAACATTTCCTATTATCTACAACTATATTAATCAATAACGGGATTACCAAGATATTATTATGTGATACACAATTGTGTACCACCTATTTTTGCTCGACGTTTCGTCTACGTTACGCGCCGTGCGGACTGGCGGAACACGGCGTCGTCTGCTGGGGCCGGACTGTGAATCTTCGGACACCCTCATATTTTTTGATATTAATCGAAAATCTAAAAAAACTACTACATTACAACCCATAAAGAGTTATTTTAAACAACATCACTTTTGTTTTCAAGCTATAATCTAAAAATACCCCCTTTTACATCCATACACATACATACAGGGTTGAATTTTGGAAACCCCTTTTCAAAATGTTGTTGTCCTCTTCATAAGATTTGACTTAGAAAGAGATAGTATAGAACGTTTAAGCATCTCTGAATGTTCACACATTTGAGTATTCAGCAGTATATTTGCTTATCCCTATATCTGGAAGGTTCACACGTGTAATGTAAGAGGTAATTTTATTCAGGCGAGCTTATTCGGCTATTGCTGAAAAGCTGAAACGGGTTCAAAAGCGTCAAAGCTCCCTCTAACTTATGAGTTAGAATAAGGTAATAATGCCCTAAATTCATTACCCTGGACACCCATCCTGGCGTCTGTCAACGTGGCGGGTGAGCATTTTGTTGAGGGTAATTCAATTTATTGATGGCCTTGTACAAAGAATTCAAAGGATTTTATCTGCATGGCTTAACTCTTTCAAGATCTAATAGGTTTTTATACTACTAAAATTGAATACCCTTGATCAGTTTTATCATACTCTACGTCCATACTATTTATACAGAACAAAAGATAAAGTTCTAGTAATATTGTGCTATTTATAAAGACGTAAATTCTACAGAGAAAAGGCTTATAGGTAAACCGAAAAGGCGAAAAAACTTGCACGATGCAGTCGATACCCAGCGCCATCTATTGGTACAGCTTGGGACTTTCATCTCAGCCTGTAATTCCCGCTTGCTACAGTTGAGAAAGTAGGTATACGATAGAAAAGTTTTTTTTTCACATTTCACAACATCACATACGTTGATCTGACTCTGAGATAGATACTCAAGGCACCGGTGTTTACGTTATTCAGAATCAACAGTGGTTATTACAAATATATACATTCTATACGTTTTTTTTGTAAATACATACGTACAATACATAGAAAACATGCAGACCAATACAACAGACATGTTCATGGGCACAAACATTGTTACTGTGTGAGATCCAACCCGACAAACCCGTTGACTAAAGGCAGCGTTCACTACCACTATTCCAAACGGGTCGTCTTTTTTTTTTGAGAATTCTTAATAGAAAAGGAAGGTGATTGGCATCTATAAGCCTCGAAACTAAGGGAGGGCAAGCCACTAGGCGTGGCCTCCCTTCGTTTCGAGGCTTAAAGTGTGGATGAATTCAAGGAGGTATACAAAAACCTTTTTCTATTCACTATACTTTCCAATAAGAAGCCTTTTGTTTAGAAATGATTAAAATCGGTTGTTATTTTGACATCCTCATGGTGATTTTGATTCAAATCCCTAGGGAATTGATCAAATCCCTGGTTTTATCAATCCCTGCGGACATATACTTCCATATTCATTGTATTTTTATGGTCTAGGTGATAAACGAGCAAGCGGGTCACCTGCTGGAAATTCATCAATGCCGCCATGAAAATCCGTGAAATCAGATGATATTGGATTGCTAATGTGTTGCCAGCCTTTTTAAAAAAGAGTAAGGAAATACTCCTGCAGCCAAACCGTTACACAGAACTGAGGTATGTGGCAGAAAGTTCCGTGAAAAACGCACTTGCGTTGCGCACACGCTTGTGCACCATAGGTAATATATCTTGAAATGAAGAATCAATAATCGTATAATGTGGGAATCGTCGCCTCGGTCCTTGTTCAACCCACGCGGGCATCTCGCTATCATTCCCACTATTACCTATTTACAGCCTATTTACAGCAAGCGTGGTCACGAGGCGGACTGGCGGAACACGGCGTCGTCTGCTGGGGCCGGACTGTGAATCTTCGGACACCCTCATATTTTTTGATATTAATCGAAAATCTAAAAAACTACTACATTACAACCCATAAAGAGTTATTTTAACACATCACTTTTGTTTTCAAGCTATAAATCTAAAAATACCCCCTTTTTACATCCATACACATACATACAGGGTTGAATTTTTGGAAACCCCTTTTCAAAATGTTTGTTGTCTCTTTCATAAATTTGACTTAGAAAGAGATAGTATAACGTTTAAGCATCTCTGAATGTTCACACATTTGAGTATTCAGCAGTATATTTGCTTATCCCTATATCTGGAAGGTTCACACGTGTAATGTAAGAGGTAATTTTATTTCAGGCGAGCTTATCGGCTATTGCTGAAAAGCTGAAACGGGTTCAAAAGCGTCAAAGCTCCCTCTAACTTATGAGTTAGAACAAGGTAATAATGCCCTAAATTCATTACCCTGGACACCCACCCTGGCGTCTGTCAACGTGACGGGTGAGCATTTTTGTTGAGGGTAATTCAATTATTGAAGGGCTTGTACCAAAGAATTCAAAGGATTTATTCTGCATGGCTTAACTCTTTCAAGATCTTAATAAGG
This sequence comes from Marasmia exigua, assembly GCA_019059595.1. Classification (NCBI taxonomy): domain Eukaryota; kingdom Metazoa; phylum Arthropoda; class Insecta; order Lepidoptera; family Crambidae; genus Marasmia; species Marasmia exigua. Next base: position 4,055,566 of record CM032474.1, on the reverse strand, counting down.
TTTTTATACTACTGAAATGGAATACCCTTGATCAGTTTTATCATCCTCTACGTCGACATACTATGCGATAGAAGATGCACAGTGATGCTACATCTCTACGCAATGACAGAGGATCAAGTGTGTCGGATAAAATAAAGATAATGAAGATAAAGCTTTAGTAATATTGTGCTATTTATAAAGAGGTAAATTCTACAGAGAAAAGTCGAAACACTTGCACGATGCAGTCGATACCCAGCGCCATCTAGTGGTACAGCTTGGGACTTTCATCTCAGCCTGTAATTCCCGCTTGCTACAGTTGAGAAAGTAGGATACGATAGAAGAGTTTTTTTTATCACATTTCACAACATCACATACGTTGATCTGACTATGAGATAGATAACTCAAGCACCTGTGTTACGGTTATCAGAATCAACAGTGGTATTACAAATATATACATCTATACGTTTTTTTTTTTGTAAATACATACTTACAATACATAGAAAACATGCAGACCAATACAACAGACATGTTCATGGGCACAAACGATTGTACTGTGTGGAGATCCAACCCGCAACCCGTTGACTAAAGGCAGCGTTCACTACCACTATTCCAAACGGGTCGTCTTTTTTTTTTGAAATTCTTAGATAGAAAAGGAACGGTGATTGGCACTATAAGCCTCGAAACGAAGGGAGGGCAAGCCACTAGGCTTGGCCTCCCTTCGTTTCGAGGCTTAAAGTGTGGATAATTCAAGGAGGTATACAAATAAACTTTTTCTATTCACTATACTTTCAATAAGAAGCCTTTTGTTTAGGAAAATGATAAAATCGTGTTGTTATTTTGACATCCTCCGTGATTTGATCAAATCCCTTAGGGAATTGATCAAATCCCTGGTTTTATCATATCCCTGCGACATATACATATTTCATTTATTTTATGGTATAGGTGATAAACGAGCAAGCGGGTCACCTGATGGAAAGTCATCAATGCCGCCATGAACATCCGTGAAATCAGATTGATATTGATTGCTAATGTGTTGCCAGATTTTTAAAAAAGAGTACGGAAATACTCCTGCAGCCAAACCGTTCCACAGAACTGAGGTATGTGGCAGAAAGTTCCGTGAAAAACGCACTTGTGTTTGCGCACACGCTTGTGCACCATAGGTAATATATCTTGAAATAAGAATCATAATCGTATAATGTGGGAATCGTCGCCTCGGTCCTTGTTCAACCCACGCGGGCATCTCGCTCTCATTACACTATACCTATTTACAGCCTATTTACAGCAGCCGTGGTCACGAGCGGACTGGCGGAACACGGCGTCGTCTGCTGGGGCCGGACTGTGAATCTTCGGACACCCTCATATTTTTTGATATTAATCGAAAATCTAAAAAACTACTACATTACAACCCATAAAGAGTTATTTTAACACATCACTTTTGTTTTCAAGCTATAAATCTAAAAATACCCCCTTTTTACATCCATACACATACATACAGGGTTGAATTTTTGGAAACCCCTTTTCAAAATGTTTGTTGTCTCTTTCATAAATTTGACTTAGAAAGAGATAGTATAACGTTTAAGCATCTCTGAATGTTCACACATTTGAGTATTCAGCAGTATATTTGCTTATCCCTATATCTGGAAGGTTCACACGTGTAATGTAAGAGGTAATTTTATTTCAGGCGAGCTTATCGGCTATTGCTGAAAAGCTGAAACGGGTTCAAAAGCGTCAAAGCTCCCTCTAACTTATGAGTTAGAATAAGGTAATAATGCCCTAAATTCATTACCCTGGACACCCATCCTGGCGTCTGTCAACGTGGCGGGTGAGCATTTTTGTTGAGGGTAATTCAATTATTGATGGCCTTGTACCAAAGAATTCAAAGGATTTATCTGCATGGCTTAACTCTTTCAAGATCTTAATAAGGTTTTTATACTACTAAAATTGAATACCCTTGATCAGTTTTATCATACTCTACGTCCATACTATTTATACAGAACAAAAGATAAAGTTCTAGTAATATTGTGCTATTTATAAAGACGTAAATTCTACAGAGAAAAGGCTTATAGGTAAACCGAAAAGGCGAAAAACTTGCACGATGCAGTCGATACCCAGCGCCATCTAGTGGTACAGCTTGGGACTTTCATCTCAGCCTGTAATTCCCGCTTGCTACAGTTGAGAAAGTAGGATACGATAGAAAAGTTTTTTTTTCACATTTCACAACATCACATACGTTGATCTGACTATGAGATATATAACTCAAGCACCTGTGTTACGGTTATCAGAATCAACAGTGGTATTACAAATATATACATTCAATACTTTTTTTTTTGTAAATACATACTTACAATACATAGAAAACATGCAGACCAATACAACAGACATGTTCATTGGCACAAATGTTTGTACTGTGTGGGGATCCAACCCACAACCCTTTGACTAAAGGCAGCGTTCACTACCACTATTCCAAACGGGTCGTCCTTTTTTTTTGGAAATACTTAGAAAAGGAACGGTGATTGGCACTATAAGCCTTGAAACGAAGGGAGGGCAAGCCCCTTCGTTTCAAGGCTTAAAGTGTGGATAATTCAGGGAGCTATACAAATAAACTTTTTTTATTCACTATACTTTCAATAAGAAGCCTTTTGCCCTAAGGAACATAGATTCTAATTTGAAAAATAAAATATTCGCTTTGTCTTGCAATTTTATAACACTCCTTTTGTAATTTTTTCCTACAAGTAGCACCTCTGCTATGAAAATGCTGTAGTTAACAATATAACAATAGAAAAAAATATCTTCTCTGAAAATACGTGTGAATATAAATTATATCAGAAAATAAACAGGCGGTTAAAACTGGTTAAAACCCACGGCGAAAACAAATAAGTTTAAACAAATGGGAAATTAAAGCAACAATGCTTAAAACCAGGGCAAGAATGCTAATAGAATCATAAATATTAACAAACATGAATTTCATACAAATTGGACTTTTTATTTGACTTAATTGTATTTCGTTTGTCAATTGTATGGTGTTAGCCCTTTGAGCTACTTTTTATGGCAATTAAGATGGATTCCGGTCTATATACGTCAACTAGTGCATGTAACGAGCGGCTCTATTTATGCATAGTTGGCTGCAAAAAGATGTATACACTTTAGTGCCTTCTCACATTTCGACTTCTGTGTAAGAAAATAGAAGTCAGCTTTACGCAAAGCATAATGTAGGTAATTATATATGTGTATGTGTTTCAATATCCTATAGGTAAATGAAAAAAAGTCTTATTAAGTTTTATTCTTGTATGGTTTCCCCGCCCCGAGACCCTCAGGGACGAGAGCAACTAGACTCATGTACGTATGTATATGCTTATGCATGGCTAGATATATAGTTATGATTTTCTATAAGTCGTTGCAGTCTAAATTGAGCTACCTTCTTTACTCCAAGGTTATATGTATAATTCTCTGTATAAGTATCATAATAGATTGTTAGCACGAGAGCTACTGCCGACAAAGTGTTCTGTAGTTTGGCAGATTTTGTAATAATTACTGTGTTTGTATTTTATAAATAAAAAAATAATAAAAAAGAATCATAAATATTAACAAACATTAATTTCATATAAATTGGACTATTTATTTGACTTCATTGTATTTCGTTTGTCAATTGTATTGTGTTAGTTCTTTGAGCTTATTTTTATGGCAATTTAGATGAGTTCCGGTCTATATACCACAACTATGTGTGGGTTTGTGGGTTCATTCATATATCCAGCGGCCCTATTTATGCATAGTTGGCTGCAAATAGATGTACACACTTTAGTACCTTGTCACATACTTACTATACATTCCCACTTGTAAGAAAATAGAAGTCAACTACGCAAAGGCTAAGGTAGTAAATTTTTTACACTGCAGCCGACTGTACTTACTCTTAAGGGTCAACTGTGCAGTCCATAAGAGCGTTAACGTGGCACAAATTATGAATATGCGTCACAATAACTTAAGGCGACGGGACCTAACTAGCGACACTATTCGTTTTTAATTGTTAGCTACAAAACCGGATCTATTTTAAACAATTTCGGGGTTACAACCTCTCGCTAAACACTTATACTATTTATTAATTAACCATGCACAAATGTTGGGTCCTTTATTGTACGCGAAAAATGGATTATCGCCAAAGCGGCCACTTTTAGCTTGAATCAATTTTTCGCGTACAAATGTTGGGTCCGCATATAAGTGTTTGCCGAGAGGTTGTAACCCCAAAATTGTTTTAAATAGATCCGGTTTAGTAGCTACCAATTAAAATCGATTGGCGTCGTTAGTGTGCCCTACCCGTCACCTTAACATAAATAAGTAAATAAAATAGATTGTGACGTCACGTGCATTGTTCTAGTCCCGAACTAAGGATTTCCCTTGTACTATAGAAATAAAATTGGTGTTGTTGGACATGAAATCGACTTATTTATGCGAGTAATATAGTAAAAATAACATTGTATTAAAATTTTTGGCGATTAAATAGAGTAACTGGTGAGTTTCTTGCCGGATCTTCTCGTCAGAATCAACTTTCCGATACCGGTGGTAGATGTTTATTCATTTCTTAGTTTATTGCATATATTGACATATATGTGTCATCGTCAGCCCATTTAAGTCCCCACTGCTGGGGCGCGGGCCTCCCTCAATCACATGATGGGTAATTGCCATACTCACCACGCTTGGCAGACGGGTTGGCGAGGGTTTTGATATAAATGCAGAGTTTTCCTTCTCTGGGTGCTGATGATCATACCAGCAGCTTTACCTTAGTCGCCTTTTACGACACCTCGGTAAGAGTGAGGGTGGCCTATTCTACTCTGCCGGGGACCACACGGCCGGCATATATGTGTAATTACATGTATATTATACTAACAAATAAAAAGTTATAATTTCTAATGTATGACGATTTGAAAGTGTTGTATGTATACAAGCTTATACAAATAAAGATATTTTGAATTGAATTGTTGGTGCGGGAAATAGAACACACGATGTTTGCGTCTCAACCAGATCTAAAACTATTAAGTTAAACGATAAACGATGGAATGATGGATCTGATGGAATGAATGGAACGATGGAAAACGATAAAATTTGAATTAAATTCAGTTCATTCATAAAAATCATGCATTGTTTTGATTAAAAATACGACATTTTTCATTTATCTAGATAAAAAATCCCTATTCAATTTAGGTCCATACAGAACACTTATGAACATCAAAATGGGTACACATATTATCATCTACCGCTGGTTCGGAATTTCGATTTCTACTGAGAAGACATCAGCAAGAAACTAACCACCTCGGGGTTCTAGAGATGGCTTGGCAAATGCAATTAATTTACCAACAAATCACTTTTATGAGGATGATCAAAAGGCCCGTAAAGAACCAATTTGTGTCCATAAACTTTTAGATACCAGACCAGCATAATCACGTACCTATTGACGTGTCGTCAACCCAGCGCCATGTTGTTTCGCGGATTTTTCCAGCCCCAAACAGCCGTAAAGCTGTACAATTAAAAGGACATAATCGCATCCCCGTGACAGTTTAGAATAGTGATGTGGCGAGAATTAAAATTTGCAACTAGTCATTTTACAATTTCACTCGTGTAGCACTCCGAGTGTCTCAGCGAAGAGAGCTAAGAGATGGTTAGAGAGATTAAGGATAGACACACATTAAAGGATTGAAATTGCTTGATATCCTCATACATATGGGAGAGCCACGCTTCGGCATGAATGGGCCGACTCGACCGGAGTGATACCACGGCCTCATAGAAAACCGGCGTGAAGCAGCACTGTATTTCGCTGCGTGACTGAGGGTACAGGAGGCCAAATTCCAAGGGAAAGGGGAAAAGTTGGCAGCGCACTTGTGACTCCACTGGTGTCGCGGTTGTCCATGGGCGGCGGCAATCGCTTACCATCAGATGATCCTGTCTGCTCGTCTGCCACCTATCACATAAAAAGTTGCTTTGATATCCTCATATTAGAGTTTAATTTCCAGATGCCTCTAAAGCTATTCCTTCAGAGCCCAGGTTACGCTTGGACCATGATCTAGGATTCAGGAAGTCTGGCAATTACACAAAAGCTGCCGTTTTGCCTTTGCAACATTTATACAAGGGAACCACACCGTCTGGATAACGGTTGAATCATTCTCTCAAATATTGTATGTATCCACATTTTTCACTCAAGCAAGAATAAAATGACAAATTTTATTTAAATTTAAAATGAAGGAGACTCGTCAAGGGCCCTTCGCCACCTCCATAAAATAAAAAAAATCAACTCAAGTTATAATTTGTTTTTACTCGTATTATGTCACTCGATAGCAAATCGACTCATCCCATCACTAGATCCTCTCAGCCGTAATTAAGTGGATACCCTCATCCCATTAGCCGGCGACATGAATTAAACAATAGGACACGAGATCATCCCCGTCGTTCATTGCGTGTCGAATGAGAGGTGGTTTTTAGGACCACGTGAAATGACTGGCAATCCAGCATGGAATACATATTAAGCAACAACGTCGCATGCAAGTACATCGACCTGACCGCAGAGCAGTAAACAGATTACGGCTGCGGCCAATCTAAACGATCAGCCACGTACGTAGGATATAAAGTGCTCAAGTGTGTGCGCAAACACAAGTGCACTCTGTTCCCTTCCGATGTGACACCAGTGTGACACGACCGCAGAGTGAGTTAACGTGCATTCCGAGCCGCGGTACAAGACCGCCAACTTCCAGTTTCCTAGCTGACACTATGAATTTCTTGCCGAAAACTTAGGTACAAATTGTTTGGCTCGACTAAAGTGCGACCCACAAACCACTGTGCTACCGATGCAGTCATTTTTGACCGCAGAGTAGGTAAGCACTTAGTACCAAAGAACTGTATATTACTCATTAAGACGAAATAAATGTCATATGCATTGGGACATTCATGACACAAAATCATAAACGATCTCGATGGATGGCGGTCTAATACTGTGCGAAAATTTCTACTACGTACCTCAGTTCTGTGGAACGTTTGTCTGTGGGAGTGTGGATGCCATTTGGGGGGCGGAGTTGGTGGGCCGTGGGAGAGGCCCTAGGTCCGTTGAACTTGAGTTCTGGTAAGAGGCCGTATTGGCGAGCCTCTTTCGCCCTGTGCGGGTTCGGGAAGAATCTACAAGGTTCGTCCTATTGCCCGCGTCCCCGCTCTGAGAGTTGGTCCCGGGCGAGGGATGAATACTGTCGCAGAGAGTTTAGTGGCCATGCCCATGAGCACCCCAGGGGAGAGCCCCAAAATACCCGGCCGACTGTGCATAAGGCGGCATGGGCTAAGAAGGAGCTGACGTCGGCGTCGGCATTCTCTCTGCGTCATCAAAGAATAAAGATATTGGTGGCAAGCTTCACATCACGCCGCCACTCCTCTTTGATGGCCGCCCTCCTCGCGCATTCAATAAGACGATGAGTCATTTACGCAGCCTTTGTTTGGTCAGTCCATCTCATAGGCGATCTTCCTCGTTCATTTAACATACATTATCATCAATACTGTAGGGTAATAGTTATTACATTTACACCGAAGCGAAGTTAAAGTTGCAAGTCACTCACTTTGTTATGGGTATCGAAGCAACGAAAATACGGACCCTTTTACGGTCCAGTGGCGCCGCCATCACATTTATTGATTGTAATGAAAAAAGGACCATAAATGTTTTTTTTTTATATAATATAGGATTTGTGATTTTTCAAGCTTATTTGCACACGCCATGGCACAATTATCTCTAGCACGAAATAAGTTTTTAATAGCCACTTTATACTGGTTACAGTCTGTATCATATTTCATCATTCATAATTGCCACGTCACCGTGGGAGAGCCACGCTTCGGCATGAATGGGCGGGCTCGACCGGAGTGAAACCACAGCCTCACAGAAAACCAGCGTGAAGCAGCACTGTGCTGTTTAGCTGCGTGAGTGAAGGTCCCGGATGCCCCATCCGGGAGAAAGGGGGTTCAAAGGTTGGCAACGTACTTGTGACTCCACTGGTGTCGTGGGTGTCTATGTGCGACGGCAATCGCTTACCATCAGGCAATTCTTCTGCTCGTCTGCTGCATAGGTATCATATAAAAAAAAATATGAATGAAAATCTCTAGTGTGAATACAATATCAATTGATGTGTTTGTCATCACAGTGACGCTTTTTTTTTGGTCGGTCGGTTCTGTCAACCTACGTGTTCACACATTGGTTTTTAACAGGGTCATCGGACTTGTGGGGAGCAGAAGGCTCGCACCCTAAAAAACTTAAAGCAACAGGCTGAGAGCACCCCCAATCGGGGCCAGGACCTCGCCTCAGGGCTGGGAGATTGCATACGAACATAAGTTTGGGGACTGAATCGACCCGTCACGTACCGGTTACGCGTAAAGGCACGACTCTAACTCTAGAGGGAACCGACGATTACGTAACCGCGGGGGACATTGTGAGTTCTTTGTCGCGAGTTGTTTGGCTGTTGCATGGCGACGGTGATCGCGTTGTCCCGGTCATCTTAGGTCGGGGGGATCTGGGGGTCTTTCCCTAACAGTAGACGCTACGGGAGGGGCATACTCAGACTCCTTAACCAAAAGATCGGAGAGAAGTGGCGCCCATCGCAGGACCTCTTTGGTGGCGCGGAGCTTACTGCGAAACGTTACTCGCTAGCGAATATATTTCGATAGATTTTTAGTTGATAACTCATACAACCGATTTTAGTTCCTCAAGTGACCGATAAAGGTGCAATAAATTCTTTCATAGATTTTTTACGCCCTACGCTAGCGAGTGCCGTCACTGTTAAAACTCTCATGGTGATGTTGACTGATTTCACAACTTTTCCCTATTTAACGTGGCTTCATTATAAGCAGCTTATTGAGTTAGAAACGGTTGAAGCTGAATTCATTTTCAGATGAGCTTAACACAACCTGTGGAAGACAGACGGAGACTTTGAAGAAATTCGTTTGGATAAACAGGCTTATTATAATGTTATTATTAGATTATTTCCTTAGGACTTAATGTTTATTTGTTATTTATTGCACAAGAAAAAAGTACGATTGGCGCAATTAATGCTTAGTTGTTTTTTGGTTTCCATAGAACAAAGGAAAACCTAAGTTTGTACAGAGCCAATGTAAATTAGGACCGTGAGAGAGCCATGCTCCGGCATGAATGAGCCGGCTAGACCGGAGTGATAAGCAGCACTGTTCTGTGTTTTGCTGCGTGAGTGAGGGTACCGGAGGCCCAACCCGGAAGAAAAAAGTATGGCACTTGTGACTCCACAGGCGTTGCGGGTGGCATCAGCTGATTTGTTTGTTCGTCTGCCGTCAAAATAAAACTCAGCCACTAACTTACACACATCACACTTGAGCCGTGAGAGTCTGGGTTTCAACAAAATACGCCATCGGGCCATTCTTAAATACTTCAATCGTTCTTCAGCTATAGTTCTCGTACCACTTAGTTACAGAACTATCTTTAGTGGGAATATTAAATACCCCTCAACCTCGATATGAACAGCCTCATTACCATGCAGTCGCCTTGCCTCATTCATTATGCAGGGCCTCAAAATAGTAAATAGCTCTTAGCAAGAAATATGTCGACAAAGAACAGAACTGGGACTTTAGAAACTAGGAGCTTTTTTTAGAACTAGGAGTCTAGCATAATAAATAGGAGTTTAGGCACCTTTAGGGGACATAAAGGTACTGTTACACATGCTACTTTTGAGCAAGTGCTACTTATAGTCCTTTTCACTTAGCATGATCTGTGTGACAACAGGATAGAGCTATACGTGAGTGATACGTTAGAAAGAGACTAACGTGAAAAATGTTGGGATGTTGACATCTGTCACCCAGATCATGCTCTGTGAAAAGGACTATAGTAGCATGTGTGGGCAGACGTGTTACTAATAAGCATGCTTTCAAATCTCACGCCAGTCGATTTTTAAGCCTCAGTTGAGATGAATTCGGGGAGTTCGTGAGATTGAAACGTAAACATAAGAGAATATATTATTATAATTTGGGCGAGGTCACATCAAACTATAATTTGTCATTCATAAATTGATGAACTATGTAGTAACCTTTTTTTCGATTAGATGTTTTTTGAGTGTTTGTGCAAATGCAGAATTTGTTTCTAAGTTTTTAAAGTTGTTTTTCATTAACCATAGGTATATTATTGAGAAAGTGTTGATTACTTTCCATCAGGTGATCCGCTTGCTCGTTTGTAGCCTCTAGCGTAAAAAAAGGATCTCGCGGGGCAGTATGGCAGTGTCCACGGTACTTAGTGATGACTTGACATCATAGTCCGTTATAACTGCAAAGTGGGCTCTTTACCATCAGGCTGAGCCGTGTCAACTATACTGTGTCAATACATAAAAATCCTCTGTTGTCTGATATTCGTAATATAAGTGCTTAAGCTACTTAGTACAGAAACAGGTCAATGTATGAGATGTTGTATGATTGAATGAATGAATAAATAAATAAAATAAATATTTCACAACATCACATACTTTGATCTGACTCCGAGATAGGTAGCTCAAGCACCTGTGTATCGGATATCAGAACCAACAGCGGAATTACAAATATCATCATCATCATCATCATCAGCCCATTTGAGTCCCCACTGCTGGGGCACGGGCCTCCCTCAATCACATGAGGGGTAATTGCCATACTCACCACGCTTGGCAGACGGGTTGGCGAGGGTTTTGATATAAATGCAGAGTTTTCCTTCTTCTGGGTGCTGATGATCATGCCAGCAGCTTTACCTTAGTCGCCTTTCACAATTACAAATATATACGAGTACATTTGATACTTTTCTTTTGTAAATCAGATCAAGGATCGAACCCGCAACCCTTGCACCAGAGGCAGCGTTCACTACCACTGATCCAAACGGCCCGAATGAATTGGATTGCCTCTTGACCTTGTAGTATCGGTGTTCACGATGTCTGAGTATTTCTTTCACCTGATGTTGCTATTATTGAGAGGCTCATTGAATACAAGAAACGTTAGATAATTGTGGTAATTCTGTGCTCATTAAGCGTTTTCTTAGCTTCAGCAGAACTTGCTGAAAATGAAATACAGATTAGACGTGTGTAACTCTTTACTGAAACGACTTAGTGATCCGACTCAGCAAAATGATACACTGTTCCGAATATCTAATGTTCGCTCCGAATGTATCATTCGACTCAATTGGATCTCGAGTCCGAGTGAGCCTAATGATCCGAATGAACGGAATGATCCGATGAGCCGAATGATTCGAATGAACGGAATGATCCGATGAGCCGAATGATTCGAATGAGCTGAATGATCCGAGTGAGCCGAATGAGCGGGATGAATCACGGATCTAACTGAAAGTCGATGTTCCAAATGAAGCGTTTCACTGTTCCTCATCTCTGCACTGATCCAGATGCAAATGTTCCAATCTTTTGAAAGATACGTTTCTGCCAGGTCTTATACAAATAGAAACTTAGAAGTTTGAAACACTTGATAGTTACTCGTATAATTCTCGACGGCATATTTAGGGACTACCTGTAGATTTCTCCGAGATAGCGAAGAAACTTGCGAAGTTTGTCTATTTTCCCCTTTCCCCAGTGTTTTAAATAGTGATGTGCTAGAGTGTGCCCGCGGATATCCAAATGAAGAAAATTTATCCGTACCGTATAAGTGCGAGCGTTTGTGATGGTGTCGAAAAATTTACAACTAAACAAAAAATGCGTATTTTCTTACTAGATTGTACGAATTATGATATGAATTACGGTTCATAGATCGTAGTACATTTGTAATACCTTTACAATTCTTCTAATTGTCAAAATACTGTCTCTGATTGCCCAATTTTGCTCTAAGGTCCGAGTTCACCAACTTTTCAAATTACGGTAATCACACTTTAACCGTGCTATAACTACTGATTAGTAATGTTAAAATTGTGATTACCGTCTTTCTAAAATTGGTGAACTCTTCGTCATTTGTGTGGTCATTACGGAGCTAAAGACATTCAACAAATAAAAGTGCGAGTTGATTTCTATTTCAGAGTTCCACAAATTTCATATCGGGAGATGTTTTATACAAAAGTAATGCGATGAATAAATTGTAAACAGTGAATACCACAGTTAATCGATAGCTTACTTTCTCCCGAGATACCTAAATTATATAGTTAACATAACAACCGATCCGTCTGCTCGTCTGCCACCTATCACCTTAAAATAACATGTGTAGTTTAATATCAATTGACGAAAGACAGGTCGTAGATACGGCTGTCTACGGCTGTCTATACTTAATAACCCGTACCCGCGGATATTTTGCCCAGCCCTTCAACCCTCGGGGTAATCCTGTGGCAAGACAGGTGGAATTTCATTACAAGCGCGGACAGGGCACGAGGTACGGAGACCAGAGGCGGTTGTATTCAAATGAAATTCCAAGCAATCGGCCGGTCGTTTGCGTCGCTTATGAATTCTGTCGTGTTCAGGGTCCAGATTAGGGTAATTTTACTCGTATATGCATATTACAAAGTGTTTGGTAAACATTTTATCCTCCCTCCGGGTTAATGAGGCTGTTTAACGTTGTTAATATTTGGTTCTGAAAGGTCGGGCTAGCAATTTTGTTGGCTTTGTTTGTATACCCAATGCTTGTGCTTGATAAAAATACTCCTAAAAACTATTGTATTTTTTTATTCACGCACAAAACCGTTCTCGTACAGTGGGAGAGCCACGCCTCATAGAAAACCGGCGTGGAGCAGCACTGTGCTGTGTTTCGCTGTGAGTGAGGGAACCGGAGCCCCAATTCGGGGGAAAAGGGGGGTTTTTAAAGGTATCAGCGCACATTGTGATCCACTGGTGTGTCGCCCCCCCCCCCGGACGCGTGTCCATGGCGGCGGCAATTGCTACCATCAGGTGATCCGTCTGCTCGTCTGCCACCTATCACATTAAAATAACAGTGTAGTTAAATATCAATTGACGAAAGACAGGTCGTAGTACGGTGTCATACGGCTATTTGTCTAACTTAATAACCCGTACCCGCGGATATTTTGCCCAGCCCTTCAACCCTCGGGGTAATCCTGTGGCAAGACAGGTGGAATTTCATTACAAGCGCGGACAGGGCACGAGGTACGGAGACCAGAGGCGGTTGTATTCAAATGAAATTCCAAGCAATCGGCCGCGTCGTTTGCGTCGCTTATGAATTCTGTCGTGTTCAGGGTCCAGATTAGGGTAATTTTACTCGTATATGCATATTACAAAGTGTTTGGTAAACATTTTATCCTCCCTCCGGGTTAATGAGGCTGTTTAACGTTGTTAATATTTGGTTCTGAAAGGTCGGGCTAGCAATTTGTTGGCTTTGTTTGTATACCCAATGCTTGTGCTGATAAAAACTCCTAAAACGATTGTATTTTTTTTTTCTTTTTTTTTTTTTTATTCACGCACAAAAAAACGTTCTCGACAGTCGGAGGAGCACAGCCTCATAGAAAAACCGGCGTGGAGGAGGGCACTGTGCTGTGTTTCGCTGCGTGAGTGAGGGAACCTGAAGCCCAATTCGGGGGAAAAGGGGGGTTTTAAGGTTATCAGCGCACTTGTGATCCCACTGGTGTCGCGCGTGTCCATGGGCGGCGGCAATTGCTTACCATCAGGTGATCCGTCTGCTCGTCTGCCACCTATCACATAAAACAAACATTTTTTTTTATTTCCTCCCCATCTTAGCGTGTAATTCTGCCTTCTGACCTTCGCAACCCTTAGACAGGTGAACCAAACCATTTAGATCACGGTTACACTTTCAGAGCCATTATTTTAAAAGTTTTTGTTCTCTCCGTAAATACCAAATGCAACGCTGGGGATTCTATAAAAAGTCGAAATGTATTCATCTAATTTAAAACAAAATTCGTTACGTGAGAAAAAGGATAGCTGCCTGCCCTATTAAATTGATCGGCTCTCTAAATCCCTCCCAATTATTTCCATATCAAATCAAATCAAATCAAATAATTTATTCGCTATAAACAGGTTGGTTACATAACAGGGTGTACAGAAAATATTCTCGCACTTATGCCTTATTTTAAGACATGCGAATAGTTAATCATAGTGATTAATAACTTTAGAAATATAAATTACTAGTTTAAACTAATGTCAAACTAATTACAAACAGACTATTTTTCTTAATACTAGAGAATGTTTAGGCAATACTCATCATACCTTTGGAATTTTATGTATCGATTACAGGATTTTTTATTGTTATAAGTAAGAACAGCAAGAAACTCATCAACTGAATAAAACGCCTGTTCTAGGAACCAAAGGCGCAAGCAAATTTTAAATTGATTAATTAGTAGGGAGCATTTTTATTCTGTCATGGCATGGATTTTATTAAATATCTTAATGCCTGCTTTTAACATTTTTTTAAAAAACGAGTTGTGTTAGGGGCAATATTGACAGCTAAGTTGTTTGCGTGCCTAACACTTCTTTGGGTTTTGTTCTTGGCTAGTAGGAAAAAGTCTTTATTTTGGATTACAAAGTTACAGATTTCCAGTTACAGATTTCCGTGCTTTCTTCAAACTTTAGTGACTTTAATGCCATACAAAAAGCTTAAGATGCGGAATCTGTTGGGGGTGATCTGTGGCTAAACGCCATCTAATGTCCGTTGCAATGTTATCATCAGCAACCCACACTCGTCCACTGCTGGACATAGGTCTTCCCTAATGCACGCCTCTGCTCCCTATTTTCGGCCACTCTCATCCAGCCCACACCAGCCAGCCTTCGAATGTCATCATTTCATCTTGTCGCACGGCGTCCAACACTACGCTTACCGAATCGCGGTCTCTACTCAAGGACTTTACGGCTCCAACGGCTGTCAGTTCTGCGGCTAATGTGACCCATTGCCACTTTAGTTTGCTAATTCGGTGGGCTACGTCGGTGACTCTGGTTCTCGGTCAGATTACATCATTTCTGATGCGGTCCTTCAGTTGCAATGTACCGAAAATATTTAGAAAAAGTCGGACTAGTTTTCTAACGCTGTTTGGCGTTCTTGCCGCTCGCGGTCAGTCAGCGTCAGTCAGCGCACAGAGTACATTTGTATATACCGAAAAAGTCAGCACGCCGCTTGCACACCAAATGGACGTGTGTAGCGTCGCTGACCACTGCCGCCCAAACCCGTCAATCTCAAACGGGATCTCGTCATATGATACGTCGGGATTGATCCCGAAAAATTACACGAGATCTGGCGAGATCGAGGTCCCGTGGTATCGGGATTGCATTCCCTAGTGTCCGAGTCCAAGATCCACTACGGGTCATTGAGCCTATGTAAGTAAGCCATTTATTAGTATTTTCCATTAGCGGAGAGGAGTAGCCGATGGCAGAGCGCCAAGCGGAGCGATACCGGCAGGCCTCGCTGCCAAGCTGTTCCCGACATTATCTGATACGGCGTCATAAAGTAGAACTCGCTAAGCCTCTAAAACTATTCGAATATAATATTTTACAAAATGTCTCGTAATATAACCGTAACCGAAGGAGAGACACGCTTCGGATTCTTACCACGGCCTCACAGAAAGCCGGTGTGAAGCAAGCAGCGACTGTGCTGTATGCCAGCGAGTGAGGGGATTAAGGATTTTAACGTTGGCAACACACATTAATCCACTGGTGTCGCGGCGGGCGACAATTGCTTAATATCAGATTCGTGCAAAGAGTATAGGATTCGAATGCCACCTATCACGCACGATCTCAAAGCGCACGATACAGAGAATAAAAAGGTTCGTCACCTTAAGGTTGCACGGCAAGAATCACCAACATACCATCTTAAAAAGATCTGCCAACCTTCTTTAAATTTTCTTTTCATCAAAAGGAATCAATTGCAGCAAGCAAATCTGAACTTTCTGATCTAACAGTTAAGCATATTTTTCTGTGCAACAGGTATTACTTTGACAAATTTACGAAAGGTAGGTAATAAGTGCTCATAGCATATCAAACGAATCAATTTGAAAACGATGAACCTTTTCGTTCTTTGACTGTACAAAAACACCTGACCTATTGACGCTGAAGCTTGGCACCGATGCAAATGCCTGCAATGTTCTAACCAAACCGCTGCCACTTTGATACACAAAGTGGTATATCGCCAGTTGGATTTGAACACACCCTTCGGTTTTTGAAACACTATCGGAACCGATGTAAATAAGTGCCGGGCCCTTTTGTATACGGGATTTATGCAGCCTCCATTATAAAACGTTTATCCCGTCCCAAGTTTACCCTATCTGAAGCCTGTAACGTGTCAACATTGACGATATGAAATAATCAATGGCGCCACTGTCGCTTTTATAAATAAGTTTATTTATTTAAAAAACCAACAGCATTTACAATAAATATAAGGCCAATAACATGTTTTTCTTGGTTAACTGTAAGTACTGTGTTGTTTGTGAATACATTTTGAAAATACTTAATTGTTTAATCACAAATTAGTATATCAGAACAAACTTATTCTCAGGCAATTCACTGACTCGTAAACGTATATATACATATAACGATAGTCATTGATATACCTAATTATAAATAGTCATAATAATCCCTCGACTCACCCTCACAAAGTTCTTATGGTAATATTGTTTTTGTATTAATATATATATATAAAAAATATTAAATATATATATATATATATATATATATATATATATTTAATATTTTTTTAATATTTTTTTTACTAATGAAATATTTATTTCACAACATCATATACATTGACATGACTCCGAGATAGGCAGCTCAAGCACCTGTGTTACGGATATCAGAATCAACAGTGGAAATAGAAATATATACATATAATACTATGCTTTTGTAAATACATATTTATAATACTTAGAAAATATAAAATATTCAGACCAATACAAACTAACATGTTCATGCACACAAATGTTTGCATTGTGCGGGATTCGAAACCGCAACCCTTAAACCAGAGGCAGCGTTCAACACCACTCAACCAAATAAGTCGTCAAAATTTTGAATAAAGTTTTGTTTTGTTTGTAAGTTTTTATGAGTAAATTTTTGCTTGTACCTATAACAATTTTATGTGATTTTATAATATGTTTCTAATATATGTTTTATTTCCATATATTATAATATTTTTTTAATTATTTTTTTCATATTAATTTTATTATATATATATTTTTTTTTATTTGATTTACTTCTCCCTTAACATTTTAACAACTTCACCCTTAAATTTATGCTTAGTACTCGCAAAGATGTCAACGTTATTGAATGATTTGAGGTATTGCCGAACGATTCTGAGAACAACTGAATTTCTGTAATAATTACACTGATGTAGCGGGATGCTGAATACCGTTATTCAGCATCCCTCTACATCAGTGTAATTATTTGTATAACACTCCGTAGTGTTACGAGTGCGATACTTCGGAGCACAAAAAGTTAGTTATAATTCTATCTTCTTCCGTACTAACAAGTAATTCTATCTCAAATTATTATTTATTTATAGTTATTCATTAACATGCTCGTCACTCAAAACAGGTCCTGCCAGAATACCAGCGCTGCCGCGGCATTTCTGTCGGTGTCGTGGCAGCACCGTCCGGTCCTCAGACTTCATAAAATCGGTAATTCGTTTGTTGGCTTAAGTATTAAGATATTTAATAAGCTACCACAAAATGTCATTAACCTATCACTGGATACGTTTAAGTCTCATATTAAAACCTGCCTAATAAAGAAAGGTTACTATAGTGTACAAGACTATTTAAATGATAAGGATTCTTGGTCATGTTAATTGATTAATCTTTTGAGTTGTTATTCATAGTAGTCTATTAACTTTCATAATTGTATTTTTTTCTCTTCTCAATTGAAACTCTGCAACATCATCAATATTTGAAAAGAGTAACTACTGAGTTTCTTGCTGGTGTCTTCTCAGTAGAAATCGACATTCCGAACCAGCGGTAGATAATATGTACTATTTTGACATTCATAAGTGTTCTGTGTGGACCTAAATTGAATAAAGAATTTTTTATCTTATCTTTATTACCATGCTGAGGCCAGGACCTGATTGACCTCACACTTCACACACGCCTATTTATTTAGAATATCTTCATTATATAACTGTGTATTTACCTACCTATCGTCTGTTCTCGTACTCACCTTTGTCATGTAGTTTTAATGTGTGAATGTTTCCTATTTTTTCTAATGTGTGTTCATTGTTAAATTATTTATTGTGATGGTCAATGAAATGTTTCTTTCTTTTCTTTCTCAATAACCAAATCTTTCTTTGTAACTACAAGGTTTGAAGGTTTGGCAATAATTATTGAGTTAGGGCAGGCCACGGCTCAGTCAATTAATTTTCATCAAACAATCAGTATAATCTCAACAAATCTCTCAGAAGTTTCCAATTAATTTTCTTTAGTTCTTAACCTGTCAATGGAAGATGGATGGAGTCACAGTAGATGAGGAAGAAAGTACAAAAAGTAGATCGATCGTATTGTGAAATATTTTGAAAGGATATATTTAAAAAAAAAACTTTATTGCAAAATCATTAGAACAACAGGATAATTATAATCGATTTATACTAAGGGATTAATTTTAATCCTGTATCTTAGGCAAAAACGAAAGAATAAAGGACTTAATTAACAAATTAATTTTAACAATAATCATAACATTAAATTAAGGAAAACGCGAAGTATCTAATCTAATTCTCTAATAAATAATGTTAACCAATACAATTACGAGTACAACGTGTGCGGATAAAGAATGGGATCAGAAATGGCGGCGCATCTATTCACTTCTCGCTCGCACACTATTTGCGTCTATACTCGCACTCGTGCGTGTGCGAGCGAGAAGTGAATAGATGTGCCGCCATGTCTGATCCCATTCTTTATCCGCACAGGTTGTAAAACTGATTATTATGATGTAAAAAACATTGGCCCAGATAACAATTTGATGACGCTAATTATTTCGTACCTAAATACCTGCGTACTAAAATACTTATTTGAATGTTATCGATTGCGTAAAGAGTGCTTTTTCTCCCCCTTCGAGATGTGGACTGTTAAGGGTTTATTCCCGCTGTCCACCCTCTGCAAGTCCACCCAGGGTGTACAGTGAAACAATTGTTTAAAAAAATCCCTCTGTCCACCTCCTCTTTCAACCGAGAAGGGGTGGACAACGGGATTTTTAAATACTTGTTTCGATGTCCACCCGGGGGTGGACTAACAGAGGGTGGACAGCGGGAATACACCCTGTTAAGTAGAAAACGCCCCACCTGCGTCTGTTTCCCAATGGTTGAAACCTCAAAGCTAGAGTGAATAGGCTGCTTCCGAGTAAGCTCAGTGGGAGAGCCACGCTTCGCCATGAATGGGCCGGCTCGACCGGAGTGATACCACGGCCTCACAGAAAACCGGCGTGAAGTAGCACTGTGCTGTGTTTCGCTGCGTGAGTGAGGGTACCGGGGGCCTAATCTGGGGGAAATGGGGGTTTAAAGGTTGGCAGCGCACTTGTGTCCATTGATGTCGCGGGTGTCCACGGGCAGCGGCAATCGCTTACCATCAGGTCATCCGTTTGCTCGTCTGCCACCTATCACATAAAAAATCTCTCTCTCACTATGCTGGAGTCTATGAGCGGCAGCTATCGTAAGCGATTAGGTAACCCATCTAGAGTTGTGCCGAAAAAGTTGTTTATTTTTTTTACTTTTACCCCTATACTATTTACAAAGAGGTACATTTCTATAAGCAAACCGAAAAGGCGAAACACTTGCGCGATGCAATCGACATCCAGCGCCATCTGTTGGTTCATTTTTGAACTAATAAAGATCCGAAACGAAGTGAGGGCGGACCAATATTATAATTGCCAGTACCAATATTATAAATGACAAGGACTAGCAATTACACCATGGAACCTCAATAAAAGACATACACGTCAAAGACATCCCTCCACATCACACAGCTACCCCTCCAACTTGTAATCCAACTCCAAAACTTAGTTATTGGAAAGAAGGTTCGGAAGCACCGTACAAGTTAAGCCAGGATTAAGAGGATCCTGAAAGATGTAAAGAGCTTGAGGAAAAATCCTTGTTTTTCTTACAAACCAATTTTGGAGGAACGGATGTCATTCATTCGCCGAATGGATCAGATTATGGTAATAAATCAGCAGAAACGTCAGAATGAGGGACAACTTGACGTAATTAAAGAACATTCAACAAAGTTTAGAGAAGAATTCGACAAAGATTGTCAAAATACTTAAAGCAATGTAGATTTAGAGCCAATTCGGCTACGCGGCCAAAAACTTAGGGCCGCATTCCGCATCGTGCTTTCCGAGGCACGGGGCTATAAAAAGCTGGACTTTTTTCAAGTACCAAGACTTCCAGCGCAGCCAAAGCATTACTGGCAGGCCTATCGATGTACCTACCCTACCCTGCAGAGACTTGCATTGCGTTTACCACCGATACCCACTGCTCAGAAAAACGAGTCTACTAAAAAGAGGTATTATTTATCTACTCTTGTGCTATTCTTCCTTTAAACAATATATGTCACTGTGTTTATTTTATCGTATTTATATATTAATAGGCACAAGCAATACAAGCCAAGTTTTATATCAAAACTGCATCTCGATAAAGGTTGCGCACAGCAAATACTTTTCTATAAATTTGAATGTAAAGGATACCTACTAAAATATACTCAACTACTGTTTTACAATTTCAACGAAAGCAGAGATGCGTAGAACAACTGTTTTAAAAGACAAAGGAGTTATAACTCTTCTGAAGAAAAGAGTTATATCGCTCTTTTACATCTTTAACTCCCAATTAACTCCGTAACTCAAAAGACTAAAAAGACTTGAATGATGTGATTGATGCGAATTGCGATGGGTTGTCTCATCGACGTGTTTATCCAATCTAATAAATTCGATACAAATAAATAATTTTGAACTTTATTGCAACAGTGGTAGGGTCAGTTTTCTCCCCGGATATTTTTTTTATGTACAGATTAATGCGCGACGCGTTCCAATCATGCTCCATCCAATTTCGACTCATAAAATTCCGCTCATTTACGATCCGTGGTACCGAGTCTCGCTCACTAACTCTTTTAACATCTTTAACTCTTTAACTCCTTAATAGTTATTAATCCAATCACATCAATGTGTTTTTAAATCTTTTCAGTCTTACAGTTACAGAGTTCTGTAACTCTAAGACTGAAAAGATTTAAAAACACATTGATGTCATTGGATTGATGCACATTTTCACAGAAGATTTATTTTATAAAATAAAAATATCAATATGCCATTTCAAAGGAAGTTATTCTTATTTTTATTGAATAAATCATATCCTCCAAAATATTAGTCAAAATGAGTAAATATTGGTTCAGACTTCGTCCTTCTAAAATCAATCTTTACATCAGAGAGTTAAAGATGTAAAGAGTTATAAAGGGAGCAAAGGAGTTACGGAGTTATTAACTTCAATGATCTTTGCGTCCCAATCACTCCTGAGTTACACATGTCTAAATAAAAGAGATTTGCGAAAATAGTTCTAAACTGCTATTATTAACATTATATGATCTACCTACATACTCAAAACAACGGATCATTGTAATGTATTGTCTAGTTTTTTTTTATTGAGTGAATGGTACAACCACATAATTGTGCCCGGTCTGTGCCCTTTTTTTGCTAGTCTTGTTATAAAAGTAAGATAAATATGTTCCGCGTATGTTATAATAGGTACGTATGTGCTCTTAAAAATATGATGTATATTTCTACTATTTTATTGCTACTTACATTTACTAGAATTTTGTTTATAAACGCCCTGTTGGTCTAATGGTTTCAGTACCGGGCCGCGATCTCCGGGTCCTAGGTTCAATTCCCGGGTCGAGCGAAAAGTGTGTTGCGAATTTTTCGAACACAGCTCGGGTTTGTGATCATCAATCCGCATTTGGCAAGCGTGGTGATTTAGCCTAATCCCATCATAGTAGCGATAACTTGAATTCTATGACGGAGGCCTTTGGCCTGCAGTGGGACATTTAATAGGCTGATACTTTACTATTGTTTATAAATATCTACTTTTATATTTAATACAATAAATAATAGGTATTTTTATATTCGTGTAGACTAAGTGGCTCTTATCGTTGCCAGATCATAAGGCAAATCGATATCGACATTTAACCAATGAATTCGTAATCTCATAAGCCAGATGTTACAACAGTGGAAGCTGAAACGCTGAACAAAGGAGGCACTACCTACGACTTGAATGGAAACTAATCGGTGTAATTTTCAGCTGAGGGGTTCAGCGCCCGAATACATTACCCGAATTTCGCTGTTTCAACTCGTACCTGAAACAATAAATGTTTTGTTAAAACTATTTGTTGGAATTTAGGGTTAAAATGAAAGGACTTCGAAATCATGTCACATTTAATGTAATGTATTATGTATATTTGTATCAGACAATATACTATACCTCGGCAAGAGTGAGGGTGGCCTATTCTACTCTGCCGGGACCACACGGCTGACCTCACTCTTACCGAGGTGTCGTAAAAGGCGACTAAGGTAAAGCTGCTGGCATGATCATCAGCACCCAGAGAAGGAAAACTCTGCATTTATATCAAAACCCTCGCCAACCCGTTTGCCAAGCGTGGTGAGTATGGCAATTACCCCTCATGTGATTGAGGGAGGCCCGTGCCCCAGCAGTGGGGACTTAAATGGGCTGATGATGATGATGATGATGAATATACTATACAGAGAAACTAGCCACAGTATAACAAGAGAGTTCTTGTACTATGTTAATTGAGTGATGTTGGAGTGATACCACGTCCTCACTGAAAACCGGCGCTTCGCTGCGTGTGTGAAGGCCCAATCCGGGGGAAACGGGGGTTCAAACATTGGCAGCGCACTTGTGACTCCTCTGCTGGTGTCGCGAGTGTCTATGGGCGGCGTCAATCGCTTACCGTCAGGCGATCCGATTGGTCGTCTGCCACCTATCACATAAACAAAATGTTGGGTATCATCAACGAAGTTAGGTTTTGTGATTAGTGGTAAGACCTATGTAACCCTGAGTCGACAATTTTATTCGAATTCAATTTAGTGGATAGTACTCGAATAAAAGTAGACTCGAGTGCCATAACCAGTCGACAAAAGCTTTAATAAATGCTACAATGTCGAGAGCTGTCGGCAATGTGACATATGGCCGCAGCGTGACGAATGTACTACATGTGCGGATAAAGAATGGGATCAGAAATGGCGGCGCATCTATTCACTTCTCGCTCGCACACTATTTGCGTCTATACTCGCACCCCACGAGTGCGAGTATATACGCAAATAGTGTGCGAGCAAGAAGAGAATAGATGCGCCGCCATTTTTGATCCCATTCTTTAACCGCACAGGTTGTACTATAGCGCGGTTGATGAGGCACAAATTCCTATTTTGTCATCGATCAAGTGGACCAGCTCTTCCAGGCAGAGAAGCCCCATATCACTATGCAATGGGGAGGCGACACATATTAGTGTTGACCTGCCATGTTGAGAAACGTAATGTAAGATGTGCTAAGTCCATAAAAGACTCCTGATAGACGGTGACATAATAATTTATTAATTCTTCTTCTTCTCAGTCGTACACTCCTATTTTCTATGCCACCTATGTTGGATAGTCTATGGCTGTACAATTGACACTCCTTATTTTTGACCCTTCTATATCCGCTCCCTGCCACTATGGCTGCTCGCTTTAACTTTGGTCTTATTATCAAATTTAATTACTTATCTGAATAATGTTATGTCCTATTGTGAATTCATCGTGTTATATTCCTGTGACGAAGATTGTAGTAGTTTGTTGCTGAATCAATAAACAACTGGAATCCAAGATAAGTTTTATTCTGCTGTCAGCCTGACTCGCCCACGACGATCCTCGGACCTCCCAACAACCTATCAGGCAGACGAGCCGTCGGATCACCTGATGGTAAGCGATTGCCGCCGCCCATGGACACCCGGGACACCAGTGGAGTCACAAGTCCTCGTGGACTCCTGACAGTGCGCTAGTGGGGTCTATATGTTGGGTTGGGTTGGGTAGCAGCTTTTGCGAGACTTCGCCATCTTTCTCTGTTAGTGGCACTGCGTGTACATTCAGTCAAGAAACACTTTGTAACAGACTTGATACTGTCTATCCACTATGTAGGTGTTCTGCCTCGGAAACGTTGATCTTCCACTCTTCCCTGTACTATTAAACGATCCAAGGATCTCTCGTTGGTCAATCTTACGAATGGAATATTATGACCCGACTATCAGGAGTCAGAGTCCAGGAGGAGTCTGAAATGGTGAATAGGCGGCGGCCTAGGTACGGCAGCGCCTAATGGGTGGCTAAACTATAAATTATAACGGCAAATTTTCAATAGCCTATCACAGAATAATGTGTTAATTTAATCCTAACCTCTGCGCTAACCGGCTACCCCCGTTTGCATCTCCCAACAAACCCAGATAATTTTTATTCTGATTTCCATCATTAAGGTGACGGGTAGGGCACACTAGCGAGGCCAATCAATTCAAATTTTTAGCTACTAAACCGGATCAATTTTAAACAATTTCGGGGCAACAATCTCTAGGCAAACACTTATAGTATTCATTAAACGACCATGCACAAATGTTGGATCCAACGCGAACGCGCAAAATTGATTCACGCCAAAAGAGGATTTGTAAAAAAAAGTTGATTTTCTAAAATTAGGCGACCGAGAATCGAACCTGGAGTCTTAGCTGCTTCGCTTGTTGATTCTGATATCCGTAAAACAGGCGCTTGAGCTACCTGTCTCGGAGTCAGATCAATGTATGTGATGTTGTGAATATTTATTTCTTTATTATTCAATTTCTCCCGACATACAGAAGATTCGATCTGGCAACCCTAACCAGCAACTTTACATTTTATAAGCTAACCAGCTTAAGGTAACCTTAGGGTATTGGTTTTATGTTAAAATGTTCCTACTTTAGCCGGTAACCCTAGCTCGTGTCGCAAGCCCTGCGGTGGCGGTTTCGCTCGCAAATCCGCGCGTAACCCTAACCACGTGCAATATCCGAGCTCCATTTGTCTATGGATTGAAGCCATGCAAAATGCGGGAAGTATTCGTTGACATGGTGTCGAAATACTAGTCTGGGTATAACTGAACAAGTATAGACAATATCGAGTATACCAATCTATGTCGACAGAAAAGTATCTTCAGGATTTGTGTTAAGGTGACGGGTAGGGCACACTAGCGACGCCAATCGATTTTAATTTTTAGCTACGAAACCGGATCTATTTTAAACGATTTCGGGGTTACAACCTCTAGTCAAACACTTATACTATTTATTAAATTACTATGCACAAATGTTGGGTCCGTTTTTGTACGCGAAAAATTGATTCACGCCAAAAGTTAATTTAAAAAAAAAGTTGGTTTTCTAAAATTAGGCGACCGAGAATCGACCCTGGAGTCTTAGCTGCTGCGCTTTCTTTTTTATGTGATGGCAGACGAGCAGACGAATCACCTGATGGTAAGCAATTTCCGCCGCCCATGGACACCCGTGACTGCAGTGCAGTCAAAAGTGCGTTGCCAACCTTTTAAGCCCCTTTTCCCCCGGATTAGGCCTCCGGTTCCACTCACGCAGTGAAACATAGCACAGTGCTGCTTCACGCCGGTTTTCTGTGAGGCCGTGGTATCACTCCGGTTGATGCCGAAGCGTAACTCTCCCGCTGTACGTGTAACCAATAAAATAAAAATTATTCAGATTCTCTGGTTCCCTTGTAGGGTTACGAAAGTCAGACGGCAGTCGCTTCTTTGTAATTCCCAGCCTCAGATTATGAATCATGGCCCATTCATGAAGAAGCTTGGCTTTCTAAGTTATCACAATTTCAAACAAACAATTTTGCCACTTACTTAACTTTCAAAGTCACTTCCTATCCGCGGCTTACAATTTTGTTAATAAATATTAGCTTTCAGCATCGGCCTGCTATTTTCCGGGCCACTGGTTCGCGCGACAAAAGAGGTGAGTGATTGCGGGTACGAGGTATTCCTCAATAGACTCGTAAATTCAACTCACTCAGCAATAAAGTGAGTTAGCTCATTTTTAAGGTACCTAATCTCAAAAGGAAAAAACGGAACCCTTAATAAGATCTATTCCTCTATTGACTCGTTTAAACTCAGTCAGAAACAAAGTGAGATAGTTAATTTTTAAGGTTCCAAACCTCAAAAGGAAAAAACGGAACCCTTATAAGATCCATTCCTTAATTGACTCGTAAATTCAACTCACTCAGAAACAAAGTAAGTTATTATTTGTTAGAAATGGGGTGAGCCCTGCGTCTCATAGCCACTGCGACCAGTAGATGATCTATTGTGGCAGCCCCATAACCTACTACAGCACCTCATGTAGCTCCAGTTCCAGAATAAACCCGAGAACGGAGCTGATGGGAGAGCTTTTGATCTCGTCTGCTGAGATCATGTGTGCTCCTAGGTGCCGGCTTCTGCAACGGTGCAGCGCTATGCACTCGCCGAGGACGTGGATAATCGTTTCCTCGTCCTCGCGACAGAACCTGCAGATTTTGGTATCTGAAAGGCCCATGTTGTGCAGGTGCTTGTTTAATTTGCAGTGCCCTGTGAGGGTCCGAGTGAGTGCCCTAACATGTCCTCTACTCAGTTTTATTATTTCTACAGCTCGTCTCTGATCAAACGCCTGTATCAACGCCTTAGACTGTTCTAGTCGAGGTAGTCTTTTCCAATATTCAGTGCTTTGCTTATGCTCCCACTCTTTTAACTCGAACCTGACCATGCAGGCTGGAACGCCACTTATTGGTTCCGGTCCGAGTAGTGGGCTCTCTGCCCCGGCCTTTGCTACAAAGTAAGTTAGTTCATTTTTAAAGTTCCGGACTTCAAGATGAAAAAACGGAGCCCTTATAAAATCACTTTGTTGTCCGTTCGTTCGTTTGTGTTTCAATCCTAAGTGTTCTGTCCTAAAACCTTCAAACCTATTGTTTTTATGTGAAAGATTGCAGACGAGCAGACGGATCGCTTCATAATAGACAGTAAACACCCGCAACATCAGTGGAGTCACAAATGCGCTGCCAAACATTTTAACTTCATTTTTACTCTATCACTCATTACTTTTAACTTATAGTAATTTTATTTAACATTGACTTACCGAAGTGAACTCTAATTGATTGATAAACTACATAAGATTATGTCTAGTTCAGTGAGCTGTTTTGCTCAACTCTATTCCTCAAAATGGGCTCGTCCCCGATTTTCTAATAATAACAGATTTTGATGAAAGACCCGTAATATGAAGTTGGGATTATCTTCAGATTTCGCGAAAATAGCGCTTCTTTTTTACGGACATTACGTTAAACGACATCCTTAATAGTCTTAGTACTTACGGCAAGATGTTTCGTAAGATAATAACTCATAAAAGATTTTGATATCAGATTTAGTACCTACAGATCTGTTAATGTATTGTGCTCCTTCTTGATTTAACAACAATAATAATGAACATACTCGTCATTTCTACCATCAGCTCACGTCCACTACTGGACATAGGCCTCCCCCAATGATCTCCACACAGATCGGTCTTCTGCCGCCCGCATCCAATGGATTCCCGCGACCTTTACCAGATCATCGATCCACATCGTCGATTCAGAAACGTGTAACGAATCAAATCAAAATTGATTCAGATTTTCTGGTTCCCTTGTTAAAGGGTTACGAAGGTCAGACGGCAGTCGTTCATTGTAATTCCCAGCCTTAAATTCTGAAACATGGTCTAAGCGTAACCAGGGCTCTAAAGCAACAGCTTCACCTGGAATCACCTTCACCTGGAATCACACGCTAAGATGAAGAGGCTGTTACTGGAGAGACATGGAGCCCAATTCTCGGGCTTGTGATATTTTGACAACATGGCGGATATCACCTAAAAACCATACAAAAAAACTATGTTTTAGTGATATCGTTTGAATATTTATCGTATGAAAATAAATGTCACGAGCTCAAGAATTGGGCTCATGATCCACCTTCGGCCACATCATCACTACCATCAGGTGAGATTGCGGCTAAATTCGCATAAATCCGGCATTGTTGATATTATTTATTTATTTTATTTAAAACTTTATTGCACAAAAAGTTTATACAATAGGCGAACTTAATGCCGAGAGGCATAAAGATATCATTAAAATGATTAATAAGTTACA
The DNA here is from genome assembly GCA_019059595.1 of Marasmia exigua. Lineage (NCBI taxonomy): Eukaryota > Metazoa > Arthropoda > Insecta > Lepidoptera > Crambidae > Marasmia > Marasmia exigua. Next base: position 4,027,496 of record CM032474.1, on the reverse strand, counting down.
TACCTCAAAATATTATTGATTTACCGGTACATAAGTTTAAGTTGCATGTAATGTCTGCCTAATGCAGAAAGGCTACTATAAAGTAGACGATTATTTGAATGATAAGGATTCCTGGACGTGTTGATCTCTTCGCCTGTCCTCTAATGTTATAATTCATATTTCTTCTTTGACAATTTATCTAAACGATATTGATTTTAAGCATTGTATGTCATACTCTCACTGTAATCATAATTTGTATAAGAATGAAAATTGAAATTACCATATTATTTGAAAAAAGTAACTACTGAGTTTCTTGCCGATTCTTCTCGGTAGAAATTAACATTCCGAATCAGGGGTAGATTACATAATATTTGACATTCCTAAATGTTCTCTATGGACTTAAATTGAATAAAGACATTTTTGATTTTGATTTAGATGACCGGCGGCTACCGTTTAAGATCCGATGGGCCGCAAGCTTGTCTGCCTATTATATACCAATGACTAAGGAAATTAGTCATTGTTAAAAAAAAAATACTGGCTATTCGAAAAAAAGTTGTACAAACGTCACATTTGGGTTCACTGAATATCGGCACTGACAATTTGTCTCCAAACACGTACCATAAGCGGACACGAAGGTATGTAACCACGTACAGCCGGCATCAAACACCACTCAACCTTTTACGGGTTGTAGACCTTATTTCCTGAGTCATAAAAGTCAACAGCTGTCAAAATTGTGCCGTGCCATTTATGGCTGTTCCTAACTGGCCACTTGAGTCGTAATTATACTGGCTCGGTATGCTTGGATGTTTCAAATGCGTTGATGAAAAAATGTGTGACGTCATGACAGGATCTAGTAGGTACTTGAATAATTTTGTGCAGGACGGACCGGCTCGTTGCATCGGACAATCGGACAATCGGCCATCCTATAGCCTGCATTTCTTGTTTCTTAACTTACCATCCTGTTTCTTCGGACGACGTGAGCCAGCTTATAGGTGCCTATTACGACCAGTTCGAATTGGGTCATAGTCGGGCACAAATTTATAATTTAACAGTGGGAGAGCCACGCCTCGGCATGAATGGGCTGGTTCGACCGGATTAGTCACGTCCTCACAGAAAACCGGCAGCAGTGCATGCGCTGTGTTTCGCTGCGTGAGTGGGGGTACCGGAGGCCCAATCCCGGGGAAGGGGGGTTAAAAGGTAAGCAGCGAACTTGTGACACCACTGGTGTTGCAGGTGTCCATGGTCGGCGGTAATTGCTTACCATCAGGTGATCCGTCGGCTGGTCTGCCACCTATATCATGAAAAATAATAATAAACAGAATCAATTTTAATGGATGTTAATTTAATTTTACCCAAAACATGATAGTTAAAGCTACTTAATTTGGGAACAGAGAGACTACAATGAAAATGTGAAAGGGACGGGGATAAGATTTTGTTTTGTTGCATTTCGATATACTTATATTGTTTCAAAATGTAATAAGGTACACTACTTAGATAATTTATATAGTTAGGTAGGCATATCCTTAAATGTATATATTTTTGTATATCTAATACTATCAGTTACTTATTCTACTTGTGTGGATTTCAAGCCAAATTCCGTGGGAGAGCCACGTTTCGGCATGAATGGGCCGGCTCGACCGTATTGACACCACCGCCTCACAGAAAACTGGCGTGAAGCAGCACTTTGCTGTTTTCCTCTGCGTGAGTAAGGGAACCGGAGGCACAAGGGGGGTTTAAAGGTTGGCAGCGTACTTGTGACTCCACTGTTTTTGCGGCGGATGTCTATGGTCTGCTCGTCTGCCACCTATCACATAAAAAAATATCGATCGACTATTTGTTTGTTGAGGAGCCATGGATGATAGATCACGGTGGCGAACAATTGGAGAGGCCTACGTCCAGCAGCGAACTGCGATAAGCTGATGATGATGATGATAATTTGTTTCTGCAGTTTGTTACTATTATACCTAATTTAAAATTATTGACGTTTCCACCGAGGATGTTCGATTTAAAGTTAGTACCGTACATAAAATTAGAATTTACCTGGCATCCTATGTCGATGTACAGAAGCACACATGTGACACTTCAGGTTACTACAATCTGTTAAAATTCCTCAATTGATATTGAACCGAATGTGTTTATAATAATAATTCTCACAACATCTCATACGTTGACCTGATTCCGCACTAAGTAGCTTAAGCACTTGTGTTACAGATATCAGACAACTGAGGAACACAATTATATACTTAAATACATATATTACACCCAGACACCGAACAAACACAAGTATTCATCGCACGAGTGTTTGTCCAGGGTGGGGATCGAACCCACGACCTTTGGCGTAAAAGGCAGGGTCACTACTAACTGTGCCATCCGGTCAGTCAACATCGGTCGGTTTGAACATTAAGGTGAGAATTGAATAAAGAAATTTGTCAGTTTTGTATACTTTGATGTGTGGCTGTACGTAGTAACGTATCAACCGAACGAATCGTATAAAAACCCAATTAATACCTAAATGAATGTGATTCTAAGTTGCCAATCAATAGTAAACGTTTGTAACTCTCTACTGAAACGACTCAGTGATCCGACTCAGCCAAATGATACACTGTCCCGAATCTCTAATGTGCGCTCCAAATTTATCATTCGACTCAAATGTACCTCGAGTTTGGGTGAACCGAATGATCCGATGAACTGAATGATCCGATGTGCCGAATGAGCTGAATGATCCGAGTGAGCCGAATAATCCGAAAATCGGAATGAATCACGGATCTATCTGAGAGTCGATGTTCCAAATGAAGCGTTTCACTGTTCCGCATCTTTGCACTGATCCAGATGCAAATGTTCCAATCTTTTGAAAGATACGTTTTTGCCAGGTCTAATCAATAGCAAATTGATGTGATATGAGGGAACAGTAGTGCTCCCGCCCAAATTCACGGGACGAATAATTATAATAATATATGATTTATTTCAATCAACATGGATCATATTTATTACAGGTTATATAATACATTCAATATAAGACATTCAGTAATTGATAAGCTCCTTTTATCCTTTTCTTTCTTTCGTTTTTGCCTCAGATACAGGACATTCATAGTTCAGGCAACAAACTTAAATTAGTTCCCTTAGTATAAGTAGATTATAAGTATTTATATTGTTCTCGTGGTTTTTCAATAAAATTTATTTATTATTTATTTATTTAATAAATTTTCAAATTACAAACATTAAATTGACATAAAATAAAACAAAAACGATAAAAAATAATGTCAAAATCGAATAAGAAAGTATGTCAAAGGTAATTTCAGATTAAGCAGTGCATGAATCATACAGCAATTATTCATATACTGACAGTCATAACGTTTAGAAAATAATTCCAAGATCCTGTTCGGATGGCCCGGTCCCTGCGCACTAGGGATGTGCACCGCTTGCGCATAGTTGTGTAGAAACAATCCACGCGGCATTTGGCAAACATCCCGGACGCGCTTCAGTACCGAGGTAGACCCAACAGCACCCTAAAAGCATTATTGAATTCGACACCCAAGGCACTGTACTGTTTTTAGAGTAGTTAATCCAGAGGATGCTCGTATAAAGAGACGCACAAAACGCTTTGAAAAGAGTCATTTTGACGGCCACTGAACAGCGAGCAAACCTCCGGGCAATCATGTTGGCCCGCACAGCCAGTGCCCTGCACTCCCTTTCAATATCTGCATCATCCTTCAGATCAGAGGTTATCAGATGTCCGAGATATCTGAACTGTTCAACCATTTTCAAGGGTACCTCGTTTAGTGTTATAGGTGGAATTTTATCTGGTAATTTTCCTCTGCTCCGAAAGACCATACATAATATACAAAGAATAAGTAGGACAAAATTAACATAACTTTTCTCGAAGCGTTCCGTACTTTTCCATAGAGCACAAACACACCCAGTATTTCTACCATAAATTAATTTCCATCTTCACGTAACTCCTCGGAATAGCTAAGCAGACTACGTAACCGATTTGCCGGTCAAGGGCTCGGAGACTATAATACTTGATGTATAATGTGTTATGCGTCGCGCCCTTCATTGTGCTGCGCGATTTATTTTTATTGATGATTATTGATTAGTCATCGATAAGGCCAGAAGGAAATATAAAAAAGATGATGTTTTGTTTTCGAAGATGTACTTGTGTGGGTGTGAACAAGTTTATAATATAACTAATTATTGTTCACAGCTGTTGCTTTTTTTCTGAGAGCGTCTTCTTCTTTATCGATTTCTTCATTGATGAAGGTCGTGCCTTTTTTGAAATGCTATTACCGAAGCGGTGACAAGGTCTTTCCATTCTTCCCTATTCTCGGCTTGTCTTAGGGCAATCGGAAAAGTGAGTCCGGTTACATCCCTTATTTGGTCTGCCCAACGAAGAGGTGAACGGCCTCTTCGTTTATTACCATTGACCTTCCTTAAAACAACTAACTTGTCCAAGTTGTCTGACTGTTTACGGGTGATATGGCCAAAGTAACCTAGTACCCTTTGGTAACAGATAGTCGACAGTCTGGTCTACGAACGTAGCGAGAGGTAATAAATTAATGGCCGTCTGGGGACCTATATAATTTTCAAAGTACATTAATACAAGACCCCATCATTCCAGGCTCCGGACTGACAGTGAGAATTTCTTGTCAAAAAACTAAGGTAGGAGTATGAAATTTTGCCCGACCCAGAGATCAAAACTGGGACCAAGTGCAGCTGTCGGTTTAAATATCATGTCGGCATCTCACTAGCTACTGCGCCACCGAAGCGGTCAATTATTGAAGCGACTGCCGTCTGTCCTTTGCAACCCTTAGAAAGGAAAATCAGACCAAACTGGATCAGTACACGTTTAAGATAACTATCTCGATTAACTAGGTATCGCTGGAAGGACGTCGTCGAGAATGATCTGCGAGAACTTCAGGCCGGTGACTGGCGACAAGTAGTGCAGGATCGATCAAAGTGGCGTTCTCTTGCTTCGGAGGCCAAGACTCGCTTCGGGTCGCTGAGCCAGTGGAGTAAGTAAGTAAGTATCTCGATTAACTGACCTAACCGAACCATGCTAGTTCCCTCACAATGTTTCAACTCACAGCCAAGCTAATGGCAGAAATACGCACATCATCATCATTTCATCATTTCAGCCAATAGACGTCCACTGCTGGACATAGGCCTCCCCCAATGCTCTCCACACAGATCGGTCCTGTGCCGCCCGCATCCAATGGATTCCCGCGATCTTCACCAGATCGTCGGTCCACCTTGTGGGGGGGCCTGCCACGGTTGCGACTTCCTGTATGTGGCCTCCACTCGAGGACCTTTCCGCCCCAACGGCCGTCTGTTCTCCTCGCTATGTGCCCTGCCCATTGCCACTTGAGGCATGCAATCCTTTGGGCTATGTCTGTAACCTTAGTTCTCCTGCGGATCTCATCATTTCTGATACGATCACGCAGGGAGACTCCGAGCATAGCTCTCTCCATTGCTCTCTGAGTGACTTTGAGCCTCCTTAATCGGCACATTGTAAGCGGCCACGTTTCGGTTCCGTATGTCATCACTGGCACCACACACGCATTAAAGACTTTCGTCTTGAGACACTGCGGTAGGTGGGCCGAAAAAAATACGCACATGGATTTGAAAAAACCAGAGGTGCATTTTAATGCTAGAGGAGCCAAACGGCAGTCGGGAAACACTGCTGCAACCACCCCTTTGTAGTTATGAACCCATAATTTCACATCTACCATGGCTCTAGAAGGGACACAAATAAAGTCCTCCTGACATTAATCTACTGTATTCTCGTATTTACCCACCCTGATATTCGTTTGTGACATTTATCACAATAAGGCGTCAAAGGCACGCCTTTTGCCCTTTCTCGGAGATATATTAAAATTCCTTTATCAATGCAACCTTCGATATATTGGCTGCATGATGTGGGAGACGGCTTTGTGATCACATTTCACAAATAAATCCCAGTTAAAGGTCGACCTCGGGCAGTTTCAATGTCTTTATTAGGGAATTCTCCTCCTTCCTTGTAACGACCCTCACAGCTGAGGGTCGTGACCTCGACGAATCACTTTCTCGTGGACTATCTTTCGCCAGCTTGACCTATCTTCAGCGACGTGGATGGAGTTGCAGACTGTAGTGACTGTAGTGTTGATTTGGTCTGGTATTGGGCTTTTGCCTCTTGGTCTTTTGCCGTCAATTTGTCCCGTCAGTAGCAAATTCTTCTTGCGACGAGTCCGACACACTGGTACCACTTTCCCAGGCACATGGTTGAAAGCCTTATTGGTGTCTTGATTTCGGTGTGAAATGATGTATTAGTCCGATGTTTGTCCAGTGTATCTCTTCAATAGCTCAGTTTCTTTCGTATGATTTGGGTCTATTCTGGAGGAAATGGAAATAAAAGTCGTATCTATGGTTGCAACAGAATTAATGCATCGTAAACCAAAGTAGAAGATTATGAACACGTTTAAATAAGATTATGTAAAGAGATTTCTTTTTTTTAATTTTTTTTTCATGACGAGCAAATGTCAAATCACACTGTGTTATGTTATTAATTTAAAATGCAAAAAAATACCACTCAGAATTCCAATCTAGTAAAAACTATACTTTTATTTTGTATTAAACTTGGCTCAAACTCTACGTGCAATAACAAATCTGAGCTTCAAATCGAGTATCAATCTGTCAAACTCACAACAATTATACTCTGTGGAAGCGACGCCATGCTGTGCGCATCCGACATTTCATCTCAATCAAAATATCGTGCATGATTGAGCGCACAGCAAAAACAGGCCAAGTGTGTGCCTTACGTAAGAACTGTGAATTCCGTCATATTACTGATTTATTAATCATTAATATGACGGATGAAGAATTGGTAGGATGTTCAACACTATTTAATATTGCTATTTTTAACCACCGACGAAAAAACGACAGGGTTTTATATAATAAACTAAACATCATGAGAAAACCTGCTCGTTTCGGAAAGTAGTAACTGAAACGTGTAACCATGATTCAGTTGCTCTGATACTCCTGTTAAAGGGTTGCGAAGGTGAGACGGCAGTCACTTCACTGTAATTACCAGACTCGCCAAATCCTGAATCATGGTGTAAGCGTACCACGGGCTTCAGAGGACTTTGGACATATGCGGATCAAAACGCTGAGTAAGGACGTTTAAACATCAAGATAAAAAACATTTAGGTATTTTTCACACGCGACACAACATTGCAAATATATACAGGCCAAACTTCACAAAAATAAAACAAACAATATGTATGGACAAGTTGATGTTTTGTTTAATTCTCCGATTTTATTTTAATTAATGGAAACAGTGATTTATTTATATTAGTTAATAAGGTAAAAAAAAACTTATATTAAATTTAGGTCCACACAGAATACTTATGAATGTCAATGTATGTACACATATTATCATCTACCGCTGGTTCGGAATGTCGCTTTTTACTGAGAAGACACCAGCAAGAAACTCAGTAGGTACTCTTTTCAAATATTAAAGATGTTACAGAGTTTCAATTGAGAAAAAAAATACAGTTATCAAAGTTAACAGACTACTATGAATAACAACTCACAAGACTAATCGATATTATTTAAACATTTTTGTACACTATAGTAACCTTTCTTCATTAGGCAGGTCATAATATGTTTTTCCTGACCACTATAATCTGGGCATCTTTAAGGCAAGAGTGAACAGGCATCTTTTAGGCAAACGCGTATCATCCTAGACCTCATCGTCGCTTTCCATCAGGTGCGATTGTGGTCAAGCGTTGGCTTATTGACAAAAAAAAATAAAAAAAAATAGAAGACTTAAACTTTATCTAGTGATAGGTTAATGACATTTTGTGGGAGCTTATTTTATGAAGCCGATTTTATGAAGTCTGAGGACGTGGACGGCAAGTCTATGTTTATTTCTGGTGTTAGGACTATGAGTGTAATGAACACTTGTGTTTTTTCAGTGCCTAGGTGTAATATATATGTATTTTAAGTACGCTAAAAAGTGTCCAATCAATCGGAGTTTGCGAGATTTCGCCTCCCTATTACAGAAGTTTTTTTTTTTTATAGTGCCAAAGTATTTTGGCTCTCCTGAGCCTAATGCTTTAGCTTATGGATCCCTAAAAAGCATCACTTTTTATTTGTTCCCACTGCTTACTATTACGCAGGTTTATATTTTCGTCACGTCCCTACGTCCGTCTGTCTGTAATGGCCTCGTATATTCTTTATTTTTACAAGCTTTTAGGTTTTGGGCGGACAGATGTAATGGGTCTTAGGGAGTGACAGTTTTTTGTAGGCGTCTCTGATTTTTTTATGTTTCGTTAATGCTAGGATAAGCTCGTATTGTCAGCTAGTACTTATAGTAAGTACCTACAGAGAATGACCTAGACCTTGGAGAGTATCTGATCAGTTTTCCTACGAAATAGGGGGCAGACGAGCAGACGTACCACCTGGTATGTGATTACCGCCGCCCATGGACACCTGCAACAATCAAGGGAGCCACCAGTGTCAAGCTGCTGTCCTTTTAAAAAGGAGTAAGGCTCTTTTTTATTTAGCAGGTTTGCAGGTCGTATCGATCCGGAAACACCGCAGGTCGCAGTTCATTCCATAGTGTAAGTTATCTGACACTTTTTTTTTATATCATGATTGGTCGATGTTGTAATATCATTGATCATCATCATAGTAATTTCAGCCAGTAAATGTCCACTGCTGGAGATAGGCCTCCCCCAATGATCTCCATACATATAGGTCGTGTGCCGCCCGCATCTAAGGGATTCCCGCGACCTTCACCAGATCGTCGTTCCACTTACTTACTTACTACAGAACAAAGAAACTACATGGTTCGGAATAGTCCATATTTGGATACGATGGCGAATGCCAACAAAAAATTAACTTTATTTAACAAGAAATGAGACCTCATACTCAACATTGGATTATTTTGGGCTTATGATAACGATTAAAATGAAACATAGTTCAACATTTGAGGCGATTTCCATATTTTTTAAACTTCCAATAATTTATTACAAATTTATAAAATAGACGTTGATTGAAACAGTATTCTACTCAGATCAAATTCAAGTAGGTATTGAAGTTTAAAAGAGCGGCCTAACTAGGCTTTTCCATTTCCAAAGCGCTAAGAAATAAAAGAGTAATTTGGCCCTTCGGATGTTTAAAAGAGTCGTTTCTCCGCGAGCTAAGAGTTAACGAAGGCTCGAGAAACAGTTCAATTGAACTGGAAATAATAAAGTGACCCGTTTAAGTCGCTCGGCACTATAAGTGACGAGGCAGTAAAGAATGTTTTAATATTTAAAAAGAGTACATTTATTTGTTCACACACGACGCAATACAGGCCAAAACTTAACAAAAAAAAACTAAATATTACAAAGAAAAAATAAGAAAAATCCAAAGATAGTTTTGTTAAATTTAAAACTTAACTGGTTCACTGCTCAATTCCGTTCTACAGATTCCGCTAATTGATGAATAGACTATAAATCATCGTCAGCCCATTTAAGTCCCCACTGCTGGGGCACGGACCTCCCTCAATCACATGAGGGGTAATTGCCATACTCACCACTGCTTGGCAGACGGGTTGGCGAGGGTTTTGATATAAATGCAGAGTTTTCCTTCTCTGGGTGCTTGATGATCATGCCAGCAGCTTTACCTTAGTCGCCTTTTACGACACCTCGGTAGAGTGAGGGTGGCCTATTCTACTCTGCCGGGGCCCACACGGCACAGACAGACTATAAATAAATATCAGAAAACTTCACACACTTGATCTTAATATAATCTTTTTGAATTAACATCGTTTAACTAAAATGATGTTCTTAAGCTAGCTGATAAAAATATTTGGGTTGTAAGAAGCCCTTGCAATTGCAAGAAAGTTGATATTTGATTTAATTATTTTTCTGTTATTAGTGACAGACGAGCAGACGGATCACCTGATAGTAAGCGACTGCCGCCGTCTAGTCTATGGACACCATTGGAGTCACAAAAGCCCTTTTCCTCTGGCTCTTGAACCTCCGATACGTTGACTCGCAGCGAAACTCAGCAAAGATACTGTTACAAGTCGGTGAAAGTATTTTTAAATTATGGAATCAGTTATCATGTATCAAACCTAAGACTTAGTGTATTACTGTATCCACCTTATTATAAATCGCGATCTAGAGTCATTACCGTACTAAGCTGACATCGACATGTGCGACATCACGTTCCAACACTGTTAAAAGGCAATGTTAAAAGGGGCCGGCACGAATTTTATTCCGGACTATATTTAGTTCGCGATTTGTTATAAGGTTGGGAAGGTGGTATAAGTGTTAGTACTTTACTGATATTTACTAGACTATCCACAGGAACCTCCTTACTTCGTACAATAAACGGTTCATAGCTGAGTGAACGAGAAAAACTGCACACGCCAAAATGAGACTTAAACTTACAATGATAAAGTGCTGATTTCAATACAGCAAGTAGGCGACCTCTGGAACCATAGACAACTGACAGTTTCCGTCAGTAATCAGGTCACGTTCGTTCTTTGAAGCGAGTGACGACAGCCCATAGAGAAACTGTATGAGTGTATGAGTACAGTTGTATGGGCCGGCCCAAAATTAAATGTAGCCGATCCTAATCCGATATAGGGCGATGTATTGGCTCGGGCCGCTACGATTTTTATTTGTAACCCTCAATCGAATTGGGGTCGTGTGGCAAAAAATGTATCAATATTGAATTTTCTATTTACACAACTAGAAGAGCCTAATAAAAGGGCGCAAACGATGGTTTTTTACTTGGCCCCGGGAAAATCTAGTTTCTATTTTTGTCCGCAATGAAGTTACAAAATCTCACCTTTTCCTGGTCGAGTTCACAGCGAATGCCCCTAAGGTATATGATACAATAAGGAAAGAAATGTACTTTTTTTTACCCTACTCATAAGTTTTATATTTTTAATTTCTACTAACCATAGGCCTAACGTTGCCCGAAATAAAGAAATTTGAATTGAAATTTAATTGAAAAATCGATCAACAGCCTGTGTCCGCCTAATGACAATAAAGGTATTATTGATATATTTATTGATACACATGCTTATTTTCATGCTTAAAGCATGCTAATTTTGAGCAACGTTTTATTGCGCAGCCTTTTTTGCTGGTAAAAATAATTCTAAAATGTTCTAAACACTTATACTTTATAAGCAGAGCTTTGTACGTTTTTCCTCTTTGTTTTGAAGTAGGTGTTTCCTCGGTGCCATCACGCGAAATCGTCCTGTCACGGAACTCTCATAGGAGCTAAATGTTTCGTCCAAGGACAAAAATCTCGTCTTTCTCTAGGACGCGAACCTGGCGTGACAATTTTTGTTTATTTATCCTAGACGATGATATTGTCTCAAAAATTGTGTTGTATGTAAAGAAATCTTTCGCAAAGTGTTAGAGAGCAGGTGAGCGTTCTTAAAAAAAAATTTACTAGTATTTAAATTAGTATTTAACCTTTTTACCTTCAACAATCGTACACTTTGGAGCAGTATTATTCTGTGCCGAAGGGAAGGGAAGTTTAAAGGTTTTAAACGGAGTGGGCTGTTAGTTTTAGGTGGCCATTCCTATCGAAATGTGCTCTACGGACAATTAACAAATTCGGCTTACCTCATAATATTTATTTTATTATTTCCCTTATTTTATTTTGTATTACAATTAAACTTGGTATGATGATGACACAACATTGTATGAAAGTTTGGCGATTAGAAAGAGTACCTACCTAATTGGCGAGTTTCTTGCTGAATCCTCTCGACCAGAAACAACATTCCGAGCTGGTGTGGTAGAATCGCATTATGTTTATTTTTTTTTTTAGTTTATTTTATTTTATGGATCAACATAGTTATATATGTATTAACATGTAAATTATACATAAGTACTTATAAATATGTAGTTTTAAATGTACTCAAATGTATGACGATTTGTAAGTGCTGTGTACAAGCCTATGCAAATAAAGATTTTTTTGATTTTGATATTGTTACAAGATATTGTAATATTTTGTAAAAAATCCTTGAAAAAATATTTTCTACAATAGCTCATCATAGTTACAGTGATACCTTAATCGCCCAAAATACCTAATCCTCCAACAAATACGATTTCATTCTAATTAATAAGAAACAATCAGAAACATTCGACTAATGACCAAGTTCTCCCAGCAAAAACAATGCTGTTATGAAAGCGCACGCGCACTGGGTTACCGGCTCCTAGACACATTTACCAACAAACAAAAGAAAAACCGTAATAGATGAAATTACCCGCTAAACCACATACCTTATATGATTATATTAGCGTTCGGTCGCAGTTTTGCTCGCGTGAGATTCGGTTTGCCACATTGTCAATAGATAGATACTGTTTATTGCACAACATACAAAACTTAAAAGCTAGGTATACAGAGATACAATGTACAATTTAGGCGATCTTATCGCTGGGAGCGATCTCTACCAGATAACCTTCGGGTAAAGGACATTAGATAGATGAGGGGAGGGTGGTGCAATTTTTTTTATTTTGATCATTGATTAAGTAAATTTATAGAATAAATACATATATCTAGATAATAAATAAAACGTTATCATACACTAATATATACGAATGTTACCTAACTAAAATACAATATAACCTTTACAAATTATATAAAAATATATAAAATATACTTACTTATAGATACGTTATAAGGTTAGAGAAGATATATTTTATACCTACAATATATGGATGGATCTGGGAAAGGACTAACGACCACGAGCGTCAATGACAGGAAAGGAAGACAAATGAAGTTACTAAAAAAGGATCAGTGGGGGAGAGGGTTTCAGTTTTCAAGGAAGTGTGCTTTGACCCGAGCCTTAAAGATGGGCAGGGATGGGAACTGTCTGATTGGTAGGGGTAGGGAGTTCCATAGGCGAATTGAAACTGTAAAGGATTGAGTATATGAATGAGTGGAATGGGGAGGAAATCTAAGGTGGAGATGTTCGAACGATCGCATAAGACCCTGCGTAGGCAATTTAAATCCCTTTAACTATCTCTATTTGAAAAGCACGTGAATTCGTTATTTCATTTTGCCGTGAAAGACGGATAAACACACAGACACACATAAGTCTTGTAATTACAGTGAAACCATGACCGTCTGCTACATGCAACATAAACAGGGGAAGCAGACCAATTGGATAATTGTCTATTTCTTTTTTTTATGTCATTAGGTGGCAGACGAGCAGACTGATCACCTGATGGTAAGCGATTGTCTCCGCCCATGGACACCCGCGACACCAGTGGAGTCACTCACGCATCGAAACACAGCACAGTGCTGCTTCACGCCGGTTTTCTGTGAGGTCGTGGTATCACTTCGGTCGAGCCAGCCCATTCATGCCGAAGCAGTACTATCCCATGGCCGAAATTAGCATTACCAATTTTGCTAAATAATCACTAAAATAATATGTAGGTACTCTTTCTTACAGGGGTATTTTCAGGATTAAATAATGTTCTTATTAAGGTTGGAAATTCCCCAACCTACCAAATCTCCCCGTAAATATGGAGTAAATCCCTAAGCTAGCAACACTCCGCCATTTCATAACCCGCCTGCGCAGGCGCCGAGGCCGCGTAAAAATGCGCGCGGAATCAATTTTATACTGCCTTGCGCAAACTAACAATAGCGGAAGTGTTAGAATTGTTAGTTTAAGAGATCTTTGAAAAATGTTTTATAGACTTTGTTTATTACAGACGCGCAGACATCTTGAGTAGGGTTACCAGCCGAGTACGGGTTTCCCCGGAATTGTCCTGGTATTTATAGAAGGCGTTATAGTGGTTATTGTCAATGCGACAGCTTTGACTGTGGTAGATAGGTAGATAGAATGCTATGGATTGGTCACTGGTAAATACAATCTCGGCGGTTTTATCGCTAATAGCGTAAGAATAAAAAAAAGTACAGCGATAAGCTAGCTATCTAGACTTTTACTTTCGTACACAAAAGGCAAGCATAGTATTGGGACAAGGCTACTAAAGTGACATCGTATGTGATAGGTGGCAGACTAGCAGATGAATCACCTGATGGTAAGCAATCACCGCCGCCCATAGACACCCGCAAAATCATTGGAGTGACAAATCGTGTATCACTCAACCATGTCAAAGACCCAGAGGTTTGAAACTTGATCCCAGGTCTTAACAGTTCAAATGATAAGGAGGCAAAAATACCCACAAAGGTTAATATTCTTCTCTTCTTCATCTTATCGTGTGATTCCCGGTTACATCCAAAGCTGTCGCTTTGGAGCCCAGGGTTCACTTAGACCATGATTCAGGATTTGGGCAGTCTGGTAATTATAATGACGCAACTGCCGTCTGACTTTCGCAACTAAACCAACTGAGTCATGATTTCACGTTTCAAAAACCATCCGAAACATGAAGTTTTCCTCACGTTGTTATCCCTTACAGCTGAACTAGTGGTAGAAATACGCACATAAGTATCTTACTTATAAGTACTTAAGTGATCCGGCAGAGAACCAAAGTCATCGTCATTGCTCACCGGATTAGCAAGATTAAGTGGCAGTGGGCTTGCCATATTAGCCGCAGAACCGACAACCGATGGGGTAAACGAGTTCTAGAGTGGAGACCGCGTCTTGGCAAACGTTATGTAGGGCGCCCTCTGGCTAGGTGGGGAGACGACCTGCGCAGGATGGCTGGCAAGCTGGATGCGAGAAGCCATGGATAGATCACGGTGGTGAACAATTGGAGAGGCTTACGTCCAGCAGTGGACTGCGATAGGCTGATGATGATGAAGTACTTAGGTGCATGTTCGGATTCGAACACCGACCATCACTTCACATAATATTCAACTGCGAAAAAGCAAAATACAAAAATTCTAAGTTTTATTCTCTAAGAGTAATAAAATACGGTTCTAGCTCATTTCCTGCCACGTCTAGACATGAAAGTAAAAAGCAACACTCAACTGAAATGCTGCTTTAAACCAAGAAAAGAAAATTAAATGTGAAAAATACCGGCGCTAAAAAGAGTGAACTCAAAGTCGAAACCTTTACACAGTACAAACATGGCCAGTGAAATATCCCACCCAAAAACATCTTATCTTGCTTCGAGTAAAATGTTTTTTTTTTCTATATATGGCTGCTACTGTGTTGCCTACGGCGAACACATAATAACTCTGACGACAATGTCGAGTGATCAAAGAGACACGTTAATTTAATGGTTATTGACCGGTTGCAATAGCACACTTGAGCCCAAATGGCGAACTATTCTTAGTTCGCGATTAGTTTTTCGCGGGAACAAAATTCGAGCCAGCCCATTTTAACATTGTGTGTTGGAACGGGATGATATTATGAGCTTTAGTGTTATTAACGTTAAGAACGCGTTTTATATTAAGGTAGTTAAAGTTATCAGATCTCAAGTTTACTCTACAAAACCAAATCCAGGGGAAAGATTGGTTTAAAGCAGGGGTCACCAAATGGCGGACCGCGGTCCGCATCCGGACCGCCAACCCATTTTGTGCGGACCGCAAGAACACAGCAACTTGCACTACATGCTCTGTAGTTATTATGAAATTTAATAAAAATGTATCTCCCGCACTATCTTTGTTAACGTCAATTCGACAAATTTCGACAAACATGCAAGATTTTAAGAAAATTGAGAATGTTGTAGAAATCCTCAGCAGCATTTACTCTCTGCATCCTGATGGTGAATGGAGCAACGAAGCTGCAAATGTTTTCGGGAGTGATAAAGCTACTCTGCAGATAGAAATGATCGATTTCCAAGAAAACAGAGTTTTAAAACACAAACATGCAGAAGTTTCCTGTGAAGAGTTCTGGATAAAATTTGTGTGTGGTAATAAATATCCTGAACTAAAAAAAATAGCTATGAAACTTCTTACTTTATTTGGGTCAACATATATTTGTGAAGCAGCATTTTCAAGGATGAATTTCATTAAGAATAAATTTCGATCTCAACTTACTAATGAACATCTCCAGGATTTAATGACATAGCGTGCACTAATATACTCAAATTCAGACAGCTAGTCCACAACAGAAAAGAGGAAATATTCATTTTTCCATTGAAAAGTAAAAAATTATCTTTGTTGTTTCCGTAACTACATTTCTTTAAAAAAAAAAAACCTATAAAATAAACGGACCCCGAGCATAACTAATTGGTGACCCCTGGTTTAAAGGTTGGCAGCGCACTTGTGACTCTACTGGTGTCGCGGGTATCCATGGGCGGCGGCAATTGCTTACCATCAGGTGATAGTCTGCCACCTCTGACATAAAAAAAACCTAACATTACAAACTCCGCATCTCATTCAAAATATATGTTCTCTTATGGGAAAGGGAAGCAAACGTGCAAGCGAGTCACCTGATGGTAAGACCACACCAGAAGGAGTAGAAAAGCGTTGCCGGCCTTTTAGGAATGTATAGGCTCGTTTCTTGAAGATCTCAATGTCGTACCGGTTCGAAAATACCGCTGCGGGAAGTTGATTCCGCAAAGAGAAGGTGCGTGGCTAAAAATGACGTGTAAAGAGCGGTGGTGGAATCCTAGTTTACGGCGTGTACTACAACTTGTTGTGTTGTTGACTTGTGGTTTGACTAAGTATTTCGTTCATTTACATGGGCATAGCGGGCATTACTATTCTGTTACGTAAAATAGGTATTTTAGAAATGATTTTATTTTATACAAATAGAACTTCTAAGGCAAGAATCGCTCCCCGAATGAGGTAACGCCCGGCCTCAAAATAAATAGACACAGTAGCTTAGATCTAGCCGACATTGATATCGGAGAGTTCGTTGATCTTTTATTTGATATGGGGGGCAGACTAGCAAACGTATCACCTGATGATAATTGATCACGGCCGCCCTTCACCGTGGAAGAGCGATGCTTCGGCATGAATGGGCTGGCTCGACGTGAGTGATACCACGGCCTCACAGAAAACTGGCGTGAAGCAGCATTGTGCAGTGTTTCGCTGCGTGAGTGAGAGTACCGGAGGCCCGGTATCCGGGGGAAAGGGGATTTAAAAGTTGGCAGCGACCTTGTGACGCGGGTGTTTGTGGGTAGCGGCAATCGCTTACCATCAGGCGATCCGGCTGCTCGTCCGCCACCTATCATTTAAAAAAGGCCGCCCATGGACCTACGCGCTAGGCAGTATATCGTATCGTGTCTCTCCCGCGCACGTTCCGTAAAGTCTGTCTCACATCGAGATCACTGTACTTGCGTATATGTGGAGAGCTTGTTTAACATGCGATGTGTACAGTTGGCGTTGTGTCTACCTATTTTGTGGCTGGTTCTTACTTACTCTAATGGCTCAGAGACCCAAAATGAGTCTTGGCCTCCGATATTTGTCTCGGTCTTGAGCAGCTTGACGCCAATCTCCTGCCTCCAACTCATGCAGGGCCGCGTTCACTACATCCCGCCAGCGGTAGCGTGGATGCCCAACTGGTCGACGACCAGTAGGTTGTCCGAGATATGCCTTCTTGGCGCCCCTATTTAATACCATCTTTGCGACGTGGCCGAACCATCGGAGTCTCTACTCTCATATTATTTATGCCTGTACTTAATTTCTAAGGCATCGAGCAACGCGACTGAATACACAAACATATGCCATCTAAGCCTTATAAGTATAATTTCACCTGCTTCAAGACGTAAACGTAATAAATCAAGCGCCTCGTAAAAATACAAGAGCAGAAAAACTGCCATGGCGGCCTAGGGTTGCCAATTCTAAAGATACATAATCAAACTTGCAGCTGTTCTTTGCGACAAGGACCTATTTTTTTAAAAAGCTTGCGTGTTAAATTAGGTAATTTATAAGTTATGTTATTAGAACAGCACATAATCGGTTATTTTAGAATGTTATTATTAGATATAGCAATTGTTTAAATCATTTTATTATTTATGTAAGACCTATTTTTCTTTTAGTTTGCCTGAGATACAAGATACTCCTAATTCAGGCACCCAACTGAAATAGCTACCTTAGTATAAATGGATTACAAGTCTCATTGTAACTTGATTTTTTCAATACATTTTATTTCATTTTTTTGTGATAGGGGGTAGACGACCCCATCTGGGAATGATGACGATGAGGGGGCAGATATTGCTTGATGCTGCCAATGGACAAGTGCGCAGCCAAAATTTTTAATTTCAATACACGTTATTCGTAAAATCTTGAACACATCTCGAGATACTCTTTAAAGCATAAAATAAAACAAGGATACAATTTACTGCCGCATGGGAAAAATCTGTAACTAATGCCATTTTAGTAGAAATATTATTAGGCTCGACAGTAGTGATGCCACGGAAACGGTGCCACGGTGCTGTATTGTACCGGAGACCCAACCCGGGGGAAAAGGGAGTTTAAAGGTTGGCAGCGCACTTGTGACTTCACTGGTGTCGCGGGTGTCTATGGGCGGCGGCAATCGCTTACCATTAGGCGATCCATCTGCTCGTCTGCCACCTAATACATAAAAAAAATACTTATAATTTTTATAATTCGATTCCACGACCTTTGGCTAACCTGATAATTGTTCTCCAACTGTGATTCCCAAGACGCTAATAATAATTAGATTTCTTAAAAATTTGCCGCCTGAGCCTTTTTCCTTATATGGGTTTAAGTTGAACGTTTGGCAACCCTAGCGTCCCGGGCGAAAGGAGTGGAAGCCTGTGGTGCGGGGAATATTACTTATTTCCTTTTTGAATGAAAACTCCAGAAAATGAATTTATGGTTTGGAATTTTCACTTCTTATTGGTAAAATAAGGGACAAATTTAAGAACTCATTGCTTTGTAAATTTTATTTTTATTTTTTTATGAACTACAGGCTAACGCTTGACTACAATCTAACCTGATGGAAAGTGACGATGAGGTCTAGGGTGTAACGAGTTCGCCTAGAAAATGCATGTTCACTCTTGTTAAGACATATCCTGGAGAGACCACGCTACAAACGAGAGCGTTTTACATACGGCATAGCTACCCAGCATTACCGCGCTGTTAAAATAGAAAAGACTGGATGAAGATTGGATCACACTCGTTTGGCAAGGCGCGCTCTCTTGGGAGAGATAGCTGATGCTAAAAGACCCATTGGAAGGCCCATGCTCGAGTGGAAAGATTGCGCCAAGCGCGACATGCATGCTTTTCAGATCCCGGTAGCAGAGTGGGAGGAGCTCACTGTTGAACGTTTGGCTTGGAGGAGAATCCTGTCGGAGGGTCTAGTTGAACACACAGGCCTGGTTAAATCAGCTTGCGGCAAAACGTGCTAAACGCCATGTCTGCCACCCCAATCGTAGTAGCGCTCAATTTACGTGTTGCAAATGCGAAAGGAAACTTCACTCCCGCATAGGACTATACAGCCACAAGCGCAGCTGTAATGTCACCACACCGCGCGATGTTGCTTAAAACATCTGCTATAGATGGAAAGGCCTATGATGACTGCACAGTATAAAGATGGCTTTCCTTAAAAGCTCTTGTTAAACAGTAAAAGTAAAGTATCAGCCCATAAACTGTCCCACTGCAGGGCAAACGCCTCCATCAAAGAAATCAAGTCATTGCTACTATGGTGGGATTAGACTTAATCACCACGCTTGCCAAATGCGGATTGGTGATCACAAACCCGAGGTATGTTCGAAAAATTCGAAACATACTTTTCGCTCGACCCGGGAATCGAACTCAGGAGGACCCCGAGATCACGATCCGGTACTTAAACCACTAGACCAACAGGGCGTTAAACAGTGATATTAGTATGGAAATAAAGTTTGATTTGGCCAAGTTTGTGTGCCTATGAGTGTATTTACAATTTCTGTGCCTTCAATGAAACATATCACTTAATCCGTAAACATAGCCCAGTGGGTCATAAAACCGCACGTATTTACGTGCAGACTTAAGGGTACCCGAAACCTTAATATTATCATCATCCTCATCTTATCGTTTTGTCCCGGTTGTGTCCCAAGCCGTCGCTTCGGAGCCCGGGGTCCGCTTTCCTAAAAGATATGATAAAGATAAAAATGTTCTTTATTCAATTTAGGTCCACACAGAACACTTATTAATGTCAAAATAGGTACATAATATCTACCGCTGGTTCGTGATGTCGTTTCTACTGAGAAGACACCAGCAAGAAACTCAGTAGTTATTCTTTTCAAATATTGATGATGTACAGAGTTTCATTAGAAAGAAGAATCCTTATCATATAATAGTATAGTTTACATATAGTAACCTTCTTCGTTAGCATGATAATATAGACTTAAACTTATCCAGTGATTGGTTAACGAATTTGTGGTATCTTATTAAATTATCTTATACTTAACAAACTGAATTACCGATTTTACAAAGTCTGCGTCACTACTTCGATCCTCCTCGCGCGGTTTGTGCATCTCCAGTGGTCAGTTTATTAGACGCATGTCAAAACAGACATTTATTGCATAAACTGTGTTACAAATAGTGAAAAAAAAACATGTATAGTATCAAGTTACCTTACAGCTGCACTATTTATATACATAGTAGAAATAAAATATCCAATCCAAATTCAAATTCAACTATTCTTTATTTGCATAGCTGAACACGAACTTACAAATTTCATACATTTGGCTTAAACTATCATAGTACTTATGTAGAATACATGTTAATACATATATATGTTGATACAAAAAATATACTAAAAAATAATAAACATAATGAGTAACCCGAAAGTGCGTTCCGGCAAGCAAACTCTAAAAGATCTTCAATAGTATTTAAGGTGTAGAATATATTCTCTAATAACCATTTTTTTAGAGTTATTTTGAATAGATTGCCATCCTAAGCTTTAATATTATAGGGAAAATTATTGTATACCTTAATACCATTTATAAAAGCACTCTTATGATAAATATTATTATTTACATTTGGAAGGTTGAAATTATACTCATATCTATCACGTCGGTTGCGAACTGCTTTAAGTGAGTTGAAGAATTCCTCATCCTTTCCAACCAACCCGCTTCGCTCACACACGTCTCGAGTACAGACGGCTTCAGGTCGAATTACCCCTCCCCCCGAAATTCACAATAGCACTTGTGTCTCAGACATAAGAACCGTCCAAACTCCAACATGGTTACTACCACGTGACGCCGTGTATACATCCGCGAGTCGCGATTGCAACGCACACACACGTCACGAGTACATCCGAGTCCCGGGCATAAAAACAGGGAACACCAAAAAGCAATCGAGCTAAGTGTTAGCTAACTAATCTCTCAGCGGGCGATCCGACTTAAACGCAGTTTAAACCCGGCCCGCACACCGATGCGATAAGTCGCACGCACCACGCGATTTTAAAAAAAATCTTGCGTTAAAATTTATGGAGTTATTGTTAGCCTATCAGGCAAAATGTTAATGCGTGTAGTACTTATTAGCTTTATTGTATATATTAGGGCTGATAACTGAAGACTACACTACAATATAGAACATAATGAAGGATAGGCGCGCGAGCCAATACGAGTAGCGGCAGTTCCTTGCCTTTGCTTGAATGGTTATTATCACTTTATTCAAATCGACACAAGTAAGCTCATAAAAATAAGGCTTTCATTAAATAAACTAAACATGAAGTAGGTGATTTCTCAACCTGTAAATAAAAGGTAACGTAGTAACATAGACCTATCTTAATTGGTTTGTCTACCCTTAAGTAAGCACTAATTCTTAAATCTGCTATTCAAAACTGTAGGGTCCATATATTTTCTAAACTGGAACTAGCTTATCAAATCGCAGTTAGATAATCGCTTCACTAAAATACTAATATTAGAGTACCTTCATAATGCTAAGTTAATTATAAAAAAAGTTAAATGCATACTTTTTTTGTGAAAGTGATGGTTACCTTTAAGTGATTGTGCATGTAAAAGTATCAGCCTATATACTGTCCCACTGCAGGGCAAAGGCCTCCATCATAGAAATCAAGTCATCGCTTCTATGATAGGGTTAGGCTTAATCACCACGCTTGCCAAATGCAGATTGATGTTCACAATCCCGAGCTATGTTCGAAAATTCGAAACATACCTTTGTTCGACCCGGGAATCGAATCCAGAACCCCGGGATCACGGCCTGGTACTTAAACCACTAGACCAGCGGGGCGATCTGTGCGTCATGTACTAACTAATAAGTATTGGCATTTAAGATAGTTTTGGTGAAACAATCGTTGGTGATCTAAATAAATATGTACTAGATATATTGGTCTGCGATCGCAAGTCTGTGGCAGACGCACATCCGTATAAATAGGAATCGAGATCGTATATCTGTCAGTCTGTGGCATGCATAAGTGCTCGACCATTGGGATTTTGACAGCCTTTCGAAATCGAATTAAAAGTGCCCGTCGGCTTATTTAGCTAACACTTCTTCGTTTGTAGCACAAAATGTTTATTTATTCTCCTTTATTAAGTAGAACATAAAGATTTACGTGTTTGCGAAGAGTTTCGAAACTGTAACGTTTACTTTTTATCTCGCAGGATTTTACAATGTAGTGTTTCATAATTCGATCTGTTTTCTCAAAATAGATAGATCAATCATGATATGAAATGAGAGTAAATGTTACAAACAAAACATGTTCGATCGTTTTAAACTTCCATAGTTACTAACATTAAATTAGTTATTTACGAGATTTCTACAATCATGATCATCTTAGCTCAACGTGTTTTGTCCCGGTTGAGTTCCAAGCTATCGCTTCGAGTGCGTTGTCTCATGACAACTTGCTTGGAATTAATAGAGTATTAAAACCCGCGATTGATTTTAGAGTGATATCCGCTGAATCCGTACGTCGATAAAACGTAATACACCGGCGTTTTATTGGTGACTGTGACGTTGACTGACTTCGACTGTTGACGACCTACTTATTTTCAATAAGCTACTTGACATTGGCGAATTATCTACAGGTAGAGCCATAACAAAAAAAAAACACAAACGCTAAGAGTTGATGATGTCGGTCCTTCCTTACGCCGATTACGGCTTAGGGGCCGGAACCAGCCGTTCTATTTTTAAACGAAAATGATGGGGATTAAAATTTTAACACTCCCGTTTTAAATCCCGGAAGTTTTTACGGAATGCTCCAGAATTAAACTTTTGAACTCGTATCTGTGGAGTTTGGGAATTTTGTTTTTAATTAACTGCGTTGATGTGAAGAAATTAGACCGCAGAAGTTTTGGGTTATGGAAATCTCTGACAATTAGGCATAATTCATTGTTTCCCTTTATCGGTGGGGAAACTTAACAGCATTCTTCAACAAAAGATCCTGTTTAAAAAACTTTACGTTTCGCGTTGCAATTTCTATATTTTTGATTTGAATTTGACGACACGTTTGGATCATTGGTAGTGAATGCTGGTGCAAGGTTACGATCCCCGCTCAGCACAAACATTTGTTTGCATGAACATGTATGTGGGTATTGGGCTGGGTATTTTCTATGTATTATAAGTAGGTATGTATTTACAAAAGAAAAGTATTATATGTCTATATTTGTAATTCCGCTGTTTGTTCTGATATGATATCCGTAACACAGGTGCTTGAGCTACATATCTCGGAGTCAGATCAATGTAGGTATGTAATGTTGTGAAATGTTTATTTACAACTACCTGACCCGACAGACTTCGTCCTGTCAAAAAAAATTGTAATGTGGCAACAAATATGAACTTTATATAATAGCAATAAAACAAATTGATTCACGTTTTAGTTAGAAAACGTTTGTATGTGAAAAAGAAAAGAGCTGTTTTTAGGGTTTTCCCGACACCTATTCGATTTTTTCTCGCCGTAAAAACCATCCTTGGACTTCAACGAACATTTAAAAAAAAAATTGGCCAAATTGGTCCAGGCGTTGTTGAGTTATGCGCTTACCAACACATTTTGCGATTCATTTTTATATTATAGATTTATTGAACGGGTAAAATGCAGCGTTAATTTTGAATACAATTACAACACACCTGCACTAGAATCTGTCTCATTTCTTTTATTGATATTGAACCAAACGTGTTTGGCATTAAAGTGAAAATCGATTGACGAAATTTGACAGCTTTGGAAATATTGATGTAAGGTTGTCTGTACGCGAATCTCCGCAAATCTCTGTGATCAATTAATAGTAAAATAATTGTGACACTTAGCCAGTAATAACACATGGCAAACATTGTATAATAATTGCTAACATAGAAGCTGATTTTTGCGCTGTCTAAAAGTATCTAGTAAATGAATTTATGATTATGAATTTCTGATTCTATCTTTAATATCTAAAGGCCCCGGCTTCGTTCGCACGGGCGGTATGTTGTAGACCTTCCTCTTTAATTACTCTATTTTTAAACCACACCAAAAAAATACATATGCATACATAGAGACAAAAAGCGAAAGCGACTTTGTTTGAAACCTCCTACAGTGCGACCACGATCAGGAGGCACTTCAGTGACATTAACATTGCGCTGTACATTTTTTTTCTATAGAAAAATGTAAAGCAAACAGTGTTAGTTCCAACTTTTGTCACGTGCCAAATAACCGTGAGTTGGGAAGTGCAACGCTAAAGTCTAAAATCGAATATTGAAAAAAGCGTTCTAAAATCAGATGCATTAAAAAATGTTTACCTCTATTTATTTATTTATTTAGTACAGCCGCATGATACATATTATTACAATCACAAGACACATATTAATAAGGTCACAGTTCTGATATGTATTATAATAACGGTGTACATAGCGCTTATGAGAAAAACATATGTTTAGATTCCTTATGTTTCTTAATTCAATTAGTAAAAAAAACTTAGTGCTAGGCGTGACAGTAGTAGTCTATTTAATTTTTAACCATCAAACTGGATGAAATTCGTGTCTAACTCACCGAACTTGAAGCCCAACAAGAGCTGGCGCGCAATTTACGAAATTTCCTCCAGTTAACTTTCGCAGACGTTAATAAAAAGTATCCGAGTTGGGAATTTAGCATAATATCGAGAAAAAGAGCCTTTGAGTCCGAAGCAAAGATGGAAATTTCGCGTAGTTTTAAAATTATGTTCTGTGCCATATCTATGCAGGATTCATAGATAATAATAATAAATAAATAAATAAGGCGGTCTTATCGCTTGTAGCGATTTCTTCCAGACAACCTTTGGGTAGAGGAAAGAAATATCGTATTCGTAATAATAAGGGAAGGCATTCATTTTCGATCTTAGGTAAAAACATTACTATCATTATGGCGAAATCGTACACTAAGGCCCGATTCGACCAATATTTATCCATGGAAAAATCTATTGTATAGAGTCAGTTTTGTATAGAATGACATATCATATTCCATTGATTTAGTATCGGATTAAGGCTGGTCGAATCCCGCCTAAGATTGGTCGAACCGGGCCCTTAATATCAGTGGGTAATACCTAGTTTTAGTATTGTCTCGGAGAGTAACCTTAAAATCATTTTTTTTGTTGTGTCAGTGTTAAATCACCTGCTATTTTTCATTGAGAAGTTTGGAAAAAATTCCACGTGTTCTGTCTTCTTTACTTTCAACTACCCACCGAGCTCTCTGAGTGAACTAGCCCGTCTTTGACGCTCAAAATATCTGTTAAGAAATAGTGATGGGACACTCAGCACTGGAGTAACATTGGGAAAAAGTGTGCTTGAGTGAAAAGTTTATAAGACAAGCACGAAGAGCCAACTCACCAGCCCAATTCTCGGGATCGTGACATTTATTTTCATACGACATATATCACTAAAACATAGTTTTTTTGTATGGTTTTCAGGAGCCCAATTCACGTGCTTGTGATATTTTGAGAACATGGCGGATATCACCCGAAAACCATACAAAAAAACTATGTTTTAGTGATATATGTCGTATGAAAATAAATGTCACGATCCCGAGAATTGGTTTTCAAAATATCACGAGCACGAGAATTGGGCTCCAGGTAAGGAAAGTGGAACCATATTTGTTTTTTTTATTGGGCAGATCCCATCTGATATTAAATGTAATGGACGCTAAGTGATAATGAGGTCTACAGTGAGCCATACTTTTCCGAGACGAGAAATATTTGGACTGTCAAATTTCGCAAGAGCGAGATGGTTATTTATAGATGTCATATGACAGACGAGTAGACAGATTCCCTGATGGTTGGCACTCTTTAAAGCTCGGTTGTTTTTTTTAGGCTTGATTGTAGGGACCTTTAAGGGAAGTGGGTACTCCTTTTTAGGGTTCCGTAGCCAAAATGGCAAAAACGGAACCCTTATAGTTTCGTCATGTCCGTCTGTCCGTCTGTCCGTCTGTCCGTCTGTCACAGCCGATTTACTCGGAAACTATAAGTACTACAGTGATGAAATTTGATGGGAATATGTGTTGTATGAACCGCTACAAAAATATGACACTAAATAGTAAAAAAAAGAATTGGGGGTGGGGCCCCCCATACATGTAACTGAGGGATGAAATTTTTTTTTTCGATGTACATACCCGTGTGGGGTATCAATGGAAAGGTCTTTTAAAATGATATAAAGTTTTCTAAAAAACATTTTTCTTAAAGTGAACGGTTTTTGAGATATCAGCTCTCAAAGTCGTAAAAAGTATGTCCCCCCCCCCTCTATTTTTATAACTACGGGGTATAAAATTCTAAAAAAAATAGAGGTGATGCATGCTAATTAACTCTTTCAACGATTTTTGGTTTGATCAAAGTATCTCTTATAGTTTTTGAGATAGGTTGATTTAACTGTAATTTTGGACTTTGCTGCTACGGAACCCTTTGTGCGCGAGCCCGACTCGCACTTGGCCGGTTTTAATAATGCCAGAAACACATCAGCGATCACATTTATTTCGCGGATGCTCATGGGCGGCGTTGATTACTTTCCATCAGGTGACTCGCTTGCTCGTTTGCCGCCTATAACATAAAACAAAGTGGTGCCTCAGTAGTTTACATGAAAATGAAACTTTTAATAATGAATTAATGAGTCGAGTTATTCTGAATTATGTTAAAGCGCAACACTATAATGTCTGGTCCCGAGCGAGCTCACTTGAATAATTAAACTAGATATCACTTTAGCGGGCTCTGATGAAATTACCTACCTCTAGTAACAGATATTGAGGACATTAAGTGAAAAGGAATGATTGGCTGTGATTCACAACCGCCGGTAACTTGCCATTTGTATTCAACGCTGACTTAAAATAATTGAAATATATAAAAAGCTGTATGTAGGTAGGTATTATAGCGCAATAAATAGTTTGCGCGGATGACATTGGTGCGCGCAGTGGCCAGAGGCCATTCCGAGGATACCAGAAGAGTGGTTACTCTTCTGGTATCCTCAGAAAATCTTTTTGCGTGCGTTTTGGTGCCTTCAAATTAGGGTTTGAGACGAGATGTATTCAACCGACGCAATGTTCACTTCAAATTAAGAAACGTCGTCAAGTACTTTTGATTGAGTCTCAAAGTTAACTTCAAAACAGTCCCCACCGTCGAGGTGTCCATAAAGCACATTGACAAATGCTAAGAGAACCTTGTAATTTACTTGATTTGTTGTAACTGTACCATTTTGCAACACATTTTATTAAATATTTTTAATATTAAAAGCGAGTTGTATTATAATAAGATAATAAGAGCCTCCATCTCGGACAGTCTTGCGCCACTTCCTACCAGTCTTCCACCAAAAGTCCGCATAAATCCTTGTCGACCTCATATTTCCAGCAGTATCTTGGAAAGCCGACTGGCCTTTGCCCATTAGGACGTCCCCGATACAAGATACAAGGAATCTTAAATTTAAGTTCCGGGTTTTTCGCGGGACTTCTTTCGGGGCGCGGACTCTTTTTTGTGCTTCCGGCTTAGGTAATAAAAAAAAAAAAAAAAAAATGCATTATTACATGAACATAGATATTTTTACATAATTATGGTTGGAAACTCCTTTTAAACATATAGATGCCTGTGCCAGGAGCCCTCCGCTCTTCGGTTTTTTAACATCATACTATGTTTAGGATACGTGACAAATAACAATCTAAAGACATTTTATTTCGTTAATATAAAAACAAAAGCATATTATGTGTTTACGTGTGTGTGTGTGTGTGTGTGTGTGTGTGTGTGTGTGTGTGTGTGTGTTTGTGTGTGCGTGTGTTATGTTCGCTTATTTTAGTAACTTTTCAACTTCTTCATACTTTAACGTTGTTAGCCATTCTGTTACAGTATATTTAAGTTCTTTTTGGGTTTTGTTGGTAATACTACTACCACATAATCGACGTCGCCCATGGTTGTTTAATAGAACAAAGGATTATTGAACTTTTAGTAGTTTTTCCACGTACAAAGGTGACAAAGGACTGAACCAATTTACTAAGTGGGTTCTATATCATTATAGCACCAAAGGTTGACCACCGCGGAGCCTAGGCCTCCCCATTAACTTCCAGAGCGGAAATTGCTAGGTTGGCTAATAGTGCCTACCTCGATAAAAAGAGTTTAAAATTCTTAAGGTGACAGGTAGGGCTCACTATCGACGCCAATCGATTTTAATTTTTAGTTACTAAACCCGATCTATTTTAAACAATTTCAGGGTTACAATCTCTCGACAAATACTTATACTATTTGTTAAATAACCATGCACAAATGGTTTTTGAACGCAAAAAATTCATTCACGCCAAAAGCGGTAACTTTTGGCGTGAATGAATTTTTCGCGTACGCGTTGGTCCCAACATGTATGAATGGTTATTTAATAAATAGTGTATAATATATAGATATTTAATATATGGAAATTGTTAAAAAGATATCCGGTTTAGCTGCTATCAATTTAAATCGATTGGCGTCGCACCCGTCGCCTTAATTAGCTGACTGTGCTCCAATAAGTAGGAACATCTTTACGTGTTGCGAATAAAATTAAAAAAATATATTATAAACGTCAAACATTGATGAAAAATGGTAACTTGCGTTTCCTTTTTAATTAAATCCATATTGCCTGCCAAAAAAAAAATATATTAACTTTTTGTAATTTTAATGTTTTCTTTTTAATATAGGTCGAGGTTTAATGTTTTCTTTTTAATATAGGTTTTATATAATTTTATATAATTTGTGTAGGTTATATTGTATTATAGTAAGTTAACATTCGTATATATTAGTGTATGATAACGTGTTTATTTATTATCTAGATATATGTATTTATACTATAAATTTACTTAATCAATATTCAAAATCAAAAGGATTGCACCACCCTCCCCTCTTCTATCTAATGTCATTTACCTGAAGGTTGTCTGGTAGAGATCGCTCCCAGCGATAAGACCGCCTAAATTGTACATTGTATCTCTGTATACCTAGCTTTTAAGTTTTGTATGTTGTGCAATAAAGAGACCTATCTATCTATCTATAGGTGTAGATAATAATACATTTTACAGTTTTTGAGATAGTACTACACACTTTCTCGGTTGACTCCTACCCCATTACTATAAAATGCGATTTAAGAAAAGTTCTGGAACTAAACTCGTGCCAGCCCTTTTTAACATTGCGTGGAGGAACGAGATGATAGCTATAGATCGCATTTTGTAATAAGGGGGTTCAGCTTTAGCAAGTCCAAACCACAGATTTAGGCTGTCGCCCTGTTCCAAACCGCCTAGGCCTACAAGTCAACATCCTAACCTTTACTAATAAAGATCACAACCTATCCCACTATATTAACAGGATATTTTATCATCGTTCTCACATTTTTAGAATGGCTTAGTTGTTCGTATCAAATAATATATTATAAATGAAGGAATATAGTAATTTATTATCCCGAGGGGTTATCCTCATCTTAGCGTGTATGGTAGTTGGGTCCAAAGATGTTGCTTCGGGGTACAGTCGACAGCAGAAGTAGCTGCACATATTTCGAAGTTTGTAGATTTTATTCCGAGGAGCATAAAAGATAAAAGATAAAAAAAATCTTTATTCAATTTAGGTTCACACAGAACACTTATGAATGTACATTATATCTACCGCTGGTTCGGAATGTCGATTTCTACTGAGAAGACACCAGGAAGAAGTAACTCTTTTCAAATATTGATGATGTTACAGAGTTTCAATTGAGAAGAGAAAAAAAACAATTATGAAAGTTAATAGACTACTTACTATGAATAACAACTCAAAAGATAAATAAATTAACATGACCAAGAATCCTTATCCGTGCCCGTTTTCCCGTGAGGTTTATATTGCAGGTTCTTATTTATTTGATACTATATGTAATTTTTCTCACCGCCTTTCATCACTTATCCGCTCCCTATCTCATTTTCTCATTCACTCGTATTGCGTTCCGTTTTCATCTCATAATTCAATTCATAGATTTAATTTAATTTTTACGTATTTATGATTCTCTCGAATATTGACGCAATCTCGCGGCAATATGCTCTGGTCTTATGCCAAAACTGTTCCGCTGAAGCTGGTATTGACAGATTTCAAACAATACTATTAAGACTTAGACAAACTGTCTAAGTATTTAGATATAGGAACACATTTTTTTGTGTACTTTGTAGTAAAAACACAAAAAAATCAGTCGGAGTCACTGAGCAAGTAATCACTACGTTTTAGTTGGAGTATTGACAACGAATTTTGAAACGGATTGCATCGTTTCTGTCATAAAAATCGTATCGTATGTAAATGGATTTTCAACGATGATAATAATGAAGAGTATGAAGATAAAGGTGTGAGGATGGAGCGGGAATGATGGATAAACTAGCACAGCAACTTTAGATAATAAGCCAAAAAACCATAGTTACAGCGCAGCACTTGGTGAACAACTGAGAAATTACATTGACGGATTGGATTTGTATTTTTTTTTATGATAGAGGTGGCAGACGAGCAGACGGATCACCTGATGGTAAGCGATTGCCGCTGCCCATGGACACCAGCAACACCAGTGGAGTCACAAGTGCGCTGCCGACCTTTAATCCCCCTTTCCGCCGGATCCCTCACTCACGCAGCGAAAGGTGGCAGACGAGCAGACGGATCACCTGATGGTAAGCGATTGCCGCTGCCCATGGACACCAGCGACACCAGTGGAGTCACAAGTGCGCTGCCGACCTTTAATCCCCCCTTTCCCCCGGATCCCTCACTCACGCAGCGAAACACAGCACAGCATTATAGTAAAACGGCCATAAAAGGTAGTAACGTTATTGTATGTTAACATTAAATTATAGAAAAATCCCAACACAAATACCTCCTTTCATACCATCTCACTTTTAAATTCCAAATAGTACCTAACTATGTGCTTTCAATTCTCCGGCCGGCCGCTCTAAACCCGGAAGATTACCATATTTTCCACACTCTCCCATTGTTCCGGGGTTTTAAAGGAAGTTTTGTCAGCTCGCCTTCAGTGTTGCCAACTTCGCAATTTTGCTGGTAGTACCTAGTAATATTTAGCGTCTGTTGATTTTGTTGAACAATTTTAAAAACCCTTCGGGAAGAGAAGAGGTTTTGGCAATTTCATTTACGTCTCTCTGCGAAAATGCTTTTATGAAGTAGAAAATTGAAAATAAGATATTTGCCAGTACTTATTTTAGCCTATTTTTGTGTCTGTGCTATAATTGAAATGTGGAAGCACCTTCCTCACCACTTAATCAACTCATAAATAGGTACCACAATCTATCTATAGGTAATATAAATTATGCTCTTCTTGTTCGAAATGAGAAATATTAGGTACTTATCTGTTACCTTTTTCAAGGGTGCTCCCTCCTACGCCTGAGTGGGACGGAGACATGAGAACCGACTAAAAAGCCTCATCTTCATTTCCCTCCCCAGGCGGAGGCCCGCTTACAGAGTAGGTTCGAAACTACTCCCCCCGTGGGAGGAATGATGGGAAGAGCTGGGAACACTGAGCCGTCCCCTACTCATCTGTTATCTGCCCAAGACATAACCACAACCTAAACTCTAATCTAAGTCTCCCTTAGAAAAATCAAAAATAACTTTTTGATGTAACAATTTAGTAACATGTGGATAGCGTCGTGGGCTACAATATTATTAAGTAGTTTTGTAGGTATTTTGTAGCTGTTTGCTATTCCTAATAAATAATTAACTAAATTTGTAACTAATTCTACAAGTCACTTATTTAGATACAAAATGTTAAGTACTAAAGTTGAAAATTGTTAGTGATGTTATGCAACTAAATATAAATTCATTTATTTGTCACAAAAAACAGACATAGCAGGTACAAGATAATATGCTATTTACACAGAGGTAAATCCTGCAGACAGCCGAAACGCTTATCGGTAATCCGGAAACATGAAACGCTTGCGCGATGTAATTGACACCTAGCGACATCTATTGGCACACAGTGTAACTAATGTCCCGAAACGAGGTATGGGCGAGTCACTAGTACATACAGAGATATAATATTTAGGCCGTAACTAGCATTTAGCAAGTGTAAACGGCATGCCAAACATCATGTGTGGGAGCTTGTAGAACATTACAACGTTGTTCGACATGTTACACAGTTATAAATTGCTGTCGTGTTACACAATGTTACTTAGTGTTATAAATTCAAATTCATACAACATCTTCTACAATGCCCTGATTTCGTACTAAGTAGCTTAAGCACTTGTGTAACGGATATCAGAAAACAGCGCTCTTATTCCAAAACGTAGTTTAAAATAAGTAATGGGATTAATACTAGAAATACGTGAAGAACTAGAATAAACATTATTACAAAACTAAGTTAACGGTAGATAGTTAGTTAGTAACTATAATATAAAGGTTATACCACCCTGACTAAACTAATAACCTCAAAATATTAATTTAGTGACAATAACAGTTTACCCCTGTGACAGTTCATTCAATTTTACGCTAAAATTATGTTGTCAACTAAGTTTTTGGATTAAATCCCAACAATATAAGTAATTCCCATTCATAATACTTTGTCACCTTACATAATTCAATATTTTAATTTATAATTGCCTAAAAATGTTTATAAAATTTTTTTCTTCAGACAACAAAACAAGGTTATGTAAAACGAAACGTCACTGAACGAATGATTGAATGGTTCGATAAATTTTGACACTACTCTACGGTACTAAGTGGTTTATGGTTAGTCGAGAATTTGTAATAAAAATGCAAGAACTCACGTTATTTTATAATAAACAATAACTTGCTAGTTTAGTTTTTTGTAATAAGAGGACAGAGGAATTACTACATATATACCTAACACCTAGATACTGAACAGATACAAGTGTCCATCACACGAATATTTGTCCAGGATTGACATCGAACCCAAGATCTTTGGCGTATTAAGGGTCACTACCAATTGCCATCCGACCAGTCAATGTTATATTACTGCTGTGTGAAACCTTTAGCAACTAACTCGGACTTAACATTCCGCCTGCTGGCAGCCCTCGCTCGCCTCGTATCGTTCTCGACTAAAATAGCTCATAATCGATCGTTCGCCGCCGATATCAATTTTTCACCACACTGACTGAAGGTAACGATCCAAAAATTCACGCACCCACTGTTCCTGTCAAACATATTTTGATCCATTAAATTAGTTGGCCAAGCGTAAAGGTATTAAAGGTAAGGCTATTGGGGATTTGTATTTTTTTATGTAGTTAATGGCGAGCAGACAGGAGACGGATCACCTGATGGTAATGGACAACCGCAACACCAGTAGAGTCATAAGTGCGCTGCCAACCTTTAAATTACATTTTCCCCTGGATTTGGCCTGCGGTACCCTCACTCACGCAGCGAAACAGCACAGTGCCGATTTTCTGTGAGATCGTGATATCCTTCAGGTCGAGCCGAATTGTGGTACTCCCACGGTCCCAAAAAATTCGTCACTTTCCCTCAGGTGTGATTGTGGTCAAGTTTTATCTTATAAATAAAAAAAAAACTAGAAAACATCAAGCAAGTTGTTGTATTTTTATTCTTAAAATGAGATACCGAAAACAGGTGTAAAGTACAACCACAGGTGCAACTTTCAACTACTTGGTTTTACAAAAGTAATTTGCTCTCAGTTGTTATTTCACAGATCCCTTGCGTGCAGGTAGTGGGCCCCAGGTGTCGCCTGCTAAGGGGTATAAGGTAACACGCGGGTCGAAAGAACAAATTGGAAAACAGGGTGAAACAAACCTACTCGAATAGCTTTGTTTTAAAACGAGAACAAAAAGATACAGACATTCTGAACAAGTCTTGTAAAGATCGCGGAAATGTTATTGATCAGGGTAGAACAGAACCACAAATTTGACAAATATGGTTTGCTCTGGCTAATATTGATATAGCAGAGTTCGTTGACTTACGCGCTAGACAGGAGATTGTATCGTGTCCCCCGCACGTTTCGTATTGTCCGTCTCTTTCTCAAACCGAACTACTCTACGCATGTACTCATAAACTTAGGATGCCACCCTGCTATGATGTAATTATGTGCATGTACTTATAAACAGGCTAAGTTAAGCACGCGATGAAAGCATCTATATAGATATTTTTTTTTGACGACCCGATTGGAACAGTGGTCTAGCACGCTGCCTCTGATACAAGGGTTGCGGGTTCGATCCCGCACAGTACAAACATTTGTGTGCATGAACATGTTTGTTTGTATAGGTCTGGGTGTTTGCTATGTATTATAAGTATGTATTTACAAAAGAAAAGTATTATATGTATTTATTTGTAATCCCACTGTTGATTCTGATATCCGTAACACAGGTGCTTGAGCTACCTAACTCGGAGTCAGATCAATGTATGAGATGTTGTGAAATATTTATTATTATTATTTTATGCTTTTGTTGCACACACTTTGTGCATCTTTGTTCTTTTTTTTAACATTATGGTGGACAAACTTAGTAACTGATTACCGCCGCCCATAGACAACTGCAGTTGTCCATGGCCATGTGATGCCTCATGTGTTGCAACACACGAGGCATCACAGATGCGTTGCCGGCTCTTAAGGAAAGAATAAGCCCTTTTCTTGAACATCAGGTCGTATATGTTTGGAAACACCATCGTTGGCAGCTGATTCCACAGTTTCACTATGTTTTGCGATTAGCCAAGCAGTACTAGTAACCTCGTAGATATCCCTGCAACTCGCGCGTGGAATGATAGGTAAGTAGTCTAACAGATTCAAAACCGATAAATTATGTAAACCTAGGCCACTTCGTCACCTATTTACCTCAACCAATCGATCGAGTCTAGTTAAGTTAGTTTTGTTAAGGCAACAAACAACAACGTAAAACCAACATTTATGCAGACTCAAGGGGAAGTTCAAAATTCAAAATCCAAAATATCTTTATTTAATTTAAGTCCACACAGAGCATTTATGAAAGCCAAATATTATGTAATCTACCCCTGATTCGGAATGTCAATTTCTACCGAGAAGAATCAGCAAGAAACTCAGTAAGTTACTCTTTTCAAATAATATGGTAATTACAACTTTCATTTTTAATATAATGCATTTTTTTTAATATGGCTCTACTCGATAATTTGCCAATGTCAAGTAACTTATTGAGAATAAGTAGGTAGTCAACAGTCGAAGTCAGTCAAAGTCACAGTCACTCTATAAAACGCCGGTGTTTTGCGTTTTATCGACCTACGGATTTAGCAGATATCACTCTAAAAGTTTTAAGACTATTTTTTCGCAAGACGAGACAACTCACTCGACACACAGTAGCACGGTAAAAAAGATTCAATCCAACGATTCTTATTATTAGGATCACTTTGCGGCACTTCACTGCACCAATAAACACCAAATTTGTACACTAAATAAATAAATATTTCACAACATCACAACCATTGATCTGATTCCGAGATATGTAGCTCATGCACCTGTGTTACGGATATCAGAATCAACAGCGGAATTACAAATATATACATATAATACTTTTCTTTTGTAAATACATACTTATAATACATACAATCAGGGTGTTTGTACAATACAAACTGACATGTTCATGCACACAAATGTTTGTACTGTGCGTGGATCGTACCCACAACCCTTGGACCAAAGGCAGCGTTCACTACTACTGTTCCAAACGGGTCGTCATACTTAAAACCACTAGACACTAATTTAAAACCTTTGAATTGCATCAGCCCACGCAGCTTGTTTTAGTCTTACCCGCCGAATCATATAATTCAATATTCTTTCTTATAAAAAATAAAGTTTAAAAAACTAAAACCCGACTTCCAAAAAAACACGCTCTAAAAAGTAAGAAAAAAAATTTGTCTCTGCTGAAATGATTATGCCGTATTTCCGTGCAATCTGCACAGTAATACAAAGAAAAGAAATATTAAACAAAAACAAATAAAAAAGTTAATACATAAGTGGTCAACAAGGTCCAAGCTCAGCATGTGCTGCAGAGGTTTGCGCGCTGATTTTCAGTTTGGACCTTGAGTGACAGACGAAATCAGTTTTGAATGTGACAGATAACAAAGAATGTGAAAAATAATAAAGGATAACAGACAGAAAAAGACAGAAAGAACGAGGATTCAAAGAAACAGTAGTAAATTTCTATATAATACAATGTACTCTGTGGTAGTACAGTGGCGGACAGGTCAAGCTATACAAAACTGTCAAATTTCCTCAATCGATTTCAAACTCAATGTGTAACAATATAAGGTTTATATTCGAATGAAGAAATTTGACAGTTTTGTATAGCTTGATGTGTCCGCCACTGTACCAATAATGATAGCAGACCGCGCCGAGTGTGCAGCGCGAACGGGATGTGACCGATCGTGTAGAGGTGCCGTCAGCTGCCTATGGACGTCCCCTTCCAAGCAAAAAAGAAAAACAGAGAAGAAGAGAGAAAAAAAAATTCGAGGGACGCTATAATAGGCAGAACTGTTACTTTGACATGGTAGTAAAGTGTTAGGCTACTTTGATGCTGACCGTACTCATAGTGTGGGTAGGGGCAGTTGTGATGCGCTTCACCAGGCGCCGCCGTTGCCTGCTCGAGGTCATCTTGCTGCACTCGTTGACTGAGTCTCCAATGACAGACTTGGTTTGGTCAGTCCAACGTGTGCGAGACTGTACTATAGAAAACAGACGCTGCTTGATACAGAGTTCTTGAAGTATCGGTCCATAAAACTCCAAGCAAGGAAGTAGTTTTACGAAAATTCTTTTTTACTCTTTTGTCAATCGAGTGCTGGAGTGGAGACGCCCTTAGGCTAAATGGAGTTATGAATCGCGCAAGATGGCTGGCAGAAATTGGATACGAGTAGCAGAAGATCGATCGAAATAGCAAATATTTGCAAAGGCCTATGTTCAGTTGTAGACTGCAACACGCTGATGAAGTTGATGTATTGTTTTACGTGATAGGTGGCAGACGAGCAGACGGATCGCCTGATAGTAAGCAATTGCCGTCGCACATAGACACTCCGTATTGGGTTCCCCCGTATTGGGCCTCCGGTACCCTCACTGACGCAGCGAAACACAGTAATATATCTATCTAACTATTAACATCACTAGAAATATAAAAGCATCTAAATGAAAAACGAATAGCGCACAGAAGACACAAGCTCGTTGGGATCACTAGCGCCCATAAATAAACAAAACTTACTTCAAATAATGAAAACGCTCATAAACCGTATCCGTTACTGCTTCCTGTAGACTCCCTTTAGGGGTTAACATTACAAATTAAACCATTTTTAACCCTAAAGTTATATGCACACGGTTCTAAATCTGTACAACTCTAGGGTAAATTTTCAAATTAAATGTGTTCGTATCGTATAGTCATTGGCATACGTTCTAAATTCATTCAGTTCCTAGAATCTGATAATCAATTCAAAAGAATTTCAACTGTATTCTTGTAATAATACAGTTGCATTCGAAATGGTGAATAGGATAAGGCATAATTGATATGTACACTATGTAGTTTTTATTAGACGTGTGTAACTTTTTACTCTCAGTGAAACGACTCGGTGATCCGACTCAGCCAAATGATATTTCCGAATCTCTAACGTTCGCTCCGAATGTATCATTCGACTCAAATGGACCTCGAGTCCGGGTGAACTGATTGATCCGAATGAGCTGAATGATTCGATGAGCCGAATGATCCGAATGAGCTGAATGATCCGAGTGAGCCCAATGATCCGAATGAGCGGAATGAATCCTCGATATATCTGAGAGTCGATGTTCCAAATGAAGAGTTTCAAACACTCCCTTCTCGGCACTGATCCACATGCAAATGTTTTTTGATTAAAGAAAGATACGTTTTTGCCAAGTCTAGTCTTTTGTTTCAATAGGCGCGCGTAACGAAGACTGATCCAGAAATCTATACTATTTATAAAGAGGTAAATTTTATAGACATCGGCAGCCTTTATATGTAATCCAAAAACACGAAACGCTAGCGTGATGTAATTGACACGCAGCGGCATCTATTGGTATAAAGTGGAACTAATGCCCCGAAACGAAGAGAAGGCGGGTCACTAGTTAGTTATATAAAATGATTTGATGTTTATGATGTGATTAATATAAAAATATACAATAACTATAAGTATGACATAATGTAATTTCTCACTAAAGCGCTGGATGGTTCGGAATGTAGATCTCTACCAACTTTTATTATTAATTTTTATTTGGATTTTTCAGGTTGTCAACATTTTTCGCAATACGCAAATGGGTTTTTTAATGAATAATATCTTTGTTTGTTCGATAACGTATAATCCGTCAATCTCTGTCCGCTGAGGCATCAAAATATATTCAGTCACTGAATAAAAATTACAGCTAAATTAAAATCAGTGAAGAGCCTCGTCTTGCATACCTACCAATATTCGATTGTGGGAGACCTACACTTTGACAAGAGTTGAGCTGAGGGATACTACGGCCTCCGCCTTTCAGAAGAGTTAGGAAAGGTTCCGGGGGAAGGGGGAAGTCTAAAGGTTGGCTGCGAAATAGTGACTCCACCAGTGTTGCGGAAATGTCCATAAAATATTAAAAAATATCGTTGGCCGAAACACGACGGGAATTATCGGCATTGCTCTAACGGTACTCGGTAAATTGGCGTGGGCCGGTCATGTGTGCAGAAGGGGTGATGAGAGGTGGAGCAAAGATGTCCTTGAATGGAGACCAAGAGATGGAAAGACGAGTGTTGGCGGACAAACTGTCAGATGGTCCGATGACATTAAGGCTCAAGATGGCGTAGCGTGATCCAGGAAAACCGACGAACAGAAGAAAGTGGAGAGAAATTGTAGAGGCATTGTGCAAATAATTTGAATTATGCTCTGCAGTGGGCAAAAATATAATTTGAATTATTATATAATAATAATTGTTCCTCTAAACTTAGGATTTATTGAGACTTCGCGCACCTCGACTCGTGACACTAATACTGGCCCCCTAGCAATGCGATCCAATTTGTGTGTAAGCCCCTTCGCGAATGGCAAAATTGAACGTGCTCACATCCATTATCCTCTACTATAGCACTTACCAACAGATAAAACAACAGAAAATTGTCTTCTTTTGTCTTGATTCCTTTCGTTGAAAACCTAATTTGGTTCGGACTACCACTACAAATCTGCCAGCTACAAAACACATTTAAGGCGATACTTAGCAAATCCCATTTGGATACAAGCCAAAGTAGCCAAAATCTGGAGCTGTTAATTCGCACTGCACGCGTGGCGAAAATGGCCAATTACATTTATTTATGTAACTTATTTATTTACATTGTGTTAAAGAATTTAGTTTTCGCTTCATGATCGTAATTCAGCTGCAGAATACTGAAACTATATATTTATAACGTCCTCCTCAGGATAAGTAATAAATAATTATTTCCCAATATGACATAGGTACATTGATCGGACTCCGAAGTAGGTAGCTCAAGCCGTAACACATGTTACGGATGTCACACCCAACAGCTTGAATTACAAATATATTCATAAAACGCCCCGTTAGTCTTTACGTTACGGCTTTACATACCAGGCCGTGATCTCGGGGTCTTGGGTTCGGTTCCCGGGTCGAGAAAAGGTATGTTTCGAATTTTTCGAACATAGCTCGGGTTTCGCAGAATTAGCTTCGTTCATATTCACTTCATCCATATCGGATCATAGCGACACATAAGACAAAGTTAGTATCTAATTTTGAGTTTCATTTGCATTTATTCTAGAGCATGCTGAAATTTTATTGTATGTTTTCAGTGTGTATGTGGAAAGAAACATTTTATTTATCTATCAATGTATAATGAACCTAAACTGTATTTTCACCAATATTTCCTTCCTTTTGTGATAGCTTACAGACGAGCAGCCGGATCACCAGTGGAGTCACAAGAGCGTTGCCAACCTTTAAAACCAACAACCAGTCCTACCAACCAGAAGAAAAATAATTTAATAACCGTCTCTATTGACTTCGCTGTGTTTATCTACATTGTGTTGGAATATACCACAATTTTGTTTTCGGATGCGGAGGAAGCGAAACGTAAGGGATGTGCCGGTATTGACGTTCTTGCCGCGATCGTGAAATATTATTAGAATACATAATAATTCAAGGGAAGAATTGCCCTGGGAAGATACTTATTTTGTGTGTATGTTTCCTTTGACATTCGATTTGAATGGCGTCTTGCATAGGGCTTGTACCTTGATCTGTGGCTTGTAGTTACTTAATGAATGGATCGTTAAAATTTACACATTACCTTCAACCGATTACGGCTACGGCGGCAAATCTCAACGATCAGCGACGTACGCAGGATATATTATAGTGCTCAAGTGTGTGCGCAAACACAAGTGCACTCTTTATTCCCTTACCCTCATATTCCGATGGGACACCAGCGTGACACGACCGGAGAGGGATCGGGCGCAGGACCAACGGCTTAACGTGCTTTCCGATGAGCAGGGGTACAAGACCGCCAGCTTCCAGACTCCGGGCTGACACTAAAAATTTCTTGCCGAAAACTTAGGGTACATATTTTTCAAGCGGCTGCGCAAGAGATCCCGGGTTCTATCTTCGGGTCGGGGATCACCTCTTGCGCAGCCGTCGCTTTATTGTGCGACTCACTAACCACTACGCTATCGAGGTAGTCACATACACATTTTAAAAGAAACATAGAGCAAAGAAAACACAACAGTATGCACATTTACTGTTAGTGACGATAATGGAGGTTATTGTTATTTGTAGGAAGAAATGATTACATAGATGGTTCGCAAAAAATATTGATACTTTACTTAAAGTATTTATTGCTCAGTCTTTCAAAAATGTCTCCTATCCGTTACACTCAATATAAATCACTTAGCGGCGCTAGTGTCGTCACGTCACGCCTTGAAGAAGACCCAGGGGTTCCATCTCTATATAATTGGAGTTCCAGCCATCCGCACTGTACGCTATGTTTTAAATTCAACCAGTCAAGGAGTGGACCTCGCTACTTATACACTTAAGCAATTTCTTATCAAAATCAAAATTTAGCATTTGCAAATTGATTTCAATAGGTATATAAAATGTTTATTTTGCTCGTCATACTTTAGACAAAATCAACTTCCAAGTCCCTTATTGTATTCAATCAATCCTTTAGCTAATTCTAATTTACCAAACAACTTTCTTCGCCTCGAAAAGTCGCGCCTAAGAACTCAAAAGCTGTCAAATTCCGTTTAATAAATTAATAACTCAAGCACCTGTTAAATAAGTGCCAAATCACGTTAAAGTATATAACTTCAAAACAAAACAATAAATTAAGAAGTTTACAAACCAATTGGAACCTTTCTCACGTCCAAA
This sequence comes from Marasmia exigua, assembly GCA_019059595.1. Taxonomy (NCBI): domain Eukaryota; kingdom Metazoa; phylum Arthropoda; class Insecta; order Lepidoptera; family Crambidae; genus Marasmia; species Marasmia exigua. Next base: position 3,985,994 of record CM032474.1, on the reverse strand, counting down.
CAAAGGGCTCACAAAAAATAACTTGATTACAATAAAATTAGAATCTGAATCAACATTTTGAATATACATCTTTATTACCTAGCAGTAAAGTCCATGAGTATTTACGTTGAGCTAGGGTTGACAGGTCTTAAAACGAAAGCCTGACAATCCAATCAGATTATTAGCTGGACAAGAGCTGGACATTTGGGTGAAAAAGACGGGTACCTTAACTTTAAGTATTACGAGAAGTACATATACACAGTTTTTTGAATTCAAATGAGGTCATAAAAATTACCTATATTTACAATATTTTTCTTTTTTTATGATATATACAGATGAGCAGACGTATCACCTGATGGTAAGCGATTACCGCCGCACATAGACACCTGCCACGTCAAAGGAGTTACAGGTGCGCTGCCGGCCTTTTTAAAAAGGAGTACGCTCTTTTCTTAAAGGTTTGCAGGTCGTATCGGTCCGGAAACACCGCAGGCGATAGTCCATTCTACAGTTTTGTGCTATGAGGTAGAAAGTTTCTTGAGGGCATCTACATGATGGGCATAGAACTGTTGACGAACGGAACGATGACGGAATGAAGCGGCAGGAAATAGTCAGAACAATCTATTAGGTAGCCCTACCTACATAATATTTCGCTTTATTGCGCTCTACGCAGAGCATGTGAAGCGGATGCCAAAACATAACAAAGGCAAAGGAAATATTCACATTCAACAATAATGTGACATGCTTAACAAAACAAATGACTATCCAGCCAAGTGGTTTTTTTATTATTAAATATTTGTATTTGTAATGGAGGACTTAAAATGTACAACCTGTGCGGATAAAGAATGGGATCAGTCCGTCTATACTCGCACCCCACGAGTGCGAGTATAGACGCAAATAGTGTGCGAGCGAGAAGTGAATAATTGCGCCGCCATTTCTGATCCCATTCTTTATCCGCACAGATTGTAATTTAACTATTTTGTATATATGTTAATATACTCGTATTTAAACTCACAATGATACTACCGAAAATCTTGACTTTTCTTCTTCATCTCAGTCATTCTCAGTTGCCCCGGGCAAGCGTACCCGGGGCCATGATCCAGGATTTGGCGAGTCTGATAATTACAATGAACCGACAGCCGCCTGTCATTCAGGTTGGCTGAGGAATCAAATTAAACGAATCATGAATTAAAATAATAACTACCCGCCTGACAACCCTACTAGAACGTAACGCGCGGTGCGTTCCCACTCATTTGCATTGTCAACTGACCCGCAACGGTTACGTTGTATGGTTATTTTATTTTTCTATTGTTATAAAAAGTTTCGTAATGCCTTCATAACCAGAACACTTTCTTTTGCCGAGGTATAGGTTTGCAAACGCAATATAAATTGCTGAGATTGTCTTTAAATCGAATCATGTTTGTTGGGACCGTACAAAAACTGTGCTTGATATTGTACTTTTTAAATATACTGGATGGATCGAGTCAAGAGTTTCTCGGGCTGAAACTTAAAAGCTAATGTCAGAGAACTGGCAAATCCTCCTCCTCATCAAATAATTTAGCGTGTAATTCCCCGTTTGTGTCCAAAGCTGTCGCCCTGGATAGATTTGAAAAATCCACTGGTGCATGCCTAAAAACCTACTATTCAAACTGAATAAATTATCATGTTATGAATTTTGTTTATTTATTCATTAGGCCATGAATTCAGCTAAGAGATAGTAAATTGAAGAAGGACTGATTTTTTTTATTTATTTATTTATTTAGAAAACACAACAACAATCAACAGCGCTTGCAGGTAGTTAAACAGTTTAGTATTTATACAATAGTAAAGCCAATAATAGATTTTCCTTAACTTACTTATAGTGCCAACTTAATTTATAAGTGTTTACATGCAATCGCATAGAAATATTACGTTGTCTAAGAACAAGAAAAAAAAAATTATTTATGATTATTACAACTACTTAATATGTAGGTATAAATGATGCAATCCTTACTAATATACTAATAATATTATAAATGCGAAAGTAACTCTGTCTGTCTGTCTGTCTGTCTGTCTGTCTGTCTGCTACTCTTTCACGCCAAAACTACTCAACGGATTTAAATGAAATTTGGTATACAGATAATCTAGACCCTGAGAAAGAACATAGGCTACTTTTTATTGCGAAAAGGGGGTTGTAAGGGGTTGAAAGGGGGGTAAAAAGTTACTTTTCCACGCGGACGAAGTCGCGGGCGGCCGCTAGTTAAAAATATAACGTCCAGCCGGTTTTATGGTCATTCAAAGATTCATGGGCAAGTCCATTATAAAAGTACTAGCTTTTGCCCGCGACTTCGTCTGCGTGTAATTCGAATAAAAGCAAGGTCTTTATGTATCAATAACTGGTGCCCGCGACTTCGTGTGCGCAGTATTAGTATTTCGAGTAGCTTATATTAGCGTGAAACGAACTAACATTATGATATTAATTATATTCGAATTACACGCAGACGAAGTCGCGGGCAAAAGCTAGTTATAATATATATTTAGAAAGAAGAAATCCAAAGTTTGTTTAAGAAAGTTATAACAAGATTTTATTAATATCTCTTCCAACTGATTACGGCTACGGCGGCCAATCTCAACGATCAGCCACGTACGCAGGATATATTATAGTGCTCAAGTGTGTGCGCAAACACAAGTGCACTCTCTATTCCCTTACCCTCATATTCCGATGGGACACCAAGGTGACACGACCGGAGAGGGATCGGGCGCAGCACCAACGGCTTAACGTGCTTTCCGAGGCACGGGGGTACAAGACCGCCAACTTCCAGACTCCGGGTAGACACTAAGAATTTCTTACCGAAAACTTAGGTACAAATTTTTGGCCCGACCCGGGGATCGAACCCGGGACCTCTTGCGCAGCCGTCGCTTTAAAGTGCGATCCACTAACCACTACGCCACCGAGGCAGTAGATTTTATTATAAGAAAGGTTAACTACAAATGTTGCCATTTTACCATTACCATACCATTTGGCAATTCTTATTTCTGCCGCACGATCAAGAAATGTAACTCGTCGGCACATTGTATTTCCTCCTTCCCACAATATGGATGGTGGACACTTACGGTACGGCTAGTCCATAAGTTAAAGGTCGCTCAGCGGGCTATGGAACGAGCAATGCTCGGCGTCTCTCTTCGAGATCGAATCCGAAATGAGGTGATCCGGCAGAGAACCAAAGTTATCGACATTGCTCACCGGATTAGCAAGCTTAAGTGGCAGTGGGCTGGCCATATTAGCCGCAGAACCGACAACCGATGGGGTAAACGAGTTCTGGAGTGGAGACCGCGTCTTGGCAAACGTAATGTAGGGCGCCCTCTGGCTAGGTGGGGGGACGATCTGCGCAGGATGGCTGGCAAGAGCTGGATGCGAGAAGCCATGGATAGATCACAGTGGCGAACAATTGGAGAGGCCTACGTTCAGCAGTGGACTGCGATAGGCTGATGATGATGATGATGATGACAATATGGATTCTTTCAAACGAAGCGTGAAGAAGCATCTCGCGGGCCAGTATGTCGGTGCCAACGGAGGTGATGCCTTGACATCGCTTCCGTTGTAATTGCAACTTGGGCTGTTCTCTTACTTACCATCAAGCTGTGGCGAGATAATATACTGTGCTTCTATAAAAAAAGGATCTGACAATAACATGCCTACTGATAGGACTTTAATAGCAAAACATTCGTTTAGTAACGATGTAGACTTGAAGGGTTACATACAATCAACAATCAATCAATAAAAATGTAATGCCCTACTTTCTGTTTCTGTCTAAGGAGGGCAGTGCAATGTAGGTCCAACTTCTAAAGTTTAAGTACAGCCTGTTTATTATGCAGAACACTTTGCGTGCGCACTCCTTCCCTTTATCATACGTGTGACGGTGTTATATGGCCCCATAACGATTAATGTTGTCCACAAAACCAAGGCGAGACTTAACCAGTCTACTTTTTATATGATAGAGAGTGACTAGCAGTGTCGCTATATTGTAATTAGCTGCCCAAATTCAGAAACATGATGTACAGTGGCGGACAGGTCAAGCTATACAAAACTATCAAATTTCCTCAATCGATTTCGAACTCAATGTGTAATATAAGGTTAATAATCGAATGAAGAAATTTGACAGTTTTATAAAGCTTGATGTGTCCGCCACTGTACCTAAGCGAATTCTGGCGGTACGAGTCAAACACTTCGCGTGGTCTGATGCAAGTCAAATGTTTGAAATTAGTATCGAGTGTTTTTAGTAAACTAATTTGTTGTTTATTTGTGCACTGAAGTGCCGCGAAGTGATCCTGATAATAAAAATCGTTGAATATTGTATCGTTTCTAACACTGCTCTTGTGTGACGAGTCAGTTGTCTGTCACGGACAACTTGCTTGGACCTTATAGAGTCTTAAAACCCGCGACTGTGTTTAGAGTGGTATCGGTAGAATCCATAGGTCGATAAAACGTAAAACATCGACGTTTTATTGAGTGACTATGACTTTGACTGACTTCGACTGTTGACTAACCACTTATTCTCAATGAGTTGACGACCCGTTTGGAACAGTGGTAGTGAACGCTGCCTTTGGTCCAAGGGTTGCGGGTTCGATCCCCGCACAGTACAAACATTTGTGTGCATGAACATGTTTGTTTGTATTGGTCTGGGTGTTTGTATGTATTATAAGTATAAGTATGTATTTACAAAAAGAAAAGTATTATATGTATATATTTGTAATTCCGCTGTTGATTCTGATATCCGTAACACAGGTGCTTGAGCTACCTATCTCGAAGTCACATCAATGTATGTGATATTGTGAAATATTTATATTTTATTTAAGTATTTACTTAGTTACTTGACATTGGCAAGATATCTTCTGGTAGAGCCATAATATAAAAAAATGATGTAAGCGTAGTCCGGGTTAAGAAGCGCTTACCATCAGGCGATCCGTCGGCTCGTCTGCCACCTTTGTCACAAAAAAAATGCAGAGCGCTGCATTAGGTTTCTCTTATATCTAGCGCTGGTTCAGTCTTGGTCTCGCAAAACCAATACTGTTTTAGCAACAGTGTTAACGTAAGGTTGGGTCTTATAGCGATTTCTCATTTCAATATACTTACTCAAGTAAATTAGACGTTGAGATACCGTTCTCGCTATCTTAACCCGAGGCCCATGAGTTTTAATTAGTTACTTCTAATTACCTTAAAAGCGGTCTTCATTCCAAAACCGGGGGAGGGTTGGAGAATTGATGTTGATGTTACAAAATCTAAAGAGATCTTCTTAAAGTTCTAATAAGAACGTACCAGGATTTATCTTTACAGTTGTTAAAGCGACGGGTGGTCCTGGCGACGCCAATCGATTTAAATTTTTTAGCTACTAAACCGGATATCTTTTGCACAATTTCGAAGTTCGAGCCCCTCAGAAATAATATATACCATTTGTTTAATACTTATAATTAACTTTTTGATTTGTTTTTGCACTCGAAATTTGGATTAACGCCAAAAGTGGCAGTTTTTAGCGGTAATTCATATTTTAAGTAGGAAGCAGACCAAAAAGTTAGTTATAAGTACTGAATAAATATAGTATATGTTCTTTTCGAAATTGTTAAAAAGATATCCGGTTTAGATGCACAACAATTTAAATCAAATGGCGTCGCTAGTGTGCCCTACCCGTCACCTTAAACATTTTTTATCGGTTAGAAATTCTTTTAAGGATATCCGTGGTAAGAGCTTTAGAGCGGTGGTAGCTCAGAGGTTTAGAACGCACTTTGTATACGGGGGGACCGGGTTCGAATCCGAGCATGAACCTCGAGATTTTTCAAATCTATGTGCGTATTGCTACCATTAGCACGGGGGTGAGGGAGAACATCGGGATGAAACCTGTAAGTTACGGATAGATTCTGAAACGTGTAACCATGATTCAGTTGGTCTGGTTACCCTGTTAAAGGGTTGCGCAGGTCAGACGGCAGTCGCTTCATTGTAATTACCAGACTCCCCAAATCAAGAATCCCGGGCTCCAGAGCGACAGCTTTGGACGCAACTGGGAATTAAACGCTAAGATGAGGATCTGTGATCAGAGCTTCAAATAATGGTAATGGAAATCGACTACAGTCCCTCCACCAGCCCATGCTCCTTCCTACCGTCTCGGCATACGGACTGAATCTTCGGAGACGCTCACCAGGTACTTGCTAAGGGCTCTTTCCCCGGTGCGTTTCTTGACTCCCTACAAAGTCTGTGTCTGTGTCCCATCTCAATGTCACTTCTCCCCAAATGGGGCGTGAAACACCACAACACAAGCGACTCGCGCTCGGGCAGTTCCACATCAATCAAACTCCTTCCTAATGTTAAGCCTTTTGTGTGCAAACGCTCGCAACCGTCGAAAACCTTCTGCAGAGTTGACCGTCTCCAAATGGTAATGGAAATAAAGATGTAGCGTGCTTACACAGAAGAAGCCTATTCACTCAAACTGTCAAAAGAGACACTGTGTCTAAATTTGAATCTTTCATTACTCTTAGATGTTTTTGTTTTATTTTACCTCACGATGTATTTGGTCTACTTTTTCTACTTTCTCGACATCAGTACCTGGAAAAATATAAAAAAAAAATTATCTTTTCATTAATAAGAAAAAATTGGTTTATGTGTGATAGGTGGCAGACCAACAGACGAATCAATCAAGCTTACCATTGATTATATTGTTTTTTTTTAATGTGATAGGTGGCTGTTGATCATGATCAACATGATGATGATAAGGCATGCCTTATCTTAGTCACCCTTTACGACACCTCGCTAAAAGTGAGGGTGGCCTATTCTACTCTGCCGGGGACCACACGGCTGGTGTCGTAAAATGCGACAAAGGTAAAGCTGCTGGCATGACCAACAGCACCCAGAGAAGGAAAACTCTGCATTTATATCAAAACCCTCGCCAACCCGTCTGCCAAGCGTAGTGAGTATGGCAATTACCCCTCATGTGATTGAGGGAGGCCCGTGCCCCAGCAGTGGGGATTTAAATGGGCTGACGATGACGATGATGATAGGTGGCAGACGAGCAGACGGAACACCTGATGGTAAGCGATTGCCGCCGCCCATGGACACCCGCTACACAAGTGCGCTGCCTCCATAAGAACCCCCCCTTTCCCCCGGATAGGGCCCCCGGTACCCTCACTCACGCAGCGGAATACAGCACATATTGTTACACAGTACATATTATTCATAGAATTAAAAATGTATCCCAATCCATTTACGACGATGAACCCGTTGGATTTATTACTCGAGCAGTCTTAGATTGGGAATCTATCAAACCCTTAGGCCGTGCTCTGCGTTAAGCGGTTGCACGTCGCGGGCCTCCGCGCGGCGTGCTGTTTCTTGTCATCTCCATCTCCATCTCCATCCGGAGCAGCCCGCTGTCGACTGGCGGCGTTGCGGATAGCCACGACGGGTTAAATGTCCTAACAGAGCACGGCGCAGATGCCAGCGCCGGATGCCCGCGACGTGCACCCGCTTAACGCAGCGCACGGCCTTATGCCTTAGTGTGAGGCAGCGACGTTATTAAGGAATTTTAACTGTCTCCAGAAGCAACTTAAGGATAAAGATTTCTTTATTGGCCACAGAACACAAATTTAAACATGAGTGACATAAACACACAAATAGGAAAAATTCAGTAGCCAACAAGACCCAACCTCAGCATTCAACTCAATCATATAACCGAACCTTTAAGGCGACGGGTAGCCCTAACTAGCGACACCATTCGTTGTTAATTGTTAGCTACTAAACCGGATCTATTTTAAACAATTTTAGGGTTACAACCTCTGGGCAAACACTTATACTATTTATTAAATAACCATGCACAAATGTTGGGTCCGTTTTTGTACGCGAAAAATTGATTACCGCTAAAAGCGGCCACTTTTAGCGTGAATCAATTTTTCGCGTACAAATGTTGGGTCCTCATTTGTGCATGGTTATTTAATAAATAGTATAAGTGTTTGCCGAGAGGTTGTAACCTAGAAATTGTTTAAAATAGATCCGGTTTAGTATCGATTGGCGTCGCTAATGTGCCCTACCCGTCACCTTAACCCCCCAACTAGAAAATTACTACATTCCAGGACTCCAGAAAGCAGTGAAATCGTAACAGGAAACTCCGCGCGCTCGCTTTGGTGCGAAACGAATTTCGCCTCGACATGACGACGCGACCAAGCACGCGACGCTTTGTCGCGTCACACAAAGGACTAAGCTTAGTACACAACGCGGTCTCACAGGACTTGCCGGGAGGAAAAACCGTGTGTTGCGATTAGGGATGTGAAGTATATTGTTTTTCAATTAGGGTTTTCGCGTGTGAAAAATCCGCTAGATGGCGTACTGTTGTACTGAGGTCCAACATCAACCGCATTGGTTGTTTACTTTGTCAAATTGATATTTTGACAGATCACGTTTAAAAATAACCATTCATAAAAATAACCAATCACATTGTATATGGACCTCACTCCTATATAGTACGCCATCTAGCGGATTTTTCACACGCGAAAACCCTCATTGTTTTTGAAAAATATCATCATTAGGTAATTTCTTTTCGTTAAAATACAAAATGAAGCTGTTGCTGTGAAAATGACCGTGGGAGAGCGACGCTTCGACATGAATGGACCAGCTCGACCGGAGCGATACCACGGCCTCACAGAAAACCGGCGTGAAGTAGCACTGTGCTGTGTTTCGCTGCGTGAGTGAGGGTACCGGAGGCCCAATCCGGGGGGTAGGGGGGGTTCAAAGATTGGCAGCGCACTTGGGACTCCACTGGTGTCGCGGCGGCGGCAATCGCTTACCATCAGGTGATCCGTCTGCTCGTCTGCCACCTATGACACAAAAAAGCTATTCTCGCTTACTATTCAACCAGCTAGGTTGCCTGAAAGAAATCGCTCATAGTGATAAGGCCGCCTTCGTTATATACATACATCCTGTAATACCTAGTTTTTAAGTTTATTTTGAAGACGCAGGAAGGGCTTTCAGCTCCCTAGCGGTGCGCATCACGAAGGAGGCGGAAAACGCTTATATCGAGGAACTTCTTGCCGGAGTCTGTTTCCCTGATCACAAATCTGGACATTTTTAAGGCAAGACCGAACAGGAAATGTCGCGACCACGCAACATCTTTCATATGTCATCTTCTCTTTGTATCAATTGTGACCGTAGTCAAACGTTTGCCTTAAAAATCTAAAATTCGATCATGATAAAAACCAAAGCGTACGCGAAAAATTGTTTCACGGCCACTTTTGGCGTGAATCAATTTTTCGCGTACAAAAACGAACCCAACATTTGTACATGGTTATTTAATAAACTTCTAGTATAAGTGTTTGCCAAAAGATTGTAACCCTGAAATTGTTTAAATTGATCCGGTTTAGCACCTAAAAATTTAAACCGATTGGCGTCGCTAGTGTGCCCTACCCGTCACCTTGAGACCCTGCAACGCATCTCTGATGAAAATAAAAAAAAAACCTAAATTTTTTCAACCCCGATTTTTTCACTAAATTACTTTTACACATCCCTTTTTACCAACCATGACACGATAAGTCTCCGAATTGATTAAACTGCGAATTAGTACTGAAACCAATTGAAACTGACGAATCCCTTTTATTTTGACAGAATAATTAACTTTACAACTGTAAATTCAGCATTAGTTCAATTGTGTTTCGTTACGCAGCAAAAAGTATTTAGGAACTTTCCTAAATCAAAGTATATAATATATTTATTTATACTATGACTCGGTCGCAAACAAGCGTGCGCCTCACCTGATGGTAAGTAAACGATTACCGACATATAACTTAGACGACAACTCCAGAAGACCTGCATACGCGTTGCCAAGCCCTTAAAAACCTTAACATTCATATAAACTGAATGCTGTATTCGTATACCTCTTCTTATACAAGCCGACAAGCCCTGCGACAAGATGGGATGATGACATTCGAAGGCTGGCTGGTGTGGGCTGGATGAGAGTGGCCGAAAATCGGGAGCAGTGGCGTGCATTAGGGAAGACCTATGTCCAGCAGTGGACGGGTGTGGGTTGCTGATGATGATACAAGCCGAACCGTTCGCGTAAAAGTTTCACGCTTGTCATTTTATATTTTTGACTAGGTAACCTGTTCAGGGTTCCATAGCCCAGACACGGATGAATGGGCCACGTGGAAAGGATGGGAGAGGATCGCAGTGTCAATAAAGCTTATTTGGGCTATCGCTGATATAATGTCATGTAGGACACATCTTCGCGAGCTGCGACCCAGCGACTGGAGTTGCCAAGACTCATTTTGTGTCGCTGAGCCATCGGAGTAAGTAACCCTAACGGCAAAGAGTCCTTGTCTGTCTTTCCGTCCGTTGGTCTGTCTCCATGCCCCATATGTGAGCGTTGGGAGGACACACTGGTTAAATACCTTTGTCTTAAGGCACTGCGGGATTTTAGATTTAAAAAGGTAGCCTATCTTCCCGAAAGCAGCCCGTCCCAGCCGGATCCTCCCCGTGACCTCTTTTACTTGTGGCTCTCATACAAAAAATAATTTAACCAGTGCGTTCTACCGGTTCTCACATATGGAGCTGAAACTTGGGTAACGACAAAGGCTACTCTCCAGAGACTTTTAGTTGCCAAAAGGTCAATGGAAATAGACTGGTGGGCGTAACTCTTAGAGACAGAAAAACTAACAAGTGGCTTAAAAGACACAGTAAGGTGGCAGACATAGTCAAAAGGGTGGCGCAACTCAAGTGGCAATGGGCGGAACATATAGCCCGAAAGACAGACTCGTGGTGTAAGGAAATGCTCCACTGCAGCCATGTGATCAGAAAAGACCTATCGGAAGGCCACAAATGAGATGGAGAAACGATATAAAGATTGGCACAACTGGACTTCAACTGCCCAAAATAGAATAGAATGGAGAAGATTGAAGGAGGCCTACACTAAATTGGTTGAAAACGGCTTAAGTTGATGATGATGACAAAAATAATACTACAACTTGACTCTGATGCTGATGTGGCAAATGCATTTGAGTCTTTTTTCACTAATATACCAGTGACAACGACAAGTACATTAAACTCAAGTTCACATCTTGCTGTCTCCTTGCTAAAGGCAAAAGTTGACGAATGTAAAACACCTTTCAGATTTACCCATGTAACACCTGAGATAATAGTAAAAACTTTTAAAGATCTGAATATAAAAAAAACTGAAGATCTTTGGGGAATATCCGTAGACATTTTAAAAAATATAATACTCCATATCGCACCCCATTTGGCAATGATATTCAACAGATGTGTTGACGAAGGCCAATTTCCTAACTTAATGAAGTATAGCAAAATCATACCGTTATTCAAATCAGGTGATAAAAGTAATCCTTCTAACTTTAGGCCTATTTCTTTATTACCAGCACTGAGTAAGATTTTTGAAAAAGTCATATTCGTTCAGTTGCTGTCTCATTTTGAAGTTAACGACCTGCTTCATAAAAAACAATTTGGGTTCACTAAAGGTAAGTCAACAACTGACGCAGGAGTTGCACTTATCAAGCATATTTTTGATGCATGGGAAAACAAGCAGGATGCTGTTGGAGTATTTTGTGACCTATCTAAAAGCATTTGATTGCGTGTCGCACCAAACATTGTTGTTAAAATTAGCTCATTACGGTGTATCCAAGATTTCATTAAGTTTGATAAATTCTTACTTGTCTGATAGAATTCAGAAAGTAAACATTAATGGGACATATTCTTCAGGCACTCCTCTATTGATGGGAGTGCCCCAAGGATCGATATTGGGGCCTCTGCTTTTCCTGATATATATAAATGACCTTCCTTACTTTACACAAGACCTTTGTGAGGTAGTGCTATTTGCTGATGACACTTCGTTGATCTTTAATGTTGACGAAAAAGTACGTTTGACGATGTAAATGACACTCTGTCACAGGTTCTCCATTGGTTTACCACTAACAACTTACTTCTTAATGCTAAGAAAACTAAATGTGTGAAATTCACAATGCCCAATGTAAGACAGGTCAATACTAACATCACTATGAATAATGAACGTATTGAAGTCATTAATTCAACAGTTTTCCTTGGCATTACCATGGATGCCAAATTGCATTGGGGTCCCCACGTCGCAGCCTTGGCGGGAAGACTTAGTTCCGCCGCATATGCGGTTAAGAAGTTTTTTGCTTAGTCTGTCGGTGTGGAAGCGAACAACACATGCGTATGAGAAATTCAAGAGATGGCATACTGTCAAATTGACATTTTGACATAAAAAAAAAAAAAATAACCAATCACGTAGTAGATGAGCCTATCCTACCCAGTTCTATAAGCACCTACTTACACATCAATTTTTCACACGAGGTAGTCGCCATTCAAGCTATGAGTAGATCCATCCATGTCCATGAGTGGGTAGGGCAAAACTCATAATAACTCCCTACGCTTCCACTAAAAAAATACAGTACTATACATAATAGTCGCAGTAAAACAAAACCGATCTTCCCTGACACGTGACAGTCACACAAAAGGAATCATGGCAACATTAAAAACTCGCAATTTCCCGCCTTACTAACCAGCCTAAACCAGGAACTGCAAACTCAATTATTTTGCAGTACCTACATTTTAATGGCTTTCAAATTGTATTCGTTATTCTGTTTTCATGTTTTATACAAAAGATCGTTTAGTTTATGGTCAGTGAGAATATGGATGAATGCTTACATAAAAAATGTTTTTTTAACCGAAACTTTGTCTTCATTGTTTGTAACAGATAGTTTTCCTGGTAGTTTCCCTGCTGTTGATAAAGAAATTGATCATTGTATGCGCGCATGTATTTGTGTGAGTAGCGCGTTCTTTCTGTTTCAATATTATTTTGTGACGCTGCGTCACTATAGTGATCATGCGCGCATACAATGATCTCGGTGCCAAACTGTATGGAACGTGTGCTTCGGGAGAGACATGAGACGATAAACAGCCTAGCGTGTAGGTCAATGAACTTTTCTATATCAATGGCAGCATAAAGCAGCAGCGGATGGACACAGGCTGTTGATTCTGGGCCCTAAGGATGTTTGAAGTTGTTCTGGTTTTTTTCAAACTTCACGATAAACACATATAGTTCAATATCAATCAAGGAAATTTGCACAGAGCACCAAAATTGGGGTAAAATTAATCACGATAATTAATCATAATTTTCATCGATAATTATCACTTCAAATCTTGGGCAACCCCTCTAATGTATTCCGGACATGCGTCGCCCAGGCGTGACTGAGTGGCGAAAATGTGTTGATTACTGAAGTAAAATAAAAAAGTTGTGAGCCTTCAATATCGAATGTGTTAGATGCACGGTAGAAGTGTACGTAAATCGTAGTTCGTTTGATGCGGGTGGTTCAAATAATGTTATTACTTAGTTTTTTTAGGGTTCCGTACCTCAAAAGGAAAAAACGGAACCCTTATAGGATATAATACACTTTGTTGTCCGTCTGTCCGTCCGTCCGTCCGTCTGTCAAGACCCTTTTTCTCAGGAACGCGTAGAGGTATGAAACTGAAATGTATATCAATTACTCAGGTCTACTGTCCCTTTAAGCTGTGAAAATATCAAACTTCTAAGCCAAGCCAATCAAAAGATACAGCCGATTATGTCGATATTTTCAACAAATTTTCGACACTCGCAAAGGAATCAAAACCTACAGGGAACTTCCCGTAAACTCAGAATCTTGGAATTTGGCATGAAGCATTGTCATATAATGCAAATATAGGAAAAATTCCGAAAATCACATTTTTTTAGTTATATAATAAAATAAAAATATTTTAATAAAATGACACTTACTACCTTATTTCTCACGAAGGAATAAAGGTATCAAATTGAAATTTATACCAAATACCTAGGTCTACTGTCCCTTTAAGCTGTGAAAAAATCAAACTGCTAAGTTAACGCGATCAAAAGCTGTTTATACCGACACTTCGATTGTAAACCGCTACGTTTGTACGGCGGAACCCTCGGTGCGCGAGTCAGACTCGCACTTGGCCGGTTTTTTTGTAGTGCAATAAACAGTATCTATGTAGGTATCTATGTCGAATCCAGCACTTACGAATTTCGTCGGCTTAGTAACGTGTTGTGGTTTAATCGCTAGAACAGCCACCCGGAATGTGGAAGATATGGGTTCGTTTCCCGCTTGAAAATGAAATGAAATTTTGAAGTGCGTGAATCACTTATTTAAGAATGTATCTAAATTGTAACATTATGGCTGTATTTGCCCTTTTTGAGGGCAATTTGGCCGTGACATTGTCAAATGAAAATAGGTTTTTCTTCCACTGTAATTCTATCACATGAATTCTTAATTTCTAATTCCTCGATCGAACCAAATTGAAAGTAAATTAAAGACTTCACCTAACAGAAGATTATAACAGCCACCATAATGATGTATTTGGTACAATTGATGTGGCTTCCTGATGAGAAACGGCTCCGTTAGAAGCTAAGTAAAGACCGCTGTAGTAATCACAAGTTGGCCGCTACGAGTCAATCAACTATCGGAGAAGTATAACTACTTCTCCGATAGTTGATTATCGATAGCCGAGTCACCTAAGATTTTGCCACAGTAACTATTACGACATAGATAGATAGATACTCTTTTTAGGGTTCCGTAGCCAAATGACAAAAAACGGAACCCTTATAGATTCGTCATGTCCATCTGTCCGTCTGTCCGTCGGTCCGTCGGTCCGTCGGTCCGTCGGTCCGTCTGTCCGTCTGTCCGTCGGTCCGTCGGTCCGTCTGTCCGTCTGTCCGTCTGTCCGTCTGCCGTCTGTCCGTCTGTCCGTCTGTCCGTCTGTCCGTCTGTCCGTCTGTCCGTCTGTCCGTCTGTCCGTCTGTCCGTCTGTCCGTCTGTCCGTCTGTCCGTCTGTCCGTCTGTCCGTCTGTCCGTCTGTCCGTCTGTCCGTCTGTCCGTCTGTCTGTGAAACTTGGTAAATAGAAGCTAAGTAAAGACCGCTGTAGTAATTACAAGTTAGTCGCTACGGTCAATCAACTATCGGAGAAGTAGTTATGCCGAGTCACCTAAGATTTTGCCACAGAAACTATTATGACATAAATAAATAGATACTCTTTTTATGGTTCCGTAGCCAAATGGCAAAAAATGGAACCCTTATTGTTCGTCATGTCTTTCTGTCCGTCCGTATGTCACAGCCACTTTTCCGAAACTATAAGAACTGTACTATTGAAATTAAACCTATACGTATGTAGTATCTATGTACCTATAGGTCTTTAAATATGATGTTGAGGTTTGTAATATAATTTTCTTCTAAACTTAATAACTTTGCGCAAGAGACACTGCCAAAGTGGTAAAATGTGTGTCTGACATGTGGAAAGCATATAATATATATATGTATATATATATGTATATATATATATATATATATATATATATATATATATATAATTTTGTTCGATATCTGGCCTGACCTCTATCTTGGCTATCCTGCCTATTCTCCCAGGGTGGTTTCTTAAGGGTGGTTCAATGAATTATTTATTGAATTCAATATACTACGACATTTATTGCTTAATTAACAGTTTATAAAAAAAAGATGAATAGGTAACGAGTCTGGGCGCTGTCGAGAATGAATATGTGTATATATATATATATATATATATATATATATATATATATATATATATATATATATATATATATATATATATATATATATATATATATATTTCAATTCAATTTCAATTTTCAATTCAATTTATTTTTCCAAAAACATGATTTTACATTAAATCAGCTTGTGATTGGAGCCTTCTTTTAAGCATAAAAATGCCTGTGCCAGAAGACTCCGCTCTTCCATATCTTTCACACATTTGATATGATTAAAGAATACAGATTTTAAATAATTATATTCCCAATGTGTGAGATTGTGACTACTTATATCATGTTTGTATGAAAATGTGAAACGTGTGAATGAGAGTGTGTGATGTCTGAATGAAAGTGTGAGATGAGTGATTGAAGGTGTGGATATGTTAGTAGGTATAGTTTATATTGTGTTTTAATCTATGCAAATAAATGTGTAATAGTGAAACTAGATATGGTCCGTCTGTCTGCTAATTTATGTTTATGTTTTTTTTTTATTAAATGTAACCTATTTTATTCTATTTTATTTATTTATTGTATAGTAATACTGCTTCCGTTTCCTCATAATTTAACGGTCTTAACCACTCAGTTAGCACTTTTTTACAATCAGTGTATGATTTGGAGTATATTTTTAATTCTTTATTTATTTTATTATAAAGATAGGATGAGCGATTGTCATATTGAGTGCTGGCAAATTTCGTTTTAGTTTTTAGTACAGTTGCTATTATGTCCTTTCTTCTCTTATTTTCTAGTTTTGGGTCATAAGGAAGAGATTTATGTTTTTTTAATATGGTCATCAATATATAGAGCTGCCTGACAGTTAGCAATTTTGTTTTTTCATAAACTTTTACTGTGGAAAATCTAATATTCTTAAAAAGCATGACTTTTATTAGTGCTCGCTGTGCTCGTTCAACCGTCATGAACCTGGTTTTTGACGCGCCTCCCCATAGGGGAATACAATATATTAGCACTGATTGAACTAAGGCGATGTATATTGTATTCAAAAGGTTATCAGATGACTTAGGATTATTTCCTGTGTTTGGAACAACGTTTCTTAATATTCTGAAAATCCAGATGAGCTTCCGTATCCTATCTCTTAGTTGCTCAATGTGTTGATACCACGACAACCTTTGGTCTACCACCACTCCTAGGTATTTGGTGTAAGTAACTTTGTTAATTTTTGGGCATTGACAGTTTTTGTTTTGGGTTGGTTCACACGTATGTATTTTTAAGTCATCCTCGCTATTTAATGTAAGTTTACTTAAAGAAAAGCATATGTAATTAGTTTTTGATATATTTAGGGTTAGAAGATTGTTTTTTAGCCATTGTGCTACCAGAGTCATACCATTTTCAGCATGTTTTTTAACATCTTTCCAAGATTTGTCAGTGAATATAACAGCTGTGTCATCGGCATAAGAGAGTACTTTCGCACTCTGAATTTTCAAACTACAGAGGTCATTTATATATAAAAGGAATAATGTGGGGCCCAGGACGCTTCCCTGGGGAACGCCATAAGTCACATCGGCATCTTTACTAATGTACCCATCTATTCTAACCCTTTGTTTCCTTTCAGAGAGATAGCTTTTGAACAACCTTAGTGCACCGCCACGTATTCCAGCCTTTTCAAGCTTGTGCACGAGGATAGATAAGGAGACCGTGTCGAAGGCCTTTTGCAAGTCTAAAAAGACACATAGAGACTTATTTCCTTTGTCAAGTGATTCAGTTACAATCGAACTTAAAGCTGTTATTGCGTCTTCTGTCGAATTTCCTTTCCTAAATCCAAATTGTGACGGGGATAGTATATTGTACTTATTTAAGTAATTTAGTAAACGATTATTAAGCAGTTTTTCCAATATTTTTGATAAAGCAGGTAAAACAGATATAGGCCTATAATTGCTCACGTTGTCCTTGTCTCCACCCTTGTGCACTGGAGTGATAATAGCTCTTTTTAATTGAGTAGGAAAGATTCCTTGATTAAAGCATAGGTTTGCCAAATGTGTGATGATAGGAATTACTTCATTTTTTACAGCTTTAAGATATTTAGCGGATATGTTATCCCAACCTGGGGCACTGTCAGATTTAAGGCTCATCAGAATACTATGAACTTCTTCTGTGTCAGTATCTAAGAGTACAAAAGTCTGTGGTTGTGTTGGTAGTTTGTTAAGAAATGAGGGGAATTCATTATCCTTGTTATTTTTAACATTATTCGCAAGCTCTTTACCTATATTCGAAAAGTACTCGTTAACTGTGTTAACTGCTTCAATTGGTGTAGATTTAGTATTTATCAATTCTGTATTTTGCCTATTTTCTGTAGTTGTATATGTTATATTTTTTATTGTTTTCCACAGTAATTTATTGTTTTTTGTTGATTTTTCTAGTAATTCCTTTTCATATTTTCTTTTTAATTTCTTTATTAAGTTATTACAATAATTTCTATAACGGGTGTATGTTATTTTATCGATTAGATTATATGGGTTATTTCTTGCAATTTTTTGTAATTTGTTGCGATTTTTGATACACCGTAATATGCCTGTGGTGATCCAAGGTTTTATGGTTCGTTTACTCTTAGGAATTTGTTTAATATTTGTATTTTCTGTAATAGAGTTATTTAATATTTGTATTAAGCGTTCTGTCACTAACATTGGGTCATCAAGAAAAAGTAAGTCATGCAAATGTTGGCCTTGCACATATTTGAGGGCTGCGTCAAAGTCAAGAGTGGTTCTCGTTTTAGTTGCCGATTGATTATTATTTTTTTGTTTAGATAAGGATAAGAATATTGAAAAATGATCCGTTGTGGTTGTATGGAGAATTGCAATAAATGCTTTTGTCTTTTTTTTATTTATTTTTAGCATGAAGTGATCTAAACAACTATTATTTCTGGTTGGTAACGTGTGTCCAGGAAGAATACCATAGTCTGCCAACATATCTAGATAATTTGATCTATTTTTGTGTTCATATGATTGTTCTGTATCTCTGATTGCTAGGTTAATATTAATGTCTCCTATGATAATAATATTTTTGTCTGATTGTATGAAATCTAGATGAGCACTTAAAGAATTAATGAAATTTTCTGTGTTAGTGTTTGATGGGGAGCGATAAATGCACAAAATAATATTGTTAAAAATATTTACTTCTAAACAGGATGCCTGAGTAAGTTTAATTTCAGTAACATTTGCTTTAATTTGGTTTTTAACATAAACCACTACGCCGTATATATATATATATATATATATATATATATGTGCACAAGCATTGCCGGCCCCTTAAAAACGAGTAGCTACGCTCTTCTCTTGACGGTCCCAAAGTAGTACCCGTCGGGAAATACTCTAAACTGTTCCACAGAACTGAGGTACGTCTAGATGTAATTAAAAGGCAGCAGAAGTAGATATCCGCAGCGAAAGCAACCAACCGCTGAAACCTCATGGCTGACCGCAGACCGCTCGGTCAGGCCAGGTCAAGCGCTATCAACTTATCAAATAGAAAATGTACCGTTTTTATTTAAAAAAACGATTTCTTGCTATTTTAGGGAAAATGTGAACTCTATAATAAACTTAATTATAAACATAACCTAGACAAATAATAAAAGAAACGTAGAACAGCATTATGCCTGTATGTCCCAAACAGGCGACCGCTCAGCACTAGTCGGTGCTGATCCAAGAGACCAAACCCGACCAAAACCGCGCATCTCTACATTATGTGACTATACTAGGTAATTTAATATTAAGCCAGTTCAGTTATATCTAGTATCAGCCTATATACTGTGTCACTGCAGGGCAAAGGCCTCCATCACAGAAATCAAGTTATCGCTACTATGATGGGATAAGGCTTAATCACCAACCTTCACGTTCCTACGTAACGTTCAGTTGTATGTACCTTTTTAGATGATTGCCTATTATCCCAGTTATTTTTCTTTTGTCATGATGATGTTTTCGTCGGCATACCCTTTACGATAAGTAGGTGACTTTTCGTTTATGTTTTTGCTTCATCATTTTTCCAACGAATACAACGAATCATGAAAAATTCATTAAAAATATAATATTCATTGCCTCAGGGGGAAACTCTTGTTTAAGCTACTTCATTTATTTTCCCAAAAACTCAAGTGATACCTCAGGTTTCTAGAGATGTAGCTAACATCTGCAAAAATCTGATCCCAAAATCGTAAACTAAGTAAATAGAGAGTAAAATATCAAAGCTTGTAAAATGGCCGCTGTGGCGCGAAATCAGTCGGTCACTACAATCTCCGACCACAGACCACAGCGCAGTCTATTTGTCTGTGGTCTGCTCTATTGATAGACAGAGCGCGGGAAACCGTGACGTGTTTACTGTACCACAGATTACACAATGCCTCTTAGCAATCATCAATCTGTGACGTAACTGTACGCGAGTGTAATTATTATGCGAGAATTAAATTAACATTGATGTTTCACGACTTCTCTTAAAAATGTTAAACAATTCATGATTGAGATTCAAACAGTTCAGAGAAAATTAGATGGACCAAGAAAAGAAGATGCAAAGAAAGATTCTAGGGCGATTGAAAATGATAATTTATTTAATCAGTTTAACCTTTCAGAACATGAATGAATGTCAAATATGTTATTTACAGCTGATTCGGATGAAAGAGGATATTAATAAAAATGCATAAAAATTTATATCAGGCATCACGAATACCGACCTGATCCCAAAGATCGAAGGATATCATTGGCTATGCCAAACATAACCGTTGGTTATAGACAGGATGCGTCAAGACGAAGACAGGGTGATATAGCGATCATTGGGGGAGGCCTATGACCTGTCTAATCAGGCCGATGATGATAGATAAATATATAGACAGGTTCTTATTGCACCATTTACAAAACTTAAAAGCTAGGTTATCGCTGATGATGATGATGATGAAACATAGCGTCATGTCATTGATAATGATGATAATATTGGGTTTATAGGAGTCAATAATACAATTATTTACTGTTACTAAACGATATGTTTATTAATCGTTTATAGTAGAGTACGAATGTTTACGTTATGAGCAGAGTCTACAAACAACAACATACGAGTATGGATACGACTGGACTCATAGAGTCATACGACTGAACTGACAGTCATCCCTCACAGCCAGGATTCAACATCGAAATATTCGTATAATGAACCTTATTAACAAGTCAACAAGAGGGACTCTATTACGTTGCAATTAAGTACAGATTAGCATGGGTGGAGTTTAAGTTATTTTTGATGTTATCCAACAGATAATATCAAGTGTATTACAAGAACTAACATATTTTACTCAACAATGGAGAAGTAACATAATTATGGTTTGATTATAAATGCATTAAAGACAGTACCTATCCGTATTTGCAATGATAACTAAGATAAATATGAGATATATAGTTCTTTTTGCAAAATACGAGGACGCGCGGTTTTTGTTTGTTAGATATAATACAGATGCACAGCGCGTGTGAAAAGGGGTCGGAGATAAAGATTCACTCGTGAATTCGGTTTCGTAGTAGGTCCTCTGGACTCAAGTTGATCCCTTATACAGGCAGCCACACAGTTGGTTACCATAATTTGTATAATTTCCTCAATTGATATTGAACCAAACGTGTTTGACATAAAAGTGAGAATTGGTTAAAGATTATGACAGATTTTTGTACATTGATGTGTGGCTGTCCGTACTTTGGAAAACAGAAACAACGAAGGTCACATTAACACCCAGACCCCAACTCCTTCTTTAACATATTTTGTATTGGTACGGGAATCGAACCTAACCTTAAAGCTCCGCGCTGAACAGGAGCCCAATTCTCGTGCTTGTGATATTTTGAAAACATGGCGGATATCACCTGAAAACCATACAAAAAAACTGTGTTTTAGTGATATATGTCGTATGAAAATAAATGTCACGGGCACGAGAATTGGGCTACTGGTCGTCAAACTCATAAACCCGCAAAGTTCTGCATCACGAACGCAATGCGCAATTCCATTCCACGGTATTAGCAATACGAATTTCTATAAGCACAACGGGTAAATTGTTTGATAATGTGAGTGAAACGGAGCGGCTGGGAGCCATAACATTATGCAACCCAGGGACGTTCCGCATCCGAAACCAGAACTATATGTAACCGATATCCGAACCCAAATCCGATACAAAGTTGCGCATGATTTCGGATAAAGACGCGTAGACGGAGGCCCATGTGCGCAAGCTATACTAACTTAGTTTGGCTTATAATATCTGTGGTTTAGCTTAGTAGCGTATCATTTACTCATTTTTTTTGACAAAATGGCTTGTCAAAATGACAATGCTTACAAAACATACCAATGCAAACATAAACATTTTTGATATGTGAAAGCCACGATTTACACCAAATATTTTGATTTACACGCCTAGATAGATAGATATTCTTTAATGCACAAAAAAAATACAAGCATGATACAACAACAACAGACAGTACGATAAGGCGGTCTTATCGCTTGTAGCGATTTAGTTTAGAATCCGCGCCACCAAAGAAGTCTCTTGAAATGGGCGTTTCAGTCGCCATCAACATTAAAATTTAAGCTTTATCACAATAGTCACTGAATCTAAAATTATAGTTTCGCGTATTCCGCGGGATTTCTTCCGTTGCGTTGACTCTAGCGCATAGCTCAACAAACTCCTTGATAAACTAGCTAAAGCCGATCTTCTGCTTGTATTTTATTTATATATTTATTTATTCAATACATTTCTTACAAACTAACAGATATCGCCATCGTCATCGTCAGCCCATTTAAGTCCCCACTGCTGGGGCACGGGCCTCCCTCAATCACATGAGGGGTAATTGCCATACTCACCACGCTTGGCAGACGGGTTGGCGAGGGTTTTGATATAAATGCAGAGTTTTCCTTCTCTGGGTGCTGATGATCATGCCAGCAGCGTTACCTTAGTCGCCTTTTACGACACCTCGGTAAGCGTGAGGGACAGATATCGCCATTTATGCCAAATTACAGCGCAAATATTCAACATTCCAGTGAAAGATTATTATTTTCAAAACTGAAGTATTTACGACTTGCATCTAATCGCAAGTCAAAACACCATCCGCAGTAAAACAAACACATAAGGAAAAAAAAAGATGTCACCGTCCAAAACGCTTATGAAAATAGTAATGTAAAGTAATTAATTTATAACATCATAATAATTAATGTAGTCAGTTACTACAAGATATATGTCAAATTTAGTAAGTTACATGTATTTTTTATTTTATGTGATAGGTGGCAGACGAGCAGACGGATCACCTGATGGCAAGCGATTGCCGCCGCCCATGGAGAGCCGCAATACCAGTGGAGTCACAAGTGCGCTGCCAACCTTTAAACTCGCCTCCGGTACCCTCACTCACGCAGCGAAACACAACACAGGGCTGCTTCACGCCGGTTTTCTGCGAGGCCGTGGTATTACTTCGGTCGAGCCGGCTTATTCATGCCGAAGCGTGGCTCTCCCACGGTCGACGTATTTTGTGACGTTACGGGACATTAGGGACGTTACGGGTACGGTAACGTAACATCCCTAATGCCCTGTGGTATAATGTTACGGGGGAGATAACGAGGACAAAACAGAAAGAAAGTGTTAAGTGCAAGAATAATTTTGTTGCAAGATGTTGTTTATTTCTCGGGGGATCCCCGGGATTATGCGGCGAATTATCCGCTGGGTCGGAGAATTGAATATGTAAAAGGAATTTAGGTAATACGTAAAAACCTTGTGAAAACTGATGACTTTAGTGGGTATTTAGAGCAGTTCAGTTCAAATTGAAACTAGTGAACACTCTGGTCTTCTCCATCTTCAGTTACGGCTCCGAAACGTGCGTCAAAGAAAGCCGATCGAGACCGCATAGATGCCTTTGAAATGTGGTGTTGGCGAAGGATGCTCCAAATCCCTTGGACTGGAGGCCGTCTCTACCAAGATAAGGGACAGAGGCCTGTGCAATGCCAGGTACTGGTAACCACGTACCGCGCACCGGCTGGTGCCGGCTAAGCCTATTTCCAGAGAATGAGCGAGCACAGGAAAGTGAAAAACATTTTTGGCAATACAGGAAGAGAACGGAACCAAACGGAACTCCCGTCGTGTAGTGGCACCAGCATTCATTTTACATAATTAAGTCTGTTCTGCTGACGATGATTAATGCGCGGTAACAATAAAGTATTGAGGGCCGAAACATTTTCCCTGCGGCACAATGCGCTTGTAGATCCGCATCGATATTGCCAGAGTTAGGGCTGTCTGAAGTCTGGAGCCACTAGCTTACCTATATGAGATAGGGGGGCAGCTCCACATGGGAGATGGCCTCTAGATTTTCCAAATTTATGCGTATTTCTACCATTATTTCGGCGGAGAGGGAAAGCATGATGATGAAACCTGCACATTTCGCATAGTTTCTGAAACGTATAACCATGATTGAGTTGGTCTGATTCCCCTTTTGATGTCCACGTCCAGGGCACCCAGGTTCCACTTAGGGAAACCAGAGCAACTAGATCACAGTTACGTTCAGAATATTTTTTTCAATAATGGATATCCAATTAAGAAATCCTTCAAATTGTGCAGTTTCTTCTTATCGCCGATCTAATACAGAGGTTCTCGGATTTCAAAATACGTTCGCTGACTTTTAAAAGGCGCTAAGATCTTAACCGCCGAGGTAATCACTCGTAATTAAATTAATATATCTTACACATTATTGCATGTTACCAACCCTTCAAGATAAAGTTTTCCGTTCCGTCATAGTTAACTCATAAAAATACCAAAAATCGAGACTTGTCGAAGAAAAGATGAATGACGGCGGTGACACGAAAAATGTGATAAAGAAAAAAACAGCTTCACCGTATCTAAAGAGGTCCATTACAGTTTGGTACAACCCTCGGCTGCCGATATTATGTATCGGCAAATCTCATCAATCACTGTCCCGGCAATACACCGACAGACGGCTGCCGACAGGGACAGGCGGGACGGGACAATCGCCGATAATGCCGGAAACGGGACAATTTACTATTGATGTACGTAAGAATGTAATGTTAATGATTTTCCGCGATTTTTTTCTGCGGTTTGTTTGCGTTTTGACTTTTTTCTTTAGTAGGTACCTACTACTCGTAAATGGTAAGCGCCAATCATAGACGTTAATACCGGTCAATGAATTGTTTATGCATTGCGCCAACTGCAAAGGGTTACAAACAAAAACAGACTGCCCTGACGGCATACTTTGCATAACTCAAGATTGACATACGGTGTCATATGGCGCGGCAATAGCTGCAATGTTCAAGAAGTTTTTATCTTGCAAAAAAAATGCATTAGAATATTATTCTTATATCAAACAGATTCGTGTCGACCATTCTTTAAGAAACTTGGGATATTAACATTAACCTTGTATATATTTGAGGCTTGTAAGTTTGTAAGAAAACATAGTGACCTACCTATATTCTCTAATAAAAAATATTCGACGCAACCACCGCTATCAAAAAAATTAAAACTGACACAAACGAAATTGAAGTTATATTCAAACGGCCCTCATTCAATGACAATAAAAATATACAATCTAATACCGAACTACATTAAAAACATAGAGAAGCCCTCAACATTTGAATAATAAAGCAATATCTCCTCATAAAAAGCTACTAAAAAATAAATGAATTCTTTATGGACAAATCCAATGAAGTCCTGTGAGACGACATCTAATTATTACGTAATATTAATATTTTTAAGATTATTATTGGATCCAAATTCGCATTGACATTAAATGATTAAATAATAATAAATATTTGACAACATCACATACATTGATCTGACTCCGAGATAAGTAGCTCGAACACTTGTGTTACGGATATCAGAATCAACAGTGGGATTACAAAAATATACATATAATACTTTTCTTTTGTAAATACATGCATATAATACATAGAAAACACCATAAATGACATTACTTTTCTGACAATTACTATTGTAAGCAACATTAACATTCAAAGAAATTATTATTGTATCAATTGAAACCTGCAAAATTAGAATTAAACTATGCAAACTTCTTGTTAAAAATATAAAGTGAAAAATACCCAGCACTCTCATGTTGCACCCTTGCTGGGTGTCACAAACTCGGTACCCTAATGTTACACCTATATAAAATGTACCATGTGACATACGATGATATAATAAATAAATAAATTACAAAACTTCTTCTTGAATCGCCTACTACAAGACTAAGACTCAAGTACTCGTAGGCTTGTGCCTGTTCTTGTGAACAGGAGCCCAATTCTCGGGACGTGATATTTTGTCATCATACGAAATATATCACTAAAACATAGTTTTTTGTGTGGTATTCAGGTGATATCCGCCATGTTTTTTCATATCGAACATCCTGAGAATTGGGCTCCTGGTACTTTCAACTCGTATCGTTAGTCTCTGTACATTTTATGTCATCCAACATCTCATTCCGGCATTCTGTGATAAAATTAAAATTGGATTTGTAATTGTAGGGAAAATCGATACGAGGAAGGTATCGATTTTCCCCGTGAAAATGCCTGCATTTCCACAATATCATTCCGTTGACATTTTAAAACGACAAAACATCCGAATGGCTATTTATTTCGTATTTATCCTTTCTACTTCTAAAAGACCCTTTTCCGTTAGGTACCTGCCAACTAAAGAGGTACCTAGAACCTTTAGATCGTATTTCTTAAGAAATAAGGGTCAATGTTTATCGAAAGCATGCATCTACTTCTGTTGCTGACAGTAGAATTCCTTTAACGTCTCAATATTACGTAATGTAGTTATTTTTTATGCATCGTAGAACGGGTATATATCTATTCATTCTTATGTAAATTTTAGATAGATAGATGCTCTCTTTTGCACAAAAGGTATTCTTATAGCTATATCTCGGTCTTATCGATAATAGCGACCTGTTCTATATAACCTAGGGGTGAAGGTACAGCGAATTGAAAAGGGGTTAGGTCAGATCGTGTCGATCGTTTCCCTTTTGTCCGGCGATTCATTATGTCACAAATTTAATTTTGATGGAACACAGCCTTTTGTTTTAAAGGTAAATGTAAAAAAATAAATAACGCTGTAACCAACACTTGCAGCTTTATTCGGCTACAGTAGCGATACATACATTATATCCTTAGGGGCAAACGGAATTTCAGGCGCGCTAAGGCGGCCGTTAATCTTTACCAATATTATAAATATGAAAGTGTTTGTGTGTGTGTCTGTCTGTTTGTCCGTCTTTCCCGACCGTTCGACTTAATTTTTTTTAGTGGAGCTAGTTGAAAGGATGGAGTGTAACATAAGCTACATTACGCCTTTATTTATTACTTGCATTAGAAAGAGCTTGCAAAAGCTAGTTTAAAACAATATTATTTTATCATTATGGTTTGTATCAATTTTGATTCCCGGAATCCGATTCAAGCCTAATCTCTTTTTATGCGATAGGTGGCAGACGAGCAGACAGATCACCTGATTATAAGCAATTACCGCCGCCCATGGACACCTGCGACACCAGTGGAGTCACAAGTGCGCTGCCAACTTTTAAACCCCCCTTTTCGCCGGACCGGGCCTCCGGTACCCTCACTCACGCAGCGGAACACAGCACAGTACTGCTTCACGCCAGTTTTCTGTGAGGCCGTGGTATCAGTCCGGTCGAGCCGGCCCATTCATACCGAACTTGGCTCTCGCACGAATCTACGAGTATAAAATGCACAGCAAATTTAATACTTCACGAACTAAATAAAGTCGTTAGTTCTCGTTAAAAACTCCTTATATCTTAAAGCGTTTAATTGTTCAAAGTCAAAATGGCACAATGCGTACTTTGTCGGCAAGTGTCATCATAAGTCTCAAAACCTATTTTTAGAGTGGTGACGAACTCAGTTTTTTCCACCGTCTATTGTCTGAAGTTCGTGAGAAGAAGAAAGAATACTTTTTAAGAGCGGCTATTCTTATCCCGGGTAAGGGGATCTAAAGTTAAATGGACGTATCCACCTATCTATCTAATAATAATAGACAGTAAAGTACACCTTTGTGGGGGAGGAGATATATTTTTCTTTCTCTAATTGGTTTTTCTAAGTAGGTGTAGGTAACTAATATTTTCTTTATTAACAGTGCGGTAATGCTGGGTAGATGTGCCGTGTGTAAAACGGTCTCGTTTGTAGCGTGGTCTCTCCAGAATATGCCTATGCCTGCTCCGAAGACAGCGCATGTGGAAATTACTTTAGACGACGTTCTTGCTTTGAGTACGACGTCCAGGTTTCCGATCCGTATAAGAAGGTGCTTAAGACGCAAGCTCGGAAACAAGCATCTTTGTTCTGACCGTTGTTGTTGTTGTGGGCTGGGGCATGTGCACCGTATGGATCAGCACGCTTCGTTTGCCAACCCCCTTCGTTTGTAACCCCTTTTCTCGAGTGTACTGTCATAGAATGTTATTTGAGGTGTATATAGTATTAAAAATATTATTTTACACTTTTTAGTTCGTGGTTTTTGAAGGCGGTTTTTTTTGCACATAAATTCTGCCCCCTTAGGGATGGAGTTTCGTGAATTCTGTTCTTAGATACTGTCTACACGTTATAAAGAACCTACCTGTTTGAATTTTATGTTTGTAGGTATTATAGTAATAGGGATTTCGTGTTTTACTATTTAATAAGTATAGTTAAATATGTATAAATATAAATATATATTTCACAACATCACATACATTGATCTGACTCCGAGATAGATAGCTCAAGCACCTGTGTTACGGATATCAGAATCAACAGTGGGATTACAAATATATACATATAATACTTTTCTTTTGTAAATACATACTTATAATACATAGAAAACACCCTGACCAATACAAACAAACATGTTCACGCACACAAATGTAAATAGGCCTTAAGAAATTTTACCCATGTATTGACACCTGCAAATATAATATAACCCTATTTAAAAGCAAATAGTATTGTATTTGTATTTGACGACCCGTTTGGAACAGTGGTAGTGAACGCTGCCTCTGCTGCAAGGGTTGCGGGTTCGATCCTCGAACAGTACAAATATTTGTGTACAAGAACCTGTTTGTTTGTATTGTTATGGTTGTTTTCTATGTATTATAAGTATTATATTTACAAAAGAAAAGCATATATTTATAATAACACTGTTGATTCTGATATCCGCAACACAGGTGCTTGAGCTACTTATATCAGAGTCAGATCAATGTTGGTGTTGTTGTGAAATATTTATATGTATAAACATTTATTTATTGTATTGTTTATCTGTGAGTTGTTGTGTATCTATTTCCCATTTATATTTACAAACATGTGAAAAAGCGGACCTTACGCAAGCAGAACTGCGGCAGAGGAGTTGTAATAAAAATGACAAAGATGATTTATTTCTCGGAATATCATAATGTCGCACAGTTGTTCCTTTTACGATATGCCATCTCATCTAGCCGGTACCGACCGGCTATGAGTTCTGAGAAATCCACTTTATTACAACATAGCTCTGTTATAAATGTTACAATTCTGTTCCTTCCAAGCAATGTCAAAGGGCTTATCCTTGACATTAGCGTAGAAGGACAAGTTAAGCTATTTTAATAAACAAAGTTTTATTTAAGTCCTATCACATTAACACCCCACATTAAGGTGACGGGTAGGGCACACTAGCGACGCCAATCGATTTTAATTTTTAGCTACTAAACTGGAATCTATTTTAAACAATTTCGGGGTTACAATCCTCTCAGCAAACACTTACATATACTATTTATTAAATAAGCATGCACAAATGTTGGGTTCGTTTTTGTACGCGAAAAATTGCGCCAAAAGCGGCCACTTTTGGCGTGAATCAATTTTTCGCGTACGCATTGGACCCAACATTTGTGCATGGTTATTTAATAAATAGTATCAGTGTATTCCGAGTGGTTGTAACCTTAAAATTGTTTAAAATAGATCCGGTTTAGTAGCTAAACATTAAAATCGATTGGCATCACTAGTGTGCCCTACCCGTACACCTTAACATTTCGACAAAAAATCATTGCCTAACAAATTATGACATCGGCAATACACTTAAGGTGCATTTATCTTTAATACGTGATAAATAAACAACATCTGAATAACGATATAAAAATGCAGGTTACTGAAATATCACTGTTGCAATGATAACAAAAAAGTTAAGAGGTGTACAATAATATATAAGTGATTTGTCATCAAAACGCAATACCTTGTCAACGATGCAATATTAATTCTGTTTATTGCATCAATAAATCTTTATTAAGAAGAGTTATCGTAATAAAATATTTATTTGTAAATATACGTCTGGCAACTTTTTTGTGCTTTTGATTTATTTTTTTAAAACCACACATTTAATAAGGACTTTTGAACTGCACCCAAAACCAGCTAACTGATATTCGCTGTTTAAAATACGATTCCAAGTGTTAAAAAGTATTATTATCAAAAAGTTAGCTCACATAACCCACGGTTTTAAAATGGCCGAAAGCGACAACGGTTCGCAATCCAATTACATTAATTTATTTTAATCATGGCAACAAAAATACCGAAGATATGGCAAAATAAACCGAACATTTCGGTAAACCTGGCAACCATATCAACGAAAACGAGACATTTATTTTCGTAATCTTCGGTTGCAACTTCTGCGCGTG
The DNA here is from genome assembly GCA_019059595.1 of Marasmia exigua. Classification (NCBI taxonomy): domain Eukaryota; kingdom Metazoa; phylum Arthropoda; class Insecta; order Lepidoptera; family Crambidae; genus Marasmia; species Marasmia exigua. The sequence goes on along the minus strand of CM032474.1, from coordinate 3,955,821 downwards.
ATATAATACTCGCCTGTGTTCTCCCGTTGGTAGAACATTATAATGTTTCTCTGCACTATCAGTGCAATAAATCTCGGATCCAGTACTGTTGCAGACTGCATTCGCCGCTGCATTTACAAGTTAAATTGTTGAGCTTAAACTGCACCTCTACTGAATAGATTAAAGCAAGCAACGTACCTATGGATTAGTTTTAGTATCTGTTTACGTGAATCATCAAATGGTACCTAATGTTTATCTCAGTAAAGTCGTTATAGTGTACCTGCCTACATACATACTAGTAAATTCGCATAGGAAAAGAAAAGGGTGTTCGTAGTCGTGTAGATCCTAGGCTTTCGAAATCTTCTCTACGTTAGATGCAACCCTGCAATACGATGCAACCCGGGAACAACATTGTGACATGAACGGGCAATCTAATTTTGATAATTTTTCGATAAGATATTTTTAAGTAGTTATGTGACTGTCACATAATGAGGGTTATTAGAACACGAGTGAGATTTAAAACAACGAGCCTTAGCGAGTTTAATTTTAATAGTATTCGCGAGTGTTTTAATACCAAGTTTCCGGACCACTACAATCTGGACATCTTTAAGGCAAGAGTGAACATGCATCTTCTAGGCAAACGCGTTACATCCTAGACCTCATCGTCACTTTCCATCAGGTGAGATTTGTGGTCAAGCGTTAGCCTACAGTATATGAAAAATAAAAAGTTGTGTGCAGTCTCAAATAATACTTTATATGTATACATTCTTGTTTTAATCTTCAAAGTAAGACATTATACGGAAACTATTTTGACTTTTTTGGCAGTATAAATATTGATAACTTTGTCATTTAAGAAATAATGTTGCATAGAGCGCGGAAAAAAAGATCATTATGCAACACCCTAACTTTTTGTGAACGACAACCTCGCTCATCAGAAACCCGATAACAGCAATGTTACAGAAGACATGCTAAGCCTGATTGATGTCAACCCGGAGTAGGTTGGGCGTGGCAAGCTTGACGACCTTTCACCTTCAATGCTATCCATTACATAGTCAACGAAATTATGAGTTGCTGACGTACTTCGGACGGGCATCGAATAACTTCGTGGGTAACAAATGTCTAATGTTTTTTAGAAACGATCAGGGATACGTATAGATGTCTTCGAACGAAGCTTTTCATTTAATTATGATAGAACTTAACTTCAGGTAAGTTCCAGGTAAGTTCGTTAATCATTAATTTTATAAGGTTCAGAGTCCCCTCATGTGATTGAGCTCGGTCTGCCTGCACACAGTGGTTGCAAACAAAGGCTTACCGAGGTTACAAGAGACTTAAGGCGCGACGGGTAGCCCTAACTAGTTAGCCACTAACCAGATCCATTTCAAACAATTTCGGAGCGGGAGTCTCTAAGCAAACATTTATACTATTTATTTGATAATTGTGTACTACTTTTTGATCTGTTTTTGTACTCGAAATACATATGTGGCCGTTCTTGGCGGTAATTCAAATTTCGAGTACAAAAGCAGACCCAAAAGTTAAGTGTTAGTTAAATAAATAGTATAAGTGTTTTCCGAGACGCTGCAGCTTCGGAATTGTTAAAACCGGATATCTATCCGGTTTAGTTGCTAACAATTTAAATCACTTGGCGTCGCTAGTTTACCCTACACGTTACCTTAAAAAAAGGCTTGTCCATTCAAAAAAACAGAGTAATCTCAGTTTTGGTTTTGGTATTGAAATACCAAAGAGATAAAGAGAGAGTATCTAATAAATAAGAAATAGTAAGTAAGGAACCTTCGATTATATTTAATAAACTATTTGTATACGTGAGCCATGATATAGGATATTATCAGTTTTACTGACTTGAGATAAGATCTCGTTCATGAGATTTATCTGTAAATTTAACTTAACTTCGTTTTGATTTAATTTGTAAATAGTAGAATTAAAATTATTTATAGTTGACTTAACTATATGAATATTATCTTTCATAAGATGATACAGAGCAGATTCACTTTTTTGACAAGATTCGATTGCAGCGTCATATTTTTTTGCGTCTATCGGCATCTAAAGTTCCGAAGAAGAATTTTAAGATTTCACCACCGTACTCTAAAGATCGTTTGACCATGGTTGGGGCTTGATTAATTATAATAAGAGATAAAGGTTGCAATTTTAAATAATTAGACTGGATTACAACTTCTATAGAGCTAGAGCTGCCTTGACAATCAATAAATACCTTCAATACTCGTAGGTGACGTCTCCTTATGTGAATGAACTTGGCCTGCCTGCACTGCGCTCACAAACTCGAATTATACTGGTTGGTTATATGGACGGAGTTGTAGTACGGCACACACGTGTACTTACCCCTCAGATAACCTACTTTTTTTTTTTGTTCCCCCAGGGGAAATTTGTTACGCATACCCGTTCACCTGGGGGCGGACGGGTTATGTCGGACTCCCCCCGCATGACGGCGAGGGTCTACCGACTAAAACCCTTGGGCACCCTCTCATCGTCCATAGTGGGGGGTCGTGGTGACGGGCACGAAGCCATGTGCACGACCCCATATATTAATTGACCCCAAATATTAGAAAGCCATATTTGAAAAACCTCTCGAAGCCGTCATTACTGGGGTGACGTACTGGGTGACGTTCTTTCTCTACCGCACCCGTATAGAGATGCATTAAAGCTGCTTCAGGGCCGGTTAGATCTCTTTCTCGCACTGTAATGTTTTTCCGAAATTGGCATATTCCGTTTAATGCGCGCGTTTTCTGGTTGCATGTTATACGGCAGAAATAGAAAAATGAAAAGCATACATTGCAATAGAAGGACACCGTAATTGCTAGCTACATTCCGAATGGAAGTAAACTGTTTTGAGGAAAGGCACTTCCCAGCCGTTATGCAAATTGCACGGTGCAACGCTCCAGCGGACCCCTGAGCTGCAATTATGTGCATTGTGCAATTCGATCGGATAAATGTTGTTGCGACATTTCGTTTATGTAAGGTAATGATCGGCAAAATTTAATGTAATTTACTTTATTTTTGCCGTGTGGTCCCCGGCAGAGTAGAATAGGCCACCCTCACTCTTACCGAGGTGTCGTAAAAGGCGACTAAGGTAAATCTGCTGGCATGATCATCAGCACCGAGAGAAGGAAAACTCTGCATTTATATCAAAACCCTCGCCAACCCGTCTGCCAAGCGTGGTGAGTATGGCAATTGTGATTGAGGGAGGCCCGTGCCCCAGCAGTGGGGACTTAAATGGGCTGATGATGATGATGATGATGAGTTTATTTTTGATTAAGCTGCTATAACAAAAAATATAACAATACATCCAATACGCATCTCCATATTTGGGGCGAACACATCTACCCTAACCCGATGTTAAGCGATGGTAGCTCAGTGGATAACAACGCGCCTTCCATTCGGGGGGTCGTGGTTCGACTCCAAGCATGCACTTCTGGATTTTTCAAATCTTTGTGCATAATTGACGACCCGATTGGAACAGTGGTAGTGAACGCTGCCTCTGATACAAGGGTTGCGGGTTCGATCCCCGCACAGTACAAACATTTGTGTGCATGAACATGTTTGTTTGTATTGGTCTGGGTGTTTGCTATGTATTATAAGTATGTATTTACAAAAGAAAAGTATTATATGTATATATTTGTAATCCCACTGTTGATTCTGATATCCGTAACACAGGTGCTTGAGCTACCTATCTCGGAGTCAGATCAATGTATGTGATGTTGTGAAATATTTATTTATTTATAATTCTAACATTAGCTCGGCAGAAAGGTAAACCTGCACGTCTCGGATAGTTTCATATAACTTGTGAATACCTACAATATTTGAGATAATAATTCTGAACGTGTAATGAATTAATAAGTACAAATACAAATCAATTAATAAGTAACGAGGCAGAAGTCGAAAGGGTGGCTTTAAAAATGTCCTTTACCTAAGTCCTTTTATAGTTTATATCTACAAACCATCTGGTTATTTCAACTAAAAAGTTGACAAATTCGCCCTAAAAAAAGTGGTGCATTTGGCAACTCTTCGAGCGGTAACGAAGCAGGCGACCGGCTAATTGGACGGCCCTCCAGTGTTGCCAGGTTGTCCCGGCTGTTTGCACTGCGGCAACACTAAAAACTGGTAACAATACAACCAGTGGGGACTATGGTTTTATATAAGCTCCACAGTGTAGAGCATAGAGTAAGATAATAATAATATCCTCCAACCGATTACGGCTACGGCGGCCAATCTCAACGATCAGCCATGTACGCAGGATATATTATAGTGCTCAAGTGTGTGCGCAAAGACAAGTGTACTATATATTGCCTTACCCTCGCATTCCGATGGGACACTACTGTGTGACATGACCAGGAGAGGGATCGGGCGCAGGACCAACAGCTTAACGTGCTTTTCCGAGGTACGGCGGTACAAGACCTCCAACGATCGAACCCGGGACCTCTTCCGCAGTCGACTTAAGTGCGACCCACTAACCACTGCACCACCGAGGCAGTCGAGAGTGGTGTCGACACAGTCTCGGTTATAACAAGTTTAAAAACTTAACTTAAGGTGACGGGTCGGGCACACTAGCGACGCCGATCGATTTTAATTTTTAGCTACTAAACCAGAACTATTTTAAACCATTTCTAGGTTACAACCTCTCGGCAAACACCTATATTATTTATTAAATAACCATGCTCAAATGTTGGGTCCAACGCGAACGCGAAAAATTGATTCACGCCAAAAGTAGCCATCTTTTGGCGTGAATCAATTTTTCGCCGTACAAAAACGGACCCAAAATTTGTTATTAAATAAATATTATAATAGTTGTAATCCCGAAATTGTTTAATATAGATCCGGTTTAGTAGCTAACAATTTAAATCGATTGGCGTGTTAGTGTGCCCTACCCGTCATCCTTAAAAGGAAAGCATTTATTGTATTGACATTTTACTGTCTTCCTTACAGCTACAGTGCGATCATGGGTATTTGGCACGTGGCAAAAGCCGAAACTAAAGCCGTTTCCTTTACAAGTGTCAATGTCACTGAACTGCCTTTTGATTTGATCTTGGTCGGTCTGTAATAAGGAATTTATCCGTGTCCCTTATGTGTTTTATATCTTTTGTCAAAAAAAATCGGATGTTTGAACACGGACAATATCCACTCTTACCATAACGTGATAAGTCTGCTCGTCTTTACATACTTTTTACTTGATAAAATACACTCGCGAGCAACCAAATCGACACAGGACCTAATTTTCATACAAACATACTAAATTCAGAGGCTTATAAATATGAAAGTATATATGCTTTAGTGATAATTCTAATGTAAATCGATGTCAAAAATGATTTTCTTTTAGTTAATCGTTGAACACGCCACCAGAAACATGCCGATTTTCTTGAAATAAGGATTGAGCAAGTTTTTTGTCTTCCTCCATGCAATTATTATGGGATGCGAAAATCATCCAAAATTTCCGTTTTTTTAAGAAATCGGCACGTTTCTGAAATGTGTTAAAGTAATTAAATTGAAATTTGAACACTTTTGAAATCGATTTACAATAAAATGATCACTAAAGAATGTTGGATAACATCAAAAATAACTTAAACTCGTCCCATGCTAATCTGTACTTAATTGCATAGTAATAGAGTCCCTCTTGTTGACTTGTTAATAAGGTTCATTATACGAATATTTAGAGGTTGAATCCTGAGGGATGACTCTATTAGTTCAGTCGTATGACTCTATGAGTCCAGTCGTATCCATACTCATATATTGTCGTTTGTAGACTCTGTTCACAATGTAAACATTCGTACTCTCCTATAAACGATTAATAAACATATCGTTTAGTAACAGTAAATAAGTGTATTATTGACTCCCATAAACCCAATAAAGAATAGATACTTTCATATTTATAGGCCTCTGAAGTTAGTATGTTTGTATGAAAATTAGGTCCTGAGTCGATTTTGTTGCTCGCGACTGTAGTTTTAAAACTGCTAATATATAGACCTTAGTCACGCGCATTTGGCAAGTAGGTAACGAAAACGAGATAACGTTCAATACCTACTGCCATTAAACAGCGAAAGTAGGCAACTACATACAATAGTCACAGTGTAACACAGCCAGTAGTCTTGTCTTGCATAGGACGTTTTGACTAGCGCTTATGTCTCGGTAACGTGACAGTCAAACCATGTAAGCAAAACCGTTGGAACAGAGTGCGTCAAAGAGAAGGCAAACACTCGGATCCGCGTAATCAAAGAAGAAGATAGATAGATAGATAGATAGATACCTATTCTTTATTCATCATCAGCCCATTTAAGTCCCCACTGCTGGAGCACGGGCCTCCCTCAATCACATGAGGGGTAATTGCCATACTCACCACGCTTGGCAGACGGGTTGGCGAGGGTTTTGAAATGCAGAGTTTTCCTTCTCTGGGTGCTGATGATCATGCCAGCAGCTTTACCTTAGTCGCCTTTTACGACACCTCGGTAAGAGTAAGGGTGGCCTATTCTACTCTGCCGGGGACCACACGGCCCCGGTCTTTATTGCACAAAAATAAAATACAAGCATGATACAACAGCAACAGACAGTACAATAAGGCGGTCTTATCGCTTGTAGCGATTTCTTCCAGACAACCTTTGAGTAGAGGAAAGAAATATTCGTATTCGTAATAAGGGAAGGCAGTGCAAAGTAGTTAAACAAATGAAATTGAGAATGGCAGAAATATACATTATTTTATATATTAATATTATTACATTACATAAATAATAATAAACAATACATACATACCCAATAATATATACATTGATAATTTATAACAAAAATTCAATAAAAATATTTCTTATAGATAGGTATAAATGACCAGAGAGCAGACCACATAAAAAAGGAAGAAGAGACAAGGAAAAAACAGTGTACCTATTTATAGAAAAGAAGATTTCTGTCTAGCAAATGAGGGCCTAATTTAAAGCAGACGGTACGACCAAATCGTAGTTTTCCCTCTCTTTCACCCGCGCTGTGTGTGTCCTTGGTTTGGATACTTACTTACTCCGATGGCTCAGCGACTCAAAATGTGTCTTGGCCTTCGATATAAGACTCCTCCACTGGTCCCGATTATTCGCGGTTTCACGCCAGTCGCTGACTCTCAGCTCGCGAAGATCTGCCTGCACGACATCATCCCAGCGATATCATGGACGGCCGACCGAGCGTCGAAGTCCACGTCCGGTGGTTTGGATGCGACAGGTATATTTTCATTCGTTACGGGACGGCTCCAAATTAAGGCGACGGGTACCCCTAACTAGCTATACCAATCGATATAAATTGTTAGCTACTAAACCGGATTTTTTTTTTATATGAGAGGTGGCAGACGAGCAGACGGATCACCTGATGGTAAGCAATTCCGGCGCCCATGGACACCCGCAACACCAGTGGAGTCACAAATGCGCTGCCAACCTTTTCCCCTTCCCCCATTGGGCCTCCGGATCTATTTTATACTGTCTGTATAAATTGATGTCTCTAAACAAACATTTAGGTATACTATTTATTTAATAATTTTGCACTACTTTTTGATCTGTTTTTGCACTTGAAATTTGGAACGCCATAAGTGGCCGTTTTTGGCGGTAATTCAAATTTCGAGTACAAAAGCAGAGCAACCAGTGAAGTATAAAGTATTAAAAAATAGTATAAGTGTTTTCCGAGAGGCTGCAGCTTCGAAATTATTAAAAAAATATAGTTTAGTTGCTAACAATTTAAATCAATTGGCGTTGTTCATGTGCTACTACCCGTCACCTTAAGCCACATGATTAAAAGCTAACCTCTCCGCACAGGATAGAGAAGCAAACATCGGAATTAAAAACAAAATCGGTTCATCCGTTCAGAATCTACGATGCCAGACACAGACACGTCAAACTTTTGACACCCCCATCGTTTTTGCGTTGGGGGTTAAAAATGAAAATGGCTTCTGACAGCTGTTACGTCACGCCTGCTTATAAACTTTGCCAAAATCTCAAAAACATAATTCAAAACCAAAGAGTAAAGTTTGAGGACAGTAGAGTAGACTCAGTTTCTAATGAGTACAAAAGAACTTTAGTAGAGTAGGACTTTAAATAAAGCTACTGATACACATGCTCATTTGAAGCATGCTTAAAAAGCATGCCAAATATGAGCATGCTTAATGAAATGTCCACATTTGCTATCAATAAGCATGCTTAAAAATAAGCAAGCAAGACTTCCCCTTCTACCCGCACTGCAGGTAGCATGCTCAATACTCGACCGATCGATTTTTGAGCATGCTTATTAAAACCAAGTCCGTCCATGCTAATAAGTAGCACTTGCTCAAAAGTAGCATGCTTATTGCATGAAAATAAGCAGTAGTTTAAAGAATTAATCTACTGTTACTGTACAAAATTTGTGTTTCTTCGATAATTTTCGTGGACTGTAAATTGATTCTCGTTTTCTTTTTGACTCGTCAAATAATACGAATTTGCTTCAAATTAAAATAACAATTTATTTCCGTTGTTTTTTCACACAGATATTTGACAAGAGTGAGTAATTAACAAAACACAATCAAAATTCTGTATGAAAAAGATTTGTTCTATTTTTAAACCAATGAGGTTTTATATCTCAACAAATAACATGAACAGTTACACATGCTTATTTGTAGCATGCTTTTTAAGCATGCTAAATATGAGTATGCTTAAGGAACTGTCTACATTTGCTATCAATAAGCATGCTTTTACCCATATTTTAGCATGCTTAAAAATAAGTAATCCTGTCTACACATGTTAAAGTACTCCACCACACTCCCCCTTCCACAAGCACTGCAGGTAGCATGCTTAAAAATCGACCGGCATGCGATTTTTGAGCATGCTCAAAACTAGCATGCTTATAAAAGCACGTCCGTCCACACATGCTACTAAGTAGCACTTGCTCAAAAGTAGCATGGTTTAAGCATGAAAATAAGTAGTAATTTAAAGCTTTATCAATGAACGTAAATCACCAAGCTTCTACTAAATTAGCACTATCTTAGTTATTAACACAGTTAAGTTTACTAAAAGAGCGCTGTTCTTCGTGTTAGCGAATAATTAAGTAACGCGTCTTTGTTATGAAACCTCGTTACACGCATAATAAACTGTTAGATAAGTATTTTTCTTAATAAAGTAATGTCGGCGCTACAATCTTCCTATAAGTCACAGTATAGAGGAGGAGAGTAAAGATAATAATATATCTAGTCCACATTTAGCTTCTATAATACGGTATTTGACTATTTTTTTTTCATTTGTGTAATCAAAAGACCTCTCAATGATAGAAACATCGTTGAAAGAATTACTTGATTCTCATTTAAACTACCTGAGATATCACAACTTTAAAATCACAATATTTTGGGCAAACCCAAAACGCTCCATACAAATGGCTACTGAGATGTGACGTCACACGCAAGTATTTTGTATGCATTTCATTTGAATTTTGTATGGTAGCTATATCAAATGTTTCGTTTATGTCAATGGTTCCATTATAATAGTTGGTGTAAATTATATGGGTTATTCAATGGTATAATATTTTTTTTTAAATTTCATACTTTTAAAATGGACTTGCCCATGAATCTTTGAATGACCATAAAACCGGCTGGACGTTATATTTTTAATTGAGAATTTTTGCTATTGGCACATATTTACCTATATTTTGATAAAATATTTATATTTTGTAAAATCTCGAGCTTAGTCAAATACCCTATTGGAGTTGTTTTATAGTGATAGTTTTGGAACGACAGTGGTGAAATTAAAAATCATTAGCCTCCTTTTCTAAGGCAGCCATGTGGATATTATAAGAGTAAATCAATACTAAACAATACATGTTTCTATCTAACACCATACCTCCTGTTAAGTATCAACGGCTGAACCCCCATTTTAAGTATATCTATTGTCTTCACATAGGTACGTATTTCGTCTCCCGGAAGATGTGTTCATTGAACGCTATGATCTGAACTTATTCAAGAAAAGAATGAATAGGCTGTTACTAGACAGGCATGATCCATTCTCAGCCGCATCATCACTTACCATCAGGTGAGATGGTGCCAAATGTCTGGCTATTCTAATAAGAAAAAGAACTGCTTCTCTATGTTTTTTGTTTTGTTTTACTGTCGTTATAGTGTTGTTTGTGTAAATTTGTCATTTTTGTCCTGGAAAAGTATAGAAGTTTTACCCCTACAGAGTGTTTTTTATTGGTACCTATTTACAAAACCAGCGCAAAATGCAGTCCAGTTTCCCATACCTTCATGAAAAGATGATGCAACAATATGTAGTTGTAGGTATAAGAGAAAGATCCGAAAACTCCGCTTTGTTGAAAATCTTTCAAATCCAATTTTATATTAAGAATCCATTGCAGATTATACACCACATACTTTTATGTCCACTCTGGGTATACTTACATGGGTGGCGGAAATTGCTCAATTTATTTATTTATTTAGGTTTACCAACATACAAAAAAATATTATTTAAAGCTTTTTAGAATAAATTAGATGTCAGTATGTAAAATGTATGAAGCTCTTTCTAAGAGATGCCTCGCTGTTATTCATAATATTGTGTACACATTATTATGTTAGTGTTCGCGTGTGTAGTTAGATAGTTCGTTGCGGACCTACATCCCGGGGGATGATTCGTCGGTTAGCTGCGATAAACGCGTTATTAGATCGGCTAGTAAAATTGCAGCTTACTGAAATGCTGTTTAAAGAAGAATAACAATAAAGTTGTTTTATGATGGGCTTGCTCTTGGATTCACACTAAAACCTGTAGTTTAAAACATTACATGGGCTAAAGAATCCCAAAAAGATTTGTGATTTTGCACTCGCCATTCATACCATCATCTCTAGCAAGATTAAAATTTTGACATGAATCATCTACATTGTCATCAAGCCAATAGACGTTCACTGCTAGACATAGGCCTCTCCCAATGTTCTCCACACATATCAGTCCTGTGCCGCCCGCATCCAATGGATTCCCGCAACCTCCACCAGATGGACGGTCCACCTTGTGGGAGGCCATGACATGAATGGAATGCGTTAAATTATATTGAAAAGTCGCAAGTCAAGAAATGGTTCTTAAGATAAAGCACTGGTTTAAAGGAAGCCTACGATGGAAAAAGCTTTCTCAGAACAAACCTTTTAACTCTGGTTTCATTTTAGGTCATTGGGAAAACAGGTGGAGGCCTTAACAGTGCGCATCACACACGAAAGAGCAAGAAGACCGTGGAATATTTACTATAAGGGGTGATGATAACCCATAGTCCGTCTGCTTTCTCGATGGTAAAAGGGGGATTGTTTAAGGAACTATTATAATATGAATGTCATGATTATTTATGATCGAATATTTGAAATTAGTATTTTAAAAATCATATCAAATGCATTCCATAAAAAGGGTTTGGACTCCAATAACAATGTCTTCCAAACCGATATTTAGGTCATGGCGGCCAATCTCAGCGATCAGCCATCGACGCAGGACATATTACAGTGCACAAGTATTTGCGCAAACACAAGTGCACTCTCTATTCCCGTACCCTCTTATTTCGATGGGACACCAGTGTGACACGACCGAAGAGGGATTAGATGCAGGACCAACGGTTTAACGTGCTTTCCCAGGCACGGGGGTACAAGACCGCCAACTTTCAGACTCCGGGCTAACACTGAGAATTTCTTAACAGAAAAACTCAGGTACAAATTTTGACCCGACCCGGGGATCGAACCCGGGACCCCAAGTGCAACCGTCGCTTTAAAGTGCGACCCCTAACCATTGCGCCACCGAGGCAGTGAAATAACTCTCACTCAACTGGACTCAAATAACTCGATAATAAATTGAAAGTTTAAATAAATAGCGGATTCGTAACCTCACAAACCAATAGAGATCTAATGAAACGGGCTATGTAACAGACAATTTAAAAAGTAGGGCATCGATTTATCAATAGAACTTGCTTCTAGCGTAAATAATTCAAATAGTAAGGGGAAACAGACAATCTAATGAAAATACAATTTGTGGTGAAGCCCGATTCGACCAATCCTTACACGTGAATAAATCTATGGTATAACGCTATCCCACCATACGATTCGTAGCGTATACAATAGATTGGCAAGGTTGGCAGCGCACTTGCGACTCCACTGGTGTTGTGAGTGTCCATGGGCGGCGGCAATCGCTTAACATTAAGTTATCCGTCTGTTCGTCTGCCACACCCTCCCCCTCTAGTCGTTTTCCTCATTACTGAGGGTCGTGATTCCTCCCGTGGGCGGTCTATTTGCTCTTTATAATAGCCCTTCATTACGTCTGTCTTTTGCAATGAGGAGGGCGTCATAGAGCTTGGTGTCCAGCGTCGAACGTACTTGGTCTGACCATCTGATAGGGCTACGACCTCTGGGTCTCCTTCCATCCTTACCGTTGACCATCAGCTGTTCCAGATTATGTCTCTCTTTCCGGGCTTTGTGACCAAAAAACTCCAGGATTCTTCTCAGGCAAGTGGTAGAGAGCCTGGTTTTAATGTGGAATTCTCGGCGGATGGATTCGTTTGTACGGAGAGCAGTCCATGGATTTGGAGAATCCTTCGCCAACACCACATTTCACAGGCGTCGATGCGGTCTCGATCGGCTTTCTTTAGCGTCCACGTTTCCGCGCCTGTAACTAACACATAATAAAGATTGGTCGAACTAGCCGAAATGGAAGACGTAAACTGAAATCATGAAAAAATCGTCTGTCTGTATAAAGTTACTTTTTTATTCATGCGATAGGTGGCAGACGAGTAGACAGATCACCTGATTATGGGCATCCGCAACACAAGTGGAGCCACGAATACGCTGCCAACCAGTAAACTCCCACCCTGGATTGGGTCGCCGGTACCCTCACTGACCTGAAGAGGCACAACGCAAGCAGTTGCTTCACAGCCAGTTTTCTGTAAGGCTGTGGTATCACTCCAGTCGAGCCGGCCCATTCCTGGCTCACCCAAGGTAAACTAACAGTCTTAGTATGCTAAAGCTGTGGAAGTGATCAAGGTCCATTTTCGTCATCATATTGTTAAACAACAATTACTATTATACTATTTCCGATCATTTGGCAAAATTAATTAACCTACTGCAATACTTAAGCGACAATGGAAGCGGTTTAATTTAAGATGCATTATTCCCAAGCAAAGACAGGAAGTCACGCAATACTGTATGTAAAATGAAATGTCACTGAACGAACTCACTCCATGAGAATGAGGAGAATGATTCAATGATTCGATCAATTTTGACACTATCCTGCGGTACTAAGTGGTCTATGGTTAGTCGAGGATTTGTTATAAAAATTTAAGAACTAACATTATTCCGTAATATTTATACTTTCCCCTGGCTTTTGTCTGTTTAAAAAAAAAGCTCGAATTTGCCATTTAACTATGTATCAATATAATTGTATATCTGCCACATAGTCCAAACATCTTTCAATATATATTATACGTGTATATACTTATAGCTATTTATTTACTTATACAATCACTCGCAACCAGGTCCCACCAGAATACCAGCGCTGCTGCAGCACCGCAGATAGTGCCGTAGCAGCAAATGCTGAGGTCGGGACCTGATTGACCACACACAACCACACCACCTCTTCATATATCGCCTCTTCTCTTTGTATCTGTGTCGTGTCGTGTTATGCCTATTGTACATATTTACTTTTTCTGTGTTGTCATCGTCATCGTCAGCCCATTTAAGTCCCCACTGCTGGGGCACGGGCCTCCGTCAATCACATGAGGGGTAATTGCCATACTCACCACGCTTGGCAGACGGGTTGGCGAGGGTTTTGATATAAATGCAGAGTTTTCCTTCTCTGGGTGCTGATGATCATGCCAGCAGCTTTACCTTAGTCGCCTTTTACGACACCTCGGTAAGAGTGAGGGTGGCCTATTCTACTCTGCCGGGGACCACACGGCTATTCTGTGTTGTGATGGTGAATAAATGTATTTTCTTTCTTTCTATAAACTTGCTAGTTTTGGATTAAAACCGGTATCAGAGCAGTTTTTTGTAATAAGAGGGCATAGCACAATAATCTATGACCATAGAGTAAGGCAATACTTGCATCAAAATTGGCTTTACTATTTCGCTATAGCGTATCACATGGGCATGATGAGGTTTATTTTTCTGATATACCCCTTGTAGGTATGTCTTGTGGAAACGAAATGCCAAGTCACATTATGAATTGATAGTTTAACACGCAACACTGCAGTAAGTAATCACTACTGCGGGAAATATGCATGCGGGTAGACACCTGCATTATGAATCGTATAATTTTTTTTACCAATCTCATACTTTATACTATAAACGAATATTGCGTTAGTAAGGAGTAGACTTCGCGGCCTTAATTGAAGCTCACGCAATTTTCGTCATTAATCTATTAACTAACTGACGTCCAGGACAAGCTATTTATTTACAGTTTAAGGTGACGGGTAGGGCACACTAGCGACGCCAATAGATTTTAATTTTTAGGTACTAAACCGGATCTATTTTAAACAATATCGGGGTTACAATCTCTCGGCAAACACTTGTACTATTTATTAAATAATCATGCACAAATGTTGGGACCGTTTTTGTACGCGAAAATTGATTACCGCCAAAAGTGGCCACTTTTAGCGTGAATCATTTTTTTCTCGTACAAAAACGGTACGGTCGATTTTCTAATATCATAACTTTTTTATTCAAAACCCGTGCCCAAACATTAATATTTTAAGTCTCGTACTTTACTAATTAGCGAATCCCCATACTCCATTTCACCTCCTATTTAACCAAAAATTAAATTGGGCCACTTTGAATTTGATACAAATTTAAATAAATAAATACAGATTTTTACATTTTCCTTGCTTCAAAGATGACGGACTTTCACACAAACTTCTAACCCCTTTTTTATCCCCTTGGGGGTAAAATTTTCAAAAATCTCTTTTTAGTGCTCACTGTCACTATCTAAGGACCCCCTTTTCAATTTTTCAAATCTGTGTTATAGCCGATACGGGTTCTCGAATCAAATATTAGACGCAATGTTTTTGGTTATCGCCATTACGTTTTCAAACTGAAGTTCAATAGGAAAGGAAAGAAAATTAATTAAATAAATTAGGTGCTGTATTTATTAAAATTTACGTAGGTTATTGCCAATTAAGTAAAATGGAATACCACAATAAAACGTTCCTTTACTCACCTTTAGGTAGGCCTTACATTATTAACAAAATAGGTAGGTATAATTTATTATTACGTTTTGAAAGCCGACATCCTTTGTAATAACATTCTTCCTCGACATTATAATTTAATTGGATTTTTCGTACTAATGTGGGAGTAGGTACTTAGGTACCTAAAGTTTTTTACTATTGTGTAGTATAGAATAATGACAGAAGTAAGTATCTACCTTACTTACATATACATTACAGTTTTATGTGATTGGTGGCAAATGAACAGACGGATCACCTGATGGTAAGCGATAACGGTTGTCCGTGAGCAGCGGCCCACGGACACCGAAAAAACCAGCATAGTCACAATGTACACGCTCCCCCTTCCCTTCGGATTGGGCATACGGTACACACATCCGGCTAAACACAGCGCAGGTTGCTTTCACGCTGGTTTCCTGTGAGGTCGAGGTATCACTCCAGTTGAGCTAGCCCTAACAAAACAATGCGTGACTGTCCCGCCCACGGTTAAATAAGATCATTGAAAGAATCTGAAAAAGAAGAAGAAGAAGACTCCTGCGCGTCAGGCAAACTCATAAATTAATGCAGACCGTCAAAAGGAGGAAATTTCAATACCTCGGCCACGTGTTGAGGCACGATAGGTAGGTACAGTCTACTCCAACTTATAATGATGGGCAAATTTGACGGGAAGAGGCGTCCTGGACGTAGGAAAAAATCGTGGTTGCAAAACATACGGGAGTTGACCGGGATTATTAGCGTGGAGGAACTTTTCTGTCCGCAAAAGATAAAGAGAAGTTCAGATAAATGGCAGCCAATTTTTAAGACTGAAGAGGCACTCGAAGAAGAATGAATCAATGACGAAGGTCAGTGAAGGAAGATCAGTGTAACCCAGTATATCTCATCTGAATATCTCAGTAAACAACCACTTGTTTTGTATTGTTGGGACCACTCAGATATAGTCAACTGGGGCGTCTTTACCTATACGAGTAGTGCAGGGGGTGCGGTGCACGCGGGCGCCGGGTGTTAGGGGGCGCCGAGAGCCGCTCGCGACAAGAGCCTCCATGCACTGTAGCTCTTCGCAAGGAGCGAGCGTCCAACCAGTTATAGATAATGTTTTATTTTGGTCAAGTCGAAAGCTATAGATAGAACACCCTTTGGTGTACCCGAAACATACCCCCAAGTATGTCCTACGATTTAAGGTGACGGGTAGGGCACACTAGCAACGCCAATCGATTTTAATTTGTAGCTACTAAACCGGATCTACTTTAAACATTTCGGGGTTACAACCTCTCGGCAAACACAAATGTTGGGTCTGTTTTTGTACGCGAAAAATTTATTCACGCCAAAAGTGGCCGTTTTTTGCGTGAATCAATTTTTCGTACGTACGCGTTGAACCCAACATTGGTGCATGGTTATTTAATCAATAGTATAAGTGTTTGCCTAGAGGTTGTACCCAGAAACTGTTTAAAATAGATCCGGTTTAGTAGCTAATAATTAAAATCAATTGGCGTCGTAGTATGCTCTACCCGTCACCTTAATGTGGTTTACAAGTTATGATATTTATCCATGGCTTTCGGCTTGACACCCTAATTGAATCACCCTGTATAAATGTGGTTGGTGATTACTGTGCAGCTAACTGCGTTAAGCAACAAACTATTGCATTTTGACACAAGAAGGCGACAAATATTGATTGCACCCGGGCGCTTCATGGGCAAGAGCCGCCTCTGTTAGTGGATGTTTGTTCAACAAAGCAAGCAACGCAAGCAACTAAATAGCAATTACCACGTAAGGGTGGTAAATTAGAATGATCAAATGGCTGTAGCTCGTCATCGCGTGTACTGATTGCTGTCTAGCAACCCCTTGTGTACGCAACGCACTGCAACAGAAACTAAGTTCGCCAGGTCTTGCAACCGAAAAGCCGGACAACCCACCACCTCCCATGGCCATACCAACACTATGGTTATACTGGCCGAATCGTGGGAGATGTGCGCGGATATTGCGTGTCCTTGGGACTATTGCACTCCACCGCGCACAGTTCTTGACTCCCTACAAGTTATCAATCTATGCCCTTGTCCCTAGTTATGCGTTTCTCCCCCTTCTGGGGCCGCAGACGCCACATCACAGGTGGCGCCCTCTAGCGCCGGGCAGTCCGGGTCGTTTCTCTGTCTGTGCCAGTCCGAAAAGCCGGACAGTCCAAAAAGTTTAGTTTAACTTGCTGGAGTGTCTTCATCTTAGCGTGTATCCCGCTTGCGTCCAAAACTGTCGCTTAGGAACCCAGAATACGCTTACACCATGATTCAGGATTTGAGGAGTCTGGTAATTACAATGAAGTGACTGACGTCTGAACTACGCAGCCCTTTAACAGGGGAACCAGACCAAATTAAAATTAAACTACTAAATAGACTTATAGTTCATCATCATCATCATCAGCCCATTTAAGTCCCACTGCTGGGGCACGGGCCTCCCTCAATCACATGAGGGGTAATTGCCATACTCACCACGCTTGGCAAACGGGTTGGCGAGGGTTTTGATATAAATGCAGAGTTTTCCTTCTCTGGGTGCTGATGATCATGCCAGCAGCTTTACCTTAGTCGCCTTTTACGACACCTCGGTAAGAGTGAGGGTGGCCTATTCTACTCTGCCGGGACCACACGGCTGACTTATAGTTACCCGTTTGAGAATTTAAAATAGATTTGAACAATGATGATGATGCTCGGTTGATGCCAGATGAAGGATGATGATGATGCCAGAGATGCAATGTCGGATTAGAACCACGATCCCCGCATGGCGAGTTCTTATCCATTAAGCTACCATGGCTCTAAGTTAAGTGATCACTTTTAATTTATGCTTGGTGGTCATTAAATGTTTTTACCATCACGTCAATAGCACCAAAAAAAAACAAATTTTACCTGAGTAAGTAAGTACTCCCAGTATAACCTAAATGACCCTAAAATAGATATTAAAGATTTAGTGCGTATCAACGGAAGTGAATTGCCCCATTGGTCTAATGGTTTAAGTACCTACCAGGCCGTGATCTCGGGGTTCTGGGTTCGATTCACGGGTCAAGCTAAGTATGCCAGGTATGTTTCGAATTTTTCGAACATAGCTCGGGTTTGTGGTCACCAATCCGCATTAGGCAAACGTGGTGATTAAGCCTAATCCCATCATTACTATGATGACTTGATTTCTATGATGGAGGCCTTTCAATTCGCATGTGGTGATTAAGCCTAATCCCATCATTACTATGATGACTTGATTTCTATGATGGAGGCCTTTGCCCTGCAGTGGGACAGTATATAGGCTGATACTTTAACATAAGTGATGGATTGCTGAAGCGTTTCGTACATTATCAGATTTCCAATAATAATTTTTACCAATAAACCAACTGCACGTTGAATCTTGTAATTTTTTTGTGAACCTCGACCTTTTCTTTCCAATATGACTGTAGTATGTAGTGAAAGACAACTAGGTACCTATAAGCAGGGCACTGCAAATTAAACAAGCACCTGCACAACATTGGCCTTTCAGATACCAAAATCTGCAGGTTCTGTCGCGAGGACGAGGAAACGATTATCCACGTCCTCGGCGAGTGCATAGCGCTGCACCGCTGCAGAAGCCGGCACCTGGGAGCACACATGATCACAGCAGACGAGATCAAAAGCTCCCCCATCAGCTCCATTCTCGGGTTTATCCTGGAACTGGAGCTATATGAGGTGCTGTAATAGGTTATGGGGCTGCCACAATAGATCATCTACTGGTCGCAGTGGCTATGAGACGCAGGGCTCACCCCATTTCTAACAAATAATAATAAAAAACCCACAAGTATAAATTCCAAAGTTCAAAATATTTTTTTTGAGGAGGGGTTATACCGGGTAAATTGGAAGTTGGAATTTTTTTCACTTTGTCGAGAGTCAGAGAATCCCACCAATTCCCGACTATCTGGCAACCCTAACGACTAGGCGATTTATCTCGGCACAGTACAGTCGCCGACAGAATTATTGCCGAAAACTAGTTACAGTTTCGGCCCAGGTTTCGGCTTGTTAGTTGTCGGCAAATTCAGAATTTCCGATGTTTCATTAGTTTGCCGTTCGCGCCGTAGCTACAGACAACGTTCCGCTAATGCCGTCAGCTTGTGAGGATTAATATCGCCGTGTGGGAAGATAATAATTTTAGCTCAGGTAGTAAGGAACCTTGGGATTTTGTGACACTTCGAGACGTGATGTAAAATTTTTACCACAAAATAATGCAAAATTAACCAATTTTGCATTATTTTGTGGTAAAAATTTTCTTTTTAAGAAAAAAAGAAAAAAAAATATTTTGGAGATCATCAACACTATATACAACCTTTGCGGATAAAGAATGGGATCAGAAATGGCGGCGCATCTTTTCACTTCTCGCTCGCACACCCACGAGTGCGAGTATAGACGCAAATAGTGTGCGAGCGAGTAGTGAATAGATGCGCCGCCATTTCTGATCCCATTCTTTATCCGCACATGTTGTATACGAGTACAACATCAGTTACAAAAGAAAAAAAACAAACAAAAAAAATAGATACAGAAAAAAAGAAAACAAAACAAAGGAAAAACAAAATAATAACAAAATAACCAGGCAGTGAATATATATTATTCATCATTTTGATTTTGAATCACTGCAAAACACAGTTCTAGGTAAAATGCTTATAGGCAGGTAGGTATATGAAAACGTTTACGCACCTAAGGGTAATTTCGGAAGTCGCTATCGTTTTTAACGCGATTGCAAAGTGGATTTTCGCGTCCATTCATACCGAAACCGCATATACTATTAAGTCTAAAGCAAATTGTCCAATTGTTCTTCAGTTTGGAGTTACTGGTTACTTTACTAAAATTAACTTTGATGGATACTTAAGAAAAAAAAATTGACACTTATTTCAATCCGCATTAACACTTTCCATGATTAAGTTAATGAACACGTCTCAGAGAGGTCAGCATGACTCGATAGACGTTTAGTTTTTTTTGCGCTGAATACTTACGTCCCAGGAAAAGTATTAAGTGCTACCTGATAATAAGCAGAAGGTATTTATATCATAAATTGAGCCGCGCGCCCTTAGATTAATTTTAATCTAAGTGCGCTAGTGTGCGCCGTGTCTAAAGTCTTATCACAAGCCGCGTCCATCGCAACAATTCAATGTTTCCCCGACACTTACACTTAAAGTATCATGTGATCAGCCTATAATCTGTCCCACTGCAGGGCAAAGGCCTCCACCATAGAAATCAAGTTATCGCTACTATGATGGAATTAGGCTTAATCACCACGCTTGCCAAATGCGGATTGGTGATCACAAACCCGAGCTATGTTGAAGAATTCGAAACAGACTTTTAGCTCGACCCGGGAATAGAACCCAGGACCCTGAGATCACGGCTAGGTACTTAAACAACTAGGCCAACAACGCATCTTATACTTGCCACATCGGATACTAGGTATATTACCTACATAACATTCCGAGGTATAGTATCCGTACTATACCTACTCAGAGACGGCTCTATATCCGAGCCCTACGCATTCCGTGTTCGATATCCGAGCATTAATTCTGGTATTACGCGTAGGCACAGACATCCGTCACGGGATGATGAGAATATACTATAATATATTAAGGTACTATATGTGGTACTACCTATATATCATGTTGGGAGACGACTAGGATACATGACGAGTCGAAATGAGCTGATAATATAAGGAGGCCTGAAATTAACAGTGAGTAATTAAGGAATAGTTGGAGTTGGTCTGGCTGGAGCGAGCAATGCTGTTTTAGAATTAGACTCAAAATTACATAAGCGAGGAAATATACACGTTTCGTATACATGTTCGTATTTTTCGTGGATACCTATCCACAGTATTGAAAAATTGAGATACCTAAGGATTGTGAACAAGTAACCATAATCTCCGTGTGGTCCCCGGCAGAGTAGAATAGGCCACCCTCACTCTTACCGAGGTGTCGTAAAAGGCGACTAAGGTAAAGCTGCTGGCATGATCATCAGCACCCAGAGAAGGAAAACTCTGCATCAAAACCCTCGCCAACCCGTCTGCCAAGCGTGGTGAGTATGGCAATTACCCCTCATGTGATTGAGGGAGGCCCGTGCCCCAGCAGTGGGGACTTAAATGGGCTGATGATGATGATGAACCATAATCTAAGTAAGTAGTTGGTCTTTGATCTAGCTGTACATAATGTGGTGAATATGTAATTTAAAAGAAAAAGTGTCTTTTCATAGAACGAGACGAACTTCGAAGGTTTCATCCTCCGTTAGGGATTGATCGAGCTAGCGATCTGAGGATGACTATCCAAGGGGCAAATGGAACAGATCAAAATCGCAATACCCAGCCGATCTCTACAGCATGATGAGAACTATTTCGATAGGTAAGTTTAAAAAAATCTGCCAATATACCATTATCGTCATAATCATAATTTCAGCTAATGACGCCCACTGCAGGACATAGGCCTCCCCCAATGTTCTCCACGCAGATCGGTCCTTTGCCGCCCGCATTCAAGGGATTCCCGCGACTTTCACCAGTTCGCTGGTACACCTTGTAATGGGCCTGCCACGGCTTCGACAAATACGGCTGTAAGTAGCATCCGAATGTATGTAAATCCTGAAAATAAGAACGTGACATCTATTTGAATGCTGTTCAGACCTGTTAAGTTTGTAAATAGCGTAGCAATCTGGATCTCCTCTATATTAGCCTCTTGGGTACCTATCATGAGATCACAAGATCAAGCCTTCAAAGTTCGTCTGTTTCTATGAAAATAGAGATACACACACGCACCCTCACACGCACGCACACACACACAAACACACAGATTTTAGATTCCAAAAATGTTTTGTTCTTTTTATATAAATATCAGCCCTTTAGTTAGATTTCCTTCTTGTACCTAGTTTTATGTTATAAATTGTTCCTTTTATTTTGTAATTTAAATTTAAATTCACCTTAAATATTGAGTACCGTGCGTTCGTACTATAATTAGGTCCTTTTATTTGTTTTTGGTAAATAAAGATTTTTCATTATTTTTTTTAGAGTGGTGTCTTAAATTATGTGGCCACCACTTTATACCTTTCAGAATAGGTACATGTATTTGATAGGCCGGAGGGCGCATTTGGTAATGAATGACCTTGCCGCATACGCCAAAGTGTGTGCTCGATGATCGAGGGTGGACAAACATTCGTGTAATGAAAACTTTTATTTTTACCCGACTACGGCAAAGCAAAAGGAGGGTTATGATTTTGACAGGCTATGTATGTATGTATGTATGTATGTATGTATGTATGTATGTATGTATGTTCATCTGTTTCCACGTAACTTCTTAACTACTTATCAGAATTCGACAAATGACATATCATTATAAGCGTCTTGATCGTCCGCTGGTTATAGGCTATATGAAGTTTCAGAAAATCTAATGTGGCGCCCTCTAGCGGACAAAACATACAGAGTAAAAAAATAAAGTTATGATAAATATGCCGCGTTTGGTATCATTTGAAAGCGCTTGACTTGTACATTTTGAATATATATATATATTACTAGCACTTGGACACCAAAATAGTACAAATAAAATAAAAGTAAAAAAACTAAAACCCAACTACGACAAAAAACGTCGCTGAAAAAGTATAAAACAAGCCTTCGTTGTCAATTTATGCAATATTCACTATGTAGAGATAAAATTTCATGTTTGGAAAGGCGTAGTCACACGTTAAATATACTACCCTTTGACAACGTGTGACTGCGGATTTCCAAACATGAAATTTTATCTCTACATAGTGAATATTGCATAAATTGACAACGAAGGCTTGTTTTATACTTTTTCAGCGACGTTTTTTGTCGTAGTTGGGTTTTAGTTTTTTTACTTTTTTCAGTGTCTGGGTGTAATATTTTAATTCCTCTGTTGTCTTATATCTGTAATAAAAGTGCTTAAAATAAGTAGCTTTTAAAATATTCAATATAAATGAGATGTTGTCTGCTGATGAGTATCTGGCTATACTATGTTGTTACCGATATGACAATTAAGATTGTTTATCTCATCGAAGAAGTTAACCCAATATCCCCTATGATCCTCGAAGGGCTTGGAATCTGGAATGTCCCCCTAAGGCACGCATCAGCCTCACATTCTGATCAAATGATTTATGGTCCCTCCGTGATCTATCGGCGAATAATAAATTGCCGGCATATCTGTGCCCACATCATTAAATTGGCAATATTTGGGACACGAAATAGATAGACACAGAACGCACCGGCTGCTTACGTTGCGAGCTAACATGCTGCGCAGTGGGTACATACGCACACAACTTCTAAATCTGTATAGATTTAGAAGTTGTGTGCGTATGTACCCACTGCTGATTAGCGGTACTGATTCTTACCGCTTTAAAAAGTATTTTTTAAAGCGGTAAGAATGGCTCGTCAGTACAATTCAATGGCAAATAACTACCCTGAACTTGATATTTTCACCCCAAAACTTAACTATTACAAAAAAAAATAAAAGACACCCTCTACCACTGACCCCACACCGGCCGGACTGGGCCGCAATGTTGCAGCAGTTCAGCATCCGAGCTGAATCTTACTGCTTTCTTGTATCGTGTTAGCTCATACTTTTTTTTTTATTAATATAATATATAATATAAAAGCGAAAGCTGACTGACTGACTGACCTATCAACGCAGGGCCCTAAACTGTTACCCTCTTATTACAAAAAACTACTCTGATACCGGCTTTAATCCTAAACTAGCAAGTTCATTATTATTACGGCATAATGTAAGTACTTAATTTTTTATTACAAATCCTCGACTAACCATAGACCACTTAGTACCGCAGGATAGTGTCAAAATTGATCGAATCATTCAACCATTCGTTCAGTGACATATTATTTTACACAACCTTGTTTTGTTGTTTGAAGTAAAATTATTTTAGAATAGTTTATGAGCAACAATAAATTAAAATATTGACCTAAGTATGGTTTCCAAGTAATATGCATATGAATTGCTTTCTTTTTGGGATTAAATGCAAAAAATAAATTAACTACTTTCTCACTAATAACTTTCGTGTAAAACGGAATGAACTGTCACAGGTATAAGTTGTCATGGTTACTGAATCGATATTTTGATGTTATTATTTTAGTACTATTTTTTTTAGTTTTAGGCCACCCTCACTCTTACCGAGGTGTCGTAAAAGGCAACTAAGGTAAAGCTGCTAGCATGATCATCAGCACCCAGAGAAGGAAAACTCTGCATTTATATCAAAACCCTCGCCAACCCGTCTGCCAAGCGTGGTGAGTATGGCAATTACCCCTCATGTGATTGAGGTAGGCCCGTGCCCCAGCAGTGGGGACTTAAATGGGCTGATGATGACTCGTTTTAAACTAGGGGTCCAGGTGGTTTAACTTGAGTATTATAGTTGATATACTAAATAATGTTAAACTTAGTTTTGTAATAATGTTTATTCTAGTTCTTCAGTTATTCCTAGTTTTAATCCCACTACTTATTTTAAGCCACGTTTTGGAATAAGAGGGTAAGGGTTAGAAACGTGAAATTTTGCACAGGGGTTCCTTTTATAGCGTAGGGAAGCTACCTACTATTAAAAGATTTTTATAAATTCACCCCATAAAGGGGTAAAACAGGGTTTCAAACTTAGTACCTAGGAAACTTTGGCGTTTTTGAAGTTATTCAAATAAAAATCAGTATGTAAGTTCGTCGTCAAAAACACATGAAAATTATTATACTTATTAATTATTATCTCCCAACCGAGTATAATCGGCGGTTTTGAAAGTATATATGAAACACGTGTTTTAAAGATTTTAGCATACGTAGTTCAGGTGGAACGTCTACTTGTCTGCCGCCTATCACACAAAAAAATGTGACACTTATCTAAAATCGATTACGCATTCCATACAATGATTTCTCAAATTCCTATGAGCTGCACGCAGTAATACTTTGCCAATAACTGTATGAGTGCTTATGTGTAAGCTTATCGCACAGCAATCCGCTATGGCACGTGATTAGATTCGCCAATCGGTATTGCCAACAAAATGTTACATACATATGTTGAGACATTTGCCGTATGCGGCAACATCTAGAGAATTTGACTGAGAGTTAAGTTTAAGGATAAGAAAATTTTCTCGTATTAAGTGTAGATCCAGATCGCTTAATTTAAAACCGCACCGTTATGAACGAGAATATACCTGTCGCATCTAAACAAAGGAGCCACACAGCGCGTGTGAAAGAGAGGGAAACTCAGATTCGGTCGTAACGTCTGCTTTAAATTAGGTCCTTAGCTTCCACCCATAGACCACCTTCAACACAGAGTCACAAGCGCACTGCAATGCTTTTGACTCCCCTCCCCCTGATAGTCTTTTAAGCGTCTCAAAATGCGTGTTTTTTCTGTTTTTAACACTTTGACAGTCGATCACGAACTAGATACCTACGGGTGGTTTCTCCTCATCCTCAGGGGGGCAGATCGAACTTTTTTGTCATATCTGTCACCCCATGGGGGCAAAGCGGGGGGACAGAACGGAATATTTCATCTTAACGTGTAATTCCTAGTTAGGTCTAAGGCTGTCGCTTTGGAACCCGGGGTACCTAGCTTGGACCATGATTCTTGATTTGGGGAGTTTGAAATTACAATGAAACGAGTAACGTCTGACCATCGCAACCCTTTACAGGGAAACCAGACCAACCGAATCATAGTTACACGTTTCAGAAACTATCCGAAACGTGCAGGTTTCCTCACGATGTTTTCCCTCACCGACGAGCTAATGATAGAAATACGCACATAGATTTGGAAACTCCAGAGGTGCATACGTGGATTCGAACCTCCCCGTTCGAAGGCGCGTTCTGAACCACAAAGCTGCTATCGGTTCGGAGCTCGCATCGGTTTAAAATAACGTCTTCAGTTCATTGGTTCAAAACACAGAACGCATAACCACATAACTGCAGCACTCACAATTTAATTGAAATGTGAGGATGTAGACAATTACACCGTTTCGCTTTAGAGGATGTTATGATTGCAATCAATGGGTTTGTTTGTGGATGTACAGTACACACGTAGTAAGTAGATAGATATACTTTATTGTACAAAGTAAAAGATGTCATGGCTGTCATTGCGAAGAAAAAATGGACATGGGCGGGACACATTGCGAGGGTGGACGAAAGTCGATAGACAAGACGAGTCCAATGGCGGATGCAGCTTTAGCGCCAGGGGGGGTCACGTAGTCCTGGTATTACATAATAATGTACTTTTTTTATCAGCCTATAACTGTCCCACTGCAGGGCAAAGGCCTCCGTCTCCATCATAGAAATCAAGTCATCGCTCCTATGATGGGATTAGGCTTAATCACTACGCTTGCCAAATGCGGATTGGTGATCAGAAACCCGAGCTATGTTCGAAAAATTCGAATCACATTTTTTGCTCGACCCAGAAACAACTTCTAGGTGAAGACCGAGATCACGGCCCGGTACTTAAAAAAAATAGACCAACAGAGCGTCAAAACAAAACTTTTAGAATAATGTACTTACAAAAGTAAAATTGATTTCATTATTTAAGGTGTAAAAGAAGAAGTCAAATTTAGGACGCGTTCGTTCCCGAATGTGTTTGCTTTAAAACTTAGTAAATATATTAAAATTAAAATACTTATTTAAAGTATTTACCTACTTATAAATAAAATTTCCCCTGCGCTGGGTCTTCCTGGACTAAACCAGGGGGTGGTCATGGGGGGCGAGTCGTCGAATGGAGACCCAGAGCGGACACCAAAGGGCTCGGCAGACCACCACAGCGCTGGGTGGACGACATCCGACGACCCGAAAGGCGGGACAGGATGAGTCAGGCACGGGATCGCCAGGTGTGGATGTGGATTTACAATGGGCCACCATCATTATTTTTACCAGACAACCTTTAGGCAGAGAACATTTGATAGTAAAAGAGGGGTAGATGTTAATTGTTTTTTATGTGATAGGTGACTGGCGAGCAGACGGATCGTCTGATGGTACGAGTAAGCGATTGCCTCCGCCGCCCATAGACACCCGCCGATATTGAAAAAGAAATAGAGGTAAACTGTTTATAACGGGGTAGTATACGAGTCGACAGTTCGACACTTATTAGTGCCAGGTGGGAAGCTTGAAGGGGGCAAATGGGAATAAAGGGATCTTTAAATAAGTAAAACGGGATTGAAACGCCTAGGATCATGATGATGAGAAGGTGAACTTAAAAGAAATTATAGACTGTCACACTTTATTGTTCCTACCATTTCCGGTATATTATATATTCATACAATACAAGATACAATTGTCAGCCTACAATAAAAGCACGCAATTTCAACGTCTTAAGCAATATTTTATTGTACGATCTTATGCAATATTTCGAGGCTGCTGTAACAAAAAGGGACTGCAAAAATTGAAACCACAATGCAATTACATATATACTTACTATTGGTATAGCTGATGTTATTTACCAAGAGCGATTAGCGGTAGTTATGACATACTTAAACTAGCTTTTGACCGAGGCTTCGCTCGCGTTAGAAAGAGAGAAAATAGCCTATGTCACTCTCCATCCATTCAACTATGTGCAATTGAAAAATCACGTCAATCCATCGCTCCATTTCCCGTGAAATACGGATAAACAGTCACATACTTTCTATCACATTTATATTAGTATGGATAACCAGCTAATGGCTCGACACCACACTCAAGGCTCAATGCTGAGTCAAAAATTGGGGCGGATCCAGTGGACGTCAAGAGGTTCATTACTCTCCCATGCTCTCCCTAGGGTCATCATCATCATCATCTTAAGCCGTTTTCAACCAATTTTGTGTAGGCCTCTTTCAATCTTCTCCATTCTATTCTATTTTCGGCAGTTGAAGTCCAGTTGTGCTCGCCAATCTTTGCTATGTCGTCTCTCCTTCTGATTTGTGGCCTTCAAGCCACAGATTTTGTAGATATTGGTCAAAGATCCCGCCCTTGTCTCGACACTGTCAAGAGCTTTTTATAATCTATGAAGGCCAACTATAGAGGAAATTGGTATTCCGTTGACTTCTCAATCAGCACTCTCATGGTGAGTATATCCGCGCCTAAATCCTGCCTGCTCCCTAGAGTATGGTTGACTTTTGTTCTTTTTTACTGTATTTTTTTTATAAATTTCACAACATCACACATTGATCCGACTGAGATAGGTAGCTGAAGCACCCCTGTTACGTATAGGTATTAGAATCAACAGTGAAATTACAAATTATATAAATTTAATAAAGTACTTTCCTTTTGTAAACACATAACTTGGATGTCGTCGGGTCGTCAATTTATATGTTTATCATAGTTGTTAGTAATTAAAGAGAGGTATTATAACATAAGAATAGAAGAGCGATGCCTTCTGACACAAGAAATTCCATGCTTACAAGGAGGCTCCAGCCACTGTTGATGCCAATGTAACCTATTTGAAAATAAAGATTTTATTTTATTTAATTTTTTATTTTTAATCTTTATTGCAAAAACTGTGTACATAAATGGATGGTAATTGTATATGCTAGGTATCAACAGTTACCCGCATCGGGCATGCAATGTTTAATAACACTATTGCTAGATAGATACTATTGCTATAGAGTATTAATATTATTACCTTACCCTATATACTACCATGGACTAATAACATAGTAAGTACTTTACTTTACCTGGGATGCTTGATGACACCAAGCGGCTGCTTTGAATGCACTTTTTGTAACGGTATTTGTCTTTTTACTGGGTTGTTTATAATTTGAAACAACTCACACCACAGACCCACAAGCAGTATGCAACTGAATGCATTATTGTCTACCTACATCGATCACATTCACGCTGGTCAGACTTACAAATTGCATTCATGAGGCGACATACATTTGCCGTATGAAAAAACGTTTTAAAATCGTTATAATATAGTCATTCGGCACACGCCAAGGTTCCACGAAGCCTATATAGGCGATTGTGCAACCAGGCCACTGTCCATACTAGTGTTGCTACAGATCGACTGTTGACTTTATAAGATAGGTGGCAGACTGGGACAACTTTGGACGCAACCGGTAATTACACGCTAAAAGGAGGTGGCAGCCGCCCATGGACACCCGCGACACCTGCGCAGTCACAATTGCATTGCTAACCTTTTAACTCCTCTTCTCCCCGATTGGGCATCCTGTACCTGCACTCACTCAGCGAAGCAGCTGGCGAAGTGCTGCTTTACGACGGTTCTTTGTGATCAGTGGTATCACTCCGGACGACTATCGACAGAATAAATTGTAGGACTATCGATAGGATAGGGAAACTAATTATTCTGTGCTAATGTCATAGAAGAAAGAGACAATTTCCTTTCTCTATTCGTGTGTCTATGGATATTGGATAGTACCTAGCTAATGAAATTATCGACATTTTTTTTTAATTCACCACCAAATAGTAAGTAGATTACACTATTTCAATAGACACGTTTTGAGCTATCAAACTATAGGGTCATGACCCTCCCTGGCTTAGTCCAGGAGGACCCAGCGCAGAGGGGATTTTGTTTATAAATAGTACATGCTTTAAATATTTAATCAATTTGACATATATCAAAGTAAATACTTTTTAAGGTTGTGCCACCTGTGTTGGGATTCTAATAAATAAATTTAAAAAAATACTTTGTTTCACCGCTAACACATTATTCGAGAACAAACCTCTTTTACACCTATAACGAAATCATTATGTAAACCCCCCCGGCGCCAAAGCAGGATCTGCTCTTGCCTACAGGAGGTTATGAATAGGACTGTCGATGATATAAAATCGATCGAAATACTATCGATACTATAACTATCGAATGTTGGTCAACACTAGTACAGTGGTTGCGTGACTGATAATTTCTAGCAGAACATAATGCGAGTTCATGAGCAGCGCGACATTAAAGGAATAATTAGGTCGCTACGTCATTTACGGGATCACGGCTGGTGCTGATGAAATTCCACTGAGTCTAAGGTCCTTTGACCCCGAATACTCAAATGTGTGGGCAGGATGTGAGTGGCCGAAAATCGGGAGCAGTGGCGTAGGTACATTAGGGGAGACCTATGTCCAGCAGTGGACGAGTGTGGGTTGCTCATGATGATGATTCAAATGCTGATGAAGACGTCACCTTAACATTAGGAGCTACTCAAATGAGAAAACAATAGTTTGTTGTTTAAACACATCAAGACTTTTAAGAGTAAAAACAGATATGATATGAAATCAAGGACAATTTTAAGGAGCCCCTTAATAAAAATTAAGACGTAATATTTTTCAGCAGGGATCTGCTTCCCCCCCCCCCCCCCCCCCATCCTTTTCATTTTCATCGAAAGTTTATTTTATTTTCATCGAATTCAAAAAACTTCAAATATTGTGTGTGTAAATCTCTTTTTTTTCCTCTTTAAAAAGTTATTAATGTATTCATATTTTTAAACTTAATCTTTAATCTTATTTTTAATCCCAAGTAATTGAATTTATTTTAAGAAATTTGCATGTTATTATAATTTTTAATTGTTCTTTTTGTGATGCGTGCGCCTTTCAAGAAAGGTATCCGCAGAATACCAGCGCTACGGGGACCTCACGTGTCCGTGGCAGATGCTGAGCGGAGACCTTTTTAAGTGCCGCATTGAGAAATATTATGTTGCTTTGTAATTTTTATTTTTGGTACTTAAATAAATAATTTCAATTTCAATTATCTTAGCGTGTAATTCAAAGTTGCGTCCTGTCGCTTTATAGCCCGGGGTACGCTTGGACCATGATCCAGGATTTGGTAAGTCTGGGAATTACAATGAAGGAACTGCTGTCTGACCTTCTGACCCTTACAGGGTAACAAGATCAACTCGATCACCATGTCTTGTTGTCAAGCCACGCGCAAACTTCCTAGGGCAACATGTACCTTACCTACTCGTTTGTAAAATCCTTGCTTAAGGTGACTGGTAGGGCTCACTAGCGACGCCAATCAATTTTGATTTTTAGCTACTAAATCGGATCTATTTTAAACAATTTCGGGATTACACCCTCTCGGCAAACACTTCTATTATTTATTAAATAACCATGCACAAATGTTGGGTGCGTTTTTGTACGCGAAAAATTGATTACCACCAAAAGCGGCCACTTTTGGCGTGAATCAATTTTCGCGTACGCGTTGGTCCCAACATTTATTCATGGTTGTTTAATAAATAGTACAAGTGTTTGCCGAGAGGTTGTAACCCCGAAATTATCTACTCGTCACCTTAAGTAGGATTTTCCGTAGATATTTAAATTATTGAGCAATAAACGTATTCCTTATTTCGCTTTGAAATTATACCAAGCAAGACCGTCACCTGTTAGTGTTTGGGTTATTGTATGACGTCACAGGCGAATTTCCCGAGGGAAGTCTGTCGACACATATTGTAGCTAATGGCAGGTAGGCTACGCGGTTACACCAAGTCCCGATAGACCTATACCTACATATGACCCTACCTATATTAAGGCCTCCAGTACTAGTATGCTATGGCACCCGACGAAATTCATAGCCTCATAGGTAACGTCTTTTTTGCGTCATTTTAGTAATCTGCTGTGCGGGACGAAGACGAATAGATCAAAATCAAAATCAAAAATCTCTTTATTCAATTCAAGTCCATACAGAAAATTTATGAATGTCAAATATTATAGTCTACCGCTAATTCGGAATGTCAATTTCTACCGAGAAGAATCAGAAAGGAACTCAGTAGTTACTCTTTTCAAATAATATGGTATTTACAATATTTATTCTTATACAAATTATGATTACAGTGACAGTATGACATACAATACTTATAATCAATATCGTATAGATAAATTGTTAAAGTAAAATTATGTAATCAGTAGGTAGCTTCATATCAAGGTATACAAAACTGTCAAATTTGTTCAGTCGATTCTCACCTTAATGTCAAAGATTGTGGTAATCTGATGTGTGGCCATCTGTACATACATCCGTTTTTAAATAGATAATGCACTTAAAAAATTTTCGACAGTCTTCGGGAGGGACTCGAACCCACGAGCTTTTGCTAACTGGGCAACTGCTTTACTGACTAAGCTATCGGAGACCTTGGTAAGTCGATGAATTTTGCAAGTGCTTTTTGCTTCACCGTGAGCCGACGATAGTTCCATCGATATTTGTATGTGCCTACAAATAAGTTAATTAAGAATAATTTGGAACCCAAAAAAATCATATCCGTTCTTAAATTGCAAATATGGTGCTGTAACCAACACGTCTTTGTTTTCAATACCACTTTTTAAAATTAAAAATTCTATGTAGAATACACATTACAAACCTTACTTAACATACTTTACACACCCACAGTCAAAAGCTGCTCAAATGCAAAATCGAAACTTTTTAATGCGAATTTCCATAATTGTCATAGAATACCACAGTATTGTCCAGAACGGTTGGTAGAATAGAAGACGTGATTACAGTCCGAACACGATCAAAAGGCACTTCAGTGAAATTGACAGGGGGCGTTGGAAAACGTTTTTTCTATGCGAAATGTCAAAAAAGCATTAGTTCCGGCTTTTGCCACGGGCCAAATAACCGAGATCGGACTGTAAAGGGATGTAAATGTTTACCGATACTCGTATGTTGTTCTGTCATTAACTCGATTTAGAAAGAGAAAGCGTGATGTTTGAGTATTTGGGTGAAATAAACACAAAATTACATTATGTTTTATTATGTATGAGGAACGAACGCACAAAATCTAACATCGAGTTTTGAAAAAACCTTATGTTAGTTACGTACGAATACCTATTGCAATTTTCACTTCCGACTTTTTAACTCAAAACACGAACATTGCAAAGTTGTAATGTGGTTGCAATATTGATCCTTAACGTCTCTTATGCATTGGCTAGTGAACAGATTACACCACCAATGCTTTTCAATTAGTTTAAGTATGCACGTTTTAATTCGAAGCTGTCATGCGATCATCAAATACTGTCTTTTCAACCTGACCGGATATCTCGACAGCCTTGAAGTCTGATCACAAAACCTGTCCAAAATTGGGTTACAATGTTAATAGCTACTGGTTATTTTGGCAGAACTTTTACGAGTTCATATTATAATCCAGTTGTTTCGTCGATACAAAACCAATGCCTGATCAAATGTAGAAATTATTTACTTCCAATTTCAAGTAAACGAAGCAAGCTAGAACGAAGTCACGGACGTTATTAACTATGTTGCCAAAATGTGGACACACCACAACTTTGAAGTCGTATGAATGAATGAATATACTTTTATTGTACTAAAAATAAAGTATGAAAACTTAAAACTAGGTATTACAGGATAATGTACAACGAAGGCGTAATGGTTACTATGCTCCGTATCTCCCTAAGGAATCGTATAATCGTGTAGACGATGGGGTGTTATAATTTTGACGTGTCTGTTTATATCTGTCTGTGGCATGGCATCGTAGTGTTGAAAGATTAGGATGGGTCCAGTACTCTGATGAACTCAAATTTTTCCAGTAAGCTTCTTTAATCTCTTGAACTTTAACTTTTCCAAATTGCAAATACAAAAACCAAAACTTAAAACTAGGTATTACAGGATAATGCACAACGAAGGCGTAATGGTTGCAGACCTACGTTCTACAGTGTACCGACACAGACTTGGAAATATCTCCGAAATGAAATTACGCTTGCCTACCGTATTCATAAAAAACAGGGGTCTTAACATTGTTCCTTATCTTACCCCAGCAACTTGATGATACAAACTTCTCCCGATGAACTTCAACTAAACCTAACTCCGTTCCCGCGGGTTTAAGATTTAATCCAACACTTGATTTACACATTCGCCGATTAAACTTCTGATGTGTGACCTACTCAGCGTGATTTAGTTATAAGTAACGAAATTTCGTGTACCGATTACCTACCAAAACATTAAGCTTTATGTAACCATATCAAGCCAATAAAAGCTGACTTGCCGACATTGTAATAAGCTACTATTAATTTCACACCTCGGTCAGTACATTTGCGTAAAGGAAATTGAAATAAAATTGAAAATTATATTTGCCTTCATCTCGCAGCGTTGCCCGCGTGGCATGAACTAAGAAGTTATCCCGTGGTACTAGTATTTGTACTAGTATTATAATATCTGTGCCGTATCTATGTTACTCAAAGATATTTTTAAACCGTTGAAAGAATTTTCGAAAATCAGTTAATTTTATATCTTTAATGTAAAAAAAAACCTTTATTTTTATCCACATAAAATTGTTCCATTTGACTGTAAAGTCTGATATAAAAATAAGAGATCGTTAGTTTTTTTTCCGTGTTTAATTGAGTATAACTAGTATTGAATGCTTCTGTATTATTTAATGTAACGGTATCACGGAAAATATCACTTAGCAATCAATGTGTAATATTCTTAGATCAAATCAAAATACGGCACGTCCCTTCAATTATAAAGAGAAACCATTCTGATTGTCTTGTTGGTAAAACACACTTTCACAAAAATATGTAAGTACTGACTATGTATATTTAGACTTTGTCATGCAGATTCTAAGAATCAATGAAAAGCAAACAAGCCTGCGTATTTGATATTAATTTCAGCTTGAAATCTCTACCAAACGGATAAACAATCGAACAACAAAGTGATCTTATAAGAGTTTCGTTTACTTATAAGTACCTTTTGAGGACCAGAACCTATATTAGCATTTATTTTAATGTAAGTTTTTTTGGTTTAAGATTTGTTGGTTGTCCTCAATAAATAGAACCCTAAAAATAAGAATTAACGTAGACACCTGTAAATCTCTCTGCAAATCTCGGACAATTTCTAGCAAATCATCCGCAAAGATTCGCACAAGAAAACTGAAGTAGATAATTTCAACAAATGATAATAGCTGCGTTACCATAAAAGTTACGGTTACTGAGAAAATTTGAATTTGTGGAGTGACCGTTAAGTAGGGTAAATGCCGTAAGATTCTTGTCTATAGCTGACTCAAGGTCAAGAAAGAGCAGTGACTCGGAGTTCTTTACACCTTTGCAAGTGACTATTTCATTATCGTTCCGTTATTTTTTATAGTTAGATACTTTTAAAACCCCGTCGCAAAAACGATGGGGTGTTATGAGTATGACGAGTCTGTCTATATCTGTGTCTCTCTGTCTGTGGTATGGTAGCTCCTGAACAGAACTGATGAACGATTATGATTTAGCTTTGTCTTTGTTTGAAAGGCGAATGGAGAACATTTCATATTTTTAACATGTCCATATTGTTTTTTATATGAAAATAGACATAAAATGAACATACCCATATTTTTTCTTTTTTCAAAATTTGTCCATTTTCATGCACAAAATAATTATTGAAATTCTTTATATTCTAAATTGACGTAAGCGCCAAATGACGTCATCGGACGGCTGAATTCAGCGATATTCCTTTGCTTATCATTGTTTTAATTAAAAAAAAGGCACTACTGTCAAAGGTAAATAATACTAGTGTCAACATTGTCAACGTCATTCATTCATTCAACGTTGACAAGTTGTCTTTTTTTTGACAGTTGCATGTCATGGGTTTGGCATTTCGTAAATTTAAAACTATAATGTGCTAAGCATAGAAATATTTTACATTCTGCCGTCCGATGACGTCATCTTACGTTTTTTAGTTTTTAATTTTTTTCTCAGTAAATAAGCAATATAAAAAATGAATAAATATATATTCGAGCAGCGGAAAAGTAAATAAAGAAATGGTATTTTTTGTTTCAGTGCTTAGCAATTTTGAAATGTTGTCCATTGAGTATTTTTAGCTGTTGGAGTTTTTTTTATTTCACAGATTCTGGCAGTAGGACTAAAACACTTCGCGTGGTAAATTAGTTTCTAGGGGGGATTAGTAAACTAATTTGGTGTTTATTTGTGCATTGAAGAGCCGCGAAGTAATCCTAATAATAATAATCGTTGAATTGTATCGTTTTTAACACTGCTATTGTGTGTCTAGTGAGTTGTTACAACTTGCTTGGACCTAATAGAGCCTTAAAACCCGCGATTGTATTTAGAGTGGTATCGGCAGAATCCGTAGCTTTGTGACTTTGACTGACTTTCGACTGTTGACCACCCCCTTATTCTCAATAATTTGCTTGACGTCTGACTGACTGGTGTGGCGGGTTTACATGGGTGATGGACGGTGGCAATCGCTTACAATCAGGTGATCCGTCTACTCGTCTGCCACGTAGAGAGATTCTGCGCGTAGAGAATATTATAAAAAAAAAACTATGTTCGATGGCCGCCGTCATTTCGTAAATAGTGCAAAATATAACTATGTAATTAATTATCTATCTACGTACAGTCTAGAGATAGGTACATGATATTTTTTCCATCAGACTTGTTACAGGATTTTGTGTCGTATTGAGTCCTTAAGCTTTGTTTGCACCTTAACAACAAATTGTGCCTAAACTTGAGTTGTTACGCGAATTGTGCTTGTGTTGTAAACATTTGACTTTCCAACAATCCTCGTGTCGATCCAATGTTTGTAACAACAAATCTTTGTTTTGTCTCCCTGTTTGGCAAATTTGTCTTGAAACATTTTATGGCCCCCATTTCTGTTTTCAAATGTTCTGTTTGTGAGGTAATTATAGTCTGATTCTCCCGTAGTTCTCTATGGAACGATTTCCTGGTCAATGGTTTTCAAGTTAAACTAGTATTTAACTTTTTATTTTATTATCATATAAATTAAAATATTAGCTTTAATTATGTATCATCATCCCCTCCACCACCAGGTCCCGCTGGTAAAGCACAACCCTTTGCCTACTCGGTAAGGTCCGAGTAGGCTAACTCTGTGTGACTGTTGGAGAGTCACGGTTTAGCATGAATGGGCCGGCTCAACAGGAATCCTCGAAAACCGGCGTTAAGCAACACTGTGCTGTATTTCGCTGCGTGAGTGAGGGTACCGGAGGCCCAATCCGGGGGAAAGGGATTTAGAGCGCGCTTGTGACTACACTGGTGTTCGCAGGTGTTCATAGTATAGTAGTAGTAGTAGTGAGAGTAGGTAATAAATACTCATGGGGACAAGTCCTACAGAATACGGTAAAAAAAATCTAGCCGGCACTTAGACTAAAAAAGAGGAAGTCCGTTCTTTAAGTAAAATTATGTTCACATTTTTTCATATTTTTATTTTGTTATTAAATAAAAAACACGCTCTAAAAAGTACGAAACAAGAAAATTGTCTCTGCTGAAATTATTATGCCGTATTGCCGTGGTCGTATGCCACATTGAATTTCATCGTCAGCCCATTTAAGTCCCTACTGCTGGGGCACGGGCCTCCCTCAATCACATGAAGGGTAATTGCCATACTCACTACGCTTGGCAGACGGGTTCGCGAGGGTTTTGATATAAATGCAGAGTTTTCCTTCTCTGGGTGCTGATGATCTTGCCAGCAGCTTTACCTTGTCGCCTTTTACGACACCTCGGTAAGAGCGAGGGTGGCCTATTCTACTCTGCCGGGGAGCACACGGCGACACACATTTAATTTACTTTATTAATACTTATAATGAATCTGTTTTGCTACAGTAGGTGGCATTTGATTATGTTTGTCTATGTTCTTTTTTGCTTCTGACAGTGTTTATCTTGTTGGTTGTCCTTATAAAATAAAATGTTATGAGGGAACAGATGAACAACCATACATACATACTGGTCACAATCATAACCTAGTCGGGTAAAAATAGACGTCATTCGTCGGATACAGGCCGGTGTAACGCCTACTCCTAAGCGTGGTTTGAAGGATATTGGGAAACTGAGTAGGTACGATTTCTAAGGTGGCGCAGAAGTAAGTAAGAAATTACCTGTTATTAATTATAACCGAGTACGAACATACGAGTATCAACATAGCTGATCTCATGGATCGAATCGAATAACGAAGTAACCGATTAAATGGTTTCGTATCCCTTAACATATACAATTTATGCCTTTTAGCCTTTGTGTAAGGTCCTACAAATAGGTCTTACAACTTGAAATATTTGCATGCTATAATTTAATAGCCTAAACATGTTTAAGCGACATGTAAATTTACAACATCTACGTTTGATGTGGCAAATAAATTATTTTGTATTTTGAAAATGCAATCCATAAAACTTACCTAGATATTTCGACATTTTCACAACAAAAATTGCTTACTTATTTGTAAAGTATTGTTTATTTGTATGCGATCTGTACCTAAATATCTGATAAACAACTATCTAGACACTGTGTGGTCTCCGGCAGAGTAGAATAGGCCACCTCACCCTTACCGAGGTGTCGTAAAAGGCGACTAAGTTAAAGCTGCTGGCATGATCATCAGCACCCAGAGAAGGAAAACTCTGCATTTATATCAAAACCCTCGCCAACCCGTCTGCCAAGCGTGGTGAGTATGGCAATTACCCCTCATGTGATTGAGGGAGGCCCGTGCCCCAGCAGTGGGGACTTAAATGGGCTGATGATGATGATGAACTATCTAGATGATACTATGTACCTACTAATTATCTCCTTGTAATGTTTAAATTAGCATTAAAAATGTCAATTTTGTACTTTTTTATGTCTGTCGCTAGGAACCTATTCAATGCTCTTCTGCCTATTTAGCGCAATAAAAAAAATGTCCGCATCTTTTTGTCAAATAACACATTCATCTTCCTACGTTCAAGCACCAATTTAAAAAAAAAGTGTCCTCCTTTTAAAAATTTACCAAATGTATGTAGCAACCGTCAATGCACGCCGTTTGGGTCGTGGCTCGATAAGAATCGATGTTTAAACCCATTGTCTAGTTGTGGGATCATTGAACTAACAACAATGAATACAGCGTCTTGCCTTAAGCACTTCACGAGTGTGTTGGGCTGAACTGGTGGTAATTAATTCTGCGAAATATCCGCATTAGGTGACTAAGTGAGCATTAATACTCTTTTTATACGACCGTGGCAACCAAACGTGCGGGCTTGCTTTAATGTAAGCCCGGTTGTTAGGTTCCGCGACCTATTGGACTCAAATATGCGCGGTTGTCACTTTAAAAAACTTAATACCTCCTTTTTGAAGACTTCTTACTGTAGTCCCTCGGAAAAACCTCTGAAGGTAGGTAGCTCATTCCACAGTCCGACCGTTCGCGTGCTAAATACTCTGGGTCTTTTTGTAAGAAAGTAGGTAAGTCTTTTTTTTCATTCTTTATAACAACAATCTTATGTCCCCGCTGAAAATAGTAGGCATAGAAGTAATTTTAAAGCCGTATACCATAAGGGCTAAGACTGCTTCAAGTTCGGTAAGCCACACATCAGTCTAACAATCTAATACAAATCTCTCATATTTCTTCAGTCGATTCTCACCTTAATATCAAACGTTTGGTTCAATATCAATTGAGGAAATTTGACAGATTTTGGTAACCTGATGTGTGGCTGTCTGTTAGTACCTATGTGCAGACAATATCCAGTAGTTCCACAACCGGGGTCCCGATTCTCACCATTCAAGTAATCCTTTGGTTTGTCTATGAAAATTTGACAGATTGTTGACACCCAACGAGTCGTTTTCTAGGCTCGGCATCAAAAAGAAAATCTACCTTCAACTTTGATATTCTCATATTTTTTGCTGCCTTTAAGATGAGACCAAATTTTGATTAATTTGCCGCATATCTTTATATGATACAAACGTTAATCATATTCTTTCCTATCTTCCCTAGTGTTCCGTTATAATTAACTACGTGTGTGTTGATTTATTTCGTATTCAGATAATTAATTGCACCGAAGGCAAAAACCGTTTCCTAAAATAGATGGAGGGTACCAGTGATGGACGGACACCGTTCGGAAACCGTCAATTGGTGACGACGGTGACCACAAAGGAAAGATAAATTGAGCAACGAGAGGAAGCGAGACCGCAGGTCATCCTAGTCTTGACCTCTGCACAATCGACCTTATCTCTAAAACAACAGACGATTTTCAACCACTCGAGACTTTCACTGGGATAACGAATGCAGTCTGCGTTTATGCATTGCATCCTATTTCTATGCAAATAGTATCAAGTCATTCAAAAGAAAGCACTTTCATTTGAATGTCGATAGAAATTTTGAACCCATAAATGTCGAAAGAGAAATGAAATACCGGCGCATGATTCGAATGTAACGTGTTTGTTATAATTGTTTATAGCGCATAATGGCGAACATTAAAAATTTACACGTCTCCCAATACTGATCGGTCGTGGTCCGCTTAAGGCACTGTTTTACTTTTAAGGCATGAACACACGCAAGTAGAATAGCGATTGCGAAAGTCCAGTTACTGGCGACTAGCGGCCCATTCTAGACTTCCAATTCACATTACAAGAAACAGACGAAAATAAATCCCTTCCCGTTTCGGAAATAGACAGTTTGTTGCGTACCTTTTATGAAGCATTCGGCATAATCGAGTCCTCAAATCCAGTCACAATACACGGAACGAAAACAAAACCACTGAAGCACTTCGCAAACACAAAAATAAGAAACTGAACTTACAACCTTTTACAATTTAGGGGCATATGTTATTATACACACACACACACACATCTTTGTCGGTTGTTTTTGGGTGGAAAATAATAAAAACATGCACGTTATTTGAACAGATGGGTTTATTTTTGTTGACGCGCGAGGTCCGGTGGGCGCTCGGTCGGCGAGCACCTCTCGCGAGGAGAATCACGGCACTGGCCGGAGCGGTTTGTTTGGCTCAGCCCGTCTCTGT
Source organism: Marasmia exigua (assembly GCA_019059595.1). Lineage (NCBI taxonomy): Eukaryota > Metazoa > Arthropoda > Insecta > Lepidoptera > Crambidae > Marasmia > Marasmia exigua. Next base: position 3,915,033 of record CM032474.1, on the reverse strand, counting down.
ATACATCTGTCTTCCCTTTCTCGCGAGAATCATTCACCGCCTACGCCCTCTGTGCCGTCCACGAGGAATCACATCAAACATGGCGGTGCTAGCGAAGCTATGCAACAGGCTGGTGAAAAATTGATGTTGATTAAATAGAGGGCAGCCTGTATTTACGGCGCTCTAAACTCGCCTCGCCTATAATGGATGCTGACGGGCACCTCCAAAGTTAACCAATAAAATTAACAAAACAAATTCGTCATGTTTTATCAAGTCACATCTTATTATGTTAGATGTTTAAGCGACTTTGAACATGAGAGCTGTAACTGTACCCCTGTGCCGCTTGGTTTTACGTTTACATATGTATATGAAAATCAATTCGTACAAATAGTGCCTTTTTATTTACAGACACCAGCCCCTACGGATTTGAAGACTACAATTTCTTCTTACACATCTAGGTTGAATTGTCGTAAAAGCCGATTTAGGCGTGGCTAAAACGTCGTAAAAGCCATTGTCAAAATGTCTTTTACGACGGTTCATACTGGAGATTCATTTAGAGGATAGATAATAATATTCAGATTCTTAACGATATTATGTTTTACGGAAGAGCCAGTGGTGTAGGACAAAAGCAACTCATTTGTACGAGTCGGCCAGACGAGATTTGAACCCACGTCTTTCGATATCCTAGGCTTTCCTACTCGACTATCACGGATTTATTACCGAATTTGCTAAAAACAAATCCAGGAGATAGAATAATCACCCTATATGTTGTAATATGTCACTAACCATTTAACTTACATGATAGTCACAATTAGGTTTTGATAATAAAAGACCGATTCTGTTCAAAACATTAAGTCTTTTTTAAATTTATTGGAAAGTAGAACATATGCCGTGATTTAAACTTAACTACTAAGCTAACCCAAGGTCACCTTACACGTTAGCTCTTTCTCAGTCTGCTCCGCGGTCACTTTTATCAAATTTGTGTTGGACAGCATGTTCCTGGGCTGGAACCCTGCGTTCAACCAGGACTCTAACACATCAGTACTCGGCAAAAGTGTTCTTAATGTGTTCCTAATATAAACATATGCCTGGGGAGAATACTTGTAGATACTTAATGCGAAATTCTTCAAATCGTCAGTTTGTCGCACCGGCATCGCTAAAACTAGCCCATTCATATCTTCATTTATCTTATCTTGTAAAGATAGCAAGATTCTTGCCCTTTTCTTTCTCTTCTGATCAAGAATTTTCTTTTTTCTCTCAATTATCTCTTGTATCCGATGCAAGAATCGATTTTGTCTATTATGTATCTTCATGTTACTCTTTAACTTGTCTTTTAACGCTACGGACTGTCTCTGCATCCTCTGGACTTCTGTGAATAGTTTCAGTAGTTCTATATTATCGACTCCCGAGTCTTGTTTGTCCGGTTTCTGTTTAACGTCCACCCCGTTAACTACGGGCTTAGAGAAGACTTCTTCGTCTAGCTCTTCCATGTCAGTGTATTCTTCTTCGTCTTCATCCTCGTCGTAGGATTCTTCTTCTATGTATTCTACCTGTTGGAAAAAATATGCAGGTGGATAAAGAAACTTATGTAGAACGGCTAAATTTCAATCTAAATCTCAAATGAATTTCTGAGGGTGACACGATTGAAAGTAAAGCAGTACACTACACACTAAACAAGGGAAGATTGCATCGGTAGCGCAGTGGCTGATGGGTCACATTTTAAAGCGACGGCCGCGCTTGGGGTCCCAGTATTAGGACAAGAGAATAGAGACACATAATTGTGCACTGTAATGTCTGGCGTTTTTATCTGATCGCTGAGATTGGTTGGACGACATATCGGCAGGAAAACATACAAAAATTTTAGACACTTTCGGCAATTATAACTTTTGCGGAAAGTCGTAGTTTTGAGTCTTCCGCGGAAATACATGAAACTAAAATTTAAGATTCCTTGTGTCTACAAACATAAAGCGCAAATTTGAATGTTGATCGCTTTCAACTCAAACAGGCTCGAGTCTCCACCATCACTTGCCGTTGTTGCAGACGATCGCTAGTACGCTGTATCTTAACTGTAAAATCCTACACTATAAAACCCACCTCTAAAACATGCCTCGGTAGTTTGAGTGACGGCACCGCATTGTCTATGAGCACCATCTCGTTGGACGCGTCGCACTTGAAGCAATCCACCGAAAAGTGCTGGATACAGATGTACGAGTAGTCTGTGGGCGTCCAGTTGTTACGCCCGGTCAGGTCTGTCCATATCTGTCTTAGGTTCGCGTCCTCCGGAAATCTGGGGACAATATAAACTTACTAGACACAAGACAGCAGCCACCAGCCGAGGTGTTCATTGATCGCTGTTCTTTCTTAAAGAAGGTTTTTATGGGATAGGGGGCATAAGATCAGACGGATCACCATGGACACCTACAACACCAGAGAGGAGTCACAAGTGCGCTGCCGGTCTTTTGAAAAGGAATACGCTCTTTTCTTGAAGGTTTGCGAGTCTTATCGGTCCGGAAATACCGCAACCGATAGTTCATTTCATAGTTTCGTCGCACGAGGTAGAAATCTTCTTGAAAAACGTACAGTTGAAGACTGTCAACCATCTAAATGATGGATGATGAGGTATCAAAAGAGTTCTTATTTCACGGTAGGTGTGATTATACCTCAAGTTTTTTTTATGCTAGAGGCGACAAACGAGCAAGCGAGCCATCAGTAATCTTCGCCGCCCATAAACATACGCGAAATCAGAGAGATCGCTAATGTGTTGCCGGCCTTTTTAAAAAGGAGTACACTCTTCTCTTGAAGGTCCCTAAGTCGTCCCTAAGTCGTCGTTGCCGTCGGGAAATACTCCCGCAGGCAAACCGTTCCACAGAACTGAGGTAAGTGGTAGTAAGTTATTAAAATACCTGAAAAACGATTCTTCTTCTAGGTTCTTGGAATCTTCGCAGCCCAGCACAGCACATGTTTTGGTGATCTCTGTGTTAGCATCTGCATTGTGTTTCACCTCCGGGGCAACCATAGCTAAATCGGAAATAATTTATCATTTAACATTTTGCGCACAGCATTTTAACATCTAGTTCCTAAAAGACGTAAATGTGATTTTAACTATTTTAGAGAACCTAGATTAGGTTTTTAAGATTTTTTGTCATAACTACGATAACATATTCGATCTAGTGTGATATAAGATTACATGCCACCATTGTACAGTGGAACTATCCCAACACATAGGTATCTAAAACTGTTTAAATGAAATTTACATCGTTTTAGAACTAGATGTGTGTATTATTAAAGCCTTAGAGAACTACACCACTTTGATGTCCATGTGGGCGGTGATTGCTAAGCATAAGTTGATACATTCGCTTGAATAAAAATAGCATTGCTTGTTGTAATCAATAATATTAAAACTTAATATAAAATCTTAAATTATCTAAATACAATTTATTAAACACACCACGTAAACATAATATGTACTGAGAATATCACTGACTACACACAAAATATTTCTTTTAACCCATTTACAGCGACCGATCGTTATAAAGATCGTTAATTACATTAAAAGTACCTTGAGGGTACAAGATATTTTATGAACAGTTAACTGACGCTTATTGTTTGTGAATTTAGCAAGCACGGTTTTAGTGTGATTATGCCGATGCAGATGCTTAAAAGTTGGTGAACTTTGCCCTTAACATTTGTGGTAATAACTGTAATATTTATAGGCATAATTTGAATTAACTGATTAGTTTAATATCTAAAAAGTTTATTGGAATAAAGCATAATATCCAGAACAAAAGTGCTATGATCATTAACGCTTTTATCCATCTACTTTCTTTTATAAAAACAAAAACAGGGCTTAAACCTAGTTTTATTATAAATCGCGGTCTAAAGTTATTACCGTACTAAAGCTCATGTCCTGTTCCAACACGCAATGTCAAAAGGGCCTAGCACAGTTTTTTTGTTCCGGGACTATCCTTGGTTCGCGATTTGTAATAAGGGGTCAGAGGGTTTAGACCAGTAAATAATACCGACCTGTTATTTATTTACATCTTTAATGGCGTTTATCTTGTAAAAGAACACAACTATTCAAAATATCTGGGTTATGAATTTGTATTGAACTTACCAATAGGCGTAGATTTAGTTTTGTTTTCACAATATTCGGCATTCTCCTTTGTTTTATAGCTGTAGCTCATTTTAACTGTTCGTTGAGAACTGGAAAGAATCTATTTTAAAACCCACTAATTTGTATTATCACCATTTAGAGAGCTACAAACTTACGTCCAATATTCGCGTAAATCTTGAACCTTATCGGCCCCGGGGCCCGGTATAGCGGACTAGTATCCTTTTTCATAGGTTATAAACTGAACGAAAACAATATCACATAATATTTATTCAAACATAATCAAGTATTTTAACAAACAATAACTTAAAGGTGTAAGTAAATTGCTAATATTAACAACAGGTACATATATTGAAATGATAAGGCTTTAAATATGTATGTCTAATTTATTTAAATTGAATGAGTGAATAAACCATCAACTCAAGTACATAATTTGACATTTCGTTTGGATTGGAACAAACAACTCATTCATTTAGTATCACAGAGTAATCAAATACAGAGAAATTCATGTTTTTACGATCATTCAGTATTTCCGGTTTTTATCATTCAATTGAAATGCAATGGCTATTACTCCGACTGGTATGGTTGTATATAACTAGCGCCGCCAAGCGGTAACCCGTAGAAACCAAATAATAAACAAAATATTAGCTTTCATAGTCTACGCCCAGTCAGATGTCACAAGTCACCACAACTGCCTGTCATTTTAATACGTAATTTTGTCGAGGTCTTTGTTGCTCTACTAATTTTATGTTATTGAAATTTAAAATAGAAAAATGGTCGATCCAATATTTGATTACCAGTTTAGGCTTATCCTAATTGGAGACAGTACTGTAGGCAAAAGTTCGCTTCTAAAGTATTTTACGGATGGGAAGTTCGCAGAGGTGAGTTCCGTATTCATTGTTTTCTTGTTATTCGACAAGGTTTTTGGTGTGCTAGATGTGAATTACGCATTATTTTTTAGCTATCGGACCCTACAGTAGGAGTGGATTTCTTCGCAAGAATCATTGAAGTACAAGATGGGACCAGGATTAAGCTACAGCTGTGGGATACGGCTGGTCAGGAACGTTTTAGGTCCATCACAAAATCGTACTACAGAAACTCTGTTGGTGCGTTGTTGGTGTACGATGTGTGTAACAGATCTAGTTTCGAGCATATACCGCTGTGGATGATGGAGGCGAAGAGGCACATTGAGCCTCACAGGCCTGTGTTCGCTCTTGTGGGGTGTAAAGTAGATCTAGTTGGCCCTGACAGTAAGAATGGTGCCAGAAGAGAAGTCACTTGTGAAGAAGCTAGGTTGTTTGCTGAAGAAAATGGTAAGTCACTCATTTTTTTTCATAAATTTAATCCTCCAAGCAAATGAACCACTTTAGATAAACTATTCCAATATGTGTATCATTTCCTGATGATAATTAGATAATAACCATAACTAATTATTATAATGAGGTACTCAGCCTCTCATTGTTTTGTGTGTGATTTGATGTATTTCCTAATCAAATATTAGCCTGAATTAGCTCTGTTAGACTTAAGTCTTCGGCAATTAGTAAGTACCTACTAATTAATTAGGATAGAGAAGCTACTTATTGATATAACGACCACATTCTATACCTATCACTAAGTTTAAGTCGCATATTAAAACCTGCCTAATGAAGACAGGTTACTATAGTGTACAATACTATTTAAATGATAAGGGTTTTTGGACATGTTAATCGATTAGTCTTTTAAAGGTGTTATTGATAGTAGTCTGTTAGCTTTGATGATTGTTTATTTTTTTCTCTTCTCAATTAAAACGAAAAAGAGTAACTATTGAGTTTCTTGCTGGTGTCTTCTCAGTAGAAATCAACATTCTGGACCAGCAGTAGATGATAATATGTGTACCTATTTTGACATTCATAAGTGTTCTTTATCTTATCTTTATTTTGCTATTGTATCTATTCCACCTATCCCACATGTTTGGTCCATAACAGTCCAAAGACAGGCTTTTCTCAATTTCCTGAAATAAAACAATCAATTTTAACATGAAAATATTTCCAGGATTACATCACGTAGAAACATCAGCCAAGACAGGTGTCAATGTTGAAGAAGCTTTTGTCCTGGTCGCTCAAGAAGTTTATAACCGCATTCTGACTGGTGAATACAAGGTAGAGGATGGTTGGGACGGCATTAAAACTGGCTTCAACAGACCCAATGGGATGGATTTCAACCTACTCGAAGCCGAAACTGTTCAATCCACCTGCTGTTAGATTTAGATGTAACTCTATATAATGTACATACTGACTGTAGAATAGATATAACATTATATAAGCATAATTTTATATTCGAACATAGATAAGGTGTGGTGTGACGAGGTAGCTGTCTAGCTGGAGTAGAGTATTGTCTGACACAGGGAGAAATTAAATGCTTGACACAACAGCTAACATCCTGCTGGACAGAAAATTCAGTCGCAGTATCAGATGAGCCTGTAGCAGATATGATCTTAACTTCTAAAAACAAAATTATTTTTAGCTGTAATCCCAGACTGCACTTCAGGTAATTGTAATAGTTATTGAGTGTAAGACACTTTCCCCTTATTATATCAATATGATTAGAAATCATTTATTTGCCAGAAAAGTGGGTGGTATAAATAAAATAATGTAGCTAGCACAATTCACCAGTAACTGCCATGCAAAGTAAGTAAGATAAAGTAACTTGTCTTTGATGATCCAACCACATAGTTATTTTAATCTTGTTGGGCTGTGTCAGCAATGCTCAATCTCGTTAGATATACTTTTTTAAATGATACTCTTATAATCTGGCCATAAATATTTTTAAAAACATAATATTATTATTTTTGAATGTGGATTGGATTTATTTGAATTTTTCGGTATATATAATACATATTTCAGATTCTCTACAAAGTAAAGTGTGTAAATAATCTAATTTGTAAAATACAATGTTAATTTTTAACTTATTAATTTGAACCAAAGAATTGTATTTCTTCTTCAAATATTTTGTTGGAAAATTAACCTATAACTAATACTGTAGTAGTAAATACTAAACATACAAACGCCGACCTTCGCCAATCGGAACTAAGAGCTCACATGATACCTGAATAGGTATAATTATATCGCTTAATTTTAATTGGCTTGGGTCTGCTTAAAATCTAAGTCTAAAATTGTACCTGCAACAGTGCAATATGCACCATGAGTAGTTTAAGAGTTAAAACAAAACTGATAAATATTCATTAAAGATTTTACTTTCGAGCCGCTAATCATCTGACTTTGCTTTGCAAACGAATTTATATCTTTTGTATACACAGTGATGTCAAGGCCAAACGGTATTCTGTAATGACTGAATACCGTTTACATACAGTGTAGGTAATATTAATTCTTATCGGCAAAAACGTATGAGTACAATAAACCTAATTTATAACAATTAATCCGTCTGAAACCTAAAAATGTATCTTAAAAACGCCATTCATAACAACATTTAATTTTGCCTAAATAAATTGAATTTATGTATTTATGACAATTTAAATTATCGTATCTTCATAGCTTTTCTAGCTAAACACACCGTAAATAGTTTTCAATACTTTTTCATGTTTTTTACGCGTTTGTTCATACTTTCCACGTCAGAGTAACGTCCACTTGAACGTTTTTTACCCAAATTTTATAATGCATAAGATGCAGTAAAAACGAAGTGATTCTTGAGGTGAGAATAGAACGCAACGGCGTACCTATATTATACCCCACTTAGGTACTTTTAAGAAAACCAATATTTTTGCCATTCATTTTCCCTTAATCTATTAAGTCCCACCAACGAATTGTTTAAAAAAATACTTTGATTAACATTAAAATAAAATTAAAACTCGTTGATAAAAATTCTTACATACCTACTGAGTGTATCGGTAAACAGTTAGATCCTTTTAAGGTGACGGGTAGAACACACTAGCGACGCCAATCGATTTTAATTATTATCTACGAAACCGGATCTATTTTAAACAATTTCGGGGTTACAACCTCTAGGCAAACACTTGTACTATTTATTTAATAACTATGCATGTTGGGTCCAACGCGTACACGAAAAATTTATTCACACCAAAACCGGCCACTTTTGGCGTGAATAAATTTTACGTGACAAAAACGGACCCAACATTTGTGCATGGTTATTTAATAAATAGTATAAGTGTCTAGAGGTTGTATTCCCGAAATTGTTAAAAATAGATCCGGTTTAGTAGGTAAAAATAAAAATCGATGGGCGTCGCTAGTGGGGTATACCCTTCACTTTAAACACTTAAAACCTGGAACAACCTCTCCCTGCAAGAATACTTCATAAAAAAAAAAAAACGATTTCCACTCATACAATACTTGCTAAGTGAAGGAGTTGTAGTACAGGAGCCCAATTCTCGTGCTTGTGATATTTTGAGAACATGGTGGATATCACTTGAAAACCATACAAAAAAACTATGTTTTAGTGATATATGCCTTTTGAAAACAAATGTCACGAACCCGAGAATTGGGCTCCAGGTGTCCATGGGCGGCGGTAATCAATTATCACCCGGTGTTATCTCATAAAAAAAACACGAATAAAATAAGTCTGGAATAACTGTTTACAAGACACCCTGTAGTTTTTTTCTTATCTTTTCTCGATACTTAGGGCCGAGTTCACCAACTTTGAAACAACAGTAATCACACTTTAACCGTGCTAGCTATTGGTGCTCAAAAGTTGGGGAACTCTTATTAATAGAATCATAAAAGAAGTTGTTTCATAAATCGACGCTTGAAAGGATATATGAACTAAGCGCCATTTTTGGCCAAATTGAGTTAAATATGCAGTTAGAATAGAATAAAATTTTATTTGGTAAACACATCACAAACATAGTACAAGAAAAGAAAATACAAAACAAAGAGACACTTTGCCGTGTCGTGTTACCAAATTGGTTGCCACGAGTTTGAATCTAGACGCGAATAAACTGTATCTTTAACTCAATTTGGCCAAAAATGTCGCTTATATAGTCAATATTTCCTTTCAAGCGTCAAAATACATATTTGGTAAAGACGGGCCAAGTTAAGGTTAATTTAGGAAACGAATATGTTATTAGGGCTGGGTAGACACGAACCGAGTGGGCTCAGTGGCCACAGGCTTACAGTTGTATGTGAAAATTGTCCGTCCATCGTATCACATGGGCAAATGATGATAAGCGCTAATGGAGTTTATCAGTTTTGCTGAATTCGTAATGTTTGTATACGTTAGTCGCTTTGAATGTCGGTCAGTAGTGGGCGAAACTAATGTAGGAAAGGGTTATGCCCCGAAAATTTACACCCGAACTAGCGGAAGCGGAAATAACTACAATAATTGGTCTGGGCGACCACTGCACGTCTACTTACACCATCGAGATAAAAGAATTCAAGGGCTCATTCCCGCTGTCCACCCCCTGCGAGTCCACCCACAGTGGACAGTGAGTTACGCATATGTTTAAAAAATTCCCCCTACCGAGAATGCGTGGACAACGAGATTTTTTTAGAAAGAAAGAAAGAAAATATTAATTTATTATAGACATCACAACACAGAACTTATAGCAGTTGTAAACAGAACACAATTTAGCACAAACAGAAAACAAAACAAAACATAAAACAATTAAAAATACATATAAATAAAAAAAAAGGAAAAAAAAGACAAAAATATATTTAATCATTGTTGTCCAGACAGTGCCAAATGAATATTTTGGTGTGTTATGACGTCTAATATAAATGGCCCTCACTCAGCTTATGTCACAGCCCAGATAAAGATCATGACGCTGGTTTTCAGTGAGACCAGCTAAATTAGTGTCACGGACGCTTGTCTAGTGTATTTTGTGTACCTAACGTGTGTGTGTAATGTGGGTATATAATACTTATATTTTAAACACTTGTATTGATGTCCACCCGGGGTGGACAGCCGGAATAAGCCGAATGCGTGCAGTGGCCACCCACACGAATACGCTTGACGTTGTCAAAACTTTGAACTTAAAACTTTGTTTCCGGGGATGCACATGAAAAATTGGACTTACTTCCATAATTCTGAGTAAATTTTTCAGTTATTAAGAAGGATCCCAGCTTCCACAGGCTCGGGTTTAGGTACAATCGAAATAGACTAGCTCTTGATAGTAAAAGTTCACGACCATTAGACTACAAAATACAGAAACACTATAGATATAAATACAAGTACCGGAACTAAAGACGAGTGACCCTATTTCGTCGGTCGTTATTGCATTAACAACTTATTTAATTACGAAAGTATGCTAAATGTTCCAGTGGATGAGCTTGCTCATATATCAAGAGTCGCAGAAAACAATCCGTTGGCCTCATTCAGATTACATTACATAAAACCATATAAGATCTTATATTTCACTATCTCTAAGCAGTCTATGTAGTAGAATCCATAGATTTTGTGTACGGATTTCGAAATGACTCTTTCTATGTTAACCTTTAACTGATGAGGGGTCGAAAATCAACCATGGGCCGAGTTCACCTACTTTTCAAGCAACGGTAATCACACTTTAACCACACTTTTAAAACTAATCAAATTCTTATCAGTAGTTAAAGTATGATTACTTTTATTTTAAAATTGGTGAATTCTGCTCTATATTCCGTAAAATATAGCTTGATTAAAATGACAGCTATTTGTGTCAAAGGAAATTGATCTTTAATATCATAGTAATAAAAATATATGGAATGAAACTTGGTACTACTGATAAAGCTTATGTTCATTGAAATAAAGGTCAAGTGACAGATGTCATTCTATCAAGCTATATTTCGGAATATATATTTCGCACCTTGGATTCTGCTCTGAAAACGAATTCACACGATCGAATACACCCTTTCCCACGAAAGAGACGTACAGTGCGTATGAAAGGGTTGAGGATAAAGATTTTGTCGTGAATTCCGTTTGGTCGTGGGCCTTCATGTTCCAGTTCAACTGAAGAAAGCCATTTTAAGATCAATTTTGTGTATTTATCTTTGTACGAGGAGCAGCATATTAGTGACAATTTCTAACAATTAACGATAAAAAAAAACTTGGTTTGTGGTAATTTTAGCCTACTAAAGCCCGATTCGACCCATCTTAATCCGTGGATAGATCAATGATTTAATGTCAGATTTGCTTAGAGTGACAGCGCTATACCATAGATTTAGTATCGGATTAAGATTGGTTGAATCAGCCCTGAATATGTTGAGGGTTAAATATGTAGTAGAATTGGAAAACAATAATGTTCCGAAATTTAATTTGAATTCAATAGAAACCGTTACGAATATTGGTTGAAGATAATGACTAATGTAGGGACTAATAGCCGTACTAACATAGTTTAAGGAAGTGAATGAACCATATTTTTTTCTGTGTTTTTAATTTAAGATCCGCGCAAACTAACGCAATATTGTTATTCTTTTTCTGCATACGTTTGCACCGACTAGAATGAATTGAAAGATTAATTTAATTTAAGCTGTAATGAAATGTAAACTTCACAATTGTTTTAAATTTTTGACTATGAAATTAAATTTTAAGTTTATTGTTTATTCGTTTGTATTTTATTCCACTGTGCCTTGTTTGTATGGATGTGGAAATATAGAACCGGGAATCGAGTCTTAAGCTAGTGAATTCGCTGTCTACTGTGTACAGACAGCAAAGTATACAAATCTGACAAATTTCTTCATTCGAATATCACCATAATGTCATACACGTTTGTGATGTGTGGCTGTCTGTAGCTTTGATCCAAGACTTGAAAATATTTGGAATACGAAATTTTCTGCATTGTTTCGGTACCTAATCTGGAATCGAACCCGACACGCTTGGCAGCCACGTCATACGTTGCGAGGTCGTAAAAATATAAAACATTATAATAATCGAACACATTATACTCTGTTGTGGGAGAGCCACGCTTCGGCATGAATGGGCTGGCTCGACCGGAGTGATACCAAGGCTTCACAGAAAACCGATGTGAAGCAGCACTGTGCGTTTCGTTGCGTGAGTGAGGCTACCGGAGGACTAATCCGGGCGAGAAGGGGGTTAGGAGCGCACTTGTGACTCCACTGGTGTCGCGGGTGTCCATGGGCGGCGGAAATCGCTTACCATCAGGTGATCCGTCTGCTCGGCTGCCACCTATCATACCTATAAAAAAAAATTGGTGCCTATTACGTCATCATAAGATGAGGCGTGGAGTTCCTTGAACCCTATTTGAGTTCCTTTGATTTTTAACAAAGGAACTCCGTTTTAGTTCCTCGAGAATTTATACAGTCCACTCCTGCGCATGTTCGAGTATTCGTATCTGTCTAAGTATTAAAAACTTCTTATCTTATACACGAAACTGCTCTTATAATAAACAAATACTCGTATAGGTCAAATGATCACCTGACGATTACTTATTCAAGGCTCAACGCATCGTAAACGACGATAGTACAGACAGCCACAAATCAGGTTACCACAATCTGTCACCTCCATTGATAATGAACCAAACGTATTTGACATTAAGGTGAGAGTCGATTGAAGAATTCCGACAGTTTTGTTTACTTTGATGTGTTACGTACCTAGTACGTTGGTGTAATAAATATGCGCATTTTAATTTTGTCTCCTCAATTACAATGTTGATGTTTGGCTTCTCAAGTGAGATTAGTGAAGATAATAAAAGCAATAGAATAGGCATTAGCATTATTTTGGCATGGATTAACACTGTTCTGTTCTTAAGAACGGTCAGCGTCAAAAGTAGATTAACACATTAGTACCATGTCGAAGTAACATTTTGTATGTATCTCTTAGAAACTGACTATAATAGGCAGAACGGTCACTTTGACATGGTTCTAAAGTGTTAAGGTACTTTTGATGCTGACCATACTTATGACCTAAGATCATGTCGCACCCCCAGTGGAAAATAAGCAAGTGGTCTTACTTCTAATCCTCAATTTTGTAATATTTTAAAGTACCTACGATCAAAGATAGGTATGTACGTATGTTGATTTTTTTTCATATTTTTCTTCTTTAATTTGACGAATTAATGGAAGAACTTCTACACATGTATCTTTAACACAGCACGAGGTTCGGTTCGGTTCGGGTTGTATTATCGATGGAGGCGGAGGGGAACAGGTGCAACAATGTTTTAGGTTAGCCGCTGAAAACCAGCGTCGTCGCTGGTTATATTCGGCCAGTGTCGACAAAAGCTGAGCGGTCACCTATTTGACACGTTTTCATCATTTTATGTTCATCATCATCAGCCCATTTAAGTCCCCACTGCTGGGGCACGGGCCTCCCTCAATCACATGAGGGGTAATTGCCATACTCACCACGCTGGGCAGACGGGTTGGCGAGGGTTTTGATATGAATGCAGAGTTTTCCTTCTCTGGGTGCTGATGATTATGCCAGCAGCTTTACCTTAGTCGCCTTTTACGACACCTCGGTAAGAGTGAGGGTGGCCTATTCTACTCTGCCGGGGACCACACGGCAATTTTATGTTATGGTTTTGTTATGTTTTTACCTGTAGATATTAACTGTATGTTATTTTTACTCATTATGTCAAATAAAGATTTATTCATTCATTATTTTCCACTGGAGGGTGCGATGTTATCATACCACATACACTACGTAGGTCCCTCCTACCTATACAGTACCAAAGGTTTACGGCTATACTTAGGTAGTTGTAATTACCATAGAACTCACCAAAAGAATCTAGACATATTCCATGTAAATAACTAACTAAACCTTAGACAGTGTTAAATTGTTTAAGTACTAAACTAACTAGTAGAAATAATTTGCACATCGATGTGAAAAATCTATAGAGGTAGGTAGGCACCGACCAAGTAATCTATGTAGATCTAGATAGGTACAAATGCTCAGATTTGATCTTATGACCTTCTGCTAATAAGGCGCACTTATACACTGAACTACCATCGCTGAGATCCAAAATAATCCTTCTGACCATACCAAGCAAAATTTAAGATAATCGTACTAAAGTGCTATCCTTTCAATCATCTTTCACTTAGCTAGCTAATGTTAAAGAAAAATACAAGTTCAAGAATACATTGTAAGATTTTTAATAGACTTCCAACATTATACCTTTTATTGCGAACTAGACCAATGAAGATCTCACAAAGTTACGCATTGTGAATAAAAGTAATTAACGAAACAATGATCACGTCACCTTATCTTTACGCTGCATTAGAATGTTTCACGTCAAATGCTTTATTATAAAGTATAATATATATGGTTTTACCAAAAACCAACTATCCAAATCTGCGTGTGCAATATAACAACGCCCTTAGGATGTTGATAGGGCTACCGCGCCGCCAGCGCTTCTGGCATGTTTGCGCACGTTAGGGTTGATGCATTTCACGCCATAATGCGCAAAAGGATTGCGTTGTTACTGCAGCGGGTGCGCGACAGCGCAGCGATAACAATATCTTAAGGAATATAGCCGCCCGTTTCGACTGCCCGTTCTAAAAGCATTGGGTGGAGACGATGATAGGGCTATGTTAACTCTGTTTTTTTTATATTTTTATTATATTTATATTATGTTTGTATTATGTAAGCTGTAATCTATTTTTATGTATGTTTGTACTATGGATGTTATTCCGAGAAAGAGAGAGAGATTATTATTATTATCATTATTGTAAATCAATGATCCACCACGGCCCCGTTCCGAGATACGAGATACAAGCGCTAACAGTCGCTCCGTTTTGACGTGAGCGCGTCCATAAACGATTTCATGACGTCATGCATGACGTCATTATTGGCGCCATCTTGCAATTACAGTGCTCAGGCTCAGAGGCAATATTACTGTGAGCGCTGTCAAAAGTGACATTTCAAACATAGTATTTTGTTGTGTTATTGTTACCTCAAATTAACGTTTTTCTATTTTAAAAACTATTTCATTACTTCAGGAATAGATATGACAGACAAAAATAATATAATAATGTTATAATTCAATGATAATAATTTAATCTTTGGCGAATTATCCGTTTGAAAAACGTCATAATCACTGTGTGTTAGCGCGCCAACAGATCGTTCCGAATTGAAATATCGCTATCAACGCTCTAATCACGAAAACTAAATCGGAACGAGCGCTCAGAGCGTATCTCGGAACGCGGCCCACATCGATACAGAAAAAAGCATATGTCAAACTAGTAAATGTCAAATCACATGTCAAATTGAATGGGAATGGGTGTTTAGTTTAACCAAAGAAATAGTTTTCATAAAATAGAATTAGCTCAACTCATTTCTGTAAAAAGTGTCATAATTATATGAGCCTGTTAACTAAACTAAGGAAGTGTTGTTTATTGAATCTTAAATAACAATCCGCAATGTCGTCTAGTCGTTCTAAATCATCGATTCTTGATAAGCCACTTAGCAAAGGCAAAGGCGAAGTATCTTTAGCTTTCTACGCTCTGTTATTTTCTGAAATTGTTCAATATTGTCAAAACCGGTCTCATTCTATTCACGAACTCCAGATCAAGTATGTTTGAAAACGCTTTACCATTAATTTTATTGGTACTACTTTTGATGAACGAAATTCCACATTTCCTTTTCAGATTATCAGACATTGGTCAGGATGTGGGCACCAGACTGTTAGATTTATATTTTGTTCGGGAAAGAAACAGTAAAAGAGAAATAAAGCTATTGAACATGCTGCTATTTGTGAAGTCCACATTATGGAAAGTAAGTTGTATCAGTGCTTTTAGTAATGGGTAGATGTCAGTTGGCTTGGGTCTGTATCTATGTTGAATCGCGATTGAATCGCTGCAAAAGGTTGCAATGTAAAATGTCCCTAACTTTTTGTACATAATGGTTTAGCCAATAAAGTATTGACTATGTTATGGACCATGTTATTTTTCTGTATAAAGGCTGTTATTGTAATAATTAGCTAAAGTAAACTTGTTATTTACATTCCAGGTATTATTTGGTAAAGAAGCAGATAAGTTAGAACATGCAAATGATGATGAACGAACATACTATATCATTGAGAAAGATGCATTGGTAAGTTAGCATTTTTTTATATAATTTTGTTATGATTCTTGTTAGTACTGTAACCAATACGCACATTGTACCAAGTAGAAGTCTAAACAAAACCCCCTTTACATTACATTACATTACAAGCCTATACAATTTTTTTTACAATTTTTGTATTTCTGGTATTAAAAAATGTTTTGGGTAAATTATTTTTCAGGTAAACAAATTCATCAGTGTTCCAAAAGATAAAGGATCTCTCAACTGTGCTACATTCAATGCTGGCATCATCGAGGCAGTGTTAACTAAGAGTGGATTTGTAAGTGTTATTCAAATAATAATTTACTCTATATAATGCCCTTGGCCACCCAAGCAGCCGCACTCTGGGCTGCTGCCACATCTGACCGGAGGGTGTTAAGGCTATCGCCCCCAAGGCCATTATACGGTTCATGCTGACCGTGGGCCTGGGAGACGATCTATAAGAGAGAGTGGACGTTACAATAGATCAAATATGGTCGCAGTGACCACTCTGCATCGAACACTCCCCAGAATTTCAAATAATGTAATCTGTAACAAGCAAGTCCAAACTACTTTGTACGGAATCAGGTTAATATATGAGATAAGATGTGGTATGAATTTATTTGTTTCAGCCTGCAAAGGTGACGGCTCACTGGCACAAGGGAACTACTTACATGGTTAAGTTTGATGATTCTGTCATAACCAGGGATAAGTCTCTAGATGATCGCTAAAAGTACAACTATTTAGTTTCCATGTCAAGTTAATTTGCTTACTTAATATATTTCGGTACTAATAAAGTATCAAATATTTATTATTTGTAATTTATTTTGGTGACGCCAATTGATTTAAATTTTTAGCAACTAAACTGGATATCTTTTAAACAATAACTTTTTAGCCTGCATTTGTACTTGAAATTAGAATGAGTGCCAAAAACGGACACTTATCCTCATTAATCCAAATTTAGAGTGTAAAAACAGGTCAAAAAGTATGTTTGCTTAGAGGCTGAAGGAGCTAACAATTTATATCGATGGGCGTCGCTAGTGAGGCACACTTCACCTTAAGGGCGTACGCTAAAACGCGCGGGCATTCCCATAGTCGTCAATCATTTAATCATCTCAGCATGTCATTCCCAGTAGTTTTGTATACTTTGATGTGACTGTACCACACCACACACATGTACCAACCAGCAAAAAGCAGTCACACACGGCTCTGTCTTTTATTTAGTGCCCATTTTTAGAAATATTAATAAATTTAGAGGTGACAAGATGACCACTTCAATAATGGAAAGAATTAATTTTTACTCTAATTCCGCATCAATGTTTATTTGATATTCATAAAATATGTTGTAAAAATGGACTTTGCTGAATAAAGAATATTTCTATTTCACTGGTACTTTCAGTAGGTACAGGCAAAAACACATCAGACTACACACTTTGACTTTGAGACCGCCCTTATGTCCGGGTCATAAGCGTTATTATCATACTGCAAGTGTATACCGTGATGTGCTGTTGACCGTACCTGTCTAAAACTATTTATTTACCAATAAAAAGTTGTATGTCTCATGAAGAAAATGTTTTATTTACTATGCCAATTTAAACATACGGTCTCGATACTTCAGACGGCCACATCGAATATCTTCATTAACCTTCCTTCGTTGTTCGTGAAGTATGTAGCCATATATGAAGAACGGAGCTAAACTAACTACACCTTTGATAACTTGGGATATTCCAGGTGTGAAGTAGTAAAGCTGATAGCATTTCAATGTAAAAAAACGCTGTATGGCTTCATCAAACTGAAAAAGTGGTTATACTGAGAATTGGTTGAAACTTTTAACTGACTATAATGAAGGAAAGGACAGTTATTGTTGTTGACAGAAATAAGAAGAAAGTGGAAATAAGTGGACCTCAATTAAAGGATGCATACTTCATCAATACCAGGATGCATAAATGTACTTTACAACCCGTTTGGATCAGTGGTAGTGAACCTGCTTCAGATGCAAGGGTTGCGGATTCAATTCCTGCACAGTGCAAACATTTCTGCGCATGAACTTATGTTTGTATTGATCAGGGTGTTTTCTATGTATTTACAGAAGAAAAGTATTAAATGTATATATTTGTAATTCTTGAGCTACCTATCTTGGGAGTCAGATGTATGTGATGTGAAATATTTGTTATTTATTTATAGATTTTAATAAATAACTTACTACATATCCAGCTTCCTGGGAATGTTTGCAAGGGTCAGTTCTTTGCTTTAGAAATTCTTTTCTATATTTTGCCCGTCTTTCAATCTGATCCTTAATAATTTTGCATTCTATGTCTGAATAGCACTGTTTGGCCATGATTATTTAGTTTATAATAAATTAAAATAATAAAACAAGATTAGTATACTGTCAACTTTTCACAAATTTGACGAGGATATATTTTGACACTCTATTTTAATTTGAATGTAAACAAAAGACTGGCCAGCACTTATTCTTTTAAAAAGAATAAATTGGACAAAAATTACAAAAGTACAGTTGGACTGAAAAAACAATACATCAAATGAAATTGAAATTATTTATTTACTGATTGAATATAGTTACTATACTGACATCTATCACTCAAATATATTTGTACACATTTACGCAAACTTGAACATTCTGTCTCTGTAACGAAGTTCACCGGATCTGATCTGTTGTTCGCGGGTTGAGCGGTCTCGATGAAGGAGGTAGCCGTAAGCGATCATTGGGACAACGATACCGAAAACACCAATCAAGCTGGTTCTGATGTTAGGTGTGAAATGATCAAATTGTGTCACTTTCATGGACACAAACTTCTGAAGGGCTGGGTCGAACTGAAAATAGAAATAATAAAAAATATAGTAAGTAGGTTACAAACATTGTTTACATTTCAATCCAGTTTTTAATAATAAAATTACGTAATTAACACTTACTACATAACCAGCTTCTGAAGCATGTTTCCAGGGATGAGTCTTCTGCTTCAGAAACTCCCTGCGCATATCTGCACGGCGTGAAGCCTGCTGTTTGATTACATTTAATTCCGCATCGGAAATACCGTAATTATTGGCCATTTTGACCAATTTTATTTCGTTTTCAAAACCACCACCTCAAGTTTTGGTTAAAATGTCACTGTCGTGTCAAACTGATATGACATCTTTTTTTTTAATATGAAGTTATGAGGTATTGGCCTTGAGCAAATATCTCAAAATAAGTGGTGGCAACACTTATTTTGAGATATTTGCTCAAGCGGAAGTTCGATACCGCATCCATCCATGGTTTCGTTCATTCTTTCCATTCATAGACAACAGAAGTAGTGAATGAGAGATTGGTTTCCGGCCACCATCTTTTTGGTTTCCCTTGTTGTCGTTGTCAGATCGGCGAGTTTTCTAAAAAACCGCAACCATGGGTCGTATGCACGCACCTGGGTAATTTTATTCAATAATTGTGTTACTGAGAGTGTCTGTCGACCGTTTGATGTATAATTTAGTAGTTTTCCTTGTAAAGTTTTGACGTGACAGATTCCTAACCTCTGCTTGATGAACCTGTGCACCACATGGCTTGGATTAAAAGTGTGATTTTTATGTTTCCAGCAAGGGTATTTCCCAGTCGGCATTGCCGTACCGCCGCAGTGTCCCAACCTGGCTGAAACTTACTGCTGATGATGTTAAGGAACAAATTTTCAAACTTGGCAAAAAGGGTCTTACTCCATCTCAAATCGGTACGTCAATTTGGTTTACTTCCACTTCCCCGTATCACTACTTCGGTACCAGAAAGTTATCTAATTTCGTACTAAAATTCACATACGTGTGAATAATAAATCCATGAATTTTATGTTAGAGAAGTGTATATGGGTAGGATTTTCTTTTTTGAAATAATGAGATTTTACACAAGTAATAACGTGTTACATTTTCCACTTATTAGTTAGAAACGGTTTCTGTTCAGTGCCAGGTCCTGATATGTAAGAAAAGCTTGTGGATCATCTCACCAGAAATGAAGGATCTGTGCACTTAGCTTGTCTGATCTTTCTTGTCTACTTCTATTAAAAAATACATTAAATATATTATTTGCAGTATTCAAGTTACGAATCAGTAGAGTCATAAAACAATTTTAAATAAGTATTAACAGATTTACTGATCCTCTGCTATACTCCAACTTTAAAACATTATTCTTTTTTACATTACCAAAATATGGGAAGCTAAGAAAAAACTGAAAAAGAGAACTTTTTTTTAGAAATAGCAAATAGGTATTTATTGATAAGAGATAGCCACAAACGACTGGACCTAACTAAGCTTGAATTTGCAGGTGTCATGCTCAGGGATTCACATGGAGTTGCTCAAGTCAGATTTGTGACTGGCAAGAAGATCTTGAGGATCATGAAAGCTATGGGTTTGGCCCCAGACCTACCCGAGGACCTCTACTACCTGATCAAGAAGGCTGTTGCCATGAGGAAGCATTTGGAACGCAACAGGAAGGACAAGGACAGCAAGTTCAGACTTATTCTTGTTGAGTCCAGAATCCACAGGCTAGCCCGCTACTACAAGACAAAGAGTGTACTGCCACCTAACTGGAAATATGAGTCTAGCACCGCCTCAGCCCTGGTGGCTTAAGATTTTAATAAATAATCTAAACTAATGTTTTGTTTTCATTCAAATTTAGATTCCTCTGTTCATATTTTAAGAGCACCAAAAATTAAAGCCAGACCTTGGAATTTAAAAGAATGATATAATCGTTTAGTTGGAAAATGATAAAATAGTTCCTATCAGATTTCGAACCTTATATGTCATGGCATAAGAGCGAAAACCGATTAAATTTTTCATGGACTCATATCTGATTAAGGGGTATTGAACAAAAGAACAGAAAATTAAGATTGAGACCAAATCTAAGCTAAGAGTAAGTTGATATTTTAAAGTTACAAGTTCTAAAGCTATAGTCCAACCAACTGATACTTAATTATGACTTCTGTTTGCACCCCAGCACAAAACCTTGCCATCTCATATTAACTTCAGATTGTTGCTCTGAGCTATTACTGTAGAAGGATTTGTATAATGCTTTTACAAAAACTATAATAGTAAATATTTTATTTCATTGTAGAACAGGGCTTAACAAGTTCCATGGGATAGTCCTGCATCTCGGTTTTGCAAAATTTGCAGCTAATTTCTTACATAAATTTGGAGAAAATCAAGTGGTTCTTTGTATATTTCATTCTTATACACAATCATATTGTACGTAGAATAAAACATCACTGGTAAATATTAAATAGGTAGGTAGTTTATTTTAGAAAATTCTCTTATAATCAGTCAACAATACAAAACTCTTCACTTACTACTACAATAAAAGATAAAATTATTTATAAGACACTAAACATATGGATTCCAGTTGCTGCCATCCTCTGGGTGCAGATTATTTGTGATCAACAACACCACATCCACGATCCACCATATACCCAGACCTCCTAGCGTTAGGAGTTTCCCTACAGCAGTGCCCGTTTGACCAAGACAAAATCGGTCCATTCCTAAGAAACCAAGTAAGATGCTGTATATAAGAGTGGTCGTAAAATAATGTCCAGAGTACCGAACGCATGGGAAGCCATCCTTCATAAACGTTCTACTGCCGTAGCATTCAATATTGTCAAGAACTTTACAGTGCCTTTTGGTTTTCTCCACTTTCTCGTATAAAACTCCGCCGAATTTCACGCATCCGTGGCCCGTGTCGTCTCTTGCTGTCTGGTTGCCCTTGTGGTCTATGGGATCATCGCACTGCAAGAACTCCATTGGCAGGAAATTGCATTTCACAAGGGGTCCTAGAGGTCGATACGGTTCGTCTGCGTATGGATTACTTTCCGTGAGACTGCATGGTAGGGCCACAAGTATAAGAAGAGGTAATATCAGGTATATTTTCCCTAGCATTTTTCTTTTTATTCAACTCATTTCCAAGATATATAATGGAATGTTTTGATTTGATTTGTCAAAGAATAAATTTCATACATGAAGAAAACAAACAGCTGCGGGATGAGCAAACGTTGACATTTTGTAGGTACCAGTGTTGCTAGGTCTAGTTTGTAACATTCTCCCCAAAATCCACTTTTTTTTTCTTAAAATGATACTTTTGGCAACTTTTTTCCCTATACATACTCAATCAGAAAATAAAAAATAATGGGTACTAATTAAACATGCTTCTTTTTAAAAACATTATTCGCCTCAGAAAATATATGTTACCTTCTAAATTACTAAGTCGGCCACAACCAATGCGCGTCTTAATAATATTATCTCAGACACTAGTTATCTTATATTATATGTAAGCCACTGTAAATATAACTCAGCATAGTGGTTATTTTTAGGGTTCCGTACCTCAAAAGGAAAAAACGGAACCCTTATAGGATCACTTTGTTGTCCGTCCGTCCGTCCGTCTGTCAAGACCCTTTTTCTCAGGAACGCGTGGAGGTATGATGCTGAAATTTATATCAATTACTCAGGTCTACTGTCCCTTGAAGCTGTGAAAAAATCAAACTTCTAAGCCAACGCAATCAAAAGATACAGCCGTTTATGCCGCAAATTTTCGACACTTGCAAGGGAATCAAAACCTACAGGGTGCTTCCCGTGAACTCAGAATCTTGAAATTTGGTACGAAGCAACGTCTTATAGCATAGATAAAGGAAAAATTACGAAAACCATAAATTTTTAGTTACATCACATAATATATTTTTTTTAATAATTTTAAACTTACTACCCATTTCCTCATAAACGCGTGGAGGTATTAAATTGAAATTCATACCAAATACTCAAGTCTATAATAGCTTTAAGCTGTAACAAAATCAAACTTCTATGTCAACGCAATCAAAAGAAACAGCAATTTAAGCTGCATATTTTGAAACTCGGAAGTACTCGCAAGGGAATCAAAACCTAAAGGGTACTTCCAGTCGACCTAGAATCTTGAAATTTGGTATGAAGCAACGTTTTATAGCACACATAAAGGAAAAATTCCGAAAACCTTAAATTTTTAGTTACATTACAAAATATATATTTTTTAATAAATATAAACTTATTACTTTCTTCCTCATGAACGCGTAGAGCTATCAAGTTGAAATTCATATCAAATACTTAGATCTAATTGCCCTTGCAGGTTTGTACGGAACCCTCGGTGCGCGAGTCCGACTCGCACTTGGCCGGTTTTTAGCATCTAAATTTGTGGTATGCATTCAAATAGGAAGCTTCTAAAGTATTAATATATGACACCAAAATAGTAAGAATATTAGCCTCTAATTGCATAATTTAGTATGAATAAAATGTTACTCATCCTACATTAATCGATTGTCAAATGTACCTAAAATTGTCATCAAATAGTATAATTAAAGCCACTACATATTATTATTATGTATTACACATTAACTATTAAGGACAGTCAGCCAGAGCGATGGTAGCCTAGTGGTTTAGAACGCGCCCTCCATGGAGGGTCGATTTCTCTAGATTTTTCAAAATCTATGTGCATATTTCTATATTTACCTCGGCGGTGAAGGAAAACATCGTGAGGAAACCTGCTCGTTTGGGATAGTTTCAGAAGCGTGTAACCATGATTCAGTTGGTCTTGTTCCTCTGTCAAAGGGTTGCGAAGGTCAGACGGCAGTCGCTTCATTGTAATTACCAGGCTCCCCAAATTCTGAATCATGATCAAAGCGTACCCTGGGCTCCAAAGCCCAGCTTTGGACTCAACCGGGAATTATACGCAAATTTGAAGAAGAACTATTAAGGACAGTCATAGTAAAACCATTTATTTATGCAAATCTATTTGTGTATTAATATGTGTAACAAGTACAATCATTTATAGAAAAGTAATTAATAAACATTAACACGTATAATTACGTGATTAAAAGAAAAAGAAAATAAGGGCAGGCGGGCGGGTCGGAACAAGTATCGAATAGCGCTCTCTGATTGGTGCAAATGGCCGGTTTCTGTCATGTCGCGCACTCGCGCCAAATCGTACAGTGGCTATTTTCACGATAAAAGAATATGAAGTATTATTTTACATGTTAAGTTGTAATATATGATGTTGAGTATTGAAGCTTGAATACATAATTTTTGAGGAGCTTGTATTGAAGCTGTAAAACGTAATATGGTGATGAGTTACAAATTTCGTGGCTGAGTTAGTAAATTAGTTTGCAATGTATAAATCAGAAGGACAAGGAAAATTAATTGTTGATATTGACTTGACGCTTTCTTTAACATTTTTAGTTGGCGTTGTAAAGAAGATGAATCAGTTAATTAAAGGCTATGTCAATTTCCCGGTGCTTAGTTAGTAAATTAGAAGTTTGCGTGCGTGGCCAAATAAAAATTCTGTGGCCTTGTTTACTATTTCTCAAAAATAATAAAGAAGTCCAAAAATAAATTGAAACTACTTTTGACTTGTTATTTATGTTTTTAATGTGGTTTTTGGCTATTGTTTGAATTGAGGGTTGTGATAATACCTCCTTGCACATAATCATGATCTAAGTTGTTTTCCTTAGACGTTGTCATTCTGTCAATGCCTGTGATTTACGATTAGTATAGGATCCCGCTATACAACGACCTTCACCGAGATGCTTATTTGATGAGACGTATTTTTTATGTTATTAAATATGCCATTAAATATATCCTATATGGGTTGCCTAACAAATTTCAGTCCAGAGTATTTTTAATTAATAATTAAAAAAAATTTTTTTTTAAACATTGCACCGGTGTGATTATTTAATAAATTTGATACCAATCGAAAGTTTGAAGCCCATAGAATATGCAAACGTTGGGTTGCCTATTTTTATCCGGTCACAACCACGGGTTGCCAGGTGTAAACAGGTAAATCCATACAAGCATTTTGCAACGTTCTGATTATTGAATCAATTTTAGATAAAATGAAAGATTATTTCATAAGGAACACGGTGGTATAGGGTTGCCTGCGAAAAATCAGTCCCGAATTACGGTTGTCGAATTTTAAATAATAAAATATCGCTGCAAGTGAATGTGTGTGAGAGAGAGGTCCCAGACCAACCATCCCATGCGGTAGAAAAGGACGCAGCGTAGCAGCTGTTTAAAGCCGCCCATTTAAAGAAGGAGAGTGCGCATGCTATTTGTGCTTGGAAATGAAAAGGATAGCGATAGACTCGTATATGCTATACATTATTTTGGAGTAGTTTGTCGCTATAGATACAAGTGAAAAAACGTGCTGCTATTTATTGTTGGAAAAAATGGCCAAAAAGTGTTTTTTATGTGATTCGGATGACGGAATAATTGATTTTGATGATGAAACTTTTGAAAACTGTGCATTAAAGTTAGCTTTTCGTAAGAAAAAAAATTTTAAATACAGTTTTATTGAGCTACCCAGTGCGTCACTCCAATTTGTAGGTTATCATACCACGTGCTACAAAAAAGTGACTGTTTTGAATAAAAAATATAACGAAGAATTTCTTAAATTTATCGCTGAATATACAGTAAGTACATAATAATTGAATCTTAAAAATTATCTAAGCTAATACATTTTCTATATTTTTGTCATGTTGAAGTAATTGGTAGTAAAACTCACTTATGGTTTTTACCCGACTACGGCAAAGCAAAAGGAGGGTTATGATTTTGACAGGCTATGTGTGTATGTATGTATGTATGTATGTATGTATGTATGTTCATCTGTTTCCACGTAACTTCTTAACTACTTATCAGAATTCGACAAATGACATATCATTATAAGCGTCTTGATCGTCCGCTGGTTATAGGCTATATGAAGTTTCACAAAATCTAATGTGGCGCCCTCTAGCGGACAAAACATACAGAGTAAAAAAATAAAGTTATGATAAATATGCCGTGTTTGGTATCATTTGAAAGCGCTTGACTAGTACATTTTGAATATATATATATATTACTAGCACTTGGACACCAAAATAGTACCTACAAATAAAATAAAAGTAAAAAAACTAAAACCCAACTACGACAAAAAACGTCGCTGAAAAAGTATAAAACAAGCCTTCGTTGTCAATTTATGCAATATTCACTATGTAGAGATAAAATTTCATGTTTGGAAAGGCGTAGTCACACGTTAAATATACTACCCTTTGACAACGTGTGACTGCGGATTTCCAAACATGAAATTTTATCTCTACATAGTGAATATTGCATAAATTGACAACGAAGGCTTGTTTTATACTTTTTCAGCGACGTTTTTTGTCGTAGTTGGGTTTTAGTTTTTTTACTTTTATGTTAATTTTTGACACACATATTTTTTTTGTAATTTACTTAAAAAAACGGTAGTTTTTTTTTTTTTTTAGAATAATTAAATGAGGACGTTTTCAATCAACTATTCTTATCAAAGAAGACATTGTCAAAAAAATTGAAACAGAGAGTGATAACGAAGAAGATTCAGAAGTTGGAGATCACAGTTATATGTCCGATGACTCGGAACCTGAGTAATTTTAAAAAATTTTGTATTTTAAATTTTTTTCAATAAACAGAAGTATTCTTTTAATTGTTGTTTTTTATTTCGGCTCCTAATAATAAAGATAAAATTTGCCAGATTAGTAATATATATGTATTACTCTGTCTTTTTTACTAAAGATGTGTATATACTTTAGTGTCACATAAACAATAAACATAGATAAATAATTCATTGATTAAAAAATAAAAAATTAAATAACTATTTCTCTATATTAATAATTAAATACTCCAAAATAATGTATAGCATATACGAGTCTATCGCTATCCTTTTCATTTCCAAGCACAAATAGCATGCGCACTCTCCTTCTTTAAATGGGCGGACTTTAAACAGCTGCTACGCTGCGTCATTTTCTACCGCATGGGATGGTTGGTCTGGGACCTCTCTCTCACACACATTCACTCGCAGCGATATTTTATTATTTAAAATTCGACAACCGTAATTCGGGACTGATTTTTCGCAGGCAACCCTATACCACCGTGTTCCTTATGAAATAATCTTTCATTTTATCTAAAATTGATTCAATAATCAGAACGTTGCAAAATGCTAGTATGGATTTACCTGTTTACACCTGGCAACCCGTGGTTGTGACCGGATAAAAATAGACAACCTAACGTTTGCATATTCTATGGGCTTCAAACTTTCGATTGGTATCAAATTTATTAAATAATCACACCGGTGCAATGTTTAAAAAAAAAATTTTTTTTAATTATTAATTAAAAATACTCTGGACTGAAATTTGTTAGGCAACCCATATAGGATATATTTATTGGCATATTTAATAACATAAAAAATACGTCTCATCAAATAAGCATCTCGGTGAAGGTCGTTGTATAGCGGGATCTTAGACTAGATGTAGTAATTTTATCGTTGAATAAAACCAACATTCTATTGGTTTGTCTTTATTTATAACAATTATTTATTCAACGATAATATGCCTATGTCGCGATACTTGCGTCCCGAACGTTTCGATGTGGAACCCTCAATGACGGGCTCGGACCTCAAGTGGGCCTACTGGAAATACACCTTCGAGAATTTTATCGAACACGAAGCCACATCAGCAGACAGAGCCCTTAAGTATCAATTATTAGTAAATCATATTTCGCCATATGTGTATAACATTATCCAAGCTCATACAACATACGCCGAAGCACTCCTAGTCCTTAACAACGCCTATGAGAAAAGAAGAAATATCACCCTGGCCAGGCATACCCTGTCCTCTAGGAGACAATAGCCTAGCTAATCGTTGTCTGAATACTCTAGACCGCTGACGTTACTAGCTCGGGACTGCGACTACAAGGCTGTTACTACGACTGAACACCAGAACGAAACAGTACGTTTGACTTTCATTGCTGGAATATTATCGCAGAAAATAAGAGAAAGGCTGTTCGAGAAATCTATTATGTCTCTAGATGAAACATTAAATTAAGCAATCTCGTTAGAAACTGCCGAGAATACTTCTCAACTACTTGCTGGGTCTGCGGCCCCTGCAGGAGCAGGATCAGATTGACAGGAGTCAATCTGATCTCGAAGAATAAAGGAACAATATTAGGACCCAGTTTAGCAGCTACTCAAAACAAATTCTGGCCGAATAATCTCAATCAGAGCAAACGGCGTTGCTTTTTCTGTGGCGGCCACATCCATCCAAGAATAAAATGTCCTGCTAACAATGCTGAATGTCAGCTATGCCATAAGAAAGGCCACTTCGCTAATGTATGCCGTAGCTCTGGACCGAATCAACGCAGTGCCAATGCTATTGCTACTGATAATGAATGCCTTCCATCTCAAAGTACTGACTTCAGCGTATCCACTATTTCTGCCGCTGCCCCATCAAGCCTAAGAAAAGCAACTATTCCTACAACTGTCAACGATCACCGCGCAGACGCGCTCCTTGACACCGGCAGCTCCGTTAGCTTTATCGATAAGAATCTCGCTCGAATTCTGAATCTGAAACAAAAGCCATGCAAATAAACGCCCTGTTATCGACTATTCGCAAACCATCAACAGATTCACGGATTTGGATGCGTATCTTCAGCCAAGCATCGACTCTGTCATAACGGAAGTCGCTAAATACAATGTTTTCAGTCACATCTATCTTAAAAGTGCTTACCACCAAGTACCGATACTTCAAAAGGAAAAGATATACACTGCATTTGAATACCATGTGGTAACCTTTACCAATTCACAAGAATTCCTTTCGGCGTTTCAAACGGAGTGTCTGCTTCTCAAAGGACTTTACAATATGTAATCGATACTGAGAAACTCATAGGTACCTACGCCTATCTTGACGACGTGACCATATGCGGTAAAGATAAGAAATATCACGATAACAATCTCCAAAAAAACCAACATTCTATTGGTTTGTCGTTATTTATAACAAGGGTTTTTAAATTTTTAATTTATTTTTTATTTTTCGTTTTATAAAGATACTCTCTAATTTTTATTTTACTTAAGTACAAATCGGTTCTCGCTTTCAATAGGGGGTGCCTCAAGTATTCAATATAAGTTAATCCGACATTTTATGGCAGCGGCCATCTTGGATCAATTTCCATCATGGCTAAGAACACTTCCGAACAATTCAGCTTTCAAATGAAAAAAGCAAAATCAAAATCAGGTAAAAGCTACGATGCCACAGATAGACACACACACACACAACACATAGAGAGACAAAACACGTCTTTAAAAAATTTACGGCTGCACGCTCAATTAAAAAAAAAGTCTAGTTCAGTTTATTTTAGGTTTCCTAAACTGAAACATCTAAAATATCTAAAACCAGTGAATGTTGATGATGACTGAAGCGTGCGTTCGGTCCTTCGCCTTGCGTTTCACTCTGCTTATAGGTTTCTGTTCGCGCGAACGATGAGGTGGTGTTATTTATAAAAGAAAAAGTCGATGTAAAATAACGTTAGTGGAGAAATTAATTTTCAACATTTATTCCAACTTGATTTTAACCGAAATTCCCCTTGATATTTTTTCCCCAAACATTTCCCCAAAATTTCCCTAACAATATTAATTTTCCCCAAAATCGCGAAAAACACCCCCAATCTACCAAACATGTTAAAGACATTAATTACTCACTTTGACAATGCTGTAGTGCGTTCTAAAACCATCTAAAACGAGGCATAATGTGAACAAATAATTATGAGTTCACTAGTATTCATAACAGGTAATTTATAACTGTATGGAATCGTCTTTGGGTGATTATCCGAAATTTGACCTTCCAGTTTTTTCGCGTCTGACTACCATGGGCTCAAAAAATTGTTCAAATTAGAATTCTAAATTGAAATAAGAACACGTAAAGACACCAACCCTTCTTTCAATTTGAACTTCTTCTGATTTCAATATAAACTTCTAATTTGAACAATATTTTTGAGCCCATAGAAACCGGAAGGTCAAATTTCGAAGAATCACTCCTTTTTTGGAAATAGTGTTTATCACCCATGAGAGCCTGATTATTTTTTCCATACTCTACGGCAGGGCTACATGTCCATGGCCCTCGGTCGGTGCATTTATGAACGAAAATCAATTTGTCAAACTGACATCTTGTAATGTCAATGTCACTCGAAAAAGTCCAAATTTCTTATTTCGGCTGGTCCTTGTAATGATTTTTGTTTTAACAATTCCAAATAAGTTGAAAGTG
The DNA here is from genome assembly GCA_019059595.1 of Marasmia exigua. Classification (NCBI taxonomy): domain Eukaryota; kingdom Metazoa; phylum Arthropoda; class Insecta; order Lepidoptera; family Crambidae; genus Marasmia; species Marasmia exigua. The sequence goes on along the minus strand of CM032474.1, from coordinate 3,884,901 downwards.
TTATTACAATATGGAGGTGTTTAACAAATTTTATTCATCTGTCAGTAATACAGTTTCACAGCTATCGGGAGTGTTACCCGGAAACCCCGTAACAAGAGAGTTTGAGGCAACCCAGTTTATCGCCAGCGCTGGTCCAGGTAAATACAATAATATACATTCAATTGTGTTTGCTCACTTACTCCACGATCGGGGCAGAGTTTAATGAACTTGAATTTTATAGGTTTGGTATGGAAAATTTACAAAGGGTACAAGAAATCAACCAAACAAGAGGCTTCAATATTCGTGTTTGAAAAGAAACATCTGGACAGATGGGCCAAAGCCGATAGAGACATAATGTTGGAGACCCTGAGGCGAGGAATAGTGCAGCTGACGAAGCTGCGGCATCCACAGGTCCTCACCGTCCAACACAGCCTTGAAGAGAGCAGGGAGAGCCTGGCGTTTGCCACAGAACCTGTATTCGCCAGCTTGGCCAACATATTAGGGAATACTGAGAACATGCCTATGCCTGTACCAAGCCACTTGAACAATTACAAACTTTATGAGCTTGAGATAAAGTATGGTTTGATGCAGATTGCTGAAGGTTTGGCCTTTCTGCACAATGATGTCAAACTTCTTCATCACAACCTCTGTCCAGAATCAATAATTGTGAACCAGCAAGGTGCTTGGAAGATATTTGGGTTTGATTTTTGTATTGCTAACCAAAGTGGGCCGGGCTCAGCTCCATTTTGGCCATTCACTGAGTACTGCCAAGCCATGCACCCAATGACCCAGCCCACGCTGGATTATTTAGCTCCAGAGTATATTCTCTCTGCTACACACTCTCCTGCCAGTGATATCTATTCCCTTGGTATGGTTATTTATGTCTTACACAGCACTGGCCACCAGACTCTAGGAAATGTTAGCAATGATTATTCTAAATTCAAACGTTTTGCAAATGAGATAAGGAACCTCCCATCATCACGGTTACTGTGTGTAGTTGATGGACTGAGAGAATATGTAAAGCTAATGCTCAATGCAACACCAGAATTAAGGCCAGATCCACATCAATTTCTAAAAGTAAGTAGAAACTGCATTATGATATGAAAATATTTATAAGATAATTTGCATTTCAATTTGTGTACAGCAGTAGCAATTTTTTCATAAGTGAAATTTGCTTTCTAATTTTTTTATGGAAATTAATAATTTAAATTTATTTATTTTTGTTTTTCAGATACCCTATTTTGAGGATGTTGGTGTAAAAACTCTAAATTATTTGGACTCTTTATTCCAATGGGACAATTTACAAAAATCACAGTTTTATAAGGGCCTGCCGCAAATAATACAGAAAATGCCACACCGTATCTGCATTTACCGTATCCTGCCGTGCCTCACTAAGGAGTTTGTCAATCCACCCATGGTGCCATTTGTATTACCAAATGTTTTACTTATTGCTGAAAATTCATCAAAGGAGGAGTATATTAAATATATTCTGCCTGTTTTAAAGCCTGTCATGATGATACAGGATCCAATACAGATTTTACTGATATTTATGCAAAAGATGGAACTTTTATTAAAATTGACACCGGGTGAAGAAGTTAAAAGTGATATATTGCCGATGTTGTATCGAGCTTTAGAATCAGATGCGCAACAAATTCAGGAACTTTGTTTGTCTGTTCTGCCGACTTTTGCATCTTTGATAGACTATCCTGCGATGAAAAATGCACTCATGCCGAGGATTAAAAAGTTGTGCATGAGTACGAACTACATATCAGTGCGAGTGAACTGCTTGCTGTGTTTGGGGAAACTGTTAGAGCATTTGGACAAATGGTTGGTGCTAGATGAGATAATACCTTTTCTGCCTCAGATACCATCTAGGGAGCCAGCTGTGTTGATGGGTATTTTAGGTGAGTGTCTCTATTTTTAAAATCACTCTCAATAAAACAATATCTACTATAATAAATGTTATGATAAATATATGTTATACATCAAGAAATTACTTTCCTAATTTTCTATTTTTCAGGAATCTATAAACTTGCACTAAGTCACAAGAAGCTAGGCATCACAAAGGAAGTGATGGCTACTAAAGTACTACCATTCCTGATACCATTATGTGTCGAAAATGGTCTAACATTGAATCAGTTCAATGCACTCGTCACACTGGTGAAACAAATGATTTCAAAGGTGGAGACGGAACACAGAGCCAAATTGGAACAACTGAACTCAATACAGAATGAGTCTAAGTAAGTACATATAAAGATAGTTGGTTGTGATTAAATTAATATAGCATTTTAAACATAGACTCTGGCCATTCAGCCAAGCTATTCTTCCCTTTCTAGTAAAAAAATAAAGGTAATAAATAAGTTGCAGCAGCAACAACAGTAACAATACTATCGATCGATCGAGATCGACCTTCGATACCTGTGTCGATACTATCAATGACTGTGTGACGAAAGTATTTACGCAAACAATGCTATAGATACCTACTATTGGAGACGTACGTACTGCCACGCACACTTTGCCACAAAATATGGGACAGCATGAGGGGATCAGCATGCGGCCTGTACCGTGACTTTTCGTTTGTACCTACGCTGCCCACTCGCTCGCATCGCAAAATTGATGTAATCCAATTCACAGCTGTACAACCGCTGGGCTAAATGAGTTTTAGAGTGGAGGCCACTTCTCAGTAAAGTTAGTGTAGGGCTCTGACTCCAGGCTCCCACCCCATATATCTATGTCCAGCCTATGTCCAGGAGTGGACTGCAACAGGCTGATGAAGATGATGATGATTAATCCAATTTAAGAGTAGGCTAAATACTCGTCGTGCGGCCTTAATCATGCTAACAACACCCTCTCTCTCTCTCCAGAGTAATGGAACACTCGCTAGCTGCCGCCGCGGCCACCGACACTCTGGTGGCGGCGCCCGCGCCGCAGACCGACATAGACAAGATGTTCTCTGGGCTCGGCCTGGATCCCTTCGCGTTCAACAACACGAAGGGCCCGGAGAAGAGTGAGCCAGCCATGCCAAATATGAGCGACAATGGTGGCGCGCTCTCTATGGAGGATAAAAAAAGGTATCAATTTGTTTTTACTTTCTTTGCTAGCTAAGCAATCCAAAATGGATCTTGATCTTGGGAAGTTGGCCATTGTATTCGGTATTCCTTGCACGTTAAGTGCCTTGAGCCTCTATTTCGTCCCTCTAGCGATGTTGCGGGCGACACAGGGTTTTTAGGACTGCAAAGTATTTTAAACAAACTCCATTTAGTTTGATCTTTTTCTAGATTTATTCAATTTTCCAGTGCGTGATTTAATAATCATGCCAATCTGTACTGCTCGTATATTTATGCTGTACCTACTGAAATGAAGTACTTGTCATTGAAAATGAAAATGAAAAAATATTTACTTACAATCACAATTTACACATTTTGCTGCGAGTGATTGGGACCACCTATTAAGTATGCGCAGATACTTGTGTCAGGCGGCCCCGCTCTTCCTATAGCTAAGTTATCAATTGTGTATTGTAGTTACAACGAAACAAATTTCGATATCACAATAATGTTTTAACAAAAAGTTAAATGGGTGGGTATCCATCATATTTTAAATTAGCAAACTTAAGCCAACGAGTATATACACGCATGCGCGAGCGAAGCTGTGTGGTGGTGCGTAAGCGACGCGTGGCTGTGTGTGTGTAATTCATGTCATTGATTGTTAATATCAATATCAAAATAAGTACATGTATGTGGGATTGTGAGCGAAATAAAACCGTTTAATTTTCTTCAATTTCTTCTTTATTTTAACTTTTGCGTACACACTTTTTCACCGCCTCCACAGAACTCGCCATCTTCCTACGTCACACCGGTGACGTGTTCTATCTCTTTCATACATCATACTTTCTGTTCACCTTACTCACTCACTCATCTACGTCATTCTTTCTGTACCTTTCACACGTTAGTATTTCTATCATGCATCTCATTCTTACCTACGTTCCGTTTCCCACATCCGCCCGTCTTGCAATCAGACTGTCCTCAGTCTTATCAGTCATAATCATCTTTCTTTTTCCAAAGTGGCCAATACTATGTGCTCTACGGATAATATCATTTTCCATATCTTTTGGTATAACCAGTAACCTCTGCTGAGATTTGTAGAGTACTCCATTTTCTACAAAATAATCTTCATATGGTTTTTCTTGAACTATTTCAATAATAGCTTTCAATCCTTCATCATTTTCCTGCGCTTTTTTTTTATCTGTTCATGCAGGTCCCTTGTTATTACTCCAATGTAGTTGATTCGACTTAAGGCGTCTACATGTCTCATTCTGGTCCCTGATCTGTGTTCCACAGTATAATCATAGTCTTGCAATAATAGTACCCAGCGCGCTACTCTGGTAACCAGGTCTTTCTTTCTCAATGTCATCTCGAATGCTGAGCAATCTGTAACAATCTTAAATGGAATCCCAAGTAGGTACTTACGGAACTTCTTAACTCCCTCAACAACTGCCAGCGCTTCCAACTCATAGCTAGTATACTTCTGTTCACTTGGAGTTGTTTTACAGCTAGAATAATAAACTGGATGCATCCCTCCGTCCTCTGGGCATTTTTGCATCAGTATAGCTGCATATGCATGCATGGATGCGTCCGTATGTAATTCTGTTGGCAAACCAGGGTCATAAATCTTCAAGATTGGCTTCTCACATAACTTCTGCTTCAGGATTTGAAAGGCTTCTCTTTCATCTTTGTTAAATTGAAAATTCTGATCCTTCTTAAGTAAACCCGTCAATGGTGCAGCAATGGATGCGAAGTTCTCAATGTACTTTCTGAAATAAGAGGTTAATCCTATGAAAGAATGCAGTTGTTTTAAAGTCTTAGGTTCAGGGAAATTAAACACAGCTTTAATCTTATCAGGTGTAGGTGTGACTGTACCATCTTTAATCACATGACCTAGATATTCAACTTTTCTGGTAAGTAACTCACACTTCTTCCAATTTATTTCCAGTCCGTACTCACTTGCCACCCTTAGAACCTCTTGAAGTCGCTCCAGTCCTTCCTGGTAATCTTTAGATAAAATCAGTAAATCGTCGATAAATATCAAAAGGAATCCTTTGGCCACTAAGTCCCTAAAGATAATATTTATGTAGCGTGTGAAATACTTTGGACATATGGACAATCCAAAAGGAGCTATTAAGAATTCGTACTGCCCTGAAGGAGTTACAAACGACGTGTACTTTATTGACTCCTCACTCACATTTAAATGAAAAAATGCATTTTTTAAATCTAATTTACTGAAAACTTTCACTTTAGATAATTTATCAATATGATCTTCGACCACAGGCAAAGGAAACTCATCTTTAACCATTTTACTATTTATTTTACGATAATCAACACAAACTCTAATAGATCCGTCTTTCTTTTTCACCAAAACCAATGGACTTGCATATTCAGAGAAACTTGGTCGTATAATTTTATTATCCAGCCACTCACCTATTTGTTTATCCACTTCTATGTTCTCAATTATTGATAACCGTCTAGGACGCTGAGCTACTGGAACCTCGTCAGTCAATATGATCTTCATATTGATTGGAGCCTCTTTCGTCTTCACGGGGGTGTATGATCGAACCAATTCATCGACCTGATGCTTAACCTGCGGATCAGATACACAACACATGGTTTCGGAACCTTGATCACAAGAAAACACTTCGTCAATTGGAATTACCGTGACTGATCCCCGATCTATCCTAACTACAGTATTTTGTAAAAATTCGTGTCCTAAAATCACATCATAAGGTATCACGTTGTCTGGCACTATATGCCTAGCGTCGACTACCAAGTCATGGGCCGTTACTTCCCTCAAGTAAAATTGCCAACCAAAGCATGAATGACCCCATGAATGAAATAAAATTGTTCCCCCTTAATTCTATTGTCATTGGATCGACGTCTTTTCTACAAAAATTGTTCTGCACAAAACTCAGCTTGTTTCATAAACAGAACCCAACGTGACGGCACATGCACAGATAATACAGAAACGATAAATATCTTCAGTAACGGAAGACATATTGACCCGCCAAGCGAGGGAACCCCACATCGTATCACCGGAGACCCACTACGGTGATAATATTTAATAATTAAAAACAGTAGTCTAAAGCACATTCAAATGAAGTACCTAATAATGACGTATATTTAATATTACAATCGTACATTACAAATCATTATACTAACAAAATCTGTAGCAGTTACTTCAAGGGGAAGACGCCCTTCACAACTAATACGCGGAATCGAAAGCATAACTTCCAGGCGGGCCAAGGACTAGGTTCGATCGATGAAGTAATTTTTTTCCTAGCGATTTTGCCTTCTTTCCACCCAGTCCGAACAACGTAACACATTCCTTCGTAAAAGACGTCATACCCAGTTGGAAAAATAGTCCACTCTTAATTAAATTTAAATCACTGCCACTATCAACAATGCACTGCACTTCTAAATTATGAATCCTTATAGTTTTTAATTTGTTTACATCCGAATCGGTCTGCACATTACGTTCGCCGCTTGTCATTGTGACGTTTGTCAAACAGTTCCCGCCTGGCCACTCACGATTTTCGGTCGAAGCGCACAGAAACTGTTTTACCGATTTGACACCATCTTGATTGTCGCCGTCGACTCGCGCGCCCTCTGTCGTCGCCCGTCGCAATTTCCCGCCTCCTTCGACATTGTTGCACTGCGTTGAAATATGGCCATACTTATTGCACTTAAAACACTTCTGGCCCCTTCCACGATGAGGACACTCGCTGGATGTATGCTCGAACTCACCGCAGTTATAGCAACGTATGCCGGGCTGACTTTTAGCTGCTTCCTTGTTATTTCTTACAGTGATGTCCTTCTTCGATTTATCTTTGAACCGCTCGTACAACTTAAGCTTTTCCTTTAATTCGTTGTAGGTGGTTACTCCGTACAACATTATTTTGTTGGCCTCGGTGTCGACTATACCTTCGATTATGTACTCGATGGCCACATAATCAGCCAGCTTTCCCCTCTTGCCCAAAGCCTTCATCTCCAGCATGTAGTCGTATACTCGTTCATTTTGTCCCTTTTTTCGTCGAGCCATCATTTCGTGTACTTCTTTTGTATTAACCGAATCCGGGAACTCTTTAGATAAGGCCTTCTTCAACTCGTCATAGCTTTTGAATGGAGCCTCCGATCGCAGCCATGTCGCCGCTGTTGAGGTCAACGACCTTCTAGCAATAATCAGCTGTTGTACCGGTGTCAAACCGTATATCGCTGCGTTATCTTCGATCTCCTGCGCCCATCTCGACACAGAGTACGTTTTGTCGTGTCCTGAGAATCTTGGGATCGCCTCCTCCACATAGGTGAGGTTCTGCAAACCTGTATTTGCCATGTTTGGTGTGGCTTCTTCTTTCCGGTCGTCGTGACACTGGTGCTTGTCGTCCTGGTCGTCTTCGCTGTCGTCGTGGTTGTCGTCGTGATTGTCGTCGTCGTCGTCGTCCGTCGTCGTGATGTTCGGGGCGGTCCTCCTCGTGTTGGCTGCTGGAGTCGTGCTGGTGGTCGTCGTCGTCTTGTTTAAACAGCTCACCCGACACTCGTCGCAGCAGGAAGTCCAACGTCTTTTTCGCCGCCACGCCTGGAGATTCCGTGGTGGTGACTGGCACCACGCGGTCGTCGTCGTCTATGTGCGCCTGCGGCGTGTTTAATACGAAACACGGTACGTGCAGTCGTCCGTCGTTACCGCCGTGAGATTGCGTCGTCGTTTCACGCGTTTTCGTCTTGAAACCTCACGCCGATTGCCGTCTGCCGACACTTGTCTGCACGCGCCACGTGCTCCCGTCTTCGAAGATATTTCGCTCACGTCTCTTGGATATCGTTACCGATAATCCAGGAGGATCCCGGACGAGCCCCCAAAAATGTGGGATTGTGAGCGAAATAAAACCGTTTAATTTTCTTCAATTTCTTCTTTATTTTAACTTTTGCGTACACACTTTTTCACCGCCTCCACAGAACTCGCCATCTTCCTACGTCACACCGGTGACGTGTTCTATCTCTTTCATACATCATACTTTCTGTTCACCTTACTCACTCACTCATCTACGTCATTCTTTCTGTACCTTTCACACGTTAGTATTTCTATCATGCATCTCATTCTTACCTACGTTCCGTTTCCCACATCCGCCCGTCTTGCAATCAGACTGTCCTCAGTCTTATCAGTCATAATCATCTTTCTTTTTCCAAAGTGGCCAATACTATGTGCTCTACGGATAATATCATTTTCCATATCTTTTGGTATAACCAGTAACCTCTGCTGAGATTTGTAGAGTACTCCATTTTCTACAAAATAATCTTCATATGGTTTTTCTTGAACTATTTCAATAATAGCTTTCAATCCTTCATCATTTTCCTGCGCTTTTTTTTTATCTGTTCATGCAGGTCCCTTGTTATTACTCCAATGTAGTTGATTCGACTTAAGGCGTCTACATGTCTCATTCTGGTCCCTGATCTGTGTTCCACAGTATAATCATAGTCTTGCAATAATAGTACCCAGCGCGCTACTCTGGTAACCAGGTCTTTCTTTCTCAATGTCATCTCGAATGCTGAGCAATCTGTAACAATCTTAAATGGAATCCCAAGTAGGTACTTACGGAACTTCTTAACTCCCTCAACAACTGCCAGCGCTTCCAACTCATAGCTAGTATACTTCTGTTCACTTGGAGTTGTTTTACAGCTAGAATAATAAACTGGATGCATCCCTCCGTCCTCTGGGCATTTTTGCATCAGTATAGCTGCATATGCATGCATGGATGCGTCCGTATGTAATTCTGTTGGCAAACCAGGGTCATAAATCTTCAAGATTGGCTTCTCACATAACTTCTGCTTCAGGATTTGAAAGGCTTCTCTTTCATCTTTGTTAAATTGAAAATTCTGATCCTTCTTAAGTAAACCCGTCAATGGTGCAGCAATGGATGCGAAGTTCTCAATGTACTTTCTGAAATAAGAGGTTAATCCTATGAAAGAATGCAGTTGTTTTAAAGTCTTAGGTTCAGGGAAATTAAACACAGCTTTAATCTTATCAGGTGTAGGTGTGACTGTACCATCTTTAATCACATGACCTAGATATTCAACTTTTCTGGTAAGTAACTCACACTTCTTCCAATTTATTTCCAGTCCGTACTCACTTGCCACCCTTAGAACCTCTTGAAGTCGCTCCAGTCCTTCCTGGTAATCTTTAGATAAAATCAGTAAATCGTCGATAAATATCAAAAGGAATCCTTTGGCCACTAAGTCCCTAAAGATAATATTTATGTAGCGTGTGAAATACTTTGGACATATGGACAATCCAAAAGGAGCTATTAAGAATTCGTACTGCCCTGAAGGAGTTACAAACGACGTGTACTTTATTGACTCCTCACTCACATTTAAATGAAAAAATGCATTTTTTAAATCTAATTTACTGAAAACTTTCACTTTAGATAATTTATCAATATGATCTTCGACCACAGGCAAAGGAAACTCATCTTTAACCATTTTACTATTTATTTTACGATAATCAACACAAACTCTAATAGATCCGTCTTTCTTTTTCACCAAAACCAATGGACTTGCATATTCAGAGAAACTTGGTCGTATAATTTTATTATCCAGCCACTCACCTATTTGTTTATCCACTTCTATGTTCTCAATTATTGATAACCGTCTAGGACGCTGAGCTACTGGAACCTCGTCAGTCAATATGATCTTCATATTGATTGGAGCCTCTTTCGTCTTCACGGGGGTGTATGATCGAACCAATTCATCGACCTGATGCTTAACCTGCGGATCAGATACACAACACATGGTTTCGGAACCTTGATCACAAGAAAACACTTCGTCAATTGGAATTACCGTGACTGATCCCCGATCTATCCTAACTACAGTATTTTGTAAAAATTCGTGTCCTAAAATCACATCATAAGGTATCACGTTGTCTGGCACTATATGGAAGTCGGCTTGGAACGTTTGATTATCGATTTCGATCGATGAAGTAATTTTTTCCTAGCGATTTTGCCTTCTTTCCACCCAGTCCGAACAACGTAACACATTCCTTCGTAAAAGACGTCATACCCAGTTGGAAAAATAGTCCACTCTTAATTAAATTTAAATCACTGCCACTATCAACAATGCACTGCACTTCTAAATTATGAATCCTTATAGTTTTTAATTTGTTTACATCCGAATCGGTCTGCACATTACGTTCGCCGCTTGTCATTGTGACGTTTGTCAAACAGTTCCCGCCTGGCCACTCACGATTTTCGGTCGAAGCGCACAGAAACTGTTTTACCGATTTGACACCATCTTGATTGTCGCCGTCGACTCGCGCGCCCTCTGTCGTCGCCCGTCGCAATTTCCCGCCTCCTTCGACATTGTTGCACTGCGTTGAAATATGGCCATACTTATTGCACTTAAAACACTTCTGGCCCCTTCCACGATGAGGACACTCGCTGGATGTATGCTCGAACTCACCGCAGTTATAGCAACGTATGCCGGGCTGACTTTTAGCTGCTTCCTTGTTATTTCTTACAGTGATGTCCTTCTTCGATTTATCTTTGAACCGCTCGTACAACTTAAGCTTTTCCTTTAATTCGTTGTAGGTGGTTACTCCGTACAACATTATTTTGTTGGCCTCGGTGTCGACTATACCTTCGATTATGTACTCGATGGCCACATAATCAGCCAGCTTTCCCCTCTTGCCCAAAGCCTTCATCTCCAGCATGTAGTCGTATACTCGTTCATTTTGTCCCTTTTTTCGTCGAGCCATCATTTCGTGTACTTCTTTTGTATTAACCGAATCCGGGAACTCTTTAGATAAGGCCTTCTTCAACTCGTCATAGCTTTTGAATGGAGCCTCCGATCGCAGCCATGTCGCCGCTGTTGAGGTCAACGACCTTCTAGCAATAATCAGCTGTTGTACCGGTGTCAAACCGTATATCGCTGCGTTATCTTCGATCTCCTGCGCCCATCTCGACACAGAGTACGTTTTGTCGTGTCCTGAGAATCTTGGGATCGCCTCCTCCACATAGGTGAGGTTCTGCAAACCTGTATTTGCCATGTTTGGTGTGGCTTCTTCTTTCCGGTCGTCGTGACACTGGTGCTTGTCGTCCTGGTCGTCTTCGCTGTCGTCGTGGTTGTCGTCGTGATTGTCGTCGTCGTCGTCGTCGTCGTCGTCGTGATGTTCGGGGCGGTCCTCCTCGTGTTGGCTGCTGGAGTCGTGCTGGTGGTCGTCGTCGTCTTGTTTAAACAGCTCACCCGACACTCGTCGCAGCAGGAAGTCCAACGTCTTTTTCGCCGCCACGCCTGGAGATTCCGTGGTGGTGACTGGCACCACGCGGTCGTCGTCGTCTATGTGCGCCTGCGGCGTGTTTAATACGAAACACGGTTCGTGCAGTCGTCCGTCGTTACCGCCGTGAGATTGCGTCGTCGTTTCACGCGTTTTCGTCTTGAAACCTCACGCCGATTGCCGTCTGCCGACACTTGTCTGCACGCGCCACGTGCTCCCGTCTTCGAAGATATTTCGCTCACGTCTCTTGGATATCGTTACCGATAATCCAGGAGGATCCCGGACGAGCCCCCAAAAATGTGGGATTGTGAGCGAAATAAAACCGTTTAATTTTCTTCAATTTCTTCTTTATTTTAACTTTTGCGTACACACTTTTTCACCGCCTCCACAGAACTCGCCATCTTCCTACGTCACACCGGTGACGTGTTCTATCTCTTTCATACATCATACTTTCTGTTCACCTTACTCACTCACTCATCTACGTCATTCTTTCTGTACCTTTCACACGTTAGTATTTCTATCATGCATCTCATTCTTACCTACGTTCCGTTTCCCACATGTATTAGGTATGATGATAATATATGTACCTATTTTGACATTCTTAAGTGTTCTGTATGGACCTAAATTGAATAATGATTTTTTTATCTTACTGCATTCTACTCGCACATGGACCTAACTATAATCATACTTAAACCTTAGTAAGTTGGTATAAGTACAGCTTAAAAATATGACTGTTTTAAACACTCAATCATTTTCTCTTACAGGATAGCACAACAACAGGAGTCGGTCCGCAAGTTCAGCCAGCAACAAGCGCCCACAGCTATCCCGGCATTGCCTAAGCACCCCCCCGCGCGCCCCGTCGACCTCACCAGCTCGCTCCTACAGTCCAACCTAAACCAGCTCACCACCCATAAGTCTCTAATCACTTCCCCCACTCAGACCCCAGCGCCTATCAACTCATCCATGGCCACCAGCCCGAGCTACAACCTCCCGATGAACCAATCCTGGTCTAACCAGAACAGACCGTACGGCTACCAGAATCAAATGCCAACAGGGTTTGATTCACAATTAGCGTTGCCAGGGAACACGGGTTGGACTGGCCAGTCGAGTGGCAATTTCAACAACAAATGGGCAAATAGCAATCAACAAAATGTGAAGCAGGATTGGTCAGCTTTTGAATCTCTTCTCCCAAACCAGAGTCAAAATAATAATCAGAACACGAATAATAATGATAAAAAGTTAACACAGAGTGAGATGATGGATTTGTTGAGTTGAATTCTGAATCTCCACAGATTATCACTGACTCATTATTTTATGGACAAAGTGAGTTTGATCCCGTCCTAAACTTTGGGCCATCATTACGTAGATGGCTGCTGAGTTGATTATTATGAAAACCTTGTCCAGTATCTTGTAGTATTTTTTTTATCATAGGTGGCAGACGAGCAGACGGTTCACCTGATAAGCGATTGCCGCCGCCCATGGACACCAGTGAAGTCACAATTGCGCTGCCAACCTTCAAACACCCCCTTCCCCTAGTTTGGGCCTCCGGTACCCTCACTCACGCAGCGAAAGACAGCACAGTGCTGCTTCACGCCGGTAACCTCATATGTAGTAGATTAAGCCTCAAAAATGCATTTTATGCTCAGGCAATGAACAAAATCCATGATCTTATCTAACTTCCTTGCTTTTTGTTGAATTATAAACCCATCTTTCTTGGTGCTGTTGATATTGGTTACCAATGAGTTTAACTGCTTCTAGCACAATCATTAATTTAATAAGAGCAGTATTTGATTTATATTTTTATCAAGTGGCCAATTTATTTCCTATAATTTTTGACTGAGAATATGCATTGTACAGCTCAAGGCATACAAGTGGTATGCCTCGTGATTTGCGCGCTAGGATTTTTTTTTACTAAAAATGTTACTGCGAAAGTCACGTGGTAACTTGGGTCAACTTATATTCCGCGAGCTGCAAGTATGTTTTATCTCGCTAACCTATGTTGAAGTTGCATATTTTGATATTAATTTCGACGATAGTAATCTATTTTAGTAATAATTTATTTTTAGATTCCATATAATTTATTTGTATCATTCGGTTTGTTTTCCGATGTATCAATACATAATGCGTGACTTATTAATCACATTCCTATTATTTTATTTCGTAATTAAATTGATAAGAATATAATTCACCATGAGGGTACGTTAGCATTTAAACTAGATTTATTATATAATAAAAAAAAACATTTATTTATTCGAATTAACATAAAAATAGTATAATTTGTATTAAATTATAAAAAAATATTTTTTATCGAATTTTCTGTGATTATAAAAAATATTTAAAACTCAAACACGTGCATGTAACGTAAACACATTTATGGACTGAAAAAACTTTCAACGTTGCCTTCTTGCATCGGTTTCAATCTCTATAAATTATATTCTAATCTACGATATTATAATCACAGCAGATTCGTGTAACAAATAATATTATGTACAAAAGTCTTTATTATTTAATTATTTACTCCGATGTATAATAAAGGCAGGTACTTATTCTAGATGTTATATCACTACGCGTGCATGTGTGTGTGGATTTAGCATGTAGGCAGCCAGTTTTCTATGTCTATCTATATTTTGTGGTAGATTCAGAACTACCACAAAATATACCTCAATCTCCTCAGGGTCCTATACACCTTTTAAATTACTGTTACACATGCTCATTTGTAGCATGCTTTTTAAGCATGCTAAATATGAGCATGCTTAAGGAACTGTCCACACTTGCTATTAATAAGCATGCTACTAGCCATATTTTAGCATGCTTAAAAATAAGCAAACCTGTTTACACGTAAAAGCACTCCGCCACATTCCCTCTTCCACCCGCATTACAGGTAGCATGCTTAAAAATCGATCGGCGTGCGATTTTTAAGCATCCATACATTATTGGATATTCTATTTTGTATGCAACAGCTGATTTCTTTTTGGTTTATTTTGTTGCGATACCTATTATTAGGTTTTCGGGATGTAAACGATAAAAAAATAACGGTGTATATTTTTTATTAATTTTTGCACGAATTCGTATATTTATTAGATATGCAACATTTTATTTACCGACTCTAATTATTGTATTAGGAAAACTGATCTCTTATAATATACATAGATAGATAAAAATGAGCCTGGAGTTTGTGTTTAGTGATAGTACGAGTAACTCGTTCAAGTGTGTTATTTTATTTAGGCAAGAATCTGGACGAATCGGGCTTAAATAAAATAACAGAAACCTTTATGGTTTAATGTCAGACTTGTATAGATTAACAGAGATCCTCATCTTAGCGTGTAATTCCCAGATGCGTCCAAAGCTGTCGTTCCAGCCCGGGGTACGCTTAGACCATGATTCTTGATTTGAAGAGTCTGATGGTAACCTTCTCCGTTGCCGTCTGACCTGCCGTTTAGAAACTATCCGAAACGTGCAGGTTTCCTCACGATGTTTCCCTCACCGCCGAGCCGCCGAGAGAATGGACAACATTTCAAATTTTTAACATGTCCATATTGTTTTTTTATATGAAAGTAGACATAAAATGAACAGACCCATATTTTTTCTTTTTTCAAAATTTGTCCATTTTCATGCATAAAATAATTATTGAAATTCTTTTTATTCTAAATAGACGTAAGCGCCAAATGACGTCATCGGACGGCTGAATACAGCGATATTCCTTTGCTTATCATTGTTTTCATAAAAAAAAGGTACTACTGTCAAAGGTAAATAATACTAGTGTCAACATTGTCAACGTCATTCATACATTCAACGTTGACAAGTTGTCTTTTTTTTTGACAGTTACATGTCATGAGTTTGGCATTACGTAAATTTAAAACTATAATGTGCTAAGCAAAGAAATATTTTACATTCTGCCGTCCGATGACGTCATCTTACGTTTTTTAGTTTTTAATTTTTTTCTCAGTAAATAAGCAATATAAAAAATGAATAAATATATATTCGAGCAGCGGAAAAGTAAACAAAGAATTGGTATTTTTTGTTTCAGAGCTTAGCAATTTTGAAATGTTGTCCATTAGAAATGGAAATATATAAAGTAAATAATAATTCGCGCATAGATTTGAAAACTCCAGATGTGCATGCTCGGATTCGACCCGGCCCGTCAGAATGCAAGACGCATTCGGGAACCACTGAGCTACCATTCGCTCTATACAGGATGTATCTGTGAACATTTACATCCCTTTAACCACGTGTTCTACCAACCATTCTGAACAACATTTGTTCAATGATTTTTCGAAATAAGTCGAGATTTTTTTCGACTCCCCATACAAAATGGCCAAGTCACGTGACCAACTTTGTATGAAAAGTTGCATTTTTTTATCCGATATTCCAAAAGTCATAGAACAAATGTTGGTCATAATGGTTAGTAGAGCACATGGTTGTAGGGATGTAAATGCTCACAGATACAACCTGTAGATAGACAGCGCTATACTTACCATAGATTTAATATCGGATGAAAATGGACAACATTTCAAAATTGCTAAGCTCTGAAACAAAAAATACCATTTCTTTATTTACCTTTCCGCTGCGCGAATATATATTTATTAATTTTATATATTGCTTATTTACTGAGAAAAAAATTAAAAACTAAAAAACGTAAGATGACGTCATCGGACGGCAGAATGTAAAATATTTCTTTGCTTAGCACATTATAGTTTTAAATTTACGAAATGCCAAACCCATGACATGCAACTGTCAAAAAAAAGACAACTTGTCAACGTTGAATGTATAAATGACGTTGACAATGTTGACACTAGTATTATTTACCTTTGACAGTAATTCCTTTTTTTTATTAAAACAATGATAAGCAAAGGAATATCGCTGATTCAGCCGTCCGATGACGTCATTTGGCGCTTACGTCTATTTAGAATATAAAGAATTTTAATAATTATTTTATGCATGAAAATAGACATATTTTGAAAAAAGAAAAAATATGGGTCCGTTCATTTTATGTCTATTTTCATATAAAAAAACAATATGGACATGTTAAAAATATGAAATGTTGTCCATTTTGGATTACCGCCAAAAGTGGCCGCTTTTGGCGTGTCAATTTTTCGCGTACAAAAACGTTTGTGCATGGTTATTTAATAAATAGTATAAGTGTTTGCCGAGAGGCTGTAACCCCGAAATTGTTTAAAGAGATCCGGTTTCATCATCATCATCAGCAACCCACACTCGTCCACTGCTGGACATAGGTCTCCCCCAATGTACGCCACTGCTCCCGATTTTCGGCCACTCTCATCCAGCCCACACCAGCCAGCCTTCGAATGTCATCATCCCATCTTGTCGCAGGGCGTCCTACACTACGCTTACCGAGTCGCAGTCTCCACTCAAGGACTTTACGGCTCCAACGGCTGTCAGTTCTGCGGCTAGTATGACCAGCCCACTGCCACTTCAGTTTAGTATCCGGTTTAGTAGGTAACAATTAAAAACGAATGGTGTCGTTAGTTAGGGCTACCCGTCGCCTTAAGTGAAAGGGTAGGAAACGATTATGCGAGTCATCTGATGGTAAGAAGGTAAACACCGCTGCCCATCCACCACTGATGGATGCAGATGCGACGCCAGTCTTGCTTAAAGGTATAGAAGATGAGTCATGTTAACCACCGGCTTCCTAGACTGTTTTTACACGTTTCTTAAAATATAGAAGAATTTACAGAAATAAAAGTAAAATCTCAATCAGAAGATCGCCTTCAAGTGAAGGATGTGATCCTTCAAGAATTAATAACAGGAACAGCTGAACGAACCAGCAAGGGAGGATCCTGGGGGGAGTCATGGGGTCATGACCCCTCTTCCCCCTGGCTTGGATCAGGATGACTCAGCACAGGGGAGATTTTATTTATAAATAGTACATACTTTAAACATCGAAAATTTGACTTTCGCTTTTACATCTACAACGAAATCAATGTAGGTATGTGACCCCCCCCTGGCGCCAAAGTTGGATCCGCAATTGCGAACCAGAAAGTTTCCTTCCCGAAGTCTTTTTCTATCTCCGCCTCCTAAACGACAGAGCGAAGAAAACAATAGCAGTAGAAGTCTGAAGTACACTAGCCGTGAGGAAACAAGAGACGAATTCGTAGTTGCGCACCAGAGACCACGTCAGTATGAAGGCGGCTACGATCAGGTTGGTGGCTGTGATGGTGGCGGTCGTGTCGAACTCGTTCAAAGTGCTGTTGTAGAGGGGCTGCTGCAGGATGCTGGCGGCTGCAGTGGAGAAGCTGGCACACATGCACCACACCGTCATGAAGCTCCTACTGCCGGAATAGGTTATGCCTGAAACAGGATACACTTTATTGCACACGAAAACACTTTTATGACTGACAGTAAGCTACGATGCGGTATAAGATGTTACGTGCTTGTCTAGAAGATGACTAATTCACTTTTACCATGACGAACTCATACCTAAAGATATCCAGATTATAACGATCAGAGAACACACTTAAAACTAATTTATGAAAAATCAATTGATAAGTAATTAAATTAAAATAATAGAAAACTGGAAATTAATTAAAATAATGGAATTGGATGCGGACGGCACAGGATCTATGTGGAGAACATTGGGGGAGGCCTATGTCCAGCAGTGGACGTCTATAGGCTGAAAAGATGATGATGATGATGAATGGAAAAACGGTTTCGTCTAGTATTGACTATTTTAACTCTTCAATATGAACGGAAAAGAAAATAATTAGGACTGTTTTCGATCAAATTGCGGAAGAAAACGTGCAGAAAAAGTATAGAAGAAATTTCAAAATCCGCCCTTTGGACAACAATCCCAGGTCTAGATATCCTATATTCAGAAGAATCTCCGTCATCTAAAACGCTCCGGGTTTGTAAAATTGGTGAATATAAGAAACTTACCATAAAACCCTAAAGCACCGACGATACAGAAGGCAGCACAGAGACGTGCCTTCTCATTGATGGACTGGGGCATCACGATGCACAGCGATATGAAGCAGAGAGCAGCTCCATGCCCCGCTGCTATCAATAACGCCACCTGTAGATACCATAAAGGTGAATCTCCAAGAAATACTTAGGTACTTATGCAGTCTGGAGATACAGTCATCGTAGCATAGTGGTGAATGGATTTTCCAATGGTAGGTGGTACGCTTTTTAGACTCGCTCATCTCCCTAGTTGCGCCCAAAGCCATTGCTTCGGAACCCGGAGTAGGCTTAGACCATTATTCAGAATTTCAATCAGGATCCGCATTATTGAATTAACACATATTTACCTTCACTGTCCTATGCAATGCAATGTGCAATGGTACAAAGGTAGGTATTTTTTCAGAGAACAGAAAAAATGTAAGAGAGTACCTAAGTCGGAACTATATTTAGTAATTGTTATGTGATGAATAAAAATTTACCTACTGTGATTTGAGCTAAACTTACCATCCAAGTGTTCATGGAAGGATTCTGCTCCCACACATGCGTTGGGAAGAATACCCCCAGCACCAATATCGAAAAAGTCGTTGTCAGATGCAGCAACGCGTACAAATAGAAGTTTATATCCAGGAGCATGTTGACTATTGTGATGAAGTTTTTCTTCAGACTTGCCGTCCGTCTCATTGTGCCAGGAGACGGCTCTGTCGCGAACACGACGTTACTCTGTGGAGCATTCACCGTAGTCTCCCTGTACAGAGGCTCAGGATCTCGACTATCCCTCTCTATGCTCTCCAGCTCTTGGTAACCAACCGCTCTGTTGTGGGTTCTGTTGTAGTTTATTATGTCCTGTGATCCAAAGTTTGTAGAGAATCTATTATTGTCAGATGCGTCGGTGAACATGTTGTTGAAATCTGACGAGAACCTCGATTGGTTGTTTATTATTGCTTCAGTTCTTTCCCTGACCTGGACGTCGGGGTCTAATATTTCTCTTGCGTTTTGTCTAGAAT
Source organism: Marasmia exigua (assembly GCA_019059595.1). Taxonomy (NCBI): domain Eukaryota; kingdom Metazoa; phylum Arthropoda; class Insecta; order Lepidoptera; family Crambidae; genus Marasmia; species Marasmia exigua. Next base: position 3,865,693 of record CM032474.1, on the reverse strand, counting down.
TAAATACAATGACGTCATTTTCTTCGTCTTGTGTCGTGTTCGGTTGGGAGACTTGCGGTGGACTCGCGGGAGGTTGGTTAGGTGAATTCTGGTTTGAGAATATGATCTCATCCTCATCTTCGACAGCATCGCGAAGCATATTGTAAGTGGTTCTAATCACCTTTTCAATGTAGGTAGGCCTAGTGTAAGAGGCTAAGAACAGGCAGTTCTGCATGAGAGTCGCCCCGTATAGCATCACGATGATGTCTCCGCTGTACAATGTAGTCAAGTACCCGACGAAGAGGGGTACCAAGCAGTTGCCGACAGATGGAGCCATGCGTACGATTCGTTGTGCCATCGTAAGCTTGTCCCTGAAGTAATGTGTGATAATCACGTCTGTTTGTTGACCTGTTAACGCGCACCCAGCACCTGTGAAAATATAGAACAGTTTATAGAATGGGCACAAGCAAGGTCATGTCATAGCTTAAACTCAACACGAAACATACATTGACCAAGAATTTTATTTTACATTTTTATTAGTAGATACGAGTACTACCTACCTTACTTACATATTCATAAGACATTTAGGTACTTTGGTAAACTGGTAAGAAAGTACCTTATATCGAGATAAGAATTCTACGAATGTGTCTACCTACTATCATATTCATTTACTTTTACATTACATTGAAGTTTCTCAGGGTGCATTCTAGGACCATTGTTATTAAAATGATAAAGAAAGATTGACAGACATTCTTTGATGTAATATTATTTGCCATCGTATTGTTATGAAAGCAAGACTTGATTGTATATAGTTAAACAACATTTGAGCTCGGCGAGATCATACATTAACGTATAACAATACAAGTATTTAACGACGTTACAGTAATAAAGGAAACAAAAGGTCTAGTTAGTAGGTAAACGTATTGGCGCGGTGAATGTCACGTGAGTCATACATCAAAATAATTTATGTACCTATAGGTGCACACTTACCTGCAAATAATCCCGCGAACACGTTCACTATGTGATCGTTACTGGTTGTATCCGCCGAGTAGCTAGATAACAACACCCCGGCTACTGTTAGGCACAGGCCAGACAAAGCCATGAATCTTGGCATGTTGAAGGTCTTCACCACCGCCCTGCACCATGACTCCAGCAGGAGTTTGATCACCACCATAATAACGGGCATTAAAGCCAAGTCCACGTCCCATATCTTCAACTTTTCATCTTCGTCGTGATCTTCGGTCCTGATAGTCTTCAGGATCATCAACCCATAAACAGTAAGTAAGCTTGGGACTGTGATGTGGTAGAGGGCTGCTGCGAATACGATCAGCCAGCCGTAACCTCCGTCGGGTGGGGTGGGCCCGATCTCGGGCTGTGTCGCCACCACTCCGTCCAAGTGCAACTCTTGGATGTGACCTTCATGCCGGCGCTCTCTTCGAATCACGTCCCGATATTCTGCGCTTTCCATGACTTTCACTCAGTAAACAAGAAAATCATGACTAAAATGGATAAGTTACCATTATCTATAACAGAATGGGTGTGTTATCTTATCATCACTAATCTCTTGCCCCATATTTTAAAATCACCGCCAATCTGGGTGGACAGTAACAAAAATTAGTTGTTCTGTACTAAAATATATAAACAAAAATATATTTTGTATATACCTCATACATTGCGCAGTAGGTCCACTTTGTAAAGTAAAAATCTTATAGACAAATGAAAGTATAATAAAAATTAAAGAGTGATTTAAAAAAAAAACTCATATTAAGACATGATTTTGTTTCCGAACGTCTGCGTTTCTAACGAGTTATAATCCTGCAAAATCGAGTAGACTCAAACTTTTAAGGTGTGAGTGAGACAGCAGTATAAAGCCTTTAGAGAAAAAACAAGATTTTGTGAATTTTGAGTTTTTTAAAGGTAGTCCTTAATTTTCCCGCATTATATGACATGAATTATTCCGATCGACACCCGTAAACGACGCTCTTATTGGAATAATTCACGTTTTTTTAATAATGCAAAGGTAATTTCGGGATTTAATAACATACGAAGTCAATAATTGGTGTACAGTGAATTTATGTGGCAAAGAATTTGTGTTTTACTTTGGGTTGGATGTGTTTTTCTTGGTGTTCATGTTTCCGCGAAGCTCGAGTATTTTAATTGCCCTAAATTAGGGATTTGATTGTGAGGAACGCGGGTTTTTGCAGGTCAGGCTGGGATTTAGCTGATGGCTGAGGGCAGGGAGTGGCTACGTCTGGATAATGATGGAGACAGAGTCGGTCAGGTCTGAACTGAGTAGCCGGTCACGGCGGAGTTCCAGGCACCGATCACACACACATCGAAGCACTCGGTAGGTCTACACTGTTACTAATTGATTAAAAAGCTTACAGTTAAGTAAGGTAATGAGAAAACAGTGGTGTATTATTGAAACTTTTGTCATCTTTAAACGTGAAATAAAGGCCTAGATATTTTACCAAATCTTTGATAAATCGCCTACTTATGGATAAAGGCTCCCGGTCATAGTAAATACAATACAAAAGTGTGAACTAATCCATTGTAACTTTGTTTAAGAAGTGTGTCTAATCATGTGTAATTCACTTTGTCAAGATAAAGGTTCATGGTCTTAAATCATGAACCTATTTAATTGTGCATAATACATACTATTTTTTACTTGTTTACAGCTTCAAGAATAACTTTATGCTTTCAAAATGCTTCTATGAATAAAATAGCAGTTATAGTTATTGTTTGATTTCTTTTTACAGAAGTTCAAAGTCACAGAGAAAAGATTCAGGAGACATGGCACCATTCCAAACTAGTGTTAACATCAATCCCGAGATAGGAAGAGATGGACAAGAAGTCATTGAAGTGCAAATCTTGCCTCAAGATGAAAACTGGGGCGAAAATACCACAGCGGTCACGGGGAACACTTCTGAAGGATCTCAATCCATGGAGGATGTCAGTAACTGGCCCATGGACTCAGACAGTGGAATTGGATTTGTATGCTCAAGATACTTTGGGACCACAATAGCTCTGGGTCTATCGTTTGTCTCCTTCGTAAGCCCATTAGCGATGGTAGTACTACCTAAAATAGGGTTTTTCCCTGGTTTATCAGATAACATAGCAATTCAACCAAGCCAAAGGATACAGTTGCTATCTTGCGCTGCAGAATGTAAAGGAATTCTGTTATCATTAGCATTTAAATTAGTGTTACTAGCCATTGGGGTCTGGGCTGTATTTTTAAGGCCTCGTAATGCAATCCTGCCAAGGATATTTGTGTTCAGAGCCATGACGTTAGTCATTTTGGCAGTTTGCATATTTTCTTATTGGCTTTTTTACATAGTGCAAATAACTGAAGCCAGTAAGGCTCTCGCTGTGGGTGAGGAAGCGATAGACTATAATTCTTTAGTGTCTTATGTATCTAGCTTTGCTGATACATTACTTTTTATACATTATATAGCAGTTATACTGATCGAGATTAGACATCTTGAGCCTGTGTATTATATCAAGATAGTAAGGAGCCCCGATGGGGAGAGTAGGTCCTATTCAATAGGACAGTTGAGTATCCAAAGGGCAGCTGTGTGGGTGTTGCAGAAGTATTATACAGAGTTCCCAATTTATAATCCGTACTTAGAGAAGATATCAATATCAAAGTCGCAAAGGAAGGGGCAGTCAAGTATCAAGTTTTATGATGTGGATGGATCCAATGCTCCACCATCACAAGCAAGGTTTGTAAATGATATTACATATTTTAATTCCTGATATCAAAAAATTATAAATAGAGAACTAATAAACAAACGCGATGACAGTGGGGCCACTTTCCAATTCCAATTTACCAAACACAGAAACCCGGCTTCCGACATATTGGGCTACGCATGCTACGCACACATACATGCGCGCGTACATTGATCTCGCCGCAGCGTAAGAGACTACATGGTCAATGGAGGGAGAGACTTGATAATCTGCCTAGTGTATCCGGGGAGGGATTTTGTAATGATCGCCTCGGAATACGCAAATTCACCAACCTGGGTCGCTATACCCCAGTGTACCAAGCAGAAGTCTTCGCAATAATTGGTTGTGTCCAAAAGGGTCTGCAAATGAATCTACAAAATAAGAAAATATTCATTTTCTCAGATAGTCAAGCTACCCTCAAGGCGTTAACATCCTGTGAAGTTGACTCCAAATTCAGAAACGAGTATGTCCTTCTCCTAAACCAGCAGCTGATTTGGGTACCAGGCCACTGCAATATCAGATTCAACGAAGTCGCTGACGTGCTAGCAAAGGCTGGGGCAGAGAGCCCACTACTCGGACCGGAACCAATAAGTGGCATTCGTACCTGCAGGGTTAGGTTCGAATTAACAGAATGGAAGCATAAGCAAAGCACTGAATTTTGAAAAAAAAAAACTACCTCGACTAGAATAGTCCAAGGCGTTCATACAGGCGTTCGACTAGAAACGAGCTGTAGAAATAATAAAACTGAGTAGAGGACATGTTAAGGCACTCACTCGGACCCTCACGGGGCACTGCAAATTAAACAATCACCTGCGCTACATGGACCTTTCAGATATCAAAATCTGCAGGTTCTGTCGCGAGGACGAGGAAACGACTATCAGCGTCCTCGGCGAGTGCATAGCGCTGCACCACTGCAGAAGCCGGCACCTGGGAGCACACATGATCTCGGCAGACGAGATCAAAGCTCCCGCATCAGCTCCAATCTCGGGATTATCCTGGAGCTGGAGCTACATGGGGTGCTGTAATAGGTTCTGGGGTTGCCACAATAGATCAACTACTGGTCGCAGTGGCTATGAGACGCAAGGCTTACCCCATTTCTTTCAAATAATAAAAAAATGCGTACGTTAACAAACTCTTGGATATCAATGTCAGTTAGTGCCGATTCTGTTTATTTTGAGATGCTAGCTTCTTTCACAGTCAAGCCCCCACTTAAAATAAAATTGTGATTTGAGTGGGCTCATTAAGGGTCCTTATACGCTCCAGTGGTGTCGCCATCAGATTTTTATTAATTGAAATTAAGTTCTTAGTGTCCACTTTATTTAACATACATGAATGGAGTGTCCAGACATTTAAAATAAAAAAAAGATTTGTGATGTATCTTTTTTTATTTTAAATGTCTGGAACAATTTATTGTTCTAATTTTATTGTTGGTAGTTCCACTGGACCAGGACCTCGTTCATTTCGTAGTCAATAGCTTGGTTGGTGTTGATAACAGATCGACGAGTCGAGTCCCTGCTTTATCGTTGGTGTTGATAACAGATCGACGACCGGTTCTTGTGCCGGCAGCGCGAGCGGGCGGCGCCGCGACTCGGGCTCGGCGCACAACGAGCGCTACTACGAGGAGGCGGAGCGCGAGCGACGCGTGCGCAAGCGCCGCGCGCGCCTGCTCTCCGCTACCGAGGACGCGTTCGCGCATGTCAGGAGAGTTCGCGTGTCTAGCGCTAATGGTATGTATTACTTCATCATCATCGGCCCATTTAAGTCCCCACTGCTGGGGCACGGGCCTCCCTCAATCACATGAGGGGTAATTGCCATACTCACCACGCTTGGCAGACGGGTTGGCGAGGGTTTTGATATAAATGCAGAGTTTTCCTTCTCTGGGTGCTGATGATCTTGTAATACTTAATGTACGTACAGTCACCATCAATATGATCTTAGCATTTGCATTCATCAAACAAACTAAAAATATCTAAGCATTTTACAAAAGAGAAAAGTACAATTGGCGGAGTTAATGCTATACAGCATTCTCTTCCTCTCTCTCTATCTCTAGTTATAGTCAATATACACCAAGGTGGGGCAACAATCGCTTACCATCAGGTGATCCGTCTGCTCGTCTGCCACCTACCACAAAAAAAATGGTGCATTTCCACTTGTTCGAAAATGAAAGTACATCACAACACAGATTATAAGTTTTGTGTAAAGAGATTTTTGTAAAATGCTCTTTAAATATTTTTAGTTGTATTGAACACTAATATTACATAACCTATATCTATACTCGAAACTGGAATTCAAGACCAAAAAAGCTACTTCAATGTTGCCACTGCAATAAAATGATCGTACAATAGTATATACCTATTTTCTAAAAACATGCGCTGACGTGATTTATTTATTGGTAATTTTAATTCTATAATATAAAGAAGTAATTTTATTTACTTATTTTTACATAAAGACAAGACGCTTTAATAAAAACTTAATCATCCATAATGTTTGGTAGAAAGGCTGAAAGGAAGAAAGGTTACTATAGTGTACAAGACTATTTAAATGATAAGAATTCTTGGTATGTTAATTGATTAATCTTTTGAGTTGTTATTCATTACTATGAAGATTCTCTCCTCAATTGATACTCTGTAACATCATCAATATTTGAAAAACAAACAAACAAACATTTATTTGCTAGAAATACATGATACATAAGGTCTTAAGTAGAATTTAAGTATCTAGTGTTTGTATTTCGCTTGCAAGCAAGCGTGCAAATATTATAGTGTATACCTACAAGTATACCATATTATAAAGTAAGTACTCTTTGAAGTAAACATAATGAGCTAGGTTAAATTTATAGTTAAAGTCATAGAGTCAAGTCATTAAAACAATATTTCACAGATTTTACACTGAATTAAATTACTAATTTGTTTGCCTATCAGCTTACAAAACGAATAACAAATCTTAATGAGATACTATTTACACTCTATATAAATATGTATGTACGCAGTACAATATTTACTCAATATTTTCTATAAACTCTTTTACACTGTAGAAATTTTTTTGACTTAGCCATGACGTCAGTGATTTTCTGAATTTATTCCCTTCTAATGTTTTAAGAGAAGTAGGCAATTTATTATAAAGCAATATAGACATATTATAAATATTTTGTTTATATATATAGGCAATAGAGGGAGGTTTGTGTAGTAAGTGGTTATATTTATTTCTAAGTGTAACTACTGAGTTTCTTGCTGGTGTTTTCTCAGTAGAAATCGACATTCTGAACCAGTGGTAGATATTATGTAGCTATTTTGACATTCATAAGTGTTCTGTGTGGACCTAAATTGAATAAATATTTTTTTATCTTTATCTTTATGATGATGAACTGTCGGTTGCGCAGGCGGCGCGCTGGGCCCGCGCGAGGCGGCGCAGGCGGTGTTCCCGTCGCTGGCGCGAGCGCTGCAGAAGTACTTGCGCGCCACCCGCCAGCAACCGAGACATTCCGCCGACTCGGTAACTTGTGCTTTTTATTTGGTTCACTCATATAGCTCCGCCGGAGAACTAAGCTCACATACATAGCCCAAAGGATTGCATGCCTTAAGTACATGGGCAGGCAGGGCACATAGCGAGAGTTGTTGGGGCGGAAAGGTCTTCAAGTGGAGGCCACTTACAGGAAGTCGCAGCCGTGGCAGGCCCCTCACAAGGTGGACCGACGATCTGATGAAGGTCGCGAGAATCCATTGGATGCGAGCGGCAAAGGACAGATTTGTGTGGAGAACATTGGGGAGGCCTATGTCCAGCTGTGGACGTCTATTGGCTGAAATGATAATGATGATGATATTGCTTTCGAATTCTGCTAGACTGCGTTGGCTTGGGCGTCTGCAGAGAATGCAGTGACGAGAGCATTCATGGGACGACCAAACTGGCTCAAAACGTGTCATATTTATGTGCGCGAAGAAACACAGCCATACGCAAGCAAACAAACTGAAACTACTATCAAACAAAGGCACGGACCTAGTCTGTGAAATAAAAAATAACGTATTATACAGGTTGTATCGGTAAACACAGCCCCTCAAACAGCATTATTAACTAGAAAAAATCCTCATACTTACATTTTAATGATTATAAACATTTACTTTCAATGTTACACTTTTGATAAATAAATATAAATTACTTACTATACTAAATAATACTATACTAAATACTATAAAAAATAAATAAATATAAATTATTATTTTTTAAACTCGCCGAGCTTCACTCAGTGGAACGGAGTATTTTTGATGGCTGGATAGTGACGTCAGAGATCACGTGACTGCGCGTTTTGGACCCTTTAAAATAATTGAAACTTTGAAGACGATTTTTTTAGAAAATATAGAAGTTTAAAAGGATTTACTCAAAATGTACAGATGTAGTGCAATAATGAATAATTTGTGACGTTTTCTCAAAACGAGTCAAATACCCTATTATTCTACCAACTAATCTGAATGACGTTTGTTTTACGACTTTTGGAAATTGGCCGAAATTTTTTTGTCAATATGGACAAGTCATGTGACCTACTTTGTATAAAAGGCTAAATTTTTTGAGAATTTCCAAGTCATGGAACAAATGTTGTTCAGAATGGTTGTTAGGAGAGGTGGCGATACAGGAATGCGACTATTTACCCATACACCCTGTACTAAACGCAGACTCGGAGCAGTCGTGCGAATTACTATCGATAGTACAAAATGCATTAAAATTCCCTATAATACGTATAAAAACAACGCATGTCTCTGTGACGTTATCCATAAATATAAAGTGCTTAAGCTACTTAGTACGGAATCAGGTCAACGTATGAGATGTTGTGAGAATTATTATCTAATATATAAAATTCTCGTGTCACAGTTTTCGTTGCCATACTCCTCCGAAACGGCTTGACCGATTTTGATGAAATTTTTTGTGCTTATCCGGTATCTATGAGAATCGGCCAACATCTATTTTTCATCCCCCTAAATGTTAGGGGTAGTCCACCCCTAAATTTTTATTTTTATTTTTTAGACAAAATTTTTAATTTCTCTTTTTTTATGATACAACATACAAAAATACATACAATCCTCAATTTTCACCCTTCTACGATCAACCCTTTTATTTATATGGCAAAACAACGTTTGCCGGGTCAGCTAGTTATTATTATAAATATTGCAAGTGCGAGTGAGAAAATTATGTGTGCTGTCTCGTTAGCACATTTTATTGCTCCGCCTGCCGCGAGTCAAAAAATACCAATTTTTTATTTACTTTTCCGCTGCTCGAATATATATTTATTCAATTTTTATAATGCTTATTTACTGAGAAAAAAATTAAAAACTAAAAAACGTAAGATGACGTCATCGGACGGCAGAATGTAAAATATTTCTTTGCTTAGCACATTAAAATGCAACTGTCAAAAAAAAGACAACTTGTCAACGTTTAATGAATGAATGACGTTGACAATGTTGACGCTAGTATTATTTACCTTTGACAGTAGTACCTTTTTTTATTAAAACAATGATAAGCAAAGGAATATCGCTGTATTCAGCCGTCCGATGACGTCATTTGGCGCTTACGACTATTTAGAATAAAAAGAATTTCAATAATTATTTTATGCATGAAAATGGACAAATTTTGAAAAAAGAAAAAATATGGTCTGTTAATTTTATGTCTATTTTCATATAAAAAAACAATATGGACATGTTAAAAATATGAAATGTTGTCCATTGTATTCCTCCAGGTGTTAGCGCACCTAGCACGCTGCCTCTCCCAGGACGCATCCCCGCGCGCCTTCCTCGAGCCCTTCTTCGTCGAGGGTCCGGTGCTCGCGGCCGAGCAGGAGAGCCGGCGCGTGCAGCGCTGGTCGCTCATCTCCGACGAACTGCTCGCGCGCCCCCTCGCGGCCAACGTCGAGTTCCAGCTCCGACAAGGTGACATCTCCCTCGTATGCTCCATAAAACAGCTCCCGAAGTTCAGCCTCATGGAGGAGGTCGTCGACCCCAAGAGCAACAGGTTCATTCTCAGGTTGAACTCCGAAACGTCAGTTTGACAGGAGGAAAGTTTCGTCGAAGGCCACAGATTCGTATGACATTTGGATTTTATTTAGGTTAGGTGTTGCCAGGTTTTAATTTAGCTTTGGCAGTTGGCAACTAAAGATTGTATAGGAGAGTATTATTATAAATCGGTATTGATAGGAGTTAGTCTTATAGGTATTTATTGGTATTTTAAAGGGAATAATGATTAAGAAAAACTTAATTCACTCCCATCAAAATTAGTTACAATTTTTGTACTTTTTACGGCAGGCTGCTTTAGAAGACTTTATATCATAAAATGGTGATAAATATACTCAAAAATGGAACTACGTATCATGACATTTTTATTAAATCTGATATGATATTATCAGAATCATTTTAGTCTTAAAAATATTATAAAATCAAGACTGGCTTAAATTAACATTTGTGCAAAAAAAATCAGCTGACTTATAAAGTTAAGTAAAATACAAACTGAATGAGGAAACCAGTTTCTAATTAGGTTAAGTTTCAACAGTACCAGTGCAATTTATATTATTCTTTGAAAGAATTCTCATTTATATTTTAGGATACGTACTAAAATCGACTGCATAATTGCAACATTAAAAGAGACTTTACGCATTTACTTTTTTATATTTTTTACAAATTAGGTTGATAACTTAGGATACTTTTTGATTGGTTTGGTACTTTATTAGGAGTTAATAAGTATAAAAAAAAAATCGAAAAATTAAAATCAGTATTGATTGTATTCGGATTTTATCCAGCTTCCTGAAGCTTGACTTGTCAGGGTGGAGGGTGGAAAGAAATCCCTATCTACCTTGCCCCACCTTATTTGTTTACCGAGTACATATAGACTCAAATGAAACCAACGCAATCAGGAAGACCATACTGTACATTTTGTGTCATATATTGTATTAATTAGTTGTAGTTTTAGTGCTGTGTGCACAAATATTTCATAGATAAGCGTAAAAAATTTGCTACAATTTTGATACCTATTTTAATGTTACAATCTAAACTGTTCAAGATTCCAAATTACACGTTTATAAAGCTTTAGCATTTAATTACAAGCCTTGTGACATTAATATTACTGTAATATTTTTCGTAAAGTGATCTGAAATGTATAAATGAATATCAAGTAATATCTAGTGATTCATGTTCGTGAGATACAGTTGCGGTAGAAATATAATGTGAATTAAAATATTATAATCATAATGATTAAAGATAGACATGATTCATGACTTGATGAATCTCAGTATTTGTATAGGTATTATATTTTAGTTTATTACCATATCATAGGCTAGACTTTTACATATTTATATTATCAATACTTTTAAGTAAAAGCGCTTCAGCGCAAAATTAAAAACGTATAAAAAATGGCAGAGGCATCTTGAATATGCTTATAGTAAAAGTCGTGTAATTTCACAAAGCAAAGCAATTTATTACGAGTGCCTTTTCTTATTACCAAATTAATAACACTTAACACTAAATCTGTAAGGGATACCTTCAATCTGTGAGGAATATACTCGTAAAACGCGAGATTGAATTGCAAATTGCAAGATTTAGTGAAGACTAAAGGTTTGTCCAAATATATGTCAGTTGCAACAAGTTGTTGCGGTTTTCAATTTGCAAAATCTTATTAGACGAATGTACCATTTGCGTACGCGCACCCTAAGATCATTAAAATACATTTAAGGTACCTACAACTAGTATGAACATAATTCTATAAGCATATTAGCATACGAAGTGCTTTTGCCGAATACTCTTGCGCAAATAACAATGAAGACTGTATTTCTACGCATTTTTTTTAAAGTTTACATAAGAAAAGTGGTTGTGCAAATGAATAAATGCTATTCTATGATATGCTATCATAATATCCATAGAGCTAAATTGACCAAAGATCTTGGCTTGAATCTGTAATTTCTTATAACATATCAATCTGCAAGACTTCATAAGAAAATTCATCGGTAAATGAATGCCATGTACTAATTTATCCAATTTTAAAGACAACAAATTTTGGTCTCGCTAATCAGGTTTTTCTTGGAACTGTGAAAATATTCGCAGTTAAAAAAAGTTTAGTGACAATTTTATATGAAACTTATGCTCAAAATGCCTTTGTAAAATGCTTGTGCCTGCTTGAAATATAAGGAATTGTAGATATTATAATGTTTTGGATGGTTTGTATAGGATAATAATTAATTATTGAAAACGAAACGGTGTTCATTTTTAAATCGCCACAATGTACGAGTAAGTCGTAATGTAATAGCTTTTCTTCAGAATTTGTTATCTTGACTGTTTTTATGACTTTTGTACTTAGTAATAAACTAAATTATTGTAATCAGCGTGTGTCTAGAAGATACGGCAATGAGAAATAATTTAAAAAATTTAAACAAATTAATGCCAGTAATTTTTACTTGTGTAAATTTAAATTCCGCCATATTGTGGGTTTAATTAATAACAAAATACTCAATTAAATTATCTTAGCACAAAATGTTTGCCTGTTAGTGAATTATAAGCACAACGTAAAATATAATCAATGTAAAACAATTGTACACTTTTGTATTTAAAAAAATATAAAGTGAATTTTGCACACAAATCTTTTATTTTTAATGCGTTTTATCGTAGTGGATTTAAAGACAGCTGATATGATAAAGATTACGATTATTGTTGGTTTTACAAACTCAAGTACGACCCAAGTTTTATAAATAAGACGTGTTTATCAAAATACATGAACCACCGATGTTTTTATCAGCGATTTGTTGTTCATTGCTCTTTAGTAAGAAGCTTTGTAAATAATTTTTATTTCTTTTTTAATTCTCTCAACATCTCATACGTTGACCTGATTCCGTACTAAGTAGCTTAAGCACTTGTGTTACAGATATCAGACAACAGAGGAACACAAATATATACTTAAATACATATATTACACCCAGACACTGAACAAACACAAGTGTTCATCGCACGAATGTTTGTCCAGGGTGGGGATCGAACCCACGACCTTTGGCGAAAGTGGCAGGGTCACTACCAATTGCGCCATCCGGTCAGTCACAGAACGCCTACAGTAATGAACTGTAAAACGCGCCAAAACGTGTTACCTGAACAAGTATACATACATAAAATAAATACTTAATAAAAAAACATACAGCCGAACATATAACCTCCTACTTTTTTGAAGACGGATAAAAACAAAATAAAACGCCCGTAGATTTAAGTCAATTGCATCTTCTATCCTCGCATTCTCTCTTATACTTACCTCATACTCATCACCGTTCGTTTACAAATGGCAAGTGTGAAGAGGCAACATGCATATCAATCCAAAAATGAAACTACCATGTACAAATAACTTATAATAATTTAAATAAGTAATCTCACAATTTTTAAGGCGTTCCTAATATCTATACTATCTAACTACATTAACTTGTAAAATCTAATTATATCACACTATATGAAGCACACTTCAGTGGCGTATAGCCATACATAGTACCTTTTACTTTGTGAAGTAATCTTGTTGGCGAAAAACTATTTTGGGTCTTGGCCCTCACAAGCGGATTTTCTATACGTAGGGAGGAACCATCTTGGCCACATTGATACATACATCACCGTAGACGATATGACCTATTGCTCACCAATGTATAACGCCACTCTTCATATGTATCGCCAAAGAACCATACACACTGGGCCAGGAAACTTTTTGTCGGCGGCTTTATTCATTCCAAGTTGGAAAATGAGATCAGGAACTCATCTTATAAGCACTTGTCGCCAGGCAAATGAGCGTAAGCGTAAGCAAGCCGCCAACATGTTGCCGACATGTCTCCTTCAACCCGGCGGGTTCAGTCCGTATTGCTCTTAAGGTGACGGGTAGGGCACACTAGCGACGCCAATCGATTTTATTTTTTAGCTACTAAACCTTCACACACTACAAGTTACAACTTCTCGGCAAACACTTATACTATTTATTATATAATCATGCACAAATGTTGGGTCCATTTTTCGCGTACGCGTTGGACCCAATATTATTTCATGGTTATTTAATAAACAGTATAAGTAATAATAATAATACACACAACATCTCATACGTTGACCTGATTCCGTACTAAGTAGCTTAAGCACTTGTGTTACAGATATCAGACAACAGAGGAACACAAATATATACTTAAATACATATATTACACCCAGACACTGAACAAACACAAGTGTTTATCGCACGAATGTTTGTCCAGGGTGGGGATCGAACCCACGACCTTTGGCGTAAGAGGCAGGGTCACTACGAATTGCGCCATCCGGTCAGTCAAAAAAGTATAAGTGTTTGCCGAGAGGTTGTAACCCCGAAATTGTTTAAAGTAGATCCGGTTTAGTAGCTAAAAATTACAAACGCCAAAATTGGCGTCGCTAGTGTGCCCTACCCGTCACCTTAACATCAATTTTATAACGGAGCATGGGTTGGTATCAAAGAGTATGCTACCATTGGCGTATGCATGTACCCACTGGCTTGGAACTTTGGTACGAACACGAACATCCACAGGGCGATCGCGCCGAGCGACAGGCAAACTGCCGTCACGCCTATAGCTAGGCCTACGTGACGCTGTTTCAGGGTGCAGGAGAAATATCTGGAGTCCAGCTCGAAGATCTTGCTGTTGTACAAGGTTTTGGGCCAGCTGCATCTGGGAATGGAATTAATCGTTTTGGATCACCTCGATGATGCACTGGCTATGATGATGCGCCCAAGCGCGGAAGGTCGCGGGTTCGATTCCCGATCATGTCAAGCTAGTATTTGTTTAATACTAGCTGATGATCAATGTTAATTGTCTAGCTCATTTTATTATTTATTTAGTTTTTACGTTTCGGTTTCTTAAGAGCATTTTTCACAAATGTGAAGGACTTTTACAAGGACATATTTTAGCCCATCAATAGGTACAGACAGCCACACATCACCACAATCTACGATTTACGACGGTGGGAGAGCCACGCTTCGGCATAAATGGGTCGGCTCGACCTGAGTGATACCGCGGCCTCACAGAAAACCGGCTTGAACTGTGCTGTTTCGCTGCGTGAGTGAGGGCACCGGAGGCCCAATCCGGGGGAAGGGGGGTTTAAAGGTTGGCAGCGCACTTGTGACTCCACTGGTGTCGCGTGTGTCTATGGGCGGCGGCAATCGCTTACCATTAGGCGATCCGTCTGCACGTCTGCCACTAATCACCTAAAAAAATCTGTCAAATTTACTCAATTGATATTGAACCAAACGTGTTTGACATTAAGCTGAAAATCGATTAAAGAAACTTATCCGTACATAGATGGAGTATCATTGTAGTATTGGATTTCAAGACTCACCTGACATGCTCATACAATTCCGGCTGTATCTGCAACGTCTTAACCCACTCTATACTGCAGTCGCATCTCCAAGGATTGCCCTGAAGGTCCAGGTTGATCAGCTGCCCGAAAGGCTCCGCCAGTTCCTCGTCCAGCCTGCTCAGTCTCGACCCCATCAACGACAGCCTCTCCAGAGCAAAGTTATCCGCATCCTGCAATACCTCCTGCCCGAACGCTAGAGAGCTGAACTTCGTCAAATTCTTGTTCCTTTCCAATTCTAAATGCGCAAGACCGTGTAAAGGCATAAACACAAAGTCTGGAACTTCCTTTATATGTAAGTTATTCAACATCAGTATTTTTAGACCAGGCAGATTTGAAAAGTCCTCCTCAGAAATCTCTGTAATCGGATTATCCGATAAATCTAGGTATTCCAATGTAAATGGCAGCTCGAAAATGTCAACTAAATTATTCTTCGATATTATCAACTTCCTTATATCATACGCGTCTGAAAAGAAATTTTCAGGGACCACGTTTAGATTGATGCCGCTTATACTCAAGGTTTTGATCTTATGCGTTAGCCCGAAGCCATTCCTATCGAATAAATTGTTTTCTTCTAAGCTAGATCCAAGGTCGTTTTTATCCAAGATGAGCTCATTCAGATTACTCAACCGATGAAAACCTATACTTTCCTGTGTTGTTAATTTGTTATTTGCTAGATTAAGGTATTCTAGTTTATAGATATCTCTGAAGGCTTCTTTATCTATATATTCCAGTTGATTATAACTCAAGTCAAGTGTTCTTAGATCTGGAAACAATAGCACTTTGGTTTTCAGTTGTTTTAAAGCGTTATTGTTCAGATTTAGCTCGACCAAGGTCGCGGATGTCAGTAGACTCGACGGTTCCAGCTGTGTTATGTTATTCGAAGATAAATCCAGCGATGTAAATATTGCTTGGTAGCGTGTGGTTTGTTTTGAGGATATTTGCGTTGTACGAACAGTCAACATTTTGTGTGAGAAAATCGCGTTCGTCGCTTCCACTGTCACGGCACAAACAAACACTGGCACATAGGTCACTTTTAACTTCGTTAACCTATAAGGATCAGTATGATGGAATATTTTAACATCGTGTATACACATACGGTTGGCTAGACGGGTGAATG
Source organism: Marasmia exigua (assembly GCA_019059595.1). Classification (NCBI taxonomy): domain Eukaryota; kingdom Metazoa; phylum Arthropoda; class Insecta; order Lepidoptera; family Crambidae; genus Marasmia; species Marasmia exigua. The sequence goes on along the minus strand of CM032474.1, from coordinate 3,849,514 downwards.
AGGACGTAGTGAAATTGTTATCTACCGCCGCGTCAGATAAAGGCGTTATCATCGATATTCAGTTTCATTGTTGGTCATTTCGCTTTGTTTACCACGAGCGCGATAGGTGAATTGCGGTTGATGACATACTTCACGGCATGACTCGTTAATAACCATGATTATAGGTACGATTTATGGAGTTTCTTTTATGACGTAATTGCATCAGGATTATACTTGTTCCTTTTGTAAAACCAATATTTTCTTCGTACTGTACGAAGTAGTTAAAAGAAACGAATGCTGCATAAGCTTCACATTTTTTTCTCTCCTCTACCTTAAGGTTTTTAATCAATGTTGAATATCACAAGGATTCCATCACCCTCCCCTCTTCTATCTAAAGTCCTTTGCCTGAAGGTTGTCTGGTAGATATCGCTCCCAGCGATAAGACCTAAATTGTATGTTGTATTTCTGTATACCTAGCTTTTAAGTTTTGTATAATAATAATAATAATTCTCACAACATTTCATACGTTGACCTGATTCCGTACTAAGTAGCTTAAGCACTTGTGTTACAGATATCAGACAACAGAGGAACACAAATATATACTTAAATACATATATTACACCCAGACACCGAACAAACACAAGTGTTCATCGCACGAATGTTTGTCCAGGGTGGGGATCGAACCCACGACCTTTGGCGTAAGAGGCAGGGTCACTACCAATTGCGCCATCCGGTCAGTGTATGTTATACAATAAAGAGTATCTATCTAAGGTTGTGTAATTTTGCTGTAACGCCAAGGTCCCCTTATTGATTTCTTAAGAGGTACATAATATACTTATTTTGGTTGGTAGTAAGATTTGTTTAAGACCGCCATCGTACGTAAGTATCGCCATACTTATTATGGTAAATATTGTTCTGACTTACAGATAAGATAACAAATTCTTTGGAGGTTAAGACTGGATATAAGTTTCTAAATCGACTGGTAACAAAAAGAAGCTAATAGAAACAAGTTATTGATATAAAAGTATTTATTGAAACAATCTAAGTAACAATACGATGTACAGATCAAAGTTTTTTAACTTACTCTTAAAGTTAGATTAAAATCTACTGCGCGTTGCCTGAACTAGGCTTTTGGCTGTCGGATCTTCATGAGCCTGAAAAAAAATTATAAAAATGTCAAAATTTACCTCTATATCTTAACAGTGGGAGAGCCACGCTTCGGCATGAATGGGCCGGCTCGACCGGAGTAATACCACGTCCTCACAGAAAACCGGCGTGAAGCAGTGCATGCGCTGTGTTTCGCTGCGTGAGTGAGGGTACCGGAGGCCCAATCAGGGGAAGGGGGGTTAAAAGGTAAGCAGCGCACTTGTGACACCACTGGTGTTGCAGGCGTCCATGGGCGGCGGTAATCGCTTACCATCAGGTGATCCGTCTGCTCGTCTGCCACCTATATCATAAAAAAAAAACCTGAGATTCCCGGTTCCGTCCAAAGCTGTCGCTTACGAGGCCGGGGTACGCTTCGACCTTGAATTCAGGATTTAGGGAGTCTGGTAATTACAATGAAGTGACTGCCGTCTGACCTTCGCAACCATTCAAGGATAACCAGACCAACTGAATCATGATTACACGTTTCAGAAACCATCTGAAACGTGCAGGTTTCCCTCACCGCCGAGCTAATGGTAGAAATACGCACATAGATTTGAAAAATCCAGAAGTGCATACTGGCATTTGGACCACGACCTATGGAAGGCGCGTTTAGAACCACTGAGCTACCATCGCTCTAGAACAGGGTTTCTCAAACTTTTGGCCTGTTAAAATTTCCAGGTGACAGCGTACCCCTAACTCATTAATTGCTCCCCCCCCCCCCCCCCCCAAAAAAAAAAGGAAATAATAAAATAGAATTAATACTATTGAAGAAAATAAGGTTTTTATTTGAAATAAAAGGTAAGAAACATAGTGCCAAAAGAAATGTCTTTTTAATACTAATGGATAATTTTTAAAACTAATCAAGCCGCCATTACGTAAATGTTGTCGCGTACCCCTAGGGGTACGCGTACCCCTCTTTGAGAAACCCTGCTCTAGAAAATGTCAAAATAGTACATTACATAAATCTATTTATCTATGAATAGATTGTGTTGCTTTAACTGACTCTGATAACTGATCTGATCTGATCTGATTCACTGGGTCACTACACGAGGTCCAGTCAACATTTTTTTTATAACAGATGGCAGACGAGCAGACGGATCACCTGATGGTAAGCGATTGCCGCCGCCCATGAACACCCGCCACACCAGTGGAGTCATAAGTGCGCTGCCAACGTTTAAACTCTTAATAAATTTTACAGGAGTTTGATCACAGATGGCGCTGTACCACAAAAAGTTAACTTAACTTAAAACAATAGACGTTCTAAACTCAGATATTTAATTATTTGGATTAAACTGACGTAAATATGCGAATGTTCCTTAATTTTTTTAACATTTTAAATCTGTCAAAAGGAGTCTACAATCCAATCATGTTTATTTGGCACGTCGCAAAATTGGACTAACGCTGTTTCCTTTACAAATGTCAGTGCTTTTTACATATTCCTATAGAAGAAATATTGTACAGTGCCCCTATGACAATGTCACTGAAGTGCCTTCTGATCTTGGGCGGTCTATATGTATGCAATTGACACATGAATAAATTAGATATCTGTCAGTTTAAGTCCGCATAAATAAAATCTGATTGTCCAGTGCTGCACAGCTCGCCCTTCGCTATTTTACAGGAGTTTGTTCACAGATGGCGCTGTACCGAAATAAGTTACCTTTATAACGATAGAGGTCCTCGGGCCGGTGTTCCACAGTTCCCCCTTCTCGTCCACGAAGGCGCACTCCACGGCCACCGTGTACAGCCCCGCCGCGCTCACGCTCACCAGCTGCTGCGCCGCGAAGAAGTCACGGACGGGTGTGACCGTCTGTACCGCGGTTAGGACCGGCGGGATGTTGGTTAGCTCCACCGTCTATTTATAAAAGATTTCAACATAAATGAGACGTATAAACGAGTTTATGTTTGGAGTTACCAGTAAGTTTGTTCTTCTAGGGAAATATGCATTATTTGCCGACTCAGAGGCAGAGGTACTAAACTTCTGGTACGTTCCCTTTTATACGGACTTCTACGGGGACAAGAAATCCGACTTTTAAGCGCCATCACCATGTCCCTCATCAGGCGGAAGCAGACCTTCAGAGATGGTCCAATACCGCGACCGGACGGGCAGGAGTAGGTTTTTTTAATAATTTCTGGTAACCATAAGGGACGTTGTCCTGAAATAGGGTATACGACTAAGTTCAAGATTTTACAAAATATAGGTCAAAATTCTCAATTAAAAATATAACGTCTAGCCGATTTTATGGTCATTCAAAGATTCATGGGCAAGTCCATTTTAAAAGTATAAAATTATTAAAAAATAATTATGCCATTGAATAACCCATACAATTTGCACCAATTATTATAATAGAACCATTGACATAAACGAAACATTTGTAACAGCTACCATACAAAATTCAAATGAAATGCATACAAAATACTTAAGTGTGACGTCACATCTAAGTCGCCATTTGTATGGAGCGTTTTGGGTTTGCCCAAAATAATGTGATTTTAAAGTTGTGATATCTCAGGTAGTTTAAATGAGAATCAAGTGATTCTTTCAACGATGTTTCTATCATTGAGAGGTCTTTTGATTGCAAAATTAAAAAAAAAAGTAGTCTTATACCGTATTATCCGGTGGATAATCCGCGACGGGACGGAAAACACTAGGCAGGCCGGTCGTGTCATTCGTTTTAACTTTAATGTGTTATATCTAGTAGGTTTTCGGAATCCGGGACAATAAGGTCTAATTACTGGACACGGGACAAGACGCAAAATTCCAGAACAATCCCCGATTTCTCGGCCTGGTAACCCTGAGGCTGGGGGCACATTAAGGGACACTTCAACGACATTTCATTCATTCTTCATTTATGAGTTGTTGACCCTTAAATACGTGAACGACCCTCAGTTTGGTCGCACTTTAAAGCTACTGCTGCGCAAGAGGTCCCGGGTTCGATCCCAAAAATGTGTACCTACCCACATCGGTCGGGCCAAAAATGTGTACCTACCCAAGTTTTCGGTAAGAAATTCATAATGGCAGCCCAGAGTGTGGAAGTTGGCGGTCTTATACCTCCGTGCCTCGGAACGTTAAACTGTTGGTCCGATCCCTCTCCTGTCGTGTCACAGTGTCCCATCGGAATATGAGGGTAAGGGAATAGAGAGTGCACTTGTGGCTACGTGGCTGATCGTTGAGATTGGCCCCGCCGTTGCTGTAATCGGTTGGAGGATTATTAATAAATAAGATTTCCATACCTTTTCATTGGTACGTGGATGAGGGGTAGCCGTGACGGTAATTTGCACTCCTTTAACTTGGCGTTGCGGTTGGCGTTTACTGAAAACACATTGTTATGAATATTATCAATGGGAATGTGTGTGTGTGTGTGTGTGTGTGTGTGTGTGTGTGTGTGTGTGTGTGTGTGTGTGTGTGTGTGTGTGTGTGTGTGTGTGTGTGTGTGTGCGTGCGTGCGTGCGTGCGTGCGTGCGTGCGTGCGTGCGTGCGTGCGTGTGTGTGAGTGTGTGTGCGCGCGCCTGTTTTAAAATTTCAGTGAACAAGAATAATAAGAAGCCAAACATATTTTTTCGATGTAATGTTGTCAATTGTAAGTGGACCTAATAAATATGTACAGTCAACTCCAAAAATATGTATACACTTTACAACAAGACACTTTACAAGACGTTATCACAATATATAATATAAGAAAGTAAACCTTTACTTTCTTATAGGTTAGTATTGTGACAAGGTCCTAAAGTGTATACATATTTTTGGAGTTGCAGTCGCACACTATTTGCGTCTATACTCGCACTCGTTGTTGTGCGAGCGAGAAGTGAATAGATGCGCCGCCGTTTCTGATCCCATTCTTTATCCGCACAGGTTATAATAATAATTCTAACAACATCTCATACGTTGACCTGATTCCGTACTAAGTAGCTTAAGCACTTGTGTTACAGATATCAGATAACAGAGGAACACAAGTATATACTTAAATACATATGTTACACCCAGTGGCCGTGTGGTCCCCGGCAGAGTAGAATAGGCCACCCTCACTCCTACCGAGATGTCGTAAAAGGCGACTAAGGTATGCTCATCAGCACCCAGAGAAGGAAAACTCTGCATTTATATCAAAACCCTCGCCAACCCGTCTGCCAAGCGTGGTGAGTATGGCAATTACCCCTCATGTGATTGAGGCAGACCCGTGCCCCAGCAGTGGGGACTTAAATGGACTGATGATGATTACACCCAGACACCGAACAAACACAAGTGTTCGTCGCACGAATGTTTGTCCAGGGTGGGGATCGAACCCACGACCTTTGGCGTAAGAGGCAGGGTCCATTACCAATGGACAACATTTCATATTTTAACATGTCCATATTGTTTTTTTATATGAAAATAGACATAAAATGAACAGACCCATATTTTTTCTTTTTTCAAAATTTGGCGATTTTCATACATAAAATAATTATTGAAATTCTTTATATTCTAAATAGACGTAAGCGCCAAATGACGTCATCGGACGGCTGAATACAGCGTTATTCTTTTGCATATCATTGTTCTAATAAAAAAAGGTACTACTGTCTAAGGTAAATAATACTAGTGTCAACATTGTCAACGTCATTCATACATTCAACGTTGACAAGTTGTTTTTTTTTTGACAGTTGCATGTCATAAGTTTGGCATTTCGTAAATTTAAAACTATAATGTGCTAAGCAAAGAAATATTTTACATTCTGCCGTCCGATGACGTCATCTTACGTTTTTTAGTTTTTAATTTTTTTCTCAGTAAATAAGCAATATAAAAAATAAATTTCCGTACTAAGTAGCTTAAGCACTTGTGTTACAGATATTAGACAACAGAGGAACACAAATATATACTTAAATACTATTACACCCAGACACCGAACAAACACAAGTGTTCATCGCACGAATGTTTGTCCAGGGTGGGGATCGAACCCACGACCTTTGGCGTAAGAGGCAGGGTCACTACCAATTGTGCCATCCGGTCAGTAATAATAAGAAGCCAAACATTGAAATTTTATCTTACTTAGATAATTCCTGTTTTACTATTAATATATTGTTCAGTTTTTGCTTAAACGTGTTTAAGCTCATGTTCAGAAAGCCTATTTACATGAACGGAATTCAAATTTTTTCGAAGTAATGTTGTCAATTGTAAGTGGACCTAATAAATATGTACAACATGCGCGGATAAAGAATGGGATCAGAAATGGTGGCGCATCTATTCACCTCTCGTTCGCACACTATTTGCGTCTATACTCGCACTCGTGGGTGTGCGAGCGGGAAGTGAATAGTTAATAAATAAATATTTCAGAACATCACATACATTGATCTGACTCCGAGATAGGTAGCTCAAGCACCTGTGTTACGGATATCAGAATCAACACCGGAATTACAAATATATACGTATAATTTTGTAAATACATACTTATAATTACATACAAACACTCAAACCAATACAAACAGACATGTTCATGCACACAAATGTTTGTAGTGTGCGGGGATCGAACCCGCAACCCTTGGACCAAAGGCAGCGTTCCCTACCACTGTTCCAAACGGGTCGTCATTTGTGATTCCATTGTTTATCCGCACATGTTGTAGTAGTATTACCTGAGGGGCACGTGGGGCAGCACCACGCCCTCCAGCTTGAGCGCCAGGCGGTGCGACAGCGGCAGCGCGGCGGCGTGCTCGGCGGGCGGCGCGCGCCACGCCGGCGTCAGCGACACGCGGCACAGCGCGCCGCCCGCGCGCCATCCGGTCAGTCAACCAGTCATCAGGTTGTGGTTGTATTACCTGAGGGGCACGTGGGGTAGGACCACGCCCTCCAGCTTGAGCGCCAGGCGGTGCGACAGCGGCAGCGCGGCGGCGTGCTCGGCGGGCGGCGCGCGCCACGCCGGCGTCAGCGACACGCGGCACAGCGCGCCGCCCGCGCGCCATCCGGTCAGTCAACCAGTCATCAGGTTGTGGTTGTATTACCTGAGGGGCACGTGGGGTAGGACCACGCCCTCCAGCTTGAGCGCCAGGCGGTGCGACAGCGGCAGCGCGGCGGCGTGCTCGGCGGGCGGCGCGCGCCACGCCGGCGTCAGCGACACGCGGCACAGCGCGCCGCCCGCGCGCCATCCGGTCAGTCAACCAGTCATCAGGTTGTGGTTGTATTACCTGAGGGGCACGTGGGGTAGGACCACGCCCTCCAGCTTGAGCGCCAGGCGGTGCGACAGCGGCAGCGCGGCGGCGTGCTCGGCGGGCGGCGCGCGCCACGCCGGCGTCAGCGACACGCGGCACAGCGCGCCGCCCGCGCGCCATCCGGTCAGTCAACCAGTCATCAGGTTGTGGTTGTATTACCTGAGGGGCACGTGGGGTAGGACCACGCCCTCCAGCTTGAGCGCCAGGCGGTGCGACAGCGGCAGCGCGGCGGCGTGCTCGGCGGGCGGCGCGCGCCACGCCGGCGTCAGCGACACGCGGCACAGCGCGCCGCCCGCGCGCCCCGCGCACACGCCGCGCGCCCACACGCAGCCGCCGCCCAGCGCCCGCACCGCCGCCAGGATCGCCTCCGCGTGCTGGACGACGGAAAACTAAACTATTGCTACCAGTACTATACAATATCGATACTATTGTAGGCACTGCTTGCATCAAATCCGCATCTCACATAAATAAATACATACGGATGACACTGTACTTAAAAAAATGTTGGTGATTAAAAAGAGTAACTGGCAAGTTTCTTGCCGGATCTTCTCGTCAGAATCAACTTTCCGATTCCGGTGGTAGAATCACTACAATCACACAATTATATTTATTCATTTCTTATTATATTTTTTGTATCGACATATATGTTTAATAACATGTATAATATACATAGCTATAATTTATATTTTTCATGTATGACGATTTGTAAGAGCTGTATATAAGCCTATGCAAATAAAGTACTTTTGAATTTTGAATACAATCTCCTATATCACATGACTGCGCCAATTACGAGCGGCTGCAGCGGAGGATCAAAAAAAAAACGAATTTACTTAAAATAAGTTTATTAAAATAAAAGAAATTACAATTAATTGAGACGCGACAATGTTCGATGTTTTTACCCAATTGCAAAGTCTGCCCGAGGTATACGTATTTTTGAACAACTTCGAGGACGGCACCGTGAATTGCAATCGGTTCAATTTGTTGCAATCTGGTAGAACATGTTCATTGAACATGACCTTGGTTTTGTCCAAGTTCATCCGTAGGCCGATGCATTTAGAAGAGTCAGCCAGGTCATTCAGCATCTGTTGTAGGTCCCGCAGCGTTTCTGCCATTATGACGATGTCGTCAGCAAATCGCAGGTGAGAGATGTATTCGCCATTGATGTTGATGCCACGTCTCTTCCAGTTCAGCGTCTTGAACATATCCTCCATTGCATTTGTGAACAATTTCGGGGAGATGACGTCCCCTTGTCTCACTCCTCGATGCAATGGTATAGGACTTGTTTGCTGATTCTGTACTTGGACGGACATAGTAGCGGCATCATAGAGGCATCTCATCACCTGGATATATCGCCAATCGACTTGGCATCGCTGCAGGGACTCCAGAACAGACCAGATTTCAACCGAGTCAAAGGCTTTCTCATAATCCACAAATGCTAGACACAGGGGCTGATTATACTCTTCTGTCTTCTGTATAATCTGCCGCACTGTGTAGATGTGATCTATGGTGCCGTATCCGCTCCGAAACCCAGCTTGTTCCGGTGGTTGGAATTCGTCGAGTCTCCGCGCAAGACGGTTCGTGATCACTCTTGAGAACAGCTTATAGACGTGGCTTAAAAGGGAAATGGGTCGATAGTTCTTCATAAGGGTTTTGTCCCCTTTTTTGAAAAACAAGACGACTACACTCTTACTCCACGCCTCCGGAGTTCTCCCTTCGAAGAGGACATCGTTAAAGAGCTTTTGGAGTTCCCTCAGTACGGGTAATCCTCCAGCTTTCAACAACTCTGTTGTAACGCCATCCTCTCCAGGGGCTTTTCCATTTTTCAGCTGTCGAGGATGAGGTGAACAGAAGAATCCAGCTAGGTTGGGCAGCATTTGGAAAACTACGTCGTGTCTTCATATCGTCGATACCACAGTGCCTAAAGACGAAAGTCTTCAATCAGTGCGTCCTACCCGTCATGACATACGGAGCCGAAACGTGGACACTTACGGTACGGCTGGTCCACAAGTTAAGGGTCGCTCAGCGGGCTATGGAACGAGCAATGCTCGGCGTCTCTCTCCGAGATCGAATCCGAAATGAGGTGATCCGGCAGAGAACCAAAGTTATCGACATTGCTCACCGGATTAGCAAGCTTAAGTGGCAGTGGGCTGGCCATATTAGCCGCAGAACCGACAACCGATGGGGTAAACGAGTTCTGGAGTGGAGACCGCGTCTTGGCAAACGTAATGTAGGGCGCCCTCTGGCTAGGTGGGAGGACGATCTGCGCAGGATGGCTGGCAAGAGCTGGATGCGAGAAGCCATGGATAGATCACAGTGGCGAACAATTGGAGAGGTCTACGTCCAGCAGTGGACTGCGATAGGCTGATGATGATGATGATGAATGTTCGATGTAAGAAACAGAGTGGTCGTGGAAAGTTCCGCTGGAAGGCGGCGGGCTGGCGATGCACGAAGTGCTGAGTCGGCTTCACGTGCAGGCGATTGACGCAATCCGTGTTTCCAACCAAAAATGAGGACGGCCCTTGGTCATCGATTCCTTTAGTGAGCTATGGCGTAACAAGTTTTATAATATTCATTTCGTTCTATTTTATTTCATTGAATGCTATTGGTGGTTGTTGCTATAGGTTGGGCGACCATTGCGCATCCAGTTGCAGTGCAGACTGATCCCGCGTTCATCATCGATGCCTCGTCCGGTAGCCACGGGTCGATATAGTTACTTAATTAGAATTACTAAATTACTTAATGCAGAATAACTGTATGCGCGCGCTAGAAGTTGTTTCGATTTGTTAGCCGTAATAATTTTATATTTAAACCCACACTCCTATTTATTCATTATAATAATTTAATAGTATGTATTCATTATTATTTGATATTTTCTTCTTAGTAGATATATATACATATATATACCCACATAACACATACACGTTAGGTACACAAAATACACTAGACAAGCGTCCGTGGCACTCATTCAGCTGGTCTCCAAAACCAGCGTCATGGCTTTTGTCTGGGCTGTGACATAAGCTGAGTGAGGGCCATTTATACTAGACGTCATAACACATCATAATATTCATTTGGCACTCTCTGGACATGATTGAATATAGATTTGTTTTTTTTTCCTTTTGTTTTATTTTTATGTATTTTTAATTGTTTTTGACGTGGTTTTCGAGGTTAATACAGCTTCCAGATTCCAGAGGGTCTACAACCTACAATGAAACCATCCTGTACATAACGAGAATATAGGTACTTGTCGCATCCATACAAAACAAAAACGCACAGCACGTGTGAAAGGAATGGGGATAAAGATTCGGTCGTGAATATTTCGTTTCGTAGACCCTCTAGACCTATACAAGTTAGTGTGTTGTGAATCTACTCACCCTATGTGTGATCCCTTGCCCAGTCGTAGGGTTGTCGAACAGTTTGGCGGATATGGCGGCGAGCTTAGTGGCGGGTGCCAAAGCCAGCATCTCCTCTAGGCTGGTGGGCTTCAGTTCCGCGGCCAACTCCGCCGGCTTCTCCGAGCTGGATGTTATGCGGTCTAGGAAGTGAGCTAACTGCGCGTACGTGTGCTGAGCACTGATGGAAGATAAGTTAAGGAATAATATTTTGTATGAATTTTTTTATGGTCCTTCAAGTCAGATTACGTTAATCCGGCTCGAAGGACCAAAAGGGAAATAGCAGCTATGAACAGCAAAACATTGACTTTAAAAATGAACATCAGAAAACAACATTAGAGGCGTTCAAATATTACGCAAGCCATAGCTAGTTTAAGCACTAGTGTAATTTATAAGGTAAGTATTAGAATCGACGGAGATAGATGAATGCTTAAATACGCAATGTACAGAGCGCGGATTCGTAACCTGTCATAGGAAAGACTTAATAAACCCCTATTTGCTACCCTTAGGGGTTAGATTTTCCAAAAAATCCTAATTAGGTAGTTCTGACTTTCGCTACTCAATAAACGCCTCCTCCCGTTATTTCAAGGTTACGTAGTTGTTTTCGGGCTGTGCTTACACAAGCAATCAACATTGATTATCTAGTCAATCAATACCTCTGTAATTTCATCATCTCCATCTTATCAGCCTACATTAACCCATAGCTGAGTAAAGCCATCTTTTTTATTTCGCTACGTTTTTCGGTAATTTACATAGATAGAATATAAAACTATTTGCCATGAAAAAGGATACATATGAAGATGCGCCAATGTCGAGTTGTCTGCGTGGAAGGCCGTCCTAGCGAGCGCGGCGTACTTCTGTGCTACCGCCGACATCCCGCGCGCCGCCTTACGCACAGCTGTTGCGCACGCGCCGGCTTTAGCGGCCGGGTCTCGCGCCGCCTGCGATCAATTACGTCACATGATTTTTTGGCTTCCGTGGCCAAATGGCAAAAACGGAACCCTTATAGATTCGTCATGTCTGTCCGTCCGTCCGTATGTCACAGCCACTTTTTTTCCGAAACTATAAGAACTATACTATTGAAACTTGGTAAATAGATGTATTTTGTTAACCGCATTACGATTTTTACACAAAAATATGAAAAAAATATGTTTTTGGGGGTCCCCATACTTAGAACTGAAACTCATCATTATTTTTCATCAGACCCAGACATGGGTGGTATATGTATTGATAGGTCTTTAAAAAAGATGTTGAGGTTTCTAATTTTTTTTTTCTAAAAATATAATAACACTTTTTATTTTGCGCAAGAGGTTCTAGGTCTAGGTTCATAGTCATAGTCATTTATTCACCCAATTTGTAATAATGGTCCATACAAATACAAATACAAATAACGTTTATTGCTTATTAATGATACATATTACATGAAATTAGGTAAAGTAACTTAAATTTATAGGTGTACAATAATAGGTGTCCATATTATCATATATTACATTTTTCGACCAGTTCAATCGTATTTCAGGCGCTGAGGGTTTCAGGTTGGTACCTGGCATGACACGAAGTTGACTACAGAATCTTTAAGACTTACCTGTGCACGTGCGTGAGTTATAGCTAGCTGCTGGCAGCGGTTGCGCACACAGCGCCCTAGCGGCATGAGTAGTTCTAGCCAGGGCCGCAGTCCTGTTCGCTAACGTTGCAGTCCTGGTCGCTAACACCGCAGGGAGGATTAAATATGAAACTTACCTACTATTATATGAACACCTATGAACTTACATGTGCATGCGCATGAGCTACAGCAGGTGTTGCTCGCGTACACAGCGCCCTAGCGGCAAGAGCAGTTTTAGCCAGGGTCGCAGTCCTCGCCGCTAATGCCGCAGGGAGGATTAAACATGAAGCTTACTATCTTATGAACTTACCTGTGCATGTGCGTGAGTTATAGCAGGAGGCGGCTGCGTACACAGCGCATGCGCGGTCCTAGCCAAGGCCGCCAGCGCCGCGGCAGGCAGCGGCGCGCAGAAACAGAGTCTTTAAGATTTACCTGAGCGTGCGCATGGGCGATAGCTGGCGGCAGCTGCGTACTCAGCGCCCTAGCGGCATGCGCAGTCCTAGACAACGCCGCCAGGGCCGCAGCCCGGGCCGCTAAGGCCGCCGCAGGCAGCAGCGCGCAGAAACAGAGTCTTTAAGACTTACCTGAGCGTGCGCATGGGCTATAGCAGGCGGCGGCTGCGTACACAGCGCCCTGGCCGCATGAGCGGTCCTAACCAAAGCCGCCAGAGCCGCAGGGACGAGTCTTTAAGACTTACTTGTGCATGTGCGTGAGCTATAGCCGGCGGCGGCTGCGTACACAGCGCCCTGGCCGCATTTTGTACGATTGTGTTAAGGAAGAGTGGCCTTTTCCGACACAGGTGCTCCTCGCTCCTAATAGAAAAGGTCAACCCGTGTCATTCAACTGTATGTAATGGTTTCGATGAAATAAATATTTTGTATTTTGTATTTTGTACTTACTTGTGCATGTGCGTGAGCTATAGCTGGCGGCGGCTGCGTACACAGCGCCCTGGCCGCATGGGCGGTCCTAGCTAACGCCGCCAAGGCCGCAGCCCTAGCCGCTAAGGCCGCGGCGGGCAGCGGCGCGCAGCCGCCGCAGCCGGCGCAGGCGGCGGCGCAGCCCGCGCCCCAGCCGCAGCCGGCGCCGCCCCAGCCGCTGCTCACCTCCCAGCCCGCGCTCGCCGCCTCCAGGCCCGTGATGCCTGGGTACCACAATGGACAACATTTCAAATTTTTAACATGTCCATATTGTTTTTTTATATGAAAGTAGACATAAAATGAACAGACCCATATTTTTTCTTTTTTCAAAATTTGTCCATTTTCATGCATAAAATAATTATTGAAATTCTTTTTATTCTAAATAGACGTAAGCGCCAAATGACGTCATCGGACGGCTGAATACAGCGATATTCCTTTGCTTATCATTGTTTTAATAAAAAAACGGTCCTACTGTCAAAGGTAAATAATACTAGTGTCAACATTGTCAACGTCATTCATACATTCAACGTTGACAAGTTGTCTTTTTTTTTGACAGTTACATGTCATGAGTTTGGCATTACGTAAATTTAAAACTATAATGTGCTAAGCAAAGAAATATTTTACATTCTGCCGTCCGATGACGTCATCTTACGTTTTTTAGTTTTTAATTTTTTTCTCAGTAAATAAGCAATATAAAAAATGAATAAATATATATTCGAGCAGCGGAAAAGTAAACAAAGAATTGGTATTTTTTGTTTCAGAGCTTAGCAATTTTGAAATGTTGTCCATTACTGTGCTACAGCGAACGGGAGACCACTAACATTTTTTTTTTTATTATATGGCTCTACCCGAAGATATCTTGCCAATGTTGTGTGCTGTTTTGTTTTGTGAATAGGGTATACGACTAAGTTCAAGATTTTACAAAATATAAATATTTTGTCAAAATATAGGTCAATATATGCCAAAGGCAAAAATTCTCAATTAAAAATATAACGTCTAGCCGGTTTTATGGTCATTCAAAGATTCATGGGCAAGTCCATTTTAAAAGTATAAAATTATTAAAAAATAATTATGCCATTGAATAACCCATACAATTTGCACTAATTATTATAATAGAACCATTGACATAAACGAAACATTTGTAATAGCTACCATACAAAATTCAAATGAAATGCATACAAAATACTTAAGTGTGACGTCACATCTAAGTCGCCATTTGTATGGAGCGTTTTGGGTTTGCCCAAAATAATGTGATTCTAAAGTTGTGATATCTCAGGTAGTTTAAATGAGAATCAAGTGATTCTTTCAACGATGTTTCTATCATTGAGAGGTCTTTTGATTGCAACATTAAAAAAAAAGTAGTCGTATACCGTATTGTTGACAGCACAATTCATTTTTGTTTATATAAGGAAAACCTGTTATTGGACATATTATTAATTTGTACCCTTGTAATGCATTAATGGAATTACGCTGTTGGTTTTCTAAGAAATAAAAAAAAAATGTTAAGTAAGTTATTGCGAATAAGAGGGTAGTCAACCGTCAAAGTCACAGGCACTCAATAAAACGCCGGTGTTTTGGGTTTTATCTATCGGATACGGATTCTGCCGATACCACTCTAAACACAATCGCGGGTTTTAAGGCGACGGGTTGTGCCCTAGCAACGCCAATTGATTTTAATTGTTAGCTACCAAAACAAATATATTTTAAATAATTACTTAAAAAAAATGATTCACGCCAAAAGTGGCCGCTTTTGGCGGTAATTCAAAATTCGAGAGCAAAACCAGATCAAATAGCTAACTATAACTATTAAATAAATAGTAAAGGTCTTTACCTAGAGACTAAAGCCCTCAAGTTGTTTAAAATAACAATTAAAATCAATTGGCGTCGCTAGTGGGGATATCTTTCACCTTAAGACTTTTTTAGGGTCCAAGCAAGTTGTCACAATTCACTCGACACACAATTTCAGCAGAGACGTTTATCTTGCTTCGTACTTTTTAGTTTAACATATCGTTTTAGAACGAGACGGCATGAGCTTTACTGTAATAATAACTTTAGATCCTGCGATTTATTTTGAAAAAAGGTGAAACACAATAAAAAATAAACCTACTTATCTTAACTTACTATACTTACTCCGTCAATAAAGTCGTGAAAATAAATGATGGCGCCACTGCCGCTTACATCATAGCGCATAATTGTTATAAATTAAAAAAAAATCCGTCTCAAGAATAAAATTCACGACTTAATTAATAGAATATGAAATGAAGCATATGGTTTATAGGTGTTATGAAACATATAATAGGTACGTCTTCTAACGGTTTTTTTACGCAAAATTAGGCTTCATTCATCATCATCATCAGCCCATTTAAGTCCTCACTGCTGGGCCACGGGCCTGCCTCAATCACATGAGGGGTAATTGCCATACTCACCACGCTTTGCAGACGGGTTGGCGAGGGTTTTGATATAAATGCAGAGTTTTCCTTCTCTGGGTGCTGATGATCATGCCAGCAGCTTTACCTTAGTCGCCTTTTACGACACCTCGGTAAGAGTGAGGGTGGCCTATTCTACTCTGCCGGGGACCACACGGCTAAGGCTTCATTGCTGACAGTTTATTTATACAAAGTTGAGCGTAATCTAATTTTGTAATCTAATAGAATGTAACTAACGTAGATAAATACTTATATGATTACATTTTCCTCAGTTTAGATGCATATTAAAAGATGACCAATGAAGTATAAAGTTCCATTTTGAATTGTATGATTTGGTGCATTTTGTAGTGTTTTAAACTAAGCTAGAAAATTAAATTCTCTAATTCGACGGCATCGATATAAACATGCTTATGAAGTTCATAAATTTTTTTTTTCTTTTTATTTTTTTATGACATAGGGGGCAGACGAGCAGACGGATCACCTGATGGTAGGCGATTGCTACCGCCCATGGACACCCGATAAAAAAATCCCTATTTAAGAGTGTAACACACTATATAAACTTTCGGTAATCACCAACCTTCCTTCAACAAGGTAGCATCAGCGGCAGCAGCTCGATATAGGGCAGTGAGCCACCTCTGCGCAGACTCGCTGGGCGCCTCCTCCGACAGACGCTTCAGGATATCCGCTGCCAAGCTGTGGTGACCGTACCTAAATAATATACTCCATGTTTAATTACAATAATTATCACACAACTTTGCTATACAATGTGACTTCTGACTAATACTAATTTTATTTACTTATTTTTACATAAATACAAGACGCTTTAATAAAAACTTAATCATCCGTAATGTTTGGTAGAAGGACTGGTATTGAGCTTGTCTTATTTTAGGTGTTAATAACATTTGGTTCAACATTTGAAGTTACATGTTGTTGTTTCGTACAGTGAGGTGCCGCCTAAGTGAGGTGCCGCCAAGTGATATTAATATAGAATCTTTTAACCACTGCTATTGTGTGAGTTGACACGTGAATAACGTTGCTAGGACCCTAAGAGAGTCTTAAAACCTGCGAGTTTGTTAAGAGTAGTCTCGGCAGAATCCATAGATCGATAAAACGCTAAACAACCCCCGTTTTATTGAGTGACTGAGACTATGACTGACGTCGTCTTTAACTATCCACTTTGTCAAAATATCACTTGACCATTTTCCTTACAAGTTATTTCACTTATTACCGCTAATATCTAAATCATGTGCAAAACTGGACGAATTAATTACTGGAGGTGGCGAAACCTAATCATGAATTGTGCCAGCTTATACTAAGAAAAGAAGTATATAACAAGAAAGTAAGAGAGTCTTAAAACCTGCGATTTGTTAAGAGTAGTCTCGGCAGAATCCATAGATCGATAAACGCTAAACACCCCCGTTTTATTGAGTGACTGAGACTATGACTGACTTCGTCTTTTAACTATCCACTTTGTCAAAATATCACCTTGACCATTTTCCTTACAAGTTATTTCACTTATTAACGCCTAATATCTAAATCATGTGCAAAACTGGACGAATAATTACTGGAGTGGCGGAAACCTAATCATGAATTGTGCCAGCTTATACTAAGAAAAGAAGTATATAACAAAAAGGTTAGCAAAACCTGAAAACTTGATTTGACAATGACATAAGTGACATAGCAAGATACCGTTCTCGCTAAGCGTCCACAAATATACACAATTTGTATTCGGCTTTTCATTTTGGACCAAAATGAGCATAAATACTATTTAGTATTATAAAATTCAGTTTACATTTCTACGTCATTTTAGCGTCAGTTTTATATAGATAGCGATCTATGTCGCAAAATTGAAAGAAGTAAATGACCTTTGTGCAGGTTTGGCACAGACTATAGTGCTGTGCCGTCGTTGGAGCTGCCTAATGACGTCACTAACATAGTAAACTCACCTCAAAGCAGCTCTAGCGACTCTGTACCGAGTCCAACCGTCCACCCCGCGGATGGTATCCATTATCTTCTTTTCCCAGGAGTTATTGATCTTGTACGTGAGGGCTGTACCCGCTCGCTCCTGGAACAGCACCGTGCAGAGTAGCACTAGTGCTGTGCCGTCGTTGGAGCTGTCTATTACATCGCTGTAAAATAAAATTAGATTTAAAACTAAACTGCAGAAGAAAGTAACAACCCTGGAAAGAAAAGTCACGGCCACGTAACAGTAAAATGGCTTTGCGAAAGATTCACTTTTCGAATCATATTAATAGCCTCTGAATGTAGTCTAAGTTAAATAATTTTATTGAATAGTAATTTCTATCATCGAGAGTAGGAAATGTGTAAAATGCGTGAGGCTAATGAGGCTATGGTAGAAAATCCGCTAGATGGCGTACTGAGGTCTAACTTTAACAACATTGGCTGTTTAGTTCGTAAATTGACATTTTGACATATTACCACATTCCAAAATAACCAATCACCTTGTCCTAAAGTACGCCATCTAACGGATTTTTCACATTCGTTAGTTCTCATTCCACTCACCCTTGCATGGCCATGTTGAGAGTCTGCATCAGAGCAGGCATGGCAGGCGCTATGGACATGGGGCAGTACGTGCTTCCCCCCAAAGCGGCCAGAGCCTCCAGCAACGCCAGTATCCGGGGCGGGGCTTGCTTCCAGTCACACTCCTGGAGCTGGATCCCAAGGACGTTGGCAGTGCGAGGGGCGTATCGTACTGGTTCGGCGTTGCATAGTTTCACCTGTACAAAACATAAATTCTATTATGTCAATTTTTTTGTGTGATAGGTGGCCGATAGCGCTCAACGGTTCCATCCGTGGGTGGTGGTTCGAATCCGAGCATGGACCTCTGCATTTCAAATCTATGTACATATTTCTACCATTACCTCGGCGTGAGGGAAAAACATCGTGAGGAAGCTTACACGTTTCGGATAGTTTCTGAAACGTGTGTTACCCTGTTAAAGGGTTGCGAAGGTAAGACGGTAGTCACGTCATTGTGTATTTTTGCTCTGTTTGGAGCTGCTACCGAAAGGGTCCTGGCGTCCCTGGGCAACGGCGGGTAGTAATCGGCATCGCCCATTGCTACTCGACGGCTAACAGCTGCACACACACGGGAGGGCTCCTGGAGTCGTTCTGTCGACCCCCAGTTGAGCCCCCCCGGGGCCTAGGACCGGCCTCACGGTTTAGGGCATCGGAAACCCTTCTCCTGTGGCCTTTTTTGTTCTGGGCCCGGGGCCCTGTCCGGCGTCACGCTACGCGTGATAGCGTTTTCGACGTGGGCCCCACTGGGTGGAGAGCCTTCGGGCTCAGCGGCCGTAAGGCCATGTGCTGGAGGTCCGGCGTCGGGTCGTCTAGCCAGGATGGCTCAATGTCGACCGGTGGTGCCAATTTTCTCGGCTCCGCATCCAGCGGAGTTGGGTTTTGCGGCGTTTTCATTCTGAAGCCTGTGGGTTTTATTTCCCCAACCCACTCTGCACTGCAGCCAGCAGTGTATGGGTGGGGAAGGGTACCCGCAGTCCTCCTCCCGGTGGTGTTTGCACTACAGCCAGCAGTGTGGGCGCCATTCGGGGGGCGGTGTTTGGTGGGCCGTGGGAGAGGCCCTAGGTCCGTTGGACCGGTGTGTGGTAAGAGGCCGTACTGGCGAGCCTCTTTCGCCCTGAGCGGGTTCGCGGTGACAAGGTTCGTCCTATAGCCCGCGTTCCCGCTCTGAGAGTTTCTCCCGGGCGAGGGATGGAAACTGTCGCAGAGAGCTTAGTGGGTATACCCCTAGGAGCACCCCAGGGGAGAGCCCCACACTACCCGGCCGGGTGTGCATAAGGCGGCGCCGACCATCGGCGCCGACGTCGGCTCCTTCTGAGCCGGCGGCATTCTCTCTGCGTTACCAAAAAAAAAAAAAATTGTAGTTACCAGACCCCCTAAATCCTGAATCATGGTCCAAGCGTACCCCGGGCTACAGAGCAACAGTTTTGGACGCAACCGGGAATCACACGCTTAGATGAGGAAGAGCAGGTGGCAGATGGATCACCAGGAGCTCTATTTTTGATTCACTCGTATGACTTAGCGTCGTCGCATGCGACGTAAGTCACATTCGCCTTCTAAGTCGCATGAAGCCGATTCTCCTTATTTTTGAATCATTCGATTTCGATGTTGCCAATATAACACGGTAAATTGACATTCTAACCCTTCCATGCAGAATTTTACAAAAAACCGGTAATTTCCGCATTGCAAAGGGAACGCAAAAACCATAGATTATTGGCTGAATATGAAAATCTTTGCTTTTTTGTCACAAAAAACTATGAATGTCACCTGTCAAAATCAGTCAAATCAAAGGTTTGAAATTTATAATATTTTGTATATTCTTGTTGCTATTGACAACTATTTTGACGTTGCTTCTACCGCTCGCTTTAAGTCACTCGACCAACGAGTGGGTGGGGTCACTCGTTGCAGGCGAATGATTCAAAAATGCGGAATTTCGTATGTCGAAGGAAAATCAGTAGGAATCGTGCGCTCGTCACGATGCTGTCATACGAGTAAATCAAAAATAGGTCTGCTGATCGTAAGCGATTGCCGCCGCCCATGGGGTGTCCATGGGCGGCAATCGCTTACGATCCTGTCCGATACTGTCTGATCCCCCTAGATTTGTGTCCTCCAGTACCCTCACTTACTCGGCGTAACAAAACCTAAAGGCGCTTCTCCACGCCGCTTGTGTGGCCGTGGTATCACTTTAGGCGAAATTTCAAAAAGATAATTAAATATTTTAGAAATTATTAACATGTGGAATGGATATGACAAACCGGAAGTATAGTTTACTTACCAAGCATCGAAGCGCAATACGTAAAGGTCTTATGTTAGCTGGTCCGTTGTCAACTCCAGTAGCAATCACTAAAGACTCAAGCGCCAACATCAACTCAGAGCCGTCCACTGGCAATGTTTCTTCGTAGCTAGAAAATAGAGGAAAATTAGAAAACTGATAGATCTTGTCGACGCAGAAAAAAAGCAACACACTTTTATGACAGCTGTCACTAATACTATACCTACTTGTAATTCTGACGTCAAGTTACGTCATAGGCTTGTTAACGACATATTGGTGTGAGAGCGTTTTCGCGCGCTATCTAATTGTAAATTTTTATTGAATATTTTTAAAAGAAATTGAAATAACTGTTTAATTTCAACCTTAAAAAGACTGTTTATGTATTACAAATCCAGATAAATGGGCTATTGCGGGCCGTTCAAGTATAACGTAAGTTAAGGCTCGACCGGAGTGATACCACAGCCTCACAGAAAACCGGCGTGAAGCTGCACTGTGCTGTGTGTCGCTGCGTGAGTGAGGGTACCGGAAGCCCAATACGGGGGAAAAGGGTTATAAGGTTGGCAGCGTACTTGTGACTCCACTGGTGTCGGAGTCGCAGGTATTCATGGGCGGCGGCAATCGCTTATCATCAGGTGATCCGTCTGCTCGTCTGCTACCTATCGCATAAAAAAATAAAATTTTTGTATATTTTAACTCACTTTCACAGCAAAATTTATAAAGTAATAAATTTTTTTTTTTTTCTCCAGTATATTTTTTAATCGCTCTCTGTTGCTTTAATGCTCCAGTATATCAAAAGTTAGCAGAGCGTTGATGCTTGTTTAGTACTAGAACAGTCCCTTGTGTAATACTTACCAATGGACCACGATACGCGTGAGTACGTCACAGGCGGTGGCGGCGTGGCGTAGGTCTACGCTGAAGGCCGCGTCGGCGCAGTACTGGCGCAGCGCGCTCGCTTGGGAACCAGCCGCCGCGCAGATTGCTGGGCATTCCACTAGGATCTGTGGAATATTTTGAGAGTATTCTTCTTTTTCTTTGGGTGCCTTCCGCTTCTCGCAGTTTGGCAATCATATTGGCGATTTTCACTTACGATACAGCATATCTGAAGAGTGCTGATTGTATGCGTATAATGTTGAACCGAGCATGCAGCTCTGGATTTTCCAAATCTATGTGTGTGTTCCTATCATTATGATATGATATGAGTCTTTATTGCACAGAAAGGTTAAAGAATTTATTTCCGTACATAAGTTTATTTATAGTTAAAATCAAACAAACCTATTATGTTAATTATCTTGACATCGCATGGGCATGGCATGGACATGGGCTCTACTCTTGCTTACCATCAGGCTGAGGAGAGCCAATATACTGTGTCACTATAAAAAAAAATCAACATGAGGAAACCTGCATGTTTCGAAAATTTTCTGAAACATGTAACCATGATTCAGTTGGTCAGTCTCCTCTGTTAAAGGGCTGCGAAGGTCAGACGGCAGTCACTAAATTGTAATTAGATAACAGACTCCCCAAATCCTAAATCATCGTCTAAGTGAATAAGAATGTGCGCATTCTTAGTGGAGGTTGTATGTTCGAGTCCGAGTATGCACCTATGAATTTTTCAAACCTACATATGAATTTCTATCATAATTGTACTATGTTGTGTGTTAACTTTGTTTTTGGAAGAATTAAAAAAAGAAACCAAGTAGAGGAAAGATGTAGTCCGGAGATAGCTAACCTGCATAACTTGCAGGCACAGCATGGTGTGGTCAGAGTCCTGGTTGTCAGTGGCAGCTCGCACTAAATTCTGAATGCACTCATTGGGCCACAGCGCGGCGTGTTGAGCCAATTTTTTGAGTCCTACGAGGGCGGCACGCCGTACGGCCGAGCGGGCGTCGTTCATGGCCAGGCTAAGGAGTAGCTCCACCTAGTTTTAAACGAAATAGAATTGATTAAATAATGGACAACATTTCATATTTTTAACATGTCCATATTGTTTTTTTATATGAAAATAGACATAAAATGAACAGACCCATATTTTTTCTTTTTTCAAAATTTGGCCATTTTCATGCATAAAATAATTATTGAAATTCTTTATATTCTAAATAGACGTAAGCGCCAAATGACGTCATCGGACGGCTGAATACAGCGATATTCCTTTGCTTATCATTGTTTTAATAAAAAAAAGGTACTAATGTCAAAGGTAAATAATACTAGTGTCAACATTGTCAACGTCATTCATACATTCAACGTTGACAAGTTGTCATTTTTTTTGACAGTTACATGTCATGGGTTTGGCATTTCGTAAATTTAAAACTATAATGTGCTAAGCAAAGAAATATTTTACATTCTGCCGTCCGATGACGTCATCTTACGTTTTTTAGTTTTTATTTTTTTTCTCAGTAAATAAGCAATATAAAAAATTAATAAATATATATTCGAGCAGCGGAAAAGTAAACAAAGATTTGAAATGTTGTCCAATCATTGTGACATGACAATAACGGGAGTATCGACGGCAGTGCCAACTGGTGTCATTAGAACTTAGTATTCAATACAAAGTGCTGTCAGTCCACATAAATGATGGTGCCAACTGGAGCCATCCATTTGAACTTAGTAAGATAAATTTGACCTTGAGCCAATACAAAATTGTGCCACCTATAGTTACCGCACACCCCTGTATATAAAAAAATAAGAAAACTTTTGATTTTACGATACAATCTTTAGTTACAAAAAAGTAACTATGAGTTTTATTTTGATTTCTATTTATAAAATTAAAAATTCTAAAACAAACCTGATCAGGCACATGAACCACAGTGTCTGCAGCTATTGCAGTCAGTGCAGTGATGGCTGCTCGTACAGAGCTGGACGATGGAAACCTCTCTAGTAAAGACCTGAGCAGCTTTAGCACACCTTGTGCTCTAACAGCTATGGAATAAAGAAATATGATTTTAATTGGCTCACAAATACAAAAAAATTGACAGACATATAAAAATACATTCATCACCATTCTCTGGGGTTAGTGCAGTATTCATTCTTATTCCACGCATCCTTGTCATTCATCATCAATTTTGATCATGTAGAATGAACTCAAACTCATTAAAATTGAATCCACTTGTCACACTTATAAATATTATAATGTGTCTCTTTAATCACTTGACATTGGCAGAATTATAGATGTGTCAGACAGAGACAGTAGCAGATATTTAAAAAAAAGAATGGACCGAAAGAGAGTATAAGTGCGGAAAAAGGAGTTCACCTTTCATTCTTCATCATATTGTTCTTCACCATTTCAATCCTCCCTTCCCAAAAGAAAGCAGTTAGGATTACATACTTGTAGTTAGAAATTCAGATATATTTATTATTCTATCTATTATCTATGATATTAAATTTATATTTAAATATATTATTATTCATTTTATTTAGGCAAGGAATAGGCACATAGTAGAAATCTCAATCCATTAAGTCCTTCAGTGTAAATTACAAAGAGTTTATTTTGGAATCGCAGAGGAGTAGTTCTTAGCTTGGGTTTATTGTTGTGAGTTATATGAAGTACCTACTTGCCTATAATGATTTGACGTTGGCTACTCTATTTACACCAATTTCATGAATTAGTCTGGATTTGTTGTTGATGTTGTTTGATAAAAATTTGTACCTGAACTATTTTCTAATCTTAGCTTCTACTTTATGTTGTACCTTTTGGTTGTGCATAATACAGTGTTACTCGTGCGCATCGCAGTGGTCTCTCGAGGTGTTCACGGAAGACCAGCGTCGCGGCGTCAGTAGACGACACGATATTATGCTGAGTGAACGCCTTTTTCACTGACACTATGTATAAGTACTTTTGTTATATAAATATTTCTATGTTTTTGTCAGGAAATAAATTATTTTCTATTTTTATTTATTTCTATAAATAATATAAATACAAAGCATGTTTTATAATACCTCCTCCATGTACAGTCCTCAAGGCTCTCACAAGTTTGGCCCGTCTCTCAGCCCCTGTGCTCTCGCACTCCACCATGTCTGTGAATTTATTACACATTGCCACTGCAAATGTACTGGAAAGTAAATAAACAAACTATCAGTAAGCAGTTCACCATGTTGTTCGTAAAATACAATGGACTCAAATAGGAGTGTAACATTTTTTTATTATTTATTCAGTCTTGCACCATACATATAATATTAATAAAACCGAATATGTTTAATTAGTATTTCTGTGTTTCGGATAGACAATGATGCCACCACACAATATTAGTGAGAAAAGATATACTTTATAAGATTAGGTACTTACTTGGAATGAGCAGCAAATCTTGTAGTGGCATATATAGCAGCATCCACCTCAACATTATCATGGCTGTCCAGCCCTCTCCTGATAGCGTGGTGCACATTCTGCCTCTCCGGGATGATCCCTGCGACTGCCCCAAGGGTTCTCAACGCCAAAGCTCTAGCTACCGGATCATTTGAATGAAGAACGCTAAAAACTCTCCTTAGAAACTCATCCACGTTTAGTATCTTGTCTAAATGCTTCTCGCTTTGTTGGCAGACGCGTAGCACCCAGAGTCGCAAGAAATTGTTTCCCATACGAAAAACATCGGCAAGCTTCAAGAATGAAGAGTTGATGAGAATCGGAAAGGGATATTTCTCGAAGAGGCGCGGGAAACGCACGATCGCTTCACATTGCTCGCCAACCTTGCCTGATCTGAGCCCTGAAAATCAGATGGATAATAATAATAACATTAGGCGCGAGATTCACGTAAAAAATAAAACCAGCAAGGTTATGTCGGCTTACCCTTGTCAAGCTCTGTTAAGGCTGAGTTAGCGTCTTGTTCAGGTTCTCCAGAATTATCGTTGAATGTATTCAATCTTACACCAATCATTTTATGAAAATTTATCTGTTAATCGCTGAGAAATGGAAAAATGAATCCGGGCGAACGGCGAAACAGATTCACTGTTGATTATGACAGTGACAGTGACACACAGTCAGCCAGTTTGTTTAATTTTAATCAAAAAATGAATAATGTAGGTAATATCATAATATACAAGTATTATCACAGGATTTAGAGATTAATACTGAATTCAAACAATAACTTACATTACATTACAAATTATATTATAATGATTATAAATAAATGAATTAATCAAGTCACAGATACTATAATACTAGTATCAGGTATAAATAACTCTTGTAAAGGAACGTAATAAAACCAAAATGGAGTTCAGCCTTGTTCACTAAATATACAATAGATGGCGCTATGAGTTGCAACTTACTTCCTTTTGTTACTTTATTGATTGCTATACATACGTATGTAAAGTTTTTGGAAAAATCTTCGCAGCAGTGTTTACGATAAAATACCAAGAAATCATTTATTTTGTTTTGGTAAGAAATGATAGCATAATTTATATCTTCAATGATACGCATCCTACTTAATACTCCCAGTATATATTCTTTTAAATGAGTTGGTACAGTCAGCATCCAAAGTAGATTAACACTTTAGTACTATGTCAAAGTAATTGTTCTACCTATTAATAGTGTTAAGCTACTTTTGATGCTGACCGTACCTATATGTAGGTAGGTACGTTGATTTCAGATGAGCTGTGGTTAAACTAGTTAGACTATTGTCTTTTATCATTTATCAGCAAAGTTAAACTGAGTGACACATAAAATCACTCAGCAGGTAAGAAAGTAACTTAGTAGTTACGTTTGAATTCTTCCGCGACTATGAATGAAGCAAGAATAGATGTTCTCACTCCAACTACCAACTATCAGTGAAACTAGCGTTAACAAGTAACAAAACTCTGCACCGATCCTCCGTGATTAGTAGGCAGGGTTCCGTCTGGCACACACGGGTACAGTTTCACAGGTGGCTGCAATTACCTTTGAGAGGCGAGCCCGGAGTTAGCTAAATACCGCTTTGTTCCTTGCTCCATATAATGTTACGAGTTATTAGGTTGTTAGCGTAATTAAGAAATCTTACGCTTCGATGTTGGTTTGCAAGCGTCACGGTAAGTGTCTTCAATTATTTCATCATCATCATCATCATTTCAGCCAATAGACGTCCACTGCTGGACATAGGCCTCCCCAAATGTTCTCCACACAGATCGGTCCTGTGCCGCCCGCATCCAATGGATTCCCGCGATCTTCACCAGATCGTCGGTCCTCTTCGTGGGGGGCCTGCCACGGCTGCGACTTCCTGTACGTGGCCTCCACTCGAGGACCTTTCCGCCCCAACGGCCGTCTGTTCTCCTCGCTATGTGCCCTGCCCATTGCCACTTGAGGCATGCAATCCTTTTTGCTATGTCTGTAACCTTAGTTCTCCTGCGGATCTCATCATTTCTGATACGATCACGCAGGGAGACTTCATTTATTTACTTGACTTTAAGTAGGTATATTAATTTTTTTATTTCTGTTATTATAAACATTAAAAGAACAAATTACCTATTAGGAGAGTACCTACCTACATTTTACATTTTAGCTTATAACCACGATCCTTAGAGGGGCTAGCACGGTAACAGCATTCAAGGAATTTGTAGCTGACTGGACTGGAGACTGGAACCCGGAAATTGTTTAAAATAGATCTGGTTTAGTAGCTTAACAATAAAATTTGGCGTCGCTAGTGTGCCCTACCCTTCGCATTAACATGTTGTTCGTATAAATTATGTCCTAAGGAGAAACAGTTATCTGCGAGGTGGGTAGCAAATGTCTTCCATTTCATCCCGCCACTGCGAGTAGGTACAACCTGTGCGGATAAAGAATGGGATTAGAAATGGCGGCGCATCTATTCACTTCTCGCTCGCACACTATTTGCGACCCCAAGAGTGCGAGTATAGACGCAAATAGTGTGCGAGCGAGAAGTGAATATGCGCCGCCATTTCTGATCGCATTCTTTATCCGCACAGGTTGTAATGTTCTGAGCTCGCGATCTTTCTCCGCAACTATTAGCTGGATGGAACACTAGGAAAAAATAAATAAGTTTTAAAATAAGAAAAGTAATGTGAAATGATATTTTTTATTTGCGAATGGTGTTTTTCAATTCCTTAGAGGAAATAGATCCATAGTTGGTAGGTAGGTACGTTGGTTTAAATCTAGTCTGACTGGCCTTTAATAATAATACAATGTAATACAATAATACAATGTATGTACTTAATACATGCTGATGAATAAAGTAGAAGTATCAGCTTATATACTGTCCCACTGTAGGGCAAAGATCTCCATCATTAGAAATCAAGTCATCGGTACTATGATGGGATTAGGCTTAATCACTAGGGATACCTAATGCGGATTGGTGATCATAAATTTGAGCTATGTCCGAAAAATTTGAAACAGACCTTTGCTCGACCTGAAAATCGAATCCAGGACCCCCACTGTTGGTCTACTTATACCACTAGACCAACAGTGCGTTGCTGATGAATAAAATTTACGTATAACTTTAAGCTTCATCATGTCCTGCATATTTCCGATATTTCGGTTTTGGCGTCCAATCTTAGCGATCAACCATCGACGCAGGACTTATTATAGTGCTCAAGTGTTTTCGCAAACACAAGTGCACTCTCCATTCCCTTACCCTCATATTTCGATTGGACACCAGTATGATACGATCGAAGAGAGATCAGGCGCAGGACCAATGGCTTAACGTGCTTTCCGAGGGACGGGGTTACAAGACCGCCAACTTCCAGACTCTGGGTTCACACCGAGAATTTCAAAACAAAAAACTCAGGCCTACAAATTTTGGCTCGACCCGGGGATCGAACCCGAGACCTCTTGCGGTAAGAAATTCTTAGTGGCGGCCCGAGTCTGGAAGTTGGCAGTCTTGTACCCTCGTGCCTCGGAAAGCACGTTAAGCCGTTCATCCTGTGCCCGATTCCTCTTCGGTCGTGTCACAGTAGAGTCCCATCGGAATATGAGGGTAAGGGAATAGAGAGTGCACTTGTGTTTGCGCATACTTGAGCACTATAATATATCCTGTAAGTGGCTGATCGTTGAGATTGGTAGGAGAATATTATTATTATTATCACTTTATCAAAGTCATTATGGTGAAAATAAAATTGCAGAAACACAGATTTGTGGGTATAGGTACATTGATATGTGGCTGGGCTGTACGGTCAGCCACACAGAACCTATCTGACTGAAAGAGATTATATTCTCAAAATTCCGTAAATAAAAAAGCGTGTATGTTTGTAACGAAAACTTTATGGCCATAGAAATGTCAATTCTCATTCTTCCTTTCAAACCCACTGGCCCATCCTGTTCTGAATCACCACGTCTGGTCCAGTAACCTACACTACTTTGTCACATTGCATTGGAGACACAAAGAATCATTTTTTCCTAACATCTATGCAAAAGTCACGGCAAATCTTCCCAGCCGTCACCCTTGGACCACAATCTTATCTTCATTAGCCACTAATCCTTCGACGAAAGACTTTAATACTGGATAATAACTACAAATCCCTCACAACAATGCCATTCTTGTGAATGAGGTAGACACTTCGAGCTCCATCTTTTTGGGTTCATCGAAAAAACTTGCCACTGCATTTTGATACTAATTCCTAAAGCTTACGACTCATTTATAAGTCTAATATAGACCTTAGTGAACTACTGTGCAAACAGGAAATTTCTGCAAAAGTTCTTTGTGACAAATCAGTTAGCAATGGTAGCAAGACTACTGTACTTAATCCTACCATGTCCGGGATCGATTACTCGCGTACCACAGAGAAAAGATTACTTTTTTAAATTCCAAAAATATGCCAAAACATACCATTGTGGTCTCCGGAAGGACTAAAATATGGCAGATGGATTATGGAGATAAAAATGTAATACGCAAGTCTTTGTTTTATTGCCTTTTGTTCTTTGGCATTTTTTTATCTTGCACAATATGATTTTTGGCAAATACAATAGGTACTAGGTATCTAAGTTTTCTCACTGTCTTCGATAAGGTATGTTTTAGCATAGACTAATTCTAATTACTAATCTAATCTAATCTCTAGGTTTTAGTCACGGGTGCAAGTTTATCTAAGTTTTGACAAAGTAAATGATTTACTGACTAGTTATGAAGTTAAACTAAAGTTTTTGACTGCTTCGGTGCCGCAGTGGCTAGTGAGTCGCACTTTAAAGCGACGCCGATATAATTTGGCATATTCATATTAAAAAAACCTAACAATATGATGGTAACGATGATGATGAGATACAAATCAAGCTCTAGCTTCTTCTTTTAATGTTGTTTTAGTATCACACACTCATATCATTATCTCAATTATTTACATAAGCTTTATAAACGATTCCCCATAATAGGCGCGATCATGAGGAGCCATCGCAAATATTTGCCTCCACATTCAGGAGCGATACTCACTAATCCGTCTACAGCTTTAGATATAAAAACATTATCGCGAACCCCATAAAAACGGACAATGGAGTCCATGGGACACCCAGACAATGCACATGGTGGATCCCACTCTATTTATTTACACGAATAATACACAAATAATGGATACAAGGTTTTTTGTGGCAGCCGTTGGTGTCAAAATTAACGCCAGACGCGTTAGTAGAGTCGCCATGATGTGGAAGTTACTAGGATGTTTCTTTTCAAACATTGCTGATGTTACAGAGTTTAATTTTAGAAGAGAACAAGGGAATCTGACCTTGCCTAACATACTTAAGGTGACGGGTAGGTCACACTAGCATTGCCATTCGATTAAATTGTTAGCATCTAAACCGGATATCTTTTTAACAATTTCGAAGTTCGAGCATCTCGAAAAGAACTTATACTATTTATTCAATACTTTAATTAACTTTTTGCTCTGCTTCCTACTCGAAATATGAATTACCGCCAAAACCGGCGACTTATAGCGTTAATCCAAATTTCAAAAACAAATCAAAAAGTTAATTATAAGTATTAAATAAATAGTATATATTTTGTCCGAGAGGCTCGAACTTCGAAATTGTTAAAAAGATATCCGGTTTAGTTGTTATCTATTTAAATCGATTGACGTCGCTAGTTAGGCTATTTAAGTTCTGTTGTGGCTTAGTAGGTACATTGAAAAAGCAGTTTCCAATATTTTTTTTCTAACTGATAAACTTCTTGAAAAAGCTGGTTCAAATGAATGATTACTTACGGTGAACCTACCTACCTACTTATTTACGTTTACGTACACCATGGATATGCTTAATTTAGGTACATAAGGTCAGTTTACCTAAGTCCCAAGAAGTCGTAATGGATATTTAACTACTTATAATCTTTACATAATGGTAAGCCATTAGGTCCGTAGGCAATTTTATTTCATTATCTGTTAAAAATAGAATGATTATTTAATACTTTACATGACTTTGTAGTCAATATATTATGGTATTGAAGGTGAAATCGACTTTGTCACATTAGCCTATTTTAATTTTAATATCTTGCTATACATGCTCGTATTATTGTTCTGCCATTTATAACATACTTCATACATGGAGTTTTACCAAGTTTAAGAGTTTTCCCTGTCGCTTACCTAAACTTCGGAAGCTGTGGAACTTCGAAACATGGTTATGTCTCTGTCATATTTAATGTGGACTTAGAAAAAAATAACATGATCTTTGAGCAACTCCCAAAGTTGATAAGCGTTTTAGTATTCAGGGGGATTTTGAATTATTTTTATGAGCAAGTAATTTCAGGACTTTCCAAAATTGTTGCCATATCAAAAGGTGGAGGATTATTCCGAGATATCGATCTAGAGTCGAGGCACAATGCTCCGGCATCGCCGCGGATTCGTCCACGCCATTTGTCAGGCCGATGCGCCTGCGCACATAGTAGATTTCACGATGTTTTGATTGCACCAGTGCCCTTTTACAACCACGAGGTGTGACACCTTTGGGATTAAGTACCCACCACCCAGCCGTGACTGGCACTTGAATAAAGATATTTTGGACTTTAAATCTGGCTTTTAAAGACTAATGTGTGTCGAATCGTGGTAAGTTGTTGATGGTGAGATTGTTTCGGAATTGACGGAGCGTAATGTTTTAACGACTCGACACTTCTTAGAAAGTTTTTTGTGAATACAATGATCTGATTGTGGCGTTAGCGGTTGTTGGATGTGAATACCATGATGCTCTGTTTTGACACGTGTACCTACACAATTTAAGTATTATGTGTGTACCTAACTTATATAAAGAATTTTCTATTTATTGTATCTACCTCCCTAAATGATGTCCAACTTTAATGGAGAAGAACCTATGTTTATTAAGAGTGTTATTTACTTGAGAATAAATTGCAAAAGATTGTTGTAAAAATATCATCTAACCTCTGTTTATCTTACTGTGATGTATCGTGCTTTAGCTATTTCTCTTAATTGACTTGACTTAATGTCCTATGTCCCCTAGGTGGGGCAAAGGGCGTCCACAGTGCTCCGCCATCTCGAAGGGCCTTGAGAGGAGTCCTTTAGGAGTGAAATGCTAAATATTTTAATTTATATAAAAAGCCCAAATACCAATTTTCATGACTCTAGCTTTAAAATTGACCAAGCTTCCATCCGCCGTTTTAACCCCCGTTCACCCATTTTAGGGGGTTGAATATCGACAATGCTGAAAGTACTGATATTAATTTTGTATCAGTGCAAATACTAATTTCCACGACTCTAGCTTTAAAAATGACCAAACTTCCATACGGCGTTTTAACCCCCTTTCATCATTTTTAGTGTGGAATATAAAATATGCTGAAAGTACTCACATTAATTTTTTATCAACAGTGCAAATACCAATTTTCATGACTCTAGCATTAAATATGACGAATCTCCCGTACGACGCTCCAACCCCCATTTTACCCCGTTGGGGATTGAAGAAAAAAAATGCTCAAATCACTTTTCTTTGACTTTTATGATGAGCCCAAATACCAATTTTCATGACTCTAACTTTAAAAAATAACGAATTTTCCATATAATGTTTCTACCCCCATTTTACCCCTTTAGGGGTTGAATTAAAAAAAACTGAAACAGGTTAATTTTCTTTTTTTATTAATAAACATATTCTGATTTTGCAAAACTCTTACATCAAAAATGACAGACTTTCAAACTAACGTTAACCCCCCATTTCATCCCTTTACGAATTGAATGTTTAAAAACCCCTTCTTAGTGCGCGCCTACATAATTAAAACTATCTATGTTTAAAATTTCATGATTTTCGGTTCAGTAGTTTCGGCTGTGGGTTGATAGATCAGTCAGTCACCCGCCGAGGCGTTACCTCTTTATTAATAGTATAGTTAGTATAGAAGATATGTGTATATTTTTTGACTGAATTTTAAAAAAAGGTATATATATTATAAGAAATAAAAATGAAGAGCAAAGCACTTAAAAGGTGAACTTACGACCGACGACCGAACGAACCTAGCCTAAAGCAAGTCATTATTTTAAATGTGGGAGAGCCACGCTTAGGCATGAATGGGCGGGCTCGACGGAACTGCTTCCCTTTAGGTGATCCGTCTGCTCGTCTGCCACCTCTCATATAAAAAAAAAAATTCAAGCTGATAAGAATTGCACCAAAGTATTACTTTTCCAACTTTCTCAAAAATAAATGATCACACTACGTAATCTCCCATTCTTCTCTGCAAATACGAGTCTTGTCTTTACATCCATCTCTATGTAGAATTTGTAATAGAAGGCCTACAACGAAACGGTATTCAAAATCCAACCTTTATCCCCGTTCCTTTCACACGCGCTGTGCATCACGCTGTTTTTTTATTTACTGGATTTTGTGAATTTAATCTCTGTCATTCAGAAAGGTCTTATGTGGCTGGCCGTACAGCCCAGCAACTCATCAATTTACCTATGCTACAGCCTATACCAACAAATCTGTGTTTCTAAAATAGATTTTCACCTTAAGGCGACGGGTAGGGCACACTAGCGACGCCAATCGATTTTAATTTTTAGCTACTAAACCGGATCTATTTTAAACAATTTCGGGATTACAATCTCTCGGCAAACACTTATACTATTTATTAAATAACCATGGACAAATGTTGAGTCCGTTTTTGTACGCGAAAAATTGATTCACGACCACTTCTGGCGGTAATTAGTATAGGTGTTTGCCGAGAGATTGTAACCCCGAAATTGTTAAAAATTGTACCGGTTTAGTAGCTAAAAATTAAAATCGATTGGCGTCGCTAGTGTGCCCTACCCGTTACCTTAATGACGTTGATAAAGTGTGCTGCTGAAATAAACAACTCCATTTTAATTTATATTTCCTTACTACTACTTTCACTTATTTTATTTCGAACATCAACAACCATAACATTTACCTACATTTTTAATAGTTTGGCAGATTCATATAGAAAAAAATATGAATAACTTACCTAACGATATGATTGTAACGATGCGACAGGTATATTTGTTCTTTAC
Source organism: Marasmia exigua (assembly GCA_019059595.1). NCBI lineage: Eukaryota > Metazoa > Arthropoda > Insecta > Lepidoptera > Crambidae > Marasmia > Marasmia exigua. The sequence continues at coordinate 3,815,735 of CM032474.1, read as the reverse complement.
GGGAGCGTTTCGTTGTCAGCCCTCAGATCGTAATACAGTGATCGTGAGATGACGGCTTTTGAATTCTGTAATCAACAGCATATCTGCGTATTACATGCGGTGTAATTTAAGCCTTGTTCTGATTTTATCTTTTTGTAATTAAAAGTGTATTCTTTTATCCGGCAGATGTAATGGTGGATTTTAATTGAAAATGATAAAATTGCTCTTATGGTAACGAAATATCACTTTCTATTATTATTCAGAAAACGCCCTGTTGGTCTAGTGGTTTAAGTACCGTTTCGATTCCCGGGTCGAGCGTGGTGATTATTCCTAATCCCATCATAGCAGCGATAACTTGATTTCTATGATGGAGGCCTTTGCCCTGCAATGGCACAGTTTATAGGCTGATACTTTACTTTATAGAGGTGCATGCTTGGATTAGAACCACGACTTAAAATTTAAATTTATTTATTGGGAGTGCTCTAAAACTCGATGGAAATTTATTAAATATTCTAATTGCATTACAATAGACATTATTAGTGTAGATTGCTAGTCTTGGTGGTGGTATATACAATTAATAAGGGTCTCTGCCATTTTTACAAAGCACTGCATCGCGCAGAGGAATTATGTCATGATTAACTGTTAAACGCGCCTTCCATTCTGGAGGTGGTAGGTTCTTCCAGATACTTCATCCGACATGAAGTAGTTCTCTTTTTAACAGTTCGTCAAATAAGTGATGTAAGCGAGCATTTTGAGGCAGGGCAACCAACTGAGACCCGACAACATGGCGTCCCCCGTATGTAGCTGCTACATAATTACGAGCGTACAATGGACGCCACAATGGGGTGAGATGTCGCCACCGTCGGATTAGGGCGACGTTTCCGGATTCAACCGGTATGGGTGATATGGAAAAATGGCTGATGGGGATGGAGCAGGAAATTTGCTATTCTTTGCCTTTAACAATGAGTTTAAAATATTGGTAAATAGTATTTTTTTCTACAGCTTATCCGTTTTATTTATGCAAAGGTGCCAAAAAGTCATTCTTCTTATTTAGAATAGATTTAGGATTTTTTGGGTAATATTTATCATATCAGAGCTTAAGGTAACGGGTAGGGCACACTAGCGACGCCAATCGATTTTAATTTTTAGCTGCTAAACCGGATCTATTTTAAATAGTTTCGGGGTTACAATCTCTCGGCAAACACTTTATACTATTTATTAAATAACCATGCACAAATGTTGGGTCCGTTTTCGTACGCGAAAAAAAGCGGCCACTTTTGGCGGTAATCCAAAATTCTAGTGCAAAAGCAGATCAAACAGTTAACTATAAGTATTAGTATAGTGTTTGCCGAGAGATTGTAAGCCCGAAATCGTTTAAAATAGATACGGTTTAGTAGCTAAATATTAAAATCGATAGGCGTCGCTAGTGTGCCCTACCCGTCACCTTAAACTCGGGCCAAGGGTTTTTTGTAGTACGTACCTAAGTATCTCAAATTTTATTTTCTTGGAATATTTGCTTCATAATCTAGTTCAATCCCATTTTCGATGGTGCAGTGGAGGTGTTGCGGGCGGAAGCCGTTTTGACCGAGGGAGAGTCATGCTTCGGCATGAAAGGGCCGGCTCGACCGGAGTGACACCACGGCCTCACAGAAAAGCCTGCGTGAAGCAGCACTGTCCTGTGTTTCGCTGCGTGAGTGAGGGTACCGTAGGCCTAATCCGGGGGAAAGGGGGCTTTAAAGGTTAGCAGCTCACTTATGACTCCACTGGTGTCGCGAGTGTCCATGGGCGGCAGCAATCGCTTACCATGAGGTGATCCGTCTGCTCGGCTGCCGCCAATCACATAAAAAAAGCGTCTTCCAACACAAGTCAATCATGCCTAAGTACACGGAATGCCTTAATTTGAGAGTAGGCCTGTATGAGTTATCCGTCACATTTATTTATTAACCCCAATGCTACAACGGCCATCCCTGTTCCAAATCATTGAAGTCACTGCGTTTTATTAGGGCTCCGATTTCGCTAAAATAACGATTCCCCACAACGCAGATACAATGAGCATGGCGATAATTGAATTTATCACACGCAGTCGCCCTCCAGGACTTCGGCAACTCGACATACGCCCCGGAGTACTCAGCACAATAGCGATAATTCAAGCTAGACAACATAGTCCTAAATCCAACCTTATTCTATACGCCTTAAGATCTGTGAAGCCTAAGTTTGTCGAGGCTGGGTGTACGCATTTGCCCCCTTGCAGCGGGCGATATGTAACGACATAAATGTAATGTAATTATACTCTCGCGCTTTATTATGTAACACGAAATCTGCAACATTATTTAGGGTTTGAACACGGGTGGTACAATTTTTGGTAATATTTTTTTTCTGCCACATTGAGACATATTTGGTTTGGCGTCAAAACAGCAGCTGACAGCGAGACAAAGTACAGTCGACGAAACGTTCAGTTACCTCGCAGTGAAAAAATAGCACAATTGTGTCTCAGACATTAAGGACGGCCCAAAGTAAAAAAAGGGTAAATACACGTGTCGCCATACCAAAGTACAAGGAATTCATTAATTTGAGAATAAACGGTCAGTGTGTGTGTACCACAGAAATAATATGCTCATCTAGTTCTGTGGTGTGTACTTTTGGCCTAATCCTAAGAGAAAGTAATACTTACTTACTCTTAGGATTAGGCCAATTAAACCGACTGGCTCCCATTAACCCACTGATGGTTTTTTATTACGTTTAATGATAAATTACGTGAGGCTTATTTGTCTTCGTATTGTTACGTTTTAAAGTTTATGATTTTATGTTTCAGTTTAGTTATGATGTATGGCTACCATTGCCCTAATGGTTTTCATTAACCTATCTACTGGTTTTTGTTACCCCAACCCTCGGGCAATGGGAGCCAAACCTACTTTTTTTTTTAAATGATGATTACGTCCAAAGTCGTATTGCGATTGTAATTTTGATGATGAGGACTTAAGGCTGATTAGTAGTAGTAAACAAAATACCAGATAAAATAATAGAATACTCAATATAACAAAAGTGTTTGGTCGTTTTCCTTAAGTGGTGCCAATTCCCCCCACTTCCTCTAAGCTTTCTTGACACTGCAATCCTCTGCCATCCTTTCCATGTGGCCCAGCCCTTAGAGTATATGAGCTAATTATCTATTATCAGTCTTACAAACGGTCGACGCTTCGTAAAGTCTGCGCTACGAAAGAAGTCGAGGGGCATAACACACAATAGTCATAAGTAATAACAATCGCTTATGTACTATTGGTGGCGACCCATGGACACTATTGGTGGCGACCCATGGACACTATTGGTGGCGACCCATGGACACAGTGGAGTCACCGCACTCAATCATGTTGCGCACTCGTTTATAACAAAAGTAATTCACAAAAACCATTGCCCATTGTGTAGTTCTGTTTCATGATGATTAATTTACTTTTAATTATTTTGCATAGGTATCGTAGTATAATGTAAAAAGTTAATAATATCTCGACATAACATATCAGCGATGCAATCCTAAAAGTAAATTGTGCATGAGTAATGGAGGCAGTGTTTCCCAAATTTCTATAATCATGCTTGATGTGTTTTTTTAAGGTGAATGTTTTTATTTAGATAAAGATAATCGTTGCAGAAGTAGAGCCCGGCGCCATTAACATTTCCCATGATCGGGATTGAGCCTATTATAAATAAATAAATATGTCACAACATCACATATATTGATCTAACTCCGATATAGATAGCTCAAGCACCTGTGTGCAGTAGACCTGGCAAAAACGTCTTTTTCAAAAGATTGGAACATTTGCACCTGGAACAGTGCAGAGTTGAGGAGCAGTGAAACGCTTCATTTAAAACATCGACACGCTAAGACGAGGATGAGGAGGATTGTCAACGCTGGTTTGAAATTGTCTCTCACCTTTCTCTTCTGGGCCATATCCATCCACGACTGATGATCGCCCTGGTGATTGGTCTCGTGATCTTTTGCTTTTAGTATTCCCAATCTCACTTCCAGTTGTCTATCCCTATGGTAGCATACTTATAAAAAGTAAGATTTTATACATAGTTGACCTCTTGAGATTCTGGCGGTATGAGTCAAACACTATGCGTGGGCTGATTCAATTCAAAGGTTTTAAACTAGTATCTAGTGGTTTTTAGTGAACGAATTTGGTGTTTATTTGTGCAGTAAAGTGCCGCGATAATCTTGATAATAAGAATCGTTGAATTGTGTCGTTTTTAACCCTGCTATTGTGTATCGAGTGAGTTGTCACGGACAAATTGCTTGGTCGTAATGGAGACTGAAAACCCGCGAATGTGTTTAGAGTGGTTTCGGTAGAATCCGTAGGTCAAAAAAACGTAAAACACCGGCGTTTTATTGCGTGACTGGACTTTGACTGATGTCGACTGTTGACTACCCACTTATTCTATACTTGACAATGGCAAGGTATCTTCGGGTAGAGACGTAATATAAAAAAAGACCTCTTGCTCGCAAAGTTTGAGCGCCAATCCGGCACATGACTCCATTACAAACATCACAATGGCCGCTGACTGCGCGGCATCTGATGGCTCCCAGCCGACACGCAGCGTGGTTCCTATGAAAGCCTTTGTTCCTCCGTTACATAAACATTCATGTAAATATTGTAACGGTGCTTTAACAATCGCTGGAGATGGTGGGGGCGGTATTCAAATGTTCTACTTTTACAGATAAAGAAACATTAAGTAGGAAAGTTTTGAATCTTACATTTCTAGAGGTGTCTCAAGAGACTCCAGATACGATGACAGAAAGTCACCGTCATATTTGAGCAATAATGTATCTAAATGTAACACAACTACAATGTCACAGTACAAACATATGTGGGCATATACATGTTTGTTTGTATTGGTCTGGGTGTTTTCTATGTATTATAAGTATGTATTTACCTAGTCAGACGCCTACTTTTTCTTACTGCATATGCAGCGAAACTTAGTCTTCCTGCCAAGGCAGCAATATGGGGACCCCACTGCAATTTTGCATCTATAGTGTTACCAAGAAAAACTGTGGAATTAATGATTTGAATAGATTCGTTATTCATCTTAATACTAGTATTGACCTGCCTTACATTTGGCATGGTGAATTTTACACATTTAGTTTTCTTTGAGTTAAGAAGTAAATTGTTAGTGGTAAACCAGTGCAATTCCTGTGAAAGAGTATCATTTACGTCGTCAATTGATTCTCTACTATCAACCTTAAAAATCAAAGAAGTGTCGTCATCAAATAACACTATCTCACATAGATCTTGTGCATGAACGTCTGTTAGTATTGGTCTGGGTGTTACATGTATAAGTATGTATATATAAAAGAAAAGTATGAAAGTATATATTTGTAATTCCGCTGTTGGTTCTGATATCCGTAACACAGGTGCTTGAGCTACATATCTCGTAATGTATGTGATATTGCGAAATATTTATTATTTTATTTATTTATAATACCTACCTCAATAACCTCAATCACCAAAAAAAATATGATGACGACTATCAAATCCTCTTTTCTACCAATAATGTGTATTTCTTTACAAAATAGTCAATGTTATCTCAAAACCTTACCTTTTTCAAGTATAATTTGTACAGACGGCGTCATTGTGGATGCATCAGAAATCCGTGCGGTGTCGGGTGGCGCAACATGAGCAGGGCCGCACCAATTATTCCTGCCCACAGAACTAACCGGGGTCTGGTTGCAATTTTTTTTCATGTCTGCATTTCTATCTATGCAGTTTTTTTACATTTTATTTTGTGCCTATTGATGTCAGTGCGTATTATGGTTTAATAATAATTGTGGTGCCACTTTTTTTTCTGCTTTGCTAGTGACCTATTTAATGCATTGATTTCTTTACTTCAAAGTTGTCAGGTAAAAAATGCTAAGCGACCAACGAGCAAGGGGGCCACCTGATCGTAAGTAATCAACGCCACCCATAAACAGCCGCGAAAGCAGAGAAATCGCTAATACGTTACCGGCGGGCCTTTTAAAAAGGAGTAGGTACGCTCTTCTCTTGAAGGTCCCTAAGTCGTAGCCGACGGGAAATATTCCCGCAGGCAAACCGTTCCAGAGAACTGCGGTACGTGGTAGAAAGTTCCTCTTTAGTTGTAGGTAAATATATTGTTTGTCAAAGCTCCACAATAGCGATAGTCATCCGTCAGTAACAAAACTAAACCTAAACACTAATAACTGGAAATTAGGGTAAACTATCTAAATTAGACTAAAAAACAGGCCTACATCTGTTTTAGAGTGTAATGTAATCTGCGGATTAACCGGATCCCCGGAATTATCCGCTAATGTCGGTAATTGGGCGGAATAACCGCATTAGCCGCAGGGATGCGACGACACGATGGAGTTATCGATATTACCGATAAAATATATATAAGTACAACCTGTGCGGATAAAGAATGGGATCTGATCCCATTCTTTATCCGCACAGGTTGTAGGTACCATATTTTTATAGCGCCGATTAAAACCTTATAAAATGCAACATATTCGATGGCCAGTGTCGATATTTGGCATTGTTATTCCATTTTATTGTGTCTATTACGTGCACTTAAATGTTTTGTTTTATGTTGTGATAATTCTCTGTGTTACATTTATATTTTTTTTGTGAAATAAAGAAAATCATTTATTCATTATTCACATAACTCGCTTATATACTATTTCGGTTGGTTTTTAGGTATTATCTAAATAACGAGTACGAGTTTAAATTAATAAGCATATATTTTTATAGACTATCGATAGGTTATTTGCATCCCTAATTAAATGTAACCCGATCCGCCACTACCGCGCCCGCGTCTGCTAATGATCGCCGACTTACTATCTACTGCTCTATTATCGAATTAGGAAATAAACTATGAGTTTTTGGTTACACTAGTTTCGATACGGGTCTGAGTTTACGGCTGTTGGACTTTCTGATGACATGAGAACTAAATGAGAATGAATGTGTGAAGTTCAAAGAGGGATAAAAGTCGTTTGTATTAACTAGTGATAAATTTAATAAAAGCGGGAAGAGGGTTTTCGCGTGTGAAAAATCCGGTAGATGGCGCACTATAGTTAGTACCAATCACATTGTTGTGATTTGTTTTTTTTAAACGTGTGATCAGTCAAAATGTCAATTTGACAAACTAAACAACCAATGCGGTTGATGTTGGACCTCAGTCCAACAGTACGCCATCTAGTGGATTTTTCACACGCGAAAACCCTCTAAACTCATCAATTTGTGTATGAATTTGAATTTGGAACGATTTATTTGTACTGCTCGCGCTTGCAGAAAGAAGAATCAATAAGCATTGTCTGATAAAAAAAATTGAAAGAAATGTTCTAAATTCAAATAAATATTAGAGGCTGTGTGTCAACTAGTTTTATTTGTATCGACGTAAAGTACCTATTTAAGTTCTATTGTTGTTCTAAAGCTTCTAAGGATGAAAATGTACCTGCTAAGTCGATATCAAAGTATTTTACCTGAATAATGAATATGTTCAGGGGTTGAACCTTCAAATGAGGAAAGACTCATCTCAACGTGTCATTCCTAATTGCGTCCAAAGATGTCGCCCAATTCCAAGGTAATAGGTTCAATCAATTATTTAAATTAATTAAAGATTTAATGCAATCATCAGCAACCCACACTCGTCCACTGCTGGACATAGGTCTCCCCCAATGCACGCCACTGCTCCCGATTTTCGGCCACTCTCATCCAGCCCACACCAGCCAGCCTTCGAATGTCATCATCCCATCTTGTCGCAGGGCGTCCTACACTACGCTTACCGAGTCGCGGTCTCCACTCAAGGACTTTACGGCTCCAACGGCTGTCAGTTCTGCGGCTAATATGACTAGCCCACTGCCACTTCAGTTTGCTAATTCGGTGGGCTATGTCGGTGACTCTGGTTCTCTGTCGGATTACAACATTTCTGATGCGGTCCTTCAGAGATACTCCGAGCATAGCCCTTTCCATAGCTCTTTGAGCGACTTTGAACCGGTGGACTAGTCCAGCCGTGAGTGTCCACGTCTCGGCACCGTAAGTCATGACCGGAAGGACGCACTGGTCGAAGACTTTCGACTTAATGCAATAATGGTAGGTAATTATTTTGAGACGCAACCCATTATGATATTTTGTAGTGACCCAACTGGTGGCTATTTCTTACTTACTTCAAAATTAGTAACCTAAATGAAGACAAGTCAGAGTTGTAAATTCATCCACGTGCGTACCTGCGAAATAGAGATTAGGGGATTACGTAAAGACGGGCGCGTCCGTCCGCGCTTGCGGACAATGGACATTACCGACAATCCGCTTATGCGGATATAAGCGGATGCGGATTAGCACGAGAGCTGAGCAAGCTGTGGAAGCCTGTAACGCAATATTACATCTATATCTTAGATATTGTTTGTGACTTCTGTTGTAGACCTACCCGTTATTGATGGTGATAGAGCCACGCTTCGGCATGAAATGACCACGGCATTAAAAACCGGCGACAAGTAGCAGCGCTGTGTTTTGCCAAGTGAGTGAGGGTACCTGAAGCCCGGCAGCCCTGAACCTGGGAGGAAGTGAGTTAAAGTTGGCAGCCTAATTGTGACTCCATGGTGTTGCCTATGAACGGCCGCAATCGCTTATCATCAGGTAATCCGTTTGCTCGTCTGACACCTATCACTAAAAATAGAAAAGTATTTATTTAAAACTTTCTTGCATAAATTTACCGGACCGTTATTTATTTATTTATTATAGGAACACTAACAGATTACCTAATGTCATACATGCAAAATGTTCATAATTTAATACAGTGTTATCTAGACGGTAACCTATGAATGGTGTACACAACATGTTTAACAAATAAGACGTAAATGATGATTTAGGAATTTAAAAAAAATACAACAACGGCCGCATTCGCTTATCATCAGGTAATCCGTCTGCTCGTCTGACACCTATCACTTAAACAATAGAAAAGTATTTATTTAAAACTTTATTGGATACATTTTTATACGAGGAATTCCGGAATTTTATGCCAAGAGGCATTGGCCATACCCGTCAAACCTTTGAGTCATACAGAAAGGATAACGATGCGGTGAAAAAAGTACACTCACAATACAATAATTCTCACAACATCTCATACGTTGACCTGATTCCGTACTAAGTAGCTTAAGCACTTGTGTTACAGATATCAGACAACAGAGAAACACAAATATATACTTAAATACATATATTACACCCAGACACTAAACAAACACAAGTGTTCATCTCACGAATGTTTGTCCAGGGTGGGGATCGAACCCACGACCTTTGGCGTAAGAGGCAGGGTCACTACCAATTGCGCCGTCCGGTCAGTCCCGAGCGAACGAAGTGCGAACGAACAAACAAACAATCTTAAATTTGCGAGAGAATAGGTACATTTGATACAGATAAAGATCTTAAATATTGGTATATAGTGTTGTACTCGGCTTGCCAGCGAACGCGCAAATATTAGTATCTAATGTAGTCTAGTATATCGACAAAAAAAATAGTTTTTAATACTCAGAGAGTCAATGCTTGGGAATGGTGGTGTGAAACTTAATATGGCGAATACAGAGTACATGGTCAGCAGCTGTTCTGATCTCACGTCTGTCCGTATTGACAATGATGAGGTCGAGCGCACGGACTAGTTTAAGTACCTGGGATCGGTACTCCATTCGTCCGGAGACATCGATTACGACCTCAAGGCACGTATTGCTGCCGCGTGGACCAAATGGCGTGAGGTGACAGGCGTCCTCTGTGACCCCAAAATTCCGGTAAGTTGAAGGGACAGGTCTATAAGTCCATCATTACACCTGTACTTTTGTATGGCAGCGAGACTTGGCCTGTACTCGAGCGACACAAGCAGGAGTTGCATGTCACGGAAAAGAACATGCTGTGGTGGATGTGTGGAGTTACGCGAAAAGAACGCGTGAGAAACTCACGCATACGTGGAAGCCTTCATACCCGTGACATAGCAGACAAACTGCTGGAGAATTGCCTACGTTGGTACGGTCATGTCCTGCGAAAACCGGACAGCTACGTGGGAAACAAATGTCTGGCCATGGCACCACCGCCGGGTCCCGGCAGAAGGGGTAGACCTAAAAAGGTGTGGCTTGATATAGTAAGGGATGACATGCGTGCTAATAAACTGACCACTACGGATGCACAAGACCGCGCGAAGTGGAGGAGTCGAAGTAGGAAAGCGGACCCCGGGCTCCGAAGCGACGGCTTGGGACACAACGGGACAAAACGCTAAGATGGAGATGACTCAGAGAGTCAATGAAGTTTACTGCCTACTTGGCCTATGTGTATATGCATTAAAATAAAAAAAGTGCATTTTGTGAGCGTTTGAATCCCATTACTTGCACCATCCCCAATCCCGTGCAAATATAGCGCATTTAGGCGAGAAACTTGTCAGCGCACCATTCAAATTCATGCAAGTCGTACAAAGGACGCATTGATACGCCTCATCTGTTGGCAGCTTTGAACACTTTATAATGTTGGACGTACCTATATCATTTAAATTACCGCCTCTAGCACAGTGGCTAGTAGCAACGGCTGCTTATGGGTTTCGATTACAATACCCGGATTGTATCAACATTTTAATGTTAAAAATTAACTCAAAAGCCATGATAATTTTTCTCAATAGTCATAATAACCCCATGTGTTTGTAATCTACCTATGTAGTTAAAGAATAAATAATATGTAGAAAACAACTCTATGATGTTATGTACAGAAAAAAATAAGATAATATAAAAATACTTTTTCTAGAAAATCTTCCTAGACAGCCTCTAGTTGACATCATGAAACATTTAAGGTAGGCAGTGGGCTCCAAAATGATGTACGTGCTTACCTTTCAAACTTAATAGATGTAGAGAACTATATTATTCGCCAAAGAGCGCTAGTGGATAAGAACGCGCCGTTCGTAAATCCAAGCATTCACCTCTGTAAAGCAAAGTATCAATCTATAAACTGTCCCACTCCAGACAAGTCTTCCATCATAGAAATCAAGTCATCGCTACTATGATGGGATTAGGCTTAATCACCACGCTTGCCAAATGCGGATTGGTGATCACAAACCCGAGCTATGTTCGAGAAATTCGAAACATACTTTTCGCTCGACCCGGGAATCGATCCCATGACCCCGGGATCACGGCCCGATAGATACTTAAACCACTAGACAAACAGGGCGTTAATACTTTAGTACCTTGTCATAATAGATAGCTATCTGATTTCTATTTTCTTATAATTGTGACAAAGTACTAAAACATCTTTCAAATTTAGTATTTGGAAAAAAATTTGTTAATTAGTATTGAAAAAAAAAGAAACTACCTCTCAAGTGCTAATTAATGCAAACCTTTTAATAGCTTTAAAAACCACTCATTCAAAGTTTCACATTTCAAAACTGCCTGTAACTTTAATCTAGTAGCTATTTCACTGACTAATACTGATTTAATTTATTTAAAGCTCGCTCTTTAATTAACCACGCAAATCCGATGTTTTTTCACTCTAAAAGGGAGTGTATTATTAGAATTATATGGTTATACAGTTTTAATGCTGCCCCATGCCAAATATAATCTGTAAGTAAACATAAACATTATTTTAGTAACCCGATGAGTTAGTGAAAGCTCCCACAGGCGATTTGCTCACCCTATGTTTTAATAAAACAAAATACCGTTGAAAATGAATTCACTTGGCTATTCTTAACCTTACCGTGATACAAATAGGAGTGATAGAAGTTTTGTTGGAGGTGTAAAAATAAGGTGGTCTTGTTTTTAAGAGATACTATGAGTATGGAGTGATTTTTTACATCTGGTCGACTCTAATTCTCGGTAGTAGAGTCCATTCTGTTTGCGAGATTTTGTAATCGGGTGTAAATAGTATGAGGTAAATGGTAACTTATTTGTAGATATAATTATATCAATGTATTTTTTTTGGTTTTTAATACAACTAGGTCAGTGCTTTTTTCATTGGCGGACGATAGTTATAAATGTGGGTCGAGAAAAAAAATGCTTGGCAGATTCGTAATGTCAAAATTAAGCGATTATTTGAGCTAAGATAAGGATTCTTTATCTTAACATTATGATAAATTTTGAACCTACATGTTGAGAGCATGAGCCAACCCTAAGTTTCCAGGGCATGGTTGCATGTTCGCTCGCTAACTCTCATGGAATGTACAACTAGAAGCTTGCATCGCTACCTCTCATGGCATACACAACTATAATCTTGCATCGCTACCTCGCATGGCATGCACAACTAGAAGCTTGTACCGCTACCTCTCATGGCATGCACATCTAGAAGCTTGTATCGCTACCTCTCATGGAATGTACAACTAGAAGCTTGCATCGCTACCTCGCATGGCATGTACAACTAGAAGCTAGCATCGCTAGCTCCTATGGCTTGCACAACTAGAAGCTTGCATCGCTACCTCTCATGGCATACACAACTAGCAGCTCGTGTCGCTACCTCTCATGGCATGCAAAATTAGAAGCTTGCATCGCTACCTTTCATGGCATGCACAACTAGAAGCTTGCATCGCTACCTCCCAAGGCATTCGCAACTAGAAGCTTGCGTCGCTACCTCTCATGGAATGTGCAACTAGAAGCTTACATCGCTACTTCTCACGGAATGTACAACTAGAAGCTTGCATCGCTACTTCTCATGGAATATACAACTAGAAGCTTGTATCGCTACCTCTCATAGCACGTACAATTGGTGGCATGCGTCGCTACCGCACTGGCATGCACAACTAGTGCTGTGTGTCGCTACTTCTCCTGATGTAGACCACAAAATGCGTGTGACCAAATCCTCTTACCCGGGTGATTGACGGCTGACAGGCTACTCCGCATTATACTAAGCGCTACGGAGCGAACGTGTGCGAAATCTGCTCGGCAAACAAGGGGATGGTGTCCGGTAGGAAATAGGGATATAATACTTACATACCTACATAATAATATCGTAATTATACAGTTTTGGGCTGGAAAAGACTTTGGCATGCACTGCATTTTACAAATCTATGTGCGTATTTATACCAGTCACATCATTCTAAATACCAGACTCCCCAAACCCTAAATCATGGTCTAAGCGTAGCCTGGGCTCCAAACCGATCACTTTGGTTCAACGGGCCGGAGGCCCAATCCGGGGGAAAGGGGGATTTAAAGGGTGTCCATGGGCGACAGCAATCGCTTACCATCAGGTGATCCGTCTGCTCATCTGCCACCTACCACATAAAAAAATGCGCAATTTCACGCTAAGACGTCGAGGAGGATGAGGAGTGGGTGGGAAAAGCCTTTGGCTGATTTTAACTTTGTTTTAAATATTTTTCAAAAATACTAAACAGAAAACTTACCTGATATGCCAAAAAATGTCATTGACATAGAAGCGTTGTAGGTAGGTACTTAATAATAATTTAATAATAATTCTCACAACATCTCATACATTGACCTGATTCCGTACTAAGTAGCTTAAGCACTTGTGTTACAGATATCAGACAACAGAGGAACACAAATATATTCTTAAATATAATTCTTATATATTACACCCAGACACTGAACAAACCCAAGTGTTCATCGCACGAATGTTTGTCCAGGGTGGGGATCGAACCCACGACCTTTGGCGTAAGAGGCAGGGTCACTACCAATTGCGCCATCCGGTCAGTCAATGAAGTCAATGAATTAAAATAATGATGTAAAAAATTTTAACTTAAGTAACACTTCCAAAAACAAGCATTATAGGTATATAATGCTTATTTAATTGTATGGGTGTCCATGGGCGGCGGAATTGCTTACCATCAGGTGATCCGTCTGCTCGTCTGCCACCTCTCATATAAAAAAATATTGATTTACTTGTTCTTTATTTATTTAGGGGCTTTTGATTACAAATACATGCCAGTCCCATCGTAATCTAATAAAATAAGAATTAGCTCAAAACACAACGATTAAATACTTGCTCACATTGAAATTAATAAAAGTACGTGTAAGTATGTAATATAGTTTTTCATTTTTTTTATATGAGAGGTGGAAGACAAGCACGGATCAGCTGTTTTTTTGCTATTTCCATGGTGATGTTTATCGACGTAAGTAGGTAGATAGGTATTATTTGATAACTAGGTAGAGGCTTTTCTCCCCTTTTAACACAAACAAACATACGGCCAACAGATTCCCGGCTCCATGTTGTTACATGGTGTTACGACTTTCAGAATGATAATATGGCAAAAACAAGGGGTTTTGGGGGTGGAACTGTCTCTAAGCTATGGCGCACTTCCGTGATTGTAAATATTTGATTGCGTCCTTTTCGTCGAGTGAGTGAAGGTACCGGAGACTCAATCCGGGGGGGGGTAGAGTTATTAGGTTAAAGTTGGTAGCGCTCTTGCGATTCCGCTGGTTTTGCGGTTGTTCATGAGCGGCGGTAATCGCTTACAATCGGGTGATTTGTTTGCACGTAGTCAGCTCCAAAAATATGCATACACTTTAGGACCTTGTCACAATACTACCTATAGGAAAGTAGAGGTCTACTTTCTTATATTACATATTGTGACAACGTCCTAAAGTGTATACATATTTTTGGAGTTGACTGTACTACCTACCACATAGATGAAAAGTCATACGGTTCAATTGTTTAGACTATAACGAAACCGAAAATATCTTAAGTTTGTACCCTGGTTGAGATGGTGAACCATACGCATTCATACACACACACACACACACACACACACGCACACGCACACGCAACGCACACGCACACGCACACGCACACGCACACGCACACGCACATGCACACGCACACGCACATGCACACGCGCACGCACACGCACACACGTAATATGATGATGAAAATATCTTTCTCACCGACTTTACTACTTACAGCTTCTGTGCTTTGAAATTACTTGTTTTACTTAAAACGCCGAACCAGAGGGCTTACAATGAAACGGATTTCACGACCGAGTTTTTATCCCGCCCTATCACACGCGCTGTACGTCTCATTTGTTTGAATGCGACAGGTATATTCTCGTTCGTTATGAGGCTTTTCGTTGTAGGCCATCTAAACGCGTGATGTGTGTGCCAGATTTTTCTGTCACATAGGGTGAGTTAGTGCTACCTACTGCTGGTGGGGCGGCAATTGTAAAAAGCTTTAGCACGGACTAAAAATTATATTTTATTTAAATTTTGAAAATTTCCCCCATAAAGATTAATATTTATGTGGGATTGGTGATCGGTAGATGCGAGTGTGTGAGCTAAAGTGGATGGGCAGGACACGTGGCAAGGCGTAACGATGATAGGTGGACTATGAAGCTTACCGAATGGCAGCCAAGAATGGGACGACGTCCTGTAGGTAGACCACCTGCCCGATGGTCCGATGATATTGTGACGCATGAGCAATGGATAAGGCTGGTAAGAGACCGAAGGGAATGGCGTGATAAAGAAGAGGCCTATACTCAGCATATGATGATGATGAGTTGCATGTCCAGGAACGTTGTTGAGATCGATGTTTGAATGACGTGCTAGAGCCACATAGAAGACGAACAACTTGTATGTAGCTTTTAGGCTAAACATTTTAGGATAAATTCCTTTTCTTTTTTAAGGTATTTATCTATAGGTTTATTACATCGTCTACTGCTACTGTTTTCAAACCTACTCCTTAGCTATTTGTGGAAACTATAGGTTTATTACATCGTCTACTGCTACTGTTTTCAAACCTACTCCTTAGCTATTTGTGGAAACTTATAATTGGCCGACAGTAACGTGTAGAAATGTATCTGCATGTTTGAAAGTTCTAGTAATAATTTAATATACCTGGCTGTAACTTTTTATGAACTGTAAAAAACAAAATATTAAGACGTAAAGACCTAGCACTAAAAAGATTTTAATTATAGGAGCACTTATTCCCGAAACCAGGGTTATTATTTATAAAAGTATCAGCCTATAACTGTCCCACTGCAGGGCAAAGGCCTCCATCATAGAAATCAAGTACTATGATGGGATTAGGCTTAGTCACCACGCTTGCCAAATGCGGATTGGTGATCACAAACCCGAGCTATGTTCGAAAAATTCGAAACATACTTTTTGCTCGACCCAGGAATCGAACCCAGGACCCCGAGATCACGGCCCGGTATTTAAACCACTTGACTAACAGGGCGTATTATTTATACTATCTCACATTTGTTTGCAATTTATTCTAAAGCATATAAATAATATAAGGGACTGGAACCCACTACATTTTGGGAACCCGGCAAATAGGTCTGAACAACTGAACTGAGGACCTAGGATTAAAACTGTACTATTTCACGCTGAAAATTACAATTTTTCCCTCGGGGAAAACTATCACGGCCGTTACCTTGCTATATGTAGGACCTTGTGACTGCCTCGGTAGCGCAGTGGTAGGTGGGTCGCAAATTAAAGCGACGGCTGCGCTTGGGGTCCCGGGTTCGATCCCCGGGTCGGGCCAAAATTTGTACCTGAGTTTTTCTGTTAAGAAATTTTCAGTGTCAGCCCGAAGTCTGGAAATTGGCGATCTTTTACCCCCGTGCCTCGGAAAGCACGTTGAGACGTTAGTCCAGCGCCTAATCCCTCTTCGGTCATGTCACACTGGTGCTCTCATCGAAATGTGAGGGTACGAGAATAGAGAGTGCACTTGTGTCTACGCAAACACTTGTGCACTATAATATGTCCTGCGTCGATGGCTGATCGCTTAGAATGGCCGCCATAACCGAAATATCGGTTTGGAGAACATCACATGTAGGAAACAAGGTGGTGTGTGGGTCTCTAAGCCTAACCATCCCTGGGGTGTCCATTTTCGCTCACCCGCGGTGGCCGTACACGGTGGAATACCAGAGTCATCTAAAATTCTTGAAAGAACTCTCCATCACTGAGTTTATGGCACTTGACTATTAGAGTAAACTCAAAAACTCACGACAGATGGAGTTCATTAATTAATTATGAATGAAAAATTACCCCGACTGCCACGAGTCTATGGTGCCCACTGATTTGGAACTTAGTGACTATTATAAACCACTTAACTGTCTTTCATGTTTTATTATAAAAATAGAGAAATAAAGATAAAGAAATACTCCACCCTCTGCCGCGAATCTTGAACACATTGACCACCATCAAACCAGACACAAATAAACATTTATTGTTTGTCGGTCATGGGTGCCCCCAATGCCGTTCAAAACCTTCAAGATAAAGATAAAATTGTTTCTTTGCTAGAATACAGGTTATCTTCTTCTTTGGCCTCACCTCTTTCCGTTACACAGGGTCGGCTTTCCTAATCATTCAGCGCCATTCATTTCGCTGGTAAGCATCGTTTTCTTCTAGGCCGAGCTTTTGCATGTCCTCATGCTAAAACACAGTTTATAAAGGTCTTAATATTAAAATAGTAGGTACAAGTATTCAACCTGAATGCAGGTTCTTATTTGACTAACTATGCGTTGAATACTCTGAGGCCTTTTAAATGTGGGAGAGCCACGCTTAGGCATGAATGGGCCGGCTCGACCGGAGTGATACCACTGCCTCATAGAAGACCAGCGTGAAGCAGCGCCTGCGCTGTGTTTCGCCGTGTGAGTGAGGTTACCGGAGGCCCAATGGGGGGGGGGGAAAGGTTGGCAGCGCACTTGTGACTCCACTGGTGGTGCGGGTGTCTATGGGCGGCGGAATTGCTTACCATCAGGTGATCCGTCTGCTCGTCTGCCACTTCTCATATAAAAAAAAAAAGAAAAAGAATATAGTAACTATGACCTCTCTGCAACCTTTTCAACAAAGAGTAACTATCTATCTATCTAGGCTAGATCTCCCACGTAGCACGTACATGCGCGTAGGTACGAGCTGTGTCGTTCCGGCGGCCATTCCCTCGCTCGTATCTGTTGCCCGCGCATAAAACACGAAATTGCTTTTGCTAAACTGCCGCATGAACAAAGGATGACTGCGGACTGTAAGCTGCGGCGCTGGCGCAAGTTATGAGAGTATAAAATACTTACTTTTATCGTGTTTTTTTATGCACTGGCATTTGACTTCAATCACATAGACTTGATGTTAAGTGAAGATGAGGTCTACGATGGGCTATGGCTGGTCTATAAAAAGCCTATTCACTGCAGGTTATAGTGGTCAGGTCAAATAGGTAAGCACATAGGCGAGTAACGAGTTCTAGTCCTTGGCTGTTCGCATCAAAAATGAGTTCGCGTAGCACTCAGTAGGTACATAATATAGCTGGAACTTCAACCATATGTTTAGGATAGGTGGCAGACGAGCAGACGGACGGCCTGATGACAAGTGATCGCTTTGGCATTTTGCTAGATAAATCTTTGTTTATTTCTCTATTCCTATATAACTTCCTCACCGGTAAGTTTTTGCGGTCTCTACAGGTTTTTCAGTTGCTTTACAGTCAAGAAAAGAAAAAACAATACTGCTTACACTATTTACTAAATCGACTAGATCTTTCATACTGTTCTTTTCCTACGTTTAATTAAATTCATAAGTAGGGACTGCTATCTATCCGCTACTTCAATTAGGCGACAGCCACTTTGAAAACAAAAAGGGGGTAACTCTTGCATCCCAAAACTACATTTGAATTTTAAATAACACACTTATAAAATTCATTTTGTGTTCAAACGGGAATCGAACCGATATGCTCCACATTCCGGGCAGCTATTCTACCATTTAAACTACTACATTTACTACCTACTACCGATTAAACTACTTACTAAAAATAAATTGCAAAAGTTGCTAAAAAAACTATATGTTTGACTTGGTTTTGTATTTTGGAAGTTAGTACTTTTTTGTTTATTGGTTTAGAGTCAGGATGACAACAAAACGCGCGTACTTAACTACGGACGGCCGTATAAGTATAATACAAAAGTACATACCTTTTGTATGTACATATACACTCTGCCTTCGCTAGTACCTTGAACTACCAGTCCGTCTTGATGACAACAAAACATTACGCAACTCTTATTTCCAAAATATTTGCTGCTAAGTGATCTTCTATTGTCCCTGCTACATTCTATGCCTTAGACAACAGCCAGGATTAGGTACAACACAACGCTCGTAACTAATTTCCTATTTTTTTTGCTGCTATATTTTTGCTGCTACATGGTCTTCTATACTCCTCGCTACATCTTATGCCTCAGACTAAAGCCAGGATGACAACAAAACGCGTATCACTACGCCTCATCATACGTTGAATGCGCTATTATGAGTGTTCTTAACAATGTGCTTTATGATATTCCACCTCCGCTACTTCTCTTAACTTGAACTAAACTCATGATGACAACAAAACACCGCACAAACCAGATTTCCTAAATTATCTTGCTGCTTAGTAGTTTTTCCTTCTAATTTCCGCTACATCTTATGCCTCAGACTGCAGCCAGTATGACAACAAAACGCGTAACTACGGAAGGCTGCATACGCCGAATGCGCCTTTGTGGGTGTCCTCCACAATGCGCACGTAACACTTGAGCACTGCATATTTCCACTGCAGGAAGCAGGCTTGAATATGAATACGGCCATAGCTCGTTCCGAACGCCATGAGACGAGAGGATTTGAAACTGAAATTAAACGTCCAGTACGTGTGAACAGTCAAACGTTAGGTATTCTTGCATGAAAGCTCCTATGATCGTTCATAGAGTACCACGACCTAAGACCCAGACCAAATCTATTTTTTAAGAAACATAATATTAAATTACGTTTAATTTTTGAGAAGTTAAGTAGTTGATATGATTACAATGTCATTTTTGTTGATACTAGTCCCAGAAATCGAAAACTTAATTAATGCATCATCTGGATGGATTTTATTTTAACACAGTGCCTTTCTCATGCCATTTCTACCGCACATAGTGAAACTGTGGAATCAGCATGGTGTTTCCGAAAATGCCGATCTTCAAGAAAAGAGCTTATCCGATAAACTCACAGTGATGCCTCATGTGTTGCAGATATCCATAGCGGTAAGTAATCACCATCAGGTGAGCCGTCTGCTTGTTTCTCCGCAATTCATCATCATCATCATCATCATCAGCCCATTTAAGTCCCCACTGCTGGGGCACGGGCCTCCCTCAATCACATGAGGGGTAATTGCCATACTCACCACGCTTGGCAGACGGGTTGGCGAGAGTTTTGATATAAATGCAGAGTTTTCCTTCTCTGGGTGCTGATGTTCATGCCAGCAGCTTTACCTTAGTCGCCTTTTACGACACCTCGGTAAGAGTGAGGGTGGCCTATTCTACTTTGCCGGGGACCACATGGCCTGCAGGCAAGTCTCCGCAATTATGTAAAAAAAATCATATCCTATTCAATGCAATCTTCAAGAAAAGAGCTTTTTTCCTGTTTAATATACCAGCGCGCATGTGACTTCTGATGTTGCGGGTGTCTGTGGGCGGCGTTAATAGTTTATCTACCTACCATCAGGTGATCCTTGCTCGTCAGTCCCCTATAACATAAAAAAGTCATAAAGTCAAAAGAAAACAATTCTAATTGGTCAAAGCCAACTTTGATGTCACCAAATGGCTTATTGAAATGCATTTAAGTGCATGCCGGTAATTTCATGTGCGATTACACTTAACCCTGCCCGGGCGGGGGCCGGAGAGGCCCGCGGTCTAACTAACCGTGGCCGAAGGGTTGGCCTCTGTGATCTGGTCGCTAGTTTCATTTTAGCTATTCTTGTTGCTCGGTCGAGCGAGGTCTATCGGAATTTGGGATATGCAGGGTTGATAAAGGGTTGCTCCATCGATTGTTTGTTGTCGTTTAGTGTGAAATTTTGGTCTAGGTTTAACATAGGTTCGTTGTTGAATGGTTTTTTAGGGATTTCTAATCCTAGAGACCTATGGACTCGTAGCAAAAAGCCTTAGGTACCATGTACATGTAACGATACGATATCGTTACCGATAAGCGTATTCAATCATGTCCAGACAGTGCCAAATTAATATTATGATGTGTTATGACGTCTAGTATAAATGGCCCTCACTCAGCTTATGTCACAGCCCAGACAAAGGCCATGACGCTGGTTTTCAGTGAGACCAGCTGAATGAGTGCCACGGACGCTTGTCTAGTGTATTTTGTGTACCTAACGTGTATGTGTAATGTGGGTATATATACTAAGAAGAAAATATCAAATAATAATGTGATACATACTATTATATTATTATAATGAATAAATAGGAGTGTGGGTATCTACAGTTTAAAATTATTACGGTTGACAAATCAAATCAAAACAACTTCTAGCGCGCGCATACAGTTATTGTGCACCTATAATTAAGTAACTATATCGACCCATGGCTACCGGACGAGGCATCGATGATGAACGCGGGATCAGTCTGCACTGCAACTGGATGCGCAATGGTCGCCCAACCCATAGCAACAACCACCAATAGCAAGTAGTGGAATGGATATCTGCAACACATGGGGCATCACTGTGCGTTTATCGGATAAGCTCTTTTCTTGAAGATCACCAGGTCGTATGGGCATTTTCGGAAACACCATCTATGGCAGCTGATTCCACAGTTTTACTATGCGCGGTAGAAATGGCATGAGAAAGGCACTGTGGTAAAATAAAATCCATCCAGATGATGCATTAATTAAGTTTTCGATTTCTGACAAACCGACAAACCGACATTGACTTTCGCCCAACCGACAAAGTCTGTGTCGGACAGGCAGAAGCTAATGACGGTTAGATGGAAGTCTATGTCAGCTAGTTGGACGTCCGTGCTGGCTGGGTAGAAGACGATGTCGGCTAATCGGTAGGTGTGTCGCTTAGTCAGAAGACTCTGTCTGCTAGTTGGAAGTCAGTGTTGCCTTGTTGAAAGACTCTGAATAGGCGAAAGCCAATATCAGCTAGTAGGAATTTAATGGGACCTTTGGGGCATTGAGAAGACCAGTGTCTTCTTAAGTCGACGGGTAGGGCACACTAGCGACGCCAATAGATTTTAATTTTAAGCTACTAAATCGGACCTATTTTAAACAATGACATTGTAATCATATCAACTACTTAACTTCTTATAAATGGCTACACAACATTTCCTCTGGCCTAAGTTCCGATTCTATGCGTAATTTTAAATCTCTGCGCAAGGCACTACGAGTAAGACGTGCTTAACACATTCCTTTAAATTAGCCGTCGGCTTTTCACTTTCATCTAGCTGCAGCTAAAAACGATCAAGTCAGAGGGCTTAACCCTTCACAAATCATTCTCGCTAAGCGATGTGTCAAACCGCTAGCGATACCTTGCGACCGTAAACTGCTCGTCATGACGTATGACGCATTGTCTGTTCCGCAAAGTTACGAGCGCGGGTCGAAAAGACCATATAAGTTTGTGATAGTGTTAAGCTTTAGGTTCAAAGTCGAGTGTTCTGTGCGAAATCTCGCGGTGACACTAAAGACGTTGTATTACTATGTTGCGACACAGTAGCCTCAAAGATTTTACTTTCAAATTTACAAATGCAAAATAGCATATTGTATTGGATGTGGTAGCTGTCGTTTTAGCGAGTTTTATTATTTCGTCGTTCCTTAACAGCTGAGACGATCGAACTCTTCATTCTTCGCGTGGGACATTCCGAAAGTGATGGCGGAATTTAGTTCCATCCAATAGGCTATTGTGTGCCATAATGCGAGTGTTTGCATCCCGGCTCGGGCCTCGTCTAGGTATGGAGTAATGGCCGTTTGGAAAAAGGCAAACGATTGAAGCTGTGCAAAATTACAGCTATAAAAATGTGAAGCAAAGTTTCTAAATTAGCTTTCTCGTTTTACAACTACAGTTTATTTTGTGAAAGTATGTAATATGGATGTGAAATCAATGGGATGTTGAATGATGCGTCTGGCAAGATGAGTACGTATGTGTAACGACAGGACTCTGCGTGCGGGAACGTATGTGTGGCGTTTTAAGGATAAGGCAGATAGATATTTGTAAAATAAAATAGACTTATTTAATCTAAGAATTTAATTCATAAAAATATACAAGAAAACAAGCGAGGTATATATCACAAAAGTATCAGCCTATAAACTGATCTCCTGAACCTCCATCATAGAAATCAAGCTATCGCTACTATGATGGATTAGGCTTAATCACCATGCTTGCCTAATGCGGATTGATGAGCACAAACTCGAGTACCGTCCGAAAAATTTGAAACTATACTTTTCGCTCGACCCGGAAAGCGAACCCAGGACCCCGAGATCACGGTGCGGTACTTAAACCACTAGACCAATAGGGCGTTATAGGTCACAGGAGAAGAAAATTTTAACATACCTAAAAACAAAAGACAAGCGACACTTGAAAATAGAACGCACGCTGCTTTGCGTCATAAAATGAGCACAGAGGTTTCATGCTGGAGTTTCCGCGTGTGTCCTCGATAGTGTGTAATACCGTTATGGCAGGGCATGAAGATCTCTTGCCGCACTCTAAATTCAGTTCATACACAGATGAAGATGTAGGTAAACCTACACATAGACTACCGACAAACCGACATTGACTTTCGACCAATTGACAAAGTCTGTGTCGGACAGGCAGAAGCTAATGACGGTTAGATGGAAGTTGTTGGCTGGGTAGAAGACGATGTCGGCTAATCGCTAGTTGTGTCGCTTAGTCAGAAGACTTTGTCTGTTGTTGGAAGTCGGTGTTGCCTAGTTGAAAGACTCTGAATAGGCGAAAGCCAATATCAGCTAGTAGGAATTTAATGGGACCTTTGGGGCATTAGAAGACCAGTGTCTTCTTAAGTCGACGGGTAGGGCACACTATCGACGTGCATAGATTTTAATTTTAAGCTACTAAATCGGACCTATTTTAAACAATGACATTGTAATCATATCAACTACTTAACTTCTTATAAATGGCTACACACACATTTCCTCTGGCCTAAGTTCCGATTCTATGCGTAATTTTAAATCTCTGCGCAAGGCACTACGAGTAAGACGTGCTTAACACATTCCTTTAAATTAGCCGTCGGCTTTTCACTTTCATCTAGCTGCAGCTAAAAACGATCAAGTCAGAGGGCTTAACCCTTCACAAATCATTCTCGCTAAGCGATGTGTCAAACCGCTAGCGATACCTTGCGACCGTAAACTGCTCGTCATGACGTATGACGCATTGTCTGTTCCGCAAAGTTACGAGCGCGGGTCGAAAAGACCATATAAGTTTGTGATAGTGTTAAGCTTTAGGTTCAAAGTCGAGTGTTCTGTGCGAAATCTCGCGGTGACACTAAAGACGTTGTATTACTATGTTGCGACACAGTAGCCTCAAAGATTTTACTTTCAAATTTACAAATGCAAAATAGCATATTGTATTGGATGTGGTAGCTGTCGTTTTAGCGAGTTTTATTATTTCGTCGTTCCTTAACAGCTGAGACGATCGAACTCTTCATTCTTCGCGTGGGACATTCCGAAAGTGATGGCGGAATTTAGTTCCATCCAATAGGCTATTGTGTGCCATAATGCGAGTGTTTGCATCCCGGCTCGGGCCTCGTCTAGGTATGGAGTAATGGCCGTTTGGAAAAAGGCAAACGATTGAAGCTGTGCAAAATTACAGCTATAAAAATGTGAAGCAAAGTTTCTAAATTAGCTTTCTCGTTTTACAACTACAGTTTATTTTGTGAAAGTATGTAATATGGATGTGAAATCAATGGGATGTTGAATGATGCGTCTGGCAAGATGAGTACGTATGTGTAACGACAGGACTCTGCGTGCGGGAACGTATGTGTGGCGTTTTAAGGATAAGGCAGATAGATATTTGTAAAATAAAATAGACTTATTTAATCTAAGAATTTAATTCATAAAAATATACAAGAAAACAAGCGAGGTATATATCACAAAAGTATCAGCCTATAAACTGATCTCCTGAACCTCCATCATAGAAATCAAGCTATCGCTACTATGATGGATTAGGCTTAATCACCATGCTTGCCTAATGCGGATTGATGAGCACAAACTCGAGTACCGTCCGAAAAATTTGAAACTATACTTTTCGCTCGACCCGGAAAGCGAACCCAGGACCCCGAGATCACGGTGCGGTACTTAAACCACTAGACCAATAGGGCGTTATAGGTCACAGGAGAAGAAAATTTTAACATACCTAAAAACAAAAGACAAGCGACACTTGAAAATAGAACGCACGCTGCTTTGCGTCATAAAATGAGCACAGAGGTTTCATGCTGGAGTTTCCGCGTGTTTCCTCGATAGTATGTAATACCGTCATGGCATGGCATGACGATCTCTTGCCGCACTCTAAATTCAGTTCATACACAGATGAAAGATGTAGGTAAACCTACACATAGACTACCGACAAACCGACATTGACTTTCGACCAATTGACAAAGTCTGTGTCGGACAGGCAGAAGCTAATGACGGTTAGATGGAAGTTGTTGGCTGGGTAGAAGACGATGTCGGCTAATCGGTAGTTGTGTCGCTTAGTCAGAAGACTTTGTCTGTTGTTGGAAGTCGGTGTTGCCTAGTTGAAAGACTCTGAATAGGCGAAAGCCAATATCAGCTAGTAGGAATTTAATGGGACCTTTGGGGCATTAAGAAGACCAGTGTCTTCTTAAGTCGACGGGTAGGGCACACTAGCGACGCCAATTTTAAGCTACTAAATCGGACCTATTTTAAACAATTTCTTGGTTACAACCCCTCGGCAAACACTTATACTATTTATTAAATAATTATACATAAATACTTACAAATAGTTTTGAATTACTTAAATGTATGACGGTTTGTAAGTGCTGTGTACAAGCCTATGCAAATAAAGAATTTTTTGATTGATTGAATGTAGTCTAGCCGAAAAACTGTCTTGTTTAGTCGGTAGTCTGTGTTAGCTAGTCGGAAGTCTGTGTCGGCTTGCACGGAAGCCAATGTCGGTTAGTATAGGTCCATCAATAATATAGGTGTCATTGGTTGGGACCAGGGCTCCAGTGCAAGCAGCCCTTTAATACGAACCGGCGCCAAACACCCAACCATCATTAGATTCTAACAAGCAGTCGAATGATATCGACTGTTACAAATCAATTCTATTTATGACAGGCAGGTGTGACAACTGTAATGCTAGAGGCAATGAGATTTTTGACCCAGATCTTCTGCTCAAGAATAATTGAAAAAGACTTAAGGAAAAGAATAATCAGACAAGATATTGCATAACATGAGGTTTCTAAACAGGGGGTCTGGACTGTGAGTGAGCCACGCTTGGATGAATGGGCCGGCTCGACTGGAGTGATACCACGGCCTCACAGAAAACCAGCGTGAAGCAGCATTGTAGGGTACCGGAGGCTAAATCCGAAGGGAAAAGAGGTTTAAAGGTTGGCAGCACACTTGTGACTTCACTGGTGTCACGGGTGTCTATCTTAGTCGCTTACCTTCTGGCGATCCGTCTGCTCGTCTGCCGCCTATCATATAAAAAAAGCTAACAAACAAGCGAATTACCTGATGCTCTGTGAAAGCAGAGGAGATGCTAAAGCGTTTTGGTTATATTATGGCGTACAAACGCCCATGGACATCTGCAACATATGAGGCATCACAGATGCGTTGCCGGATCAGCGTTGGTGGCTTTTGGCTGTAGGTACTTTTTTATCGCTATTTGAGCTTTCTAACTTCATTTAGAACTCATGTTCCGATCAGTATGATTTACCAAACACCTTTTATAAGTATTCTAATAAATACTTATTCGAAAAAACTACCCACCTTCACCTTTCCAATCCCATCGCGTTAACGACAAAACGTAACAAACATACTATCAAATAATATGTAGAGGCGACACGCGCACAATGGAAGAAAAATATATAGAGGCGGTGATAAATCATAGTAATGGAGCGGCACAATGCCGCAGCAATCACGAGATGACGGGCTTTGTGCCACCCCCAAGAATTTATATCAAACAAAGATACCGTAGGGGGCCCCCCCTTATCGACCGGGGGGCGGGTAGGGGGTGGGGGTGCCCTGTATTTCAGCCGTACGAATTACAGCGGGAGATTTGTGTTACGCGAGCCACTTAGCAAACTGTCGGTTAATGAATATGACCCGTGAGGTTTCTGCCGCTTCTTAGCGAGTTTCAGTGACGAGGTTATGTAATGAAGATATGAAATGTGGAGGTTTTGGTGGGGAAGATTATAAAGGTATGTTTTAGGGGTCATTTTGAACCGATGACTAAGAACAATGTATTAGGAATTTGAACCTTCCCATATGTATGATTGAATAAGATCATTATTTTTTTCTAATGATGGTACGTATCTCTAGATCAGCTTTCAAGCTATAGTTACGTTTCCATTTTCATGGTATAGCTACTTAATAATAATAATATCCTCCAACGGATTTCAGCCAAGGCGGCCAATCTCAACGATCAGCCACGTACGCAGGATATATTATAGTGCTCAAGTGTGTGCGCAAAAACAAGTGCACTCTCTATTTCCTTACACTCGTATTCCGATGCGATGGATGGGATGGCTGCCTCAGTGGCGCAGTGGTTAGTGGGTCGCATTTTAAAGCGACGGCTGCGCAAGAGGTCCCGGGTTCAATCCCCGGGTCGGGCCAAAAATGTGTACCTAAGTTTTTGGTAAGAAATAGTTAGAATCAGCCCGGAGTTTGTAAGTTGGCGGTCTTTTACCCCCGTGCCTCGGAAAGCACGTTAAGCCGTTGATCCTGCGCTCAATCCCTCTCCGGTCGTGTCACGCAGGATATATTATTGTGCTCAAGTGTGTGCGCAAATACAAGTGCACTCTCTAGACACCAGTGTAACACGACCGGAGAGCGATCAGGCGCAGGACCAACGGATTAACGTGCTTTCTGAGGCACGGGGGTACAAGACCGCCAACTTCCAGGCTCCGGGCTGTCACTTAGAATTTTTGAACAGAAAAATTCAGGTACAAATTTTGGCTCTCGTTTTAAAGTGCGACGCACTGCCCAATGCGCCAACGAGGCAGTCATGGTATACATATTACTTTTATCTAGACTGCCACTGATGCAAATGTACACGATCAAAAATAAGATAATCTCCTACTGGATGGACAATAGAACTGGCATTTTTGAATCAAACTGGCATTGACTGACCGGATGGCGCAATTGGTAGTGACCCTGCCTCTTACGCCAAAGGTCGTGGGTTCGATCCCCACCCTGGACAAACATTCGTGCGATGAACACTTGTGTTTGTTCGGTGTCTGGGTATAATATATGTATTTAAGTATATATTTGTGTTCCTCTGTTGTCTGATATCTGTAACACACGTGCTTAAGCTACTTAGTACGGAATCAGGTCAACCGTATGAGATGTTGTGAGTTTTTTTTTTTAACGCTGGCTAGAGGCGACAAATGGACATGCGTTCATCGTCATCAGGTGACCTGATTGAAAGTAATCAACGCCGCCCATGAACACCCGCGGAACCAGAGAGATCGTTAATGTGTTGAAGGCACCTTTTGAAATTTGAAATGAAATTCGGTTTAGAAAGAAAATTGATCATCCAAATTACTAGGACTGGTACTATTAAAGATTTTTGATCCTGAAAATTATTCATAACTTATATTAAGTAAGTAATAAGCATTATTGCCGTATTATTGCCGTGTGGTCCCCGGCAGAGTAGAATAGGCCACCCTCACTCTTACCGAGGTATCGTAAAAGGCGACTAAGGTAAACCTGCTGGCATGAGCATCAGCACCCAGAGAAGGAAAACTCTGCATTTATATCAAAACCCTCGCCAACCCGTCTGCCAAGCGTGGTGAGTATGGCAATTACCCCTCATGTGATTGAGGGAGGCCCGTGCCCCAGCAGTGGGGACTTAAATGGGCTGATGATGATGATGATGAAGTATTATACCTACTAAGTACCTATATAAGTCTAATGGCACCAACACGTATCACCTACATGATCGGTATTAACCGTATTTACCTACTGGTTATACTTAATGAGCTTATTGACTGCCTCGGTAGTGCAATGATTAGTGCGACGGCTGCGTCCCAGGTTCGATCCCCGGGTCCGGCCAAAAATTTGTACCTAAGTTTTCGGTAAGAAATTCTTATTCTTCTTATCCCTCTCCGGACGTGGCACGCTAGTGTCCCATCGGAATATGTGGGTAAGGGATTTGTGAGTGCACTTTTGTTTGCGCACACACTTGAGCACTATAATATATCCTGCGTACGTGGCTGATCGTTGAGATTGGCCGCCGTAGCCGTAATCGGCTGGAGGATATTATACTTAATTAGCATATCTGCATTTATGTAAGTACCTACATTATTATGTAGAACATCCCGTCATTCATTGCCTTGTTTGTTATCAGCATAAAACTGTATTTTTAATTACACGTTTATACCATTTTAAAAATCTTCAATAAAAAGCGTAGCTATGTAAAATATTCAAATTCAAAGAAATATATAATTCAAACAAAAGTTTATTCAACAATGTAGAGCAAAAAAGCAATGAGCAAAAAGCCGCAAACCAAGCATTGACAAACGCAACCGTGTCAGATAAATGAGGCGTCTCGTAGATTATCGCCCGAGAAATTAATATAATTGGACGAGGCACGTCAGTAGCCAATAGTAGACAGCTGGTGGTAGTGATGTGACGAGTGGATTTTGGAGCTGGGATATAGGCCTACCCTACCATTCAAGTGGGAGAACTACGAATATGCCAGCTTGACCGGAGTGATACCACAGCTTCACAGAAAACCGTTGTGAAGCAGCACCTGCCCAGCGCTTCGCCGAGTGAGTGAGGGTACCGAAGGCCTAATCCAGGGGAAAGGGGAGTTTAAAGATTGGCAGCATACTTGTAACTCCACTTGTGTCCATGGGCGGCAGCAAATGCTTATGGTGATCCGTCTGGTTGTCTCACAACAATCACATGAATAAAATTGTCTTCTGACTTGAGTGGCAATTTTGACTACACATCACTAGCTGGTGGAAATGTTCACTTGTTTTTATTTTGTGAGTCATCATCAGCAACCCACACTTGTCCACTGCTGGACATAGGTCTCCCCTAATGCACGCCACTGCTCCCGATTTTCGGCCACTCTCATCCAGCCCACACCAGCCAGTCTTCGAATGTCATCATCCCATCTTGTCGCAGGACGCCCTGCGCTTACCGAGTCGCGGTCCTGCTAAACAACAGAAGAGGCCCCGGCGAACCACCCACCAACCCGCACTGGACCAGCGTGGTGGGTTATGGTCCATTCCCCCCTAATGACAGATACTGTATTTTGTGAGTAATAGTAAGCAACTTATCACTTCACATCAGGTGACCTGAAGCTCGTTTGCGTTCTTCTAATGTGTTGAAAATCGGGCAAGTGTGCGCCCTTTTGGTACTTGGGGTTAAAACTATCTGTAACCTTTTTTTTGTTGTAGGGATGGCAGAATATTTTTTGAAGTAATTTTAAAACCAACTTCAAAAACCGAAACATTCATTGGCCAGGTGTTACGAAAGGATTGCACCAATAGAAGAGGGGAGATTCTTCTATCTAATGTCCTTTACCTGAAGGTTGTCTGGTAGAGATCGCTCCCAGCGATAAGACCGCCTAAATTGTACATTGTATCTCTGTATACCTAGCTTTTAAGTTTTGCATGTTGTGCAATAAAGAGTATCTATCAATCTATAGTGACTAAGAACAATATTTTTAAATAAATATGTGATTTTTAGACTCAAATAACTTTTAGCCTCTTGAAATAGTATAAATAATACTGCAGTTAATAAGAAAGAACCTTTGTTTTTGTAAAACATTTGTGGTCATTTTTACTTCTGTTTATTTATATCAGGCTAAAATGGTCGGCAGAGAATAGTTTTTTGCTCTAATTATACTTCCACACTCAATTTTTTTTATGATATAGAGGGGCAGACGAGCAGACGTATCACCTGATGGTAAGCGATTACCGCCGCCCATGGACACCTGCCACGTCAAAGAAATTGAAATAATTTAAACTAATGACTTTTAACTGTCAAATTGATTTATTTAAAGATTACCGGAGGTGAGAATAGTGAGGTTACCGGAGGCATAATGGGGGGAAGGGGAAAAGGTTGGCATGGCACTTGTGACTCCACTGGTGTTGCCGGTGTCCATGGGCGGTGGAATTGCTTACCATCAGGTGATCCGTCTGCTCGTCTGCCACGTCTCATATATGTAAAAAAAAGATGTACCTTTTTGATATTTACAAGTGTGTTGCTCGGACCTAAACTTAATACTTAAACTTAAAACTACTACTCTTTCTGACCTATGAGGGGAACCTAAGTAGTCATGCTCACTCAAATGTCTCTGAGGTGGTGGCGCTATGTGGCGGGTCATTACATTCCCTCTAATATGGTTGAGTGAAATGATGGCTGACACGTACGTCATACTTGTGAACAGGTGCCACCTTTGGGGACTGGTCTGCTTCGGTTTACCTCATAATATTTATTTTATTATTATTTCCTTGATTTTATTTTGTGTAACAATTGAACTGTATGGCTTGATATGATGATGACACAACATTGTATGAAATTTTGGCGTTTAAAAAGAGTAACTGGCGAGTTTCTTGCCGGATCTTCTCGACCAGAAACAACTCTCCGAGCCGGTGGTAGAATCGCATTATGTTTATTTATTTCTTTAGTATATTTTATGTATCAACATATATATGTATTAACATGTAAATTATACATAAGTACTTATAAATAGTTTTAAGTCATTCAAATGTATGACGATTTGTAAGTGCTGTGTACAAGCCTATGCAAATAAAGAATTATTTGACTTTGACTTTGAATACCATATTTTTATTTTATTCATTTCTAATTGCGTTTTAGGTACGGAACCCTAAAAACGTCAAGACTTCCAAACTGTCGGGTAACACGGCAGCTCTGCGTGACGGCTGAGGCATTCGTGTAATTAAATTAAATAACTGTCAGCAAGACCGCATTGTAAGCAAAATGCTAACACCCATCAGATCGCGATATTTACGATATTTATCGATCTCATTGTATAATGAAATTCTAACGGGATTAAGTTTTTGCTGTAATTTTTGTTTAGCCATTTATTATGCTTAAATTGACCACAAAAATTTTATACAAATAATTAATGTACACGGGACAAAACGCGTTTGTTTATATGTAAGTACATACTCTAATTATGATATCACTAGATTACTAGTAATGTTCTTTTGATTTTTACGATTTTGTAAATGCCTGCCTTAAACGATAGGATAATTATTTTTTTTGTTTTTGTTCTAGTAGAAAATAAATATTTTTAATAAAAATCATGCATAGGTAGATTATGTAACTTAGACCTAAGAAAGTATACTTCTACTGCGATGTTTCTTTCTATGTACGAAATAACCATATTTTTGCGTCTATTTCTCTCAACACTTGTTTTCTAAGTTTATTACTTAAAGTTGGGGGTAAACGTTGCTGGTGTTGGAATTGTTTCAATTGTACAAGCCGTGCGGATAAAGAATGGGATCAGAAATGGCGGCGCATCAACATTTGTGCATTGTTATTTGATAAATATTATGTGTTTGCGGAGAGGTTGTAACCCCGAAATAGTTTAAAATAGATCCGATTTAGTAGCTAAAAATTAAAATCGATAAGCGTCGCTAGTGTGCCCTACCCGTCACCTTAAGGAGGAAAGATATATTAATAAGGTATCTACTACCTGTTAAGAGGGCTTTGGTATAAAATGACAAAAAATGACGGTGTATTTATTCGAGGCATCCATGCCTCTAGCTTTATATTACCGTTGATTTCTTACCCTTTTTGATTCATCAAGCTTTCATAACTCCCAACACAGATGTTTCCATAAAATCTGCTCCCCCCCTACTTAGATTTCGCTTGGATTTGGGTTATTATTCTTTCGGCTTTCGCTGTTTGTTCGTGTGGAGGATTAATCTGAACTGGTGAGTAGGTTCGCGGGAATCGCGGGGCCTGCTGTAATCAATCGGGGCTGAGACAGGGCGAAGAATGCAAATTGAGCGCAAATCCTCAGAAACAACGCAATCCCGCAATTCCTAGTCTTGGAATTATTACGTGTCGATGAAGATGAAGTTTTAGATTAATAGATCCATTTTTCTTAATACTTATTTAGACTTTTTATTTGGAACATCTTTTGTTTAAAGGACCTAAATTCCTACATAAATGTTGGACTTTTCATACCAACCTTTCGCATAGAAAAACACCTAGGTATTCTAGGTTTAGGCATTGTTAAAAAAGGTAAGGTTTGTTCGTTCAAGGCTGTAAAGGTTGTTCGAAACATCGAGTAGGGTATCGATTATGAAGAATGTCTAACTGTATGCAATGTATTTTATTACCAGGTCAACAAGTGAGCATTTTGCTCACAATGTGGTATTCATATAACATATTCAAGTAGACTTTTCCATGGTCAATTTTAAATGCAACCTCATCAACTGTCTTATTTTTGATATTTATTTATTTAATATAATTAAACGGGATAAACCCAATTACATAATTATACATAATTAGCTCTTATTGTATTTATAAACACATATCAATTTTATTTACTAAGGATTAACATTATCTGTAAATATGTCTAGTTCTGGATGCAATGTTAAGAGTGCGTTAAGCGTGTGATGCATGCATTTAACATATAAAATAAAAATTATTTAGGTACTTACCTATTCGTAGAATCAGTAATAAAAACCATTTTCAAAATAACCCGAATTTTTTTTTAAAATAGAGCTTTTTGTTCAGCTTTTTTTTGCCACCTATTTCAATAGGTGGCAGACGAGCAGATGAATCGCCTGATGGTAAGCGATTGCCGCAGCCCATAGACACTTGCAACACCAGTAGAATCAGTAATAAAAACCATTTTCAAAATAACCCGAAGATAAATTCTTTTTTGAAGTCGGTTAAAGTTCTAGTTACTTATTTTTATTAAAAATGTAGAGTCATCGTTACGTCAATAATATTTTTTTACTGATTTTTCTTTATTTTACAGCAAATAATAATGTAAATTAAAGTATCAGCCTATAAACTATCCCAATGCAGGGCAAAGAACTCCATTATAGAAATCAAGTCTTTACTACTATGATGGGATTATGCTTAAACACCACGCTTGCCTAATGCGCGTTAGTGATCACAATCCCGAGCTATGTCCAAAAAATTCGAAACATACTTTTCGTTCGACAAAGGAATCGAACCGCAAATATTTTAACTCATTTTAAGAAAATGTTATATTAATTTTGATAGTAACGAGCTTAGATAATTTTGATGCATGTTAATTTAATTAACTGAATAGCGGACATAATTTTCTGTAATATCTTTTGTATATCTATTTTATGCAAATAAATACTTTGAATACTTTGAATACTTTGATTAAATCTAAGGTAACGCGAGAGATATATTTTTAAAAACTAAGTAGACAATTCTCGTATTGGTAGTTTAGTAACAAAAAATCGTGACACACCTTATATTAAAAGCTGGCCGGACATAAAAAAGGGGTTAAGAATAATGAAATAAAAGAGATTATCACAATCATCTTTTCCTAAAATATCTAATATATACCATTCATTTAAAAAAAGAACCTCATTTTGAATGGATAATAAAGTCTTAAATATTTACAAAAAGATATGAATCAATGAGTCTCCTATTGTAATGGTTTTAAATTTGGCGTTTACCATATCAAATGAAGGAGGGGTGTTTTTTGTAACCGCCGACTCCCATGAGATGCCAGCCGCAGAAATAGTCCCCTATGGGCGAAGCTCTACAATATGATACTTTATGTAATATTCCATTCTACAAATTAATAATTGCGTGTTTTGGTTAATCCACATTGAAATTAAATCTGCTTTTAACGTTATGATTATATTATAGTGTTAATAATCTAGTTCCATCTCTGGAAATTTGTAATTATCATTAGTTTAAATATTGCTTGACACACTGGAATTGGTCTGTGAATTTCCCTACTAAAATAAAATAAAAAAATAAAATAATAATTATTTTATAAAAGACGTTTTTTTTTATTGGTTAGGTGGGTGACTCTGGGTCCGTGCCTTTTTTTTGCTTAATATAAGAGTAAGATAAATCGCTATACCTAATTGCTCCGTCCGAGTATGTTAAAGTATAAAAGACATTTGTACCAACATTCTAATCTATATTTGTTTATGGCAGGACCCTGCCTCAAGTGTCGTGGGCTCGATTCCCTCACTGGACACACATTCGTGTTGGTTCAGTGTCTGATTGTTAGGTATAATATCTAGGTATTTAAGATATATTTATGCTACCTTCATTAATTCTCATACCCTTAACATAGGTGCTTAGGCTGTATACTTGATTTAAGTATATATTGTATCATAAGAACATTAAAAAAAAATAGCGCTTTTTGTTCAGCTTTTTTTCAATAGGTGGCAGACGAGCAGACGAATCGCCTGGTGGTAAGCGATTGCCGCCGCCCATACACACTTGCAACACCAATAGAGACAAAATTACGCTGCCATTCTTTAAACCCCCTTTCCCCCGGATTGGGCCTGCGGTACCCTCACTCACGCAGCGAAACACAGAGTGCTGCTTCACTCCGGTTTTCTGTAAGGATCACTCCGGTCGAGCAGGCCCATTCATGCCGAAGCGTAGCTCTCCCACGATCTAGCTAGTAATGATCTTATCAGTAATCAAAAAATGTACAGTAGGCATATTTTTTTCTATTATTCCTATTTGAAGACCTTAGAAATACGATATATACTAAAATTGCCTCGATTTTTTTTGTAGTTTACTACAAAAAATATTAAACGTTATTTATAGTTCGCATTTGGAATTGTTTACTTTCTACGTTAAAAAATATAAAACTCAACCAGTTAAAAATATTAAGAAAAAACCAAAGCCATAAATCTAAAAAAAAAGCTCATTGTAATACAATTAATAATGAGTGAAAAGAAATGGTGATGCAAATTTTATTAAGTCCAATTACATTAATAATTACAAATTGCGAAGCTCCCAGTGTGAGCCTTATTTACTCTCCCTACTGTAATTAATTACTAATTATACAACTAAATATGGCAGAATATATTCCGCTATGGTTCGCTACCTTCCGTATCGGGCGACTAATTTGTCAATGTTCCCCAACATAAGCAACTAAATAATTGACTGTCTACAAAATTTTACTTATATTTTTTACTACGATAACTGAACGGATTAGTAATCTGAATATAGGTACATTTCGCCAAAGCCTATAGTAATAACTAATAATATATCTAGTTGTGGTACTTAATAGGTAACTTATTTTTACCAATTAAACGAAAATGCTAGGTAAGTACTAGCTATGCGGATAAAGAATGGGATCAGAAATGGCGGCGCATCTATTCACTTCTCGCTCGCACACTATTTGCGTCTATACTCGCACTCGTGGGTACTGACTGCAAAAAAAATATTCTGCGTTCCCTTCCCTGTCATTTGTTATTGTTTGTTGTTATAGTTTATTGTTAATTTGTATGTTAAATAATTGTTTTGTTAGTTATTTATTGAGCATAGATAGTGTTTTAAGATATAGTTACAATACGATATAGATATAGTTAAGATATACTTATTACAATCTATTATTTCAAGATACTAATTTTAAAACTTATGAAGTGCATGTAGAATAGTACATGAAATTTATGTAATTAAATTACAACTGTATAAATCATAAACTGTTCTAACGCAATCTATATTTAATACTAATATTATAAAGCTAAATAGTTGGTTTGAACGCGATGAACTCAGGATCTACTGGACCGATTTCAATCATTCTTTCACCATAGGAAAGGTACGTTAGGTAGGTCATAGGCTATGTATGTACCACGGGCGAACCCGGGGCGGACCGCTAGTAAATATATATTTACTTGAGAACAAATTCGTTTATCGTTAAATATATATAATCTGCTATCTGAATAATTTTCATACATTTTTTATATACCTACAGTCAAAAAGACTCCAAAATAATAAAACCTATAAAACATACTCGTACATAAATCGTATTTTAATTAATAACATTAATTTATTTATTAAAAAAAAAGAAAACAGTTTTAACGGTAACGATATTTTATACTGAAAAACGTCAGTTATAAGTTTTCAAACCGTTGATGCTGACGGTACCGGCTCCACGCGCCGCCATTTCTAATCCCATTCTTTATCCGCACGGATAGTAGGTAGGTTTTTTTAAAATTTATTTTATTGGTTAACCAACGACAATTACATTGCATTTGTTTAAATATACACATTTTATGAAAATAGACATGCACTTCCGCAGGTCAATACCGCATGCAAAAGATAAGTAATAAAGGAAATCTACATTAACATGAATGAAAAATATTTATAATTTTTCTATTTATATTTTTTTTATTTAATATTTTTTTATCCTATTCCAAAGTTTAAATTAACTGGCTCTTTTTTCTTATTCTTAAGCATATTTTTTAAACCACATTTTTTATAATTTGACAAAAGTGGGATATAGATTATGATATTGTACACATAGAAAAATATTGAAATGGTAGAGTGGGAAAGGTTTTATCTTCTACACGACAGTAATGAAATTGTGTTGAATCATTAACAATCATACCGAAAACAAAAAATATGATTACCGATTTAACAACTCTACATAAAAAAATATACAGTAGTTTGCACGCACACACCTAAAACAAAATCACGAACACCCAAAAAACGGTCTGCTCTACCGAGCTAACCTGTAATAAAAAACCTATTACTATCGAGACACGTAATTTGTAAATATACGAGTAACACGACCCACAAGTCCCGGGTGGTGTGGGTGGGGTGGTAGGGGGGAGGGGGCACCTGTGTAGCGTTACAGCCGCCTGGGTGTGGTTTGCCGTTCAATAACTTAATACTCTGGAAAGGCTTTCACGCTGAAATCTCGCTGAAGTGTAGCGCGACTGAGCCGTTTTGATGCTATGAGTTTTGGAAGATTTTTATTATTTTTATGGTGGGATAACTGGTTCGCTTCTTTATGAAATCTGTATCATATTATATCTAAATGTAGAGCACCTTTAGAACACAGCTTTTCTTCTAACTAAATTTTCTTGGAATCTACTCTGAAAGATATGCACAGTGCGTAAATAAAGCTTCAGTTGTGAAACCGTTTTCAGAGCGGGTCCCCTGGAAACGCCTTATACTTTCTTTAGCGTCAAATTGAACAATTACCTAAGTACCTAAATTCTACTGACATAAAACTAAATTAGTAGAATTTAGGTACCTATGTAGGTAGGTACGTATCTTAAATTTAAATTAATTTTGTATTCGTACATACCTACAGCATAATATATTGATATTTTACAACTATTACTAGGTTTTTTTTATTAAATACGAATAGATTCGAGAAAATTTATCAAAGCTTTGTGTCGCTTTCAATTGAGGTGGTGTTAACTACCTCATAATTTTTCATATTCTGTTTGAAAAAGAAATATGATGTCATCTAAATACACTTGATTAGTATTGTAAGTAATAAGTGTAATTTAAAACGACAGATAATAAATCATCACATTTGTCATTTGTATCGTTGTGCAATAGGAAACAGATAAATGTTTTTATTTTTATTATTATTCTATGACTGGCCTCTGGAAATAATAACGTTTTATTGTAATTTGTCAAAAAACCTATGGCTATCATTATATGACCAAAGTAGGCAAAAAGGAAATACATTGGATTATTATTTATACCTATAAAAAAATTGGCCGAATAGGTCGCAGTTGCAGATCGGCTGGGTGGATGCATGGAAGCTGGAGGCTATTAATTGCAGGTTTGCAGGTAATCGATCGAGGTAGAGCACGAGGTGCGTCGAGGGATCATAGAGTGTCGGTCGGGCGGCGGCGCGGGCGGCGCGGTGTGCGTGACGGATCATGGCGGCGCGGGGGGGCCGCGCCCCGCCGCCCTCGTTAAACGCGCCCGCCGGATACGCGCCGCGGCGCGGTTGAAAGCTATCCGGCCCCCGGGCGGGCGGCGCGCGCGATTGGCCGCCGCGCTGCGCGCACCGTAACCGATAGCCAATCGCGCGCGCCGCCCGAGCACGCCCCCGGCCGAGCGCCGGCTCCGGCTCACACCGCGCGCGACTCCGCCGCGCACACTCGCACCGATGCGCGGCTCCTGGGACGAGTCCACGACGGCGGCGCTGCACGCGCGCATCCTGGAGGCGCACCGCGGGCCCGCGGCCGACCGCGCCGCCGAGCCCGCGCCCTGCGCCGACCCGCCGCCCGCGCTCACCATCAACGCCGTCGAGCTGGCCGCGCCGACCCCGCTGCTGCCTCTCCCGACGCTCTCCTTCAGCGCCGCGCAAGTCGCCACCGTCTGCGAGACTCTCGAAGAGAGCGGCGATGTGGAACGGCTCGCCAGGTTTCTCTGGTCGCTTCCCGTCGCGCACCCCAACGTCGCTGAGCTCGAACGCTGCGAGGCCGTACTCCGGGCGCGAGCTGTCGTCGCCTTCCACGCCGGACGGCACCGAGAACTCTACTCGATACTGGAGAGACACCGATTCCAGCGGTCGAGCCACGCAAAGTTGCAAGCCCTGTGGCTGGAGGCACATTACCAGGAGGCGGAGAGGCTAAGAGGGCGCCCGCTGGGGCCCGTCGACAAATACAGAGTCCGCAAGAAGTTTCCTCTGCCCCGAACGATTTGGGATGGTGAACAGAAGACGCACTGTTTCAAGGAGCGGACGAGGTCGCTCCTCCGAGAGTGGTACCTGCAGGACCCGTACCCCAACCCTACTAAGAAGAGGGAGTTGGCAGCGGCGACGGGGCTGACGCCGACGCAAGTGGGCAACTGGTTCAAGAACCGGCGGCAGCGGGACCGCGCGGCCGCCGCCAAGAACCGCTCGGCGCTGCTGGGCCGAGGGTTCGCCTCCTCCTCCACGTACGACGAGGACTCGGTCGACTCGGAGATCAACGTCGACGAGGAGTAGCCCGCGCCCCGCAGACTGATAGTGTAAATATTCACGGTGATACAATTTATAGGACGCGCCCGCGCGGGCCCGGCCCGTTCCGCACAGACGTTCTCAGTGCGCTCTGGACGATGCAATATAGACAAAACGTTATTATCCTAGTTAGAGTCACAATCCGTGATGTATGTGATGTTAAGGCATGGTAACAAGTTTATTAGGGCATAATTTTATTGTTGAAAGTGTAAAGCGAGTGCTTGAAGTAAAATCAGCATTTCTGCGTATCAGGTATGTACCACTCTATTTTGTAGTGAAAGTTTGGATGTAGGCATCGCCTTTCTTTGACAAAAGTTAAATCTTTCAGCTTAGTCGTTTTTCTTGCAACGATAGACTTCATGAATTGAGGAAAAACAGGGTTAATTTTTTATGATTTGTTTTGAATCTATATTTACCCACCCAGTGGAGTAATGCTCAGTTTATTTATTTAATTTCATTTAGGTAAGATTTTAGACCTACTCTTATTTGCCGAGAAGCATTTACTTACCTAAATATTTATATATTCTTACTAATTACCAATAAATATAGTTTTATTTATCATTATATCAGTTTTTAGTTATATACTGTAGTAATTATGAACGATGTAGATAATTATGTTGGTGAAATATAAATTATATACGTTATTTTATCGAAGGTTTTGTACCTGAGTGCGTGTGACTTGGTACCACAGCCGGTGTAGGACTCATTGCAACCAAAATGTATTTAACTACTTCAGCTTAGTTTATTTATTACAGTAAATACACAGTAAAAGTGTTAGGAATGCTGTAAAATTGTAATAATATAATTATTTTGAGAAAAAAATCAGTTTCCACTGTCACTCTTTTAGGCCTATTACACGATCGCGCGCGGGAATGGCAATTAATAACCAGTCATTTCTGTTAGTGAGTATTGACCACTTCAGTTGTGATATTTTTGGTTTTACAAGAACTCAACAGGTATAAACTCAAATCAAATTCATAAAATGTAGAGTTGTACCTACTTAAGATCTTTAAATATAAACTCTACAATAATAATTATACAATTTTATTCAAAATAAGATTAAATTAGTCAATTGCTTAATTTATCGTAATTATCGTCAACCGAGTATTATAACATAACTAAATTTGTATATGAACCTATCATTTATAAATTAAACTGACAGTTGCGCCTTAGATAAAATTTGACTCTAGAAAATGTTATATTACTTAATGATAAGAGCAGTTAAGAGGCTACATTTTAATAATGTGTGTTTTACAGCATTTTTATAACTTTGCATGTGTCCAACAAAATAATATTTTTCCAACTAGATCTGAGGATTATTAAAGTTGTATTTTATGTAGTTTTCATACCTACAAAATCTTGTGCATTATAGTTAATAAATATTTGGAAAGCGTTAGGTTACGTAGGCGTAGAGACTCGAGAGAGATTGTAAAAATGTATAATATAAACAAATGCAAATTGTAAATATGATATCGACTTACATTACAGTCATTAAATTAAAATTGTTAATAAAACTATATTCGTAAACATTTAACTTGTATTATTTCATGTTTTGGGTTTACC
Organism: Marasmia exigua; assembly: GCA_019059595.1. Lineage (NCBI taxonomy): Eukaryota > Metazoa > Arthropoda > Insecta > Lepidoptera > Crambidae > Marasmia > Marasmia exigua. The sequence goes on along the minus strand of CM032474.1, from coordinate 3,774,393 downwards.
TCCTTTAGAAAATTAGGATAGACATTAATGACAGAAATAATATTTTTCAAGTCATTAACTTTTGTTTATTAAGGATAAAATATTTTTTAAAAATGATCCTAAAGATTTATTTCTCTAAATTTTTTAGCAAACATGTACATTTTATTACAAGTATATATTTGTAATTTCACTGTTGATTCTGATATCTGTAACACGGGTGCTTGAGCTACCTATCTCGGAGTCAGATCAATGTATGTGTGATGTAGTGAAACCTTTAATTGAAACATTGGAGACCGAAAACTAAATATTTACAAAATTCAATACGCAACATTCAATAAGTATGTAATGTCTAATTTGGCAGTTTTTTATTCTAAAAAAACCAAACACAGTCATAATCATCAATCACAAACCGGCGTTAAGGATTAACTAATGCGGCTATCGAGGCAGTTTACAATTCAATGAATATTAACGCTAACTCTATCACGCGCTAATTTGCGGGTTGTTAGTCTTGAACCGGAGCCATTGCCGAAGCGAATTAAAACCGTAAATGAATTAATGAGCTAAGTGTGATGACTTTGTTTCTAGATCTTGGTATTTTTTTTTAATTCAGTTGTTTTTCACAACTCATAAAGATATGATTACAAGGACTCTATCCCTCTTACTATTTATCTACTCCTATTTAATATCATAATTTAAGAAGATTATTTGTTAGTTCCTAATTGAACGACATTCAAATATTTAAATGAAGTAGACCAGAATTAAGAACTGACATATAGGAAAGTCGCGGCAGACGGTTGAGTATTAAATTCAATGATTATGAAAGGAAATGACATTGACTGCCACGAGTCTTTGGCTCGAGTATAACAGTCACTTCTCTTATTGACAATTTTGAAATTCTTAACTGTCATATATCATTCATTATTAATGAGTAAAATACTCTAGCGTCTGCCGCGAGTCATCGCGTTGAGTATCTATAGTAAAAATCATTTCCAAAAATAAATATAGAGTAGAATGACATATAAAATATCATACAATAGGAAATATTCAGATTTTTTGTAATAATACTGACATGAAATAACTCAACCTGTATACACAGTGACTCTACATAAACATCTCATAATATTGTGTATTATTTACAAGAAAGACAAGTATAATAAGTAAACAAGTAAGATATCATGAACAATTTTAGAATTATGGTCGCCTGCTACACATTCTCCGACTCTACTTCCGACAAACACTAAGGAAGTAGGTATAAAAATTTGTTATCATTTTCATTTAATAAATACAAAAGGCCGTTACAACGGGAAATAACATAATTACAAGTCGCAGACATTATAATTGCAGCTCTAGGGGGCGCTGTAATCGCTTAATCAGCGGATCATTAGATCAGCGTGTGATGATTGCGTACGCGCAGAGAGGCAGATCGCGGGTCTATTGCGATTAATCATTGACTTTCTTAGGCCTACCGCCTGTATGTTTGTAGTCGTACTAATCCCGTAGTCCTCTTAATAATAAATCTAAGTCTAAATGTTAAAATGAATATGAATAACCATAGAATAAGCTTTTCTGGTGACTTTTATTTTCTTCGGCCTAAAAATGACTAAAATTATTAATAAAATTAACGACATTGTCATACTGATATGAGTTAAGTAAGCAAGTTTGAAGAAGCGAAATATAATAAATAAATATTTTCACAACATCACATACCTACAAAGACCTGACTCCGAGATAGGTAGCTCAAGCACCTGTGTTACGGACATCAGAATCAACAGCGGAATTACAAATATATACATTGAATACTTTTCTTTTGCAAATACATACTTATAATACATAGAAAACGCCGAGGCTAATACAAACAGACATGTTCATTCACACAAATGTTTGTACTGTATGGGGATCGAACCGGCAAGACTTGCACCAGAGAGGACAGCATTCACTACCATTGATCCAAACAAATACATTGACCACATTAAGTCTTCTTCTTCTTCTTATCGTGTCGATGGCAACCAATTAGATTTTTCCAGTCCAATACTTCATCACCACCAGACCAGATTAAGTAGCCTTAAGCACTAGTGTTCACGGATATCAGACAACAGAGGAATTAAAAATATATTCTTAATCACATATATTATTACAACCAGACACTGAACACAACACAAGTGTTCGTCGTACGAATGTTTGTCCAGGGTGGGGATTGATCACACGACCTTTGGCGTATGAAGAGGGATCAAATGCGCCATCCGGTCAGTCCATATTGATCTGGAATACTTGCGGGAGAACATTTTTTCTCGGTTGCCGGCATCGGGCACCAATCTCCGGTGGCGCCTGTTACTCTACAAAACGAGAGTCGTAAAAAACGGAGAGCAGGAGCCATCAAATACGATTTTATAATAGGACCATTATTAGGGATGAGCCTGGAGTTTACTTAGTCGGGCTCTCTACTAAATTTACTCATATCTGATGAAAAAATTTGACTATAGGTATTGTAGAGACGTAACATGTCCTCTGCTTAAACGCTGTAAATTTTTAAATTAGCGATCTCTCTGATTTCGCGGATGTTCATGGGCGGCGTCACCATTCGCTTGCTCGTTTGTCGCCTCTAGCATTAAAAAAAAATTGTTAGCTGGTGCTGTGAATTATTATCCAAGGAATAAAAGTGACTATCACAATTTTGCCAATGCTATATCTACTAGCAATATCTCTACAAAATAATAAATATCATACTCGAGTCAACACCAGTGAGTTTTATTGTTTAATTACTTACATTCACTATTAATCAAAATGCGTTGGCGTTACCAGAATAAAGACTGAGCTCTCTAAAAAAAATCGGAGGACCCGGACTCCGAAATTTTTGTACGCTACTGAGAATGACTAGCTAATGTAATATGATGGTTTTAAATTCAAAAGTCATCACAACAAATTTTATATGTAGTTAACTTTTATTTACACAACCTAACAACATTATACAGAATAATGCATTGATTGATAGACCGTGAAAATAATATTAGGGATTAAATAAGTTTTAAAACCACAAATTTCTCTGACAAAAAATCTTGAAAAGTCATGTCAATGCAATTTGGCATGAAGATTATCTTGGAGCCACAAAAACATAGGATTAACTATTTAATCTGACAAAAAATGGTGACTTCTTCAAAGTCCAATGATAACGGATTGTATGACACACGAATTTCTCATAAAAACGATTGCCACATTGTCGATGGCTTACCAAAATGCGTATTGAATCCCGAAATCTTTTTATCTTATAAATTAAACGTACAGCCGTGTAAAAAAACTTACCTATATACTTGGGTGACTACCTAAATTACCTAAGACTATAAAAAACTTCTTAACATAAGTCTTATCAATTGCATGGACTAAGAATCTAGTCTGTGGTAATAGCTGGGTATCTGACTTCTATTTCTTACACGAGAGGTTGTTCCAAGCCTACAATGTTCTAACATAGGACGTTTCAACTATACTCCGGGAAGTTGCATACCTACAAACAAAAGATAAAAAAATCGTTATTTAATTTAGGTCTATACAGAACTCTTATGAATGTTAAAATAGGTACGTATATTATCATCTACCGCTGTTTCAGAATGTCGATTTCTACTGAGAAGACACTAGCAAGAAACTCAGTAGTTTCAAATATAGATCATGATGTTATAGAGTTTCATTTTGATTGAGAAGAGAAAAAAAAATACAATTATTAAAGTTAACAGACTACTATAATAAAAACTCAAAAGACTAATCGATTAACACTGACCAAGAATCCTTATCATTTAAATAGTCTTGTACATTGTTGCCCAATCAGTACCTACGAGGAATATTTTTAGCACATGCGCGCACTTGGAAGACGGGCATAAGTGCTGCGACGTTTTCCATGCAGCGCCCTTGTCTTGTGGCGTCCTTGTGTTCCATGTGGCGGCGCCTTTAGCTAGGTTTTGACCATATGTTAGCCCTATGATAATATAATGTTATACTTACCTGTTTCAAAGGGATATCTTAAAACTATATTTTACCTACCAAGTCACCGTTCAAGTTTTGGATCTCACTGCTACAATTCGAAAATAAAACATTTTTGCACTCTCATCCAAATTCGATTAGATCGTTTGACGTTTATTTAAGCAATTTGAGCAAATCAAAGACTTTCTTTAACTAATTCAATTCTTAATTTGCATAAAACATGATTTTACGTACATGTTAGTTTCACTATTTGCCAATTAATTAGTAGCATGCAAATATTTTTTCAGGCTTTTAAAGACATGTCTATGCATTATTGATTGGGTATAAATTCAAAATTATATATTTAGTAGACTTCATTATTAGGGAAAGGTACTTAACGCAAAGGCAGACGATGGAGTATTTAATTTATGAATAATGAATATATGACAGTTAAGTTGTTCGTCAATAGTCATGGTTCAAAGGGTATGTAACTGTTATACTTGAGCCAAAAACTCGTGGCACTCGGTGTCATATTTCGTTCATAATGAATGATGTACTCTATAGTCCGCCATGCGTCCTTGCGTTGAGTTGGCTATTTTCAAAGGATCGCTACAGGCCGCCCTTAGCCAATAACCTTTCTAAATGTTTCTAAGGCTTATGAGACTGCAATTGCGATATATAGCGGCATTTGCGGCACAAGAACAATAATTGCTTCGCCTGCTTATTGGCAAGATGGCGGCGATCCTAAAAAGGAGCTAATTATACGCCGCAATTCTATTAGACAAGGTTTCTCAAGGTGTAAATCAATTTAGCCACCATAATGGATGATAACAATTCCTGTATGAATATGAATTCCCTGGTACAGACTAGCCACAGATCACGTTAATATAATCTGTCAAATTGCATTCAATTGATATTGAAGCAAATGTGTTTGACATTAAGGTAGGAGAATCGATTAAAGCAGAATACGGTAGGTATTTGAATATTTTTTTTATTTTTGTAATCAAAAGACCTCTCAATGATAGAAACATCGTTGAAAGAATTACTTGATTCTAATTTAAACTACCTGAGATATCTAAAACTTTAAAATCACATTATTTTGGGCAAAGCCAAAACGCTCCATAAAAATGGCTACTGAGATGTGACGTCACAAACAAGTATTTTGTATGCATTTCATTTGAATTTTGTATGGTAGCTATATCAAATGTTTCGTTTATGTCAATGATTCTATTATAATAGTTGGTGCAAATTGTATGGGTTATTCAATAGGTATAATTATTTTTTAATAATTTCATACTTTTAAAATGGACTTGCCCATGAATCTTTGAATGACCATTAAACCGGCTTGACGTTATATTTTTAATTGAGAATTTTTGCTATTGGCACATTTTTACCTATATTTTGATAAAATATTTATATTTTGTAAAATCTCGAGCTTAGTCAAATACCCCATTGGCTGTTTCCTACGTAAGTCCTAAGTTTATTTCTAATTGAGAACCTTACCATATTGGCATAGATACGGAAATATATTATTGTTAGAGCCACTGTACAAATAACATATTTGATACACAACTTACAATACGGTAGTATAAGTAGTATGATTGCGGATATTGTGTATCGGAGACTATTACACAACAAATAACGATTGATTAAACACATTAAAAATATTGCAATTCGTAACAAATAAAAAATATAATGCAACTTAGCTACCGTGTACAACGTAGTAGGCAATAACAATAAATATAATTATAAGCCTCTTAGATTCGATAATTTATATCTAAAAAAATTATTAGAACTATTGAGATACAGTCTGCCAGGAATGTTTTTGAATTAAATATGTAGTTAAATGCAAATCATAACTTTGTCTTGGCGAAATACATAGCTGAAATGTAGTTTTTCTAAATGTCTTAGTTAAAACGCGTCTATTAAAGATCTTACATTATTCATTTGCCTATCTAATAAAATAGCTAAGTTGTTTAATACTCTTTTACTTTTAAAACGGAGATTTTGTTTTCAATTTCATTTTTTTCCGAATGTTGTTTTTTGGTACTTATCGGCATTATGTAGATTGTGGAAGGCAGCGTTGGACTTATACTAGGATTCTCTGAGTTTTGGAACCAGAAAATTTAATTTCCGTGCCGTGTATTAATTTTTTTTTACTTTGAAATATTTTTTTAAAAGTGTGCGTTGATGTCTTTTGTAAGGCAATTATCATTTAACGAGTCATCAAGATTGACTGGCCCGATGGCTCATATTGACAATGACCATCTTCATACGCCAAACGATGTGGGTTCAATCCCCACCTTGATAAAACATTCGTGTGAATGAACACTTATGTTTGTTTAGTATCTGAGTGTACAGATAGTTCAATCCACGAAGACGCGCCCACTTCCATGAGAAAGGTTCTCATTATCGCTTACAAATTAGCAATGAGTGCTTACGCACACTATGATACATTGACAGAACGTCACGGGGTAACTGAAAAGATGCTCTACTTGATTTTTTTTTGTGGGAAGTGTTCAAATTATTTAAATGCCAAAAGTGGCCCTTGCCCAACAGTGGTGGGACGCGTGTTCGTGACAACTCACGAAACTCACTTCAATACATACAGGTAGTTCAACAACTATCTGTATATATTGAAATATATATTTGTAATTACTCTGTTGTCTGACACTCATAGCAAGGGATACTTAAAGCAGAATCATGTCAATGTATCAGATGTTGTATGATTTATGTCATTCAGTGTTTATTCCAGTAATCTAATCTAATCTATTCATTATTTCAATCTTCATAGACTAGTCATACTCAACATTTAATTAATATTTATCTATTTAAGGCGATTCTTCATTAATCATTAATTTTATGTCAGCTAAAATGATTTATTTTGCTATTATTCATTAACTGAATATTAGGCAATTTGCTGGGAAAGAAGTCCAAGAGTATAAGTGACATTAAACTTTGCACAAAATAGAGTAACTGTATTTAGGACCTATTCATTATGTATAGTTTTCAATAAAATATTAGGAGTAATAAAGATAAATAATTTGTAATTATGTATGTTTAATGATTGAAAGGAAAATTAAAATTACCAGTAGACATCTATAGATAGATAGATAGATATACTTTATTGTACAAAATACACAACTTAAGTACTAGGCATTACAGAAATTTTGTGTACAATTTCAATCTATGTGTACTTCTTCTTCATCTTAGCGTGTAATTCCCGGTTTCATCCAAATCTGTCGCTTTAGAGACCAGGGTACGCTTAGACCAAGATTCGGGATTTGGGGCGACAGATAATAATTATAGTGAAGCCAATGCCGGCTGACCTTCGCAACCCTTTAACAGCGAAACTAGACCAACTGAGTCATGTTTACATGTTCCAGAAACTATCCGAAACGTGCAGGCTTCCTCACAGGTTTTGCCTGGCCGCCGAGTTAATGGGAGAAATACGCACATTTTTTTATGGGATAGGGGGAAGACGAGCAGACCGATCACCTGATGGTAAGCGATTACCGCCGCCCATGGACACCTGCAACACCAGAGGAGTCACAAGTGCGCTGCCGACCTTCTAAAAAGGAATACGCTCTTTTCTTGAAGGTTTGCAGGTCGTATCTACGAGGCAAAAAGTTTCTTGAGAAACATACAGTTTTTTTAATATTAAATAGGTTGGCACTTGACCTCATCTCACCTGATGGAAAGTGACAATAAGGTCTAAGATGTAGCGTGCTTACCCAGAAGAAGCCTATTCTCTCTCGACTTAAAGACACCCAAATTGTATCTCTCTGGCAATACAGAAGCCGGCAAGTTGTTCCACTTAGCAGTTCGTATCAAAAAAGAAGAAGCGAAACGCTTAATACGAGCTGGTGGAACTTCCACAGTGTAAGGGTGGATTCCTGTCGTCTTCCGCAATGTCCGGTGGTAGAAAGGAGAAGGTGGTATCAGGTCGTGAAGCTCATTCGAACACTCCCCAAAATGTATCATATAAAAACCGATAGACAGGCCACTCTACGTGGGTGAGCGAGGCTTTGGGATTTACCCTCCACTAATTCGGCGAACACACAGTTGAAGACTGCCAACCATTTAGATGATGTCGATGGAACATTAAAACAACACATAAATTTGAAAAATTCCGAGATGCATGCTCGGGTTTAAACCAAAACACCTCCGCATGGAAGGCACGTTCATATCCACTGATATAACATCGTTCTCATGTTACTCCCGTGTAACATGAGCTTTTACAGGTATTGTAAGAAAAGTATCAATCCTAGTGATGATGATCACTTGATCAGGGAAGGGCCTCTTTTATAGCTTTATACATACTCTTTTCATATTTGTATATGTTTTACTTTTTGATAATAGGTAGATACCTATTGTCAATATAAAAATCTTTCTTACATACCGTCGTAAGAATAATTGGTACACCTACCTACATAGGTGAAAAGTATCATTTAGTTTACCATTGCTACATAAAAGTGTCATTCCTTATTCTCCTCATAATATGTAAGTAATATGGCTTGATGTCATAGGATAAGACAACTTAACTTTCAATAGATTATCTTCTTACTTGAGTATCAAGTATTTAATATTAGATCTCAGGCGTTGACCTAGGTAGTTGAGTTGTCACATTCTATGACATTAAGCCGTATTACTTACTTATTATGATAAAACAAGGAATGAAAACTACTAAGTAGCAAATTACATATAGTCTGTTTAATGCGAACAAAAAATATTCTCACAAGTAACTTGTAATTTTATCGATTATTATGTCATGAAAGCTTTGTAAAAGCAGGCTGTCGCACTGATATAGGTTCACTCGCTCGCACACTTCGCTAAGCCCATACATTGTGACTCCTTGTCACTTCGGAAAGTCGACACGTTATGACTCCATGTCACTTCGGATGAGCCGCTGCAGCCGCGTAACACCCAACACCTTCAGACACGGCTCACGTCGTTAAACCTCACCCGCAAACTTCAACGTGCACTCGACAAAACACACACAATCCAATCTACATCTTAACCCTTTGTATTATGACAACCAATTGCACAACTATTGATTAACGAGTCATTATATAAAATTGTAACTGACCGTTTATAAGTGCACTCATGACAAAAAAACAAATGATTCTAAACTTTATTCCGTCGTAACATGATTAATAACAGCATGGCAGTCGTTAAAGTTTTTAAAAACCTAAATCGGTAAGCCTGCCCTGTCAAATTTAATACGAGGCTTGTTTTTTTATTTTTTAGAGCGTAGGGTAAGGAAAAAATTGAGTTCGTCCGTCGAAGCAGACATGTTAATTGCAAGTCAAACAAATTAACGGACATATCGCTGGCTAATGAGGCTCGAATGGGCCTGTCTGACGCGCGTAGGGAACGACGTAATAGAACATGTACAGAAGGGTAATTAAATAATACCTATCTATTTTAAATTTTTAAGTATATAACTAAATTGGCCTAATCCCAAAGTGTCCCCATTTTAGGGAAGTCAGGTAATTACAATGAAGCGACTGCCGTCTGGGGTTCACAACGTTTAGACAAAGGAACCAGTCCGTCTGAATCACGACTACTCATTCAAAATCAGTATCTAATCCCAAAGGGTAAAGTAAGTAAGTAAAGATTGCTATGTCCAAAAAAATCATATTAATTAAGCGGTTTCATCTTAACTGGTGGTAAAATATTTGTAACAATATTTCCATTGGATATTTGAAGGCACATACAAATATTGATCAAACTATCGTCGGCTCGCGGCGAAGCAAAAAGCACCTAACAAATCCGTCGACATACCAAGGTCTCCAGTAGCTTAGTCGGTAAAGCAGTTGCCCGGTTAACAAAAGATCGTGGGTTCGAGTCCCACCCGAAGACTGTCGAAAAAAAAAATGTTAAGTGCATTAATGCACTTAAGAATAAATTGCAAAAGACAGCCATAACCATAACATTCATGTTATAACTTAACTATTAACTGACCCGTTGGCACAGTTTGTTAGTGGAGGTACAAAGGAGATCCTCTGTACATTCCCTATCTATGCCCTTTCTGGTATAATCGCGCCTCAGTTCCATTTTTGTACCAGCTGCTTATCAGCAGAGAATATTCCTGTGTCTACGGACAGATACGGAATATTTCTTCAACATTAGTTAGGTACACGTAATAAGATCAATTATCATGCTTGTGTCTATGGCATACCTTGATGTGGTACATGTTTTTGTAAGAAAATTGTTGCATCTTGTATTGATTTCCATATATAGATGTCTACCCCATGCTTTATATGACTTCATCTCGTCGAGCCAATCGGGCTCTTTAGAACCAGACATATATTTTTAATTATTTCAATAAAAGGAGGACTTTCTCAATCATTTATTTAACAACTTACGATAGTTTTGCTTGTTTTTGATTACTTGAATATAGATATAGCCAATCATTTATTAAATTAAGAGAAGAGTAAAAAAAGACAGATTTAAAAAAAAAGACATACCAATATACTCGTGTTATCAAATTTGTGACTGGATTATGAAAACCAGGGATAGAAAATAGTGGCTCATCATGAAGGAAGGAGGCCTCTGTCGAGAAAAACACAATTTGGTGATTAATTTATCGAAGATTAAGACTGTCCAGAGCTACGCGTGGGAAGCCTTTGTAATACATTTTTTCTTAAAATAAAAGGAAGTGTGTCCCAAATACGTACAACATTTATTTTAGAAGCCCAATACTCGGGACGTCATATACATATCGATTACGAGAGATTTCTGAACATTCTTCCATATAAATATCGAATTCCATATCTATATCACGCCCAATATTTGGGCTTCAGTGTGAGTAAAATTGCGACTAAATTCGCGGCGAAATCGCCACTTCTGGACACGCTCTAAAACATAAATTCTGATGTAAGTACATCAGATTTTATGTTTAGCTATATTTATTAGCTTGATTTATTTTTTACAGTAAGTTAGGTTATGTAGGTACCTGTCTAACCTAACTTAGCTGTTACTGTCTAACTTAACTGTAGCGTAACTCGCAAATCGTAATCTACCTATGTAGGTAATTTATGTTTAGAGGTATGCACCTCTGCACGGTGCTTTAGCCATCTTACAAGCCTTTTCAAATCACTATACCAACGAGTACCATTGGGTATTGGGTTGCTTGCTATCAAGCTGTTGTCCTAAAGGAATAATTGGGCCAAATAATTCCAAAAATTATTTGCCTGTCCTTGCATTTATATATCCTGTTAATACTTATACGACAAGCAACTGCTTGTCTATTTGTAATGATTTTCTGTAGTTCAGTTACTGATTGAAAGATGTTTGTTAGGCATGTTAAAACACGGTGTATAAAAACATATAGTAAGATACCTACTATTTTTGATCAAAAATAATCATACTTTATCATATTATTTTAAATTTTCATGGTCACTAACATTAGAATAATTATTTACGGGATTTCTACCATATCCTTATAGTTATTCCGACATTTCGACACTGTTGTATGGCGCTTACAACAGTGTCGAAATGTCGGAAACTCAAAAATAAGGTACACGGTAGTCCCGTGAATAACTATTCTGATACTTTATCCAGTAAATATACTCGACTCTCACAAAACATTGGAAACCATGTTGTTTATTTTTAGGCCTATTGACGTCTCCATCGGATCGGATTGCGCCGGCGCCGGCGCTGTCAGTTTGACAGCTCGAAACTGTTCAAACTTCTTGCTCGAGCCTTTCTGGTTCGTTTTTATTTTTAAACAATTCTATCAAGCGTGTTTTATTGTATTTTTGTTAGTTGACAAAACTCTTTGGACGTGGCTGGTGATTCAGTTTTGTTATTTTAGATGTTGAATGAAAGCATTGGAGTGGTTTGCGTTATTTGTACGGATACAAATTACAATCAATGTTATGATAGGCAACGTTTTCAAGTTTAGAATGAGTTTTCAATAAATATAATATGGGAAGATATTTGAAGATGTAGGTATCTTATTTTTTTTTATGTAATAGGTAGGCAGACGAACAGACGGATCACCTGATGGTAAGCAATTGCCGCCGCCCATGGACACCAACGACACCAGTGGAGTCACAAGTGCGCTGCCAACCTTTAAACCCCCCCCTATCCCCCGGATTGGGCCTCCGGTACCCTCACTCACGCTGGTTTTCTGTGAGGCCGTGGTATCAATCCGGTCGAGCCGGCCCATTCATGCCGAAGCTTGGCTCTCCCAACGGATTTAGTTTTGGTTTATGAATATACTGAGTAAATATGCCATGGAAATATAATTCCAAAGTAAAACGCCATAACTAAGGTATGTTTTATAATTTTGAAGTTGAATTCAATTAATATGTAAGTAATTGTATTAGACAACATTAGTTCAATTTATTTTTGATGATTTGACGATCAATAAAACAAAAGTCTCGTTGATTTGATTATAAAGTTAGTAACTATGTTTAAAATCAACCCATGTTTTTTGTTGAGTGCCATCAATAAACTCATTGGTTAAACTTTTCTCCAGTTTTCACAATAAATAAGGTTTATTGTGCGATTAGGTCCACATTTAAAACAATCCTATGTTTTTCCTGGCCATTAATATCCTCCAACCAATTCCGGCTACGGCGGCCAATCTCAAATATCAGCCACGTACGCAGGATATATTTCAGTGATCAAGTGTGTGCGCAAAGTGCACTCTCTATTCCCTTACCCTCATATTCCGATGGGACACTACTGCGACACGACCGGAGAGGGATCGGGCGCAGGACCAACAGCTTAACGTGCTTTCCGAGGGCACGGAGGTACAAGACCGCCAACTTCCTGACTCCGGGCTGCCACTAAGAATTTCTTACCGAAAACTTAGGTACAAATTTTTGGCCCGGGACCTCTTGCGCAGCCGTCAGCTTTAAAGTGCGACCCACTAACCACTGCGCCACCTGAGGCAGTCAAATTATAAATCTAGGAAAACACTTATCATCCTAGACCTCTTCAGGCCCGATTGTGGTCAAGCGTTAGCCTATAAGTAAGTAGTACAAAAAAACCTATCCGTAATATTCTTCAAAAACATCTTTTGAAAAACTTCCAAAGCATGTGTTTTCCACCACACTCTTGTGGAAAATACGGCAATTAACATCAAATTAGTGGGGACAAAAAACAAATTATCCCGTGTTTTGGCCCCTGGTTTTTGACGAATTAGTAGGAGCCCGGGGCCAGCGATTAATTCCCTCATCCATCATGGCCCACGCGAAATTCTTATCAAAAATGACAGAAGAAATCGTTACTTCATTAGCCATGTGTTTCGCTGTTTGTGGTAATTATTGTTTTTGGAAACGTAAAACGTAATTTTAATGATACTTTAGTAAATTAACTAATGCTATCTTCACTTCCACTTTCGGAAAAGGAACTATAACTATAAAAATATTATCTAGGTAGGTACGCGTAATATACATACGTAGTAAAATGTAGAAATAGGATTTAAGGAAGCATTTTTCTTTATTATACATATGTCCACTAACAAAAGAATAAATTAAAAACAAAAAAGAATTTAGGTACAAGTATTTGAAAATGGAACGTCAATCATTGACGCAAAAACGAACGATGTCTGTCATGGCGACCGCACTTTAAACTTAGCCCATTTTTCACGCGACCGAATCCTTATTACCGTCAGTCTGTCCAGCCGTATATCAGTCCAAATGGGCGCGAGTTGTCCCCTGGCTAACTGTGGTCACCTACCACATCGTAAATCGACTTGGGGCTGCCACAGACTCTATAAAATGCCATGTTTATGGACCCACGACAAGACGTTTATATCAAAAGTCGCAAATGCAACTTTCATAAATAGAATTTAAAAATGTGTGCTTGTAAAGGTTTATTACAAACGCGCCCTTTCATAAAAACGTTCAGGGTTATAATAGACTTGATTAAAACTGTAGCTCAATTAAGCTAGTGAGCTACTAACTTTTGCCAACAGTGGATACCCATCGGACAGGTCCCATAGACAAGTTCAGATAAATAAAATCGATAAACAATCAGAAATAGTTATTTTAATATGAAATAAACTTAACTCAATCCCCCTTATTACAACTACTTCGGGAACTAAGGATAGTCCCGAAACAAAACTCGTGCCAGCCCGTTTTAATATTGTGTGTTGGAACGGAATGACATGAGCTTTAATAATAATATCTTTAGATAACGATTTGTAATCAGATTTGAAATTGTTTAAATGGATTTATATCAAATGGGTATAAAATTTACCTGTCCCTACATCATGTTATACTTTTGGGCGTAGCATATTATGAAATCTTTTTCAATTACTAATTAATTTCCCCAGCTTATAAAAACAATGAACTCTAGCATATTCTACTAGTAAAGGTATTACTTGTGGTAGCCACTCCATCAACCCTCGACGCTTCCCTGACCGCACGTCATGCAGTAAATAAATACAAGTGTTTTGACATAAACATCCGTGTTTTATGTCAAACACTGACTTGCCAACTTGTAACCATCATCGCGGAGGTAAGTACAAATAACTAAGTAATAATTTAGCCAAGATATCGATCTGATAATATGGAATAAGTAAGACAGTGGAATAGTGGGGCGGCTAAGTTATTGCAGGTAAAAAGATAGCTAGATAGCCTTTATCGTACTCACTTTAAATGTGTGTTGTGCCTGGTTAAAAAAAAACTTAATGCATAATAAATAATAAGTCTTTCAATTTTGACATAATTTTGAATCACTTTGCGAGTTATTTGAATTTGTTTTTGTTAATGAACTGTAAATGACAGATATGGCATTTATTACTGACGGGATTGACTGACCGGATGGCGCAATTGGTAGTGACCCTGCCTCTTACGCCAAAGGTCGTGGGTTCGATCCACACCCTGGACAAACATTCGTGCGATGAACACTTGTTTGTTCAATGTCTGTGTGTAATCATCATCATCATCATCAGCCCATTTAAGTCCCCACTGCTGGGGCACGGGCCTCCCTCAATCACATGAGGGGTAAATGCCATACTCACCACACTTGGCAGACGGGTTGGCGAGGGTTTTGATATAAATGCAGAGTTTTCCTTCTCTGGGTGCTGTTGATCATGCCAGCAGCTTTACCTTAGTCGCCTTTCACGACACCTCGGTAAGAGTGAGGGTAATATATGTATTTAAGTATATATTTGTGTTCCTCTGTTGTCTTATATCTGTAACACAAGTGCTTAAGCTACTTAGTAGGGAATTAGGTCAACGTATGAGATGTTGTGAGAATTATTATTATTATTGTTACTTTTTTGGAATAATGGAATTAGTTTTAAAAGTAAACACTTATAAATAAATTGAGGCAACATCACATAACATTGTTCTCCCAAACTAAGGTTTTCCCTTGTAAACCTACGAAGGCACCACAAACACCGAGACGCAACACAAATATCTGTTTCATCAACAAACATTTGTGCTGATGCGGAAATCAAACCCACGACTCTCACGTCTCTACCGGCCCGTCTATACTCGCACTCGTGGGGTGCGTGTATAGACGCAAATAGTTAGCGAGCGAGAAGTGAATAGATGCGCCGCCATTTCTGTTCCCATTCTTTATCCGCATAGGTTGTAACTAATTTAGTAATGAATTATTGGATTGGAAAGCGCTTGCGCCGATTTGCAAGCGCAAACATTTGTTTAGCATGCGGTTCAATAAACTTCCTTTGGATCTATGGGTAAGCTTGTACATGATTTTTTTTTATGGTAAAGGCTCCTGCAGCCTAACTGTTCCTTGGAACTGAGGTACGTGGTAGAAAGTTCCGCGAGAAACGCACAGTATTAGACTGCCATCTATCGAGATAATGAGGATGGAATGACAATCGCTTGCGAGTGGTTCGATGTAAGAATTCAGCTGGCAAAAGCACACGCACACACACAGACACATACACGTCAAACTTATAACACCCCGTCGTTTTTCGTCGGGGGTTAAAAAGTGCAAGTTCAACCATGCCTTGGTATCATATTTGCGTGTCCACGGTCCATAGGCTACCAGCTCATCAGGTGAGTAAGTTTGCGTGTTGATAGTCCTTAGGCTACAACTTTACCATTAGGCGAGTAAGCTTGATTGCCGCATAAAAATTAAAATTCTTAAATTAGAGGTTAGCTAAGAGTCGATAATGGGTAGACAGAGCTAATGTAAAAAAGAATGCATAGAGCTAAGAAAGGGTGCGGTAAACAGGTGTCTAAGTTCATTAGTCCCGACGTGTCAACACCAAAGGTTATTTAAGCTATCCACGATTTCGACGCGATTGACAGCCACATCGATCAACTTCATCGAGTTTATCACCGCTTTGTCAGGGTAATTCTTTAATTAAGTAAGTATTAGCGCAAATTAGTGTAACGACAATTTAAGATCAAGTTGTAGGATATTTTACATTGTGGTTATGGCACGTTCCATAAATGAGTAGGTTGATGACTTAATTAAAGCTTGTGTGACACACACACATATACTTACACTCTAGTTACACACACTAAAGATACACACACAGAGATACACATGCAACACACACATAGTTATAGATACGAACAAATGCACACACACACACACACACATTAGTTTAGTATGATCCTTATCTTTGTAAATTTCAAGAAAGGACCGGGGTCTCTAAACACAGGTATTGCATACTTAAATAGAGAACCATTGAGAAGACCATTTGTAATGTATGTAATTTAAAAGATATTGAATAAACATTATCTTATCTTATCGTGTGTGCTGGATCAATTAGCCTTTAAGTAAAATGTATGACGTTGCTGTGAAGATATACGTCATACATATTATGAAGATGATGCACGGTGCAGATTCAGAAACATATGTGACGACACAACAGGTTTAAGCAAACGAGCAAGCGTGTCACCTGATGGTAAGTGATCACTGCCGCCTATGGACTTTAGCCACACCAGAAGGAGTGGAGATGAGTATAGGCTCTTTATTGAAGATCTCAATGTCGTACCGGTTCGGAAATACCGCTGCTTATTGTTTTTTTGCAATAAGTCTCATATATAGCGTAGGTATCCTTCCCAAGCGTCTTCACTTCGGAGCCCGGAGTACGCTTGGACCAGGATGTGGCTTACCACATAGTAATAGATTTATCTAGTAATAGTAATTTTATTATAAAGCGATTTTTATCTAGCCTTTGTAACTCTTAGACAAGGGTGTACCATATGCGTCCTTTTTTTAAAAGTATCATCTAGAAATCAAACGCTTACTGCATAAAGACGCCTGTCTTCACTTGACTTGTTTTCTCTGAAAATTGTCAGTCATAGCGTGTTTTATTGTGAGAGAAAACATTGATACAGCGAAGAGGCCTATTTAGCTAAATACGTTTGCATTCAGTCGCCCCCGCGCTAGGGGTTGAGCACCTCTGACATCGGGTAGCGGTGCAACTTATAACCGTTAGCGATAAGTTATCAAAAAGTACCAAGTTAGTTCATCAGTAGGTAAGTTTTGACTTTTCAATAGCTTAGCGGGATTTTATTGGGTTAAACATTTCGAAGAGGATAGATCTATGACTTCCTTGAATCACGTTAGAACTTGTCAGAACCTTCAGCAATGGTCGAAGGAATGTGACGGCGAGCTATTGCTTCTAGCTAATGATTGGTAGTTACTCGTTATTTGCAGTAGAAATGCATCGTGCCAAAACGAAGGGCAGGGAAACAGACGGTTATCTTAAAACGGCTTAGCAAGCGTTTATCGCTATGTATTATAATATCTGTGTCGCTAGTCACCTCCATTTGGACCCCAAGAGTCCATTTTCAATTAACCGCTATTTGTCAAAGGAGAATGAGTGTCGGAGCGACGACGTTTAGTGTGTTTTGCCGCCACACTCGAGCGTCCCGATTTCTCCAGGGACTCGGGGCTCCTTCCCGGGTCTTGTTACGTTATAGGGACAACGAATTAAGGTTATAATCCAATAAGAATTTTTATTTGATAGAATAATGGAATATTGTTTTGGAGGAATGGTTGAGCGCTTCTGTATTTTATATGTTCAAAAATTTTAATTCTTGAAACTTTTATGTTATGAGTGAGAGACGAGCAGACGGACCTAATGGTAAACGATTGCCGCCGCCCATAGACACCTGCCACACCAGTGGAGTCACAAGTGCGCGCTGCGTATTCATAATTAAGCAATAAGTCAGTATTTAACATGTTGTTGACGAATTTTGTTGAGATAATGATATAAAACTCTGCATTTATATCAAAACCCTCGCCAACCCGTCCGCCAAGCGTGGTGAGTATGGCAATTACCCCTCATGTGATTGAGGGAGGCCCGTGCCCCAGCAGTGGGGACTTAAAGGGCTGACGATGATGACGATGATGATGAATGATATCATGCATGAGTTAGTCTGGTTCTCCTATCTAGGATTGCGAGGGTCAGGCGGCAGAAGTTTTATTGTAGTACGACATATCAAAATCCAGATCATGGTCCCATTCTCTAGTTAGCTGTTAGCGACACTGAGTCTTTCTCTATCACACTATGGAGTACACCAGGGTTCCGTCCTTATTCCGTTTTTGTTCAATGTAATTTGATATATCAAATTCTGAATCATGATCCAAGCGTGTAGGTAGGCTCTAAAGTGGCGGAGATGCTGAGATAATGATGATGCCTATATTATTTCCGATTCGATTAAAGCTTTAAAATTTCATCATCACACATTGGTGTTGATGCAGATTTAATCGGAGTGACACCACGGTCTTATGGAAAACCAGCACGAACCAGTTGCACAGTGTTTCGCTAAGTGAGAGAGGGTGTCAGAGGCCCAATTCGTGGAGAAGATTGACGCGCACTTGTGCTTACACGTGTTCCAGGTGTCTATGGGCGGCGGCAATTGCTTTTGAATCGAACAGTCTAGCCTGCTCGTCTGCCACCCATCGACATGTAGGGAGTCAAGCATTGTGGCGGTGTGTATATCCTCGCACATCTCCCCAGATTCGGCCAGTATAACTGTAGTGTTGGTATGGCCATGGGGAGGTGGAGGGTTGCGGAACATAGGTTTCTCCTAATGTTCGCCACTTCGATCAATCTTTGGCTACTGGCATCCAGCTCCAGCCAGCATTCCTGCGAAGATCGTCATTCCATCTGGAATGAGGGCGTTCTACAATACGTTTACTCCACTTTTGAACTCGTTTACCCCATCGGTTGTCAGTTCTGCGGCTAATAAGGCCGGCCTACTGCCACTGCAATTTGCAAATCCGCCCATCACAAATAAGCGGACATCGAGTTATTGACGACAGGTACTTATATCACAACTTCACATATATTGATCTGACTCCAAGATAGGTAGCTCAAGCACCTATGTAACAGATGTCAGAACCAACAGCTGAATTACAAACATATACATTTAATACTTTTCTTTTGTAAATACATACTTATAATACATAGAAAACACCCAGACCAATACAAACAGACATGTTCATGTAGGTACACAAATGTTTGTACTGTATTGAGATCGAACCAGCATCCCGTGCACCAGAGGCAGCGTTCACTGCCACTAATCCAAACGGATCGTCATAGCAACAGATACGCTCACATCACCCACACCCGAATCGGTATCGAGCGGTGAAGACCCTTAAAACAAGGGTTGTCTGCTGACCCAGTGCTCCCCGGCGACCCAGAGCCGCAGGCGCCGGGATGCTGCGACCCTCGGACGAATTAATATCTAATATCACGCTCATATTCATCCTCAGTCTATTTGCTAATGATATTGTGGAGATATTCCTGTTTGCTAATAACTTGTGGAGATATTTTGTGGGTTCTTAGATAGGGACATGGTACTCGTATTGTGAAGAGGTAAGTTTTATTGCTGACAAAAATATACGTAGTTAAAAATTTGTTATTATTCTGGAATAAGTACACCTAATTATTTTAATTTAAAACATTTTATATATGTGTGTACTTCTATCTGTAATCCACACGATGTTATATTACCCAAGAGTTATGCTTAAAAAATGTATTTTTTATATTATTTTCCCATTTTTTATCTCTGTAGTCTAAGGTCCTATAAATAGGTCTTACCACAGAGAACTTCGAATGCTCTTTCAACTTGAAATATTTGCATGCTACAATTTAATGGCTGAATAGGTTTAAGCAACATGTAAATTTACAACATCTACATTCTATGTAACCACCCTATTTATTGGCAAATAAAGTATTTTGTATTTGTATTTGTATTTGTTGTCACGGGACGATAAAGATTTTAGTATTCAGACATCGATATTATACTTTTTTATGGACACCCGCGACACCAGTGACAACCTTTAAACACCCCTATCCCCCGGATTGGGCCTCCGTTCCTCCCTCCGTCCCCGGTTCCGTCCTCCGTTCCTCCCTCACTCATGCAGCGGAACACAGCACTTGGCAGAAAGTACTTACTTAATTTACGTATCTATAAGATACGTAAAAATAAGTAAGTCAATTAGATATGTGATTTATATTGATTTGTTACACATAAATACTGTTAGTACCTAAGTTTTATTGTCTGACTTTCACGTTTATTCTTTTAATGAAAAGAAAAGTGTATATAATTGTGTATATTTGGTGGTCGAAGCAGTGGCAGGCCCCCCACAAAGTGGACCGACGAGCTGGTGAAAATCGTGGGAATCCATTGGTTGCGGGCGGCACAGGACCGATATGAGTGTAGATCATTGTGGGAGGCCTATGTCCAGCTGTGGACGTTTACTGGCTGAATTTATGATGATAATGAAGTCGTTGGATATGTTAGAAGTTGCTATCATAATGTACTATTGAAAAATATTTTTGATGATTATTATAGAAATCTAATACTAGAAAGTTTTTTGAAATGCTTCTTTTGTGAGTTTTCTTTTATAGACACTAATTAGTTATGTTTTGAGAAGGTGGTCTGGTAGAGATTACTCCCAGAGATAATCATCATTTCAGCCCATAGACGTCCACTGCTGGACATAGGCCTCCCCCAATGTTCTCCACACAGATCGGTCCTGTGCCTCCCGCATCCAATGGATTCCCGCGATCTTCACCAGATCGTCGGTCCACCTTGTAGGAGGCCTGCCACGGCTGCGACCTCCCGTACGTGGCCTCCACTCGAGGACCTTTCCAGATACCACCTGAATACCAGAGATAATGCCACTTGAATATCTGTGTATTTTGAGTTTTGTTTTGTGCAATAAAGAGTATCTTATCTACATATTAATTTATTATTTATTGCACAAGAAAGTAAAGTACAATTGGCGGACCTAATTCTATAGGTAGGTACAGCATTCTCTACCAGTCAAATTGATGACCAGCTGAATTTAGCACAAGATTTTTTAGAACGAGAGATTGAAAAATAGGGGAGTCGTTGATGAACCGGTATTGGGCTGATAATCTGAAACCCTAAAAACGAGGTGAGCTGACGAGCTACATACAGGCGCCGGGGCGGAGATTCTACGATGGCGTACGAGTATTCATCGAACAGGAGTCAACGAGGTATTGGTAAATATAATGGTATCGTAAGTATTATAAATATTAAATGTAAAAATTATACCTCATTCATTCATCAAAATCGGCTGGGTAGTTTGGGTAGAATCTTGGAACATACAAACATTTGAATAGTTATTTACGGGATTTCTACCATGTACCTTATTTTTGAGTTTTGTCATTTCGCGGCCAGATACTGTGAGTGTTGTGTGTCGAGAACAAGTGCGACCAAATAGTGAGTTAGTGAACAGTGGTAGACCGATTTGTCTGCCAGTAACAACTTACCCGCAAAAACTTCAGTTACTCCGTGACCATGGCGCTTGCAACAGTGCCGAAGTAGCTATCGGAAACTCAAAAATAAGGTACATGGTAGAAATCCCGTAGATAACTAATTCCAATGTTAGTGACCATAAAAGTTTTTAACTATTTTACATACCTACATACTTCGAGTGGAGGCCACGTAGGTACAGGAAGTCGCAGCCGTGGCAGGCCCCCCACAAGGTGGACCGACGATCTGGTGAAGATCGCGGGAATCAATTGGATGCGGGCGGCACAGGACCGATCTGTGTGGAGAACATTGGGGGAGGCCTATGTCCAGCAGTGGACGTCTATTGGCTGAAATGATGATGATGACATACATAGACTGCCAAAATCCCTTCCCTTTTGGCTATACTGTAGTCGGGCACTTATTTTGGCCTGATCCGGGAAAGGAAACCCAACCCATAAGTCTGAAACTGTATCAACGTATTCTAATAGGAACTCACTTGGTCACACCTTTCAAACTCAAGAAAATTCGACGAATTTCTGATAATACCTATCTAAGTCGCTCTCAGAGCTATGGAAAGGGCTATGCTCAGAGTATCTCTGAAGGACCGCATCAGAAATGATGTAATCCGGCAGAGAACCAGAGTCACGACATAGCCCACCGAATTAGCAAACTGAAGTGGCAGTGGGCTGGTCATATTAGCCGCAAGACCGACAGCCGTTGGAGCCGTAAAGTCCTTGAGTGGAGACCGCGACTCGGTAAGCGCAGTGTAGCACGCCCTGCGACAAGATGAGATGATGACATTCTAAGGCTGGCTGGTGTGGGCTGGATGAGAGTGGCCGAAAATCGGGAGCAGTGGCGTGCATTAGGGGAGACCTATGTCCAGCAGTAGACGAGTGTGGGTTGCTAATGATGATGATGACCTATCTATGGACCCATAGGTTAGTAGGTGTTATGGCCTATGTAGGGCTTAGTATATAAGTTGTGTTTTTAGTGCAATAAAGTATATCTATATATCTATGAACATTATCATTCTAGAGTGTCTTTCGCAGTTACGACTAAAGCTTTCTACAATGGATTCCAGTATTTGGGAACAATGAAGCGACTGCCGTCTGACCTTCGCCGACCTTAGATAGGGTAGATCCGGTTACACGTTCGGTATAATTTGAGAAATGTGTTGTCACAATCTTTTCCCTCCACGCTGACCTATTGGAAGAAATACGTAAATATTTTTGTATAAATCCAGATGAGCATGCTCGGATTCGAACTTACAAACTCCCGTTTATGAGACGTACGTTCTAATCCACTGGGCTACCATCACCTAAATCGTCAAGTTATTATAATTATTATTGTATAGATTTGGTCCTAGGATTGCAGGTTCGACCCCCGCGAAGTACAATCATTTGTGTACATGAACATGACTGTTAGTATTGGTCTGGGTGTTTCTATGTATTATAAATACATTTACAAAAGAATAGTATTAAATGTATATATTTGTAATCCCACTGTTGATTCTGATATCCGTACACAGGTGCTTTAGCTACATATCTCGGAGTTAGATCAATGTATGTGATGTTGTGAATATCTATTTATAAGCTGTTTTCGAGAGTTATGACGAATCGTCTCGCACGCAGGTTCGACGACTTCCAGCCTCCCGAACAAGCCGGATTTCGAAAAGGCTTTAGCACTATAGACCACATACATACGCTGCGGCAGGTTATACAGAAGACCGAAGAGTATAACCTGCCATTATGCTTAGCGTTTGTGGACTATGAGAAAGCCTTCGACTCTGTCGAGACCTGGGCCGTGCTACAGTCTCTCCAAAGGTGCCGAATAGACTACCGATACATACAAGTGTTGCAGTCATTGTACGGAAACGCCACAATGTCAGTCCGTCTTCAGGACCAGGAATCAAAACCCATTCCTCTCCAGCGAGGTGTGAGACAGGGTGACGTTATATCGCCGAAACTGTTCACCACTCTGTTGGAGGACGTGTTTAAACTTCTGGACTGGGATGGACTTGGCATCAATATAAATGGTGCGTACATGACGCACCTTCGATTCGCTGATGATATCGTAGTCATGGCTGAGACCTTGGAAGACCTTGGCACAATGCTTGACGACCTCAGTACAGTCTCCCAACAAGTGGGTCTGAAAATGAACATGGACAAGACGAAAATCATGTCGAATTCCCATGTCGTACCCACTCTGGTAAAGGTTGGAAGCTCTGCACTGGAAGTCGTAGACGAGTACATCTACCTCGGACAAAAAGTCCAGCTTGGTAAGTCCAACTTCCAGAAAGAGGTCGATCGACGAATCCAACTCGGCTGGGCAGCGTTCGGGAAGCTACGCAGCATATTTTTGGCCCACCTACCGCAGTGTCTCAAGACGAAAGTCTTCAATGCGTGTGTGTTGCCAGTGATGACATACGGAACCGAAACGTGGCCGCTTACAATGTGCCGATTAAGGAGGCTCAAAGTCACTCAGAGAGCAATGGAGAGAGCTATGCTCGGAGTCTCCCTGCGTGATCGTATCAGAAATGATGAGATCCGCAGGAGAACTAAGGTTACAGACATAGCCCAAAGGATTGCATGCCTCAAGTGGCAATGGGCAGGGCACATAGCGAGGAGAACAGACGGCCGTTGGGGCGGAAAGGTCCTCGAGTGGAGGCCACGTACAGTACGTAAGTCGCAGCCGTAACAGGCCCCCCACAAGGTGGACCGACGATCTGGTGAAGATCGCGGGAATCCATTGGATGCGGGCGGCACAGGACCGATCTGTGTGGAGAACATTGGGGGAGGCCTATGTCCAGCAGTGGACGTCTATTGGCTGAAATGATGATGAATATCTATTTATAGATATTCATATATGGACATCTTCGGCAA
Organism: Marasmia exigua; assembly: GCA_019059595.1. NCBI lineage: Eukaryota > Metazoa > Arthropoda > Insecta > Lepidoptera > Crambidae > Marasmia > Marasmia exigua. The sequence continues at coordinate 3,749,891 of CM032474.1, read as the reverse complement.
AACAAAGTTGTCGACAATCTGTCTAAATAATTATCTGCCACCAGACTTTTTACTCTTTCCGTTCCCAACTTATGGTGTCCATAAATATTCCTTCACACATTTATCGACTAATTGAATTACTAAACGGCCATCCACGATTGGCCATTAAGTTATAGACAAGTGCTATAGATAAGCTATAGGAAAGTGAAGTAATAACACTTTGGAATATGAGTGATGGGCTAAAGACGAATATTTTTTTGTCTCTGGTAAGTCTAATCGAGTTTATTGGACAGCCGGGCCACTTGACTTATGGCCCAGTCCTTTGCATTATTTCTTATTGCTTGAGCAAAAAGGTTTAAAGTACCTAAGTAAGGCGATGGCTCGATTAGTGCAAGGAATTCTTACTTGACGCGATTATTGGGAAGCTATTAGTGACAATGTAACGCTTTCTGTTTTACAGGTTTACTAGCTTTTGCCCGCGGCTTCGTTCGCGTTAGAAAAAGAGATAAAAGGTAGCCTATGTTACTCTCCATCCCTTCAACTATCTCCACTGTAAAAACACGTAAATCCGTCCCTTCATTTTGCCACGAAAGACGGACAAACCGACACACACACCCTTTCTTTCATATTCATCTATCCATACTATTTATAAAAACGTAAATCCTACAGATAGCGACCACGCTTATTCTAATCCGAAAACACTAAATGCTTGCGTGATGTAATCGACACCTGGTGCCATCTATTAATACAAAGTGGAACTAATGTTCCAAAACGAAGTGAGGGCGGGCCACTATTTATATTATAAGTATGGATGGATAGAGTGAGTGATTCTTAGAATGGTTAGAAATGTCGCCTTAAATAAAGTAAGATAATATTATTAGTATTTTTTCGTTGATGTATATTTTTTTTAGTGGTAAGATGACGAATTATTTACATTGTTCTATGCCATTCACCTTGGAATTTTATAATGGCTGTAGGTAAGTCGCTTGCTGTAGATCTTATTGGAAAGTATGGCAAGAAATAAGTATAACAAGTAATTATAGAATAAATTAGCGATATAGCGAACCTCCCTCACGGTAAAAGAAAAAAAAATTTAACCTATCCTTCTAGTGTGGCGTGGTCCAATTTAGAAATTAAATATGTGTCCAGATTTTTATTTATATGTGGACTAAACTGACAGATATTAATGTCACATTTCCATACGTTATTATGACCTCTTTCGGCAGATGTAAATTGTCAAAATATCGTTGTTAAGGTGCAGTTAGTAGCGAGACTATGTTTAGGTTATCAGAATCCCACTTTAATATTGTGTCGTCTTTGTGTATGTTTTGTTCAGTCTTGGTTTTAGATGGTGTTTGGTGCAAAACTCAATTAAAATAAATATTAAAAGGATTTAAACTCGCCACACCGGTCAATAACCATAAAAATAACGTGTCTCTCTAATCACTCGACACTGGCAGAGTTATTATGTGTTCGCCATTGGCAACACCAGTAGCAGCCACTGATATATATAAATGTTTAGGTTGAGGAAACATCAGGATATTTTTACCTCTTCTAATTAAATGTTCATTTGTTATTAATTGTACTTCAACATAAAGGGCTTTATTCATTAACGTTCAATGAACCTTCTTAGCTAAAACGGTGTTTTGAAGCAGTTTGGACGTTTGAAACAACGAAAAAAAATATCGAAAAGAAATGAATACTGCTTTCTAAGACCGTTTAAATTCAGAACGTTTATGAATAATATATCCAAAATAACCTACCGACTCTATTGACCTATAATAAACAGTAATATGATACAGTAATATGTTTACCTTCCTTTTCGTGATGATTTTAATTAAAAAAGAAAGTAAATATGCAGCGAACACAGACCGGTAACGTGTAATAATCTTTATTCAAATAATAGTACATAATTGCAAATAGAAAAAGTAAGGAATCGATGATGTTCTGGCACGAAATACCAGAGTGTATACAAAGTAAACTAATTAAATTATAGCAATTTTAATACATAATGGGTATTGTAATTCAAGATCGGCAGTCTACAATACTCAATTAGAAACATAACATGGCAACTTAGAAAATATTTCGCCTGACATTTATGTTAATGAGAAAATTGTGGGCCAGACGGGTTGCCGCGTTTTCGCTTATTAAGTCATAATATTGTTTTGGCAAAAAACGTTATTATATTCAATGAGGTATGGGATACCGCGCCGTGGCGACCTTTGCATAATTCTGCAGTAAACTATAATTATGTTTGTAGACAAAAAGTGCTCCCATTATCGTGACAAAGTTGGATGTGGATACATAGCCGAGTGCGGTTTTTGTCATACAATGCTTTTGCATGGAAAGTCTGTGTTTTGCTCGTTTCGCTTGTGCTGGTTTTTGTAAGTCCGTAGGTGACTGCTAAGTGCGACAATTTTATGTCTTTCTTGGTGATAAATGTCAACGTTTCAGCAAAAATTGATTAGGGCAATTTAAAACTTAGTTTGAACTACTCTACCAATAGTCTGTTTCCTTTCACAGCTGTACCTACGTAGGCATCCTTTATAAAAATTTAAAATAAAATAAATACAGCATCTCATACGCGATCAAGCGATGGTCATTCCATCCACATCATCTCGATGGATGGCGGTCTAATACTGTGCGTTTCTCGCGGACCTTTCTACCAGGTAACTCATTTCTGTGGAACGGTTTGGTTGCGGGAGTATTTCCCAAAGGCTACGACTTAAGGACTTTCAAGAAAAGAGCGTAATCTTTTTTAAAAAAGCCGGCAACATATTAGCGATCTCTCTGATTTCGCGGATGTTCATAGGCGGCGTTGATTACTTTCCATCATGTGACTCGCTTGTACGTTTGTCGCCTCTAGCATAAAAAAGGTGGGAGGTCATTGACTTTTAAAATGACCAAACTTTTTCATGATTCAATCGACATAAACAAAGTGTATTGCAAAATGGCTCGTCACTCCCGCCGTCAGTAATCCCGGTAACTCAATCCACGCTGTTCGGCGGCAATTTTTGTCCAATCTTCTGTATTTCCGCCGCCCGCTGCTGATAGGAGGCAGACGAGCAGACGTATGATAAGCTATTGCCGCCACCCACAGACACCCGCAATAACAATGGAGTCGTAAATGCGCTGCCAATTTTTGAACTCCTTTTCCCCCCGGATTAGGCCTATGGTACCCTCACTCATCAAAATATAGCGCAGGAACCAGTTTTCTATAAGGCCATGGTATCAATCTGTTCGTTCGTCAAATATCAGCTTATAAACTGTCCCACTGCAGGGCAAAGGCCTCTATCATAGAATTGAAATCATCGCTACTATGATGGTATTAGGCTTCATCACGCTTGCATAATGATCATAAACCCAAGCTACGTTCGAAGAACTCGAAACATATTTTTGGCTCAACCCGAGAATCGAACCCAGGACCCCGAGATCATGGCCCGGTACTTAAACCATTGGAACAACAGGGCGTCAAAGCGTGGTTCTCCCTAATTACTGTACATGATAGATAGATAGATACTCTTTATTGCACAACATACAAAACTTAGGAGCTAGGTATACTGAGATACAATGTACCTACAATTTAGGCGGTCTTATCGTTGGGAGCGATCTCTACCAGACAAACTTCAGGTAAAGGACATTAGATAGAAGAGGGGAGGGCGGTGCAATCCTTTTGATTTTGAACATTGATTAAGTTAATTTATAGTATAAATACATATATCTAGACAATAAATAAACACGTTATCATATATAAGAATGTTACCTAACTTTAATACAATATAACCTACACAAATTATATAAAATATACTACTATAAGGTTATAATAAAGAAGATATATTTTATACCTACAATATATGGATGGATCTGGGAGAGGACTAACGACCACGAGCGATTTATCATTCACATATCGTAGGTATCTAAACCTACTTGTAACCTTGTTGTTTTTACTAAGTTCAGAATAATAATTACTATTCTATTCTATGCTAAACCAAAATGATTCGTCACTCCTGGCGCCATAGTCCCGGTAACTCAATCGGCCCTGCGCGGCAGCAATTTTTGTCCAATTTCTTGTATTTCCGCCGCGCGCCTGGTCGCTTAATTTGGAGCCGTTCCATACCGAACGAGAATATACCTGTCGCATCCAAACCAATGAGACACACAGCGCGTGTGAAAGAGAGATAAACTCCGATTCGGTCGTAACGTGTGCTTTAAATTAGGCCCTCTGTGATGGCGGGGCGCGCTTGTGACCTGGTTCTGTGATCTCGGTATCTAGGTGCTACCCTAACTGCATTCGATTGAGAATTCATTTGTCAGCATAAACACCTTTCAGCGATGATAGGATAAGAACAATCTAAGATGCACAACTCGATGTTGCAAGTCTATGTTCAGTCGGAGAATCTTTTTTAACATGTAGGTATCTAACCATGATTAAGTTGATCTGATTTGGTTCTCGTATCTAAGGGGTGTAAAGATCAAACGGCCACTCGGAAGAAAAATAATGAGAAGACCGCCGAGCTGGTGGTAGAAATACGCCCTTAGATAAAAAAAAACAGAGGTGATGATTCTTATCCACTGAGCTAGCATAAGTTACCGGCGTGAAGCAGTACTGCACTGTCTTTCACTGGGTGAGTGAGGGTACCGGGAGCCCAATCCGGAGAAAAGGGGGCTTAAAGATTGGCAGCGCACTTGTGACTCCACTGGTGTCGCAGGTATCCATGGGCGGCGGCAATCGCTTACCATCAGGTGATCCGTCTGCCACCCATGTCATAAAAAAACATGTAGGTATTTAACCAAGATTAAGTTGATCTGATTTGGTTCTCGTGTCTAAGGGTTGCAAAGGACAGACGGCCAGTTTGAAGAAAAATAACAAGAAGAACTTTATAAAATTTATACTAAGCTGGTGGTAGAAATACGCATAGATTAAAAAAAACAGAGGTGATGATTTTTATCCACTGAGCTACTATCTGTAAGTAGCTAACTGAATGATATGACATAAAGCTCAATGTACTCGACATTGAATGGTTTCATCACAGACCATTACCGCCCAAAACCGCGGATCCAATGCCGAACATTAGGCGCGACCTTGCGGCAACCACACGAGGAAAAAACTTAAACACCAATAAACTGAAGCGTCATTAGGGCTGTCGTAGATTGGATAGGGCTTTGTCGGGTACCCAGGACTGTAGCTAGAGTCAAATTGATTGGTTATATGTAGGGCTGCAATGGGGGATCCCCCGGTGGGTCCTGGCATGGCACATTTTTTAAGGTAGGGTATTGTGATTTTAAGATAGGACATTTTAACTTTTAAGGTAGAGCATTGTGCTTGTAGGCTTTGTAGATAAGGCAGCAAAATGAAAGTCAATTTTAGGGTAAAATCCAAACTTAACTGGCTATATTTTTAAAGGCTGGTTACACATACAACGTTAGAAAAACGTGAGCGTGCGGCGTGCGTGGGGTACGCTGTTAGACTATTTTGTTTAAAGTTCTTGTTAACCGAGCAATTTCCTCCCGCTGGCCCTTCACACCCCTCGCACTCCTCGCGCCTTACAAACATTGAGCCATACACCACCCGAATATAGGTACATACATATTTTGCCATTATTACATTTAAACCTTTTGAAATAATAAACCAAGATATACAAAAGCGTTGCTTACAGTGCTTTTAAGGGAACTGTGATTTTGAGTTAGGGCGCTGTGCTTTTAAGGTAGATCATTTTGCTTTTAAGTTAGGGCATTGTAACTTTTAAGGTAGAGCATTGTGCTTTTAAGGTAGGGCACTGTGATTCTAAGGTAGGGCGTGGTGCTTTTAAGGAAGAGCATTTTGCTTTTAAGTTAGGGCATTGTGATTTTAAGGTAAGTCATTGTGATTTTAAGGTAGGGCATTGCCTCACAATATCCCCTCTAGCTACGGTTGTGCGGGTAACACGACTCTTTCCTAGGGCGAGGCGCTCAAGTTTTAGTCGGTTTGCTCCAATGGTGTTGCCATGGGCTGCTTGCTGATAAATGCTTAAGTATTATCAGGTAATCTAAGCTGTCTGTTCATTTGCCGCAACCGAGCACGCAACAGACTAGCCCCCTGCATTGCATTCGTAGGGGCAGCTTTTCACTAGTGAAAAAAAAATTAAACCTACAATAACTAATATTCATAAATCTTTCTTAAATCTTCAGTATATCTCAATTAATTACTTTATTATCGTGAACTGTAATTTTTTCTGGTTTTAATTTTTGCTTCTGTGACCTCACGCGCCCGTAAAAGAAATCCCTTGTCTTGATGCATACACACCAAACATTGACCAGTAAATAAAAGAACACTATCAATATTCGAAAAAAAAAAGAAAACAGAAGTAAGTAAGTAAGCTACTATACATAATGATAGGTACGAGTCGAATGAAGGATCTCCCCTTTCTTTCAAAGTTTGTAACAAATCAAAATAGGTATATCAAATAAGTTTTACTTTGTGTGAAATTCCAACAACAAATCACAAGCGATATTTCAATATCAAACCTGCAAAAAGAAAAAAAAATAGTTTCGTTATCAAACTGTTTGTAATAGAAGGCATCAAAACAAGAGATAACATTTTTTTAAACTAACAACAATTATGTATTACATTTGCAAAAAGCACTGAATATTATTCCTTTACCTTTTATTTTTGTATTAGGGATAGAATTTTATTATTACAGGACTTATTAGGTAGGTCCGGTAGATACAAGTACCTTATTGCTGTCGGACTCGCCCTCTCTCAGTCCTGAAAAAAGACAGAAATTGTTTTTCCTCAGCCCTGATTGGCTTTCCTGCTCCTGTCACTGCCAGGGAAAATCCGGGTAGATGAAGGCAGCCCTGGCATAATGTCCGCGCCGTGATATGATGCTGTAAGCCGAAGGTTGTTGCCATCATTATGGATTTCGTTATAATCCTTGACTTTGTACGATAAAAGGTTTCAGCAATCACAGAATCCATAGAGAACTGAGAGGTCACGGTAACTACATAGATTCGGGTAGGTTTTCTTAGGATTCCGTATCCGAATAGCTAGACAAGTGAATTTTTCATGGATGACGTAAATATTTAAGTTGCCGCTATAGCAACTCATACTCAAAAGAAGAAGGGGTGGCAGGTACCCCACAAGGTGGACCGACGATTTGGTGAAGGTCGCGGGAATCCCTTGGATGCGAGCGGTATAGGACCGATCTGTGTGGGGATCATTGAGGGAGGCCTATGTCGAGCAGTGGACGTTTATTGGCTGAAATGATGATGAAGACTGAAAAGGAAAATCAAACAAATAATATTTTTTGCTAGATATTAATAACGGACACTTTTGAAATATTCACAGAATTTTAATAGTTTAGTTGATTATTCAACAAGAAAGACCTAACAGAAGACCGGCGAGAAGCAACGCCTGCGCTGTGTTTCGCCGTGTGAGTGAGGTTACCGGAGGCCTAATGGGGTGAAGGGGAAAAGGTTGGCAGCGCACTTGTGAATTCACTGGTGTTGCGGGTGTCCAATTGCTTACCATCAGGTGATCCGTCGTGTGGTCCCGGCAGAGTAGAATAGGCCACCCTCACTCTTACCGAGGTGTCGTAAAAGGCGACTAAGGTAAAGCTGCTGGCATGATCATCAGCACCCAGAGAAGGAAAACTCTGCATTTACATCAAAACCCTCGCTAACCCGTCTGCCAAGCGTGGTGAGTATGGCAATTACCCCTCATGTGATTGAGGGAGGCCCGTGCCCCAGCAGTGGGGACTTAAATGGGCTGATGATGATGAGGTGATCCGTCTGCTCGTCTGCCAACTCTCATATAAAAAAAAGAAAAAAGAAAATTATCCTAAACTTCGCCCGCGAGCGAAGGCTAGTTTTTTATATACCTAAGTTACCTTGAAATAACAAGAGAAAGACCAATCTAATCGATTGGACCTAGAATCGACATAAAGTCAACTTAACGATTGTATTGGCCTCCAAAATAGGTTTATTAACTGATTACTGACATCATTACAGCTTTAGAACTTTAGACAATTGCTAAGCGTAATTACTATTATTACGGATAATAAAGTCGTAATACTACATGCATTAAGTGCATCATGAAATGCGAGTAACAAATTAACTAGAAAAAAAAATAGAATAAAAAGGTTTTTTTTTCTGTTTACAAGGCAAAACTCCTTTTTCCAGTGCATGAAAAAAGAATAAGAATGAAAACGCAAATTCGTTCCCAATAACTTAAAGAATAAGATTTCTGTATTGGCCACAGAATACAAATTTTAAACACGAGTGACATAAATACATAAATAGAACGAATTCTGTAGCCAACAAGGCCCAACCTCAGCATTTGCTGCAGTGGCCGAAGCCGCTGCTTCGCCGCGAAACTTATAAAATAAGTGAGAGTTAAATAGTTGGTAGCGCACTTGTGACTTCACTAGTTTTATGCGTCAATCACTATTGTAACCGGAGTGATACCACGGCCTCACAGAAAGTCAGCGTGAAGCAGCACTATGCTGTGTTTCGCTGCGTGAGTGAGGGTATCAGACGCCAAATCTGGGGGAAAGGGCGGTTTAAAGGTTGTCAGCGCACTTGTGAATCACCTGGTGTCGTAGGTGTACATGGGCGGTGGCAATCGCTTACCACCTCTGCCACCTATGACATAAAAGACAACTATCAAGTGAACTGCCTGCTCGTTTGCCACTTATCACACAAAAAAAACTTAGCGTCGATTGCCCCTGAAAATCTGTTTGTAGTTAACTTTGATAGCTACTTGAACAATATGTTTTAAACTTTCATGGTCACTAACATTAAATGTATGACGATTTGTAAGTGCTGTGTACAAGCCTATGCAAATAAAGAATTATTTGATTGATTGATTGATTGATTAGAATAGTTATTTACGAGATTTCTACCATGTACCTTATTTTTGAGTTTCCGATATTTCGGCACTGTTGCAAGCGGTCACGGAGTAACAGAAGTTTTTGCGGGTAAGATGTTACTAGCAGACAAATCGGTCTACCCTCCTTCGCAGTCTTTTACTACGCGCACCTGCGGTACCACTGTTCACTAACTCACTATTTTCTCGACACACAACACTCACAGTATCTGGCCGCGAAATGACACTTTGTTTAGTTTTACGGTTATTACATTTTCGAATCACTGGATTCCAGACATTTGACAATTTAAACCCATCCTCAGGATTGAAATTTTTGTACTTTGTAATTTCAATCGCTTCCCTGACCAGCCTCGGTATGTAGTGGCGTTCTGTCGAAATTATATGAGGGTTATAAAACTCAATCCAGTGATCTGGACCCGATTCCAACAAATGTTCTACGATTGCTTTATTCGGTTTATCGTGGTTTTTGCTTCTATGTGTTCCTTTATTCGGCATGTGATGGTGCGTTTAGTTTGGCCGATGTACGAACTACCACAGCTGCAGTCAACCTTGTAGACACCAGGTCTATCTTTCTAATGGAAAACTGTCTTTGGGCGATCGCAGATATTGTGCCACTTTTCGTAGTGGAGAGAAGATAATAAATTAATAATAAATAATAAATTGTTTATTCAGTGACCATGGCGCTCAAGATACGCTCATGATACTCCGTGACCATGGCGCTTGCAACAGTGCCGAAATATCGGAAACTCAAAAATAAGGTACATGGTAGAAATCTCGTAAATAACTATTCTAATATGCAATATTTTTCTAAATCAACTTTATGACAGAGATAATAACATGTTTGAGCTCCTCTGAAAGTTTATAGGTAAGTCAGGGGACGTACTCTGAAAACGAGTCCACGACCAAACCTTTATCTCCGTCCCTTTCACGCAAAAGAGACGCATAGCGCACATGAATGGGGCGGATTTAAGGATTAGGCCCAGATTTATTAATTTTCCGCCAGTCTCAGTGTCGCTACCAGACTTATATTGTGTTACGATGTGCACCTCACTAATGTCACATCACTAGTTATGTTTTAAAAAGAAGACTGTGTAAATTATCTATGCTCTGTTAATTTATTGTATTTGTTTAAAGTGATGGCGCCCTTACAAGTAAAAGATGTAATACTAAATAATTTTTTTTCACAACATTACAAACTTACATTGATTTGACTCCGAGATAGGTAGCTCGAGCACCTGTGTTACGGATATCAGAATCAACAGTGGGATTACAAATATATACATATCATACTTTTCTTTTGTTAATACATACTTATAATACATAGTAAACCAATACAAACAGACATGTTCATGCACACAAATGTTTGTACTGTGCGGGGATCGAACCCGCAACCCTTGGATCACAGGCAGCGTTCACTACCACTGTTCCAAATGGGTCGTCAATAATATCCAGTGTAAAACAAAGTCTCTCTTTATTCTCTCTTTGTATTTCCATAAACCATAAAATATTGTTGAGTGTAGACTTTAAGTACAGTAACAGCCATATACTGTCCCACAGCAGGGCAAAGGCCTCCATCATAGAAATTAAGTCGTCGCTACCATGATGTTATTAGGCTTGCCAAATGCGGTGATCACAAACCCGAGCTATGTTAGAAAAAATCGAAACATACTTTTGGCTCGACCTAGGAATCGAACCTAGGACCCCGAGATCACGGCCCGGTACTAAAACCACTAGACCAACAGGGCGTCAGAGCTTGGAATGGAGAGTTAAGGTGATGGGTAGGGCACACTAGCGGCGCCAATCGATTTGAATTTTTAGCTACAAAGCCGGATCTATTTTAAACAATTTCGGGGTTACAACCTCTCGGCAAGCCCTTATCCTATTTATTAAATAATCATTCATCATCATCCCTACCCGTCACCTTAATTTAAGGTGACGGGTAGGGCACACTAGCGACGCCAATTGATTTAAATTGTTAGCAACTAAACCGGATATATTTTTAACGATTTCGAAAATGCAGCCTCTCGGAAAACACTTATACTTTTTAAATTACCGCCAAAACGGCCACTTATGGTGTTGATCCCAATTTCGAGTGCAGAAACAGATCAAAAAGTAGTGCTAAATAATTAAATAAATAGTATAAATGTTTGCTTAGAGACTCCCGCTCCGAAATTGTTAAAAATAGATCCGGTTTAGTTGCCAACAATTTAAATCGATTGGTGCGCTAGTTCGGGCTACCCGTCGCCATAACTAACAAATTTGTATGATCACGAAACCAATTTCCATTCAAAAATTAGCCCACCTCACAGTTATTACGTAGTCCAAAGAAAATAAACCTATATAAAGAAGTCCGTAACCTCATAACCATCAATTCTCATCCAATACGAACATCCAGTTGAGAAAATCGAATCAATACACTGATGCGGTTGGGGTGAGAGGCTAGTGGCGCCAAGTGTCCCGGAGCTAGACTCCGGGACGTCCCGATGTTCAAGGGACTGTAACTGGCGACGATTTGACCGAGATACCGAATTTCGTGGATACTTAAGGTAGTGCGATGTCAACTTTTTTCCTTCATTCCGAATTGGGCCTCTGGTACGCTCACTCACTCGGCAAAACACAGCACAAGCGCTGATTCTCGCCAAGATATCTTATCGGTAAGATTTTGACCGTGGGAGTGGATCTCGCTTCGGCATGAATCGGGCCGGCTCGACTGGAGTAATACTCGTACCACGGCCTCTGTGTTTCGCTGCATGAGTGAGGGTACCGGAAGCCCGATCCGGGGGTAAGGGCGGTTTAAAGGTTGGCAGCGCACTTGTGACTCCAAAGGTGTCGTGGGCGTCCGTGGGCAGTAGCAATCGTTTACCATCAGGTCATCCATCTGCTCCCATAAAAAATATTTATTTTGAATCGTTTTCGGGGGAAAGTCAAGTTTCGTATGAATGGGTCGGCTCAACCTGAGTCACACCAAAGCCTTACAGAAAACCAGCGTGAAGCAACGCCTGCAGAGTGCTTTGTGCGAATGAGGGCATCAGAGGCCCAATCCAGGGGGCAATGAGTTCAGAGATTATTAGCACACTTGAGACTCCACTAGTTTTGGATGTCACTCGATCAATTGGTTACGATCAGATGATCCGACTCGTCTGCCATCTATCACATAAACTTAGATTGTTATAATATTTTAACCCCTGTCCCGAAAATCGACAAATCCTGCCAACACTAACAGGGGTTGTAGCAGGTTCATCCCGGGGGACTTCAGTTTTCAACCCCTGTTATTGTTTCAATCTCGCTGAGGAACTCGGGTGATGGAGAATTGAAAAAGTTGGCAGGTGGAGGCTGCGTGAGGCTGATTGGAGCAATGGCGGTGTGATTGCAAATCTGTACGGGGCTTTGTGGAAGTGTACTGTTTTACATAGACGTGTAAGATTTTCGCGACTGCTTATGTTTTTTTGATTCTTCTTATTTTTTAACGCCCTGTTGGTCTAGTGGTTTAAGTACCGGGCCGTGATTTCGGGGTCCTGGGTTCGATTACCGGGTCGAGCGAAAAGTATGGAGTAAACTATGGGATCAGCTACCAACGATGGTGTTTCCGAACAGATACGACCTGGTGATCTTCAAGAAAAGAGCTTATTTCCTCCCTTAAGAGTCGGCAACGCATCTGTGATGCCCCGTGTGTCGCAGATGTCCAAGGGCATTTGTTTGCCATAATGTAAAAAAAAATGTTAATATGTATGTTTCAAATTTTTCGAACATAGCTCGGGTTTGTGATCACAAACCCGAACTATGTTCGATCACCAATCCGCGTTTGGCAAGCGTGGAATGATGGATGAAAAAAAATAAAAAAAAATCATCTCAGCCTTTTTTATGTGATAGGTGGCAGACGAGCAGATGGTAAGGTGATGGTGATTAAACCTTATCCCACCGTAGTAGCGATGACTTGAATTCTATGATGGAGGCCTGTGCCCTGCAGTGGGACAGTATATAGGCTGATACTTGATACTTGATAGGGGGCAAACGAGCAAACGTGTTACCTAAAGGTAAGCGATCGCCGCCACCCATAGGCACCCGCGATACCAGTGTAGTCACAAGTGCGTTGCCAACCTCTAAACTCCCCTTTCCCACGGATTAGGCCTCCAGTACCCTCACTCACGAAGCGAAACACAGCACAGTACTGCTTTACGCCGGTTATCTGTGAGGCCGTGGTATCAGTCCGGTCGAGCTGGCCCATTCATGCCGAAGCGAGGCTCTTCTACGGTCAATCGTAGATAAAATTGAAGAGATTAAATGTTAGCTAGATATAGATACGAGAGTTACGCTTCGATGTGAATGAGTCAGCTCAACCGGAGTGATACCACGGGTGATGAAGAATCGAAAAAGTTGGCGAGTAAAAGCTGCGTCTGGCTGAATGGTTTGTGGGCTTGTACATGTTCTACACTTCTGGACACATCTATTGGCCCACCTTAGAGTTCAGGTTTCGATGACCCCTACTACTACTGAATATACTACTGAAATATGACTGCTAGATAGTAGATAGAACAAAAACTATTGATGCAGATTTAAAGCTGGTACATTTTACCATCTATTTCGATAGTATTGTTTTAAGTTTGAATTCAGAATACCACAAGACATGGAGCTACGCCTTGTAAGTCGGGTCTGTGCCATGATAAAGGAAATTGATTTTTGAATAAAAAACATGTTTCATCAAATAAAGGTTAATTTAATAACGCGTGTTGCCTCCATGGGCATCTACCACAGCTCTCATACGATTAGGCATAGAGTTTATCAACCGGTCTATGAAATTTTGATGGATTAGGAAGGGTGGGCCAATAGATGTGTGCGGAAGTGTAGATGTGTGTTTGTAGACTTTTCGAAGATTTTCACTACTACCTACTTTAGCTATTCTTCGATAATGTGGTTAATCAGAAACTGCCATCTTATACGCGCTTCTGAGTGATCAACCTTCTATCCACTCCTCCGCGCCTAATAGTCGACAAAGACGGGGCGGCGCGGGCGCACCTTGCCAACGACATAATCGCTGCGTGTGCGACGCGAGATGTCGGAGTTGCCAGTACGCAGTATTAGTTACCACTTTTTGGTGCAAGGGTTGCGGGTTCGATCCCCGCACAGTACAAACATTTGTGTGCATGAACATATCTGTTTGTATTGGTCTGGGCGTTATCTATGTATTATAAGTATGTATTTACAAAAGAAAAGTATTATATGTATATATTTGTGATCCCACTGTTGATTCTGACATCCGTAACACAGGTGCTTGAGCTACCTATCTCGAAGTCAGATCAATGTATGTGATGTTCTGAGATATTTATTCAAAAAAAGAACTTTTAGTTTGTTTTAATGTTAGACTAGGCACACGAGCGTGCGGCCCTCATCTCATCTGAGCGTGTAATTTCCAGTAGCGTCCAAAAGCTGTCACTTTCGAAGCCCGGGGTACGCTGGGGTAGGTAATAGGCAGACGATCATGCGACCCATCTGATGGTAAAAATAACTCTTTCTAAGCCGAATCGTTAAAGTTCATAGTGATCAGGTAACACCGAGGCTCATTCCAGAGTTTGCATTGGCGTGGGAAATATGAGCGCTGGAAGCTTAGTGTTCTGTTAAAGATTATTTGGTACTATCTGACTTTAAAGTTCATATTCATAATGTAATTATTTTGCTCATTTTGTCTCTTAACATTTTAATTTCACTTTAAATAAATAATTACAAATAAAATATTTATTTCAAATAACTTATGTCTAATAAAACTTTTGATCAATATATCTTATATAATAATTTTTTTTCTGAACTAGGGTGACCTGTATTTCAGGCTAAAAATAGGTCTTAGAAACCAGCTATGAAGCTGTCACCTTGGAAACAGCGTAGAAAAGAGCGTCATTTTTAAAAATTTATCAAAGGTTGCTCTGTCACAACGTATTTATGGAGTTTTCTGGTATCAATTAAGATTCCACTGTTTTTATCATAATTTTGTATTATTGGTGAAAAAATAGCTGCGTCCTGCCTGCTTGAGTACGCCAACGATTCGGGTGGCAAATGGGGAGCTTATCTTATGTTATAGTCTTTTTTTATGATATATGGGGGGCAGACGAGCAAACGTATTACCTAATGGTAAGCGCCCATGGACACCTGCCACGAAAAGGAGTCAAAACTGTGCTACCAGCCTTTTTAAAAGAGAGTACGCTCTTTTTTTCTGGTTCTCCGTATTTTGATGACCATATGTAGGTACAATGTATAATAAAGTACCCTTACAGAAAACCAGCGTGAAGCAGCACTGCGCTGTGTTTCGCTGCGTTAGTGAGGGTACCAGAGGCCAAATCCGAGGGAAAGAGGGGTTCAAGAATGACAGCGCACTAGTGACTCCACTGGTGTCGCGGGTGTCCATGGGCGGCGGCAATCGCTTACCATCAGGTGATCCGATTGCTCGTCTGTCACCTATCACATAAAAAAATAGTGTTTGACAGAAATCATTTTGGTCCAAAAATGTTCAAACTACAAATATTCCCCCTAAATTTGGGGTAAAAGTAGCAGGGAACCCGCGGTAATGGCCACATCTTTTTGCTCTACAAACCGTGTGCCATCTCGCTCCGACCGAGTGCCCTATTTCACTCTACGAGTTTCAAATTGTTGTTTTTGTTGCGGCAAATTGCCGTGACATTGTCATCGTTACATTTTTTTGGGTTAATGTGGGCGTGAATTTGTAAAATTTTTGGTGAGTAACGTCTAGGATGGTTGACTTTTGGTTTTCATGGCCGTGATGTTTAATGATCAACATGAACTAAAAATTATGGGCTAGTTTATAAATTCAAATGCCTGAATCGCGGATCGAAGAGGGCCGAGTTCCTGCCCTTTTCCCAGGTTACCTAGGGTCGGCGCAGTAAGTATCTAATACGTTATCCACCGGCATTGCACGGTTGCTCCTCCTACGCCTGGTAGGGACGGCACGACTCTCTCGGCTGTGTTCATCTCTCCCCCAGTCCCGGGGGGAGAAGCGCCGTGCCCACCGTGCGTGCCGTGTAGGCGAGCTTCCCTGTCCGGGGGGTGTCGTGGTGCCAGGCGCCGAGCTGTGGTCCTATAACACTCACTCACACTCACGGACAGATGGGGGTGAGTCTTAGGAGTTTTAGTCGGTATGCCTCTGGGCGGCTTCTCCTGGGTCACCAAAAAAAAAAGTAAGTATCTAATACATACTACAAAATAATTAGACCCGTAAACACAAAACCACCTAGACCCGTAGACCAGCAAAACAGGCTACGCACACAAACGTACACGCTTACTGTGATCTCAGCGTGTTTTGGCGTGAATGACAGAGACAGATGTGCGAGAGATACGATACGATAAACTGCTATACTTTAACGAACTCTTCAATATCAATGTAAGTTAGTGCTGACTTTCTATGGTCTACATATTTTGACGAGCCGTTTGGATCAGTGGTAGTGAATGCTGGCTCTCGTACAAGGGTTGCGGGTTCAATCCCCGCACAGTACAAACATTTTGTATGCATGAGCATGTCTGTATTGGTTTGGGTGTTTCTATGTAGGTATTATAAATATGTATTTACAAAAGAAAAGTATGGTTTTGGTAATTCCGCTTGAGCTACCTATCTCGGAGTCAGATCAGTGTATGTGATGAAATATCTATTTATTTATATTGTACCACAAAATTTGGTAATTTTGTTTTGAAGATCAATGTAACAGATCATCATCATCATCATCATCATCAGCCCATTTAAGTCCCCACTGCTGGGGCATGCGCCTCCCTCAATCACATGAGGGGTAATTGCCATACTCACCACGCTTGGCAGACGGGTTGGCGAGGGTTTTGATATAAATGCAGAGTTTTCCTTCTCTGGGTGCTGATGATCATGCCAGCAGCTTTACCTTAGTCGCCTTTTACGACACCTCGGTAAGAGTGAGGGTGGCCTATTCTACTCTGCCGGGGACCACACGGCCAACAGACACATGTAACAGATGCCTTTGGCCTATAATTTTGAAATGGCAATGTATTATTGAAGAATTCATGAGCGCATACCAGCAGGTGTTGCAGCGCGGTGACCGAAGTTAAAAGGGTGCTTTGCATACTCTCATTTACATTACTGGTAACACGGTACTAACACAGGTCGGTTAATGTTCAGTCTTCAAACTTCAGAATGGTTTAATAGGTAAACTGATATTTTATCATGCATAGGAATCTCTTCTACCCAACCCTAAATTGCGTGACCTACAGGGTCTTCGTACACCACCACACAATCGATAGATACATAAATAAATTGCCTCTTCCATAGGCTCTTCCATGGAGAGTGCTCTTTGGAGCTGTTTAATATCATACCAGGGTCACCATTCTACAATCGCACGACTAGACGCCGCGGCAAACTTCACCAATGCTACCTGGAACCAATCCCTTCCAGAACGCTTGGTTTCCAGCGCTCCTTTTTCCCGCACTCGTGCAAACTCTGGAATGAGAATTCCAGCCGCGGTGTTCCCTGATCGCTATGACATGTCCTTTTTTAAACGAGGTTTCAAAAGAGTTTTTCTCTCACGGTAGGAAGCGGCATGACTGTGCTCCGGCATTGTTGATGTCTATGAGCGGCGGTTACCGTTTACCATCAGAGGGGCCGCAAGCTCGTTTACCTACTATAAGCAATAAAGAAAAAACATAAATAAATAAAATAAAATGATTTCATTTCAGATAACTTTGATCTATAAAATTAGTAATACTAATAGATTACAAGCGCATTAATTGCAAACACAAACAGAAGAATAATCAACCAAAAAAAAAAGAAAACAAATAAAAGTCCACAAACAGTAATATTCGTAGTAACAAACTATATTGACACAGACATTCCAAGTGTTGTCGGCGGTTTTTAGGGTTCCGTAGCCAGATGACAAAAAACGGAACCCTTATATATTCGTCATGTCTGTCTATATGTCCGTGCGTCCGTATGTCACAGCCTCTTTTTTCCGAAACTATACTATTGATACTTGGTAAATAGATGTAGCACATTAGCGACGCCAATAGATTTAAATTTTTAGCTACTAAACCGGAACTATTTTAAACAATCTCAACACTTATACTATTTATTACATAACCATGCACAAATGTTGGGTCCATCGGACCCATAAACGGACCCAACATTTGTGCATGTTTATTTAATAAATAGTATAAGTGTTTGCCGAGAGGTTGTAATCCCGAAATTGTTTAAATTAGATCCGGTATAGTTGCTAAAAATTTAAATCGACTGGCGTCGCTAGTGTGCCCTACCCGTCACCTTTATCTTACTTGCTGCTACAGAACCCTGCATGGGCTAGTCCGACTCGCACTTAGCCGGTTTTTTACTTACCTACAGAGTGCGCAGAAAGCTGTCTGTAAATACGTACTATCTGCAACTGTGTATTCAAAGAATTTAAAAAAAATCTAATCTCCTGTGTCTTTAAGGAAGTTGCAGGTGTTATTTTCAACAGGCTGTTATAACCATATTCGCTTTTAATGTCATTATTAGTTCTTTTGTTCTATGTAGGTAACTTGTATTGAGCCGTCTAGTTAATGCGACGGGTAGCCCTAACTAGCGACACCATTTGTTTGTAATTGTTAGCTACTAAACCGGATCTATTTTAAATCGGTATTACAACCTCTCGGGAAACACTTATACTATTTATTAAACAACCATGTACAAATGTTGGTTCCGTTTTTGTACGCGAAAATTGATTACCGCCACAAGCGGCCACTTTTAGCGTAAATCAATTTTTCGCGTACAAATGTTGGGTCCGCATTTGTGCATGGTTATTTAATAAATAGTATAGGTGTTTGCCGAGAGGTTGCAAACCCCGAAATCGTTTAAAATAGATCCAGTTTAGTAGCTAAAAATTAAAATCGATAGGCGTCGCTAGTGTGCCCTACCCGTCACTTTAATATTCTTAAAATAAGTACAAGTAGAGTGCTTATACAAGTCCTTGCATTACTTTTTGTTTAGTGTTCTTTGACTATTGTAATATACACAAATTGTGATTATATCCCTCGTTACTTGAAGTCAGCCTATAAAAATAAACTGCATAAGGTTCAAAAGGTTTTTCCTTTGAAAGTAGAGTAGTTTACTTAAAAGAACGTGTAAAATTTATGTGACTGTTTACACTCGAATCGGAAGCAACAAAACACGAGTTTATCACCGACTTGCATCAGAAAATTACGGCTTTAACATGAGTGCTGGGCCACCATTGCATTTGTATTGAAACACATACACTGCACAGACTGATTATGTCTGACCTACGGTGGAAAAGGTTAGGCAACTCTTTCCTAAAAATTTTAGAGATCTTAATTATGAGGTATTTAATAGTGGACACACTATGAGAAAGGTTTGGTAATCGCTAGGCACTATCGATAAGTCTATGTTTGGTTGTGATCTGTGTATTCATGTTTTATTTTGTGCAATGAAGATAATGATATTGTCATACCCACTACATACATTTCTTTACTTGTGTGCAACTAAATCCAATACTAAATCTATGGTATAATGGTATAGCGCTGTTTTCTATAATGGAATAATTATATAATTCTCCATATAATTAGTCCATGCTTCTATACAAATCTGACGTTATATCATAGATTTATCCATGGGTAACGATTCGTCGAATCGGACTTGAATAAAGTAAAACCATAAATATTTTTTACTATATTAATCATAATAAATGTTGCGATTCGGTCTGACCGGGAGGTCCTCTTCCGTAATGGAGCCCATTCTATTTTGTCGCCTTAATACCCTTTGGTTTCGCCATTACCTTATGGATTTCCATATCCTTTCTTTTTAACAGTCATACCTATAGTGCATTTATATCAAAACCCTCGCCAACCCGTCTGCCAAGCGTGGTGAGTATGGCAATTACCCCTCATGTGATTGAGGGAGGCCCGTGCCCCAGCAGTGGGGACTTAAATGGGCTGACGATGATGATGATGACCTATAGTGTGTTTAATCCAAAACTGCCGTCTTATACATAGTTTCTTTTACGTAACGTGTTACTTTAACACGAGCGTAATCCAGAAACATTAACATATTAATTGGCGCTCCCAGGTTTTTGTAAAATCGAAAGTGAAATAATCACTTCAATTTATGATCTGATAGGAAATATACAATGTTTTTATCTTTGACAAGTGGATTGGAACATACAAAATTAGTCACGCTGATATGCAAGCGGTTAAAGCAGTCGTTTATTTATTCCCTAATTTTCATATGCAAAATCGTGCGCAACAAAGCAAACTGACACTCAGATTAGACTTAGAATTATCGGGCACAATTGAAATGCTCCACTTTCTATCGCGAAACCCAGTGTTGCATACATGAATAATCGATTAGTATCGACATTATTATGTACACGCAATGATCTCGCAATAGATTAGCAGGTTTTTCGAGTGGTCACAGCCGCTATATGTCACAGCGGACAGTTGCGTGCGGAACTGGCGGCCAGTGTGTCACGTAAGCTACCGTGCTAAGGCTCGCCACAATGGCATCGGTTACAGTGAGAAATCTTAGAAATGTGTGGGTTACAAAGGTTTTCCAACTACGAGTTTGAACCGGATTGTACCACTTTAGGCCCCAGAATGAATTTCTGTTTTAATATCAACTTAAGATAGCAAAATAAAACATTTTCACATTTTAGACACATTTTCTCATCTAACAGTAAATACAGGATGTATCTGTGAATATTTACATCCCTTTAACCACGTGTTCTATCAACCATTCTGAACAATGACTTTTGGAGATTCGCATAAAAAAATTTCAACTTCTCACACAAAGTCGGTCACGTGACTTGGTCATATTGTATGAGGAGTTGAAAAAATTTTCGACTAATTTCGAAAAGTCGTAGAACAAATGTTGTTCATAATGGTTGGTAGAACACGCGGTTAAAGGGATGTAAAAGTCCACAGATACACCCTGTATAAGTACGGACGAATGGTGCCTTTTCTTTAAATTTTATTCTCTTCTTATTCGTCTCAGCCGTACATTCCTGACGTAGTGGTCGTGATTATGGATTGTCTGTATTTTGGGTACAAGTCGATTCAGGAAAGATGACCACAAATAGCCAGCGTCTACGCATATAATCTCATGAAGAAGAAAGAGACTTGAGACAGACAATATTTTAAATTAAATATCGAACGTGTTTGGTCTAAGTCCATAAAATGTGTCAAATTGAGAATGAGTCACTTCTTCATGAGATTACACGCACAGACGGTCGTTATTTGTGGTCATCTTTCATGAATCGAACTGTAGCGGCTTTTGCGAGGTTTCTCCATCTTTCTCTGTTTGTGGCACTGCGTGCACATTCAGTCGAGGAATACTTTGTAGCAGACGATGATGTCTGTCCACCTTGTAGGTGATTTGCCTAGTTAGCGTTGACCTTCCACTCTTCCCTGTACCATTAAACGTTCTAAAGAGCTCTCGTTGTTTAAATTGTAGGTAATCAAATAGCCTTATTACAATGATAATAATTAATTTTGAGGTTTCCATGTGGCATTAAAATAAGAACGATAGCAAATACTCGTATATGGGCTAACGCTTTCTTCTTGAAGTGAGGACTGGTGACCTCTAAATTGGATTTTTCTTAAACCTATCTCAGGCTCTCTCTCTCTCAAGGCTATTTTGTATTGTAATCAAACTGTATTACCTTGATGGAGAGGTTTTTTTTAATTACAATCGAATATATTCTAATGGCGAAGATGACTCACAGCCTGCGCCGCCTCACTGCCCTCCCCTCACTATGCATGTAGTAAACTTAACGTATATGTCATTAATCATGCTCCTTTTTTTATGTGTAAATGCGATTTTTATTGTTCGTACGCGAGTTGTGGATCCATTTGTGTTAATGAGCGCCGCAAGGTGGCCTTCCGATTAATTCAATGTCATTTCATAATAAACTGGGTAATCAGGGCCCCACCGCTTTTTGCCACCTCTCCTCCCTCTCAAAAAAGATTTTTTGTGAGCCAAAGAAGTGCGTGTGAAATCGACAGTTGGCCTCCGATGGAATCCGCGGGATTTTTACTTTAATCCGAGAATTGTTTTAAGATTGGAGTTGACAGATTGCGATTGTTTGGGCTTTTTGAAACGTCTGGCTAAAAGCTTATCAAATTACTTTGTGCCGTTATGGTTGGTTTGGTTATTGTTCACATACTTACCTATGTTTGTTTGTGTCTAAGTGTATCAATATTTTTGTAAGATCATGTGCTTTTTACAAATTGAGCCCAAAAGGTCCAAAAGTGTCAGGGGTCAGTTCAATTGATATTAATACTTTTTGGCAAAATATGTACCTATACTCTACCCGAAACTGGAATTCAAGACCAATAAATCTACTACAATGTTGCCAATTCAATAAATTGATCTCACAATAGTATATACCTATTTCCTAAATACACACGCTGACATGATTTATTTATTGGTAATATTAATTCTAAAATTTAAATAAATAAATTGATTTACTTATTTTTACATAAATACAAGACGCTTTAATAAAAACTTATTCATCCGTATTGTTTGGTTGCATATAAGTGGTATTGAGCGTGTATCACTTCAGGTGTTAATAACATTTGACTGCTTCGACTGTTGACTACCCACTTGGTCAAAATATCACTTCATTTTCCTGACGAGTTGTTTCGCTTATTAACACATAAAATCGAAAACTAAGAATAAAATAAGACGAAATCAAGAATCTGAAGTTTACTCAGACTGTTCGAATGTGGTTTTGCTCCGTAGTGGTTTCTGTCTTCTTGAGTTTTTTGCTAAGTTTTGGTAAAAATGGTTTAATTTCACTTTTCCATACTGTCTTAATAATATGCCACACTTTTGCTTCTTTATAATAAAATGTTGTCAATGTTAGTTGAGTAAAAATAAAGCTTGTAATTAATATTATTTTTTATAAAAAATACCTTATTAATAAGGATATAAAATAGGTTGGAGAAACCTGAAAACTGCGTTTGACAATGACATAAGTGACATTGATAGATTTGACAGTGACGTATCTGTCGTAGTTTTTTTGGTCTTGAATTCCAGTTTGGAGTATAGAGGTACATATTAATTACGATTTGTAAATCTTTCTCATAATCAACTCCAACAAACAATCAGGGTGTTGTTACGACAACCGTGCTTTTTTAACGTGTCCACAATGTTTACTGCCGCGTTGGCGCAATGGGTAGTGCGTTACACTTTAAAGCGACGCCTGCGCTTGGTTCGATTCCCGGGTCGGGCCAAACTTGTTACATGAGTTTTTCTGTTAAGAAATTCTCAGTGTCAGCCCGGAGTCTGAAAGTTGGCGGTCTTGTACCCCCGTGTCTCGAAAAGCACGTTAAGCCGATGGTCCTGCGCCTGATGCTTCCGGTCATGTCACACTGGTGTCCCGTCGCATTATGCAAGGGAATAGAGAGTGCACTTGTGTTTGCGCACACACTTGAGCACTATAATACGCCGAAATCGGTAGGAGAATATTATTATTATTACGATTGCATAGAGTGCGTGGTAGCTGCCACTGTGCCGAAGAAAAAGATAGCAACCGTGGGGATTGTACGGTACATAGAATAAAAAGGTTCGTCACCTTAAGGTACATTTTCGCTTGCACGGCAAGAATCAGTAATACCAACATACCGTTTTAAAAACATGTGCCAACCTTCTTTAAATTTTCTTTACGTCAAAAGGAATCAATGTTGCTACAAGAAAATCTGAACTTTCTGATCTAACAGTTTAGCATAATTTTGTGTGCAACAGGTATTACTCTGACAAACTTACGAAATGTAATAAAGTGCTCATAGCATATAAAATAAATAAATAAAAATGTATTTATTGAAAATAAAAACAATTTTGACAAAATTTAGCAAATGATAACAACCGTATTAGTTTCGAAAACTGTGTTACGGGTATTAACGCCCGCCTCCAGATAGGGAGACGGCGTTCCTGCAGCAAGTACAAGTATCTACGAAGAATCAACTCTAAGACATAAATATAAAAGATTACAAATATATAACTCAAAAACATACGAATCAATTTGAAAACACACACACATTTTTTTTGCCTTATCTCTTTTACTGTACCTGACTTTAATATTTTTGTAGATGTAATAATGTTTCGTAATTTTGTTATTTTATTTGTGTCACTAAATGAAATTTTTTTCTTTCTTTCTTTACGAACCTTTTCGTTCTTTGACTGTACGAGTACACTATGATCATCATTTCCGAAACGTGTAGGTTCACGATGTTTTCCTTCATAGTTAATAGTAGTAATACGCACATGTTGGGTATAGTAGTAATACGCACATGTTGGGTATAGTAGTAATACGCACATGTTGGGTATCTAAATTTCTAAAACTCTCAACCATACTCGTATTTCACTTCTCGACCATCAATGGATATGCGCCACGGGTCGGATCTCTGGTTGGCAACCAATGAATGTTTGTGACAGAAATTTCATGAATGTGAAGTGTTCTAAAGATTGATGAACTTCTACAGTCGACGATGTCCGACCGACCGATAAAAAGACCAAGGACCAAGGTGAGAAGGACACAGATTTAATAACTTGTAGAGAGTCAAGCACTGTGTGCGGTGGAGTGCAAGGCTCACAATATCCGAGCAAATCTCCCCAGATGCGGCGAGTCGACCTTTTGTTGGTATGCCCATGCGAGGTGGTGGGTTGATCTAAAAGATCATGATATTTCGGCGCTACTATATATGTACCTATAGTCTCGTTCACTATACCTAATTAACTACCTAAAATGTGTAAATCTTTCTCACAAACTCCATGAGTTGGTGAGGTAATGGATCGCAATCGATGGCGCAATATTTATGCTCAAAAATCGACCACCGATCACGATAATCAGTCATAATGGATACGACCAAGAAGATAAGAATAAATACTCGTACAGTTGGTTGTATATACGTCATTTCAGAAATTCTCTTAACATAATAAAATGCGGAGCTAACTCGTTTTTATTTCGCGTGACGTCGGCACTAACGATAACACATTTATAATTACGACTGTACGAGCCTAACATACGTTTTGTTATCTTTTTCTTTAATACTTCTTGTAATTTTTAATGTGGTGGCTAGGTAGTGTCGTTGTGCAGTAAAAAAGCTATTTTTCACCATGGGAGAGCCACTTTAGCACGACTGGATAGTGATACCACGGCTTCACAGCAAATCGGTGCGAAGATGCATTGAATGAGGGAATCTCTGGCCCCAGCGGTGGGAAGGGGAGCTTAAAGGTTGGCAGTCCACTTGTAACTACTGGTGTTACGGGTTCGATGGGCGTCGGTATAACTTTCCATCAGATCTGTCGGCACGTCTGCCGCCTATCATATAAAAAAAAACTATTTTTACCGTGCCTTAGCTACATTACCAACATACTATTTATTTGCTCTACCCAAAGGTTTCCCGAAAGAAATTGTTACATTATATATAATAAATAAATAAATATTTCACAGCATCACATATATTGATCTGACTCCGAGATAGGTAGCTCAAGCACCTGTGTTACGGATATCAGAATCAACAGTGGGATTACAAATATATACATATAATACTTTTCTTTTTGTAAATACATACTTATAATACATAGCAAACACCCAGACCAATACAAACAGACATGTTCATGCACACAAATGTTTGTACTGTGCGAGGATCGAACCCGCAACCCTTGTATCAGAGGCAGCGTTCACTACCACTGTATAGCTTGTAGCAAAATCTTTCGGAGCGGAAAAATAGGATACAGATGTGATAATTTGTTTTTGTCATGTGTTTGTATAAATTAGTTGGTGTCATCGGGTCGACCTTTCATAACGCTAATAGGCAAGGTAGGTATTTTGAAAACAAACAAAAAATAAAACCTTATTAGTTTTTGCTTCCCATAACCATGAAGGTAAACGGTAGTTTTGCTACAACTTTTACGTTCCATTATAACCATTCAATATATTGTAATTGCATTTAACTTTTGTCTTTATTGGGGTTCCGTAAGTAAAGACAGAACTCTAATAAGATCACTTTGTAGCCCGTCTGTCTGTTCTGTGTCTTGAAGTTGTGAAAAAATCTAAGTCGTGTCAAAAAACTCAGTGTACCCTAAAAAGATACGGCCGTTTATTCACGTAGGGTACGTGTACTTTCCGTTGACCAAGATTTGTTACATTTGGTAAGTAACATCGTTACATAATAGAGAAAAATCGAAAAACCATAATATCCGTAATTAAATGTTGAAAAAATATGTGGCCGACATTACAAATTGAAGCTACGAGTAATATGCATTATTTTGGATGACGCAAAAATATTGGAACAACGCGATTCGATTCGGTAGGTACTTATTTTTAAACGAGCCAGACTCGCACTTGCCTGATTTTTTTCTTTTAAGTCATGTACCGTTTTTTAATAAAAAGGACAATAATACACTTGTTTGTATGCATTACTTTTACAACCAGTTACTATTGACATTTGATCGTAATCTCTCATGACAGTGTTTCAAAGGTGGTGCAAAATTGTAGATAAATAAATGTATGACATCGAGCATGTATGTACCTATGTAGTTAGGTTTATACCACAGAAACTGATAATTTAAAACGATATTTAATGGTCCAGAGTAAATCGTGTCAGTGAAAGGTAGAAAAAAAATTGTAACAAGTAACTCAAAATTAAAGTGGCATTTTTAAGGTAGGTTAGGTAAAAAATACAAATTCAAATATGTACGTTTATTGCTTATTAAGACATGATACATTTTATATAAGAAACATAACAGTAGGTTACGGACTTACCTTAATATAAGCAAAAGGAGAATGGAAGGAGAGGAGCCATAGAATGAGACATTCCAAGACCGCGCTGGTTTTCAGCCAATCCGGCTTCTCTGAAGGTGGAATTCTAGAAGGTAGGTTTAAGAGGGCTTACAATATCCATACTAATATTATAAATGCGAAAGTAACTCTGTCTGTCTGTCTGTCTGCTACTCTTTCACGCCAAAACTACTCAACGGATTTAAATGAAATTTGGTATACAGATAATCTAGACCCTGAGAAAGCACATAGGCTACTTTTTATTGCGAAAAGGGGGTTGTAAGGGGTTGAAAGGGGGGTAAAAAGTTACTTTTCCACGCGGACGGAGTCGCGGGCGGCCGCTAGTATACTATAAAAAGAAGTACATAATAAAACAAATAAAAGTCTGATAAAAACAAGTAGCACTAAAATTAGCAAATATTAACAATTAGGTAATTAAAAACTAAAGGTTTGAACTTTGCTGTGTTTCTTCGTGTGATGGTGGAGTGAAAATGAGTATTTGTGTGGGAGAAAGAGAGTATGAGTATGTGTGTGTGTGTGTGTGTGTGTGTGTGTGTGTGGAGGGGGAGGGGGAGGGGGGGGGGGGGTTGTGTTAGTATTAGTGTAGGTTCCTATGCGTGTGCACAAGTATGTTCTGTATAGATGATATTATTGAACGTTTAAAGCGTTTAATTTGGTAGATATTACAATTGGAACATACTTGCCAATTGGAACATACACCTAACCTATTCCCGCTGTCTACTTCCTGGTTGCCCACCCCGGGGTGACAGTAAAAAACCTTCTTTGTTCTTGGAAAATAAAATAGACCAATAGACGTGACACCCCGCGCCGCAACAATGTTGTACCTACATGCGACAACGAACTATGCGACATATGCACGCGAATGTACCTGCTCCTGTCATCAAATATCCTGATATGGACACCAGGACGTAATAAAAACTGAGCTGTCGTAATATTTTTACAACGACTACCTATCTATTAGTGAGAGACAATGATTCATCAGTCTTGCGTTACTTTCCCGGTTGCGTCCAAAGCCTTCATGATCCAGGATTTGGTGGGTCTGGTAACAGGTAATAATGAATACTTTTGACATTAGTAAAATTTAAAAATTTCAAAGGGCGTGCCGCTGTCTCCAACCTTTAAATATTCTAATGAAACAGATAAATAACAGTCACACTAATAATTATAGTACCTAAAACATAGTGCGGTTCTTATACCTTATTAATACTAACCTAAAGTTCAAGACTAAATATTAATTCCTTTTGTCGAGTATAGTGCGAAGACCCGTCGATAGAATCTTAAAAAAATTATCGTGATATAACTGAGGCTACTTAGGGAGTATCTTTGTCGCTTAATCGTGTTAAATTAGACTCCACATTGCACAAAAAGACCTGATGATAAATAGCCCTTGACGCCAGTGAACCGCTTATCATAAATGATATCGACTTTAAGCAGGTGTATCTACAGAGAAAAAGAATGAGATCTTTTAATATATATATTAAAAAAAAAAACTGAAAAATATTAGGTATATTTACTTTGCTCGAAGCGATCGTAGCGCAGTGGTTGAGACCCCGCCTTCTATACGGGGTTCCGGGTTCGAATCGGAGCATGCAACTTGGATTTTTCAAATCTATGTGCGTTTTTTTTATCATTAGCTTCGCGGTGGGCGAAACATCGTGAGGAAACCTGCACGTTTCGGATAGTTTCTGAAACGTGCAACCATGATCCAGTTTGTATGCGACGGTGAGATGGCAGTCGCTTCATTGACATTACCAGACTCCTCAAATCATGAATCATGGTCCAAGCATACCTACCCCGGGCTCCAAGCTTTGGACGCAACTGGGAATTATACGCAATAATGAGGAGGGGCGGGCTTAATTAACTACACCTTATCATTTGTATTAACCAAATCTGTAAAAGTTCAACTGACTTTGAATAGAATGTCAAACATTTAAGATTCAAAATCGATTGAAAAAATTTTACAGATTGAAGTAATCCAACGTGTGCCACCCCATAGATTCTACTCTAAGTGCAAGAAAGTCCAAACTCCAAAAAATGTAAGGGATTTTTTGGAGTTTGGACTTTCTTGCACTTAGAGTAGAATCTATGGGGTTTCCGTACCTCGAAAAGCACAAGGCCAAGGCCCTTATATAAGAAGATTTAATATAGGAGAATTATATAGTTAGTTTTTCTTCTTCAGTAGCAGATTATGTTTGCCCGGGCATGTGCCTCTCTGTTGTGTGTATTCGTAAACCAGGTTGTCAAGTTGGCAATTAAATGTCAACTGACCATCTAGTGATCTTCAAACGCTGCTCCTGAAGAGTCTTGGTCTTTACTCCAGGACTGACTTGCTCCGTCTCTCATCAAATACCAATAAACAATACGTGACACAGTCATGTCGCCCCGCCTACCGTGGAATAAGAACTCTTTCCAAACCACATTTAAAAAAGGACATGTCATAGCGATCAGGGAACACCGCGACTGAAAACTCATTAAAGAGTTTGTACGAGCTTATTTAGTTTAGGACCTGAAAAATGTCTATTTTACCACTTCGTCAGACGCTTACCAAGTTTTGGATAAAGACGTTATTATTCCCGCATTCCTGGTGTGCGTTTCACACGCTGCGCGCTGTCATCGCGGTCGCCATTACTACTAGCGGCGCGTCGGCGCCTGCGCAACTTGCCGCGTCACCGTCGCCGGCGCGTCCGAGGTGACCATGGGTTGCGAGGGGATATGATAGGAACAATTGAGTTTTGAGTTAGTCTAAGTTTGATGACGGGAGCCCGTTGTGTGCAAAGTGCAAAAATCCAGTGGGGGCCTCGAGCAATTGTCTCTTCATTCATGTGCTTATTATGATTAGATCACCGGTCAGAAAAAAAATAATTCATGAAACTTTTGTCTCTTTGTTAGATAGATACATACCTACTTTTCTTCTTCTATGTCGGTATCACTCTTGCCAGAGTGGTAGTGGTCATCTCAGGTGCTAGTGACAAGCTTCACAACACGTCGGCACTCCTCTCTGATGGCCGCCCTCCTAGTGAATTCAATGAATCATTTACTGCGGCTTTTAATTGGTCAATCCATCTCATAGGCGATCTTCCTCGTGGCCTGGTTCCCTCCTCATACCAACTCATATCTTTATAATATACTTGACTTAGTAATGTGTATTTGTCCGTGCGACGAATTGACGATTTTTTAGTGGACATAGTTCAAGGGATGGTGATGCTCCCTGGGATGCAACCAGGAACTAGCGTGTAGTTTCTGGTTGCATCCCAGGGAGCCCAGGGTAGATGAGGAGTAATTGAAGGGATGGAAAGTAATAGGCTCCTTATTTACTCTTTCTAACGAGAGCGAAGGCGCAGGCAAAAGCTAGTAATAAATCTGACTAGTCCCGGAACAAAACTCGTGACAGCCCGTTTTAACATTGCGTGTTGGAACGAGGTGACATAAGCTTTAAAACGGTACTAACTTTAGGTAGCGATTTGTAATAAGGTGGATAGTGATTTAGATTTTCGCTTTGCATTATAACTATAATTAATCAAGACGGAGATTAATCCGAACTTTATTATGTGAAACAACATATGTAGGATTGGTGATCGGTAGATGCATGGTAAGGAACGTGTAAGAGATCGATATTTGAATTATAGAATGACGTGCGAGAGTGACATAGACGACGTATGGCCGACTGGGAAAAGCGTAAAGACGTAGGACGGTTATATATTAAAATATTAAAGAAGTAGAACTATTCCCGAAACCAGTGGTGTGTTATTTATTCTGTCCCACATTATGTACTCACATATTATGCTTGACATTTCGGCTACGTTACAGAAGCCGTGGTCATAAGCGGACTCTATATGAGTCCATAATGGTACATATTGTTGTATCATATAATAAATTTCGGGTTAGTCCGCGTCTTAATTAATTAAGGTGGATAGTGTGGTCACCCTACCCGTTCTCATCCCGCACAGCATTATGACCACTCATGTTTGACAACTGACGTATCGGGCACCGATCAAATTATCCCTAAAACAACCGCACGACACTGACGGACAAAGCCAGAGGGCCTACAATGAAACTAAATTAACTACCGAATCTTTATCTCTGTCCCTTTAACATGTGCTGTGCGACTCTTCTGTTTGATCGCGTCAGGTATATTCTCGTTTGTCAACGTACGGTTTCGTTGTTGGCCCTAGTTCAGTCATTATTGGCCAATGAGGCAAACGGATGCAAGAGACGCTGACATCATTGTAATTGGTGTCAGTGACATGATGATAAAGCCTTTGTGATCTTTTCATTTTCGGAATCATTGGGAATAAACTACCTAATTTTAGAACCAATTGCGAAATAGGGGACATCAGGGCCTCACAAAAAACCAGCTTGAAACAGCGCCCGTCCTGTATTTCACCGAGTGAGTGAGGGTTCAGGCCTAATCCGGGGAAAAAGGGAGCTCAAAGGTTGACATCGCATTTGTAACTCCACTGATGTGTCCAATGGGCGGTGGCAATCGCTTACAATCCGGTGATTCTTCTGCTCGTCTGCCACCTATTAAACTTATTATCTAGGTTAGACAGCAAAACATTGAATGCATGATATTATGAAACTTCTTTCTAATAATGAACTACTTATTAGGAAATAATTCGTAACAAACGATATTGAATATCTAACAAAAAGAAATCATTGAATACCTATTAATATTGTTAGTAAAAAGTAGGTATCTAATTAAATATTCTTACTTACTTATTAATACAAAGTGCAAACATTCCGAGTAGACCATAGCCAGACAATTCTAGGAACACTTAAATATGTAGTAATTAATGTAGGCAATAGTGGGGGAACGCAAATATAGCAATACTACAGTGTAAATAGCTAGCCAGTAGTTGACCTCTTCTGTTTCAGTGGCTTCGTAAAGTCATTTAAAGTTGATACTGTCGAACCGATGAGACCTTCAATTCCTTCAAACCTTGACGAAAAGTGCTTAGGTAGCTTACTATTCATTCCAAATTATTTCCTCGGTGGCGCAGTGGTTAGTGGGTCGCACTTTAAAGCGATGGCTGCGCAAGAGGTCGGCCAAAAAAATGTACTTAAGTTTTTGGTAAGAAATTCTTAGTTTCAGCCCGGAGTCTGAAAGTCGGCGGTCATGTACCCCCGTGCCTCGGAAAGTTAAGCGGTTTCGGTCCTGCGCCCGATCACTCTCCGGTCGTGTCACGCTGGTGTCCCATCCCAATAGAAAGAAGAATGGTGGCGTTATGTGGCGGGTCATTACATTCCCTCTAATATGGTTGAGTGAAATGATGGCTGACACATACGTCATACTTGTGAACAGGTGCCACCTTTGGGGACTGGTCCGCTTCGGTTTACCTCATATTTAGCTTTTAATTTGCTTCATTCTATTTTGTGTTGCATTAGACTGTATGACTTGGTATGAAGATAATAAACCATTGTAAAAAAGTTGGCGATTAAAAAGAGTAACTGGCGAGTTTCTTGCCGGATCTTCTCGACCAGAAACAACTTTCCGAGCCGGTGGTAGAATCGCATTATGTTTATTTATTTCTTTAGTATATTTTATGTATCAACATATATATGTATTAACATGTAAATTATACATAAGTACTTATAAATAGTTTTAAGTCATTCAAATGTATGACGATTTGTAAGTGCTGTGTACAAGCCTATGCAAATAAAGAATTATTTGAATTGAATTGAATTGACTTGAGTACTATAATATATCCTGCGTATGTGGCTGATCGTTGAGACATCCACACATTAAACAACAATCTGTTAATTTTCTTCAATCAATTCTCACCTTAATATCAAACTCGTTTGGTTCGATATCAATTGAAGACATTTAACAGGTTTTTTTTTATATAGATGCAAAGCAAGCGAGTCACCTGATGGATAGTTATCAACGCCGCCCATGAACATCCGCGAAATCAGAGAGATCGCTGTGTTGCCGGCACTTTTAAAAAAGAGTACGCTCTTCTCTTGAATATCCCTAAGTCGTAGCCGTCCGGAAATAATACCGCAGCCAAACCGTTCCACAGAACTGGGGTACGTGGTTTTAATAACCTGATATGTCAATGCCTATAGTAATAATTTCCTGCATCCGATTACGGTTGCGGCGGCCAAGTTGCATTATAAGTATGTATTTACAAAAGAAAAGTGTAATATGTATGTATTTGTAATTCCGCTGTAGGTTCTGATATCCGTAACACAGTTGCCTGAGCTAACTATCTCGGAGTCAGATCAATGTATGTGATCTTGTAAAATATTTATTATTATTTATTAATCTCAACGATCGGCCACGTACGCAGCATATATTATAGTACTCAAGTGCACTTTCTATTCCCTTACGCTCATAATCCGATGGGACACCTGCCATCACATCATACACATCACATCGCTGCCTGTACAGTAAATGCCGAGCCACTGGCTATATTGATACTGTTCCAATACAAATAGATACAATATTCTTTTATGACTTCTATAAAGGAAACAATACATTATCACCGCAATAACCGTAGGACTAATAGCTGTCTTAAGTAGTACTTAGTTCAGTTACCCGACTGAGCAGTATTCAAATATGTTAATTACCATTCATTGAATCATTATCTTTCAATTCGCTATTTCCTTATAAGGCCATGAGTTAAGTGGTAAAGTATCGATGTCTTGGAAGAATTTCTAGAATTGATGATCTCAATTTGTTTAAAATGAAAAAAAAAGATGATACTGCATAATATTATTTCAGCATTCAAATTTTTTTTAAAAAAAAGTTTGGGAAGATGTCGAAGGTGCTCCATATTGGGATGGTTTAATTTATTATTTTATTGTTGTTTGGACAAATAAATGAATTG
Source organism: Marasmia exigua (assembly GCA_019059595.1). Lineage (NCBI taxonomy): Eukaryota > Metazoa > Arthropoda > Insecta > Lepidoptera > Crambidae > Marasmia > Marasmia exigua. The sequence goes on along the minus strand of CM032474.1, from coordinate 3,716,409 downwards.
TTAGAATTAATTTGCTCGTTTGTTAGATAATGAATTTAACGCTGTTGAATAATTAGATGAGACTCGTCCACACCTCAAAACTTGATCATTATCTAAAGATAGGTAGCCTATGTTGTTATCTACTTGAAATATATAAAATATTATTTAATAAAAAAAAACAATTCATTAAGCAAAAACAAACAGTCAGACAGCGAAGTCTTAATATTATGGTCCAGTTTTACCCTTTACGCACGAAACCCTTCAAGTTTTATAACATCTCGCGCATAGACCTGATTCCGTGCACTTGTCTTATGGTTATCAGACAACAGAGGAATTAAAATATACATAATAGGTACCTATAATATACATATTACACCCAGACACAAAATAAACTGAGTGAGTGAGGGTACCGCAGGTCCTATCGGGGGAAGAGGAGTAATTAACAGTGGGAGAGCCTCGCTTCGGCATGAATGGGCCGGCTCGACCGGAGTAATACCACGTCCTCACAGAAAACCGGCGTAAAGCAGAGCATGCGCTGTGTTTCGTTGCGTGAGTGAGGGTACCGGAGGCCCAATCCAGGGGAAAGGGGGTTAAAAGATAAGCACCGCAATTGTTACACCACTGGTGTTGCAGGTGTCCTTGGGCGGCGGTAATCGTTTACCTTCAGGTGATCCGTCGGCTCGTCTGCCACCTATATCATAAAAAATTGTGACGCGACTGGTGTTTAATGGCGGCGGCAAACGCTTACATCCCTATATATATATATATATATATATTATATATATATATATAATCGTTGATCCGTCTTTGATCGTCTGCCACCTATATCATAAAAAATTGTGACGCGACTGGTGTTTAATGGGCGGCGGCAAACGCTTACCATTCTATATATATATATATATATATTATATATATATATATAATATATATATCGCACCGTAGTAAAACAACGACCAACTCAAAATTTTAATATGATGCTAAGTGAAAATAGTATCGGCTAAAATCCAGGGATGAAAGGTCATCTAACAACATTTGAGTTAAGTAAATAGGTCCACTCAACATATGGAACACGAGATGATTTTGAAGTGCGTTATTTACTCAAGATTCTCAGAATAAATTGCAAAGAATATATATATATATATATATATATATATTATATAATATATATATCGCACCGATCCGTCGGCTCGTGCCACCTATATCATAAAAAATTGTGACGCGACTGGTGTTTAATGGGCGGCGGCAAACGCTTACCATTCTATATATATATATATATATATATATATATTATATATATATATATATATATATATCGCACCCTTAGTAAAACACCGACCCAACTCAAAATTTTAATATGATGCTAAGTGAAAATAGTATCGGCTAAAATCCAGGGATGAAAGGTCATCTAACAACAATTTTGAGTTAAGTAAATAGGTACACTCACATATGAACACGAGATGAATTTTGAAGTGCGTTATTTACTCAAGACTACTCAAGAATAAATTGCAAAGAATATATATATATATATATATATATATATATATATATATATATATATATATATATATATATATAATATATATATGTATATATATCTATAAGATATAATCGGTAAACATATCTATATATAATCGTTGATCCGTCTTTGATCGTCTGCCACCTATCACATAATAAAACACGTGTTCTTTACACGACTATGTTTATGGTGGATACCCAGAACGATACGGTTCCAGCGCTCATTTTTCTTTCCACGCTCGTACAAACTTTGGAATGAGTTTCCAGCCGCGGTGTTCCCCGATCGCTATTCTTGTTTTACGGCAGGCAGCGGCATGACTGTACTCCAGGATTGTTGTCTGTTAGCAGCGGTTACCATTTACCATCAGACATGCAGCATGCTCGTCTGCCTATTATTCGCAATCAAAGTAAAAAAAATCCACAACCCTTGGAGCGAAAGGCATGGTCACTGCCGATCATGCCATCAGGCCAGTGTTGTTGCTTCGTTACGATTATGGTTAGTCATTCTGATCTCATTCCCATAAGTTTCAATAACTTTCTATTCTGAGTGGGTACCTATGTGTTGTGATGGAGTTGTTAGCTGTCTCGATCCCTCAGATACCTCGTGTGATTACCAACAAAATCAATCGGGCCGATAAGATCATGATACGCAACGTGGACATGCCGATTGCGGTGTTTTCAGCGTGGGCTATTCTGAGCTTGATTCTAAACAAGTCTTCCTAAGAATTATGATAAAACACTTTAGAGTAGAAAATGCAACATTAACTACTACTAACTTATTCTTCAATGTCTAAATCTAGTCATAAAAAAATAAACAGCCATTATTTACAACCAGAATAAGAGAGTATAAGTGCAATTTTTTTTTTGGTTTGTGAGATGTTTTGTTTAACTTCATAGAAATAAACTCTTTAGATAATTTGACATAAGTTCGATTTCCAAACGTTTAAAGATGTTGTTATCTTTTTGATTGATTAGTTCTTGCTTCTATCATCATTAAATAAAACGCACAAATTGAATATAACTAGAGCAAATTTTCATAACATCTTCTATTTGGTAACTTGTGTTCCCAGTAACTTTTTAACTGTTTTACTTCATTTGTTTGAAATCAAAAAAAGGTTTTTATAAACGTTTCAAGTACAGTTTGGGAATGGCCCTCACCAGTGTCTCAGCATGACGTGTGAGTGAGACAGCAAACGTCTCAATTAGCAGGTGGAGTTGGGAAGGCCCACTGGGTCTGTTGATTGATTCGTTTTCGCCGAAATCATATCACTTGATTTCATGCGCTATGTTCAGAATTTCTTTATTGTCCTCTCATTTCATACATACCGTATTTGCAACTTAATCAGAATTAGAAGTTTATATTAGACTTATATAAAATTTTAGTATTGCAAAAATTTCTAAAAATTATTTTTTTTCATTTTAAACAAAACGCAACCTAGAGTTTGTTTTTTAAACGCTCCTCCTAAGGCGACCTCCTAGTAGGCTTCCCCCCAAGGAGCACCGACCATCTCGATCCTATGAATCCAAACAACAACAGCTATCTTTTTCGTCAGTCAATCCAGCTGCAAGACCAATTACAATACCCAACGTAGCAACCACTCCACTCTAAATAGGTATGTGTCGACTGTATCAATGACAATCAGCTGAGAACTAAAATCATCGACATTGCAAAATATCAGCACGCTGAAGTGAAGGTGAGCCGACCATGTCTCACTCAAATGTTTTGTACATCATAAGAGTCAATTCCCAGCTGCGCCCCCTGGCGATTTGAAGACCGGGGTCCGCTGGACAAATGTCTAAAACTTAGCATTAGGTGAGAAATATATTTTATAAGTACCTGTTAACATTTATTGTAGCGTTTCATTAATCTAAACATACCTTCCGAGCTCACCAGCAATTTAAAAAATACGCCTTTTTTACTCTACACACGGTTACTCGTAAGGAATGTAGATTGAATAATACTAGTGTTACTCCGATGAAACTGCCATCCATTGCAAGTGCAGTTTTTTGATCCTTTTGTTCAGATAGTTTATTGGAGTATCATATGACGGGGCACGCAATCCAGCGGTCTGTTTAGCACTAGGCTGCCGCATCTGGCGGAATAATACCACGACATATCATACCTAACACAATAGGTGCCTGGCATGTTTATCTATCATACACGGAGAATTTCTTTGAGCGTATTGCGAGAAAACTCGCAATCAATTTACTCTATTTTAAACTAGAAATAGAATTTACTTTCACTTGAATGTTTACCTGAAATAATGGTCATTCAGTTCAGTTTGTAAGCATTTAGACTATTATTCAAAAATTAAGTGCAAGTTCGCAAGTCCAAGGTCATTAATTCAAACTGTTTTGACAAACTAAAATTGTATTTGGTAATAGAAAGTAAGTCGTAGTCTTTATGAAAGTTCCCAATAAATAGGAAATAGGAGGCTGGTCCAAAATGTACCCTAGGTTTAACCGCAGATAAAAATAAACTTATTGTTTTTCAGTGCCAGCGACTTACTGAAAATTCTTGTGCATACCGGTCGGTAGAATATTACCTACATAACACACATTTTGAATTACTTTTTATAAAAATATTATGTAAGCAGTTTATGTTGTCATGTAAATGAAATCGAAAGCCTAATGACTGGAAAAGTTTTTGAAGTGATCATTGTCGATACTAACAAATGCAAATCTAGATTCTCGTTTTATTTACCTAATTTAAGTTAATTTATATCAATAGAGCAAATAACAATATCGTCTCAATAACATATTCAGAAATCACTTATTCATATAAGGATTGAAAGTTTTACATTCTAAGAATGGCAAGTCAATGCGGTCGGAACCTGACATTTCGGTTTGATGCCGACATGAGAAGCGTCATGGGGCGCTCGATTTCTAATGACGTATCGCTCGATCAGTATTTACACAGCCGTCCGGCGCCTGCGCAGCATCCATCGCCTCCTGACATCTTGATCGTTGCACTGCTGGATATCGATCATTTCGAGGTACGTAGGTACTCGTGAGGAGGAAACCAAGACTGAGAGAAAAGGGCGTTTAAAATGAAGCAGCGTTCATAATACCTTCTGAAGACTTAGTAAGTCAATATGAAGTGTCAATTTCTGAAAAGTACCTATTAATAATCATCCTATTTTTAAGATATTAATTTCATTCTTGTGGGGGGCTGCGACTTCCTGTACGTGGCCTCCACTCGAGGACCTTTCCGCCCCAACGGCTGTCTGTTCTCCTCGCTATGTGCACTGCCCATTGCCACTTGAGGCATGCAATCCTTTGGGCTATGTCTGTGACCTTAGTTCTCCTGCGGATCTCATCATTTCTGATACGATTACGCAGATATGTTAGAATATGATTACAATTAAATGGATCAACTGTCTTAAAAGATCTGTTATACAAGGCACATGATCTAAAAAGAAAAGTGTTAGCCGTATATTTTTTTCTTGCAAATGGGACGGAAAACAAATTTTGCAAACGGGAACGATCACGCAGGGACCGAACACACACAAACACAAGGTGGCACAAGGGGGACCGACGATCTGGTGAAGATCGCGGGAATCCATTGGATGTGGGCGGTACAGGACTGATCTGTGGGGAGAACATTGGGGGAGGCCTATGTCCAATTGTCCAGCAGTGGACGTATATTGGCTGAAATGATGATGATGATGAATTTCATTCTATCTAAAACGTCTGCTTCTGGTTCACTTTCATTTATAGGTCTTGCTTTATTCACAGTATTTGATTTTCCTCCTTATGTATCTTTATTTGACCTAGTTAATTTTACAGTAAACTGGGAAACATTTTACTGTAAAATATAGTATTCGTCGTTTTCAGGCACTAACGTTCTACTAATCTCTGTACATTTTTGGTTGTTTACATCTCAGTTTTGAAATGAACAAAAACCAGACGGCCTTCATATATCAGTAATATCAACGGCTTTATAATCTAGAAAAACTGACGCGTCGTCCTATCACTAGATCTCAAATCTCGCCCACAAAAACGGTTTCATTGCCCCTTTTAGTAGTCCAACATCAGACATAGTATCGACACGGCACCAAGCCCAAAAACAAAAGAATTTTAATCCTCAAAAAACCCCACCATCGTATGGAAATGGCCATCGAGCCGGTCCGAAAACTACAACTCATTGTGCGTGATCTGTTTTTTCTCATCTCAATAATAAATTTGGACACAAAATAAATAGTTATATCTCGGCGTGCCGTAATTACGTTGTTAATAGGTACAATGCGGCGATCGGAATCAATCGCCCGTCATTTGCTTGACGTTTCAATCAACATAGCATTGTTTGTATTGTACGTTTAATATGTATAGATTGTGTTACTGATATACAGGTTTTTTTGTTGTGGTATTGTGAGATTGTTTTTGTCCGTCAGGCCGGGCGCCTCTCACGAGTTCGGTTATCTTAAGAAATATTTGACGACTCAATGCTGGTCTGACAATAGTGTTGGGTTTGATTGATGAAATCGATGGTGGAATTGATCTGGATTGTATTAAGTGTAATTGTAGCATGATTTTCCCTGGAAGAATGGTACAATCGGCTCGAATGTTATTAAAATGCGCTTATTATTATTCTAAGTGTGGGGAAGTGGGGAACGTGGAATGTAAGGCCCCCTCCCCTGCAAGCTGGTCGCGGCTTTTTCGTTGCCCAGACAGAATCTGGGCTCCCTACGCTATTAGTTTGGAGGTAATCTCAGCAGATTCAAGTGCCCTTAGAGCCGCTTGACTGTATAATAGGATAGTTATATCTTTACCCTTATAGCCGCGTCGCAGATTCTCCTGGACGCAGCGTATTATAGCAGCCACTTCGGCTTGGAAGACTGTGGCGTGTAACCCCAGGCCATGTGATGTTTGTGCCTTGGGTTTTTCGCCGTATATTCTCCGAAGCCAGCTCTATTGATAAATCTGGAGCCGTCCGTGTACCAAAAATGCTCTTGGTAATTTATTACTCATACGGTGACTGGTTGAGGCGAGTGGCTCTATGTAACTTCTTTTTTAGACCAGCAGAAGGACTGATAACACCGGCATTGAGTCAAAGTTGCGCTGTCAACTTTAAGTTTGAAACTGAGTAGCCAAGTGAGACTTGGCCACACAGTTTCTTGCTGGTTCTTCTTCTTCTCAGGTAAAAATAAACATTCCGAATCAGCGTTAAAAATTACATATTTGACATTTATTTAAATGTTCACACTGTGCAGGTGCTTACCCACTCACACCGGTTATATGTGAGGCCGTGGTGCCGGTTGAGGCGGGCCAGGCTGAAGCGTGGCTCTAAAACGATCAAAGTTCTCAAAAGCGTTACAAGTCGCAAAGTTATTGATATATAATTTGAGCTAATAGATAGGTAAAAAGCTGCTCTTGAACATTCTTTAATCTCACAATATAGCTTCTTGCTCCAGAATCACGAATAGCAAGAAAATAATAAAATATATTTGCGAACCCTTTTGCAGAAAATCTAACTAACAACTATAAAAACGTCAAATTGAGATCAAAATAAAATAATTACTTAAAGAGGTCGGTTTGCCACAGGTATTATTTGATTTTATGGTGATTACAATGGCGAAAATAGAATTAGTCCTTCATTTGGCTTAACCGGGCATATGTGTAATTCTTTAATTTAATTATGAGTAATTTTTAATGGTCATTATAAATCATGACATCTAGATAATGCACCTCGCACAAAAACGCGCTTGAAATCTGTAGCCTACTTTACTATATCTAAGTACCTACATAAAAAAGAAGCAAAATGCCATTTACGTAAAGTTGTAGGAACTTTACCTATTTGAAATGCATAAGCAGTCCTTTTTCGGTTCACTTTTGGTCCTTTTTTATTACTTTTCCTTGCTATTTCTACGGGCAACCCACCACCTCCCATGGCCATACCAACACTATGGTTATACTGGCCGAATCGTGGGAGATGTGCGCGGATATTGCGTGTCCTTGGGACTATTGCACTCCACCGCGCACAATTCTTGACTCCCTACAAGTTATTAATCTATATCCTTGTCCCTAATTGTGCGTTTCTCCCCCTTCTGGGGCCGCTGACGCCACATCACAGGTGGCGCCCTCTAGCGCCGAGCAGTCCGGGTCGTTTCTACGGGCAGTAGGAGATCTATGTATCTACTACACATCATCATCAAGCCTCTTAATGTTCGCCACACCGATCGGTCTTTGGCTTCTCACATCCAGCCATCTGCGCAAGTCGTCACTCCATCTGGCATAAGGGCGTCACACTACGTTTACCGAGACGCGGTTTCAACTTCAATGCAGGTTACAGATCCTCCAACCGATTACGGTTACGGTGGCCAATCTCAACGATCAGTCACGTACGTAGGATATTATAGTGCTAAAGTGTGGGCAAACACAAGTACACTCTCTATTCCCTTACACTCATATGCCGATGGGACACCAGCGTGACACGACAGGAGAGGGATCGGGTGCTTTCGGAGGCACGGGGATATAAGACCGCCAACTTCCAGACTCAAACACTAAGAATTTCTTACCGAAAATTTAGGTAGGTACAATTTCGATGGCCGGACCTGTTGGCTTAAATTACGACCCACTAACTGGTGCAGTTGTTAGCGGGTCTCACTTTAAAGCGGCGGCGAGGTAGTCGTAGAGGGTATAGATGCTACATTGATAACTAGCTTTTGTGATACCCATAATATGTATACCTAGGCATCTATCCGGTATCTACCACTTTGTAGCTTTCAGTGTTGAAACACTGGGCCCGTGAGGTTCCGACGGTCTCTCTTTCTTCCGTGACTTAGCTAAGCGTTTAGTCGAAGTCACAGGAGAGCCAAAGGCTAACAGCTACTTCAAAAAGCGAATTTTCATCGCTACCCAGTGGGTAAATGCTGTCAGGATTTTGAAGACACTGCCACAGATACCTACTTCGTTTTAATTTTTATTTTTATTTACTTTTAGCTTAAGCTTTAGCTACGAGTTATTGTTTCAAATATATACATAGTTATTCATATTTTTTGGAATTCCATAAACTTTACCTTTTCTACTACAAGTCACATTATATCACCTGTTTAACATTGTTAATCCTCATCTAAAACGAGCTAGCCTGCTGTCTACGATCCAACGTTAATCTGTCCAAACGTCATAGATAATAGAGCATTAAGCCACTCGGCATGATCTGCCTTGTGACTGGTTTCGTTTTGTAATTCTATTGTTTTTGCTTTTTGTCGCTTTTCATTGTCACTGGAAACGTTATGTTAATCAATTTGTTAATACTACTTAAGGTGTTCTAGGCACCTACTTAAGATGTTCTCAAGAGATCAAAGCATCACAACGTGACATCTATATCATCATTCTAGCGGGTCATTCCTAGTTGAGTTCAAAACTGTCATTTTGTATCCAGTAAATGAATATTTGTATCAATTTGCCATTGGATACTGTAGGTATATGACATGAGCATACCCAAATGACCCAAAAACTGTCTAGAAGAAATTGCTACAAGTGATAAGACCGCCTTATTGTACTGTCTGTTGTTGTTGTATCATACTTGTATTTTGTTTTTGTGCAATAAAGAATATCTATCTATCTATGAGCCATGGTAGCTCAGACGATAAGTGAGATAGTTCCCGAAACATGTAACCATGATTCACTGGGTCTGGTTTCCCTGCTAAAGGGTTCAGAAGATCAAATGCCAGTGGCTTCATTGTAATTACCAGACTCCTCAATCTTAAAACATGGTCTATGCGTTTCATGGGCTCAAGCAGGAATACAGATGAAGACTATTAGAATACCTACATACAATATTGATGTTACTAAGCCTCCCGGCGAAACAAGCACTTGCCAAATTTGTTGACTTACTAAAGTCCTCGATAGCTCACTTGGTCATAGCAAATTGCCTTTCAATAAAAATTTAAGTGCATTATTTTCTTATGACTGTGAATAAATTGCTATGCAATAAAATTAAAGAAAACGTTGTTGAATGTAGAGCGGTTGCGCTGACAAAAAAATTAAGCCAATTGAATGTGACCTCTTTGGCAAGTTAGACAGCTCTCATCTGCATCATATTATCCACTCTTCACAGCCCTTGCGAAAAAAGTCTAACAATGCGTACAAATAATTAAGCAATACATTTCTCCTCCGTTACCTCAAATAACCACTTTATAATGTCGCAATGTTTTTACCGAACAATAAATTGATACGAAAATATTGAACGCAGGCGCACCTGACTGCCAGCCACTGCGACAAAAAACTCAACCGTTATGAGTTACAGACTTCTAATGACTTGGAATGGTGAAAAAAAGAATTAAAAAATAAATACACGCGCCGAGTTGGGTTTGAAGTCGGCACATGTTGGTGACTTGCAGATTGTGCACTAGTCCGACCCATTGGCAGTGTTAGGCAGTTTGTTTGTTAGAATTATTGTGAATACATTGTAAGCCAATTGAATGTAAACGAGGAGCTTTCATATTAAATTGTATAAAAAATTAACGCAAGTCAAGAGTTAGATAAGTGTTTAAATTAAACCTCCGTTTTACCATTTTGAATTAACGTGTAGACGTGTCACGGAGCGATCTTAGGCCGATAGCAAAAATTACTAATAACGTTTCGCAAGAAGTTACACGGTTTTTTAGTCGTGTCTATAAAAATACAGTAGGTTCCTACTACATCGCCCCCGTCAATGTAATTTTTCGGCCAATACAGCCTTGCATTGTAATCCTCATCATCGATGGCAATGTCATCGACCCATCATAACGCTAAAATCTAATTTACAGGTAACTAATTCCTCAATCTTATAAATCATATAACCATTGCTTATAACGGTTAAATGTATAGTGACATTTGCAATGAATTTAAAATTTCACATTCATTCATCAGAGTAATTAACGTTAAAATATAATGCAAAGTTTTATGCAACGACAGAGCAATAATTTTTTAATTATAACCATTCATTCTGATCGCTCTACAAGGTGTTATACAACCATTAATTTCCGCCATAAAACAAACTGTCATGTAAAATTTCTCACATTACCATAAACGATTTGAATTGAATGCTCTTACATTTATTCATTGTTTAAAATTAAATGAAATTCAGGGATTACCATCCCAAAGTGTTTAAGTGGATTGTGGGTTATTCTGGTAAGTGACGTTTTAAAGACAGAGACAAAAACAACAGACCAAGATCGCTCTTGACAGTGTTGAAGAAATAGTAACATTTGTTTATGGTAAAAAAAACATCGTTTGTAAGTACACTTGAGTGGCAAGTTTACTTTATATCAGACCGCAACTGCTGCTACTAGCTGTATTATAATAAGTAAATATTATTATTGTTTTGAATACAATGCTGGTTGTGTTTAAGAACATGATATAAAATACAGGACGTTGACAGTACCTATGTGACTATTATACTAACGAAGGCAAAGGAAAAAACCCGGCAAAGTGCCCCTTGAGTTTCCCATTTTGCATTTATTTAATTTTACCTTAGAATCATTGGTTACGTCAGCAGATATGTTTTCTAAAGGAGCATTTGCCTATAAGCAAGAGGTGATATAATTGATACAAAGTAGATACCCCAAGCCTAAAAATGAATGGACGGTATTAAACTGACATGAATCAAGGTAACTAATTTAATTTGCTATCTCTTGTGTAAAATATCCGCATTTTTATATTGTTTATTTATGTTCCCGCAGTTTTTAGATTGGATCTGAAGTCACACACAATATAACCAAGTAGGCATAGGTACGATCAGCATCAAAAGTAGCTTAACACTTTAATACCATGTGAAAGTAACTGTTCTACCTATTATAGTCAGTTTTTTTGGTCAATAGGCTAACCACAATCTAGGTAGGATGAGGTCTAGGATGATACGCGTTTGCCTAGAAGATGCTTTTCACTCTTGCCTTAAAGATGTCCAGATTATAGTGGTCAGGAAAAACAGACGTTGGCAGGGAGTTCCATTCCTTAGCCTTCCGCATTATGAATGTGGAAGCGAATCCCTTCGTGTGGATAGGGGGTAGTTCATAAGGTTGAAAGCTCTCGCCGCGCCTTGTCGTCCGGTGATCGAATGGGCTGGGGGAAGGGGGGGGGGGGATCAAATCATGTAGAACCTGAAGACCGAGAAGCATGCCACACGTCGACGATGGTTCAGGCTCTGCAGGCCAGCTTCGGAGAGTGCATCATCCGGTGATGACTGCTCATCGATATGAGCCTCTTCGCACATCGCTCTATTGAGTCCAGAGCGTCTAACTGATACTGGACAGAACCGTCCCAGTGGTGACAGCAGTACTCCAAGCAGGAGCTAACCTGAGTTTCTAAGGCCTACGTAAAAAAGGTTACCTCGGCTACTTCGATGCTGACCCTACGAGTACCTACTCAAAGATTTCTGCTTGGAGTATCGCAATCCTTTACAATTTAATGTATTTGATGATTTGACTCCTTTTAATAAAAAGAAAACATATTTTTCCCGTCCATTTTATATTCTGAGAGCTTCTTATACTTATCAATAGAAGCCGAATCTTTTTATTTGTAAGGCACTCCATTGAATAGTTCGCAAAAAGATGATAAACCACATCGAAGCGATCTAAAGTGTAAGAATATGAATGTATGAGCATTGAAGATGTTTGTAACAAATGTATGGATCATCGGGCACCTTTGTGCGCGCTCATTAAGCCCTCAACCCTTTCAGGGAGTCGAACCCGCACTCGAACCACAAAGGACGGTCTCTTTGTGCCACTGAATCAACGCGGTTTTTGTTGTTTTGTGTTGAAACCACATGTTCAATGAAGTCTACATTATTCTGATCATGATGATGTTTATTAAATTGTATTTGAGCGATGGTAGCGCAGTGGAAAAGAGCACGCTTTTCATATGGGAGGTCGCACGTGAGGGCAAATACCGTAACGAAACCTGCATTGTTGGCAAAATTACTATCGCAAGAAACGTTTCAGATTCTTTTTTTAAATTTTATTTTTAATTTATTGAGTAGAGCCACATGATACATATTAATACAATCGCAGACTACATATCTACTAATTATAGTTACAATTTATTTGATACGTGCAGACGAGCAGACGGATCGCCTGATGGTAAGCGATTGCCGCCGCCCATAGACACCCGCGACACCACTGGAGTCACAGGTGCGCTGCCATCCTTTAAACCCCCCGGATTCCACCCGGATTGGGCGGTACCCTCACTCAAGCAGCGAAACACAGCACAGTGCTGCTTCACGCCGGTTTCCTGTGAGGCCGTGGTATCACACCGGTCGAGCCGGCCCGTTCATGCCGAAGCGTGGTTTTCCCACATTAATTTCTCGGATAGTTTCTGAAACGTGTAAGTCAGTTTTAGTTCTCCTGTTAAAGGGTTGCGAAGGTCAGACGGCAGTCGCTTCATTATAATTACCAAACTCATCTAATCCTGAATCATGGTCTAAGCGTAATGAAGTATCATAAAGTGACAGCTTTGGACGCTGAACCAGGAATTGTACGCTCTTTTTTTCTCCATACCAATCACTCGATTAAAAAAAATAAATAATAATAGTAAATTTTATTGAAAAACCACGAGAACAATATAAATACTTATAATCCACTTATACTAAGGGAACTAATTTTAAGTTTGTTGCCTGAACTAGGAATATCCTGTATCTCAGGCAAAAACGAAAGAAAGAAAAGGACAAAAGGAGCTTATCAATTTAAACAATAAAACATTAAATTATACTAACACTTAATCCAAATTTAAAAATAAATAAATTATTAATGATTAGTTATTAAATTGTGAATAATGTCTTTAGGAGACAAGCTAAAAATGTAGATGTCACAATCTTACCCAGAAGGTTCGTGTACGGGCGGGAAGCGATGGTTGTAAGGCACCGCGCCCCGGCGAACAGAATATAAGGAAAGGAAGGGAACCTAACTCTCTAGTGAGCCTACAGCTCCTATGTCTAAGATACTAAGACACCTAGATCCCTAGCCCTGCCTATTCGTGGAAATAAATACATAAATAGATAAGGTTAAGAGAGCTTGCTCCCGGGTCGCTCACGGTAGCTAGCGAGAAGAGTCAGGACGGGAGGTAGGAGAGGAACCGCTGCCAGTCGAGCAGGCTCACTTGACTGATCATAATGAGGTATTTGCTAGTGTGCCATCTGTGTAGTGTCGACGGTGCACGAAGACGGTCCATTGGTCAGGCGCGCTGCATGTAGATCGTTGCTGAGTTGGCCTGTGCGACGTAGCTCGTACATATTTCCAACTCCTAAGAAGAAGACGAAGAAGGGCTACGTCGCTACACAGTTCGCACATAGAACAACCCTATCTGTGTTGATCTAAGGGTCTGCAATTGTTAAAAATAGATCCAGTGTGTAGTTTAATCTAAAATTTAATTTAATCTAAAAATACCGTGGGAGAGTAACGCTTCGGCATTATTGGGCTGCCTCGACCTGATTGATACCACGGCCTTACAGAAAACCGGCGTGAAGCAGCACACACTGTGCTGTGTACCGGAGGCCAAATCCTAGGGAATGGGGGGTTAAAAGGTTGACAGCGCACTTGTGACTCCACTGGTATCGCGGGTGTCCATGGGCGACGGCAATTGCTTACCATCAGGTGATCCGTCTGTTCTCTGCCTACCTATTACATAAAAAAAATACATCAAAAGGCGTCGCTAGTGCAGTATACCTTTCACCTTTATTAGATCGTAATACTCGCAAGCCTTGTTAGTTATATATAACTGCTCTGTACCCAAGACACGTGTAAAGCTGTCAATGTCACACTAAATGTCAATGAGGAGCACCAACATTAACAGCCCGTGGCGTGAGCTTTTTGCCTTTTTCTTGAGCTTTTCCGCGAAATAATGTGTTAACGAACCGGTAATGGATATGGCTCTTGAAACTGCGAACAATAGCCCATTAGCGATAGTTGATTATGAGCCTAATTGCTTGTTACGCCACTTTTAAATTTCCATGTACTTGAGTTACGAATCTCATTGATAGTGTATTAAAAGTGGAAGTCGAGCCATCTTTTATTGCACAGTGATTAAAATTTGGCCGTGTGGTCCCCGGCATAGTAGAATAGGCCACCCTCACTCTTACCGAGGTGTCGTAAAAGGCGACTAAGGTAAAGCTGCTGGCATGATCATCAGCACCCAGAGAAGGAAAACTCTGCATTTATATCAAATCCTCGCCAACCCGTCTGCCAAGCGTGGTGAGTATGGCAATTACCCCTCATGTGATTGAGGGAGGCCCGTGCCCCAGCAGTGGGGACTTAAATGGGCTGATGATGATGATGATTAAAATTTGATTCATTAACGTTGACTCTAAAAAAATACAAATACTATTAAGTGTTATAAAAATATATGTACACATAAAAAAATTCCGGACAATTGAATTCAGAACTTGTACACGTCAAAGTTACATTTAAACATAAATTTATTTTTTACACCAGAATACGTATTGTTTGTAGGATGCACCCGGAGAGGTGGACCAGACTTATCACTTAGCAGGACGTCGATTGAAAGGCAGGCCCAAAAAGAGATGGTGTGATGATTTTTGACCACTTCTCGGGCAATTGGCAAACCATCGCTACAAATAGAGTCCAATGGCGGATTTAAGGGGAGGCCTTTGCCCAGCAATGGGACGACGCAGGCTAAATAGAAAAAAATATTGATAATACGATGTTAAAAAAGGTATCTTAGCTTTGGTATGGCTTTATTCCTATATGCTATAAAACACTTTGGGTTTAGTAACTAAGATGTTAGTGTTTAGAACTATCTAAAAGACGTTTCTTCTAATAAAATATTATTTATGTTAGAATTAGGTAGGTACATACAACGATCTTTTGAATACAGAGACGTTTGTACTAGGTAAAATGATTGCGTTGCAGAACTCGGTGACATTTAATCTATAATAATACTTTAAATGTGAAAGTGTGTGTGACTGTCTGTGTGTATGTCGGATTGATTCGATTTTTTAATTGAAGATAGTTGAAGGGATGGACAGTGACATATGCTTCTTTTTTTTATTTTGGGGCAAACCGAATCCACGCGAGCGAAGTGGGCGAGCGGTCGCCTAGTTCTAAAGTAATCTCAAGCTTTCAAGAATACAGGACACTCATTCCCATCCTCTGGTAAGTACATGCATTACTACTTGACGTTGATTCTAAATTACTTGAAAATGTAGTATCATGTTTTAAGATTAATGCTACGCATTCTGACTAAGTAAAGGTACCTATGTACTGAAGTACATATAGCCAATAATAGGCACGTTACAATATTCAGCTATCTCATTTCGCGTGCTCCAACTACATAATTCAAAATAATGACATTTGATTTCAATAATAAGCTCATACACTGATGCTCGAGTCATACATCATTCTTACAGCTGATTGCTTTATGTTTCATGTAAAATGCATGGTTTCGGTACACGATTGATTTATAAGGATGATTATTTTATACTTCTTTGAGACCAGTTTTGTTTAATATGTGCGCGACATTGATGGAGATTATTTGTTTTGCAAATTCATTGAACGTGATGGCCATTATGTTAACGAAACCAACTTGATGTTTAACGTTTAGTTATGAATGTTCAATTTTATTAATGACTAATAGTTCTTTGCGTGTTTTCATTTGTCCATTTAAATTTTAATGAACTATTTTTCGATGTAATATCGATTGCGATAAACAATTGCTTTCTATGGATGGTGCGAGGCTGAATTAATAGATAAATAACACAATGTATTTTTTTTTAAATCACTGTTGATTACTTTCATCCATTGCATACAAATGCGGTCATGTATCCTGACACGATGTCTTGATAAACTACATAGGACATGTTGGTACTTACAACATCTATTTTTTTTATATGAGAGGTGGCAGACGAACAGATGGATCATCTGATGGTAAGTAATTCCGCCGCCCATGGTCACCATGGCAACACCCGTGGAGTCACAAGTGCGCTGCCAACCTTTTTCCCCTTCCCCCCATTGGGCCTCCGGTAACCTCACTCACACGGAGAAACACAGCGCAGGCGCTGCTTCACGTCGGTCTTCTGTGAGGCAGTGGTATCACTCCGGTCGAGCCGGCTCATTCATGCCTAAGTGTGGCTCTCCCACATTTACATCCATCTACTAATAAGTATACATCTTTTATACTTATTAATTGATTTCTGTTTGATAATTCGTTTTCGAGTAGGTATTTAGTTAAACCGAGGTAAACCTATATGACAAACCCTTTTTTTTTCAAATGCGTTCTAATTTATAACAAGTAAAATAAGTGTAAGTTAAAACCTTTTAGCATTGCCCGACGACCCGATTGGAACAGTGGTAGTGAACGCTGCCTCTGATACAAGGGTTGCGGGTTCGATCCCCGCACAGTACTAACATTTGTGTGCATGAACATGTTTGTTTGTATTGGTCTGGGTGTTTGCTATGTATTATAAGTATGTATTTACAAAAGAAAAGTATTATATGTATATATTTGTAATCCCACTGTTGATTTTGATATCCGTAACACAGGTGCTTGAGCTACCTATCTCGGATTCAGATCAATGTATGTGATGCTGTGAAATATTTATTTATTTATTTATTGCTTACCAATTTTTATATCTTAGATTTATACGTTGATTTAAAAGACTAGGCTGCTCTTTGACAGCAGAAATCAAACAAACGGCCAAAATTCCTCTTGATCACAAACTAGCTAACTAAGTCTTTTGATGCTTAGCAGATGTCGGAGCATATAAAAACCAATCGCACAAAGAAAAGTTGAAAAAGTGAAATGTACAATAAAAAGGCCCAAATCAAAATGAGCAAAGCATAGACAATAGGAGTTAAACTGATGAATAGTGTTGTCTAAAAAGACAATCCTATCGATAGGACTTTCGTGATCGATAGTATTGATATCGTTGCTCGTATCTACTTATACAACCTGTGCGTATAAAGAATGGGATCAGAAACGGCGGCGCATCTATTCACTTCTCGCTCGCACACTATTTGCGTCTATACTCCCACTCGTGGGGTGCGAGTATAGACGCAAATAGTGTGCGAGCGAGAAGTGAATAGATGCGCCGCCATTTCTGATCCCATTGTTTATCCGCACTGGTTGTACGTTAATTTTGACTAAAATTTACCTCCCTTTAGAAAACCACACATCTTTTCGACCGTGGGAGAGCCACGCTTCGGCATGAATGGGCCGGCTCGACCGGAGACATACCACGGCTTCACAGAAAACCGGCGTGAAGAAGTACTGTGCTATGTTTCGTGAGTGAGGGTGCGTGTGTGTGCGGGAGTGAGGGTACCGGATGCCCAATCCAGAGGGGGGTTTAAAGCTTAACAGCGCCTTGTGACTCCAATGGTGTCACGGGTGTCGATAGGCGGCGGCAATCGCTTACTATCAGGTGACCGTCTCCTCGACTGCCACCTATGACATAAAAAAACAATACTTAGTATTGCAACACGGTAAACAATACTAGTAGCGATAGTGTTATACAAGCAACGATACTGTCGATAGTATCGATAGGTAGATATCGGTAAACGTAGTGTAGTGCCCCCTCCGGCCAGATGGAGTGGCGATCTACGCAGGATTGCTAGCTAGAGCTGGATGAGAGTAGATGGATCGGAGTGGCGAACATCAGGAGAGGCCTAAGTCCGGGAGCCCAATTCTCTTGCTCGTGAAATGTATTATCATCATCATCATCATCATCATCATCAGCCCATTTAAGTCCCCACTGCTGGGGCACGGGCCTCCCTCAATCACATGAGGGGTAATTGCCATACTCACCACGCTTGGCAGACGGGTTGGCGAGGGTTTTGATATAAATGCAGAGTTTTCCTTCTCTGGGTGCCGATGATCATGCCAGCAGCTTTACCTTAGTCGCCTTTTACGACACCCTCAGTAAGAGTGAGGGTGGCCTATTCTACTCTGCCGGGGACCACACGGCCCCGGCATCTTATTATCATACTACATTTTATTTTTTTATTTTTCAAAATCTTAAGCTCTTAAAATTATACTATTTAAAATTTATATACTACTTATAGCCAATAACAGATTTTGAATACATTGACAAAGTTATATAAATGCAACAGCCAAAAGGCCGCAAAAAAAGGAAAAAAAAAGAATATATATATATATATATGTGACATATGTCACTAAAACGTAGTTCATACAGGATTTCATGCGACATCCGCCATGTTTTTCATATCGAAAATCCCGAGAATTGGGCTCCAGCAGTGGACTGCAACAAGCTGAGGATGATGATGAAGCAGCAATACTGATGATGGTATGGATAGTAGGTTTGTAGGTAATAGGTTCTATTCGTCACATCAAAAAAATCGATATTTAAGGCTATATATATACGTCAAGTATCGATATATAAGGCTAGTCAACTATCGAACAACTGACAGATTGCTCGGCTGTTGGGCACACGTCAGGGAGCTATCGGCTTAATAAATCGCTAGCCACCACAATGCCGGTGTCGGGTTACAAAAATCCGCGGGTACAATGCGCTTGCGATTCGCGGTAGAACGTGTTAATAATGCGCTCCGAAGCTGTGGTGCCTGTTACAAGAAGAAGCGATATGATATTGAAATGTTGTCGAAATGAGACTACATCTTTCATTTTCATTTTTCATTTTCTTTATTGTAAGGAAACATACAGTACTTAAAATAACACTATTTAACACACAAAAACATATTCTTAAACTAATTAAGTTTCCACTAATAACTAATATCATAAAAACCGCAACATGATGTTCGTAATATGAACAAAAAGGAAGAATTGAGCAATTGACAAATATCTACTTTGTAAAATCAGGAGACAATTTACCCACAACAGCCTTTTTGTACGCTCGCAGTGTAGTGTTAAATAGATCTAAGTCACAAAAATCGCTGTTATAATTACGACAGGAGCGCAACAGAAAGGTGTTACGGGCATAATTGGTTGAAGTCAACGATACACTGAATAGCTGTCGGTGACGAGAGTTTAACCGGGGACACCTTAAAAATATATTTCTTAATAGAAAAGGAGAATCAATGTAGTCATTCAAAATTTTGTACAGGAACATTTGATATTTTTCCATTCGGCGCAATGACAACGAGGGTATAGACTTAGGCTCCTTGTCACATATAAATTTCAAATGCTTTAAGAATTTATTCTGTATTCTTTCTATATTCTCAGAATATTTTTTATAATGAGGATTCCAGTTTACAGATCCGTATTCCAAAACAGATCGAACAAAGGCAAAGTAAAGAATAGTCAAAGTATCTTGTATCTTCATAAAAGGCTGGAAACACAGATGTGTTCAGTCTGCTCCACTGGAAAGTTTGCATCGGAAAACCTTCCAGTGGAGCAGACTGAACACTAGATGAAGTAGTAGATGTTCATGGTTGGCGGAGATCACTTACGTGTCTACCAAATGGTGGAGAGCCTGTCTTATTGACGCAACTTTCTTTTTATGATTTAGGTGACAGACGAGCTGACGGATCACCTGATGGTAGATTACGGAGAAGCGATGACACCTGCAACACCAGTGGTGGCACAAGTGCGCTGCTTACCTTTTAACCCCCCTTCCCCTGGATTAGGCCTCCGGTCCTCTCACTCACGCAGTGAAACACAGCACAGCATGCACTGCTTCACGCCGGTTTTCTGTGAGGACGTGGTATTACTCCGGTCGAGCCGGCCCATTCATTCCGAAGCGTGGCTCTCCCACTGTTAGACTTAACTTCATAGCTACTTTGGGTCAGTTAGGTCAACGTATTGCATTTGTCTGATAAGTTAAATTGGCTTCCAAGAAGCTCGGCGTGCGCAATAGGTCGAGGGGATATTTCATGCCGGGGTATCTCTTGCAGCTCTATAAGGCGCAGGTGCGGCCTCACATGGAATACTGCTCTCACCTCTGGGCTGGAGCTCCCAAATATCAGCTTCTTCCTCTGGATCGTATCCAGCGAAGGGCGGTCAGAATTTCCGACACACTTGATCCTCTGTCATTGCGTAGAGATGTAGCATCACTGTGTATCTTCCATCGCATTTACAATGGGGAATGTTCGGAGGAGCTGTTCGGCCTTATTCCAGCTGCAATTTTTCACCACCGCACATCACGTCAGAACGCCAAATGCCATCCACATCACCTGGATGGATTTATATCGACTACAGTGCGTTTCTCACGTCATTTCCTACCACGCACAGTAAAACTGTGGAACCAGCTGTCATCCGTGGTGTTTCCGAACAGATACGACCTGGTGACTTTCAAGAAAAGGGTGTACTCCTTTCTTATGAGCCAGCAACGCATATGTGATACCTTAGGTGTTGCAGATGTCCATGGGCGGCGGTGATCACTTTCCATCAGGTGTGGCGTCTGCTCGTTTGTCCGCTATAATGTAAAAAAAAATATCTATTAATTAAAGAAAACACCTTACTTCAAATGAGGGTAAACCGTTGTATATCAGTAGCTCTTTCAGGCATTTCACTCGTAATAGGAGTACGTAAGCGGTCGCTGTAGCCGATATCGGCTAGGGTGCTGGACTTTTGGCTAGCGCGCAAAAATATCGGAAAATCCAAAATAAGGTTGTTTGTACCTTATCCTGTTAAAATGTACGCCATACTTGTCAAAGTGTACATGTAAATTCATTATGATGCTAGAGCGGTTATTACCGCAACTATTTAATGTGTGCAAATGTAGATCGATAGATACTCTTCATTGCACAACATACAAAACTTAAAAGCTAGGTATACAGAGATACAATGTACAATTTAGGCCGTCTTATCGCTGGGAGCGATCTCTACCAGACAACCTTCAGGTAAAGGACATTAGATAGAAGATCCTTGAAGAAGGGTGGTGCAATCCTTTTGATTTTGAACATTGATTAAGTAAATTTATAGTATAAATACATATATCTAGATAATAAATAAGCACGTAGTAATTTTCTAAAATGAGAAAATCTGTTTCAATTTAGTTTATATTATGGTATAGAGTTTTACGAGTCTTATTTATTTTTTTAATAAGTTTATAAACTGTCCCACTGCAAGGTAAAGGCCTCCATAATAGAAATCAAGTTATCGCTGCTATGATGGGATTAGGCTTAATCACCACGCTTGCCAAATGCGGATTGGTGATCACAAACCCGAGCTATGTCCGAAAAAATAGAATAATACTTTTCGCTCGACCCGGGAATCGAACCCAGAACCCTGAGATCACGGCCCGGTACTTAAACCACTAGACCAACAGGGAGTCGTATTTACTTTCTGCGAATGTTCAGTCTTATAATTTTCAATTTCCCCTGCTCCGCTCCTACCTTGCACCTCAGTAATGCGATACTAGTCTTGCTTTAGGTACATCCCAGCCCTAATTTCACGACTCATTAGGCTTGCTCTTGTTCTTTTTGCAAGACCCAGTGTCTCGTGAAGACGGCGATTTCGGTAACCCATTGCGGTGATACGTAGCGTGAACTGCGGTATCGGTTACCTACACATATTATGGTATCGGGTGGAACGTTTAACGTTATTTAATACGCTTCGCTTTCATTATTAGTTTGTAACGGTCTTCCTAGTAATGTTATATTTGAGAAGATTTGCTCTACTAACTTACATTGGCATGCAATTTTTTTTTTCAATTTTTTGATGATCCTATTAAAAGTGATACTTTTGAGAGGCATTCCAATGTTGTTGGAAATGTAAGCGAGATAGTTTTTTGCACTTTCGTTTCCCAAGTTAACATTTACAATAAGTAGGGCCGTATTTAAAGGGATTACGTGGAAAATGAGACAGTCTTCTTAATAAAAGGAGTGTTAAGGTTTTTAAGGGATCGGCAGCGCGTGTGCAGGTCCTCTGGAGTTGCGAACGTCCATAGACTGCGGTAATCGCTTTAGACGAGCCGCGCGCTTGTTTATCACTGACGTAGTATATAACCGCCGTGTGGTCCCCGGCAGAGTCGAATAGGCCACCCTCACTCTTACCGAGGTGTCGTAAAAGGCGACTAAGGTAAAGCTGCTGGCATGATCATCAGCACCCAGAGAAGGAAAACTCTGCATTCATATCAAAACCCTCGCCAACCCGTCTGCCAAGCGTGGTGAGTATGGCAATTACCCCTCATGTGATTGAGGGAGGCCCGTACCCCAGCAGTGGGGACTTAAATGGGCTGATGATGATGATGATGACGTGAAAATGAGACAGTCTTCTTAATAAAAAGAGTGTTAAGATTTTTAAGGGATCCGCAGCGCGTGTGCAGGTCCTCTGGAGTTGCGAACGTCCATAGACTGCGGTAATCGCTTTAGACGAGCCGCGCGCTTGTTTATCACTGACGTAGTATATAAACGACTGCCTCGGCGGCGCAGTGGCTAGTGGGTCGCCCTTTAAAGCGACGGCTGCGCAAGAGGTCGCGGGTTTAATCCCCGGGTCGGGCCAAAAATGTATACCTAAGTATTCGGTAAGAAATTCTTAGTGCAAGCCCGGTGTCTAGAAGTTGGCTGTCTTGGACTCTCGGGCCTCGGAAAGCACATGAAGCCGTTGGTCCTGCACCCGATCCCTCTTCGGTCGTGTCACGCTGGTGTCCCATCGGAATACGAGGGTAAGGGAATAGAGAAAGCACATGTGTTTGC
The DNA here is from genome assembly GCA_019059595.1 of Marasmia exigua. Taxonomy (NCBI): domain Eukaryota; kingdom Metazoa; phylum Arthropoda; class Insecta; order Lepidoptera; family Crambidae; genus Marasmia; species Marasmia exigua. The sequence continues at coordinate 3,693,367 of CM032474.1, read as the reverse complement.
GCACACACTTGAGCACCATAATATATCCTACGTACGTGCCGTAGCTGTAATCGGTTAGAGGATATTACATAAAAAGGAGTCTAGATAAGAATGAATCGAAGTAATGAATCGCATGTACAATTGATATAAGAGTTAGCTTAGTGAAGAAAATAAGCTAATAAACTTTTAGATTCTACATTCCACCACGTTACTTTAGTAGTTGACAGAAAAGTTATTCTATCGCGAAATGCTAAGCCGTTATTCTATGTAATCAAGACTTTTACCAAATACGGCTTGGTGATTAAACCTCCGCGAGACTTTTTTCGCCTCATACCGATCCTATCACCGCACAAAAAGCCAGCTCTATCAAACATCCGACCACTTTCAGTAGACAAAGCGAAGCCGAGCGATACCTTTCTTGGTCGCAAGTCCCTGATAATCGTTGCAGGCTGGGCGAGAGCGAGGGTGGAGTGGGGCCCAAGAAAAACGATTTACTAAATAATGAAAAGAAAAGAAGTTAAACAAAAAATAAAATGCTAATAAATACTAATAAAATCCTTTGATTTGCTATAAGAGGGCCTGCCTATTTGTCTGAGAAGTTTCTTCAGAAAAAAAAATCCAGAGGCCTATTTTAATCCAGGGCCAGGTTTTCCATGTTCAGCCCTGTCCTCAGTGGCTCATTTTGATTTTGAAGGCCTATCTCGTTTAGATTGCCACACATAATTTATATGATTACCAGGATTCCGTAAGGTAGTAAATGGGGCTCAATAACTTCTTTACCTAGCTTCCGACCAGGTCTTCATTTTGCTGTCACCGCGCGTTGGCACCTCTCTAGCATTGCTACGTTCAATACTTATTCTTCTTTCACATTATTGTTAGAGTTCTGCAAGGTAGTAAAATTGGTCCTCTTCTATTCCTAGCTCCCCACCAGATCCTGGGCCCCCTGATTCCAGGGCCAGCCCTGCCCGTCTCATTTTGCTGTCACCGCGCGCTGCCACCTCGTTAACATTGCTACGCACAATTACGCCTGCGCGCACGCACCGTTAGCCGTCTTTAATAAAAACCATAAGCTGGTGTATGCGGCGATTACACTAAATTCTCGAGATGAAGACAGAGAAAAATGGGAGGCGAAAATAGATTTTGCGATTTTTCTGGAGGCTTGTTTGGATCTACCCAAGATAGACAATACGATCAGTAAGATACGAGTACAGTCAACATCTAGTGGGTTAAAAAAAACATATTTCCTTAGTTGATATTGAAACCAAAACAACATCAGTAACTTACTTCAATTAATATAATTATTTTTAAGCTCATTGTAAGTGAACTATGTTCTTTTATGAGATAATAAAAATATTTATTTTAAACTGATTTATTTTTAAACCGAATGTGTTTGACATTTAATATTATAAATATGTAATTGAAGTCGCCTAATCCCCTTTGAATAATTGAATGTATCTATTACAAGATTAGTATCTAATTAGTAAGATCTAGACAGAATTGGGCGCTGAATTCAGTACTTAACATCTTTTCTCGAGTGTAGGTACTTTTATAAAATGTTATATGAGATGAAGAGTTAAAAATATAATTTTACACTTTTTAATTCGTGGTTTTTGAAGGCTGTTAAATAAGTTTCCATTAGAGTCTATTATCTACCTATTATTGAATGAATGAATGAAATTTATTGTAGATATAAATTTAGGTACATAATTAGCAGTTACATTGGCTTTAACAAAACACCAGCTAAATTTTACCTTTTCAGGTGTATCTACATTTAAAACATTGTAGATTATAAAAAATATTATTTTAACAAAATTAAATCAAAATACGAATATCTCAATTAAAATATTACAAGTAATTAACAATATGTCAACATAAATAAATCCAAATAATATGAACAGAGCATGTACTCTTACAGTTTAAGTTTTATTTTTAAGGAAGTGCCATTGTTTTTGGGATCCTAATAAATAGATAATTATACATTTAAAACATAACGAATTATAAATTATATTCTTTTATGATGAACATATTGAAAACTCACTTATTCTGATAATTCCATGTTTAGGTACTGACATGAGTGTTATACCAAATATATTTTGCCAACCAGTAACTTTCCTTTAAGATTCGTCGTCGTTATTTACCTATACATAAACCTGTTTGTCGATCCCAGCAGGACATGGGTAATTTGTGTTCAGCATTCACTACAATTTGGCCAATGTGCTAATATCATACATGTCTTTCTGTTTGTGCAATATATTTTTTTGTCTGTAGGCTAACCCACAATCGCACCTGATGGAAAGCGACGATGAGGTCTAAGAAGATACGCGTTTGCTTAAAAGATGGCTGATCACTCTTGCCTTAAAGATGTCCAGATTATAGTGGCCAGGAAAAACAGCTCTGCAGGGATTTTCATTCCTTAGCATTATAAATGTGGAAGCGAATCGCTTCGTGCAGATAAGGGGTAGTTCTACCACATAAGTATGAAAGCCTTAAATGTATGATCTATTTTATTGAATCATCATCATCACTATCAACCCGTTGCAGCTCACTGCTGGACATAGGCATCTCCAAATGTTCCACACTCCGATTAACCATGCATATTCATTAATATTATATTATATTCTTTATTGTTCCAAATTATTGCTATTGCACAATAAAAGCTTTATCTATCTAATTCATGAAGTAAAATGAGCTGTACTATTAGTTTCATGTTAATATTAATGGTGATAAAAGCACAGCATACAGGAGCAGACAAAGGTTCACGGGGTTTTAAACAGATTATGGGAAACACGATCCCACTGAGTGGCGGGAGGAATCGCAACCGCGCGGACTGGCAAAAGCCGCGGGTAGGGCTGGAGGCGGGCCTATTAGGAACGTCGATAAATGAATCAATCAAATAATTCTTTATTTGCATAGGCTTGTATACAGCACTTACAAATCGTCATACATTTTAATGACTTAAAACTATTTATAAGTACTTATGTATAATTTACATGTTAATACATATATATGTTGATACATAAAATATACTAAAGAAATAAATAAACATAATGCGATTCTACCACCGGCTCGGAAAGTTGTTTCTGGTCGAGAAGATCCGGCAAGAAACTCGCCAGTTACTCTTTTTAATCGCCAAACTTTCATACAATGTTGTGTCATCATCATACCAAGCCACACAGTTTAATTGTTACACAAAATAAAATAAAGGAAATAATAATAAAATAAATATTATGAGGTAAACCGAAGTAGACCAGTCCCCAAAGGTGGCACCTGTTCACAAGTATGTCGTACGTGTCAGCCATCATCAAAGGTCATCGATCATTTATTTTCTAGAAAGAAAGAAACTATTTATTGACCACAACACATAAATACATAAAACTAAAATAAATAAACGGTACAGAGTTAGCATACGCTGATTTTCAGGCTGGAACTTGGGTGACGCCTTTGCCTTAGAAGAAATAGAAATATGGACAAGCTATAATATAAGGTTGTCTGGAAGAAATCGCTACAAGCGATAAGACCGCCTTATTGTACTGTCTGTTGATGTTGTATCATGCTTGTATTTTATTTTTGACCAATAAAGAATATCTATCTATCTATCTATCTATACAGAAGATAACAAAACAAAATTGACAGATACAAAATTATCCAATACATAAAGACCGGCCAAGATCAGAAGGCACTTCAGTGACATTCACAAGAGGGTGTTGTACAACATAAGTTTTTTCTATCCGAAAATGTCAAAACAGCATTAGTTCTGACTTTTGCCACGTACCAAATAACCATGAACAAACTTTGATTGGTGGTAAAACATGGAAACACTAAAATGATATTTATAATAAAAAATAAACTTTCTACTAGCTTTTGCCCGCGACGATGCCCGGGAAGTACTCGTTCTTTTATCCCACAGAAATAAAAAATCCTATGTCCGCTCCCTGGTTTTAAGCTAAGTACTTACCTTTTCATCAATTTTCAGCCAAATCGGTCTAGCCGTTATTGAGATATACTTAAATAGAGTTACTAACACGACTTTCTTTTATGAATATAGACAAGAAGATACTCGTAGTATGCATAATGATAAGAATAACATCGTAAAGTATATAGAAATTGGACCCATACCTTCTGCTCAAGACAGGAATAATGTAAGGAATTGAAAAAGGACTAAGGAAAATAATAATCATACAAGATATTGCATAACATGCGATTTCTAAAAAGGGGGTCTTGACTGTGGGAGAGCTGCGCTTCGCCATGAAAGGGCCGGCTCAATCGGAGTGATACCACGGTCTCACAGAAAACCGGAAGCAGCACTGTGCTGTGTTTGACTGCGTGAGTGAGGGTACCGGAGGCCCAATCCGGTGGAAACAGAAGTTTAAAGGTTGGCAGTGCACTTGTGACTCCACTTGTGTCACGAGTGTCCATGAGCGACGGCAATCGCTTACCGTCTGCTCGTCTGCCACCTATCACTTAAAAAAAAGGTCGGTTTTACTAGTGCGTGCATTTGGATGGAAAGATTGACCGCCCGTTCACTCTCTGCGGTCTAAGTGCCTCACCAATTCAAAATATTTAGTACCTTACTATATAGAAAAATAAAAGTCTGGTGATGACAACATTTCTCTCTACTCAATTATCTAAGGTAACGGATAAGGCACACGAGCGACGCAAATCGATTTTAATTTTTAGCTACTAAACCGGACCTATTTTAAACAATTTCGGGGTTACAATACAATACATATTTGGCGTGAATAATTTTTTGCGTACAAAAACGGACCTAAAATTTGGCACATGCTTATTTAATAAATAGTATAAGTGTTTGCCGAGAGATTGTATTCTCGAAATTGTTTAAAATAGATCCGGTTTAGTAGCTAAAAATTCGTCACGTCGCTAGTGTGCCCTACCCGTCACCTTAAAAATATAAATTAATTATTCCCTTAATTTTTTAATTTGTGGCAAACAAATCGTGATATTTGAATTTACAATATTACGATTTCAATATTACCCTAAAATTTCATTCCTATTAAAAGAAGTATGGCTGCCTAATTATGAAAAAGCATAGACGTCCTTCAGCCCTCATTGCATCCTTTTCATTAAAATTTGCAAAATATCGACTTGATTTACCATAAAGCACATCCCTAGCATTGTCTATGGACGTCGAAATATGGCGTTTAGCGAAATGGCTCACCACACAATATTTAGACGTCGGGATGCATTACTCACGCGCCGCTGCCGGGGCGTGCTTACTGTGTTACGCAGGGATACGGGCTTTTGTCGATGTTGCAGTTTATCCCAGAATAGAAACATCACTTTTTTGTTAAATTCTGCTCGTTTAGGGCAACCTGTTCTACGACACTTAAAAAAATATCTTAATATTGATGTAAGTAAGCACTAACCTAACATTACCTAGATCTCTATCGTGATATTGGATCGGTTCGAGTGCGCCTAGATGATCAAAATAATAATAATTAGATTTTTTATTAACAAGGTACACAAAGTGATTTACAAAGTTTCTAGTTGCCTGAAAGGTCATCGGATGTGTTGCTTTTCGGCCATGTTAGGAGATGATTTGTCTGAAGGGAGGGACAATCATTGGTCATTCGTTAATAATCATAGACTATTAACCAAATTGACATGTCTGACACACTTCGTCCCGTCATCTAATCTGATCTCTAAAAAAGTTCAAATCATCGCTCAACTACAATTTGTCCAGCTACTGTCTGTACGACGCTGGCGTAATCTCTGCCTCCTGAGGATCTACTACGAAATGGATTTCGAACGAATCTAATCCACGTCCCGCTCACACGCACTGCGCGCTTCTTTTGTTTGTATGCTATAGGTATAAGTATTCTCATTCGTTACGGGACGGTTTCGTTGTAGCCCTGTGTTTATCCAGAGCAATCGGCAATTAACGCGGAGGGGACAGCGCGGGCTCAATCGGGCATTAAGCATTATCTCGCTGTCAAACACGCGTGTCAGTGTTAGAGATGTGTAAGCATTAATAGTCAAAACATCGATGTCATCAATAAATCATTTTGTGTTTAGAAAACGTTAAGTACCCCAAGAAGTTTTTGTATAGGGGCAGTTTTTGAATATACGATGGAGTGCAAAAGATCAAGGATATTATAGATAGATACCTAGAGTCAAAACGTTAAGGTAAGTATATAAATAAACTGTGTTGCCGTCGCTGTCTTATGTCTGAGTGGACGGATAGGGTTGTTTGCACATTTGGCGTGGGAGGGTAAAAATTAAAGTGCACAATGATTATGTATTTCATACATCGTAGATAACAAGTCAAAAATATTTACCAATATCTAAAGGATGTAAAATGTATTTTTTAAATTTTAATTATGTTTAAAAATCCAACAAAAAAAGTATAACTAACCTTGCCTATAAATAACAAATTATTTCGATAAATCATGTATACCTAATACATGATTTATCGAAATAATTTGTTATTCAAACACCGATCATCCCTAATAGGGAAATTAAAATAAATGACGCATCTCCTCGCCCAATCGGCGCGGGCGCGGGCGCCAGAAGTGTTGGCAGTTTAAAATATTAAAACACAATTTGTTAAAGGGCGTCTCGATCTGTCAGCCAACGACAATGTTTACGTTCCGCTCCCGGTACACTGAGGTTTAATTAGTTTGCCGGCGACAGTTTAGTGGGGGACATACGCGAGTATTACCAGTGTACTAATAAAAAGATAGCCCATAGCAAGACGTAGAACGTTTCATTGCTGTGACAGTCATTCCAACTAGAGGAAGGTGAATGCGCGGCTTGCGTTGAATACCTACTAATGAGAATCTGATAGCTGACTTTCGGCCAGTTATTATGCAGTTGCCTGTATAAAAAATGTCAAACAAAGAAATAATTGTAGCTAGATAGTTAAGTGTATAGTTCGAGAACGAGTTGAATGGCATATATGAAAACCCGCGCATTTAACTTGCAAACGAATTCTGCTATGTATTTTTAAAAATACAAAAGATTTTTTCAATGAATCAAATCAATATTTCGCATTTAATATCAATCAGTAGGTAGTAGTTTTAAGTACGTTAGAATGACGTGTCACGAGCGGGATGAGTATCAAGTAAAAGTTGTACATCTAAGCTCTTCTTCTCTGTGGCGCCACCAACACGTCGGGTCGTTCAATTTGTATGTAATTGTGCCCGCGTCCACTTGTTACGGGATAATTCTTCAACAGGATTGGGCCGAATGTCTGTTTGTTTGTATTGACATCACGAGGCCCCACTAATAACATTGTGACGCCTCTAAATAGTGATGTGAGCCGTGTGTACTTTTTTTAATGCTAGAGGCGACAAACGAAGTAAGTGAGTACCCGGTTGTTCATGACATCTTCGGGATTAGGGGAGCTGTTGATACGTTGCCGGCCTTTTAGGAAGGAGTAGTTGCTTGCCTTTTAGGAAGGAGTAGGTACGCTCGTCTTTTGAAGATTTCTATGTCATAATAACTGCGAGAATACTGATGAATGACAACCGCTTTCGTGTGCTAAGTACGATATAAGAATTCATCTGTTCTAAAGCTTTAATAGCTCGAACAGTACCTCAGAAAGTTCGATGGAACGATAATATCTGATTCAGAATCGACATATAAAAAGGATTTTTTTTATGATATAGGTGGAAGACGAGCCGACGGATCACCTGATGGTAAGCGATTACCGCTGCCCATGGACACCTGCAACACCAGTGGTGTCACAAGTAAATAATTAGAGTTTGTGTAAACTCGACAAGTTTTTCACTTAAATGACAATGATGAATATAAGTAGACGAGTCTCATCATCATCATCATCATCAGCCCATTTAAGTCCCCACTGCTGGGGCACGGGCCTCCCTCAATCACATGAGGGGTAATTGCCATACTCGCCACGCTTGGCAGACGGGTTGACGAGGGTTTTGATATAAATGCAGAGTTTTCCTTCTCTGAGTGCTGATGATCATGCCAGCAGCTTTACCTTAGTCGCCTTTTACGACACCTCGGTAAAAGTGAGGGTGACCTATTCTACTCTGCCGGGGACCACACGGCGCCGAGTGCAGCGAGTCACATCACTAGCATCATATAACCTCTAATTGTGCAGATGTTTGGTGTTTGACCGCTTAACTGCTACATGAGTGATTTAGTTTTTTGGGCTAATCATTTTAAGTTACATAATTGCTCGATAGGTAGGCCAGTAGCTGGAATTGCGGAAAAAATATATTACATTGGAACTGCACGTAAATTAGATTTTAAGGTAATATTTTAGTTGCGGTTGCTGCACTTTGTTTCTGAATATCGGCCACTAACGACGCCACAGCGCGCCTAATATTCATGGCATCGAAGGCTACCATCGAAAAAATAACCGAGTACAACCTCAAAATGGCGATCCGCCGGGGCGATGACGCGGTTAGGGACAAGCTTGCAAATAAAAGATAAATTACTAACATACCCTGAACCCTCCTCTGAGGTCCTTAACTACATAAAATCACCATACCCCCTACCCCAAATAATAATAATAATAATTTGAAAAATGAATAAGGTACACATCGTGCCGCTGGTGCTCTCTAGCACTGGAGTAATCCCCAAGCATTTGTTGGCGTCCCTAAGAAATCTAGACTTACCTGAAAGCACTTACATGACGATGCAGAAAGCCGCCATTCTCAATACCTGCCGTATTGTTCGAAAGTTTCTTCAGGATGATAGCTAACTAATAAACCATTCTACAGTGGAAACTGGGACTCACTTGGTCTAGGCCCGTGAGCCCAGTCAAAATACCGAAATATTTTGAACAATGTTTCGAGAAAGAAAAATTCTCAAAAATAATAATAATGACAGTACATTTTATTAACATTAACCATGCACGACTGCCTAAACTTAAGATTGTTATTGTAATTTAATTTAGTTTAATTTTATCGCGGAGCAAATATCAAAAATAATTTGTAACACTTTAAAAACAAGCACAATAAAGGCACGGAACCAGTGTCCGTGGAATTTCATTAGAATTTAAAAAAAAAATATATCGGTTCAGATTTTTTTTTTACTTTCACCATGATCCAAGATCAGACTCGTGTTGCAATGTTGGTAGGTACTGTAACGAGGGAGAACTCCTTCGTTGCTGGCTGTTGGTTTAATGTTAGTCATTTAGAAGAAAGTTTATACTTTTGAATATGGACTCCCGACGGGAGTATTCATATTTTATTTATGTATTTGCATTTAAACTTTCTGTGTAAGTATATAAATATTTAAGATTGCACCGCCCTACACCTTCATCAAGTGTCCTTTATCCAAAGGTTCCCTGGAAGAGATCGCTCATAGTGATAAGGCCGCCTTCGTTGTACACATCCTGTAATATCTAGTTTTAAGTTTTCATACTTTATTTTGAGTGCAATAAAAGTATATTCATTAATTCATTCATTCATATCAAGAGGGCTTAGGGTAGAAGGTCGCCACCGCGGCCGGCCAGTTTTTTTAACCAGGAATTGGGCGTGCACAGTAAGCGCACAGTGAAAATAATAATAAATAATAATGTCCTCCAAACCGATATTTCAGTCATGGCGGTCAATCTCAGCGATCAGCCATCGACGCAGGACATATTATAGTGCACAAGTATTAGCGCAGACACAAGTGCACTCTCTATTCCCGTACCCTCTTATTTCGATGGGACACCAGTGTGACACGACCGAAGAGGGATTAGGTGCAGGACCAAAGGCTAAGCGTGCTATCCGAGGCACGGGGGTACAAGACCGCCAACTTCCAAACTCCGGACGAACACTGAGAATTTCTTAACAGAAAAACTGAGCTACAAATGTTGGCCCAACCCGGGGATGGAATCCGGTACCCGGTTTACAGTGCGACCTATTAACCATTGCGCCACCGAGGCAGACAGTGAAAATAGTAAAGTAATGAAATAGTGAACCCACGCATGTTGGCGTAACCATATATTGTATACTTTGCAGGTTCATCATCATCATCATCATCATCAGCCCATTTAAGTCCCCACTGCTGGGGCACGGGCCTCCCTCAATCACATGAGGGGTAATTACCATACTCACCACGCTTGGCAGACGGGTTGGCGAGGGTTTAGATATAAATGCAGAGTTTTCCTTCTCTGGGTGCTGATGATCATGCCAGCAGCTTTACCTTAGTCGCCTTTTACGACACCTCGGTAAGAGTGAGGGTGGCCTATTGTACTCTGCCGGGGACCACACGGCCAATGCTTTCCAGGTTATGAAAGCCAAATAAAATGCGTTGTTTTACTAAAAAAAAAAACGAAACTTTACCTCTTAAATGAGTACATGCTTACCTGTATAAACTTTTATATATTTTCTTTCTTTATTTATTTATTTATAATAAACTATAATTAGCTTCCCTCAGCATTCTAAAAGTAAAAGAATTAGCCAGGTAAAATCGGCAGTTGAAATAAGTACGTAAGTATCTTTCCGGGCTTTATGTAGGTATCTAAGTATCTAATACTAGTGGCCCGCCCTCACATTGTTTCGGGACAATTGATCTACTTTGTACCAATAGATGGAGCTAGGTGTCGATTACATCGCGCAAGCGTTTCGTATTAAGTTCCAATAAGCGTTGCCACTGTCTGTAGAAATTACCTCTTTATAATAGTAGAGATTACGAGTAGCAACTGGTATTTGATAAAAAGCCATTTTATAAAATTCTGACATTATGTCATCTTCTTTTACAAAAAATGATTTTATAATTCTTATGTAGGTATCTGTGCTCTCAACGTCTGTGGTATCCTGGGTGTGGGCCGCTCCGGGATGGCGCACGCTCCATTAGAGTGTAACGCGATCCCACGCGGATCCCGGGATCACGGGATTTGCGCACTTTTTGCTCGCCGACATTTTGCATCGCTGCACTGGCTCGGTACAATGGCGAGCAAGGAAATATGTTTGTATGTCATGCGTTTTTACGGATATGAATTACCTGTTTTTAATGTAAATGGAATTCCTTTACAATTGAGATTACTTTCATGGTATGTAGTGACATAAAATACATTCTAGTATTTTTCACACAGGTTCCGGTATACCATTTTCCAACCTTATTGCAGTGCAATCAGATCTAAAATTTACACCAGGAATCGCGATCGTATTTATCTAAGCTTTAAAAAGGCAATTATTAAAAGTACTCAAACAATATTTTACTTTAATTATTGTATTTCCAAATGGCAAATGGTCGAAGGCCAGTTGGCCGTCCAAGGTACCGCTGGGGAGACGAGGTCGAAAAGGATTTGCGCGGACTTCAGGAGGCGGCGCAGGACCAACCTAGATGGAGACTCTTATTATCGGAGGCCAACACTCACTTTCGGTCGCTGCGTCAACTTATTTAGTTAGTTAGTTAATTATTGTATTAGATCTTTTTTATAAGGTGCCATACTATCTCTCAGTTTGGCAATCATATTGGTGATTTGCACTCTCGCTCTACAGCTGATCTGAAAAGTGACCGAGTGCTGATGTCGATATCTACTGTTTTTTTTATGAAACAGGTAGCAAACAAGCAGACAGATCACCTACTGGTAAGTGAAAAAAAATCAAATTAAGTAGATGCAAAAGAATTCCTTAAAAATGTAATAAAAATCTTTATGTATTTAAACAATATAATTATAGTCTCACTTTATCCGGCCAGCAGTACACATCGCGTATGTCTATATCAGAGTATCAGATATCAGTTTCAACAACGCGCGCTGGCCGGTCACCCATCCTGCCTGCCACCTGGCAACGTTACCCACTGGTAGACTGGCCTACAATGCCTGACTAGGCCCGAACTGGTTTTAATTTGCTTGTTAATGTGCTTCATTACACATCTTGACCACCAGCTTTTAAACATTGTTTGAGTAGAGCCCACCATATTTTTACTTGCCATTTTAACTGATATTTTTTAAAGTTGGTACATTTTTTGTTTATTTCTTTGAAGGATCTCATTGCGGATTTTAGTAATGAGGCTATTCAACAACCGAACGAGAAATATTTTTTCTGAAATGGCAGTTTTTGAGGATCGACGACTGGACCAACCTCTTTTATATAGTTTATGTTTTTTATACTTTTTTACTGATTTTGATAGATTATTGTTTTGTTTTTATATTGTCTTCGTAAGTGGTCGTCAGTGTCTGTCTGAACCTCTAGAATTATACAACATAGTTCTTTTTTGATAACAGACGTTTTATTAGCATTCCATCGCCAGCGTTTATGTACACAGTCTCTCCACCAGCCCATGGTCCTTCTTACCGTCTCGGCATACGGACCGAATCTTGGGAGACGCTCACCAGGTACTTGTAAAGGGCTCTTTCCCCGGTGCGTTTCTTCACTCCCTACAAAGTCTGTGTCTGTGTCCCATCTCAATGTCACTTCTCCCCAAATGGGGCGTGAAACACCACAACACAAGCGACTCGCGCTCGGGCAGTTCCACATCAATCAATCTCCTTCCTAATGTTTTGCGTTTATGTACAGTCCAATCGCAACAGCAGTGGACAGTGGTCATATCTGTCGAAGAACTGGTAACCGTTGGGGTAGAGCAAGGAGTTCTTGAGTGGAGGCCGCGAATAGGAAAGCGTATCGTAGAGCATGAGTAGGTACTGTGGTAGGGCGCTCGCTAGATGGAGTGAAAATATGCGAAAGGCGCCTTTTTATGTGATGGTGGCTGACGAGCAGACGGATCACGTGATAGTAAGGGATTGCAGCCATTTCGTAACACCATTGGAATCACTAGTGCGCTGCCAACCTTAAAACCTTTCTAGCCCATGATTGGGCCCCTCACTTGATTGGCTAAACACATCATAGGCTCTATTCTCGCTGATTTTGTTCATTTGTTTAATAATTTTTTGCACATTTTTTATACAATTGGCGCACTTAACGGAAAGAGGCATTTTCTATCAGTCAACCTTCTTCTGTTTTCTTTGAGGCATCTATGCCGATGCGTACCTCATCATCAGCCCATTTAAGTCCCCACTGCTGGGGCACGGCCTCCCTCAATCACATGAGGGGTAATTGCCATACTCACCACGCTTGGCAGACGGGTTGGCGAGGGTTTTGATATAAATGCAGAGTTTTCCTTCTCTGGGTGCTGATGATCATGCCAGCAGCTTTACCTTAGTCGCCTTTTACGACACCTCGGTAAGAGTGAGGGTGGCCTATTCTACTCTGCCAGGGACCACACGGCTATGCCGATGCGTGGATCTCCCATAATCCTATTTCGATCAGTAGTGATTTTTTTACTTAACTGCTTTCATTATTTAACAAATGAAGATCAAACTTGATGATCATAGAGCGTGAGAGCGTTGTACCTACTAGTAGATCATCAGTTAAATTAAATTAACAGCCATTTGTAAGGTTAAAGTGCATGTTAAGGGGAGGATGTGACTCGTGGTGCAGCTAATGCATTTACAATAAGTCAAAAAAAAAATAAACAAGTAAGTCCAGTCCATTCGTCAACACTCAATTGTAAATGTTTAATAGAGTTTATCTTTATACTACTATTCATAGAATAAAAATACAAGGCTTATAATAATATACACTCAAACTCTTGTAAAGAATTTGATTATAAATTATCTAATATATTATTTAGTATTGTTAATTATTATTTATGTTAATTAATATTAATAATATATAAGTATGTATATTTCTGACATTTTCAATTTCATATGTTAAACTGGTTTGCACTGCCTGCACCTAATTTCCTAATCTTTTTTTTTTTAAATTATGAACTGTAGGCTAACGCTTGACCACAATCTCACCTGATGGAAAGTGACGATGACGTCTAGGATGTAACGCGTTTGCCTAGAAGATGCCTGTTCACTCTTCTCATAGATAATTTTTAAATTAACAGCTGAAAATGCAATGTCGTTTACAACTTGCCTCAGTCACCCCCATCACCGTTTATCGTAACACGAAACATAGTCTCCTCTAAAGCGAACTCGCTGTCTTGCGTCAGTTATCAGCATTATCGTTTCGCGACAGTCTCTAGATATATGGCTCGCCCACAGCGGCAGCTGTCCCTGGTAGTGATGCGAATATTTTTCTACATAAATTAATAAAACGTTTATTAACCAAAATTCACATTAACAGAAAATATACATATAAATCCTTTTTCTCCCACACTAGACTAGACTGAGCCTGTCTCGTGGGTGTCAAATCCTATGGGTTACCGTAATGGCTAATTGAATATTCATCGATAGTATACTAAATTCATGTGTAGAAATAATTGAGTCGCTCAAATACTCAGTTTAAGTGAGATTAACTATAAAGGACCAAATAATTTAAATATTATAATTTCAACAACAGCTGATGCCCTACTAACGGCTCAGTGGCGCCTTCAGATCTTAACTGATTTATTTATTTCTAGCAAACTTTACAACATTTCAAAGTTCATGCAAAATACTTAAAAATTAAATTGTTACTTAGCCAATTAAAAGGCTTTGTTTAATTGTAATGAAATTAAGACAATAACTGAAAAAAAAGGATCTGTAATTTATCAAGCTTATTTCGCCCACGCTATTCATGTCTCAAACCAGTCTAGCAAGATTGAAATTTTTACCAGCACTTTTTTGAACTCTTTTCTTTTTCCTTTTATTTATTTTAACAACAAAACAAAAACAAAAAAAAACTCTCTTTAGATTTTCTTTAAATATTTATATTATATTTTTTATAATTTTATTCATTTAGTTATAGAATTTAATTTGTACGAAATCATAGAAGTCAATTTAATTTTAGTTTAATAATTTAATTCAAATAAATTTAAAAATTGAATGCAATTGACTTCTGTATTAATTAATCTCACACAATTTTTTGTCTTTTTTATTATTTTTTATGTTAAAAACTTCTTGATTGATTAGCACAAATACAATTAACTGTTATCACAATATTGTAACACAAGGATGAGCGCTGACGCCTGAGATACAGGCTATTTATTAACCTAGTTCAGGCGTAAAATGTAATGGATGTAAAAGTTATTATTTAGTTTTAAGTTTTCAGTGTCCCTATTATTTGAAAGTGTAAGTGCAAGTGCAAACTCTTTAAAAACGCCTAAACTTTGCTCTTATCATAAGTAGATGAAAGAAAAAGCGCCTTAGGGTATTAATAGTTGACATTTTTTTGTGTTTTTCCTTGAGCCACTCAAGCAAGAGTCGATTAGTCGCATCTCTATCCCTAAGCCGGCTAAATTAATTACAAGTTAAGCGTTTGTTCGCGGGTTTAATTGCTTAGTTTTTATGTAAAAGCGAGCGCTGACACAGCAATGCCTGATATTCCTGATAGCATTGACTGTGGAAGCCGACCAGAATGATTGAAGGCAATTTTCTGCACTTGACTTTGAGAAATGGCGACGGGTGCTTTAGAGGATTCAATAAAATAGATATTTAATCCGAAGTAGTATTTTTTTTACATTACAGCGGACAACGGCGGGCGGCACCACACCTGATGGTAAGTGAGCACCGCCGTCCATGGACATCTGCTACATCCGAGGCATCATAAATGCATTGCCGGTTCTTAATGTAGGAAATAGCTCTTTTCGTGATGATCGTACTATTCGGGAACACCAGCCATAGCAGCTGCTTCCACATTTTTACTATGAATTGTAAAATTATGAACCTTTTTTAATATTCAATTAAATGCTAGTGGGTAGAGACCTACGAGTAGAATCTAATCACGGGCTAATGTCGAGAATTAAAGCTTTAATGTAATAAACTCATTGGTCCATTTTTGATAGCGCAATAAATCTTAGTTTTTTATTCGAATTTCGTTGTTGTTTTGTTTTCATGTGCCAATAATTTTCTCACACTTTCACCTATGGCATACCACGTAGTAGGTATCTTCTACTTAGTTTGTAGGCATACCCAAAGAGAATATAATCACTAATACCTCCGCCACAGCCTTTATCTTTATTTGTTAAATAATGAAAGCAATTAAGTAAAAAAATCACTACTGATCGAAATAGGATTATGGGAGATCCACGTATCGGCATAGCCGTGTGGTCCCCGGCAGAGTTGAATAGGCCACCTTCACTCTTATCGAGGTGCCGTAAAAGGCGACTAAGGTAAAGCCGCTGCATGATCATCAGGACCCAGAGAAGGAAAACTCTGCATTTATATCAAAACCCTCGCCAACCCGTCTGCCAAGCGTGGTGAGTAAGGACTACCCCTCATGTGATTGAGGGAGGCCCGTGCCCCAGCAGTGGGGACTTAAATGGGCTGACGATGACGATGACCTCCGCCACAGTGCAAGTAATCACTACGTTTACCTCCGCCGCGGAACGCATGGCGGATAACAAGTGAAACACTAGCGCCATTGCCACTTCTAGAAATTAGAATCGACTATAATTATCTCTTTTATATCGTTAACAGCGATGAAGGATCTTGTAGAGAAACGTCACTCTCACGGTCACTAGTATGAATACAGGTTCAAAACTCAGTCAATCACTTAAGGTGACGGGTAGGGCACACTAGCGACGCCAATCGATTTTAATTTTTAGCTACTAAGCCGCATCTATTTTAAACAATGTTACAACCTCTCGGCAAACACTTGTACTATTTATTAAATAACCATGCAAAAATGTTGGGTCCAACGAGTACCCAAAAAATTGATTCACGCCAAAAGCGGCCACTTTTGGCGTGAATCAATTTTTCGCGTTCAAGAACGGATCCAATATTTGTGCATGGTTATTTAATAAATAATATAAGTGTTTGTCGAGAGGTTGTAATCCCGAAGTTATTTAAAATAGATCCGGTTTAGTAGCTAATAATTAAATCGATTGACGTCGCTAGTGTGCTCTATCCGTCACCTTAATCTGCTCGCCCTGATTCACCTCTACGAACTCCTGTTTAGACGTCGCGCGTTTCTTATGCGCTGAGCTACCTCTGCTCTTAAATAAGATAGTCAATTATCGACTAATACGAGTAATGTTTGTAAAACGTCATCGCCAGGTATCCCTGGCGTCAGCAAGTCATCTAATTGTTACCCGATGCAAACCGCTGATTGAGCGGCTGTGCTCCGTGAGATCATCGCCATCTCTGCGTAGGGTTGCCAAGATTATGACACTACTCCAACGGCTACGGCGGCTGATCTTGAAGATCAGTCACGTATGCAGGATATATTATAGTGCAAGTGAGTGCGCAAACACAAGTGCACTCTGTTCCCTTACCCTCATATTCCGATGGGACACTAGTGTGACACGACCGGAGAGGGATTAGGCGCAGGACCAATGGTTTAACGTGCTTTCCGAGGCACGGGGGTACAAGAGCGCCAACTTCCGGACTCTGGGCTGACTCTAAGAATACTAAGGGTACAAATTTTTGGACCTCTTGCGCAGCCATCGCTTTAAAGTGCGACCCACTAACCACTGCGCCACCGAGGCAGTCATTATGATATTACCACGGTAAAGTGACCCAGTACTGCGTTAAGATGTGGCCATCTATTGGGGTAGAATATTTCTTTTGTATAAGAGCACGTCTCGGAAAGCATATACAATAGTAGGTTTGATCCCCACCCTGGACAACTAGGCTACGTACTACGGAATTTTGTACTTTATGCACGAGATTTTGTCATCATCATTATCTTAGCATTTTGTCTCGGTTGCTTCCCAAACTGACGCTTCGGAGCCCGGAATCCGCGTTCCTGCAACGACTCGATAATAATAATAATAATTCTCACAACATCTCATACGTTGACCTGATTCCGTTCTATGTTGCTTAAGCACTTGTGTTACGAATATAAGACAACAGAGGAACACAAATATATACTTAAATACATATACACCAAACTCTGAACAAACACAAGTGTTCATCGCACGAATGTTTGTCCAGGATGGGGATCGAACCCACGACCTTTGGCGTAAGAGGCAGGGTCACTACCAATTGGGCCATCCGGTCAGTCAATTATTAATGGTCAGGTTTTGACCCCGGGAAAGCCATGCCTCGGCATGAATGGGCCGACTCGACCAGAGTGATACCACGGCCTCACAGAGAACCGGCGTGAAACACCATTGTGCTGTGATTCGCTGCGTAGGTGAAAGTACTGGAGGCCCCATTCGGGAGAAAGGGGGGTTAGAGGGGTGGACCTCCTTCCACCCATCCAGATGGTACGGGTGGAATCCTATTTTACGGTGTGTAGTACGGTTGTGAAATTCAGCAGCGCGTATTAACTCAAACAACTCCTCGGACACTCACCATGGTAAGGCCGGTAAAAGACACATAGAGATGCGACTTTTTTCTTGTCTTCGACTATTTGAGTTGCACGACGTTGAACGCGGTCAAAAGGGAGAAGCTAATATTGGTGTGCTCCGGCCTACAGATGGGAGCAGTACTCAATGTGATGTCGAACATGTGCCTTATAGAGCTGAAGGCGGTGGGTTGGCGTAAAATACCACCTGTATATCTGGCGATTGTCTATTTGTATGCCAATTTTGTCTGGCGTCTTTTTCTACCATTTTTTCCCTGCCAACCCTACCCAGGGAACATTCAGAACTCATTACGAGATGCGTCACCGGTCTACATGATTCTTTGACGCTGATGACTTCCACCGGCAAACGACCCGGCTATTGTTGTCTCCACTAAGCGCCGAGAAATGGAATTCTATTAACCGTGAAAATTATGGACGGGAAAATAAATATACGGTTTTATTGATCTTCTAGCTGTGAGAATTTAGTCGTTTAAGTTTTTAAAGGTATGTAAAATTTCTTTGACAATATCTTGGCCTTACCCGTTTTCAAGTCGCAACACGTTTTAACTATATGTAACCAAAGGATACCTGGAAGAGGTCATTATTAGCAATAGGACTCCTTAGAAGCACTTAATTTCGTTTATTTAGAGGGATTCTTTGTTTAAAAGTCTAAATTTTGTGCTCTTGTCTAAACTCGTTGGTGTGGTAATCTGTAATACGGGATATCATAGCACAGACGCCAGCAGCCTCCCTCAATATAGTTAAACTAAGAAACTGTTTACTTATTATTGTAATTGTATCGTTATCTGACCAATCCAACCCTTATACAACCGGACTAAATGGATAGGTACACGTTCAGAATAAAAAAAAATCTCTTCCGCAAAAACTTTCCTTAAAACTAAGATGAAAGTGTACATAAATTCGAAGAGTTTTTGTGGGAGACTGGCGCCCAAAACTAAGCGTTTAATAGGTTTGATATTATTGGGTCTCCAGGCCGTCCCTCGGATCCACCGAATTAGCAAACTGAAGTGGCAGTGGGCTGGTCATATTAGCCGCAGAACTGACAGCCGTTGGAGCCGTAAAGTCCTTGAGTGGAGACCGCGACTCGGTAAGCGTAGTGTAGGACGCCCTGCGACAAGATGCGATGATGACATTCGAAGGCTGGCTGGTGTGGGCTGGATGAGAGTGGCCGAAAATCGGGAGCAGTGGCGTGCATTAGGGGAGACCTATGTCCAGCAGTGGACGAGTGTGGGTTGCTGATGATGATGATGATGATGATCCTTTAGAGAAACTATCTGAAGCCAGGTTTTGTCCCGATGTTTTCTTTAACTACCGAGCGAAAGGTCTTACCAATACATAATGAGTCATATAGAAGATGAAGAATGACCAGTCACCTATGAATTTCTAAAATGTATAGGTATGATATGATCTGTTTGAAGTTTTAACCTCCCTGCATTAGATCGCGCTGCAATATCGGTTTTTTTTTCATTATTTATTATAACCTCGCAATAAAAATAATCACATCCAAATAACTTCTAAATTAACATGACATAGCTCCGGACCTTACCCGATGTCGATCAAATTACCAAACTAGTTACTACATAAAAAACGAAAATAATTGCAATAAGTTTATTCATTTATTAAAAGATTTACTTACTCATAAATGCTACTAAGTGAACGAATATTTACAGGATAAAATATAAGAAAAAATAAGTGGATTATATATAAATTGCAAATTCCAAATATTACTATTACATAGAAGAATATATATCAAAAGCAAATACCAAGTAAATAAAATAAGAAATGTCTGCTCCTCTCAATGCCAATTTGCAATGCCTACCAAGGCGCATATGTTCTTTTGATTGTGTAATGTTACCACATACCTAGTCATATAGTCATATGTAATGCAAATAATAATAAATAAATAAATAACAAAATGCATTTTTCACAATATAAAAGTTAGCTTTAACACCTGCAGTAGTCTAAGAGTAGGCTACGTATCTACTCGTACCTACCTATCATTTGTCATCTGAACAGTCTGTCGTTTGTCGTTACTTTGAGTGAGGGCTACTACGAGTATTATTTAAATTTTGAACCAATACTATATTGGCATTAGTGTTCTCGCGAAAAAAAACTAGCAATTTGAAAACAACTAAGTGAAATTCACAACACATTACCACGTGAAATATCTCGATGGGTGCCAATTATGTAGATTTTCCTCGTTGAAGAAAGCCGCGCTATAAATATTGTATCTTATTGCCGCGGGCTTGAAAGCAGCTATTGTGCTGGTTAACAGTTTCTTTTACGACTTTTGATGATTTCCATAACAATTATTTTCGATTTTCCTTGCAATTTCTATTGTAACATAGGTACCGACTTTTTGTCAAACGAGTTGGTATGGGAAAGAAATTCAAACAAAACAAATAGAGAAACAAAACTATGTATCGATTTCTTTTATTCAACTTCGCCAAAGTAAAGTATTTTTTTTAATCTTAACAAAGTAAAAGAATCAGGTAAAGGACCAATAGCTAACGTGTATCAAACTACATAGTTCTCACAACATCTCATACGTTGACCTGATTCCATACTAAGTAGCTTAAGCACTTGTGTTACAGATATCAGACAACAGAGGAACACAAATATATACTTAAATATATATATTACACCCAGACACTGAACAAACACAAGTGGTCATCGCACAAATGTTTGTCCAGGGTGGGGATCGAACCCACGACCTTTGGCGTAAGAGGCAGGGTCACAACCAATTGCGCCATCCGGTCAGTCCACATAGTTTATTGTACCCATGAATGTAAAATAAGCTCTTATACAAAGTTTCCCAGGCAACCCCCGTGCAAAACCACCAATTTCTCTACTAGACTCAGGGTTCACATTGACAAATTCTTAACAAAATTTTGGCCCGACCCGGGCATCGAACAGGTGATCGCCTAATCGACACTTTAAAGTGCGACGCACCTAGACAGAGAATACAAGATAAGTGGAACTGAACTATAGAGAATCAAAGTAAAATCTATAACAAGGATGCTACCATTTGAGTTCCGATATTTCGGCACTATTGCGGTTACACACCGGTTTAAATATATGGATTTTAAAATTAAATATTGATAATTACATCCATTCCAAAATAACAAAGTTTACCGCATAACCAGTCTTGTGAAACCTACCTTGCTAGATGTATTAATCACAGCATTGTCTCGCGATGACTGGTTCTTTCATCGGCGCCCGCGCAATATCAATCACTTGCAGCGCACAATGAGAGTATTAATAAGTGTTGGATGTTTGTACTATGATCGCATATTTCTTGGATTGAGAAGATATCCTGCAAACCTTCAGAAAAAGAGCGTAATCTTTTAAGACCGGTAGCGCCCTCGTGACTTCTCTGCTATTGCAGTTTGACCATGGGTCGCTTACAATTATCCGTCTGCTCGTGTGCCCTCTAATTCTCATTTCTCATTTAAAAAATCAAGAACATAAGAGCATTGCAACCTTTCATATTCATCATCATCATTCAGTCATCTTCTGTCGCGAAAAACCTTTTTTCTTTTTTTGGTTTCGCGGGGAGAAAACTGCCAACTCGGGATATAATGGATAGATTATCCTATGCATTGCGCCCAAAGTACGGTTAAGTATTGGTTAAACCCTCTTCTGTTCTCACTTCAGTTTTATCCTCGGGATTTACACGTGCTTATGACCACAGATGATTACAATGGTGCTTATGACTCTGAGCTACATAGGTGTTTATGACCACAGGGGACCACAGATGTGGTTATGATCACGCTGAAGTACATTATACATTGTGTGGAGTGTCGCGTGACGGCAGGTCTCGAGGTTCGGCTTAAATGTTTTTCCCAAACTCATCATTAGTGGTTGAGGCGGTCCAAGTGACGGGATTTAAAGTTGCATTTTACACTGCAATAATAATTTGTGACCTGCATTAGCATAGTTAGAAATCATGTACCAAAATTGATATACCTAAATTGATTCTGATCAGTCAAAATTGATATACCTAAATTGATTCTGATCCCTCAAACCGAATGGTAAAAAGAATAAATTCATTGTCTGATGAATTATCATCGCTTGTAGCTTGCACTTCTGGATTTTTTTCCAGTCTAGAGCAATCGCAGTCCTCCACGATTCTCTCGATAAGATCTCGAGTTCCTCTTATCTTATCTTATCAGAAACGATGAGATCGGCAGAGGATAACATAGAGAAGGTTACGCATCTCAAGTGGCAGTGGGCAGGGCACATTACAAAGAGGACTAATGGCCATTGGGGCGGAAAGTTCCTTGACTGACTACTCACCTGGTGAAGATTGCGGGAATCCTTTGTATACGGGTGTTATAGATCGATCAATTTGGATATCTTTAGAAGAACATACCTATACACCGTTATGTTTTTATTGCTTACATCGATATAGACTTTATTTAATAGACTTTATTGAACTATCGCCTGCGGTATTTCCGGACAGATACGACCTGCAAACTTTCAAAAAAAAGACGTATTCCTTTTTAAAAGGTCGCCAGCGTACTTGTGACTCCTCTGGTTTTGCTGGTGTTCATGGGCGGCGGTAATCGCTTACCATCAGGTGATCCGTCTGCTCGTCTGCCCCTATCCAAAAAAAAACCTCTGTATTTATCGTGAATAAAGTCTATTTAGAATGTTATATCGGCAAAATAAGCGAAAAAGAAAATATAACCTGTTTCATACAAAACACCAAACATAAATCCACTCGTCAATAATGTATGGAACAGTAGATTTTTTTTTTCGTATATTTTGGTTATCTAACATGCTAAATTGGCTTAATTCACGATACCTATTATGAGGTTTTCGGGATGATGTAACCGATACAAAATAACGGTATATTGTATAGATTAATTGTGCCGCCGTGTGGTCCCCGGCAGAGTAGAATAGGCCACCCTCACTCTTACCGAGGTGTCGTAAAAGGCGACCAAGGTAAAGCTAGCTGGCATGATCATCAGCACCCAGAGAAGGAAAACTCGGCATTTATATCAAAACCCTCGCCAACCCAGTCTGCCAAGCGTGGTGAGTATGGCAATTACCCCTCATGTGATTGAGGGAGGCCCGTGCCCCAGCAGTGGGGACTTAAATCGGCTGATGATGAATTAATTCATGATAGAACTAAGTCCTGCTGTAGTTCTATTAGCTGAAATTATGAATGTTAAGAGCAGTTTGTGATCAGATCCTGCCCGCCACTTCTAGTGTCTTGGACCACGCGCCAAAAATTGGTCAAAAGCGCGTTTTTACTTCGTAACGAGACAGTGTATCAAATGTGATGCATCGCATTCCCCTCGCATTCCTGCGCACAAATTACGGCCATTACTATATAGATGATATCTGGCTCTCATTGGTCGTTTCAAAGAAAGCCATGGATCTTATGTGATACGTCACGGTTTGACTCATTTGGTTTTTTCGTTGGGAAAATTATACTCACTTCCTGATGAGCGTTTAGGCGAAAGCCATTTAAAACGATGTCCTATCATGATGTTTTTTGTCAAGTCAATGGTGTTTTCGTAAAAGATATCATTAGTGTCATTAAACCCCTTGAGCGATGGTAGCTCAGTGGATCAGAAGGTCGTAGGTTCAAATACAGGCATGATGCACTCCACATTTTTCAAATCTATGTGATTATTTCTACCATTAGCTCGGTGGTAAAGGAAACCATCAGCATCGTGAGGAAACCTGCACGTTATAAACTCATATATGCAGGTTTCCTCACGAATAATGAGTCTAAAACTGTAAATACCCGACATTGTTGGAGTAATGATTAGAAGGCGTAAGTATCCAGTTTGTTCTGGTTCCCCTGTCTAAGGGTTGCGAAGGTCAGATTGCAGAATTATCACAATTAATACAATCCGCACAAACAGTGGAGTCAAAAGTGCGCTGCCAACCTTTAAACTCTCCTTCCCCTAATTTGGGCCTTCGGACACTAACACAAACGGTGCTTCACGCCGGTTTTCCGTGAGGTCGTGGTATCATTCCGGTCGAGCTGGCCAATTCAATCCGAAGCGTGAAGGAATGGGCCGGAGTGATACCAGTTACAGAGAATGAGTATATGTTACAAAGAACCAAAAAGTATCTACTAATTGCTGGGCAAAAAATAAAAGAAACTATCCGTAACGAACACCTCTTGGTTACCCAACCCGGCACTTGGCACTGCTGGGGACAAAAAGCCCCACCTAACCCTTGCTCGTCACCAACAAGGAGCCAATAAATCATCTCGCGCCGACCGCCTCTTGATTTAATATTGTCATAATAATAAAAACGCGCGTTAACGCACTGAGAACACACACCAAGGTGCAAAGGTACAGAACCGCCACACGCTTCAAACAGGACGGCAGTCTAACTACAAGTCTACTTTTTGGACACTCTTTACAGGAACTGTAAAATGTTTATATTCTCGTTAAGTTCATGAATCATAAAAACGAGAAAAAGATGTTAAAATGAATTTACCTCTACATTGTTTTTATTCAAATTCATCTCCAATCAATTTAGTAAAAAATTTAGTTACCTACTCGTTTTTCTTATAATTTAGTTTTGACGTCCACTGCTGGACATAGGCCTCCCCCAATGTTCTCCACACAGATCGGTCCTGTGCCGGCCGCATCCAATGGATTATTCTAGATATCAGGTCAGAATTCTCGGGATATTTTATATATCTAAGTAGTTGCATTTTTAACCATCAGTCTTGATTTATTTTTCATTTTCCCACAATTGATGCATGAAATGCAATGCAACTATGAAAATGTAAAATTAGACCATATCTGCATACATGTGGGACAGAATAAATAATACACCCAGGTTTCGGGAATAAGAGCTTCCATAATACTACTTACTAAGTCTTTCACCTTTCACAGTCGTCGGCCATACGTCGTCTATCTCACTCTTGCACGTCATTCTATAAATTCAAATATCGATCTCTTACACGTTCCTTACCATGCATCTACCGATCACCAATCCTACATACATCTGGTAAAAGATTCACAATTTTTTAGTAAAAGCTTGTCCTCATTCATGTCAAACTTACATATAACTAGAAATACGTTTGCGGGTATCGGGTTTAGTCCTTATAATAAAAGCAAGTAGTTTTGCTACTTAACGTGACGGGTAGGGGACACTAGCGACGCAAATCGATTTTAATTTTTAGCTACTAAACCGGATCTATTTTAAACAATTTCGGGGTTGTAACCTTTCGGCAAACATTTGTACTATTTATCAAATAACCATGCACAAATGTTTGGTTCAACGTGAATCAATTTTTCGCGTACAAAAACGGACCCAACATTTGTGCATGGTTATTTTATAAATAGAATAAGTGTTGGCCGAGAGAGAGGAGCTTAAAATTAAATCGATTGGCGTCGCTAGTGTGCCGTACCCGTCACTTTAAGTAAATGTCAATTAAATGTTACACAAAAATAATATTAATGCTAACAATATGCAACGAAAACCACTTCAACTCCCGTCCTGTCATCTATCCACTCAGTCATAATCTATGCCCGCAATCCGCCGTCTCCACGTTTTATAGCTGATGACCTTTTTTGCCCCACTTCGGCAAAGCTTTTGACACCTGCGTGATAGCTACTTTAATTTCCCCGCGGTGGTTAATGTGGTTGAAACATCAATAACACTTAGTGTCGCCGCGGCGGTCTTTTCGACCAGCTAGCGGTAATTAAGGGTTAAAATTGATACGTTAAGGAATCGCAGGAAGGTGAAAGGGGCTTTGAAAGCTGATTTCAATTTAGATTTATGAGATGGGATATCTTAATTATTGTGCTTGATGGTTTCTCTATTTTGAATCAGATCGGTTAGAGTAATGGCTTGTCATAACAACATGATAATAACTTTATTTGAAGTTTTGTTGGACGGAAGTTTAAAAAAATTTAGTAGGCATGATTTAAACCATAAATGTAAAATTAGTTTCTTGGTCTACATTCATTGCATAAATTGTTATGGCATTGAAAGTTATCTAGTCATGGTATACAGAGTTATAATCAAAACAGAATGAACGGATGGTACTGTCACCGCCAAATACATACAATTGAAAAGCCCTGGTGGGCTCGAATTAAATCCACAATTCTTAAAAGACCACATAACCAACGAAGAAGTAGATTGGGTAGAGTCGGAAGCAAGGACCAACACAACGAATGAATGAAAACCAAGAATGTACAAACCCAACTGTTAGTTGGTGCAATGAGAGGATCAAGATTTGACAACTCAGCATTGATCAGGCCAAGCGCTTGAGGAGGGTCGCAAATACCCGTCGTAGCATAAACGCCTCTTCCCCAGGTATCAGGCCTCCCTCCGTGTCACGCTTTCTTGCGAGGCCCTGGTGCTTCCTGGAAATCCCACAGCTGGGACTCTACCGTACCGCTAATCGCGCTCGCCGCGCTAGTCCACCTTTGGTGTATAACGTACCAGGATACCCACTAACATCATCCCCTGCGGAGTCGTATGCTGAGCAAGCCACTCGCCAGTAGTAGGTATGTTAACTTACTTACTCCGAAAGCTCGATTAGTTACCTCTTTCGACAGGTCGGGAATACCTTGGCAGTATTCTAGTGCTGGTTTTACTACAAATACTTTGCATGCAAAAATCCACTCAATTTTATTCTTTCCCGAGTTTACAGATTGGTTACTCGTCTCCAAACAGCATCTAAACCACTCAAGCGCATCCCATACCTTCAGCAAGTCCCGCTTAACTAATTTCCATTGTCGGTGCAAACGAACCATTGTGCCGTTAACAGCACAGGGTGTTCTCCTTAATAGAGTGGCTAGGCGGAGTTAATTTTCCACGGCTGTATGTTGCGAAAGCCGTAAAGAAAACATATGGATGCGGACATGTGACCTCGCTTTGATGATAGACGCAAGGTTGGGGCGAGGAGCGGGTTTGGGAAGTGCAAAATAGTTTTTTTATCAAGGATTGTTTCTTTTTTCAGCTTTTAATTACTTACCAATATTGTAAATACTTGTTTAATGGACAGTGCGCAGTCGCGACATATTCTTTTCGTCAGTTTTAAAATTAAAAGTCTACAAAATTTCTTAAGACCCTAATATACCCACAGTGCTTTTTATGTATCGTTCTCCACGTTTTACAACGTTGGTACAATATATTGTTTTAAACTTTCATGGTAACTAACATTAGAATAATTTAACTACGCGTACCTGCGGTACCACGGTTCACTAACTCACTATTTAACTAAAGATCGGAAACTCAAAAATAAGGTACATGGTAGAAATCTCGTAAATAACTATTCTAAAGTTGGTACATGTAAGTTCACAGTACTAATTAAGATTGGTAGGACTTAGGTAAGAGGCAAGAATCGAATAGTTTTCAGCTCTATGACGTAGTTAGTTGAATTAACTTTGACAATGTTTGCTGAAGTCTTCTAGACACACGTATATAGCTCTGTGGAACAACAAGGAAGTTAGAAAGTCGTCAACAGCAGGTCCTAGCATTTATTCATTACGTTATTTTGACGACCCGTTTGGAACAGTGGTAGTGAACGTTGCCTTTAGTCCAAGGGTTGCGGGTTCGATCCCCGCACAGTACAAACATTTGTGTGCATGAACATATCTGTTTGTATTGGTCTGGGTGTGTCTTTGTATTATAAGTATGTATTTATAAAAAAAAAGTATTATATGTATATATTTGTAATCCCACTGTTGATTCTGATATCCGTAACACAGGTGCTTGAGCTACCTATCTCGGAGTCAGATCAATGTATGTGATGTTGTGAAATATTTATTTATTTATTTATTCATTCAGAGAGTGTGGCTAATCCAGTTTAATTTGCAGTACTTCATCTTCTAGTTGATCCAGGTTTGTGGCTTCGTTTCTACCACTGCTCGTTGGAATGATTCTTAGGGTAGAAAAATCCGAGAACAGCAAAAACATCGGTTGACGAAAACCCAAAGTCTGTTTGAGACCTTCCAAGTTTTGCACCTATAAAACTATATGATTTTGACATTACTTTTGGTCAATTTCCGTGATAACATTAGTGCACTCGCTGGTCTCTTTTGCCTTGCGCCACCTCTGCTCAGCCGGCGGCGTGTTTGATGTCGGTCACAGCAAATGAGCCTAGCCTGTCCATTGACATCTGACTGCATCAACTTCTCATGTTTCCTCTGATGTTTGTCGCTCAGAATTGACTACTAATTATTTTGAACTTTTTTACCGACTCATCAATGAATGTTAAATAGATGTACATGTTCCATGCTGGCAATTATTTTTATTTTAAGTGGGAGGCTATGAAGGTCTAGTTGGGCCAATATCACTGCGACCAGTTTGATATATTGTGATCGCTGTTATGCAACATATCTGTCCCAAACCCTGGACTAATTCGAAAGTTTATGATTTTTTTGCGGTTGAGATCTCTAACTTCATTGGACCTCAGTATTCTTTCCCAGATGAGGTATGCTTCGTTTGCACATCAATTTTGTGTATAAGGGTTTCATTTGTCCCTCGTTTAACATTCTGCAGATTCTAGTGTCGCTCATGCTATAAATACTTAGTCAAGTATTTTTTTCTCCTGTCGTCTGTAAAAAAAATATCCCAAAAATTGACCGATTTAATCACCGGGCGATAAGGCGAAGCGAAGGCTTTCATCCTTATGTGGTAAAACTACCCCTTATCCGCACGAAGGGATTAGCTTCCACATTTATAATACAGACGGCTAAGGAATGGAACTCACTGCCGAGGTCTGTTTTTCCTGACAACTATAATCTGGACATCTTTAAGACAAGAGTGAACAGGCATCTTTTAGGCAAACGCGTATCAACCTAGACCTCATCGTCGCTTTCCATCAGGTGCGATTGTGGTTAAGCGTTAGCCAAAAAAAATAATGAAACCAACAAATATACCTACTATATTTTCATCCCAACACCTCGAGTGATAAAAGAGACACAATCGGACCCGTTCACTCCATCGCTCACGGCACAAAGGATCGGTCACTCCCATCACGAGATTGTCAAACGCACGCCTCCATTCTCACGAGCTTCTAATAAGCTCCCTACGGATCCTCTAGGGCTGACAACTTCAGGTTTACCCAGTGCCACTGTGACATCGGAATTGACCTATCTTATCTTATCTTATCTTTTATATGTTAGGGGCCATTTTCACGGGGCACGTCGACTCTAACGGATCTTTTGTACCTCCCTTAGCCTTTGAAAGATTCATTTCGGATTGAAGTGACTGTAGTCTTCTGGTTTAGGATAAGCGTTACCTAGAAGACACATTCTGCCTTTGGCTAGTGTGTCGCCACATAAAAGAGTGACCTTTACAATTCGTAGATAATGCAATAATAATAATTAATAAATATTTCACAACATCACATACATTGATCTGACTCCGAGATAGGTAGCTCAAGCACCTGTGTTACGGATAACAGAATCAACAGCGGAATTACAAATATGTACATATAATACTTTTCTTTTGTAAATACATACTTATAATACATACAAACACCCAGACCAATACAAACAGACATGTTCATGCACACAAATGTTTGTACTGTGCGAGGATCGAACCCGCAACCCTTGGACCAAAGGCAGCGTTCACTACCATTGTTCCAAACGGGTCGTCCAATACCGTTCACTACCATTGTTCCTAACGGGTCGGCAATAGATAAGTACACTGTTAGCAGTCGAAAGTACACAGATTTTGTCGTCAATTGATTAGCTTAATGATTAGGATGACGGTGGTTATCTTCATAGTAACTTAAGCTTAGGTAGGTATTTGGATAACTAATGTGTGCATAGGATACTAATTTGAGATTTGGTTTCAATCCGCCAAGGCTTTCTTCATCTTCAAAGTAGTTATCATCAACGTCCTGGGATTTTGATAAAACAATTATTGAATGTAGGTAACGTTTCATCCCACTATTTTTGCACGTAAAGTATCAGCCTATAAACTGTCCCACTGCAGGGCAAAGGCCTCCATCATAGAAATCAAGTTATGGCTACTATGATGGGTTTAAGCTTAATCACCACGCTTGCCAAATGCGGATTGGTGATAACAAACCCGAGCTATGTTCGAAAAATTCGAAACATACTTTTCGCTCGACCCGGGAATCGAACCCAGGACCCCGATATCACGGCCCGGTACTTAACCCACTAAACCATCAGGGTGGTTTTTTGCACGTAGCTCGTCTCATCTTTAGTACAGCAGGGTCAGCAGGCCTAATAGTGAGTAGGTTACCTATCCAATATTATGTAGGTGTACAAATCAATTGAGCTATATTTTTACGTTGGATATTGTTTTCAACTTATACCTTCTTTTTTATGTTATAGGTAGCAGACGACCAGACGGATCACCTGATGGTAAGCAATTGCCGCCGCCCATGAACACCTGCAACACCAGAGGTGTCACAAGTGCGCTGCCGACCTTTAAATCCCCCATTCCCACGGATTGGGCCTCCGGTACCCTCACTCACGCAGCGAAACACAGCACAGTGCTGCTTCACGCCCGTTTTTGTGAGGCCGTTTTATCACTCCGGTCGAGCCGGCCCATCCATGCCGAAGCGTGGCTCTCCCACGGTAAATACCTACGTCAGATATTCAAACTACTCGTACAATTGATCTTTTTTTGAGACAATCTTGTCGTGGACAACCCTGTACCTATTCCCTGGCACGTGATGACCTAATAACCTGCCTCTTTCACTGCAACTTCAACCTTATTTCCCGAATCTTAAAACCAAAAGTCCTTTAACTGATATACTCTTAGGTCCTTATTAGAGTTAGGGTGAGGAAAACTATAGTGTTATTATTTCGGCCTGAATAGTAAATGCGTCAAATCTTCTGTGTTCCACAGATTATCGCCCGCTGTTTTTCTTGTTAATTGGGTGAGAAATCAAAGGAATGGATGGCTATTGTTTCGATATGTGTGGGTGAAATTTATTGGAGGCAATCAGGACAGTATTAGAGTGTATCGTTACCGGTATTCCGTGGTGTAGTGTTTTAATTTTAACAATGTGCAGTAACTTACCTACTTGTACAGTCAAAGAACGAAAAGGTTCGTCAGTTTTCAAATTGATCCGTTTGATATGCTATGAGCACTTATTACCTTTCGTAAATTTGTCAGAGTAATCCCTGTTGCACAGAAAATAATGCTTAACTGTTAAATCAGAAAGTTCAGATTTGCTTGTAGCAACATCGATTCCTTTTGATGTAAAGAAAATTTAAAGAAGGTTGGCAGATTTTTATAAACAGTATGTTGGTATAACTGATTCTTGACGTGCAAGCGAAAATTTACATTAAGGTGACGAACCTTTTTATTCTCTAGTACCACCTTTTGAGTTAATTTTTTCATAATATAATTTGGCACCCTAATTAAATAATTATTTATTTAAGCCTTTGAATCCATATAATGTGTTAGTAACTTATGTTAGTAATGGTGCAGAAAATCACAATAGAACTAGAAATATTAAAAGGGCCGCACTGGAAAATGTAGCTGCACCCAGCGGCGCAATAGTCAAAATAAAATAGACTAATGTCGAACATAATTGATTCAATAATAACTGAGAAGTTAAGGCAAGCTTATATTTTTTCATGTTTAAGTCAAATGATGAATTTCAGATCCCATTCCTTCTGTTAAGTAATTTGGAAATTACTGGTTTGTGATTTTTTCTCGTGTTTAAGTTGTTCAGACTTCTTCCAGATTACATGGATATTATTTAAAAGCTCACATACTCTGAGTCAATATAACTGTATCGGAGGTCTGTGAGCTACAATTTGATGAAAGATATTTACTCAACAAAGTCTTGTCATGCGTCCAAACAAACGTGGAAGCAGCCTACATCCAGCTCGATAATAAAGTCATTAAAATGTCTTCGCCCCGATTGCCCTGACATGTACACCTTACACCCAAAAAAGTTAAACAAACAATTTATCAGCTAGAGATGAGAAACGACTCGATTCACTCAAGTCATTTTACAAATTTACTTCAATACTTACCGCTTGCTTGATTCTGAGTCACTTTGTTCTTTTCGGTCACAAGTAAATAAAAAAAAACTATAGATTTTCGCGTCCTTTTGTAATCAAAATGATTAAGTACGGAGGATTAAGGTGACGGGTAGGGCACACTAGTGACGCCAATCAATTTTAATTTTAAGCTACTAAACCGGATCTATTTTAAACAATTTCGGGGTGACAACCTCTTGGCAAACACTTCGCACTCTTAGTAAAATACCGACCTAACTCAAAATTGTTGATATTTTTATAGCAATTTTTGGCAATTTATTCTTGAGTAGGTAACTCAAAATTGTTGTTAAATCACCTTTCATCCCTGGATTTTAGCCGATACTATTTTCACTTAGCATCTATATTAAATGCTAGGTCGGCATTTTACTAAGGGTGCGACTTATACTATTTATTAAATAACCGTGCAAAAAAAAATTGGGTCCGTTTTTGTACGTAAAAAATTGATTCACGCCAAAAGTGGCCGCTTTTGGCGGTCATAAGTGCATAATTAGGACCGCATGACTTTCTACTACGGGAAGACGTTGAATTGAAACTCTATATAATATAGATAGATATCGTAATACTAGGAGGGGCGGCCGCTTATCATCAGATGGGCCACAGGCTCGTCTATTTATTTAAGCAATAAAAATGTAGTAACTTCGTTGTTTCCGCAGGATCCTTGACGACCAACGGAAAAATGATGTGATATTTTCTGGAATCTGAGTGAACGCCTTTTCGACTCTTTTATTCCAATTGCACTCGAGTCACTTCGAAGTAGAGTTGCATCGTATCACTATCTCCGGGTCCTAAACCGACGACTCATCGGCCCAAATGATTTCCATCGAAGCGAGACAAAAAATAATTCGCATCTGACCTTACCGGGCTTGGGTGTTGTGATCCGTGATTCAATTATTTACTGGGCGTTTTGTTGATGGGGCAGTGACGTGGTTTTTACATGTTTATTGTGGAAGAGCCACGCTTCCGCATGATTGGGCTGGGTAGACCCGACAAAGAACACGGCCTCAATCAGGGGCGAAAGGGAGTTTAAAGGTTGACGCGCACTTGTGACTCCACTGGTTTTGCGAGCAGTGAGTTATAATAGTTCATCGGTTGGAAGTGTCCTTGGGCGGCGGTAATCTCTTAACACTTTTACCATCAGGAAATCTGTCTGCTCGTCTGCCACCTATTACATTCACGGCATGTTATTCGACAGGAACTTAACAATATTTTAACTATTTTATTTTAATAAATACTTCACAACATCACATAGGTATGTAATGTAGGTACATTGATTTGACTCCGATATAGGTAGGTTAAGCACCTGTGTTGCGGATATCAAAACCAACAGCCGAATTACAAATATATAAGTACTATAAATATTTTCCTTATGTAAATACATCGGGTTCAAATACATCATTACAAACACGGGTCGTTAGTTATTCCTGGTATCTTTTTTTTACATTAGGTATAACGAGAAACAAAACGGCTCATCTGATGGTAGATAAGTGAGTACCATCGCCCATGGATATCTGCAGCACACGAGGCATCAAAGATGCTTTGCCGGCTTTTGAGGAAGGAATAAGCTTATTTCTCAAGCTCACCAGGTCGTATCTATTTTATTTTATTTTATTTATTTGGAATAACAACAGCCGGTTTACAGTAGTGCTATATATAATTCCCCGGCAGAGTAGAATAGAGCACCCTCATTCTTACCGAGGTGTCGTAAAAGGCGACTAAGGTAAAACTGCTAGCATGATCATTAGCACCCAGAGAAGGAAAACTCTGCATTTATATCAAAACCCTCGCCAACCCGTCTGCCAAGCGTGGTGAGTATGGCAATTACTCCTCATGTGATTGAGGGAGGCCCGTGCCCCAGCAGTGAGGACTTAAATGGGCTGAGATGAAGTGAATTAGGCCAAAAAAATATTCACAGTGTGTGACTTTATGTTGAACCAAGATGTGTAACGCAAATTATGAAACGGATTACATAAACAGCGCAAATTATCTGTGTTCGTTGCAGCTAAACAATCTGAAAATAAATTAAAAGATATTAAATATATCTACTAAAAATTAAGAGAAGCAGGTTATTTGCCATTTAGGAGTTTATTTATGTACATTATTATGTGCCTTTAGTGTAGAAATAAGGATAACAAAATAAAAAGTGCTCTTCTTTTTATTGTCATCGATATTTAACCCTAAAAAACCAACCACCAACTCCTTCACCGTGCAGGCAGTACGGCTTTGGAATTTGCTGCCTATAAATATCAAAACCTCACTGAATAGGCATTCATTCAAGGAAAGAGTTCGTGAGCATTTTTTGACATCTAATCTTTCCGCATGACTTAATTGCTTATTATGTATATAAATAACATATTATAATATGTAGTATTTTTTTCTTATGTATTTTAATTTTTTGTTTACAGCTATATATTGTATTTATTTATAATGTACTTATTAATAATATATTTATTTAAATATATTTATACATGTAGGTATGTATATAATGTAGTTATTTCTTTTTTTTTCCTTACTAGTAACTACAAAATTTTCCTTTCACATAACCTTTCGCCGCACTACTGCACTTTCGGCATGACCCAAAGGTTGACTGGTAGAGAATGCTTCCTGGCATTAAGTTCGCCTTATTGTATCAAAATTTGTGCAATAAAGTTTTAAATAAATAAATAAAAAAAGTAAGATTCCTCAACGAATTTGCTTTAATAAATAAACGGGTCCACCCAGTGAACATTTTGTTATATGAGTTGAGAATATCTGTTCGGAAACACCGTTGTTGACAGCTGAGAAATCCTGAGAAACTTTCCTCAATCAATCCTTCATTCAGTCTCCACTAATCAAAACAAATCAAATCAAAAGGCTCATCAAATCGCTATCACTGTTGCAATGACCCCCATTACTTCGCAACCAGACTTAGCACAAAAAGATGTTAATCAAGAGGCACAATAGTGCGCGTATAATGACGCGCAATTAACATGTGGAGCTCACCTGTGTCCGTCTGTCTGTCTGTATGTCGTCGTTGCGATTAATCACGCGAGCGATTCTTGCGAATGACAGTTAATATCGCGGAGGAGGTGCCCCAGGTGACAAACGGTAGCGAGAGAATAACTCGCACCCCCCTCTGTGGAAAATAAGCATAAGTGATTTCGCCGTGTGAGTGAGGTTACCGGAGG
The DNA here is from genome assembly GCA_019059595.1 of Marasmia exigua. Classification (NCBI taxonomy): domain Eukaryota; kingdom Metazoa; phylum Arthropoda; class Insecta; order Lepidoptera; family Crambidae; genus Marasmia; species Marasmia exigua. The sequence continues at coordinate 3,658,066 of CM032474.1, read as the reverse complement.
CCCAATGGGGGGGAAGGGGAAAAGGTTGGCAGTGCACTTGTGACACTGGTGTTGCGGGTGTCCATGGGCGGCGGAATTGCTTACCATCAGGTGATCCGTCAGCCCGTCTGCCACCTCTCATATAAAAAAATAGTACGTTTAAAGATACATTATGTTGAATTTCTTCCATTAATTGGCTAAATGAAAGAAGAAAAATATGAGATAAGTTCCACATTTGTATCCTTCAACGTTCTTTTCAAATATGATAAAACAGATGGTTCGAAGTAACATGACTTATGCTTTTTTCCTTTGGGGATGCTTACTATTCCCAATTCCTTTAATATAGTGACGTCTTTGTCTATGTTTTGCTCTGTCTTTTGTTTTAGATGGTGGAAAACTCAAATAAAATAAACATCAAAAGGATTTATACTCCCCACAGCGGTAACCATAAAATAAACGTGTCTCTATAATCATCATCGACATTGACCGAGTTATTATGTTTTCGCAGTAGGCAACAAACTAGCAGCCATAAAAAGCTATTCCCAAATCGCAAGCGTACGCCTAGCTATAGCTTTCTCATTGACATGAATCATGAAGACGGGATTTGATTCGAATTTACAAGAAAAACTCTCAGGTCTGTCTGGATACACTGGGAGACGCCCCCAGCACGACATAAAACCTATTAACTGTGTACCTACATCATTTTTGAAGAAAAACATAAATATTGTGAAACTTAAGCGTGCAATGTGACGCCATTTTTAGCGTAGTTAACATTTTCGCTAGAATTTTGCGAACAACCAAAACCCTTGCTTTTTTGTTTGTTTGTACATGATGTAAATTAAATGTTCGGGCCCGATGCATTCACCCACTACCGAGCCATCATAGCAAGCCTTCTGATCTGTAATCGTCCTCTAACCTAGATACCCAAGATGTAAGTAAGCCGATGTAACAAGAGATCGCCACATCATCATCATCATCATCAGCCTATCGCAGTCCACTGCTGGACGTAGGCCTCTCCAATTGTTCCACCACTGTGGTCTATCCATGGCTTCTCGCATCCAGCTCTTGCCAGCCATCCTGCGCAGTTCGTCCCCCCACCTAGCCAGAGGGCGCCCTACATTACGTATGCCAAGACGCGGTCTCCACTCTAGAGCACCACAATCCTGCCATTCTCTTATTGACCTGAAACTCCCATAGATGTCGATGACGTTTTCTGCCGCTTTTCGCTTGTGACTTGCGCAGAAACAGCTGGGCGCAGCGAAATGTTCGCTACTTTTGATTTGGTATTGAGTCCCATGAATGCCGAGCCAGGTGGCGTAATGTGCCTGAACCTGATAGTTCCTCCTAATATAACTTATTCCACAATCTGTGTGGTGAGTAATTACAGCCTTACAATTGTTTTGACATTAGTGTTAAAAACCGGCCAAGTGCGAGTCGGGCTCGCGCACAAAGGGTTCCGTAGCAGCAAAGTCCAAAATTACAGTTAAATCAACCTATCTCAAAAACTATAAGAGATACTTTGATCAAACCAAAAATCGTTGAAAGAGTTAATTAGCATGCATCACCTCTATTTTTTTTAGAATTTTATACCCCGTAGTTATAAAAATAGAGGGGGGGGGGACATACTTTTTACGACTTTGAGAGCTGATATCTCAAAAACCGTTCACTTTAAGAAAAATGTTTTTTAGAAAACTTTATATCATTTTAAAAGACCTTTCCATTGATACCCCACACGGGTATGTACATCGAAAAAAAAAATTTCATCCCTCAGTTACATGTATGGGGGGCCCCACCCCCAATTCTTTTTTTTACTATTTAGTGTCATATTTTTGTAGCGGTTCATACAACACATATTCCCATCAAATTTCATCACTGTAGTACTTATAGTTTCCGAGTAAATCGGCTGTGACAGACGGACAGACGGACAGACGGACAGACGGACATGACGAAACTATAAGGGTTCCGTTTTTGCCATTTTGGCTACGGAACCCTAAAAAAGCGGATTAATTTCACAAAGCTGGACCCTTTGCTTAAATGAAAAATAGCGGAAGACAGGTGACTCGTCTCAAGTAGGTCCCCGTCGCCTAATAATAATAGTAATTCTCACAACATCTCATACGTTGACCTGATTTCGTATTAAGTAGCTTAAGCACTTGTGTTACAGATATCAGACAACAGAGGAACACAAACATATACTTAAATACATATATTACACCCGACACCGAACAAACACAAGTGTTCATCACACGAGTGTTTGTCCAGGGTGGGGATCGAACCCACGACCTTTGGCGTAAGAGGCAGGGCCACTACCAATTGCGCCATCCGGTCAGTCACAGATTGCACGCAGTCGCAAATTGGCGAGTCTGAAAAGCGGTCGTGTCACACTAAAATATTCTTTAATTGTTTTAGGTGGGTTAAATGTTACCAAAATGCCTTAGTGCACTTTTTACGCGTTGTCTAAATTATTCAAAAAGAAATCACAAATCTCATGGAATCACATTTCACTCATAAGTAGAAGAAAAGTTTTAATATCTAAATTCATTAATGTTTTTGTCACCATTTTGCAGAGTGAAATAGATAGATACTCTTTATTGCACAACAAACAAAACTTAAAAGCTAGGTATACAGAGATACAATGTACAATTTAGGCGGTCTTATCGCTGGGAGCGATCTCTACCAGACAACCTTCAGGTAAAGGACATTAGATAGAAGATACAATATACAATATGTGATGAGTTAAGTCCTTTTGACAGGACTCAACTTTGGAGCGTAGCTGCGCGAGGCACGCTTGACTCACGCACGCTTATGTCAAAAAATAGGATTGTCTCTGTCTTCAAATATCGTACAACTTTAAAATAAATGTGTCATAGAGCTGTGAGTATTCAGTTGTCTAATAGAAGGGACGTGCCGTATCTTCCCCTATTTTGTATTAATCTAAGGCTGGACCTAATTACTTTTATATTTCATGATGGCGTAACAATTAAGAAGACTTTCCAATTTGCCCAAAAAAAAAGTAAATCAAACTCCTTGTCCCATAACAATGTTCTAGGTAGCTGACATGGGTCATGTTACGTTAAAAATTCAAGCGAAGCTATAAATGGATAATTTATATGTGTATGTTTATTTATTTGTCCGTCTTTCACGCAAGACAATGCCACGAATTGATTGAGTGGAGATAGTTGAAGTGTCATAGGCTTATATGTGGCAAAACGAATTGAAACGAAGCTGCGGGCTACTTTCAGTAATCCAATAAATCGTTTAATTTTTTTATTTATGAAACCATGAAGTGAGCACGTTTTTATGAAAATGCTTTAGGCTGTTAGATGTGTCTTTAAGGACCGATATCGACCGATCTCATTCCAATACTAAATCTATGGTATAGCGCTGTCATTCAATACAAATCTGATGTTATACTTACCATAGATTTATCCACAGATAAGGTTTGGTCGAATCGAGCCTTAGTGTAGTTACGACAGCTGGGATAGCCACAAATGAGAGGAAGTGACGACACATTATTCAGAAGCAAAACAACAAAAAGAACAGAATCTAATTCTAAAAGGGAATTTATCAAGATAATCGCTTGGGCTCGAAGCTGTTGAACGATATTTGATAGCGCCTTGTTAGTGCCAAAGAAAGCTATTCAAATATCAATTATTGCTGCTCACCGGCTTGCTTGGTTCAAGTTAAGAACTTTAGAATTCAACCGTTTTTTTTATCAGGCGGCTATGCAGGTCCTATTCAGACCAGTATCACTGCGACCAGTTTGATCTATTGTGATCGCCACTGTGCTACATACCAGTCCCAAACACTACGCTTTTCAGAAAGGGAATGGACAACATTTCAAAATTGCTCAGCTCTGAAACAAAAAATACCATTTCTTTTTTTACTTTTCCGCTGCGCAAATATATATTTATTAATTTTTTATATTGCTTATTTACTGAGAAAAAAATTAAAAACTAAAAAACGTAAGATGACGTCATCGGACGGCAGAATGTAAAATATTTCTTTGCCTAGCACATTATAGTTTTAAATTTACGAAATGCTAAACCCATGACATGCAACTGTCAAAAAAAAGACAATTTGTCAACGTTGAATGAATGAATGACGTTGACAATGTTGACACTAGTATTATTTATTGTTGTGAAAATATTTATTTATTTATTTACCTTTGACAGTAGTACCTTTTTTTTATTAAAACAATGATAAGCAAAGGAATAACGCTGTATTCAGCCGTCCGATGACGTCATGTGGCGCTTAGGTCTATTTAGAATATAAAGAATTTTAATAATTATTTTATGCATGAAAATGGACAAATTTTGAAAAAAGAAAAAATATGGGTCCGTTCATTTTATGTCTATTTTCATATAAAAAAACAATATGGACATGTTAAAAATATGAAATGTTGTCCATTAGTTGTTTGGGACTGTTTTAGTTGAGATCCCTAGGTTCATTGGGGCTCAAAAAGTACTTTAACAGATGTAAGCTACGTTTGCACATCAGTGGTCCGCATTCAGTGATTATGTGTATAGGGGTTTCATCCCAATTTAACCATAGTTTTATTCATTTCCAGTTAACATTAAAATGTGTTTATTGATGGGTTTGTTTTTAGTTTGAGTTAAGAAGAAACCTATGATAGAGTGAGCTTACCCAGCAGCGTATGCACTGTAGGTTTTCAAAGGAGAGCATTGTACTCCTTAGCAGTGCGCATAACCAAGAAGATAGCAAAGAACTCTGTAGGCAATGGAGGAATAATTCACCAAGTATGGGTGACAACATGCAGTCAGTTCGTCTTCCTTCACAATGGTAGAAAGGGTTTGTTAAATAGTTTTTTAGATTTTCGCGTTGCATTATTGCGATACTGTTAGTGTAGTGTGTCGGAGTAGCTTCACTGACAATTCATCTAGTGGCGAATTAATATCAAAAAATGTGAGGGTGTCCGGAGATTCACAGCCCGGCCCCAGCTGACGACGCCGTGCTCCGCCAGTCCGCTTGTGACCACGGCTGCTGTAACGTAGCCGAAACGTCGAGCCAAATATGTGAGTACACAATGTTGTTTCACATAATAAATATCGTGTTAATCCCCGTATTGATACATTATGGTAGAAAGGGACTTAAATACAGGCTAGCGACTTCTTATGCTGCTAAAATGAAATACTCGATGATCCGAGTATCGTAAATAGCATCCGGATTCAAGCAATACGTAATTTATCAACTATTTACGAGTACTACTAATTCACTGGTAACTTAACCCACACGACAGAGACAAATAAATCCTATTCAAATATCAATTATTGTTGGTAATATTAAACGATTCAACACTCGTACTAATTATTTTATTTATATTCCTGTCCGCCATTGTATTGTCGAAAGACGCGGGATCAGTCGTCTCCATGTTCTTTTTATTTTTTTTAATTAAAATCCAAGCAAAGGAATAAAGAATCATGTGAACGCGGAACGTGATATCTGGGCTAATGTGAGAGATATTCGTACTTACAGTGAAATGTGACACGACACTAAAATAATGTGCGACGATTGTTCTTCACCCTTTTGTGTGTTTGTAAAAGCGCACTCTTTATTGGTGCTTTGTATGAAGCGGCGGATTTCTGACGCGATCTCTGCAATTTGGGTTTTGTTTTTAGCGAAATTGAAATAAGTTCATTTTTTGGACATCTGGTGTTTTTTTTTATTGTAAACTGAATCCTTTTTTTTACCTGGCCAGAATCATAAAATGACGACCCGTTTGGAACAGTGGTAGTGAACGCTGCCTCAAGGATTCTGAAACGGTTGCGGGTTCGATCCCCGCAAAGTGCAAACATTTGTGTGCATGAACATATCTGTTTGTATTGGTCTGGGTTTTATCTATGTATTATAAGTATGTATTTACAAAAGAAAAGTAATATATGTATATAATTGTAATCCCATTGTTGATTCTGATATCCGTAACACAGGTATCTCGGAGTCAGATCAATGTATGTGATGTGGTGAAATATTTATTATTTATTTATTTGTATTTATAATCTTTATTGCGTGTAACTGTAGGAATTACAGACATCTGCAGACCTTCTTACTTACGTTTATCTATTTATGTTTAAATATATATATTATGACAACCCGTTTGGAACAGTGGTAGTGAAGGCTGCCTTTGATCCAAGGCTTGCGGGTTCGATCCCCGCACAGCACAAGCAGTTGTGTGCACGAACCTGTCTGTTTGTATTGGTCTGGGTGTTTTCTACGTATTATAAGTATGTATTTACAAAATAAATGTATTAAATGTATATATTTGTAATCCTACCGTTGATTCTGATATCTTTAACAGAGGTGCTTGAGTTACTACTTATCTCGGAGTCAGATCAATGTATGCGATGTTGTGAAATATTTATTAATTTTTTGCTATTTAGTATTAAATGCAGGTTTACCATTTTTACTACCATAAAGTAGGCACAAGTTTAAGTCTAACTGAAAAAATTTATATTACGCATAAACTCAAAAAACGAATTCCATATTTATTACAATCTATTACAAACCAAAAGTGCCGTATAAATGTAATTCCACAGAATTGCCATTAGCTTAACAAAACAAACAGCGACCACTGACACAAATCTCCTTTGATAAGTAGAAAAAATCGATTAACCGTAGTCCTCTACCCGTCTGCGAGACCCTAGCAACCCTTACCACGATCCTCCTAAAAGAGGACTGCAACCCCCCAGACAGCATCCCATCTCTGTTAGACATTATGAAAATGAAAAAGATAGATGTGATTTTCATCGTTTCGAGTTGCAAAGACCAGCTCTCAGGGTACAGGAGGAGCTACCCTTGTTTGTCGAGTAGGAAGCAAATCCTCGGTACTTTGTCACGGATTATGGATTAGTGTTTGAACGAGTGTTGTCGTGAATTCGAATGATTGACTTCTATTTCCTGCGGCAAACAAGGAACTGACCGCAATATGCTGGTGAGAGCTGCTAAATTGTTTTCTGTGTTTACTTGCGGTCATTTGGAGGTTTATGTACTTACTGTGGTTTATTTTTGATCTCTAGACGTACTGATGGACGACGGAGCCGACACGTACTAGAGTGGAATGGACGTCACGTAGTGTAGGATGTCGTACGATACGATGGACTGACAATTTAAGAAAGATGTAAGTAAATGTGAAGCACACTGCTCAGGACCGAATGGCTGGCTGTTTTTTTTGGACACTCGAGACACCAGTGGAGTCACAAGTGCGCTGCCAACCTCTAAACCTCCCTTTGGTACTCTTTGACCAGACCAACCGGACCTTGATTACATTTTCAGATTAAATTAAGAAAAAATCCGTCTTAGTCGGGTTAGACCTGGTGATCTTCAAGAAAAGAGCTTATTCCTCCCTTATGGGCCGGCAGCGCATATGTGATGCCCCGTGTGTCGCAGATGTCCATGGGTGGCGGTAATTCACTTACCATCAGGTGAGCCGTCTGCTCATTTGTCTGCCATAATGTAAAGGAAAAAAAAAACATAATGAAATTATGACTAAGATACATTATTAATATAAATGACGCCCTGTTGGTCTAGTGGTTTAAGTACCGGGCCGTGATCTCGGGGTCCTGGGTTCGATTCCCGGGTTAAGCGAAAAGTATATTTCCAATTTTTCGAACATAGCTCGGGTTTGTGATCACCAATCCGCATTTGGCAAGCGTGGTGATTAAGCCTAATCCTATCACAGTAGCGATGACTTGATTTCTTTGATGGTGGCCTTTGCCCTGCAGTGGGACAGTTTATAGGCTGATACTTTACTTTACTTTTTACATTATTAATATGAATTACTTACCAGCTTTATTTATTTATGGATATTTAATTTACGTAGGTACATTTAAAGATATTAAATGGCAAAGAACGTAACTAATATCCAGAACTGATTACTTTAACAAAGTCCTCCAAACTGACATTTCGGTCATGGCGGCCAATCTCAGCGATCAGCTATCGACGTAGGACATATAATGCACAAGTGTTTGCTCAGGCACAAGAGAACTCTTTTTTTTAATGGGATAGGGGGCAGACGAGCAGACGGATCACCTGATGGTAAGCAATTCCGCCGGCCATGGACACCCGCAACACCAGTGGAGTCACAAGTGCGCTGCCAACCTTTTCCCCTTCACCCCATTGGGCCTCCGGTAACCTCACTCACACGGAGAAACACAGCGCAGGCGCTGCTTCACGTCGGTCTTCTGTGAGGCAGTGGTATCACTCCGGTCGAGCCGGCCCATTCATGCCTAAGCGTGGCTCTCCCACATTTACATCCATCTACTAATAAGTATACATTTCTGTTTGATAATTCGTTTTCGAGTAGGTAGTTAGGTAAACCCAGGTAAACCTATATGTCACACCCTTTTTTTCAAATGCGTTCAAATTTATAAAAAGTAAAATAAATAAGTGTATGCCGCCCCTGAACCGCCGCCCATGAACACCTGCAACACCAGAGGAGTCACAAGTGCGCTGCCGACCTTTTAAAAAGGAATACGCTCTTTTCTTGAAGGTTTGCAGGTCGTATCTGTCCGGAAATAGCGCAGGTGATAGTTCATTCCATAGTTTTGTCGTACGAGGCAGAAAATTTCATGAGAATCGCACAGTTGAAGACTGCCAACCATCCAGATAATGTCGATGGAACTGTCGTCGAGTGGAACGATGGCGAATTGAAGCGGCAGGGATCAGTCCGAACAATTCCTCAGAGCATTCTCCATAGTATAGGCTCAACTATTCTCCATAGTATAGGCTCTCTATTTCCTTATCCTCATATTTCGATGGGACACTAGTGTGACACGACCGAAGAGGGATCAGGCGCAGGACCAACGACTTAACGTGCTTTCAGATCCAGGCTGACACTGAGAATTTCTTAACAGGAAAATTCAGATTGAGACGACCCGTGGACCGTACCCGGTGACCCAAGCGCAGCCGTCGCTTTAAAGTGCGACGGGCACCCACTGCGCCAACGAGTCAGTAAAACTTTAATGATACAACATAAAAACATGTTTAAAAGCCTACTTTTCACCCCAAAATCCACATTTCCCATTATCCCTTCAAACAACCGAGTTGAACCGTCAAATATCCCTAACACAAAGCCCTCCACTCACAACGCAACTTAACTAAGCGCCGGCAATTTACCAAAACAAACAAGTGGCGAGGAAAAGCGCAGTACACATTAAAAGGACATCGCGCCATTATGCAAGAGGCTAAGACAATACGAGGGGAGCGGCCACGAGTGGCTGCTTGTGCGCCCTGTCGGACGACAAAAACAAGCGGGGTTTACGATGCGTCTGCGATGGATTTTAGTCCTACAGCATGCTTAATGCGCTAGAAGTTGTTTTGATTTGTTAGTCGTAATAATTTTATATTTAAACTGTATATACCCACACTCCTATTTATTCATTATAATAATTTAATAGTATGTATCTCATTATTATTTTATATTTTCTTCTTAGTAGATATATATACCCACATTACACATACACGTTAGGTACACAAAATACACTAGACAAGCGTACGTGGCACTCATTCTGCTGGTCTCACTGAAAACCAGCGTCATGGCCTTTGTCTGGGCTGTGACATAAGCTGAGTGAGGGCCATTTATACTAGACGTCATAACACATCATAATATTCATTTGGCACTGTGTGGATATGATTGAATATAGTTTTGTTTATTTTTTTCCTTTTATTTTATTTTTATGTATTTTTAATTGTTTTCTGTTTATGCCAAATTGTGTTCTGTTTACAATTGTTATAGGTTCTGTGTTGTGATGTCTATAATAATAAATATTTTCTTTCTTTCTTTCTTTCTAATATCTATTTTATCGTCTTTAATAAGAAGAAATGTTCATATTTTAGTAAAATGTACTGCGCTTATAGTAATGGGATTATATTAAATCTGATGCATATTGTACCTACTCTATTGTATACAACAGAGTAAAAAAATCTTAGTGGCCCCTAAAATCTTACTAGAGATGATTATGACATCAATGGTTCATACCATTCAATAAGCTTGAAAAAACCATAATAATTTATTTTAAATGTCTCAAATAATTTTTCATTTCATCACGATCGTCGATATAAGTTGTGGTTCTTTAGTTAAATTTAAAAAACTAGTTCTCCCCAAAAGGTGTCAAAAACACCTCTCTTTGTAGTGAAATTCATTTTAGTAATATTTAATTCATTCTTCAACACTACCTACTGTTACTGTTGTCAATATTGCATGCCGTTGTCACCTATAAATAAGATTTCGTTTAGATTGATTTATAAATTTTCTGGTGTTATTATTGTATCATGTACTGACGTAAATTTTGTTGGTGATCTTATAAATAAATAAATCACAAGTCATCATGTCGAATAGGCGGAGCCGTTGTTGCGTTTGTCAGCATGAGTATTAAATAGTTACCTAATTCAGTGGGTCTACTACGCCAAACGATAAACGATATATCGTGCCAATAATCGTGTCGAGACCTACTATAAGTAACATCGTATCGACTGTCGTTTATACGAATCTACGAACGATATTACTTTGACAGTTCTTACAAAAACCCTACTCTAACACAGCTTTTATCGATACGAATAATTGAATTTGACAGCTTCACCAACGTCAAATCGACGAACATTGCTACGACGTCTCTGATGTTATCGTGAAGAGTATCGTTTCGTTGTGATTTTGAATTTAATGACCCATATTTTCTTCTCCGGACTAGTATCTTCCTTTACCACTGTTGAATAGATTTCGGTTGTGGTGGACGATTGGATTTGATATACATAAATCAAAGAATATAACACTGCAGCTCGACATAATTCTAAAACATTAAAACCATGTTTGTTAATGATCGATCAGAAAAGAACACCCAGATAAATAAATACGGCAAATACACGCAATTGTTAGTTCACTGGTTAATACTCACAAGTTTACTAATTTATCCAAATAAAATTTGTAGCACAGAACACTATTATTTGTATTTGTAACTAATTAAAAGTACTCTGTGTTTATAAAACTTTTGAAAACACACTTTTTATACAAAAAAGATTTGTGACATTCATTTTTTTTCAGGCATTTATGGTCCACACTGAAGAATAATAAGCCAAACAGCCAATTGTTTTTTTAAATTTTACAATCATTCGTTCACGAACATTGGAATAAAACGAAAGTAAATTGTCTATACTTATGATAATCGATACAGATTACGAACATTTCTTATAGTAGGGTATTAGCGAATATTTCGAACAACTGTCGTATCGTTGCGAATAATTCGATATCGTTTGGCGTAGTAGACCTCCAGTTGAAAAGAAAAATACTGCTTAAGTACTTTACATTGTCATTAATATTTGATAAAAGGAGGAATTTCAAAACATTGCTAAGCACAAAATTTTTATACAATTGTTTTTTTTTATTATTTAATTTACGACTTAAAATTCTCCAATCTACCCACCACGTTGCACCCCTCCATTAAGCAAAATACGCAAAGACAATAGTGAGGGGGTGAGCGTATGTCAGGGCTTAGGGTAGTTATTGTGCCTCGAGTGGACCTGTTCACACCACTTGCGACGGGGACGTCCCTGTTGCCAGGGCTAAGTGTTGACACTTTGACAGTATGTGTTCTGTCTGCGATCTCCATTATAGTATTTCGATAGAAGATATTGCCTTGCCACATAATAATATAACAGAAGATTCTGGCGGTAGGAGTCAAACAATCCGCTTGAGCTGACGCAATTCAAAGGTTTTAAATAAGCATCTAGTGGTTTTTAGTACAACCTGTGCGGATAAAGAATGGGATCAGAAATGGCGGCGCATCTATTCATTTCTCGCTCGCTCACTATTTGCGCTTATACTCGCATTCGTGGGTTGTGTTTATAATATTTCGATAGAAGATATTGCCTTGCCATACAATAATATAACAGAAGATTCTGGCGGTAGGAGTCAAACAATCCGCTTGAGCTGACGCAATTCAAAGGTTTTAAATAAGCATCTAGTGGTTTTTAGTACAACCTGTGCGGATAAAGAATGGGATCAGAAATGGCGGCGCATCTATTCATTTCTCGCTCGCTCACTATTTGCGCTTATACTCGCATTCGTGGGTTGTGTTTATAATATTTCGATAGAAGATATTGCCTTGCCATACAATAATATAACAGAAGATTCTGGCGGTAGGAGTCAAACAATCCGCTTGAGCTGACGCAATTCAAAGGTTTTAAATAAGCATCTAGTGGTTTTTAGTACAACCTGTGCGGATAAAGAATGGGATCAGAAATGGCGGCGCATCTATTCATTTCTCGCTCGCTCACTATTTGCGCTTATACTCGCATTCGTGGGTTGTGTTTATAATATTTCGATAGAAGATATTGCCTTGCCATACAATAATATAACAGAAGATTCTGGCGGTAGGAGTCAAACAATCCGCTTGAGCTGACGCAATTCAAAGGTTTTAAATTAGTATCTCGTGGTTTTTAGTACAACCTGTGCGGATAAAGAATGGGATCAGAAATGGCGGCGCATCTTTTCACTTCTCGCTCGCACACTATTTGCGTGGGTTGTGTACTAAGCTCGTGGGTGTGCGAGCGAGATGTGAATAGATGCGCCGCCATTTCTGATCCCATTCTTTATCCGCACAGGTTGTAAAAAAAAATGTGTTTATTTGTTCAGTGAAGTGCCGCGAAATGATCCTGATAATAAGGATCGTTGAACTGTATCGTTTTTAACACTGCTATTGTGTGTCGAGTGAGTTGTTACGGACTTGCTTGGTCCAAATAGTCTAAAATCCCGCGATTGTTTTTAGAGTGGTATCTGCAGAATCCGTAGGTCGATAAAACGTAAATCACCGGCGTTTTATTGAGTGACTGTGACTTTGACTGACTACCACTGTTGACTACCTACTTGTCCAATAAGTTTATTGACTTTGGCAAGATATGAAAAAAAAGAAAACAGCAAATCGACTCCATCCATCCATTGGATGCGGGAGGCACAGGACCGATCTGTGTGGAGAACATTGGGAGAGGCCTATGTCCAGCAGTGGACGTCTATTGGTTGAAATGATGATGAAATCGACTCCAGGTGATATTGATATCGAAGAGTATGTTGAGCTATGGCTTTAATATGTTTGAGTGAAATGATGGCTGACACATACGTCATACTTGTGCCACCTTTGGGGACTAGTCTGTTTCGGTTTACCTCATAATATTTATTTTATTATTATTTCCTTTATTTTATTTTGTGTAACAATTAAGCTGTATGGATTAGTTTGATGATGACACAACATTGTATGAAAGTTTGGCGATTAAAAAGAGTAACTGGCGAGTTTCTTGCCGGATCTTCTCGACCAGAAACAACTTTCCGAGCCGGTGGTAGAATCGCATTATGTTTATTTATTTCTTTAGTATATTTTATGTATCCACATATATATGTATTAACATGAAAATGATACATAAGTACTTATAAATAGTTTTAAGTCATTCAAATGTATGACGATTTGGAAGTGCTGTGTACAAGCCTATGCAAATAAATAATCATTAGAGTTTGAGTTTATGCGTTAGCACTATATCTTATCGTGTCACTCCCGCACGTCTGTCTCTATCATTTGTGCTGAATACCCCGATCACTGTAAGAACGCATTAAGTGTGTGTATCCTGTTTAGCTCATGAAGTAGGCAGCCGGCGCTTTGTTTAATTATTTTGTGATAGTATACCTTGATAACTTAGTGGACAGGTATTTTTATATGTGATAGGTGGCAGAGGGATCGCCTGATGGTAAGCGATTGCCGCCGCCCATAGACACCCGCGACACCAGTAGAGTCACAAGTACGATGCTAACTTTTAAAGCTCCCTTTCCCCCGGATTGGGCCTCCAGTATTGGGCCCTAACTTACGCAGCGAAACACAGCACAGTGCTGCTTCACGCCAGTTTTCTGTGAGGCCGTGGTATCACTCCGGTCGAGTTTTATGGTTTATTCTAAATCCGAAAATGGGTCATATTTGAAAGCAACGGCAGCGCTCGGGGTTTTGGGTTGTTGTCAAAAAGTTGTTTCAGGTCTGAGTCTGAAAGTCGGCTGTCGTGTATCCGCTTGGAAAGCATATTCAGGCGTTAGTCCTACGCTTGAAACCTTTACATAGTTAACAAAATTGACAATACATCCTAACATTTAGTTACCAAGAAAATCTTTGCAGCATTACACAATAACAAAGTATTTGAGCTACCAGCTCATAGACGATGTTAAGATAAATAAGTAAGTTCTCATAATGAGTTGGATTTGTACCTACTGAAGTAATTAGAGCGCCCTTGTAGCTGAAATATTAACCACGGGGAATCACGGACTATCGCCACTTTGAGGTAGGGCCGGTGCATACTGGCTCGTCTCAACTCGTATCAACTCATCTCAGCTCATCTCTATTTTTTATGTGATAGGTGGCAGACGAGCAGACGGATTACCTGATGGTAAACGATTTCCGCAGTCCATAGACACCAGCGACACCACCGGCATAATAATTTGAGCACAGACAATTTTCTTGTTTCGTACTTTTTAGAGCGTGTTTAATGGCAGTCGGGTTTTAGTTTTTAAACTTTATTTTTTTTAACGTATTTTTAGTTATGTAAATAAAATTACATTTTTGAAATGTCATCAATGTGATCGAATGTGTCTTTGATTTGAAAAGTTTTTTAGTTTCTTACTTTATTCCCCTAGAGGGCGCTGTAGTCAATTTAACGTGACGCCATGTAGCTTATAACCAGAAGATAATCAAGACGCTTCTAATGACACCTCATTTGTTCCCATATGATAACTAATTTAGAAGTTATGAGGGAACAGATGAACAACCATAGGGTAATTCCGGGGGAGATGGCCGTACGGGGGAGATGACCAATCGAAAAAAAATCACCAAATAATTCCCAACCAATACTTCTTACAATTTAGTTTGGTTCAGGTGACTGTGGCCAACAAGTGTCGGTGAATTTTTGTTCGAAAAAATAATTGAAAGTTGAGTAATTTCACTTTATTTTTTAATGACACATTCGACTTAAGGTAAGGGGTTCATATATTAAGTGCTCACAAAAAGGTTTTGAAAGTTATGTCTGATTTCGTGGTTTCCTGTTGAAATACAAATATTCTCAATGTTCTATCCTCAAAATTACCTTTGAATTTTAGGAGTTGTGGTGTTTACGTAAGCTAGCTACCTCATCCGGAAAATCGTGAGAAATGGCCATAGTATTGATTAGATAGATAGCTATACAATTTTATGTCTAAATTTGGATTTACATTGCATCTACTTAATTTTCTACTGATGCCTAACCAATACGAATGGAAACCGTCATCAACCTTTGTTACCAAAAACAAAATTAAGACTGAGACTAACTAAGGGAAGATTTGATTCAATGTTATATTTGGATGTTCTGAATGCATGAAAATTGTACCGAGTTTGAGCACATGTGTCATAAGAATGCCGTTGTAAGAAAAAAAAGGAGTCCATAGACCTCAAGGGCAAACGAAAGGCAAAAAGAGTACCGGTCATCTTCCCCCAGCTTCTATGGCCGTCACTCCCGGACACTCTGGGAGAGATGGCCAATCCTAGATTTATTTTTAAGTTTAATATTACGTGTTTTTACAATATTTAAAGTGACTTATTGTTGATTTTCAATAATTATAATAAGTTAAGTTCAATTTTCTTTATTAATTATTGTTTTATTCATCCTAATTCCTTCACACTAGAGCCTTTAAGTTACTAGGGCCATCTCCCCCGGAATTACCCTACTTATATAGTGTATGTCAAAATCATAACCCTCCTTTTTGCTTCGCGCTAAACGGGTAAAAATAAGGAACCAAAATCTGCGTGGTTCAAAAATGTACCATCATCCCAATGTAAAGCCGCCCTACGATATTAACATTTCATACAAGCTGTCCACTCGGGCCTTCAACACGGATTTCTTTGAAGCTCCATCCCCTGCCGTCTCTCTCGCACTCACCCATCCCCCTACGAGTGAAAGGGGCAGAAGCCGTCTTAGCGTGGACGCGTGAAAATTGTATGCGCTAGTTGTTATACGGCGCTCTTTGCAAATAAAATTGAATATTCAGAGAGGTGTTGCGGAAATCACGGTTATCCCGTGGACTTAGGCCGGTCCGGGGTGGAATACGTATGCTTATAACAATTATTCTAATTTGAGTGAAGTAAAATTGACGGCCCGTTTGGAACAGTGGCAGTGAACGCTGCCTCTGGTGCAAGGGTTGCGGGTTCGATCCCCGCACTGTACAAACATTTGTGTGCATAAACATGTCTGTTTGTATTGGTCTGGGTGTTTTCTACATATTATAAGTATGTATTTATTTATTTATTTATTTAATTTAAGGCATACACAACAGGTGACAATCGATAAAAGTACAAACTTAAAAACAATATACTTAGAGCTAGATTGAAACCTAAGAACGTGTACACACAGCAATACCAATAACATCGCCTACAGAAATAAATGAGTGAGTACTTAACAAAAATTGGTGCATTTATATATATTCTGAAAATTAAATTATATTTACCACTAGGAAGCTCAGTGGAGAATCCGTTTGACATTCAAACGGAATGTAACATGTCTGGGCCCAAAAAGGTCCAGGTCATGGCTACACAGTAAGTCATTATAAAGGCACATGCGAACAATAGGGTTGTAAAAGGATGTGTTATTCTTGAAAGTCTGCAACACGAACGTCCTCTTGCATATATTTACAAAATAAAAAGTATTATATGTATTTGTAATCCCACTGTTGATTCTGATATCCGTAACAGAGGTACTTGAGCTACCTATCTCGGAGTCGGATCAATGTATGTGATGTTGTCAAATATTATTAAAATAAACAATTCGCTCGACAACTCACACCGATCAGCGATCGAAAGTACAGAGAATGCTTCAGCTTACAAATTCTGTGTGAAATATCGATGCCATAATTAAATAGATCTCCTGCAAATAACATCGTTCTGAATATTATCCGCTACGGAAACTCCGAGCATCCATTTCCATTGCCACTAGAACTGCTTTGATTTTGTGTAACAGCCCAGAAGTGAATGTCCATGTTTAGGCTCTGAAAGTATGAAAGGTATGGAAATCGTACTGATTAAAAACCCTGGCCTTAAGGGGTTGTGGAATTGACTACACAATGACGATGACTTAGTTTTCAGAATTTCATGTCATAGGTTTATAATAAACGCATGTTAGAGGCTTTTTTTTTATGTGATAGGTGGCAGACGAGCAGACGGATCACCTGATGGTAAGCGATTGCCGCCGCCCATTGTCACCCGCGACACCAGTGGAGTCACAAGTGCGATGCCAACCTTTAAACTCCCCTTTCCCCTGGATTGAGCCTCCGGTTCCCTCATTCGCGCAGCGAAACACAGCACAGTGCTGCTTCACGCCGGTTTTCTGTGAGGCCGTGGTATTACTCCGGTCGAGCCGGCTCATTCATGCCGAAGCGTGGCTCTCCCACGGTAATATGCCTCACCTTAAGTATGGAAGTAAATAATATATTTGCCTCCTGTGAAATTCTCCACTGTTTCAATGCTATTTTCAATCGTAGAGCTACACGTAATAGGCGCTGGCCGTAAGCTGGGCACGTTTGTGTCAGGGAAATTAAATTTTCGTGACGGGCTGGCGCTGACAGCTGCTCATTTTTCCACCTTCTTTGGGGAAATGTCAGCATGAAACTGGTCTGGATTCCTAGGAGGATATAAGTGAAGAGACTGAAAACTGAGATCATGATTACCTGACTTAGCTACTAGAATTAAAAACAGCGAAAGGAAGAAAACAAGTTATTTTAAACAGTTTCACAATAAATACCTGAAATCTCTAAATACTAGTAGGTTTTCAGTAAAACTTCGAGAATGGCTTAGAGCAAAAAAATATTATAGTGTAGATGAGTTTCTTAATGATTGTAAAATCGGAAATAATAATACTTTTAGTTTCAGAAGTGGAAAAGACTAAAAAAAAACAAATTCTAACAAACTGCTTTAAATTACGAAATATTTACAATTTAAAAATAACGACTACTTTATGTGAACTTCCACAATTTAAATAATTTTAGGACGGCTGAAAACAGATTGCGAACTTGCTATCAAACTGAATTAATTAGTACATAAGGCTGTAACGACGTTATGTAAGTAAATAATATCTCTTTAATCACTTGACATTGGCAGAGTTGTCTCGTAAGAGCAACAGCAAGCCATAAAAAAAAAGTAAATAATGGCTCGCACGACTAAGACGAACGATGCGTACACTCCGAGAGCTGACAGTCAAATGGGCTGTCTCTTGCTCTGACGTTTGTTTTTATAGGCTGGCACGAGGTAGTAGATGGCTGGAAGGGGTAATACAATATTATTTAATTTAAAACAATGTGAATTTGCTTATGACACGTAAAATGTAGTAATTTGTTGTTTTAGTTATTAATTATTTTATAACTTTGGCAAATTGTGAGTCATTGTTAATGTTTCCACCTACTGTACCACAATTTGGGCAATAAATGATTTTATGATTATTTATGATTATGAATAAATAAATATTTATTTTGCAAAAGTTTACAAATGTTATACAGTACTGGTAGCCCCAAAACTAGGTAATCCTGTCTCTTGGGGACTAGAGTTGAAGTTTTACATTACGGCGTTGCTAGTTTATTTTAGATTTATATACCTACTTTAAATAGTTACATTTATATTGAATATACTCGGCAACTACACATGAAGGTGGAAGACATTGAAAAGTGATTGAATTTCTATAGCAGAATCAAATTTATATAAATAACGATCCATTTTTATTAACTTCATCTGTCTTCCTTTCCTGTCATTGACGTTCGTGGTCGTTAGTCCTCTCCCAGATCAATCCATATATTGTAGGTATAAAATATATCTTCTCTATTATAACCTTATAGTAGTATATTTTATATAATTTGTGTAGGTTATATTGTATTATAGAAAGTTAACATTCATATATATTAGTGTATGATAACGTGTTTATTTATTTATTTATTATCTAGATATATGTATTTATACTATAAATTTACTTAATCAATATTCAAAATCAAAAGGATTGCACCACCCTCCCCTCTTCTATCTAATGTCCTTTACCTGAAGGTTGTCTGGTAGAGATCGCTCCCAGCGATAAGACCGCCTAAATTGTACATTGTATCTCTGTATACCTAGCTTTTAAGTTTTGTATGTTGTGCAATAAAGAGTATCTATCTATCTATCTAACGCACTTACATTTTTTATCTTAAGGCGAATCAAGCACTTACAAATTTCGTCGGCTTAGTAACGCGTTCAGTGGTAGAACAGCTACCAGGAATGTGGAAGATGTGGGTTTGATTCTCGCCTGAACACGAGATTATTTTTTCAAGTGCGTTGTTTACCTAAGAATTAATAACAAAAAATGGATATAAAATATATCAACTTTTCCTCCTTAAGGTGACGGGTCGGGCACACTAGCGACGCCAATCGATTTTATCTATTTTAAACGATTTCGGGGTTACAACCCCTCGGCAAACGCTTATACTATTTATTAAATAATCATGCACAAATGCCGACCCAACATTTGTACGCGAAAAATTGATTCACGCTAAAAGTGGCCGCTTTTGGCGGTAATCAATTTTTCGCGTATAAAAACGGACCCAAAATTTGTGCATGGTTAATTATATAAGTTTTTGCCGAGAGGTTGTAGCCCCGAAATTGTTTAAAATAGATCCGCTTTAGTAACTATCAATTAAAAACGAATGGTGTCGCTAGTAAGGCTACCTGTCGCCTTAATTGCCCAGTGACAAGATCTGGGTCTGCCCCACAATTTCAGATTGTCTTACCGTTTCGACCTAAAGTCACTTATTGTACCAAAGCTGTCCTCTTGGTTGGCGTCCCTCATCTTAAATAAAAACTGTTACTTACCTATCTAACCTTTCTTACTAGTTATTTATTTAAGTATGCAATATATTTATGCTTCAAGTAATCAAACTTTCCTCAAAGCCATCTATCATCGGGTCCCCCGAAAAAGCGGACGTCAAATCGAGTCTTATTGAGAAAGACATTTCGAAAATCGCCACCCACCGAGATCAATTTGGTAAAAAAAATATTCGCACGCAATCTCTGTCATAGAAAATCACGTGGAGATTGCTAGGGTCAGCCCCTGGCGAGTGGCCGGTTAACGGGATCAAATAAATTAAATACGAGCTTTAAAGTTGGGGAGTAAATCGAGCGATATTCAAAAAGAATTGGTGAGAGGGCGGTTTGTAAAATTAAATAAACTAGCCACAAAAAGTTGGCAAAATATTGAAAATATTATGACGATAATCCTTACATATCAATATATCAGTATTTACGTATGTCTGTTATGTAATTATTTGTCAATTTCATTCACTGTTCGTCGGTAAGGAATAGCTTAAAATCAGCAGTTTGCCCTCGGCATACAAACTTGCTGAGCTATTTCCCATTTGTATCGCTGTGACACACATGCCAAGAAGCGCAATTTGTGTGTGTTAATGAATGTGTTTTTATTTCTTCTTTACTTTCTTTATAGTTTGTTTATTTTTAAGCCATTGCATGTATGTGTCTATGTTGTTACAAATAAATGATTTATCTATCTATCTATCTGCATATAAGTAAACTATAGAACCTTTTCACCGCCGGTAATTATTATAGAATTCTATTCTCAGGTTGTCTCCAGTGGATATGAGTGAACATAACCGAGTGGATACTCAAAGTTGTTAAATTTAAATCAAAAAATCTTAAGTGTAAGATCTATTTGATAACACAGGTACTTGAGCATCCTATCTCGGAGTCAAATCAATGTATGTGATGTTGTGAAATATTTATTATTATTTGATCTGGTTCTCATGCCTAAGTGTTACGAGCAAGGTGACACGGTAGTCGCTTCGTTCTAATGGTCAGCCTTACCTAAAACCTGAATCATGGTTCCCGTCACAGATATTATAATACTGTAAATAGTTCCAGACTTTGTTCGGATCACTGAGCCAGTGGAGTAAGTGAGTAGTTCTTGCGTACCCCGGGCTCCGAAGCGACTTCCTATATGTACAGTCGCGGACACATCAAGCTATACAAAACTGTCAAATTTCTTCATTCGATTATAAACCTTATATTGTTACACATTGAGGTCGAAATAGATTGAGGAAATTTGACAGTTTTGTATAGCTTGACCTGTCCGCCACTGTACAACCGCGAATGATACGAAGAGTTGATAATGACGCCGCACTCTGTTCGGGATTTTGAGAGAGTCGTCAAACACACCACAAATCTTTGAGATAACTAATAAAATTCCGAAATTTCCGGCCGAAAATTCGTGTAGTGTTTGACGGCTCTGTTTTGGTAACCTTAACCTTAAGTATATATTTTTCCTATGAATTCTATGTCTTGTTACAACTTTATCGATTACCGTGAAATTGAAAAGTTCAAGTTCGCAATTTCCGTCCAGGTCACGTGTGATCGCTATTTGTCGAAGTTAAGACAAAACACGTTCCGCAATTTTCCGAGTGGCAACTGATTAACTCAGCATTACAACACGGCAAGAACCGAGTATCGCGACAATCGGACGGACAAGAAACACTCCCACGCTGCCTGTTGTTAGGGACGTGACATTTTTCATCGAGAAGTGAGAACACAAAAATTCTCTAAATTGGTTCAATCTATTGTGAAGTTAATTTCAAGCTCTTGCTAAGCCTATTAAAATTTTCAAGCGAGTGCAACTCCTTTAATTTAATATCCTGTATATATTACGTATTATATTATGCAAATAAATTATTTGAATATCAAGTTATAAAGTCGATTAAGGCCTCTCAACATTGGCAGAACTAATTTCATTGTGTGTCCGTCGTCCGTCATTGTGTGACACGATAAAACGCTATAAAATATTTTTGTTGATAAAAAATATAATCAAAATTTTTCTGCACATCAATTAGGAATAACATAACTAGTATGACTCGGTTATGAATGTAGACGGAGGGATATATTCGAAAGTATATTTTCAACCACCATATACATTAATGGTATGCATCGTATCAGGAATGATGAGATCCGCAGGGAACCAAGGTCAAGGACATAGCCCAAAGAATTGCATGCCTCAAGTGGCAATGAACAGGGCACATTGTGAGGAGAACAGACGGCCGGTGGGGCAGAAAGGTCCTCGAGTGGAGGCCGGTCGTAGCCGTGGCAGGCCTCCCATAAGGTGGACCGACGATCTGGTGAAGGTCGCGGGAACCCTTGGATGCGGGCGGTAGGTACAGGACCGATCTGTGTGGAGATCATTGGGGGAGGCCTATGTCCAGCCGTGGACGTTTACTTGTCTGAAATGATGAATGATGATACATAACGCCCGTAGCATGGAAAAATCTGGGCAAGACATCCCAAATGCGGGAATGTATGTAAGAAGAATCGACAAAAGAAATCGATTTCTTTTTCCATTTTAACGATCGATAATTTTTCCCATCTCTATCAGTTATTAATCGATAATTAGAATCGGAATATCGGATTAACAGTTTCACTAATTGTAGTACACGGGAAATGTGTTTTGTAGGTGACTAGGTGCGGAATAAACTTAGTGCAAATAGGTACTAGAAATAACGTTGGGACCGCCATTTGATGGAAATTGAGCTGGTAAGAAAAGTGAAACAATGAGGCGATTTCGAATCATCCTTCAAACGAAGCGTGAAGAAGCATCTCGCGGGCCAGTATGGCGTTCCAACGGAGTGATGCAGGCTATTCTTTGCTTACCATTAAGCTAAGGTGAAAAACTGTGTACCTATCTAGTATTTTGATTTCATGTAACTACCGACTTATTCCGGGAAATTTAATACCGGCAGCTGTATACTTACATCAAACCACACGCAATTTATTATTATAATTTTTACTTATCAGGTGACCCCCTCTCTCATTTGTCGGTTCTAGCATAACAGTAGTATTGAATTTGAATTGGTGGTTCAGCGCACACCACGGCTCCCAACATCACATACATTGATCTGACTACGAGATAGGTAGCTTAAACACGGATATCAGAATCAACAGTGGGATTACAAATATCATCATCATCATCGTCAGCCCATTTAAGTCCCCACTGCTGGGGCACGGGCCTCCCTCAATCACATGAGGGGTAATTGCCATACTCACCACGCTCGGCAGACGGGTTGGCGACAAACAAATATACAACGTGTAAAAAAAATTTGCTATAATGCTTAAGGGTGTGAACATATACCGTGTAAAGACTTCACTGCCAAAATATGAGCATCATCTGAGCAAAAAAAAGCAGGTGTTCCGTACATTATTAACGCGCGGATTTTCTATTTAGTATGGAACAGCAGATTTTCTTTATACGATATATGTTCCTTTAAGTATTATTGCTCATTTTTTACACGTTGTATACGTTTCTATTTTAAATACTATACATATAATACATAGAAAACACCCAGACCAATACAAACAGATAAGATCATTCAAACAAAAATGTTTGTACTATGCGGGGATCGAATCCGCAACCCTTGGACCAAAGGCAGCGTTCACTACTACCGTTCCAAACGAGTCATCGTATTGACCAAATCGAGCTTATATTCAATCGATCAAATCGATATTTAAACTGTGATCGTTGGGGCGCAATCAGGCCGTTCTCGCCGCGCCCACGTCTGCGCCCGCGCATCCGAAGTTTGCTTTTTGTCGTTTAATTGTCGCCCGAGGTCTCAATTGCGGTGTGTTTGTCTTCGTAATGGAGGCTTTCGGGAAAGGTTGTTGAACCGGTGTCGATTGATGACTTTATTGGTAGGTCTGTCACCGTAAAACTTGCAAAGAATGTTGGATAATGTATTTACCATTAGCTCGGCGGTGAGGAAAAAAATCGTGAGGAAACCTGCACGTTGTGGATAGATTATGAAACGTGTGACCATGATTCAGTTGATCTGGTATCCCCTGTTAAAGACGGGTGTCGCACGTATCACAATTTGTCGAAATATTCCATATTCTATAATTCCAAATTCTAAAATTCATAACGAGGTTATTCGTCAGAGAACTAAAGTCATGGACATTGCACGCAGGATCAGCACGCTGAAGTGGAGATGAGCCAGTCATGTTTCTAGACGCACTGATAAAAGATGGAGGCGACTCGTACTGAAGTGGAGCGGTCGACACGTGGGGAAACGCAGTGTTGGATGCCCTGCGGCGCGATGGACTGACGATTTGAGAAAGATGGCTGGTGTGAGTTGGATGCGGACCGCTCAGGACCGGGCTGGTTGGCGCTCTTTGGGGGAGGCCTACGTTCAGCAGTGGACGGCGATAGGCTGATTGAATTGATTCCATATTCTCACAAGTAATATTATAATATCAACGGCTTTTTTTTATTTTGATGACACCTCCATTAATTAGTCCACTACAAGTACTATAACCTCTTCACGACAATTTGACGTTGACATCGCAAAAATTTGTAAAGGCGCCATTATGCAAACGGTTTTGTTAAGGGCTTGCTGGGCTTATTACCATATTTATTGGAGTATCTAACCCTTTGACCGGGTGCATGCCGCTATCTGATGGTAAACCACACAGTGCACTCTAGCAGTGGCTCAACCTTCGTTTGTATGTAGGTATCCGCAGCAAAAAGATGTAGGTATACATATTTGCAGCCTCGGACGGAACTCGGAAGCGTGCACTTAGCGATTTAGCGATGCACGATGGCTATACGCTTGGGGTCCCGGATTTGATTCGCATGTACATATTATATGATTCAAACCTTCGACCTTTCACGAACTGGGTGAATATCCAACTGAACTCCCAAACACCGTTAAAAAGTTCACGGAATATTTTTTAAGGTTATTATTTTATGATGCTATATTTGCCATGAGCTGACGATACTCAAAGTTTCCAAATAATCATGAGCACAGAATAATCCTTGAGTTTCAAAACATAAAGCCGGGTCTTATACTTTACCCTATGTATGATACAAAGTCATCAAAACAGATAGTCATCTTAACTAGCGCCACTTGTAGATTTGTATAAATTGTAGCGATTATAAAACATTGAGGTGACGGGTCGGGCACACGACGCCAATCGATTTTAATTTTAGCTACTAAACCGGATCTATTTTAAACAATTTCGGGGTTACAACTTCTCGGCAAACTACTTAAACTAATTATTAAGTAACAATGCACAAATGTTGGGTCCGTTTTATATATATAATCTAAGATATATAAATATATCATATCATAGTACCCTCACTCATGCAGCGAAATGCAGCACAGTACTGATAAAGTGTCTTACTTTATCTGATGTTTGATATGCTAGACTATGATTCAGGATTGGGGAGTCTGGTAATTACAATGAAGCGACTGCTGTCTGACCTTCGCAGTCCTTTTAACAGGGGAAAGCCAAGTATACGCGATGTAGCTAATAATTGGAGTCCAGGCTCTGAAACGCCAGCTGCAGGTTGCGATCTCAAACGGGATTATATTTTGATGATGCTAAATGATGATCCGTTATTTTTGTTACAGTTATTAATTAAATGTTTACATTTTCTCAAGAATTCTTAAGTGAAAAATTATCTCCCCTTTCCCTGTAACGTTCATATGGAAAATTCCTAAAATCAGGAATTTATTGAGACATCGCCAAAGGTGATGCTGAAGAAGGGACGAGATATAGAATCGCAACAGCGCCGTCGCCTTTGACTAACACCCGCCGATGCGACCTATTGCCATTAACAACATACCTGCGTAGGCGCACGGTAGTGGTGCAGCTGAGTTGCGAGCAAGCAGCTCTGAATTTTTCAATTCAATCTGCTGAAGTGTGAAAACTTGTGTGTGCTGTGTTTCGCTGCGTGAGGCCCAATCTGTGGAAAAGGGGGGTTAAAAAATTGGGACTCCACTGGTGTTGGTGTCTATGGGCGGCGACAATCGCTTACCATCAGGCGATCCTTCTGTTCGTCTGCCACCTATCATAAAAAAAAACTTTAATATTTTGGATAGTTGCTGAAAATGTGGATACCAATAATTGTTATATTGCTTCTTAACGTGAAGCCATAATCCTGTTGGTCTGATAGCCTTTCATAAGGGTTGCGAAGGTCAGACAGCCCTTCAATGTATTTTTATACTTTATGAGCAGACTGATCAGGGGGTTCAAAGGTTGGCAGCGCACTTGTAACTGCACTGGTGTCGCGGGTGTCTATCGCTTACCATCAGGCGATCCGTTGGCATCTGCCTCCTATTACATGAAGAAAAAAAATCTCAATTGTTACTTGACATTCGCCAAATATCTTCGGGTAAAGAATGGCTCTACCCGAAGATATTTGGCCAATGTCAAGTAACAATGGAAGTTAAAAAAAACAATTAAGTAGGTATCAAAAGAGAGGATGTAGATAGTCAATTAGGTACCGCCCTCAGCATTTGTTGCTACGGCAATACGATTCCGCAGCAGTTCTGATATTCTGTTCTTTACCGAACTTTGTTATTTGTTTCCTTTGAATTTCCATTCGTATAGACATTTAACCGATCCAAACACGCTCAAAGCACGCACCGCAGGCTATCTCTGGAGTCACGCAGGCTAACAATTAAAATGGCACGATCATCTGTGATGCGCGCGCGGTCCTATATGGACCGAGCTCTTAATTACGGCGCGGTTAAACACCCAACTTGGCGAGACCTAGATACCGCGATAGTGGGGTGACCAACTGCTGGGCTTAGCGAGACTCGCTCAAATACCTACTCAAAGATTTCGTCATTTTGAAAGCTAATCCAATAGGTGTTTTCTTGTTTCTTGAAAATTATTTGTTTGTACCTTTTTTACCATTTGCTCGGCGGTCAGTTACCCGGGTAGTTTCTCAAAATTGATGATATATACAACATTTGAGATAATGATTCTGAAAGTGTAACCGTGATCCAGTTAGGCTGCGTTTCCACTGAAGCGGAGCGGGGCGGAGCGGTGCATGAATTGACCAATCATTACGCTCGAAGTATCCGCTCCGCTTTAATGGAAACAGGACGAGCGGAGCGGAGCAGAGCTGAACCGATTTCCATAGAAAACAGCGAGCCGATGCTGACGGGGCCGGCGGAGCTCCTCCTCTCCTCTCCGCTCCGCTCCAGTGAAAACACTCACCACTTTTCGCCACTCTTGTCCGCCCCGCTCCGCTTCAGTGGAAACGCAGTCTAGTTCTCTTGTCTAAAGGTTACTTACGAAGGATAGACGGCAATCGCTTCATTCCAGACTTCTCGAATCGCAGATCATGGTCCAAGCGTACCCCGCGCTCCAAAAGGCCTATTCTCGAGCACTCGACATTGAAGTAAAATTTAGAGATTTCATACATTCGTCCATACAAATCTCTACCTCGACTTCAATGTCCAGTGCACGAGAATTGTCCCCCAAAACCGACAGTTTTAAACGCAAAATCATTATCTCAAAATAGACGTCCACTGCTGGACATAGGCCTCCCCATTGTTTTCCATACAGATGGGTCCTGTGCCGCTCGCATCCGATTTATTCCCGCGATCTTCACCAGGTCGTTGGTCCACCTTGTGGGGGGACTGTCACGGCTGCGGCTTCCTGTACGCGGCCTCCACTCGAGGATTTTTCCGCCCTAACGGCTGTCTGTTCTCCTCGCTATATGACCTGCCCATTGCCAATGGACAACATTTCAAATTTTTAACATGTCCATATTGTTTTTTTATATGAAAGTAGACATAAAATGAAGCGACCCATATTTTTTCTTTTTTCAAAATTTGTCCATTTTCATGCATAAAATAATTATTGAAATTCTTTTTATTCTAAATAGACGTAAGCGCCAAATGACGTCATCGGACGGCTGAATACAGCAATATTCCTTTGCTTATCATTGTTTTAATAAAAAAAAGGTACTACTGTCAAAGGTAAATAATACTAGTGTCAACATTGTCAACGTCATTCATACATTCAACGTTGACAAGTTGTCTTTTTTTTTGACAGTTACATGTCATGAGTTTGGCATTACGTAAATTTAAAACTATAATGTGCTAAGCAAAGAAATATTTTACATTCTGCCGTCCGATGACGTCATCTTACGTTTTTTAGTTTTTAATTTTTTTCTCAGTAAATAAGCAATATAAAAAAAGAATAAATATATATTCGAGCAGCGGAAAAGTAAACAAAGAATTGGTATTTTTTGTTTCAGAGCTTAGCAATTTTGAAATGTTGTCCATTGAGGCATGCAATCCTTTGGACTGGACCTTACCAACTATAAATACCCTTGGTCCAACGTGCGTCTGTCTGTAAATTAATCGTATCCACTTGTCACCGCTCACCGTGTGGTGGCAGCGCGTACGGTACGCAAATGCGAGTTATTACCACATCACGGTCCCGTTGCGGCGCGCGCGCAGGATGCTTCGCGCTTGTCGACGTGTCTGCGCGCGCTTGATTTACGCTAATGTCGACTGCTGTTTAGTACTATCAGGCTTACTTATAAAGGACTAGTGATTTCTTCTTTCTGTCTTTGTGATCCTTTTTTCTGATGATGACTTGTAGTCTTCGATCATAGAAGCTTGTAGTCATATGTACGAGTACCTTTATTTATTTAATTATTCACACAAGACAAATTTCAACCATTACAGAAGTACGATATTATAAAAATAAAC
This sequence comes from Marasmia exigua, assembly GCA_019059595.1. Taxonomy (NCBI): domain Eukaryota; kingdom Metazoa; phylum Arthropoda; class Insecta; order Lepidoptera; family Crambidae; genus Marasmia; species Marasmia exigua. The sequence goes on along the minus strand of CM032474.1, from coordinate 3,629,505 downwards.
AGTTCTGATCTAGATCTAGACCTATATTGCGGAAATCAAAAACCTTTAGGGTACCTACCGTTACACAATACACATGCTCTTTTTGTAGCATACTGAAAAAGCATGTCAAATATGAACATAAATCAAGCCAAAAAACTAGCCATAGATGCACTCCAAACTCTTAAATTTCTTTACTGAGTTACTGCTTTTAATTATTATGGTTTTATTTTCAATTAGTATTTGTATTTTTTTTTATGATATAGGTGGCAGACGAGCAAACGGATCACCTGATGGTAAGCGATTACCGCCGCCCATGGACGCCTGCAACACCAGTGGTGTCACAAGTGCGCTGCTTACCTTTTAACCCCCCTTCCCCTGGATTGGGCCTCCGGTACCCTCACTCACGCAGCGAAACACAACGCATGCATTGATTCACGCCGGTTTATATAATCTTTATATAATACAAGTTTATATAATCTATGGTATAATCTTTTATTAACATGGCTTTATACTTAACATGTGGATAACGCTGTTGTTTATACATTTAATTATCATATAATTGTACAGTGTATTGTTTAAGTTTGTAATGTGTAACTGTTTGTTGTCTCTAATAAAAAATATATATATGAGCATACTTATTGAACTGTCCACATTTTTGAGCATGCTAAAAGCATCCACCCGCACTGCACTGTCTTGCAATTTTTGATCATGCTCTATAATAAAAATTTGCATTATTATCAGTAGCACGTTTGTCCACACATGCTACTAAGTAGAAATTGTAACATTACTAAGCAAATGTAACACCTTTAGGGATCATCACTTTTATGAACAATGGTTACTGAGTGGATAAAAATGTGGAATTTAGAAATTGATAATGCGTATTTCCTCATTATCCATTCGACGGTGAGGGAAAACATCGTGTGGAAATCTACACGTTGCGAATAGTTTGTCAATTATTGTGGTCCGCCCTCACTTCGTTTTGGGACATTAGTTACACTTTTTACCAATAGATGGCGCTAGGTGTCGATTATATCGCGCAAACGTTTCGTGTTTTCGGATAACCTATAAGCGTTACCGCTGTCTGTAGGATTTACCTCTTACCTACTTGATCATTCCGAATTAATCATGGCCCAGTTGGTATGGTTCTCATGTATAAGGGGACGTTCAAGTATTACGTAAGCAGATTTACCCTCCCACCGCTCTTATCAGCAAAAGTAAGCAAAGCTCTTACCCCCTCCCCCATGCTTACGTAAACATATTTCGATTTTTTGTCACAGCTCGACAACCTTTATTTGTAGGTAATTCCACGAAAATACGTTTCGTTTTCAAGCAAACAGAATGTGAGGGTTGCCATTTGTGTTAAAAAGAAAATAATTATCGATGACGTAATCATCATCCCCTAAGGGTTAAAAAGCCAATCAGCCAATCGATGCCCGCTGCTGGACATAAGCCTCCAATGGTTGCCTCACAGATCACAATGTTTGTCCCGGTCGCCCGCATCCAAGTTACTAACACTGAAGTTGCTGTATTGTGGAAATTTCCACACTTCCCATATCTCAGGTCAGCGCATTCCGGGCCCCGAAGCAGTAGCTTTGGACGCAACTGGGAATGGTGCGCTGAGAGGATTATGACTTTCATGATTTTAAATAATCTCTTCTCTTCCATAGTTAGTACGATCCACCCTCCCTAGAGTAACGTCATTGTGAAATTGCAATATAAATGATATTGCAATTTCACAATTACGAGTAAAATATAAACAGACGACCCGTTTGGAATAGTGGTAGTGAACGCTGCCTTTGGTCCAAGGGTTGCGGGTTCGATCCCCGTACAGTACAAACATTTGTGTTCATGAACATCTCTGTTTCTATTGGTCTGGGTGTTTTATATGTATTATAAGTATGTATTTACAAAAGAAAAGTATTATAATATATTTGTAATCCCACTGTTGATTCTGATATCCGTAACACAGGTGCTTGAGCTACCTATCTCGGAGTCAGATCAATGTATGTGATGTGAAATATATTTTATACTATATTTATAAAAAAATAGTTTGGACTGAGAGATATGGCAATTTTACAATTACGAGTAAAATTAAAGACTTTGGACTGAGATATTGCAATTTTACAATTACGAATAAAATTAAATACTTAGTTTGGACTGAGATTTTGCAATTTTATAATTACGAGTAAAATTAAAGACTTTGGACTGAGATATTGCAATTTTACAATTACGAGTAAAATTAAAGACTTTGGACTGAGAAATTGCAATTTTACAATTACGAGTAAAATTAAAGACTTTGGACTGAGATATTGCAGTTTTACGATTACGAGTAAAATTAAAGACTTTGGACTGAGATATTGTAATTTTACAATCACGAGTAAAACTAAAGACTTTGGACTGAGAAATTGCAATTTTAAAATTACGAGCAAAATTAAAGACTTTGGACTGAGATATTGCAATTTTACAATTACGAGTAAAATTAAAGACTTTGGACTGAGAAGGATGTAACTACAAGAACAAGGATACCTATCTTTTTTTTCATCGGTCACTTATGGATGTTAATTGTATTCAACACTGCACGTTTTGCTTATCGACAAACGTATTTCAACAACAATTTTTTTTCACCTACACCAGTGCATCACACATTATGCTGATGTAGCTTATGAGGCTATCGCTATGTACTAAGTTAATTTATTAGTCCATGGTATCGGTCAGCCGGCCTAGTTGCTCGTTTCCCCGATATCAGTACGCGTATCGAGTTTTTACCACGCATTATATGCAAACCGTTGAAAGCAACACCGTCGCTTGCGCACCGTTTTCTCGCTTTTTGTGGGCGACTCTTCGCTGTCTTTGCGCATTGTTCACTTAACTCTGTTTTAATGAGCTGATTAGGCTCATCTTTATTCTTCTTCTTTGATGACTACCTCGATAGCGCAGTGGCTAGTAGTTGACTTGGACCATGAGCGACCATGGACCATGGTAACTTACAATAATGCGACCTGATCAATTACTGGATCAAGGTTACACGTCAAGATGTGCTTTTCACGACTTTTTCCTTCACCGCTGAGCGAATGCTTGACATACGCACTAGAATTGAAAAATCAAGAGGTGTGTACTCGGATCCGAACCTACGATCCGCTGGACCGTGATTAACCGTGGGAGATACCACGGCCTCACAGAAAACTGTCGAGAAGCAGTACTGTGCTGTGTTTCGCTGCGTGAGTTAGGGTACAGTGTAGCCGTCACTGGTTTTTGAATTAGCCTAGTGAAATTAAGACAATTAATGAATTTAAGGCGACAGCTAGGGCACACTAGCTACGCCAAATGATTTAAATTTATAGCTACTAAACCGGATCTATTTTGAACAATTTCAAAGCTCGACTCCCTATGAAAACACTTATACTATTTATTTAATAATTGTGCACTACTTTTACTACTACTTTTTGGTCTGTTTTTGCACCCGGAATTTGTATTATCGCCATAAATGGCCGCTAAACCAAATTTCGAGTGCAAATGGAGGCCCAATCCCGGGGAAGGTGGGTGTAAAGGTTGGCAGCGCACTTGTGACTCCACTAGTGTCGTGGCTGTCCATGGGCGACGGCAATCGCTTACCATCAGGTGATTCGTCTGCTCGTCTACCACCTATCACATAAAAATAAACGACATGGCGTACGTTTTTATCCACTAAGCTATCACCCCTATGAGTACGTATGAAAAAAAAAGATAAACGCTTAGCGCGATTTATAAACAACCCTTGATGTATGAAGAAAATTACATGACTCTAAATATTCAAAATACGAGTAAGTATTGTTTTTTAACTCGAGATTAGAATTCGTAATTATTTCGCCTGTGATGGATAATTGTGGATACCGGTGGGTTATTTATAAAGCAATAACGAGGAATAAAGTTGGACTGTGCTGGGCTATGAATAGATGACACCTGGACTCTAATTGGTAGCTTTCAAGCCATTAGATACATAGTCTTTGTGAGTATATGTTTTTGCGATAAAGTGACACTTTAAATTTTTTTTTGTTTATTTTGTGACATTAAAATATTTCACATGCCAAAGTATGTTTTTTTTTAAAAGAAGGTGTATCGGTAACATCCCTCTAGCCGAGCCTCCTGGCAACCATTATGAACAATATTTTGTTCTAAGACTTTTGAAAATTCGTAAAAAAAAACCTTACGAAATGCACAAGGCAGATGCCGCGTGAAGCAGCACTGTGCTGTATTTCGCTGCGTGAGTGAGGGTACCGGAGGCCCGATCCAGGGGTTTAAGGTTGGCAGCGCACTTGTGACTCCACTGGTGTCGCGGCGGCAATCGTCTACCATCAGGTGATCCGTCTGCTCGTCTGCCATCTATCACATAAAAAAAATCATGACCGATTTTGTATAAAAAATGTTCAAACATCTTTTTTACTAATTTCCAAAACTCGTTCCAAATTGTTGATCAGAATGGTTGGTAGAAGACATATGGTTATAAGGATGTTGGTACTGTACCTATCTTTACATATATTCTTTCTACTTCGCAATCGCAATAAAGACATCGCTTATGAATAAAAAAACACTCGTAGGTATATTTTCGAGTGTACTGTTACGAGTACAAAATGTTATCTGAAGTGTATTCTGTGGAACGGTTTGCCTGCGGAAGTGTTTCCCGACGACTACGACTTAGGGACCTTCAAGAGAAGAGCATACTCCTTTTTAAAAAGGCCGGCAACACATTAGCGATCTCTCTGATTTCGCGGATGTTCATGGGCGGCATTGATTGCTTTCCATCAGTCCAATAAAAATGAAGTGTTAAAAATATTATTTTACACTTTTTAGTTCGTGGTTATTGATGGTGGTTTTTTTTCACGATCTGACAAATATAAAAAAGTTGTTTGAGAATAGGTATTGAAATATAACAAAATTCCAAAAGATTTTAAAAATTGGCAACATACCTTTGCTCGACCCGGGTAGGTATAGTTTCATTTAAAACCGGTGACCGTGTCAGTGATCTATAACAGCGTGCACACTATAAAAGTGTGATATATAGTGTTAATAATGATAGTCCATAATAGGCCTAAATAAAAAAAAATGCACTCCAGACTAGTTGAAACTTCACTAATTGCGAGCGACGCCGCGGGCGCACACTATTCCGATACAATCTCCCGCTCACTTTATACCGGCTGTAAGTTTTTACCTCTCCATATCTTAATATTAATCTCTGTAGATATTATCCGTATCGGTTCGAGTGTCCGCTGTTTATTGATTCGGAGAAATAAAAACAAACAGTTAAATGGGAGCTGTGGTGCAGATTAAGTTGTATTTTCATTTAGGTGGTGGTACAAGGGATGGGTTGGCTCGTGATGGTGGAACACCTGTTTGGCAGGCTGTGTAAAGTTTTTCTTATGAGGTATTGGGCAGACGGATCACCTGATGGTAAGCAAGTTCTGCCGCCCATAGGACAACTGAAACATCAGAGGAGTCACAAAACAATATCTTTTATACCTTTTTATGTCAATATTACCAAGTCGCTTTCAACGGCTGGATATAGGTTTCTCGAAAAGTCCGTTTCACTTTGATCGATTCTCGGCTCGCATCCAGGTCCTACCAATCATTTTCTTCTTCTTCTTCTATACTGGCGGTTTTCGCTAACGCGTATCTGGGTAGCTTGCGTAAGGATGGAATGAAATTGGCCGGTTAGGTCAATCTAACCAGCCAAGTTCTTCCATGAATATTGACAGAGCGCCTTAACGTTTCGGAAGACTTTTTGGGGACTACATTGGTTCCCCAGGTAGTTTGCCTGGCAACTGGCCACCCCACAGCTATGCAGCCAGCCATCTAACGCAAATCATCACTCCACCTGACCGGTTTTTATGTGACTATCAGAACTTACTTAATACTAATTATTTGTAGTTGTGTTTGTGGTCAATAAATGTATTACTTACTTCTCTCTTTCTTGAGTCAGTCCCTCATGTCTGAGGATCGTGGTCAGCATCATGACTGCATCTGGAGTGGATGATCTGCCTCCACCGGTTTCTGTCTAGCGCATCTCTTATGACTGCACGGATTTGGAGGACGACGAGTCTTTTAACTGATCGGTCCACCTTGTTGGTGAACGACCGCGCCATCTTCTGTCTTCGGTGTCAGTTCGGTGCTTTCGGTGATTTACTTACTTACTGGGCTCAGAGGCTGTCAGTTCCGCCTCATCCCTTGGCTTGCATCGCCCGCCGATCCTGCTGTATCGCGTCGCATACATCATGCATGCGCGTAACGGCGGCGCCCGCGCACGCGGATTTACGACCGCACTAACGTTTAATTTGGACATAATTTAATTTGAACACGCCGCCGCGCGACTTAATTATGATATCCCGATACCAGCCAATACCAGCTATACCGTGTAATGCTCGCCGAGTAATGACTGGTACCGGACTTCTCGGCTGGAGTGTAAATAACATCTGGGTTTTTATTTGAATAAAGCCGACTCTTGTTTCATATACTTACCTACAAAACAAAAATACTAAGGTACCTGTAATAAAATTTTAGTGAGGAGAATTAATTAATATCCTCCAACCGATTACGGCTACGGCGGCCAATCTCAACGATCAGCCACGTACGCAGGATATATAATAGTGCTCAAGTGTGTGCGCAAACACAAGTTCACTCTCTATTCCCTTACCCTCATAATCCGATGGGACACTAATGTGACACGACCGGAGAGGGATCGGGCGCAGGACCAACAGCTTAACGTGCTTTCCGAGGCACGGGCCGGGGTTGGCGGCCTAGTGAGGAGAATAATGATTATATGAATTTACCTTTTATTGAACCACCATAGTTCATACAATACATTACATACATACATTTTATACATTGACCTGATTACGTAGGTACCTCATACTGAAGAAACAGGTATTTAACTATCACACGTCAATACGTGTGTGTGGAGTGTAAACAGAGGCAGGATTCCTTCCAAAATTCGTTCCAGTTAATTGGAAGTTACATTACGTAGGATTCTTAGTCTGTGGAAAGATTGCCCATTGTCAGGGTTATGTACACATCTTTTCGATTAGGAAAAACGTGATTTTCCAACAAAAGCCTATGCCTAAGAATGTAGCTTCTCTCTTTCTCTCTCTCTATCTCTTCAGTCAGTCCCTCACTGCAGAGGATCGTGCGATTCCGTCAACCAGTTGTCTCTATCGGCCCCGTTCTGTAGCGTGGTGGAGTGCTTCAGTAACAGGTATATTTAGTTCTGCTATTTGGTCCGACCATCATTTGGGACTTCTGCCTCTAGGTCTTTTACGTTCGATTTTACCAGTCACCATAACGCGTTCCAAATTGCTGGTGCCCCTTCGTGCGACATGACCAAAATATCGCAGTATTCGTTGTAGGCAGGTAGTGAGTAGACGAGGAGTATTTTAATTAATTAATAAAGTTTATTTAATTAGATAATTGATGATATGACATTAAACATCCATTCAAATAACTATCAAAAAGAATAAACACCGAGACGATCTTCTTTATGATCAAGCAATAACTAGTGTCATCAAAATTATTACTGGGTCAATATTCACAAATAATCATCACGTTCACTCGTAGGTATTTGTATTGTTTTCATTAACGCTAGATTAGGTAATTTCGAGATTTAGTTTAATGATTAGTTATCTTGATGTTTTTATGTTTTGTTTTATTGCTAAAATTAATTTGTTAATTTAAGTCCTTTTTCTCTTTGTTTCTGCCTAAGATACAGGAAATTCCTAGTTTAGGCAGTAAAGCCCGCTACATCTTAGACCTTATTATCACTTTCCATCAGGTGAAATGAGGTCAAGTGCAAACCCATTTAATATATAAAAAAAAAAAAAAACTTAAAATTGTTCCCTAAGTTTAAGTAAGTTTGTAAGTCTTTTATGTTCTAAAGATTTTTCAATAAAAAAATTTATTTTTTATTTATTTATTTTATTTAAGCAATTGGATTTTCCGATATTTTGCTAGATCATTTTCCCAAAGCTCGACGTTCAGTTTAGTTCGATTACCATTAGCGTTTATTACAAATTCCATGCGAAACTTTACCCTTGCATCTTGTAAGCGATGCTTCTGTCTCCCACCAGTTCCCAGTAACTCAATTTACGTAAGTCTTGAGCATCCACCGCATCGCGTGCAAAATTCAGAGGCAATTTGTCATCCACAATCGCAGATACGCCGCCGTCCAACACAAAACGAAAATTGGCACTCGTACGTGTGAAAAATTCATAATAAAGTCTTCTGATATTCTCCAAGACAAAACCCAGGAGAATCAAGATAGTATTAAAACAAATTAGCATTGAGAAATAAACAAATACGAAACGCGCAAGCTCTCATGAATTATGTCTGATAATTAAAGACTACCGTAAGACCAGTTCGGCGGGGAATGACTCCATTGCGCAGCCGATAAACTTCTTTGGACACTGAAAATTATTTACTTATAAATTGGAAGAGGGGAGATGTCATCTAAGCGGGCAGTTAATAACTCTTTACCATTTGAATCAACCTCACTGTAAGATGGTATCGCTTGTTTTTATGGTAGAGGTGACCAACGAGCAAACGTGCCACCTGATAGAAATTAATCAACGCCACCAATGTAACATCCGAGAGAGATCGCGAATGTGTTGCCAGCTTTTTTAAAAAATTACCAGAATCTAAAAATAAATTAAAAGCATGGATCATGGTCTAAGCTTACCCTGGGCTCCAGAGCAACAGCTTTGGACGCAACCGGGAAATGCGTGCTGAGATGACTGAGTGTCATACTATCCTATAATATTTAATCAGAAACTTGTATTTAACATTTACTTGGATTATGTACTTTTGTACGCTACCTACTTCTAAGATTTCCGTAACCGGTTTACTATAAGTTCCCTTAAACTTTTTTATATGTTAGGTGGCAGACGGATCACCATGATAAGCTATTGCCGCCGCCCATGGACAACACCATTGGAGTCACAAGTAAACTGCCAATCATTTTCTCTTTACGCTCACTCACTCGCGGAAACAGCGTGTTTCTGTGAAGCCGCGACATCACGCTAAGCCGTCCTATTCATGCTGGAGTGTGGCTCTCCCACAATTTAAATAGAAGGAACGGGAAAATCATATTATTTGTAAAGGCAATACTTATAAAGATTAATATCTTTTAATTATTCGCCTCAGCCGCGAATGATCTCGTTGTAACTGGTATATTAATAAACACGGTTCAAGCAGACCTTTTCTTATCAATCTCACTGATAAATCGTTGCCATAAACTAGAGGGGGATTCAATATAGGTTGCGTGTCATTTCGGACACACCCCTTATAAGAAAGTGGAGCATCGAGAATTAATGAAATTACAGCAATTAATAAAGCCTGATCTTAAGAACCGACGCGACGATTTAATAACCCGTGAAATTGCATACAGAAGACCAAAAAAGTGACAAATCGATGTTAACTAGAGTACAAAAAGCTAGGTACGTTTTAGTGTAGCGAGCGAGTTGAGGCAAAAAGCGCGGGGTACAATCTTGGACGATAAAGATAAAAAAATCTTTATTCAATTTAGGTCCATACAGAACACTTATGAATGCTAAAGTAGGTACATAATTATATTATCATCTACCGCTGGTTTGAAATGTCGCATACGGATCACCTGATGGTAAGCTATTGCCGCCGCCCATGGACACCCGCGACACCAGTAGAGTTACAAGTGCGCTGTCAACCTTTAAACCCCTCTTTCCCCAGGATTGGGCCTACGGTACCTCCACTTACGCAGTGAAACAGCCCAGTGCTGCTTCACGCTGGTTTTCTGTGAGGCCGTGGTTTCACTCCGGTCGAGCCGGCCTTCATGACAACGCATGGTTCTACGGTCATTACCATCTTGTAATCTACACCAAATACATCCAGTATTGCTCTTGGTCTTGTTAAACTAGATTTTCAAATAATGTATTTCTTAAGAACGTTGTGAGGCCCTGAAAATGTGTTTTCTCAAAAAATTATTAAATAACCATGCACAAATGTTGGATACCACGCATACGCGAAAAACTGATTCACGCCAAATGCAGCCACTTTTGGCGTGAATTTTTCGCGTACAAAAACGGACCCAACATTTGTGCATGGTTATTTAATAAATAGTAAAAGTGTTTGCCGAGAGTAACCCCGAAATTGTTCAAAATAGATCCAGTTTAGTAGCTCAAAAATTATAATCGATTGGCATCGCTAGTGCGTCCTACCCGTCTAACAGACCTAACTGCACTTTCAAAACGACCTCAAAATAGTTTCCGTATAGTGTATTAAGAATTAAATGAGCCCCATCGTCAACAAGTGCTACGTGTTTTCTTTTACTAGAAAACATAACCAAGTATTTCATCAGTACACAAATTCAAGACAAAACACTGAGCAGAAGCGAGATCGTAAGGGACTCAAGTGTTTACTTCGACCAAGCCTTAACTTTTCGCGCTCACTACGACCACATTGTCAGGAGGAGTCGCAAACTATTCGGTTTCATCATAAGGGCCACCAAAGATTTTCGAAAACCACGTAGCGTCTTGTGCCTATTCTTCAGTTTGGTGAGAAGCATTCTCGAGTACTGTTGTTCAATTTGTTCTCCATATTATAGTGATCAGAGTGAAAATATTGAGAAAGTGCAGAAGAGATGCCTGAGATATATTCCACGGAAATTTAATTACGGACGATCACTCGGGGACTATAGAGAAAGGCTAATTAAATTTATTGCAATGCCCTTACACGCTCGCCGTAAAAGGTATGATCTGCTCTGCCTTCACAAGATATTACATTCTAGCATCGATACCCCATCTTACTCTCATCCCTTAACTTTAACACCCTATACAGATCGCGCCATCCACACACATTCGAAATACAGGTATACAAAAACAACATCTCGTACTTTAATCCCATAGTGAGGATGATCTGGTAACATGAAAAACACCATAGATTTTGATTTTTTTTTATTTTACTTTAGATTTTAACTTTGTGTAGTAGAGTAGCTTTAGATATATAATTTAATGTGGGATTGGTGATCGGTAGATGCATGGCAAGGAACGTGTATGAGTTCGATGTTTGAATTAGAATGACGTGTGAGAGAGAGAGAGGGAGAGTCAGACGACGAATGGCGGACGATGTAAAGACGTGGAAGACGACGCTTTATTATTATATTTGCTATTTTGGGGGCTCGTCCGGGATTGAAAAATTGTGGGATGGGGTTTTAAATAAAGCCAGGGATTTGTATAATTGTTCTGTATTAAATTATCCTCTTAAAGCGTCGTCTTCCACGTCTTTACATCGTCTGCCATACGTCGTCTCTTCCTCCCTCTCTCTCTCTCGCACGTCATTCTAATTCAAACATCGAACTCATACACGTTCCTTGCCATGCATCTACCGATCACCCATCCCACATTAATGGATCATGTTGTATATGCAATTTATAAGTTACTATTGAAATTGAAATGAACAAAACTGAAATTATACTTTTAAAACATTTTGTTTTAGTTTTACTTGTATCAGTTTACTTGGCAAAATAGTAGGTATCTTACTTCGTTCTTACATTAAGATAAGGATGTAGGTACTTACTCTACATTTTGCAGAGATCCCAAAACAGATAAAGTATCTTTGTTCGTATCAACGAACACTCGCTAAAACGAGCCGACTTTAATAATGTCACTGCAACTGGCAACTTTAACGTCTTTTTAACTACAAAATAATAGTACGATTTTGTGATATGAGTAAGACAAATAATATATTTGCTTTTTAATTGCGTGAGCGCCGCAAAAAGTGTCCCCTTTCGCGATGCTAAGTGGATTATATTAAAGACTAGAAATGGACGACTACAAGGTCTACTGTACTGGGACACTTCCCAAATGGAAGTTTTGTCATAGCGATCTTTTGCTGCGAGCTGATTGTTTTTTTTTTATGTGATAGGTGGCAGCCGAGTAGACGATCACCTGATGGTAAGCGATTGCCTCCGCCCATGGACACCCTCGACAAAAGTGAAGTTACAAGTGCGCTGCCAACCGTAAAAACCCCTTTTCTGCCCCTCGAATTAAGCCTCCTGTACCCTCAATCACGAAGCGAAACACAGCACAGTGCTGCTTCACGCCGCTTTTTTGTGAGGCTGCGGTATTACTCCCGTCGAGCCGGCTCATTTATGCTGAAGCGTGGCTCTCCCACGGTGATGTGTGGTAGTCTAACCCTAACCAAAAGTCCTGGGGTGTCAATCTCAGCGCAATCGCGGTCGGATACCCTACTGCGGGACTGGAGGGACTGGACCGAGCCGTTAATCATGCTCGCCTCTTTGCACGACCCAAAGCAGCCCTCCTCAGGTCTATCAGGGTCTTAAGAGAGTGACTCAAACCAACCCCTTAGAAACTAACGCATTATACCCAGTGTAACTCATATCAGCATATTTTTCCCGATTGTGTCGAAAGCTGTCACTTTGAAGCTCGGGGTGAGCTTCAGCCATAATCAGGATTTGGCAAGTCTATGAATTACAATAAAGCGACTGCCGTCTGACTTTCGCAATCTTTAGCCAGAAAATTACCAACACCCGCGGAGAGGATCGAGCTGCTAAAAGATCTTATCTGGGACAACCAACAGGCCGCCATCCTGTGAGTCGTCTGAGATATTGCTGGAAGGATGAAGTCACCAAGGACCTCAAGGTAATAAACGTTCGGTTTACCTCATATTTTTTTATGTCCTTTATTTTATTTTGTGTTACAAGTAAACTGTATGGCATGGTATGATGATGACACAACATTGTATGAAAGTTTGGCGATTAAAAAGAGTAACTGTCGAGTTCCTCGCCGAATCTTCTCGACTAGAAACAACTTTCCGAGCCGGTGGTAGAATCGCGCTATGTTTATTTATTTTAGTATATTTTATGTATCAACATTATATATGTATTAACATGTAAATTATACTAAGGACTTATAAATAGTCCTAAATTAATTAAATTTATGACGATTTGTAAGTGCTATGTACAAGCCTATGCAAATAAAGAAGTATTTCATTTTGATGATATTTGATTTTGATTTTGCACGATTGAACGGAATTAGCAGAAGACCGAAAGAAACGGTGAACTCTGACGTCAAATGTCAAGACTTATTTTAGATCGTGGAACCAGCCTATGTATCGTAATAGTATGGACATTGGTCACCATGGCCCTCTCATGGAGTAGCTACGAGTACCTAGCCGTACGCTAACATTTGCTGAAAGGGAGCCAGTCAAAGTCACAACCACTCAAGAAAACGCTGATGTTTATAGTTTTATCGATCTACGGGTCAACAGGACAAGATACGGACGCCATGTTGGTGTAGTAATTTAAGTACCGGGCCGGGATCTTGGGTTCCTGGGTTCGACTCCCGGGTCGAGCAAAAAGTATGTTTCGAATTTTTCGATCATAGCTCGGGTTTGTGATCACCGATCAGCATTTGGCAAGCGTGGTGATTAACCCAAATCCCATCATAGTAGCAATGACTTGATTTCTATGATGGAGGCCTTTGCCCTGCAGTGGGACAGTATATAGGCTGATACTTTACTATAGTTTTAAGTAGTTTCATACACTTTGGCACCCCAGTGCCGTAGAGCCCCTAGGGTGTCCATTCATCCGGATCCCGAGCAAAGATGCGCTCGCGCATAGTAACGACGCGGTAATGAGCGGGTAACGCGACCCGCTGATACGTCATTTATGTAATTACACATGCGCGATACTTGTGCGCATCGCGTTCTTCATCAGTGGCTCTCAAGCTGAGGGGTTCCAAGGATTGAGGAACAATTTTATAAGACTACGAGTTAACTAAGACCTCGCGCTAAGACCGTACGACCGCCACGCATTCAACACGGAAAGATAGATGGCCACAGACGGTACGATTTCCTAAAACTATGGCTCCACTATGATTTTACGTCATCACAATGGCCAACATTTCATATTTTTAACATGTCCATATTGTTTTTTTATATGAAAATAGACAAAATGAACAGCCCCGTATTTTTTCTTTTTTCAAAATTTGGCCATTTTTACCCGACTACGGCAAAGCAAAAGGAGGGTTATGATTTTGACGGGCTATGTATGTATGTATGTATGTATGTATGTATGTTCATCTGTTTCCACGTAACTTCTTAACTACTTATCAGAATTCGACAAATGACATATCATTGTAAGCGTCTTGATCGTCCGCTGGTTATAGGCTATATGAAGTTTCACAAAATCTAATGTGGCGCCCTCTAGCGGACAAAACATACAGAGTAAAAAAATAAAGTTATGATAAATATGCCGTGTTTGGTATCATTTGAAAGCGCTTGACTTGTACATTTTGAATATATATATATATATATTACTAGCACTTGGACACCAAAATAGTACAAATAAAATAAAAGTAAAAAAACTAAAACCCAACTACGACAAAAAACGTCGCTGAAAAAGTATAAAACAAGCCTTCGTTGTCAATTTATGCAATATTCACTATGTAGAGATAAAATTTCATGTTTGGAAAGGCGTAGTCACACGTTAAATATACTACCCTTTGACAACGTGTGACTGCGGATTTCCAAACATGAAATTTTATCTCTACATAGTGAATATTGCATAAATTGACAACGAAGGCTTGTTTTATACTTTTTCAGCGACGTTTTTTGTCGTAGTTGGGTTTTAGTTTTTTTACTTTTATTTTATTATGCATGAAATAATTATTGAAATTCTTTATATTTTAAATAGACGTAAGCGCCAAAAGACGTCATCGGACGTCTGAATACAGCGATATTCCTTTGCTTATCATTGTTTTAATAAAAAAGGTTGGTACTACTGTCAAAGGTAAAGAATACTAGTGTCATCATTGTCAACTTCATTCATTCATTCAACGTTGACAAGTTGTCTTTTTTTTAAAGTCATAAGTTTGGCATTTCGTAAATTTAAAACTATAATGAGGTAAGCAAAGAAATATTTTACATTCTGCCTATTTGTGTCAAAAAGTGTTAGGAAAAACGGACATACGTGTAACGGACGGTATGTGGCCACCTTAAAGTAAAGGGTATAACCCCACTAGCGACGCCAATTGATTTTAATTGATAGCTACTAAACCAGTTCTATATGAAACAGTTCTATTTGAAACAACATCGGGGCATCAGTCTCTCGGTAAACACTTATACTATTTATTTAATACTTATAGTTAGCTGTTTGATCTGCTTTTGCACTCGAATTTCGGATTACCGCCAAAAGCGGCCACTTTTGGCGTGAATAAATAAATATTTCAAAACATCACATACATTGATCTGACCTTAAGATATGTAGCTCAAGCACCTGTGTTACGGATATCAGAATCAGAATGATTTTTAGTACAAAAACAGACGGAACATTGTTGTGCATGGTTATTAAATAAACAGTATGAGTGTTTGCCGATAGACTGAAGCCTCGAAATTATTTAAAATATATTTGTTTTGGTAGCTAACAATTAAAAGCAATTGGCGTCGCTAGTGTGCCCTACCCGTCGCCTTAAGGAAGCTACAGGCCGACCAAGATCAGAAGGTTCACTTCAGTGACATTGACAAAGGGGCGTTGTAACAACGTTTTTTCTATGCAAAAATGTCAAAATAGCATTAGTTCCGACTTTAGCCTCGTACCAAATCATCGTGATCGGACTAAGTCTATGACTATAACAGACAGGTGACAGAATGCAAGCAATGGCTCGTAGCAATGGCCGACTGTCAAGAGCTGTCATTATTGACAGTCGTCGGAAGTCGACGACGGCGGCTTGCTACTAACAGTAGACGATAGTCGCAGAAAGTCACCGGCAGTCGCGGGCATACTGTTAATCGTGTACCTAATTATAACTTCCCGTCTGTCTAGGGTGAGTGAGTATCATATTGATGCGTGTATTCGTCATGTCGAGAGCCTCATCTCGACAGCATCTAAAAAACTGGGGATCCTGGACAGAGTGCGCAGGTGCTTCACGCCGGACCAACTCTGTCTTTTATACAAGACTCAAGTCCGGACTTGCGTAGAGTACTGCTCGCATCTCTGCGATGGCTTGACTAATTACCTCATGGATGCTCTCGATAGATTGCAGCGACGGGCTGTACCCATTATAGGTGACAATGAGGTCACCAATACCCTTGAACCTCTTCAACTACGTACGTAGAGACATCGGGTCGCTTAGCGTCTTTTACCGTCTATATCACGGTGAATGCTCTGAAGAGCTTTTCTCCCTTAACCCTATCCCGTCACAGAACTACACGCGCCGGACAACGCTGTCACCGCTTCACAGTGGAAAACATTCCATCATTCCATCAAGAACTAAAAAATTTGGCGATTCCTATTTCTGCCGCACCATTCAGAAATGGAACTCGTTGCCGGCGTATGTATTTCCTCCTTCTAAACAAAGCGTGAAGAAGCATCTCGCGTGCCAGTATGGCGGAGCTAACGGAGGCGATGCCTTGACATCGCTTCTGTTGTAATTGAAACTTGGGCTCTTCTCTTGCTTACCATCAGGCTGACGAGAGCCAATATACTGCGCCACTATAAAAAAAAATCATAAGACAAACAAAAAAATTCTTTATTTTAATAGAAGTCAATGCATCTAAAGCGTAAGTCTTATGTCAGAGCTCTCACCACATACTGATTACGGCCATAAATTTTATTTTTTACAACACATTGTTGCATACAAAGTAAGCACTGCTATATTTGGTGTTTACCAAGAAGTCTACATAAATCAGTAAACGGTTCACCTCATTACGTCTAATTTAAATACATTTTCCGAAGTCGCATTGTTTGTTCGCAACAAATCGATGGGAATTCTCAAGTTTACCCGATAATGGGTAGATATATCGCCGCACAACATCGTAAGTGCACAAAAACCGGCATTACCTCACCCCTCTAATCACGGGCGACGTCGTGTACCAGCAAAACGATAATTAATTAAACCATCATTATCTCGTTTCTTGTTATATCTATAGAATTTCGCATCCCACTTTTCTTAACACCGCTCATTGTTATCACTGGCGATCACAAAAACCCGGGTCGTGCCGACAAAAGCAGATATAACATTGCAGTGGCGGAATTCGCCGGGGCCCTAGCTCATTAACGCTTCTGCGCAAATCTATATCTCGCGCAGTAATCGCCCTATCGTCGCCACTACAACCTTTTAAAAGATAAATCTTAACCCGAGCACGAAAGTCCAAACTCGAACGGTGCGGTTTTTTGACAGCACCAGACTTGAAACAGCGTAATTCCTTTTATAGTTTTGTCAACGTGAACGATACTTAAATGCTGGAAATAAAATTCTTAATTTGAATGGCGATGGGAATGGAATATACGACTTTTTGTTTTCACAATCGAAAGAACCAATCGAAGAACAACGTCGTAAGTACACTTGTGTCATTTTTTAATTATGAACTGTAAGCGTTTGCAAATAGAGTGGATTTTTGCGTGGTTTGAAGGATAGCTACGTTGTTTAAGGTAAGATCCGATTGTGTACGATTCGCGATTAGTGTTTTTGCGTCGGCGGCGTAATTAGGGACTATCGGCGGCGCGTATGAAGACATAAATAAAACGAGATCGCTGGAATTAGCGACCCGCTGACTGCACCAGGGTTGACTTAAAATTTCGATCGATCGTTTGTTCTGATTTCTTTAGGCTTGAAGGCAACTCCGAGTTATTGATCATAAAAGATTGCGCGCCGTGAGGGGACTTTAAAACAGTTTTGGTATGGGGATGCCGAGCGATCCGCGGGGTCCAGTGGCTGCTTTTAGAGGACGCAGCAGCTATCACTTTCTAGGGCTCCATTTTTTACACATAATAATAAAATGTCCTCCTACCGATATTTTGGCTTTGCAGCCGATGACGACGATCAGCCAAGCACACAAGATATATTAATATCCTGCAATCGATTTTGGGTACGGCGGCCAATCTCAACGATCAGCCAATTACGCAGGATATGTTATAGTGCTCAAGCGTGTGAGCAAATACAAGTGCACTCCCTATTTCCTTACCTTCATAATCCGATGGGACACTAACGTGACATGACCGGAGATGGATCGGGCGCAGGACCCACGGCCTAACGCACGTTAGGCCGTTGGTCCTGCGCCATCTCCGAGGCACGGGGGTATAAGACCGCCAACTTCCAGACTCCGTGCTGACACTGAGAATTACTTAACAGAAATTAGGTACAAATTTTGGCCGGACCCGGGGATCGGACCCGGGACCCCAAGCGCAGCCGTCGCTTTAAAATGTTAACATATATATCCACACACAAAAATCCAGAAGTGTACTTATGACCTCTAAGTAGTTCAGAAGACGCACGTTCTTATCCACTGAGATACTTCGCTCTCATGTTAAAGTTTTGTAGGGGATGATAAAAACTGTTAATCTGCATACTTACTTACAAAATAATTATGTATTATAAACTAGCTTTCGCCCGCGGCGTTGCCCTTGTAGTATTCGTTTTCGTTTATTCGCTGTCCTGAAATATATTATTTTTATAAGTATATATTGTTTAGTTATTTATTTATCGATGTTTCTAATTTATTAATAGTTAAAAGTATATATTCAATTTATTATATTCTAAACTTTTGGAATCTGTAAAGCGGAAGACCAGCGTCGGGGCGTGTGCGACATCCCGACACATGCTGAGTATGTGCTTTTTCAGCGTTCATACCCTAGTGTTTATATATTGTTTTTGTTAATGTTATGTCTACCTACTGAATTTGTCTTATGTCTGTCTGTATGTAACCGTGTATGTTACGCTGAATAAAATATTTACTTACTTACTTACCATAGGTACCTAGGAAAAATATCCTTATGTCCTTTCTGTGGTTCTTTGTTACCTCTACATCAATTTTTTTTTAAATTTATTTAATGAACCACACACAAGTTTACAATAAACTTAAGCTAAAACTTATATAAAAAAAGAAACTTAATAATTGTATACTCAACACACATGGTTACATTTTACGTAAAATTAAAATAAACATGCGGCACTCAAGTTGTAATTACATAGTCGAAATTAACTTTATGGGTTTGTTGGTGATGTGTGCGTAGTGTGTGTGCTACTTTTTAAACGGAAGACATAATCATTCTATCAGTGTGTGTAGAATAGGTTTCTAGTGTGTGTGAATCTGAATTATAACTACTATTTAGTAGTTATAGCTGGCTCATAGACCCAAATAGAGTGTTGGCCTTCGAAACAAGAGATCGCCACTTCGGTCGATCCTGCGTTACTTCTTTCCAGTTATCGACCAGGAGCTCATTTTCAATTTAATTTAATTTTATTTGGAACACCAACAGCTTAATTTACATGAAGTTATGGTTACAAAGTTTCTATAACTAATAAACCATTAAGAAGGCTACCATCGAAAAAATAACCGAGTACAACCTCAAAATTGCGATCCGCCGGGGCGATGACGTGGTTAGGGACAAGCTTGCAAATAAAACATAAATTACTAACATACCCCTGAACCCCCCTCTGAGGTCCTTAACTACATAAAATCACCAAACCCCCTACCCCAAAAAAAAATAAAATAATGACAGCACATTTTATACATCTTACTAACATTAACCATGCATGACTGCCTAAACTTAAGATTGTTATTGTAATTTAATTTAGTTTAATTTTATCGCGGAGCAAATTTCAAAAATAATTTGTAAAACTTAAAAAACGAGCACAATAAAGGCACGGAACCAGTGTCCGTGGAATTTCATTAGAATTAAAAATAAATAAAAAAAATAAACCATTAATAGGTATTCGCATTATAGGTAATATGTACCTACGTAATGTTGTATTAATCTGCAATAAAAAAAAACAATTGTCCGAATACAATACCTATATATTTCTGGCTTGAGCATTACGGACACAATACAATTCATTCCGGAGGCAATAAATCGCAAACCAACGATATCTGACTGTAATTACAACAGTTCCGAATTTGAGATACACATTCATTACTAATTACTAATTAGTTGGTTAAACGCTTAATGTGGCCGATGGCTTAATCGCCGGGACTCGGTTGTGAAAACGGATATGTCCTTTATATGCTGCAGCTGCCGGCGAGCAAAAAATGAGCCAAGAACGGAGTAAGGAAATTAGAGTTCCGTAGGATTTATTTTCTTTCTGTTTTTATCTTTCTGATTTCAATGATAGAGGCCTTTGCCCTGCCGTAGGACAGTCCTATTTAGGCTGATTTTTTTACATTTCAAGTAAGATAATGAATATATTGAGGATCGACGGCTGAACCAGCCTCCTTTTATATTGTGTATATTTCAAACGATTTTACTGCTTTCCTTTGTATACTTGTCACCTGTAATCAGTCATTGTGCTAAACAATTAGATACCTTTACAAGTTTTTCCTATATCAAGTAACCAAGTACAGTCAAATTATCCACAGAATATAGAATGAAAAAACTAGAAACTAAAAATATTGATTTTCTCGTAGGTACCTTTTACCTTTTGTCGCTTGCAGACGAGCAGGACGGATCCACCTGATGGTAGGCGGTTGCCGCCTACCATACAAATCCCCCTTTCCCCCGAATTAGGCTTCCGAATCGAAACACAGCACAGCACTATATCAATATTTTTAGTTTGAAAACTCCAACAACAAATTTTCTAATCGTTTGTTAAATACGAGTAACTCAGTTTATCATACTTTGTTCTAAATGTCCAAGACTCAGTAAATTTAAATAAAATTTGTTAAAATAACTTAGCTTTAATCCAGGAAATCCTGAAATAAAGAGCGGCCGTTTCCCCCAACTTGCAATGGATCCCTAAAAATTACAAAGTGGATAACAAGTTCCTTTGCATTTCCTAAGCCTTGGTTACAATACCCGGGTATGCAAAGCAGGCTTATTAAAACCTAGCACTTCACCAAGCGAATGTTGCGAAACTATCATAATTAAGTGTGAGGCATTGCAGCCGAAAGCATCTGCATATTGGCACGGTGACTCGAATGTATTATGGAAAAGTGGAATGCGCGTGGTAGATTACATGTGGTGTTCTGTACATAATAATGTATTCTTTTTTAATAAATAATAATAATGAATATTTCACAACATCGCATACATTGACGAGATAGGTAGCTCAAGCACCGGCGATTACGGATATCAGAATGAACAGTAGGATTACAAACATGTAATATTTTTCTTTTGTAAATACATACTTATTATACATATAAACACCCAGACCAATACAAACAGACATGTTCATGCACACAAATGTTTGTACTGTGCGGGGATCGAACCCGCAACCCTTGGATCACAGGCAGCGTTCACTACCACTGTTCCAAAAGGGTCGTCATAATTGCACGTTAAGCCGTTGGACCTACGCCCAAACCATCTCCGGTGTCCCATAGTACACTTGAATACAATTGAATAGAGTGTACTTGTGTTTGCGCACACACTTGAGCACTACAATATATCCAGCGTACGTGACTGATCGTTGAGATTAACCACCGTAGCTTTGGATTGGAGGATATAGCATATCAGCACTTGTGTGGCCAGATCGGTGTTTATGCTGTTTGCTTGATGTCAATATTAATATTTATTGAAACGAATCACAAAGTCTATGGCATGACCCCCACAAGGTGGACCGACGATTTGGTGCAGATCGCGGAAATCCCTTGCATGCGGGTGGCACAGGACCGATCTGTGTGGAGAACGTTAGGGGAGGCCTATATCCAGCAGACGTTTATTGGCTGAAATTATGATGATGATGATGCAAAGTCCCTGTAGGATTATCTCTAAGGCATGTTCTTATCTTATCCGTTAGGGGCCATTTATACATTTTGACTCTATGGGATCTTTTATACCTCGCCTATTCTTTGCACTCCTGCTCAAGAAAGATTCATTTCATCAGCGTCACGATGTCTTTCGGATTGGAGCGCCTGTAGTCTCCTGGTTTAGGATAAGCGTTACCTAGGGTTACATTCTGCCTCTGGCTAGTGAGTCACATTCACATAAAAGTTGTTCTATGTAATGGTTTCCGTCTCGCATGCTCTGCAGTCGCTCGTTTGATGTTATGTTCATCATCATCAACATTTTATAAGTTGCATAATACCCGGTTAAAGCCCAAATGGGCAACCTTGTCTGTTATTGTGTATTACCTCTCAGACATGTTTAACTCATGGTCATGACTGCCTCGGTGGCGCAGTGGGTCGCACATTAAAGCGACGCCTGCGCAAGAGGTCCCGCATTCAATCCCCGGGTCGGGTCAAAAATTTGCAACTAAGTTTTCGGTAAGAAATTCTTAGTGTCAGTCCGGAGTATGGAAGCGGTAATATAACCCGGTGCCTTGGAAGGTAGGTGCACCTATTGGTTCTGCGCCTAATACCTCTCCGGTCGTTTCACGCTGGTGTCCCATCGGAATATGAGGGTAAGCGAATAAATAGGAGATTACACTTGTGTTTGCGCACACACTTGAGCACTATAATATATCCTGCGTACGTGAGTGATCGTTGAGATTAGCCGCCGTAGATGTAGCCGGTTGGAGGATATTATTATTATCATGGTCTATAATTCACGCTGCAATTTTTTCATACTTCATATTAAAACACGCATTTTATCGCTAAATCCATAGTCCTACATCCCTACCTATTATAAATCAATTAACGATTAGCGCACATGCAAATTATTTTATGCAAGCGCATGACCAACACTAGGAGAACCAGGTTGGTGGTAGTGATGCGACATGAGTCTTGAGTCTCGATTAATTTGAGACATTTTACAATTTCATCAATCATTTTATAAATTCTAATACAGTCTCGCATGCTCCAACATTTACGAGTACATCTCGGTTCGTTGACTAAAGTCAGGGGCGGCTCTAGGCCAAGAAGCGCCCGGGGGCGCAATGAATAACCTGGCGCCCTCTTGTTTCAAAATGCGCGAAATAATGAAATACAACATGTTCGCCTACATATGGACAGTCGCGTCATTGCAATTATCAGAGATCCCGAATCCTGTATCATGGCGGTCCAAGCGTATCCCGGGCTTCGACGCGACAGCATTGGTCGCAACTGGAAATCACACGCTAAGATGAGGAGAACGATCAGTACTGGCACCCGCTCCTTGCGGAGTGTTATACTGGAGGCTCTATGTGTAGCGAGGGACTCTCGGCGCCCTCTATCTTCCAGCGCCCTCGTGCACCTTACCCTCTGCACTATAGGTAAAGATGCCCCTGACTAAAGTAATATATATATACTCCAAGAATATAATATTATTATTTTGTGTACCAATGGCACCAGTATACCTTGAAGCAGGCCTGATTACGGGAATGGTAAAATTTTGAGTTTTTGATACCAGTGAACTCAAGCCGGATTTTTGTCTGTCAAATATTTTTTCCAATAGCACCAAAAAAAACCCCGAAATTTAATTTTATTACGGTTGGCTATGCCAGTCTTATTCAAACTAGTATCACTGTTAAATCGTTTTTTAGATTTTTGCGTTGCATTATAACTATAACGTATCAATACGGGGTTAAACACGATATTTATTACGTGAAACAACATTGTGTACTCACATATTTGGCTCGACGTTTCGGCTACGTTACAGCAGCCGTGGTCACGAGCGGACTGGCGGAGCACGGCGTCGTCTGCTGCGTGAATCTTCGGACACCCTCACATTTTCTGATATTAATTCACCACTAGATGAATTGTCAGTGAAGCTACTCCGACACCCTACACTAACAGTATCGGTGTTTGTTTGCGTTAGTAACGGCCTAGCACGGGGTTTGCACTTGTTAATTACTGGATTCCTTGTCGATGTTATTTTAAATCCATCCTCCCGATTGAAAGTCTTATACTTCTTGATCTCAATCGCTTCACGTACTATCCTGGTATGATAATGACGATCGGTGGAGAGGATTTTCGGGTAATGTAGTTCCATCCTATGATGTACTCCTATTTCCAGTAGATGTTCTGCTATTGCCGATTTATTCGCTTGTCGATTTTTAACAGCTGCGATATGTTCTTTGACATGTTCTGCAATTGACCGCTTCGTTTGTCCAATATAAGAAATATGTGAGTACACAATGTTGTTTCACATAATAAATATCGTGTTAATCCCCGTATTGATACATTATAGTAATATCACTATTATTCTATTTATTTTCTTGTATGTCCTTTGCCAGAAATTTGCATTGCAAGCGTACGAGTATGAATACTTGCAGGATACCGAGCGAGCTCAGTTCGCGTGGCGCAACTGCACAGTACTGTTCCTTACTTTGATCTTGTTACATAGAGACATGTCCCATCCTTAGTTTATAATGTTCACGAACCGACGGACATGCTCATTTGCTTATTAGCCTTAACTGGAGCAGCCGCTGAAAAGTGAAACCTGGTCGACTGGCCCCGCGCCACACGCGAGCAGCAGGGTTTATTCATTCCTGTCTCATTACATGTGGCGAAATGCAAATAGACCTCACATTGAGATTGTATGAACAGGGATGGAATGTAGTGGTGTTTAAGGTTGGATGGATGAATAATAGTTTTCTGTTTAAACTCGCCCTGGTTGGTATTATCCCGCCAAAATCATTTGTGAAGCTGAGCAGACCATGCTTTCAATTTCCTTTTATTTGTTGAACTTTTCATTATATCACTAATATATTTGTAGACCTCTAAACTTGTCGCGTAACGGAGGGTTACGGAGCTAAAAGGTAGGGGGAAGAAGAAAAGATAAGAATAGAAGGAAGAGGGCTATAATTATAAGAGGTATGTACAATGATGGCTCGTCCAAAAATCTTAAATCCAACTTAAAACTAACTTAAAACTAGCTATTTACACCGGTACACTACACTAAATATATATACAAGGTAAAAGTTCAAGATGGGCAACCGTGGTAGGGCGGTAACACAGGGTGAGCACAGGCAGCGCGCCGGTAGGATCCAGCGACGCAAGAGGCGGGCGGTAGGGCTCCGCCGAGCGCAGGAGGCAGCAAATGGGGCGCGCGACGCAGATACGCGCACGCCGCAAGCCGGCCGCGGGTAGGCGCGACGCGGATACGCGCACGAAGGAAGGTAGACGCGCGTAGGTGCAGGGAGGCAACACCCTTCGTGCCCCGGCACCGTTACTCTACGGGTAAACGTATACTGGCACTGTTACAGCTTGAGGTTCTGAGCTTCTTCAGAGCTGGTGGTAGACTCGTCGTCCTGCCCATGTGCGTCCTTTTATATTGCCCATGCGCATTCTATTCTACAACATTTAAATTTTAAAATTCATACAATATAGAATATTCTCGAAACATAGCTAAGCTCCATAGTTAAATTTGAATAGACAATTCGATAGAAAAATAAAAACAGTTAGACAACGTCAGCTGTCGGACAATGTCAGATAGACAATCTAAATATTTACAACAATAACTTTAAATTTATTTACAGATAAAAATGTACAAGGAACATTAAAATAACACATATAAGAGTAATGCTAATACAAGACATAATCATAAAATGATATACAAGCTCTATAGCAAACGGAAAACGAAGCTCTATAGTTAACACCAAAGGTAACTTTCTTTATGAGTAGTTATGTAGTATAACGAAGCCCCTGCAGGCTGCGTTGCCTCCCTGCACCTACGCGCGTCTACCTTCATTCGTGCGCGTATCCGCGTCGCGCCTACCCGCGGCCGGCTTGCGGCGTGCGCGTATCTGCGTCGCGCGCCCCATTTGCTGCCTCCTGCGCTCGGCGGAGCCCTACCGCCCGCCTCTTGCGTCGCTGGATCCTACCGGCGCGCTGCCTGCGCTCACCCTGTGTTACCGCCCTACCACGGTTGCCCATTTTGAACTTTTACCTTGAAAACTCTTCCTTTCTGAAACTCTAACTCTTCCTTTCTGAAACTGAAAGAATATCTTGTAACTACCCCAATTCTTGCTTGCCCTGATTTTGATCAACCGTTTTCTGTGCATTGTGATGCATCTAACACTGGCATTGGAGCCATGCTTACTCAAACGGTTAACGACAAAGAAGTTGTTATAGCCTACATGAGCAAATCACTTAACAAAAATGAAAGAAACTACTCTACTACTGAAAGAGAAACTCTAGCTGTTATCATTGCCTTAGAACATTGGCGGTGCTATCTTGACAATGGCAAACCGTTTACTGTATACACTGATCATGCCGCATTAAAGTGGTTTTTGAATTTAACAAATCCTTCTGGTAGACTCGCTCGTTGGTCACTTCGCCTTTCTTGCTTTAATTTCACGCTGAAACATAAAAGAGGAAAGGATAATATTGTCCCTGATCTACTTTCTCGTTCTAAAAGCGGGGACAGTCATATTATCGCTCCTTTATCTTCGAATGAAGCCACGTCTTTAGACTTAGAGCGCTATAATAAAATCTTTCGTAATTGTTTAACTGATCCTCAAAGTCATCCTAACTATACGATTAAGGATAATAAAACTATTTCGTTGCACTAATACTCCTTATTCTTTAACAGACGATTTCATCTGGAAAGAAGTCCCTATCCCTTCTGAAAGAGAATCTTTGAATAAGAAATGCTCATGGTTCCGCTACAGATCCGCATTTGGGCGTATTTAAAACATACAAAAAAATATCATTGTTATATTACTGGTCTGGCATGTTTAAAGATATAGCTAAATTTATTTCCAATTGCGAAACTTGTTTGGCTTATAAACACTCTAACCACTCGCCTTACGGTCCTATGGGAAAACCCAAAATTTGTTCTAGACCTTTTCAATGCATTTCTTTGGACTTAATAGGTCCATTGCCAATGACTAGGCGACGTAACCAGTACATTCTCGTTGTAAATTGTCTATTCACCAAATATACACTTATTTTTCCTTTGAAACGAGCTATAACTACTAGTATTATACATTACTTAGAGAATTCCGTGTTCTTAGTTCATGGAGTACCTCAAACAATTATTATGGATAACGGTCCACAATTTCAATCGCATGAATTCCATAATTTCCTTGGACGTTATAGAATTCCGCATATATCTTACACTCCTCACTATTGTCCTCAGGTCAATACTACAGAACGCTACAATAAAACAATTATTACCGCACTAGCTTCACTGGTCGGTGAGGACCATAGGTCTTGGGACCTTCACCTATCTAAGATTCAGTTTGCAATGAATAACTCTGTAAATGAAGTAACTGGATTTACTCCTGCATTTTTAGTATTTGGTCGTGAACTCATTACTTGTGGTTCTATTTATTCTCAGGGTTACGACTTAGAAGAAATTACCTTTTTACCTCGTGATTTATATGCTAGAAATATTGGCCTTCTATCGTCAATTTTTGATAGAGTTCAGGTTGCACTGCACATATCTCATGTAAAGAATTCTAACCGTTACAATTTAAGGCACTCTTTTAAAGAATTCAATGTTGGAGATATAGTGTGGCGTAAAGACTACTCTATAAGCAATGCTGGTGCATATTTTAGCGCAAAATTAGCACCTAAATATGTTAAATGCAAAGTCGTTGAGAAATTGTCACCTCTTGTATACATTCTTGAGGACTGCAACGGTTGCCGCGGTAAATGGCATGTAAAAGACTTTAAGAAATGACTACCTTACTGTTTGACTTTACTAGTATTATATGTATTTATTTGCACACACATTGGACTGATTTTTGGCTACTTCAGTCTGATATTTTTTATATATACTTAGCGACTAATCTCGTCTCTCTTTACTTATAGGATTCTCTCTTATAGTACCTACTTACTTGCTTAACGTTTTCTTTTAAAAGGCGCTTCTTGACCTTTTAATTCTAAACTTTAGGGCTCTCTTTTGCCTTATCTACTTACTACTTAGCGCTTCTTTGACTACAGAGGCGTTTCTTTTAAAGGTAAATTCAACCTTTAAAATTTGTGTCCTTTGATAGGGAATACCTGAGAGAGACTAGATTGTCGGCTATGGTCATCGACACTAATGGGTTTTAAGAAACGGAGCGGCTGACAACTCCCTAAATAAGCCTAAAGTCATTCTTATAGGGTACTTCCTATGGAGTTTGCGTCATTGATAGTGAACCCTACTCCTCTTTGTGATTGGTTCGTATGTTAGAGTGATTGTTAGAGTGACTGGATTTGAATTGTTTTGGATTGTGGAATGGTATGTTTAAGTGAAGGTTGACTGGTTAGACTGATAGTAAGGATAGTATTCTCTTAACCTTATAATCAAAATTTTCTCTGAGTCGAAAATTTTTCTGGGGTCGTGGGAGAAATGTAACGCAGCCTGCAGGGGCTTCGTTATACTACATAACTACTCATAAAGAAAGTTACCTTTGGTGTTAACTATAGAGCTTCGTTTTCCGTTTGCTATAGAGCTTGTATATCATTTTATGATTATGTCTTGTATTAGCATTACTCTTATATGTGTTATTTTAATGTTCCTTGTACATTTTTATCTGTAAATAAATTTAAAGTTATTGTTGTAAATATTTAGATTGTCTATCTGACATTGTCCGACAGCTGACGTTGTCTAACTGTTTTTATTTTTCTATCGAATTGTCTATTCAAATTTAACTATGGAGCTTAGCTATGTTTCGAGAATATTCTATATTGTATGAATTTTAAAATTTAAATGTTGTAGAATAGAATGCGCATGGGCAATATAAAAGGACGCACATGGGCAGGACGACGAGTCTACCACCAGCTCTGAAGAAGCTCAGAACCTCAAGCTGTAACAGTGCCAGTATACGTTTACCCGTAGAGTAACGGTGCCGGGGCACGAAGGGTGTTGCCTCCCTGCACCTACGCGCGTCTACCTTCCTTCGTGCGCGTATCCGCGTCGCGCCTACCCGCGGCCGGCTTGCGGCGTGCGCGTATCTGCGTCGCGCGCCCCATTTGCCGCCTCCTGCGCTCGGCGGAGCCCTACCGCCCGCCTCTTGCGACACTGGATCCTACCGGCGCGCTGCCTGTGCTCACCCTGTGTTACCGCCCTACCACGGTTGCCCATTTTGAACTTTTACCTTGTATATATATTTAGTGTAGTGTACCGGTGTAAATAGCTAGTTTTAAGTTAGTTTTAAGTTAGATTTAAGATTTTTGGACGAGCCATCATTGTACATACCTCTTATAATTATAGCCCTCTTCCCTCTATTCTTATCTTTTCTTCTTCCCCCTACCTTTTAGCTCCGTAACCCTCCGTTACGCGACAAACTGAGCACCTTTTGTATTTTGCTGGTAGCCTGGTTTATTTTCAACCCAATGTATAATGCATTGCGGTGCTCATAAACTTGTTCATAAAATATAATAATTAAATGTGCGAGTGCGATAGAAATTACAATTGTAATGTTAAATGTGTTGTCCTGACAAAAAGTTAATACTCACGTAAGTAGGTAAAGTATCTTATGGTGACGGATAGGGCACACTAGAAACGCCAATCGATTTTCATTTTTAGCTATTAAACCGGATCTATTTGAAACTATTTCGGGGTCACAATCTCTCGGCAAACACTATTTGTTAAATAACCATGCACAAATGTTGGGTTCGACGCGTACGCGAAAAATTAATTCACCCCAAAAGCGGCCACTTTTAGCGTGAATCAATTTTTTCGCGTACAAAAACGGACCCAACATTTGTGCATGGTTATTTAATAAATAGTATAAGTGTTTGCCGAGAGATTTTAACCCCGAAATTGTTTCAAATAGATCCGGTTTAGTAGCTAAAAATTAAAATCGCCACCTTAAGTGGCGTGGCACTTTAGATAAGCAGCGAATTGCTTAGCTAAAGGTAATTTACCTACTTTGGGTTCAGCTAGCACGCAGTCATACGTGAACTATTTGTTCTACACACAGAAATAATATCTCCATAACAATGGCGGCTTATAATTAGGCCCGTAATAGCACGAGATCGCCCCGGTCTCTATTGTCCGTCATGTGCACGCGCATGCGTTGACTTCATTCTCGTTTAGTTTGCTATTTTAAATATTCAAATACGGTGGCGACGTCCACAGTGTAATATTACCCCTTTCATCATCGTCAGCCCATTTTAGTCCCCATTACTGGGGCACGGGCCTTCCTCAATCACATGAGGGGTAATTGCCATACTCACCACGCTTGGCAGACGGGTTGGCGAGGGTTTTGATATAAATGCAGAGTTTTCCTTCTCTGGGTGCTGATGATAATGCCAGCAGCTTTACCTTAGTCGCGGCCGGGTTACCTACGTCAGTGCGAAAGCCGTTACATCGAATTTTGTTTCTTCGAAAACCTTTCATCGACATCACGATACTGCGATGCTTTGGTACATCGATGTCTTGTTACTGCGATGTAACGTTACATCGAAAAACTTTACTTCGAATGATTTTACTGCGACGCCTTGTTTAATCGACGTATTGTTACTGCGATGCTACGTTACATCGAAAACTGTACTGCGAAGTCTTGTCCAATCGACGTTTTGTTACTGCAATGTAATGTTAGTTATAAAAAAATATTTTAATCGATCTTTCTGTGAAAATCAAGTATATTGTTTTTTGTTATCGATCATTGAACTTTTCCATAACACTAAAACGACTATTTTTAGTTTTAAGCAGAGAGCCTGGTCAGAGGTTTAAAATTTTTAGCTACTTAACCAGATCTACGTCTATCTACTGCAGGTCTGCGGACCGTGGGAGACTCGGCAAACATGTATACGTACTATTTATTTAGCAAAACAAAATTATTAAATGGGTAAATAAAACATGTCTGCCAAGTCTCCGACGGTCCGCAATTGTTAGAAATAGATCTAGTTTAGTAGCTAAACCAAATCGATGTACAGTCGGCGTCAGGTCTATTTGTTCCTCAAACATAAGGACCAACAAGGGTAGCTCCACGTGACGCCGTGGTACTTGATTTTCGCAGAATCAGTACCACGTTCGAAATCGTTTAAAATATTTTTTATAACTAAGATTACATTGCAGTAACAAAAAATCGATTGGACAAGACTTCGCAGTACAGTTTTCGATGTAACGTAGCATCGCAGTAACAATACGTCGATTAAACAAGGCGTCGCAGTAAAATCATTCGAAGTAAAGTTTTTCGATGTAACGTTACATCGCAGTAACAAGACATCGATGTACCAAAGCATCGCAGTATCGTGATGTCGATGAAAGGTTTTCGAAGAAACAAAATTCGATGTAACGGCTTTCGCACTGACGTAGGTAACTCGTCGCGGCCACTCTCATCCAGCCCACACCAGCCAGCCTTCGAATGTCATCATCCCATCTTGTCGCATCATCGTTCATCATCATCATTGCTGTCTTGTTGTTGTATTAATTCTTATCAGGAGGAAAAAGTACCCATAACATTTAGTTTTAACTGCAGTATCTATAGTGTAACTATTACTGTTTTAAAGGTAATAGTCACACTATAGATAACTATTTATAGTTTATCAATAATATGGTATCTTCTACCTAGCATGGTAAACTAATGAAATGACATTTCAATAATCCATTAATAATGCAATTAAACAAAATATACACTTTAACGTATAATTTGTTAGCTTATCGTTAAACAGCGTTTAGTGCGTACGTGTCAGTGTAATAAAAAAGTCATTTTAATGTCCTTTAATGATTTCTTAAACGTCTTTCCCAGTTCCTTCAACGCTAGTCGAAATAAAAAGTGTAATAAAACTAAGGAAACTAACTTCACGGGTATTTAGTGTAAGACTTGCGCTCAACAGCTTCACTGAACTTGAAAAGAGCGAAAAATCATTCGTTAACTTTTAAACTTAGAGACTTTTAGTTCACTCGAATCAGTGGTTCAGTTGTAGTACCGAGAGATGATAACAATTTTAAATATGCGACCGTAATCATTATAGATAGATAGAAAGATAGATATTCTTTATTGCACAAAAGAAAATACAAGCATGATACAATAACAACAGACAGTTCATCAGTTCAGTTCAGATCAGTTTTTGTTGTTTTTTGCAATATCACTTACGAATGAGTACCTGCTACAAATTAACTACTCATATTTATTCTCTATCGCTTAAGAACAAGATAAAACACTTATCTATCGTTAGGGAATTAAATTTATCAGCATTGCGCGTATTATTACGTTTTTTATATGATAAGTAGGTGGCAGATGCAGTCACAATTGCGTTGTCAAACTTCTAACTCCCCTTCCTTCACGATTAGGCTTTTCTCCCGTACCCTCACTCACTCAGCGAAACCCAGCGCAGGCGCTGCTTCGCGTTAGTTTTCTATGAGGCCGTGGTATCACTCCTGTCAAGCCGGTCATTCATACCCAAGCTTGACTTCCACGGTGAATCAATAGATTGACTGAACTAAGTACCTGGGAAAAGAGCTTATAAGTGACAAGAACTAGTTCGTCAAGTGAACTGTTACTTTTGAACTACTCTTTAATAAACTACACAAGTCTATTTAGTATTGATAGCTTGTCGTGCGCCTGTAACGACAAGCACTAATAACGTAGGGAGGTAGCAATTAAAAATTATGACGGTATGGTGTGGTATTATAAACTGGCGCTGAAGATGTAATAGAGTCGGGGACACTTTGTAGCCTATGGTTAGGATTTGCATACTATTAGGACGTAAAGGTGTACGGAAACATGTTTTTTTATGTGATAGATGGCTGACGGTCAGGGCGGTTCACATTGGCGTAGCTTCTTCGAGATGTGACTTCTGTAGCCGTCCTTAAATCGAATATTTCTACGAAATAGATCCAAAACCATAAAATATTCTGAATAAATAAAATACCTTCCTTAGTAGTCTAGTTTGTCTAAAAGAATATAACTTTTACGTGTATTCTGAGGTTCTGGCGTCAATATCGGAGAAATATTCGATTTAAGGACGGCCACGGAAGTCACATCTCGAAGAATCAAT
This sequence comes from Marasmia exigua, assembly GCA_019059595.1. Classification (NCBI taxonomy): domain Eukaryota; kingdom Metazoa; phylum Arthropoda; class Insecta; order Lepidoptera; family Crambidae; genus Marasmia; species Marasmia exigua. The sequence continues at coordinate 3,596,778 of CM032474.1, read as the reverse complement.
CACTCAGCTAGGGATTTGTACTTTTATTTTTGTTGACCCAGAAGAAATGCGTTACGCAAACCCATCCGTCTGCAAACGTATGGGTTATGTCAGACTCTCCTTTGGTAACAGCTTCGCCCACCGAGAAGCCGGCCAGAGGCATACCGACTAAAACTCCTGGGAGTCTCCCTCATTTGTCCATGAGTGTGCGAGTGACATGGGGCCAAAGCTCGGAGCCTTTCACCACGTCATTGGGATTTGTCCTAGGGGGTCCCCCGGCAGCTCATCGTGCCTTATGCTACAGAGGGTCCCCCGGCGGCACATCATTCGTTCCTATATTCTCTCTAATTATCTACTAAGCGCGTTGATGTCTTTTATATTGATGTTTTCGTTAGTACTTAATTTCATTATTTTATACCTACTCATCCCTGTATTTTGCATGTTTATGCAGGGTGTACAAAAACTGGGCCTTGCAGGGAAACTACTTGAAATCCTTAAGTTAGTTCGTGTCATTTCAATAAAACATTTCAACCTTCTTTTAAAGAAATAAAAATGTACTTAATTATCCTTAAAATTTTGCCTGTATTGTCTGGGAATTAAAACAGAAAAAAAAATAACTTCATCATATTCTACAAATGATACTAGAAGCGATTGCCGCTTGGACATGGACAAACGCGGGCGCGGGATGAACGCCCGTAGAATTTTAGAATTTCAAGTAGGCTGCTAACCTTTGAACTCGCCTTCTCTGAATTAGACCTCCATATACTTACAAGATTTTTCAGTGTACTAGCTTCTGTTTGGAAATATATTTTGTTGACATATTATTTTTGGTTTGCTATTCGGGGTGGAGAAGAATGAACCAAAACGAAGATCATTAAAATATATTCAGTCTCTATTTTATATAAAGATAAAGACTTAGATTATATAAAGAAAAAGATTAATATAAATAATGCAAATGAAAAGCGTACCTATCTACTTGTTTTTATTTCAAATTAATTACTATCAGGAACGAGTTAGCTAATTAATTGGACAAATGACCCGCAAACTGCTAAACGCATATATTCCACACACGTTCACGGGAATATGGAAAATATACTTCAGTTCCTGTTGTAACTTTAATGAGGACATTTGCAAGCTTAGATGGTTCAATTGAAAATTAAGTAGAAAGAGATTAATATTACGGAACCTTTATCGCCTCATAATTTCCTTTTTTAATATAGGTAGTTCTAACGTCCTCTATGAGGATAACTTCTTCAATATCAAGTAAAATCATTTTAGTAATGTGGGTTTAAAACTGTCGAATTCAGTCATAGTCACAGTCACTATTACACAGGTATTGAGTTGTATTTACCTAGGGATTCTGCTACGACTGCTCTTAAGGTGAAGGGTATACCTCACTAGCGACTGCTAATTGATTTGAAATAAATAAAATAAATTATTTCACAACATTCACATACATTGATCTGACTCCGAGATAGGTAGCTCAAGCACCTGTGTAACGGATATCAGAATCAACAGTGAGATTACAAATATATACATATAATACTTTTCTTTTGTAAATACATACTTATAATACATAGCGAACACCCAGACCAATACAAACAAATATTTTCATGCACACAAATGTTTGTACTGTGCGGGGATCCAACCCGCAACCCTTGTATCAGAGGCAGCGTTCACTACCACTGTTCCAATCGGGTCGAAATGTTACCTACTAAACTTATTTTAAACAATTTCGAGGCTCCATTCTCTCGGTAAATACCTATACTATTTTTAACTATTTTATCTGCTTTTGCACTCGAATTTTGAATTATCGCCAAAAGCGACCACTTTTGGCATGAATCAATTTATCGAGTACAAAAACAGAACCAACATTTATGCATGGTTATTAAATAAATAGTATTAGTGTTTGCCGTGAGACTGGAAACCGAAATAGTTTAAAATAGATCGGGTTTAGTAGCTAAAATAAAATTAATTGGGGTTACTCGTCACCTTAACGAAATCGCAGTTTTAAACTAACCTAACCTAACTTTATCAGATCCAAGCAAGTTGTAGACATGGCAACTCACTCAACACTTTGTGTGTTGAGTGAGTTGCCCTGTCATCAGTCTTCAAAACGATACAATATTATCACTTCGCGACACTGAACTGCACAAAAAAGAAACACAAACATTGTGTGTTAAACTAAAAACCACTAATTGCTTACTTACTCCTCTAGCTCAGCACTCTAAACAGAGTCTTGGCCTCAAAAACAAGAGATCGTCAATTCGATTATCGACCTGGAGCTCGCGAAGATCAGTCTTGGCGTCCTTCCAGCGATACCTCTACCTAGGATCCTTATTTTAAAGTTCTTCTTTTAATATCTGCAATAAGTAATTTGCATATTCAACCAATAAAGATATGGGTCTAACGTCGGTGGTCTGTTCAACTATCTAGCACTTCTCTGTACCTAGTGAAGCCAGTTATCCCAGTTTACGTGGGACATGCACAAAACATATCAACGACGAACTTAGGCACTTCTCTGTACCTAGTGAAGCCAGTTATCCCAGTTTACGTGGGACATGCACAAAACATATCAGCGATGAACTTAGATAGGCACTTCTTTGTACCCAGTGAATCCAGTTATCCTAGTTTACGTGGGACAAGCACAAAACATAGACAACAAACTTATATAGGAACTTCTTTGTAACTAGTGAAGCCAGTTATCCCAGTTTACGTGGGACATGCACAAAACATATCAACGACGAACTTAGATAGGCACTTCTCTGTACCTAGTGAAGCCAGTTATCCCAGTTTACGTGGGACATGCACAAAACATATCAACGACGAACTTAGGCACTTCTCTGTACCTAGTGAAGCCAGTTATCCCAGTTTACGTGGGACAAGCACAAAACATAGACAACGAACTTATATAGGCACTTCTTTGTACCTAGTGAAGCCAGTTATCCCAGTTTACATGGGACAAACACAAACATATAGACGATGAACTTAGATAGGCACTTCTTTGTACCTAGTGAAGCCAGTTATCCCAGTTTACGTGGGACATGCACAAAACATATCAACGATGAACTTAGATAGGCACTTCTTTGCACCTAGTGAAGCCAGTTATCCCAGTTTACGTGGGACATGCACAAAACATGTCAACGATGAACTTAGATAGGCATTTCTTTGTACCTAGTGAAGCCAGTTATCCCAGTTTACTTGGGACATGCACAAAAAATATCAACGATGAACTTAGATAGGCACTTCTTATCACCTAGTGAAGCCAGTTATCCCAGTTTACGTGGGACATGCACAAAACATATCAACGATGAACTTAGATAGGCACTTCTTTGCACCTAGTGAAGCCAGTTATCCCAGTTTACGTGGGACATGCACAAAACATATCAACGATAAACTTAGATAGGCACTTCTTTGCACCTAGTGAAGCCAGTTATCCCAGTTTACGTGGGACATGCACAAAACATATCAACGATGAACTTAGATAGGCACTTCTTTGTACCTAGTGAAGCCAGTTATCCCAGTTTACGTGGGACATGCACAAAACATATAAAATATGAACTTAGATAGGCACTTCTTTGTACCTAGTGAAGCCAGTTATCACACATCCATGCGCGCGTCCTGTGATCTCGGCGTGGTTCGGCGTGACACAGAGACAGACTATACGGAATGTGTGCGGGAGAGACAGGATATGATATACTGCCCATCGCTTAGGTTAACCATATCTTCGATAACATTTTCAGCTAGAGCTGACCATGTTATTACGTACGAAAGACGAAGTTCTTCAAATTTTGATACAAATTGCTTACAATACGCATACACTACGAATCTTTTGAAAAATTTGTGGTACCCCTCAGACTGTAATCTTAATAATGTATTACTTGTAAGCAAAATTAAAATTGTAATGATGATAATATATATTTGAAAAAAGGATCTACTGAGTTTCTTGTTAATTCTTCTCAGTAGAAATTTACATTCCGAATCAGCGGTAGATTGCATATTTGACATTTATAAGAGTTCTGTTTTGACTTAAACTGAATAAAGAATTTTCATTTTTCATTTTCACTCCCGAAATACTAAATCATAGGCTTAAGCGTAGTAATACACGCTAAAAGTGTAGAAGAAGTCTTATGTTTGTGAATAGTCCCGCTTATTCTTTTGTCCCGTCTCACCTACACCAAGTGCTAATGGGACAATGAGCGAGTGCTATAATTAATTAGAGACGTCGTTGGTTCCTTAAGAGGCGGACTCCTGCGTCGAATAACAATTAGCACTTGACATTCTAATATCAATTTATTCACGCGTATGAGTGACGACGGTCAGGCATGCTGCGCCCGGAGGGATGAATTTTTATTCATACATAACTTTTTGCCGTAGTCCGTCACGGTAGACGCTGAAGTTTCCTGACAAGGCGCCAACCGGTACCTTTAAAGCAGCAAGCTGTTACGATACCTACTTGTTGTTGATCGAGAATGTTATGAAGATGTCCACGGAATGGACATTCCGTTCAAATAGGTCAATAAAATACTTACTAAGTAAGAGCCCAGCGCGCGACGACCACTTTCGTTATATTATAAAATCTAAAAGATCAGTGAATATAGAGATTAATTTTTAGGTAATTAAATTGTACCTACTAGTTAATTGTGGTTACTTTTTAGGTAATTAAATTGTAACCACCTTACTTTCTTCATTTCATTTTCGTCGAGATAAACCTCATTATAGCTTTTCATCAGGCGCGATAGTGGTCAAGCGTTTGTCTCTATCAAAAAATAACGCCTTGTTGGCCTAGTGGTTTAAGTACCGGGCCGTGATCTTGGGGACCTGGGTTCGATTTCCAGGACGATCAAAAATCATGTTTAGAATATTTCGAATATAGCTCGGGTTTGTGATCACCAATCCTCATTTGACAAGCGTGGTGATTAAGCCTAATCCCATCATAGTAGCGATGACTTGAGTTCTATGATGGAGGCCTTTGCCCTGCAGTGGGACAGTATATATAGGCTGATACCAGTACTACTATAAAAAAATAGCTGTAGATATTCGATCGACCCACTGACAGACCATCATCACGGTTTTCCCTCTGCCGTTATCTTTGGGTAATGAAGTAAATTGTTAACGATCTTGACATACGCTATAGATTTTGAGTAATAATAATAATAATAATACTTTATTTCTCACCATAATCTTACACAATTCTAGGCTTATTGTAATTCTTACATAGTACAAAATATGGTAACTTAGGTAAATTTAATATCTATAGTTATTTACTTACATTACTATTACTATTTTACTACACTATGGCATTACTATAAGATTATGGCGGACCGACACCTGAACTAGGACTAGTCCTGTGTCTCAGGTCGTCGATCCTCCACCCCGCACCATTGCAAGTTCTTTTTATGAGTTTATTCAAACAGAACAGAACTATATCACAATTAGTCAACACAAGCGCCAAAACAGAGCTACACATATCCACCAGAAACTGGTGAGACTGGGACTGGTCGGAAACGACGAATTCTGCAAACGAATTGTTCCATATTATGGAGCTTCGGAGACAAAGTTTACTTGGATTCCTGGAAGCAAAGGGCTTGCTTTCTATGACGAATGATGAAGACCAAGATTAACAAAATTCATCTAGCTAGATGTCACCATCTAACGACAATCTGACGTCATGCATCACATTTTATTGTGGTGGCGAGATGAAAGTGACTGTATGAGCAAAATCTACTAATAGCAAAGGATATCTGTGTGGTAACACGAAGGAATTTCATGTATGTTCAATGTTTAATGTTTATTCAATATCTTTTAAATTACATACATTACAAATGGCTGGGGTCTCTATTTAAGTATGCAATACCTGTGTTTAGAGACCCCGCTCCTTCTTGAAATTTACAAAGATAAGGATCATACCAAATTAATGTGTGTGTGTGTGTGTGCATTTGTTCGTATCTATAACTATGTGTGTGTTGCATGTGTATCTCTGTGTGTGTATCTTTAGTGTGTGTAACTAAAGTGTAAGTATGTGTGTGTGTGTCTGTATCTATGTGAGTTTGAATAACGTGTATCTGGTGTGTTTGTGAGTATGTACGTGCATGAGTGTGAGTGCGTGTGTAGTTCTGAATTTGTACATGTGTGTTAGTTAGTTTCGGGTATGTATGTGCTATATAATAAGTATATATTAAAACATAAAACTAGTAAAAAATAAGGTTCTCAATCTCATTATAGTATAGTATTGCATGTCTTTCCTACTTTAGCCTTATCGCCAAGTAAAAGGTGTGATAAAAGTTAAGTGATACCATACTGTAGGATAAAAATAGCAATAATGAGTATACCTGAATACACAACGCAACCCTGCGCTAAGCGGTGAGAACTGTTGCACATAAAACTAACTGGCAAAAATTGCATACTGCGTTAATCAGCTACTGATTACAGAGAAAAACACGCAGATACGTGAATCAGATATGAAACCACTGTTAGCTAAGCCAGTGGTAGCAAAACTGTGGCAAAGGCGATCCTGTGACAACAACTATTGGAGCAGTCTGGAGGCATGCAGACTGGCGAAACTAACCCTACTGCAATTGGATTCCCGTCTCTCCAGACAATTTTTACAACTTGATAAGCCAAACCTCCGATTAGGGACCATTGCTCTAACGGGACATGGTAGTTTTAACAAACATCTATTCAATCTAGGTGTTACAGACAACCCTCTATGCAGAGCATGCATGGAGAAGGAAAAAAAAGGACAAATGTGGGAGAGCCACGCTTTTATAATAATAATATATTTGACAACATCATATACATTGATCCGACTCCGAGATAGGTAGCTGAAGCACCTGTGTTACGGATATCAGAATCAACAGTGGTATTACAAATATATACGTAAAATACTTTTCTTTTGTAAATACATACTTATAATATATAGAAAACACCCAGACAATACAAACAGACATGTTCATGCACACAAATGTTTGTACAGTGCGGGGATCGAACCCGCAACCCTTGCACCAGCGGCAGCGTTCACTACCACTGTTCCAAACGGGTCGTCAAACGCTTTGGCATGAATGGGCCGGCTCGACCGGAGTGATACCACTTCCTCACAGAAGACCGGCGTGAAGCAGCGCCTGCGCTGTGTTTCGCCGTGTGAGTGAGGTTACCGAAGGCCCATGGGGGGAAGGGGAAAAGGTTGGCAGCGCACTTGTGACTCCACTGGTGGTGAGGGTGTCCATGGGCAGCAGAATTGCTTACCATCAGGTGATCCGTATGCTCGTCTGCCACCTCTCATATAATAAAATAAAAAATAAAAAAAGGAAGAAAGTGGACCCTTGTGTCCCAACTTACACTTCTACCTGGTACATTGTGCGTGGAAGTTCTTTAGGGTCAGAAGCAATCATACAGTATCGAAAATCAGATGGATAGTTTTGCAACCTGTGAGCTATCAGTGCTGTCAGTGCGCATGCGCACAATGGTCGGCATTCACACCGCGTCAGCGTGCGCACTCGCGCGCATCACAGACGGTGTAATTGCTAATTAACAATCATAACTCATCAATATAGTAATTAATACGCGGTGCCTGGACTAGCCGCTTATTTCACTAATTGCAACTGATTTTCATAAAAATCGCTGTTTTGTAACAGTTTTGCGTTAGTAGGATCTATGTAGAGCTGTTTCTCTGTGCTTACCTAGCACTACTTTTTTTTAATCACCCTATATACCGTCCCACTGCAGGGTGATCACAAACCCGAGCTATGTCCGAAAAATTTGACCCGGGAATCGAGCCCAGGAACCTGAGATCACGGCCCGGTCTTAAACCACTAGACCAACAGGACGACCTAGCACTACTACTTTAACAAAAATGTTTTTTGATAACATTTGTAATGACATTCTACATTTACTTTTAAAGAACAACTCAGTCCAAATATTATGTAAGCCAAAAAGACCACTGGGGGCAATCCTCGCATACTTAGATACTTTTACTTCTATTCTACCAATTCACGGTCTTTCTATTTTTTAATGACCCGTTTTCACTATTGTGCATAGCTTTGATGGTTGTCACCACCTTGGATACATTATAACGTAATGAACGGACAGTACAGCTACACATCAATGTATACATAGGTACAAATCGGTCAAATTTCTTTAATCTACACGTTTGGTTTAATATCATTTAAAAAAAAAACTGTCTATCCATGCAAACGTTCTTATTTTTGCTCCGGATTTTCGAAAACTGACTGGAGGCCTACTGGAACCAAGTTCACGACCGAATCTTCGTCTCTGCCACTTCCACATGCGCTGTATGTGCGTGTTTTTCATGTGAAAGGGACTATGTGTTCAAAATTCGGTCGAAAATTCGTTTTTCGAAATTCTGCTTCTATACAACTTCAAAAAAGAGCTCTAATTTCAGTGAATTTCCTTAATAGAAAAATTGCACTTACTAAATGATCAGTCATGAATATGCACGCAACACTGCCCCACTATCCATGGCGGTGTTATCAGCTCTCAGCAATTGTGTGACGTAGCCACATCGCAGGGCGATGCGCCGACGCAGCCGTTACAACAGGTCCGGGCAGTTTTTGCACCGCAGCCAATGAGTGCCACTGCCATAGGCTGAGCGGGAGAAATACGCTGCCGCTACCTCTTATAACTTGCGCATTTATTCAAAATCTTCTGACGCAGATCCTTTAGGATGAATTGATGATCTTCCATCAACGTTATTCCAGGTTGTGTCCAATCCAAGACCATCGCTTCGAAGGTACGCTTTTTATGTGGTTGGCACCCGAGTTGAACGTATAACCTCAGTTGATCTGATTCCCCTGTTAAAGGTTTGCGAAGGTCAGATAGTAGTCACTATCTTGTAATTACTAGACTCGATAAAACCTGAACATGTTCTACGCGTGCCCCAGGTTCCACAGCGACAGATTTGTCCTCAACAATGAAAAGTGTTTGCCGCGAATTTTTTTTTGTATCAGCCTATATACGGACAGTATATAGGCTGCAGGGCCAAGGCCTCCATCATAGAAATCAAGTCATCGCTACTATGATGGGATTAGGCTTAATCACCACGCTTTCCTAATGCAGACTTTTGATCACAATCTCGAGAAAAATTCAAAACATACCTTTGCTCGACCCGGGAATCGAACCTAGGACCCAGAGATCAACCACTAGACCAACAGGGCGATCTAGACCAAACGAGGCGATTTAGACCAACTGGGCGCCAGAAATTATTTATAAAAGAAGAAACACTTACAAAAGTAATTCAATAAACCTTTTTCAGCTAAAATGATGTTATAAAGCAGTATAGAAGTTTAAAACAAAAAATATCATAAAAAAATTGAAAAAAGAATGTGTGGTTAATGGACTATATATAAACTGGCGATGCTATCAAATTATCAAGATATTAGCAAAACATTGATTTTCTGATATATTCTCAGGTTCATTAGACACTTAGACTTTAAAAAGACAATTCTATAAAAAAAAAGCAATAATATATATATCAAAAACAGTAAAAAAGTACCTTAAACAACAATAAACAATATAAATGAGGCTGGTCTTGCCGTTGATCCACCGTTTTAGTTGGCAAAGGTTTATTAACAAACATTTATGAATAAAAGCTACACTATATGTTAAAAAACCGATGTCTCTGTGCGAGTGTCCATAAAATGCTGGCAGTATCACCCTGCTGGATCGCGATGAGAATTCCCTGGGTGAAGTAGCTATCAGTCTTTGGATCTCCCGACATACTTTCAATTAAACCCTTAGCTAAATAAGTCACGGAAGGAACACTTTTTGATCGTTAATTCAAAACTCTACGCGCCTGAAATCGTAAAGGGTATCATGCGTACTAATAAATTGATCACAATAGATGCACGAAATCGCGCGAAGTGGAGGAGTAGAAGCAGGAAAGCGGACATCCGGGGCGCCCGCAGCAACCTTAACGCAACGGTGTAAAAACTGTTTTTTTTTCAATAAATATTTCACAACATCACACTTACATTGATCTGACTCCGATATAGGTAGCTCAAGCACCTGTGTTACGGATATCAGAACAGCGGAATGGACAACATTTCAAATTTTTAACATGTCTATATTGTTTTTTTATATGAAAGTAGACATAAAATTAACAGACCCATATTTTTTCTTTTTTCAAAATTTGTCCATTTTCATGCATAAAATAATTATTGAAATTCTTTTTATTCTAAATAGACGTAAGCGCCAAATGACGTCATCGGACGGCTGAATACAGCGATATTCCTTTGCTTATCATTGTTTTAATAAAAAAAAGGTGTAGTACCTTTTTTTTATTAAAACAATGATAAGTCAAAAGTAAATAATACTAGTATTATTTACTTTTGACAGTAGTACCTTTTTTATCATACATTCAACGTTGACAAGTTGTCTTTTTTTTTGACAGTTACATGTCATGAGTTTGGCATTACGTAAATTTAAAACTATAATGTGCTAAGCAAAGAAATATTTTACATTCTGCCGTCCGATGACGTCATCTTACGTTTTTTAGTTTTTAATTTTTTTCTCAGTAAATAAGCAATATAAAAAATGAATAAACATATATTCGAGCAACGGAAAAGTAAACAAAGAATTGGTATTTTTTGTTTCAGAGCTTAGCAATTTTGAAATGTTGTCCATTACAAATAAAGCGGAATAATAATAGGATAGTCGCCGGCTGGTGTCACATCACATTAAATAAATAAATATTTCACAACATCACATACATTGATCTAACTCCGAGATAGGTAGCTCAAGCACCTGTGTTACGGATATCAGAATCAACAGTGGGATTACAAATATATACATATAATACTTTTCTTTTGTAAATACATACTTATAATATAGGAAACACCCAGACCAATACAAACAAACATGTTCATGCACACAAATGTTTGTACTGTACGGGGATCGAACCCGCAACCCTTGGACCAAAGGCAGCGTTCACTACCACTGTTCCAAACGGGTCGTCAAACATCAACATTATAGCAAAACTCTGAATTAAAAGGGCCTCTACGTGTTGGCTTCGGCCCCACGCACGCCTTCCAAAAGTCCGGGACATTATGCCCGTGGTTATGTAACAACTGACATACATAAATATTTCACAACCTCACATAAATATTGAGCTAATATTGAATATAATTGATATAACACCTTTCTTTTGTAAATGCATACTTATAATTCATAGAAAACACCCAGATCAAACAGGCATGTTCATGCACACAAATCTTTGCAATGTGCGGGTATCGGACCCCCCACCCTTTCACCAGAGGCATCATTGACTACCACTGATCCAAACGGGTCGTCATTTTTTGATACGATTATGTAATTATTAGTTCCAAATAAACATTCCTTCTTTCTTTCTTCCAACCGAGACAAAACGCTAAGATGATGATGATGATTCAAAACGTTCACGCTTCTTACTTGCCCCACACGCGCCCTAATGGTACAGTTTTTGTTTAGAAGATAAAGTTGTATTAATTCTGTAAGTACACTTTGTCTTACTCATTACCTATCTATAATTGTTCGGTGAGTTCTGACCTATGGTATTACAAGTGTGGTTTCTAATCAGTTAACAGACGCGTTTAGGGTTGCCAAACTGGACAAAAAAACCGGACGTCCGGACAAAAAACGAAACACCCCTTATTTTTTTTAACAACGTAGGTACTTTTTAAGTAGCAAACTTTTTAACTATCGTACTAATAACATGCCTAATATCTATTTATAATGTTTTTTGAAAGAGAGTTAGTTGTAGTATGTAGTATACTTTAAATGTCGCTTCGGATAGTTTTTTTTTATGTGATAGGTGGCAGACGAGCAGACGTTGACATCAAAAAAAAATCAAGTGAATGGTAAAAAGTAAAAAAATCTAACAGGCAGGTCTGTGACGTCTAGTCTTATTTCGCCAAATCAAAATGTTTGTGTCCTTTGTTATTGTTACCCGAACGCCTGGCAACCCTGCCGCATTGATGGGGTGACTACAATGTTGCCAGACTTTTGACTAATAGATACAGCTGATAGCTACTAATTAAGTTGGAAATTAATTAATTCATAGACTTTTGCTAAGAAAACACACTAAGTCCATTCCTATCCGGTTTTCTTTATTAAACACAGTTGAAAATATATCTCATCTCTTCTTAGCATGCTATTTCCGGTCGGGACCAAAACTGTCGCTTTCGAGCCCGGTATACACTTAGATCATTATTCAGGTTATTACAATAAAACGACGGCCGCCTGATCTTCGTAATGGTAGAAATACGCACAAAGATTTGAACAATCCAAAAGGGCATGCTCGGATTCGAACCTATGATATATAAAAGGCGCGTTCTAATCCACTTAGCTACCATCGAAATACTGAAAAAAAATACGGTCATTACAAAAACCATTTCAAAGGTCGGTAGCGCATAGGGACAGATCACAGTTCAAAATATAATAAATACTTACCTATTAAATTATAATCAAACAATTTGATAAAAATATTATAATTTATTATAATAATAATATTAAGTCTCACAACATCTCATACGTTGACCTGATTCCGTACTAAGTAGCTTTAGCACTTGTGTTACAGATATCAGACAACAGAGGAACACAAATACTCGTATATACTTAGTATTTAAGTATGACATATATTACACCCAGACACTGAACAAACACGAGTGTTCATCGCACGAATGTTTGTCCAGGATGGGGATCGAACCCACGACCTTTGGCGCAAGAGGCAGGGTCACTACTAATTGCGCCATCCGGTCAGTCATAACGCCCTGTTGGTATAGTGGGTCCGTGAGGTTTGTGATCACCAATCCGCATATGGCAAGCGTGGTGATTAAGCCTAATCTTATTATAGTAGCGATAACTTGATTTCTATGATGGAGGCCTGTATATAGGCTGATACTTAGTATAATTTCGCCAATCATATCATGAAACAATTACAATGCTTACAATGTGTCGATTAAGGAGGCTCAAAGTCACGCAGAGAGCAATGGAGAGGGCTATGCTCGGAGTCTCCTTACGTGATCGTATCAGAAATGATGAGATCCGCAGGAGAACTAAGGTCACAGACGTAGCCCAAAGAATTGCATGCCTCAAGTGGCAATGGGTAGGGCACATAGCGAGGAGAACAGACTGCCGTTGGGGCGGAAAGGTCCTCGAGTGGAGCCCACGTACAGGAAGTCGCAGCCGTGGCAGGCCCCCCACAAGGTGGACCGACGATCTGGTGAAGATCGCGAGAATCCATTGGATGCGGGAGGCGCAGGGCCGATCTGTGTGGAGATCATTGGGGGAGGCCTATGTCCAGCAGTGGACGTCTATTGGTTGAAATTATGATGATGATGATATCATGAAAGAATACGACCCAAATACACCAATATTACTTGACTTATGCAAACCAAAGGCAAAAACAGTCACAGTTGAGTTCGTAGCCATAACAATAGCATTTCAATGAGGGAACAAATTGTAGTTATTCTCAATATGCGTGTCTGGCTCTCATAACGTTTGGTTTTCATTGCAATTGAGATGCACCTAGGAATTCTGGTCGCCATAGGTTATAATATACTCAGTGGGTTAACCGGCATTTTTTTATGTGATAGGTGGTAGACCAGCAGACGGATTACCTGAAAGTAAGCGTATCACTCCGGTCGAGCCGGTCCATTCATGCCAAAACGTTGCTCTGCCACGGAGATTTTATGCGAAAGGGAGGAAATTTAAAGCAAGTGGATTTTGATAGCCACCCATAGAGCTTCGCCAGACATGCACCGTGGGAGAGCCACGCTTCGGCATGAATGGGCCGGCTCGACCGGAACGATACTGCTGTGTTTCGCTGCGTGAGTGAGAGTACCTGAGGCCCAATATGAGGGAAGTATTGGCAGCGCACTTGTGACTCCACTGGTGTCGCAGGTGTCTATGGGCAGCGGCAATCACTTACCATTAGGCGATCCATCTGCTCGTCTGCCACCTTGCACACATAAAAAAAACATCCCAATTTTGACGGAACTGTCTCGCTTTTTCGGTCGAAATTAGATGCCCCGCGCGGGACAGGGTCAGTCCCACTTTTCGAAGATTTGAGTGGTGGTTCAATGCCACTAAAGGACTGACTCCATTATATCCCGCAGTGAAAGCGTGCTGGGCCCATAACCAGTTAGCAGATTGGTGGTAGCAGAAGATTCGTGGTCAATTATGTAAGCGCTTGTATTTTAGTTTTGTATATCAGTCTTCCGATAGCCATAAGTCCACGTTACATCGGCAGCCTCGCAAAACGACCATAGACAAGAGCAGCAAGTTTCGATTACACTTCCAACACTTTTGACCAACAAAATCTCACTTTTTAACTCAAATGGTTTAAAAATACCGCTTCTCCAAAAAAAAAATTGGCAACGTTGCTGCCAATGGCTAAACAACACAACACCCGCTACACAAGACAACTCTTTCTTTGGAGAACCTTTCCCTTACCATCAGGTGATCCGCCTGCTCGTCTGCCACCTATCAATAAAAAAGAAAGCCTACTTTCAGCGATGAATCGGACGATAATAGCGCTTGTTGAAACGTCTTATTATATCATGCTACTGACTGTCTCCATACTGTGTTAGCTGTATGAAGTTTATTAAGGTGACGGGTAGGGCACACTAGCGACGCCAATCGATTATAATTTTTAGCTACTAAACCGGATCTATTTTAAACAATTTCGGGGTTACAACCTCTTATACTAATTCAAACACTTATACTATTTATTAAATAACCACACAAATGGGTCCAAGGCGTACGCGAAAAATTGATTCCCACCAAAATCGCCCACTTTTGGCGTGAATAAATATTTCCCGTACCAACGGACCCAACATTTGTGCATAGTTATTTAATAAATAGTATATATAATAAAAAGTAACAGTTTGCTAAGAGGTTGAAACCCCGAAATTGTTTAAAATATTGGATATATTTTAAACAATTTCGGGGACAATTTAAAACCCCGAAATTGTTTAAAATATATCCAGTTTAGTTGCTAAAAATTAAAATCGATTGGCGTCGCTAGTGTGCCCTACCCGTCACCTTAAGGGGAGGTAGAAGCAAGATAGGAATGTTGCATCTGTTCATAATTTGCGACAGAGTGTTTCGCTTCGTTAATATTTCGACGAAACAATAACTGTCGCACTGAGAAACTTCAAATTAATCAGTAATTAATCAAGTGTTATTTACTATTAGACCCGCAAACTTTATTGTAATAATGATCAAATAGATAAATCTTTTTTTTTATTAGAATAGCCAGACATTTGGCCACAATCTCACCTGATGGTAAGTGATGATGTGGCCGAGGATGGATCATGCCTGTCTAGTAACAGCCTATTCACTCTTTTCTTGAATAAATTTAGATCATAGCGTTCAGTTCAGCCGTGTGGTCCCCGGCAGTGTAGAATAGGCCACCCTCACTCTTACCGCGGTGTCGTAAAAGGCGACTAAGGTAAAGCTGCTGGCATGATCATCAGCACCCAGAGAAGGAAAACTCTGCATTTATATCAAAACCCTCGCCAACCCGTCTGCCAAGCGTGGTGAGTATGGCAATTACCCCTCATGTGATTGAGGGAGGCCCGTGCCCCAGCAGTAGGGACTTAAATGGGCTGACGATGATGACGATAGCGTTCAGGGAACACATCTTCCGGCAGAGAGTTCCATTCCTCATTTTCAGTAATGTAGATAATTTGGCGTCTATGTAAGTAAGTAAACATTTATTGCCCACATACATGAATCACAGGGATTATGGGACACAGTTATAACATTTAATAGAAATTGAACAGTACTACATAGGAAAGAAATAGAGGGAAACAAAAACAAATTAGTAGTGGGCGTTATAAAACATAGATAGTTGTACGACTATCTATATATCTGAATAACGATCACTCGTTGCCCAACGGAAAATACCTATCTATTTTCCACAACGCTCTAGATGGTGTCCATGTCCAGTATATTTTGATTTTTTTATATATAATTAAAACTCAATTAATAAAATAGATCCAACTCTAAACACCGGATAATTTTGTCTTCGAACATGTGTCTCTTTAATCACTCGACATTGGCAAAGTTAAATCGAAATTCGATAGACGCCATAACACAAAAAAAAAATACGTGCGACTCGCACGTAACGTATTGCAGTGATTTATTGATACTGTTTGACATCGTTGTGAAAATAGATAATTGTCGAAAATAGATAGTTATTACAACGTTATTCACCAACGAACAACGTTTTCGTTTCGTGATTTGAAATAACGATAACGACACACCGTTAAAACAAATAAAATATGTAAATACATAAACTAGTTACCAAGGAAGAAAAAAAGGCACAAAGTGAAGTGGTCAACAAGGGCCGAGCTCAGCATATGCTGCAGCGGTTTGGAGTATGCGTGAGCATTTAGTAGGTAATAAGACATTTTTTGAATTCGTGAGTAACTTTTCCTAACCATCCAATCGATTGTATTATAGTTTTCTCAATTTAGGAATGCCTAAAGCTACACAAAAAAGCTTGTGTCCATACATAGGTATACCAACAAGGCGTTAGTGTGTGCCACACGGTTATTTTATACAGTATGTAGTAGTATCGTATTTATACAATGTCTTTTTTTTTTTCTCTTTTTCTGACTTGCACTGCCTTACCCCTTTTCTTAATTCGCTATACTTTTCCTCTACCCTGAGGTTGCGATTAGCGATAAGACCGCCTACATTGTTTAGTATAATAACTTAGGCTAAGATTTGTAAATTTTGTGCAATAAAGTGTATCTATCTTTCTATCTATTAATCAAGCGGTTTCATCTTAAATAGTGGTAAAATATTTGTAACAATATATCCACTAGATATTTGTATGAACATACAAATATTAATGAAACTATCGTTTCGGCGAAGCGGTTCGGTTATCGGCGAAGCAAATTCGTTGACATACCAAGGTCTCCGGTAGCTCAGTCGGTGAAGCAGTTGCCCGGTTAGCAAATGATTGGGTTAAAGTTCCACCCGAAGACTGTCGAAAAAGTGTATTTTTATATAAGTAAACATTAGGGTATTATGTCTCTTTTTAGGGTTACCAAACTATGGAACCTTAAAAAAGAGACATAAGGAGAAAACTGAACCTTTATAAAAATATTTTTGTTTTTATATATGTGTTTCAAAACCCTTTTTTTCGGCAACGCGTTAAAGTCTTCCTTCTCATCTTAACGTTAATTCCCGGTTGCGTCCTAAGCTGTTGCTCTGGAGCCCGGGGTACGCTTGGACCATGATTCTTGATTTGGGGAGTCTAGTAATTACAATAAAGCGACTGCCGTCTGACCTTCGGAACCATTTAAAAGGGGAACCAGACCAACTGAATCATGGTTACTTGTTTCAACAACTATCCGATACGTGCAGGTTGCCTCATGGTTAAGGTATCGAGTTAAAAAACCGTAAAGTGAACTTTTTTTTTAATATACTATAAATTCCACGGACACTGGTTCCGTGCCATTTTTGTGCTTATTTAATTTTTAAATGCTTATGTAGTTTATGGGCCTCAGAGGGGGGGTTTTGAGGTATGTGGACATTTTATGTTTTGTTTGCAAGCTTGTCCTTAACCGCGTCATCACCCCGGCGGATCCGGCGAAAGTGAACATTTGATAAAACAACTTTCATTTTATTTTATTCTTTATTTAGCCATTAAAGTAATTAGACACTATTTTCTTTTTATCACTGTTCCATTCTACTGCGTATTAAACAGCTCTGAATGGGACGTGTATGAGCCAGTAGTGAGTTTTTCATACATACAACAATCATACTTTATACATTGATTTATTTGCCTTCCAATAGCAATGAAGCATTTTAATAGCGTTCTTCGAGTCTTTCTATATGTTGCAGTCAAAATGCTAAATCAGTTTTACCGTCGTTAGTTTTAAACACAGGCTATGGACAAGAGTGGTCATCAATAATTTGGCATTCATGATCAACTCATCGTTTGATAATCGCATCAAAGCAATTCTAAAAATAATTTCATATTAATTTACTGATAAGATTTAGAGCAAGCCTATTTTGATTTATTTAGAATGTATCGGTAATAAGCTTACTAACCAAAACTTATTAGCATAAATTCTGGACAACGTTTGTTTTACGACTTTTGGAAAGTCGTCGAGGCTCCCCATACAATATGAATAAGTCACGTGACCGAGTTAATGTAAAAAAGTTGTTGTTATTGTTCGAGAATTTTCAAAACAAAATATAGAGCTAATGTTACTCAGAATGGTTGGTAGATAATGTACCTGTTTATTCAGACAAAAACAAAGACTAGCCTGCATGGTAAAGTTACGAAGGGATACAGGCTTTTTGCGGAATGTGTACTTTTTTATTTCAACTACAACATAGAGAATAAATGAATGAACATTGTTGCAATCATCAACTCCTTATGTGGCCACAATGCTGGTGTAGTGTAGGCACTGTATGTAAATGTCCCAATAAAACCCTAACTAATGGCCACCGTTATTATCCGAAAGAATTCTTAATAGTAATTGTGAAGTGTGCCATTATGTGCCATAAGGTTTTTTCATTGTTCTGTAATGTGTTAGAATTTTAATTCAGTTAGTTACAATCACACTTTTAAATTAAAAAAATGTAAAAAGCCAAAATATTAAGGCGTAAATTATAAAAATACATACATAAAAATTCACACACGGATTTATCTAAAACAAAATGGGCACATTTCAGTTTTTTACATTATATTCCGATTATATTATTTTACCGTAACTTATGATGACATATCATACACTAATGCTAAGTAGATACGTATGCATGCAACTCATTTTCATTTGATTCCATACATTGAAAATGTACTGCCGTGGTAAAAATAAACTTACTTACTAACAATTTCTTTATTTCTACTTTACTAGATAAAATTGTACATTGTATCTCTGTATACCTAGCTTTTAAGTTTTGTATGTTGTGCAATAAAGAGTATCTATCTATCTATGAAATAGTGAACTACACAAAAAGGGTTAACAGACATGTTTTTTTAATAAAAATCATCACCATCAGTCCATTTAAGTCCCCACTGCTGGGGCACGGGCCTCCCTCAATCACATGAGGGGTAATTGCCATACTCACCACGCTTGGCAGACGGGTTGGCGAGGGTTTTGATATAAATGCAGAGTTTTCCTTCTCTGGGTGCAGATGATCCTGCCAGCAGCTTTACCTTAGTCGCCTTTTACGACACCTCGGTAAGAGTGAGGGAGGCCTATTCTACTCTGCCGGGGACCACACGGCCAGTGTTATAAAAATTAAGTTAATAAAAATACATTCTCTAAAAATATATTCAGTAGTATAACATCTATCATGTTATTTTTAATAGTTATGTTTCGTTATTATTTATTTATGAATAATAAGTTGTAACTGGACTAAACTCTTGAGCATTAACATTAGCAGCGAGCTGTCATTTTTGACAGTTCAAGAGGGATACACTTCGCATCGATCGGTGGAGCCGGCGCGAGCACTCCCGATATCGCCGTAACATAAATCTTTAAATCGTATATTTTGATGCATCATTTAACGGTTAAGAACATAGATACTTTCTAAAACGTTAAATGATGATGATGAGTTCTACACTGAGATAGTTAATTGTGTGATCACCGTCTCGAGACTACACCGTGACTGGGCCCGGCACACCTCCTCGCCAGCAGAGCAGAAAACCCACCAGGTTAGTGTCCTTCTTTGTCCTGCTGTTGTTAGGTTCCCGAGGGAAGACGTCCTCTTAAAATATAAAACAAATTCGTAAACTATTATTGCGACATCGTTTGTCCTAAGAAAAATGTTGTTCGCCGTGTGGTCCCGGCAGAGTAGAATAGGCCACCCTCACTCTTACCGAGGTGTCGTAAAAGGCGACAGCAACAGTAAGGTAAAGCTGCTGGTATGATCATCAGCACCCAGAGAAGGAAAACTCTGCATTTATATCAAAACCCTCGCCAACCCGTCTGCCAAGCGTGGTGAGTATGGCAACTACCCCTCATGTAATTGACGGAGGCCCGTGCCGAAGCAGTGGGGACTTAAATGGGCTGATGATGATGATGATTGTCCTAAGAAAGCCCCATGTGGTTACATTTTTATTTCCTTTTCTTGTTAAGATAATTTAATGTCACATAAAAACTTATGACTAAATGTTTAATAATACTTACAACGCAAAAAAAAAATTGAAAATATATTATTTTGTTCACTTTCAAATTCTTTTGTTTTTAAATAATGTCCAAAAATAGACTTGAAGGTGGCAACCATTATCATCACCCCGCGACAGTAATTTGCCAATACCTTCCGCGGGCCACATTTGGGCCTCTTCCCCTTAAGTGCGCAGGAGGGGTTTTGCAAAACATTAATTAGTCAAAACGTTTCTCATTCTAAAGAGGTTGTATTTAACGTTTCCTCATAATGAATAAATTGCTAACCTAACCTAACCGTATTGCTCACCAAAAAATACTAATTGCACATCAAAATCGTTGTGGGATGTGCAATTAGGTTTTTTAGTGTGCAAATAGGTGATTTTTAGAGGGTCAGTTTAATATATTCCCATTCTAAAGATGCAAAGAAAAGTCATCCTCCTGCCCTTTTCCCAGTTTATCTGGGAACGGCGCAGTATGTCTTCCTTTCCTTCATTCGTCATCGAATCATCCACTCCTTTTCTCATCATGTCATTCTTCACTCAATCCATCCATTTTTCGGCCGTCCTCTGTTCCTCCACCCACTAACGTTTACACTTATTGTACCGGCAATCCTATGCCGGCGGGATTCGGGAACGTATGTGTGGCGTTTTAATAATAAGGCAGATCTTTGTAAATAAAAATAAACTAATTTAATCCATAAAAATATACAAGAAAACAAGCGAGGTATAAGTGTCAGGAGAAGAAGTAAAATTTTCACATAAATAACAGAAGACGAGCGACTTTTGAATATGGAACGCGCGCTCCTTCGCGCCATAAAATGAGCACAGAGGTTTCATGCTGGAGTCTCGGCGTGTGTCCTCGACACTTATCACTCGTTTTAATTAGGTAGGGAAGGCATAAAGTGTTCATTTTTCAATAAAGAGGGTTCGTAGGTATTTAAAACTGTACCTACTATAGAAAGCATTTGCATAATATAGAGATTAGTTATGCTGCGGTAGATACGCGGAAAGTCAGAATGAGCAACTCTCGTATGTGGAGTCAAAGAAGTTTCGCGGCCAAACAAGGAACTATAGTTTTAAATCTTAGTAAATATATATACCCACATTACACATACACGTTAGGTACACAAAATACACTAGACAAGCGTCCGTGGCACTCATTCAGCTGGTCTCACTGAAAACCAGCGTCATGGCCTTTGTCTGGGCTGTGACATAAGCTGAGTGAGGGCCATTTATACTAGACGTCATAACACATCATTATATTCATTTGGCACTGTCTGGACATGATTGAATATAGTTTTGTTTTTTTTTTCCTTTTGTTTTATTTTTATGTATTTTTGATTGTTTTATGTTTTGTTTTCTGTTTGTACCAAATTGTGTTCTGTTTATAATTGCTATATGTTCTGTGTTGTGATGTCTATAATAATAAATATTTTCTTTCTTTCTTTCTTTCTAAATTCCATATGTCATAAAGTTCCAATTTTAATGTTTACGGCGTGACGTAGTTCGGCGTGCGAGAAATTATACGGAAGTGACACGGCACGATACTACATAGTGTGTAGGTCAACGTACTCTTTTATATCAATGTCAGCTTTAGTCGACCTTTTGTGTCTATAACGATGACTTATTATGATACCGATATGACTTATGATGATGACAACTTAATTTTATTTTATCCACATCAACCACATCTTGTTATCTGCTACAACTTTTCTATGCAATGCGAAAATAATTTGGTTAGGCCGATACCTGGTCACTGATTAGTGCTGAGTGATTAATCATAGCGGGTGATTAGAGCAGGTGTGTGTGGCTTAAGAGAAGAGAGAAGAGCTTGTTCAGTCCAGTACCATTTGGTTTTTATTAATGTGATAGGTAGCAGACGAGCATACGGATCACCTGATGGTAATCGATTGCAGCCGCCCATTTACACCCGCGACACCAGTGGAGTCACAATTGCACTGCCAAAATTTACCCCCCTTTTCTCCGGTACCCTCACTCACACAGCACAGTGCTGCTTCACGCTAGTTTTCTGTGAGGCCGTGGTATCACTCCGCCGAGCCGGCCCATTCCAGCCGAAACGTGGCTCGCCCATAGTCAACGGTTTTATTACATTATGGCAGACAAACGAGCAGACGGCTCACGTGATGGTAAGTGATTACCGGCGCCCATGGACATCTGCATCAGATGGGGCGTCACAAATGCGTTGCCGGCTCTTAAGGGAGGAATAAGCTCTTTGTGTAATGTACTGAAAAATATTTGTAATTTTTGAAACATGTTTTGTATACATTAATGTTAAAAGCATCATACTCGTTATTATTGTTAAATAAGAATTTGGACCTCGAATACGACCCAAAGTTGTTACCTAGTAAAAGTATGAAAATGTCTTGACACTGAACTTTTAATTACGTCATACCAACGTTTCCTATACTCGAAACTGGAATTCAAGACCAAAAAAACTACGACAGATACGTCAGTGTCAAATCTATCAATGTCACTTCATCATCATCATCATCATCAGCCTATCGCAGTCCACTGCTGGACGTAGGCCTCTCCAATTGTTCGCCACTGTGATCTATCCATGGCTTCTCGCATCCAGCTCATGCCAGCCATCCTGCGCAGATCGTCCCCCCACCTAGCCAGAGGGCGCCCTACATTACGTTTTCCAAGACGCGGTCTCCACTCCAGAACCCGTTTCCCCCATCGGTTGTCGGTTCTGCGGCTAATATGGCCAGCCCACTGCCACTTAAGCTTGCTAATCCGGTGAGCAATGTCGATAACTTTGGTTCTCTGCCGGATCACCTCATTTCGGATTCGATCTCGGAGAGAGACGCCGAGCATTGCTCGTTCCATAGCCCGCTGAGCGAGCTTTAACTTAACAATGTCATTTATGTCATTGTTAAATTCAGTTTTCAGGTTTTTTCAACCTTTTCGTTATATGCTTATTTTCTTAGTATAGGCTGGCAAAATTCATGATGAGGATTTTCTCAAAAAATAGAAACTTAATTACATCTTCATCTTCACCATCACTAATGTCAGAATCTCTGACTATGGAATCTGAGTCGGTCACTCGACCTATGGATTCTGCCGAGACTACTCTTAACGAAATTGCATGTTTTAAGGTGACAACTCACTCAACACACAATAGCATTGTTTAAAACAATTAAAATTCAAAGATTCCTATTGTTAATATCCCTTTGCGGCACCGCACTGCACGAAACAACATGTAAGTTCAAATGTTGTACTTACCAAATGTTATTAACACCTGAAGTGACACAAGCTCAATATGTACCAGCTTTTCTACCAAGCATTACGGATGATTAAGTTTTTATTAAATTGTCTTGTATTTATGTAAATATAAGTCAATAAAATTACTTCTTTATATTATAGCATTAAAATTACCAATAAATAAATTATGTTGGCGTATGGTTTTAGGAAATAGGTATATACTATTTGTAAGATAATTTTATTGCAGTGGCAACATTGTAGTAGATTTTTTGGTCTTGAATTCCAGTTTTGGGTATAGTCAGAGTTGGTCATATTAGGAGATACACTAGCTTAGTAGGACGTCAAACTTAGCCAATATTTAATATGTTCCCATTCTAGATAAAAAATTAATGGAAGCCACCTTAAAAAGTGAGGCAACGACTCTACCGTGTCAATACCAATGCGCCAACAAGCACAATACATCATAAAAAACACAATTGTCCGTTTGTCACACCATCTTGACACAACATAAAGTACATTACACATTAATTAATCGAAATGTCTTCATTTGAACATTTTAATACCAAGTCGTTATGTATACTGACGCTGTTTACGAATCGCGTCTTCATTAACCCTGTATTACAAGTGGGATCTAATAGACCCAGACCCAGACTGTTAGCGAAAAACTGGAACGATTAGTCGCAGTACAGTCGCAGTACAGTTTCCAGCAATAAAATGTAAACATCTCGACTCTTAAGGCAGAACAATACGGTTTATATTTGTATGAGATTGTATACATTAGTGCACGTGACTGTACCTATAAATAGTACCCTAATGGTGCCGTTTCAATAATTATGATCATGGATAATTGTTTTTAATTATAAATAAATAAATGCATATTTTTTTATATTTTTTTCATTTATATGTTATGGTGTGTTATAAGTACAAACAGATTTATTTATTTTATTTATTTATTTATTTGGGAAACAAACAATTTAGTTATTTTGAATAATTTACACACTTAAATAATACACAAATCAGCAATGTTTCCACAGAAAATTACATGTCAAACGTAAATTATAAAATAAATTCAAAAAAAGAAAAAAAGAATAGACGAATAATAA
This sequence comes from Marasmia exigua, assembly GCA_019059595.1. Lineage (NCBI taxonomy): Eukaryota > Metazoa > Arthropoda > Insecta > Lepidoptera > Crambidae > Marasmia > Marasmia exigua. The sequence continues at coordinate 3,572,337 of CM032474.1, read as the reverse complement.
TAGTTAAATAAATAATAACAGTCAAAATACAATAGATACACGTTAAGTCATCTACCAATTATCAAATCTTTTTCTATTTTCGTTATAATGTCAATAATATTTGTGGTTAAACATCAACCACCTTATAAATCGCGCTCTAAAGTTTTTACCGTATACTAAAGTTCATGTCAACCCGTTCCAACACGCAATGTTAAAAGGAGCTGGCACGAGTTTTGTTCCGGGCCTATCCTTAGTTCACAATTTGTAAATCATTAAATCATTTATTTATTTGCACAAAACATGGTATACAAATATGACATAAAAACAAAGTAAAAAGTCCTCATGTTTCGCTAATATAAAAAAATTGCATGCAAATATTTACAATGTCAATAATAAATTAAATTACATTACATAGATTCAAAATTACATGGATTTACAAAATTATTAAATAGTCAATTGTGGAAATATAAAAATAAAATTTAAAAAAAAAAGTCAAATTCTAATTGTAGAATAAAGTAATAAGGGGGTAATTGAGGAATTTGACTGATTATAGTAAGTACGTAACCTAATGTGTGGTTTTCTGTAAGGTTGAAGTACTTTCCTTATTCTGATGGAAGACCATCAGAATTAGGAATAGAGTAAGAACTCTATTTCTAAGCGTTCAATTTGATAAAACATACCCTTTTTATTTCCTTTCAGCAAAATGTAATATTTTGGAATGATAATGACATTCTATTATAACTTTTAAATTTAATGTAAGTTAGCACTCACACTTTTCATTAAATAAAAATTTTAAAAACGCCAAAATATTAAGGCGTAGATTAAAAAAAATAGTGTTTTCTGAATTTTTCACTTATCTAAGCACTTATCCAAACAAAGTGGTCACATTTCTGTGTTAAATAACTATATTCTAATAAATTATTTCACCATAAGTTATGATGGCATAAACCTACCCTCCCTTTGTTTTGTGTTTCCTCTGAGTATTTTTTTAATTTGACTCTAACCGACTACTAACTTATTGAAAATAAGTCAACAGTCGAAGTCAGTCAAAGTCACAGTCACTCAATGAAACGCCGGTGTTTTACGTTTTATCGACCTACGGATTCAGCGGATATCAGTCTAAAAGCAATCGCGGGTTTTAAGAATCTATTAGGTCGAAGCAAGTTGTCACGAGACAACGCACTCCACTCGACACACAATAACTGTGTCAAAAACGATACAATCCAATAATTCTTATTATTAGGATCACTTTGCGGCACTTCACTGCACAAATAAACACCAAATTTGAACATTAAAAACCACTAGACACTAATCAAAAGCCTTTGAATTGCATCAGCCCACGCGACTTGTTTTAGCCCTACCCGCCGAATCCGAGTAAAATTTAATATTTTGTATTGAAAATGACACCTCCACTTAACATCAGGTGTGTTTGAATCAAATGCTTGTCGATTAACATAAAAATTGTAAGCTTGGGTCAATCAAACCTTAAGAAGCCAATTTAAGGTTAAAAGTAATTATTTCTTCGTGGGTACGTAAATAAACGCCTTCTTATTTGAGCCCGTTCCGAAGGGTGCGTATGCGCCTGTTATTAAGGCGGGGGGCAATTTCTCAATCGTCAAATAAGTACTTACGTTTTCGAAAATGTATTATTGAACTTAATGAAAAAGTTGCATTAACTTTGATCACTTTATTTTATTTTACTATTGCAATTAATTAGATTTTCTATTTGTTTTTACAAGATAGTTTATCACTAAGTGCTTAAGTAATTAAGTACCTCATATGAGTATTAAGTATAGACAGAAAAGTATTACCAGAGTCCGCTAATCCTGGATCAGCTATTTATTTATTTGAATTCACATAACACGGCAAAGGCCAATTTATTACATTATTTGAATTAAATTATTTAAGAATATTAACTACAGGTAACATATCATGGTCCAATCATACCTCGGACTCCAGAGTGATGGCTTAAATGGGCCGTAACGGGGAATAAAACCCTGAAATTATTTATAGAGTGGCATTCGCTTACGTTCGTCCCTACCCTTAGTAGCTGAAATCCTGTAGGCACCTGTAGGCTATAGTAAGTGTCAACAATATTGATGATACTATCGACAGCTCATGTCGAATCAAACACTTACAAGTTTCGTCGGCTTAGTAACAAGTTCAGTGGTCTTATTGGTAGAACATTCACCCGGATTGTGGAAGGTGTGGGTTCGAGTCCCGCTTGAACACGAGATGAAATTTTTAAGTGTGTTATTTACTTAAGAATAAATTGCAAAAGAATGATATAAAAAATATCAACTATTGATTTAGCAGTCTCATCTTAATTGGTGGTCAAATATTTGTAATAATATTTCCACTGGATATTGTAAATATACCTACAATATTGATGAGACTATCGACAGCTCATGTCGAATCAAGCATTTACAAATCCCGGATTGTGGAAGGTGTGGGTACGAGTCCCGCCTGAACACGAGATGAAATTTTTAAGTGTGTTATTTGCTTATAGTAAGTTTCGTCAGACCAGTATCATCATTTCAGCCAATAGACGTCCACTGCTGGACATAGGCCTCCCCCAATGTTCTCCACACAGATCGGTCCTGTGCCGCCCGCATCCAATGGATTCCCGCGATCTTCACCAGATCGTCGGTCCACCTTGTGGGGGGCCTGCCACGGCTGCGACTTCCTGTACGTGGCCTCCACTCGAGGACCTTTCCGCCCCAACGGCCGTCTGTTCTCTTCGCTATGTGCCCTGACCATTGCCACTTGAGGCATGCAATCCTTTGGGCTATGTCTGTAACCTTAGTTCTCCTGCGGATCTCATCATTTCTGATACGATCACGCAGGGAGACTCCGAGCATAGCTCTCTCCATTGCTCTCTGAGTGACTTTGAGCCTCCTTAATCGGCACATTGTAAGCGGCCACGTTTCGGTTCCGTATGTCATCACTGGCAACACACACGCATTGAAGACTTTCGTCTTGAGACACTGCGGTAGGTGGGCCGAAAATATGCTGCGTAGCTTCCCGAACGCTGCCCAGCCGAGTTGGATTCGTCGATCGACCTCTTTCTGGAAGTTGGACTTACCAAGCTGGACTTTTTGTCCGAGGTAGATGTACTCGTCTACAACTTCCAGTGCAGAGCTTCCAACCTTTACCAGAGTGGGTACGACATGGGAATTCGACATGATTTTCGTCTTGTCCATGTTCATTTTCAGACCCACTTGTTGGGAGACTCTACTGAGGTCGTCAAGCATTGTGCCAAGGTCTTCCAAGGTCTCAGCCATGACTACGATATCATCAGCGAATCGAAGGTGCGTCATGTACTCACCATGTATATTGATGCCAAGTCCATCCCAGTCCAGAAGTTTAAACACGTCCTCCAACAGAGTGGTGAACAGTTTCGGCGATATAACGTCACCCTGTCTCACACCTCGTTGGAGAGGAATGGGTTTCGATTCCTGGTCCTGAAGACGGACTGACATTGTGGCGTTTCCGTACAATGACTGCAACACTTGTATGTATCGGTAGTCTATTCGGCACCTTTGGAGAGACTATAGCACGGCCCAGGTCTCGACGGCTTTCTCATAGTCCACAAACGCTAAGCATAATGGCAGGTTATACTCTTCGGTCTTCTGTATAACCTGCCGCAGCGTATGTATGTGGTCTATAGTGCTAAAGCCTTTTCGAAATCCGGCTTGTTCGGGAGGCTGGAAGTCGTCGAACCTGCGTGCGAGACGATTCGTCATAACTCTCGAAAACAACTTATATATGTGGCTCAGCAGCGTGATAGGCCTGTAATTCTTCAATTGGGATTTGTCACCCTTTTTGAAGAAAAGCCTTACCACGCCAGAGTGCCACGCTTTGGGTGTCTTTCCCTCAATGATGATGGAGTTGAAAAGCCTCTGAAGGGCTTTCAGGACAGGTCGTCCACCTGCTTTCAGAAGCTCCGCTGTGACTCCATCATCACCCGGTGCCGGTTCTTAAGCTGTTTGAGAGCTATTCTAATCTCGTATAGACCAGACCAGCAGTAAAGTTGCTAATTAAATGTCAACATGTCAAAAAACAAATGTCACCATTTTTAGAGAGCGATATAAAGATGAAAATTGGTACATACTGTAAATTAGGTTTTATAGGTATCTTTTGAAGTTTTGACATAATAATAAATATATTTCGATACATATTAATATTTTCGTTATTTAAAAAATTCCAACAAACTGCCAAAATTGTAGATTGACTGGTTTGAACCGACGGTATGAATACCTGATACATTTACCTGTACTGTTTTCGTATTTTAGAATCATTGAAGTATTTTATTCGCCACATTAAGCAACAACCAGCAAAAAAAGGATACTATTACAGCATGCTCGCTCGTATATGTTCAGCCAATTACACACGAAATTTGTCTTTAGCGGCGTCGTAAAGCGAAAGGCGATAATTGGACGAAAGCTCCTTATCTCCACACGTGGGCACACATTACGAGCCTAAGTAATTAGTACCGTGTCAATAAAGCTAGTTTTTTTATTTGTTAGGTGGCAGACGAGCAAACGGATCACCTGATGGTAAGCCGTTTGCTCGTCACCTCACCGCAACACTAGTCACAAGTGCGCTACCAACCTTTAAACCCCGGATTGGGCCTCCGGTTCCCTCACTCACACAGCACAGTTTCAGTGTTTAGTGAAACACCAATTAACAGAATCTGGGGATATTTCAATTTCATATAAGCAGCCTATGTTCCTGAAACGTACTTATAACCATGATTTTTTTATGAGATGAGCTGCGCGCCGGAGCCTGGGGTACACTTGGTCCGTGATTCAAGAGTTGGAGAGTTTGGTAATACAATGAAGTGACTGCAATCATGGTTACGAGTTTTGGAAACTGTCCGAGACGTGCAGGTTTCCACACGATGTTTTCCCTCACCGCCAAAGCTAATGGTACAAATACAAATACAAATTCTTTATTTGCAAAATATGGGTAGGTATAAAAGCTGTTAAGTTTTGTACAATGGTTCGCCATATTTGGCCTAAAACGGCATGCAAAATTGGGCCAGTGTTTTTTATTTTATTTATTTATTTATTTGGGAAACATACAATTACATTTGGCTTTAAGTTAAAACAAATACAAATAACACAGAAATCAGTAAAGTTTCCACAGTTCAGAATTAAAACATAAACTGAGCATAAGGAGCAGGTTATTAGGAATTATAAATTAAATTCAATTGATTACGCTACATTATATGGGATACATTCAGCAGATTACAAATAGGTCACAATATAACTCAAATTAAATTAAATTATATTTCAAATTACATTGGGATAAATTAAACTAGATCATTATTTTAATGTCACAATATTAAATTATATAACGTTTTATCAGATAAGTAGTCATTAACACTGTAGTAGCTCTTTTCTAGTAGGATCCTTTTAACCTTTTGTTTGAATGACATAATGTGCAAGTGGTTATATAGCCTAGGTGCCATGCAAAATATGCTGTTATTAAATAATGCAGTCTTGTTTGGAGGTAACCGTAATGGTAGAAATACGCACATAGATTTAAAAAACCTAGAGGTGCACGCTCGGATTCGAACCACGACCCCTACTGAGTATGAACCACTAAGCTATATAAATTTTACAAATTATGCTGACAAAACACTACCGTTTTCATTGCCACAACAGGTACCCATCTCACCTTTTATTACCTTCTTATTAAAGTCGTGCCGAACGAACGAAGTGTCATTCCTCAAACTGGGTATGGCGCAAAAAGCAGCCATGCACCGTTGGGCCGGTAGCGGCTAAGGCACACATTTGGGCTATGCGCCATTAATTGCGCGGTATCATCGCATACTGAAGCGTTCACTTTTTCCCCGCGTAATGACATAATCGCGCCTGCCGTCGGATGTCGAGAGCCCTTTTTACGGGGCATCTGCGGATGCCTGTGACGACGAGTTACCAACGCCTAGGAATATTTACCCGGAACCCTAACAAAAATAATGTTTTTGCATAAAAGTAACTTTTTTGTAAATTTTGTTTAGTTCAAATTAGTTAGGTATGAAAGTAATGTTGTGAAATATTTTATTATAAATATAGGTTAGCAATACAATTTATCACTTTCATTGATCTGACTTCGAGATAGGTAGCTCAAGCACCTGTGTTACGGATATCAGAACCAACAGCGGAATCACAAATATAAACATTTAATACTTTTCTTTTTTAATTACATACCTATAATACATAGAAACACACAATGCACACAAATGTTTGTACTGTGCGGAGATCGAACCCGCAACCCTTGGACCAAAGTCATTGTTCACTACCGCTGTTCCAAACGGGTCGTCAAAAAAATAATTTCACTAGCCCCTCTTTGTACTTTATCTATTATATAATGTAGAAGTATACTTTGTTAAAGATTTTTAGAAGGGCTAGAGCCCTTCTAAAAATCTTCTACATTGAAGCCCAGCTCAGTAATATTAGGTAAGCATAGAATAATCGTTATTTATAACTTAAGATTCGAAGCTCATCAGGCACACGTAGAGTGAGGTCAGCACTCAGCATACGACTTCCGCGGGGGACGACATTACTGGGTGTGCTGGGAGGTTCTTACAGCGTTGAAGGGCTCGTATTGCGCCAGACAGGGTGAAGCGGCGAGCGCGATTAGCGGTACGGTTTAGTCCCGACTGTGGGGTTTTCGACCGCGATTGCGCGAAGATGGACATCCCAGGGGTTTTAGTTAGGGTTTGAGTCCCACACACCACCTTGTTCCCTACATGTAGCAAGGTGACGACCATGATGGTTTCCCCTGGGAAAAAAAAGGTAGGCTGATTTTCGCCTTATTAGAAGAAGTGAGATTTCAATTTTTTCTGACTGACTATATTTTTTTATGTGATAAATGGCAGACGAGCAAACGGATAACCTGGTAAGCGATTGCCGCCGCTCATGGACACCCCGGACACTGGTGGAGTCACAAGTGCGCTGCCAAACTTTAAACCCCCCCTTTCCCCCGGATTGGGCCTTCGGTATCCTCATTCACGCAGCGAAACACAGCACAGTGCTGCTTTTTTCTGGTTTTCTGTGAGGCTCGGTCGAGCCGGTCCATTCATGCCGAGGCGTGACGACCACGGTCGTTTTTCCGTGGTAGTTTTCTGTGTGTGTATATTTAATTCAAAATCACTATTGAATTTAAATTCAATTACAACAACGTTCGTTACAGATATCCCTAAACACCCATATTATTCATCTTCCCTGTTTTAGGGGAAACGCTTCTAAGAGGGGAACCCTGCGTCGCCTCTTTTGTAATTCACACACATAGTAAACTATGTCACGGAGGGCTTAATAAGGCGAGTAATGAATGGCTGCTGAACGGTGAGATTCGATGTTTGGCTTAATGATTTCGCGGGCTTGTTTGATATTCAACCTTAGTATAAGCCTTGTAAATTACTAGGGACCGGTTTTTTGATCCGTAGTTACCTATTAGTTAAATTAACTTAGTTAATTGTCTAACCAAAAGGTCCAAGTGACGGCCTGTTGGTTCTAATATAACTATTGGTTAAGATAACTATTGCATTTCAGCGATATTCGACAATTAGTTACTTTTTTTAACAAATGTAACCATTGTTAAAAAAACGCCAAATGTTTTTTTGACTTAACCAATATTTAGTACAAATAGGCTATCACTGTAGCCATTGGTTAGACAATTAACTAATAGGTAACAACAGATCATAAACTGCCCCTGACGCTTACTACTTACCTACCCTTAAGGCGACGGGTAGCCTAACTAGCGACACCATTCGTTTTTAATTATTAGCTACTAAACCGGATCTATTTTAAACAATTTCGGGGTTACAACTTCTCGGCAAATACTTATACTATTTCTTAAATAACCATGCACAAATGTTGATCCGTTTTTGTACGCGAAAAATTAATTACCGCCAAAAGCGGCCACTTTTAGCGTGAATCATTTTTTCGCGTAGAAGTGTTGGGTCCGCATTTGTGCATGGTTATTTAATAAATAGTAGTAATAGTAATATTAATTAGTAATAGCGTTTGCCGAGAGGTTGTAACCCAGAAATTGTTTAAAATAGATCCGGTTTAGTAGCTAAAAATTAAAATCGGTTGGCGTCGCTAGTGTGTCCTACCCGTCGCCTTAACAACAATTCAGACCAGTTATATGGCAGCAGATTAAGGATTAATTATGTAATTGGGTTCTTTCTGTTTAGTGACATTAATAAATAAATTAATTATTTAAATATTCTTTATTGAAAAAAAAGAGAGTATAATGTTTGATATTGGTAGGTATATCACACACCTCACCAGAGTAGGCTTGTATGTATATGATAGATTCTGTATTTATTTATGTAATAGGTGGCCGACGAGCAGTCGGATCACCTGATGGTAAGCGCTTTACCCTCTATTTCAGTATCTGTTCGTAAGGTTAGGAAGGTGTATATTTATTGGTTGATTTAGTCAATTAATAATACGGTCATTCATAATTATTAGCACTGAACACAAAAGTAGGTACTAGTTAAATATCAATACTCATCAAAGGTTAGACATAGGTAAAAATGTTTAAAGTAGCATAAAGCGGCTTATAATATTTTAATATATTTGCAAAATCATTATTAATCCATCCACACCCTACCCTCGTCTTCCAGTCATTACAGAAACGGCACATAATTACAAACTAACGACTCATCGATTGACACATTCACAACACCATTACCCACAAGAGAAATGCCAAGGTTCAGTACCATCCTGTGTCATCAAGCACAAAATAATTACAAACACTTTTTAATTAAACCGTAACTACCGACAAAACGCGCGCAAAAAGCCGTGAATGAGCGACGCCATCTTGCGCGGCCATCTTATACATTATAATTATACAAAATGGCCGCGGCGGCGATTGATTCGCGGGTAAAAAGCTCGCAGAGTGTTAATCGCTCCAGATTCTGTTAACGAAGTGTGATTGGCGTAATTACATGGTAAGGTGAATGCTACTCGACAATTATCGGCCACTCGCGAATCGTGGGAGAGTAAGGCGGACGTGGGGTCCGTGGCAGCCTTCATTTTTACAATTGACCAGCTCAATAGGTATGTTGGCGTTATGAGATTTATTAATCGTCATAATAATGGGCACAGGATAACTTTAAGCAGTTACTGAGCGATGGTACCTAGATCAGATAAGAGCGTGTGCCTCCGAAATGGGAGGACGTAGGTTCAAATTCAAACCTCTGAATTTTTCAAATGAAAGTATGTACATGCTCTTGCATTAGCTCGGCAGTGAGGGAAGACATGGTGAAAACCTGCATGTTTCAAAAAAGTGTTCAGAAACATGTAACCATGATTGGTCTGGTTCTCCTTTTTTATGTGATAGGTGGCAGACAAGCAGATGGTTTGCCTGATGGTAATCGATTTTCACCGCATTCACCCTTGACACCAGTGAAGTCACAAGTGCACTGCCAACCTTTAAACCCCGAATTTCCCCCGGATTTGGCCTCTGGTACCCTCACTCACGTAACGAAACACAGCACAGTGCTGCTTCACGCCGGTTCTCCTAGCTAAGGGTTGCGAGGGTCAGACGGCAGTCGCTTCCCGCTGCTGGGTTCAGGCCTACATCTTTCGCTCACTGTTCCAGAATTCCGGTCCTAAGTTGTTCGGAAACAAAGAAATTCCTTTGGTTTTAACAAGTGTTTCGTCTCAGCTCTAAGACACCACTTTATCGGCTTAATCTATCCATCAACTTCCAGCGGTACAAGTCCGCCAACTTTCAGATTTCAGGCTACTGAGAATATGTAACAGACAGACCCGGGACCCAAAACGAAGCCGTCACGTTATAAAGTGCGGCCCACTAGCCACTCCGCGGCGTGACACTCCTACTTAATAGATAGTTAAATTAGGTACATCATGGCGCCATAGTACCAGTCAACGAGTAGGCAGAAGTACCTACTTCCCTACGAAAATTCTGAGCCAAGTATTATTTCGAATAATTAATATTAATGAACAGGATGTAACTGTTTACCGCCAAGCAAGTATGCAACTTTTTAAGCGGATCACGACATTTAGTGGCGGAATGCGCGAGCGCCTCGCTCCCACAAAGGCACGTAATGTCTCTTTCTCGTGACGTCGGATACGCCGGCCAAGTGTTAGCTTCTCCGAGCAAAAACTATTTGCCGAAAGGGCTTTGGTGAAAACGCGCCGGGGAAAAAATGCCGCGTTCCAAAGAGAACGAAATAAATACAGAAGGCTATTAGAATTATGGAAACATAGGAAGCATATAATATAGGTGATTCGTCTGCTCCTCGAAAATCCTTTATGTATGAAATCTAGCCAACTTAAGCTTCCAATATCTGGACTGATCTTTGAACTCCGTGGGTACCCAAATAAATATTTCACAATATCACATACATTGATTTGACTCCGAGATAGGTAGCTCAAGCACCTGTGTTACGGATATCAGAATCAACAGCGGTCAAATTTGGTCAAAATTGAACTTGGCTCTCATTCGACATCAATGTTTTGATCTATTTTATTTACTTCCTATAAATTGTTAGCAGTGTTGCAAATTATTTTCATTTATCTTTAAACGTTCCCACATCAGACAATGTTATGATTGTTAGTTTAGTGGGTTGTGACTGCTACGAATTTGGAGGCTCTTTTTTCCTTTTATGTTGACATCATGTGGCTATCGGTTCCGTCTGTAGTTGGTTATCCAAACTCGTCAGAGGCACTTATGACGGGGAAGAGCCAAGCATCGGCATGAGTGGGCCGGCTCGATCGAAGTGATACGATGGCCTTACAGAGAACCGGTATGAACTGCTTCATGCCGGTTTTCTGTAAGCCCCTCCTGCGATGCGCCCGTGAGTGACGGTACCGGGGGCCCAATCCGGGGCAAGGGAGAGTTAAAAGGTTGGCAGCGCACTGGTGTTGGGACTCCACTGGTTATGTCCATGGGCGGCGGCAATCACTTACCATCAGGTGATCTGTCTGCTTATCTGCCATCTATAACATAAGAATGGCATAAAAGTCTACTGGATACCATGAAAAAAACTCCTTGTCGTCGAAGAAAAAACACAAGGAGTCTTCACCTTCTGTACCAAGTAGCCTTTGTTACCGCGGCACCGGGTCGATTTCAGATAACGCCAGAAAAGGAAGCTGGTAGCTCCCTGATTGAAACGTGCTAATTAGCTGCGAATGAGCGCAGGCGCAGAGCAACAAGTAACGAGAGGATAAAAATAGCAGAGATGCTATGATTGTTGAGATCGGCGATAAAAAGTAAATGTTTAGTGTAGACAGAGATAATGTTGCGTTTGTCGAGGAAAATCATCCTACATCAATAATAAAGAAAACCGGCCTGAAGCAGCATTGTGCTGTGTTTCGCTGCGTGAGTGAGAGTACCGGAGTCCCGATCTGGGGGAAAGGGGGGTTTGAAGGTTGGCAGCGCACTTGTGATTCCACTGGTGCCGCGGGTGTCCATGGGCGGCGGTAATCGCTTACCATCAGGTGATCCGTCTGCTCGTTGCCACGAATCACATAAAAAAAAATGCCATTTCTGATCGCGCATAAATTGGTAGTGACTCATACGGCTAAAAATAGGGTTCGCTTGACACTATTTTTTGGGACAATTTCGGACCTTTTACGATCGAATCGGAGTTTCCCTTCCTTTCGCACGCGCTGTGTCTCTCCTTTGTTTGGATGCGACAAGTGGACTCTCGATCGTCACGGGACGTCTTCGCGCTATGGCTCCTGTTACTTATAATCGATTAGTAAAATTATTGTTTTCTTTCAATTTTACCGAATAACAGACAGCGAAAATGTCAAATAATCGGCTTTTCTGATTAATCGACCCATTTCTAAAAATAACATATTTATGCGCATGAAAACTGTTTTTTTCTATTGAAGTCTATACTACACTTATGAGAGTCAAAATGTTTACTGCGGGTTTTGAATGCAATAGTTATTCAAAGAAACCCTCAAAATTCAGTTTACAATAATAATAATGTCCTCCAGCCAATGAAAATGCAAATGTAAAATGAAAATTGTTTATTCAATTTAGGTCCATACATAACACTTATGAATGTCAACATATTTATCACTGGTTAAGAATGTAGATAGAGAACTGCCAAGAAGACACCAGCAAGAAACTCGGGAGTTACTCTTTTAAAAAAAATGTTTTACAAAATGTCACCATTAACTTAAAAATATAGTACAATTTTTGTGTTACTAATATGTCCCTAATTACACCTACGGCGGCCAATCTCAACGATCAGCCACGTACGCAGCATATATTATAGTGATCAAGTGTTTGCGCAAACACAACTGCACTGTCTATTCTCTTACCCTCATATTCTGAAGGGACACTATGGAGACACGACCGGAGAGGGATCGGGCGCAGGACCAACAGCTTAATGTGCTTTCTGAGGCCAAGAACGCCAACTTCCAGACTCCGGGCTGCCACTAAGAATTTCTTACCGAAAAATTAGGTACAAATTTTTGTAAAAATTTGTATCGAACCCGGGACCTCTTGCGCAGCCGTAGCTCTAAAGTGCTAAAGGTAAGTACATACTACAGTTGTGAACGTCAAAATGTTTACTGCAAGTTCATGTGATGCGGGTTCGGACTGCCACAGCTATTCAAAACTCAGTTTGCAATAACAATTAACTTTCATCCTTTCTCCCAGTCATTTACCATATTGTTCTGCTCCAAGCCATAACACCGCTTTTCAGTGGGTGCCAAATGGCCCATTAAACCACCCATATATAGAACTAGCCAGCCATAAATTGTAAAGCGCTTGACATACTATCACCTATTAGTCATGCGATCAAAATATAAATAACACTAGTGGAGTGTGTCTTAATCGTGGTCGGCAATTAGTGGGGCATTAATTACCCCCCTCCCTCTCCACCACGCCCCGTGTCAAGCGGCCACTAATACGGACTGGACACCCTGAGTTATGGGGTCACTCGGTGAACCGTTGGATTAGAGGTGATCTGACGGGATTCGGGTGCAGTCGAAGAGAAAATCTGTTCAATTAAATACTAAATATTTCACAACATCACATCCATTGACTGCCATCCATCTGACTCCGAGATAGGTAGCTCAAACATCTGTGTTACGGATATCAGAATCAACAGTGGGATTGCAAATATATACATATAATACTTTTCTTTTGTAAATACGTACGTATAATACATAGGAAACACCCAGACCAATACAAACAGACATGTTCATACACACAAATGTTTGTACTGTGCGGGGATCGAACCCGCAACCATTGGACCAAAGGCAGCATTCACTACCACTGTTCCAAACAGGTCGTCGTTAATTATAATGTGCCTTGAACGTATAAGCTCTTGTTGATGATGGTACACGTCTTATCTCTTCGAGTTAATGGGAAATAACACTATTAATCATACGAAAAGTACGTAAACCTAAACAGAGTTGAAAAAAGATGGAGTACCAAATTTTATATTGGAAGAAAATACGTGGGCAGTCGAAGAGAAAATCTGTTGAATTATGATGTGGCTTGAACGTATAAGCTATTGTTGATGATGGTACACGTCTTATCTCATCGAGTTAATTGGAAATAACACTATTAATCATACGAAAAGTACCTGAACCTAAACTGAGTTGAAAAAAGACGGAGTACCAAATTTTATATTGGATGAAAAGTGGTGTTAAGAACAATATCAAATAGGTATCTCATACATTTTTAAGGAATTACGAATTTATTTACCTAAACAGTTTAGTTACCTAGTTTTAACAATGAAACTCATTCTGAGTAGGATCAAAATTATTATAGCGATAAATTAATTAACAAATATCAGTAACGCCCGAAAATCTACAATGAATCTGACAGCTGACGTCGAGTGACAGACGCCACTAGTAGTGATGTCTAGCCAACCGATTTTTTATTCGGTTAAAAACTAGGAAACTGCAATAAAATTACAAAATATCTTAATTTTAAATGTAAATGGACAATTTGTAACACGTAGTACCCATACAGTTCTAGGTTCTAGGCACTACCTTCTTCAGCAGTCACTTTTATTTCTGCTTTCTCCTTACCATCTATTTTAAAGGCATATCCATACTTCTCTACATTCCCTCGCGATTTGCTAATGAAGATATTTGGGGCACTATCTCACTGTCAATAAAATATCGCCGCCCCCGCCCGAGGCGCTCCTACGCGGAGCCTCTTTGTGGCGAAATCGATATATGAACACACCCCTTTAGGTCCAGTCGGGCCGAGATTGTACGGATAGGAGTAGTGATACTTTGAGGAAAAGGGGAGCGATTAATATCTTGAGACTAACAAGACTCATTCCTAAACATTAGGAGTGAATTAACCTCAGTTAATAATATATTCATTTATTGCCAAAACTATGCACAAAGTTGTTTACATTTAATAGTAGTATCAACAGTTTGTCCGTTGTGGACGTACAATACTTTATACAATGGTGGATATTACAATTTAATTGCATAATCAATGAAAATTAATTAATAAAAACAAAAATAAAATTAGTCATAATATTCCTTTAAACAATAAAAACCTTTCGACAGTAGCCAATCAATAATTGTCTTTTTTTAAATTTCAGACCATCTAATGCTTTGATAAATAAAGGTAACTTGTTAAATATCTTGATTCCCGTTATAAAAGTACTTTGGTCATAAATATATCTAGAAGATTGAACTAAAGAAATGTCATGTTTAAATTGTGATCACAGATTATTTTTGATGTCAGTTTTTTTATTAAAATATTGAATATATAAAATCTAGGAATGGGTTGACTGCAGCAGTATTTTTCGAATGGATACGACTTAGGGACCTTCAAAAGAAGAGCGTATTCCTTCCTAAAATGCTGACAACGCTCAGACTGATCTCACAAATGCTCATGGGCGGCGGTGATTGCTTACTATCACCTGTGACCTGCTCGTTCATTTGTAGCCACGTATTTTTTTTATGATTTAGGTGGCAGACAAGCCGACGGATAACCTGATGGTAAGCGATTACCGTCGCCTATGGACACCTGCATCACCAGTGTCACAACTGCGATGCTTACCTTTTAATTCCCTTCCCCTAGATTGGGCCCCCGGTATCCTCACTCACAAAAACATGTGCCTAATCGTACACTTTCAATTTCGAACCGTACTAGTAGGGTACATCTCGTAAGTACAGTAGTAGGTACTGTTAGTACAGTAAATATAGATTCGTGAACTTCAAAATAGGTAAGATTTGTTTGAGCGAGTGTTACAAAAGTGCAAGGGTGACTCTAATAAGGAACCATGTTAGTACAGTAAGAGTAAAGCTAAGCTGTAACACATGCTCATTTGTAGCATGCTACGTATACAAGTTAGTCCAGGCTTGGTCTTAAGCTGAATTTAATCAGGTTTGTTATACTCATCGCATAGCACATACAGACTCGCATTCCAGTCGCTCAATTAACACCCGAATACCATATATCTGTGGCCACCATGTAATTTCCATCGATTGCTAAGGGCGAACGGATTGTTAGTAATTAAGCCATTCGGACGACTTCGCTCGATACCGATCGATGGAGTTCATGACTGATGTGCTTGGTTAAAGGGGTATTTAGATGGTTACGACTTCGATTAAGAAATGTGATGTAGGAGTGACTTCGTAGTTTTTTTAATGATACGTGCAAATGCAACCAGGAGTACATTACCGCCGACTTCCAGGCTCCGGGCTGACACTACTAATTTAAAGAAAACTTAAGTAAAAATGTTTCGCCCGACCCGGGGATCGAGCCTATCGCTTTAAAGTGCGACGCACTAACCATTGCGCCATCGAAGCAGTCGGCTACGTAATATTGCGTAGGTGGCATTCAAAAGTTCAAAATACTTCTTTAAAAAAGGGGAGAAAAAGGGGAGATTTGACAATAATTAATTAAATATGCTCTCTGTAGTAGCGCATTTGAAAGAATCGAGTATTCAAGAAAACCCACGCTTCGGTATCACAAACCCACGCTTCTAGCTTAAGCGGAGTGATACCACAGCGTTTCAGAAAAGCCGTGAAAACTCGCCGGATGCCCAAACCTGGGGAAGAGGAGTTCAAAGGTTAGCAGCACGCTTCTGACTCTACTGGTGTTGCGGGTGTCTATAGGTGACGGAAATCGCTTACTACCAGGAGCCCAATTCTCGTGCTCGTGATATTTATTTTCATACGACATATATCACTAAAACAGAGTGTTTTTGTATGGTTTTCAGGTGATATCCGCCATGATTTTTAAAAAATCACGAGCACGAGAATTGGGCTCCTAAAAACCATACAAAAAAACTGTGTTTTAGTGATAAATGTCTTATGAAATTAAATGTCGCGAGCACGAGAATGGACAACATTTCATATTTTTAACATGTCCATATTGTTTTTGTATATGAAAATAGACATTAAATGAACGGAGCCATATTTTTTCTTTTTTCAAAATGTGGCCATTTTCTTGCATAAAATAATTATTGAAATTCTTTATATTCTAAATAGACGTAATCGCCAAATGACGTCATCGGACGGCTGAATAGAACGATATTCCTTTGCTTATCATTGTTTTAGTAAAAAAAAGGTACTACTGTCAAAGGTAAAGAATACTAGTATACATTATCAACGACATTCATTCATCCAACGTTGACATGGTTAGTGGGTCACACTTTAAAGCGACAGGCTCGATCTCCGGGTCGGGCCAAAAATTTGTACCTAAGTTAACCTTTAAATTAGTAGTGTCAGCCCGGAGTCTGGAAGCCGGTGGTAATGTCCTCCCGTGCCTCGGAAAGCACGCTGGTGTACCATCGGAATATGAGTGTAAAGGAATAGAGAGTGCACTTGTGTTTGCGCACACACTTGAGCACTATAATATATCTTGAGAACGTGAGATTGGCCGCCATAGCCTTAATTGGTAGGAGGATATAATTATTACGTAGCTGGTAGTTTACTAGGTTTTAGTCAGATACTTACGGCCGTCATAATTCAATGGTTTAAGAAGTTGAATGAACAAACTTCTGTTGGAGTGATGATAGCTCAGTATCTGAGCACGTATAAAGAGCCATGCATAAAATAATCGTAAAAACAAATAACATATATCTACTTTCGTAATTAAAGGAATTTATGTTTATTTAAAAAACATACGTAGGTAACAGCTAATGAGAACATTAAGTAATGTCACAATACAATGATAGTCAGTAATGAACAATGATAGTAAGCCGTGTGGTCCCCGGCAGAGTAGAATAGGCCACCCTCACTCTTATCGAGGTGTCGTAAAAGGCGACTAAGGTAAAGCTGCTGGCATGATCATCAGCACCCAGAGAAGGAAAACTCTGCATTTAGTTCAAAACCCTCGCCAACCCATCTGCCAAGCGTGGTGAGTATGGCAACTACCCCTCATGTAATTGAGGGAGGCCCGTGCCCCAGCAGTGGGGACTTAATGGGCTGACGACGACGACAATGATAGTCAGTAGCTAGGCAAAATTCAAATAAATTGATACTACACATTACAATATACATACTTCAGATTCCTCCTTTACTCCTTTTCTTGAAATGTTTAAGTCATTTTATATGGAAAGCAGTTTTTTTAAATGTTCTTTTGGGAATTTCATATAAAATCGTCATGAAGCTGGGCCGGCTCGACCAGAGTGATACCACGGCCTCACAGAAAACCAGAAAACCGTGAGTAAGGGTACCGGAGGCTTAAACCGGGGGAAAGGGGGGTTTATAAAGGTTGGCAGCGCACTTGAGACTCCACTGGTGTCGCGGGTGACAATGGGCGGCGGTAATCGCTTACCATCAAGTGATCCGCCTGCTCGTCTGCCACCTATCACATAAAAAAATGTCTAGAATATCTATTCCTACTGTGGTAATGTTAAACAGGTATATCTGTAATTGGCCATAACCCATGGTGTCGGAAAACTAATTATTTCCTTTAATGTGATGTACCTCCGTTTGTTTAACGTCAATTGCTCATTATTTATTTATAGAGTTATAAGAATAAAGATGCAGTTTATTTTTAATTACTTGCTTGAATAAAGATGTAACGTGTTATGATAACATTATTCAAGTGCGAAATATCTGTTAAATGACTATTAATAGCTAGCTTTTTGTCTCTACAATTCAGGGATAATAAGTACCTACATGTGTTAATTACTTCAAATTAATGATTTCTGGTGAACTTCGCCGATTTTTTAAACAGCTGATTTGATAATATTTCATATACAACGTCACGCAATCAAGTTTTGTTATAAAGACAGTGAACTTCGCCATTATTATTAGAACTAGCTATAAATTAAACCCTAACCAGGTTGATTAATAATGATTATTGTTACAAATTAATGAAATTGCATTATATAATATGTAGATACTTTCACAATATATTTGACATGTCAAATTCGTAAACGTTCTAAAAAAAACAAAACCAAAAAATAAAGAAATAAATGGCTTATTTGGCTAAAAAGCACTAAAGAGTTTCGCCTGAATGTGTCATTTCCGGTGTCTTCAAAGCCCATGGTACGCTGGAGCTTTGTTCAGCATTTGATAAGTCTATTTTTTTTTAATAAATCAATATTTCACAACATCACATACATAGATCTGGCTCCGAGATAGGTAGGTCAAGCGCCTGTGTTTCGGATATCAGAATCAACAGTGGGATTACAAAATATATATACTTTTCTTTTGTAAATACATACTTATAATACATAGGAAACACCCAGACCAATACAAACAGACATGTTCATGCACACAAATTTTTGTACTGTGCGGGGATCGAACTCGCAACCCTTGGACCAAAGGCAGCGTTCACTACCACTGTGCCAAACGGATTATTATAATGAAGCGACTGCCATCTCACCCTTTGACTTCAGACCAACTGGATCATGGTTCGCGTTCAGATGTTCGGTATCATTATGTCAACAATTATTTGAAAAACTATTTTCCTTAATAGATATACACAAACAAACAAACAATATACTTTTGCCAACTCTTATATTAAATCGCCTATCACAATGACACTTGCGAACACACCAATACATATCCTACTTAGTGATCTAATAATTCTAATAATTCTCACAACATCTCATACGTTGACCTGATTCCGTACTAAGTAGCTTAAGCACATGTGTTACAGATATCAGACAACCAAGGAACAAATATATACTTAAATACATATTACACCCAGACACTGAACAAACAGAAGTGTTCATCGCACGAATGTTTGTCCAGGGTGGGGATCGAACCCACGACCTTTGGCGTAAGAGGCAGGGTCACTACCAATTGCACCATCCGGTCAGTCCGACCATTACCGGTCGACCGACTAGGACTAACAAACATAATATGAACCATTATTATGTTTGTTAGTCCTAGTTTTGAAGTGTGTATTTCATGCAATAAAGTACACCTAACTAATGGTAGAAATATGCATATAAATTACCTAAATAAATCTAGAGTTGCGTGCTTGAGTTTGAAAAATTTACCTCCCATTCT
Source organism: Marasmia exigua (assembly GCA_019059595.1). Taxonomy (NCBI): domain Eukaryota; kingdom Metazoa; phylum Arthropoda; class Insecta; order Lepidoptera; family Crambidae; genus Marasmia; species Marasmia exigua. The sequence goes on along the minus strand of CM032474.1, from coordinate 3,552,895 downwards.
AAAGGCGTCGATTCTTACCACTACTACTTTCTCTCTAAAATATCATATCAACAGATCACACCTCGAATCTTAATAGACTAGATCATGAACCTTCACAGGTGATAATAACAGGTCAACACCCTGAGAGGCCTATGGCCCCCAGCGAGTCGTTATTAGGCCTGACTGAGATATCACTATCAAAGGCGGTCTGCCAGATAAAAACAAAGGTTTGATTTCAATCTTGCGAGGATTTATTCGACACCTCGCGAGCGATCGGGTACGCCCAGACCCGTATATCATCCGTAAACACCCAGTCTTTATCTGATGGGCTGCAGCTGCCGTGTTCTCGGAGCGAGTTGTTATTAAAATAGGAGTAAAATGAAGTAAGTAATTGCTAAGGTTTAGCTTTTATTTGACAGCTGAAATTGAGATTGCAAACTTTTGAGTTCAGTTTTGCGGTTATTTTTTATTGAGCAAATAATGTTTCGCCAATTGGAATGACTTGGCTTATCTTTTACTGTGTCATAAATCAATTTCGACCTATGCAGTGGTACAAGTCGGATGCAACTTTATCTTCTTAGGAAGCGTCATTAATTGATAGAAATAAAATAAGTGAGTTTTTTTATATATAAAATGGGTGTGCACTTGACCTCATCTCATCAGATGGAAAGTGACAATAAGGTCTAAGATGTTGCGTGCTTACCCTGAAGAAGCCTATTCACTCTCGACTTAAAGACACCCAAATTGTAGCTCCCTGGGAATACAGAAGCCGGCCAGTTGTTCCATTCCTTAGTAGTATTTTTATAAAGGTAAATTCCATAAACAATGACAAGGATATAAAGCTAACAAAAGCGATGTCGAAGCTTCTACTTACTTTGAGATCAGGTCGAGGTTTGACATCAGCTTAGGTTTCTCAGTAATCGTTGTTTGATTTATTTACTTACGACCTTCGCTATGAACGCTAAATTATTCTATCCTCTTTTAATTGTCAACAAAAACTGTTAAACTGACTTCAATTTTTTTTACTAAAATGAATCATTGAGATCTTTATTGATTGTAGGTATTAGTCATCTTATGAATAAAGCGTCAATCATTTTTCAGATTAGTCATGAAACGAAACGAGTTCAATCAATAAGAGGATGTCCTAACACTTGACTGATTAAGTGGCATCTTCAAATGTCGCGTTCAATTGATGACCTGCAAAAGGACAAGGCGTCAATTGCTGCTTCTGCCGGATATCGCTCAATTAGCAGACGAAGAACATTCTATCTATGTAGGTAGATACAGTACTTCTATGTGGAAACGAATCTTGTATCATGGTTCAAGTACAAAGTTCAAGTTCATGATCCAATAGATCATTTAGAAGCTTTAAATGGAGAAAAACTCTCACTTATTGAAGGAAGCCATGGAAGATGAATATAAATCATTACTAGAAAATAGCACCTGGATGGTTTGTGACTTACCACAAGGAAAAAAGGCCATACCTTGTAAATGAGTTTTTAAAACCAAAAAGAATGATGTTGGTAAAATAATACGTTATAAAGCCCGCCTTGTCATTAAAGGCTTTCAACAAAAGAAGGCCATCGATTACCATGAAGTGAAACAATTGAAAGCTGAAAGGGATTTTTTTTCACACGCGAATTTACTGAGATTTCAACTTATTTATCAAAAACTATATCAGGCAGGGACGGCCCATAACCTGTTAACGACTTCCCATAATTAAATAAAACGTTGAAGACTTTAAATGTCCACGAGATTTATTTTAGAAAAATTAAAAGTTTTAAGTACATAGATGACAAAACCGGTGACAGATCATAGAGAGAGCTGTTTTCTAGAGCTACTAGAGACGTTTGCGTTCACTTCATCACATCTGTGCTCCGAAGCGACCGTTTCTGACGACACATGGTGTTTATTACACGCTAAGATGAGGACTGCTTTAATAAGTTTGGTGTATAGATAATTTGGTGAGCATCACAATCCGTGCCTGTGCATCCATAACGCAACGCAGTCGAACAGATCGTACGTGAGATTGTCTGTCTTTGCGATATCGTTGCGATCTCCTCTCGGTGCACTCACGGAACTTGCTTCACTCAAGTGCTATTATCCTCTCGTTTATTTCGGTTTATTTATTATGATAACATACAAAGTGACTACAATCAAAGTGAAATTGTCCAAAGCGTAAAATCATACACGGTATGAAAACATTGGCCACTTTCGTTACTTACTTAAGGAACAATAATTAAAATTGTCTCTTTAATTATTTTTTTCCCTGTCACAGTATGCTCCGTGGGGTGTGACTGGTTTGGAATGAGAGCTATTGATGTCACAAAAAAAATTCTTCATGTCAACAGTAATAAAGGTTAAAAAAAATTTTTGAATGATAAACTGTATGTTTATAGAAATAGAGATCAAATCAAAGCTGTCATTCTAGTCGGGCTATATTTTGCGGACTATATAGTACCTATTGTTTAATTTAAATATAGTAAAACAGAATGTATACAGTTAGAATCAACATAGCCTGCGATAACTAGTGGTGGAAATTATTTAAGGCAAATGTGTTATATTACTTAAATTTTTCTATTTGTATTATAATGATGCTGTTTTTTTCCTGAATAAATAAATGATGTGTTACTGTTAAGATAAATTGTGTCGACATGAATGAGATTGAGTACCTAAGTGAAGATAAATATGTATGTGTATATGCGTGTTTGTGTGTGTATTGGTGAATTGTCTCCAGTCTTAGACAATTTAACACGGGACGTGGCATGTGCACGCATTCCCCTTTGCCAAAGTACACGAACAAACGTTCGTGTACGTTTATTAAAACTAGATCAGCGCGATCAATCACCATTTCGAATTCGTATCTGTCGCTGAGCGGAACTCGTCAAAATGGTCGTTGTGAAGTATTTACTTGCGAACGACGATCAGAAAAATAAAATGTATCTTTCTTATGATTCATAAGTAATGTTCTAATAAAATAAACGTTATTTCACGGAATAATAACCTTTCTCATCTACGTTTTTTACGACAGAAATAACCCCAAAAACAATAGGCGATATTGTGGTACGAATAAACGATGGTGCACGATCTTGATTAGTGTTGTGACAGTAATAGAAATAATGAATGATAAATGTCTCACTATTGCTATCAGTTATTGAAGACTTCGGTTTCTCTAAGATTCCATTATTAGATCCTGACATCAGATCCTGAAATATTTTGAAAATTTTCTACGCTCAGCCTTTAGATCCATATTACAATTTTACTAGAATGAATTTCTGCATTTCCAAAATGCAGATAAGTACTAATAATAATAATAATAATAATTCTTACAACATCTCATACGTTGACCTGATTCCGTAGTAAGTAGCTTAAGCACTTGTGTTACAGATATCAGACAACAGAGGAACACAAATATATACTTAAATACATATATTACACCCAGACACTGAACAAACACAAGTGTTCATCGCACGAATGTTTGTCCAGGGTGGGGATCGAACCCACGACCTTTGGCGTAAGAGGCAGGGTCACTACCAATGCGCCATCCGGTCAGTCAAACTACTAGAAAAGTTATACCTAATTTAATACCTCGGTGGCCTAGTTGTCTAGGTGGACACCAGAATGGTGAAAGGGTTGGATTTTTGAAACAGTCAAACAGTGTATTTTCGCTGCTGTGAGCAAGTGATTCACCTTTGTTCGTAAACTAAAATCATCATTTCATTACATTACTTATAAATAAGCAATTTTATATGCTTTTGTACATGTACCTAATAACAACATTTTTGTATGCAACTACTTAAGTCGTTCTTAGAATATCACTCATTTATTCATATCTAGACCTTCACTAAACTTCCCTTCCCCCCCGCGGATTTTGGGCAGAATGTTTTAAAACTAGATCTGCGCTACACCACGTCCCGTGTTAAATTGTCTAAGTCTCCCGTACAAGTTCAATGATGCTAGGAGTTAATTTTTATTTTCTAAAACAACATATCCACGGGAGCTCTACCGACAAACTGTATCACAGTTTGGCAGTTGTTGAACTTGTAATTTATGGATTATTTTTGTCTGAAATAATAAAAAAAGTAAAAGATCAAGATGGTAATCCAAAACTATGTACGCTTAGAAGCTTACAAGATCATATTATACAATTTACATTACACAATAGTAAAGAGCAATACTAAAATAATAATATTTGAATAGATAGGTAAAAACAAGAAACTAATTTAAGTTGTCAATTAGTTTACAAATAAAATCATGAATTAAATTGTATATAAAAAAAAATGTTCACCTCAAAATGGTTTCCCAAGATACAGGCAATGACGTAGTCTAGTTTGGGGACCTCTGTTAAATTGCAAATATAATTATTTCTGTTACCGCACTGTACTAACCTTTTCTTTGCAATTATTATTTTTCTGTGCAATAAAGAATTAAAGAATTAAGTCAAGTTGGTAAAACATAATAACAAAGGTTGCCAGTTCGTTTTGAGAGCAACAAAAGTTTATTCTTTCTTTCATTCATAGCATGCTTGAGAAGTGCTTTTTTGTTGATGGTGTTTGTAAGCCATGCAACAAAATACTAATAATTAAAGTTTGGTAGAAATAAGGAAAGCATTTGCCGTATTAGGCCAGAATACCTTACTCTATGGGCCAGTCTATGAATAAATAAGATGTAGATGCTACTACACTGCAGAAGAAACAATTTCAGGCGGTTTTTTTTCAAGCTATTTAGTGCTTCATTTTTTGGCAGCAGCTCCCGAGCTGTAGCTCAGCTACAGCCAAACATAAAACCTCCTCCTTTTTTTAAGGCGGTTAAAAATCACGCCGCGTCGGCAACACCGGCAACGCATTAGAACGATGTCTCTGATTTCGCGGATATTCATGAGCGGCATTGACGATTACCTACTTACCATCATGTGACCCGATTGCTCGTATGTCGCCTCTAGCATAAAAAAAAAGTCGCCTCTAAAAAAATCTATGGAACACAATTTTTTACTTCGAAACATGTTTTGACTGGTTATAAGTTGAGCTCCTTAAGTCGTTGGGGTAGGAGGGGGTTAAATGTTTTTAGTTTTTCGCATATATATTTGATCCTCCCTAGCCCATTCCATCACCGGACAACAAGACACGGGATTTCATCCATACGTTGTTGGCTTACCACTTATCCGCACGAAGTGATTTGCTTTCACATTCATAATGCGGACAGCTAAGGAATGAAACTCCTTGCCTAGGTCTGTTTTTCCGGACCACTACAATCTGAACATCTTTAAGGCAAGAGTAAAGAGGCAACTTCTAGGTGAACGCATTACATCCTGGACCTCATCGTCCCTTTCCATCGGATGAGATTGTGGTTAAGCGTTGGCCTATTAGCTCATAAAAATATGCGTCCTAGCGAGTCCTTTTCCTGGCGTCTAAGTGACGCAGGCGCCGGGCTCGGTGCGCAAGCGCATCTGCCTGCCGAACGCGGACGTACAACTCTGGAACAATGGACAAGAATTTAATGATCATTATGTTAATACGATTGTATGAGTTATTACTTTTTACACGTAACATCATGCATTACCATTTACATTCGCTGCTAGTGGCCAATAGGAGGCTTAGAATTCTGCGGTTTGATAAGTAAACCTTTTGAATACTATTATCACCTCAGTGGATAAAAACGATGCCTTCTAAATGGGAGGTCGTTAGTTCAAATCCGGGTAAGTATAAATCTCTGCATTTTTCAAATCTATGTGCATTTTTTTATGTGATAGGAGGCAGACGAGCAGACGGATCGCCTGATGATAAGCGATTGCCTCCACCCATAGACACCCGCGACACCAGTGGAGTCACCCGTGCGCTGCCAACCTTTAAACCCCCCTTTCCCCCGAGCCTCCGGTACTCTCACTCACGCAGCGAAACACAGCACAGTGCTGCTTCACGCCGGTTTTCTGTTAGGCCATGGTATCACTCACTCAAGCCGGCCCATTTATGCTGAAGCGTGGCTCTCCCACGGTCAAAATAGTGTCAAAATACCTAATGAAAGTGATAGTGTTCCTGAATTTTGGTGCTCAATGTCCTCGATCGTAAAGTTTTTTCTTGTACTATTGCGTAGGGTATACCTACTGTGACTGCTACCGTACCCACAGCAAAATGTCACCAAACAGTAGATTGTGTTTTTGTCAATTGTTGCAGAAAAACTAATTGAAACATTTAATCGTATTGTTAGGGGCCCGGTTGACATTAATACGTCGTTAAAATTGTTAAGATAATTGAGTTTGTTAGCTATATGTGTAATGCCAAGCTTAAAAGATGTCGTACAATGACTTAGTGTCTATATATAATTGGCCTTTGCATCTTGTCTGGTGTGTTAAGGTGACGGGTAGGGCACACTAGCGACGCCAATCGATTTTAATTTGTAGCTACTAAACCAGATCTATTTTAAACAATTTCGGGGTTACAAACTGTCGGCAAACGCTTATACTATTTATTAAATAGCCATGCGCAAATGTTGGATCGGATTTGGTACGCAAAAAATTAATTCACGCCAAAAGTGGCCGCTTTTGGCGTGAATAAATTTTTCGCAAACAAAAACGGACACAACATTTGTGCATAGTTTGCCGAGAGGTACCCAGAAACCCAGAAACCCAGAAATTGTTTAAAATAGATCCGGTTTAGTAGGTAAAAATTAAAGTCGATTGGCGTCGCTAGTGTGCCCTACCCGTTACCTTAAGTAGCAACTCGGTTAGGGCACTGCATCTACGCTCGTGGCTGTACAAGCCGATTCGCGAGTGTGCTCTTCGTCCGCATTGGCGGCAAACTAAACGAGAGTTGACGGGTGGGGGGCTCGCTTTGAGGCGAGTTGGTCAAACCAGAGGGCCTAATTTAAAGCAGACGTTACGATCGAATCGGAGTTTCCCTCTCTTTCACACGTGCTGTGTATCTCCTATGTATGGATGCGACTGGTATATTCTCGTTCGTTACGGGATGACTTCAAATTAAGCCACCAGGCATGGTCGTGTTCCCAGCATCACCGGCTCACTCAAGCAGGGGCGCCTGCGGTGGCTGGGGCATGTTCATCGCATGGAGTACCTACACTCATTTGCTAAGGCGAATTCTTCTCGGAGAGGTAGCTTGCGGTAAGAGACCAGGCGGTAGATCAATGCTGGTCCCGTGAAGCGGGACATGAATGCGTTTGGCAACCCGATATCCGATTAGGCCTCGGTGGCGCAGTGGTTAATGGGTCGCACTTTAAAGCGACGGCTGCGCAAGAGGTCCCGGGTCGGGTCAAATATTTGTACCTAAGTTTTCGGTAAGAAATTCTTAGTGGCAGCCCGAAGTCTGGAAATTGGCGGGATATATTTATTTATTTATTTACTTAAAAATCACGTCAAACCGGCGTCGCTCCCTTTTGCCATGAAAGACGGACAAACATACAAACAGACACACACTTTCATATTTATAATATTTAGGGATTTCGTTTTTTGACTACTTAGATATTTGTGTTAGTTCGAGTAAGGAACTCTAAACAAATTGAAATTCTCTTCGTAAACCATGCTCATTGTAAATACAATACCTACCTATTAGTATCATATGCCTGGTCATATCTAAAGTGAAGTTATTGGCTAATTAAGCTAAATACGTTGAACAAATTGGAAATTGTCTTAGAACACGGCATTACCACGGCTCTACTAAACTGAATAAAAAAATATTTCTTTTTAGCCAGTGTGGCTTGACACGTTTCTGCTCTTTTTTTGGAACATCCTATTTCTGAAAAATTATGGGAGATCCTTGCAAAATATTAATGTAACTAAATGCTTTTTGTTTCTTATGTATTTTCTTTCATGTCTCAATGTAAGTATGCACGATCGTCGTCGCCCAAGGCTCAGCCTGAAAATCAGCGCTGCAGTGGTAACTGGCTGCTGCAGTAAATGCTGAGGCTGCGCCTTGTTGGCCACAAATCAATGTCATGTCCTATTATATTTTGTTGTTTTTTGTTTTCCATGTACTTGTCTACTCCTGTATGTACTGTGTTTTTATGGCCAATAAAATTATCTTATCTTTATCTTTATTTGCTAACTGTACCGGCAATCCTATGCCGGCGGGATTCGGGAACGTATGTGTGGCGTTTTAATAACAAGGCAGATCTTTGTAAATAAAAATAAACTAATTTAATCCATAAAAATATACAAAAAAAAACAAGCGAGGTATAAGTGACAGGAGAAGAAGTAAAATTTTTCACCGAAAAACAAAAGACTAGGGATGATCGATATTCATCGATGTTGAATAAACATCGATGTTTAACTATAAAACATCGATGTTTTAACATCGATGGGTTGACTTCGATATCATCGAAACATCGATGTTACCTAAATAAAATATCGAAACATCAATTATTTTCCGGCGCCGTCTAGCGTGCAATAGGTGTACCTACTAACTTCAACTAAATTTTGCATAGATATTATTAGCAGATGACTATTAAGTTTCAACTATTATCCACTAGAAGACGCTGATCAAAATAATCGGAGTAAGCCCACAGCCGTACGAATAAGTTTGATTTAATTTCTCAAGAGATTGAAAAAAAACTGTCACTATCACACACTTGATGAGTGAGGTGTCGTATTGTGAGTAAACTTGTAAAACGTTAGCAAATTTGATTTACGTAAGAGTGCTTTTATCTAATAATTAAAACACAGTTTTATTAGTTTCCAAAAACATCGATATTTTAGAAATATCGATGTCTTTCGATCGATATTTATCGTACATCGATACTTTTGATTCGATGTTAACATCGATGTCAACATCGATGTTTTTCTAATATCGATCATCCCTACAAAAGACGTCAGATTTTTGAATTCCGAACGCGCGCTCTTCGCGCCATAAAATCCATGCGGAGGTTTTATTTTGTGGCCTCTTCGACAATAACCATGATGTAGTAGTAGGTTGTTACCTTGCTATATAGTACTATTTGCATAACTCATCCATCAATTTCCATTATCATCTCATTCCTTCCAAAGACACTTCAGACCTGGGGTACTTTTGGACCATGATCCACAATTTGGTTAGTCAGGTTATTATAATAAAGTAACTGCCATCTCATCTTCACGATTATTAGACAAGGAAACTTAACCAATGAATCATGGCCACTTTTTTTTATGTGATACGTGGCAGACCACCTGATGGTAAGAGATTGCCGCCACCTATGGACACCCGCGACACCAGTGGAGTCACGATTAGGATGGGGTTAGGATGTCCCGGATGGGGCCTCCGGTACCCTCATTCAAGCAGCGAAACACACAACGATGCTGCTTCATGCAGGTTTTCTGTGAGGCCGTGGTGTAACTCCGATCGGCCCATTCATGCCGAACTGCGGTCTCCCACGGTAACTGTTTATATACTACCTATTCTAATAACACTTACTTACTTTGAATTAAATACATAACACCTAGATAAGACAGTATTGCGTGATTACAATCTCTTAATTAAATATATTTGAACGAATTCTGAATGCAACATTTCTTTAATACGTTTTGCATACCAGTTACATTTAAACGGTTTGAATTAATTATTTCACTGCTAAAGATTCACCTGCTAATCTGAATCAGCGAATTAAAGCTTAATGAGCCTTGTTAATTATAATAAGAATTGCCATTGGAATTAAAAAGTATCTCTTTTTATTTAATTCAAAGGTCAAAAGGGTGTATTATACAGCTATCTACTTAATAATATAGTTTTCCGAGACAAAATGTATTAATAACAAAATTAAAACCCTAATTAACCTAATAAATGTGTGCCTATATAGGTAGGTGTATTATAGATAAATAGATCTTTAGATTTTCGCGTTGCATTATAACCAATGATCAGAGTAGGTTGAGCTATTTGGGTTTCATTGACTGCAAACATAGATGTTAATAGGGACATGCCCCAGGATTCTGACTATGATCTCGGGATTAAAATAAATACATTTTTATTTTAGAGTTAAATATTTAACGCATTTTAATCATGAACGGTCTTATCCATAAACGTTCGATACCACCATATTACTTACAGTTTGTTACTAACGTACGTATCTTGAATTTCGAAAGAACAAATAGAACTTTTTTAATTAACATGGTATCAGAAAGCGTTTATGAATAAATTCGTAAAGCTGATGTTCGTATTTATAAACGAGTATAACTGTTAAATGGATAAATTTTATTCTGTATTTTGACTGTTATTATTTATTATATATATGTATAGATAATTAATTTACGTTTGACATTTAATTTTCTGTGCAAGCTTTGCTGATTTATGTATTATTTAATTGTGTAATTTATGTAAAATAATTGTTCCCTAAATAAATAAATATAGTATTACTTTAATCCCGGGATCCCGGGATTCCAGGCGTGTCCATATTATTATTTATAGTCGCAAGTACCAAAAATAGCTCTACCTACTCCGATCATTGGTTATAACTACATATTACTAGTAATAGTTATTGATAAAACTTTAGAAATGAATCAAATCTATTGACTATTCGTGGGTTCGAAAAAAATCGTAATGCGGTTAACAAAATAAATCTATTTACCAAGTTCCAACAGTATAGTTCTTATAGTTTCGGAAAAATGTGGTTCGTTTGCTAAAAGTAGTTAATTAATGTTTATTATTAGATAAATAAAAATGTGCCCTAAAATCATCATTACAAGAACACACACTCACAATAAGATGGTTACGACAAAGCAAACAACAAAAAGGTAATAGATATACAAAAATATTTTAATAGTTATTTAATTTTGGTGAACTATACCTGCTAAAAGAGGGGAAGCCTAAAAAAAATCTCAAAAAGGCAATAAATAGATAACAATAATAAATCGTCGGCTCACGGCGAAGCAAAAAGCACTTAGAAAAATTCGTCGACATACCAAGGTCTCCGGTTGCTTAGTCGGTAAAGCAGTTACCCGGTTAGCAAAAGATCGTGGGTTCGAATCCCACCCGAAGACTGTCGAAAAATATTAGTGCCTTATGTACTTAAATGAAGATAATCTTAATCTAAAAGTCACAGAAGCATGACAAAGCTCACAGAAACTCCAAATTATACCCCGCCAAACCTGATCACGAGTTTATTAAATGTGGTTGGCATAGAATTAGATTGTGAAACAATCTGGGCATCATGGCGGTAGCGGGTGGATCCAGTTACCCTGGGCCAGGAAGGGCTCGACACAGAGATGCTTTGTGGAGCTAATTGCTGCCCTCGGGGTAAGCTGATGCAGGGTGGCGAAATATTCCGCCGGACATAGGACGTTTTGGATTTTAGTCCAGAGTAGATGAGAATTGAAATCCAAGAAAGGAAAATGGTAGGACACTTTTTTTATTTATTATGGCTCTACCCGAAGATAACCTGGCCGTGTGGTCCCCGGCAGAGTAGAATAGGCCACCCTCACTCTTACCCAGGTGTCGTAAAAGGCGACTAAGGTAAAGCTGCTGGCATGATCATCAGCACCCAGAGAAGGAAAACTCTGCATTTATATCAAAACCCTCGCCAACCCGTCTGCCAAGCGTGGTGAGTATGGCAATTACCCCTCATGTGAGGGAGGCCCGTGCCCCAGCAGTGGGAACTTAAATGGGCTGATGATGATGACCCGAAGATATCTTGCCAATGTCAAGTAACTTATGGAGAATAAGTGGGTAGTCAATAGTCGAAGTCAGTCAAATTCACAGTCACTCAATAAACTGGCGGTGTTTTACGTTTTATCGTAGATTAGGTCGTCGATTAGGATTCTGCTGATACTCCCAAACACAATCGCAGGTTTTAAGACTCTATTAGGTCCAAGCAAGATGTCCGTGACAACTCCCTCGACACACAATAGCAGAGCTAAAAACGATACGATTCAACGATTCTCTTTTTTCAGTATTACTTTGCGGCACTTCACTGCACATATAAACATCAAATTAGTTTACTTAAAACCACTAGATACCTACTAAATAAATAATAATTATTACCTTTGAATTGTATCAGCCCACGAGGCGAGGTAGGATTCAAACATTCCTCGTGTTTGAATCCTACCGCCAGAATCGGTGGGAAACTTGAGTCGTCATGCATGACACATTCGACATTATATCATTCTTACTCTCTGACTCAAACAGGTTGCGACGAGTGAATGTATTAGTAAATAATGGCGGATGAACGGTAAAGATTATTATCTAAGTTCAGGCAAAGATCGTCTCCTCTTTAATATACACGGCAGCCCACAAGTGTTCTTGTCGTAGCGTTATATATATATTTTTTAATTTAGTCTGCAGAGTCCCACTGCTGGGCAAAGACGTCCCCCAAGTCTCTCCATTCCTCCCTATCCAATGCCATTCTTGGACATACGTATTGAAATCGTCACAGCATCTTTTTTTGGCCTGCCGCGTAGTCGACGTCCATCGGTCGGTTGCCATTGGGTGAAGATTTTTGTCCATCTTTCAGGGTTCATAAATTATAAAGCGTGATAAATATAGCATTACATTAGTCGTAGCTTGCCCCAACCTGGCTCTGATATGTAAGAAACCTAATCAAACTGCTGCCCCACCATGAGCCTTTGACTGCCCTACCCTGAGCCCATGAGTACCACCACATTTTGAGTCAATGACGGCGCCACCCTAAGCTCATGGCTGGCTACACGCATGACCAACTCTTTCTGTCCTGTCCAAATGTCCATAACTCAAGACAAGCATGGCGCCCCTACGCGTCTAAGAGTAATTTCGGAGCTCCTCGCTCATCTCGGTCGCAAAGCGTCGGCTCGCGATAGTCGCGACGAGCTTAATTGCTGATTTCGGCGCAAAATAACGAACTAGACGTGCGGTTGCGCAGTATATCAAATTATTTCCTTTGACGATACTGAGGTTGCGGGAGTAATGATGGTGGCTTCATCTTTTGGAATAAAGCCAGAAAAGTTGAGGACGTCCTTATTGATGATTCTTTGACGCCTGCATAAAGTGGAGTGAAGTAAGTGATGGTACTCATGGTGTTTCAAGTACTTACCAAAATTTAATGATTTTATAGACCAACGCTTGACCACAATCTCACCTGATGGAAAGTGACAATGAAGTCTATGATGTAATGCGTTTGCCTAGAAGATGCCTGTTCACTCTTGCCTTAAAGATGTCCAGATTGTAGTGGTCCTAAAAAACAGACGCCGGTAAGGAGTTTAGGTTTAGGGAGTCGGTAAGGAGAGTACATTCTTTAGCAATCCGCATTATGAATGTGAAAGCGAATCGCTTCGTGCGGATAAGGGGTAAGTAAGCCAACAACGTATGGATGAGACCCCTCACGCGCCTTGTCGTTCGGTGGTGGAATGGGCCAACATGTCTAAATTTCAAGGAGTTCCTTGTCCTTTAAACTATTTTAAATACAGATGCCGTACTCGTAGGTCTGAATTTCTCATGTCAACATGATTCGATTTAGAGTCAACTAACGAACTATATAGCATCATTCGATAGTGACTATGCTATCATTAAAGATGAATTGTCGTCTCCGACTAATCTGTTCTACGTCTGATAATAAGCCGGCATCTATTTCACCTAGAAAGAAGTAGCTATGTTATCTACGGATGGCAGTTCCCTGGAGGTAAAGTCACTGTCTCCGCCTAACCACAAAATAATAACACACAGAAAGTCGGCTATATCTGACCTTGATAGGAGTTCGTTCTTTTTTGTGTGATAGGTAGCAGACGGGCAGACGGGTCACCTGATGGTAAGCGATTGCCGCCGCCCTTAGACACCCGCGACACCAGTGGAGTCACAAGTGCGCTGCCAACATTTCAAACCCCCTTTCCCCTGGATTAGGCCTCCGGTACCCTCACTCATGCAGCAAACACAACACAGTGCTGCTTCACGCCGGTTTTCTGTGAGGCCGTGGTATCGGCACTCCGGTCGAGCCGGCCCATCCATGCCGAAGTGTGGCTCTCCACGATTGATATATAGCATTGTGTCCCTCCTGCATGTCTGTCTTTGTTATTACTGCCGAAACTAGCTGAGATTACTATAAGCGCGCATGTATGTGTGCGTAGCGTATATAGGTAACCGTCTATATGTATATATTTCGGCCTATCTTTGGGCCTATACTCCTAAGTAATCGAGAGCACAGACGAAATAAGCATTCGCGGAGTGTATTACCGTAATAGAAGTATAATGGCCCGCTCGGGTCGGAGTAACGAGGGAAGCGGGCTCACTGGAGCCCAATATTGCTGCGCCCGCGGCGGTGCTCGGCTAAAGGGCCGACTGAAGGGCGGGATTAGCCAAAATTTAATTTTAATATGATATCATTAGTTCGAGTTTGATTTAAATATGTTTATTAAGACGAGTGGGGAAATTTTAACACTCAATATTGATAATCAGTCCAGTAGTCTTCTTGGTCATGGTTGAGGTTCAAATAATGAAATTTTGTTTTGTACTTAGTAACCTACCTCTAAATTTTATTGCTCAACGTAGGAAGAATATGAAAGAAAACGAATAAAATGTAGGAGGTGTAACAGAAAAGCGGAATGCAGGCTCTGAAACGACAGCTTGGGTGGGACCCAACCGAGAAGAAACGCTTAGACGATGAGGATGTTGATGGATTTATTTATTTAGTAGGTACAGCCACATGATACACATTAATTTAATTACAGACTACATACTAATTAGATAAGATAAGAAACAATTTATTGACCACAACACATTATATATAGAAACAGAGAAAACAAGGTACAGAGACAAAAAGTTTAGTGACTTGACTTGACTTGTTTAGTGATTAAAGTGACAGTTCTAATATGCACCAAAATAACGGATTACTTAACACTTACGAATATATATTTTTTAGATATCTTAATTAACTTTATATACCTAGCCCTTAGGATCTAATGCTAGGTAGGACAATTTTGACAGAGCTGGAGCCCAATTCTCATGCTCGTGATATTTTGAAAACATGGTGGATATCACCTGAAAACCTTACAAAAAAACCGTATTTTAGTGATATATGGCGTATGATAATAAATGTCACGAGCACGAGAATTGGGCTCCTGGAAACATCCATCAGGCTAGTGGCCTGATAGATACTCTGTCACTTCACTTTCTTTTATCTCTATTTGTGTGGTTTTTTTCGTAAAATGTTGTTGTAAAATTAAAAAAATAATAAAAATTTGGGTTCTGTATCGGTAACACAGGTGCTTGAGCTACCTACCTCGTAGTCAGATCAAAGTAGGTCTATGATGTTGTGAAATATTTATGTATTTCTATTAGCTACAACAATGACAGCAATAGATCGCGATCAATTCTCAAATATTGTTAAGATAATAAGTTTATTTAGTAAGTAATTTAAAAGGATACGCCATTCTACTCCTACAACAGCCCCTTGCCTGTCTGGCTCCGGGATCAAAGTACAGATTGAATCGTACAATATGTCCCGGGGATCCCGGCTGATTCGATTTGTAGCGGATCACTGGTCTTCCAGACAGACGCAGATTGGATAGCAATGCCAATGTCAACACAACAACATGCTTTACATGTAATTGTATTTACATAGTTTTTTCACTAAATCAAAAGAAACTTAATTTATCAAGAGACACAGCTCCAATCACCGGTCGATTTTAATATCACAATTCGTTTATCTTTACTTGACATTGGCAGAATAGAATGAGCGTAGCCATATTGAAGAAGATCCATATAACTCTAGACTCAGGTCAATAAATAATAAATAAATACAAATACCACATTTATCTTACATTAACCTGATTCCGTACGTAGTACTGGTATGTTACTACGATAGTGAAGAAAATAATATGTGACCCGTACAACATTACGACGTACATAGTCTTTCTTTATCTACATTAAAGTGAAATATTGGAAGAATTTTAGAAAAAAAAACTTTTTGAATCAAGGTTAAACAAAAAATATGCGAAAAAAACCGCCTAAAAAAACTAGTACATTTTTTTCAAGCTATTTAGTGACTCATTTTTTTCATAGTAAAAAAAAATGTGACTGCCATGTTTTCTTGGCATAGTTTTCGTCTTTGCCGTATTGCCATTTGAAGGTAAAGTATCCTTTTATAAATTTATAAAAATCTCAATCCCCTAGAGGCTGGTACCCCGGGGTCACGAACGTCGGGTTATTTTCTCATTTACTCAGTAATTGCGCTGGATTACCGTATCGGGTTTCGACGGGGTCCGGATTCACCCTAGTGTTGCCTCATCTATGGACAGTCTATCGATAGATGACGTCATATAAATAGTATCGATAAATCTATTGATAGTATCCGTAGCTCAGAACACAGTAAATAATATCGGTATTATCGATATCATTGCTCAAAAACCAAAAACTGTCGATACCATCAATTGTTTAAGACTACCGATAGTTTACCAAATTCCAATTAGTAGGACTTAACTATTGATTACAATTATCATTAGATGAGCAGTTTTCTAAAGGGCGGTAAATTTTTGCCAAAATTGGTACCTATGTCAGTATCATATCGTAGAATTATACTATAGAACAACAATATTCTCTATACCTACTATCGATATATTGCCTGGTTCTTAGCTATGATACTATCGACAGTTTTATTATCGACGACACTACACAACACTAATTCACCCGTCATTGTTAACATATTAACCTAATCATTGTTAGAATGGAGATGTTATTATTTAACTTGGATGTAATTTGAAACAGATTTTGCAGGCCGATACAAAACGCAAAGACTCGTGGCAGACCGCAGAGTATTTTATTCTGAATAATAAATTTAGTATACGATTAATTACAGTTAAGTGGCTCAAAATATTATGTCATATTTCGTTCGTTTAATTAATGAAATATTCTACCATCTGCAACGAGCCTTTGCGTTTAATATAAAACATCATCTTCGCGTGTAATTCCCGGTGGCATCCAAAGCTGTCGCCCTTGAGCCCGGGGTACCTTGGACCATGATTTAAGATTTGGAGAGTCTGGTAATTACTATGAGGCGACTGCCTTCGTTTAGTAAAACTGTAGGTACGTATCAATTATGGGCCGAATTCACTAACTTATCTAACAGTTGTTAAACAACACTGACTTTTGTTGACATCATGTATTATGATTTTTTTAAGAAATCTGTTTAAATAAAGAATGGTTAACAACTGTTTAACAGTTTGAAAAGTAGGTGAACACCACCCTTGCCTTTAAAAAAAAATTGAGACAACATCACATACAACCTGTGCGGATAAAGAATGGGATCAGAAATGGCGGCGCATCTATTCACTTCTCGCTCGCACAATATTTGCGTCTATACTCGTGGGGTGCGAGTATAGACGCAAATAGTGTGCGAGCGAGAAGTGAATAGATGCGCCGCCATATCTGATCCCATTCTTTATCCGCACAGGTTTTGTACATTGATCTGACTCCGAGATAGATTGCTCATGCACCTGTGTCACGAATATCAGAACCAACAGCTGAATTACAAATATATACATTTAATAATTTTCTTTTGTAAATACATACTTATAATACATAGAAAATACCCAGACCAATACAAATAGACATGTTCGTGCACATAAATGTTTGTACTGTACGGGGATCGAACCCGCAACCCTTGCATCAGAGGCAGCGTTCACTACCACTGACCCAAACAAGTCGTCACTACACACAAACAAATGTTTCCTCATTATCTCTTGGTTTACTAGCAATAAAATTAACACAATTTCCCTTTGATTCATCTTGGCCGTAGACTCTCAATAAAAACTAGTAACATTACCAGCATTTTATAACTTGCAGTAGATTTACAGTTGGATCGAACGCCGCGAATCGGCGGCTAATTATAGCGTGCCTCGCGCGCCTGCGCACACACTCTACATCAGATACCAGAGGAAATATGTTAACAACTTCATCAGGCGAGTTGCCAGCCTACCGGCCCGCTCTTTGATCGTCAGCCTTCTTATTTTATTTTTATGTGATATGTGGCAGACGAATATACGGGTCACCTGATGGTAAGCGAGGATACCCGAAACACCAGTGAAGTCTAAATTGCGCTGCCAACCTATTCTCTTACCCCCGAATTGGGCATCCGGAACCCACATTCCCCCACATTCATTAGCCGTGTGGTCCCCGGCAGAGTAGAATAGACCACCCTCCTACCGAGATTATTACCGAGGTGTCGTAAATGGCGACTAAGGTAAAGCTGCTGGTATGATCATCAGCACTCAGAGAAGGAAAACTCTGCATTTATATCAAAACCCTCGCCAACCCGTCTGCCAAGCGTGGTAAGTATGGCAATTACCCCTCATGTAATTGAGGGGGGCCCGTGCCCCAGCAGTGGGGACTTAAATGGGCTGATGATGATGATGATAAGTGTTTACCGAGAGGTTGTAACCCCGAAATTGTTTAAAATAGATCCGGTTTAGCAGCTAAAAATTATAATCGATTGGCGTCGCTAGTGTGCCCTGCCCGTCACCTTCTAATTTCACACCATGTTATTCATACCGCTAAACCACATTCTACATCAGTTACGAATATTTTGGTAGCATCGAACAGTTAGCAACACCGTATCTTCTTATTTGACTAAACAATGCGTTCAAAAGGTGCATAGATATAGATAATGTTGTAATTGGTGCAAACTGCCCGCTTTGATACCAACCGCTGCAGGTGACTGCAATTCTGTGAGAAAATAACGCAATTAGATACTTATGCTGCCATGTCGAATTGGACCGATAAAATGTCGAGTTATTAGATAGCTAGGATAATTGGCAGTTAATGGCGTTTAAATTTTAAAATTAATCGATGATGGTTAGAAGAAAAATTAATACAAGTTACCGTCAAATTAAAATTGGAGCGATGATAGCTCAATGGATATACGAACGCGCCTTCCACGCAGGTGGTCGAGGTTCGAATCCGAGCATGCACCAATGGTTTTTCCAAATCTATGTGCGTATTTCTACCAGATAGTAAATCTGCTCCGCGGTGAGGGAAAACATCGTGATCGTTTCGGAAAAAGTTTCTGAAACGTGAAATCATGATTCAGTTGGTCTGGTTCCCCTGTTAAAGGGTTGTGAAGATCAGACGGCAGTCACTTCATTGTTATTACCAGACCCCCCCCCCCCCCCCCAATCCTGAATCATGGTCTAAGCGTACCCTGGGCTCCAAAGCGACAGCTTTGGACGCAACCGGGGATTACAAGCTAAGATGAAGAAGAAGACCGTCAAATAAAATATAAGGTCAACATTTTATATTACTTAGGCTCGATTCGACCAATCTTTATTCGAGAATAAATTATGATATACCTAACGCTGTCAAACTGTCAAACCATACAATTCGTAGCTGTATACCATCTTATGAAAAAAAATTATGAATAGGTATCACATGAAATACTTAGGTAAGTCCTACAGTCAACAGCAGAAGTAGCTGCACAAAAATTACGTGTATTTGTGTTAGTTGGAAGATGAGCAGACGGATCCCCTGATGGTAAGCGATTACCGCCGCCCATGGACACCTGCAACACTAGAGGAGTCACAAGTAGGCTGTCGACCTTTTTTTAAAAGGAATATGCTCTTTTCTTGAAGGTTTGCAGGTCGTATAGTGGTCTACTTCTGATGATAGATGGCTACCCAACGAGCAAATCATCATGACGGAGAAAGAAGCCTGCATAAATCTGTTTCTATGAAAATAGAGTGATGTCTTTGTTATGTGGCCAACACGGGTTCAATCCCCAGGTCGGGCCAAAAATTTGTACCTAAGTTTTCGGTAAGAAATTCTTAATTGCATCCCGGAGTCTGGAACTTGGTGGTTATGTACCTCTGTGCCTCGAAAAGCACGCTAAGCCATTGGTAATGCGCCCAGCGCTTCTCCGATCGTGATACGCTGGTGTCCCATCGGAATATGAGTGTAAGGGACTTGTGTTGGAGGGAGAGTGCACTTGTGTTTGCGCACTCACTTGAGCACTAGTACGTGGCTGATCATTGAGATTGGCCGCCGTAGCCATTAACGGTTGCAGGAGGATATTATGTGGCCACCACTAAGACATGTCCTTTTTTAAAACGAGGTTTGAAAAGAGTTCTTCTTTCAAGGCAGACAGCGGCATGACTGTGCCGGAGCACAGTCATTCCGGGGCATTGTTGATGTCTATGAGCGACGGCTACCATTTATTTACCATCAGATAGACCGCAGGCTCGTCTGCCTATTTTTAGCAAAAAAAAACTATTAGATATACAAATGACCAGTTTAAGTTCGAAATTGAGGTCTAAGTAAAAAAAATAAAATGAAAAAAAAAACATTTATTGACCTAAAACACACATTAACAGAAAGAAAAGTTCTTTAACTCCCACACTAGGCAGAGCCTGTCTCGTGGGTGTCAAATCATATGAATTTCCACTATGGCTTATTGTCTAAATTAAGACTTAAGTGACAAACTGAATGTAATCTTCAAAAAAAAAAACGAAATGTAATCAAAAATACTAAAATTTAAGTTATGGCTGTAAGCGCGTTAGTGAAGTAGTGTGTGTGCGTGTGTGTTTTACCAAATTCAACATTTTACCCAAATCAATAGCAAACCAGACAAAGCCACAAATAACTTCTGCATAACAAAGGAACATAATGCAAAATAGGGCAGTGAGCGCCCGCGCACCGGTGCGGCAAATATCGTTACGGGGATCTCTCCACAAAAATATGACTAATTTTAATTGCGTATTCGCATTAATGTTGTATTACCGCGTTACTCTCGCTTGCTACACACACGCCCCCCTGGCAAAGCGCAGTAGGAGACAGTAGGGTATGTTTAGAGCAAGATCTTTGAATGTGTATGCATTGTTCCATAATTATGTATAAATATTAACCTAATATAATGTCATTTTATTAAATAATTGTGTTAAAAGCTATATTGGAAAGTAAAGTTAATTTTAATAACTAGGTATTTGATTAAATTGATTATTTAAATCACTTAAAAGTAATGCACTTGACTCGGAACCGCTCGTTACCGCGATATTTGAAGCGCCTCTGGTGGCCTGACTAGCAAACAAAAAAATAGCGCGATAACCGAGCTTACAAGTGAGCGATGCCGAGTCGAGAGCTCATTCAAAATTCAGCTTCGAAGCAGTCGAGTTGTAATAGCAAGACTATGTTAGATTAAAGTTAAACTGTAAAGTGTTTCGAAAATAAGTCAATTATAAGTATATCTCCAAAGTACGTGGTTTTACTCGAAAATCTTCGGCTCACCCTGACTTTGATTTATCAAATGTATACCATGCTCTTTTAACCATCTTCCCATACAAAAGTGATCAGCTGATTGGTGCAATTGTATCGGAAGACGAATTTAATTGGGGAAAAATGTTTACTTATTACAAACATTTTCGCCTTCGACAAGTAAGTTGAAAGTTAAAGTAAGTTTTGGCTGTGGAAACTTTTTTCTGATAAGTATCATATATGTTTTCCTTGAAAAATAAATAAATAAATAAGTAAGACGGTTGAAAACGGCTGTAGGTATACCTAAGTAGATGTTTTGTATGATGTCTACAGATACAAAAAAATAAGGATAAATGATAGCACCATTTTTAGGGTTCCGTAGCCAAATGCCAAAAATACGGAACCCTTATAGATTTGTCATGTCTGTCTGTCCGTCTGTCCGTCCATTCGTATGTCACAGCCACTTTTTTCCGAAACTATGTATAAGAATTATAGTGTCGAAACTTGGTAAATAGGCGTATTTTGTTAACCGTATTACGATTTTACACAAAAAGTGTATGCATAGGTAGGTACTCTTAGCTTTCACTTTTTTTCAAGAATCGCTTTTACTTCATTTCATAAAAATGTAGATACTTTTTCCCAGAGTCACATAATAAGGATACTATCTCTAAAATCATACAATTATCAATGAATTCTCTCTTTTATTTTCTTTGTAACGAAGCAAATAATTCCTTGAATAAATACAAAACAGACCCAGTACCTACGAAACGGAGCACTAATTAGATCATCTTGCTTTGTTCAAATTTTTATCCAGTATACTTAATTAGATTACAAATCTCAACCCCTGGCATTTTCATATTTTGAATAATATTGGATTATACAAGTACAATTCACTTTTAAGAAAAAATACGAAAAGCTAAGTGAACGAACACCTGCGCACAGAGATGATTCGTTGACGACAACTCACTTAAGACCTTTCGCTCTTTTAGTTCCGGTAAAAAGCCAGACTCCCCTGCGACTGCAATACAACCTGTATCTATCTTATATTGCGTTACCAACAAAACAGCATCAACGTCATCAGTCCGCAACAACAACGCGTAGAGTTAATAATCCACAATCGCAATATCACTGCATGGGTCTGCGCAGCGCGGTGTGTTGCGGATTTCGGGACGTTAGTTATTCTGTGGTGAGGTGCTAGACCTGTGCTAAACCTTTCACTCACTATAGGGGAAACAAAACAGCATTAACGTTATTCTGTCCGCAACAACAACGCGTAGAGGAGTTAAGCAGCCGTAATATAAATGTCATTGAATGTGCAGTGTGCACACCTTGCCGTTCGTGTACGACATATCTTACGTCCGTGGGAAAGCCACGCTTCGGAATGAATGGGCCGGCTCGACAGGAGTGATACCACTGCCTCACAAAAAACCAGCGTGAACCAGCACTGTGATGAGTTTTGTTGAGTGAGTGAGGGTACCGGAGGCCCAATCCAGGGGAAAGGGGGGTTTAAAGGTTGGCAGCGCACTCTTTACTCCACTGGTGTCGCGGGTGTCCATGGGCGGTGGCAATCGCTTACCATCAGGAGATCCGTCTGCTCGTCTGCCACCTATCACAAATAAAAACACCGTAAAACTTATGTTATTAGTTTAGTGTAGTAGTTTATATGTTTTTTGTGACACATTTTACCGTACAACTTTATGTTAATCTATTTGCGCCATGCAATGTGTTTGTGCTCAATAAATTGAATGCAAAAAAAAACTAAGGAGACTGTGACTTTAGTTAGATATGTAACTTAAACATTATGTCATTAAACTGGGGCCAGATTATACCCCCTGCTTATCTTAGCGAGTAATTCCCAGTTGCGTCCAAAGTTATGGCTTCGGACCCCGAGTTGCGCTTGGACTACGATCCATGATTCGGGAAGTTTATAGGCCATTCTCAAGACGAAAGTCTTCAATGCGTGTGTGTTGCCAGTGATGACAAACGGAACCGAAACGTGGCCGCTTACAATGTGCCGATTAAGCAGGCTCAAAGTCACCCAGAGAGCGATGGAGAGGGCTATGCTCCGAGTCTCCTTGCGTGATCGTATCAGAAATGATGAGATCCGCAGCAGAACTAGGGTCACAGACACAGACCAAAGGATTGCATGCCTCAAATGGCAATGGGCAGAGCACATAGTGAGGAGAACAGACGGCCGTTGGGGCGGAAAGGTCCTCGAGTGGAGGTCACGTACAGGAAGTCGCAGCCATGGCAGGCCCCCCATAAGGTGGACCGACGATCTGGTGAAGATCGCGAGAATCCATTGGATGCAGGCGGCACAGGACCGATCTGTGTGGAGAACATAGGGAGAGAACACAGTCTATTGGCTGAAATGATGATGATGATGATGATAGGCTATTTATTATGAAGCCAGATTATACCATCTTCAAATATAAGGTAACATACTACGAGTAGGTACCTACTGCCTAATAAAGTATTATTCGGCGAATTAAGGTTGTCTTATATCTTAATATGTATTTTTTTTATATCGCTTTACCCGAAGATAATTTGCCACTGTAAAGTAACTTATTGAGAATAAGTAGGTAGGCAACAGTCGAAGTCAGTCAAAGTCACAGTCACTCAATAAAACGCCGGTGTTTTACGGGTTATCGACTTACGGATTCAACGGGTATCACTCTAAAGCAATCGCGGGTTTAAAGACTCTATTAGGTCCAAGCAAGTTGTCACAAGACAACTCACTCGACACACCATAGCGGTGTTAAAAACGATACAATCCAAGGATTCTTATTATTGGGATCACTTGCGGCACTTCACTGCACAAATAAACACCAAATTGGTACACGAAAAACCACTAGACACTAATTTAAAACCTTTGAACTGCATCAGCCCACGCGGCTTGTTTTAGCTACCCGCCGAATCTCTACTATGTATTTATAACTGCCCAATACAGAGTGAACCTTAGGTACTTCTAATCAGATTAGGTATTACATTTTATTGGTCTTTTGAACAGTGTTAAGTTGTTATCAGACGATTTAAAAAACATGAACAGCAGAAGTTGTAGAAACGAAAATGAAAAAATTTAATAGAGTGAAAAGAACTAGTTCAATTTAACTATTTGTTCAGTTACTTACACATACCTATCTAGTTGGTGGATAGTACGGGTTCAAATGTCATGCGCCTTTCACCGCGGTGTGGGAACGCACACGCATGCGCGTAGATATAAGATTGTTATTGCAAATACTCATAGCACGTAAGTATACCTACAAGAAACAATATTTAATTTAAATGCCAGTATACTTCTAGCCCGACGCCCTGTCGGTCTAGTGGTTTAAGTACCGGGCCTTGATCTCGGGGCCCTGGGTTCGATTAATGGGTCGAGCAAAGTGTGTTTCGAATTTTTCGAATATAGCTCGGGTTTGTGATTTGGCAAGCGTGGTGATTAACCCTAATCCCATCAAAGTAGCTATAACGTGATTTCTATGATGGAGGACTTTGCCCTGCAGTGGGACAGTATATAAGCTGATACTTATACTTCTAGCAATCTTCAAATGCGGGACCACATTAAAACTTTTGACCGTGGCAGAGCCACGCTTTGGCATGAATAGGCCGGCTTGACTTAAGTGATACCACGGATTCAAAGAACGTAAAGCAGCGTCTGCACTGTTTCGAGTGGGTGAGGTTACCAGAGGTCCAGTCCGGGGGAAGGGGAGTGTAGAAAGCAGGTTGGCAGCGCACTGGTGACTCTACTGGTGTTGCGGGTGTCCATAGACAGCGCTAATCGCTTACTATCAGGTGATTTGACTGCTCGTCTGACACCTTTTACTTAAAAATTGACGAAACACATTACAAGTTCTCCACATTAGATATATTTGTCTGAATGAATATCGCATTAAAGCCAAACTTCCTCAGTATATACTTATCTCTACCTACTACGTCATTACATAAACCACACGGCATAGACTTAGTACTTGACTAACTAACAAGCATGAGTCGAACAAAGTCCATCGAAAAGTTCATTAAAACTGTCCCGTCCAAAAAGTCTGGGCGATGTGAGACGCGTGACGTCACGGGCGCGCTGAGAGCTCTCCTGCTAACGACGAGCCGATCGACTCATTACGAGTTAAAAACGGGTCAGGTGTTTATACAGTTAACAACAGAAGTTGATGCATATTTTTGGCAGCTAGTGACTCCTATGTTCTACGGAATAAGAACTACAATCCGCGAAATATGTGCAGATAAGTACAGTTAACCGCACTTGCTGTTCACTTAGTTTGAGTTGACGCTTTCGGTGGGATGCAAGCTGTATATAATAGAAGAATCATCATCATCATCATTTCAGCCAATAGACGTCCACTGCTGGACATAGGCCTCCCCCAATGTTCTCCACACAGATCGGTCCTGTGCCGCCGGCATCCATTGGATCCCCGCGATCTTCACCAGATCGTCGGTCCACCTTGTGGGGGGCCTGCCACGGCTGCGACTTCCTGTACGTGGCCTCCACTCGAGGACATTTCCGCCCCAACGGCCGTCTGTTCTCCTCGCTATGTGCCCTGCCCATTGCCACTTGAGGCATGCAATCCTTTGGGCTATGTCTGTGACCTTAGTTCTCCTGCGGATCTGATCATTTCTGATACGAGCACGCAGGGAAACTCCGAGCATAGCCCTCTCCATTGAATCCATATCCATAGAAGAATACGAATAAGAATAGAAGCGATCTATAGGTACAGTATCATAACCGGCTCATTCATGCTATATCGTGGCTATCTCAGAGTCATAAAGAAAGTAAGTATTTGTCGATCGATATCACTCCAAACGGAAAAATGATTTTTTTTATTTTACAATATCACATACATTGATCTGACTCCCAGATAGGTAGCTCAAGCACCTGTGTTACGGATATCAGAATAAACAGTGGGATTACAAATATATACATATTATACTTTTCTTTTGTGAACCTTTGCAACTCTTGGACCAAAGGCAGCGTTCATTACCACTGTTCCAAACGGGTCGTCAAATTAATTGTATCAGTAGGTATATTATATAACTCGCAATACTCCAGATCCGTGAGAATTTTTGGTACATGAATCTTTGGTACATAGTTAAAATATACCCTTCACAAATTAGAAACAAATAAACTCAAGTCAAGAAAAGTTAGCACATTATATCAAGTGCTCTCCATACTGGCGCCGTAGATTTTAAAGTAATTTCTAAAGTCCACCCCAAGCGCCAAAACTCATTATAAATAACAACAAAGCGAACTTAAAAATAACTTTATAATAATTTAAACAATAATGTCTAAGAAAGGGTCGCTTAAGGGCTCTTGACCAGAAGTCAAAATCCACAATACACAGGCGTTTAGTTCCCATCAGTAACTTTTTAACTTTAAAACAAGGGCAGCGCGCCCTTGAGGCTCAAGTAGGTGGGCCTTAAAGGGCCGTGCTCTCAAAGACAAAGGGTTCCCGACTCACTCAATTTAGCTCTATTTTGCAAACACCACTCGGCATTAAGAGGCAATTGCTTCGGAGTCAACATTCGGTTTCATTTTGTTTCATATTTAAGCGACAGTTTTGTGATTTCACGTGGGAATTTCGATTATTTAATTAGTGGAAATAAAAAGTTTGGTTGCTATTGATTTTAGCACCCTTGACAACGAAGTTATTATAAGAATTTAAGAATATTATTTACTAGACAGCCCAATAGTAGGTCAAGTTAATCACAGGTCGTAAAAAGAAGTGGTTCTCAAAACCAAATTCAGGTTCTATTAAACCAAAATGTTATCAATTTATCAGATGGCTCATTCGGAGAAAACTTTAAAAGTTGTGACTCCACTGGTGTCGCGGATGTCCATGGGCGGCGGCAATCGCTTACCATCATCCAGTAATCCGTCTGCTCGTCTGCCACCTAATATATAAAAAAAAACAACTCACATTATTTTAGGTTCGTCACTTTCCACATTTTGTAGGTATTTAATTTCTTTGTGAAATAATATTTTACAACAAAAATTGCATTTAAGAAGAATATTAGGTATTCTTCTTAAATGCAATTTTTGTTGTAGGCATCTCGTGCAAACAAAACGTATAGGTAGGTACGGTCAGCGTCAAAAGTAGCTTAACACTTTAGTACCATGTCGAAGTCGAAGTAACAATTTTTACGAACCCCTTGGAAACTGCCTATAATAGGCAGAACAGTTACTTTGACATGGTAAAGTGTTAAGCTACTTTTGTTGCCGACCATACACTTATTTACCTACTCGTAACTCTAAAGCTACAAGCAGCTAGGGAAACTGTGTATAATGTAAAAATACTGTACATTTACATACCTTATAAACATTGTTGATTCGTATACAAATAATATTCATTGCAAAGTATGTGCACAAATTTTGTGAGATAGAGCGAAATGTTTCCACATGTTTACTGCAAATAAATAACTACAATATTATCGAAAATAATTTTTTTTTAGGTGGTAGACGAGCGGACGGATCACCTGATGATAAGCGACTGCCGCCGCCCATTGACACCCGCGACACCAGTGGAGTCACAAGTTCGCTGCCAACATTTAAAACCCCCTTTCCCCCGGATTGAGCCTCCGTGAGTGAAGCTACAGGCCTCACTCACGCAGCGAAACACAACACAGTGCTGCTTCACGCAGGTTTTCTGTGAGTATGGTATCACTCTTGTCGAGCCGCCGCATTCGTGCCGAAGCGTGCCTCTCCCACGGTTAAAAGTTATTGCAAAGCACATTCAAATAGAAACGTGTTGCAATCCGAAATCAGCAACAATAACAGGATTTCACAAAACATGTCAGCCGACAGCTTAGAGAGTTCATTATGGACCTGCCCGAATCGCTTTAGATTGTCGCAGCCAGGGGGACGGGGATGGGGGCATGCGCGAATGACTCAGGCATGATTATTTTTCAACTGACTTCATTGACAATCACATATCAGTGTTACTACAATCTGTAAAATTGGATTGTGAACCAAAACACTCACACATTCAATGTCAAACAGATATACCTACACATCGTCATCGTCATCGTCAGTCCATTCAAGTCCCCACTGCTGGGGCACGGGCCTCCCTCAATCACATGAGGGATAATTGCCATACTCACCACGCTTGGCAGACGGGTTGGCGAGTATAAATGCAGAGTTTTACATCTCTTGGTGCTGATGAGCATGCCAGCAGCTTTACCTTAGTCGCCTTTTACGACACCTCAGTAAGAGTGAGGGTGGCCTATTCTACTCTGCCGGGGACCACACGGCTCCTCCGGCTAAATATAAATTCATGCTAGAGAAAGTCCAAAAAGCATACTTAAGGTATTTGTACAAAAGACTTCATGGATATTATCCATTTTTATGTACGGTCACGGTCTAAAAGTGTTTACCACCTTAAGGATCATAATCGCACGCCCACATGTAGGCGATAAGTTCTATATGTCTATTACATAATATTGATCATAGATATGGTATTTTTTTATTATGGCTCTACCCGAAGATAATTCACCAATGTCAAATAACTTATTGAGAACCTACTTAGGTAGTCAACAGTCGAAGTCAGTCAAAGTCACAGTCACTCAATAAAACGCCGGTGTTTTACGATTTATCGACCTACGGACTCAGCGGTTGTCTCTCTAAAAGCAATCGCAGGTTTTAAGACTCTATTTGGTCCAAGCAAGTTGTCACGAGACAACTCACTCGACACACAATAGCAGTGTTAAAAAGGATACAATCCAACAATTCTTATTATTAGGATCACTTTGCGGCACTTCACCGCACAAATAAACACCAAATTTGAACACTAAAACCACTAGACACTAATTTAAAACCTTTGAATTGCTTCAGCCCATGTGGCTTGTTTTAGCCCTACCCGCCGAATCCCTTGATATGGTATCTTTTTTAATGATATGTCAGCTGACAGTTTTATTACAAATGTCATGTCATTTCAAAGAAAGTAGGTTTTTTATGGCTATTTTGTATCCTCTTTATGTGTCTTTTTTCATATTTAATTTAAAAAGGTAATATGTAACTTTATATGGCATTATTGACTTTTGTGCAAAAAGTGTGATACAGATTCAAATTTTAAAACTGGTAAACACTTTTTGACCGCCACTGTACTAAAAATATTTACAAGGTATATGCTCGGTATGTGTTCATTTCATTGGAGGTTAGGCGTAAAAAAGAGATCCGTCTGCTCGTCTGCCACCTATCACTTAAAAAAATAACTCTTGGCTCCGTACTGTTCTACGCATCCAGTTTTTGTTTGATTTCTCTCAGAGATGTTTTATGCACCATCGGTCGCGATCGCACAAAGTCACTCCGATATTAGGATATTTGCTCAGACGCAGGGGCTGCCAACTGGCGGGCCGCGCACCCCACAGATTTTTTATTCAGAGCCCGGTACACGGCGCGAATAAATGATTAAGTGTCAATATGGATTCAGCACTTTGAAGCAAATCGACCATGAAATTTTTGAATAGGAAGCATTAGAAATAGTTACAATTTTCACTTATAACGAGCACTGTTTAGGAAAATAAACTAAAATCCATGAAAATAACAACTTCGGCAATCGCTTTATGGTCAAGTCAAGTGATCAGTCTGCAGGCTATCACATAAAGAACTGTGTGTGCCAGGCACACGAAAACATTTTAGAAAGTAGGTAGGTATGTAGTTATTAATTTTTTACCCTAGCCGAAAAGAAACTTTTTTCATAATTATGTATGTTGCGCGCATTTATTTCGCTAAAATATCTTACAAAATACTAAAACTATTTGATTTGCACAAAATAATGTAACACGATATCTACCTAAAGTAAATATCAACGTTTAAAATCGTTACTGAAACCATTAGCGACCTCGAGTTCTAAATTCGAATGTATCAAAGAAAATCCACGTCGGCCATTACACGAATTAGATGGAAAAAGAAAAAAAAACCAAATGCATTTCCCGCCAGTTTCATGTTGCCATTCAAAATAGGAACGTATTACCGTGCCAGTGAAAAGAACCGTCTCAAATTACTCCGCATCTTGCATCCCTCTCATGCACATGTTTGTCCCTATTTTCGTCTCTCTCTCGGTCTATACAAACTCAGATAAACAAATACAAAGGGCCTAATTGAGTAACTAGTAAAACGAACGACTCTCTGCCTTCCCTTCGTGTAACATGACTAGGTTTATTTTGCCGTTTTTAAAGCGTCACACATTCAATTTTCGTCCTTATCACTTTTAAAATAGGGTTATTTGAAAAGTTGTGATGGCCATTTGTAAAAATGGTGTGAATGTAAAATTTTCGTAGTCGCTCTCTCAAGTGGTAAGGGAGTTCAAGTCCGGGCGGGAACTTAATTTGTCAACAATTTTCGATATTTGAATACGTTTCGCTGCTCAATGAGCTTCTGTCAGCTTAAATTGTTTTTCTTTCTTTTAAATAATTCGACGGGCTCGATCTCGTCACAAAGGGGATTGCTTTGGTAGATTTCGATTGTTTTGTGAAGAAACAAAAATGTAATCAGAGGTGTTAGGTATTGCCTTTTTTCTTCTTACCTAGTACTGAACTACATATTTAAAACATTTGTCAAAAAGAACTTCATAATTGGAATAGACTATAAGTAGGTAGGTACATACTCTTTAAATCACTTATACCGACCATTTTCTGAAAACATTTTATTCTACGACCTTTTAAATTCGACTTTTTTTCGACTCCCCAATAGTCCCCATACAAAATGAAAAAAGTCACGTGACCGACTCTTTGTGAAAAGTTTAGTTTCTTTTTATGCGAATTTCCAAAAGTTACAGATCAAAAGTTATTCAGAGTGGTTGGTAGAAGAGTTAGTTAAGGCATGGACCACATGAATGGGTCGGCTAAGGCCTAACAGATGTCCCGTTTATTAAAGATGCGCAGAACAACTCATTTAAAAGACAAAGGAGTTATAACTCTTTTGAAGAAAAGAGTTATATCGCTCTTTTACATCTTTAACTCCCAATTAACTCCGTAACTCAAAAGACTAAAAAGACTTGAATGATGTGATTGATGCAAATTGCGATGGGTTGTCTCATCGACGTGTTTATCCAATCTAATAAATTCAATACAAATAAATAATTTTGACCTTTATGGCAACAGAGGTAGGGTCAGTTTTCTCCCCGAATATTTTTTTTACGTACAGATTTATGCGCGACGCGTTCCAATCATGCTCCATCCCTTTTCGACTAACAAAATTCCGCTGTAGCGATTGCACTCACTCCTTTACGATCCGTGGTACCAGTCTCGCTCACTAACTCTTTTAACATCTTTAACTCCATAATAACTCTGTAACTCTAAAACTGAAAAGATTTAAAGACGCAATCAGAGAGTTAAAGATGTAAAGAGTTATAAAGGGAGCAAAGGAGTAACGGAGTTATTAACTCTTTTGCAATGATGTACATCTTTTAGTCCTAATCACTCCTGAGTTACACATGTCTACCATTTATTTCTAAACAGACATACAAACAGCACCTGGCATACATACTGATATGAGGTACCAAAATAAACATTTACCTATAATAAACCACCAAGTTTATACCAATTGAATATACATAAAACAAAAGAATCTGGATCACAACACTGGTCTTAAAGGATCAATATATTCTACGACAAGAACTTATTTTGATCTTAACAATTTCGGGGTTACAACTTCTCGGCAAATACTTATACTATTTAGTAAATAATCATGCACAAATGTTGGGTCCGTTTTTGTATGCGAAAAATTGATTCATGCCAATAGTGGCCGCTTTTGGCTTGAAAATTGGCGTTCGACCCAACATTTTTGCATGGCTATTTAATAAATAGTATAAGTGTTTGCTACGAGGTTGTAACCCCGAAATTGTTTAAAATAGATCCGGTTTAGTAGCTAAAAATTAAAATCGATCGGCGTTGCTAGTGTGCCCTACCCGTCACCTTAACGGATTTACCTTGTTGAACACTTATACCTACTAGGCTGCCGCTTGACCACAATCGCACCTGATGGAAAGTGACGATGAGGTCTAGGATGATTGGATTTTGTTTTGTTGAACTATACAATTACTAGCCTAACACTTGACTGAATCGCACCTGGTAGTAAGCGACTATGAGGTGTATGATGAAACGTGATTGCCTATAAGACGGTTTTTTTAATCAGCTTATAAACTGGTCCATTGCAGGGCTAAGGCCTCCATCAAAGAAATCAAGTTATCGCTACTATGATGGGATTAGGCTTTATCAAAAAAAAGAAAAGAGCGTATTCCTTTTTAAAAAGGTCGGCAGCGCACTTGTGACTCCTCTGGTGTTGCAGGTGTTCATGGGCGGCGGTAATCGCTTACCATCAGGTGATCCGTCTGCTCGTCTGCCCCCTATCCCATAAAAAAAAATCACCACGCTTGCCATATGCAGATTGGTGATCACAAACCCGAGCTATGTCCGAAAAATTCGAAATATACTTTTCGCTCGACCCGGGAATCGAACCCAGGCCCCTGAGATCACGGCCCGGTACTTATACCACTACACCAGCAGTTCGTTCTATCATCGTATAAGATGATTACCAAATATCAATACACCCTGTAGAACTCCTATTGAATCTGACCTTATCCTTCGTCGTGTATCTAACCGCGGCTATTAGTCCATTATCCGATGGACCAATGGCTGCTGCAATTGCTGCATCCTGCGCGCAATGAGGATGCGCCGCTGTTATTGGCGGATGTCCACGCCACTCCTGCGCAGAGCTGCCCACGCGCATACAATGGGAAACGGTGTGTTATCTAAATGGTAACGGTTTTTAAGGGTGTGTAAATGTTTTAGGTATTTTTAGAGCAGATAAAAAGATTTAATAGGTTTGGGACTGCCTCGTCTATTGAAGTATAGTTAGAGATTTGTATGGACTCTAAATTTGTCTTCAATGTCGAGCGCTCGAGAATATGCCCTCAGAGGACTTACAACAAAAAAATCATGTCACGTGTCGCTGTCGTTTTCACACACGCTGTACGTCTCTTTTGTTTACATGCGACATGTACCGCCTATATGTATTTTCGTTCGTTAAAGGACGCTTTTGTTGTAGGCCCTAGCTTTCGCGCAGTGATGCTGCACGCAAGAGTCGACACCAATGTTGGTTGATAAATAAGATGCTTGTGTCGGATCTTTTTTTCTTATGTGATAGGAGGCAGACGAGCAGACGGACCGCCTGATGGTAAGCGATTACCTCTGTCCGTGGACACTGCTACACATGAGGCATCACAGATGCGTTGCCGGCTCTTAAGGGAGGAATAAGCTCTTTTCTTGAAGATCACTCGGTTGTATCTGGTCGGAAACACCATCGTTGGTAGCTGATTCCATGTGGTAGAATAAAATGCATTCAGGTGATGTGGATGGAATTTGGAGTTCTGGCGTGATGTACGATGGTGAGAGACATTCATGCCGGAGTGTGACTCTCCCGCGGTCATCATTTGTGTTGGATGCTTTTGTTGAGCGATGGTAGTAGCTTACCATCAGATAGTTACGTGTACTCGTCTACAACCTATCACATAAAAACACACACATTTGAGTTCAAACCACATTAAAACGCAGCCCATAAAACTATTCCTATTATAAAACCTTATAATAATGCATAAGTCCTTCTCATCACCCTCGAGTAGATTACACAACAAAGAACTGGGTTCATGGCGTTACATAAATATTGATCCGCGGTCCCTCGAGGTAATTACGGCTACGTGGACACCCCATAAATATTCGCTTTGGACAAACACTCGTGAACTTGTGATGAGCAAGTTGTCTGGGCATTGTAAGGAGCTATAAGCTGTTTGGGACGTTTGGAGTGACAGGGTTAATCCTTGGGAACAATCTACTTTGAATGTAGAGCAAGACGGTATCCCCTTATCACTGTACTAGGAGTATACCAATTGATTACCTACCAATAATATGGGTACAGATAAGCTAATAGGTATAATAAAAAAATCTACGAAAAGAAAACCGCTTTCAGAAACTTAACATTTTTTTACACTTCACTTAACATTTTAAACTTAACAACAGCTGCTAAAAAAATGAAAACCCTCAAATTTTAAAAATGTATTTTTAGTTAATTTTTTTTTATATGAGAAGTGGCAGACGAGCAGACGGATCACCTGGTGGTAAGCAATTCCGCCGCCCATGGACACCCGCAACACCAGTTAGTGTCTCATTTTTTGGCAAAAAAATGAGACACAAAAACTTCATGGTTTTTGAAGGCGGTTTTTTTTTCGGAGAAAAATTTTCCTACTTACTTTGGGATACTTTGGGTAACACGGATGTTTGACTTCTACGCGTATTTTCAATACTCAGTCATTTATTGCATACCACAATGTGAATAAAGATGGTGGTGTTTATGATCTCTATGACTTATGTCTAACAAGAAAGGCCTCTAAAAAGAAATACATTGGACCTGAACCTTTTGTGGGACTCCCGAGCTGCACCATCAATATGGCCTTCCGGCAATATGTAAACGAAGAACAAACTAAGGATTGGAAGGAAAAACAAGGAATGAAATATTCTCATTTTCATTCATCATTCATTCATAGAAGATAATACAAAGATATGGAAAAAGCATCTTCTTGGGGGCAATAGACAACAGACAAGGATGCTCATAGAAGCGTTAACAGGGCATTACGCAACGAACAAAATGCTGATGAAGATGAACATAACATCGAACAGCGACTACAGAGCATGCAAAGAGGAGACGGAAACCATATAATATATTTTATGTGATTGCGTCTACTAGCCAGAGGCAGAATTTGTCTCCTAGGTAACGCTTATCCTAAACCAGAAGACTACAGGCACTTCAATCCGAAAGACATCGTGACGCTGATGAAACGAATTTTTCGTAAGTAGTGCAAAGAATAGGGGAGGTACAAAAGATCCCTTAGGGTCGACGTGCCCCATGAAAATGGCCATTAAAAACGATAAGAAAATAAGATGACTGATGTCTATGGACATGAAAGTAAGTAGCATTTTTTTATGTGATAAGAGGCAGACTGATCACCTGGTAAGCAATTCCAACCGAATAAATAAGCTGCCGAATTCACACCTACCTCAAAAACAATATTTATTCATTCGAAACCGGTCAAGGAGTTAGGCATAGGAATTACGTTCCATTTCACACCGTCCAATAACAAACCGCGTAATTACTTCCCCGAGTTTGGACGTCAAATTATTAATGTTTATTTAATTAAGGAAAAAAAATAAGTCGGGAGTCGCTTCCCATCGCTACCAGTGGAATTGTTTGACAATTAGAGGCGATCCGCTAGCCACAATGGTTGAGTAAACGAGGGCTAAACGGAAGCTTCTTAAACTGTTTTGGAAAACATTCGGAGTCGTTAGTCGAGCCGTCGCTGACGTGCGCACAAAGGGTTTGACGGGCTCAGTCGCTACTGCGGGCCTGCGTGAGTAGGGGTGGCGATGGCTTGCGTAGAGCTTGGTAGCTCAGTGGATTAGAACGTGCGCATTCCGAACGGTTCGTAGCATTACTTCAAACCTACTATTATTGTGCTTTCGCAGTTTCGCCGGCAGGAAGGGAAAACATCGCGAGGAAACTCATGCAGGTTTCCTCGCGATGTTTTCCCTTCTAAGTTGTTTCTCAAATGATCCATTTGGTCTGGTTTCGCGGGCTAATGGTTACGAAGGTCAGATGGTAGTCACTTCATTATAATTACCATAGTTAGCAAATTTTGGATCATATTGTCTGATATCTGTAACACAAGTGCTTAAGCTACTTAGTACGGAATCAGGTCAACGTATGAGATGTTGTGAGAATTATTATTATTATAATTATTATAATTATATTCCAATCGTGGGCTGGGCTCTAAAACAATGGCTTTGGACGCAACTGGGAATACTTCGTTGAGATGATGACGACTGTTGCTTTCAGTGAGTATATTGTATTCTGGAGATATTTCCAATAGTTAATTGTCTTTTCCTAAGTAAATACAACTCTCACCATCGTACATCACACCAGAACTATAAATTCCATCCACATCACCTGGATGCATTTTATTCCACCACATGGAATCAGCTACCAACTGATGGTGTTTCCGAACAGATACAACCGAGTGATCTTCAAGAAAAGAGCTTATTTCTCCCTTAAGAGCCGGCAACGCATATATGATGCCTCATGTGTAGCAGATGTCCACGGACAGCGGTAATCACTTACCATCAGGTGAGCCGTCTGCTCTTTTGTCCGCCATTACCTACAAAAAAACTTTCTATCGAATTCTATCAAGGAGTTTTTTAAGTGCTGTTGAGGACCGACACAACTGGGCCCCCTTTTATATTGTTTATGTTTGATACGTTTTTACTGATCTTTTTGACCGTGGGAGAGCCATGCTTCGACATAAATGGGCCGGCTCAACCGAAGTGATACCATGGCCTCACAGTAAGACCGGCGTGAAACAGCACTGTGCTGTGTTTTGCTGCGTGAGGGGGGTACCGCAGGCCCAATCCGGAGGAAAGGGGGGCTTAAAGGTTGGCAGCGCATCGACTGGTGTCGCAAGTGTCCATGGGCGGCGGCATTCGCTTACCATCAGGTGATCCGTCAGCTCATCTGCCACCTATCTCATAAAAGAAAATTTTCTATATTTATTGTTTTGCCTTCATTTGTGTTGCTTGATGTGGCGAACTTGACATTCATCATCATCATCATCATCAGCCCATTTAAGTCCCCACTGCTGGGGCACGGGCCTCCCTCAATCACATGAGGGGTAATTGCCATACTCAGCACGCTTGGCAGACGGGTTGGCGAGGGTTTTGAACTAAATGCAGAGTTTTCCTTCTCTGGGTGCTGATGATCATGCCAGCAGCTTTACCTTAGTCGCCTTTTACGACACTTCGGTAAGAGTGAGGGTGGCCACACGGCCAACTTGACATTGTGCTAAATAAATATACTAAAATTAGCCTCTAACGGTACTTTATAATCGAATCATTACCTACCAGCCAATCGCAACAAGTGCATTACATCATAAATGAATCGCTGTAGGCTCTCTCTGACAGCCCTAACCAACCTGTAATGTTATTTTATTTAATTCCCGTGCCCGGCGTGAGTAGCAGTTTGGTAATGACGTCGCGTCTGCGGGCTTAATGCACAAATTATAGTTTTCCATGCCCTAATGGTTTGTTGTGCCATCGGCTGTTAGGAATCTTAACTATACATCTTTGTTTCAATCAGGGGATGACCAAGCCTTTAGTCTATGATTGGAGAAACCATCTAAGTTTTCTAGTAGGTACATTTACTTTTCTCTTCGATCTAGGTTATCTTTTTTTTATGACTGTCCCCATTCTGATAGGGAATGAATTTTATTTATTTATTTTTATTATAAGATATCAGTGAAGATCAATCTAGAAATGAAACAAAAGAAATGAGACTACTTCAAAATTACGGCGTGGTAAGGAAAAATTTAAAAATAAGTTTCAATGTCGATGTCCTTGAAAATATCAACAGGGTGCAATGTAGGTATCCACGTAGCTATCTTTATGTTAAATTCTGTCAAGTAGTCACAAAGAAAACATTGCACATTCCATTAAGGTGACGGGTAGGGCGCACTAGCGACACCAATCGATTTAAATTTTTAGCTACTAAACCGGATCTATTTTAAACAATTACAGGGGTTACAACCTCTCGGCAAACACTTATACTATTTATTAAATAACCATGCACAAATGTTGGGTCCGTTTTTGTACGCGAAAAATTGATTACCGCCAAAAGCGGCCACTTTTAGCGTGAATAAATTTTTCGCGTACAAATGTTGGGTCCGCATTTGTGCATGGCTATTTAATAAATAGTATAAGTATTTGCCGAGAGGTTGTAACCCCGAAATTGCTTAAAATAGATCCGGTTTAGTAGCTAAAAATTAAAAGTGATTGGCGTCG
Organism: Marasmia exigua; assembly: GCA_019059595.1. Classification (NCBI taxonomy): domain Eukaryota; kingdom Metazoa; phylum Arthropoda; class Insecta; order Lepidoptera; family Crambidae; genus Marasmia; species Marasmia exigua. The sequence continues at coordinate 3,514,919 of CM032474.1, read as the reverse complement.
CTAGTGTGCCCTACCCGTCACCTTAAGTAACGTAGCTCACTTTAAAAGAACGATTGTTCCACCGAATAATAAGGCAATTACCTAATGATTTCCGAAAGGGTTATTTATAAGGCCCATTTTATTTTTATCGTGTCAGTGTGAATTTATGCTGACTCGGTACAATAAATTGCGTTTTCCTTAATTAACCAACCGCGAACTTTGTTTTTAGCAACACGAAACGTGGTCACTTAATAGAATTTGCTTGTTCTTCATTATAACGTTGGCTCCATAAATTATATTTATCTAAAGTACGTGTTTTAAACACATTGGAAGAAGCCGATAATACCTGCCGCTTATTTGCATATAACGTTGTAGCCGGCGAACTAATCTTGCATACAAAACACCTAACTTAAGCTTACACTAATAGCTTACTAGTTATTGCCCGCGGTGTTGCTTGTCCTGTCAATAGTTACGTTGATTTTTTTATTGTAAGAAGATGGTGGCCGTGTGGTCCCCGACAGAGTAGAATAGGCCACCCTCACTCTTACCGAGGTGTCGTAAAATCGACTAAGGTAAAGCTGCTGGCATGATCATCAGCACCCAGAGAAGGAAAACTCTGCATTTATATCAAAACCCTCGCCAACCCGTCTGCCAAGCGTGGTGAGTATGGCAATTACCCCTCATGTCATTGAGGGAGGCCCGTGCCCCAGCAGTGGGGACTTAAATGGGCTGACGATGATGATGAAGATGGTTATTCATTTTTATACCGTGACTTGTACCAGATGTGAGAGCACTGTTTGCTGAAATACAGGTTTATCAAAACCCAGTTCAGCAATAGTTGCTACATGCATTTAATGTACACGACATTTATATACTTTACCATGTGTTTGTAAAACTTTGTTTGGAATAAAAAAATATATATTATTTTGACCGTGGGAGAGCCACGCTTCGGCATGAATGGGCCGGGTCGACCGGAGTGATACCACACGACCTCACAGATAACCGGCGTGAAGCAGCACTGTGCTCTGTTCCGCTGAGTGAGTGAGGGTATCGGAGGCTCAATCCGGGGGAAACGGGGTTTTAAATGTTGGCAACGCATTTGTGACTGCACTGGTGTCGTGGCTGTCTATGGGCGGCGGCAATCACTTATCATCAAGCGATTCGTCTGCTCGTCTGCCACCTATGACATAAAAAACTGATCAGGAGCACAATTCTCGGGATTTTCGATATTAAAAAAACATGGCGAAAGTCGAATGAAAACCATACAAAAAAACTATGTTCTATAAATATCACGTCTCGAGAATTGGCCTCCAAAGATGCCAAACCTGGATCATGGTTCAAGCGCATCCCATATCAGAAATAATGGAACACTTAATTCTAAATCAGAAGCAAAAAATGTATTTGAATAACATAAGCTTAGTATAGATCCCCAAATTGTAGAGTTTAAAAGAAATTTGACTCAACACGGGGGTAGTTAGTTACCTAGTGTGAAATTTCAGTCCGTTATCCCATCTCGGAGAAAATTACCCCATTCGGAATATTTTCCCCACGCGCGGGGGCGAAAGTCAATGGCATGGCGGGGTGTGGTTTCACTGTTAGCGACAACGTTGCTTTTAGAATAAGTAAGACTTTTTTATAGTAAGTAACTTCTTCGCAAAATTCGAAACTATCAATTTAAAAAAGCATACTATTTATTATAAAATTTGGTCCTAAAATATCATAATATAGTCTGAAGGTCCTTATAGAATGTTAGTAACAACAAACAACTGATAAAACTAGGTTAGTTAGGGAAAAGAAATTAAATGGAAACCATTAAGTAATTTTGATATTGACAGTAGGAACCCCTCTTGCAGGCCCGCGGTTAACTGACCGGATGACCTGCACGTATGAGTACAACGTGCACGTCAGTGATCTGGAATACAGCGACATCCACCAGGTATCTGCAGTTATCTTCAGGGTCTCGATGCAACTTTAGCCCTGATGCGTAGGGTTAGGTAGAGCTTTAATCCTACGCACTACACTTTTTTTGCGCGTAATGTCATGGAAGTCATCAACAGCAGCATCCGCGAACATGCCTGAAGCACTGCAGAATCGAGGGCGCCACAACAAGGTCCTAGGGGTGTTATTGTAGGTATTGGACACGTGGTGCACTATAATTTCTAAGCGTAGAAGTAGGACCTCATCGTCATTTTCCATCAGGTGAGTTTATGTTTGTAGTTTGTTGGCCTATAAATAAAAAAAAACATTGCACAGGTGTAAAAACTCTGGCAGAAGCTTTAAAGAGCGTAAGGATTCCTGCAATAGAACACCGTCCTGAATCTGGAGCCAACAGATTACCCGAACCAGAAGGACCCTGCGGTCCCCCTCAATGTTATATAAAGTAAAGTATCAGCTTATAACTCTCTCACTGCAGGGCAAAGGCCTCCATCATAGGGATTAGGCTTAATCACCACGCTTACTAAATGCGGATTGGTGATCACAAACCCGAGCTATGTTCGATAAATTCGAAACACACTTTTTTCTCGACCCAGGAATCGAACCCAACAGGGCGTCAATGCGTGAAATGTTACATTATGTAAGTAGTATAAAATGTTCCTTCTCAGCTAGCGTACCCCCGCTAACACTGACACCCCACTCCGTAGTAATCGTGCGCGAAACTTATCACATTATCAAAAAGCGACAAATCGCCGAATCCTTTGATCTGCTGCTCGCTAATTTGACAATTACGCCGCGAGTTGGGGTGCCCGGGCCGGATCGTTTTCGACATAATGTCGAAAGTAACTGCCGAATTTGTCGACGAAGAGAGTCTAAACCGAGAATAGGAAATTAGATGATCATAATGTTGAGACTTGTGGTACCAAATAAATTATTTTCATTTGAAAATGGTAACTGAAATGTGTTGTTAATATTATGGCAAAACAACTGAGGTACCTATAAAGTATTAAGGTGACGGGTAGGGCACACTAGCGACGCCAATCGATTTTAATTTGTAGCTACTAAACCGGATCTATTTTAAACAATTTCGGGGTTACAACCTCTCGGCAAACACTTATACTATTTATTAAATAACCATGCACAAATATATTTCACAACAACATCACATACATTGATCTAACTCCGAGATAGGTAGCTCAAGCACCTGTGTTACGGATATCAGAATCAACAGTGGGATTACAAATATATACATATAATACTTTTCTTTTGTAAATACATACTTAGGAAACACCCAGACCAATACAAACAAACATGTTCATGCACACAAATGTTTGTACTGTGCGGGGATCGAACCCGCAACCCTTGGACCAAAGGCAGCGTTCGCTACCACTGTTCCAAACGGGATCGTACCCGTTGGGTCCGTTTTTGTACACGAAAACATAAGCGTACGCGTTGGACCCAACGTGTGCCAAGTGAGCGATGGTAGCTCGGTGGTTCGGAACGCGCCTTCATACCGGGGATCGTGGTACAAATCCGAGCATGCACCTCTAAATTTTAAAAATATTTGTGCATATTTTTACCATTAGCTCGGCGGTGAGGGAAAACATCGTGAGGAAACCTGCAGGTTTCGGGTATGATTCAGTTGGTCTGGTTCCCTAGTTAAAGTAAGTAAAATTTTAGGGTAAAGGGTCGCGAAGGTCAGACTCCCCAAATCCTGAATCAAACGGACCCCGGGTTCCAGAGCGGCAACTTTGGACGCATCCAGGCATTACACGTTAAGATGATGAAGACTTTAATGTGCCAAGATGGCACTTTTTGCACGCTTGAGCCTTTTTAGCAAACTTTAGAACTTTTGTGGACTTTGGCACATTAAGTGCATTTCACTTTGGTACTTATTTTATGTACTTTTATTTATTTATTTAGTACAGCCACATGATACATATTATTACAATCACAAGCCACATATTAATAAGGTCCCAGTTCTGATATGCATCAAAATAACGGCGTACATAGCGCTTATGAGAAAAACAATTGTTTAGATACCTTATGTTTCTTAATTAAAAAAGTATAAAAACTTAGTGCTAGGCGTGACAGTAGTGACAGAGCTAAGAGAATCCATCAGGCTAGTGGCCTGATAGATACTCTGTCACCAACGATTTGAATTTAGAAAACACAACTTTTTACTTTGGAGCCTTTTGTACAACTTACAGCTTTTTATGAACCTTCAGCGCTTTAAGCAATATCTTTGGCACATTTTGTCTCTTTTTGTACACTTTGATAATCAGCCCAGCCTAACAAAGGGCGCTGATGACCCGGCACGTGCCGCCCGCGACTCTGCCCGGTATCATACCCCGCCGCGGGCTGAAGCTTAACACATCTAATATTCATAACAGTGTAATATATCTGCAATTTGAATCTATTATTCTAATCGTTCAATCATTGACCGGGGGAGAGCCACGCTTCGGTATGAATGAGCCGGCTTGACTGGATACCACGAGCTCGTCGAAAACCGGCGTGAAGCAGCATTGTGCTGTGTTTCGCTGCGTGAGTGAGGGTACCTCTGGTGCCGCGGGTGTCCACGAGCGGCGGCAATCGCTTACCATTAGTGGATCCGTCTGCTCGTCTGCCACCTATCACATTAAAAAAATATTAAGAAATAAGAATACAGGCAAAAATATTAAGAATCTCTCAAGAGAAAGAATCTTTCAAGAGAAAGTTGAAAGAGCGACGAATGGTTTGAATGAACAGTTATATTCCTTTCGTCTGATATAGAACCGTGGGAGAGCCATGCTTCGGTATTATTACCACGGCCTTACAGAAAACCGGCACGAAAATGCCCGTGAATATAATGAAGCACCTCGCAGCTTGAATATATTTTATAAGTAGGTACTAATTGACTGCCAAGTAGGTACCAATACAGGGTGTATCCGAGAACATTTACTACTAACCATTATGAATAACATTTGTTCTATCTTTTGGAAATTCGCCTGAAAAAAATTCAACTTTTCATACAAAGTCTTACGTGACTTAGTCATTTTGTCGGAAAGTGGCCGTGTGGTCCCCGGCAGAGTAAAATAGGCAACCCTCACTCTTACCGAGGTGTCGTAAAAAGTGACTAAGGTAAAGCTGCTGGCATGATCATCAGCACCCAGAAAAGGAAAACTCTGCATTTATATCAAAACCCTCGCCAACCCGTCTGCCAAGCGTGGTGAGTATGGCAATTACCCCTCATGTGATTGAGGGAAGCCCGTGCCCCAGCAGTGGGGACTTAAATGGGCTGACGATGACGATGTTGAACAAATGTTGTTCAGAATGGTTGGTAGAACACGTGGTTAAAGGGATGTAAATGTTCATAGATACTCCATGTATACTATACTAAAGTACTTATATTTAAATACAATACCTAATAATTTCATAGTTTACATGTTTCCTATTAACTTTTTATATAAAATATATCATTAAATAGTACTTGAGAATCTAACACGTTATTTCTTACACCAATATAAGATAGTAATCATTAATACGTAATCATTCCATTAGCATTCGGTGCGCGCTTCTATTTCTCGTTTACATAATAACGAAATTAATTATAATCTAAAATGAGTCGCGAGGCACAGACGGCAGGACTGCTAGCTGTGGACTCGTCGGCTGAGTTGTGAGTGGCAGTTTTTATACCAGGGTTTATAATGAAATACTTACTACCTTATTATAAATCATAATCTAAAGTTATTACCGTACCTAATCGTATATCATCCCGTTGCAACACGCAATGTTAAAAAGGCCGGCACGAATTTGGTCCGGGACTATCTTGGTTTGCGATTTGTAATAAGGGGGATAGTGGCCCGCCCTAACTACGTCTCGGGACATTCGTTCCACTTTACACCAATAGATGGCGCTAGGTGTCGATTACATCGCGCAAGCGCTTCGTGTTTTCGAATTACGTATAAGCGCTGTCGCTGTCTGTAGGGTTGTATCGATAAAATATCGTCGTGGCGCGTTTTTTAGATTCCAATTTTCGACCGTACCTAGGTTTACTTATCACTGGTAATGTGGTTATTATGACCAATGTTGCTTACTACTTACTAAATCTCCGTCTAAAGTTATTTAATTTGTATTTGTTAAGAGATTGGGAGATAATCTAGACGCCAAGGTAGCCACTGCTGCTACAAAACTTGGTATCCTATCCAGGGTTAGGCGATACTTCACGGCTTCTCAAACTCTATCAAGCTCAAGTTCGTTCGTGCATGGAGTATTGCAGTCACCTATGGGATGGCTCTGCCAAGTATCAGCTGGTTGCCCTCGACTCGATTGAGCGTAGTGCCATGAAGTTAGTTGGTGACGCAGAATTAGTGGAGGGTAAATCCCAAAGCCTCGCTCACCGACGTAGAGTGGCCTGTCCTATCGGTTTTTTACAGGATGCATTTTGGAGAGTGTTCGAATGAGCTTCACGACCTGATACTACCTTCTCCTTTCTACCACCGGACATTGCGGAAGACGACAGGAATCCACCCTTACACTGTGGAAGTTCCACCACCTATTAGTTTTCTCTTCTTCTTTCTTAATACGAACTGGTAAGGAATGGAACAACTTGCCGACTTCCGTATTCCTAGAGAGCTACAATTTGGGTTTCTTTAAGTCGAGAGTGAATAGGATTTTTCTGGGTAAGCAGGCTACATCTTAGACCTTATTGTCACTATCCATCAGGTGAGATGAGGTCAAGTGCAAACCCATTTAATTGGCATAAATATAATACGCAAAAAGAGCTTATATGTGAGGATCAACGGGGCGCCTTGTGCGTCATCCGAGATATCGCTGGAGAGACGAAGTCGCCTAGGACCTTACGCACTAAAAGTGCACGATTGGGCGGTTATTTTTAATTTATAGCTGAAAAAAGATTGCACACCATTATATTAAGTGATCACCGCGGCTCATGGACATCTACAACACCATCCACCTTCTTTATGAATGTATAAGGCTTAGAGGTAGTGTTGCGTATCAACATACTATCGTTAGTAAAAGAAAAATCAAAAGTATCGATAGTCTATCAATAGTAGGTATTGCTGGTTGTCAACAGTATCGATACTATCGATAGTTAAATTAGATCAACGCTAATAATATCGATACTATCGATTGTTTAATGTCCGATACTATCAATAGTATCGGACACATTTAATCAGGCAGCAATATTATCGAAACATAGCTGACTATCGATAGTAGGAAATTAAGTGTGATTAATTCTGTTAAGAAACACAATACTATCAATAGTAACGGGCATTAAACAATCGATAGTATTGGCGTAATCAATAGTAGTGATAAAATTTTAGTATCGATAGTTTTGACAAATAGTAATACCTACTATCGATAGTCCGAATGATTTTCGAGGTCAACTATCGATAGTTCCTCAACACTACTTAGAGGCACCACACCAGTTGGCAAAACCCTTTTTGGTTCGCTGAGCCAGGTTAGGTAAAGTGTTATGCAATAAATAATGTAAGTACCTGTATTTATTTATCTGACGGTCCTAGTCTGTTCCCACACATTAGGTCCCCCCAACTCATCGGCCATGCAATTGATATATTGTCCAATCCGTTGTTTAGCTTGCTACTAATTACGACCCTCTAATTGAACATTAACAAACAATTTGCGTGTTTCAGTTATTCCAACATTGAAATCTAGTTTTGAATATTCCACACAAGATAGATATAGGTATAGTTATTATTTAAGTATAGCACAAAAACCACAAAATACGAGTATGAATTACAACAGCAACGCTAGTACAACAGGGCGGTCTTATCGCTTGTAGCTATTTCTTCCAAACAACCTTTGGGTTGAGGTACAGATATTATGTTAAGGAAAGAGTTTCTTTTCTTAATATATTAATATATATATACAGTTCACTCTTATTTCCCTTTTTCAATATTGCACCACCTACCCCTCCTCTACTATCAAATGTCCTTTGCCTGAAGGTTGTCTGGTAGAAATCGCTTCGAGCGATAAGACCGCCGAAATTGTACAATTAAGTTTCTGTAATGCCTTTTAAAGTTGTGTTTTTTTTTGTGCAATAAAGTATATCTATCTATCTATATTAACGGACTGAAAAGTTAGATCAGTTGTTTAACATTTATACAATAAATTTATTTACCTAATTACGCTTCAAGCCTGTTAAGTCAAGCAGCTTTTGATCTGATATTTGCGAGTGTCGAGTGAGTTGTCGCAAGGACTGCTTATATGTACTTAATAGAGTATAAAAAACCTGTGAATCCTTTAATACTCTTCTCGGCAGACTCCGTATACCTACATTGAGAAACCTCAAAACATACCGATGTTTTTTTTTTTGTGCAATAAAGTATATCTATCTATCTATATTAACGGACTGAAAAGTTAGATCAGTTGTTTAACATTTAAACAATAAATTTAATTACCTAATTACGCTTCAAGCCTGTTAAGTCAAGCAGCTTTTGGTCTGATATTTGCGAGTGTCGAGTGAGTTGTCGCAAGGACTGCTTATATGTACTTAATAGAGTATAAAAACCTGTGAATCCTTTAATACTCTTCTCGACAGACTCCGTATACCTACATTGAGAAAACTCAAAACATACCGATGTTTTTTGGTAGAGTCACCGTCGACTATTAAAGCACCCCGGTTTTAATAGTGACGGTGATTCTACTTCGATAGTTGTCTTACAAACATAATGTCAGTTATTTGACATTGGCGAAGATATCCTCAGAGAAGATAAGTGATGGTGCAGGAGTATATGGGCGGAGGAAATCTCTTCTTTTTTATGCTAGAGGCGACAAACGATCAAGCGTGTCACTTGATGGAAAGGAATCATCGCCGCTAATGAGTAGGTCTCCGCGAAATCAGAGAATTCGCTAATGTGTGTTGCCGGCCTTTCTAAAAAAGAGTACCTACCTACGCTCTTTTCATGAAGGTCCTTAAGTCGTAGCCGTCGGGAAATACTCCTGCCTTGCCATCATTTAAAAATATTCTACCAACTAAAGGCAAATTCTTAGGCTACCTATCAAAAATTTACCTACGAGGGACAAGATCAAAGTGGCCGCTGTACCGACTGCACGCATTGTCACTACCGGGAAGCTGCACCGGCATAATACGAGCAGTCGCGCTCAAACAAAAGCCCCATTGTGCCGATACAAACCGCAGGATCGAGTGAACTTGGTAGCTGGGGATGGTGACACTTTGCTGTTTGGTTTAAAGACTAATTGAATTAAAAGTCTTAACCGTGGGAGGACTGAGCCGGCCACGTTTGTAGGATGCACCCGGAGAGGTGATCCAGACTTATCACACATTGGCAGCCAGCAGGACGTCGGCGGCCGTGTGGTCCCCGGCAGAGTAGAATAGGCCATCCTCACTCTTACCAAGGTGTCGTAAAAGGCGACTAAGGTAAAGCTGCTGGCATAATCATCAGCACCAAGAGAAGGAAAACTCTGCATTTATATCAAAACCCTCGCCAACCCGTCTGCCAAGCGTGGTGAGTATGGCAATTACCCCTCATGTGATTGAGGGAGGCCCGTGCCCCAGCAGTGGGGACTTAAATGGGATGACGATGAGGACGTCGATTGAGAGGCAGGCCAAAAAAGAGATGGCGTGATGATTTTGACCACTTCACCGGCAATTGGCAAGTTAGGGGAGGGCTTTGACCAGCAGTGGGACGACGTAGGCTAAATAAAAAAAACCGTGGGAGTGCTTCAGCATGAATGGGCCGGCTCTAACGGATTGATATCACGGCCTCAAAGGATATCGGCGTGAAGCAGTGCCCTTACTGCTTCGCCGATTGATTGAGGGTACCAAAGGCCCAAAATGGTCGGCGGCAACCATTTACCTTCAATTGATCCGCCCATACGTATTGAACTCAACGGCTGTGACATTTTACTCTCGAGAGTAGGACAAGATCAAAGTGGCCGCTGCACGGACTGCACGCATAGTCGCTATCGGAAAGCTGCACACGCATAATACAAGCAATCGCGCTAAAACAAAAACCTATTGTGTCGATACAAATCGCAGGATCAAGTGAACTTGGTAGTGGTGATGGTGACACTTTGGTATTTAGTTAAAAGGCTAATTTGGAAATGATTTAAGAGCGAGATCGTATCAGGAAAGATGGGATCCGATGGCTGGTGGGGCAGAAAGGTCTTCGAGTGGAAGCCGTGGCATGCCCCTATAAGGTCTAGTGCAGATCGTGGGAATCCCTTGTATGGAGATCATTGGGGGAGGCCTTTGTTCAGCAGTGGACGTAAACTGTCTGAAATGATGATGATGATGGTAGCTCTGGATAAGACATAAGAGTTCGAAACTATACCTACCTACCTCTAGATTTTCAATCAATATGCGTAGGTATTTCTACCAATAGATTTGCGGTGAGCACGAAAAAAACTACAAAGGAAAATATCGCCCGCGGAATTTCAGGACCGGTCTACCTTTAAAATATAACCAGGCAATGTATCATACGAGACCACCAGAGTTTGAACTTTGAAGCAGTTGAGATAAGGTTGAAAACCAATGAAATAAATGATGTCTAGGTGCCTGGTGAAGGGGTTAAGAAAAGAGTGTAACCCTTTTTCCTAAGGCCGTCACGGCAATGCACTTGTGAATACTCTGATGTTGCGGGTGTCTGACCATGGGAGTATTATAAAAATATATTTTAATGGCACAAACTGAATTTCACGCAAGCGGAGCTACGGTCGTCCTCTAGTTTAAACTATTTATAAAGAGGTAAATCCTTCAACAACGTAACGTTTACAGGTAATCCAAAAACACGAAACGCTTGCGCGATGTAATTGACACCTAGCGCCATCTATGGGTATAAAGTGGAACTGGTTTCCCTAAGTAGTTCTTATCAAATAAAAAAAATCAGACATCTCACAACTCGCCTATCTGTCAGACAATTTATTTTTGCTAAACCCTAACTTCGCAATATGTCTGCCACACATTCCAAGACTCGATTTTTTTTTAATTCTGAGCGGAAGCGGCAAGGAAACCATCATTCAGGGTTGTCAAAGCGCGCCGGTTTGTATGCGGCTTGACAGGAGTGTGGGTATGAATGTGATCTGCAAATTGGAAGGTGATTAGGCCGTGTCTGGTACGAGTAGCTTATCCGGTTGGGTATCAATGCATCAATTATGAAGTGGTGTTCTTGCATTACATTGGTTGAACAATGAGGCCTATTGTCCGAGTAAACCGCGCGCTTGCACACTTCGTTGAACTCGCATGAATGGGCTGGGTCGACCGGAGTGATACCACGGCCCCGCATAAAACTAACTCTTTGCCGTGAGTGGCGGCAATAGCTTAACAAGAGGTGCTCCTCTGCCACTAAAATCATAAAAACATTTACTTAATTCCCAATGGAAAATCGAGCACCTCATCGGCAATAATGTGAGGAACCACTGATTAGTTATTGCTTCATCCGTGTCTGAAATTAACAAGATATATTTAGACAAGCAAACACTTGTGTATTTTACTTTAATATGACTAGCACATTATTTACTAGATTTAACATTACTTGCTTCCTAACTAAGAAATAGAATCTAAAGTCGAAGATCCTCAGAGCAACTACATTATTATTACGCTCGCGGTTTGATATTCACAAGTATTCCCTTTTCTCTATTGATTTTGCACCTAATTTAAACAAAAATAAATCAATTCGCGTCACGCTTAAGATCCGTCGAACACAGACCTCCATGCAGAAAAGCGAAAAAAAACGTGTCACAGATGATTTGAAAATGGAAAACGGCTAAAATAGGGAACTGAGCGTTAAAATTCAGTTCGCGCCCAAATTAACCCAACAGGGGTTTATTTACGGTGTCACCTCTGCACTTTGATCACGCGCAAGTTATTCGCGATCGCTAAAGGATTTTTCCTTTGTCAGTCGTATCGCGCTATGATTGACGGCTGAGCTGCGAGAAATACGCGACCCACAATAGCTTCGCCACCCCAAAGTGCAAATGATATTGAGCTTTAAAGCTAGGTAAGTTAGAGGTTTGACGTTTGGTACGAAACGCATTGTAAACTTTGTTTGGGGAGTGAAGTAACAGTCTGGAGATTGCCGGCGTCGAAAACAAAAGACGATCGATTCTAAACCTTCCCCGGATCCGAAAGGATCGCGACTCGATCCGCGGCCGGCTGCCATCATGGCGGCGGTTAATAAGCGCGCCTCTGTTGGAAAATGAGTTTCCTCGGTGGCTAGGGGGGTGGGGGAGGGGGGGCATAATTGTCGCGGATCAAAGCGGCGGCTGATGTCGGCGGCGCCTTTTGATTGTTTTTCCGTGGCTATCGCGTTTTTGCGCCGTCACCTGTGCGAGTAATTGCGCAATCGCGATATTGACGAGGCCTGGCTGGTGAGCGCCACCGACACCGGAGGCTGGGCTAGCATGCCAGCTAAATTACCTTAACGACATTATTAATTTCTTTCGTGTTTTTCTTGCTATCAAAGAATTTGCGATATGTGAAACTTAAAAGGCTTGCCTATGTAAGGTTTTGACTTAGACTGGTCAGCTACATATTTTATCAGCAACAATAAAATTTCAACTTTATTGTCTCATTTACGTTCTATTACCGGAATCAACATTTGCACTTTCCCCTTTTTCTACAAAACACGCGTCCAGTTGTTAATTACTCACCCTTTGGTATTTTAATCGTTTCCATCGCGCACTTTAACGCGCTAAAAGTGATGATAAATATGTAAAAAATACTTGCCTTGTATGGATAATTTACGCCTCAGTCTGTCTACCTTCGTTTACTAATTAACTAGAGATTCTAAGTGAAGATAAATTTTAATTGACTGTACAGGAATTAAATTAATGACATTGATATTGCATGTCACGCATATGTAATAGCTCGTATTAATAGGCAATATGTCATCTTACTGACCTAATGTTCAGTATACATGGGTATGTTACAGATAATCTAAGCCCACAAAACCGGATTAACGCTAGGAGAAAGAAAGGGGCTAGTGGACAACTCGTCCTGTTAAAACTTGTCCAAGATTTTAGAGGATTTTTGCTGGTCACTGTTCTAAACTAACCTACAAAACCATTATTTTTTGTTTTTTAGAGTTCAAGTACCAACAGCCATACATCATTTTACTATAATCTATCAGATTTTTTCAATTGGTGTTGAACCAAACGTGTGAACGTGAAATCGATTGAAGAAATTCGATAGAGTGTTTCGGCAGCACAGTAGGAAAAGCTGCAAATAACAGGTGAAGTAGTTAAGTGTAAATTAATTTGAAATTTAGAAGTTCCTAAGCCAATTCTCTGTATTCTCTACTTTATAGCTATTCATAAATGCTCTTCTACAAGACGTAGATAGTGGAGTTTGACGTCCTTGCTATGACAATACCAAGCTAGGAATAATAATACGATTTTAGATATCAACACTCTTGTATTAGCAGACTTCCCGAATGCATCATGGTCAAGCGTACCCTAAGCTTCGAAGCGACAGCTTTGGATGCATCTGAGAATCACACGCTAAAATGGGATGGAGAACAACTTTCCTACCTAAGATATGGTACATAGATCAATTAGAATTGAAACTTTCGGTACTGTTAATGGTAGGTAAGAGATAAAAACTCACTTTTTATCTCCTATCACAGCGTCCTGTATGTACGAACTGAGTAGAATGATCGATTGTCACTACCAACCTATACCAAAAACAATACGTCCTTTAAATGTCGGAATGTGTCGTAGTCAATGTTAGCCCTCGCTCACGAGTTGTTTTTAAACAATACCCAAACACTGCTGTCCACGGGTCACATTTCTACACACCCTTCAGACAGGGTTGCTACAAACAGTTTATCTTATTAATTACTTTTGTGTTCGGGTAATTTTTACCATAATTGCTGCATTGACCGTGGGGGCGCGACGCTTTGGCATGAACGGGCCGGCTCGACCGGGGATACCATTTCGCTGCGTGAGTGAGAGTACCGGAGGCCCAATCTGGGGGGTTTATAGGAGCGCTGCACTTGTGACTCCACTGGTATTGCGGATGTCCATGGGCGGCGGCAATCGCTTACTATCAAGTGATCCGTCTGCTCGTCTGCCACATATGTCATAAAAAAATACTACAAGTGCACGAGACTATAATTGTCTGGCTTAATTCAGTGTGAATTACTACCGGCATGTGTCCCTGTATTATAATATGAGTAGGTAGTTACTAAATGACTGGTTGCTGGTTGATTACCATTTCTACTTACTACTACTTGAACTACTACTTGAACTCTAAATTAACACAAGTTAATTTAGAGTTCATCAATTTAGTAAATTGCAGCATTAGAAGTAACAATTTAGCGAGTAAGGGTCGATTTTACCTTCGATACCTTTGGTAAAATTCACTTTAGTAATTCCTTGTTAAATAACTATTAATCAAGATTACTCAAACAACACATTTTAGCGATATTTTACCCTTGGCTACTTTTTTAAATCATTAGTTTAGTTCAACTACGGATCCAAAAATTGGCCCTAACGCGATTTGATTTTTCGTACGACACTAAAAATCTAGTTGATCCATCTGCTCGTCTCCCACCTATCACATAAAAAAATTGAGATCAGATCGAGTACGGGATATTGTCTGATATATAAATTTAATTGAATGCGTTTTGCCAGCCCTACAGCAATAGCTTCCCTGTAAACATGGTGTTTAAAACTAAGCAAACAGGCGTCTTGTTACGGGATCGAGCACCGGGCGGCGCCTGCGCACATACGGACAACACGCCATCTCGACTTGAGAGGTTCTGGGAACTTGGTGCAATAGAGCTAAGTACCTAAGCTTAGACGTTAGCTCAGAAAGTTCCGCGTTCGATTCCTGAAACTTGCTGGACTCGTAAAAGTACCTATCACCAAAGTAAATATAACCGCTGAACCAAATTTGACCGTAGGACAGCCATATTCGGCATGAATATGACCGTGGGAGAGCCGGGCTTCGTCATAAATGACTAACAGAAAACCGGCGTGAAGCAGCACTGTGCTGTGTTTCGCTGCGTGAGTGAGGGTACTGAAGGCCAAATAGCAGAGGCCATGGGAAAGGCGGGTATAAAGTTGGCAGCGCATTTGTGACTCCACTGGTGTCGCTGGTGTCTATGGGCAGCAGTGATCGCTTCCCATCAGGCGATCCGTCTGCTCGTCTACCAAGGCCTCACAGATGTCCCATTTATTTCTAAAAAGACATTCAAATAGAACCTGTCATACGTACAGATATGAGGTACCAAAGTAAACATATTTAATAAACTACCAAGTTTATACCAATTAAATATAACATAAAACAAAAGAATCTGTGTCACAACACTGGTCTTAAACGATCAATATATTCTACGACAAGAACTTATTTTGATGTTAATAAAGTCTTACCGACAAGCAGCTAAATCGTTGGATTTACCATCATTTTAGAACTGGTAGCGCCATCTAGTTTTGTAAACATGAATTAAGCATCTCCCCTTTTCATTAAACAGGGTTGCATTTGCATTTAATATTATGAATTTTATATGGTGCCAGGGTTGGGAGAGACACGCTTCGGCATGAATACCACAGACCGCCGGCCTCACAGAAAACCGGCGTGAAACAGCACTGTGCTGTGTTTCGCTGCATGAGTAAGGTTACTGGAGGCCCAATCCGGGGGAAAGGGGGTTTAACGGTTGCCAGCGCACTTGTGACTCTACTGGTGTCATCGCTTACCATCAGGTGATCCGTGTGCCACCTATCACATAAAAAAAAACTTAAAACGAAGCGACTGCCGTCTGACCTTCGCAACCCTTAGACAGGGGAACCTAACCAACTGGATCACGGTTACACGTTCGAATCATTTTCTCTTATATTATAGGTATTTACAATTTTAGAAAGTTTCTGATACGTCCAGGTTTCCTCACGATATTTTCCCTCACCGCCGAACTAATGGTAGAAATAGGCAAATAGATTTCGGATTTGCGTTCCTTTAATACATCAGGACCCCAATTCTCGTACACGTGACATTTATTTTCATACGACAAATATCACTAAAACATAGTTTTTTTGTATGGTTTTCAGGTGATATCCGCCATGTTTTTAAAATGTCACGAGCATCAGAATTGGGGTCCTGGCGTTAAAACAGTTTTTACGAGATTGCTATGGATGTACCTACTTTATTTTTTATTATTACTACTATTCTAATTTTAGTGACAATATTGATTGAAAACAATAAATAACCTTCGGCTGTTTACTTGCGTGTGCGCACACGTTAACACAGCAGGTGCCCTCCATCTTGATAGGCCTGTGAAGTATGATTTGACACTTTGGAACAACTTTATGGCGAGTCAGCAGGATAACTTACATATAAGAATGTATCTTTAGTATTGTTATGGTTCCATTACTCTATGTATAGGTAGATTAGACCTATTAGGAAAAAAGTAGCTCTCAAAAGATTGGAACATTTGCATTTTTATCAGTGCAAAGATGCGGAACAACGAAACGCTTCATTTGGAACACCGACTCTCAGATAGATCCGTGATTCATTCTGCTCATTCGGATCATTCAGCTCACTCGGATCATTCAGCTGATTCGGTTCATTCGGCTCACCCGGTTCATTCAGCTAATTTGGATCATTCGGCTCATCGGATCATTCAGCCCACTTGAATCATTTGGCTCACTCGGATCATTCAGCCCATTTGAATCATTCGGCTCACTCGGATCATACAGCCCATTTGAATCATTCGGCTCACTCGGATCATTAGGTTCACTCCAACTAGAGATCCATTGGAGTCGAATGATACATTCGGAGTGAACATTAAAGATTCGGAACAGTGTATCATTTGCTGAGTCGGATCACTGAGTCGTTTCATTAAAGTGTTACACACGTCTAAGGTAGATCCTTAGTTTATATTATTTTCCTCCTCAATAATAATAAATTTATTTATTTATTTATTTATTTATTTATTTAAAACATACCTTAATACTATCATTACAGGTTTTAACCTAATTCAATAGTCTGGTCCGTTACTACGCAAGTCAATATTACTACATACATTTACATTAAATTATGAATTAATTACATTATTAATTTATTACATTACATTATTAATTTATTACATTACATTATTAATTTATTACATTTTATTATTATTTTTAACATTCTTTATTTTTACGTAGGTACTAATTTAGTCGAATCGACTTCGTCATTTTTAACTAATCTAAATAACACAATGTAAATAAGACGACTTTTATGAATTCACTCATTGCACAAGTAAATAAATCAAGTTTAGTATGTACTTGATTAATAGTTCGAATCGCCCGGGTCATAGGGGCTTTGCCCAATAGGTTGGTCCTGGCGGCAGGCACCGCAAGCAGCGGCGGACGCCGTCTCCTTCCCACGTAGCGGTCTGGTACACAGAAACCCAGGTTTTCCAACACCTGCGGGTTGTGCGTCTTGCCACGGAGTAATTTAAAAAGATATGTGGCTAGAGCTGACTCCCTCCGCACTTTCAGTTTATTGTATCCAACCATACCTAGTACAAATAATGTCGGGTACATCAATGGGTAGTACGGATACACCCCATACAGCCTTTTGTACAAGTGCCGCGTAAATTTATTTTGTACTCGCTCTAGCATTAGCGAGTACTTAGCCTCATGCGGTGCCCATATAGCAGCATCGTGTTCAAGATGGCTCCTCACCAAAGCATCATACAGGACTCTGACAGCCGCGATGCTGGTGAAGTTTCTCGTCTCTCTCAGCAAAAACCCCAAGTTTCTGTAAGCTTTTTTACAGATGCTGTTTATGAAGTCCCGAAACGACAACTCCGAAGTGACACAAACCCCTAAATCGCGAACTTGTTCCACTCGCTGCATTTGTGTTGTATCCATCACGTACTCGTGACACAGCGGCGCACGTGCGCGAGTGAGGCTCATCACTGAGCACTTGGACACGTTGAAATAGAGTTGGTTCTCGTGACTCCATCGCACTATCCTATCAATGTCCTCCTGCAGACGCATGCAGTCTGCTGCGTTATTTACCTCTATCAGCAGCTTAAGGTCATCTGCAAATAGCAGGCACGAACCATTTTTGACGACTTCAGGTAAATTGTTTATCATAATTATAAACTCTAGAGGCCCTAAATTGCTGCCTTGACTCACTCCTGACAAGGTGTAATATGGATCGCTAACACATCCCTTGAATTCAACATATTGTTGTCGGTAAATATTTCACAACATCACATACATTGATCTGACTCCGAGATAGGAAGCTCAAGCACCTGTGTTACGGATATAATCAACAGTGGGATTACAAATATATACATATAATACTTTTATTTTGTAAATACATACTTATAATATATAGCAAACACCCAGACCAATACAAACAAACATGTTCATGCACACAAATGTTTGTATTAGGGGATCGAACTCGCAACCCTTGTATCAGAGACAGCGTTCACTACCACTGTTCCAATCGGGTCGTCAAACTTGCTATTCTCAGATCAGAATAGTCAAAGCAACATCCTGGTCTTGGCGTGTAATTCCCAGTTGCGTCCAAAGCTGCCCCTTCAGAGCCCGAGGTACGCTTTGACCATGATACAGGATTCTGGATTTCTAGTAATTATAATGAAGCGACTGCCGTCTGATCTTCGCAACCCTTAGATAGGGGAACAAGACCTACTGGAGCTTATGGTAGAAATACTTATGCACATATGCATGCTCGAAATCAAACCGGTCATGGTTTGATGATCTCCGTATGGATGGTGATGGTAAAGAAGGTACGTATGGTAGGTGATGCAGCCACTGCAGTTTACGTCATAGGGCTAGGTAACCCCATTGGTTTTAAATCTGAAGAACTCCGTTTTAGTTCCTCAAGAATAAACACAAGTTAATTGTCAGAATACCTATACCTTGTTCCGACCTTGGAAAAGTGAATGTGATTGATTGGCTACAAATAAATACCAGCATCTACTCGTATTTTAGTACGGAACTCTTAAAAACAATTTACATTTTTACTTAATATTCGGAAATGAATAAATCCATCGAGTGCATGTTACTTGTTTACGTCATCGAATATCTAGCTATTAGTTCTTACACGATAGGAGCTTGGTTTTTAATTCCATTTTGCATAACAGTTAGTTACTTCAAGGGTTAACCAACGTATTAACAGTTATATTTAGATATATGCCTGCCCTTTAGTTGTTCTTGCTATCGGAAATTATAAGACTGGAGCTAGGTACCTACTTATTAATTTGCTTAATAGACTAAGTATTTTAATAGTGTTTAATTTTCTCACAATTAATTGTTTTACGTTTAATGCATAGCATACCTACCTAAGTGCCTACTTAAATAGATGTTATCTTTACTATTGTAACAACAAATTAAAAGTAAGTTTCTTTATGTAAGTACCTACAAGGTAATTAAGTACCTCTACATTCTAGAATGTAAACATTCCTAGACACAAATCTTTCCCACTTTATTAGGCAACATCACAAACGATTTAATCCCAAAGTAATGTGTTTCAGAATCACTAATATAAAATGTAGGTACCTACCTTACTCAATAGATAGGTATCATAACACACTGTGCTGACACATAGTAGGTGTGAAGTCCGAAGAAAGAAGTTCACTAGTAACATACTACCAGGCACAGCAACTCACGTGCAGGGCACCAGGGCATTACCAGCCCCATGACCAGTGCTGCTCTCCTGGCATGGCAGCAGCTGCACAATACGTATCGCATGCATCTCGCTCGTCCCGACTCACTGTGGACTCGAGCTGCGCTCATATCCCGACTCACTGAGGATGGAGCACACAAGCACTGGCAGCTTCAAGATTACGACCTCCGGTCTCCGTGGGGGAGTGATATGGCGACACCTACCATTGCCCGAAGGAAGAAGTTCGCCCACTAGTACCATCCTACCAGCAGCAGATGTCGCTAATCTGACAGTTCATACAAGATTAGAATTCTCATAGGTTCCTAAATCGCGAAAGCAAAGTTCGCAGACTGACTGTAGATATATACAACAAACCAAGATGGTACCCAGGACCACGGTCCCCGAGCCAATAACACCCGGCCGAAGATCTTCCCTTTTCGAGGGAATCATTCCAAATCAGTACAACACAAAGCACTGAGCAAACTTAAGTTTTAGTACACGGATGTTACAGAGTTGAATTCGAAACCACACAACCCTTGAACCATGAGGGAGAAAGGCGTCATCAAACATTAATGGGTAGGTACAATCAAATCACCCTGTTGGTCTAGTGGTTTAAGTACCAGGCCGTGATCTCAGGGTCCTGGCTTCGATTCCCGGGTCGAGCGAAAACTATGTTTCGAATTTTTCGGACATAGCTCGGGTTTGTGATAACCAATCCGCATTTGGCAAGCGTGGTGATTAAGCCTAATCTCATCAAGCAATAACTTGATTTCTATGATGGAGGCCTTTGCCCTGCAGTGGGACAGTTTATAGGCTGATAAAAAAAAACAAAAACAAAACGATCAAATCAAACACTTTAGTTGGAAAAAATATTTACCACGATGCAAAAAAACAAATCTAGATACAGTTGTGTGTTTTGTAGGACACAAACCATAACCACCTTATTATAAATCGTGGGCTTAAGTTATTACCTTACTAAAGCTCAAGTCGTCCCGTTCCAATACGCAATGTTAAAAGGGGCAAGTACGAGACTAGTTCCGGAAATTTTCTTAGACCTAGTTTTGAAATAAGGGGGTTAGAGTTTACAATTTTAAACAAACAAGAGCATGTTAAATTAAAAAAAAAACTTTACCTAACACAAATAGGTAATCATAATGAGAGTAAAGGTACTACCTACTACTTGTGGTGACTTTAGAAAATCATAATACTTAGATCATTTACCTAGTATAATAATATCTGTATAATTGTGGTGTATTGCACCACCTACCCTTCTGTACTATTAAATGTCCTTTGCCTGAAGGTTATCTGGTAGAAATCGCTTCCAGCGATAAGACCGCCGAAATTGTACAATTAAGTTTCTGTAATGCCTATTTTTTGAAGTTGTGTTTTTTTTTGTGCAATAAAGTAGGTATATCTGACTATCTATCTATCTGTGCTATTACCATAATAAATTAAGTGGTCAGATACCTACCTACTCGAAAAAGATCAAAAAAAAAATTAAAGCCCGAGAGTGAAGAGACTCTTTCTCTTCCCATTAACTTTTCTACAATCGTCCTGTTATCGGCAGCCTGTAGTCGATGGTTCATCTTAGATCCATTTGATTATCATATTATTATTATTATTGTCTTTTTCTGATTTCAATCTCATAATATTGTGTGTATGTATGTAGTCTATTATCTTATTTTATTTCAGCATAACTTATTTATTACTTTATGATATTGTATTTTATGTATATATTAGAGTTATAAGTTATATTTTAACATTTACAGTTTATCTCTTTTATTTTTTTCCCTTATTTAATATTGAACCACCTACCCCTTCTCTACTATTAAATGTCCTTTACCCGAAGGTTGTCTGGTAGAAATCGCTTTCAGCGATAAGACCGCCTGTACTTACGTTGTGTATTTTGTACAATAAAGTATATCTATCTATCTATCAACCATTAACCATCATAACTTACTTTCAGCGAAAGCCGCTAAATAAAAAAAAACAACAAATGTCGTATCAACATTGTAATCAGACAAGAAAATAATGCCATCAAGGTTCCCCCACTGTCAAAAGCGCGAGTCATGATGACTTTAAGTGATCTTCGCAAAAAAGAAAGTAATCTTTTTTTAATTAACAGGAAGCGGCGAAATTAAGCCATCTCTTATAATTACATGTTGGAAGTGGGGGTATTGAAATGATGATGGGCGCGCTTTCGATACCATCGAGTGGGGAAATTAGGTCATTTCTTATTCTGAATTGTAATAAAGAGACTCATTCAGTGTTTTTCTGTTATATGAATAAGGACCTAAAGTTTTTCTTTCGTAGGTAATGTAAAGTGGACTTTTGGACTCGTGAACCTTTCTGCACTTAGACTCTCTTTCGGTCCTTCGTACGGGATGGTCTTTCGTAGGTGAATCGTACAACCTGTGCGGATAAAGAATGGGATCAGAAATGGCGGCGCATCTAGTCACTTATCGCTCGCACACTATTTGCGTCTATACTCGCACTCGTGGGGTGTGAGTATAGACGCAAATAGTGTGCGTGAGAAGTGAATCGATGCGCCGCCATTTCTGATCCCATTCTTTATCCGCACAGGTTGTAGGTACCTATAGCCTTTAGTGTTGAGACGACCCGCTCTTCTAGTTCGACTGTTGAACATGGGAATATCTCCTTGAGGAAAGTCTAAGATAGAGATCTGTGGCGCAGGACGAAAAAACCTTACATTTTGAAAATGTTTTTTTGAAATCGGTCTAAGGTGGCTTTAACTAATCAAGGTAGAAGAATGGTGCCCTCCATAGTTTTAAATAAGATGATCGGTGTAAAAGGCATAGAGTAACTTATATATACTGAGATAGAGTCATCAGTCGGCTAGCCAGTGCTAGCGCCATCTAGAGGAAACCGACAAATACTTAACGGCTATGTAGAACTGCTGCCTGCGAGAACCAGTCTACGAGAAGATTAATATGACGGGTTTGGCACACTAGCGACGCAAATCGATTTTAATTGTTAGCTACTAAGCCGCATCTATTTTAAACAATTTCGGGGTAACAACCTCTAGGCAAACACTTATACTATTTATTAAGTAACCATGCACAATGGCGTCGCTAGTGTGCGCTACCCATCACCTTAAATAAAATATCAGAAATAATTTTATTAGCTTCTAGCTATAGGTATTATAAAAAAAATGCAATACCTTCTGGACCTCTGGTTTATTTACAGTACTTTTTAAAAATTGTTAATGTGGCTTGAGGTCATTGTTTCGGAAACAAGCTTTATTAGCGCAATGTAAAAATGTATAGTGACATCTACCGAAACAACGCCGAACCATCTGCTTGATTGCTTTTTAAAGCTGCGTCTGCTTTTTACAAGCTCTATCTAACGAAAACCGCTGAACTATTTTTTTCATACTACGGAAAAAAGTACAAAGTGAAATGACCCTGGTGAAAAGTCCGGCTCATTAATTTGCCTAAAACTAGTAAGTAAGGTAAGTAGTCTGCAAGTGAGAGACGGATGAGGAACATGAAAAAACAAAAAAAAATACAACTGGCGCCAGCAGATCCGTGAGAAAAGCATCTCCAAAACGGACCTACTCAGTAATTTAATACTTAACGTTTTTGCAAAGCTTAATATCAGGGAGGAAGTATCAACGTGTTTGCTTAGGATCCCGTCGAATGTAATGGAGAATAATATTTATATACGGGACTCGCAAATATTATAGACGTGTCCCGATGTTTTTAATGCAAACAGCCCTTGTTGCTGTCGCCAGCATTGGCCCTAGAGGGCTTTCAGGCCATTCGTCTTGGCCACAAAAACAGGCTTTTTGAGTAGGGTGTTTTGAAGATATGAGAAGCTGTGTATTTAAAGTTAATGGACAAAGCTTTGACCGTAATATAAATAATAATAAATATTTCACAACATCACATACATTGATCTGACCCCGAGATAGGTAACTCAAGCACCTGTGTTACGGAGATCAGAATCAACAGTGGGATTACAAATATATACATATAATACTTTTCTTTTGGAAATACATAATTATAATACATAGGAAACACCCAGACCAATAAAAACAAACATGTTCATGCACACAAATGTTTGTAATATGCTATACTAAGGTAAATAACTTCGTTAACTAATGTTAATTAGGTAGGTAAGTTTTTAACGGCAATGGAAGGGGAAAATGAGGGCAGGTCCTGATGGTAAGTGATCACCGCCACCAGTGAGCTCTGCTACACCAAAACAATTGTATCTTTGATGAATTTAGCATCCGAAGCCGAAACCAGCACGTTGTTATTTCTATGATACAAACACACTTTTATCCATTCGGCCATATCTGTGACAGGTGTGGGAGTAAGGTCTGTAGACTAATAGACTTGATGACGAAGGAGGGACGTCTCTGCTTTGTATTACAATATGGCGACCTTCTTCCGAGTATGTATTATAAGTATGTATTTACAAAAGAAAACTATTATATGTATATATTTGTAATCCCACTGTTGATTCTGATATCCGTAACACAGGTGCTTGAGCTACCTATCTCAGAGTCAGATCAATGTATGTGATGCTGTGAAATATTTATTTATTTATTATACATAGGTGCATACGGTTGATGGTGTTTGATCGGATTATCTGAGAGTCTTCTTCTTGAGTTCTTGCTTTCCCTTATCGGGAGGAGAGGTCACGAGGACTAGCAATTAAGTTTTGTTTATAACGCACCTTACCTTTTGTTTATAACGTGACCTAGATCTCAGATGGCAAGCCAGTTAAAATGCTATAGTGAACTGAGGCAAGCATTACAATAGGTAAGGCAAGAATTGCAATCAGTAGACCTCTCCCTGAATTCACCTTCCTCTTCCTGAAAGGACTTGCTATCCTAAGTTACACAAATAGTCACCAAACTATATAATTGCATTATCCATTAATATGTGGTGTAACTGGAGCCGCTTAGGCGCGATAGCACGAGCGGATGCGCCGGCGCCGGCTGCCAGTTGGTGCGACTCACTGAAACTGGTGGCCTAAGTCAGGGAAGAAAGACATAACGCGAATTTATTTATTTATTTATTTATAATATACACACAACACATTACAATCGTAAATAAACAAAGTGAGAAAAATAAAGTGAATAAAACAATTTGTACGCTTTTATGTCAATAGCAAAAGATTTAAATCTTTGCCAATAACACTGAGCAAGATTAATGGACCCGGGCTAGGAGCCTACGGTTTTGGACGCAACCAGGCAATACATGAGACCTTCTATTTCCATACTAATTAGCTTAACCACTTGTATAGGTAATATCAGACAACAGAAGAATTACAAATAGGTATAATACTTAGTACATTTGTACAGAATTAAAAGACGGCCGGTGGGGCGGAAAGGTCCTCGAGTGGAGGCCACGTACAGGAAGTCGCAGCCGTGGCAGGCCCCCCACAAGGTGGACCGACGATCTGGTGAAGATCGCGGGAATCCATTGGATGCGGGCGGCACAGGACCGATCTGTGTGGAGAACATTGGGGGAGGCCTATGTCCAGCAGTGGAAGTCTATTGGCTGAAATGATGATGATGATGATGAGGTATCGTTAGAAGCGTCTTGTTTGTCTTATGGTTATAGGTTACATGACATCACCTTAAATTGACTACAGCGCCCTCTAGGGGACTTAGAGTAAGGAATAAAAAAAAAATTTTGCTTGGCGGTACCGTGTGGGGTATTAAATGAAAGAACTTTTTAGCACATTTCAAATACGTAATTTTGTTTACATAACTAAAAATATGTTAAACACGCTTTAAAAAGTATCAAACAAGAAAACTGTCTCTGCTGAAATTATTATGCCGTATTGCCGTGGTCGTATGCCACCTACTGTAGCAAAACAGATTCATTATAATAATAAAATTAAAATCATACGTCCACGGCAATACGGCATAATATTTTCAGCAGTTTCCTTGTTTGGTACTTTAGAGCGTGTTTTTTTGGAAGTCAGGTTTTAGTTTTCAAACTTTATTTTAGGTGTATGGAAGGTCATTGTTCAAAATTCTCTCAAAGTCCTCCTTCGCTTTCCTCTTGTAACTTGTACCACAAATCCTGAAACCGTACCCCGCGGGGTCGCGAGGTGATCCGCCTGTAATGAACTGATGTGGCGTCAACTGTCAACACACGCTTTAAATATAGTCGTAGACTTTCTACTTTTTGTGGTGGTGGGACTTATCGACTCGGTACAAGACAGGCCTGAATAAATAATCGTGCCTTGCTTAGACAGTGATGTTGCAATGACTTACACTTACCTTCGAGTTTACTTACACCTATCCTCTTCTTCTTCTAGGTGGACTATAAAACTTACCGAATGGCAGCCAAGAATAGGGCGACGTCCTATGGGTAGACCACCCGCCTGATGGTCCGACGATATTGTAACAGCAGTGGGGAAACAATGGATAAGGCTGGCAGTGGCCCGAAGGGAGTGGCGTCATAAAGAATTGAGGCCTATACTCAGGGGTGGATGTGGGCTGATATGATGATGATATCCTCTTCTTCTTGGTCATTCATTCCTTGGGGCGTACGTACGGGACTCGAACCTGAGCTCTTTACCTGGGCCTTATCTCACATACCCTCCTGAGTCTGGGTGTCCTGATGCTGGCACTGAGAAGATTTTAGTTTTCAGTTGTACGAGCTTCTTGCGGGAAAGCTGGGCTTCAGTTAGATACATTGGACTCAATAGAGCGCCGTGCGAATAGACTCATCGGTGATGACACACTCTCAGCTCGGCCAACAGAGCCCCGTCCACCCCAGACGAGTAGCAAGCCTCTCGGTCTTCCTACCGATTTCAGGTGTGTGGAGGTTCTGCTTCTATGTGTCTTGTCTGTCCGTGGCATCGCAACTCCCTAATTTTTGGACTTTTTAAATTTTTGCCGGGGGTTTTTCTATTTTTAATTATTTTTTTCATTTATGTTATAGCGCTCCATTCGCTCATCTCCAGATATACGCATTTACGCAAATTTAACCCTCAAGCGGCGATTGTCTCCGCGGGGGCGCGCAATCCAACCCGTTCCCGCTTATTAACTTACCAAAACCAACAATCGTGATTAAATCGCGCGTGAACTAATAAAATAATAAGACTCTGCTCTCTAACGCCTCGTGCAAGGGGCGGGTTTATATGGCGGTTAAGTCACTGTGCATAACAACGCACGAATTTAATGGAGTCAACATAGGTAAAGTAGACCTAGTTCTTTCTATACACTAAGGTACGTAGCGGTAGGTAGCGGCAACAGATGCTGAATGACTGGAACAGAACGAGATAGGACCAGTATACCATCAAGAGATGGTCAACTCTGCAGAAGGTTTTCGACGGTTGCGTGCGTTTGCACACAAAAGGCTTAACATCAGGAAGGAGATTGATTGATGTGGAACTGCCCGAGCGCGAGTCGCTTGTGTTGTGATGTTTCACGCCCCATTTGGGGAGAAGTGACATTGAGATGGGACACAGACACAGACTTTGTAGGGAGTGAAGAAACGCACCGGGGAAAGAGCCCTTAGCAAGTACCTGGTGAGCGTCTCCCAAGATTCGGTCCGTATGCCGAGACGGTAGGAAGGACCATGGGCTGGTGGAGGGACTGTGTCTATACACCAAGGTACAATATTTTTTAGCTTAACATACAATGGATGGACTAAAAAATTGGCCGTTTCTATTTCAAGAAATGGAACTCGCTGCCCGGCGCATGTATTTCCTCCGTCTTACAATATGGATTCCTTCCAACGAAGCGTGAAGAAGTGTCTCGCGGGCCAGTATGACAGTGCCAATTGAGGTGACATCGCGTCCGTTGTAATTGCACTGTGTGCTCTCTCCTCTTGCTTACCATTAGGCTGAGGAGCCAATATACTGTGTCACTATAAAAAAAACTTAAAATAGCTTTATAATGAAATATTTTAATATAAGTAATAATAAGTTAAGATATTTATTGACTTCCAATGTGTTACATGTACTACCTACTGCCTAAATTGTACATTGTATCTCTGTATACCTAGTTTTTAAATTTGGTCTGTTGTGCAATAAAGATCTATAGAGTATCTATCTATCTACATGACACGACAAGACCATTGACAAAAATACTTACCTTTACAAAGAAACAGAAAAGGAAAACATGTCTTTAATTATTTGCATAATGCAACGCGAAAGTTTAAAATCTTATACCTATGTCTTACATAGTGGTCAACAGGGGGACTGCGGGAGAGCCACGCTTCGGCATGAAAGGGCCGCCTCGATCGGAGTGATACCATGGCCGGAGTGATTATATGGCATACCATATAATTTAATTTAAAGTAACCTTATAAAGGATACCTACATTGCAGTGCCCCTGCGGGGGTTCCTGTTTAGAACTATTGTAAATCATTTTACGACCTAATGTACTACATGAAAGCAATAAATAATATGACTATGGCCTCACAGAAAACCGGCGTGATGGAGCAGTGTGCTGGGAGGTTTAAAGGTTGGCAGTGCACTCGTGACTCCACTAGTGTTGCGGGTGCTGCTCGTCTCATCATCATCATCAGCCCATTTAAGTCCCCACTGCTAGGGCACGGGCCTCCCTCAATCACATGAGGGGTAATTGCCATACTCACCACGCTTGGCAGACGGGTTGGCGAGGGTTTTGATATAAATGCAGAGTTTTCCTTCTCTGGGTGCTGATGATCATGCCAGCAGCTTTACCTTAGTCGCCTTTTACGACACCTCGGTAAGAGTGAGGGTGGCCTATTCTACTCTGCCGGGGCTTCTACCACACGGCTGCTCGTCTGCCATCTATAAGAAAAAAAAACGATACAGTGGCATAGCGTGAGTGGGTGTCGGCCGCCCGGAATGGAAGACTAGGTATTTGACCTCTCTGACTTAAACCTTCATACCACTCCAGGCCGACTTTCACACCCGTAGCATGTATTCCTCGCTTAACTTGAGGGGAAGGGGGGCCGTAAATTTCATTACAATTAGCTGTCACGTCGCATGAATAATTCATGTCGGGTCGCGCCGGCCCGCGCAAACACGAAGGGTTGATTGTCAGATGACCGTTGCGGCTGTTTGCGCCCGCGCCGAGCGCTAGTAATTTGCTGTTCGTTCATTAACGCGTTAGATTTGACGCTGTTTTGAATAATTCGCCGCCAAATTACAAATTGCTAGTGCAAAGCTGAAGTTTCTAGTTTGAATGGTTGAACCGATGATTTGAGGTTTTATTATTTAACTGTGCTCTATAGTTTTTTTTTAATTTTCGCGTTGCATTATAACCACAATTAATCATGACGGGAATTAACACGATATTTATTGTGCGAGTCCGCTCGTGACCACGGCTGCTGTAACGTAGCCGAAACGTCGAGTAAAATATGTGAGTACACAATGTTGTATCACATAATAAATATCGTATTAATTCCCGTCTTGATTAATTATAGTTAACTGCTCTAACTTTATTGGAGTTAAACAACACATACTGAAATGTATTTAGTGGATATCTACTCCATGGGATGTTACTAGGAATCAGAGAGCGTACAAAGAAACGGAATTCCCGATCGAAACTTTACCCTCGTTCTCTTTATACGCGCTGTGCGTCTCTATGTTTGCATGCGACAGGGATATTCTAGCTCCTTACGAGACGATTTCGTTGTAAGCCTTCTGGATCGTGGTTCAAGCGTACCCCGAGCTCCGTAGCGAGTATTCGTTCGTGGAACAATCTTAAAAAAATTTTTTTGGGCCCAAGTAGAACACCATCGTTGCCAAATACACGCAGGAAGTTAAGGGGTAAAACCAGAAAACTTAAAAAAAAATCTAGATTAAAACACAAAAGGCGAAAATGACTGACTCAGGAAATATTCATTTTAATCCCATCCTTCGCCGGTAGCGAAAAAAACACCCTATCTTGGTATTTCGTAAATCCTGTCTCAAAGAGATCGTAACAAAAGATAGGGCAGACACAGGGCGCTACCTACAATGTCATTTTTTACACAAAACAACCACTTTTCATATACAGCTGTAGATTTTACACAAGCACAAAACAACCCTGCTTCACGGAGTTTAGGGTTGAATTTTGTCTGTAAAAAGTTAGGTAATTTAAAAATGAGTTTGTTTTAAGTAATTTCGGGGAGAGTGGGGCGTTATCGCGTTCAACCGCGTCCATCTATTTACTAATGACTTCCGCCGTCAGGTGCGCCCGGCCTCCCCTTTTAATGATTTTTTTAATGGTCGAAAAAATACCTACGGGCTTGGTGTCTTTAAAAAATGTGGCGTTTAATTTTGTCGATGACGCGTGTTATTACGAAAAGATCTGGGGCTCAATTCTTAGAATGCTAAGAATAAAATTAGACATAGGTAGGTAGGTAGTTAGTAAACATAGCACAGGGACACAGCTTCCCTCAGCATTCTATACCGCATCTATCATGGGGAGTGTTCTGAAGAACTGTTTGATCTACTCATCATCAGCCCATTTAAGTCCCCACTGCTGGGGCACGGGCCTCCCTCAATCACATGAGGGGTAATTGCCATACTCACCACGCTTGGCAGACGGGTTGGCGAGGGTTTTGATATAAATGCAGAGTTTTCCTTCTCTGGGGCTGATGATCATGCCAGGAGCTTTACCTTAGTCGCCTTTTACGACACCTCGGTAAGAGTGAGGGTGGCCTATTCTACTCTGCCGGGGACCACACGGCATGATCTACTCCCTGCAGCCGAATTCTTACATCGAACCACTCGCAAGCGATTGTCATTCCATCCTCATCATCTCCATGGATGGCGGTCTAATACTGTGCGTTTTTCCTGGAACTTTCTACCACATACCTAGGTACCTCAGTTCTGTGGAACGGTTTGGCTGCAGGAGTATTTCCGGCTACGATTTAGGGACCTTCAAGAGAAGAGCGTACCTACTCTTTTTTAAAAAGGCCGGCAACACATTAGCGATCTCTCCGATTTTGCGGATGTTCATGGGCGGTGATGATTACTTTCTATCAGGTGACTCGCTTGCTCGTTTGTCCGCCTCTAGCATAAAAAACAAATTAAACAATGAAAAGGGGGTTTATAAGTTAGAAAATGAGGTTTAATCGCAAATCACTGAAATTAGTAATAACAATTCTAAATCGCGCGCGAAAATAGACCGACTGACAGTGACAGGTCATGTTTCAAATTTACTAGTGTTGTGCGTAAGGCTACAGATGTCCTATGCCAATCGATTTTCTTCGTCTAACAGTAGGTATCAGGTATGAGCGATGGTAGCTCAGTTT
Organism: Marasmia exigua; assembly: GCA_019059595.1. Lineage (NCBI taxonomy): Eukaryota > Metazoa > Arthropoda > Insecta > Lepidoptera > Crambidae > Marasmia > Marasmia exigua. The sequence goes on along the minus strand of CM032474.1, from coordinate 3,484,169 downwards.
ATAAGAACGCGCTTTCCATAGGGGGGTCAAGTTTTGAATTCGAGCATGCACCTCTGGATTTATCAAATCTAGGTATGTGCACATTTTTACCATTAGCACGGCTTTGAGGGAAAACATCATAAGGAAACTTGCACGTCTCGGATAGTTTCTCAAAATTGTGGACAATATTTCAAATAATTTCTGAGTCGCTTAATTTTAATTACCAGACTTCCCGAATGCTGGATCGTTAATTAAGAGTTAATAAATAAATAAATTACACCCAGGCACGGAACAGGGCAACGGGAGGGCTATGCTCGGAGTATCTCTGAAGGACCGCATCAGAAATGATGTAATCCGACAGAGAACCAGAGTCACCGACATAGCCCACCGAATTAGCAAACTGAAGTGCCAGTGGGCTGGTCATATTAGACGCAGAACTGACAGCCGTTGGAGCCGTAAAGTCCTTGAGTGGAGACCACGACTCGGTAAGCGTAGTGTAGGACGCCCTGCGACAAGATGGGATGATGACATTCGAAGGCTGGCTGGTGTGGGCTGGATGAGAGTGGCCGAAAATCAGGAGCAGTAGCGTGCATTAGGGGAGACCTATGTCCAGCAGTGGACGAGTGTGGGTTGCTGATGATGAGGCACGGAACAATATCCAGGATGCGGATCGAACCCACAACCTTGACGTACGAGGCAGGGTCATATTCATAGATTTATTGCAATATTTCTATGCCAACCGATTCAATTTATGAATCCGATTTTTACGATGTGACAGATCTGGTATTGGCCAAAAATTTTGTTTTCTTAGGGCGTAGGTACAGACAGACACACATCAAGTTATCTCCTACTATTGAATCAAATGTTTTGAAAGTAAGTACCTACGGTGAGAGTTGACGTGTGTCTCCTCTCTGCAAATTACCTTCAAATCTGTTTTAAGAAAGTGTCACGCTTCATTTTATTTAATTATTCCGAGGCAATATAATTTGGCAAGAATCCCATTTAAAACAAGACAAAAAATCGAATTTAAAATCGAACAAAAGCTGTTGATACCTTAGATACCCATTTACTGACTAAAAATAAATAAACGACTTACAATCACGGTTTACATACCACAAACAATCATTCTAAATAACCGACAGTTTAGGCCAATCATATCAATTTCAACGCCTCGCCACTCCACAACCAGCTTTAACACTACCATACAAAGCTCATTCTTCTTCAACTCTCAAACCAAGAACTAGGGTATCGCTTACAAAATCGACCCCAGTACCGCTACGAATTTGAACTTTATGTTAAGAGTATAGGGAATGAATTTGTGTGTGGAAGTTTAAGAAGAAGTGAGGTATCAGTTACAGGATTGGCTGGCAACGACCCCGCCCAGTAGGGCAGTATCCATTTCACGCACACCTAAAGTCCACCCACAGAGTATGTAACTGCGTAATCGATATTGTAAGTGGCACACGGCATTGGGCCACGCGACGAAAGCTCTAACGGTAGTCGAATACCTACTGCTGTAAAAATAGAAGTGGAATTTTGTTTTAATAAACAAAACGTCATGATTGGGTAACTTTTTTACTTTGTTTGTTATTCATCATCATTAAGAAAGATCTCCAATTTTTGTCCATTAAAACCTTTCTTATTTCGTACTCCATAAATACCTATTCAAACATTTTACTAAAGAGCTCATAGACTTACCTGGCTAATAAGGTCTTAGCTGATATTGCTAAATTGATTTGCTTGTTTTTGCTGTAATTTAGCAGATACCAACTTTAGATTGACCTATTAATTTAATGTTGGTAATTACAGCTAAATATCTTTTTAGCAATATTCAATTAATAAGTTAGACAATTTGATTTATGTTGCTGGTACAATAGCTATAGATTTCAGGAATACCTTTGATATCAGTTAATTTTGAAATGTTTACACATTAAAACATAATTAAATAATATCTACCAAATACTATCTACCTATAGTAACTGACAGGAACTAAAACAAAAACAATAGGTATAAAACTGTTAAATGCGAAATAAATTATTGGTATTATAATAATACCTCTTCATAGTTTCTTCATACTGTACTTTGAGTGCAATAAAAGTATATTCATTCATTCATACCTCTTATAAAGAACAAATAAAATAAAACCTAAGTATTTTATATTTATAAAACATCATCAAATAATGAATAGGTAAGTTGGCTTTATTTATTTATTTTGTCTTCGCTATCAACAATTAAAAAACAAACAACCATGACTGAATAGCTATAGGTCCTTAGCCACAACAAAAAGAGCAGATTAAAAAATCAACACTCTTTCGACTTGAAAAAATATTTCAAGGACCCCAATTTACATTCAACCGTTGGACCTTACGATCATGCACGGAGCGGGATACCATTCTATGGTCCAGTTGAAATAACACAGCATCCCGATTGTTGTGATAATCACTGCATAGATAAATCGGGAGCACAATGGCGGACGTGACCAGAGACAACGGCGCCAAAACTGGCGGAGCAACGATCGCATTTTAGTGGCAGAAGCGTTGAGTTGTAGAATGCCGCGCTTTTGAGTGTCGATGTCAACTGGCCGTTTGGTTAGCTGGCTGAGTAGGTTCATTGGTAAAGTAAATATTTGAGGGCAATGAACTTTGAGCTGGTTGCTGTCGTCACCGTCGTGGCATACACACGCGACAGAAGCGTGCGTGATAACCACTGCACGCTTCTGTCGCATCATAAAAAAGTACCTATACCTACGTATACCATACCTTATTGAAAACTAAAACATTTACATATAGCTATAATGATAACATTTATGACGAGATGAGTGAGGCTAGCACAAAAACCATAAGCCCGTATTATACAAAAACAAAATATTAACAAGCTAGTTCACTTTGTCTACTACTTACTTTACGTAAATATATGCCGACTGATATATCGCTGACATGCAAACCCCAACCTCATTCTTCTAAAAATAAATACACCTGAAAGTCCTAAATCAAATCTACCGCTAGATACTCGGCAGAAACGTCCGGCAAAAACATTACCCTCCTTCTTTGGCAGTCGGGTAAAAAGACAAGCGAGTCGTGGTGGTTAAATATAGCGCGGGCGGAAGTGCGCCGGTTTCCGCCGCAGACAGCCTTATCTGTCGGTGTTGGCTGACAGAACTCGTGTATCTAGGTGGATACCTATCTACCTAGGTACACGAATCCTTACTTAGTTATGGTGATATTTACCTACGATTGTGCGTCACAGGCATTATAAAATAAAATGCAGTGTTGGCGCGAAATAAGAGGTTTATTTAAACTTTTTGAGGGAGCACTACAAAACGGTGTGTATGATTTGCTGGTTGAATCGGAAGAGGAAGTTACAAATCAGTGTTGCTAGTACAAATAAATTTTACCAAATCATTGCCAGGTAAGTGATAGACAGATAATGCAATTACATATGCTATTGTTGATACATTATTTTAAGTTATTTTTATAGTGAAAATATTAATTGAACAGGCATAAGCCTTACTAATTAAGCCTATGATAATCTACTCTCATTTTTTATTACGAGTATGTGGACTAAACATAAGGGACTAAACTGATAGATGCAACTGTCAAGTTTCCACGCATTTTGTTAAAATATGTTGAAAATGAAATGAATAATTGTGACAGAGTCAAGCCACATTCAATCTTCTTAGTTTGTAATATTCTCGTATTCTCAAGTACTCGTAGCGAAGGTAATTTGATTTCTTCGCCAGATTTTTTTTAGTAGTTATAGGTATCTATATACTAACTTTTCATAGACTGCCTAAAGAATCTTCCGCATTACTAAATGACTTCAATGAAGCCATTAATCATTCTAATTGAAATAATGCTACCTACTGAATCCAGAAATAAACCCGGATAAGTGTAGAAGGTACTTACAGCAGTCTCTCAGAGTCTGGATAATTGTCCCCTCGACGGATGACGGCGGCGCGCGCGTAACGAAGCCACTCGCAGAGCGGCATCTGCCACTCACCTCTAGAGGTTGTTTTTAGACTCGTGTTAATGTCAGCACGTTTTTAAACTACACTAAAATCTCAATTTACTAAAGCAAAAAAAAAAACAATTTACTAACATTCAGCATTCCTAGAACGAACTACTAGGACATATGAAGCAATATATAGCCACAGGTATAAGTAGACAAGTTGTACCTAAGTCGCGTGCTAAACTGGCTATGCACACATATTACATACGCACTTACAATGATCTCGTCGTGGTTGGGCGTGAGATAGGGACAGACTATACGGAAAGTGTGCTGGAGAGACACCATACGACAAACTGCCTAGCTCATATATCAACGAACTTTCCGATGTCAGCTAGGGTACTACTTTCAGTGTATATTTACCACCAATCTTTATCTGAGAAAAAATCTATGGTATAGGTAACGCTGTTATTCCATAAGATTCGTGGTCGAATCGGGCCTTAGTCAATACAAAGTGCTGCCACCTAATAGTTACTGCCACATAGACGGTGTTGCCACTATTGCTATTCATTTGAACTTAGTCCTGTTAGTCAATAGGTACCTACAAAGTGCTGCCAACTGCACATAGGTAACTAGTATAATTAGTTACTGCACGTGCTCTATCTATCATAATAACAGCACACAAATTTGGTATGACAAAAGGTAACCAAATTGACATTTGTCAACTCAAACCTCCCTCTCTTCGTTAATTAACTTCACAAAAATCATCCGTCGAACACTTTCAGTTACCAGAGAAGAGCCAATGAAACAAATGAAGCGAAGTGGTTTGCAAATGATTGGTGCATCGATAAGGCTTGGCTTATTGGACGTTACGGAATTGACTTCGTTAGCCGTTTTGGACTGTGCCCATCTTGCTTATGCAATACAAAACTTCAACTAGCTTTTAGGTATTGTCTATTAATAATTATTGATTAGTTTTCTATAGGTATGGGACAGCTAAGTTTCTTTCTAGGTACGATGCTCAACTTAATAGTAATGGTATAAGTGATTGACGGTAAGAATCGAATGAACTTAGGAAGTCGACAGATTGTAGGTAGATATTAATGCAACGTGTGGCTAATCCGTAAAAGCTTTATGAATGTACCAGAATTAAAATTAAAAGCTATCGACAATGCAATACCATTTGCGTGACAGTGATAGAAATCGAAGTCTTTAGTACCTAGATTAAAAGCTTTTACCTACCTGAACCAATTTTTTTAGATACAACGTAGGTATACTCAACAGCTAATCTTATCGAATTCTAAAAAAATATATAGTTACTCAAGAGTCATAGATAAATTAACATACTATTCCTTTAATACCAAAAGTTACACCTTACGCATTTGAATTACGTTGTAATCCATTTTTCGAGTGACGTCACAGGAATTCCAATTGCCAATACCGATACAAAACTATTCAACCGACTGAAACTCAATGAGCACTCAATCTAACTCAATAACTCGAGTCAATAACTGTTCTATTCACCCTAACAAAATGGCGTCACATCACATCTCCCGCGCGACCCTATCCATAGACCATAAACTTACTTTTTGCTGCTACAAAATAAGGTTGAAAATTCCAAAGAGGTTCTAACAAGAGAATAAAATTACAATGTCACTGCATGTAGAATGGCGATTGATACAAAAGCGGGCACATAGTCGGTGTAAAATAACATTTTAAATAAATCTTTTTGTAGGGCGCCATAATAGCTATTACGGACTCTCGCAACGACTGACGCACCCTCTGCAGGAAATCAAAATGCTGGTTTCTGACATGGGAGTTCCTAGGACACTCGTTAAAGCAAAATAAAAATTATCAAAAGTCCTCCAATTAAGAGATCTTCCCTAACTTCAGACATAGTACCTATTAGACAACATCACAGACCCCGAAGTAAGTTCTAAGTACAGTGGAGACGTTGGTTAATAGGTAGGTACACATCGCCTATCGTGTCATCGTTGGTACGGGGGGTGATTTAAGTTTTTAATATTTTAGCTACTTTGTGTATTACTAACTCTAGTCATAAGTTCACCCTATTTATTGGCAAATAAAGTATTTTGTATTTTTTGTATTTTGTAACAAACCTTGTATGAGCCTTAGTTGTTCGAAACATTTTTTTTATTACAGTCCGTTCAGTAGGAATACAAAGGTGAATTAGACAATTCTATTTTGATATTAAAAGTAAGGCGCTCCTTTGAAACCAAATCGATATTTTTAAGAATTCAGAATATTTTTCTTGGAAATCTATTTGACTTAAGATCCTCCAACCGATTACGGCTACGGACGGCCAATCGCAACGATCAGCCACTCACGCAGGATATATTATAGTGCTCAAGTGTGTGCGCAAACACAAGTGCACTCTCTATTCCCTTGCCCTCATAATCCGATGGGACACTAATGTGACACGACCGGAGAGGTATCGGGGGCAGGACCAACAGTTTAACGTGCTTTCCGAGGCACGGGGGTACAAGACCGCCAACTACCAGACTCCGGGCTACCACAAAGAATTTCTTACCGAAAACTTAGGTACAAATTTTTGGCCTGACGCGGGGATCGAACCCGGGACTTTAAAGTGCGACCCTCTAACCACTGCGCCATCGAGGCAGTCGTCTGCCTTAATGTGTGTGGTGTGTTAAATGACTTAGGTAGGTATAAGTTGATCCACAATTTGTCTTCGAATTTTAACTTTCTGGATATGGAATATTACGTGAATATTCTTAGTGGTAAGCACTCAAAAATCACATATAATTAATCTACTTACCATGCATTTAATTCATCTGAAAAGTAACATGCTACAACAAACTTTAGTGAATTACCAGTTCTTGGTCTAGGTAATGCAGCCTTTCAGATACCAAAATCTGCAGGTTCTGTCGCGAGGACGAGGAAACGATTATCCACGTCCTCGGCGAGTGCATAGCGCAGAAGCCGGTACCTAGGAGCACACATAATCTCAGCAGATGAGATCAAAAGCTTCCCCATCAGCTCCATTCTCGGGTTTATCCTGGAACTGGAGCTATGAGACGCAGGGCTCACCCCATTTCTAACAAATAATAATAACTAGGTAATGCAATCGATGCGGTCATTTTTGCATGAGACAATAATGGTCATTCGGTGGTAAGATATTGGCCGCCATGCCGATTACTGATTTATTGCGATTGTTGGTGTCAATCCCTACGAGCTAAACTTCCGATTAACGCATTATGCAATTCATAAGATATTTTATACAAAATGTTAATAAGCCAGTTCGTTTAGCTAAGCAAACATAGCTTAGGTACATCTAGGAAATTTAACTAGATTCGTATAGATGTCGCCGTTTTTACGAGAGATTGCATTCGTTTCAAGCACACATACATTCAAGCGATTTCGCAAATTGCTACGTTTTTTAAAATCGTAATTATACTTTGTTTATGTTTTAAACATGAAAGATTACACCATATACCCGTAAATAAACACACATATAATTTTTTAAAAGACATTTTAACTATATTCAAGCTTCTGCCTGTTAGTATTCCTGTAAAACAAGTTTGTATAGGAAACGGACCACCTTAATAACGTAGATTTATCCACTGATAAAGATTGGTCGAATCGGGCGTTAATGTCCGGTGAATTGACTGTGGGAAAGCTACGCTTCGGCATGAATGAGCTGAGGAAACCGGCGTACCCTAAAGCAGCTGCTTTAGCTCATGCGCTGACTTAAAGCATTCACACGACTCAACTGGTGTTGCGGGTATCCATGGGCGACAACAATAGCTTACTATCAAGCTGATACTTCTGAACTCGTCGGCCTACGAGTATCACATAAAAATACATTTTTCTCTTCGTACTTTCAGCGTACGTGTGAAAGGCCCATGCAAGCGGCCAACGCTTACCTACTATCAAGGTGATACTTCTGAGCTCGTCTGCCTCCTATCACATAAAAACGTTTTCCTCTTTGTCCTTTCAGCGTGCGTGTGAAAGGCCCATGCAAGCGGCCAACGCTTACCTACTATCAAGGTGATACTTCTGAGCTCGTCTGCCTCCTATCACATAAAAACGTTTTCCTCTTTGTCCTTTCAGCGTGCGTGTGAAAGGCCCATGCAAGCGGCCAACGCTTACCTACTATCAAGGTGATACTTCTGAGCTCGTCTGCCTCCTATCACATAAAAACGTTTTCCTCTTTGTCCTTTCAGCGTGCGTGTGAAAGGCCCATGCGAGCGGCCAAACGAAGTTACACAGTCAAGTAGGTAACGAGAGCCCTCTGCATTGTGCGCGTAACGCAGCCAGTACGTAGATACGAGTTCGACCCGGTGCTGCCAGTGAAAGGTTTCGAACAGCTCTGTTTTAGGGAAGTCTACAGCGAATTTAAATGGGTAAAAAGCCGCATAAGTAGCTTAATAGGCCACGAGGAAGATCTCCTATCGCATTGACCAACGTGACCATAGTTAAAGGCGATAGAAAATAACGCATCATCACGAGGAAGGCGGTCAACCAAGAAGAGCTTACCACCAAAGTGAGGACCACCACTCCGTCAAGAGTGATACCTACTGACATAAATACTAAAGTAGAAGAAGAAGAAAAAGACTGGGTATGTTGGGCTGACTATTTGTTATGTTATTATGTATATGTTATGTATGTTGTTATGTATATGTTAGCTAGTTTTTTTTTATATCCTTGGAGGATACGGCTACGGGCGGCCTATCTCTGCGGTCAGCCACGTACGCAGGAAATTAATAGTACTTAAGTGTGTGCGCAAACACAAGTGCACTCTCTATTCCCTTACCCTCGTATTACCGATGGGACACTACTGTGACACGACCGGAGAGGGATCGGGAGCAATACCAACAGCTTAACGTGCTTTCTGTGGTACGGGGTACATGACCGCTAACTTCCAGACTCCGGGCTGCCACTAAGAATTTCTTACCGAAAACTTAGGTACACATTTTTGGCCCGACCCGGGGATCTAACCCGGGATATCTTGCGCAGCCGTCGTTTAAAGTGCGACCTACTAACCACTGCGCCACCGAGGCAGTCGACTCATAGTAGGTACAATAGACTACTAAAAGATATAGGTAAGTAAGTAGGTAGGTACTATTAGTAAATACGTTATACAGGGTGTATCGGCTTAACATTTATGTCCCTTTAACCGCGTCTTCTGCCAACCATTCTAAACATCATTTGTTCAATGACTCTGTTGGTTGCATTTATTGCAATGCCGGTAGAGGAAGTCACCTGACATCACCCACCCTGGCAACACCCAGTACGTAACTCCGTAACGCGGTTACCGGCCGCGCCCGGCGCATGCTAATGCGAAAAAAGCGGAAAGAAATTAAAAAAGTACGCGCCTCCCCGAACCGAGTCCGTCAGCAAACTGAATTGCCGCTCTTTTTGCATCGTCTACGGTTGAACGTGCAGAGAGAGTATCTGTGGCGGATTTTTTGTCCGTTAAAAGATTTTAGAACTAATTTTGCGGTAATTACACCTGTCTGTTATAGGTACAGACAGCCACACATCAGGTTACCACCATCTGTCAATGTCCTCATTTAATAACGAACCAAACGTGTTTGATATTAAAGTAAGAATCGTCTGAAGAAATTTGACAGATTGTACACATTGATGTGTGGCTTACCGTATTATTACTAATTCAATTACCCTACCTTATCTTAAGTAAGTATATCGAAAACGGCAGAAATAGTATTATGTGATTTGCATGCCTAAGTAGGTAAAATATGTAAACTTTGTTACTGTTTAAACACCTTATGTACCTCTAGTATTAACCATATTTTAAGCAAATAAATATTCTTAATCTTATTTATCTTCTTCTTTTGTGTACCTACACCTGTCTACAAATAATAATATGAATAAATTAAAATCCGCGCATTTTCTAGTTTCATGGTCAAATCTAGCCATGTCACATCTCTAAAACAATACATAGAGTAATTAAAGAACAGAAGGTAAGACATTTTGATGATGTCACTTCTTTGTCGCATTGTTTGCATTACTCGCACTCCTAGATCTAAAACGAGCTAACTCCAAAATCAATGTTTTAGATGTCCCGAGTGTTCTAATTAGTAATAGTACTTTTACTATGTTATTGTAACTTAACATCAACTTTAAAACTGAACACTAGACTAAGTTAATAGTTTTTAGGTTTTCGCGTTGCATTATAACTATTAATTAAGGTGGGATTTAACACGAAATTTACTAATGTGAGGCAACATTATATACCTACCCACATAATATGTTACAATATATGAGTACATAATGATGTCTCACATAATAAATTTCGTGTTAGATCCCGTGCTGAGTTACTTTGTTAGTAAGTATTTCAAAATTATCGTCCATGATGCGTCACCCAAGCCCATGAATAAAATAAACACAAATCCAATTTGTGTCCATTATTCTTTTTACTCAATTGACGCCACAATGGAATCACTCAATGGACGCTTTACAATTCAAATAACATTTCAATGTCTCCAGCTAGAGAGCCATTATTGCGAGCGATGGATGTAACGTGACCCTCTCTAATCGGATCGGAGGCCAGACGACATACACCCAGATAAATGCTGGTCTGGTTACAAACAGGTTGATGCTAGTATTACTAAATAATAAGGAAGGTAAAATCTTAAATAGATAATATATAAATACTTACTACTTTATTTAAGTGACTTGTTAGGCTTTCTGTTTAAAATGAGACAAAATATTCATTAAAATACCTACGTTTATACAGGCAATTAATGCATATTTAGTATTTATATGTATATTATTTATTTAAGATGAGGGATTTATATGTTCACAGAAACATTTACATCCCTTTAACCACGTGTTCTATCAACCATTCTGAACAACATTTGTTCTATGACTTTTGGAAATTCGCATATAAAAATGTCAACTACTCATACACATTCGGTCACGTGACTTGGTCATTTTGTATAAGCAGTAGAAGAAAAAAATCGACTACTTCGAAAAGTCTTAGAACAAAATAATGTTGTTCAGAATGGTTGGTAGAACACGTGGTTAAAGGGATGTAAATGTCCACAGATACACCCTGTAGTCTTTGATTTCAATTCAGAGCACCCAGACCAATTAGAAATAAAAACTATACCGCAATATAATCCTGTGCGACAGAATTATAATAACTTGTAATAGTAATTAAAAAGGCGTCTCGCTGCTCATATTACGGGGATGTAACGTGACTCGCTTTACCTGAAGCTATTATGTTTTATAATTCGACAAATATCTCAATATCGGCGAGAAATATGGGTGTTTCGTTACCTTCGCTTTCAAGGCAAGTCATTGTGTTATTGATAAGGACGGATCGCCTAAACGCAATGTGGTAATGTGAATTGACTGTTACATGAGATGGCATTAATCCGTAGCTGAAGGTTCAAGTTTATTTTATCCGTTGTATTTATCTTTGATTTTATTATTGGGTTTTTGATTCATATCACACACTAGCACAATACCATGCGTGGTTTGAATGGTGCTTGTAGGTACCATATTTTTACGGTAGAAACTGCATGTTGAACGTAATTGATTGTAAAGAGGAAAGTGTAGAGGTTGCTGAGGGAGTAACTCATGAATTACCGTGTTTATATCAATATAATAAAAACACAAGTAGCCACTGAAAAATGTTTATTAAATTGTCACCTCAGATATGAATAGGTACTTAGCTTTTGTCATTACCTTGAAAAAAAAAACAATTACTGGATTTTAAAACCCTTTGAACCATTGTCCTGCAAATCAAGTCAAGGTATGAGCTACAAGATAAGTATTAGATCCAAATCCATTTGACGAAGTCATGCGTAGACAAAGCGAGTACTCGAGAATAATAGCTAGCCTAAATCTCCGCAGGATACACATTATTCCGGCAGTGGCTATGTACTGCTATTGTCTCATACACGTCTATGTGAGACGCCCGCGGCTCGGATTGTCATGTAAATGCGGGGGGCGTCCTCCCGACGAGGTGCTCCACAATTATGTCACGCTAGGGTGCCTTATGTAAAAATATCGATTTTCACGCCTCTATGTGACGGGCTGGGTTGCCACTGTTACAAATACTGAGGAGACAAATAAAAACTTAAGCTATTTCGATGTTGACAAGTATCAACATAAACTTACCTAGTTCTTGTTCTATCATAACTATATATCTACTTAGCTGTTACTAAAAAGTGGTTAAAAGTACTTGTTGATCTTGTAATAGATCATGGCCATAACTACTTAATACAAATTATGACAATAATATGGGTTAGGGGTCATGCGATGCGTAATTTTATAATTGATTATGTCTTTCACATGGCAGTGATAAATAAGCCATTTACCTATATAGTTAATCGTGAGTTAAAACTGAACCTGGTGCTGTTCTAAAATACACGCAGAAGTTTGATTAAAAGAAACAAATAAAACGTAATGTCAAGTAAGCATCCACTCCTTTAGAAGGTAAACTCCTATTTTCTACCAACCAAACAATCAGAATTCAAATCTCATCGAAGTAAAAGCAGATAGTCGGCTATACTTAAGGCTGAAGAGTATGTATCTCCCTCCCTGAAGAGGGTCGGGTCGTCACGTCCGCAGCACTGACACGCTCGACCCTCCCACAGTACGTGTAATGAGGGCTCGGAGCCACGTCTGGGAGGGTTCTGGGACTTTATCATTCAAAATAAAAATAAAATTGTAAGCAGACGGTTACGAAATACATGTAGATTGTCGACTAAATAGTTAGATAAGTGAAATCTTTTATTTTTCATTAATTAATTAATACTTTAATTAGATGATCATGATCTTAGGTAGGCTAATATCAATTCTTTGTCAGTTTTCCCATGCATGCATGCCTACATAAATTCTAAACATTTATTAGTAGAGGTCGGAATTAGTTATTTAAGGACTTGCATATGGATGTTCCTGCAATTATAATTTGTAATAGACTTTTCAAAATTTAGGTCGTATCTCCACATACCTTTTGGTCCCCATTTAAGAAACCTCCCCTTTAAGATTTTAAGAATCCTCTTATAAATATTAGATACAATCACCAATAATACCTAAGCACATTTATTCCTACTAGAATACGGAAATATATTACCTATAACAAAACAATATATTATCATTATTTCCTATGTATCTACCTATCCTACTTACATAGGTACCTATAAGAAACACATGTACCGCTTATAACTCCATTACTAACCCCATCAAGAGGCCAGGTAGGTAATGCGTGTTTATCCTCGTTGAAAACCTCTTACTCACAGAACGGTTGAAAGGCATACAAATAAACAATATCGAATTCAAAATCAATTTACGAATCCTCCAGTGGAGCCAGCATGCTCGTGTATGAGCAGAATTAAATGTTATACACTTAGGCGAGAATTCACTCCTGTTTGTAAAGTTCGACTGTAGTATCAGCTATACAATTGCACGCGATAAAAGAAAATACCCATCTCCCAACAACTTATTTTGTTGTAAGAGGAAACCACCTATATTTTTATTACATTAAGAATCCTTTTCTTGAAAAGGTAGATGATGAATGTAACACTACATCTAAAAAACTCCATTAATGACTTAAATATTTCTTCTTTCTTTCTTTAATATTGATATACCTATTAAAGAAAGAAACTAACTGTGTAGTATACTAGGTACACACAGTTAACGTGCTTTTTTTATATTGTCTATAAAATACCGCATGACATACCTACTTCATAATCATCATAAACTGATCTATAGTCGAAATCACTAGAATTCACGGATATCTTTTTTTTAAATAACTAAGTAAGTATAAGTACTTGTTAAAGTTTCGCTTTGTGTGTAGCTAATTCTTAAGGGTCGCATCGTTATGCGTGGTGACTGTCAGTTTCTGCATTTTGTCGTCGGCCGTCAGTCGCCATTATCGTCTCAGAGTCGAGTGCCCCCGTCTCAACACGACCTTAATATGTTTTAAATAAACTCTCCACACAATGTGTCTCGTAGAGATGAATAAAACAAAAACAAGGTGAACAAACGCTTAAAAAAATAAGTTTTACTCTTTTTAGGCTATACTAAAATTAATATGTTAAGAGGTTACGATTTTGTTAAAAAAGACTGCGATGCCCAAACGAATAGTGATGCCGATCGATAGTCGACTTTCGATAGTCTATCAATAGTCTATCGATAGTTGACGTCATATCAATAGTATCGATAGCCTATCGATACTATCGATAGTATTGTTCCTTATTAATAAAAAACTATCGATAGTCGTTTTATTTTCGATACTATTGTTTATAAATTATTGGTCTAATGGTCTCTACTGAATGCGAAGTAACAGGAAAAAAATAGGTATGTTTCAACTCAAAATATGTAATTTACTGTGTAAAATAATTACATCTTGTATACTTTTGACAGTTGGCAACAGTCCTGTACATCGTTTTTTTTACTTTTGTTTTTTGTTTTTGTGGGTAGTATTAATAAAAGCAAGGCTTTTAAATTGTTTCTTTGATCGATTCGGCACCTATATTCTATAAATTACTAAGACTTTAGCTTAACCTTTAACTCTAAGTAATACTATCAAAGAATAAGGAACTATCGATAGCTTAAACTATCGATAGTATCTATACTATCAATACTATCGATAGTTTACTAGCCATGAACAACAATACTATCGCAAGTCATCAATAGTACCTATTACACTAATTAGGGCTATCGATATTATCGCTAGTATCGATATTATCGCTAGTATCGACAGTATCGATAGTCCTATCGATATCCTAACTGATTTTCGAGGTCAACAAACGAAAGCGAAACAATCGATAGTTCGGCATCACTACAAACGAATAAAGAGTCACTACAAATATGAAGTTTGAATCATATGTTTAAGTTATCTTATTGTACCTTGGTACTTTTTGCACGATTTTCTTGAACAGAAGCTACAGTTTCACATTTATTTATTGCTCACCTAAACGATAAGTTACATGAATCTTACTCAAAAATAAAAATATACCACAAAAACAATCTAAACAAGTCAAGTTCCCATACATTTTGACAGTTTGCATCTGTCAAAAGTAGCAAAAATCTATGGGAATGACACATTGACACCTGTCAGTCAGATTAGTTGTCCCTACAGATAACTAAATTGTAGCAAGCTAGTTGTCCCTTCTGTCTAAACTTATATTGGTTTATTATTCTATGGTTGGTCTTACACGAGACGACAACAGGGAAATGTCTGGGAAGAAGTGACGAATTGATCCGATTTTACCTAAATTGGAATTGAATATGTACGTTCTATTTTTTATGAAATTAATTGAGAATAACATTATTACAATTTTTATATTTTTAGCTAAATTCAAATAGATATAATTTGTGAATTTCTGTCAAAGATTAAATAAATGAATAAAGTGTAAAGATGAGTCCTCATAATTACATTCTATTCGATTCGGACCGAATCTTTATCAGTCTGTCATGTTGTCAATGTTGTCATTCGCTTTGACCAGTTGACATATCCGTTTGCTTCAAAAAACTTGATAAAACTGATAAGAAAGAACTCAGTCGTATGTTCATCATCGTATGTTATTTGTAGATAATTCAATTTATTATCACTTTGTTAAAGACCTTTGAGCCCACAGTGCGTTCTCAACGCTTAGTACAGTCTACCTACAGTGTGGACCTTAGAATAATAAGTGCGGACGTTTAAAATGTTAAGATGAGTGCAAAAAGTCGAAAAGTTTTAGAAGTGGTGTCTGGATGGGAAGCAGTGGAGTTAGTGTTAAAGTGTTTATTTATAGGAATATGGCAAATAATACAAATACTAGTGAAAAGGATGTGGAAAGGACACCGCAGAAAAATAACCAAGAATTTCCCACCGGTAGAACTTACAGTAGATTCTTCAATAGGCAAACATTGTTACATTAAAATTATGGTAGGTAAAAATATTTTGTTGTAATTATCACATAATCCTAGTTTTATTATATAAGACCCTGTAGCAATAGTTTCTGTACTATTGTTTATATTTAGATTTTTCATCAAACTACCTTCTTGATTTACAAAAAAAAACGTTTCAAATGAATTGCTTTTTTAGGATTCTTGTTATGGCGTCTGACTTGGTGCTTACCTAAGTAGATTATTTTGTTAATATTTCTGATAAAAGACATCTTCTTTTTTGGTCCAAGTACTGGCCAGATTTTTTTTGCTGTATTCTGTAGATCTTGTCCCTTTAGTATTTGTTACAATATCTGTAGGGTCAATTGTCTTTGTTTTTTTTTGGAGTTCAGAAATCAACATTTTCAGTCAATTACTAACAAAAACATTTCTGTTGTGATGCTAAATCTTAACATTTAAACATCAGGGGGACAAATCCTAACAGAATACTACAAAATGTCTTTTTATGTGGCACTTTCATATTTGGACCAAAAATATATATAAAGAGGACCTCCCTTTCTGTTGTCCTTTTGCTTACATTTGCTTAAACTTTGCCTACTTTCCCATTTTTCTATTTTGATAGTATCTACCCTCATCTACATACAATAAAGTAAGAATGTAAATAATTCAGATTTTTCATTCCCTTTTTAATTAGTTTTCTTTTATACTGTAATTCTAATTATTGATTTCATTAATTGTTTATCCTGTTAATATTTTAAATTTTTTATATTATGTATGTTTGGCATTGAAAAAATGATTTTATTCTTATTCTATTAAATAGAAGTAAACTGCAAATAAATATCTAGCCAAACGAAGTTTGCCGGGAGTTTTAAGTAAATGTATCAATATTTGTTGATAATTACATTAAACAAATATAAATAATTATCAACAAATGTTAATGTTAGTTACATATTTAATGCAATAATACTCTGCACCTGATCCCTCTCTGGACGTGTCACACTGGTGTCCCATCAGCTATCAGAATATGAGGACAAGGAAATAGAAAGTCCACTTATGTTTGCGCACACACTTGAGCACTACAATATATCCTGCGTAAGTGGCTGATTGTTATGATTGGACGTCTTAGCCAAATGGCTTGGAGGATATTATTATTACTATGAATTTTTTGGGTAAAAGACCATGATTTTTTTGGGTAAAAGCAATAAGGAAATATTAATACACTTAAAAAAAATTCGACAGTCTTCGGGTGGGACCTGTGCTCCCTACTGGGATACTTGAAAACTTACAAAAATCATCAACTTACCAAGGTCTCTGGTAGTCGGTTAAGCAGTTGTCCAATTAGCAAAAGATCCGGTCCCACCCGAAGACTGTCGATTTTTTTTTATTATTTACTTAATTTCTTTTATTTGTTATTTAAATTTCTCTATTTAGTCTGCTCACATTTGCATGTTGTGACAGCCTGTAAGAGAATCTGCACTTAGCCTTATTATAGTACTTAAGTAAATAGAATGTAATAGTGTAAGATTTGTTGGTTGTCCTTAATAAATAAAAAAATAAATAACTAATTATTTATACTCTATAACGAACAAGCCAAGTTTCGTTTCTTCAAGTATCAACAAACAAAAATTAAATTACTACTTTATCTGATATTATATCCTATATATCATACTAAATACCTGCTAACTATCTTATGTCTTTTATTTTCAGGGAGTGAAATATCACTACGTAGCAAGTGGGCCGAAGTCAGGCCCAGTAGTCCTGATACTCAGCGACGCACCCGAGACTGAAGACCTGTGGAGTCCCACTTGGACCCGGGTCGTTCGCCGGCTCACAGAGACCGGCCACTATGTCGTGACGTTAGATCTCAGAGGGACCGGAGGCAGCGAAGGGGGCAACAGAAGTGATTTGTCACCTCCGAGGGCGGTGGAAGAGATCTCCTCGCTGATGGATGCGCTGGGTGTGTGTGAAGATAAGCCAGCTATTCTCATTGGTTTTGGTGTTGGCGGAATGATCACATGGTAAGTTATATAAACTTCGATTTTTATGTGATAGGTGGCAGACGAGCATTGCAAGCGATTGCCGCCACCCATAGATACCCGCGACACCAGTGGAGTCACAAGTGCGCAGTCAACCTTTAGTTTAAACCCCCTTTTCCCCCGAATCGGGCCTGCGGTAGGGTAGACCGGAGGCAAAAGTTACATATTTTACTTGATACCTGATTACTGAAAACTGTTAAGTTATCTTAAACATGTGTTTATGCACAGTAAAAGTAGATTTATCTGGCTGTAAAAGGATTACATCCAGGTTTTGATATGTTTAGTTGTCATGGAGTTATTTCAGGTTAGAGAGGAAAAGGGAGAGTGTTACAAATGCCGCCTACCCCGGGGCAAAAATAACGCTATTTCAAGGTAATAAAACTCAGTGAAGTATACGAAAATTATAAAAAATATATTAATCATCAGTTTCTTTGACTTAGTCTCGGTTTACTAAGATAAAAAAATGCCAACATTATTAAAATTAAAGACAGCAGTAACACAAAATGGCAACCTCTACCAAAATTTCACACAGCGCTTTTTTCAAACCCATAGTTGAACGGTGTCTTTAATAGACCGACACTTATATACCTATACTAAATATAATTAAGTTAAATGCAAGATTTAATCATCAAAATCACGTTTCAATTTTGTATGAAATACTGTCCGTTACACCTGCCCCCGCGTTACTATTGACCCTTATAAAGAAATATACAAACTACAATAAGAAAGCCCTGTTTTAAAAAAATATATAACAATTTATCAATGTGCCATGTTAAGCACTTACCTATTCAAGAAGAAGCCGTTAAATAGTTATTACAGGCATTTTATTTTAAATTCACCATAACTTATTATACACAAAATAATAATGGTTAGTCGTAAAATAAAAAATTTCGTCATCCCACACATAACTGTAAAATCGGGGAACTTCCCAGTTGGCTAGTAGAGTTTATTCAGCAACCTTTTACTCGAAAAGCAATAATTTGATAACTAGCGTATCGGAAATATCTCCGACTTACTTAAGGGAGATAAATCCCCTTATTACATCTTGCAAACTAAAGATAGTCCAGGAACAAAACTCGCTCCAGCCCCTTTTAACAATGACAACTTAAATTATGACTTTTAACAATAACAATTAGCTTTATTTACTACGGAAATAACTTTAGATTGTGATTTGTAATAAGGTGGCAAATGTTTTGGAAGTTTATTGCACATAAAACCCATGTGACTTAATTTCTTTTTTGGGAATAATCACGACGTACATATTGTAGATAAAAATAAATAAACTTTAAACTACCAAAGCGATTGAAACCTTTGATATGGGTAAAACTTGGGGCCGTTATTTATTTTGCAGTAGGTACCATAGGCAAGTATTAAACTAAAATACGCTACCTAATATAATGCAAATATAACGGTCACTGGGTCAATAGTAACACGGGGTCATTTGTAACGTTACAACTGCCCCCGAAAAATATGTTACAACTGCAAAAGTTGGCGCTCTATAGAAAAGTATCTAATACGCTCTAAAATACGTTAAAGCAATCCAATATTTTAGATTAAATACTAACTTTGACCCTTTAGTAAGCTACTTTTCGACATAAAAATAAAAAATCTGGTTTAGAAATTCACCAGTTCTCACTTTGAAATCTATACAAATTCTTACCTTGGGTGTCCGAAGAACAAAATGGCGTATAACTGTCGACCGCTTCGCGCGCCGTCGCTCGCGTCGCTGCTGTGACATGAGCGCATCTCTACGAGTCGAATACACACACACACGCACATTTACAACAAAAGTTATAGTAGTATTTTACGATGTTTTGATTGCCCCCTGTTACTTTTGCCTCCGGTCTACCCTACCCTCACTCACGCAGCGAAACACAGCACAGTACTGCTTCACGCCGGTTTTCTGTGAAGCAGTCGATCCGGCACACATACACGCCGAGGCGTGGCTCTACCACGGTCTTTATAATTTTGATCTAAACAAAAACATATATCGTAGGATTTTTGTAAGAATTTGATTTTACCAGCAGCTTCTCTCTAAAAAAATCATGAAAACGATAAATTTTTAAGACATAAATACACTAAGATAAAGAGTGGGAGAAGCCAGACCGAACCGAGCATTAACACCCGCCTGAAGCATACCTTCGCTGTTAGCGTAATGAATGAGACAACATTATAGTCGATTATATGTGATAGAAGAGGCAATTTCACTAGTATTCCGCTTCATAGCGAACCAGCAGCACATCTTTACTGGAGGCTCAATCCAGCGGGAAAGGGGGGTTTAAAGGTTGGCAGCGCACTTGTGAGTCTACTGTCGCGGGTGTCCTTGGGCGGCGTCAATCGCGTACCATCAGGTGATCCGTGTGCTCGTCTGCCAACTATCACAGAAATAAAAAACCTCTGTCAACCATGATTTTCCATTTACAAGAAAAAAAATGAATCAACAAATTAACGTAAACAACTCCCATAGCATCACAGACGGAACTAGTGACGTCATCAGTAGATACCCTACGAATCCTGTTAGCTAAGCCTTTCACGGTTTTGTAATCTTAAAGGTTAACTTTAGATATCGTATTAGTTAGTATAGCAATAGTACCGATAGTTACCACGTTGCTACAATACGGTTAGCTATATAGAAGTGCGGTATGGTTATATAGACCACACACACCAGTATGCACGCCCTCATCCCAAATAAGCACACATAGGATAGGTACTTTATATGGATTTCGATTTCGATGTACATTTATTATTACTATTTGAATGTTTGCATCTATAATTGTGTCTTTTTTTTATATATAAATTGTATAAGCCGGTGATTCCCTCTCTACCTCAATGGTTCCCACAGAATACCAGCGCCATGGCCATCCGCCGTGACAAAGCAGCTGAGTGGTAACCATTTTGGTAACATGTCACGGTAAAGTGTCTCTTTGTTTTGTATTTTCTTTTACTATGTTTGTGATGTGTTTACCAAATAAAATTTTATTCATCCATTAATTAATTAATTCATTCATTCATTCAAGTATATAAAATATTTTTTTTAGGTTTTCGCGTTGCGTTATAACTATAATTAATCAAGACGGGAACTAACACGACATTTTTTTATGTGATACAACATTGTGTACTCACATATTTGGCTCGACGTTTCGGCTACGTTACAGCAGCCGTGGTCACGAGCAGACTTGCGGAAAGTAAAGTACTGCTGTAAGATAGCCGAAACCTCGAGCAAAATATGTGAGTACACAATGTTGTATCACATCATTAAATATCGTGTTAGTTCCCGTCTTGATTACTTAATTATAGTTATATGAAATAATTCACGTATTTGCCTAACTGTTTTATGTTATTGTTTTATTATTTACGGTTTAAGAATTTATTTCTCAAAAACAGAAATATAATACATTTCACTTACATTGAGAAATACAGTTATTTAAGTAAATAGATCGCGCGAAATATCGATCACTTACGGGGAGTTACCAAATTAACAATAAGTAGATAGGTACTAAATTACATTCCAAAATGACAAAGGTTTCTTTCTATTCTCATACATACATTGGATAACGGTATCTAATACATTTTGTTCCACAGAAGTCTTTATTCGCAAGTTACAAGCCACAAAATAATAAATGACTAGGTTATGTAGGTAATTTAAAAAAAACAAATATACAATACATCATCATCATTTCAGCCAATAGACGTCCACTGCTGGAAATAGGCCTCCCTCAATGTTCTCTACACAGATCGGTCATGTGCCGCTTGCATCCAATGGATTCCCGCGATCTTCACCAGATCGTCGGTCCACCTTGTGGGGGACCTGCCACGGCTGCGACTTCCTGTACGTTCCTACATTCGAGGACCTTTCCGCCCCAACGGCCGTCTGTTCTCCTCACTATGTGCCCTGCCCATTGCCACTTGAGGCATGCAATCCTTTGGGCTATGTCTGTGACCTTAGTTCTCCTGCGGATCTCATCATTTCTGATACGATCACGCAGGGAGACTCCGAGCATAGCCCTCTTCATTACTCTCTCTGTGACTTTGAGCCTCCTTAATCGGCACATTGTAAGCGGCCACGTTTCGGTTCCGTATATCATCACTGGCAACACACACACATTGAAGACTTTCGTCTTGAGACACTGCGGTAGATGGGCCGAAAATATGCTGCGTAGCTTCCCGAACGCTGCCCAGCCGATTTGGATTCGTCGATCGACCTCTTTCTGGAACCCTTAGACCGGGGACCTGTGTTTCGCTGCATCAGCGAGGGTACCGGAGGCCCAATCCGGGGGAAAGGGGGTTTACTTAATGGTTGACAGTACACTTGTGACTCCACTGGTGGCGCGAGTGTCCATGTGCGACGCGGCGGCAATCGCTTACCATCAGGGAATCCGTCTGCTCATCTCTCCAATCACATAAAAAACAGACCAACTGGATCACGGTTACACGTTCAGAATCGTTATCTCAAATATTGTAGGTTTTGAAAAACTATCCGAGACGTGCAGGTTTCCTCACCGCCGCGCTTACGGTATAAATACGCACATAGATTTGAAGAATCCATGCTCGGATTCGAACCACGAGATCCCATATGGAAGGTGCGTTTTTATCCACAGAGCTCCCACCGCTTAACGAGCTATCAGTCCATGAGGTACGTGTATAACGTCCGACCGTTAACCTTCAGGGCTATTTGCCTTGGCCTTCCTACCGTTATCTATTGACGTCCAAAGTGCGGGGCTGGCGCGTCTACCACGTATCGTCTGGTACGATTCATTTGTAATTACCAATTATCTTTACTCATAAACAGCGTGCCTTCTTTTACGGAGCTAAACAGGGTACGCACACATGCATGCGTAGTATAGTGATCTCGGCGTGTAAGTGAATGAAAGAGACAGATGTACGGAAGAGACTTAGATTAATACAAAATAGCGGAAGATACGGCACGTCCCCTTCAATTAGACAACAGAAAACGGGCATGATGCAAAACTACATGCACACGTACTCACCGCTCTATGACACATTGGTTTAAAGTTGTAAGATATTGGAAGACAGAGACAAACATATTTTTTGACATAAGCGTGAGTGAGTCAAGCGTACTACGCGCAGCTACGCTTCTGAGTCGAGTCCTGTCAGAACGACTTAACTCTTCATATAGGTATCGTATATTTTTATCCTCACCAATCAAAACATTAATGAATTTAAAAATACCATGAAATATTTCTTTTACTTATGAGTGACATGTGATTCCATGAGGGTTGATATTTCTTTTTGAATAATTTGTGCAACGCGTAAAAGCGCACGAAGACATTTTGGTAACCTTCATCCCACTTAAAACAATTAAAGAATATTTTTGTGTGACCCGACCGCTTGTCAGACTCACAGATAACAATTGGGTGACGGGGACCTAATTCAAGCGGTCCACGCGGTTGCGAGGAGTCGCCAATCTTCCAATCGCTATCTATTTTGATTTAAAATCTAAGTAGAGACGATACAATATTAGTGCAAACGCGTAGGTCATCGAACTCTTCTATATCAAAGCCAGCTAGAGTCGACTTTCTGTCTATTTATTTTGTGGTAATGATTTTCCTATTTATTCTAGATATGTACTTACCTTGTAGGTAATTATAATTTATTGATTTATAATTTTCATGCTCAAATACTCACACGTTTCCACTTTAATTAGCTCTCGCATGTTTTCTCGGTACTTAGGAAGTTGCCACACTGGCGAATTGATAGCGTTTTAAAAGACGACGACGCAGCGATTCCATTGCGTTGCGCATCAGCGGCGTGAACGCTGCGCAGCCGCGACGTTTTTGCTGCGCCTTCGCTCCCTTTAGAAAATGCTCGCAATCCCTTAAGTAAGCTTGAGTTAAAGAGACATCATATTTGATGAAACAAATGTGAAACATTAAAATTCTCATTTTTAATCATCCAGTCCAGAAAACTTTGTATTATCTATTATTATAGGTACTATTATTTTGCTTACCCGCTGCTCAAACTGCTGGGTAAGGTCTGTTCTTTGGACGGAATGGACAACATTTCAAAATTGCTAAGCTCTGAAACAAAAAATACCATTTCTTTATTTACTTTTCCGCTGCGCGAATATATATTTACCTATTAATTTTTTATATTGCTTATTTACTCAGAAAAAAATTAAAAACTAAAAAACGTAAGATGACGTCATCGGACGGCAGAATGTACAGAATGTAAAATATTTCTTTGCTTAGCACATTATAGTCTTAAATTTACGAAATGCCAGACCCATGACATGCAACTGTCAAAAAAAAGACAACTTGTCAACGTTGAATGAATGAATGACGTTGGCAATGTTGACACTATTATATTATTATTTACCTGTGACAGTAGTACCTTTTTTTATTAAAACAATGATAAGCAAAGGAATATCGCTGTATTCAGCCGTCCGATGACGTCATTTGGCGCTTACGTCTATTTAGAATATAAAGAATTTTAATAATTATTTTATGCATGAAAATGGCCAAATTTTGAAAAAAGAAAAAATATGGGTCTGTTCATTTTATGTCTATTTTCATATAAAAAAACAATATGGACATGTTAAAAATTTTAAATGTTGTCCATTGGGAATGACACGCCGATATAATTAACATCATTCGTTGAACTATTATCTTATTGCAGGTACTTGGCCCACTGCTACGGGCCGCTGATCAGCAAGTTTGCCGTGGTGGGCGCTCCGCACCCGAATCTCTACTGGCAGTACCCTCCCGCCGCCTTCTGTCAGAGTGCCCTGCACTTTATACAGGTGAGGAGAAATCATCGTCCCCCCAGCTCAGCCTGTGTCTACTCACGGCTGAGTATGCCTGTTCTTCATTTAGCCATTAATTTCTGTCATCTTCCTACCTTATAATCTCGTCTACTGCTTCCCAGACACATTTACGATACTTATCATCTGACCAAAGGACAGGTGTATTACCAATCAGACTCACCCAATTCATTCCCAATCAGTCAGATTTAGACGAACTAGTGGAACGCTACGTATCCGATCGACGATCGATTGATCCTGAGGAGACTTTTAAGGCACCTTCGAAAGTCAGTCAGAGAGACGATTAAATAAAATATTAGAAATAATTTTATTTGCTTTATAACAAAAAACCCAATACCTTCTAAGTAGATCTCTGGTTTGTTTCACATACTTTTTTAAAATTGCTAATGTGGGCAGTTGGCTTGACCTCATTGTTTCGGAAACTCGCTTTACTAGCGAGATGTCAAAATGCATAGTGACATCTACCGAAACAACGTCGAACCATCTGGTTGATTGCTTTTTAAAGCTACTTCTGTTTTTTACAAGCTCCGTCTAATAAAAACCGTATTTTTCCCATACGAAAACAGTACTTAGTGAAATGACCTTGGTAACTACTTTCAAACGAAAATCACAAAATACGCGTCATTTCAAATAAAAAATTATGCAAGTTACAATCAATTTTTTCAAAGCTCTTCAATTGGGTATACGCCCGATCGTACATGCAATAATAAATAATGTATGTCAACGAAAATAGTGCCGATTAAGGAGGCTCAAAGTCACCCAGAGAGCAATGGAGAATGCTTTTGTCAGAGTTTCCTTGCGTGATCGTATCAGAAACGATAAGATCCGCAGGAGAACTAAGGTCACAGACATAGCCCAAAAGATTACATGCCTCAAGTGGAAACGGGCAGGGCACATAGCGAGGAGAACAGACCGCCGTTGGGGCGGAAAGGTCCTCGAGTAGAGGCCACGTACAGGAAGCCCCAGCTGTGGCAGGCCCCCCACAAGGTGGACCGACGATCTGGTGAAGGTCGCAGGAATCCATTGGATGCGGGCGGCGCAGGACCGATCTGTGTGGATATCATTGGGGTAGGCCTATGTCCAGCAGTGAACATCTATTGGCTGAAATGATGAAAGAAGTAGGTAATTAAGCTGATCCTATGTCCGAACTGAAGAGTTGGTAACCCTGATTCCTGTCATAGTATGTTGTATCTAATAAATCAATGGTAACAAAAAATAAATAAGACACTTACTATGCTATTAGACTCACTGAATATTTACAACTACAAGCAAAACAGTCAATGGATTCATTTTCACCCCGATTAAGTCACTTTAAAGAGACATTCCTCATCTGTCAGTTTGTACCGTCATAAATTAAGGACTCTTCAATCAAGTGTCACCGGAGACCGTTATTACAGTAATTGGCATAATGCGTAATGATGCTAATTAGTAATCGTAGATGTGAGACAATACATCATTGGTTTATTAGTAGATAATTAGTCTCAGTCACGCGATATGCCAATCACGCGCGGTCGGATTGATTGCTGTTTAAAAAGGGAGTTATACCTCTATGTTATAATAATTTACGTTAGTTGCCCAGATCAGTGAAATGTAATGAAAATACCCGTAATGTAATTACGGTAGACCACTTTTCGACCTGAAAGGTCGATTATGAGGCGAGTCTGGCTCACACATGAAGGGTTCCGTACCATTGACAACAATAGTACAGGCCGACCAAGATCAGAAGGCACTTCAGTGACATTGACAGGGAGGCGTTGTAAAACGTTTTTTCTATGCGAAAATGTCAAAACAGAATTAGTTCCGACTCTTGCCACGGGCCAAATAATCGTGATCGATCAGCACAGTGCTGTTTCACCGGTTTTCTGTGAGGCCGTGGTATCACACCGGTTGAGCCGGCCTATTCATGCCGAAGCGTGGCTCTCCCTCGACAATACGTATGATTAGATATTATCTTTCACTCTTGTTCCAGTGGCCCCACTTCCCCGAGCGGTGGCTGGCAGACGGCGAGCTGCAGGGCGGCGAGGAAGGTCGTTGGGCCAGCTCCAGGGCTTGCGACTGGACTGGAGCCCTCAATTACGTCAGAGGTATGGTCTTCGATGCCTTATACCTTACTAGTGGCAGCAGTGGCCCGCCCTCACTGAATTTGTTGTTAGTTCCAAGTTGTACCAACAGATTGCGCTGGATGTTGATTGCATCGCGCAAATGTTTCGTCTTTTCAGGTTAGGTACATTTTAAGATTTGTTAATATCTTTATAATTTACCCCTTTATAAAAGTATACTTACAAACGATAAGAATTTGCGCTTAGTGGATAAGAATCGCCATCTTAACGGGAGGTCGTAGGTTCGATTCCGAGCATGAACCTCTAGTTTTTCAAATATAAGTGCGTATTTCTACCATTACCTCGGCGGTGAGGGAAACCAGCACGCTCGAACAGTTTCAGAAACGTGTGCCTAACCATGCCTTCGCCATGGGTTGATCGGTCTAGTTCCCCTCTTAAAAGTCCGAAGGCTGTCCCTTCATTTTATTACCAGACTCCCCAAATCCTGATTCATGATCTAACCCCATGATGCCCTTTACGTAGTGAGGTTTAAGACTACCCCCCCCCCCCCCTTTTCCCAACATCACGTATATTTCAGTACCTAAATACAGGTATAAACTATAATTTTTTTAATTCTGAAATTAAGGACCATGATAAAAATGTCTACACTAGGATGCAAGTTCTTTTTGATTGCAATAAAAATAATAATTTAATAAACGAAGAGTGTAATCATACGAAAAACGTTGGACGAATAAATAAATACAGCGGATATCTTACCCCCCCCC
Source organism: Marasmia exigua (assembly GCA_019059595.1). Lineage (NCBI taxonomy): Eukaryota > Metazoa > Arthropoda > Insecta > Lepidoptera > Crambidae > Marasmia > Marasmia exigua. The sequence goes on along the minus strand of CM032474.1, from coordinate 3,456,751 downwards.
CCCCCCCCCCTCCCCCTTGTGTTATTTTCATGATTTTTAATAAACCCCTCCCCCCCTTTCAATCCTCACGTGATTAATGGACAACCCCTTTCAGCGATAAGACCGCCGAAATTGTACACAAAATGCCTAGTACTTATGTTGTGGTTTTTTTTGCAATAAAGTATAGGTAGCAACCTAACTATCTAAGCGTACCTACTCGAGGCTCTAAAGCGACGGCTTTGGACGCAACCGACAATGACTCGCTAAAACGAAGTGAACTTTAGCGACGGGTAGGGAACACTAGCGACGCCAATCGAGTTAAATTGTTAGCTACCAAAACAAATATATTTTAAATAATTACGGGGCTTCAGTCTATCGGCAAACACTTATCATCATCATCAGCCCATTTAAGTCCCCACTGCTGGGGCACGGGCCTCCCTCAATCACATGAGGGGTAATTGCCATACTCACCACGCTTGGCAGACGGGTTGGCGAGGGTTTTGATATAAATGCAGAGTTTTCCTTCTCTGGGTGCTGATGATCATGCCAGCAGCTTTACCTTAGTCGCCTTTTACGACACCTCGGTAAGAGTGAGGGTGGCCTATTCTACTCTGCCGGGGACCACACGGCCATCACTTATACTATTTATTTAATAACCATGCCCAAATGTTGGGTCAGTTATTGTACTAAAAAATGATTCACGCCAAAAGTGGCCGCTTTGCAAAACAAGATCAAATAGCTGATTATAACTATTAAATAAATAGTATAGGTGTTAACCGAGAGACTGATGCCCCCAAGTTGTTTAAAATAGTTTAGTAGCTAACAATTAAATTATATCTGGTGTAGTAGCTAACAATTAAAATCAATTGGCGTCGCTAGTATGGATACCGTTCACCTTAAATTAATTTTACAAAGTAACAATCTCGTGCAAAATTAAAATCATAGCCTTCTTTTCCTTGGCAATATTAACAGATTATAAAGTCATAATGGCACTAATTGCATTTTATTATTCAAAACGAATAAATTGATTGCTGCGATTATAAAAAAATGTCTTAACTGACTCGAGAGGTATCAGTTATCCTATCATTATCGGCTATTGTAACAAATGAAATATTGCATCTTGTTTAACCGCACCTAGGTGTATGTAGGTCAAGACGAAATCGTTTCAGATAAACTGGCAAATAACAATTTTTCATAAGACCAGCTGGTTATTGTAACATAGAAATAGCATAGCCGTAAAGAAAGGTGGTTCTTCTTACTCCTTTTTTGGGGATTCTCAAACGCTTCCCAACTTTTGAGTGCTGTTCAAACATGTTTGTGTTTCTATCAAAAAGTTAACTTTATGTACTCTGTCAATTAAACGCCGATTTTTTGATCCGTAGCTAAACTGAACTAATGGTTTTAAATGGCCAAATATCGTCAAAATGTGTTGTATGAACACTAGGAGCCCAATTCTCGTGCTCGTGATATTTTAAAAACATGGCGGATATCACCTAAAAACCATACAAAAAAACTATGTTTTAGTGATATATGTCGTATGAAAATAAATGTCACGAGCACGAGAATGGACAACATTTCAAAATTACTAAGCTCTGAAACAAAAAATACCATTTCTTTATTTACTTTTCCGCTGCGCGAATATATATTTATTAATTATTTATATTGCTTATTTACTGAGAAAAAAATTAAAAACTAAAAAACGTAAGATGACGTCATCGGACGGCAGAATGTAAAATATTTCTTTGCTTAGCACATTATAGTTTTAAATTTACGAAATGCCAAACCCATGACATGCAACTGTCAAAAAAAAGACAACTTGTCAACGTTGAATGAATGAATGACGTTGACAATGTTGACACTAGTATTATTTACCTTTGACAGTAGTACTTTTTTTTATTAAAACAATGATAAGCAAAGGAATATCGCTGTATTCAGCCGTCCGATGACGTCATTTGGCGCTTACGTCTATTTAGAATATAAAGAATTTTAATAATTATTTTATGCATGAAAATGGACAAATTTTGAAAAAAGAAAAAATATGGGTCCGTTCATTTTATGTTTATTTTCATATAAAAAACAATATGGACATGTTAAAAATATGAAATGTTGTCCATTGGGCTCTAGTTAGCTTAACCAATAATTATATTACAAGGAATTATGTCACCTTGACGCTGTCACTTTGACTATTGGCTAGACAGGTAACTACGGGTCAACAAATCGGCCCTAAGTCGTGAAATTAATTGATGGCGCCACTGACGCTTACATCATAAGATATGGTTACCCGATTGGTTATAAAACATGCGAACTACGTACAACCTTTGCGGATAAAGAATGGGATCAGAAATGGCGGCGCATCTATTCACTTCTCGCTCGCACACTATTTGCGTCTATACTCGCACTCGTGGGGTGCGACTATAGACGCAAATAGTGAGCGAGCGTGAAGTGAATAGATGCGCCGCCATTTCTGATCCCATTCTTTATCCGCGCAGGTTGTACCTAGCTCCTCAAAAATCTGTTGCCACGACTTTCTTGACACAGCATACATGTTTTTTTACTGCACAATGCGACAAAAAAAGTATCACCATTTTTATATGTTTTTCTTTATATTTTTTAGTTTTATGTGTGTGTTAAATTTTTTTTTTTTTAATACTAAGTAATATGCCGAAAGTTACGTAGTCCTGAGGCTAAACGTATTCCCCCTTATTATAAATCGCCAACTAAGAATAGTCCCGGAACAAAATTTGTGCCAGCTCCTTTTGACATTGCGTGTTGGAACGGGATGACATAACCTTTAGTACGGTAGTAACTTTAGATCGCGATTTATTATAAGGTGGTTTGTGATGTAACATATAATAAAAAAAGTTTAGGCGACTGGTCATGTCATTGTTAGACGTTTGGTTTTTTAATTACATCATCGTGAGCCAAATCTTCATTGATTTGTAATTCCGAGTGATGGCTTGACAGGAAGATTTTTACATTTAATTTTTTTTCTTCATAAATATCTGTTTATTAAATGTCTATGAGTCTAATCTAGAAAAAGGATTTTTCATTTAGGAAAATAATTATTTTGTCGTATTGTCCATGAAGGAATGTGGGAATCTTAAATATTGTTTGGAGAGTCCGACATGGCAACCTGAGAATACTTAGTTAAACATCTTGTAACTAATCCAGGTGCGGCGTGGTGGCGCGTGCGCGAAGGTCACCGCATCGCGCCGCCCGGGCTGCTGGTGGGCGCGCGAGACAGTGCTGCGCAGCTGGTCTCCAGTGCGCAGTACTGCACTAACTCCACGCTCAGGCTGGTCACCAAGCCAGACCCCTCGGATATTGAGCTGCCTGCGGCGATGCTGGATTCACTTATCGGTGAGTAGGTATATGATGGAGAGTAAGACAGCCCCGCGCAGATGGTCTCCTGTGCGCAATACTGCAACAGTTCCACGGTCAGGCGATGACGCAGCGTCGCTGGGGTTAAGTCGGTATGCCTCTGGCCAGCTTCTCGTTAGGAGAAGCCCCCGCCATAGGAGAGCCCGACGTAACCCGCCTGCCCCCCTGCAGGACGGTATGCATAAGGCGACATTCCCCAGCGTAAATAAAAAAGGCTGGTCACCAATCACCAAACCAGACCCCTCGCATATTGAGTAGCCCACGGTGATGCAGGTTTCACTTATTGGTGAGGAGCTAAATGATGTGATTGCGGAATAGGGGATAGTCCCGCACACCTTGGTCTCCATTGCTCAGTACTGCACCAATTCCACGTTCAAGTCGGTCACCAAGCCAAACCCTTCGGATATTGAGCTACCTGCGTGGATGCTGGATTCACTTATTGGTGAGTAGATAAATGATATGATTTCGGGATAGGGGATAGCGGGCAGCTGGTCTCCAGTGCGCAGACGTACTGTACCAATTCCACGCTCAGACTAGTCACCAGAGAGCGCCACGCAATTGGGTCTCGAACGAGCATCCTGAACCACTTCCACGTTCAGGCTAGTCACTTAACCAAGATTGACTTTTGGTGAATAGCTAGTCTGAGCCAAGCAAACTTGTACAAAAGGTCATTCACGCCCTCCCACCAATGCACTCCAAAAACACATAACGACAGGAATTAAACGTATGGGATGTACCGCTGAACGGAACCAAGCACGCATATCGTGGTGAGTGGTGTCAAATTATTATTTTTTAGAAACAGTAGGTACAGAATGCAAGCGCGTGACTATACCTAAATGCATGCTGTTGCCACTGAAAAATCACAAATAGACAAAGGACGCTGGCTACATACCACACTATGCACTCATATTAGTCAAGGGGTCAGGTTGATGCTATTTGTCTCGACTTCAGTAAAGCTTTTGACAGGGTAAGTCACTATTTACTTTGCCATAAATTGTCGCACTATGGTGTACACGGATCACTTTTTAGATGGATAATACTTATCTTAGTAACCGAGCTTAATTGGTGGCAGTGAAGGGTTTCTCTTCTTCTCCTATACATGTGTCTTCTTGTGTGCCACAGGGGTCACATTTAGGTCCACTTCTATTTTTAATCTTTATTAATGATTTGGTTGATGGCGAAGGGAAGATCTATTTAACTCTAGTTTTATATTCAGAGACGAAACATCCTCGATGCCAATAAGATAATATTCCAATTTTATTTTGACAGTTGCAATAACTTTTTAATTTTATCATAATATAATTTAATCTTAATTTCATTCCTTTTTAACTTAATTTATTTAAATTCTTGTTAAATGTATTAAAACTTAATCAGTAGACTTATTCGATTTTAATTTATCCCAATTTAATTTATAAAAGTAGCGAATTTATATTTTGACCAAGCTGTGTACGCTACTTTAGGATTACTATCTAGCTTATTTAATTTTAATTTTTATATATTGTTTTTCAATTGACTGTGATCTGTTGGCGTACCAAATTTAAATAAATAAATAAAATATTAGTGATCTCAACATGAGGCAGAGACAGCATATACGGAACGTGTGTGGGAGATCGAGAGTCACGATACTATAAGTAGACATCCTAGCGCGTAGTTCAACGAATTCTTCGATACCAATGTCAACTAGAGCCGATATTCTGTGCCTTTTATTTTGTAAAAAAAAAACATTTTTTATGTCATAGGTGACAGACGGATCACCTGATGGTATTGGCGATTGCAGCCACCCATGGACAGCCACGACACCAGTGGAGTTACAAGTTTGCTGCCAACCTTTAAACCCCCCTTTCCCTCGGATTGGGCCTCTTGTACCCTCACTCACTCAGCGGAATACAGCATAGTGCTGCTACAAGCCGGTTTTTCTGTAAGGCCCTGATGTCATTCCGGTAGAGCCGGCCCATTCATGCCGAAGCGTGGCTCTTCCACGGTCATTGCAATAGTGTGCAAATGAGACAGAGACACGCCAGCCTACCTAGTCGTCGTTGCAGTGTCTATCACGCACGACATTAAACTTCAAATATTGTTTGCATTAATTTAATTAAATAGCTATAAAATCAATTTGACAGACGCCTCAGTAAATAAGGTCAGTGGGTATCTCAATGATGCAGGAATGTCACTTGGTAAAAATCGTGCCCGTAGCGTGATCGACCTCAGCGAGGTCGCGAATTCGCATAACAAATCGATGTTATTACTCCAAAGGCCACTCACACTCGATAACGAGCGATAATTTGCACAGCTCAACCTCTGATAGTGTTTGATGAGTAAGGAGTCACGTCAGAGGATAGGTCATAGGTGGAAGAAAGTCTGACGAATGAAAGGCACTTAAATTTTACTACTGTCTACTGTTGTCTGTTGTGTTTAAGTTTGGTCGGTTCCAGAGGTATTTCCTTGCGAACGCCCCAGCTGTGGAATGACCGTGAGAGAGCCACTTCACTTTCCTCCGGATTGGGCTTCCGGTACCCTCACTCACGCAGCGAAACACAGCACAGTGCTGCTTCACGCCCGTTTTCTGTAAGGCCGTGGTATCACTCCAGTCGAGCCGGCCCATCATGCCGAAGCGTGGCTCTCCCACGGTATAAAATCTAGATGTCGTAAGAATATCTGCATAATAAATTCAGAAAAATTACTTACCTAAATGTACTTATCGACGGCACACTACGCGTCGCTTATCGTTCAACTCGGAGCTATCTAGATGCACCCGAATGTTTACATTACATTTAATTGAAATTATCTCTTACGCACGTTATGTAGGTAGGTAAACATGTTTTGACAGTGAAGAGACTTTAGGCACCTTGAAGACAACTAGCTGAAAAATATTCGTTATCTACCCTTAGATTAAATCATTGATATAATCTAAGTATATAAAAAAACATTTATTTCAACCATAGGCCATATTATCATCACATTTTTATTTTATATTTATTAATTAAATTTAAAATAATATTTAAAATTAAAAATAATTTCAATTAAAATCAAAATGAAAGAGTTAAAATTCAAATTATTTGAATTACATTAGAATAAATATATAATAAATTAAATTAAATTAAAATTCAATTTAACATTTTAAAAAAACTTAGTAAATACAGCAGCTAACTCCCATAAGAGCTGAAGCCCAATGCTGCATGGATGGACTGTGGTATTGATCGGAGAACAGCTGAAGAATGGTATTGGGACTCCCGATCACCCGCTTTCTGATAGACACCATCGTCAAAAGACATCGACAAAAGTCGTTTACATGTGCGTCAGCAAACATACCAGATGCGCTACAATGCCCAACATCACTCTAGAGATTATTGTAGGACACGTATGGCGTTATAGCCTTTCAGTTATAGTTAGACAAATACCTACCTACCTTATTTTACTTGATTCATTATCAGATTAGATGAGATGGTACGTCCAAAGAGAATATAATCATTTCGTCGTTGGTACGTCAATCAAAAGTAGCTTGAGAAATAAAAGCAGAGAGCTGACAAGAAATGTACTACTTTTCATGAGGAAGTGTCATGCATATACATCTGAATGAGCAGTTTTCCATTAGGTATTTATAAATTTCCAAGGGATTCGCTAGCCAATTTATGGGATTTTTTTTTAGGTTTATAACATTAAATATTAATACTTCGTACTTAATACTATACCTATTAATACTTCGTACTTAATACTTCGTATTTAATATGTTTTTTTTAGTGCAATGTGCATTTTAATTACAGAGAATGATGCAAAGCGAAACTTTATACATATTTTACTTCTTTACTTTTATTTCTATTTTCTTATGGGTAAAAAAAATTAAATATGGCAGGACTGTAAATGTCATGATGATGGTAGGTTAATGAAATATTTCCTATCATAGACAAAAAAGGTACTTAGTGTTGCTTTTAGAAACCACCCGAAATACCTACTGGAAAACTGCTCATTTCATCCACGAAGCTAATTTCACCCTTTTACTAAGTTGGTCCTTGCAAGTAGGAAGAGCAACTCTCTCTCTCTCTCTCTCTCTCTCTCTCTCTCTCTCTCTCTCAAGACCACTGGTGGTGTTAAAAAAGATAAATATATCGCATTAATTTAGCGGTAAATGTTAAAAATCCCCGTCAGTTTACACAACTATTGGATTTAAGTATCAAGATCTTTCTGTGTATTTCCTATTTAAACCAGAACCTATCTTATGAAAATTAATAAATTAATTATTAAGGTGACGGGTAGGGCACACTAGCGACGCCAAACGCCAATCGATTTTAAATTTTAGCTTCTAAACCGGGTCTATTTTAAACAATATCGGGGTTACAACCTCTCGGCAAACACTTGTACTATTTATTAAATAACCATGCTCAAATGTTGGGTCCAACGCGTAGGTACGCGAAAAATTGATTCACGCCAAAAGCGGCCACTTTTGGCGGTAATCAATATTTCGCGTACAAAAACGGACCCGACATTTGTGCATGGTTATTTAATAAATAGTTATAAGTATTTGCTAAGAGGTTGTAACCCCAAAATTGTTTAAAATAGATCCGTTTAGTAGCTAACAATTAAAAACGAATGGTGTCGCTTGGGGCTACCCGTCGCCTTAATAATTTCAGACGTTAGATATCTCGGTAGAATAAAATTTTAAGATAGAAGATATTCATCATCATCATCATCAGCCCATTTAAGTCCGCACCGCTGGGGCACGGGCCTCACTCAATCACATGAGGGGTAATTGCCATACTCACCACGCTTGGTAGACGGGTTGGCGAGGGTTTTGATATAAATGCAGAATTTTCCTTCTCTGGGTGCTGATGATCATGCCAGCAGCTTTACCTTAGTCGCCTTTTACGACACCTCGGCAAGAGTGAGGGTGGCCGTGTGGTCCCCGGCAGAGTAGAAGATATTATTATTATTTTATTTATATGTTACATTTAAAGTAAACTATCGTTAGCATCTAGCCAGGCATTTGATTTCGTTACAGATGCACCAAAAGTGGTCCGGATTGAAGAGGCGTCTGCGCGTGGGCTGGTGGGCCGCATGCTCGGCGCCGTGGCCGGCCGCGGGAGGGAGCTCACCGCCAAGCTGGTGCTGCCCGCGCAGGCCTGATGCCTACGGCGGAACCATGGCTATCACAGCGGAAATAAACCTATTGATAGTGTCGAGGTGATTGTTTACTGTTGGTGAATATCTTGCAAGGAGATGGTAAACTTTGGTTGCATTGCATTTTATAACTTTCTCAACTGTATATCTAGTACTTTATATTATTTTATCCAAACATAACATATTTATTTATTAGTATATAATATTTTGTTTATTTATGTATTAGCATTATAAATATTTTAATATATATATATATATATATATATATATATATATATATATATATATATATATATATATATATATATATATACAGTTCACTCTTAATTCCCTTTTTCAATATTGCACCACCTACCCCTCCTCTACTATCAAATGTCCTTTGCCTGAAGGTTGTCTGGTAGAAATCGCTTCCAGCGATAAGACCGCCGAAATTGTACAATTAAGTTTCTGTAATGCCTTTTAAAGTTGTGTTTTTTGTGCAATAAAGTATATCTATCTATCTATCTATCTGTTACCTGTAAAATAAATAAAATCTAGGAAATACAAGCATGCCATTTAACTTTGAAATGAATATCAAACTATTTTATTTTTTTTTATTATTGGGAGCTTACTATAGCTAAAAAATCTAAATTGAACTGTCCTGAGGGCCTACCATAAAACAATTCACGACCGAATTTTAATCCCCGTCCCTTTTACATGCACATGCGTCTGTTTAATTTTGATGCAATAGGTACCTACTCATATTCGCGTTCGTTACGGGACGGTTTCTACAAAGAAACCCTCTGGTTTTTGGTAGTACTACTAAGTTTTTTCTCAGTAGCATCTAATTAAGGTCTTTAGTAGCCTTCCGACCTAGGAGTATAATAATTAATTAAATAGGTACATGGTCGTTTACCATCTCTTTGTGAAAATATTTATCGCATCTGCATACTATATTAAACTCAGATTTTTATTAAGTGGACTAAACTGACAGATGTCAATGTGTCATCCCCATACATTTTTGCTACTTTTGACAGACGCAAAATGTCAAAATGTATAGGAACTTATTGTTTGTATCTGTCAGTTTGTATCTGTTAGTTCATGTTCATTATTATATTAAAGTTAATATAATAACTGAACGAACAATTTATAACCATGGATGTTATAATTTGAAACATTATTATTATTATTATAATAACATAATTTTTCTTTAAATATTACACTAGAATCACGCATGCTTATTTACCATAATATAAAAATAAGAATACAATTAAAATATCTTACAGTTCAAATGAACTGTTTTCTGTTGTGATATTATTCTGTTATTAATTAATGAATAAAATAAAGTAAATAACAATAATAAAAAATAATTCCCGGTTATAATAAGTGTTAATTTTGTGCTGTTTAATTTTATGAATTATTTTAATTATTAAGATTATTTTACTTAATGTTATTCTAACAACCAAAGAGTGATAGAATAACACTAGAATAAAATATAAAAGTAATATTTTTTTATTTTTTAATATATTTTACTTGGTTTTGTAAATAAAACTTCGCTAACAAGTGCAAACGCTTCTTTTAATGCAATATGCCCACAAAAAGCTAACCATTTATAAATTTTTCACTATCAATATATTATATTCACAAAAGTCAATAGATTTCAAAACGTTCTACAATCCATCTACAGTAGAGGCGCATTCAACTGCGCAAATTAAAGGAAGATATATTTATATCACATTAAATAGTTTCCTACTGATTTTTTTATTATCTAGAAAGTCTGAAGTCATATTAGACCATTGAGATTTCACATTATTAAAAGATTCAGCAAGTATTTCATCATTTGGACTTCATAAAAACTTATTGATTTTATTATTAGCAATAAAAGAAAACATGTTTTATTTTTTTATTATGTGGACTAAACTGACAGATGTCAATGTCAATTTCCCATTGGGAACTTCCCATACATGTTGACCTCTTTTGACAGATGCAAAATGTCAAAATGTGTGGCAACGTCACTTTTTCAGCTGTCCGTTAAGTCCACATAATTAAAAATCTGAGTATAGATTATTTTTAGACTAAACAGTGAATAGCTGATCTTTTTCAAGAGTTTCTTTGTTTTTGGAATACTTATTTGTTTTACTCTATCAGGATTACATCGTAATAGTCTCAAACGTCTAATATGGCGGCAGACTAAAGCGTAAATAATACAGTCAGCGTTCTCACAGAGACCATTATAAATTTAAAACATCTTGCTGCTTGCCTCTTTGTATGAATACGATAACAGCTACAGGAAATGTCATCCAATTAAAATAGAAATAAGATTCAGAAGCCGTATCAGGAATCCATTGATGATTTTTTTTTATTATTATTAAATAGCAACCTAACCTCTTTTTATAACACACGTTAATTTCTACCGATAGCAAGTGGTATTCTTGTATAGAAGGACCATGATTGATATAATTCAGTCAAACTGACAAAGCTGGAGAATCTTATTACCAACACATACAGGTTAATTTTCCACGACACTGATCACTGTCATCGTACCCGTTCAATTTAAAAAGCCATAAAGTTAGAATCGAGAATCAATCTTAACATTCCAACATCAATATAGTTCTCTTCTCCTACAACAAAACGATACCTTACAGATTACAGCATCTCTAAACGAAGTGACACTGGAATATTACTGTGCATACAACCAATGAAAATGACTAACGGGAAAATACACTAATAGTGGACCGCCTCGTGAAACAGTTGTCTGAGTTTTAAACAAATGATTCGACAATCCATACTTACTAATATTATAAATGTGACAGTGTGTGTCTATCTATCTGTTTGTCCCTCTAATGCGAACGAAGTCGCGGGCAAAAGATAGTATTTCATATAAAAACTGTCAAGTTTTGATAAACAGCTGTTTTAAAAGTCGATAAACTTAGTGTATTTAACGTCAAAGTGGACATGGAAATATATTTGATATGTCAAAGTTGGTAACATCTCCGAAGTCAGAAGGTATAGGATTATTTTTTATTTGTGCAGTTTGTGCTTGATTTTCTGACACATGACAGACATCTTTATATTTCCTTCTATCATTTGGGTACAAAAGTCATGAAAATAAATGATGGCGCCACTGCCGGTCACGACATATATTATGGTAACCCCATTGGTATGGCATGGCATGGGAACTTCGATAGTTCCTCAAACATTCGTTTAAATGAGATACAGGTTTCCGGTACTCATAGATGGTTAACATTATTCTCTCGTTCACGTCTCTCGTTTGTAACTAACTATACAATAATAACATACAATGATCACCCCCATATAAGACAAATCATAATAACTGTAAAAAAAATCCATGTATCTACATTCGAGAAGTGCTAGACATCTTTCGACTTTAACTACACCATCTGTTATCTCCATTGGTTGTATAAGCACATTACATTTTTGAGGCCTTTCCAAGTACTAGATTTAGGCCGAAACAAGATTCCAGTGAAATGGAAGATCAGAACACGACATAGAATAGGCACAAGTGTTTAAATACTGCGACTCCTTAACATCTTACGGTTGTATGAAAGTAATGAGTGATGGGAAATGATATGTAGCTTGTACCAAATAACCTGAAGACTTAAAATAAACACATGATCTTCGAAAGGGCAAATATTCATGATAAATAAATAAATAGTGATAATAATGAATGACTAATTATAGTCTAAGAGATCACAACGGCCAGACTTTCGTTATTTTATAAAAACTGAAAGTTTCTCTGTGTAGGGCAGGGTGTCTGGCAGGGGGCAGAAACACAGATATTATGGTCTATCAATGGTTGGATCGGGTTTCTACAGTTATTCCGAAGAAAACATAAAAAATAGCTTTATAAAATGATGAAAGTAAGGTACTTTTTTGGCCACCTTCAGATAAAGATATAATTTTATTATGTTGTGGTTAATTTCAATTAGGTTGTGGTTCATTTCCAAACCACAAACTAATATATATATTTGCTGGTGGTTTTTATCAGTGTTGGATAGATACTAAACTTGTAAAAGAGAAACTTTCAGCTGTTATAAAAACGACAAAAGTCTGGCCATCGTGGGCTCCTGCTCTAATAGTTATTTCCCAAAAGAAAGCCTAAAACATTCTGTTATGATTTACTAAGTTTAATTGGCAGACTGTATATAGGAACATATAGAGTAATAATTTACACTTCGATTTTAAGTACACAAGAAACTAAAATGAACTAAGCTCAGGTTACTTGGCGTCAAGTAATGAAGACTAGACGTAAGGCGGGATTGAAGACTCAGTCAATTAGAACACTTTGTGAGTGACACAATGAATTTAGGTGTTGCATTAGTAACTACAATTATAATGGAAGAGGATAGATGCGACGAGAATTTTAACTAGGTACAATCTGTGCGGATAAAGAATGGGATCAGAAATGGCGGAGCATCTATTCTCTTCTCGCTCGCACACTATTTGCGTCTATAGTCGCACTCGTGGGGTGCGAGTATGCTTATTTCTGATCCCATTCTTTATCTGCACAGGTTGTACATACCTAATTAAAATTAAGTGCTTACTGCTTGACGTTACAGCTACGTTAAGACAGATCAAAGCATAGACGAAACGTCATCCAGTAAACACAAAATTTGTATTTAAAAATATCGTCGCTTCTACCCCCGTTTTTAATAAACATAATTTATTTTTAAACACGCTATCCTTCATACATATTTGGCACTTGGAAAGCAAGAAGAGCGGTATGTGTACTGAATTTAGCTCATACATATTTTATTAGATATCGATAAGAAAGTGTGAAGTATTTATTTAAAGTGTGAATTTTAATTCGTGTATGTACTTTTATCAAGTAGTTACAATCACTGGGCTTCCCAGAATTGACGACGAACTTGACAGCCGAGAACCGAACTAAATGGAAGAGGCTAGTGCACGAAGTTACCAGAAACTTTCAAGAAAACGACCTTCAGAATTGAAGATACCGATCACACACACTTCAATTAATAATAATAGTTTTCAAACTGTACTTTGAGTGAAATAAAAGTATATTCATTCATTCAATTCGTATTGGTTATATTGACTATAGATTCAATTAAATTGTGTCACTCACAAAACAAAGCTCATAGAATTACAAAAATCCAAAAAAATGTTATGGAAGATCAGAACACATTTAACATTCCATTACAAGATTTGGCACAATATTTACGAGTAGTCGTCACGCTCCGACACACGACAGAAGCCCGTCCCACAGGACCAGTAAACTTAATAATAAATAACTTTACAATAGACTATATTACAACTTAGCGTAAATTATACAAACTTAAGGTAATGGCACTAATTTATTACGTCATATTCGTTCGCGGAGGTAGTTTTGCGTAATAGGTTATGAAAGAGAACTGCAACCACTGCACATCCGTACCTAAATATATTATTAAACCCTTAAATAATGTTCTCATTTTTCGACCCATTTGTCCTCCTTTATCACATTTATCATCTGGCAACCCTAAGTGAGAATCGATGGCATACATTGAAGTGTGGGTTTTCGTACCGACTTCACAGTGTTAAAATAATATACGAAATTGTGGCTCTTTATTGGTTAGCCTATCTATGTTTAAGCCAATATAATGAGGATTTGGGTGTGAGAAAACCGCTAGATGGAGTACTGTAGAAGTGAGATCCATATTCAATGCGATTGGTTATTTTTAAACGTGATCTGTCAAAATGTCAATTTGACAAACTAAACAACCAATGCGATTGATGTTCGAATTCAGTCCAACAGTACGCCATCTAGCGGATTTTTCACTCGCGAAAACCTTCATTGAAGGGAACGTAATGACTCGTTAGCACTAATTTCAAGCAAGGAACAATTTTAATATATACTTAAACAAAACAATAAGAACGCTGAAATATCAAAGATTCCATAACTTACGCAAAACTATCGCACGCGAACTTGTATTTGTCCGAGGGAATACATTACATGGGAGTCACCACATAATTTTAAATGCAATATAAGCGCCAGTTTTTCTATAATAAGAAGACATATTCCAACCAACTGACCAGATAATAAACATACAAACTGATATGGTATTACAGTGCTTTCATTGTTAATACAGTCAAGGAAAAAAAACAGTAATCTATTAAAGATTTTGTTAAGTATACTGTCTTTGTCGTCCAAATATGCCCTTATATTATAAAATTGGTTGTTCACAAGATTAACTTTGGAAGCATTGAATAAATTGATATGAAAGATAAAGAATCACTCTCAAAATTCTCGAAAATGTTACTGTTTTATCCAAAAATTCCAAAGCATTCCTGCTTTTTATATTTTTATGATACATAAAAACCTACGAATCTGCGTACTATGAAATACTCTGATTGGTCAAGTTAAACTTATAAAGAATAAGATTGCGTATTTAAAAAAACTAGCCAATCAGAAAGCGTATAAAATCGCAGACACGCAAGACCTAGCCATTCTGTCTATACACTCACACAAGCTACACATCACACTGTAGTCTCCCCCTTCACTTCCCCTTCCGACACCGCCTCACTCACACAACTGTCACTGTCAGGCTTCAGCGTGACGTCACTGTTCACCGTCACGTCCAGTCCCATGTCCTTCCGCGGCTGTCTGTCTTTGTCCCTACTCGTTATTTGCGTGTACAACTCGTCCAACTCACTCGCGAAGGACACCGGACTGTCCCTATTCACCTCGGGACAGCTCAACGCCGGCGTTGGCACGTATTTACCTAATTTGGGATTGCTCTTTATTGTTTTCCGCCATCCCGGGTCGTAGTTCACATACTGACTCTCTATGTTCGACACGTCCTCGTTGCTGAAGCTTATCTCGTTCGGACACATGGAAGACGGCGAGGGAGCGTACAACCCGTGGCTGCGTATGCTCACCTCAGACATTTGGTAGTTCGGACAGTAGATGTCGCTCTCATTCTCGAAGCCTTGTTCGCTTGCATTCGTGCTACACGTTTCAAAATCGTACGTCGTTTTCGCCATGAAGAACGCATCTTTGTCCTCGTCAATTTTCTCCTTCGAACCGCCCACTTCATCAGGGTTTTGAAGTAGATTATCCATCTCTCCTAAACCAGCTTCCCCAAGATTCTGAGGCGTACTGGATCTGTTAATTTCGTCACTGTTCATGGTACACTCCTCTGAAATATCCTGTAGAGACTTGTCTAACGTCTCTTTATTGTCCTGGCTCTTGGCCGGCTGTAAGTAGTCTATGTACTGGCCGAAGCTCTCAGTGTCTGTGATCTCGTTCGTGGAGCATAAGGCACTGTGGGTCTCCTGGAATGACGTCATCTCCGAATGAGTGTTTAGAGTCTGGTCGGAGCACGTGTGCGGTATTTCTGAAGCCGAACTGTATTCGAGACTGCATTGCTGTGAGATAGTTCTCATTTCTGGCTGCTCAGCGTGACTTTGAAGACACTCTTCAGACACGGAACTCCGTTGTCCGTTAAAGGTTTTCGTGTTGGCTTTTACAACCTGATGCTGCGGGACTTGAGTTTCTGGAACATTCGTGTAAATGTTCATTATTTGCGTTCGGCTCGTCTTTGGGTCCTCATTCTTGTTCCACGACTTTTTATCTATCGAGTAATTCTTGTAGTCTTTCGGATCCTCTTCTAGTAAATTCGGGTTTAACACGTTTCGTGTCTCTTTGATTCCGTTGTTCGATCTTTCGACGTGAAGATTAGTATTATTCACTTTGGATCCTGAGTTTATTATATTAGCCATGCCGCTGTACGCCTCTTTAGTCGGCAATGGCAGTGATATGTGTGAATCATTGTCAAAGTCCCTTCTCGTGGGCAATTCTAGGCAATTTCTCTTCATGTTCTGTCGCTGCTTCTTAAAGAACTTCTTAGCAACGTTCATTTGGTTAGGGTTGTAGAATATCTCCGGGCCAATGGTCCCGCTATCCGGATACGTCATCATTGAATTGTTCGACCTGTACTGCTGTCTATGTAAAACTACCAAGTTTATATTTGGCGCTTTTCCATTTGTGTTTTTAAGTAAATCTTTTTGCAGGGTCTGTCCGTTGAGCTCAGCACCGCCTTTATAAGTACCACTATTGTTAGTTTTGGAATTAGTTCTATTGGAGCTTCGGCTTCCAGATCTTGACCTATTGTCATTAGGTATGGGAAGAACTACAGGCGCTCCGTTATTAGTCTGGTTAGCCGGCAAGTTCTGCTGGTTGGCATCAAACACGCTTCTATTTCTGCAGCATTGTTTGCTTTTCTGGAGGTAACAGTGCATGAGGGACCACTGAGCGCGGACGTCACTCCTCGCGATTCCGTAGAAGAAGAGAATGAAGGTCCCCAGAACTGTAGCACAAACTGCATATACAATACTGCAGATATCTTCTTGATAAGGTAGATATGCTGGCAAGGGTCTGTACACAGCTATCGCCCCACACGACCAAACGGACATGTAAAGACACAGAACAATAACTTGTGCTCTCAATTGAATTATTGGAGTATGCTCTATATCCTCCACTTCAGAATCGACAGCAGACTTTATACTTCTCCTCTCAGCTCCATCGGTCGTTTGATTCGGCTCCCACATCTCCAAGTCTACATTCTCAGTCGCCTGAGTACCCTCAGACAACTGTACGTTCAAATTCCTTATCGTACACCGAATCAGGAGAAACAGGACCAATAGGAAAACTAATAGAATCCCTCCAGGAACAAACAGGGCACTCAAAGCCGGCGCCGTACTCAAGAAGCACTGTGAATACCCCGCATAGTCCTTCAAATTAACAGCCCCAGATATACCGCACACGATCAGAGCTATACCCCAACCGACCAGATACAAACCTAAAATCGGCTTCTGCACTGGAACATCAGGTGGCAACTCGTCCTCCGGAGTCCTGACCGGATTGTGCGTCTTAGTCACCCACTTGTACATGTTACTAGCCGACACGCACATCCATAGGAGGCAGGAGAGAGACAAATAATGTATTATCAGCCCCAGAATCTGGCAAAGTTTCACGTCCTCAGTCTGATATATCCCCAGAGTGTACATGAAGCAGAGAAGTCCTATAGCGACCCAGGTATTGATCAGTGCGTGTTTCGTTTTCTTGGCCATTTGTATGGCTGGGTAGGACATGATGTAGGTTAGTATGGCGCAGCTGACGCATCCTATGAGGATCAGACTGCCGACGTAGACGGCGGGGTGGGAGACTTTGAACCTTGCGCCGTCGGTGCGAGCGCCGTATATGCCGGTCTCCACGTTCTGGAGGAGGCCTACGTAGGCCAGTTTGGTGCAGCTGATTATGATCATCTCCGATATCACGTGGGACACTTTGCAGTCTGAAATTAATGGTAGTAAGTATCAATACGTGTTACTTAAGTATTAATTACATGGAGGATATGGAAACCAGTTTCAAAATTGTTTTTTTTCCAACATTTTTGGGGTCAATTAAATCAAATCAAATCGAAAAAATATTCATTTGCATAGGCTTGTACACAGCACTTACAAATCGTCATACATAGAAGTATAATTGAATTCAAACTATTTATAAGTACTTATCTATAATTAACAAATTAATATATTTTTACTTTTGAGAAAACTGGGCACTAATGGGAACTATCGCGTTAGAAAAATCCGATAGATGGCGTACTATTAGGACATACATACATTTGGCTACATAGAGCGATGGTAGCTCAATGGATAAGAATACGCCTTCCATACGGTCGTGGTTCGAATCCGATCATGCTCATCTGGATTTTTCAAATCTATGTGCATATTTCTATCATTAGCTCGGCGGTGAGGGAAAATATCGTAAGGGAACCTGTACATTTCGGATAGTTTCTAAAACGTGTAACCATGATTCAGCTGGTTTAGTTCCCCTGTTAAGGGGTTGTAAAGGTTAGATGGCTGTCACTTCAGTTGTAATGACCAGACTCATCAAATCCTAAATCATGGTCCAAGCGTACCCCGGGCTCTAGAGCGACAGCTTTGGATGCAACCGGGAATTACACGCTCAGACGACCTATTTTTGATTCACTCGTATGACTTAGCGTCATCGCATGCGACGTAAGTCACATTCGCCTTCTAAGTCGCAAAAAGCCGATTTTTCTTATTTTTGAATCATTCGATTTCCGTGTTGCCATATAATACGGTGAATTGACATTCTAACCCTTCCCTGCAGAATTTTACAAAAACCGGTAACCTCCGCCTTTCAAACTGAACGCAAAAACCAAAGACTATTAATCTTTAAGTCACTCGACCAACGAGTGGGTGGGGTCACTCGTTGTAGACGAATGATTCAAAAATGCGGAATATCGTATGTCGAAGGAAAATCAGTAGAAATCGTGCGCTCGTCACGACGCTAAGTTATAGGAATAAATCAAAAATAGGTCTCCAGATGAGGTCACGAGGAGGATGGACCGACGTCCACCTACAGGGTGATTGGTTATTTTAGAATATATCACGTTATGAGTATGTATGTTTAAATATCAATTTAACCAACGAAATAACCATGATATTTAACATCTGGATCTGTCCATTAGTACGTCATCTGGCGGATTTTGCACATGCGTTAGCTCCTATTATGAGACGATCGCGTATTTTATTTGATCCGTTTGGATCAGAGGTGGTGAACGCTGCCTCTGGTGCAAAGGGTTGCACGTTCGATCCCCGCACAGTTACAAACGTTTGTGTGCATGAACATGTCTGTTTGTATTGGTCTGGGTGTTTCCTATACCTATATTATAAGTATGTATTTAAAAAAGAAAAGTAAATGTATATGTTTGTATTCCCACTGTTGGTTCTGATATCCGTAACACAGGTGCTGGAGCTACCTATCTTGGAGTCAGATCAATGTATGTGATGTGGTAAAAAAAACAAAAAAAAAACAACCATGTTACCATGTTGCGATAGCTCCTATGGAACAGTTGCGGATTTCTCTTTTACCTGGCAACGTATTAGAGTGTATGTTTTAACACAAATCTCACAATATGGGTATCATAGAAAAGGGCTTGAGTAGCAGAATATATTTATTGTAACAAATTTCAAATCCAAGATGGCTGCCATCGGAGGTTTTTAAAATTTTCAATTTAATTTTTTGCAGAATAATGCCTGAACTACTCATTCTAATTTTTATTCTTTTGTTTAGTACTTACATGTTTTTATTTCTCAATAAAAAAAATGTTTCTTTTTGTCTCAAATTTAATTTTAGATGCATGACTGACACAGGGTTTCTCTCTTTTCTTTTTGAATGATGTTTAGAGTTCAGAGATACCACAGTGCCTAAAGACGAAATTCTTTAATCAGTGCGTCCTACCCGTCATGACGTATGTCAAGCCGAAACGTGGACAGTTACGGTACGGCTGGTCCACAGTTCGTTCGGTCCGAAAGGTCGGTCAGCGGGCTATGGAACGAGCAATGCTCGGCGTCTCTTTCCGAGATCGAATCCGAAATGAGGTGATCCGGCAGAGAACCAAAGTCATCGACATTGCTCACCGGATTAGCAAGCTTAAGTGGCAGTGGGCAGGCCATATTAGCCGCAGAACCGACAACCGATGGGCTAAACGAGTCCTAGAGTGGAGACCGCGTCTTGGCAAACGTAATGTAGGGCGTCCTCTGGCTAGGTGAAGGGACGATCTGCGCAGGATGGCTGGCAAGAGCTGGATGTGAGAAGCCATGGATAGATCACGGTGGCGAACAATTGGAGGGGCCTACGTCTGCGATAGGCTGATGATGATGTTCAGAAAGATGCGGGATCCCGCAAATCATCATCATCATTTCAGCCAATAGACGTCCACAGCTGGACATAGGCCTCCCCAAATGTTCTCCACACAGATCGGTCATGTGCCGCCCGCATCCAACGGATTCTCGCGACCTTCACCAGATCGTCGGTCCACCTTGTGGGGGGCCTGCCACGGCTGCGACTTCCTGTACGTAGCCTCCACTCGAGGACCTTTCCGCCCCAACGGCCGTCTGTTCTCCTCGCTATGTGCCCTGTCCATTGCCACTTGAGGCATGCAATCCTTTGGGATATGTCTGTGACCTTAGTTCTAATGCGGATCTCATCATTTCTGATACGATCACGCAAATACTAGGATTGAAATAGAGTTTTCCCTTCACCAGCCCATGATCCTTCCTACCGTCTCGGCATACGGACCGAATCTTGGGAGATTCATGCTAAGGGCCCCTTCCCCGGTGCGTTTCTTCACTCCCTACAAATTCTGTGTCTGTGTCCCATCTCAATGTCACTTCTCCCCAAATAGGGCGTGAAACACCACAACACAAGCGACTCACGCTCGGGCAGTTCCACATCAATCAAACTCCTTTCTAATGTTAAGCCTTTTGTGTGCAAACGCACGCAACCGTCGAAAACCTTCTGCAGAGTTGACCATCTCTTGATGGTATACTGGTCCTATCTCGTTCCTGTTCCAGTCATTCAGCATCTGTTGCCGCTCTTCTTCATACAGCATATGGTCCCGAGTTTCATCAGCTTCCCCACAGGGACATACAGGTGACTCACAGAGAGTCATCGCGTGCAGTCTGAGAATACGGTATACGACTACTTTTTTTTAAATTTTGCAATCAAAAGACCTCTCAATGATAGAAACATCGTTGAAAGAATCACTTGATTCTCATTTAAACTACCTGAGATATCACAACTTTAAAATCACATTATTTTGGGCAAACCCAAAACGCTCCATACAAATGGCGACTTAGATGTGACGTCACACTTAAGTATTTTGTATGCATTTCATTTGAATTTTGTATGGTAGCTATTACAAATGTTTCGTTTATGTCAATGGTTCTATTATAATAATTGGTGCAAATTGTATGGGTTATTCAATGGCATAATTATTTTTTAATAATTTTATACTTTTAAAATGGACTTGCCCATGAATCTTTGAATGACCATAAAACCGGTTAGACGTTATATTTTTAATTGAGAATTTTTGCCTTTGGCATATATTGACCTATATTTTGACAAAATATTTATATTTTGTAAAATCTTGAACTTAGTCGTATACCCTATTGAAATAGAGTTGCGGGGTTGTATTGGGCACGCGTGAGTGGTTACCTGAGGCGTTATGGCGCCAGCGTCTCGCCGCTGGATCCCACACGGCAGCGCGGCCGTCCCCTCCGCCCGAAGAGCTGGCGCGTAGCGTGGCTATCACTGGCTCGAGAAGTTCCCCGCGAAGGGTCACGTTCTCTGAAAACATTTCAATTCAATTCAATTCAAATTTATTTATTCAGACAACATAGTCCACGGGTTAGTAAAAAGTCGCTTATAAACATAGGGTTAGTGCGCATAATAAATAATAACAAAGTTTACTTGGTCATGTACCTAAGAGGCACTCCGTATACATGTGATCCAGAGGGAGTGCTAATTTTGACCTCGGTCATTGTTCGTACAAAGTGCCTCAATATAGGTGCATGCGGATCATCTGCTATTACCTTCAGGATGCTGTTGTCGCTCTCTCGCACCCGGTTTAACAGCGATGTCACTTTCTTTCGGAGCAGAGTTTGGAAGCAGTCAGTTCTTGCCTGCGCAAACATTTGAGACGCACTGCAGAAACGAGGAAGCCGCAACATCATCCTGAATATGTTGTTGTATTGAATACGAAGGGTGTTTAGCGACCGCTTGGCACAGCTAGCCCACAGTCCCCCCGTGTACAGATTCTGACAGTAAGCTTTAAAAAGCGTCACTTTAACTTCGTCCGTACAGCGAGCGAACCTGCGTAATTTCGTAAAAAGATTGTAGTAGCAATAGACTTTAAGTACGGGATACACTGAGTCCTCCTCATCTTCATTCTAGCGTGAGATTCCCGGTTGCGTCCAAAACTGTCGCTCTGGAACACGGGGTACGCTTGCACCATGATTTTTCATTTGGGGAGTCTGGTAATTACAATGAAACGACTGCCGTCTGACGTAAAGTATCAGCCTATAAACTGTCCCACTGCAGGGCAAAGACCTCCATCAAGAAATCAAGTTCGCCGTGTGGTCCCCGGCAGAGTAGAATAGGCCACCCTCACTCTTACCGAGGTGTCGTAGAAGGCGACTAAGGTAAAACTGCTGGCATGATCATCAGTACCCAGAGAAGGAAAACTCTGCATTTAATAAATAAATAAATAAATATAAAATAACAACTAATAAATGTATATGTAAGTCTAGAACAAAGAAAATGAAATGAATGGGTTGGTCGCCTTAAAATTTTGTAGTTTGGTATGATATGTATATTTAATTTTATTTGAAACTTTGGTTGCATGGCCGTCACCTCTTGCCAGAGCCTCGCCCTCCTCTACCATGGTGACCACTGAAAACCAGCGTTGTGACGATAACTATCACCACGGCACATGCTGAGTGGAAGCCTATTTGGCACACTATTTTAATTTTAATTTTAGTTGTTTAGTTATTTTAAGTTTGAATTGTAATATCTTTTGTGTCAAATAAATGTTTTTTCTTTCTTTCTTTCTTTCTTTCATTTATATCACAACCCTTGCCAACCCGTCTGCCAAGCGTGGTGAGTATGGCAATTACCCCTCATGTGATTGAGGGAGGCCCGTGCCCCGGCAGTTGGGACTTAAATGGGCTGACGATGACGATGACGTATTAGAAACCTATTTGTTCGGGAGGCACCAATGACGGGTGGATCCTGCGCCCGCGGCCACACACGCCACCGCGCACCTACCAAGCACTCACGTCGTCCCTCTCATTTATAAGAATAATTCTTTGTAACATTTTGGAAGTAAAATCATTCTAAATTCTCAAAACCTCTTTCTTTTGTCTCGTGCACTATTCATTTTATTTTATTTAAGGAAACATACAACTTTTTACATATTTCATTATTAAACTAAGTTATATAGATATTAAAATAATACCCTCCAACCGATTACTGCTACGGCGGCCAATCTCAACAATCAGCCACGTACGCAGTGCACACGCACTCTCTATTCCCTTACCCTCATATTCCGATGGGAAACGACCGGAGAAGGATCGGGCGCAGGACCAACAGCTTAACGTGCTTTCCTAGACACGAGAGTACAAGACCGCCAACTTCCAGACTCCAGGCTGCCACTAAGAATTTCTTACCGAAAACTTAGGTACAAATATTTGGCCCGACTCTGGGATCGAAGCCGGGACCTCTTGCACAGCCGTCGCTTTAAAGTGCGACCCACTAACCACTGCGCCACCGAGGCAGTCAATATATACATATTACATTAGCATTAAGAGACTTGAGAGGACGTGACTTTAAACAAGGGACTCTATGGAAAAGCAGGACAGCTGATCTTTAAAAGTTAGGCAATAATGGACAACATTTCATATTTTTAACATGTCCATATTGTTTTTTTATATGAAAATAGACATAAAATGAACAGACCCATATTTTTTCTTTTTTCAAAATTTGTCCATTTTCATGCATAAAATAATTATTGAAATTCTTTTCATTCTAAATAGACGTAAGCGCCAAATGACGACATCGGACGGCTGAATACAGCGATATTCCTTTGCTTATCATTGTTTTAATAAAAAAAGGTACTACTGTCAAAGGTAAATAATACTAGTGTCAACATTGTCAACGTCATTCATACATTCAACGTTGACAAGTTGTCTTTTTTTTTGACAGTTACATGTCATGGGTTTGGCATTTCGTAAATTTAAAACTATAATGTGCTAAGCAAAGAAATATTTTACATTCTGCCGTCCGATGACGTCATCTTACGTTTTTTAGTTTTTAATTTTTTTCTCAGTAAATAAGCAATATAAAAAATGAATAAATATATATTCGAGCAGCGGAAAAGTAAACAAAGAATTGGTATTTTTTGTGTCTGAGCTTAGCAATTTTGAAATGTTGTCCATTGATATATACGCATTGTAGTCTGTTGTTTTCCAATAAATAAATTATAAGTGACAGCACTTTTTCCCGATTAGCAAGGAAAATGCCAACTGGCAACACCATCTATGGTACACACAGATGTTCTCTGTAAGAATGCTTCGAGCGGACCAAATATTACTCACTTAACTGGAACCCGACTACAGGTGACGTGATCTCCATATTCATATCCTCTCGCTTCGTACTCCGGCCGCAGTAGTCCTTCGCCCTGCGTATCCTGTGGGAGCCCTCGTACTTACTGCTGCGACATAAGAAAGAACAAAGCAACATAACACACTCACTTAGCTGAAACCCGATTACAGGTGACGTGATCTCCATATTCATATCCTCTCGCTTCGTACTTCGTCCATAGTAGTCCTTCGCTCTATGTATCCTGTGGGAACCCTCGTGCTCACTCTGCTCCGGCAGGAGAGGGAACAAAGCGGCGTCCTCGAACATGGACACGACCAGATCCTGAGGCTTGGACTGCAGTAGCATGCCTACGTCCGTGGTGCTGTAGAGGAGGGATTGTGGGATCTGTGGAGAAAGTGTTATTTTTAGATATTATGTTCAGGAAAGCACAAATGTCCGCTACACTATAATATGTTTTTATAACCGAAGGAGAGTCACGCTTCGACATGAAGGGGCCGGCGCAAACAGTGACAGCGTTAGAGAAAACCGGTGTGAAGCAGCGCGTGCGCTGTTTCGCCGAATGAATGAGGGTACTAGAAGCCTAATCGGGGGACGGGTAGATAGATAGATAGATAGATACTCTTTATTGCACAACATACAAAACTTAAAAGCTAGGTATACAGAGATACAATGTACAATTTAGGCGGTCTTATCGCTGGGAGCGATCTCTACCAGACAACCTTCAGGTAAAGGACATTAGATAGAAGAGGGGAGGGTGGTGCAATCCTTTTGATTTTGAATATTAATTAAGTAAATTTATAGTATAAATACATATATCTAGATAATAAATAAATAAATAAACACGTTATCATACACTAATATATACGAATGTTAACTTACTATAATACAATATAAGGTTATATTATACACAATATACACAAATTATATAAAATTATATAAAATATACTACTATAAGGTTATAATAGAGAAGATAATTATTTTATACCTACAATATATGTAAAAAATTAAAAAAAAGTAAAAAGATTAAAAGTAAAGATTGATTGGTAGTTAAAAGATTGACAGACTTGTGATTTCATTGGTGTCCATGAGCGGCGGCAATCGCTTACCATCAAATGATCCGTCCACACGTCTGCAACCATGAAATTAACTAACCATAAAATTATGCGATCATAAAAAACGTTTTTAAGAAGATTTCCGGAAATGACAGTATGACGTTCATCATCATCAGCCTATCGCAGTCTACTGCTGGACGTAGGCCTCTCCAATTGTTCGCCACTGTGATCTATCCATGGCTTCTCGCATTCAGCTCTTGCCAGCCATCCTGCGCAGATCGTCCCTTCACCTAGCCAGAGGGCGCCCTACATTACGTTTGCCAAGACGCGGTCTCCACTCCAGAACTCGTTTACCCCATCGGTTGTCGGTTTTGCGGCTAATATGGCCAGCGCACTGCCACTTAAGCTTGCTAATCCGGTGAGCAATGTCGATAACTGTGGTTCTCTGCCGGGTCACCTCATTTCGGATTCGATCTCGGAGAGAGACGCCGAGTATTGCTCGTTCCATAGCCCGCTGAGCGACCTTTAACTTGTGGACCAGCCGTACCGTAAGTGTCCACGTTTCGGCTCCGTATGTCATGACGGGTAGGACGCACTGATTGAAGACTTTCGTCTGTAGTATGACGTTAAGATGATGATAATAATGGAGCTACTGACGGCGTCAGGTCGAGTTAAAAGTGCAAAAAAAAAGCTAATTAGCTTTGTGTCTCAGACATAAGGACGCCATGGTACTGACTAGTCATGGCAATAACGGCTGTTTTGTAATAATGAACAATACTGTTGTGTTATTTTCAAACAGCTGTTATTGTAAATTGTTATCCTGTTATTTTGCCAATTATTGTTGTTGAGGAAATTACAGAGCAATAGCATGTAATTTAATTATTAGTTTGTTAACGTTATTTCGTGACGATTAATGAACTTTCCTTCATACATTTTTACAGGCTTTCCAATTATCGAAATAGTATTATTACACCTGTGATTTCAAGTAGCTTTGAAAACTAAAATAAACCTAATTGTATTGAAATATAGCACAATATTTATACAATTTTGAAGTAACGTTGTTTACGGATAAAAAGTAAAACAAACAAATATGAACTTTATTTCGATGATCGACAGATTAGATTAAGTTAGACGCTTATAAGATCAACTAGAACAGCAACCTATGCTTTCTCTCGCCCATACCGATCGCGTAGGATAAGCGAAGAGCGGCAACCGCGCGTCTGCCCAGCAGGCAACATACGTTCCGTTGTCAAAGATAGAAATAATAATTAATTTCCTTTTACAAATTTGGTTTAATGAGTAATAATTAAACGACGATCTAGATCGTGATCTAGCGTACAGGAGAATATGATATGAAAAAAGGATTGCATTTACTTAGATCTTAGACAGATGGCGCTGTATCGATTACAAATAAGAGTGCTAAGATTTTATGATACCTAGTTATCGCGGCGTGAGACAGATAGCGCTGTTAATAAGTATTTCGCTGTTTAACAAGCGACAACAGCAGAATAACAGGATAACATTTTAATTAGCACCGCAATCATCATCATCATCATCAGCCCATTTAAGTCCCCACTGCTGGGGCACGGGCCTCCCTCAATCACATGAGGGGTAATTGCCATACTCACCACGCTTGGCAGACGGGTTGGCGAGGGTTTTGATATAAATGCAGAGTTTTCCTTCTCTGGGTGCTGATGGTCATGCCAGCAGCTTTACCTTAGTCGCCTTTTACGACACCTCGGTAAGAGTGAGGGTGGCCTATTCTACTCTGCCGGGGACCACACGGCTTCCGCAATAGTGTTGTTCATTGCGGCAAAATAATTAATTATATTATCTGCTGTTGTAATAACGACCACCACTAGTACTGACCTGCACGCTGGCGTGTATGTAGGCGTCGGTGACGGTGAGCAGTGGGGCCACGGTGCGGTTGGTCGTGGTACAGTGCAGGCGCGGCGCGGTGTCCCGGCCGCCACTGTACCACACGCACGTCACGCCGCTGAAGCCCTCGCGGACCGGGAACCGCTCCACTGCTAGGTTCCTCTGTAATAACAACATCTTTTTAATTTATTCTTAAGTAATGTAATGTAAAGTTGACTTCCTTTTCCGCACTTAGACTCTATTTCGGTCCAATGTGCGTTATTCTTGAGTAAATAATGCACTTCAAAATTTTATCTGTCAAGACAAATAATGCAGTTAAAAATTCTTTGATGCGTCTTAACTTACGATGTTTCACTAATCAGGTGAATGTGCGAATATTGTGAAAAGAGGCAGCAAAGAATATTTTTGTGTTATTTGTTTTTGCGAGTGCCTATGAATATGAGAATAAGACAGATTATAATGGAGAAATAATAATAAAATGAACTATTTACAATGATATGGACTCAGATTTGCACTTTTGAAGTTCTACTTAACCTTTATGGGGCTATATCGATATATTTAAGGCTTGTTTTTTATAAAGTACCTCAAACATTATTGTAACTTAAATGCTGTTGGTTTTTCATTACGAAATAAATAAATATTGGTAACCATACCTACTTTGAACTTTATATGGTATACTTAAAGTCCAAGATCAATTAGTCTGTTACAATTATGAAGTCCTTTTTGACATTTCGAAAAACGTAACTCAGCACGTTTCGTATAAATCCAATTGGATATCTCCTTTTGTATTTGGTAGTAAATCGTCATTTGAAAAATATATCTACTTACAGTTATACAAAAACACCCTACAAGTAATTCACAAGCAAAATTAATATATTGTTTTTGAATATAATTTTTGCGCGATTGCGTTTACGTACTATGGTTTATGTTTTACTTTTAAACATAGTGACGTTTCTCAAGTATTCAGTTACTTAAACCGGTCATTCGCGAATGAAAATGAATGGGGCTGCTTATAGCTGAAATAACTTTGATGCATTTTACAGTAAAACGTAATAAAAAAGTACTAGTCATTTGCAGATATTAAACTAACTGTTTAAATAACTAAATAAATTAACTTGATCTGAACATTGAACTGTGATGAATGGCTTAAAAGGGCATGTTCCAGAGATATAAAATTCTATGTTCGCCAATTTTAAAAATCCGTGTTCATCAATCCGTGTTCGTGAAAAGTGTCAGAACGGAAAAATGTAAATAAAATTATCGAGATGATGATAATTTTATTTACATTTTTCGTTCTGACACTTTTCACGTCATTCTATACCTATATATACTAAACATCCAATTGTGTATTTCTTTTTCGACATAAAACAAGATTGGAAGTTTTGCATGTATAAAAGCGTTCTTTCGACTACATCTATTAACCTATTGAAAGTTGATTCGATAAAAATTGGTTACAAATCGAAATCGATGTCGCTGAGTAACGATTGCTAAGTGTAATTCCCTAGTACTGAACTATTAACATCTGTATTGAGTTATTATTATGATTGGTTAGTATGGTATGATTATGATTTTACAACTGTGAATACCTCACCATGTTCAGAAACAAGCAGCCTCAGTTACCTTCTGTCCCTGAACATTGTTGATGTAAGCAGATATCTCCTCAGCGGCCTCCAACATGTCTGTGCAGGACCCGTACAGGGTTTCCGCTCGCGCCAACACCGGCATCGTAATGTTCATCGCTGAACTGATCACGTCTAGCAATGTAGACCCTGCGGTATAAAAATACCATGATAAATTACTGTCTTACTGTTATGTATGCAGCCTTCTTGGTCTGCGGTAAGACTGGCGACTGCGTCCGCCATTTCGAGAATATAGAGTTACGTCAAATAAACGTGAGTGCGTTCACCAGCAAGCATTTTAGTTGTACATTCCCATCGGATCCCAGATTTAATATTGGCGGCCAGTCATTACCGCAGACCAAGAAGGCTGTATCTATACAGCCATCTGTTAGTATATCTACTAAGCCACCAAAGTAATAGTAACTTTTCGATTTTTTGTAAGATAAGTTCGCCGCAGAAGTATTTTTTATATGATTTATAGGACCACCCTTGACCACAATCTTACCTGATGGAAAGTTACGATGAGGTCTAGGATGTAACGCGTTTGCCTAGAAGAGGCCTGTTCACTCTTGCTGCAGACCGAGTAGACGTTACTTTCGTCGAATTAGTAACATCTTCGGTAGCGCAGTAAGTACAGAGTATCCGGTTGTTGAAACTTAAGATCTAGGGAGAAGAAAGAAATCCATCTATCTTACTAGACCACCAGCACCAAGTATACAGACAGAAAGACGGATTTAGCTGACATTTATATCGAAGGGTTCGTTGATGCGTTAGCAGTATATCGTTTGGTGTCTCTCCCGCATAGTGTCTCTGTCATTTATGGTGAACCGTTCACATGAATGTGTGCGTAGCCCGTTTGGCTCGAGGTGTAGGTAGACGGCGTTCTGTATTGAATTATTTTGTGCAACCAGTCTATGTAAGATAGGAGAAATTAGTTTTTCCCAACCCATATGTAACTTTAAGAAAAACTTTAAATGGTCATGAAACTGAAACTTACCTAAATCCTTCTCTTCTTTTATATACTGCATATAATTCCTAATCGCCTGCGCAATGAACATCACATCGTCGGGATCAATCATCTCCGCTATTGGATAAGTTTTCTCCTGAATCAGCATTCCCAATCTCTCTGTCGCATTCAATGCCGAATATTGCACTAAACTCACATTCAACAACGCAAACTGTTGCAGAAGTTTTGTCACATTACTGATATAGGAACATTCTGTGGTGTTCGCTTCGCCCCAGGTCGCATTCGCGTGGCAATGCCTGTACGCGAAACCCTCACCACTCTGACATGGCACTTCAGCAGTGCGATTCAACAGCAATTGAGGCCAGGAGTACGATCCCTTGTTATTCAAAATATGACTGTTATTCGTCAAACAATACTGCTCAGTTCTATTCGACAAAACCAAAATCTGAATTGTGTGGTTATGTCTAATATGATTCGCATCGCTGTACATACACGTCCAATTGCCCATGTGATGGTGAGTAATATTTGCAAATTGGACAGTGGTCTGTGCTAAGCCTTCTTCTAGGACATCGGTGTTGGTAATGTTTACATCGCAAATCTCCAGCATTCGGGTGTACCCATTTAAGCTCATACTTGGCCATGACTGAAGCAAAAGGAGCGCTGCAGACAAGAGTTATTGTATCCCCTTCGAAAACCACCTGATCATAACTTGGGTTCACTACCAAAGTCTTTGTTGGTAGAACGCTACCACATGCGGAGATGTCTAGGAATATTTTCAGCTTGCGTACAGTTTTATTGGCTATGTTTTCGGGGAATGCACATTTCGGATTGTTGATGAGCTTCACCGAGGTGTTTCTAGCCCAGTCGCCGACCCAGAGCAGGTCGCAATCGCAGATCAGTGGGTTGTCTGTAATATCTCTGCAATAAATGGACAAGATCAATATTAAACAATTATTTCGGTCAAGTTATAGGCACCGTGACTACTACCACAGTGTAGTGGCTAGTAATTTATATTATAAATCGTAGACTTTAATAGCCAATGGTTAAACCTTAGTGGTTTTTTGTGTGCTGTTAGATTATAAGTATAAAATATATTTGTAAATGTGGTAAATAAATTAAAAAAATATGTAGCAGCAGCAAAATAATAGACACAGAAGGTCGGCTCTAACTGACATTCATCTAGCTAGGATTTTATATCTGACAGTGGGAGAGCCACGCTTCGGCATGAATGGGCCGGCTCGACCGGAGTGATACCACGGCCTGGCCACCAACGCCACTGGTGTCGCGAGTGTCCATGTCCATGGGTGGCGGCAATCGCTTACCATCATGTGACCCGTCTGCTTGTCTGCCTATCACATAAAATATATATATAATATATTGTATTGCGTCTCTCTGAGTTACATATAGTCTGATTCCGTCTCACGCCAAAGCCAAGTTCTATGTCTTAATATATATTTTTTGTGGCAGGCTAGGCTAGGTGATAAGCATGTGCTCCTACGTGATTTCCTCACTCCCTCTCTTGGCTGGAACCTTTATCCTCAAGACTTGGCACTACACACATGCCTGATATGTGTACTGTACGTGATGCTGTACAAATAATATTTTACAATAAATGCTTATTAATGACTGATGACGGGCTCATTTTTAATCTAAACAATAATAAGTAGATAACCCATTGATTATCTGATCTAATATTTTATGAGTAGATTCTAATATAACTTAGATCTCGATAACATCAAATCTAATTTAAGACATCAGTATTTAGATAGTACACTTCTTTAATCATGAACACATATAATTCATACTTGAACTTTCATCACGCACAAAGGACCGAATGAGAGTCTAGGTGCAGAAAAAGGAGGCCACTTTACATTACTTGAAGTTCTGTTGCATGTAACTTGCACGCTAGCTATAGTTGTTTATAACTCAAAAATTCTTTCTTACATACATAAAGTCTTAACAGCATGCTATAAATATAAGTGAAAAAACCCAGTATCTAATCTGAATAGTCTAAAACAATATTAATATAGAAGAGCAATCATTCTTGCAAGATACCAAAAGCACTGATATGCTACAGTGACCAAGTCAATCATGTAAACAAGAAATTAATTGTTCTTGTCTTTGGCATTACAGGTTCTGAGATTTCTTTAAATATATCAAATTCAAAATTTATTTATTTATTTATTAGGCATATCAACAATATAAACAAGCATTTTACATATACAAGGCAAGGGACTATTCTAGTGTTTACATCAATTACAGACATGCACATCATGATATTTTAGAGATTACAGTAATTTACTTAAAGGGTAAGCTTAAAAAAAATTATAGGTATAAATACAAATAAGCTCAGTAAAAATTTACAACCAATTTAAACAAATACTCACAGTTGTTTTAAACCAATGAGGTAGTCAAAGGTGCCAAACGCCATCACTGATATATGATTCTGGGCCAGAACCAGCCTCTCCAAGTTAACCAGACCCTTGAACATCTCCTTGTAGACGTTGCTTATCTGGTTGTATGACAGATCCAGTTTTTGAATTGATGACATGTTGTAAAACGCATCTGATTCAATCAGGCTGATCTGATTCCTGCTGAGATCCCTGAAAAGACATAAATAAATTTGCAATTCAAAGTGTAAAACATCAACCAACAACATGCAATAAAATCTATATTAAATCTTCCTCTTATTTTATGATTAATAGCTTTTAGAAGTTCTCCTAAAAAATATCTTATTTTATACTTTTTTTGTATGTAAAGAATAAAAAACTCAAGACAACTTTCAAAACACATATTCAATAGGTGACTGATATGTCAGTAAGAAAAAATAAATATTTTATAGACCATCACAATACATAATTTAACAATTGACACTCATTAGAAAGATAGGTAACATTCAGTAGAAATTAAATTAATTTTATGTTGCAATCCACATCATTGATATATTTCACTAATCCAGCTACAAAAATACTATTGTGATTGATTAGTTTTAAATGTACTTATTATTTACTAAAACACATAAATATTCTTCTACCACAGTGTAATGAATCAAATATCAATAGTGTACTCTTTGAACATGATCAGAATTCTACAAGTCTTGTAATTACATCGAACCAAGTACCATCTGACTTTATAGACACATAAACCTATATTTCCAAATAGCTAATATAGCTTGATCTGATCAAACTAAGGGTTTTTAAGTGTGGATAATTAATTCTATCTTTGTGTGTACTGATACTGCTTGTTCAGCCTGTACATTACATTACATACATTCATAAATGTTTGTAGATGAATAGATTAGATAAATGCATATCTGATCTACTTATAAAATCATTAGATCAAAAGATAAAGAAATAAGGTTATGGTTAGTAATTAGTAGGTTAATAAAAAAGCTGTTACATTTTATGCTACCTACTAGTATTCAGGTAAGCAGATTTTATTTTTAATTATAGCTTATTTATTACACTATTTGTTTACTTACAATTTCTGAAGACTAGGAAGATGCAGTTCCCGCGACAAGGTTGAAATAGCATTTCCTGATAAATTTCTGAAAGTAAGAAATAATTTTTCGTACACTTTATTTGACTTTTATGCTGATGCTATTACAGAACATATAAAGAAGATATGTACTTACAAGCTTACTACACTGTTCCAAACTTTGCTCAAGTCGATCTCTTTCAGCTCCGTGAGCTGAGAAGGAGCCCCGCCGCATTTGAGCCTGACCAGCTCTCCTGGCAAGGGCTCCATACCTGTCCCCTCATTCGACTTATTACTCTTACAAGTGCATAGAGAAGGACAGTAGCCAAGAGCTCCTCGGATACATAAAACCGTTACAACAACAACAGCAAACCACTTCATGATGCACATTTCAATAAAACAGCAATTAAAACGATGGCACGCAGCCAAATACAAAAGTAATCACATTTTCAGAAATCACTACAATAATGTCAATGATCTAACACACAAGTCTTTGGAAACCCATATACAGCTAGGTTTTTGTCATGAATGGTCTCAGATAACACATAATTCACTCGACACAGTTTTATTTTCAAGCAATTTCATAAAAATAAACAACAGTGAAACGATACACAAGTGCAATCGGACATTTGTAAAATTTTGACTGATTGATTGAGCGAACGAATGACTGAATAAGTATTTATTATTTTTAACGAATGAGTGAATGAGCCCTACACAGAGTAGTGTAAATCATCTTCTCTGTTAAAACCATAGACTAAGCTGTGCAAAGACCAGAAGCTCTATGATATTAATTAACATGAATGGTTCATATTCCGTTACCGTATTTAACACAATGTGGGACAACACTAAACAGGTCTACCAACTGTTTGGAACATCAAAACAATTTAAACGTCAAAAATAATTTCGAAAGTTGGACCGTTGCCGTTTGTTTTGCTTTGCGATAATTTGAAAAGCTTTATTTATTTTAATGAATACTCACTGGTGCTATTTTAAATAACTAGAAAAATGTTGGATCAACGTTATTCTGATAATGATCAATCCAAACGGGATATACCTTCCTTCATTGAGCCGTTGCCTCCTTTGATATCGAATCCGTTTATGCGACCTCGCCCCCAGAAGGGCACGAACTTATTGGAATTGTTTGAAGAGGATTCCGAGAGTGAGGAGCCCGAGTTAGTGCAGGTGTATCTTCGGCTAAAGCCCTACCACGCTCCTAGTAACTTGTATGAAGTGAGATCTGACCGGTGTCTGATAACATTCAGTGGACACGGCTACAGCGGGTCATGGACGAAGGACGCAGCACAATGTATCCAAAATGTACACGTTCTCACAAATATTTCGACCTGAAGCGACTCAAAAGGTATGTGAAACTATACACCAATTTCCCTTATAATCTCAAAGTTAAAAAACACTCTTGAGTTAGAACACTTATCTTTTTTAATGAGTTTTATCTTATATTGGTAGATAGGTACGTGCACATCCAAGAGATTTTAAAAATAAAATAAAAAATTGAATAGTGATTTATTTAATTAAGTCCCTCTTCTCAATTTAGTGTGAAAATATATTGGAAATGGAATTCTATTCAGTTTCTATACATGTGATATTATTCCCAATAGACAGTTAATGTATTCATTGAATAAATTCCTTTTTTTCTCTTTTTTAGGAAGTGTTTGAAAGTGTTGTCAAAGAAAATCTGAAAAAATTGCCAGATGGCCACAACTTCACATTACTGACATATGGGGCATCAGGTTCAGGCAAGACTTACACACTGATGGGCACAGTAGCTTCCCCAGGGCTGGTCCCCCGCTCACTGGAGTATGTCTTCAGGCTGGTAGATGCAGCCCAGAATCCACTGTATAAGCCGGCCGATGGTGGCTCTGATAAACTTGGTCATGCTGAGCAGGATTATGAATTACAGGTAAAATATTTTCTACCGGATACCAGGAATCATTTGCAGCTCTTAACTAGCTTAAGAGATAACCCATATATTATCTCTCTCTTTTTAAGAGCTGCACATGGCTGCAGGTGTTCAGGTCAACCAGATCAGATTAACACACTGAATGCAAAACACACCTGCTCGTCTGACATTAAAAAAAACAGGTTTTTTTTTAATGTCAGAAGGGCAGACAGATCACCTGATTTTAAGTGATTGCCGCCGCCCATGGACACCCGCAACACCATTGGATTCCTAAGTGCCCTACCAAGCTTAAATCCCCCCCTTCCCCCAGATCAGGCCTCCGGTACCCTCACTTACGCATTGAAACGCAGCACAGGTTTTCTGTGAGTCTGAGTGTGAGTTCACTTGAAGTCTTAGGGTAGCAATATACATAGCAAACACATGTGTCCTGCTTCTCTAAGACTTCAAGTAAGCCTGCTGAAGCTTGATAACTAACCCTGGATGATTTCTTAATATATTATATGTAATGGATGTTTTTAATTAAACAGACGTTTTTGGTAATCATTTTATTTAAGCTTTTGACCCAATCATCCCTTGCAATTGGTAGATATTGAAAATTGTATGAAGTTTTGCAATCTCAATTTATGGTAGGTACAGCCATTGACCCCTGTGTCGTTTTAAAGTAAAATCAACAATGCGCAATTAATTTATTGGCTAATGGACATTCATTAAGTAAAATCAAACAAAATTCACAACTGGTCATCTTTTTTTGCAGTGGGTGAAAAGATTGCGTAACATCTCTGCCCCACTGAGAGACAAGTACCGGAGAATGAGTGCAGGCCTATGCAAGGACCTCACTGTGAGCAGTGTGGACCTGTCCAACAGAACTAGACACTATGTCTGGGTATGTACTACTTTATCTATACTATATAAAAGAGCTCATTATACTGACAACAAAAAAGACTTGTGTAGGTAACAAAAGTTAAAATACTTGCATGATGTAATCTACACCCAGCACCATCTCGCTGTACATTTAGGAACTAAATGTTTAGTCCCAAGTGAAGTTACAAAGTTTGGGTGGGCCACTAGTAATTTACAAGAAGAAGAAGATCCTAAATATAATTATAAATATGCAAGGTTGTCTAGAAAAAATCGCTACAAACGATTACTCCTTATCATTACCATTTGTTGTTGTATCATACTTATATTTGGTTTTTGTGCAATAAAAAATACCTATGCAGTGCACACTTACTAGGATAGTGATGTCATACCCTTGTAAACAACGCCATGTTTTTCAAGCTTTTTTGTACACTATTTACACAGTATTATTTTTAAAAGAAAAATCTTAAATTTTTTTTTTTTTATTTTAATTTGTATGACCGACACCGCTTAATAAGACAAGTTTTTAAAAATAAGTGAAAATTAGCCTATTCATATTATCAATCAATCCTACATAAAAAACTTTTTCCATTTCATGTAATCTTTGTATAACTTCAATTTCATTTTAATTTCAGGTATCTTTTGTAGAAATTTACAATGAGGGAATATATGACTTACTGGCACCAGGCGATAGGAAAAACGCTGCGAAATTGCGCATCAGAGAAGATGCCACTGGAAATGTCTATGTCAAGGTACAGTAATACCAAACAGGGTTCTATGCCATAAAAGAAACGAAACTATATACCATAGTATATCCAATAATTTTCAGTTGCCTTTAAAGCTGTCGTTTCGGAATTGGGGTCTGGTAATAACAAGTCTGCCATCAGACTTTCGCAACCTTTAGACAGGGGAACCAGCCCAATTGAATCATGGTTACACATTCAGAATCCTCATCAATATCTAAAATATTATAAGGTTAAGAAACTGTCCGAGACATGCAGGTTTCTTCATGATGTTTTCCGTCTCCGCCGAGCTAATAAAAAAACAAAGTATCAATCAAATAATGGTAGAAATATGCACGTACATTTGTAAAATCCAGAGCGTGGAAACCCAGGGCCGGAAAACCCCTTTTCAGAGTTAAGCCTATCGATAACCCTATTATTAGCTTACCAAATTAATACGGTTACCCTATTGATTGTGTAACTTTATTGTATTGGCAACTGTAGAGTATGCATGTTTGCCCCGCCCGGGCGCGATGGACGTTTCGAGAATAAAGTGCGCAATATTGATTCAAATGATTTGCGCGTAGAGATTAAAATAGCTTGGTAGAATTCTAAATCCCTATCTTGATATGGTAAGCCTATTATAGGGTTTTCCGTGATGATAGCGCTTACCGTAATGAATGGGTAAGCATATTGGTGAGATAAGCCAATGACAGGCTTACTTTATTGATAGGGTTTTTGAAACCTAATAAGGGTACCGGTTATGGTTCCTGGAACCAACACCATTATTATGGAAGGCGCTTGCTTATCCACTAAGCTACCATCGTTCATCGATTGGTTCTTTAATTCTTTAACTCTATTGTACAGTTAACTCCAAAAATATGTATACACTTTAGGACGTTGTCACAATATATATAGTATAAGAAAGTAGACCTCTACTTTCTTATAGGTAAGTATTGTGACAAGGTCCTAAAGTGTATATATTTTTGGAGTTGACTGTACTTACAATTAATTACTTATACCTACTACCGTACACGTACACGTACTGAATAACGAAATTAACTCTGCCCCTAACCTATACTATAAAATACAAATTTTCCAACAGGATGTGACGCAAGCATTCGTACGGACCGGCGAGGAGGCTTATGACGTCATGGTGGCAGGGAAGCACAACCTCCAGGTGGCGGCCACCGGCGTCCACGCGCAGTCCTCGCGGTCACATTGTATTTTTACCATCACCATGCTTACTGAAACAGGTTTGTAAATTAGTCTTATTTTTTTTATTCCACTGTATGATTATTTCGGGTGTGGTTGATTGCCATGTCCATGTTAATGTTGTTTTCGTTGTCAGTATTCGTTAGTGTTTATTTATTTATTTCTTAATGGAAAACAAACAGCATTTAAATTACAATAATGATTGTGTGTAAATTAAGTGGACTGTAGTTTTGGCGAAACTAAAAACGAAAACAAAAAAATGGTTGTTTGCTCTGCTAGACCGGGAATCGTAATCTTGTGCACTACTTACATGGAATCCCTGGAGCTTGTGGAACGGGTTCACACTAAAAGGTTCAAACCTAGCACAGCTGAGACTAATGTTATTTTACCCAAAGTGGAACACTCCTCCTCGTAGGTTGCCAGAAGACGATGCGGTGGTTGCAGGTACAAATTAGTTATGCTAATTTATAAAGAAATTATTGCAAATCTACGAAAAACGAGAGCGACGAAAAAATGTGTGTGCTGTAGCGCGAATTCGAAAATGGAAGAGGAAGTTTCTACTTTTTTAACCGCCAAAAAGCGTTTTGAAACTTCACCAAAAAATGTAGACTATATCCTACCAGTGTGGCAAGCGAAAAATTAATAAATTATCAATTTTGTCAAGAAAATATATTTTTTATTTTATTTTAAATTTAATTTAAGTGAAAGCTGAACATTCCGCCCACCTAAATGCGAATGTATTTAAGAAATGAGTTTAAACGAAACGAAAGAAAATCTTAAAACTAAATAAAAACTATGTGAAAACTATTGCGAAGGCAGGGGACAAAGCTTTACTATCGGTCGGCGGTAGTGACCCGAGGACGTTTTGACAGTAGCAACACGACAAATACCATCTTTCCCTGGGTGTAACGACACTACCCGACCTAAACTCCACTTTAGTGGCGACAACAATTCATTGACGATGAGAACCAATGTGCCAACCATCATGTTATCCTCTGTCTTAGTCCATTTTGACCTCTGCTGCAAAGTGTGGACATACTCCTCATGCCACCGACGCCAAAAGTCCTGGTACATTTTCTGAAGCAGTTGCCATCGCTGCATGGAAGTGAGCTTTACATCGACAAAGTTCTCCTCCGGAAGCATTGACAACGGAGCCAGCGTCAGAAAATGAGCAGGAGTTAAGGCCGTCAGGTCATTCGGGTCCGAGCTCAAAGGCGTCGGGTCCGAGCTCGTAGGAGGTTCTTTAGAACAAATATGCCTTAAACAGTTTTCACATATAACAATCAGAGAAAAAATGCTTTTACATGCACACAGAAGACAAACAAATGAAGAGTATAATATAGTTACATACAAAGTTGATAATACACATAAGAAGGGTAATTAAATATAAGAAGAGTACAATACAAAATGAATTTAAGCTATAAGTATTAGAAATTCCACACCAATATCACAAATATTTGCCCACATAATATTACCTATTAAAAAAATTGTGTTTATGATGTTTTTAAAATAGTTAGGTCTCGCCGTTAACAAGTCAGTGTCTTCGAAGTAATTGCGATTGAAATTTTTTGGGGTTCAATTGAAAAACGAATTTTGTCCATAATTAGTAGAACTTTCTTCCACATGGAGTCTAAGGTAGTTTCTTCTAGTGTTAGAACCCAGTGGAAGTTGCAATTTAACCCTTGATAGAAATTCACCACAGTCTATTTTGCTGCTTAACAAATTATGAAAGAAAGTTAGGTCAACCACCTCTCTCCGTATTGTCAAAGGGAGTAGATGATTGTCTTGACAGTTTATAGTGCAGTCAGAGCCTAACCTTAACCTATGCTTGTAGTTTAAGAATTTAAGAAACTTTTTCTGTATTCTCTCTATTTTGTTTATATAGAACTCGTATTGAAGATTCCATGCTTGGCAAGCATATTCAAGCTGACTCTTTACTAACAAACAGCGAACGTCAAAAATCTTCAAAATTTGCTTTACTTAATACTTGGAAAGAAGGCGCGTTTTTATCCACTTAGCTACTGTTATATCGCTCGTCACTGCTCTTGTATCTCTTAGATCTCCCACATTTTGAATTCCACCAACGTTTGACCAACAGACGGCGGCGTGCGAACCTCGTGCGTCCGCCTCTGCGACCTGGCGGGCTGCGAGCGCGCGCGCCGCACGCGCAACACGGGCGCGCGCATGGCGGAGTCGCGCGCCATCAACTCCTCGCTGCACGTGCTCGAGCGCTGCCTCCACACGCTGCGCCGCCGCCTGCACAAGCCCGCGCCGGTGCCTTACAGGTGTAGCGTCTGTTACTACGCGTTGCTAGGTTACAACACGGGCGCGCGCATGGCGGAGTCGCGCGCCATCAACTCCTCGCTGCACGTGCTCGAGCGCTGCCTCCACACGCTGCGCCGCCGCCTGCACAAGCCCGCGCCGGTGCCTTACAGGTGTAGCGTCTGTTACTACGCGTTGCTAGGTTACAACACGGGCGCGCGCATGGCGGAGTCGCGCGCCATCAACTCCTCGCTGCACGTGCTCGAGCGCTGCCTCCACACGCTGCGCCGCCGCCTGCACAAGCCCGCGCCGGTGCCTTACAGGTGTAGCGTCTGTTACTACGCGTTGCTAGGTTACAACACGGGCGCGCGCATGGCGGAGTCGCGCGCCATCAACTCCTCGCTGCACGTGCTCGAGCGCTGCCTCCACACGCTGCGCCGCCGCCTGCACAAGCCCGCGCCGGTGCCTTACAGGTGTAGCGTCTGTTACTACGCGTTGCTAGGTTACAACACGGGCGCGCGCATGGCGGAGTCGCGCGCCATCAACTCCTCGCTGCACGTGCTCGAGCGCTGCCTCCACACGCTGCGCCGCCGCCTGCACAAGCCCGCGCCGGTGCCTTACAGGTGTAGCGTCTGTTACTACGCGTTGCTAGGTTACAACACGGGCGCGCGCATGGCGGAGTCGCGCGCCATCAACTCCTCGCTGCACGTGCTCGAGCGCTGCCTCCACACGCTGCGCCGCCGCCTGCACAAGCCCGCGCCGGTGCCTTACAGGTGTAGCGTCTGTTACTACGCGTTGCTAGGTTACAACACGGGCGCGCGCATGGCGGAGTCGCGCGCCATCAACTCCTCGCTGCACGTGCTCGAGCGCTGCCTCCACACGCTGCGCCGCCGCCTGCACAAGCCCGCGCCGGTGCCTTACAGGTGTAGCGTCTGTTACTACGCGTTGCTAGGTTACAACACGGGCGCGCGCATGGCGGAGTCGCGCGCCATCAACTCCTCGCTGCACGTGCTCGAGCGCTGCCTCCACACGCTGCGCCGCCGCCTGCACAAGCCCGCGCCGGTGCCTTACAGGTGTAGCGTCTGTTACTACGCGTTGCTAGGTTACAACACGGGCGCGCGCATGGCGGAGTCGCGCGCCATCAACTCCTCGCTGCACGTGCTCGAGCGCTGCCTCCACACGCTGCGCCGCCGCCTGCACAAGCCCGCGCCGGTGCCTTACAGGTGTAGCGTCTGTTACTACGCGTTGCTAGGTTACAACACGGGCGCGCGCATGGCGGAGTCGCGCGCCATCAACTCCTCGCTGCACGTGCTCGAGCGCTGCCTCCACACGCTGCGCCGCCGCCTGCACAAGCCCGCGCCGGTGCCTTACAGGTGATCATCGTCGTCTCCGTGCTATACTTTTATTTATGACACAGTAACGAGGGCGTTTGTAATTAATTACCTGAATGCTGTCGAAAAAAAAACAGTTTGTTGGACGAAAGACTGCGTAAATTCGGCATTCTGAACAGAGTGAGACGGTATTTTACTCCGGCGCAGCTTTGTCTCTTATACAAGGCACAGGTTCACCCGTGTGTGGAATATTGCTCCCATCTCTGAGATGGTTCTGCTAAGTACTTGCTGGAGGCTCTCGATAGGTTGCAGCGACGTGCTATCCGTA
The DNA here is from genome assembly GCA_019059595.1 of Marasmia exigua. Lineage (NCBI taxonomy): Eukaryota > Metazoa > Arthropoda > Insecta > Lepidoptera > Crambidae > Marasmia > Marasmia exigua. Next base: position 3,414,676 of record CM032474.1, on the reverse strand, counting down.
TTTTTGGAGATTATGAGGTGACTAAGTCCCTAGAACCTCTTCAGCTACGTAGAGACATTGCCAGTCTAAGTGTTCTCTACCGCTTCTATAATGGGGAATGCTCTGATGAGTTATTTTAACTTATCCCATCCTCCCCTTTCCACTTGCGAACAACACGTGCTGGACAGCGTTGCCATCCGCACACCATCCAGACAATGGCGGCGCGCACCAAGAGGTTTGGCTCCTCGTTCCTGCCCCGAGCCATCAAGGCATGGAATGCCCTTTAAGCTCATGTGTTTCCTCCTTCATACAATCCGGGGTCTTTTAGGCGGGGCGTGAAACGGCATCTCAGCAGGCCATTAGGGTGAGGATGGCAGACACAATCGGTACTTTGTTAGTTTTTCTGTGCCTGTCAGCCTCATATTTGGATTTCACGGCCGCTTACCATCAGGCGGAGTGAGGTCATCCTGATTAAGTAAAGTATCAGCCTATAAACTGTCCCACTGCAGGGCAAAGGCCTCCAACATAGAAATCAAGTTATCGCTACTATTATGAGATTAGGCTTAATAACCATGCTTGCCAAATGCGGATTGGTGATCACAAACCCGAGCTATATTCGAACAAACTTCCCGGAACGGACCCGGAATCGAACCCAAGACCCCGAGATCACGGCCCGGTACTTAAACCACTAGACCAACAGGGCGTTGCAACAATACAATACAATTAATGTATGTGATGCTGTGGAATTATTTATTTATTTATATACAAATAAATAATATAATATGCCCAAGTGTTGTCTGTTCGTCAGTTGTTTGTCCTCAAAATGTCGCTTATTGCTCATACTCGTCTGATCCGCTCAAAAAACTATGACTCATAGCTAAAAAACGAGTTTTCCGAATTCCGATCCCTGGCATAGTAAAGTCACATTTCGCAAGCAAACTTGGGGAATTATATACAAGTGCGCGTTTACAACGCGGTGAACGCTTTTTGTGATGTTAAATCCTGCACTGTCTCTGAAGCCAAATTCAGAATAACACAATGGCTACTCTCGCTGGACTATCAGTTCACTGAAGAAATCCTACGTTGATGTTTCTAAGTCCTGGGTTCAAATTCATTTCATTGTACTTAAGTAATACTAAAAAATAAATGTTTTTTTTGTTATTTTTATATTATTTTAATTATTTTCTTATGTTAATTTGGTGATTGCAAGAACTCGGAATCCTAAGACTGTTCTCTGGTTTCCAAGATACAGGCTTAGCCTAGTTTGGAAACCCCTGTTGCTTTTTTATGCTGAATTCTTGTAAAGCACAAATACTTGCTTTAATAATCCTCCAACCGATTACGGCTACGGCGGCCAATCTCAACGATCAGCCACGTACGCAGGATATATTATAGTGCTCAAGTGTGTGCGCAAACACAGTGCACTCTCTATTCCCTTACCCTCATATTCCGATGGGACACTACTGTGACATGACCAGAGAGGGATTGGGCGCAGGACCAACGGCTTAACGTGCTTTCCGAGGCACGGGGGTACAAGACCGCCTATTTCCAGACTCCGGGCTGCCACTAAGAATTTCTTACCGAAAACTTAGGTACAAATTTTTGGCCCGACCCGGGGATCGAACCCGGGACCTCTTGCGCAGCCGTCGCTTTAAAGTGCGACCCACTAACCACTGCGCCACCGAGGCAGTATACTTGCTTTACTTATAATGTTGTGTGTCATTTCTTTCTTACTTGTGCATTGAAATAAAGATTAAATGTCGTTCCCAGAGAGTCGAAACTGACCCGGCTCCTAGGCGCGGGGCTGTCGGGCGCGCGCGGCGAGTCCGTGAGCATGGTGGTGACGCTCAACCCCGCGCCCGAGTACGCGCAGGAGACCCGCCACGTGCTGCAGCTGGCCAGCGTCGCGAGGGACATACGTATGTACATACATACACTTTATTCATCATCATCATCCCATCATTCATCAGCCCATTTAAGTCCCCACTGCTGTGCCCCAGCAGTGGGGACAGCAGTGGGTACAATTACAGCCGATGATAGCTTGTAAGTGCTGATGTAGGAAGTTCAGAACAGTGACGACACATTTCTAAAGCATACACCTATGAAGGTAGCTGTCTCCGGTGCTAATAGCCATAATAGCTAATAACTACTACAGGCAATTACAAATCTAAACATAATTACAAGCAATACATGGAAAACTTTAGTCAGGGATGAGAATAATTATTATATGTTTTTAACATACCTGCCAAATTTAACACGAAACGAAACACCTACCAGAAGCAAGATTAAAATAACGATGATTATTTCAAAAAAACATTCATCATCATCAGCCCATTTAAGTCCCCACCGCTGGGGCACGGGCCTCCCTCAATCACATGAGGGGTAATTGCCATACTCACCACGCTTGGCAGACGGGTTGGCGAGGGTTTTGATATAAATGCAGAGTTTTCCATCTCTGGGTGCTGATGATCATGCCAGCAGCTTTACCTTAGTCGCCTTTTACGACACCTCGGTAAGAATGAGGGTGGTCTATTTTACTCTGCCGGGGACCACACGGCTACACTTTATTATTTTTTATTATTATTATTTATTTATTTCAGGCAACAAAAGTAAAATTACAGGCCCATATTGGTTAGTAAAACAGAATATAAATGAAATTGGTTAGTAACAAAAAAAAAAAGAAAATTACATTAATTATTAAGAAAGGAGAACCTACCCCCGCCGCAGCACCTTGCGCCTATCTCACAAGCATTTGGAGACGAATCCAGTGCTGCAGCAATGGCGAGTCCCACCTGTCCACCAGAGTTTTAAGGATGGTGTTGGTGCTCTCACGCAAGCGATGTAAAAGTGACGCGGACCGCTTCCTTATTATGGCGTGAACTCCATCAGTATATGTCTCATCAGTGTATGTTATTGCAAAATGCTAATCACCTACTATTTTACACCTCGTCCTGCAGTTTATTAGTAATGGATTAAGTAACTACTATCCTCCGACCTATAAGGGGAACCTAAGTAGTCATGCTCACTCAAATGTCTCTGAGGTGATGGCATTATGTGGCGGGTCATTACATTCCCTCTAATATGGTTGAGTGAAATGATGGCTGACACATACGTCATACTTGTGAACAGGTTCCACCTCTGGGGACTGCCCCGCTTCGGTTTACCTCATATTTAGCTTTTAATTTGCTTCATTCTATCTTATGTTGCATTAGACTGTATAACTTGGTATGAGGATAATAAACCATTGTATAAAAAGTTGGCGATTAAAAAGAGTAACTGGCGAGTTTCTTGCCGGATCTTCTCGACCAGAAACAACTTTCCGAGCCGGTGGTAGAATTGCATTATGTTTATTTACTTTTTTTAGTGTATTTTATGTATCAACATATATATGTATTAACATGTAAATTATTACATAATTACATAAATAGTCTTAAATCATTCATATGTATGACGATTTGTAAGTGCTGTGTACAAGCCTATGCAAACAAAGAATTATTTGATTGATTGCACAAAATTTACAGATCTTAGTCTATGGTATTGTACTAGTACAATGTAGGTGGTCTTATCGCTAATAGCGATCTCTTCTAGACAACCTCAAGGTAAAAGTATAGCGAATTAAAAAAGGGTATGGGAGTGTAAATCAGAAAAATAAAAAATTACATTGTATAAATATGTTTTATACATACATTATAGTGGCGGCGCTATTTTTGTCAATGTCCTCCTAACTGATATTTTGGTTATGGAGGCCAATCTCATCGATCAGCCATCGACGCTGTAGGACGTATTGCAACGCACACACGTGTACTCTCTATTCCTTTACCCTCATATTGGACACCAGTGTGACACGACCGGAGAAGGATCACAATCTTCCGATTATGGCTACGGCGACCAATCTCAACGATAAGGCACGTACGCAGGATATATTGTGTGTGCGCAAACACATGTACACTCTCTATTCCCTTACCCTCATATTCCGTTAGGACACCAGCGTGACACGACCGGAGAGGGATTGGGCCAGGACCAACGGCTTAACGTGATTTCCGAGGCACGGGTACAAAACCGCCAAATTCCAGACTCCGAGCTGACACTAAGAATTTCTTACCGAAAACTAAGGTAAAAAATTTTGGCTCGACGCGGGGATCGAACCCGAGACTTCTTGCGCCGCCGTCGCTTTAGATTGCGACCCAGTAACCACTATGCCACCGAGGCAGTTTGAGCTACTAAACCGCCCCAAAGTCGATTTTCCCAAGATTCACGGGGCGCGGAGTGCCATCGACTAAGGATGGGGGGGATCCCTACTTGCTAGTCCACCCTGATCTTTTCAACCTGATCAACCTGATCACCCATTTACAAATGCTGTTGTAAAAAACTAGCACATGTGTTAAAATCACGTTTCATTTCGCATCGCCAGAGGTGAACCAGAGTACAATCGTGGAGTCAACTCTAGAAAGCAGTACGCAGGATACGACCATAAGCAGCAGCGCGGAGGTGATGAAATTGCGCTCGGACAATGAGAGGCTACACTTCGAGCTGGTGCAGTGAGTACTACGTCTATTTAAAATACCTACAGAGTGTGACTAAGTCCTTTGCCTGAATTTAAAACACGTGTTAAAAATGATTTAATGGCAAAAGCCTATTATACAGTTAATGAGTACTTAAATGACAAGAGTTTGTGGAAATGATAAACTGTTCGCCTACTCCCATGACACTGTACTTAAAAAAATTTTGGTGATTAAAAAGAGTAACTGGCGAGTTTCTTGCCGGATCTTCTCGTCAGAATCAACTTTCCGATTCCGGTGGTAGAATCACATTATATTTATTAATTTCTTAGTATATTTTTTGTATCGACATATATGTTTAATTACATGTATATTATACATAGCTATAATTTATATATTTTTCATGTATGACGATTTGTAAGAGCTGTATATAAGCCTATGCAAATAAAGTACTTTTGAAAATTGAATTTTGAAATGGCTGAAAATCAGTGGTTTGCTCGTTGATCAAACAATTCATTGAGCCATTGCCATTACGCACCACTGCTGCACACATGCCTTATTATAAGCCCTTCTGAGATGTTTGAATGTGTGCTTTTTTTGCGAATAAACGTTTCATCTATCTACCTATATATCTAAATGTAAATTTCGTAATATGTATGTGGGACACGGAATGATAAGGCCGAATTGCATGAATAAATATTTAATTCCCAAAAAAGAAAAAACCAAACTTATCGTCTAAGCGCCATTACAGAAGAGAGAAACAAGTGCCTGCTAGAAATATGAAGATCGACGTCTCTTTCTACCTCTTTCACACCTACAGTCACACACACCTCACCTCTCTCGCTCACTCTTACTTGCAACTCATTCATTCTATCATCTCCTTCATTCATCTTCAGTTCGTTCTTAATCATTCGCTGCGTTCACTCAATAATTAATAAACAATATTTCACTAGGCTGCGTTCGATAACATTTTACTCCTACATGTATGGGAGTGGCAAACGTCTTTAGGATTTCATAGAACGTTTAACCTATAAGGACCGTGCTTTTTGTGTGCACCCGTTTTACTGCAACAAGGAATTAGTCACCATTGCCATTGGCCACGGCAATACGGCATAATAATTTCAGCAGAGACAATTTTCTTGTTACGTACTTTTTAGAGCGTGTTTTTTTGGTAGTCGGGTTTTAGTTTTTAAACTTTATTTTTATTTCACATATTTTTAGTTATGTAAATAAAATTACATATTTCAAATGTGCTAAAAAAGCTCATTCATTTGATACCTTACACGGTACCGTCAAGCAAAATTTTTTTTAGTCCTCTAGAGGGCGCTGTAGTCAATTTAACGTGATGTTATGTCGCCTTTAACCAGAAGACAATCAAGACGCTTCTAACGACACCTAATTTGTTCAAATTTGATAACTAGTTTAGATGTTATGAGGGAACAGATGGACAACCATACATACAGGTCAAAATCATTAGATTGGATATTTTTAAAAGTGATCTGTCAAAATGTCAATTTTTTATTTTTATTTTATTTTATTTTATTCGGAAGACCAACAGCTATCTTAATACAGTAGCAATTACAATGAATGTCTTAAAGCTAATAACAGGTCTTCACTGATAGAAATAAAGTAAGTAACAGTTTTAACATGCCAAGATCACGGAAAGCAACAGATCAAGTTGGCGATGAAACGTAAAAATAAATTTAACAACACTATTACATACTGTTGCCGTTATTGGCGGCTTCCGCAGCCGCAGAACAGAACGAATACCCATGTAGGTAGGTACTATGCCTAATTTCCTCAACAAATGAAAACTAAGTTAGGGTAAAGATCTATTGAGGAAATTTGACGAATTTGACAAACTAATGCGTTCGGCCGTGTGGTCCCCGGCAGAGTAGAATAGGCCACCCTCACTCTTACCGAGGTGTCGTAAAAGGCGACTAAGGTAAAGCTGCTGGCATGATCATCAGCACCCAGAGAAGGAAAACTCTGCATTTATATCAAAACCCTCGCCAACCCGTCTGCCAAGCGTGGTGAGTATGGCAATTACCCCTCATGTGATTGAGGGAGGCCCGTGCCCCGGCAGTGGGGACTCAAATGGGCTGATGATGATGACAAACTAAACAACCAATGCGGTTGATGTTGGACCTCAGTCCAACAGTACGCCATCTAGCGGATTTTTCACTCGCGAAAACCCTCATTCAGAAGCCGGCCTCGAATGCAATAAATGTTTGTCACAGAGCACAAGCGCGCAACAAGGAGCTGCTCGCGGCCATGGAGGAGCGCCAGGCCGAGGCCGCCGCCACCATGCGCGAGCTCGTGGACGAGGCCAAGGACATGACGCGACAGTACTACGAGTCGCAGATCCAGTCCCTACGCTCTGAGGTACAGTCGCAATAAAATGTAAACACCTCTTATGCCGCGGCAATAAGGTTCATATCTATATGAGGTTGTACGGTCAGAATCAAAAGGAGTTTTAACACTTTAGTACCATGTCGAAGTATCATTTTTTACGAACTCCTTGAAAACTGCCTGTAATATAATATTAATAATAATATTTGATAATATCACAGAAAACCGGCGTGAAGCAGTGCATGCGCTGTGTTTCGCTGCGTGAGTGAGGGTACCGGAGGCCCAATCCAGGGGAAGGGGGGTTAAAAGGTAAGCAGCGCACTTGTGACACCACTGGTGTTGCGGGCGTCCATGGGCGGCGGTAATCGCTTACCATCAGGTGATCCGTCTGCTCGTCTGCCACCTATATCATAAAAAAAATAATAATATTAGACAACATCACATACATTGATCCGACTCCGAGATAGGTAGCTCTGCTTGAGCTACCTATCTCGTAGTCGGATCCTGACAAGACCTGTGTTACGGATATCAGAATCAATAGTGGGATTACAAATATATACATATAATACTTTTCTTTTGTAAATACATACTCATAATATATAGAAAACTCCCAGACCAATACAAACAGACATGTTCATGCACACAAATGTTTGTACTGTGCGGGGATCGAACCCGCAACCCTTGCACCAAAGGCAGCGTTCACTACCACTGTGCCAAACGGTTCTAATCTTATCTCAGCGTGAAATTCCCATTAAATAAAATTTGTATAATTATTTTTTGTTTTTAGATGGAAGATATGGTAGAAGAATATGAATGCCGACTCAGTAAAGCGGCGCTGCCTGCGGCGCCGACGGGAGGCTCGGGCACACCATCGCGTGCGCTTCAAAACAAGGTTCCTTCTGTTTAATTAAATTTAAAAAAACAACTTTTAATACTTTCAGTCCAAAAATTTTACTTTAACATGACTACTTATGATATCATAATCACACTGTTTTTGGTAAACTACAGGTCGCGCAGCTGATGACAGAAATAGCTATCCTAGAGGTAAAAAATAACGCATTTTCCAATATAGCTTTGTCGGTATATTTATGAATTAATTCATTTCTATACAATTTTATAGGAGAAATTAACTGCTGAGAAACTGGCGCGTGCTCGAGCTGAAGAGGAAGTGCAGCATCTCAGAGCTTGCATTGAAGAAAGAGATGGTAAAAATATATTACACACTATTACCATAACTTAGTATTTTTTTGCAACAACAATCGCTTGTGAATAATTGCTATATGGCGTACTATTTACATGCGATAACTGCCATTGGTGTTGCCATGTCCATGGGCGGCGCATCACTTATAGTCTGCTCCGCCCGCTTGTCGTTTTCCTCCCTTTCCCATAAAAACATTAATTACAACTCTTGCAAATCAATAAGTAGCTACATAAGTATTTTATTTATTACAGAAGCTAACGAAGAAACATCAGCGAACCGTGAAGACGTGATGCTTCTCTCTGACAGCGAACACGACAGTGACGAAGAGGTCGATGACCCCTGCAACGAGTCCCTAGAACCAACTTTCAAGAAAGAGGACATAAATAAATCTAGAGTCGCTGCACAGGCCTTTGACCAAAGCAGCATTAGAAGCGATAAAAGTCTAGATAACAGTGCTCGTGATAATGACCGAACTATCAACGGAGATGATGGTAATAATAGCGTTATCAATAAATCCGAAGATACAGTCAAGGATCATAACAACACAGAAACGACAGATTCGGTGTATGCCACAGGCGAAGAAGACAGCGCGTCTACTAACAAGACGGATATATGTGATAGCAAAAATGGTAGTGATGTCAGAGTATCTATTGGGGATAAAAGTTACAAAAATGAAACTTCTGCAAATAAATATGAAGACCTAGAAGTAACTGACAATTTTGAAAAAAATGTTTCCATTTCGATTAAAAAAGATTTAGCGCCTAGAGGCACTTACTTCATCAGAACCAATGAAGTAATTGATGACGTCAATATAGATGTAAGTGAATTCAGTGAAGATGTAAAGACTAAAAAGTCAGATTCACTCACTAGAGGAACATATTTTGTTAAAGAATCGAATTTTGATGTTCCTCCTCCTCCGCCTTCAATTCAAGTTGTTGATGATAAAGAGATCCACGATGAGGAACCTTTGTGTGACTCCCCCATGGAGGATAATCCTAAACTCAAAGCTAAAGTATCCGGAACGCTAGTAAGTAGAATAATAAAGTCTGTAAAATCATCACATGGAAGCAATACTTCCCTAGCACAGTTTGAACAATTAGAAATAGCTGCAAACAACGCTAATGAAACAAAAGTGGAAAGCAAACTGAATAATAGCTTTGGAAACATTAATATATTCAAAGAAAAGCGTACCTACTTTGATGAAACTGCTTCTAAAGAACTCATTCAGAACAAAATAGAAGAAGTAGAAGAGTTATCTGTTCCAAAGCCTATTAAAGAAAAGAAAACTTATTTCGATAACATAGATGTCAATCTTGAATCTGCTCCAAATAAGAAAGTAACAGAAACTGTTAAAGAAAACAAACTACAAGTAGATGACACCAGATCACCGTCTATTGTCAAAGACGAGGTCCTAACTGATTTTACGCCAAGTGCTATAAGGAAGTTGTTAGCAGAGAGTTTTTCTAGACAGCCTGAAGCATTGTCATCTGTTAATAAAAATAAAATTTTACACAAAAAACACGATTCTGTTGATTTGTTTGAGGGGCTGGATTCCCCAGTACCAGGTTTAAAAGCAACGGAAAATATCAATGTTGTGGAGCAAGCTAGGAAATCTATTGAAAAGTTAGTCTTGGATCAGAAGTCTGTTACGAAAGTTAAGCAGGAATTTAAGATCGAACGTGAGACTATACATGAAGAGCCATTCGAAATATCTCCCATTCCTGTGGTTGAAGCTCCCGCTGTGAATAAAAAACCTGTTGGAGATACTATTAAAGATGTCGCCGAAGATACGAATCCATCACAAGAAACAGTACATATAGAAAATAAAAAAGCGGAATCACAAAACGAAGCAGTCACAGTAAATAATACGATAGAAGAATTTGAAAATCTATGTAAAGACATCACATCTTCCAGGGCAACAGAATTCGATATGCTAATCTCACAAGAATCTAACACAACCAACACAAGCGAAGATAAATGCGAACCCCACGCTCAAGCTCTTGAAGAAACTAAGTACAATCTTCGTCACAAAACTCATAAAACGGAGAATGTGAAATTCGCTGACAAAGTAGAGAAGGAAGAATATGAAGAAGTGTTACTGGAAAGCCATGCTAAATGCGAGAGTAAAGCAAAACCGACTAAAAGAAGCTTGCGTCTTCGCAGAAAGAAGAATCAGTCAGAAGAGGATGTACTTGAACAAGAAAATGGAAAATTGAAAGATATAGTGAACCTTCAAAAGGAATTCTCCGATGTGACCCTAGATGTACCAGCTCCGGTGAAGGAATTCAAGGATATAGAATCGCCGGATAAAGTGAAGTGTGAAGAGGAAAACGTGCCACCCTTGATGGGGGTACAGAGTTGTCCGTCCAAAAGGTTAGTTTTGAAGTTCCCTCGCGCCTCCGCGAATATACTGAAATTAAATTTCACGCCCCACTAACAGCATGAGAGTTACTAACCCTAAATCCAAATTGACCATATTATACTCGAATTAATCTCTTTGTCAAACAACTTAGGACTAATATGGTGTTATGCTATTAATAAATGTGTTAAAAAATGCAAAATTTTTCTTTTGCCACGGTACCTAGTTGCGGGAAAAGGACGCTAAAGTCCATGCAAATAAACTTGTACAAAAGGTCATTTACCTCTTCTTTCTTCTTTGCGATATACATATACCTATCACATTCTATTCAAAACGTACGCTAAAATGACGGTAATCGAGTTTCATAATACATAAATACTTATTTACTTTTTTAAAATTTTTGCATTGGTCGAGCACACTCCGCTACCCATCGTCTCGCGAACTATGGGAAGGTCGACTTGGCGGTAGAACTATAGATACCAAAATTAAAAGCCTCAATTTCAAAATATTTAATTATTACATATTATTGTTCGCCTGTACTGTCCCACTGCAGGGAAAAGGCCTCGCTACCCGCTTTCCAACGTTTTCGGTCGGTTTCTCGGCCTGCCACGAAAACGCAACATTAAAATATTTAATGTTGGGGATTAATTTGTCTATATATGTGGACGCCTCTTACCAAGAGATGTCCCGCTTAAACACGTTTAGCGGTACACCCCATACGTTTTATTCGTATCGTTATGTATTTTTGGAGTGCATTAGTGGAAGGGAGCGAATGACCTTCTTATGCAAGTTTATTTGGCACGGACTGTACGGTGATATACTTTATTTCTATCAGCGATGACCTGCTATAAGCTTTAAGGTGACGGGTACGGCACACTAGCGACTGCCAATTGAATTAAATTGTTAGCAACTAAACCTATATTTTTAACAATTTCGAAGCTGCAGCCTCTCGGAAAACACGTATACTATTTATACTTAATTTTTGGGTCTGCTTATGTACTTGTAATTTAAATTACCGCCAAAAACGGCCACTTATGGCGTCAATCCAAATTTAGTGTGCAAAAACAGATCAAAAACTAGTGCAGAATTATTAAATAAATAGTATAAATGTTTGCTTAAGGACTCCCGCTCCAAAATTGTTTAAAATAGATCCGGTTTAGTAGCTAAAAAATTTAATCGATTATCGTCACTAATTATGGCTACCCGCATCTTGAGACATTCAGTGTAAATTCGAATAAAATAAAATATTCTCCAAGCATCCGACAACCCCAGTAACAGATCGTGTTCCACAGCGTAACCAGAAGCCGTCGCAAGTTGTTCACGCCGCGAGCCGAGCCGCTGGACGAGTCGGGCGGCGCGGGCGACAGCAACGAGCGTCTGTACGTACCGAGGCCGTCCTACCACCGCGCGCGCGCCCGGCGCAAGCTGTAAGCCGAACCTCTAGAACGTTAAGGCCTTCGATTCAGGAAACTTTGTACGAAATATTCAGTTACCTCTTCAAGTACGGACAGCCACATGCCCACGACCGACTTTCTGTCGGACCTATAAGTAGTCGACCACTTTTTCATACTATTTCTCACCAAACGTTTGTAGGTCGTGTGTGCACTATAAAAACGTACAGTACAGTTTTACCAACTTTATAACTTACACCAATGGACCTGCGCAGAAGTCTTATTTTCGAAAACTGCAGCAAAATCTTAACCAATCGCAATACTCCATTTACGCGCGCGAAAAATTACAATTTCTTATTGGATGATGCGTCAGCGCCATATTCGGTGCGCGTTCGGTTAAGAGAGAGATAGCATTCCTCTCTGGATTTATTGTATTTAATCTTAACGTAACGCAATAAAGTCTGTATTACAACGGTGTCCGCAGTCGTAATCAATCGGATTTAACTCGCTCTTCTGCGTAGACGAATTTTGTCGATGTTACTTATAAACGTGGTACAGCTGTACGTTCTATTTCTCTCCTATAAATCCTTCGGGTGCGGGCACCCTAAAGCAGAGTTCGCCAAATGGCGGAGATATGTCTACATTATTCGGTTTATTCAGTTGCAATCGTTCTAAATCGAAGGCCAAGCCTTATAGCGTGTGTAAATAGTTAAGGTTCTAATAATTTGAAAGACAAGCACACAATAAAATACTCCTTATACTGAGAGCTAAAGGATAAACTGTTTTTTTTTTGTGTACACTATTATGAGTTATTGACTTTGCAATTGTAATAAGAATAGAGGAGTAGTTTAAAAATATCCTTCTGTTTTTGTGAAAATTATGATGACTTATTATTATGAATGACTATTGATTTATTATTACGAATATTAATGTACTAGAATAAAATATTATTAAAACATATTACAAACACTAACTTGTTTGTTTTCTCATAATTTAGAAAAATATATGTACCTGTTTAGTAAGGTATATTTTTCTAAATTATGACCACCCATACACACATACCCACTTCAGACTTTTTGAAGAACCGATACAGTTCGCGCCACGAATGAATCAGAAATCATTTATTGCGGTAAATGTGGTTACAGTAAGTTACATAATTGTCGTTTAGAAGTCCCGCGGAAAAACACGGACAAAAATTTGAGATTCCTTGTGTCAATAAATAAAAAAACTCTTCTTTTTTATATGATAGGTAGTCGACGAGTAGTGGATCACGTGATGAATACCCGCGACACCAGTGGAGTCACAAGTGCGCTGACAACCTTTAAACTCCTTTCCCCCGGATTTGGCCTCCAGTAGTGAGGACTCACGCAGCGAAACAGCATAGTGCTTCACGCCGGTTTTGTGAGACCGTGGTATCACTCCAGTCGAGCCGGTCCATTCATGCCGAAGCGTGTCTCTCCCACTGTAAACTATCACTCTTTAAATGTTGGTATCGACTCAAGCGCACTTTTCAAGGTACGGTCAGCATCAAAAGTAGTTTAACACTTTAGTACCATGTAAAAGTAGCTGTTCTGCCTATTATAGTCAGTTTCTAAGAGGTACGTAAAAAATGTTACTTCGACATGGTACTAAAGTGTTAAGCTACTTTTGATGCTGATGCTGTACACCCGTGCGGATAAAGAATGGGATCAAAAATGGCGGCGCATCTATTCACTTCTCGCTGGCACACTATTTGCGTCTATACTCGCACTCGTGGGGTGCGAGTATAGACGCAAATAGTGTGCGAGCGAGAAGTGAATAGATACGCCGCCATTTCTGATCCCATTCTTTATCCGCACGGTGTTGTACTTCTTTTGTGGCGTGATTCAAATTTTCCTCTACTCCTGATCATATTTCGGAACTACCTCGATGCAATCAGTATTTTCTATTTCAAATTTTTTTTGGGGAAACTGAATAAACTATTTTTTGTCTCCTACAAAAATCGGTCACGGTCGAAATCGCTGGTGATCAAAATAAAACAAAAATATCATTATAAATAACTCCTATAATTTTATTATTACACACATACACTATATACACGTCACCGCTCCGGATGGTGTCCTACATGAACTGCGCCATGGGATCCTCGTCGCGCCTCCGCTTCATCCTGTAGGCCTCCATCTCCTGCTCCGTGGGCTCCTTGACCTCCAGCATGCTGTTGTAGGGGCGCTTGCGCTCGTCCACCGACAGCAGGTACTCCGCGTGCCGTTGCTGACGCTCTTCCTTCTCCAAGGCCTGGGGGCACAGATGGGGTACTCTTTAGATCATCGTCGGCTCATTTAAGTCCCCACAGCTGGGGCACGGGCCTCCCTCAATCACATGAGGGGTAATTGCCATACTCACCACGCTTGGCAGACGGATTGGCGAGGGTTTTGATATAAATGCAGAGTTTTCCTTCTCTGGGTGCTGATGATCATGCCAGCAGCTTTACCTTAGTCGCCTTTTACGACACCTCGGTAAGAGTGAGGGTGGCCTATTCTACTCTGCCGAGGACCACACGGCCAACTCTTTAGATCAGTGGTCCCTAATTTTTTTTTGTCCACTCGTAGACATTAAGTTACCTTTGCGACTCGATTGGAACAGTGGTAGTGAACGCTGCCTCTGATACAAGGGTTGCGGGTTCGATCCCCGCACAGTACAAACATTTGTGTGCATGAACATGTTTGTTTGTATTGGTCTGGCTGTTTACTATGTATTATAAGTATGTATTTACAAAAGAAAAGTATATTATATGCATATATTTTTAATCCCACTGTTGATTCTGATATCCGTAACACAGGTGCTTGAGCTACCTATCTCGGAGTCAGATCAATGTATGCGATGTTGTGAAATATTTATTTATTTATTTATTATTATTTATTTATGTATCACATTTGGCAGTTAAAGAACTGGAGCATTAATAACTCGGTTTAATTAGCTCACCCAACGAATTGTGCGACACAGGCCTGCGAGCCTAGTGCACAAGTCACTAAATTTACTTAAATTGTTTATAATTTTTGCCAATACAAAGAATTGAATTGAATTAATGGACATTGGTCTTACACAACCTTATTCTAAATCACGATCTGAAGTTAGTAACATACTAAATTTCATGTCATCGTTCCAGCACGCACTGTTAAGGTGACCGGTAGAGCAAACTAGCGCCGCCAATCGATTTTAATTTGTAGCTACTAAATTGCATCTATTTTAAACAATTTCGGGGTTACCTCCTCCTCCAACCTCTCGGCAAACACTTTTACTATTTATTAGATAACAATGCACAAATGTTGGGCCCAACGCCTACGTGAAAAATTGATTCAAGCCCAAAGCGGCCACTTTTGGCGTGAATAAATTTTTCTCGTACAAAAACGGACCCAACATTTGCTCATGGTTATATAATAAATAGTATAATTGTTTGCCGAGAAGTTGTAACCCCGCAATTGTTTAAAATAGATCAGGTTTAGTAGCTAAAAATTAAAATCGATTGGCGTCGCTAGTGTGCCCTACCCGTCACCTTAAAAGGGACTCGCACGATTTTTGTGCCAGGACTATCATTAGTTCGCGATTTGTAATAAGGGGGCAAGAGTTTCAAGTGGTCCAAGGAGCCATTCTAATTAACTGATCAAGTTATTGAGCAAACACAACGAAGCAACTCCGTGGTGCGAATTTGGACTGCACCAGTCCACGGAGAAACAGTTTCATCAAATGGTCCTCATTCCAAAAAGGATATAGGTTGCAAAAAGTTATCTTTGGAGCTCGCGCTGTCGCACGGTTGTAGCTTTCGATTGGTCACGCACACTCCGCCCCTCTGATTGGCCCATAGAGGAAATAAACTTTTTTGATTGGTCAGACGGACTCCGCCCTCTCCCCGCGTCCGGCGTACCATGGGAAGGTCGACTTTCCAGCGGTAAAGCTATAAATACCTTGCTTTAGTTAGATTGATCGTTACGAAATTGGAATGAGATGTTGAATTAATATAACAAACACAGAAGGTATGCTCTAGCTAAATTAACATCGAAGAGTTCTTTGACCAATCTATCAGGCAGTATTTCGTATCGTGTCTCTCCTGCACATAACGTATTGTCTGTCTCTGTCACACACTAAGTAGCTTGTAACCTATTTAGCAAGCGAAGTAGGCAGCCGACATTCTGTGACTATCAATCGTTGAGCTGAGACATTACTGTCTCTGGTCATTCGATAGCATAAATTAATGCATGAATCTTACCTTCTTTAACTTGTCTTCCTTGCTCTTCTCTTTCTTTTGATTCTTCTTCTTCTTCTTTTTGGCTTTCTTCTTGTTTTTCTTCTTCTTACTCGTCTTCTCCGTCTTAGAGCGGACCTCTGGTTCGCTGTCCGACGAGCTGCTGTCCGAACTAGACTCCGATGAGGATGATTTGTCAGATTTTTCTGAAATATAATTGTAATATTCGATTTTCAATTAAATCATACCCGTATATACAGGGTGTAAAACGACCCTAACGAAGCCGGCGCCTACGAACTCAGACCATTAAAACAAGTCTTAAAACAAAGTTCATTTTTTGGTGTCAATTTTAATCCTATATACGGACAACGCAATGAACAGCGTACACCGGACCTCCGATTCCCGACTCGAACATTACAATGCGGGCTGTACGTTTTGAAGCCATTTTTCGCTAGGAATTACTTAAAAATTTTAACAAGTTTCTTTGAACAAAAATTAGGTAATAATGTTTAAAATTTATTTACATCAAAATCTTGAGATTTTTATTTTTACTTTGACCTACAATAACTTGGAAAGTATTGAGTTCCCAGATATGGTCTAGAAGGGAAAAATGATCCTGATGATGTGCTGAATACGTAGGTTTCTGCTTCGTTAAAGGTCTTTTTACACCCTGTATAGTATACATAGTCCCGTCAGACATTAATGAGAAAGGTAATGTGTTTTTTGTTCGTCTTGCACACAAACCGAAATGCCGTAGAAAGAAATCAACATTCAATAAAATGGCTGGAGAATACGGCAATATGTAATAAATTAATTAATTGAGTCAACAATGTGTGTGATACATTGTCCTGGTTGGTGGTAAGTTTTGTTGTATGGAACTTTACTATGCATACCAGGAACAATGTAGGTTACACTCAGATCCAGCATCTATTTGTTTTATCAACAAACATTTGTGTTTGTTGATGCAGGATTCAAACCCTTGCGTATCAACTGGTGCTTAAAGCTCTTCGCTAAACGAGTCGTCTAAAATATATTTGCAAAGTGCAAATAACTACATTGTATATCAGTGGTTTGCTCGTCGAGTAAACATTTCACTGAGCCATTGCCATTTCGCACCACTACTGCACACATGCCTCACTATAAGACCTTCTGGGGATTTTTACTGTACTTACTTTTATACTGCTCCGAATGTGTGCTTTTTGATGCGAATAAACGTTTTATCTATCTATCTATATACCTGTGTCTTTTTTCTCCGGCGATTCTTTGGTACTGACAGCGGCGCTTACGCTTGAGGATAGTTTGTCTGACTCTGGTACATCTAACACCACAGATTTGCCCGCTTCACCCACACAATATGACATCTGTAAAAGCACAAAACATTATTAATACGATCCAAAACAGCAACATTAAGGTTGTATCGTGGCTTTTGAGTTACAAGCCTCTCGTGTACGCCAAAGAAAATTAAATATTCCCGTTAAAATAATAAATAAATAAAAAATAGTTTATTGCTCTCTTATTGCACAGTTTAGGAACATACAGTTTTTAACAGTCTGTTTATACAGCAATATGTGGAGACAATTGGAAATAACTCAGCTTATGCTGGCATGGCATAACGTTATAATATTGTTATTATATTCCATTCAGTGTATATTTGTAATTCCTCTATTGTCTGATATCCGTTACACAAATGCTTAAACTACTTAGTATCATAGGAATCATGCAAAGTTTGAAAAGTTGTAATGTTTTTTTTATAATACGGCTCTACCCGAAGATTATTTTGCCAATGTCAAGTAACTTATTGAGAATGAAAGGGTAGTCAAAAGTCAAAGTCACAGTCACTCGATAAAACACCGGTGTTTTGCCTTTAATCGACCTACGGATTTTGACGGATTTATTTATTTAGTGTAAGAAGAGACAGGTGTCAGTTGACATTTGAAACCTAATCGATATTTTTTTTTATTGAAGATTTTCTTGGGTACTTACTGAAGTGATGGCTTTATAACTAGTGGGACAGCTTCACTTACAGCACTAAATTTTAGAAAATAAATATTTTTAGCACCCTCCATTGTATTCGTAATTAATGAATACCACTACAATCTCAAAACATATATGAGAATGAATATGAGAAATAAAATGATTTTGTATTTGTACTACACTAGGCTAGTTGTCACTATTTTTATTATTTGACAGAACGGTTCATTATGATTATTTTACGCCATAAAATATGATTATTTTGAAGCACCTTTCTTAATATATTTTAAATTTTAAATAATATTTTCGCTATAACAGCCATAAAAGCCATCCGCCATGATAGTCTATTATTTATCTGTGTCGTGACGTCACCGTTATTGTTAGAAATACGCGTGACTGACTGACTGACATGAAAGACCACGAATAACCTGAAACTGGCGTTTGACGTTTTGTTGTTTACAATAATGGTGACGTAGAACCATGGCGGACGGTGTTTTCAATCAAGAGAAAAAAAAGTAAAAATATAACGGGTTCAAGTTGAATTTTTACAGCAATCCCTTATTTATATTTATTGAAGTTTATATATTTCGGTCCCCTTGTACGGAATAATATTTGAATTAAAAGTTATTTTTATAAATGGTGACATGAGGCAACTTGCCTATTTCAATTAATCCTGCAGAGCCCCCAAGGGGGTGTTATGGCGCACTATGGGAAAGACTAGGATAGATAGGTACCTTGATGAAGGAGTGGCAGCACCGGTAGCCCCACGCGCCGTCGCGCCAGTGCGAGCCCCACACGCTCGTGTGGTTGTTCACCAACACATCCTCCTCGTATTTACTCCTGCAATCATCAAACATTCCGTTCATCCGGTAGAAAAAGAAATCTGCATTAGAAAGAAACAAACAAAGATCTTTATGATACTGATTATTATTAAAGCATTGTATGTCATACTGTCACTGTAATCATAATTTGTATAGGAATAAAAATTGTAATTATCATATTATTTGAAAAGAGTAACTACTGAGTTTCTTGCTGATTCTTCTCGGTAGAAATTGACAATCCGAATCAGCGGTAGATTATATAATACAGGGTGTATCTGTGAACATTTACATCCCTCTAACCATGTGTTCTACCAACCATTCTGAACAACATTTTTTCTATGACTTTTGGAAAATTCGAAGAACACGTGGTTAAAAGGATGTAAATGTTCACAGATACATCTGTATTTGACATTCATAAATGTTCTGTATGGACTTAAATTGAATAAAGATAATTTTGATTTGATTTTGTAACTAACAGAGTCCCCAAATCCTGAATCATAGTACAAGCGTACCCCGGGCTCCAGAGCAACAGCTTTGGAGCAACCGGGAATTACACGCTAAGATGAAGGCATTACAAAAATTGTACGACATCGACACACCTTTATTTGAGATTTAGCATAAAATCTAAAAACGAGAGCTTACGTTAATGTTAGTAATGAGATAATGGACAAAAATCTTTATATTTTTAATAAAATAAATAACTTTTTATTTACCTAGAAACATAGTTGACATACAGTTCTTTAATAATAACTGATGATAATTCGAGTATTCGACATTGTGTTTTCTCCCTCAACCCACCTGTCCTATTCCATCACAGAACTACACGCGCCAGACATCGCTGTTACCACTTCACAGTGGAAAACATCCCATCACGGACTAAAAAGATTGGCAATTCTTATTTCTGCCGCACCAACAAGAAATGGAACTCGTTGCCGGCGCATGTATTTCCCCCTTCCTACAATATGGATTCCTTCAAACGAAGCATCTCGCGGGCCAGTATGGCGGTGCCAACGGAGGCGATGCCTTGACATCGCTTCCGTTGTATTTGCAACTAAGGCTCTCCTCTTGCTTACCATCAGGAGGAGAGCCAATACACTGTGCCTCTATAAAAAAAATGTGTATCATGCAATCATTCCGTTCGACTATAAGCAGATGTAGGTCAGTGGAAGGTAAGATGTGACCACTTTGGTATGTACACCCTTTAAAGTTTAAGAAAAATGATGATGGTCTTTACTAACTTGGCGAGCTGTTTCTCCGGGCCCTGCACCAGCGTCCCGTCGCGGTTGTAGCGCGTGAACACCTCGCTCTGAGCGAGCAGCAGTTCCCGCGGCGGGGCTTTCAGGTGCTCCGACCCCCCGTACTTCTCCAGGACTGATTCTTTCACCTGGAATATATCGTCAATTTGCATTATAGATGACCGTGGGAGAGCCAACATCGGCATGAATGAGCAAGGTCAACTGGCAATCGCTTATAATCAGGAGATCCGTCTGCTTGTTTGCCACGGGTCACATGAATGTTGGCGAAACGTTTCCAAATGAGCATATAAAAAGACATTCACTATACAAGCTATCAATTAATTGTTGATTGATGACGATTCATTTTGGCCCCAGATGCGAACCTTGGGGTACACCAGACTTAACTGCCACTGGTGTCAATAAATCTCTTATTAATGTAACACTGACATCTACGAGACAAATGAGATTTCATACAGCGGAGTAATAATCCATGCATGTATACCTAATTGTTGTAGTTATTGACAGAATTTTATGTTATTGACCTTATCAAAGGCTTTGGAGAAGTCTGTATAGATAGAATCCACTTGGATGTTTCTCACGAATGCTTCACATTCAGATTAGACTTCGAAAGACTTGAATTGAGAGTTAGATAACCGATAATGTTAACATTAACCGTACAAGAAACGATTATAACTATTAATATTACTAAACCCTCTGTACACGAGTAATATTTTTTTATGTGTCAGGTGGTAGACGAGCAGACAGATCGCTTGTTGGTAAGCGATTGCCGCCGCCCGCGACACCAGTGGAGTCACAAGTGCGCTGCAACCTTTAAACCCCGTTTTTGGGACTCCGGTATGAAGGTAAGGCTGTGCTGTGTATCGTTGCGTGAGTCTTCACTCACGCAACGATACACAGCACAGTGCTGCTTCACGCCGGTTTTCTGTGAGGCCGTGGTATCACTCCGGTCGAGCCGGCCCATTCATGCCGAAGCGTGGTTCTCCCAGGGAAAACTCTCACTCTTTGAATGTTGATGGCGACTGAAGCGCACTTTTCAAGGTAGGTACTGCTTTCGTGGCGCGGTTGTATAGTCACCTAATTGTCTTCGACTCCTCTTGATCATATTTCTTAACTAACTCTTGTAGGATTGCAATCAATACGCCGGTTTTGTTTTTTAATACCTTTAAAGATTTGTTCGCGAGAAAAATAACAAATGGCTACTGTGTGATGACGACCCGTTTGGTTCAGTGGTATTGAATGCTACCTCTGGTGCAAGGGTTGTGGGTTCGAACCCTGCACAGTACAAACATTTGTGTGCATGAACATGTCTGTTTGTATTGGTTTGGGTGTTTTCTATGTAAATAAGTATATACTTACAAAAGAAAAGTATTAAATGTATATATTCGTAATACAACTGTTGATTCTGATATCCGTAACACAGGTGCTTAAGCTACCTATCTCGGAGTCAGAACAATGTGATGTATTTATTTATTTATTTTATTTTATGTGATAGGTGGCAGACGAATAGTTTACCACCCGATGGCAAGCGATTGCCGCCGCCTATGGACACCAGCGACACCAGTGGAGTCACAAGTGCGCTGCCAACCCTTAAAACCCCCCCTTTCCCCCAGATTGGGCCTCCAGTACCCTAACTCACGCAGATGTTGTGAAATATCCTCCTCCATTAATAATTGATAATCAGTAATAATTTCCCACTTGTTTACTAGAACACCAGAATGGTTAAATCATATTTAGTTTCCCGAAGCTATTGTTACAACCATAGGCGGAGATTTATTATTGGCACTGTTTTTTCTTATTGATATAAGTTTAGTGTATTTAATGGGAATTATTTCTGTTTTTTTTTTATATGAGTGTATATATGTGTATATATTTATTTATTTGCTTATTTCGGTTATGTGCAGATAATGTGTTTTAATTAATGTTTTTCTTGTTTTTTAGTGTGTATTGTTGTTGTGTTGGTGTGTTTTTTGTTTTTTATTTTTGTTTTATATTTTACATTAAAAAAGGCACCCGCGGAAGATCAGCGCTGAGGTTGTCGGCCACAGCACATGCTGAGCGGGGACCTATTTTTTTGTACATTCTTTTGAACCATGTATGTAGTGAGAACTGTGTAAATGTGCAAAAATAAACGATTTTTCTTTCTTTCTTTCTTTCTAGTGTATTATTTAGCTGTTAGTTTTCCAAATAATAAATATATAAATAAAAATATGTATTATTTAGTGTAGAAGACAGACCTGGGTCGTTCTTCTTTTTTATCGACAATGAGCCAAACTTACACATCAACATTTAACTTTTATATAACAGACTACAATTGATAAATAATATATCCTAAATATTCGTTAATGTACTATTTTACAGATGGACTATTACATGATCTAAAATTTAATTGATAAAGAAAACATTTTTGATTAAAATGGACACCTCCGTCACGTCCCCCGAAATTAGTGCCATTTACACCTCTGTCACGCTTTATATATTTTTTTACATAGTTAAATCATGCTAAAGTACCTACGAGGTGATAAAACAATGTCATTATTTCATGTTAAATTAAGAATATCTTGATGGTGTAACGTATATTTTTTTATATAATTAATTACTTGATAAGTCACTGAGGACGGGCTTATTGTCGTAAAAAAAGAAGAACGACCCACCCGCGGAAGATCAGCGCTGAGGTTGTCGGCCACAGCACATGCTGAGCGGGGACCTATTTTTTTGTACATTCTTTTGAACCATGTATGTAGTGAGAACTGTGTAAATGACATGTGCAAAAATAAACGATTTTTCTTTCTTTCTTTCTTTCTAGTGTATTATTTAGCTGTTAGTTTTCCAAATAATAAATAAATAAATTCGCACCCTTAGTAAAATACCGACCTAACTCAAAATTGTTGATATTTTTATAGCAATTCTTTGCAATTTATTCTTGAGTAGTCTTAAGTAAATAACGCACTTCAAATTTCATCTCGTGTTCATATGTGAGTGTACCTATTTACTTAACTCAAAATTGTTGTTAGATGACCTTTCATCCCTGGATTTTAGCCGATACTATTTACACTTAGCATCTATATTAAAGTTTTGAGTTAGGTCGGTATTTTACTAAGGGTGCGATATATAAATAAAAATATGTATTATTTAGTGTAGAAGACAGACCTGGGTCTTGAACTGGTCCTTCCGCTCGGCGTACTGGCGCTGCAGCAGCTGCAGCTTGGTGGGCTCGGCCAGCAGGTGCACGTCCAGGCCGCGCGCCTGCGCCTCCCACGCGAACACCTGCGCCGCCGCGTGCGCGCGCGTGTCGCCCGTCACCCGCACGAAGTTCTCGCCCAGGTACTCTGACCTACGGTATAGGCATTCATATATCAATGTCATCATCATCATCATCAGCAACCCACACTCGTCCACTGCTGGACATAGGTCTCCCCTAATGCACGCCACTTCTCCCGATTTTCGGCCACTCTCATCCAGCCCACACCAGCCAGCCTTCGAATGTCATCATCCCATCTTGTCGCAGGGCGTCCTACACTACGCTTACCGAGTCGCGGTCTCCACTCAAGGACTTTACGGCTCCAACGGCTGTCAGTTCTGCGGCTAATATGACCAGCCCACTGCCACTTCAGTTTGCTAATTCGGTGGGCTATGTCGGTGACTCTGGTTCTCTGTCGGATTACATCATTTCTGATGCGGTCCTTCAGAGATACTCCGAGCATAGCCCTTTCCATAGCTCTTTGAGCGACTTTGAACCGGTGGACTAGTCCAGCCGTGAGTGTCCACGTCTCGGCACCGTAAGTCATGACCGGAAGGACGCACTGGTCGAAGACTTTCGACTTAAGACTTTGAGGGATGGGTGACGAGAAGACTTGACGAAGTTTACCAAATGCTGCCCAGCCTATGCCTATATCAATGTAATTTCCATTAATATTAAGGCTCCAGTACACGTTGGGCCAACTCGCTCGCCGAGTGTGTTGGGCCAACGTGTACTGGGCGGTTTTGTGTGTATTTGGCGTTTGCGGCCAACATTCGCCGACGACCCGATGTTTTCTTTTTAATGATATAGGTGGCAGACGAGCAGACGGATCACCTGATGGTAAGCGATTACCGCCGCCCATGGACACCCGCAACACCAGTGGAGTCACAAGTGCGCTGCCAACCTTTACACACACACAGTGCTGCTTCAAGCCGGTTTTCTGTGAGGACGTGGTATCACTTCGGTCGAGCCGGCCCATTCATGCCGAAGCTTGGCTTTCTCACGGTTTTGAATTGAATTGAAATTTGCAAGAAATCATTGAGATGACGTTAACATCAATTACTCTATTGGTCAGTGCGATTCATCTTCATCGTCAGTCCATTTAAGTCCCCACTGCTGGGGCACGGGCCTCCCTCAATCACATGAGGGGTAATTGCCATACTCACCACGCTTGGCAGACGGGTTGGCGAAGGTTTTGATATAAAAGCAGAGTTTTCCTTCTCTGGGTGCTGATGATCATGCCAGCAGCTTTACCTTAGTCGCCTTTTACGACATCTCGGTAAGAGTGAGGGTGGCCTATTCTACTCTGCCGGGGACCACACGGCGTTCATCTCGCGATTCATCTTAAACTGCCCATATCTCTAACAGAATACAACAGTGAAGTACATAAATGGTCCAAGGGTGTAACTCAGTTGAATTTGCTAAAATCCATGAGCGGAGTGGACAATCAATTAGTCTCAGGTGATAAGTATGCTCATCTCACTTTTAAAAAAATGTATAACTTACTCAGCAGCCTCAGGGTTGGGATTGTCCCTCATAGCTCTAGTCTTCGGGTCGTAGTAAGCAGAGTTGGGGTCTAAGTTGCGCAGGTACTTCGCTGTGTCTTCTCGGATACGCAAATTACGCACTGTGATACGCTGTTTCGAATCCACCTGTAAATAAATATATTGTTGGTTATCGATGCTCATCATCACCTCAGGGTGCCTTCCCATTTGCCTCATACACATACCTTAGTACCAGGCATGTCAACTTCATCCACATATTTGTCTTCATCCTCTTCAATGTTATCTTCATCTTCCATTGCTGATGGGTCTATAAGTAAATTTATTTATTCTTTATTGCACAAGAAAATAAAGTACAATTGGCGGACTTAAATGCTATACAGCATTCTCTACCAGTCAACCATTAGGCGATGCTGAAATATGTATGACGGCTAAATAAATTTATATCCATAAACATACATGTGAGTAATATATAATATGACTAAATATACATACAACCTGTGCGGATAAAGAATGGGATCAGAAATGGCGGCGCATCTATTCACTTCTCACTCGCACACTATTTGCGTCTATACTCACACCCCACGAGTGCGAGTATAGAAGCAGTTAGTACGTGACCGAGAAGTGAATAGATGCGCCGCCATTTCTGATCCCATTCTTTATCCGCACAGGTTGTACATAACTATATAATACAATAAACCTACTTATACTACAATAAACTTATAAAAAAAAACGACATCAATAAAATGTGTAAATCATTCATTTTACAGAAAAACTAAATCTAATTCAGTACACATTAATTTATATTTTTGTTGTTTTGTGCTTAATCTTGGCTTTACACAGTTGATAAGAAGGATACAATGGAAAAAACTTTTGAGTAGAAGCAGCCTACTCACAGTAGCTTTACAAATTTGAGGTTGCAGTTATTAAGATGTATGAAAATGTTCATAGCACTTCATCATCATCAGCCCCTTTAAGTCCCCACTGCTGAAGCACGGGCCTCCTTCAATCACATGGGCGGTAATTGCCATACTCACCACGCTTGGCAGACGGGTTGCGAGGGTTTTGATATATATGCATAGTTTTCCTTCTCTGGGTGCCTCAGCAGCCTCAGGGTTGGGATTGTCCCTCATAGCTCTAGTCTTCGGGTCGTAGTAAGCAGAGTTGGGGTCTAAGTTGCGCAGGTACTTCGCTGTGTCTTCTCGGATACGCAAATTACGCACTGTGATACGCTGTTTCGAATCCACCTGTAAATAAATATATTGTTGGTTATCGATGCTCATCATCACCTCAGGGTGCCTTCCCATTTGCCTCATACACATACCTTAGTACCAGGCATGTCAACTTCATCCACATATTTGTCTTCATCCTCTTCAATGTTATCTTCATCCTCCATTGCTGATGGGTCTATAAGTAAATTTATTTGTTTATTTATTCTTTATTGCACAAGAAAATAAAGTACAATTGGCGGACTTAATGCTATACAGCATTCTCTACCAGTCAACCATTAGGCGATGCTGAAATATGTATGACGGCTAAATAAATTTATATCCATAAACATACATGTGAGTAATATATAATATGACTAAATATACATACAACCTGTGCGGATAAAGAATGGGATCAGAAATGGCGGCGCATCTATTCACTTCTCACTCGCACACTATTTGCGTCTATACTCACACCCCACGAGTGCGAGTATAGAAGCAGTTAGTACGTGACCGAGAAGTGAATAGATGCGCCGCCATTTCTGATCCCATTCTTTATCCGCACAGGTTGTACATAACTATATAATACAATAAACCTACTTATACTACAATTAACTTATAAAAAAAAACGACATCAATAAAATGAGTAAATCATTCATTTTACAGAAAAACTAAATCTAATTCAGTACACATTAATTTATATTTTTGTTGTTTTGTGCTTAATCTTGGCTTTACACAGTTGATAAGAAGGCTACAATGGAAAAAACTTTTGGGTAGAAGCAGCCTACTCACAGTAGCTTTAAAAATTTGAGGTTGCAGTTATTAAGATGTATGAAAATGTTCATAGCACTTCATCATCATCAGCCCCTTTAAGTCCCCACTGCTGAGGCACGGGCCTCCCTCAATCACATGAGCGGTAATTGCCATACTCACCACGCTTGGCAGACGGGTTGGCGAGGGTTTTGATATATATGCATAGTTTTCCTTCTCTGGGTGCTGATGATCATGCCAGCTTTACCTTAGTCGCCTTTTACGACACCTCGGTAAGAGTGAGGGTGGCCTATTCTACTCTGCCGGGACCACACGGCCCTCCATAGCACTTGCTTGATAAAAATTGTGACTACTAAGTAATCCCATTAAAACCGTAAAAAGAACCTAATATTATGTACAGACCTTGCTCTAGTTTCTTAGCCCGTAATTCCCTCTTTGCATCCTCAACCTTCTGGTACTCTTCAATGATGGCCTTGTGCTGTCCAGGGTCGTAACCATTCCACCTGTCTCTCTTCCCGTCATAGCTGAGGTTCAAGTTGGGCTGGCTGAACTCATCTGCTGCTATACCAGCATTCGAGAACTTTGCACCAACCTGTGAAATGTCAATAATATAAAATATGTGAATTACCTAGACAAAGTAAAAATGCCAGTTTTTTTTTTTTGTTGTTCCTATGGTGTTTAAAAGTAGCTCCTAAACTCCAGCTATCTCCATTAGTCTCCTAGTAAAATAATGAATTTGAAATCAAAATGTTTGTTTCACTTTATAGTGCTAAGGCTTTTTTCTTGTACAGACAGCCACACATCAGCATACTACTATCTGTTGAAAATCCTCAATTGATATAGAACTAAATGTGTTTGATATCAAGGTGAGAATTGACTGTAGAAATTTGACAGTTTTGTATATTTTTTATTTTAATTCATTTATTTGAGGCAACAAGATACATTATCCGGAAATGCACTTCAACAAATTGGTACACAAGATACATACAAAAATATTTCAATACCTTAGTCTAACATACATATATAATAAAATAAAATTAACAATATTTGACAAGGGCGTACAGTCAGCTGGTAGCCATTTTCGAAACTTTCAAAAGACAACTCCAACCACAAGTCCTTTCCAGAAGTCCTCCTTAATAAAGGTCGTCAGGGAATGGGTCAGCACTCACCACAATTGAATTTCACTTTGTGACGAGACTCCAACGATTCGACCCTCAGCATCTAACAGGGCTAACAGGTGCGAAAAAGATGGCGTACTATAGGCCTGAGGTCCATTTACAAGTTGACTGGGAACTTTTAGACTTGATAATATATCAAATGCCGTGTGGTCCCCGGCAGAGTAGAATAGGCCACCCTCACTCATACCGAGGTGTCGTAAAAGGTGACTAAGGTAAATCTGCTGGCATGATCATCAGCAACCAGAGAAGGAAAACTCTGCATTTATATCAAAACCCTCGCCAACCCGTCTGCCAAGCGTGGTGAGTATGGCAATTACCCCTCATGTGATTGAGGGAGGCCCGTGCCCCAGCAGTGGGGACTTAAATGGGCTGACGATGATGACGACGATGAATATATCAAATTGTCAATTAACGAATAAATCAACCAATGATGTTGAAGTTGAACCTCGGTTCACAGGCACGCCTTACAGCGGATATTTCACATGTGACAACCGCCATTGGACTTCTTTCACACTTTATACTTTGATGTGCGGCTATATATGCAGACAGTGGTGCTGATTGCACACTAAGTACCTCATTTAACAATGGCATTTTATGAATGTCGCTTGCACACTATTTGCGTCTATACTCACATCCCACGAGTGCGAGTATAGACGCAAATAGTGCAAGCGAGAAGTGAATAGATGCACCGCCATTTCTGATCCTAATCTTTATCCGCACAGGTAGTAATTGTTTACTATCTCAAATAAAATGAATAATGTTATTTACCTTTCTGGGCCTCTCCAAACAATCTTTCTTCACATGTGTCATAGCACCACAATTTTCACAAGCTCCTTTCCTGAATTTTGTTGCTACTTTTGACTGGAAATAAAAAATAAATAAATGTATAAATAAGTTAAATACCTCCACAATAACTGCTCTACAGTATCTCAGGTAGAAATAAGAACCAGATAACAGAGGTAATTAAGGCCAAATGTTATTTTTTATTTTATTTTATATTTTTTATTAGAAAAAATTTTGTGTTTTACTTACTGTGTCCACTCCTTTATTGTAATAAGTGTCAAGTCTGGTAAACTTAGACTCTCTGTCTTCTTGAGGCCGCTGATGTTTCAGTGTGGGCCCGGCAGTGCCATAGTACCAAGGAGCAGATGAAATGTACTGAGGAATGTGCGGATTGATGTCCTTGCCTGAAAAATAACATTGTACCTATTTTAGCAAGAGATACTCAGTTCGATTTATACATTAAATAGATATTAAACATCACATTCAAGAAAATAGGTAGTTTCTTCATAATTGCTACATATCCTAAGTGTTCCCAGAGGGTCAACTTATAAACGGTTTTAATCTATATAAATTTACTGAATTAGCTTATTTGCCTGTTTCATCCACAGCAGCAGGAGCTGTTCCAGCTTTCCGAGCCTCTTCTAGCTCCTTGGCTTTCCTCCAATCTTCTCGGGACTTCTTTTTGGGCTCGTCATCTTCCTCTCCTGCTTCGTCCTTGTTCCGCAATATTTGCGAGACAGCCACTCTTGTATTTGTCGTCATTATTACGATAATGAGATTTTAACTTTTTTAGCAACGAATAGTATGTGTTAAATGAATATATGATCAAAAAATAACACAAAACCTCAACGCAACACGAACAACACACAAGTGACGTTTATATTTGTGACTTTTTGTTTCTTTATAACTAAAAATGACATTTTAAGCAAGAAACAATCGAATATGCAACCTTGTACTACAGGGCTCATATATAAAAGGTACTCTGTGGGGCTCATCCAGCAATTTTAGCGGATTTTAAAATAATATTTCTTGGACTAGAAAAATAAAATAAAAATGTTACCAATAAATAATAAATTCACCCTTGAAGTAGTATTTATGAATGTATGGAAATATTACTAAAAAAATAATGTATCTATCACCCAGCACTATCAGTATCAAGAAATCAAATATATTTCACACGTTTAGAGCAATATAGGGTTTTACATAATTTTGGGTGAGAGTTGGAACAAAATTAGAGATAGATTAGAAATAAATGCCCGGCATAAACTTATCTGACCCAGGTAGCCACAAATTATATAAAAAAAGGGCAGACAATAAAATAGTAATTTTTTGTATTCAGTTTGATCCTCTTAGTAGAATTTTGACAATCAAAACTGACACATCGCCATTTTTATTCAAATGTCAAGACATGTTTCGTTCATTCATGTCATTTTTCATTTCCTTTTTGATTAGTGGGCCGTCCTATCCATTTGTGATTGTTTAAATAAATAAAGCGTTATGATGGCTGAGGACACGACAGCCGATGCGACCAGGAGGTTAAATGTTAAGAAACAGACACTAGACGACGCTTACGCGGCACCGGCAAACTTCCTGGAGATCGATGTGGTTAACCCAGTAACAACTATGGGTGTAGGGAAAAAACGCTACACGGATTACGAAGTTCGCATGAGGGTAAGTGTTACTTCTCTATTATCAATTTGGGATAATTAGATTAACAATTGACGCGGTATCGGGCCGTCACAGCTTGTGGGCGTATCATCCGTTTATGTGGTGACCAAACGCGTCGTCGATAACTTGAATTCTTGCATTTTCTGTACTAAAATTGTGATTCTGCCTTTCAGACCAATTTACCTGTGTTCAAAGTTAAAGAGTCGACTGTAAGACGGCGGTACAGTGACTTTGAATGGCTCAGAAATGAATTGGAACGAGATAGTAAGGTAAGAACAAAGATGTTAGTCATACACTGATAAAATATGTTTTTGTTTATTATCAACGGCACAGAGCGAAACAATTTCGCCAATTATTCATGTATATTTTTAGGTGATTAGCAACGGTGTATGAATATTGTTGATCTGATTGTAGACTCTTAAACAAGTAAAATGAGCATACACCTACCAAATGTTTTGAAGCAAGAAACTTTAAATAATCAATATCCATAAAATTTATAAATCCTTTTCACTTTTATGTAGCAAAAGAATACAATTTAGGTAGGGATAAATTAATCTGCAACAGATCGAATAAAGATCCTTATGTTACAATGTTCATAATGAGAATATTAGAAAGAATAAAATTACTTCTTTGTTACAAAACCCATAAATATAAAAATAATATTCAATCATAAAGTTTATTTGTCAAAAATATACCCGTCATGGTAAAATAAAAACAGAATTTGTTTTTTTTTTTTTCAGATTGTAGTGCCACCTTTGCCAGGTAAAGCTCTAAAGCGACAGCTACCTTTCCGTGGAGATGATGGCATTTTTGAAGAGGAATTCATTGAAGACCGTAGAAAAGGTAACTTATAGGTTACATCAAAAACATCTTATTAAGTATTATTTTTTAACAATTTTTATGTAAGTTAGATAACATAACATGATAATTTTTATCTAATCATTATTCCGATATAAGTATACATTAAACAAGTTATATATTGAAGTAATCTCTAGTATTCAGAGCTTCCTAAGAGTATATCCATAGTAGATAATTACTTTTTGTTGTGAGAGTCCTAACTTGCTGTTAGATTATAAATAACAGCCATCTTTTGTAAGAGCTACTTGTTTTTCTTAAGCAACATACTGTCACTTATCAGTTACTATTTTTACAAACACTGAAAAGTTGGTGGGAAGTAACGCTGTGGAAATCTATTGAATACATATTTCCTTGGGTGACAGCCAACTGTATGAAGATTATAAGATAACAATGTCTGCTTCTTAAAAACAAATATTTGTCCTTCATTATAACAATTTATGTACTTGGCAACATTTCTACAACATTTAGTGATAAAATATCTCAGTCAATGCACTATGATAATGTAAACATGCATAGTATCACTAACATGAACAAAGTATAATTTGAATCAAGGTTGTATCTCAAATAATGATTTTTTAGTTCAAGGAGTTGTATTGAAGCAAAGTTTCAATATTCAAAGTCAGCAATTAACAAGATTAGACTCAAAACTGTAAAACTAAAATTATGATGAAAATAATATATCTAGATAAAGTTTTAAACAGTTTGCATGTGTTAAAATAATAATGTATCTTCTATATCAAGTTTTCCAATAATAATAGTTGGTTATAGTCTGCATCTTAAGGAAAACAATGATGACTAAATCATAAATTATTTAAATACATTAGCTTTACCTACTACACAAAGGACAAGACTAGGTTATGTAAAAAAAGGTTATATTTCATTGAAAGCTAAAGTTTTTGTTATTCACCAGTGCCTTACCTTAATGGATACGACATTCAAAGTTTAGTTGTTACGAAATCATGTAACTAATTAGTTTTGCTGTAACTCTTGAGAGTGCTTAAAGTAATTAGTGAATGTTTAAGAATCATTTAGCAGACAGACAGTATTGAAGAGATTTCTTTAGCTAGCCCTCTTCATACAATTAGAGATTGGAAGCTTTTCATTTTCTTCGTCTGTCTAATACAAGCGAGATATTTTTTAAATATTATTTAAATATCATTTCAGGGTTAGAAGTGTTCATCAACAAAATAGCTGGCCACCCGCTGGCGCAGAACGAACGGTGCCTTCACATGTTCCTTCAAGAACAAGTCATCGACAAAAATTATGTTCCAGGCAAGATACGGAACACATAATAATCAACATCCCATCAAGTAAGATAATTATATGCAGTTTGGAACAATTCTGCCAAACTATGCAATTTATCAATCCAGTTAAAAACCTTTGAAAGAATTTCAATAGATTTTTCCTGAGCTGCAAGTTCATCTTCATCATTATTTATTTCTCTGTACTTTTCAGCTTTACAGATAGTAAATATTTAAAATAAAAACTTAGAAACTCCCATTAAATAATTTAAATCATTGTCCGTCCCAATCACAAACCTGTGAAAAACAGGGTTTTTCTTATATCTGTTTCCAATTGATGAGTCAAGGAAACATTATTAAGCTGTATACTATCCATAATGTTAATTGTACTGTGAGAGAATTGTTTCAAACTAGCAACATTGGGTATGACCAATTGCCGTTTTGATCTGCTTCAGGCGTTTGCAGCCAAGGCTGGATCATTTTAAAATTCATTGCAGATAAGATTACTGTGACATCTGTTACTTGCTAAAAAAATATGAAAATATTCAATATTATTAAGAGTTTAAAAACATCCAAAACATCAAGTATCCTATATCAGTAAAAGACTCAAAATCCTTTTTCACTAATAAAAAAAAACCATAATTTGTATTCAACAACATAATTGAAGCAGATATTTTATCTGCCATAGATTTTGGAATGACTGAACAGCCTAAGCATGCTCATATCAGACGTGCAATAATATTATCTGGAAACCAACCCCTTAAAATGCAAAGTAATCGAGAAAATAAAATATTTTACACATGGCACAGCATTCCACAGATTATATTTTTAAAAAGTTTTCTAATGGTACTCTAAATAGCCTCTTTCATTTTATAAAAATGGAAACGTAAGCGATAGTCTGATGGATATTACTGTATATTCCTCCATTAATTAATTAGAACAAAATTGAATATACATTTTAAGGTGTTATTGTTTAAACTAAGCAATATTATTGGAATTGTTAAAATTGTTTACATGTTTACGTCATTATGTATATTATGTATTCAGCACTTATTACATTTATTGATTTGTGGATTGCCAGTATGAAAAATGTAAAGATTAAGTTAATTTGTCCTTATTAAAGTAATATATAGCTTATATTACTGCATATTTTATATTTCTAATCTCATAATTTTTAATTTATGATTCATTCATAATTTCAGTAAGAAATTATATGTATTTATTGTGTATTATTAAATGGGTATAGATGTAAAGTAGCTTCGCATCGGAGATACAATCAAGTTGTCTGGTATGTCCTATTAAAAGGACCTTATGTCGTGTAAAAAGGACTCTGGGCATAAATTGTATCACAAGTTGCGCGAGATGGCCGAATGTCGGAAATAAATCTGAAATGTTATAGGTATAATAGTTATAGCTAATAAATATTTTCATTGTACTGAACCGGGTATCAGGCGTCATCGGCGATCGTGATGGAAGTGTACATACGACGAACTGGTTTGCACTCATATCATACATGACATACACCATTCACTGATAAAATAAATAGATTGGATGTGTCAAATTTCCCTGATGAGGAGTGATATCACAAATATTTGAGTAATAGCACAGTTGTGTTTCTATAAATGACAAAGTAATGAGTGACATAATAAAATTATGTGTTGTTTGTCCTTATTGGCACAGAGTAAGGAAAGTACAGGGGTTGCTCTCATTGTGAACAGAATTGTTATAATCATTTATTCACATATATTTACAACATTTTAGTACATAACATATATTATAGTTATTATGGATGTACATACGTTTGTGGAGTTGTATCTGAGCTGTCATGTGAGAATTTGAGACTTTGGTACGATATCTAGAGTCAAACGGTAGTCGCTTCAAAGTAATCACTAGGCTTTCCAATCTATTCATCACAGTATGCGGGATTAACTGTTAGAATAGAACGTGACATAATGTACATGGATTTTCCATTTGAAATTACCTAATCTTAGCAGATCTAATAGCAGACCTTTGTGATCAAAATGATACCTAAATAAATTATTGTCAATTTGTTGTATGTACTGTCACTGTTTTCATTACAGAGTAACCCTACTGTGCGCCTTACTTTGAAAAATTGGTCGGAGATTATAAAAAAACACCGTGTGTATTATTGTGGCGAGTCCAAATGCCTTTGGTGTACAAATTGGTGGTTAAAATGTAGATGAATTTCGTTGTGTGTTGTCATCACTAGGTGATAAAAATATGACTGTTTAGTTACATACGCGAAAATCTAATAAAATGTGGATGTTTGTTGGAGAAACACCAGTTAACATTTGATTACATTGTATTATGTCGATCATAATAGGTTAATGAAATAAATTTGCTATCATGTCAATATTGCTGTTTGATTGTATCCTTGGCTTATTCCATTATGCTCCCACTCCCATGATCCCAGGGGGTCACTCAATGTCTTTTGACCCCTCCAAAATTTGTATGATCGTTCTGGGATCATGCAAAACTCAGAAATTTTCTAAGACCTTTCTTATATAATGGGAGTGGGATCATAATAAAATAAGCTATATCCTTACTATGCCGAGGTCATCTTCAGCCAGCCAGGGCAGCATATTTTTTCCCGTGGTGCCTTGTTCTCATTAGGGTACAGTTAGCATTTGATTGAAGTTGAACATCGGAAAAACAAGTAAAAACAATATCTTCCTTTGTTTTGAGAAAAAATACTGGAGTTAGTAGATACCGAAATAAAATAAATTTTAAGAAATATACATAATTTACTGTTCACATAATAAAACATAATATATTAAGTCCATGGTATACAGTTTGACGGGATAAGTCAGTCCTCATCCACGAACTTCCTCTAAGCCCTCATAATATCTCAAAATGATGACATGGAATCCATAAAATGGACTGCACCCGCAGGATTATCTGGCGGCACTATACAGGTCTTATAAAAAGCGGGCACGACCAACCCTCCTCGATGTTATTTTTTTACAGAGTAAGTGATCTCTTGAGCTCAAGTCTAGCTGAGGTCCTCTGAACGAGCTCTCATGAAGAACCGGCTGCGGGAAGGGTTCGCCACCGACTCGTCCTGCTTCCACAGCTTTTGACCGCGGATCGCGATCTCTTCGCGCCACGCTTCTTGTGTTTTTCTAGAAAAAAAAAATTTAGAATATCAATACAATCGGGGCCATCAAATCATTATAGTATTATACTATAAAATCTGCCATTAGTAAATAATTAAAAATTCACAACGTCATTCATCATCTAGTCCCATTTCGTATATCTAATATTTTATTGTCAATTCAATTAAGTATGTAATTTATTATTAAAAATAATGCACTAAAAATCTTTCTTCGATAAATTCGTTGACTTAACGTCCTCGAGAGCTCAGATTGCTCAGACCCCATTTGCCCAGCTCACAAAAGGTTTGACAGGATGTCGATAAATTATAGTGCATTGTTCGCATTTATGAGAAGACGATGCCGCAGAGGAAGCCTAGCGCACCCACACTCAAGAAAATTTAGAAAAGTGCGTTTCGTTTTATTCTTTCGGGAAACCTTCCGCGCTTGGGTGCCATACCTGTGACACTGCTCTATCGAGGTCGTCTACTGCGTCACAGAAAAAAGACGACGAGGATCTGGATCTGCTCCGCCGGTCCATCATGCCGAGCGGTAGCCACTGCTCCACCTGGCTCGTCTCCTGCACAGACCTGCACTTGCCAGTGCGCGGGCTGGTTGATGCTGTCCATCATGCCGAGCGGTAGACACTACTCCACCTGGCTCGTCTCCTGCACAGACCTGCACTTCTCGGTGAGCGGACTGGTTGATGCTGTCGATCATGCCAAGCGGTAGACACTACTCCACCTGGCTCGTCTCCTGCACAGACCTGCACTTGTCGGTGAGAGGGCTGGTTGATGCTGTCCATCATGCCGAGCGGTAGCCACTGCTCCACCTGGCTCGCCTCCTGCAGAGACCTGCACTTCTCGGTGAGCGGACTGGTTGATGCTGTCCATCATGCTGAGCGGTAGCCACTGCTCCACCTGGCACCTGGCTCGTCTCCTGCACAGACCTGCACTGGTCGGTGAGTGGGCTGGTTGATGCTCTCCATCATGCCGAGCGGTAGCCACTGCTCCACCTGGCTCGTCTCCTGTACAGATCTGCACTTGTCGACGAGCGGGCTGGTTGATGCTGTCCATCATGCTGAGCGGTAGCCACTGCTCCACCTGGCACCTGGCTCGTCTCCTGCACAGACCTGCACTGGTCGGTGAGTGGGCTGGTTGATGCTCTCCATCATGCCGAGCGGTGGCCACTGCTCCACCTGGCTCGTCTCCTGCACAGACCTGCACTTGTCGGTGAGTGGGCTGGTGTTCGGGAACACGTTCTGCAGCAGCAGCAGGCACGGCAGCACCACGACGCTGAGGAACTGGATCTGCTCCGCGGGCTGGTTGATACTGCGGCGCCGGTCCATCATACTGAGAGGGGTGTAACCCATCTCGCGTTCTCTGTCGCCCTGTAGCACGATAAATCAGAAGCTAATATAGACGTCATTGTGTCTCGTGAGAGCTCCAACCAGGGGCGTAAAACTACAGTGACAAACGTAGATGAACGACGAGTCACCTTGCCAGGAACCCCTCCCGTCAGACATACCTACCTAGGTCTCATACATACATTGGCCACGGGCCTCTGATGGTAGTGCCTACGCCACTGGTTTCACCGTAACATGCGGAATACTTAATCGATAATTTTGACCGTTGTAGAACCGCATGCTTCGGCATGAATCTCTCTCATGAAGGCTCTCCCGGAGTGATACCATGGCCCCACAGAAAACGGCGTGAAGCAGCGCCAGCACTGTGTTTCGCTGAGTGCGTGAACCCTCACGGTGGCCCACTCGGGGCGGAAGGGAAGTTAAAAGTCATAGTAGTTATTCAGGAATAATGAAATCCGTAGGAGAACCAAGGTCAAGGTCATAGCCCAAAAAAGTGCATGCCTGAAGTGGCAATGGGCAGGCCACATTGCGAGGAGATTCAGACGGCCGATGGGGCAGAAAAGTCCTCGAGTGGAGGCCGCGTATAGGAGGTCGAAGCCGTGTCAGGCCGCTCACAAGGTGGACCGACAGTCTGGTGAAGGTCGCGGGAGTCCCTTGGATGCGGGCGGCACAGGACCGATCTGTGTGGAGATCATTGGTAGAGGCCTATGTCCAGCATTGGACGTTTACTGGCTGAAATGATGATGAGTACACAATAGATCTTGGCAGCTTAGGTTGCTTAGGTTGGCAGCGCACTTGTAACTCCACTGGCGTTGCCGGCGTACCTGAACAAAGGCAATCGATTACCATCAGCTGATCCGTCTGTCACATTTCACAAAATAACTGGGACAGTACGTAGGTAAAATATGTCAGGTTAGGTGTATAGTCCTGACTGTGTGGGATAACCGAACATGATTACGCTGAGATGAACACCCCAAAGGGTTTTTGTTTGGTTAGGGTTTGAGACCCAGACACCACCAAGGCGGATGATTCACCATATGAGATATTAAGGTGATAGCCATGAAATGAATGAATAACTGACTCTTAGGATTACTTGGTTATAAAATTCTTCGTAAATAGACTCGGCAATTGTTTTCGCAACTCCAAACGGTTTGCAGCACCCAGAAAGATCACTGGTCGTCATCAGGATCCCCTGTAAACAAACAAATCGTAAGTACTTAGTTAACATCCTCCCCTATTCCCTTTAATATAACCATACCCACATTGAGCAACGCTCACATATTCTACTTCGTTGTCAAGTTGACCGTGAGAGCGAGCACCATGCTTTGACACGAATGGGCTGGCTCGATAGAAATGATACCACGACAGAAAACCGGCGTGGTGAGTGAAAGTACCGAAGGCCCGATTCGGGGGGATGGGGAAAAGTTTATTAGAAAGTAATCAAGTAGGAGGTTCGGCTTTGTTTCGGTAGATGCTGCCTGGACCTCGAGGTTGCCTTTCTACACTCTAGCAGCAAACTGTGACCATAATCTCCCATAATGGAAAGTGATGGATGATGAGGTCTAGGATGTAACGCGTTTGCCTAGAACATGCACTCTTGCCTTAAAGGTAAGTAATGTTCAGTGACCTTGAGCATCCTCCGGTGCCTGGTGTCGGTCCAGTCGAACGTGTGGTCGGCGACAAGCGGCGTGAGCGTCGCGCGCAGCTGGAAGTACACGGCGAGGTCCGTGCACAGGATGTCGAATTTGATCTCCTCCATCACTCGTTCACGGTCTACTATGGACAGCTTGCCTAGGATGTTCTTATCCTGACGGAACAGCGAGGGTTAGTATGCTTTCTTCATGAGACGATCTTCTTCGAATCTCTTAAGGTGGCTAAGCTAGAGAAAACGGTGAGCTTTCGGCTCGCTGATGATATTGGAGACTGATGTAAGAGAACTTCAGGTCAATGAAGGGCAAGAACCTACCTACCTACAGGACCAACCAAAGTGGCGATCTCTTAATTATTTCGAATGCCAAGACTGCGTTCGGGAACTGAGCCATCGGAGTAAGAGTCAAGTACAGTAAAAAAGGGGAACGATTGCTCAGCTTTTAAGAGTGGACTCTTAAAAGGATTGGTTGGGAGATGACGCCTTGTGTAGTTATAAAACTGTTACGACCATAACCCGAACCGAAGGCTACACCTACTTTACCGCCAGCTATAACTTGGTGTAGGTAACATAACCTCTTGGTTAATTTTCGTATTGCCAGATTGTTTTCGAGTAATGGAATGAGGTTGGCAAGTGACGGAAGTGGTGATTTTAAGCTAGAGTTTTTTTTTGGTGAAGTGGGAAAGGGACAATGGAGACAGTTAAGGACACTTCATTTTCTATCATCATTTTCTGTAACTTCTTGACTTAACCCTTAACTGGGCCATGGAAAGTTGAAAAAATTTAATGGATTTCGGTCTTGTGTCATCATATCAAATCAGGTTTTGATCCTTATCGTCCAGAATCTAGTGGGATGGTTAATTGGTTACTCTCAAGACAAACTTCTCTTTACTAGTTTACCTCGATGATCTTCTTCGCTAGGAAGTAGTGATGGTACTCCAGCATGGAGGACTTGTACATCAGCGCTAAGCGGGTGCTTTACCAACTGAGAGGAAGTTGTTGTTGTACCCCGGGTGGTCCAGATCATGGCACAACCCTGACAGCATCAGGGCTATTGTCTGAAGTCAAATTATGATCACAATTAAACTAGATAGCAGCATTTGCATTTCATCGCTGCACCGTTTGCTGTGGGTAGAGCGAACCATCACCATTTGCCGGCCAAGTGCGAGTCGGACTCGCCCATGAAGGGTTCCGTAGCAGTAAGTAAGATATATGGAAGGTAAATTGCGGTATACGATTTATAACGTATTAAAAAAAAAACTACTCACTATATCTAGTTCAAACTAATTTTCGTTGTTAGTTTTCATGATTAAGTTCATCATATATATTTTTTAGTTTTATAATTCATTTATTATAGAAGTTAGAGGGGGTGGGGAAGGGGGGGGGGGGGCACAATTTACCACTTTGAGAACGTCTCTTGCGCAAAGTATTGTGTTTAGAAAAAAATTTTGTTAAAAACCTCAACATCATTTTTAAAGACCTATCCATAGATACCCCACACGTATGGGTTTGATGAAAAATAAAATTGAGTTTCAGTTATGGAGACCCCCCATTTTTTTTTATTTTTTCCAATTTATGTGTAAAAATCGTAATGCGGTTAACAAAATAAATAAAGATTTTTCATTTCATTTCAAAATACATCTAAGTATTTACCAAGTTTCAATAGTATAGTTTTTATAGTTTCGGATAAAAGTGGCTGTGACATACGGCCTCAATAACCTTTTCGGTACAGTACAAGTAGTAAACGCATACTTAACTCGGATTTCAGCCTGGAGCAGGTCGTTTGGGCTGTTGGTCAACCCTAATAAAACGCAGGTGATAATCATTGAAAGTGGGAGGATGAAATAAACTGGAATACCTTGCCTTCTAAATTTTTGACGGAGTTTCAATACCTTACAGCAAAACAGTAAAAAAACCTTGGCATTCACTTGAATAACTCGTAAGCCTGGACAGCACAGGTCACTGAGGTCAGCAGGAAAATCTTTGCTGCAGCAGGATCTCTTAACCGATTACGCAACTTCCTACCAATACCCACCAAAATTGCACTTGTACAAGCCCTTCTATTCCCCATTCTCGACTACGCAGACTGCTGTTACCTTGACCTTAATGAGAACCTTCTTAACAAACTTGAACGTCTGCAAAACTTCTGTATCCGCATTGTCTTCGGTCTACGTAAATATGACCATGTCTCAGAGTACCGAACTCGTCTAAAATGGCTCCTTATTCGTCTCCGCCGTGACTTCCATATTCTTTTTCTATTATACTTCATACCTTTCAGTCCAAAATCAC
The DNA here is from genome assembly GCA_019059595.1 of Marasmia exigua. Taxonomy (NCBI): domain Eukaryota; kingdom Metazoa; phylum Arthropoda; class Insecta; order Lepidoptera; family Crambidae; genus Marasmia; species Marasmia exigua. The sequence goes on along the minus strand of CM032474.1, from coordinate 3,373,765 downwards.
CGTCTTACCTTCGGGAGCGTTTCCAGTTTCTGCAGCCTACGCGGGGTCATATGCGATCATCCAAACATCTCCACCTTAGATTTCATCCCCATTCCACTCATTCATATACTCAATCCTTTACATTCCAGTCAATTCGCCTATGGAACTCCCTACCCCTACCAATTAGACAGTCCCCATCCCTGCCCATCTTCAAGGCTGGGTCAAAGAACACTTCCTTGAAAACTGAAACCCTCTCCCCCACTGATCCTTTTTTAGTTGCTTCATCTGTCTTCCTTTCCTGTCATTGACGATCGTGGTGGTTAGTCCTCTCCCAGATCCATCTATATATTGTAGGTATAAAATATATCTTCTCTAACCTTATAACGTAACTATAAGTAGTATATTTTATATAATTTTATGTAATTTGTGTAGGTTATATTGTATTTTAGTTAGGTAACATTCGTATATATCAGTGTATGATAACGTTTTATTTATTATCTAGATATATGTATTTATACTGTATTGTATAATGTTTATTCAATATCTTTTAAATTACAGCCATTTGTAATGTATGTAATTTAAAAGATATTGAATACACATTATTATTATACTATAAATTTACTTAATAAATGTTCAAAATCAAAAGGATTGCACCACCCTCCCCTCTTCTATCTTATGTCCTTTACCTGAAGGTTGTCTGGTGGAGATCTTTCCCAGCGATAAGACCGCCTAAATTGTACATTGTATCTCTGTATACCTAGCTTTTAAGTTTTGTATGTTGTGCAATAAAGAGTCTATCTATCTATACGGACGGACGGACAGACGGACAGACATGACGAATCTATAAGGGTTCCGTTTTTTGCCATTTGGCTACGGAACCCTAAAACAAGTAACTGTGTCACTATTAGATGTAAGCACGTAAGTAAGTTATACATTTATTGACCACAAACACGAATACAATTACAACAACGAGATGGTAACAATAAGACAGAAAGGAACAGAAATAATAAGTAGGTCACCTGTCGCACGATCTTTCATGATACTAATAGAGTCAAGCGGTCAACAAGGTCCAACCTCGGCATGTGCTGCAACTGCTTGAAACCGCTGCAGCGCTGATTTTTAGTTTAGACCTTGAATGACGGGGTTAATTTTATGGTGAAACAAGTAATCGTGTAGGTAGATGTAGGTTATAATTACCTCAACGGAGTCGAAGTAGCCAGGGTTGTTGATCAGTATCATGAACATGGTGTGCGTGAAGCAGAATGCATGCTCTGCGTTATGGTAAGGATTATTCCGATAACATCTGAAAACATGCTCAAAGGATTACCAAGGGCGGATCGAAAGGGACCATAACTCCACCTTTGGGTTGATTGACTTTTCTTTTTTCTTACTGTAATTGATAATTTTTCTCAAGTGATCATATAATATATCATAGATCCGGCAACACATCTGTGTCCGGCAATGCCTCATTTGTTGCAGACATCCATTGGCGGCGCTAGTCACTTACCATCAGGTGAGCCGGCTGTTTGTTGCCCGCTATAATCTAAAAAAAAGATATGCCAGTAACATGACCCCCCCCCCCCTTTCCTCGGGATAGTTGACACCCCCCCCCCTCCTCTGACGAAATCACCATCCTTCCTATACAATTTGACCTTTTCTACTTCCCCGTGGATTGGGCCTTCTGTAACCATCATGCCATCACTCAGCTGAAAACCCAACGCAGACGTTTTCTGTGAGGCCGTGGTATCATTCTGGTCGAGCCGACCCATTCATGCCGAAGCGTAAAAAAATTGGTGTACCGAAGTATCGTGAGCGCAAAGTCAGCGAGTTGGTTCCTCTCGAAGTTGCGGTCGGCGAATGTTTCCATGTACATGTAGCAGACCAGTCCCGGCATGTCCTCTTTGCTTCCTTCGCTGATGTGGTAGTCCCATCTACAAAAGATAGGTGGAGGAGAAGGCTATGAAAGACTCAAAGTCGTTTCGGTTTAACGGAGGTTCATGGGCGGCGGTTATTACTTTCCATCAGCTACCTCGCTTGCTCGTTTGTCGCCTCTAACAGAAAAAAATGTGATAAGTGGCACACGAGCAGACGGATCACCTGATGGTAAGCGGTAGAGTCACAAGTGCGCTGCCAACCTTTAAATACCCCTTTCCCCCGGATCGGGCCTCGGGAAGCGTGGCTCACACACACGGTCAAGCGATCACAAATCCGAGCTATGTTCGAAAAATTCGAAACATACTTTTCGCTCGACCTGGGAATCAAACCCAGGACCCCGAGATCACGGCCCGGTACTTAAACCACTAGGCCAACAGGGCACCTCGTACCATATTTGAAGAGCTAACAACAGCAAAGAATTGGGCCATGGTCTGAGGGTCTAGGGAAGTCTCTTTTGTCATCATCATCATCGTCAGCCCATTTAAGTCCCCACTGCTGGGGCACGGGCCTCCCTCAATCACATGAGAGGTAATTGCCATACACCCCACGCTTGGCAGATGGGTTGGCGAGGGTTTTGATATAAATGCAGAGTTTTCCTTCTCTGGGTAATGATGATCATGCCAGCAGCTTTACCTTAGCCGCCTTTTACGACACCTCGGTGGCCTATTCTACTCTGCCGGAAACCACACGGCATCTCTTTTCTCAGTCTCTTTTGTAGTAAAGCTGAACTATCGGAATCCTCCGTCTGTACAAATTTGCTTACGTTTTGAAGTTGTTGGCCGGCAAGACGATACCGTTGGTCTCCATGAGCTCAGTCGAGGTCATGTCGACACGGCTTCAAGTGGAGCCTCATCAGCTCATAATACACTTTGTTTCTATTTTCCTGGGATAATGAAAAACGAGGGTCAAAAAGGATCTGGAGGACGAGGAGACTACCTCAGTGGCGTACCTAGTGATTAGTGGGTCGTACTATAAAACGACGGCTGCGCAAGAGTTCAATCCCCGGGTCGGTGTGTGTTAAAATGTGTACTTAAGTTTTCGGTGAGAAATTCTTAGTTTCAGCCCGGAGTCTGGAAGTTGGCGGTCTTGTACCCGTTAGTCCAGCAATTCCTCTCTGGTCGTGACACCTGGTGTGCCATCGGAATATGAGGGTAAGGGAATAGAGTGCACTTGTGTTTTCGCACACACTTGAGCACTATAATATTATATCCTGCGTACGTGGTTGCAGCAGCTTTAGCAATTTTAATGTAAGAATCTTAAAAAATATTATTTGGGCTCCTAGTATTGAATCGAAAACAATTAAGGGTGTGAAAAAAGGGATTGAAGTTAGTATGATAGTCCGTCGTCATTAATGTTAGGAATGTGAAAATTTGTAGGTACTTATAGGTAAGTATAGGTAATTTGAAATAAACAGATATTCACTTCAATGATTTTTAAAAATCACCCTCGAATGGGTGAAATGCAGTATGAGGGTTTGCTGATTAGTAAAGTAAGAAACTTAAAATTGAAGTTTGGCCACGGATTTGGATATAAAAGTGACTTTTGAACTTTCAACCCCTAAGGGGTAGTTGCGCGGGTTTGAAGTTTGAATGAAGACTGTTGTAATAAAGACTAAAACTGCGTGAGTAACGCCGCGGGCGCAGTCTAGTGTTGAATAAAATTGTTGGTTCGTAAATTTTGAGGGAGTAAGTACCTAGGTACTTAATGGTTTGCAGTAAGTATGTCACTTACGTGGTGTATCTTCTTCTGTTGCATGTTGTAAAAGTGAACAATGAGCGAGCAGTAGTTGACGAACACGTCGAATATCACCTCGTCTTCTTCGGTAAAGGGCAGCCCGTTTATCTTGTTAGTGAGTTGGACCACGCCTAAAAACACTCTCTATTACTTACTTCCTGAATTAAAACTTTTCTTTGCGACCCAAAATGGATCATGGACTCCGACATCAAAGTGCATGCATCCCTGTCTTGTACCATTTGACCAAAAACTCTTTTAGGTCTAAGGAGGCGGCCGCTTCCTCTATCCAGCAATAATTTGGACGCCCACTAAGGGTCTTCAGAAACTGGGGACGGGGTACTTTTACCGCATATTACCTCAAGAAACTTCCTTCTACTCTGAGGATGGCAATAATCAAACGAAGTAGATACAATCCTAAATCACGGTAGCAAACTGTCTCTAACCAATTAAAGACTGTTTGGGTCCATACATTTTGGGACATACTAAATAGTAAGTAGTCATGCAGTCCATAGCGTTGTCTCAATTTACATACCAATAACGCCATGTTTATCCACGATAGGGGAGACGAGGCAAGACCTCACCACCGTACCAGTGGTGGGGTCGATCTCTTTACAGAACCGAGGGTCTTTGTACGCGTCCCGTACGTTGAGCGCAGTGCCCTTCCTGGCTACAAGGCCAGCGGGGGTCTGTTCTTGGCTTAGGCTGAAAAAATACAACGATAAGTAAGTAGGTATTTTATTGATAGCACCCTGACACGTTACTGATCGTGTTCATCACTTTTGTCTTGAGTATGTCAAATGATTGAATGTCCCAGGTTGTGCCTGGGACACGAAAAAATTAAATCGACGTTTCGTTCCAGTTTTTGTCCACTTCAGTTTCGTTACGAGTATACCTCAGAATAAGAGCGATTGATTAAAAGAACTGATCACTGAGCTGCTCCGCATCGTTATCTATTGCCTTTACAGAGTGATATAATACCGTGGGAGAGCCACGCTTCGGCATAAATGGACGGGCTCGACCGGAGTGATACTACCACGGCCTCACAGAAAACCAGCGTGAATCAGCTGTGCTGTATTTCGCTGCGTGAGTGAGGCTACCGGACCGGAGGCCCAATCCGCGGGAAAGATGGGTTTAACGGTTGGCAACGCCACCTATCGCATAAAAAAAATAGGCTAGACTATCTTAATCTTGACCTTCTTCCTGGGCGTGGTGGTCTTCTCCTAATATGCCTAGCCGTCGTCCCACAGGTCAACCTGCAAGTGTGAGCCTAAATGCTTCTTGTCGATAATGAAGAATCTGCTCTACATCGTCATTACAATAGGCTACACTAACAAACTGTAGCATACTTAATCTTGACCTTCTTCCTGGGCATGGTGGTCTTCTCGTCGCCGTCGTCCCACATGTCGGGCTACAGGTGTGAGCCTACATGCTTCTTGTCAATGATGAAGAAGTCTGCTCTGCATCGTCATTACAACAGGCTACACTAACAAACTGTAGCATACTTAATCTTGACCTACTTCCTGGGCATGGTGGTCTTCTCGTAGGCCCAGCCGTCATCACAAACGTCAGCCTGCAAGTGTGAGCCTACATGCTTCTTGTCGATGATGAAGAATCTGCTCTACATCGTTATTACAACAGGCTACACTAACAAACTGTAGCATACTTAATCTTGACCTTCTTCCTGGGCATCGTGGTCTTCTCATATGCCCAGCCGTCATCCCACATGTCGGCCTGCAGGTGCGAGCCCACGTGCTCCTTGTCGATGATGAAGAAACTGCTTCGCATTGCACCCATGAACGACTTAACTATCGCCTGCAAATAAGCAACTCGGAATGTCACGCTGAGATGGTGATAACTTTTTTTAGACGCTGGGGAATGCCGCCTTATGCATACCCTCCTGCCTGGGGGCAGGCGGGTTATGGCGGGCTCTCCTCTGGCAGGGGCTTCTAACGGAATGCCGGCCAGAGGCATACCGACTAAACCCCAGCGACGCTCCCTAATCGCCAGAGTACGGGTTGAAAAACCTTACTTCACGTCCGAGATGGTGATAACTGCTACACTGGAATAGTCACGCTGAGATGGTGATAACTTTTTTGACGCTGGGGAATACCGCCTGGCATACCGACCAAACCCCAGCGACGCTCCCTTATCGCCAGAGTGAGGAGGGGACGCGAGTACAGGTTGAAGCACAGGTTGTTACTTCACGTCCGAGATGGTGATAACTGCTACACTGAAAAAGTACCTTTAAAATTTTAAACTAACCAGCATGTCAGTGAGCATGGTGTCAATAGAAGCCAAATCGCAGAAGTAGCTCTGCAGCAGTGAGCGGAGCTCGTTGTTCAGATGGGCCGTCTTCTGCAAAGTGATGCGAGCCTGGGCCTGATGCACGGCCGCCCCGGCCCAGCACGCCACGCTTACTACCGTGTAAACAACGTTCTGTGGAAACAGTAGAAAAGCTCATTGCTTCAGGGTTTCTTAACCTGTGGTCGACCAGCGACAAAGGAAGAGAGTTGTCGCAGTTTTTCCCAGACGTAAAAATGAGATTATCGGCCGGTTGGGTGGAACCAGACTACGCCGTGTCACAAATACTTACAGGACATGGGAGTTTTAACAGCAGACTGCACGCGATGACTCTCTGTGAGTCAACTGTATGTCCCTGTGGAGAAGCTGATGAAACTCGGGACCATGTGCTGTGGGAATGTCAGCTGTATGAAGATGAACGGCAACAGATGCTGAATGACTGGTACAGGAACGAGATAGGACCAGTATACCATCAGGAGATGGTCATCTCTGCAGAAGGTTTTCGACGGCTGCGTGCGTTTGCACACAAAAGGCTTAAGATTAGGAAGGAGTTTGATGGATGTGGAACTGCCCCAGCGCGAGTCGCTTGTGTTGTGGTGTTACACGCCCCATTTGGGGAGAAGTGACATTGAGATGGGACACAGCACAGACTTTGTAGGGAGTGAAGAAACGCACCGGGGAAAGAGCCCTTAGCAAGCGTCTCCCAAGATTCGGTCCGTATGCCGAGACGGTAGGAAGGACCATGGGCGAGGGAACTAACCTGTGGTTCGCGAGGCCTAGAAGTTAATTTCTTTTCTAGCTCATATGGTCCCACTGCTGGGCAAAGGCCTCCCCAAATAGCCTCCACTGCTCCCTATTCATTGCCAACGTTTGCCAGTTACGGGAGTATTGGTCCAGGTCGTCACGCCAACTCTTTTTCGGTCTACCTCGCAAAGCTGAAATGGAACTGGGCTGGCCATACTGTGAGAATGCACCCGGAGAGATGGACCCATGTTGTCACGAAATGGCAGCCTGGAGAAGTTCATATCACCGTTATTTTTATGTGATAGCGGGCAGACTGATCATCAGATACCTATCAAGCGATTGTCGTCCTCATAGCGGGTAGCCATCAGTAAAGTCACAAATGGACGCTTCCAGCATTTTGAACATAAGGCATAATAAGGCCGTGGGAGAGCCACGCTTCGGCGTGAACGGGCCGGCTCGACCGGAGCGATACCACGGCCTCACAGAAATCGAATTGTCGGTCCGCATCACACAGTAGTTTAGAGCGTAGGTCGATACACAAGGGTAGCAAACTCGATTCCTGTACAATGCTATTTAGTCTAACTATACTATATTATATTCGACTGCCTCGTTGGTGCAGTGGGTAATGCGTCGCACTTTAAAGCGACAGCTACGCTTGAAGGTCCCGGGTTCGATCCCCGGGTCGGGCCAAAATTTGTACCTACCTGAGTTTTTCTGTTAAGAAATTCTCAGTGTCAGCCCGGAGTCTGGAAGTTGGCGGTCTTGTACCCCCGTGTCTCGGAAAGCACGTTAAGCCGTTGGTCCTGCGCCCGATTCCTCTCCGGTAATGCACTGGTGTCCCATCGGATTATGAGGGCAAAGGAATATAGGGTGCACTTGTGTTTGCGCACACACTTGAGCACTATAATAGGTATATCCTGCGTAAGTGGCTGATCGTTGAGATTGGCCGCCGAATTAACCGAAATCGGTTGGAGGATATATTATTATATTTGTCCTACCCAACCTATTTTGATATCGCCGATAAAATGATGAAATCGGTTTATAATGGTGTTGGACTCACATCGACATAAGGTTCAGCGTAAGTCCTATAAAGCTCCAGGACAGCATAGCAGTTCCCGTCCGGCTTGATGATGGGCATGCACAGAGCCACTTTCGCATCCACCCACTTCAGACCCTCGGCGAACCTCCGGTCCCGCTGCACGTCCTCCAGGAGCAGGAACTCCTTGGTTGCTGCTGCGTGCGCGGCTGCCACTTTACCTTCCCCTGTGATGCGACCAAAAAATCATTCAATACGTCAAATACTTTTTATACACCATTATTTTTTTATCTTTTATATTCTGAAAACCTCATAATAGGTAGATATCGTGAGTGAAGTCCATTTAGCATGTTAGATCAACAAAATCAGCTGTTCCATACATTATTATCGGGTAGATATTAAAGTTTGTATGGAACAGCTGATTTTTTTTGCTATATGCTATTTGCTATATGAGGTTTTCGGGATGTAAACGATAAAAAATAATGATGTATTTAGCAAAGTCTGTAATTTAACCAGCTTGCTTCCTTCGACTACAGTACCTAGTGCTTAAGGTGTATTTTGTGCAAAAAAGTATATCTAATCTATCTATCTGGCCCTGTGGTCCCCGGCAGAGTAGAATAGGCCACCCTCACTCTTACCGAGGTGTCGTAAAAGGCGACTAAGGTAAAGCTGCTGCCATGATCATCAGCACCCAGAGAAGGAAAACTCTGCATTTCTATCAAATCCCTCGCCAACCCGTCTGCCAAGCGTGGTGAGTATGGCAATTACCCCTCACGTGACTGAGGGAGGCCCGTGCCCCAGCAGTGGGGACTTAAATGGGCTGATGATGATGAATCTATCTATCTTACAGAACAACCCCTTAAATTAGGCCATGTTATGAATCAGTGTCACTACAAGCACCTATGCTGAATTCTGCTATGTAGATTCATACATCTTACTGGTAAATCTGAAATAATTAATTCGGATTTCACTCAACTTACTAATTGGAATATTGACTTCGTGACGCTCTGGTACTTTGGTGTTGTGTGGCATCAGAACTATTTCATTCTTCAACTGGTCCACTACGTACAAAAAAACACCTGAAAAAGGGAATCGACAGAATTAACACCTATCTATTTACTACATTGTGGAAATAATTATGTTAAATAAATAAAGTTAACGTGGGAGAGCCACGCTTCGACATGAATGGGCCTGCTCGACCGGAGTAATACCACGGCCTCACAGAAAACCGGGCATGAAGCAGCACTGTGCTGTTTCGCTGCGTGAGTAAGGGTACCAGGCCCAATCGGGGGGAAGGGGGGGTTTAAAGGTTGGCAGCGCACTTGCAACTCCACTGGTGGTGCGGGTGTCTATGGGCGGCGGCAATCGCTTACCATCAGGCGATCCGTCTGTTCGTCTGCCACCAATCACATAAAAAAGTCCAAAAATTGTAACAGCTTATTCAAGATAGGTAACTTTGAAATTTAAATAATAAGAATGAAAAGACTGCTGACTGGTGCGAGCACCAGCAAGTTAAACTATTAAGCAAGACACCCACCAGGTGGAGTCTTGTTGGGGATTCATGTGCATCGAACTCCTCGAGAGGCCCCGGTAATCAGTTTTGCTCTGATTCCAGCTGAGGTTGGTTCCAGGCAGAAACGGTTACCGTGGGGCACGGTTTTCCCCGGGCAACGGCAGGTAGTAGGTAATCTCACTGCGGTGGTTTGCTACCCGAAGGCCGACGGATGCACAGCCGGTGGACCGGCCCCGTCTTGCGACCGCGCCGAAGCGCACCTCGCTACGGGGCCATCATTTGTCTCCGGTGTTTCTTTGGGCGGCATAGTCGCAATAGGGCCGAGAGAGGAGTCTGGCTTCTTGGCCACCCGGTCTCGGGCGCTGTGGCATGGGCCGGGCCGGCACCTTTGCGAAACTGGTCGCCAAACGCGCCTGTTTGTTGTCAGACCTGGGGGGGCTGTGACCGGCTCCGCCCGCGCGGTTGTGCGGCGGTTCTCCGGCGGGGCACTTTTTGACGACAAAAAAAAGGTGGTGTCTTCGTGACTCAGGAGCAACTTTGCGATTGAGTTAGTTTATTACCTATATTTTTTTTTATCATCATCATCATTTCAGCCAATAGACGTCCACTGGTGGATATAGGCCTCCCCCAATGTTCTCCACACAGATCGGTCCTGTGCCGGCCGCATCCAATGGATTCCCGCGATCTTCACCAGATCGTCGGACCACCTTGTGGGGCGCCTGCCACGGCTGCGACTTCCTGTACGTGGTCTCCATTCGAGGACCTTTCCGCCCAACGGCCGTCTGTTCTCCTCGCTATGTGCCCTGGCCATTCCCACTTGAGGCATGCAATCCTTTGGGCTATGTCCGAGACCTTAGTTCTCCTGCGGATCTCATCATTTCTGATACGATCACGCAGGGAGACTCCGAGCATAGCCCTCTCCATTGCTCTCTGGGTGACTTTGAGCATCCTTAAATTATTTATTTTTTTTATGACCCAGGAGAAATGCGTTACGCATACCCGTCCCCCTGGGGGCGAACGGGTTATGTCGGACTGCCCTCTGGCCACGGCTTCTCCTAACGAGAAGCCGGCCAGAGGCATACCGATCAAAACTCCTGGGACTCTCCCTCATCTGTCCATGTGTGGCACCAACTACAATCTTACCAGAACTATTAGTAACAGTCTTCAACACCATAGCAGTCTCATAAAGAAGGGAGTCAAGATCCACCGTGTCCTCTAAGAAGACATTGAACCTGTTCATGTCAAGGTACCTCCCCTCCTTCACCTGGTCCTCTTTCATGCCCTTCCTCTCAATCTGCGCATACGGCGCTATCACCCTCCGGGTCACCTTGTCCAACTTATCAGAGGGGACCAGGAAGTGAGAGTGTGTTTTAGAGAGATTTCCTAGCTTTTTCAGCTCCTCGTCGTGGTTGATAGTCGCCATCCTACTCTTCACTGACTTTACGTTTTTAGGCGCCGGGTCACCCATCTTACAGAAACAAATAAACACAATATTTTGTAAAAAGCGTGGTTTAATTTTGATAGTGTTTATTTTTTAGACAGATATCAAATTTGATTGATTTTTTTTTATAAAGTCTACATGCAGGTCATATTTGTGATAGGTACCAAAGGTATACAAACTTCATTGTGACTAAATATTACATTAACAATATCAATTAATCTAAGAAAATATTCAGAAATAATTAGAAATATTAATAATCTGAGGGTGCATCTACATCTGACGAATGCGACGCGAATGTGCCGCCCACAACCAAGCTACGCCTAGGACCTGTGGCTACGCGGCTTGTATGCAAGTGGCGCGCGAGTGTTACACATTCGCGACGCATTGGTCAAATGTGGACGCACCCTAAGAACAAATTAATTGATTATTTCTGATCATATCTGATTAAGGGCCAGTTTTATGATCCGTAGTTAAACTTAACTAATGGTTTAATAAAGTAACCGTTGGTTACTTCAAATATCACCAAAATGTGTTTAATTGAACTAAATTTAGCTTAACCAATAGTATGTAGTAGTAGGATAGCGCAACTGGTAGTGACCCTGCCTCTTACGCCAAAGGTCGTGGGTTCGATCCCCACCCTGGACAAACATTCGTGCGATGAACACTTGTTTGTTCAGTGTCTGGGTGTAATATATGTATTAAAGTATATATTTGTGTTCCTCTGTTGTCCGATATCTGTAACACAAGTGCTTAAGCTACTTATTACGGAATCAGGTCAACGTATGAGATGTTGTGAGAATTATTATTATTATTATTTTACAAGGAATTACGTTACTTTGACTATTGGTTACACAGTTAACAATAGTTAATTTAACCAAAAGGTAACTATGGATCAAATAATCGGCTTCTAAGGTGACGACGGGTAGACTAGACTAAGTAGACGGCACACTATAACATTTTATTTAAATTGTTATCATCTAAACCAGATAACTTTTTAACAATTTCGAAGTTCGAGCATCACCGAAAAGAACTTGTACAACCTGTGCGGATAAAGAAAGGGATCAGAAATGGCGGCGCATCTATTCACTTTTCGCTCGCACACTATTTGCGTCTATACTCGCACCCCACGAGTGCGAGTATAGACGCAAATAGTGTGCGAGCGAGAAGTGAATAGATGCGCCGCCATTTCTGATCCCATTCTTTATCCGCACAGGTTGTATGTACTATTTATTCAATACTTATAACTAACTTTTTGGTCTACTTCCTACTCAAAATATGAATTACCAATAATTTAAATCGATTGGCGTTGCTAGTTAGGGGCCACCCGTCGCCTTAACTTTAAGTAGTTAATTCCTACTTTATTCTTAGAAAAATATCTTTCCTACATATTTGCCTAAATATTTATAATGTATACATTTTAATTTATAGTCGGGCTCCAAAATCATTTTTTTACTTTAGAACCTTGTCAGTATACCTTCCGTGTGAAAGTACAGACGGTGGCGAATAAATTTAGCGGTGAACTTCAGCGCGCAGAAATCAAATTTAGTATAAAGTGAGCTATTTTACAAATGCACAAACATCCCCACTTCTTACGCCGAGCGCTAAACTTACGTGCCGCGGCCTGGACAAGTAAAATAGCTGTTAGGACAAGGTACTAAAGATAAAGATTTCTTTATTGGCTACAGAACACGAATTTAAACACAATTCAAACAGGAATGACATAAATACACAAATACGATAAATTCTGTAGTGTGTAGTCCAATTCATAAATATTATGTATGAGATGCACAATGTTCACAACATCAAACTTAATAGAATATGCCTATTTAAAATTATTGTAAAAATACCATTGCTTGAGTTTAACATTAAAAATCTAACATTATTTATTAAGAAATAAATGTTTCTTAAATTTTGTTAACTAAAACAGTGTTACAAAACAGTTTTTTGTTTCAAACGTCAAAACTGTACTATAACACTGTTTTAGCTAATAAAGGTTTATTTGAACGTTTATGGATAAAGCCTTAAGTATATTAAGCCAACACATTGTTATTGATTTCCTAGATCACTAAATAAAATAAATCATAGCTACCTACAACTGTAAAAAACCATAAAACCAATTACATAGGGAAAACAAAATTTATCATCTATAATTTCAATATTCCTGAGGTGTCTTGGGGTTCGTAAACCCACATAGAATCAACCACAGTAAAATTCATACTTAGCTTATCAACTGATCATTCCATTCATACTACCATTGAATATAAATATGTATAAGATGGCTATAGTCCATTCAGATGTGAAGGTGAATAGGACAGTTAAAACGTTTTGTACCATGCATCCAACTTTCTACAAATAAAAATACTAAGCTGTAAAAATTATTAACTTTTTTGTGTTCCCATTCTTCCAAAATAACAAGTACTTATTAATATTTCTCAATTAATCTGAATAAGAACTTAAAATAATTATTACCAATAAAATTTGTAAAAAATATCTTATGAAATGCATCTTTAACACGGGACGTGGTATGTGGACGCGTTCCCCTCTGCCAAAGTACATGAACAAACGTTCGTGTACGTTTATTAAAACAAGATCGGTGCGATCAATCGCCATTTAGAATTCGTATCTGTCGCTGAGCGGAACTCGTCAAAATGGTTGTTGAAAAGTTTCTACTTGCGAACGATAAGAAAAATCAAATTTATCTTTCTTATGAGAAGAATCTCGTGCGTCTTAGGTAATCTTCTAATAAAATAAACGTTATTTCACGGAATAATAACCTTTTTCACCTACTTTTTACGATAGAAATAACCCCAAAAAACAATAGGCGATATCGTGGTGGTAGAATCTTTGAGAAACCGAAGTCTTCAATAACTGATAGCAATAGTGAGACATTTATTATTCAATATATAACAATATATATGAATATATAACAATAGGCGATATCGTTGTGGTACGAATAAACGATGGTGCACGATGGTTCACGATGTTGATTAGTGTTGTGACAATAATAGAAAAAATGAATAATAAATGTGCTATCAGTTATTGAAGACTTCGGTTTCTCAAAAATTCAATCATCAGATCATGAAATATTTTGCAAATTATCTACGCACAGCCTTTAGATGTATACTGTTTCATAAATCACTTTATGACTGTTTCAAAAATCCAACCCTTTCACGATCCCTGGTGACCGCCTAGACCACTAGGCCACCGAGGTATTTAAATTAGGTATAACTTTTTTAGTACTTATCTGCATTTTCGCTGCTGTGAGCAAGTGATTCACCTATGTTCGTAAACAAAAATCATCATTTCATTTCATAACTTAAAAAAGTTTTACATGCTTTTGTACAGTAAGCGTCAGATCAAGTTACCCCCTGCAGTGGAAAAATAGCACCTGTGCCCAAGACATAAGGACGGTCCAAAGGTCAATAAGGGTAACTTGACATGACGCCGTGTGTACATGTACCTAATAACAACATTTTCGTATGCAACTAACTCATTCCTAGAATGTCACTCAATTATTCATATCTAGACCATCACTAAACTTCCCTTCCCCCCGCGGATTTTGGCAGAATGTTTTAAAACTAGACCTGCGCTATACCACGTCCCATGTTAAATTGTCTAAGAATTGCATAATGCGCTAATCGGAATTTTAGCTCAGAGGGATTGACACAAACAATCGAAATAAATCAGTAATCGGTATGTCAGCCATCTTACCATCGAATCACGATTATTATCTCGTGCGTCATTATGTTTAAAAATCAAACAAATAAAAAGTCGATTAGATTTCTAAAGAAAATATTCTCAATTCTTAAAAATATCGGTTAGGTTTAAAAGAAGTGTCTCACTTTGAATGTCAAAATAGAACTGTCCTATTCACCTTCACATACTGAATGGACTACAATACTGTATTAAATATTTAATTATCATATGTACATTAAATTACCAAATTATTAAACTCTATTTGCTCGCCCTCACTACGTTTTGGTATGTAATTTTGCAATGTACCAATAGATAGCGCTGGCTGTCGATTATATCGCGCTATTGTTTCGCCTTTTCGGTGTGTATACAAATAAGAAGTTATATCCTACTCATAAATCTAACAATGAGCATAGAATCTGGGAAACATAAGTCAAACTTCTGCATATTTAAAGTGAGGATTACCTCAAACAAGGGCGGATCCAGCCCTGGCGTCATGGGTGGTCACATAAATTCCCTCCGGCCACATTGGCAACTAAGTTTCACAACCAGTTTCCGAAAAAGAATTAACATTCTTGCTACTCATCCAGTTGCCAAACACGATAGATTTTTCTTTTTTCGCAAATGTCTGGTTGTGAATCTCACAGTTGTGAAAAAAGAACAAACTTTCTTGCTACTCAACCACAGTAGTACACTTCTAAACACATTCTTTTATAAAAAATCTATTTGCCAAAAACGAACTATCTATCGTGCTGCTCGAGTACTCAACCATTATGGCTTGTATTATAAACTTTTTAAACACATCAGATCTCCTAAAATAATGCGCTGGGATCCTCCTGGACCGCCCCATGGATCCACCCTTGACCCCAAACATAACTTCTGTATTCATAAGGCATTTAATATTGTGTTAATAACAATATATTTGTACTCAAATGGTTGAGGCCATCATTTTGCTACTTAACATACAAGTATGTATCTACTTACAATGGATTTGCTACTGCAATATCATGAAAACGACTAATGAATTTGTTGATTGTGTTGTGACATAAAGTAACATAGCTGGCCTCCTAAGAAAAATAACCATTACTCCATTTAGGAATGTTTCAAGCAAAATGCAAAAAGCTTTTGAAAGGCTTTTTGTGCCTATCTAGAGCCTTAATTTAAGTCTACAAAAATTTAAGGTGCATGAAATATAAATAAAGGGTTTTCAGATTTTTCTCGAAATATTCCATATGGGAGTTGTGGTGTTTTTTTAGGAGGGGAGTTGATATACAATGTAAGCTGGACCGAATAAATAAACCTTTAACACCACTTTTCTTAGGATCCAAAAATTTGTATGGGCGAAAAATATTACCTCCTAATTTGTTACAACTCAGTAGGGTTGCCATAAGTTTCTGTGCTAGCTTTATTCTTTTGCCATGCCATAAGTTGTTTCTAATTTTCAGCACACATAATGGATCATACACAAAAAACCATACAGAAGTTAAAAGAACAGAAAACTTTTAAGCTTAATTTCAAATGATTGTCATACCTATATTACAGCACACCTAATGTAAAAAGGGTTGTATTTGATGTTCCCTCAAAATTAATAAAATATTGCTTACCTAACCTAACCTTTTTGCACACCAAAAAATACTAATTGTACATCAAAAATAGTTTGATTTGCAATTACTATATTGTGTGCAAATAGGTAATTTTTAGAGGGCTGGTTTTATATATTCCCATATAAAAACCTGGATAAAATCTAAGGCCATGTGATGGGTTTCCTGTCCCTTTTTGGTGGAGGGCTATCTGTAGCTGGTGCCTGGAAATTTAAAATATTGAACTTTCAGTTACTATATCAATTATTAAATTTATTCCTAATGAAAAATAATAGAGTAGTATCTTGTTTAAGTGGATACCTAATTCTTTTCAATAAACTATTGATTCTCATGCCTGAGGGGCTGAGGCTGACATTCACTTGGCGAGTTTTTTAATTATTATTTTTTTTCTATTGAACTGTAGGTTAATGCTTGACCACAATCTCACCTTATGGAAAGTGACTGATGAGGTCTATTGGATGTTTGCCTAGAAGATGCCTGTTCACTCTTGCCTCAATGTGACAAACCTCTGAATATATAACCTCTGAAAAAGTGGAATCAGCTGCCTGAGGAGGTGTTCCTTAGAAGCTACAATTTGGGGGTTTTCAAAGCACAAGTGAATAGGTATCTTCTAGGTAATCATGCTACATCTTAGACCATATTATCACTTATCATTCAGGTGAAATATGGTCAAACGCTTACCTATCTACAATTAAAAAAAAAATTCAAATTCATGTTAACTTTAGGAGTTGCTCATTATGATATTCCTTTCTTATTATGACAGAGACAACAACATATATTAACGCAACATGAAAGTTATTTTATTACAATATTTGGGAGATTATGTGATAGATTAATCAATGTTTTTTTTAGGTTTTTATACTGATAGAAAAGTTTATTTAGCACACAACCTTTTTCTATAGGTACTTACATCAATGGACATTTTTCTTTTCCAATTATTAACATTTAGCACTTTCTGTGACTTGATATCTAATTTAATCCTCTTCAGATGTCCTGACAAGAGATCTGGTGGCGGTTTTAACCTCTCGCTCTTGTCGGAGTAGTGTGATGACTTCCTAAACTGACCATTTGACATAAAGCCGTTGGAAGAAGTGAAGGTATTCAGCTTTGCCGCCGGCTCAGGACTTGGCTGACGAGTTTTATTCAACATCCTACCTCGTCCAGAGTCCCTATACTTCCTCTGCCCATACGGCACACAATAGTGGTGGAAAACCTCAAGCAACTCATCTCTTGGCATCATTTCAATATTGGAAATATTCAAACGTCTCTGTAAACAAAACGCTTCGGTAAACAACGCTAAATTTCGCAATAATCCAGTGCAAGATTAAAAATACGTTATCGTCAATACCTCTTTGATAATGTACAATAATTGTTCGCTACTCAGAAGTTCAGGATGTAGTAACATTTCGCAAGATATATCCATTTCGCCATGTAGTAATATCGCACCACAATAATAACTTTTACTGGTATTTTTAATTTATTTTGGTTAATTCACAAATACGGACGAAAATAAGATCACTAAAACCACATGACATTGACAGGTTTGAATTTTGACAGTGGAAAGTGATGTGACACACCACAACCGTTACAAACGTAAAATTGAACAAATAACAGTAAGGCGACGGGTAGCCTAAGTAGCGAAACCATTCGTTTTTAAATGTTAGCTACTAAACCGGATCTATTTTAAACAATTTCGGGGTAACAACCTCTCGGAAAACACTTATACTATTTATTGATCTACCATGCACAAATGTTGTGTCCGTTATTGTACGCGAAAAATTAATTACCGCCAAAAGCGGCCACTTATGGCGTGAATCAATTTTTCGCGTGCAAATGTTAGGTCCGCATTTGTCCATGATTATTAAATAATTAGTATAAGTGTTTGCTGAGAGGTTGTAACCCGAAATTGTTTAAAATAGAACCGGTTTAGTAGCTAACAATTAAAATCGATGGGCGTCGCTATTGTGCCCTACCCGTCACCTTAAGTTATTCTATTATTGGGTTTTTCGTATAGAAAATCAAGACGATATGGTAGAGAAATTCTGCCTTAGACCAACGCAATACCGTGTTGCTGAATGCGATCTGATATACAAAAGAAAAACCCTGTCCTCTTCCTGGATAGTGATACTTTTTTTTTAATTTAGTTTTGTAAACGATTGAATTGTGGTTCAAACGTCCACAAAACACACAAACTTTAAATTCAACACAATACATCTTTTAAAAAGTGACAAACTCACAGATAAACTCTTATTTTAATATTCGATGAAAAAAGTATTTCAATCGGATCAGTTTAGCAGAAGGGATAGTAGCTCACGTGATCCATTCTTGAAAATCTCCTTATACGAAGCCGTCCCGTAACGAACGAGAATATGCCTGTCACATCCAAAAAAATGAGATACAGAGTGCATGCGAAAGGGAGGGAAACTGCGATTCAGACGTAAAATATAATGCCTACTTCAAACTAGCACCCACCCCAGTATACGACCAAGCGTGTGTTTTTCTGCACTTTTTGAGCTAAACATGCTACGCTCATTGCACACACTCATAAGTATACTGCTTCAAGAATGTGGTAACAAAGGGATTTTTTTAAGAACGTAGTTGTCATGTTTTATAACCAATGGGGTTACCATACCTTATATCGTAAGGGGCAGTGGCGCCTTCAATTATTCTCACGACCGACTTAATCGACAGATTCTACTATGTGCGGTTACAGTAATCTCAGTTAGATTCATTAGTAATGATGACAGAGGTAGACAATCATGTGGGAGAGACACCTTAGTGGAAGTGAATAATCAAAGCAAAATTTTGATAATTACTACTATAAATGATATTGATAGTGATAATAATATTAATAAATAGCGTTAACTAATAAATAACGTAAGTAACGTTATTTAAATAACACAATGAGGGCTGACACTATGTTTTTAACTTTTTTTAGTTGGTTATGGTTTCTGTCATAGTTCGGTGCTGTCATTTGTGTGCTTCGATTGTTTGCTTTACTATTTTCCTAATATTATTTTATTTTGGACTCTTCTAAACGTTCTAATCACGATAAGTTTTCACGGTTAACAATAGTAAATTAATTTTATATTTTCTTTGTCTGCGCTTCGCATTCGCCAGTAGTTTTGTATTAGTGCGATATAATTTTTTAAGTTTTATTTTCAAAATAAACCAAAAAGTGTTAATAAATAATTCAGTAAATAAAATCAAAGTGTGCACTGTGAAAAGATTATTCTCAAATGCCAATTGCTGTTATAGTATCGATGACAAAACTCGATCGGAAGATTGTGGAACCGCGGTGGGAGTATGTTGTTTATCGGTGCCTTAGCAATCGGTATTGTGACTGGCCTGCAGAATGTCACCACGGAGGTTCCGACGACGGGCACTGACGTCACGGAGGTGGTCGCGACGACGGACGCTGCAGACATGGGTCTGTTAGAGACGACGCGGCTGTCGGGGACTCAGGGGGGAGACTTTGTGAATGTGACGGTGCAGGAGCGGCCCTCGATGTGGGATATGTACTTGAATCACTGCCCGAAGTGGAAGCCGATCAACCATGTGTTTTTCCAAGTGGCTAACATATTTTTCTTGCTCGCATTTCTTGCTCCACACACCCCTGGAGGTATCATTTGGATGAGAGTCGGCTTGGTCCTCGGGTGTACGTTCCTGGGGCTGTGGGGGTGGAGTATAGAGTGCTACCTGGACGCAGTGCTGTGGAACGGTGCATTTATAGTGATAAACTTTGTGTACTTCTCAGTGCAGTTTTATTTGTTACGGCCAATTAAGTTCCACAAAGACATTGAAGAGGTGAGTTTTATTACCTATTTCTTAAATTACTAAACTCTAACACCTTCCTATTTCTAAGATATACCTAGCTCTAAATTATCAAATTGGTTAGTACATCTACTTCATATTGAGTCAGTACAATCTGTCTTATTTTTTATCTGATTTTCATGTTAATGTTAAGCACATTTGATAGGTTGTAGTTGGTAAACCAAAAGGTTTGCTTACCATCAGGTGATCTGTCTGCTCGTCTGCCACCTATCACATAAAAAAATCCATCACTAGATAGTATAAAACAAAGTCGCTTTTGCTGTCTTTTCCTATGTATGCTTAAATCTTGTATGCCACGGATTTTGATGCTGTTTAATAGCGATAAGCATTCAAGAGGATGTGAACAGTGGTACCACTATACAGGACAGACAGCCTCATATCAGGTTTCTACAATGTCTTTCTTCAATTGATATTTAGCCTAATGTGTTTGACAAAAAGCCCCAATTGAGTCACAGATGGACAAATTTTATAGACATTATGATGAAAATGAAAATAGATTATTCTATTTAAGTCCATACAGAACACTTATGAATGTCAACATATTTATCACTGGTTCGGAATGTAGTTTTCTGCCAAGAAGACACTAGCAAGAAACTTAGCAGTTACACTTTTAAAAAAAAGTTGTTTTACAAAAAGTCACCATTAACTTAAAAATAAAGTACAATTTTTGTTTGATTAAGCTAAAACATTTATAACGATTTCGAACAAAATAACTACCTACAATTGTAAAAAACCATAAAACAAATTACATATGGAAAACAAAATTGATCATCTATGTTACTAATATGTCCCTAAATTATTGTCATTCAAAAAATCGTCTATTTTATAATAGCCTTTCTTCATTAAACAGTTTTAACAGATAAAGTGTGGCTGTTTGTGAATTAAAAAATATATATATTTAGGTGATCTTTAAGAGTTTATGGCACTCATAAATATACCCTAAATGTAAGGAATGCTCAAGTTTAAACAAGTAGTGATCAATAATTAAACTTACCTATTTCATAGTTTACTAGATTTTTGCGTTGCATTATAACTAGGTATAATTAATTAAGACGGGAATTAACACTAAATTTATTATGTGATACAACATTATGTACTCACATAATAATTTTCGTGTTAATTCCCATCTTAATTAATTATAGTTACCTATTTCACTCACACAGGTAAGCAGTAATGCTTATTTCTGCCAAGGGGTAGATAGTATAAAATGAAAAATTCATAATGCCCAGGCATTAAAATGACTTGGATTTGTTTTGTGATTTTAAAATAATCATACTAGGTAACTAATTTGTAAAGAAAGCACATGAATTTCATTATCAGTTAATGTGTACTTAGTTAAGATACTGATTAAATTCCATGTCCTCAAATGTTCATTTAATTATCTCAGCGGTGTTTGAACTTATTATGATAACCAAATGTGTTTTCCCATGTGTAAATACCTACAAATTTAACCTTTTTTTCCAGAACTTATCATTTTTCTATCCATTTATCTAGTTTCTCCAGTCTTCTATTGTATTAATTAATTAACTTTCTATCAGGTGCATTTGTCTGGATGTATGCCATCTACCACATAAAAAATTATACTTAAACCTGAATAAAAAATATTGATTTCTTATTTTACTTTCCAGAACGATGGAAATTAAGACTATCCAGGAGCAATAATATTCCAGTTTAGATATTTTAATTCTTGTAGACACCTCTTATAATAATAATGTCAGGAATACTGACATTTTCACAGGCTGGAGACAGCTGAGAAGCTTTAAATTAATTAATATAATAAAGCCCTTAGGTATAATTCCGAAATTTCATAGTTTTTCCATACAAAAAATAATACATACAAACAATACAGGCCTCCTCCAAATCTTTCCATATTGCTATCTATCTACTGCCACTCTCATCCAAGGGACGGCACAAGGAACCGAGGTCGGAAAGCAGGGAGATGGGAAGAGGAACTCTAAAAAAAGACACTGGAGACACCTCTTAATTGATTTCATTTATGAGAGTCGTAAACCTAATATAAAACCGTTATTCATATTTTTACCTACATTCTAGCTAGTCTGCCAAATACAACAACATGCGAATCAACCATGATCAAACTTAAAACCATTGTAAATCTGAATCAACAGCTAGTATTCTGATTTAAATTTTATGTATATATATTGCCCACTTCATCCCAAGCCCATGCATCTTAGATGGTGTATCATTAAAGCATATTTTACCAACTTTAAATAATACAATGAAATAAATAACTGAACTGAACACGCCGTGTGGTCCCGGCAGAGTAGAATAGGCCACCCTCACTCTTACCGAGGTGTCGTAAAAGGCGACTAAGGTAAAGCTGCTGGCAAGATCATCAGCACCCGGAGAAGGAAAACTCTGCATTTATATCAAAACCTCGCCAACCCGTCTGCCAAGCGTGGTGAGTATGGCAATTACCCCTCATGTGATTGAGGGAGGCCCGTGCCCCAGCAGTGAGGACTTAAATGGGCTGACGATGACGATGAAATAACTGAAAATTACACTTTATCTTAGTCTCATAAATCATACAGACTCATCATGTTTTTTGATGCCTGGTGAAACTTTATCACATACTAAACATTAGCTACTCAACTAACATAAGCCTGTTAGATAAGCTATTTCAAGTTCATGGTTTTTTATTACATTTTAGTCTTTGCGTAATTAATTGTGTCTAATTATTACACAGTATATCTGTCTCAAAATTGTAATTGAGAAATGTAACATTACTTTGTTTACCAATTGACATGTTAGTTTCTTACTTCTAAAGTGAATAATAATGATCTTTAGATTATTATCTAAAGATATCCTGCAATGGATTTTCTTATATTAGGCTCAATAAAGACATTGGGCACATAAACTTTATTATTACTGACAAAGGCATTAACCATTTTATTGGTAAGATGACCCGTTTAGCGCAATGGTTTGCGCGCCGGTTGAGACGCAAGGGTCGCGAGTTCGATTCCCGCACTTACACAAATGTTTGTTGATGAAATAGATGTTTGTGTTGGCGAGTGTCCATGGGTAGTGATAATCGCTTAACATCTGGTGATCCGCCTGCTCGGCTACCACCCATCAGCATATCTATTTTAGATTTCGCGAGTCATGTCGCTAAATCTCACTCCATGCTCAGTTTAATCCTGAGATACTCACCATATCATACTGTTAGTTTACCTATACATACATACTATTGCCTTTAAACAGTGTAAGCGCTCACAGGCCACATGATAAATTGCACAAAAACCTCGTGCTAGCATCGCCTGGGCGCCAACCATTAGTTGTGGACCTGGCAAAAACGTCTCTTTCAAAAGATTGGAACATTTGCATCTATATCAGTGCAGAGATGCGGAACAGTGAAACGCATCATTTGGAACATTGACTCTCATATAAATCCGTGATTCATTCCGCTCATTCGGCTCACTTGGATCATTCAGCTCATTTGGCTCATCGGATCATTCAGCTCATTCGGCTCACTCGCATCATTCAGATCATTCGGCTGATCGGATCATTCAGCTCATTTGTAGGTCCATTTGAATCGTATGATACATTTGGAGCAAACATTAGAGATTCGGAACAGTGTATCATTTCTTATTCTTATTATTTAGTTCCTTGGACTCCACGGAAGACCTGCGTCGGGGTGTCCTGTAGACACTGACACATGCTGAGTGGAGCCCATTTCAGGACAAAATTAAAATGTGCGTCCGTTTTGTTTACCTCAATGAGAGGTAAACAAAATGACTTTCTTAGTGAAGAATAGGTACCTATCGTACAACCAACTTGAACCAATCTACAACAATGTTCAAAACAATATCGAAAATTTAACATCTGATTTTTAATTCCCATCTTACCTTGTAGTTGAAATATTGGAAATAAAATGATTCTCTAATACAGTCAGTCGCAAAAAACAGGCCTTGTTTGACGAATGTCGAGTATGTTAATCGACCTGTCATCTGAATGGCAGAGTTCCGCAGTTATTGCATTATAAACACACGCAAGCGTATTTATCGAGCCAGGTGATCACCCGTTCATGGTCGCACCGACACTTTTAGTGCGACATATTAATATAGTTTTTATTCGAGATACTGCGGTAATGGGTTCCCTTCCCTACTTAACAATGATAGCCTATACTACGCCACGGATGGTTTTTACGTGTTTCATTAGATTCTATTGAAAGTTATACGTAGGTAATATAATACCCTCTTGACTCTTAGCCCGAATACTCAAGGTTACTAAAGGCCGACGTTAGCTGAAGTAAATTGTACGAGTATAAACTTCTTCAATTAGTGGAGGATTAAAGTTGTTGCGTTTGAGGGGATGCTCAATGCAGTAGAATATGCTATTCCATTCGGTTGCAATCCTCTCAGCATCTACCTACGCATTTTAAAGTTAAACGTTTTGAGGAACTAGCCACGAAATGAGAGTAACAGGAACATAAAGCTAGTCCCACTATCAGACATTTAATCGAATGGGATCCTCCACTTATCAGTACCCTTACCATGAGTTTGAAAAACTGTTCTCGCTATCGAAAACTATCGCTTTGTCCCTTTCATTGTGGTGCATGTGAAAGAGACAGAGCAATAGTTTTGGATATCGAGAATAGTATTTCAAACTCATGGTAAGGCCTCTGTATGTGCATTAACTCAAGTTCATAGGTTGCCCTTAGTCCTACCTCCTCCTACCTAATCACGATACAGTTACACTTATGTAAGTACTCGTAACTGTATCGTGATTTTAAAGTTTTTTATTCAATTGAAAGTAAACCAATACGTTACCACCAAGAATGATTCATATTGGTTTCGAAAGTCAACACGAAGTAAGCATGCCGTGGTGCGTGCAGCAAGTCAGCGAGTACTGTGTTTCAAGTTACAGGTGATAAATTGAATTTAACATTCTAATCGCGAACTGGTTCTCCATATGTAAGATATAAACAACTTATCACATACAAAAGCACTTAAACCTTTATTAAAAGGCAGGTGTTTCTAGGTACATCTACCTATCATAATCAGCCCATTTAAGTCCCCACTGCTGGGGCACGGGCCTTCCTCAATCACATGAGGGGTAATTGCCATACTCACCACGCTTGGCAGACGGGTTGGCGAGGGTTTTGATATAAATGCAGAGTTTTCCTTCTCTGGGTGCTGATGATCATGCCAGCAGCTTTACCTTAGTCGCCTTTTACGACACCTCGGTAAGAGTGAGGGTGGCCTATTCTACTCTGCCGGGGACCACACATCTACCTATAATCGACAGCAAAAATATAATCTGATTTGAAAATAATCATCCTATTCTATATAGAGTTTACTTCAAATTATATAATGGTTGGTGTGTCATTGTTAAAAGTTTGGTATTCCATAGTATCATGGAATAGACCTGGCAAAAATATATCTATCAAAAAATTGGAACATTTGCATCTGGATCAGTGCAAAGATGCGGAACAGAGAAACGCTTCATTTGGAACATCGACTCTCAGATAGATCCGTGATTGATTCCGCTCAATCAAACTGATGGAGGAGCGTGATAGATTTGTGACTTAATGATCAGTGTTACGTCTTTCGAGTTAATCAGGCAGACTTTACACAATTTTATGAACCCCAATGCAGGGGTACCTGAAGAGATATATCCCATAAAAGACAAAACTTGTCAAAAAATCGGGTTATTGTACATTGACCACAAAGTAAACTCGCCACAGAAAAAAGTATGTGTAAACTCACCACAGTTCTATTTTTATGAAGTAAATTGTTTATTAATAATTTTGCTTATTGTAAACTCACCTGGTGGTGAGTTTACAATAAGCAAAATTATTAATGCTTTTGTGAAAAGGTCTGCAGAAAAATCAAACAACAAGTAGAATAAAAAATTATTTATTTTTTCAATATGGGAAAAATCAGGAGGTTACATAATAAAATATATGTACAAGTATGTAGGTAAGGATGATTAGGAAAGGAAGGAAGGTAAGTAGCCGTGTGGTCCCCGGCAGAGTAGAATAGACCACCCTCACTCTTACCGAGGTGTCGTAAAAGGCGACTAAGGTAAAGCTGCTGGTATGATCATCAGCATCCAGAGAAGGAAAACTCTGCATTTATATCAAAACCCTCGCCAACCCGTCTGCCAAGCGTGGTGAGTATGGCAATTACCCCTCATGTGATTCAGGGAGGCTCGTGCCCCAGCAGTGGGGACTTAAATGGGCTGACGATGACGATGATGTAGGTAAGTAGTATTTTTTTTACTTTAATTTATAGGGAATCGATATGGGAAAAATCAGGAGGTTAGGTAATAAAATATAAGTAGTATTTTTTCTATAATATTTGAATTCATTGTACTTACACCATGTCCACTGGAACTAGGGCTTGGTTGATTGGGATCCATTATTTTGGATATAAACCAATCGACTGGTTGGTCTGACTGTTATCCAACAGGTTACACTTAACAGAACAAATAACCACACGCGCATCGACAAGGTCAAGGGTGAGAGAGTGTGCAAAAGCGCAGGAGAAAAAAAGAAAGATGTGCTTTACTGTTCATTCTTAATTTCGTATTAGTTTTCATTGGATATTAACTTATAGGTACTCTCTTAATTTTATCAATATAATTATTCTCTAAAAAATCAAAAGATTGTTTGCTATCGTTACTTTAAGCAAAAAATATGTGAACTGAGGATTTGTGGCGAATTTACAACAAACCTCACCCGCCTGTGACTAACTTACACATATTTTTAATGCATGTGGTGAATTTACTTTCAATGTATGGAGTTTACAAAATGTGGTGAGTTTACTTTGTGGTCAATGTACAATAACCCAAAAAATCAAAGTCTCGTTCTACCGTGAAAGGGTGTGAGATCTATATGTTACCAAGTCGGTTATTAACTTGGCAATCTGAAAAAAAATGTTTTCATGCAATGGCCGTGTCAAATATTCAATAACCGAGTGCCAAGTTAATACATTATTATAAATATTATTATATTATAATATTTTAATAATTAATATATTAATAATAAGGGGGCCGGATCGCTTTTTCTTTAAAAAGTGGTTTAATTATAAGTCAGACTGCATCCGAGTACTATTTTGTTCCGATGCCAACGATATTGGTTCCCGCTAATTCCAGTGTCGTAGGCCACAAAGCACGAGGCGCCGCATAGAACCTGGATTGCATAACAAATCATTTAAAACACATTCATTGTCTCCTTCCGCTACGCTCGTGTGTTTATCTTAGATTTATATCCATAACTAATTACTCTCTGATCGAACTTAATTAAACACGATAAAACTGCGCTAATCCGCTAACGGAGAGTTATTGATAAATCTGTTAATATGTTAATCCTATTATATAATGAAGCTATCGTTACAGAATGCCTGATGGAATAAAAAAACTTATTAACATTTCTGCCGCCGCCCATCGTAATCCGGTCTCCATTAAAATTTATTTTCGATCGGACGCTAGGAATCACTCGATGCCTACATTTTATCTGTCTCGAGGCTTTAATCCTTTTGCATTTTAGGACATCGAGCTATGGCCACGTGGTTTTCTCTTTTGGAGTCCTATTTAGATCGGTGTTTTCGAACTGGTTTATTTCTACATTTTTTATTTTACTTGAAGGTAACAAGGCAAGGATGTAAGGTTGTATGTTTATGTATGAGAGTTTTATACCTTTGGGTGCAACCTTGGCCTTATTCCTGAGCTTATTTAAACTCGCCAACAATGGTAGGACCTGTTTTGCACGGTTGATAACTTAAAACGAAAAAAAACTCACGACCTTTTCGTGATAATCTTAGCGTAGCGGGTTTTGTGTTAAAGGTTCTCTGTCCCTCGCTGCTTCTGTAATGTATGCACATGTACCCTACAATTTTTGTAGCAACTGTTGTCATTACTGTAGTTGATAACTTGGCAGTGTTCCTTTCTTGGTTCTGCAAAAGCATTATTCCCCTTTTGTTCTATTTTCGGCGAATGCATACTGCAGCCAAGAGCTTTCAAGCCTTTTATTTATGCTTCCATTAGTTTGATTAATGTAAAATTGCGATCAAGTTTCACTGGTCAAGTTTCTGGATAATCTTGCGCCCTATTTATTCCATAAAGCGATTAGTTAGGTTTAACGCAGCGATCCTTTCAGGGAACGGGTCAGTGGGGCAAGACGGTGTGAACGCCCTTTCTGGTGACGTCACCTATTCGACTGCAACTTGATATCGAGGAATAAATACTGTAGTGGTTTCATACTTCATTGCTAACTAGTTAGAGATAGTTGCGTACTTAATTTTCAAGTAAAGACCATTCTTTTGTCTTATAGTCTCATTAAATCATTGCTTCATGGCAATGATCGATTGTTATATTGTTTTTTGTTGTTCAGTCGTTTTGACCTTTACCTAGTTTTAAGGCTTTAAATACTAATGAGCTGAAAATAGTTTGAAGCCAGTAAAAGAGTTAACATAATTAAAAATTGTTAAAAGAATATTCAATTCTTCACCAAGCAGAGTCACAGTTACTTAAATATGGTCTCTTTATACTGGCTCAATTCACATTCAAATGCCATTCCTAATATTGGGCGTTTGTTTACATCATATTCGGTGTATCCTTTGCATTTTATGTTCAATTGCAACTCTTACAATTTTGATTTTTATTCTTTTACCCACAAGGACAGTTTTTAGATTTTTTAGTTCACATTCAGCTATGCGAGAACTGCAGGTTACGACGTTCAGACTTGGTGGTTCTCGGAAACGTAAATATTGATTTTATGCAAAGCTATTGCACCCTAAATTTGATGGCTGTATCGCCAGGGGACGGGATTGTTGCGATTTTTTTTACATCCAAAAAATAACTTATTTTGGAAATATCAAATATTGAAACAGATTTTATTCAATCGCTCTTGACTCAATAGTAGAATTGTGGAGTGTATGTCGTTGTGAATTTATTTTCGTTTTTGTGGTCTTGGCTTTACTGTAAATAACACAAAACATTATTACAAGGTATATTGGTGATAAATTGGGTCCTTTTGAGGAGCACTGTACGTTGTATCAATTATAAAGATTTTTTGTTTATTATGCAACTTAAAACATGGTGGACTGAATGAATTAAAATACTTCGAGAAAAACGTGTACGAAGTCTTCATAGCCCATTCGTCCTCCATGTGAGGGTACTATGCACCTTTATACGTTGTGATGATGATGATGAGGGTCACCCTTACTGACTTTTCTATTTTCTTTATGTCTTAGAGCACGAATAT
Source organism: Marasmia exigua (assembly GCA_019059595.1). NCBI lineage: Eukaryota > Metazoa > Arthropoda > Insecta > Lepidoptera > Crambidae > Marasmia > Marasmia exigua. The sequence goes on along the minus strand of CM032474.1, from coordinate 3,344,728 downwards.
TTTTCGACTGTCATAGAAACTCAAGATTTTGTATTTTTGTTGAAATTTTTGGCGAAATTGCAAAAGTTGTAGTACAAAAGTTAGTCTAAAATTAATTGATCATCAAGTTGTTCATCACTTAAGTGATGGTACATCGTATACATAATATAATATTGTCTTTGTGTAAGAAGCAGAAATTATTACATTAAACGCACCTAATACATACTTTTATACTAAGTATTCAATTTTACATTTTATATTTAAGTAGGCACTTAACTTTCTCCTGTCGCACTAATGGCTTCCGTATTAGGTTCCCGGTCGGGTCAATATTCTAAATTGGCGTGTCTGTGTTTTCGTACATACCCTTGTCTTGTTTGACTCATATCTAGGGTACATTGCTACAAGTATTAGCCGATGGAAAAAAAATATCCTGTATTCTTCGAAAGTGTCACATCACTCACATTATAACATATTTTTGACACTTCTATTTAGAAAATTTAAAGCGCAACGCTGTCAATGTTTTTGATTGAAACAGCTTTGTCACATTGTAGGTCATAAAAGTACCCTAATTCATACATCTTTGATTTTTTCGTTTTCATATCTGGCCTGGCGCTCGTACTTCATTCTGCATTTCCAAGTAGTATTTTCCATATTGATACTGTCTATTGACCTGTTAGGATTTCCCACGCAAAACCAATGTTGGTGAATTTTAATGCACAATGTAGTTTAGTCTTTACTCCTTCCTTCTTTGCAGAAGAAGAGTATGTATTTGCTACTGCTTTCCAAAGAAATCTACGTGGGCTATATAAAAGGTATAGGTACTCCTCAAATCCAATTCATCACGATTGGTTTATCCTACATTGTGTTCCTTTTTCGGGTCAACTTTGTCTTAAAATTCGACTTTACCTCAGTCTTTAATCGTTGCATTCTTTATTTTTTGCACCTTTCGTGTTTACCTGCGACCATTCAACTACCTGTAGTTATACCTTTTTACCAGAGGGATGTTATGAACCTGATGAATTCCGGGAATGTATTCGAATGTACCGAAACATTCCAATAGGATATGTTTCAGTTAAAATTGAGACTTATTGTGTGATAGATGCAGTGGCGCCAAATCTATTGCATTGTCTGTTTAATGTTTGTGTATTTCAAACAAACTTCTTAAAACGTCGCTGTTTATTGCGTCGTGTTTTAGAATACGCTAATCTTTGCCGGATTTTGTCAAAGCAACATACTATCTAGCTGTTAACTTAAATAAAAATTGTTTGACATTGCACTAGTAGCCCGCTCACATTTCTTTTCGGTACTAATAGATGGCGTTGGGTGTTTACTGCGTCTCGCTAGTGTTTCGCCTTTTTGGTTTATCTAAAGCCTTTATAAAAAATACTATAGTTCTAGGACCTTCAAATTAGACTGTTCGTATGAAAAAATTTGGAATATCCCTAGATTCGGTTGATTAGTATTTCCATATCCGTTAATCCGGAATGACATACCCGCAACATCCCTACTGTAGACGCAGTGTAGCCGACTGCACATTAGTCAGTGTAAATTGAAAGGCTTATGGGAAGCTAGAGGTAACTGATTGTATTTGCATTGAATTGCGAACGGTTTCCTTGCGGTCTGTAGCGTCTCAGTGTGTAAACGGTATTGTTTTTATTGCCTGAAGTCGAAGCTGGAAGAAAATAAAATTCTCGTCTGAAATAGTTCACAGCTTGAAGCATTAAGTCAAGAGTAAGCCAATATAGCTAATATTTAAGTAGATTGGAGACAGAAAGAAAAATTAGCAATTGTAGATAAATGGATAATAAAAATAAAGTTAAAAACTAAAACCCGACTACCAAAAACAACACGATCTAAAAAGTACAAAACAAGAAAATTGTCGTATACCACATTGATTTTATTTTATTATTATAATGAATCTGTTTTGCTACAGTAGGTGGCATACGACCACGGCGATACGGACATAATCATTTCAGCAGAGACAATTTTCTTGTTTTGTACTTTTTAGATCGTGTTTTTTTGGTAGTCAGGTTTTAGTTTTTAAACTTTATTTTTATTTGACATATTTTAGTTATGTGAATATAATTACATATTTGAAATGTGCTAAAAAAGCTCTTTCATTTGATACCCCACACGGTACCGTCAAGCAAATTTTTATTTTAGTTCCTTACTCTAAGTCCCCTAGAGGACGCTGTAATAAATTTAACGTGACGTCATGTTGCCTATAACCAGAAGACAACCAAGACGCTTCTAACGACACCTCATTTGTTCAAATATGATAACTAGTTTAGAAGTTACGTGAAAACAGATGAACATACATACATACATACATACATAGCCTGTCAAAATCATAACCCTCCTTTTGCTTTGCCGTAGTCGGGTAAAAACGTGTTGCACGCCATCCGAACAGAAGGTTCTAGGTTCGATTTAGAGCATGCACCTCTGGATTTTTCAAATCAATATGCGTATTTAAAGTAATGGAACGACGGTGAGGGCTAATATAGTGAGGAAACCTATGCGTTTCGTATAGTTGGTCAATCGGATACTAGCAACTGAGTACTGACTTACTCCGCTGGCTCAGCGACCCGAACCAAGTCTTACTTGGCCTCCGAAACAAATAGATCGCCACTTTGGTCGATCCTGCCCTATTTCTTGCCAGTCACCACAACTATATGACCATTTTTCGGGATGAGTAATTGAATAAAATAATCTTGTTAGAGTTAGTCTATGCTTTAATTATACAGCCGCCAACCAAAGTCATTCATTACATTGAGTATTCTAAATTTTTTTTTCCAATATTATTTTCATCTTCATAAAATATAATTAATAAAACCGATCTTCAAAAGTTATTAAAATGCTGAGACGCAATCGTTTTTCTAATCAATCGATCCTAATCGAAAGCTCGGTAACAACCAGACTTAATCAAGGAGTTCTGTGACGCTAAGGGCGCATTTACATCGGTCGTTGGGAACCCCATTCGGGCTACGCCACTGCGCCCGTAGGTGAAACCCTGAAAGAGCTGGGTGGACTGTATTCCAGTTAATGACCAACTTATCGGCCAATGTAAATTCTCTAAGGAAGGTCACTAAAACTGAGGAGATTTAGTGACCTTGGCGGTGACCCTATTGGGTAAGTAAATAACTTTAAAAACAGGCCACCTTCTTTCCACGAGCATATCATGGTTCATTAGCGAGGTGGTAAAATTAGACTCTATACTTTTATATCAATGGACAACATTTCATATTTTTAACATGTCCATATTGTTTTTTTTTATATGAAAATAGACATAAAATGAACAGACCCATATTTTTTCTTTTTTCAAAATTTGCCCATTTTCATGCATAAAATAATTATTGAAATTCTTTATATTCTAAATAGACGTAAGCGCCAAATGACGTCATCGGACGGCTGAATACAGCGATATTCCTTTGCTTATCATTGTTTTAATAAAAAAGGTACCACTGTCAAAGGTAAATAATACTAGTGTCAACATTGTCAACGTCATTCATTCATTCAACGTTGACAAGTTGTCTTTTTTTTTGACAGTTGCATGTCATGGGTTTGGCATTTCGTAAATTTAAAACTATAATGTGCTAAGCAAAGAAATATTTTACATTCTGCCGTCCGATGACGTCATCTTACGTTTTTTAGTTTTTAATTTTTTTCTCAGTAAATAAGCAATATAAAAAATGAATAAATATATATTCGAGCAGCGGAAAAGTAAACAAAGAATTGGTATTTTTTGTTTCAGAGCTTAGCAATTTTGAAATGTTGTCCATTCCAAGATCTTCGTAAAATGCAGCATTTTTTTTACCTCATGGGTGGCTTAGGTGGCATTCATTTGCGTACATAATAAGTATAGATACCATCCACAGACTCCTGATAGATTAAGAAACGCTGAGTTACTATTAAAAAATCTTAATATATCTTCCCTTTTAGAGGCCCAAGGAATTTCATCGGATCGGCCGTCTTTGTGCTTGACACAAGCACGCTCTGTGCTGGGAACCTATGACAATTTGTTCGGCTAACCACTCTATTTATTGCACTATTTAAGTGCTCCCTAGGGTCTGCTGGAATGAATTTTAGCCGCAGCTCTCATCAAATTTTCACATGTAACAATAATTGTCTTTTATGATAGGTGGATTATTAATTATAGGTAGTTCTCCCTCTTCGTGAAACAGCGTGAATTAGTATTTCGACTTACCACTTTTTTTTTTCGTAGGATTCTTGACTTGAGTGTTTAGTTCGCAAAGCTGTCCACCCAAACAGGAACTACTGGGGAAGGATGGTTCGAGAGAGTCATTAAATTTTACTATCATACAGATTGCTGTACCTATCCAATCTATAAATCGTCAGTGAAGTTCTAACACCACGTAAGTCATTTTAAGCAACTTTTCAGGAAAGCCAAAAAACTGATCGGAGACTTACTTGCTATTTCCATTACAATTCAATTGTTGACTTCCGTTCTGTTACCTTTTCAACATTTAAAAGGTTTTTTATGGCCGCAACTGAATTCTGATAGATAAAAACGATCCATCTTCCAAGTATCTAACGAATGGAATCAAAATGTCATAACCGCCACCAGCAAATTAGTAACCAAAAAATAAATTGTGACTTACGTGGCCATCTCAAAGCGCAGGTCATTTTATGACTTCCGTGCTGTTACTTTTTTGTAATTTTAAAGGTTTTTATTGGTCGTATTTCGATTCTGATTGGGCGAAATGACGCGTCTATCGATTCTCTAGCGAATGGCTATAAAATGTCAAATCCGTCGAAAAATTTCTTACGTGGTGTTAGAACTTCACTGACGAAATGCCATTAGATTTATTATTGCGCATGAAGAATGCACCATGTTATTAATCACTTTTAAAAGGCTACATGTAAAGCTATCATATGATCCCAGTTAATATTCAGAATAGTTTGCTAAAAAATCAAAAGAAAGAATATATTTGAGACTTTATCACCCTTCGTTTGGAGTTAAAATTAATTTGTCGGTAACTTTACTATGACTAACATTCTTACTAATACAAATTCTAAAACAGGAAGGTTCCCAGAACTTGTGGTAATGAAACTATTGGCTAATTTAGAATAATGTGTACGCACAATTCCCTGTTGGACTCTTACATACTTGTACTTGCTAATTTATGGTATAATATTATTGACGAATATGAAGTGGTTCGTTTGAAATGATAGTAGAGAGTCCATGTCTTTTACGTTTCGTAACGTTTTCAGTATGTAAATAATCTACTCACTATAATAATTATAGTGAAGTGCATCTTTGAAGATAAGATGCCTGTTATAATATAAGTTGATGCAATCACTGTAGCTAGTCTTAAAAATACATTAAATAAAGTTATTCATTTATATTTATTTATTTATTATTCAAGTCGGCTGAAGGTTGAAATTAACTTCATTTTGCTAACTTGCTTCGTTGCCAGAGGCTCATCCATTATTCGTAACAGCTAACTGAAGTGGTTTTTGGTTATCCGATTTCGATAAGGCTCTAATATTTTCTAATAACTGCTACATTAGACATTTTAAATATTTGAGTAGGTTGCTAAGTTCATGTACGTCTGTTTTGGGAATTTGAAATTAGCCTGCAGATGGTAGATCCGTAGTTCTCAACCTATTAGTTGAACTTGATACAATCCAGCATCCAGCCAAGGAACCCCTTTCGTTGTATATTCCTTTCGACGCCCACATAAAATATTTCACTGGTTGTTCACAAAAATTCAGAATTTTTACATTTTTATTGTTTCTTACAATGTAGGTTCCGATTGCTGTTGCACCGGGACAAAAGAGTAGTGGATTCTCCTTGCAATGTGCCCTGCCCACACCACAGTGCTCTTTGCCACTCTAGGCTTATGTCTAACATAGGCCACAGAATTGCTAGCTTAATCATAGGATCTAAGTTCTACTGCGGATCCCATCATTCCTGACAAGATCACGCAAGGACATTCCGAGCATATAACCCTCTCCTTTGTCATTTGTGTAACTTTGTTAAGTTGATCCCATAGTAAGCCGGCGGCACGTTATTATCACTCTTGAATCAATTGTCCAATTTTTATTAGAATTAATTTTTGGATCTGCAATCTCAGGTGTTTACATAACTAGAGTTACAAGGGGGCGGCTGCACCCGGTTTTTTGCTGCATACATTACCAATATTTGAGTATCGGCCACCGAGATCACTGTCCCCGTTCCGTGCCAATGTTTGCCTTCCATTTGTGCTCCAGCCTGACCTTTAGGCTCTGACGGATCGTATTCCAGCCATTGGTTGTACAAGCAATCAGAAGTGATGGTAGAGGAAGCACTTAGGATGAAGATTGGGCTGGCCCGATGGCGCATTTGGTAGTGAGAGTGGCCTCTCATACTCATACTATAAAGGTCGTGGATGATAAATCTTATGCAGTAATGTTTTTAAGTATTATATTTATAATTCTTCTATTGTCTGATAATTGTAACACAAATGCTTAAGCTACTTAGTACGGAATCAGGTTAATGTATGAGGTGTTGTAAGAGTTTATTAATTATTTCACTTACATGGGCAGAGAGGAATTTCTGTCTGACTGAACATATTTTCTGGAGCAGGCAGGTTTATGCTCACTACATTGTGCTATGATAACCAGAGTAAGACAAATAATGTAGTAAAAAATATTTCATTTTTCTTTATTGCACTATCACATGTTTCAAAGATGACAATTTCATATCCTTTAAAAACCAATTTACTTGTACCTGTGTTGTTGGTAGCGTTATAATGTAATTAATAACTCAAATAAATATTAACAAGTTTAATAAACAGCACACGATGGCAAGTTTAAGACCGCCATAAGAATCACAATTTATTTGCAAGTGAAACAACATTTTATTAGTAGTAAAACCTTCTTAATATCTTTTGCTGTTTATGACATTAAAATATGTTTTATGATTAAATTAATTTACGTAAAGCAATCTACGTGAAGTATTGTATTTGAGCTTTGGAAACCTTAAAACGATAAAAACATTTATCTGAGGGCTTTGAGACTGATGGTTAGGGCTCTTTGGGGAAATCTATCTTCAGTTGTGTACTTAATACTATATTAATGATGCCTACCATCCAATTTGGTGGCGACAGACTTATTGATAGTTGGTCTTTTAGGAGTACTTTTTTATCCGATCGAAGGACCTATAACAACGATGGACATCGTTACAACTTGTAGCATTCCTGTACTCTACCAAGTAAGATTAACAGTGAACGTAAACAGGTCAAGATTCGGCAGTCTCCCGAAACAACTCTTATTTTTGTTCAGTAAAGTAATAAAGGAATTTCGGTTGAAAAACACGTCTATTGGTGCAAGGGCTGCAGTGTAATATTTCTCGGAGTCTGGCAAACAGAGCCGTTATGCGGACGAGATCTAGGCCGCGGGCGAGGGTATGCCAAGTTTGACACAGTCATGGCGTCTGCTCTATATGGAATTTGTTCCGAAATAGTCTATATTTTTCTTATGAAGTGGTCAAGTTGTAGGATCTTTTGATTACTATTAATCATGGTTAAAATAAGAAATTGTGTGAACTATGTTGATAAAGTCTCACAACACCTTAGGTCCGCAGCAATCGGAATTAAGATACTTAAGATCTTTCATCCATAATGTTATTGACTTACTATCGTGCGGATAAGGAATAGTAAGTGCTGGGTACGTTCATTCGCTTCCAATTATAATGCGAACAGCTAGGGAATCTACAATCTGCTAGGGGTCACTACAATATGGCAAGATTGAACAGGAATCTTTTAAGCAAACCCGTACTATCGTCATCCTCTATCAGGTAAGATTGTGGTCAATCTTAATCTTATAGTACATCATACAAAAAAAAATGCTTCAGAACATTTAAGTCTTTAATATTTTTAGAAAAATAATACCCATTGATTTCACAAGTGCGAGCTGTGTAAATCCGTCGTGGTAATCGGAATATTGCATACAACTATTATGTCACATAAATACCATTGTAATTCTATTTTATTGTAAGCTAACATCAAATATACCTAAATTTATGTTTTGAAATTACACCCGTGTAGAGGATAAATAATCAAGGTTCATGTCCTATTGTTTATTGTAACAGAACCTAATATTATTTGATAAATATTACCACCACTCGGCTGCTATAACATGATTTGTTATGCATGATGTGAATTTCACAAAACAACTGTATATTAATAACACCCACGTTATTGTTTTCATCTCCACCTCCACAACGCCTTCTACCAATAAATATAATTAGTAGCTTCTAATATTTAATTTGATTGACTTAAATATCAAAGCCTACTCACAGTTTGTATGTACACAAATAGGTTTATCATTATGATTATTAATTGTTTATTTATAAACTTGTGACTCTATATTTTACATCAGCGTAATCCTATATCATCCTTAAAATTTAATAACTTGCTTGCTAATTAAAATTTTATAGCAAGCATAGCTTTTACTGACTCTACGAATGAAGGAAATGCAATTAGCTATAAAAGGTAAGTCTTAAGATTTTTGCTTATAATTATTAATATTACAGTAAACATCAGAATTAAGTTAGTACTACTGGTAGTATTTATGTATTGAAGAAATTAAAAACATATACTTACTAGTGTCAATTCTTCTTTAAGTGGGATTTTTTGATTGAGAGCTAGGAAAGGAATGTGTAAGATAACTTTACATATTTGGATAAGGATATGACTTACGAGAATAGTAGGGAAGATGTACCTTTGGAGGATAATGTAAAAAGACGTTAAAGAAAGTTGTTTGTTGGTGATTTTCTTATAAAATAGGATAATAATATTTTCATTTCCCAGCTATGAAAATAAAAACGTTCTTAATCAAGTATTAAGTGTTGTGTAGGAAATCGTGTTCTAAATTTCGTTACAAATTTCATTATGTTTGTCAAATCGTGATTTGTCAATTGTCAAAAGATTTCCACAGTTGAATGGAGCTTGGCTGCTGATTTTCCATTCAAATTCACGTTGAATGTATATTTTTGCCACGCGCTCCGGTACAATAGCACGGGACAATATGGCAGGTTTCGCCGGCCGCTAAAAGGTCCCATTGTTTTAGCTATAAACTGGTCCAGCTGTTACTGTATGAGTACTGTTCTGTAGGTTTGAAGAAATGACCTGTATATGTATGTTCTCTTGTTTTATTTCATTTTTATTGCAAGCTTTTAGACACACGCCTAGGTACGGTCAGCATCAAAAGTAGCTTAACACTTTAGTACCATGTCGAAGTAACATTTTTACGTACCCCTTAGAAACTGACTATAATAGGCAGAACAGTTACTTTGAAATGGTACTAAAGTGTTCAGCTACTTTTGATGCTGACCGTACCATTCCCTTGAGTGTTCGTTAGGCGTTTGTCTGTGAAAATGTGCAACCTATTACTTTAGGTTAGGAAATGCTTTAAAATTACAAGATGAAAGAACGCTGCTGAAGCCAACTCCAACACCGTGCATTCATCTTGCCCACCTTTTTCGGAGATAGAATGAGAACGATTTTATTTGAAACACGAGCTGTGGTAGAAATTTCATTCCCAGGGCTGGGAATCGGCAAGGGTGTACTGGATACGTTAATGTTCAATATCCGCCAAGATAAACATTTCGGTCTGTCATGATGTCAGCACCATTATCACTATAAATGTTGTTTCTGATCGAAGCGCACTATTTTGTTGTTATTACATTTTCATCAATTCTCACAGCACAAATACTTAACTATTAAATATGTACGGAAAGTTCCACACGAATTCAACAAATATTTTGAGAAGGACCGCCGCGGGTTTGTCGTGGGATTTCCAAACTGTGTAAAAATGTAAGATTGAATTTTACTTGGGTGTGTTAGCTATTAGTGTGAATGAAGGAAGAAATAAACAAGCAAAAACATTACAAATATGTTTGCAAGCAGCTGAAGTCAATTTAACTGAAGGAATCTAGCATGAACATAAAAAGTAAACAAGCCTTGTTCCTAAAGATGTGCAGACACTTCCAATGAATGACATCACAAGAGAAGCACTGTGGAGAGTACATTAAACTTCTCTCAGGCGTATGGACAGGAATAAAGACAATGTTTGCGTTGTTGTTTAGTACCTAGAATTTATTACTCTTATTTTCTAGAGTGGATTAGTATTACTAGAGTGGCTTGTTCAGCTTCTTGAATAATGTTATATCTGTTTCCACAGTCCACTCGCAGTGTTGTGTGTGTGTTTAACTATGTTCCTGTTTAACCTGTATTAAAATTTAGCATTTGTAATAGTTTATGTCAGGATTTATGCCTGCCTACAGGTTAAATAGTTCCAAATATTTACCTATATAAACTTCTATAAACAATAAAAATCTTTCCTCTTCGTGATATTAGAAGTGTTGATTTGTTTTGTAACAGGGCCTCCTCGTGTGGCCCTTTCAGTAGTATTTTTGCTCTGTTTGGAGCTGCTACCGAAAGGGTCCTGGCGTCCCTGGGCAACGGCGGGTAGTAATCGGCATCGCCCATTGCTACTCGACGGCTAACAGCTGCACACACACGGGAGGGCTCCTGGAGTCATTCTGTCGACCCCCAGTTGAGCCCCCCCGGGGCCTAGGACCAGCCTCACGGTTTGGGGCATCGGAAACCCCTCTCCTGTGGCCTTTTTGTTCTGGGCCCGGGGCCCTGTCCGGCGTCACGCTACGCGTGATAGCGTTTTCGACGTGGGCCCCACTGGGTGGAGAGCCTTCGGGCTCAGCGGCCGAAGGGCCGAGTTTTTGGAGGTTCTGCGTCGGGTCTCTCAGCCAGAGTGGCTCGGCGGCAGTCCGGCGTTGCCAATCATCCTGGCTCCGCATCCAGCGGAGTTGGGTCTTGCGACGGCTTCGTTTTGAAGCCTGCAGGTTTTGTTTCCCCAACCCACTCTGCACTGCAGCCAGCAGTGTATGGGTGGGGAGGGGTACTGCAGTTCTCCTCCCGGTGGTATTCTGCACTGCAGCCAGCAGTGTGGATGCCATTCGGGGGGTGGAGTTGATGGGCCGTGGGAGAGGTCCTGGGTCCTAAGGACCGGTGTTCGGAAGGAGGCCGTGTTGGCGAGCCTTCTCGCCCAGGACGGTTCGCGGTGGCAGCCTGGTGGTAATCCCGCGTTCCGTCCCGACTTACCGGGCGTTGAATGGGAAAAGCCCCGGTGGTTTTAGTGGGTATGCCCTTGGACGGCCTCTGATTAGCAGAGGCCTAATCCAGGGGAGAGCCCCACACTACCCGGCCGACTCCCAGCGGCCGGGTGTGCATAAGGCGGCGCCGACCAACCGGCGCCGACGTCGGCTCCTGTCAGTGAGCCGGCGGCATTTCCACCGGGTCAACAAAAAAAAAAAAAAAAAGGTCATTTTCGTTGTTTTTTTTATTGTACTTGGTAAATATATATATATATATATATATACATTATGTGTAAAATTACGTATTATGTGTTTATTTCTGTCCCTTTAAGCGATTTCTACTAAGTACAACGACCTATGACAAAGTTTCTTACAATGTAAGTAAGTAGTGCTTTGTGAGTAAGGTTCCATTCAATGAATTTTATTGTTTATATTACGCTACGACTCATAACTGAACTATTCAGTTTAAACTTCAAATTGTCGTTTAAAAATTCTTCAAGCTAATATGAGGTTGTCATTTTAAAGGTTGAGTCTTACAAGTTACATTGTAAGGCACGATTTGCACGAAGATACGACATGGCAAAGCAACATTATCCTGAAATCTCTAGTCAAATTTTTGGTAAGGTGCTCAAAGTAGCACGGGTAAAATTAGAGATTTTATATTGACAGGATAAAAAATGACAGCATTTATTTTGACCTCACAAATGTACTAAATTAATCAGAAAACTAAGCATTTCTTTTTATATGAGCGTTTGTTAGGTTTTTTTTTCATAAAATGATGTTGGAGTTTATTGTGGCGTGTTATGGTCCCCATCGGCAGTTTACTACTAATAGTTTTTTAGATTTTCGCGTTGCATAATAACTATAATGTATCAATACGGGGATTAACACGATATTTATTATGTGAAACAACATTGTGTACTCACATATTTACTACTAAGCCTAAATTTTTGTCGGGGAAGAAGTGAGTGGTTCACATACTTTATTGTCTGATATCTTCTTTCTTCAAGTTCTTCTTACCTTCTTCAAAGCTTCGGCGAGCAATACAAAAATACAAATACAAAATTCCTTTATTTTTTAACAGTTACATTACATATGCGTGTGTGGGGTCCTCCTGTTAAGTATAAAATACTTGTATTAGGAGTAGCCGCTCCTTCCAGAGTCACTTTTAAAATAATAACACTTGTATTACATTAGTAACAGTAACATAAAATTTTATAATAAGAACTTAATGATAGAAAAATAGAAAAAAATATGTGTGAGCATGTTGTTTTATCCGGTGGTTTTTCATCCTTCAAGTACCAGTAAGTTAAAAAAAATTGTGATGCATCGGATCATATTGTTCCCAACACGACGAAATAAATCCACTCAATGCGAACCTTTTTTGCAAGAATCTGTTTTTGTCAGATTTCATTATGCTAGCTCAACCTCAACCTACCTATGTAAGAGTATGTTATCTTAACATAACGGTATCGATTTATATGACCTGGTGATTTTTTAGCATCATCGTCATTTCAGCGTGTCTTGTTTCTTAGGAGCACGGGGCTCATAAAATCTTATAACTGAAGCAATAAGGTCGTCTATTGTGTTCTTCTCTGTATTCTTGGCCACGAGAAGGAACTCTGAAGGAATTCTTAATCGCAAAAATATTCTCCATTCTCCTTCTTAAAGGAAATCACGTGCTCTGTACTTTGACCTAGTTTCCATTCATGTATTTAAAAATAAAAATGTTCATTTATCGGACAGCAAGTTCAATACGTTTTAGGGACTTCAAAGTTAATATAAATAGTGTTATTACCACAGGTTAGTACCTACTTACAAAAATAGAAGCAACCAAAATAGGTGAAATTGCATAGAAGCGGCGTTAGTAGACTCCATTATCGGTGAGGGTCTTTTTAGGAAATATTTTTTTCATTTTTCAATTGGTAGTTAGTAATTATTTTGTTCTGAATTTAGTTAATCTTGCGTCTATTGACTACAATGCAATTTGCTTTATAAGAACACGCCAACCACGTTGCGTACTTCGTCTTAAAATATTGTAATTGCAAATATGCAACAATTAGAGGAAGCGTCTGTATTGCAGAAATGACACATTATAATTAAACTTGCTAATAGCATTCTGTGAATTGCTGTGTTAGTTCAAAAGTTCATTTACCCAGTTTGAACTCAAAGCGGATATTAGCACTCGTCCTAACAAGATTATCGTGGGGTAGACAGAAAGGAGTGTTGGGCACCACTTCACTGAGGCTATTAATTTAAGTTCCCTGATGTATCACTCTTATAGAAAATCGTAGGTACTTAATACATCTATTTTTGTATTTAGTATATTTTAGTGGATTCTACGCTTATTTGCGCTACAATATGAATATTGCTTGTTCGGCAAAAATTAAATTGATTGCTAATAACTCTAGCATGTGCCGTAGCATCCGCCGTGTGATCCCCGGCAGAGTAGAATAGGCCACCCTCACTCTTACCGAGGTGTCGTAAAAGGCGACTAAGGTAAAGCTGCTGGTATGATCATCAGCACCCAGAGAAGGAAAACTCTACATTTATATCCAAAACCTCGCCAACCCGTCTGCCAAGCATGGTGAGTATGGCAATTACCCCTCATGTGATTGAGGGAGGCCCGTGCCCCAGCAATAGGGGCTTAAATGGGCTGAGGATGAACTCTAGCATGGTCCGCTTTTCAGAATCTTTTCTGGAATAGGAACCGTGCTAGACTAGGCATAGACACAGTCATCCGCCGAACCAATTTAATAGATATCCACACGATAATTCATATAAAGCTGTTAACAATTTTAAGGTGTTGTAAAATAGAAAAAACCCCTGTAATATTATTTTTCTACCATACAATATATATTTAAATTTAAGCGATGGTAGCTCAGTGGTTCGCAACGCGCCTTCCATACGTAAAGCCGTGTTTCGGATACGAGCATGCATCTCTAGATTTTTCTAACATTAGCTCATCGTTGAGGGAAAACGTCGTGAGGAAACCTGCACGTTTCTGGTAGTTTCTAAAACGTGTAACCATTGTTGATGTCAGACGGTAGTCGCTTCATTGTGATTACCAGACTCCCCAAATCCTGAATCATGGTCCAAGCGTACTCCGGCCTCCAGAGCGGCAGCTTTAGACGCAACCGGGAATCACACACTTAGGTGAGGAGGAGAATATATATTTAAATTCATTTGCTCTTAAAATAAATTGAAAAAAAAAATCAAATCTCATTATTGAACCCCATCGCGCGTGCTTCAAGTCTACAGGAGCTCTATTTTCTTTCAATGCACTTTAATGATAATGATAGACGCTGCATCTTCAAGCACCTGCAAAGACGACATTAGCTTTTTCCTTCACTTATAATAACGCAATTACCGCCTAGCCTCTATCATTTTCATTACTCTAACAAAAAATCCGGGGCGCAGAAATCTCGCTCCTTCGGGATAAATTGAATGGCCGGAATGTTTATTATTATTGTAGCGTCGAACACCGGCCGTGATGTGGTTGTTACTCTAGCGTGTATTTTGATTACTCTTATTCAAGGCGCAAACCCGTGGGTGGGCTTTGGCTAATTTATGGGCATATTCATGTGGATTTCTTACGCTGTATTATTTTTGGAGCGAGAGCGAACGTCAAGGGAAAATGGGGAAAAGAAATAATGTGCGAATAAGCATGTGATGAAAAAATATGTCTAAGCCTAAAGAATGTTTTTCAGACCTCAGTAAAATATGTGATTTGATATTAAATTAGTTATGTTCGCCACCCCTTGTCAGGATAAAATAAAACATCCAGAGTCAGATGTGAGCATAAGAAGTTTACACAAAAATAGACCTGTCTAAACGTATCTTTCAAAAGATTGGAATATTTGCATCTGGATCAGTGCAGAGATGCGGAACAGTGAAACGCTTCATTTGGTACATCCACTCTCAGATAGATCTGTGATTCATTCCGCTCATTCGGATCATTCGGCTCACTCGGATCATTCAACTCATTTGAGTCATCGGATCAATCCCCTCAGTCGGATCATTCGGCTTACTCGGATCATTCAACTCATTTGAGTCATCGGATCAATCCCCTCAGTCGGATCATTCGGCTCACTCGGATCATTCAGCTCATTCGGCTCATCGGATCATTCCGTTCACTCGGACTCAATATCCATTTGAGTCGAATGATACATTCGGAGCGAACATTAGAGATTCGGAACAGTGTATCATTTGGCTGAGTCGGATTACTAGTCTTTTCAGTAAAGAGTTACGCACGTCTACCCAAAAACGTCGGCTCCCTTCTTTCACGTACTTTACTATTAATTTTATTACCTGTAGAATTAACACTTTGTTTACCCACGTTGCAAAAGTCTTTTTGTTAGTGTCTATTTAGTTGTCTTTAAGACAACAGCAAAGACAAATCGGTTTGATGTAGCCCTCGTTTCCTTTTTGGGCGTGAAGTAAAAAGTTAACCGACTGTATTTACATAGCTGATTGCACGGTATTTCAGAGTTTTTATTCATAAGAGTGAAGGTGTTTGACCTTCAGTATACATACTTAATACGATGTCTTATTTATTAAAATCAGGTCATGTATACCATATTTTTACTTTATCATCAGCCTATCTAAAAAGTTTCATTTTCGAGGCTCAGGCGTGCTCTTAGAACTGGTCCTGATGTGTGGCTGTTAAAAACCGGCAGCAGAACCTTCCTCTTCCTTAGAGAGGGAACAAGACTGAATGGAGGCACACTAAATTTTAGTCCGACGGTGGCGCGAGAGAGTCTTGACTCTGCCGAATTTGGTCGCCGGATCATCGAATCTGTCAACCCAGATTTAGACCGGGTAAGTTGAGAGGCCACATGGATTCCTCTGATTCATAGGATGCAGGTCCTAACGGTCTATGAATGCAAACATCCATCTAGGGTCCTACCATCTTCTAATCCAACTTGTGTACCTTCAGTAAGGAATCGTTGTTATATAAATAATAATAAATAAATATTTCACATCATCACATACATTGATCTGACTTCGAGATAGGTAGCTCAAGCACCTGTGTTACGGATATCAGAATCAACAGCGGAATTACAAATATATACATATAATAATTTTCTTTTGTAAATACATACTTATAATACATACAAACACCCAGACCAATACAAACAGACATGTTCATACACACAAATGTTTGTACTGTGCGGGGATCGAACCTGCAACCCTTGGACCAAAGGCAGCGTTCACTACCACTGTTCCAAACGGGTCATCATTGGGCAAGATGATTCACACTTCGGAATGAAATTGGGTTGGGGACGTCGGAAAGACGCAAGATTGTTCGTGAACTAATCCAACAACTTATTTACAGCTACAGCCCATCCCCGACGTTCAATATCATATCCAATATAGATAGATCTATCTCCGTTTAGATTATTTGACCTGGTGATATGACGACAGACGTCAAAATAAAAATCATAATAACAAGTAAGCAAAATAGTAAGTAAAGACTTTATTGCACACAACATACATTAGGTGCCTATTATTAAAATATCAGCCTTTAAACTGGCCCATTGCAGGGCAAAGGTCTCCATCATAGAAATCAAGTCAATAATATCCTCCAACCAATTACGGCTACGGCGGCCAATCTCAACGATCAGTCACGTACGCAGGATATATTATAGTGCTCAAGTGTGTGCACCCTCTATTCCCTTACCCTCATATTCCGATGGGACACTACTGTGACTCGACCAGAGAGGGATTGGGAAATCATGTTATCGCTACTATGCTGGGATTAGGCTTAATCACCACGCTTGCTAACCCGAGCTATGTACGACAAGTTCAAAACATACTTTTCGCTCGACCCAGGAATCGAACCCAGGACCCTGAGATCACGGCCCGGTACTTAAACCACTAGACTAGCAGGTGATCGATATTTATAGACGACTTTTTCCACATATTTGATATACATGTGTAAGACGGTGAAAATTTAATATCATATGCAAGTCAGTAATTTCATCATAGCTCATCCATCACTTTACAAATACATCGTGTTGACATGTTGTACGTAGGCGACCGTTCAATCAGTGAGCTTATGTAAATAATCCAAAATGTAACCCAAACAAATATTACCTACCTTATTTAACACGATTGTTTCCTCAATTTATATTTGGCTAGGTAGGCGACAGTTGATAAGGTTAGTTGAGAACGAACTGAAAATTGAAATAATATGAATCCTTTACCGAGCAGCGGGTGAAGATTTAATATTGTAATAATGTGCATTCTATCAAAAAGATGCCTGTAACATATCATATTAACGATCGATCATATTCTATCGGTAAGACCTGAAGGTAAGAACTTGAATAACTCTAGGATCAATTATTATAATATACAATTATTAAAAAAAAAACAACCTGTCGTTTCAATCAGATCGGATCCGATCATAATGTTCTTCTTGTTTGTGGCCTAAAGAACACCCATATACTAACCATGGAGTTAGTTGATTCACAAGAAAATCGAGGGTTAAACGTGTGTGGAATTATGTTATAGGAGGTGCCCTGCATCGGTAACTACCTGACGGTAACCTTATCTGGATTTAGTTTGAACGTTTCTATTTCCTAGAGGATTTTATCTTGAATACCAATTTTAAGGATACCTTTTTCTCGTATAGGAGAAGACCCAATTATCTTATATGCTGTTTCTGTATCAGTTAGGTTATGTATGATGTAAGGTAAATAACCTGATTGACTGAAAGAAAAAAGACACGTTTGGCCGACGTCGGTCTTGTTCCTTAACAGTAGATTTGAACCATGTTATCCAACCACGTACCAGAATATCTTAAAGGGCCCAAAGGCTATTTCTTCTAAGAAGAAGAAAATCATCTATATTGTACTATTTATCTTAAACATTCCCTACATTTACTTTAAAGTACCAGATGACAGTACAGCTTGTGTTCTGGACATAATATGTATTATGCCTCTGCCGATGTTCGCCATTTCGCTCCCTCTTCGGCTTTATGCATTAGCCTTAATTTAACTTTTGCTTGCAGGTGTACGTGGCGTTGTTCAAGCCACTCCGCGTGTCCCGGAGACAGTTCAGGCGCGTGCTGATGTGCATGCGCAACGTGCGGCACCTCAAGTGCCACGAGCTGTACGCGCACGAGAAGGTCACGAAGGTTGACAGTCTCTCCCTGGTGCTCTCCGGCAAGTAAGTGTACCAATCAACCACTAACTTGCGGGTAGTCTTAAATGGAGGAGCATGTCTAACACGATTGTTAATTTATAATTTAGCACAAAAGAACATGATGATTTAATTTTTTTGAAACCTTTATATTCACATGAGCCCGAATGCCCGCTCATTTATTTATTTATTGGCACACTAACATCATGGCAGAATAACATCAAAATAGCATCAAAAATAACAAATTAAATATGTTTAGTCCAGACATTATTATTTATAGAAATGTGGCAAATGCTCACGAAATGCTTTTTTTCCACGTTTGAAATCATATACATGGAGTTTATCTGGATCAACTGGAAACCAAAACAAACTTTTTTTTATAAAGTTACAGAACACGCTTACACGTTTAAAAATGTTACTATCTCAATATAAGGTAACTAAAAGCAAGTGCACCACATATCGCCGAAGTGTATACGTACACTGCGCACTGTGATGTTTTCCTAGAAATGTGCCTATGAGCTTTACCAAATAGATCTTGACATTAAAGGGAACAGGGGTAAACTTTTACATAGTGATGATTAATTATTTGCTTGATTCGAAATAGGTCATGCCCTAGTCTACTTCATCAAAGTTTGTTAGTACTATTTCTTTACGACGACTTTATACAGTCGAGCACTTTGGATTCTACAGATCTTTCATAACGTCAGTCTAACTTTTCCATTAGGCGCCAGATTTCCTTTTTCATATTAATTCTATCGAAGGCAGTTTAATGCCTATGCCATACAATTACGAGAAAAAGAACAAGATGCTCATTAGAGCTGACTGAACTGACCAAAACCGCCCTAATCTGTCACTTGTTGTAATTTTTTTTATACGTCCAGGTACTCTCCTAAAAGTATCCAACCTGAGATATATCACACCTTCAGAATTATAAAGACCTAATCCAAAAAAATTGGATTTTGACTAAAAATTTTTTTAATTAGGTCTTTATAACTCTGAAGGTACGATATTCTCAGCTAGGTATCTCTAAAGCCCTTGTCTAAAAGCTGTTCAGTTAAAGTGAAACTGGATTGGTCTCGTCTGTCGCTTGCCGGATTAAATCTCTTGGCCAAAATAGTTTTACCCACAGTCCACGTACCGAAATTAAAGGCTATTACGAGCTCGGGATTTCCCAACTTTGACTTGGTTCAAAAGTAATAAATCTATACAATCACAAAGTAAATACGTGTACTGTATAGCTCGTGCGAATAAGAGATAGGATGGGTGGGACTAACCTCAATTCTAAGAAGAGCTACCTACAACAAAGTGTCTTCAATTTTAAATGAATCAATTAGTGTCCCCTAAAACGTTCTCAATTACCCGCGCGGCTAAACAAACCGGCAAGCTTTTATTTTAGTAGACAGTTGCGACTTAATCTAATTAGCTGGTCAGTTAAGTTGTAAACAAATCTTGCAACTTGAAATTCAACCACTTAAAGCAGATTAAATACTGCTTAGAGGAGATTACTTTCTTAAGCATTCGTGAGTGAAGTTAGTTGACTAGATGATCGAGCTCAAACATTTTTCAATGTGAACTATGGAATGGAACACTTTATAAATTAAATAGAAGGAAGGCGGATATGAAATTCTTTTCAAATTTACCTACTTCCTGATGTAACTAACGATGAGTGTATCTATCTTCGGCCATGTGAAAGTCTTTAAGAAACGAGCCTATATCTTCTTAAAAGGTCATAATTCATACCCTTGAGCTGATGTTTACGGGAGTTTTCTTCTCGTTTGCTACTCTTTCCATAAAAATACGATGTTAAATGCTCCGGCGAAACTACGAATACAGATGTAGCAGATTTATAAATAATGTAAGATACTTTAAAGTGCACTGAGTTTTATAGGATAACTTAGATAGATATATCTAGCGTATATAAATAAAGTATCACAATCCTCATTTCCAGTAATACAACACGACACGGCTTTCTAGCTTAGTTTTAATATTTTGTTCTCGCGAAATAACTCTATTACTCTCGGAAAACTTATCGCATTTCAAACTTTTGCTGTTTTGTGGCTTCCACAATCCTTAAATATACACTCGGTTAGTATTTCCACAGAGACATTTGCAGAAGGTTTATTACATTTTATTAGATTAAAATCTAGAAATGTACAGAGTCTATAGTAGTTTACTCGCTATTGTGCTTTACTATTAATTCTTAATGCCATCTAGGTTCATTTTCACTTATTGTTTCTTCAACATGTCCAGCTCCTTAAGTTCTTCGAACCAATGGATCCACTGCTGTGCGCTAAAATCGCTTAACATTGTCGGAACTATGGAAGATGTCGGGTGGGTGGGCCACATACATATCAACACCAAAAAGATACTTCCATTTATCTAAACTATGTGTTATCCATCTGCTATGTACAAACTGCTAACCACACAGGCTTGAGATCCTAGGTCTTGTCGTCAGTACATCTTCAAAGAAAATATTAATATTACCAGTCAATATTTAGCGACCTTGTTTCTTGCGAGTTTAGATGTTTGCACAAAGAGTTGCGTGACTTGCCTTGCAAGCCAAAATCCTTTACGTAAAATCTGCACATGTCGAAGATGCAATATGATTTTAACGACAATAAAACGGAGGAAGTTCTCAATTTGACGAGTATATTGTTTTAACTTAGTCAAAATATGTGGCTGGCTTGGCCATTTTGCCTGTTACGTTCACATGGGCGTAAGTAGATTTGTTCACTGGTCATTACAAGCCACATCTTATTTGACAAGGGTGTAGACTTTGTGAAATTAGGGCGTTATTGAAACATGTCATGTTACTACATACTTTTGACATACTTTTTGGATTATTATTACAAACAACCATTGATCACAGCTATAAAGTAATTGAAAAAGAATGATTAGAGTATCCGAGAATTCAGTGAACGTATATCATTAGAGGAGATTTTAACACAAAGCATCCATGCTATATGTTGTTAATTATGCTTCAGCTCGAGCTTAACATTCACTGCTATATTATTATTTCATTCGAAATGTAAAAGTAAAGTAAGTATTTTATTTAGATGAAAAAGTGTCTGGCTTTAGTTAGATTAATATTCCTCAATTAGGGATTAGTGCCTAATAAAAAAATGGTTACTACATCTCAATACATTAGGTACTCCAAAAATTTACGGTCAATGCTAGCAAGTCAACTTGCCTGATAAGTAAATGAACTACTTCGAGGCTCGAAAGTATCGACCAACTGCTGTGAATTCTGCTTACAAATCAGGACCTGTTTATTGCTCCCATTATTCTAGGCAAAAACATGATTCACGTTCGATACAATAAATCTTCTGTTTAATATAACGTCATATACAATCGTTCGGACTAACTAATGATGCGTTCGAATTAGGTCAGCGAAACCAGACCGAAATACGTTAAGAAATTTGCCATGTTTTTTTTTCCTAAGATTATGTTTAACATTGATGGATTTGTTTCCGACCTCGATTTATGACGTCAACGGTTGGATGTAGATTTATATTTTGTGAATGTTGAAATCTTGAAACAATCGAATGGTTTTCCTTCATATTCCATTAAAGGTACTGCTTTTGTATTGAAGACACATCCAATATTTAGTAATTGATTGTGAAATACTGAATGAAGCTATATTTTGCAAATAAACCGTATAAGAAAGTGTTCGATATTGATAACAGTAACAATTCTACCGAATTAACCACAATGGGTGTTTATTTGAAATCAGATAAATAAATGTTGTTGTACCTTTTAAATTCGGTAAACGTACATTCTTTATTTTGTTTTCGATACTTTCATCTTGTTTATATTATGTCGCATTAAGAAATGTAAGCAACTGCTATATAGGGTTAAAAAAATTAACAAACGAATGAATGAAATGTTGAAAGTGAGAGTACTCCCGCACGGAATGAATTGAGGTGCGCGGGCGCGTTGCGCAAGCGACCGGTTTGCTGAAACGACTGTGACATCATTGCCAATATTTGGAAGTGCCATTGCAAACCCATATGGTTTTCAAACGAGGGCTTGTTCTGCATATTTCTGAGAAATGACATGTGTTTAGCAATTTATGCTTTTTAAACACTTAAAATATACTTTTATACATTTTGTATGGGCACAGGGCTACAACAGGCTACATGTACAGGGCTGCAACGTTGTTTTGGCGAGTGCTGGTAATCGTAACGATGCCCTCTTCTGAAGCGTAGCCCGGACTCGGGAGCGACAGCTTTGGACGCAACTGGGAATAGTACAACGACTCCCTATCAACGCTACTTTTGCGCCAAATTAACCATTTCGTACTGTATACCGCACAGTACGTTTTGTCATAGGTACATTCGTTTTTCTTTATTATGTGATAGGCGCGTGAAGACGTCCTGTTGGTCTAGTGGTTTAAGTACCGGGCCGTGATCTCAGGGTCCTGGGTTCGATTCCCGGGTCGAGCGAAAAGTATGTTTCGAATTTTTCGGACATAGCTCGGGTTTGTGATCACCAACCCGCATTTGGCAAGCGTGGTGATTATGCCTAATCCCATCATAGTAGTGATAACTTGATTTCTATGATGGAGGCCTTTGCCCTGCGCAGTGGGACAGTTTATAGGCTGATTGAAAGATGTGATAGGGGGCAGACCAGCAGACGGATCACCTGATGGTATTCAATTGCCGCCGCCCATGGACACCTGCGACACCAGTGGAGGCACAAGTGCGCTGCCAACCTTTAAACCCCCCCTTCTCCAGAATTGGGCTTCCGGTGCCCTCACTCACGTAGCGAAACAGCACAGTGCTGCTTCACATTCACTACATGAATTCATACATGGCGTACTTAAGCATTAGATAAGGTTTACTTCTGATGAAAGAATTCTAACATCCTTTTATTACTTTTATTGGAAAGTTACAAGGGCGCGATAGAAATAATAGAATATCATCATCCCATTTAAGTCCCCACTGCTGGGGCACGGGCCTCCCTCAATCACATGAGGGGTAATTGCCATACTCACCACGCTTGGCAGACGGGTTGGCGAGGGTTTTGATATAAATTCAGAGTTTTCCTTCTCTGGATGCTGATGATCATGCCAGCAGCTTTACCTTAGTCGCCTTTTACGACACCTCGGTAAGAGTGAGGGTGGCCTATTCTACTCTGCCGGGACCACACGGCGAATAATAGACGGTGAATAGAATACACTAAGCTAAATATACAGTAGGTTAATTTAGACGGCGAAGGTTATCTTTTTAACTCAGATTTTAATTGGCGCATCATCATAATTGTTATTGCCGGTCATTTTGAATGTAGGACCTTTGAGATTGTCGCTAATGATAATGCCTGTAGGGAAACTGCTTAAGCATCATTAACATTTTATGTTTTCCAGTCTATTATAATGTGAATGTGATTGTTTGTGTTAAGGCGACGGGTAGCCCTAACTAGAGACACCAATCGATTTTAATTGTTAGCTACGAAATCGGATCTATTTGAAACAATTTCGGGGTTACAACCTGTCGGCTAACACTTATACTATTGATTAAATAACCATGCACAAATGTTGGGTCCAACGCGTACGCGAAAAATTGATTACCGCCAAAAGCGGCCACTTTTAGCGTGAATCAATTTTTCGCCTACAAAAACGAACCCAACATTTGTGCATGGTTATTTATTAATAGTATGGTGTTTGCCGAGAAGTTGTAACCCCGAAATTGTTTAAAATAGATCCGGTTTAGTAGCTAACAATTAAAATCGATTGGCGTCGCTAGTGTGCTCTACCCGTCCTTAAAGAATAGTGACCCGCCCTGACGTCGTTTCGGGACATTACTTTCAACTTGTACCAATAGATGGCGATAGGTGTCAATTAGATCGCGTATGTTTTGGCTATCTACTTCGATTTATACCTAAATCCGCGCCGTGGTCTACAGAATTTATCTCTTTATTATTAGTATAGATATTGTCACTATTAGTTTTAATGCGTATAGAAGAACGCTACAGTTTATTGTCCTAAAGTTAATTTGTTAACTTCAATGCTTCTAACTTCTATTGCTTCCGCCAGCGCTTATTTATTTCCGTATATTTTCCATTCTGGCTAAGGATATTTAAGAAAATTGTTAATGACAATGAAGCGGTAGCTGTCGGACCTCCGCAACCCTTGAGCAGATGAAACAGACGATGTTTCCATTTTACTAAGAGTGTTTCCCTCACTGGTGTAATATTCTACAATTCTGCAATTTTTAACTTGGTAATGAATACAATAATAACAATACAATGTATTCTTATACTGCATCATCCATCACTTAGTTTTTTTTCTCACTGCACTCAAGACCATTTCTTTTGTTTATCTATCACGTATCGTAGCATGTGCATTACTGCAATAAATCTAAAAGAGGTACACATTAACAGCCCATAGACGTCCATATTTCTTAGATCTGTTCATAATATGAGTTTCACAAGATTTGTGGCTTCGTCTTGTTTCTCTCATGTTCCCATATGAAATCAAACTTTCTTGATGCAAGGCAATATTCTCAGTCAAGTTTCTTCACTGAATATGTAAGATATTATACAGTTGGTAGCTTTGTCGGATATGTTTTCAACCATTCTGCTTCTCTTGGAATTGTAATGAGAGTATTTTGTATTCCGCGGGAGTAAGAAATGCGTTTTTTGTCTTGCTACTGAATTTTGCATCAAATACAAAAGCGGTTTTTAACTTTGCACCGAAAGCCAGAAAATCTATGCATAGCTCTTAATACGAAATGTTATCTAGAAACGAATAGTTACGATAATTTAAGATGAAATCTCGTCGTTTGTAAATTCAGAATAGAATTTCTTTACGAATGTATCTTTAATTAATTATCAAGGAGAATGATAAAGCCACAGATATATTCAAATTCTTCAAGCATAAATTTCGTTGAAATCTAGGAACAATAAAACAGTCTTGTTGGTGTAATTATCGGAGGCCATAAAAAGAATCTCACAATTGTTGGGAACTTAGATTATACAAATAGTCAGAAATTATTTGGTTGATTGTAATGGCAGACAGATAATAAGTTTGAAGTGGGAGTGGGCTCGTCTGGTCTAATCAGGAAGATATCAATTGACTAACTAAAGTATTTAATAAGAAGTTCTAGGAGTAGATAAGCATGTAGGAGTGTATGAAATGCTACTAACTAATCGTGTACTTTATTTATTAGAGCGTTGGTTTGACAGCCAATCATTCTTCATTTACCATTCACAAAAAGGCTGCCAAGTCAGACTCTTGGGTGGACATACGTTTTTATTTCTACAAGCTAAAGAAGAAGTAAATAATTGTCTTTCTTCTTTAGCTTAAATTATCAAAAAAGTTACCAATATAGTTTCTATTTCATGTTCCTGTAGTATACTTTTCTCTGAGCTTTTAGCCATTAATTTTAAATTATATGGTTGAGTAGAAAGAAAGTTGGTTCTTCTTTAACAACTGTGAGATTCACAACCAGGCACTATTGAAAAAAGAAAAATCTATTGTCTTTGGCAACTGGTTTAGTAGCAATAATATTAGTTCTTTTTCAGCAACTGGGGGTGAATCTTAGTTGCCAATGGCCGGAGGGAATTTATGTGACCACCCCTGACGCCAGGGCTGGATCCGCCCTTGTTTGAGGTCGTCCTCACTTTAAATATGTAGAAGTTTGACTTATGTTTCCCAGATTCTATGCTCATTGTTAGATTTATGAGTAGGATATTGACAGTAAGCCTAATAATTTATCTATCTAGATTCCAACAATCTGTACTGTTTATAGAGGTTAATTCTTATTTGTATACACACCGAAAAGAAGAAACAATACCGCGATATAATCGACACAATGTGATCGGAGGGGAAATTTCAGCAAATCTAAATCAAACTTAAACTAGTTCATGTTTCTGCTACTAATTTCTCAAATACTAATAATATCCTGCAGTGTGTGGCACATAGTACTTTACTTTATTATACTTTCGTAGAAACTCTAAAACACATTCTAAAAGTTGAAAGTGGATTAAACGGTTCCGTATAAATTGGCTTATTATCTATGCATGCATGCACATGGCACATGTCGCGGTCTTTGACTCGATTACACGAGCGCGATTGTGTTTCTCTTGTCTTATCGATTTGATTGTACCTAAATTACCTGCCTCTAGTGACGTAATCATTATTTACATGGCAAGTTATGTTGACGTTTTCTTGTAAACAGTCGCGACGTTAATTTTCATTATAATGGTGGCCCATCTATTCTTGATCGTAAATCGTATGATCCTCAATAAATATAATGTGTAAGAAAGTCCTGGCAAAGAATGTTTGAGGTGATGTGATGGGAACACCATGCCATCCAATAGGTCTATCATGATGTCGAGTATGATTATGTCCTTGAGATAAGCGGCCATATTCATGACCTTTATGTCATTATATGAGCGCATACACCGGTATAAAGGAGCACACCTACCCAGGTTGGTTCTACAATGAGGCAAACTAAAAAGATTTCTAGAAGGATGCCTGGGGTTGTGGTAAGGGACGGATATATCAAC
Organism: Marasmia exigua; assembly: GCA_019059595.1. Lineage (NCBI taxonomy): Eukaryota > Metazoa > Arthropoda > Insecta > Lepidoptera > Crambidae > Marasmia > Marasmia exigua. Next base: position 3,317,973 of record CM032474.1, on the reverse strand, counting down.
CTGTTGTAGGAGACCAGGACAACTCAAGCTACCATGAACGATCTTATGCAACAGAACCAGATCGGAAACTTTACGTCGATGTTTCAATGTAGTCATTTTGAAGAATGAGAGACGGGAAGAGTAACATGCACCTCGAGGACAGTTTCTGCTTTTGTACGCAAGATAGCGATATAAAGATAATTATGACAATAATATTAATGAGATTTTATCCTGTACAACGCCACCTACACCTACCTACCTGAATCTGTTAAAATTCATCACTCGATATTAAATCGTGTTGCAGTTTGAATTGAAAACGGCCCTACGGGAGACAGATTTAGATAGATTGATCTGTAGGCTGCAGCTGTCAATATTCCATGTCATGTGCTATTACAAGTACATATTCTGCGATACTAGTACATTGCGGATTTACAGCACCAAACATGGTATCTCGCATCGGCATTGGAGCGATACGTTAGCATTCGCTTTCCGAAGTGTGTTATCTCTATATGCCTTCATTGTAATTACCAGCCATACCAAATTCTGGATCGTTATCAAACCGTACCCCGGGCTCTGATGGACTTTGGATACTACCAGAAATGTCACGCTGTGATGATGCATGATTATTGATTGAAGTGACATTCTTGGCGAATGTGTACAACTTCAGAATTGAGATGTACAACACTATTATATATGGCAGATGCAAGTTCCTATCTCTGGGTGTGCGCAAACTCTTGTTCCACATTAATTGAATCGGTTTCTGCATATGGCTGACACAGTTGTAGTTTAATTTGTATTGCTTCAACATCAATTAGATTTTATCTAATCCTGATTTCGTACTGTATTCGTTTTTTTGATAGTATCGATTTCACAAATGTTTTATTCCGATGGAAACAAGCTAGCTGATCAGGGGTTTAGTATTTCTAGGCTATAACTGTATTTAGAACTACATTACCTAGGTATTAGGCTAATATCTGTTTCAGAAATTGAGATCTGGTCCATAGTATTTTGAAGTATCCCCTAACAGTAGTAATTCATTTTTATTAATATTATATTTAAATAAATACTTCATTAAAATAATTCTTGCACGGAATCCTGTTACATTTGTACCATTAGCTCGGTGTTGAGGGAAAACATCGTGAGGAAACCTACACGACTCGGAGGGTTTCTCAAAATTACGGATACCTACAATATTTGAGATAATGATTCTGATCGTGTAACCGTGATCCAGTTGGTCTGGAGGGTTAAAGGTAGAAGATAAGGTCAGACGGCAGTCGCTTCATTGTAAATATCAGACTTTCCCCGATTTTTTGACTTTTTATACATTGCTGGCCGTCCTGTACGGCTATTTATTATTTTATTAAACATTTTTGAGCTTGTCTAAAAAACCTCATAAAAGTTGTTTTAAATGATGAGTTGATTTCGGCTAGTAACAGCTCTTTTTCTTTGTACATCAATGGCAACCGCAGAAGCAGATCGAGACTGTGATGGCAACATAACTTCTCATCTCTATGAAAAGATAAGCTAATCAGTACTGAAAGAAGCTTCGCGAAGGGTTTGTTTATCACATTGAAGCGTCTGATCGAAACAGTACAGTAACCTTTTGCATAACAAGTTATACGTACTCTCGTGATTACTCATGAGAGGAATACACACTGCACTTCAACGAATGTTTTGTGGAACTAATGCGGAGTTCCTTTGCCATGCCAATGGGGTTACTACGCGTATACCCTAATGGGTCTTATTCATAAATGCTTGTTAAACCTCTGCTAGCTAAAACGGTGCTATAGAGTAAAATTTAGTATGATTTTAATTTGTTTCAAACGTCAAAACTACTCTATAATAACACCGTTTTAGCTAACAAAGGTTTATTGAACGTTTGTAAATGAAGCTCATGACTTTAGCGGCGCCATATTTTATTGACAAATTTATTAGTCGATTTCTAAAATCTCATTTGTCTAACGGACTGGTTACACTTTGGGAAGGCGGGCCTCGGACGAGATTCGTACGCGCAAAAAAAATATTCCTGACGAAATTCCATATAAAAATGCTTTTGTGACAGAGGTTACCTACCTACGCTACTCCTGATAGCAGACGAGCAGTGGTAAGCCGCCGCTCGTAGACACCATATGTATATACCGAGGCTTGGCTCTGCCACGATCCTGTCGAATCTAAAATTATCACCTATCGCTCAAAAAGTTTTATTGAACAGAAAAAATATAAATTGGCAGCTTTATTGAACAGAGCCCACCATCACTAATGTGTGATCAGTACCTAACATTGTTAGATAGCCGTATAACTCGTGTGAGAAATTGGTTCGAATCCTAAATGCATTCCGAAGATTCGGATTCAAGCGGACCGCTGCCCTAAATCCATCGTCCTCAATCCACATTCTATTCAGGGTGCCAATGCTTATAAGATTTACAATCGTGAACTTTGCTGGAGGAAACGTCATACTTATCCTCTACATACTTTATGGGAAAGATATAAGTTTACGTCAATCACTTGGAGGTTCTTTCAATATTATATGTAGGAGTACGTCGCTAAAGTTTTGCCGAGTCCTCAGAGAATACTTTTGATTCATGATCGTATCTTATTTATGTTTCAATCTTGAGCACTAAATTGATCTCTGGTTTTTTTCTTATTACGTATTTATGAAATAACTTGCTTAAGTTTCACACACGCGTTCGTTCTGGTATGATAACAAACTTCTTTGTAATTATAACCTGATTTATTTTACCTGTATTGTAACATAATTAACATTTGTATTCCAAATGAACCATACCATATTGCACGCTTCATTAACTCGCAAATGCAGTCGTCCGTAAGAGTATAGTTGGCGTTGACCATTATCGGAATGAAATGTCAAGTGTAAAATTCATTAGGCAGATTAAACAGCATCACAGCAGTAAAAAACTGTATGACTCATTTGAATCATGTATGACTCACGGCTCTCACAGACCCGCGTCTAAATTTGTGTTGTTCCTGAATGTGTAGTTCAAACCAATTCACATAAGAAGCCATCTCTTGTTAGTCACTCTTTTTTTATTCTAAATACGTAAAGCCAGAGTTAATTGATGACCGCTATTTTAGACAAAAATAAAAATGGCGGTTTAGGTGGATCAGGCTCCCTAGAAATTTTGCCAAACCCCTTTAGTTTGTCGCACTATAAGTAGTTCATCTAGTTCAGTTGACACTTCAGGGTTTGAGAATGTTTTAATAGATGAAGTAGAGCTAAATTGAGAGAACTATTGGAAAGTCGAAATGTATAAGAAAACGGACAGAGTACCTAGGTCCTCTGTCCGTTATACTCCAAGTCAGAAGTTCACGGCCATTGACAAACTATACTGCATCACGAATCAGCAGTTCTTGGGGTGTAAATGTGCTAATTGAACGTCCTGCTATTCAAGTGAATCTAAATGAATTACTGACTTATCAGAGCAGTCATGTCGTGGTCGTGGTCAGAATTGGAAACGAGCAGCATCTCAATTTCTCCGTTTGTCTAAAACTTATGATTGATCTGATTACATACATATAGGTACCGTTGGATTCAAAAGAGTTCACTCGTCGCTGTTCAGTCACTAAGGCGAGTGAACTGTTTTGCTCAATGTTTCTGTCTACTGTCGTCGGTTGCAACAATTTAACTGATTTAACCCAGCGGATTTCAATCTGACCAACAAGTTTAGTACCGCAATCCGCTCCAATTGTAACGAGACCAGATTATTGCAGGCCCTTTACCCTTCGGCTGAGTGTGAATGTTTTAACAGCTTTCTCTAGTTTGCTTGTAGGTGCCATAAAGAGATGTGGAATAATGTGGATTTAGATATGATATGAATAGTATTAGCAGTAAGCGTATTTATAAAACTTAGCTAGTCGGAGAGGGAGAGGAAAACATCGTGATAGTGCCCTGCACTTTTCAGATACATAGGCCCAATCCGATGGAAAGGGGGGTTTAAAGGTTGGCAGCGCACTTATGGGCGGCGCAATCGCTTTCTACCAGCTGATCCATCTGCTAGCCTGCCACTAATCACATTTAAAAAATGTGCTAAGAAGAATTAGGCCAGATGCGGCGTGATTTAGGTGCATAAGACTCAAAACTGATTCTTGTAAAAATGCCAACAAGTTCAATGGTTGTTTGCAAATTAATCATGCGAAAAAGCTAACTACGCCAAAATGGCGTTACATTTCACGTTTAAGTATTAAAATTTTTGTTTCTGTTCTTGGAGACACGTAATGAAGTTTCTATGACGCGCCATATCTCACTTGATCTGTGGTTTTAGTAGTACATAGAGGACGTTCAGTAACTAAAGGTGGCAGCACGTTATATTTACTAACAGAGCAAATAAAGTTCAAATAGATGGCACCAGTTGGCGTTGATGTGTATGTTCCCTAGGGTTGCCATAACTTCTTTTTTTTTAATATTTCACAACATCGCTGTGTGAGTGAGGTTACCGGAGGCTCAATGGGGGGAAGGGGAAAAGGTTGGCAGCGCACTTGTGACTCCACTGGTGTTGCGGGTGTCCATGGGCGGCGGAATTACTTACCGTCAGGTGATCCGTCTGCTCGTCTGCCACCTCACATATAAAAAAAAAACATCACATACATTGATCTGACTCCGAGATAGGTAGCTCAAGCACCTGTGTTACAGATATCAGAATCAACAGCGGAATCACAAACATATACATATTATTATACTGTTTTTTTTTGTAAATACATATTTATACATTACATAACACCCAGACCAATACAATCAGACATGTTCATGCACACAAATGTTTGTACTGTGCGGGGATCGAACCCGCAAACCTGGGACCAAAGGCAGCCTACACTACCACTGTTCCAAACGGGTCGTCTGGGAAACTTCTGGGAAACAATACTTGATGTTCTCTTTCAACGCGACTTTCCTCCGGCGAAGGGTTGTTTTGTCTACATAGGGGACAAACCGACACATATGCTGGTTAAAAACGGAACATGTACTAAATACGGGACCTATGTCAATATTGGCAACCTTATCAATAAGACAGTATAACATTTGTTTTTTTTAACTGACTTAAAAAAAAAGGAGGTTCTCAATTCGCTATACTAATCGCTGTTGAATAATTAAATTTTGTATTAAATTACAAGTATTTTTGGGCGCCGACTTCGGTAACACCTTTTCTCGAGTATATTGTTATAAAATGTTATTTGAAGTGTATTAAGTGTTAAAAATATTATTTTACACTTTTTAGTTCGTGGTTTTTGAAGGCGGAAAAAATTTTTTTTGGATTTTAAATATTTTACTATTGATGATAGTTGTACTCCAGTTAAGGCAAAAACCATATACTATTGTAATGTGCCCTGATTATTACACGTCGGATTTAACCCTCCATCAGGTAAATGTTTAACAGCCTACTTGTCTCTCGTGTTCGAGCCGCCATAAAAATTGGCGTGGCGCGATGGCGTACGTAGGAGTAATTACCAGAGTAAAACATTATTTATGAGGCTTACAGCACGACGTTCCCGGCTCGAAACTCCCCACTATTTAAGCGCTCTTTTTTATAGTGTTGCCAACAGAGGCCCAATTCTCAGGATTTTCGATTTGAAAAAACATGGCGGAGGTCGTATGAAAACCATACAAAAAATATATGTTTTTGCGATATAATATCGATTTACAATAAGTATCACAAACACATCGTGGCATGATATTTTTTCATCATAGGACATACATCACATAAACTTAGATTTTGTATATGGTTTTCATGCGATATCCGCCATGTTTTTTCATATTGAAAATCCCGAGAATTGGGCTCTTGGAGCCCAATTCTCGTGCTCGTGACATTTGTTTTCATACGATATATATCACCAAAACCTAGTTTTTTGTATAGTTTTCAGGATAATCCGCCATGTTTTTTTTCATATCGATTTCCCCAGAATTGGGGTCCAGGTGCCTAGAAAAGTCCCTAGATCGCCATCATGTATTGGCAGAAAAAAAAATGTAAATTAAATTAATTAATCGAATGAAAATAATTTCAATTTTATATCATAAAAACATTAATGAAAACATGCATGCCACAAGCCGCACACTTTGGTTGAAAGCTCTACGTGCAAATACATCTACGTGTAATTACTTACCATCAGGTGATCCGTCTGCTCGTCTGCGTTCCACGTATGACAATTTTTCCTACGTTTCGTACGCCAGAGCGTTCATCAATTAATGAAAAATTATCACGTAAATAATATCAGACAACATCAGAATCATAGCCCCTATGTAAGTAGCTTAAAGACTTATGTTATGGCTGTCGGAAAGTGTCAGAAAGAAATATCGAAAGATAATTAAATCGATATTACGAGAATTGGTGCCAACGGAAGTGATGCCTTAACAATGCTTCCGTTGTAATTGTAACTTGGACTCTTCTCTTGCTTACCATCAAGCTGTGGAGAGCCTATACTGAGCCTCTGTATAAAAAAAATCTAACCCACCAGAGACTGAAGCTTATCCTTATCCAGAGTGAGAATCGAACTAGGGCGTGAGACAGGGACATTACCTCCATGTACAGTTCTTGTAGTCATCTTCGAGACACTTTCTTCGACTATAACAAAGCTAGATCGCTAGATCTAACAAAAAAGTCGCTAAATTGGCAACATCTTTTCCCACTCAGACGATAGTGCTGCTACCACTTAACGACACTCCCGTGCCACGCGGTGAGTACTCGGACTGTGAGCGAGTATACGAGTACAATTGAATACTTCAGCTGAGAGCTTAGATTGCTTTATGGCTGAGAGCGACGTGAGAAGATGATTTGCGATTTCACGCGTAAACTAGTGCGAAATCTGTCGAATGGGTGTAAGAATGTGCCCCGTCTATCTAAACGGACATCGTCATGTCGTTGATTCAAACCCAAGCTAGCACTCCTGACACAACACAATAGACCTGTTTGTCTGAAGGTCGACTCTCCTACATGACATTATTTTTGTATGTTACTACGACAGACAAGCATTTAACCTCAATCCTACCTGATGTTAAGTGATGAGGCCTAAGGTAGGCCATGCTTGCTCGTGAAAAGCCTATTCACTCTTGCTTGCCTTAAAGAGGCCCAATTGAAGAATTCGTTTACTTACGCGCTTGGCAGTTTTCTGTATCGTGTCTCTCCTGTACTCGTACTGTATAATCTGTCTCTGTCTCTCATCTCATGCCGAACCACCGAGCGCTGGATTTTTCGGATCTCTGACAATAAAACAGATTTCTCTCTTTGGATGCCCAAAATTGTTGAGGATGCGAAGGTCAAATGGCAATCCTTCAATGTAAAATTACCAGACTTGCTAAAATTTTGATAATGGTGCACGTGTACCCCGTATCCTAGGCGAAAGAATAGTCTGAAATCTCCTAAAATAAAAACTATCTGTACTTTATGAGTAATTTTGAGTTTGAATCCCAATAACTTTCCTGAAAGGCACCTATTGAGATTGCTCGGTGATTAGGTAAGATGCCGTAAAGTTTAACGTAAGTACATTAAACGATCTAATATAATAATTGTCCTCCTCAATGCGATTGAGATTCAGACATCTGGAAAAATCTCAGCGATGTTCCTTTGAAAGGTTCAGCGGAGTGGGCCGCTTCATTGTCACGGAGCTATTATGGTGCGACCTTTGCCGTCATCGGGTTTTTTCGGGAATTATATTGGTACGAACAAAACTGGATAATGTCAAGGATCACGGTCCACTCCTATAACGATTTGGGACGATGTACGCGGTGGAATGCTCACTCAAAAGCTGTCGGACTCTCCTCTATTTGATTGCGCGAAACGAAAAAAAATTGGTTGGCTTTGAATGGCGACTCTCAGCGCGCGACCATTACGTGTTGATTGTACACGCCGATATCTGTTTTATTATATCTTTTATTGCTTTTCAGATGTTCCTTGAACGAGCACTTAATTTTGGTTATTTCCTCTTAACTTTATGTTCCTTCGTTATTCTTGTTCTTAAATATTCTGTTTCTTATGCTTCACTGTTGTTATTGTCCTCTTAACGGTATTCGTTCATCTTGTTATATTTCATAGCATCTTGTAATATTTTATGCACTTTTTTTAATTGATGACATTCTTGATTATCACAGTGGCGCAATGACTAGTGTAGTGGGTCGCTCTTTACAGCTGCACTCAGGAGGACCCCAAACAGAGCAAATATAGAGATTTTTTCTGCTTTGAGATCCTTAATGTCAGCTCAAAGTTTGGAAGTTAACAGCCTTGTTCCTTTGCTTTGGAAAGCTTATTTTGCTGTTGATCATGCACACGACCCATCTGTCGTCGTGTTACGTGGAACCCATCTGAATATTCGAGTAAAGGAATACAAATTGCAGTAGCAAAGAGAGATTACAAGTTTGTGCTCAAAGACACTTGAGCACTATAAAATTTGGATAATCGTTGAAATGGATGGATAGTCTAAATGTCGAGTATCTTTTTCTTGTCATTTAAGTTCTTTTCTTCGGCAACATTATTATTGTCTCTGTCTACAGCCTGCGTTTACTTAAGTGTTTTATTGTCACAGCCTAAATCATCCTTGTTTATTCAAATCGTGTCCCACGAGCATAATTTAGATGATAGGCTTAGTCATCGCTCAGTGCCTCACTACGGGATCAGCAGCCGCAGGTCACGGGCGCTGAGCAAGTGGACCCGCGACCCGATGAGGGTCTGAGGCTTTATTTATACGCGTCAATCACTTGATAGTGGGATATTAGGGGGATTAGGTAAGGGTGTGACTAATAGCAGTGGATGCTGGAGGCGTCAATGTAATCTTTGATATATCTTACGTAAAGAGCACACGTAAGACAAGGACGACACGTGATATGAAAATGTTTTGTTACTTAAAGAATAGGCGCACAAGTACCTATTATTGTCATTGATCGAATATTTTATGAAACACGTTTTGCAGAAAATGAAATGAGATAAATAATAATATATTCGTGTCAAGGTTCTGCCGAATCCGATCGCGAATAAAATCCTCATATTTTTACTATCAGTGGCAGTTCGACTATGAAGCCTCTCCAGAATAAATAAATATCTATTACGAGTATGCAAAGAGAGATATAATACTATATACTCGTTGGTATAAAGTGGGTTTCAAAAGGAAAGTCCCTTCCAGAAAGATTTTTTAATGTGATGGTCTGAATCTTCATGGGCAAGGGGATCGAAAATTACATTATTGTATGATTTTTCAAAATTGTCTATGCCAGAGAACAAAATTCTCTGGAGAATAATTCTCGCGTTTTGACACGAAGTCAAATTCGACATTGTTAAAAACAAACAGAATACTTTTTTCCAAATGTCAGTCAGTATAGAAAAACCGATGAGAATCAAGTGTCCAGGACTCTGCATACCTTTTTTTCTATAACATCAGATTCATTACCGGAACTCTTAACTTCAATGAGTATTTTCATATCATTATGTACTATGTTCAATTCCAATTAATATCGTAACAACAGAATTGCCCTCCAGGCGCGGCTAAAATACATAGAGGCTGGTATATTAATATGACCTCTCATATCGGTTGTTTTGTCTCCACCGCACTGCGCCGTTCGTCCCACTCATATTAATTAGTGCCAACCCTGTCCTCACATTCTTAATCAACAAAAATATTAGACTGAGAGATCTAGCGCATACAGGAGTCCTTATTGTCCACCACTGACATTTTTATTTATATATCAGTCCTAAACCCCAGTTGCGGCCAAAGTTATCGCTACGGAGTCAGATTCGCTTGGACCATGATCCATTGGTATTGGGAAATCTTGCAATTACAATGAAGCGACAGCCGTGTGACCTTCGCAACCCTTAGACAAGGGGAACCAGACCAAATGGAGCACGGTTACACTTTCAAAATCATTATCTCAAATATTATAGGTATCAACAATTTTGAGAAACTATTCGAGACGTGTAGTTTTTCTCACGATGTTATCTTGGAGGGATGGTAATGGTAGCAAGTAAATATGCACAAAGATTTCAAATAGTATACTTGAGTACGCCGTATACAAGTTCACTTTTTCTGCAAAAAAAAAAAAGATTTTTGCTGTCATTTGTTGATATTTTATTTTATTTTATTTATAATATACACACAACAACACAACAATACAACGACGTAGAGTGGCCTGTCTATCGGTTTTTTATAGGATGCATTTTGGAGAGTGTTCGAATGAGCTTCACGACCTGATACCACCTTCTCCTTTCTACCACCGGACATTACGGAAGACGACAGGAATCCACCCTTACACTGTGCAAGTTCCATCAGCTCGTACTAAGCGTTTCGCTTCCTCTTTCTTGGTACGAACTGCTAAGGAATGGAACAGCTTGCCGGCTTCTGTGTTCCCAGAGAGCTACAATTTGGGTGTCTTTAAGTCGAGAGTGAATAGGCTTCTTCTGGGTAAGCACGCTACATCTTAGACCTTATTGTCACTTTCCATCAGGTGAAATGAGGTCAAGTGCAAACCCATTTAATATATATAAAAAAAAAAAAAAAAAAAAACAACACATTACAATCGTAAATAAACAAAGTAAGAAAAATAAAGCGCAGTTTTGAACCAGATTGCAATCCAAAAACAATGTGTACATAAAAAAAAAACAATAATTGAATTACTTAGGTTTGTCGCACTAGCCGTATATAATATGACAAACCAATAAAAGAACCCAAGCTGTGAACAATGAAACAACAGAAACGATACTTTATCCCAATTATGTTTTACTTTAGAGGGTCAGCTCCGATGCTGAGCAGGCCCAGTACCGTGGCCAGATCCATTTGGCGTGCAGTAGAGGATATCTTTTAATTTTGTTATATATTTGGAGAGATTTGGAGTAAAAATATCAAAGTCCGAATTCAATTTTATATGATATGGCTGAAAATGCTAAATTCTATAGCAATATAGGTCCATACTTACAGGAAACGTATGAATTTAAAAAAAGGTACCTACATTAATATGTACGTGTATATTGAATAACTAATTTTGTTTTGTTTGAAAGGGGTCGCTTAATGGCATCCCATGTTTAATCTAACCTTCGTGGGTTTTACGGGACCAAAATCATCTCATCTATTATTCATTATGCGGCTTAAATTTTGTTATAACTTTAATGATTTTTTGGCTTTATGGCTGACCTTTATGATGACACCATATTAAAGTGTACTGCCTTATTCAAGGCATGTGTGTACAGGATTTAACACAGTAGTTCTCAAAGGTGTGTGTTGTGCCCCCTTGTTGCAAATTTTAGGGCAGTAAAAAACTGAGTCGATATGAGTACAATTCTATGCGTCCTGTGAAAAGTGGTACAAGTCGACTTGTATCGAATTTGATTTTCTTGCTACTTCATCAAATAAAATCCTCTATTTTTCTGTTTTATCAGACATGCAAAAAATTGCTCAATTTTTCCGTCTGATCAGACAGAATGGAAGATTTTTTTGTGATGCAGTAGCAAGAAGAAAATCGAATTCGATATAAGTCGACTTATACCACTTTTCACAGGACGCACAGAATGGCAGGGTAAAATTAGAGTAGTAGACGTCAACATAGAAAAGACGGGACCTTAAAGCAAAGGCCACAAATTTGATGACGAAGTTAATTAATAGTGAACAGCTCTTTTAAAGGCCATGATAAAAATTTACTGAATGTTATATAAGGTTGGAACGCTTGCCCTACGGAGACTAGGCCTGAGAGAGAATTGACCTGAAATTTGTGCTTTGAATTTAGTTGATACTTTTTCTCTATCTACAAAAATTACTCGTTCATTCGAATTATCCGCAAGGAACATTAAAGGTTTACTGTTTCATGGGGAGTAATGTGTCGACAAGTTTTCAAGAAAGTTAAAAAAGCACGGTATATATTTGAGAACCTGTGGGCCAACCCGTCAGTCTTATTTTAACTAGGAGTTACGGTCTCGCCGCTTCGGTTTAGTAACTTTCTGAGGGCCCGTCCTCAATTCACTTCGTGACATTAGTTCCACCTTATACCAATAGATGGCGCTTGGTGTCGATTACATCGCGCGAGCGTTTCGTGTTTTCACATTATCTATATAGGCGTAATTGCCGCTGTTTGTTAGGAATTACATATTTATAAATGTTTAAGATGTGCCAACTATGGTACACGATGGTCGAGATTTATAATATTTGAGAACCCGTGGCCCAACCCGTCAGCTCCGCAGTGCGCCGTTGGTCCCGCACTTGTTTTAATTAGGAGCTTCTCACGGCCTCGTCGCTTCGGTTTATTAAACTTTGTGTATAACACGCCATCCGCGATTTTTCTCATTATTAAAACATAGCTTTTGTTCGCCTTTTTTGCGTTTGATCCTTTTTAAGTAGGCAGTAAGTACAATATAATGAATGGCAAGTAATCTTGATTTTAATTTCAAGAGGGATATTTTTAGATTTAATCTTGGATTATTTACCTACCAGCGAAGTCTCGAAGTGCCCTACATCGTTGTGGACTACTATAATATCTGGATTCTGGAGTTGATGGTAGATTGATGTAAAAACAAGGATTAATCCATTAACCTATGTCAAACTTAGGATTTAAAATGCCATAGATTCTATTATAATTTGTCAATAAAATTGTTAAAAATTTAAATTAATGATGGCGCCACTGTCGTATTGTCATGCAGGGTTGACATACGCATTGAGTGCAACAGCTACGACTAACTCCTTTCTAGAAGGACGGCAACGCATCAGCGACTTCTGTAATCTGATATTCATTTTCATGAGCGGCGGTGATTATTTACCATCAGGTGACCCGCTTGCTCGTATGTCTCCTCTAGTATATTAAAAAATCTGTATCCTTCTCGTCGCGTCGTAAACCTCGTGACTGAGGGTCGTGTCGACGTCTTTGGCAACATAAAGGGCATGGTAAAGTTTTGAATTGTGGTATTTACTATCTGTGACTGCCTCGTTGGCGCAGTGGGTAGTGCGTCGAACTTTAAAGCGACGGCTGCGCTTGAGCTCCCGGGTTCGATTCCCGGGTCTGGCCAAAATTTGTAACTGAGTTTTTCTGTCAAGAAATTCTCAGTGTCAGTCCGGAGTCTGGAAGTTGGCGGTCTTGTACCCCCGTGCCTCGGAAAGCACGTTAAGCCGTTGGTCCTGCGCCCGATTCCTCTCCGGTCTTGTCACACTGGTGTTCCATTGGATTATGAGGGCAAGGGATTAGAGAGTGCACTTGTGTTTGCGCACACATTTGAGCACTATAATATATCCTGCGTAAGTGGCTGCTCGTAGAGATAGGCCGCCTTAGCCGAAATCGGTTGGAGGATTTTATTATTACCTGTGTCTAACGGTGTGATATTTGTAATGTTCCAGGTTGGTGGTGTCGCAGAACCAGCGGGCGCTTCACATAGTGTTTCCACACCACTTCCTGGACTCACCGGAGTGGTTCGGTGTCTCTACAGATGAATATTTTCAAGTAAGATCTTTTCAGCTATCATTATTTATCTTTTAACAGTCACTTTTCATTCAAATCCCAAAGAAGGCGACTTGTGACTCCACTGGTGTCGCGGGTGTCTATGGGCGGCGGAAATCGCTTACCATCGAGCGATCCGTCTGCTCGTTTGCCACCTATCACATAAAAAAATGGCAGGGTATTTTGTGAAGATACGACATCGACACAACGATTAAGTTTCGTCTTGAAATTCATATGTTGTATGAAATTATCGGACCCTATCTCTTCATGAAAATTATAGGGAAAGTCAAAATTAGCGTGTAATCCCCAGACCCAGATCTCTGGAGCCCGGTGTACGCTTGGACCATGATTCTTGATTTTTGGAGTCTGTTAATTACGATGAAGCGACTGCCTATGCCTATGACCTTCGCAACCCTTTAACAGGGGAACCATACCAAGTGAATCATGGTTACACGTTTCAGAAACTATCCGAAACGTGCAGGTTTCCTCACGATGTTTTCCCTCACCGTCGAGCTATTGGTAGAAATATGCACTTGTACTGTTCTATAGAGAAATGTAAGAAACCGGGATTTTATATGATCAAACTGCACAAGTGCACATTTAGCAAAAACTCTAATACTGTGCGTTTCTCGCGGAACTTTCTAGCCACGTACCTCAGTTCTGTGGAAACGGTTTGGCTGCAGGAGTATTTCCGGACGGCTACGACTTAGGGACCTTCAAGAGAAGAAGCGTACTCTTTTTTAAAAAGGCAGGCAACACATTAGCGATCTATCTGATTTCGCGGATGCTCATGGGCGGTGTTGATTACTTTCCATCATGTGACTCGTTGGCTCGTTTGTCCGCCTCTAGCATAAAAAAAAACTTCATGTAGTATTTACTCCAAATCATAGATAGCTCTTATTTCTACATGGTAAATGCAGCCAGCACGTGTATGGGAGAAATGCATCCTATGCACTTACTGGACGAGTGCCAAGCATTCGAGTGATGTGAATAAAATCTAATTCCTTGGCGAACTTACTTGGATTGCGGGGAGGCGTTAAACATTACTTTGCACTTTCACAGAGAAACTGCCAAGATTATGCTGTAGGGTTTAAAGGGTTAGGGTGCCAATTTTAATTGCGAATATCCTTGGAACAAATGCCTCCTTTTAACCATGTAGAGATAGATCATTGTAAAAACTACAGAAATGGAATTGTTTAATTTCTATGGGGTTATGGCGCACGGTGTGGGCTGAAAAACGACTTCCCTAGGACATTATAGATAATCTATTGCCATGTCGTTTTTTTGGTGGGGGCTAAAAATTATATCCCATAAAAAACAAAACTTGTCAAAAAATCCAAGTCTCGCATTTAGTGGTTCTACCGTGAAAAGTTGTGAGATCTATGTTACCGAGTCGCTTTTTTTGCTCGACTTGCAGATCTGAGATAATTCAGAACTTAATCGACGGCGTCATATTATAATTCTTTTTACGAAAAATTTGTATTAAGCTAAGACAAAATATCACAACTTGTTTTTTTTTTATGAGAAAGTGAGGCAAAGGAGCAAGCGTGTCACCTGATGGTAAGTAATCACCGCCTGATCATGGACATCAGCCACACTAGAGGGAGTGGTTGTTTAGATTTTTTTTTTATGTGAGTGGTGCAGACGGGCATACGGATGACCTGATGGTAAGTGATTGCCGCCGCCCATGGACACCCGCGGCACCAGTGGAGTCACAAGTGCGCTGCCAACCTTTAAACCCCCCCCTCTCTCCCGGATCGGACGTACCGGTACCCTCACTCACGCAGCGAAACACAACACCGTGCTGCTTCACGCCGGTTTTCTGTGAGGCCGTGGTATCACTCCGGCCGAGCCAAAGCGGAGCTATCCCACAGTCAAACGAATATATCGATTAGTCAGCATTTTGTATGCGAAGATTCATTTTCTGAATCTGAACTGGTGCTTTGGCATCTGGTTGTTAGTTCTTTGAAAAGTGAGTGCGAATCGCAGTTGCCAATGTGGCCGGAGAGGGGTGTGAAGCAGCGCTTGTGCTTTGTTTCGCCAAACAAAGCACAAGCACAGGGGGCAGGTTGGCAGCGTACTTGTCACTCAAATTTTGTGTTGCCACCCCATACACGACAACGCGGGAGCAATCGTTTACCATCAGGCTCATCAGAAAAAACTTTAAAAATCTAGAACTTCAAATATCTGACTGTACCGTCTTAAGCAAGGAGATGTGAAATGTTCTCATTTGATACGTTTTTACTATAACGTCAACTGATCGTCGATATATTCATAAATTGTAATGCATGAGTAAGTGAAACGGAAAACCGCGGTTTGCGGTATCACGAGTTAAGAACACCACATAGTCTTAAAAAGGATAAGACGCTCGCGTTTCAACATTTACTTTTGGAAGGCATAATATTACCAGCAGCTACTATTATCTAATACATACGATTATAATCTCCTTCATAATTTAATTGTAGAAAACAAATTAAATTGTGCAACAAAACAAGAATTAATAGTTGATATTTTATAGCAATCTTATGCGATTTATTCTTAAGTAAATAACACACTTAAAAATTTCATCTCGTGTCCGGATTGTGGAAGGTGTGGGTTCGAGTCCCGCCTGAACACGAGATGAAATTTTTAAGTGTGTTATTTACTTAAGAATAAATCGCATAAGATTGCTATAAAATATCAACTATTGATTAAGCAGTCTCATCTTAACTGGTGGTCAAATATTTGTAATAATATTTCCACTGGATATTGTAAATATACCTACAATATTGATGAGACTATCGACAGCTCATGTCGAATCAAGCACTTACAAATTTCGTCGACTTCGTAACGCGTTCAGTGGTATAATTGGTAGTACATTCAATCGGATTGTGGAAGGTGTGGGTTCGAGTCCCGCCTGAACACGAGATGAAATTTTTAAGTGTGTTATTTACTTAAGAATAAATCGCATAAGATTGCTATAAAATATCAACTATTGATTAAGCAGTCTCATCTTAACTGGTGGTCAAATATTTGTAATAATATTTCCACTGGATATTGTAAATATACCTACAATATTGATGAGACTATTGACAGCTCATGTCGAATCAAGCACTTACAAATTTCGTCGACTTCGTAACGCGTTCAGTGGTATAATTGGTAGTACATTCACCCGGATTGTGGAAGGTGTGGGTTCGAGTCCCGCCTGAACACGAGATGAAATTTTTAAGTGTGTTATTTACTTAAAAACAAGAATTAATTTACAAACGGAATTAAAACGTACAAATTAGTCTGCGTCTGCGCAAAC
Organism: Marasmia exigua; assembly: GCA_019059595.1. NCBI lineage: Eukaryota > Metazoa > Arthropoda > Insecta > Lepidoptera > Crambidae > Marasmia > Marasmia exigua. The sequence continues at coordinate 3,301,309 of CM032474.1, read as the reverse complement.
AGGCGTTGGGAACGTAACCGAATATGCTAATGCTAGCACAAAGAGATAATGATGTGAATGAGTCCACTTTTACTCGAGTACTTTATATATCAAAGAAATTATAATCGACTAACAAAATCTCGTCTCGCGTACACTCGGAGTTAGATTTGTGTAACCTATTCGATGGATAAGCAACTTCTGGTCAATCGAATACACAAATCTATCGAAAACTTCGTTCGCAATTCCAAAATAAAAGTTCGTCCCTTTCTGTATTACAGACATAAGGTGTCCTCTACGCCTTAATTTGCTATCCTTTCTGGGTGAACTCATTATATATCATCATTATAATTTTAACCCGTATTTCGACTTCCGGTCAGGGTCTCAGGCAGAAGGGAGCCTACCTCCTGTTTGCGTCTTATTTTACGTGCAATATCGACTTTCGATCTTCTCGAAGATTGAAGAAATGTTATGAAATAATCGAATGGTTCATGCGAGGGGCATCACTACAAAGAGAGGCTTTGTGTCCCTGCTCTTACGCACGTGGGCTGCAGCTGTGTTATGCATTATTATGATTTAATAATTAGTGCTTTCACTCCGGGAACGTTGTGCGTGGGACCAATTCAAGAAGGTTATTGATTAAACCCACTTCCTGTCATTAATCGAGCAGGGGGGTTATTACAGGGCCATAGTGGTCGAATGTAGAAAACTTGGTCTCGGAAATAGACGTAGGTTCATTGGATCCAACTTGATCGACTTGTATCATTTGAGTTATTTATGTAATTGGTGGCAGACGAGCAGACAAAGCACCTGAAGTTATGTGGTTGCCGCTGCACAAGAACACCCGCAATGCTACTGGAGTTAAAGGTGCGCTGCCATCCCTTAAAATCTCCTTCCCCACGCATTGGGCACTTACAAGCTACGTACGCACTATTTTCGTTTACATCGACAGTAATTATGATCTGCTTAACACATCAAAGGCATATTTTAATCGTTAATTCAGCTGGTCGGCCTAGAACTTTGCTACGATAGCAGCATTTTATTAGGCTCGTTTTTAAATGCAGGTGACTCATTGTTTAAGGTGACGGGTAGGGCACACTAGCGACGCCAATCGATTTTATTTTTTAGCTACCGCTAGCCGTTTTTGTAAGGGAAAAAATGATTTGAACCAACATTTGTGCATGGTTAATTAATAAATAGTAAAAGTGTTTACCGAGAGATTGTAACCCCGAAACTGTTTATAATAAATCCGGTTTGGTAGCTAAAAATTAAAATCGATTGGCGTCGCTAGTGTGCCCTACCCGTCACCTTTAGATATATTACCATATCTGCAGCCACTTGGAGTCGTGTATGTTCGTCTTTTTACTTTCGATTTTTTTAAATTGTTAAAAATAAATTTCAGGACTGACTATTTGAACTTGGCTCCTCGTGCTCACCTCTTTTGTTGTTGAAGTCAACAACCATGGCATAACTTGACTCTCCGTTCACATTTATGTTTTTGAAGCGATAATATATATACTATAACGTCTCCTATTTGAGGCCACCTGTTTATTATTTTATCCACGTTCTGAAAACTGATAGAAGAGGTGGTTAGAAGCAAGGCTCATTTTGAGTCTTACTAATTAGCTAGACTATATTCCTTCACTATAAGTGGTAGCTGTGTTCTGTCACTAGAGATAAAATATTCATTCCTCAGAGTTAGAGGGTTTCGGTGAAATGCTCTTGAACCTTATCGTTACTACTAGAAGGTGAGAGAGACAAGTGCTGCCACCTTGTGGACTAAAAATAGCTGAGAGTCTACACGGTTTTTACCTCGTTTTAATGCTGAAGCCCTGATAATAGATATCATGAATAAAGCCCCTTTAGCATGTTAGATCAACAATCAAAGTGAAAAACGAAGCTGTCCCATATATTATTCCCAAGTGGATGTTATATTTTGTATATGGCTTTATTCATGAGATACTTATTAAAAACGATGTAAAAATAAATAGGTTGTTATTCTGGTGAATTTCGCGTAAACAAACTTTCGTCAAATCACTCTATGTCAGCCGACCCATAGATTTTTTTTATAAGAAGAAAATTTACACTACAGAAAGTGTGAAGAGTGCTATGCATCCTGAATTCCACTTTATTATTTCAAAGCGAGAGTCATTTTTAAATCAAATAGTTGCCCGCTGTTTCGGGACATTAGGTACGCCAATTGTCTCGTTCTAAAGGTCGACTTTAACACAGTAGTCATTGCGATATACAGACCTCCGGGTTATAAGGATGTTGATGCATTCATACATTCTCTAAATGACCTTCTGTCTGGTTTTAATCACCAAAATATCGTTATCATAGGAGATATCAACATTGACATAACCCCAAATACCAGTGACTCCAACTCACCTACTTATCTCAATTTGTTAGCCTCTCATGGTATCCTACCGGCTCATCTTTTTCCCACACATAATAAAACATGTCTAGACCATGTCATGACAAAAACAAAATATCCTGCTTTTTGCTACGTAGCTGAAACATCTATAACAGACCATGAAGCAGTAATATTCGTATTAGAACTACAATCTCATAGATCATCAACAGCAACATTTATCAAAAAAATCGACTATGATACACTTGACGCTGACATGAAAAAAGTCGACCTAAACCCCATATTAGAAACTACAGATGCAAATTCAGCAACGACCCTACTCATTAATAAGCTAAACAATTTAATCGAATCAAACACAAAGTCTCTAAAAATTCCGAACCGTAAAAGAATCAAAAAACCTTGGATAACATTAGGAGTTTTAAGATGCATGAAAAATCGTGACAAGCTACATAAAAAACTTAAAAAGGATCCTTATAATGATATACTTAAAACAACATTTAAAAGGTATAGAAATTATTGTAATTGGCTTTTAAAAAAACTAAAAAGAGACTATGACAAAAACAAACTTAAGGTTTCTGCTATCAATAATAAAACGCTCTGGAATACTATTAAACAAATAACCCATTCTAAAAAATCTAGCAATCCGGCTCTAGACTTGCTTTCTTCCTCAAACCCAACAGGCTCTGTGAATGACGTAAACAACTTCTTTGTCAACATCGGGAAAAAATTATTGGCAAGTAGATACGGTGGATCATCATTTAGAAAGTCAGACTTGCCTGCACGTATTTCTTCCCTTGTACTTACACCTACTGACGAACAAGAAGTTATTTCATGTATCATGAATCTTAAAAAGGTAAACTCGGCTGGACGTGACGGTATTTCAGGCTGTTTTCTTAAGAGATATGCACCAATTTTAGCTACACCTCTAACATACATCTTCAATATGATGTTCAACTCTGGTGTATTTCCTTCAGAACTGAAGCTTGCTGAGGTCGTTCCAGTCCTCAAGGGCGGAGATGGTAGCTGTGTCAATAATTATAGGCCCATTTCATTATTACCTTCGTTATCCAAAATTGCGGAAAAAATAATAAATAAACGCTTAGTACACTACTTAGAATCACAAAACTTATTATCCTCATCCCAATTCGGCTTTAGAGCTGGTATATCTACAGGTGACGCCGTTCATGAACTCACTGATCATATTGTTACTAAACTTGATAATAAACGAAAAGTCATTGCGGTATTCCTAGATCTATGTAAAGCTTTTGACACAGTCTCCATACCGCTCTTGCTGGACAAGTTAGAGAGCCTCGGAATCCGCAATAACCAGCTTAGGCTCTTTGTTGACTACTTATCAGATAGAAAACAGAGAGTTAGAGTTGGCGATGTAACAAGTGTCGATCTACCGATCACTTGCGGAGTTCCACAGGGCAGTGTGTTAGGCCCTACACTGTTTCTGACATTTATTAACGACCTGTGTAATCTTCCAATCCCACATGGCAAAATCGTAACATTCGCGGATGATACAGTTCTGATTTTTGACGGTGACACCTGGGAACAGGCCTACAGCAACGCGCAGAAGGGCTTTAATTTGGTGTGTTCTTGGCTTGTTGAAAACTCTCTAATACTTAATGTTGATAAAACAAAATTTATACCTTTTTCTATCAAAACCATGTCAATGTCTATACATGATAATTTCTCAATTAAAGCTCACTTTTGTTCGAATAAGTCCTCCTGTTCTTGCCTGTCATTAACTTTAGCCACCGACATTAAATATCTGGGCGTTATAATTGATAGCTCTCTCAGTTTTAGCTTACACATAGATCTTCTTTCATCGAGAGTACGTAAGTTAATATATATATATTTAAAAATCTACGTCACGTCTCCGATCTTAATGTTATTAAAATGATATATCTTGCCCTATGTCAGTCCATACTAAGCTACTATATAACAATTTGGGGAGGCATTTGTAAGACTAGATTGATAAAATTAGAACGAGCCCAAAGGGCAGTCATCAAAGTAAGTCTATTTTTACCTTATTTATTTCCTACTAAGGATCTGTTTACGGTATTTGATGTTCTCACTGTTAGACAAATCTTTATCTTAAATACCATATTAAAAAAAACACTCTTCCCTCACTTATAACCCTGACGTTTTAATCAATAAGCGTCTAAAACACAAAGTATGTAATCTAGATAACACTCCTTCAACACAGTTTGCTAAACGATTTTATGCGTTTCTAGGGGCTTATCTATACAACAAAATAAATAAAATAGTCAACATATATCCGATGGCGAGATTCAAATGCAAAAAATTGGTCACCGCATGGCTGAAATCTCTTGATTATGATAAGACTGAGAGTATTTTAGTGGTACTCCTTAAAAATATTTGCACGTACTTATATTCACACACACACACGCACACACACGCGCACACCCACCCACACACGCGCGCACCCACCCACACACGCACGCACGTGTGCGCACACACACACACACACACACACACACACACACACACACACACTTATCTTATTTCATATACTCACACTTACGTTCGAACATATAGTATAGCTGCATAGATATGATAAGCTTATTCATTTACACCGGTCCGGAGTAGGAGAGGCTGGTAATCTGTCATACAGGTCTCCTAGTACAGATACCAGTCTCTTACATAGTTTTAGTAACACTAGACTAAGCTTTATTTTGCATGTACCAACCAACTATGTGAGAGAACAAATAAAGTTTTTTTTTTTTTTTTTTATAAGTTTCAAGCCAACCAATAGATGGCGATGTGCGTCGATCAATTCGCGAAAGTGTTTTGTCTTTTCAGATCACCTAAAAACCTGGACGTTTTCCATAGATATTACCGTGCAACAGGCACGCTTCGGCAATTTCGGTATAAATGGGCCGGCTCGACAGGAGTGATACCACGGCTTCACAGAAAACCGGCGTGAAGCAGTCATGTGCTATGTTTAGCTGCGCGAGTGAGGGAGTCTGGGAGAAGGGGTTGTTTAAAGGTTCGCACCGTACTTGTGACTCCACTGATGTCGCGGGTGTCCATGGGCGGCGGCAATCGCTTACCATCAGGTGATCCGTCTGCTCGTCTGCCACCTATGACATAAAAAAACAACCTATTAATTAATAGTATAGACAGATGTATAGTTGGGGGGAGTCAATTCTCTTTACTCTTAGACATTACACGTATTATTAATTATTTCTTCTGTACTTTTGAGAACTGTTCCCTAGTCCTGGTTCTTAAGGTGACGGGTAGGGCACACTAGCGACGCCAATCGATTTTAATTTTTAGCTACTAAACCGGATCTATTTTAAACAATTGCGGGGTTACAAGTTCTTGGCAAACACTTATACTATTTATTAAATAACCATACACAAATGTTGAATGCGTACGCGAAAAATCGATTCACGCCAAAAGCGGCCACTTTTAGCTTCAATAAATTTTTGGCGTACAAAAACGGACCCAACATTTGTGCATGGTTATTTAATAAATAGTATAAATGTTTCCCAAGAGGTTGTAACCCAGAAATTGTTTAAATTATATCCAGTTTAGTAGCTAAAAATCAAAATGGATTGGCGTCGCTAGTGTGCCCTACCCGTCACCTTAAGCGATTTCTTCTAATGTATCTTATTGTTGTCTCGTTTCCAGGTATCAATAATGGCGATGGAGGAGTCGCGGGTGCTGGTGTGGCACCGGGACAAGCTCAAACTCTCCATCATGTCTGATGCGTTCCTGCAGGCTGTGTTCGACCATATATTGGGGAGGGACGTCGTACATAAACTTATGCAGGTGGGCATTTATGTGTAGAAAATGGACTTGTCACAAATCTGAAGCTTTTTTGAAATAAATTCTTATAAGACAAGATTACATACGTCGACCGACATGATCTCAAAAAAAAAAGCAAAAAAAAACTAATTAAATAAATATTTCACAACATCACATACATTGATCTGACTCCGAGATAGGTAGCTCAAGCACCTGTGTTACGAATATCAGAATCAACAGTGGGATTACAAATATACACATATAATACTTTTCTTTTGTAAATACATACGCATAATACATAGCAAACACCTAGACCAATACAAACAAACATGTTCATGCACACAAATGTTTGTACTGTGCGGGGATCGAACCCGCAACCCTTGCACCAGAGGCAGCGTTCACTACCACTGTTCCAAACGGGTCGTCAAAAGCTGAGTGTAATTGTTTTACTTATAGCAATCAGACGGCGACGGCTAATTCAAAAACCCTTTGACCCAACTAGGAACTATACAGTCGGGAAATCTGGTGCTTAACCACTTTCAAATGAATATCGCTAGCACGCACGACACAAAAATGGTGTCATTTCAAACAAAAATCGCTTGCATAGCGAACAACGCCCTGTTGGTCTAGTGGTTTAAGTACCGGGGCGAGCAAAAAAAAAATATGTTTCGAATCTTTCGAACATTGCTCGGGTTTGTGATCACCAATCTGCAGTAGGCAAGCGTGGTGATTAAGCCTAATCCTATCATAGTAGCGATAACTTGATTTCTATGATGGAGGTCTTTGCCCTGCAGTGGGACAGTTATATAGGATGATACTTTACTTTCTTTTTTTTTACAATGCAAGCTGCCAGCGATTGTTGCTCTTCTGGTGGTTAAGCGCCAGATTCCCTAACTGTCGTACCCTCTCGATCTGACGGTCGAGAGGTCTCCGCCCAAAAAATGGTTGGTTAGCGAAATTTTTTAAAGCATTTCTGTCACTATCCACCAGGGGTCATCGAGTGGCCACCATGAAAAAGTTCTTATTAATACTTAACATATATATTTAAGTATATATTTGTGTTCCTCTGTTGTCTGAGATCTGTAACACAAGTGCTTAAGCTACTTAGTATGGAATAAGGTCAACCATACGTTGATCATAAGATGTTGTGAGAATTATTATTATTATTATTATAATGATCATGACTAATTTCATGGCCGCTAACCCTTTGAGATCTTTTTTACCATCTCAAGAAATATTCTTCTCATTATGTGGATCTATAAAAACTGTTCCAGGTGAGCGAAACCATGGCGGTCAGCAACGGGCACCTCCCGAACAGCTATGAGGAGGGGGAGGACAAGCCCATGCTGGTCGTGAAGAAGGCCGGCGACGGGCCCGGCATCACGGCGCTGCTGAACCGGCAGCTGCAAGGTATGACGTCACAGGGGTGGGGGGTCTGGGAGCGTCTGCGGACTTGGCGCAAAGACGTCCCGTAACAAACGAGAATATACCTGTCGCGTCCGAAAAAAGGGAATCACTAGAATTTGAAAGGGAAAGCGTGTGAAAGAGAGGGGAACTCCGATTCGGTCGTAACGTCCGGTTTGCGTTAAGGCTCCTGAGGGCCTAATAGGGTATACGACTAAGTTCAAGATTTTACAAAATATAAATATTTTGTCAAAATATAAAATATAAATATGTGCCAAAGGCAAAAATTCTCAATTAAAAATATAACGTCTAGCCGGTTTTGTGGTCATTCAAAGATTCATGGGCAAGTCCATTTTGAAAGTATGAAATTATTAAAAAATAATTATACCATTGAATAACCCATACAATTTGCACCAATTATTGTAATAGAACCATTGACATAAACGAAACATTTGTAATAGCTACCATACAAAATTCAAATGATATGCATACAAAATACTTAAGTGTGACGTCACATCTAAGTAGCCATTTGTAATGGAGCGTTTTGGGTTTGCCCAAAATAATGTGATTTTAAAGTTGTGATATCTCAGGTAGTTTAAATTAGAATCAAGTGATTCTTTCAACGATGTTTCTATCATTGAGAGGTCTTTTGATTGCAAAATTAAAAAAAAAGTAGTCGTATACCGTATTAAAAGTAGATGTTACGACCGAATCGGAGTTTCCTTCTCTTTCGCACTCGATGTGTCTCCTTTTTTTGTATGTGGCAGGTATTATTCTCGATCGTTAAGGGACGGCTTCAATTTAAGCCACCTGTTTTGAGTCTTGATGCCTGTGGGTACTTGTGTTGATTTAAAGTCTAAATGCGAATGCCATCGTGGTGAATTGAATTTCATTCTTCAAGATTGTGAAAAGGATTAAAATAACCCCATTTTCACAAATCTTCATTAAGTCTCAATTAATCTATTTTTTTTGGGATAGGTGGCAGACGAGCAGATGGATCACCTAATGGTTAGCGTTTGCCGTCGCCCATGGACACCCGCAACACCACCAGTGGAGTTACAAGTGGGCTGTCAACATTATATCTCCCTTTGTGTTTCACTGCTCTCATCGAAATACACCACAGGCGCTGCATTTCTGTGATGCTGTGGTATCGCATCGGTCGAGCCGGCCCATCCATGGGATTGTGACTCTTCAACGGTCAAAATTTATAACATTTATTTGTCAGAAAGAGAGAAGGTAGGCTGCATACTTGGAACTCCTATGGTGTTGCAGGTGTCCATGGGCGGCGGTAAACGCTTAGGTACCTACTATTAGGTGATCCGTGTGCTCGTCTGCCCAATATCTCATTAAAAAATTCGAGACTTAACAAAGACTAGTGAAATTAGTCTAAACGGTTCTAAAGGGTGTTCATCAAGATGATAACAACTCCTATGTTATCTCATCAAACTCAAAACTGACGCATAAATGTGTAGATGTAAACGTAATTCTTATTGTTATTATCAATTCATGCATGGAGATAGATTCAATAGATCGCCAGATAACTACCAGAGAGCTAACCTTTTAATTGGCCCCATATATATTGTGAAAATGTTCAATTATGGATATGATGATTTAAAGTCCGCACCACGAAAGAAGTCCTATTAAAAGCGCATTTCTGTCGCCATCAACATTCAAATTTGAGCTATAGTAATATATTATTTATTAATCTTAGCGCGGTTTTCTATCTTTTCAATTTTCTTTCTGAGTTCCTCATTCTGTGCTGTAAGAGGAGCCATGCAGTTTTCTACATTGACATTTGTATTTTTTATTTCCATTAGTGTTGGGTAGATCTTTTTTATTTCCTCTAGTTGTGACGCCATTTGATATAAATGCCTTCATTTCTTTCTTAAAATGCAGCTGTATATCAATAGACACAAGGAATCTAAAATTTTAGCTCCGTGTTTATTTGCGCGACTTCTTTATTGGCGTGGACTCATTGCATTACTTGCATACAATGGTTATCGCGTGCGTAAATCCGTTAGATGGCGTACTACTGGACTGACGGTCCACCTTTAACTAGACCTGGCAAAAACGTGTCTTTCAAAAGATTGGAACATTTGCATCTGGGTCAGTGCAGAGATGCGGAACAGTGAAACGCTTCATTCGGAACATCGACTCTCAGATGGATCCGTGATTCATTCCGCTCATTCGGCTCACTCGGATCATTCAGGTCATTCGGCTCATCAAATCATACCGCTCATTCGGCTCAAAGCCCATCCCACGCGAAGTGTTTTAGTCCAACCGCCAGAATCATATAAAAATCTATGGGAAACAGTTAAAATGATAAACCATATATCTATTGAAATGAAAGGCAAGTGACAGCTGTCATTGTAACCAAGCTATATTTTACTGAGTATAATTAACCTCAGTCCTTTAGTACGCCATCTAGCGATTTTTTAGTGATAGTTAAGTCCCCATTGACACCAATCTTTTAGTCTCAAACTGGGGCATTCCCATTACTATGAGTTGAGTACTAAATAACAAATACCAAGGGAATCTCCGATCACACCCAGATCCAAGACAAAAGGTCGTTTACAAAATTGAACATTATCACAAAGATAATTTAAAAGGCATCATCAGATTTTTTCAGTATTTTCTCGCTTTAATTTGTTTTCTCTAAATACATCCAGCCAGCCGTAGGCTTCCGCTATGAGTTGACTCTTACGTCTTTATCTAAATTCAAACTAAATTGCGAAAGAAAAGATCCGGTGGATGTGCCCATACAAGCACCATTAAAATATTTGTTGGTAATTGGATGTCGTTATGTAATGTATTATTGTTCTCCTTTTTAGAGTTCAGGATGTCTGCTACTTAGTATACCTGTTGGTTAGATTTTTGTATTTATTCGTTAGATAAGTTTTATTATGAAACTAGCTATTTGTATAATGTATATCTTAGTATTGTAGCAGACACACTGACTTATGAGCGCACGATTCTTATATGAGAAATCATCGTAAATATTTTTGCGAAAAAATATTATTTCGATGGTTTCTGCATAAAAGATTGATAAATTTAAAGGGCAGTCTACACGTCAATACTATAATATGTTTTAATATTCACTTTTATTTTTACATCCCGATATTTTTAGTAAGGCACCATCTTCTCTATCTCAGTTTAAATTTCGCGTACAGTGTCAATCGATGATCATTTGTGTTATCCTTCTAAAACACTTATTCCATCCGGTATTTGGGATAAGTCTTGTTTGATTTTTTGAAATAAAATAATCTTGTTTTTTTATATAAATACGGTCGTTCCGTTCTATAATTGTCTGTGAGAAAAGCAAATTATAAAAAACAATCCACACCAAAGTTGTTCCCAATTACGAGTAGATTGTGTTTCGAAGGATGTAACATTTCACCGATACTTGCGTGATGTAACTTAACACAGCGACATCTGTTGATTGATTTGCGAACTAATTCGACTCGAGGTCTTATAGATCGTTATCGCTTGCGATGCGTTCTTACTTGAGTATCATTATGACATGTAAACTGCTCTAAAGTAATGTAAGTGTTGTGCTTGTGCCGCGGCAGGCGAACACGCGCCGCTGCTCCGCGTCGCGCCAGCCCCCATCAACTGCTGAACGAGTGTCTCCCACCCCACCCACTCCATCCCCATTCCCAACTTCCACCTAGTTACCAATTAACCTCTGTTACCCGCCTGCTCTCGACGTTTCTCTATCATATCCAAACTAACCCTTTGGCTTACAACTTTCTACGTTCACATTTTACCCTCAGCAGATAAAAGAAAAAAGAGAATAAATATTTTTTGATTTTGATTCGAAAATCACAAGTTCAAATTTTAATCTTTATACAAAGACCATATGTGAACGAGCCCTTACGTGCAGATGATTGGGCCCCCTAACGTCTTGAATGTCTCCCGCATTCGGAAGGTTACAACTAAAATTGTGCTAGTGGTTTAGCTAGAGCGAAGTGATCCTATGCGGCCTCGCATTCAAATTGCACTTAGCGAAAAGATTCTGGAAATCATAATTCGTGACTCGTCCCCTGCTCCCAAAAATCACCCGATTCCCGAAAACCCGTGTCCGTATTCCTTAACTGAATATAAATACCAACCCGCAAAACCCGTTATCATGCTTTATTCATCCGTATGTATTTTATATTGGATGGTACATAAAATGTCTTAATATTAGTAGGTATGTTAGAACATACAACAACAAAGACATCTAGATAATTTACGTAATTCGTAATAATGTTCGAACGAATTTCAAATTAAGTGTACACATTCGTCAATTGACTTAGAATACGATTCTTTGTTAACGAGAGAATATTCGTTTGTGAACGAGTAGTAAGTAATACCTACACATCCTCCAAAAACATGAAGTATTGAGACATTATAGTACCATCTTTAATTTGGTGTAATAATAATTTATTTTCATCACTTTGCTATCATCCCTACTAACTAATGATATTCAGTGTAATATAAGCAGCAAGTAAGTACATTATACTAACAATAAAAGAAAGATAATTACATATTTTGATATGCTAACATTTTGCAATTTACTTATTACTAAATTACCACTTTTCAAAGTTAAATTTTATATTTATAAACATTTTAGTTTCTACAAGTAGCTTTGAAGTAGATTGTGGTTCGATGTATTTTAATTACACATTTAAGTGTAACAATGTAACCATGACATTATTTCTAATAATATTCTGTCACAGTATTAAATTATTACAAGTTTTGCAATAATTTATGATAATATTCTGTGGCTACGTAGCGTATCTAAAGGTATTATATTACTAGTATTTAACGCCCTAGTCTATCTGTGCTAATATTAAGTATTTGAGTAATTTAGCATTTTAGAGTACATAGGTACTAAAATTAGTCCAGCAAAGATGAATCAAGTTCAAGATTATTAAGCATAGTTTAAGGCATGTAGATTTTATGAATAAAAGATCGTATTTTTGAAAACTATAATTAATAGTAAGTGTCCTCACTGCCTTTACATTTTAGGAACTTTTTTCATGGGTTTCATGGGTAAAATTGTTTGTTTTTTGTATTGTAATCGCGTAGTTTGGGACTGTCACCATTTTTTCACAAAAGCCTATCTTGTTTCGTTAGTTAAAAAAGTGTTACTTTATTTATAAATAAAATTACTTTTTTATCTCTAGGTATTGGTTTTTACCACAATTAAAGTTCATCTACAGATTTCGTGTATTTTATATTGCTAATATAATATGTCTGATCAAAATCGTTATCTGTCGACTGACCTTTCACTTACGTAACTTCCTAAGGTCATAAAGATCTACGATGTACGATGACAATACAAAACACAATCAAAAGTTGAACGTATTAATATATGGGAGCAACTTTTAATATAAGTAGAGTACTAGTAAACACAAAAATAATATCTATATAGTTCTGTGTATGACACCTTATGATGTTGTCTATTCGTCTCGCTTTTATTGTGTGCTTTAATGATAGCTTTTACTACCTATTATACCTAAGTATAAATAGATTTAACTAGTGTATGTATGATTTTATGAGCTTTATATAACATTCTATCCCTATTCCATCCTAAGTCCATATTCCCAAAGCATGTTTGGAAGATCGACAATCAAAGGTAATTTTTTGTTTCATTGTTTATTTGTTTTTCACCTGATTGCACCCACGATTTGTTTGTTATACATATGTTGCGATGTTTTAAATAACACATGGGGAATCCACATTATAGCATGGTATAAATTATCAGATGGATCCTAAAGAGAATATTTGCGAATGTTCATATACGTTATTATTACTATTAAATATTAGTCGCATTAGTCACATCACTATTATACAGATTACCTGATAGAGTTGCGACTGGTATTTCACTAGCATTTTAAAGACTTATAAATCTTAGTTAAGTGAAAGATTCTTGAGGTAAACTTATTTATTTTAGGATAGTCTTGTCATAATAACATTATGTATCAATGTGGATTCCCTTAATACTTTAACAAGGGAAGGTTACAGCATAACACTTACAGCTGTTCGGTGTTGTCTGTATGTATTGTGTCGCCAGCTTGAAAAATGTGGAAATTCTCAATATTATTTACATCGTCAAAATAGTTATTGCAAAAATAACTTATAGCACGAGCATACGCACAATTCTATTAAAATACATAAATAAATATTTAGCTTACATTGTGCACCATGCGATTGTAAATCAGTATTGGCACATTCAAATTTTTTTCATCTAAGTATAACTTGCGGGTTCGTGTTTATTAACCGACTGCGTCAGAAGGAGGGTAATGCTTTTATATCTTCTTGCACAGTGATAAATGCAACCCAAGCTTCTGTAATGTTAAAAAAATGTTTTTACAACCCTTTATCACATTTTCTGTTTACACTAAAATAAACTCGTAGAATAAGATTTTGATTTGAATCCGATGTTCCGTTTCTAATCAATTATTTAAGGCTGGTTGTATAGTTGCCTTACTTTATTATCCTATGGTTACCTAGAATATCGAAATCCACTCGGGTAACTTATGCCATAAAAAGATTTCATAATCATAAGTTACCTACTCGACTCCTTTAGGATGTTTTTTTTTAAATTAAAATGTCCTAATACCTTTTAATTTGAATTTTTTAATTAATTCATCACTATCGCAATTTGGCGACGAGATGTTTTCAATGTAAAAATAACATTTTTATCGTAATACCTACAGCGACAGACCCGAACGCCTGGCGGCTCGGGCGAATCGAGGAGACGGACCACGAGACGCCGGTGTGAGGGCGCGCGTTGCACGTAGCGGTGCGCCCGCGTAGCCTCAAGCGCACGGCGCCGCTAGTGCATTACCGCCCTTACCCGCCTGGCGATAGAGTACACAGTGCGACACAGCTGATATAGCTGTATAACAGAGGACACCTTTTGAAACGGATGAAAAACCAATAGTTGAAGGTGGAGTGGCAATCAATCTTGTACTTTATTTCTTCGACTTAGATTTTTCAGAAAATTTGAATTCGACTGTCATACGATTTATGTCTGTTACTTGTACACTATATGAACGGTTTTCCTGATGAACAGTGATCGAATTAAGTGGAAGACTAGAACTGGACGTGAGCATTCGCGGTTGAACATTTAAATAAAATATCGGATGTGTGATCAAATGTCATGAAATCGGTATTGACGCAATGGTTTCATATACAGCCGTACAATGACTAGGTGTAAAGTGAAGTCGAATCAACAAAAATGTACCTACTTACTTATTATGTAAAACAATGTGAACATATTTATGAATTCGACTACACTATACTAACTTTACGTGCAGTTTTCTTATGTTTAAATGTAAATTTTGGGTCTTTTAGTATTTTGCTGGACTGAGCGAAGTTTTTAGCTCTTACCCTATTATTCATAATTAGGCACCTACTAATTACTTAAGTAACTAGTAAGCTTTCAAAATATTTTGCGCGTTTTTAGATCAGTGATGTTACAAATATTTTCAAATTCGGTTTCGCAAATACGAATACAGTTTTTTTTTTTCGAATATTCATTTTTACATTTGTGATTGAGTCTCTATAAATCGACACCTTTTACTAGTAAAATAGATATTTGTATGTAGGCTAAATAAACTATTGCCTTCATAAAATCTCATTTTATGTATAACAGCTTGTACGCGGAAAATATCTAAGTAGGTATGTTGCTTAGTATGAGTAATGGGGAAATGATAATAATAAATGAATACATTTTATTTGTATAACCGCGCACTTTTATAGACTCCATTGTCTATGTAGGTAAGAGTCTACTTTTTTTGTTAGTGTGGCAATAATTATATTTTTGGTTTAACTTCGCTCTGTCATTCTATGATTGATTTTAATAATTGGTATGATAAGTATTTTTGTGATTTTACTGAAAACATTAAAGGCAAGGAGGTGCCAAACGTAGTATTATAATTTATTTTTAATTGTTATTTATAAAAGTTTATTACTATCTGTGATTTTTGTTAATATGTTGTTTTTTTTTTATTTTGAGTCTGGCCACTCAAAACGAAAGAATTGTATTTGTACCATTAATTAAAAGAATTACAGCTGTATGTAACAATTATCAGCATTTCCTAATACTTTATGAAATACAAGGAATTATTATTATGACTAACTTAAATAAGTACAGTTAGCAACAGAAATGCCTTCCAATCCTCCTTGCTTGCATTTTGCGATTAGCTCATTTGGCGTGGATGTACCTACCCATAACCATTACCTACAATGAATGTCGCAATATTATAATTATAAGAAGTCTATTATCTATGTAAGGTTGTCACAATAGGATGTGAAGAAAGACTATCATAATTGACTTTTTTTTAAATTCTTTAGTGTTTCTTTCTTTTCTGATTTATAGAAACTGCTTCTATCGCGTTTGAAGTCTGATGAAGAATAAGATATCTACGGTGTTTAGTAATCATAGATTAATATTGATCTGAATAAGCGATCGGATGTTGCGTCGAAAAGACTAGAATCATATTTTTATGTATACAGTTTATTTAGATAGATATTATAATAAATAATAATTGAATCGATAGATGAGTTTATTAGCCATAAAAGACGTGTATGTACAGTGTCTCAAAAGGATTATACTTATTATGTAATGGATGTTTGCTCTGAAAGATGATAGGAGATTGATGTTATAGAAGAACAGTGAATTAAAATAAAACAGTAATGACAAGAACATCTGTTTTCATGGGCCTACCCAGGAGGGGAGAAGATTGAAAATTTTAACTTAAACCTATCGCATATCTATAAACAAATATAAAAATCACTGAAAAAAGTATAAATAGAGAATATAAGACCATTCATGTACCTAATATTTCCATCAGATTGTCAATTTGAAACCTGCAACGAGTAGTATGAAAACTTTGAAAACAAAATAAATGATAGAAAGTACAGTTCAAGTAAAATCATACTTTACAACTTGATTTGATCCTACCGTCTGTTGAGTATTTTGTTATCAAAGGAAGTAACGACTTATGTCGCGTAGTGTACCTGATTATGATTGGAAGATTTTGTTAACATAATACAATTATACATACATATATTAATAGACACTACTAGTTTGTACCGTACTTCCTATTCTCACAAGCAAGCCTTGCAATCGATACAATAATAGACTAACCGTAAATTGAGCAAAATAGTTACATACTTACATAATATTTTTGGGTAAGGTACTTTATAGCCATTTTTACATTATGTATCATTTGGGTTCCTTTATTGTCTAAATGGTTTCCTGTAATTATCTGAAAGATACCACTCGGAACCGAACCGAACATTCGTGTTCGAATTCCTGCATTTTTTTATATTTACTAAACATATTCGTTTTTTACGCTTTCGTCAATGTGTTGAAAGTTTGATGCGCTACATCACTAGTTCACTAGACATGAGACGTAAATAAATCTAAACAGACTTACTTATATTTTACTAGACTGTTTAGTATGCAGGTAAACTCATTTTACTTTAATAATCAAAATAAGTTTCTATAATTGAGATTAATTGCCCATGCTTGTGGGATCTCTGGCATGTATTTTAAACTATATTTCAAACAAATGTTGGCATATTTGTTATTATTAATTATATTAACAACTTATTGGCTACGTTTTCATATCGGAGCCAGGCAGTTTTCACACTTGATCAAACAAAAGTAAAATAAACACTTTTTACAAAAGAGTTGCACTCTTTTTACTTTAAGATTATTAATAATTACCAACCATTTAAATGTAGAAGATGATTGATGATTTTATATAAAAATAATGTCGAAATGTCACAATGCAAATATCTGACAAAGTTGATCTCTAAATCAGTACCTATAACAAAGTTGGTTATAAAATACAGGTACGTCATTGACGATTGATACAAATAAAAGGAAGGCAAACACATATGTTCATATATCTACTTACACTAAAATGATTGAGTGTTTAAAAATAACATTCCAATAATGTCTTTGGCTCACAGATTACATATTTTTAAAATATGCAAAGGTTAATATCAGAGCTAGATATCAGAAATGCACTGCCAAATGCAAACTACTTTATGTAGGTAATAATTAAAAATAATTTAAATTGTTATCTATATGATTATAAATGCTTGTAAATGTGTGTACGTGTATGAAAATTGTCATGAGACAGCTATAATACTTGTAAATAGTCACAAAATATTTTTATTAAGATAGTTCACACCAATTGCATTTGTCTTACAAGCTATTTCCAATTTTGTAAATTTTTAATGTCATTGGTCCATCATCAATATAAATAATTTAAATCTAAACGCACAATACGCATATAAACTACAAATGCTATGTTTAGTTTTTAATAAAAGCACAGACTGTGCGTGCATATTGATTCAATGAAATATTTTATTATAACTATAATTTGGTGGTACTTGAGAGTTATCTGATTGGTGGGTAAACTAAGTTGTTATTGAATTCAAAATGAGGACTGATATGAAAAAATGATAATTAGTTTCATATCAACACATAATTACTTTTTTTATGTATGTTCAGACAAATGTGATTGTGTATGGTCTATTGCAACTTGCCTTGTTGTATGTGTAAAGAGCACCTGGTGTGTTGAATTAGAATGCCTTAACAAATTGCCATGTGATGAATGTAAATTATGAATGTACGATTAACTGTAATTGAATCATTGTAGTACATGTTGAGACAAATAGTTATTGATAAACAAATAAAAGTAACAACTTCTGTAATAATTATGTTTTTAATTTCATATATTTGTAAGTATATGGCCCAACAACAGATAATTATGAGTGACAATCAGGCTTGCATATAAAAATAGTTGTGACAACAGTTACAGCACAGTATAACAGTTAAATAAATCCCATAGTTTCCTATTCTGGACAGATCTTAAATTAAATATAATAAATAAATCACAACAATTTACTATCACGAATCATCAAAAGTCATTCTACCAACTCCGTGGCTCTTGATGTAGCGTCTGTATTGCTTATATTTGTTATTGTCTGCTAATGCTTTCTTAGCCTCTTCATCTTTAATTTGTTTTCCAAACAATGTAGTTGTCTTTGACCCAGAGCTCTTCGTCTAAGAACTCTTGCCGTTCCGCCTCATCAATCGCATTGAATTGGTGTTGTCCCAGTTTCATAAACTTTCTAATCAAGTAGTACTTTTCCTCGTCGCCATATGGCTGTTTCAAGACGGTAAACCTCCAAAACCATCTGGCATACCAATAAATATAATTAGCAATAGTGTATGGGAGAATTACAATTTGAACCCAAAGAATATCAACAATCTCTGGCTTTGCGTAAGCACCTTTAATGTCCATGTTTTCTTCAATAACTCTTCTTATTATTCTGTCTTGCTCCTCTTTTATTTGTGCTTTGCTCTTTTTGTTTTTTCTAGATTGACTTTCGTTTATTTCCGCTTTCGCTATATCGAGGGCTTTGTTCCTATACTTTGGGATAGTCATGAAGTATTTGATAGCAGTGTCGTATTTAGACCACGCACTGTAGTATTGCATGATGGATATGATTGTGATGGTGACAGATATAACTATACGGACATCGACTTTGGGAGCCATGCGGCGGCGATAATACCTGTAGTAATGGGCATAGTACTCCTGGGGATTGTCCAACATGTAGTCGTAATCAGTTCTTTCTTCATCGTCTCTCAATATTTCGTAAGCAGTTGCGATTTCTTTGAACTTTTCTTCCGCAACTTTTTTGTCTTCAGGGTCTCGGTGCAAATCCGGGTGATACTTTTTAGCCAGCTGTCGGTAGCTCCTGGCGATTTCATTTTTAGCTGCATCTCTTGAAACTCCCAAGACTTCGTAACAGTTCGCTTTTCCACAGTAAATGCCTTCTAATAAATGATCGTGTGAAGATACGAATGAGATTTGCAGTAATACAATAACAAAAGTAAAACACTTGAAGTAATACGTCATTTTTGGTTTAAATCATATTCTAACTAATATAAATGCAGTAAAGAGTGACTAGTAACACAGTATTTGTTTTATTTTAGTATTTTTGTGCCAACAAGTACGAACAGCAGATGCCTGCAAAGCGATATTTTGACAACTGACTGAATGTTTGTCAAGTTGATTGACGTCACGTCATGTCAACGTCAGCTATTTTCAGTTCCGAAACCATACAATTTGTAATATCTGTATTATTTAAAAGGGGGCTTACCATGGGCTTACTATCAGGTTGACTGAAAAAAACAAAGACGAAATCATGCAGTATATTGGCGAGGCAAAGATTCTCACTAGCACATCCGCTCAATTTTTGGAAGCTGTCTAAGAAAGACAAATTGAAAGTTTTCCATACAACTTTACGGGATAGCGGTTAATGTTCTCTTTATTTTTGGGATAAATGTGGTTCGGTCACAATAATGATATCAATAATAAATATACTAAAAGCCTTAGCAGAATATACCAGACCATTGCGTTCTGGTGAGGAGATATTAAAGAGTGAAACAGAAAAATATATTTTAGTTTGTTTTTTTTTATTGTCTAGTTAATGTTTATTTAAAAATGTTTCATTCTAGGAACGAATATGGAATTATATGTAATTATGAGACGATTTTCAATAAAAAAAACTAAAGCTGTGTGTAGGTACGTACTTAGTAATTAATTGATTGTATTACAATATTATTTACTGCTTGGAAAATAGTTTGTAGCCTGAAAATGATGAGAACAAGCTCATTTCTAGTGAAATTGGCTTGATTATTCTTAAAGCAGTCTATGGTATTGTAATCGGAAAATAAAAACACAGTTAGTACCTACTTGCCGACGGAGTTTAATTACATCAACGCCTGTTCTTGTTCTCAATAACGACGACACGGTCCCTAAATACCTACTGGAAAACCACTGATTACCTATTGAGAGTATTTCATCAATTGATAGGTTATGTTACCAATTCAAAGAAGCAATTCAAACGGAAGTAAGTCAAATCAACTACTATATTATTTAATTCAAGCGGAAATTGCTGTGATTGGTGGAAAATACTCACTGGAGTGCATGGCATAGCATTGTAAGCGTGATGTTGCCGCTCTGCTTCGCGAGGCCGCGCGCGCCTACGGACGGATTGGCAACAACGCATTAAGTAACGAAAAAGTATCGCTACTTTTAACGTTAATTTGGTACCAATATTTTCGATTCTGTACTCAAAGTATCGTTATCCAAGATACCGTTAAATTTTTACCTTTAAGAAAATAACGTTACTTACCGATACTTTTAGTGTGAATTTGGTGTCGTTAACAAGCCCTGACTGGAAGTAGACCCACTCCCACCAGATACTGTGCATCGTGCTTAATAAGATTACCCAGATTGTTGTACCCAGATTTGTAAGACCATTATGGGTGGTCTTACAAATCTCAGTACACCAAATATTCATTCATAAATTTATGTAAAATTAAATATGCAAAATAATAAGGAAGGGTGGCAATAAAATTCTAATACAATACGATCAATAATTTTTTAAGTACCTACAGACTGCTTTAGTTTTTTTTTATTGAAATTCCTATCACAACTAAGTACATATAATTCTATACTCGTTAACTAGCCAAGGCTAGAATATTTCAAAATAAACAAATTATGATTTTCATCAAATGAAACCATCAGAAGGGTTTCATTTTCAGTTCAGAGGAAGCAAAGCAGCTACTTGGTGTGGTGAAGGAATATTTTGGCGACAGAACATTTAAAAGTACGCCAAAACCCTTCCAACAACTTTTTATTGTCCACGGGGATTTATGCAGTTCCTCCGGTACAACTAATGTTGTACCGCTTATTTATGCTCTAATGAGCGATAAAAAAGAGAATCTTATTCGGCTCTATTTGACATTTTACGAACTCTGTACCCAGTTAAGTTCCACCTAAACTTCGAGATAGCAACATCAAATGCAATCAAATTGTTTTTCCCAGGCATTTTACTCAAAAAGTGCTACTACCATTTTACTAACAGTTTGTGGAGGAAATCAAAATCGTTGGGCATAAAGAAAAAGCTTTTGTAGGTTTGTGCACTGCACTTCCACTTTTACCCGAGAGCCAAATAAAAGAGGGCTGGGCATTCAATATTTTCCTATTTCACTATTTAATATCACTATTACACTCTTTAATAGCTCCTCTCTAGAACGAAATCGACTAGCATATATATTATGCCGACGCCGCTTGAATTAGGTATATCTATTGTATAATTGGTAGTTTACCATAATTATTATTATTGTATATTTCGATTATTGTATCGTCAATGAGTATATCTACTTGGGCCGTATACTTGTCTCCTTCGAAAACAGGCAGGAAAAGAAATTGAGCACGGTATCGATAATGCTCGGAAGACCTACTGGTCCATGAAGGCTTATAGAAAGAGCGACCTTTCTCTATCACTGAAGCGAAAACTTATTGACAGCTGTATTTTGCCCATCTTTACCTATGGTGCTCAGACATGGTCACTAACTGAAAGCCAGAAGTCCAAGCTCAAGATTGCCCAAAGAGCTATGGAGCGGAGCATCCTAGGAAGTAAACTCACGGATAGAGTGCGAAATACCATAATCAGCTCACAAACCGGCATTATGGACGTCGGTGAAAAAGCCGCAAAGCTGAAATAGAACTGGGCTGGCCATACTGTGAGAATACACCCGGAGGGATGGACCCATGTTGTCACGAAATGGAAGCCTGTGTAGGTGGCCGTCACCCAAGAGGCAGACCGAAATAAAGATGGCGAGACGACCTGAACCAATACCGGGAGTATTGGTAAACGCTGGCAATAAATAGGGAGAAGTGGAGGCTATTAGGCGAGGCCTTTGCCCAGCTAAGCGCAGTAACCATTTGAGTAAAAAAAAATAGTATTATGTACAATTAATTCATTATATCTCACTAAAATGGGAATTTGGCAGGTTTTTTAAAGGAAATGTAAGTTTTATTTGTAATTTTTATTGCTATTTTATAAATTTATTCTTATAATTTAAACTTGTTGCATTTTGAATCCATTATGTAAGCTTCAAGTGTACTAAGATAATTAAATGAATCTATTATTGATAGCATTATTATAACAGGACCACATTAATCTGATTGATCCCGTAAAGTTGTATGTAAAACTTTCAATTTGTCGTCCTTAGATAGTTTCAGAAATTTGACACCAGATGCGCTAGTGAGAATCTCTGCATCGCCAGCTTCTTGCTCTGGAGCATTATAAAAAGTTATATAAATGCTCATAGTAAGCCTTTTCATTAGGAATTTTAAAAAGTCAGCTATCAGTTTGTCAAATTGTAATCTGTGATTGTATGTAACTGTCAACTGTCAGTCGGTCGATTGTCAAACAAAAGTTTTCTCGTGTGGATTTGCGTTATAAAAATAATAAAATTATACGTGTAATTGTGTCAGTTAACTTATTAAATATGATTAAAAACGCGTTAGATCAATTTTCTGAAGATGTGTTCCTATTTTTAACTAACAAACCCAGGGCTGGTAGGAATTTATTAGTGAAGAGACATTCTGAAAATTTGCACCAACACGGGGAATTTAGTTTTCCAAATACTCTAAAATCATGGCACGATCACATTGATGTTACTTGTTTATCAGAGACAAAAGATGGAACTTTGCTAAGTTATATTGGTAAAGAAGAGGCCGATATAAGTCCAGCGTCGAAAAACTGGGTGTTAGAAGTCGCAAAAGTGAAAGAAGATAAGGGGCGAATCCACATGTTTCTATACCGGCCAAAATCCATACGCATTGGTCTGTCTGAAGCTCTATCGTACAATATTGATTTATCAAAAGAAAAACGTGAAAGCACGAGGAAAGTATCTCAGGATATGGCATGTGAGGTTGACAGTCTGACTTCATTACGTTTGAAATATCTGACCAAATCAATACAAAACCTTTATTCTATACATTTAGTTAGGAGTAAAAGCTGTGGACCTGATGTGTTTGTTACTACGAAATCTATGCATAAAGTTGAGAAAGGTGCTGTACTATGTGGGGCAGTATTGAATGCTAAGACGGGGGCAAAGGAAACAAGTATCAAGGCCGATGATTATATCAGGTGAAGTTTACCCTACAGTGTATTTTTGTTCATAAATGGGTTCTCAATAAAGAAACTAGTACATGTTAAGTTTGTTAATTTACTTATTTTCGGAGCTCGGGAATCCCAAATTGTTTTTTTTTATGGCTTAGCGCATATTATGAGACAATCTGCCAATGTCAAGTGAATAAAGAGACACATTCCCAAGCAGAAATTAGTTGGTTTATGAGATGGTTCTCTTTGATTGAGTTTGGGTTATAATACATTATTATTGAATACCACCTAAAATAAACAAAACTACTACATTATTAAATGTAATTTTGACACATTTTTATTCACTACTTCGAGTTCACCATATTGCAACTACCCCCACAACATTCTTTGGCAGAGTTCTCTTATGAGACAACTCTGCCAATGTCAAGTGAATAAAGAGACACGTATGATATATATTCCATCTCATAAAGGCTAAGTTATCTAATAATAAGACTATCACTCATTATCACTTATTGTCTTTGCTAAACTTAACTTTAAAATGTGGTTAAAAGATAGCTGTCTCTTGATAGTTCTAATCTGTTTGATCTTCCACTACTAACAGAACCTATTAAATACGGTTTCAGGTTAAGACAAAATGAGATGACACTAATAGCCCAACACAAGTATGGAGTGAGGGTATCAACAGAGTCCAAGTGGAAAGAGTTCATTGCACATCTTGGCGAGTCTGCCGTTGCATTTGAACTGCTGCAGACGAAACCCAGTAGTGCTGTCAAAGTTAACTTCAATTGTTTGTCAAATGGATCTAGTAAAGGTAAACCTTTTGGCAATTACTTTCGTCATTTATTAAATTATTCAATACCTTTTTTACTTATTAATTAATATTTTTAACCCCCCACGCAAAAACGACGGAGTGTTATAAGTTTGACGTGTCTGTGTGTCTGTCTATAGAATCGTAGCTCCCGCACAAATGAACCGATTTTGATTTTGTTTTTTTTGTTTGAAAGATGAATAAGATGGGAGTGTTCTTAGCTCATTCTTAGTTCATCACACGAATGTTTGTCCAGGGTGGGGATCGAACCCACGACCTTGTGTCGACACGACAGTTGTGTCAGGGGTTTTTTAAATTTTCAATTTAATTTTTTTTCCATTAATTTTAACTTATGTACACAGATATAATTTATTTCATTTTATTTATTTATTTTATATATTATATTTTATTATTAAATAAATTTAATTACACAGGTCCTTAAACCTAATTACTACTATAATACTTAATTTTCAATGTTCAAATGCTTATACTGATTAAATGATTATTTATTGGTTAATAAAAAGAAAGTCAATCTGAGAAGAACTATTACAAAGTGATTGAAACAAAATTAGGTAATTTATAATGTCAATTGCTATTCTTTTGCCATTTTAATGTTTTCTTCTTTTTATAGGTGCATCCTTCATACTCTACAACTGTGCCAGGCTGGAGACAATCATAAAAGCTTTTAATGATAAAGTAGCAGAGGGATTGTATCCACCCCTACCACCCTTTGAAGATACAGACTTTTCACTACTTACACAAGAGGTAAATTTAAGATAAAAACAGTAAATTACCTTCAGTATCAACCTTTCACCATTAAATTAAGGGACTGTTTTTAAGGAATTACATTTTAAAAGATGTGTTGTTAATTATTTAATGAATGAAAGGATAATGACATTTCTAATCAGCAGTTTTTTTTTATATGTAAAAGGTAGGCAGACGAACAGACGGATCACCTGATGGTAAGCGGTTGATTTAATTTTGACATTCATAAGTGGTCTGTATAGACTTAACACAGTATTGAATAAAGAATATTGAATTTGAATTGATATAAATAAAGTTAGTAGCTTATACCACCTTTTGTTTCAGGATGAATGGTCTCTAATATTCAACTTTATTATGGGATTGCCCTCCTTACTCAACAATTGTGTGGATGTTGATGAGAGGAGATGCGAGTTCAGGCCACACCAGATATGCAGTTTCCTATGTTCCATGGTCAGAGTGGTCAGCCAGTACTATAGGAAAGTCAGGATCCTCACAGTGAGTAGTAGAAGTGTAGAAATGGATTTTAGAGTTACTAAAAAAAAATAACTTGAAAAAAAACATTGCTTAACTTTAACAATCTGATAAGTTTTTTTTTTCATTACAAAAAAATTGTTTTTTTGGCAGTTGGATAAGCCCTAAGGAAGCCTAAGCCCTAAGAATGTAATTTTATTTAAAAAAGAATTTTTTTTATTATCATCCTTCAATTCTTTTTTTTATGACTATTTCTATGTGAGAGATATACAAGTCAAAAACTATTTGAAACTTTCACCCAACCAAGCCCATAAATTTTTCCAATAGGTAATTTATTACGTATGTCTTTTTTTTTTGCCCGGAATCTAGTTAGAATTTCGTTTATTTCTTTTCAGGAACCAAGAAAACATCTATTGCCAGTTTTGTATGCCCGCCTACATATGTTAAAAATATTGAATGATACCCTCAAAACATGTCTAGACATTTTAAATATTAAAAGTGTTTCGCAAATGTATTCATATTTTTATTTACAATCTCTCAGTGTGAACTAAAACATACCAAATAGTTTATTATTTATATAGTACTCCACTTCAAATACATATTTTATTACTGTGAATACAATAAAAATATCGAAATAGTGTGACATGTTAAACAATTACAAAGTTATACCGCAGTGTATTTCAATTGTGCGAACTTCAAAATTAAATTAATTTATTAGGCTAGCGGGTTATCTGCGTGGAGTTGTGTAATTGGGAATATTGATGTATCGCCGACTATATTGAATGCAATATCGCGAGTGCACTCCAATGAGAGCTGCACAAATTATTATTGAACAAAATAAAACTTCAATATCCCACGCCACAACAGAGCGCATAGAAAAAAAATGTTTTGTTTGGAAACACAAAGTTCACGTGATTGACCCAGGTATTTTATTGTGGGCATTGCGCTGCAGCGATTGGCCCGCCGAGCGCGGCCGAGCGCCGCCGACTAATGGCGAACCGGCATGCACGGCCGCGCGTCGCGACTCGCCTAGTGTGCTTTTGACATCGGTAAACGCAGTCGTGAACTTCGGAGCGGTTAAACGTACTTTTATTTATAGTTTTAATCGAATAAAGTCGTGTGACGTTCGTGAATACCTGTGCTAACCCAGGATACCATAAATATGAGTATTGCTGATCTGATCCAAGCTGCTGAATACATCGAAAGGCGCGATAGAGGTGAATTGGATTTTCTTTGTTTGAATTGTCAATCGAGTGCACTACACGCACACGTCAACATGGCTCCCGTCTATTTTTGCCCTGCCATAATCAGCTGATTTTGACGGAATGGCAGTGTTCTTTGTTGCAGAGGCGGAGCACGGGTACGCGTCGAGTTTACCGGCGTACGAGGAGTCTCGGACCGGTGGAAGGCGTCCGAAGACGAAGAAATCGCAGGGCAGCAGGTGAGTGGTGTCGAGTGGATCGCCGCTAGTTAAAAGTGAAGTGCAGTGAAGTGAATGTGAAATCAGTGCCGCGGACGGTTACAATGTTTGTTTTTTGTTCCAGGACGACTCATAACGAGTTGGAAAAGAACAGGTTAGTGGATTTTTGTTTTATGTAACCCGCCACCGGTGAGCGATGCCGGCGTGATTTCGCGCGTGGCGCAGTGACCTTGCGAGTCTAGTCGGCAAGGGAAGAGTGCTCGAGCGTTGAGAGCGGGTGGGGCGGTGACGCTCGTAACCCACTTGGCAGCGGTTGACTGCCACGGCCGCTGCAGGGCGCTGCCGGTTACGTCACGGGGGCTCGCCTGCTGCTGGGCTGCTGCCCACCGCGCGCACGCCGGCTGGTGACCGCGTCCGCTCCAGGGGTAGGCTTCGTGGACGCCGCGAAACCGCGACATCGCGACTCATTACCCAAAGACAAACCACTCATTTACTCGCGTTGAATAGGAATTTAGAACTGGTAACTAAAACCAACAAGAATAACCCACTTCTTGTTGGTTTTCGCTGTTTAGGTACAAGCATCGACAACAAAATATACGTAATTATGTTAAACACACCCAATTCGGTACCTATTTCCCCGTGAATTCAATGCATTCACGACGAACGATCCTATTTAAAAAAGCTAGCCTAGAAACTACTATTTACAATAACTACGATTACGATTTATCTACCTAGGTACTTCAGAGTGCATCGTCGCCTTTTCTTGAATGATTAGTATGACATTTCATTGACCTTCCGATAGGTAGGTATAGATATCTTAAAGCGAAGTGCATAATTCATTTAAATTTTAAACTGCAAAGAATGACCTTGCAATATTGCTGGAAAACCGGATAATGTGTATATTTGTATGTTTTCTTAAAATAGTTTGAAGATAAGATTACGGTATGTATACTTTCGGAATAGCTATTATCTCACCTGTGCCGTCATCACGATGATTTGTGTACTGATTACCATCAGCGCGGGGGATTGGGGACTGACAGGATGTCTCTTTGGTCTTCCAGTGCGACTGAGTGTTCTCTCAGGCAGATTTTAATCATTTGATAAGATAATGGTGATAGCTTTATAATCGTGAACTTTCTCTTTACTAAATAGTATGAAAAATATTACGAGAATAGCGAAAATGGCTTGAAGAAGAGCGAGGACTTTTTAAGGTTTCCCTTACGTAAACGATAGCCATGGGTGTAGGTACCAAGACTCGGGTTAAAGGGGAGGCAAATCAGATTTTTTTCGAATTCGATTCTTACCGTAGGCATGGGCGTACTCCCCTGGGCACGCCCTTGTCTATATTTTGATAGGTACCTAGGTAGATAGACCTACCTATTAATTGAATACATATGAACTAGGTAGTTCATATGTATTCAATTAGTAGATAGGTGCTCGTATGTATTTTATCTGTTAGGTACAAAATAAAGAAACTAAATAAAGTCTAGGTTTTCACGTCGCATTAAAAGAAATTCACTTAAGTATTTTGTAGAACTATTGATCAATTTTTAGTCAATAATAAATGTTATTGATAATCCATAACAGGGGCTCTAGATAGATATTTAATTACCATAGCATTTTCATGGAGCACTCGACCCATCTACTCTTCACCTTACGGATTGAATTTCCTCTAGTCTTCCAGTCAATTATTTTCTGAATTGACTAGTCCTCCAAGTTCGGATTGGTCTTGCTTAAACTTTCCCTTTGGTCACTCTTCTCGTCCCCTTAGATGACTCTTCTTGCCCTTAGGTGACTCTTCTTGTTCCGTTAGGTGACTTTTCTTACCCCTTACATGACTCGTCTTGTCCCCTTAGGTGACTCTTCTTGCCCCTTAAGTGACTTTTCTTGCCCCTTAGGTGACTCGTCTCGCCCCCTTAGGTGACTGGTTTTGTCCCTTTAGGTGACACTTCTTGTTCCATTAGTTGACTCTTCTTGCCCCCTTTTTTGTCTCTAGGGAATGACGCCAGCCCGTGTGCAATGGCCGACGTCACCGTCTTTTGGTGACTTGTCTAGCCGCCTTAGATGACTCTTCTTGTCCTACCCTGGTGGTGGTAGGAGTCTGTAGTCTACCGGTTTTTGATAAGAGTTACTCGAAGATGACTCTCATCAACGTCACCGTTTTTCTGAATTGAGTAGTCTAGATTGGGATTACAAGTTAACTAGAAGAGATCCTGCTTAGATAACTTGTGTTGCCCCCTTACGTGACTGTTCTTACCCCCGGCCAATGATTTGCACGTAGTCACGAAATTTGTAAGAGTTGATAGGTATAATTTCCACACCTGTCGCATCACGTTGGCACGTTTTACTGCTTATATTATGTGCATCACTTATTTACGTTTTATATCCAATAGGTAAAGTCGAACACGTCACAGTGCGATAGTGGACCTGACCTACCTCATTAGTATAATAAATACATATATGTACAAAATTAACAAGCTAGGAACGACTCTATGACACGAAAAAATAAAATAAATAAATGATTTCTTTTTTTCCTTTCACAAGGTAATGCTTATTCTATTACATACCTAAGTACATTCTTGCATATTGTGGTTGACCTTGTGCCTGAATTAGATTTAATAAAATATGTGACACAGGTCATCTGATAGATACTAACCTATCTTCTTCATCTATACTTAAGTTTCTATTTGTATGTCATTTTCAGCAAGTTCTGCTGAAGATAAGCGAAACGCTTAATGAGCCCAGAATGACCACAATCATCTAACGTTTCTTGTATTCAATGACCCTCTCAATAATAGCAACATCGCTGTAAGAAATACTCAGACAGCGTGTATACCGATACTACTCGGTCAAGAGGCACGGTCCAATTCATTCGGGTCGTCATTGGATCAGTGATAGTGAACGCTGCTTCTGATGCAAGCGTTGAGGCTTCGATTCCCGTACAGTACAAACATATGTGTGCATGAACATGTCTGTTTATATTGATCTTTCTTGGTACGAACTGCTAAGAAATGGAACAACTTGCCGGCTTCTGTATTCCCAGAGAGCTACAATTTGGGTGTCTTTAAGTCGAGAGTGAATAGGCTTCTTCTGGGTAAGCACGCTACATCTTAGACCTTATTGTCACTTTCCATCAGGTGAAATGAGGTCAAGTGCAAACCCATTTAATATATAAAATAAAAAAAATAAAAAATCTGGGTGTTTTCTATTATCATAAGTATGTGTTTTCAAAAATATAATAATACTAATAAACGTATATATTTGTAATTCTTTTGTTGATCCTGACATCCGTAACACAGGTGCTTGAGCTACCTATCTAGGTTACTGATCAAAGTATGTGATGTTGTGAAATATTTATAAAAAAATATTTATTTATACATAGCTGGTATGTAAGTAGGTGTTCCTACATGGTTGAGTACGTACAAGTATGATACATTTATATTACTAACTCTTATCAGATACCAAAAGAAACGTAACTTATATGAATGTGGTGTGTCACCGGAAAATAACAAAAACCGTAATTTAATAATTTCCTAGGAAATATTTCAACTTTTGTGGGGTTCTACACGAGAGATAACTTATAATATTATTGTACCCCACACATTCGCCCACATTTTCGTAATCATAATTTCCTAGACAATTTCTAAAAGAAATATTTTTTGTTATTACAGTTGTTCTTTGTCAAATCGTTGTTTGACTTTTCTAAGGCAAAGCAACTTGTTTTAGCCAATGTCGAAGAGGTCATTGACACTGATAAAATCTATCGGATACCTATCGATACATACGTAGGTGGAAAAATCTTCCTTATTACGTACATGATAAAGGTCATTCAAGGTACTTTTATTTGAACCCGTGTGCATGCAAAGGCTGGTTTTGTGATGCAACATAATCAAATATCGTTATATTCCGAGGTCTTTGTGATTCTGAATAGATAGGTGGATTTCATGTGAATATTGTCCGAATTGAATCGTGTTGTTATGTAACAGCTATTCCGTAATAAACAGACTGCATATTATTTGAATGTGCAAGTACCTAATTTTAGCGCATTGAATTTTCAACTGCGTATTCAAAGATAACATCCGTGAATGCCATTAGCTTACCTATTAGTACTGAATGTTCGATAGACACGAAATGAGTTGGAGTTAAGAAATCAATAAATGTTTGTAGAAACGCTGTATAATTTGACATTGGGTTTTTAAATAACCGACTTCTGTGACATTGCTTTTTCCAGGCTTACTATTAAGTTAGACTTTACTAGTCTTGATATAAACCGCGAAGCTAATATTACTATACTAAAGAAAATTTTTCGATTACTTTCTGCTAATAGGTATTCGGTTGAGCTGAGTATTCTTGACTTCAATACAATATGTAGGTAATTTAGTTTTCATCTCTTGACAACGTTCAAATTATGATTTGATGTATGATGTGTTCAGGGAACACTTTAACTGGTAGGGAATTCCATTCTTTATTTTACAATAGTACCAAAATTATTTTGACTCGAGTTCTAACATATATTTTTCTTATTTCTAAAATTATTTTTTTACACAGTATATAGTATTTTACACAGTGTATTTTTATACAGTTAAATGACAAGAAATTGTGGAAATGATAAACTG
Source organism: Marasmia exigua (assembly GCA_019059595.1). Taxonomy (NCBI): domain Eukaryota; kingdom Metazoa; phylum Arthropoda; class Insecta; order Lepidoptera; family Crambidae; genus Marasmia; species Marasmia exigua. Next base: position 3,269,690 of record CM032474.1, on the reverse strand, counting down.
TTCGCCTACACCCATGATACTGTACTTAAAAAAAATTTGGTGATTAAAAAGAGTAACTGGCGAGTTTCTTGCCGGATCTTCTCGTCAGAATCAACTTTCCGATTCCGGTGGTAGAATCACATTATATTTATTCATTTCTTAGTATATTTTTTGTATCGACATATATGTTTAATTACATGTATAATATACATAGATATAATTGTATGGCGATTTGTAAGAGCTGTATATAAGCCTATGCAAATAAAGTACTTTTGAATTTTTTATATTCAGGATGATGTAATACCTGCTGTAAAACACTTTAAACTTTTACATTTAGCGAAATCACGCTCAGGCCCAAATATGCAACGTCTTCCAAATTCATTGGAACCAGAAGTTCATCAAACTTTTATGGGGTCGATTGTTCACGTCATGTTCTGCATGCATCATGATTAGGCAGGCACTCTGTTGTGTGTTGGCGATTTCTTCACTGTCCTTATTTTGAACTGTGGGTTCAAACGCTGTGCAGTTTCTTGCGTGGGTTGATAGATGTTTTAAGGTTTCTTGAGAATTTCAAAATTCTAAATTCGGTAGCTATCTCGTAACGCCATTCACACATACCTATTAAGTAGAGATGTTAATATTGTACACAAATAAAATCCCAAGTACCTAAAGTCTCAGCCCAAGTAAAGTATCAGTATATACTGTCCCACTGCAGGGCAAAGGCCTCCATCATAGAAATCAAATTATCGCTACTATGATGGGATTAGGCTTAATCACCACGCTTGCCTAATGCTGATTGGTGATCACAATCCCGAGCTATGTTCGAAAACATCGAAACATACTTTTCGCTCGACACGGGAATCGAACCCACCGAGATCACGGCCCGGTACTTAAACCACTAGACCAACAGGGCGTTTCGTCCTAAGTAATTTGTAGAAATTTACGATAAAGATTTTTTAATCTTACTCTCATCTAAAAAAAACCTATATCCTAAAGGAGATATCCTGATCGTACCTATGTCAAAATTATAAGACTAAAAATATTCACGATCTGAAAATATACCCTTATTGATGACTTCCGTTGACTTGATACATAAATCCATACATTACTTCTTGAACCTTGAGCCTCGCGGATCCGTCTCCGCATTTCTTATAACTCTTCCGTGGAAGGTGATTGATTGACATCGGCTTAAACTGCTCCCGCAAAAGATTCTCTCCAAGCCCAGTTTTTATCTGGAACATATAACGAATTACCCTTTTAAAAAACCGTATTTTGGACGTAATTGATAAGTGATGTGTCGCGCGGTGTTACTTTTTCCGTGAAGGAACATTATGGTTTTTATTCGTATCATTAGTCATAACGTTTTTCATCTTCTATCTTTACTTAACTTCACATCTCTTCTTGTTTTAAGTTTTCTCATTGCTAGTCATCGTCATTTAGTCCAGTGTACTCTGGACAACTATCCTCTAACTGTTTTACAGCTACGGCGGCCAATCTCAACGATCGATATTTTATAGTGCTCAAGTGTGTGCGCAAACACAAGTGCACTCTCTATTCCCTAACCCTCATATTCCGATGGGACTAGTACTGGGACACTGACCTAGAGAGGGATCGGGCGCAGGACCAACACTCTGGACAACTACCTACTTGTAGGGTTATTTATTGTAATCTGTAAATTTTTCTCGTTTGATATTTTTAATCTTTAGGTAAGATCCAATAAATTTCACAGATGCCCTGTGTCTACTAACTAACTTAATAAACACATTCTAAGTGTCGAGGTTTATTACCTGAATCATTTGAAGTGTATTTTTTTAATTCTTAGTTTCAAAGCTTCTTTCTGGCAGCAAATATATTTCCAGCAATATTATGTTCCAGTTTCTCTAGAGCTATTTCTAGTCTGGTCTAGTCGCGTCTAAGTATCTTATATCTGACCTTCGCCTCTGTCTGTAAATATGAGGTAACAACTTTGTTATTTCTCTTTTTAATAGTAAAACTTTAGTCTTATTTTGATGTTACTACCCATTTAGGGCTGATTTTTCAGCGGTTTGATACAAGGTCACAGACCGATAAAATGTTCGATTAACATTAAGAGTCACTGATGCAATCATTAGTAACATGTAAGACAACTTAATTCGCTGAGTAGTAGATACTTTATTAGTCTGTTATTTTTATTCTCGATCTCAGATGATATAAAAATTTGGCCTTTTTGTTTGATTATAGTTTAGACAGTATCAGTCAGTTTAGGCTTCAGTTATATGACTTCTCCAAACCTAAGAAAGTTTCAGATTAGCTAGTATATTTTTGAAAGCTGCATTGAATTTTGAATTTTATTTATCGGTCAAAACCTAGTCAAAACAGCCTTATGTCATGTTATGTCATGTCATCGTATTGCGAAGTCTTTTATCAAATTCCGTTGAAATTGGACCTCGTCTACATTACATCGTCCAATTTTTTTTCTTACGCGCTTCCCATTGTATTCGCGTAACTCCAAACCAACGCCTAGACATCGCCGCAGAATTTCGCCGTAGCCATAACTATCGGTGCAGTGTTTATGTAACTCCCGCGCCGGTGACGTGGCTGCGCGCGCACCCGCGTGCCCGAGTAATTTTCCAATAACCGGACTATCTGCTCTAACGCCTAGATTTAGTACGTGATTGGCTGTTGCTTTCTCTTTCTGATCCGCTAGTGTCCTTTCTCATAATTTCTTCTGGAATATCTGCATTTTGTATTGTGCTATTTTAAATCACAAACTCAAAGAAAGAGTAGTCTTAAGTTTGACGTGAAATAAATAAATAAATATAAATTAATAAAATTAATATTTTTCACAACATCACATACAATGATCTGACTCCGAAATACGTAGCTCAAGCACCTGTTACGAATATCAGAATACAAATACGTAATTACGTGATTGTCTGTCTGTAAGTCTATATTGGGGTGCCTAAACAAATGAACCGATTTCAAATAGGTTATAGATGTTATTAAATATAACTTTGGCATTTTAGAGACCGGTCTTAGGTAGCGAAATTATCAAAATTTGTTTTTAAGACTACAGCGAGAAAAACTCGTAAGTAGGTACGAACAGCCACACATCAATGTTATGTTCTTTCGTTCTCACCTTAATGTCAAACACGCTTGGTCCTGTATTAACTGAGGAGAAATTGGAGTAGGTACCTGAATTTTTCTTCAAATGAATATTTATGGAGCATAATATAATCTTCTGATTTTGTTACACTCGTAAATTACCTACCTACAAACAAGTATGAAATATTTCATCAACTTTTATTGATCCTTGCTTTTGCTCAATCCGAGAAGGTTGCTATGAGCTTTTAATTAAATAAGTTGTTTATTACAAGATGCTTTGAGCCAATTCATTAATTAACTATGTACGTACTATATTCTAGTCGACTACGTTCGTTACATACTCTTTGATCCTTGTAATTTTCATATTGAATTACTTCTTCGAAACTCCGAAATTATCCTCATGTACTCATTTGTCCCTGGTTAGTAGCTTTCAATTTGTATTATATTAAATCAGTGTCATTGATTCTACAAATTTTGAACATTATTATAAGTGAGGTAATTTGTTTACAGCTTAGAATTTTGTTAAGTGACGTTAATTAATGAGTTTGAAAAATTTTCTTCTTTACAAAAAATAATTGGCAATATGATGTTCGAATTGGCTTATTTCCAATTACAATGACGGTGTAAAGTAAAGAAAAAGTCACTTTTACATGGCTGTGCTATCGTTAAACTAAAACACTCGCAAAGCAATATGGCATTCCCTTACAAAACTATGACGTAATTAAGTGTCAAACAGCACCACAAGTTTCAAATGCGTGACAGCGTTTATTTACAGGTATGTGGCTTAAATTAAATCAAAATAGGTATGTGGTATCACTTTGGCAATGACCGATGCGCGTTCTTAATTTGTCGAATTGCTTAAGAGCCCTTTTATGGATCAGTGACGTCGCCACTAGTTTTTATTGATTGTGACGAAATTAGGACAATAAATGAAAAAAAAATCAAGAAATTTTAAACAGATAAGGATTGAGATTTTTCAAGTTTATTTTGCACGCGCCATTCACATCATGTCACAATAATCTCTAGCAAGATTTGAAAAAAAAAAGTGGCCTTTAATAATTTGAGGACTTTATTACGTCATTTCCTACCACGCACAGTAAAACTGCGGAACCAGCTGTCATCCGTGGTGTTTCCGAACAGATACGACTTGGTGACCTGCAAGAAAAGGGTGTACTCCTTTCTTAAGAGCCGGCAACGCATATGTGATACCTCAGGTGTTGCAGATGTCCATGGGCGGCGGTGATCACTTTCCATCAGGTGTGCCGTCTGCTCGTTTGTCCGCTATAATTTAAAAAAAAAAATGTTATGTGTGTTACAATGAATGAGTCATTAATTGAATTTTCATTTTGTCATAGCCTATTAAGATTTCTTTCTCACAACACGTGGCTCAGGTCCTTGCCCTTTGTTGATACATCAACTTCGCCATTATCGTCTCCTTTACCAACCCATTAACAGTACACCTTTTCTCCTAGTTGCCCTTTTGTGTCGTTTGTCAGCCTCAATCATGGTTGAACAATGCTGAGGAACTCTGGGCGTTACGGCGGCCATCGATCTTCGCAAATATTATCTTGATTTAGCTTGAACATACTGTGCTGGGTTCAATGTATTCTGTGATGGTGTATGTATGTGTGGGTTCATGCTGTTTGTTTAGTTATGCTTATTAGTAAACAGTTGTAACCATGTTAGATGTCTTTTAACAATCTTTTGATGTACAGTTGTTCGTTAAATTATTATATCGTCCTTGTGTTCCCGGTGGACTTTTCGACCTTAAAGTATTGGAATAAGGTCTAAAAGTGGTCTACCGGAAACTTTGCCGGATGTACGTTGTGATTTTTGCCAGACATTTGGCCTTAATCTCAACTGATCGTAAGTGATGGTTTGACCGAGGCTGGATCATGTCTGTGTAGCAATTCAGCCAATTCACTTTTTACTTATGAAGATACTTTGTCGTAGGTATCTACTCCTCAATTCAAGTATAATTGATGCAAACAAATGTAAGATGATAAGCGGACCTTTCAACGTCTGTTAGCCGAACTAGCAGGGTGTAAAAAAAAAGATTACGCAGTTATTCCCATCGTAATGGTCATGGTTGAATGCGCCGGTGGCTCTCACGTCAATGGGCATTGATTGTAGGGCGTAGCTTGGTTGCCTGATGGTGTCGTCGCTTGCTGCAGGGTGACCAGCTGTCACTATTTCATCTAGGGAACTTATCAAGACAGATTTTTTATGTGATAGGTGGCAGAAGAGCAGATGGTACACCTGATGGTAAGCGATTGCCGCCGCCCATAGACACCCGCAACACCAGTGGAGTCACAAGTATTCTGCCAACCTTTAAACCCCCCTTTCCCCCGGATTTTGGGCACGCAGCGAAACACAGCACAATGCTGCTTCACGCCGGCTTTTTGTGATGCCTCCGGTATTGCGAAGCGTGGCTCTCCCACGGTTAATATTCAATATACTAAGATTTTTTTGGCAATTAATTCTTAAGTAAATAATGCAGTTAAAAATATTTCAATACGTAGGTATATGTACTATGTTCAATATTTGTTATTTGGAAAAGATTATTTGGAAAAATTAGGAAAACTCCTAAAGGCTGATTGTAGTACAAATGTACTTTTTGTATAGGAATGATATAAAAATATGTCATACTTCATATGGGAACACTGCGTAAGAAATTAGCCGTAAAAAGTTTTATTTAGATTTCAATATTGCCCCCTTACAAAAAGTTGATACGTTTGAACACTAAAATCGGTATGCAGGTCATAGATTCATCATAATCACTTAAGTATAAGTTATAATATTGAAAAAAAAAACAATGATAACTATATTTAATCTAGCTTGGTAGTCCAGTCAAATTAGACTAAATTATAATTCCAGTTTGCATTAATTCCAAACAAGCTGGATTTTTGTGCAGGCCTCGAATACGTCATTACAAATGATATGTCAAAAGTCCCCATCGATCCCGCTTGTGCGTTGTTTTTTATTCGAGGTTAAATGTCACATATTTGAGTATATCTCTGAAACAGCGAGAGCATCGCTTTCAAGATATCGTGATATACATATCATTTGTAACGACGTATTCAAGACCAGGAGCCCAATTCTCGTGCTCGTGCTATTTAAAAAAAATCACGTAGTTTTTTTGTATGATTTTCAGGTGATATCCGCCATGTTTTCAAAATATCACGAGCACGAGAATTGGGCTCCTGCACAAAAATCCATCTTGTTGGGAAATAATGCAAACTTGAAAATCTAATTTGGCTGGACGTATATGGTCGCCCTACATCGCCCCATTCAAAATACAAGACAAACGGGGTGTAAGAGTTAGAAAGGGGGAGTCTTGAAATAATGTAAACGGACTTCATTCACTTTCAAATTGTACGTTTAACTTTTTTCTTGCCATAGAAATGTTAGAGTAAGATAGCAAGATCCTTTGTCGAGTATTCTTGGTTAAGTGGACTTTCTTACATTCATGTACGCATGGACTATGTTCCAGGATTCGGAAAGTCAGTTAATTAGTTAGAGTACAGACATTCACATTCAAAGGGTTATTCTAAACGTAGAATATTTGTAATTCTCATCGTTTGACGGTGTGTTTCGTGCTTCATAGTTAATGATTGATTTAATTCAAATTTAATTGCATCATTACTTCCTTTGATGTACGATTATATTTCCTCTCCATTGCGTGCTCAAAGCAGTCATAGATTTTGTATTAATAGATTATATGGTACATTTGTATTCGAAAATTACGTGTTACAAAGTAGTTTTCACGTTACGTCGATCTATGAGGTACTTAACAGCTTAACATTTAGTGTGATAATCTAAGATCATTTGCAAAGTATAGACCCTTCAGGGTACTAAATTTGGTCTTTCGTTAATTGATTTGGAACCAAACGAGTTTGACATGAAGCTATGAAGGTGCGAATCGATCAAAGAAAGGCCTTTTTTGGGCCAAGTGCCGGCCAGTATTTTTTTTACTCTCCCCCTGAGTATATGGCACCAAAGATCTAATCTAATCTAATCTAAATTCTTACAACATCTCATACGTTGACCTGATTCCGTACTAAGTAGCTTAAGCACTTGTGTTACAGATATCAGACAACAGAGGAACACAAATATATACTTAAATACATATATTACACCCAGACACCGAACAAACACAAGTGTTCATCGCACGAATGTTTGTCCAGGGTGGGGATCGAACCCACGACCTTTGGCGTAAGAGGCAGGGTCACTACCAATTGCGCCATCCGGTCAGTCACATCAAGATGTAGCGTCATTATCTTTGGTTTTATTTGAGTTCAAAAATCAACATTCTCATACATTTTCAGTGAATTAACTGGCCATGTTATTTTTCGGTATGACAAATTTTGACGTTTGGACATCAGGGGGACAAGCCCTAGTAGAACTAAGCGGTGACAAGGTCTTTCCATTCATCCCTATCCTCGGCTTGTCTTAGGGCATTCGGCAAAGTGAGTACGGTTACATCTCTTATTTGGTCTGAATAACGAAGAGGTGAACGGCCTTTTCAGCGTTTACCATTGATCTTCCCCACAACAACCAACTTGTCAAAGTTGTCAGACTATCTCCGGCCGATATGGCGAAAGTAACCTAGTACTCTTTGGTAACAGATAGTCGACAGTCTGGTTTTGATCTTCAAAACCTTAATAACTGTAAAAATTGCATAGTTCTCTACTTTTATTACACTAAATTTATGTTGCGCTTTAATTAAAAACTTTAAGACAAGTCATTGTTTTACCTCGCTGATTACAACTTTCATCAAGACTGAACTAAAAAGGAAAAATCCCCGTTTCGCAATATAAAGTTACTTGCAATTAAAAGTTACGAAAATGTTGGAATCTGTTCGCCGGCAATATTTTACTGTGCTCTGAGATAGTACCTACTCCTATTGATTGTAATTGGCTGCACTCGTTGTCTGTGAGTTGAGGATATTGAACGAACGTGGGTGCTATATTTAGCGTTTATCAGAGAGCTAATATTATATAACTGCGTGATAAAACTAGGGTTCGCCCTATATGTAATAGTCCCAACACTAGATGTTAAATACCGTGCGAGTAGGTGACGTCTACGAACCCAAGGAATGAGTTCCTGTTGGAGGGACCCAATTACTTTTAGCGGAAGAAAATCGATTGCCTAGACATCCCTAGGTGCCATGCACATCCTTAGTAGCATCGGCACACTCGAGCTGTTATTAGATTGCCCCGTTCTGATATTGTTATTAATTATTGCGTGTACAACTGTAATTCTACTCAAAAAGCGTATATTGCTGCGTGTGCTTCCACCATGGGCGTTTCACACCGAGGTCTTAACCCAAGAACCGACAAGAAAGCGTGCCCCGGTCTCCAGAGCCGTCCGAGCCGTTCTTTAGTTCGTAACTGGGCATGACATGTAGAGCTGATGATGATAGTTAGGGTTCAGTGCTCTTCCTCCCCTTCTATCGATTGTACCTCATTGCTGAGGGTTGTGACTCCGAAGAATCACTTTCTCCTGGACCATCTTTCGGCCATCTGTCCTAACTTCAGTGACGTAAATCGCATTGCAATCTGAAGTGTTTAGTGTGATACTGATTTGGTCTAACCAGATTGGACTTTTGCCTCTAGTTCTTTTGTCTTTAACTTTGCGTCCCTGCGTTAGTCACCATTTGTAAAATATGAGGTTAAGGGCAAGTACGGTTGTACTAAGTGTTAAACATAACAATTTAAATGCAAGTTACGTAAACTTAAACGTGTGGAGCATGTATTTGAATACGTGCTACTCATTAGTGTGCACTGTGTGACTGGGTCCCTCATTGAGGGAGAGTTTAGTATATTTTTAGCATTTTAGATGCCTTCAAACCTTCACCATACAGCTTAGGTTCTATCAGGTCTACTCGTCTGTCTATTTAAGCCTACATTTTAAAATAGTTCCCGGTGCTGTCGCTTCAAATGCAACGTATCTGCAGCTGCTTAAAGATCTAAATTAAATATTTCTAGATCTCACGCTGGCTAAAACTCCTCTAAACAAGTTGTTAAAATCTCCGCGCGTCATAGCAACACTTTCAATCATAGCGAGTGGCCTTGCCAGCGTTGCATTAGCCGATAGATCGTGCTCCGGCGCATGGATGACATCATCTGGTGACGCGACTTGTCGGAAGCAGGTGATAGGTATTTTTCACTTCACCTGTACTATATGTTTCCATTAGATGAATGCAGAATTCACAATCTCATACCTACTCCTTAACTGGTCATGGAAGTTTGAACAATTTCACTGGTTTTCGCTCTTGTGTCAAATGAATAAGGTTCAAAATTAGGTGGTATCTATTTATCTTAAGTCAAGTCGTGAAGTAAAGTATGGGAGAGCGCCCAATAGGAAAAAGAATAGAGTTAAAATTTTGAATTTAGAAAGTTTATTATAATAAATGTTACCCATATGGTTTTGCAAAATCCACAGATTCATTCTCGTACATACACAGTGAGTAGCTACTCACCTATAATTAAAGCTATAAATATGTCTGTAGTTATACCATATCTATTGATGCATGTAGCAAGAGCTACTAGACAGTGACGTCACACCTGTGTCTCGCGCGATCGAGGCGCGTCAGTCAGTCTGCTGTCGTCGAGGTATTATGCCAACTCTGATATTGTCAATATGTAGGTGATGTAGGATTGTAGAGCCTGTAAGATGACACAAGTTAAGCGCCGATGTGGTTGTTTTTTTTTTATGGGAGATCGTTCTGACCTTCGTTCATCATCAACACTCAATAAAAGATAAAGATAAAAAAAAATATTTATTCAATTTAGGTCTACACAGAACACTTATGAATGTCAAAACAGGTACATAATATCTACCGCTGGTTCGGTATGTCGATTTCTACTGACTCAGTAGTTACTCTTTTCAAATATTGATGTTGTTACAGAGTTTCAATTGAGAAGAGAAAATAAAATACAATTATGAAAGTTAATAGACTACTATGAATAACAACTCAAAAGATTAATCAATTAACATGACCAAGAATCCTTATCATTTAAATAGTCTTGTACACTATAGTAACCTTTCTTCATTAGGCAGGTTTTAATATGAGACTTAAACTTATCCAGTGATAGGTTAATGACATTTTGTGGTAGCTTATTAAATATCTTAATACTTAAGCCAACAAATGAATTACCGATTTTATGAAGTCTGAGGACAATAATTTATGGCGTTCCAAAATGTACATCATCATTCTCAACATTTCAGCCAATAGACGTCCACTGCTGGACATAGGCCTCCCACAACGTTCTCCGCAAAGATCGGTCCTGTGCCGCCCTCATCCAAGGGATTCCCGCGACCTTCACCAGATCGTCGGTCCGCCTTGAGGGGGTCTGCCACGGCTTCGACCTCCTATACGCGGCCTCCACTCGAGGATCTTTCTGCCCCATCGGCTGTCTGATCTCCTCGCAATGTGCTCTGCCCATTGCCATTTGAGGCATGCAATTATTTGGGCTATGTCTTTGACCTTAGTTCTCCTACGGATCTCATTATTCCTGTTACGATCACACAAGGTGACTCCGAGCATAGCCCTTTCCATTGCTCTCCGCGAGAATTGGAGCCTTCTTAAGCGGCTCATTGTAAGCGGCCACGATACGGTTCCGTATGTCTGGCAATACGCACAATGACGCCATCACGATCAGCATTTTGCAGTCCACTGTCTATCTTTGGTTTCTCACATCCAGCTCCTGTCAGCCATATTGTGCAAATCGACACTTCATCTGGCCTGAGGACGTTCTACACTACGTATACCGAGACGTAGTCTCGTCGGCAGTTGTCGGTTCTGCGGCTGATATGGCCAGACCACTACTTTTAGCTCTCTCTTTCTGACCTAGTCTAGTGCAATATGACTACTCCTATATTTAATCAATTGACAGTTTTAATTAAATAAGTAATGCAACATTTTTTTGTTCAAAATGAAAAAACGAACATTCGTTTTTCCGTTCTTCGAAGTTATATTCCATTTATAGCGAATCAGTCCAGTCGTATAATGTTAACTGTTTTATCCTGACAGTAATTGCTAGTAGCTTCATTTATTAGTTACTTTCCCACGGGAATAAGCGCAAGAAAACTCCTATATCACTCAATTGAGCATTTTAAAATATTTATAAGTGAGTCTGTCGTTACTATGTCGATGAGATATGAATAATAATAGGGACAGTTGTGCCTTTTCGCTATCAGATAGTGCCATAGTAGGGACAAGATAAGTAATTCAACGTATTCCGCGACCGTGACCGTGGTAGAGCCACGCTTCGGCATGAATGGGCCGGCTCGACCGGAGTGATACCACGGCCTCACAGAAAACCGGCGTGAAGCAGCTCTGTGCTGTGTTTCGGAAAAGAAAAGAGTTGCTGGGGAAAGGGGGCTTTACAGGTTGGCAGCGCACTTGTGACTCCACTGGTGTCGCGAGTGTCCATGGGCGGCGGCAATCGCTTACGATCAGGTGATCTGTCTGCTCGTCTGCCACCTATGACTTAAAAAAAAATTGAACTGTGTCCTGGTGGCTAACACGAGTCATACTAACGCAAACTTCCAGTCTCTGTGTCCCGATATATATTATAACTCAGCGTTGTAAATACTCTTTATTGCACAAAAGGTTAATTAGGTTTTTTAGGAAGATAATGTCGATTTTACGAGAGCGATGATAGCTCAGTGGTTCAGAAAGCGCCTTCCATACGAGGGGACCGGGTTCGAATCCGAGTATGCACCTCTGGTATTTTCAAATCTATGTGCGTATTTATACCATTAGCTCGGCTCGGTGAAGGAAAACCACGTGAGGAAACCTGCACGTTTCGGATAGTTTCTGAAACGTGTGACCATGATTCAGTTGGTCTGGTTACCCTGTTAAGGGTTGCGAAGTTCAGACGGCACTCGCTTCATTGTAATTCACTAGACTCTCCAAATCAAGAATCATGGTCCAAGCGTACCCCGGGCTCCAGAGCGATAGCTTTGGACGCAACTGGGAATTAATGAAAAACTAAGATGTTGATGAATGTCGATTTTACTAGTTCAGCTATCAAACAATAGGGAATTCTCCTATTTTTCAAATATTTTTTATAATGCTCATATATATCAGATAATCAAGCATTATTTTTATTTCTGCAAAATATGCCTGCTAAATGTTATAAAAAAAATATCAAAAATTTGACGTAAAATATACGCGCTAAAACACCGACCGCCATGATGGTGACGGCGCATGACGTCACTATAACTAAATCAAAGGGCATTGAACTAAAATTGAGAAATGTCAAAATGCTAAAGTTTGTCTTGTAGGTAAGTAAACAAAGATGTCAAAAAGGGCGTTTGAAATCACGTGACATACAGATACTAAAACCTCAATTTTGATTTTGAAAACTAAAATTTATCTTAGGATTTCATGGGAAAATAACGTTATATTTGCATTCCCCGTGATGAAAACTATACAAGTAATATAATTTCATAATTTATTGTTGATAGATGAAAATGGCCTATTACAGAACCACCGCCCATCGTATACACCCCTAGATGCTATTTTTTTACGTGCTCCCTAGTCTAAGTTATAGTTTATGCTAGACTAGATGTCAATTGTTTTACATTTAATTTACGTAGTTCTGTAGGTTAGTACATATGTACGGTCAGGGAGTCTGGCGATTTACCACTTTCAAACGAAAATTGTTTACCTGCTCGACACAAAAATGTTGTCATTTCAAACAAAAAACTATGCAAGCTGCAAGCGATTTTTACTCTTCAGGTGGTTAAGCGCTAGATTCTCCGCACGTATGTCCTACATGCCTTTACCATGTAAATACTTCGAAGAGATTAACCTGGAAAAAACGCATTTCATAGATTAGAACATTTGCATCTGGTGTAAATCAGTACAAAGATGCAGACCAGTAAAACGTTTATTTGAATCATTTGGAACATCAACTTTCAGATAGATCCGTAATTAATTGATTTTGTTACGTCTCTCCTACTGAGCCATGAAATATACCTTTATATGTTCCCCGCGTAATACAGGGAAAGACCTTTTCACCCCGGACAGCCAACAGCTTACCCTTTCGCTCAGCATTCGGATCATTCAGTTCATTCGGCTCACCCGGACTCGAGTTCCATTTGAGTCGAATGATACATTCGGAGCGAACATTATAGATTCGGAACAGTGTATCATTTGGTCTGATCACTGAGTCGTTTCAGTAAATATTTACACACGTCTGGAAGAGTTGCTAACACATTGAGGCACACGTAATTACACGTGTAAAAATTAAGTACCTACACGTGTAGTGTATTCATACGTACCTAGATTACCGTGCCTAGGAAATTGCGTGACGCCAAGACTACTTAATAAAAACAAAGTTATGAAAGTTTTTATTCCAATAAAAACGTTGGAGCTGTAATTTCCATGATAATGGTTTTGTTTTCCGTACGATTTAGAGTGAGCAGTTTTGCCTATGGCATTATAACAATGAGCTTTTATGGCAGTAGTAAAATTCTCTATGGTAGAAAATTGATATGCTGCGGTTATTACGCGGGTAGGAATTAAAAAACTACTATTGCCATGGGATCGTTGGATTTTTACGATTTAAAAATGGTATAATAACTTACTTAAAATTTAATGTGTACTCCGTAAAATATAGCTTGATTAGAATGACAGCTGTCACTTGACCTTTATTTCAATCGATTTATTTCATTTGAACCAAGTTTCATTCCATAGATTTTTATTACAAACATAGAGTTATAAAAAGAGTAGAAACCTAGTCTGCGCAGTCTGGCTTCAAACGCCAGGACCGGACAGTCGTCAATGTCAATGCCTGTCGAACGCATCTCGCGAAAATTAATTTACTATGACGATTTGTGCGGTAAAATTTTGTCACAATGATTCGGAAAAGCATCATAAATATTTAAGCATAACTTGCCTACTAATTTTATAATCACAGTTAGGTAGGTATCTTGTAATCATAGTTCTAAAGGTACTATTAAAAAAAGTAGTTACGACAATAACCTTTTCCCATGTTTTACGAAATATTTTTAGGAAATATTTTGTGACTGGTAACATTAATTAGGATTTTTATGTTGATACTACGTACGTAGTACCAACTTGAAAAACCAAATGTGTGCTTTAAATTTTAGGTGACAGCAGTAAGATAACTACTATTCTAGTCTTGTTATAATTCTATGATTACAAACTATGTATATAAAGATCATTTTTCTGTAACACCATTGGCTGTCATTCCAATTAAGCTACATTTTGCGGACTACAGTACATTGACATGGGGGCGTTGTACAATATTTTTTCTATGGGAAAATGTCAAAAGCACTGACACTAATTGTAAGGAAACAGCGTTAGTTCCGACTATTGCTACGTGCCAAATAACCGAGATCGGAACGTGTATTAGGAATGATGTAAAGTAGTTGTCTATGAGCGGCAGTGATTGTCGTTTGATACCTTTTCACACAAAAACTGATATCATCCAATAAACTTCCAAAACTCCTCCTCATCTTAGCGTGTAATTCCCGGTTGCGTCCAAAGCTGTCGCTTCGGAGTCCACTACGCTTGGACCATGATTCAGGATTCGGAGAATCTGGTGATTGCAATGAAGCGACTGCCGTCTGACCTTCGCAACCCTTTAACAGGACAACTAGACCAATTAGTGACACGTTTTAGAAACTATCCGGAACTACGAACGGAACTGCCGTGGAAGAGACACGCTTCGGCATTGATGGGCCGGTTCGAACGGAGTGATACCACGGCCTCACAGAAAACCGGCGTGAAGCAGAACTGAGTGACGGTACCGGAGGACCAATCCGGGGGAAAGGGGGTTTATTGGTTGGCATCGCACTTGTGACTCCACTGGTGTCGCGGATGACATAAAAAAAGTTTTTTTTTTTTACATTATGGCAGACAAACGAGCAGACGGCCCACCTGATGGTAAGTGAATTACCGCCGCCCATAGACATCTGCGACACTCGGGACATCACAGATGCGTTGCCGGCTCTTAAGGGAGGAAACGTGCAGGTTTACTCACAGTGTTTCCCTCACTGCCGAGCTAGTGGTAGACATACGCACATTTATGTGAAAAATCCATAGGTGCATGTCAGATTTATACTACGATCCCCCGCATGGAAGGCGAGTTTTCATGCACTGAGCTACCATCACTATTCATCAAATACTCGTACCCTCATTGCTGCAGTTATAGGGGTGGTGTTTACAAAACTTTGAAACTTTTAAGTTGGACTACTTTTCGGTATTACTTTAGTCATTACCACTTGCTTAAACTATTTAGCTATCGCACCACTTAACGTTATTGGCGAATTAGCATGAGTTACAAAGCGGTTTGGTGATAAAAATGTTAAAATAGCCAGTTTGCGTTCCAGAAGGGCCACACGCATGCCGTTTGTATGTTAATTTGTCATACAACACTTGTGCATGATAAGATACATTACACTCGCTATTTGCGATAATGTGGAAAAAAATATTCTCTTATGGGAAATCCTTTTAAGGTTCCGCAGCTTTTCTGACTTATATTTTAAATCCATAAAAGAATTTCTTCTTCTTCTTTGAGTGCCTCTTCAGTTCTGAAGGTTGGCCGTCAGCTTTCCAAAGTCGTCTCTGTTCATTGCGAGACGAAGTCAGCCGTACCACAGTTACGGTGCCAGTCCACTCCCTTATATTGCTCAGCCAAGACTTTGTCCTTCTTCCAACGCGTCGCCTCCCCTCTATTTTACTCATAATGATGATTTGAAGCAACCTGTACCTCTCATGCCTAAGTACGTGACCTAGGTATTTGATTTTCCGCTTTTTGATGGCATTCATAAAGAGCTCTTAAAAATATGATGATTTTGGAATGATTATAATTTAGGGGCATAAAAAAAATGGAGACCTAAATATTGTTATATCAAAAGAGTAGGTATCTGCTGAGTTTCTTACTGGTGTCTTCTTGTGGAAATCCTTCTTGCAACTTAGTACCAACATTTTGCAACGAAATGAGATGCGTTGATTCAATAAACCATTGTTTTCAAATGTTGTTTATTTCATTATTTTGAATAGATATACTTAAAAATAAAAATGTAACTGTAACAATTGTAATAAAAATAAATTAAAACAAAAGTCCTATGAATGTGTTGTTTACGATATTTTCCTTTTAAGGTGACGGGTAGGGCACACTAGCGATGCCAGTCAATTTTAATTTTTAGCAACTAAACTAGATCTATTTAAAAACTATTTTGGGGTTGCCGAGTGGCCGAGAGGTTCGGCAAACACTTATATGTACTATTTATTAAATAACCATGCACAAATGTTGGGTCCGTTTTTGTACGCGAAAAATTGATTCACGTCAAAAGTGGGCGCTTTAGGCTAGAATCAAATTCAAGCAGTGCACAATTATTTAATAAATATTATAAATATTTGCTTAGAGATTCCCGCACCGGTTCCGGTCCGGAATCCGGTTTAGTAGCTAAAAATTAAAATCGATTGGAGTCGCTAGTGTGCCCTACCCGTCACCTTAAAGCTTGTAACTCAAAGAGCGGACCTGACACTTAGTGAATTTCATAGGACAAAGGATTAGGCACAAAGGAAACCTAAGCTAAGTTTGGGACTTGGACAATGAGAATTGTTAAAATTTGCCATTTGTTTATTTGATTCAGCTACATTAGCACCAGGTGGCGCTTAACAATAGGAAATGATGTAAGTGTGTGGAATAATTCAGTTGTGGGTTTGGAAAAATAGTTACATTAGGTAAATTTTAGTCAAATTATACTATTTTTTCAAAACTTGCCTTTGGTACTGACTCCGGGTTTTTATGACAGAGGTATTTTTGACTACGACTATTCCAAAGCCGAAAGTAGATTGTGGTCAAGTGTTCGTTAGCGTATACATATAAAAATCTAAAAACAAATCGGCTACGTCAGCCAATCAGAATGATAAGCCGAGTGCGCAGGATATATACCTACTATCTCTTGATTGTATTCTTTATTTTCTTACCCTCGATATTTTAATGGGACACCGTCACACATGTTATCAACCACTTAGGATTGCCATGCACGTTTCTAAACAAAAGAAGGTGTACTTTTTAGAATTGGATTGCATTTTTGGAATAGTCGCGGTTATAACAGAAATCATGGCTGTCATACGTAGCCCCAACGGAACCTCCCGGAATGAATCGACACGCACTTGACCGAATTATTCTACGCACAGCAACAGACTAATAAAATTAATGTATTCAAAATCAGTCTGCGGTTTTGCATTTAAGAATATATGATAATAGAATCATTTTTGCATTTTATACCGTTTGCAAGAAAATCACACTAAGTTGATTTTATACCGCGGGAAACATCCATTCATTAGACACTAGCCTATTAGTCATTGGAGCTAACTTTAAAAAAGTAAGTAATCTAAATTAGTTACACTTGCTTCTACTTTCCAAAATGCTAAAAGCATTAGATCCTCAGATATTCTTAGGCGGCGGTGATCAGGTGATCACTTACCATACCATCGGGTGGTCACCCGATGGCATACCATAAAAAAAACTAAAAGCTAAAGAACAGATGGACCGATATCAATTTCGATTTTAGATTGTATTCGTTTTTACCTCATCATCATCATCAGCAACCCACACTCGTCCACTGCTGGACATAAGTCTCCCCTAATGCACGTCACTGCTCCCGATTTTCGGCCACTCTCATCCAGCCCACACCAGCCAGCCTTCGAATGTCATCATCCCATCTTGTCGCAGGGCGTCCTACACTACGTTTACCGAGTCGCGGTCTTCACTCAAGGACTTTACGGCTCCAACAGCTGTCGGTTTCGGTTGTCGGCGTTTTTACCTGGTATAGCAAAATTGCTATCGAAAAGTAATCATATTTGTGTAAAGATTGTTGAAGTAAATTAATAAAACCTGTGTGCTGTTGACGAAATTATGATAAATAAAATGTTTCGTATTTAAAATCATTATTTTTATCATATTAATGAACATGAATTTATTAACTACAAAGTTAATTAAGATATGCATATACATGCACAATCAATGCATGCGACTCTCTCTTAGATAATAAAATGCAGATCTGATTAATTAACACACTAATTTATAAAACTGTAATATTAATTAATATTAGGTATTTTCCTATGAAATTGCCGTATTTTTATTATTTTTCTTTTTTTAATTTGTAAATTAACTATTAATGCTATCATTCTATAATCAACTGTGCTGTATTGGACAACGCTTAGGAACGTGAAAAAAAAAGAATAATCAAAAAAGTAATTATCGATAAAAACGTCAATTCTGTCAAGTAAAAAAAGGGTTATTGTCAAGATTTTTTTTGTATTAATGTCTGATCTCTATTTAATATAAACCTTAAAATATAATCCTAAATGAAAATAAAATTATACTATGGTGACTTTTTGCTTATTACAGGAGTTATACATCTTATTGTGTCTAGAAAAAAAAAACGCCAATTTCATAGGTAAAATACTTTTAATGATACGATGAAGGCTAAACCGACTTTATTTACATTCTTCATAAACTTCCAAGTTAAGTTCATTTGTTTAACAGTTTTTTCTTAAGTTTTGCCCTGAGAACACGTTATGTTCACCAGTCTGTCAAAAAAGGTTGAAGTGTTACTGGCCTTAGATAAATATGGTTTAGATTACTATTTTATTTGGATATTCAAAGAATTGTATATTTTATATTTGTTTTTTCTTCCTTCTACTAGTTAATCTCTTAACAATAAGACAACCCTATAAAGTACAGTCAGTCCCATCAGAAAATGCGCCGTTGATATTATGTATAGCGGTAGTAAAATGTTTTAAGTGTTTAGTGCTACATTGTCGAGTCAGAAGGTAGGGTATATTGTTATGTCTGTGTAAGAAAGTTACGAGGTAGTACTTTGCGTTTAGTGAGGCCATCGGTGAGTTTACGATTTCATTTGAACGTTGTCAGGCTATCATGATTGGTACTTGTGTTTATTTCAACTTGTAGGATTATTTGTAGTAACATTTTGATGTTGTCTTTTCATTCTATTCGATACAAAATATAATTAAATTGAAAAAAAAAGCAATCAATGAAAATTTGTGTCGTGCTTCGCCATTCATGCCGGCTTGAGGGTCGACTCGGCGGCCTCACAGAAAATGTGTGCACATTTGTGTTAAAAGGTTTGCAGCGTACTTGTGACTCCGATGGTGTTGCCGTGTTGTTAATGGGTAGTGGCAATCGCTAACTATCATGTGATCCGTCTGCCCGTCTGCCAATTCACTCACATTTAAAAAAAATCTTAAATTAATCTTGAACTAAATATGTTTGAGAGGACCTCTCCTTAATTAAGATCAGTTAAGGAAAAACGATAGTTTGTAGTAACTCTAACGTATTGCTTGTAAGGTACGACGAAGCGAAGCCTCAAGTCGTCAAGGTAGAGTTTCTAATAATAGTTTATTGCATGAGCATTAATAAATTAAATGTTTGTCAATTATTTTTTTCAATTGTTTAATGTAATTATGAAATGAAATTAATCTTGTTTATTGTTATTAATATTATCTGTACCCTCAATATGACCTATGGTTGAAATAAATGAATTCTATTCTATTAATTATTAATGACTTTCTCACGATTGAAATAAACACATAATTTTGCGTGATTGTGCATCCAATGAAACAAGTCAAATCAGTATTTTCCGATAATGGTGGAACTTATCACCCGCCTACCGCAATGAATGATAGCGCTTAAGTCCTTTATAGTTACTGGACTTCGTAGTCGAGTACTTTAGATTGTAATAAATCTGTCTTCGCTCAAATCTCGAGAACTCTCGACGGCTCTGTTGCAATTATGGCCGTTGTCCCTAGTGTCAATTAGGTGTCGAAAGGGAGAAAATGATTGTGATTATACAACATCTTTTTAATGGATAAATTAAACATAGTTTAGGTTTTTTAACGCTTGACCACAATTGAATCGTCGATATCCATCACGTGTGACGTGATGGAAATCGACGATGAGGTCTAGGATGATACGCTATTTGCCTAAAAGATGCTTGTTCAAAGATTCAAACTTCAAAAAACTAACGGTAATATATTAACCGCCGTTCATCGACATCGACAATGTTTTTAGAGACGGGTGTCATGATATTCATATACCTAGTTGGAGGTATTCAGATTAGATTCTGATATCAATATATACGTTTTTAATCTACTTTGGGGTCAGATATGCAAATTTCATCAGCCACAAAATAGTAAAATCAATTTGATACTTATTGCAAAAAATGTTTCGACTGACTGTACTATTTATTATACATAAAAGAAAGATAAAAAAATATCGTCTCCAATCAATACACAAATCAACATAATCGGATAGAAAAGTACATGAAAATAAAAAACTTCTGCTATAACCCAGTAACGCCAGGTAACAGAATATACTTTTATTATTGTGATACCTGTAAGAATTCTATTGGAAAAGTTTTTGGACACCTTTTAATATTTTATAACTTACATAACTAGCTTTCCTACGTAGTTTTACCTATAGAATATCGGATTTCCACTAAGAATAATCATATCACTCCATCCGCCTTCAGGAGTTTTTAAAGTAAGGTTATTTCGGTTGGTGATAGAAGATTAAATATTCAGACCGGCTTCCTCGTATGTCTTCTTTCCCCACAAGATAATCTATACCTATAGAGTAATTTCGCCATCGTAGTTCCATATTGTCATCTTTCTTAGGACGTAGTAGTATAGCTGTTAAACATAGATTAAATGTAATACGTATAATACCCATAATACGCTGCTATGGTATCTCCATCGCGAATACTCTCTACATCTCTCGAATATTTAAAATGCCTTTTCCTCTCCGAACATCCGACCTTCGCGGAATCTGCTCTGCCTACTGCCAGTTTCACTCGTATCGCTGTTGGTACTTATGTACAGTTTCTTACTCTCTATCTATTTATCAAAGGCAAAGCTATTCACCTTGGTTCTCTGCCTGATCACCTCATTTCAGATTCGATCTCTGAGAGAGACGCAGAGCATTGCTCGTTCCATAGGCCTCACCGGATTAGCAAGCTTAATGTGGCAGTGGGCTGGCCATATTAGCCGCAGAACCGACAACCGATGGGGTAAACGAGTTCTAGAGTGGAGACCGCGTCTTGGCAAACGTAATGTAGGGCGCCCTCTGGCTAGGGACAGTCTGAGCTAGGATGGCTGGCAAGAGCTGGATGCGAGAAGCCATGGATAGATCACGGTGGCGAAATTGGAGAGGCCTACGTCCAGCAGTGGACTGCGACTAGGCTGATGATGATGATGATGATGAAGCTATACACAGAGCCACGGCCTTTTTTGAGCTGCTGCTGCGCACACACGGAGCTTAACAGATGAACAGGTTATTGTTTTTTATGTGTTTATTAATTTAATGCCTACCATATAATGTAATGTTTTAATGTTTTTACATGGGTGTCATTTGTTTTACTTTTAATGTGTGTACAACCTGTGCGGATAAAGAATGGGATCAGAAATGGCGGCGCATCTATTCACTTCTCGCTCGCACACTATTTGCGTCTATACTCGCACTCGTGGGTGTGCGAGCGAGAAGTGAATAGATGTGCCGCCATTTCTGATCCCATTCTTTATCCGCACAGGTTGTATATGCAGTAGTACAAATAAACGTCCTGAACTGTCCACATTTACCATCAATAAGCATGCTATTACCCTATATTTTAGCATGCTTAAACTCCCCCTTCCACCCGCACTACAGGTAGTTTGCTTAAAAATCGAACGGCGTGCGATTTTTGAGCATGCTCAAAATTAGCATGCTTATTTGTAGCACGTCCGTTCAATAATGATACTAAGTAGCATTTGATCAAAAGAAGCATGCTTTAAGCATGAAAATAAGCATGCGTATCAGTACCTTTATTCGTGATCGTTGATTGCGTCCAAAGAACACTTGGACCATGGTCCAGGGTTCGGGAAGTCTGGCAATTACAGTGAAGCGACTGCCGTCTGACCTTCGAAACCCTTAAACAGGGGAAACAGACCAAGTGGACAATTTGACAACCACTTGACGTACATGATTTCATGTTCAGAATCATTACTTAGTCATTATATTAGAATCATTACATTAATTATTAGTTCTTCCCAAAAGGTGTCAAAAACACCTCTCTTTGTAGTGAAATAGATTTTACAACACTACCTACTGTTACGTACTGTTGTCAATATTGCATGCCGTCATCATCATCATCAGCAACCCACACTCGTCCACTGCTGGACATAGGTCTCCCCTAATGCACGCCACTGCTCCCGATTTTCGGCCACTCTCATCCAGCCCACACCAGCCAGCCTTCGAATGTCATCATCCCATGCCGTTGTCACCTATAAATAAGATTTCGTTTAGATTGATTTATAATTTTTCTGGTGTTATTATTGTATTATGTACAACCTGTGCGGATAAAGAATGGGATCAGAAATGGCGGCGCATCTATTCACTTCTCGCTCACACACTATTTGCGTCTATACTCGCACTCGCACTCGCACTCGTGCGAGTATAGACGCAAATAGTGTGCGAGCGAGAAGTGAATAGATGCGCCGCCATTTCTGATCCCATTCTTTATCCGCACAGGTTGTACATGTAAATCTTGTTGGTAATCTTATAAATAAATTACCTCAATAAATGTGGGCATCCACAATTGTGAGAAACTATCCAAACACGATGATATCCCTCACTGCCCAGGTATAGTAGAAATACGCACATAGATATTACAATTTAAAAAAGTTTCGAACCTACTCCCTCCCGTGTGAAAGACGCGTGCTTATCCACTAACCTCATCATTTCAGCCAATAGACGTCCACTGCTGGACATAGGCCTCCCCCAATGTTCTCCACACAGATCGGTCCTGTGCCGCCCGCATCCAATGGATTCCCGCGATCTTCACCAGATCGTCGGTCCACCTTGTGGGGGGCCTGCCACGGCTGCGACTTCCTGTACGTGGCCTCCACTCGAGGACCTTTCCGCCCCAACGGCCGTCTGTTCTCCTCGCTATGTGCCCTGCCCATTGCCACTTGAGGCATGCAATCCTTTGGGCTATGTCTGTAACCTTAGTTCTCCTGCGGATCTCATCATTTCTGATACGATCACGCAGGGAGACTCCGAGCATAGCTCTCTCCATTGCTCTCTGAGTGACTTTGAGCCTCCTTAATCCACTAACCTACCATCGCTCTAATTTAGAAGAACGTAATAACAGAGGTAATAAAGGTGTGCGGCACGTTTTCGTATTTTACACGTAGCCACTCGTATTTTCACATTTACAAATACGTACTTTCCACTACGTAACGGAATCAGTATTCCGCACCGTGGGCCAGTATTTTCACCACGCTTCGCGCTTTTAGAAACGGAGCTATGAAAATAATAAATTTTAAAACTTATCCACCTGCTTGTACTTTGCTACTTTCACCGCAAAAATGTTTGTTGTAATACAGCATTGTTCTTAAACAGTAATGGAGTTTATAAGGTGACGCATCGCGAAACTAACGCCGCCTGTATAATTTATTAATTGTGGCGTGTGGTCCCCGGCAGAGTAGAATAGGCCACCCTCACTCTTACCGAGGTGTCGTAAAAGGCGACTAAGGTAAAGCTGCTGGCATGATCATCAGCACCCAGAAAAGGAAAACTCTGCATTTATATCAAAACCCTCGTCAACCCGTCTGCCAAGCGTGGTGAGTATGGCAATTACCCCTCATGTGATTGAGGAGGCCCGTGCCCCAGCGGTGGGGACTTAAATGGGCTGATGATGATGATGATGATGAATTGTGGCAATTATGGGACATTTAAAAAAAAAAGTATTTTTTTGACAAGTATTTGTGTATTATCTTCGTACGAGTAACCAAAATTCATATTATTGCCTGAAGTGGGCATTTTCAGCAATTCCAAAAAAATAGTTATTTGTTGGAAGAAATTTTATAACACAATTTTGTCTCAAAAAAATCTTGATACATTCCTTTTGGATTCACCGTTGTACTTTTTTTAAATGCCAAAATTAATACGAATCTATTGACGACGATATTAAGGGGGGGAAGCGTATTTTAAATATATTATAATAGTTATTTGCGAGATTTCATCCATCGTACGATAAACATGGACTTTTTTTGAGTTTTCGATATTTTAGTTCTGTTGCAAACTTTATGGTCACGGAGTAACTGAAGTTTTTGCAAATATCGCTTGTCTCAGTCTGGAATAATGCCTTGGTTTCCAATGTTATAGGTACTGAAATATAGCTTAATTAGAATGACAGCTGTCACTTGACCTTTATTTCTATGAGAATGAGGTTTCTCATTTTACCAAGTCTCATTCCATAGATTTTTATTACTAATAGAGCTAAAGTTCATTTTTCTGTGACACGAACGGTTGTCATTCTAATTAAGCTACATTTTACTGACTAGACACATTGCAACTACCAGACTTACTAAACCTGGGATCATGGTCCAAGCGTACCCCGAGCTCCGAGCGCTTCTGGATGCAAATAGAAATGACAGGTTAAGGCTTACGTGTTGTGCCTCGGAAAGCACATTAAGTGCTTGTGTCACTGGTGTCCTATGGAAATATGAGGGTTTGGATGTACAGAATATACTGATGTTAAATTTCTGCAGACTTCTCGTCCACTCGAGATTGAAGTAGAATTAGAGTTCCGGTCTTCAGACTTCATAACATCGGTAACTCATTTGTTGGCTTAAGTATTAAGATATTTAATAAGCTACCACAAAATGTCATTAACCTATCATTGGATAAGTTTAAGTCTCATATTAAAACCTGCCTAGTGAAGAAAGGTTACTATAGTGTTCAAGACTATTTAAATGATAAGGATTCTTGGTCATGTTTATCAATTAATCTTTTGAGTTGTTATTCATAGTAGTCTGTTAACTTTGATAATTGTATTTTTACCCACTTCTCAATTGAAACTCTGTAACAGCATGAATATTTGAAAAGAATTACTGAGTTTCTTGCTGGTGTCTTCTCAGTAGAAATCGACATTCCGAACCAGCGGTAGATGATAATATATGGACCTATTTTGACATTCAGAAGTGTTCTGTGTGGACCTAAATTGAATAAGGAATGTTAATCTTTTTTATCTTTTATCTCTAGTTTTGTATGGACGAAATGATATCTTTAAATTCGACCAAAATGTCGAGTGCACGAGTTTGCCCCCCTGTTCGAGATGATAATCATTTAACATTCACCGTGTATGAAACTAAAATTGTTCTTGTATGTAGGTCATTTAGAGGAATCTAGGATTTTGTGTTTATGTGTGTATGGGAAACATTCCCCCTTCACTTATAGGCGGGTTATGGCAGAATGCAGGGGTATAAACTCGCAATTGCCCTATAAAATAAATGCCTGCTCAACTAACAATATTTTTTATGTCGTATCCAACAGGACGGAAAAAAAGTGTTTTTTTGGTACGAAATCACAAAGTAGTCGTAAATATGACCTTTTTATGAGTCAGGATCATCAGAATGTTATTGTCGTACCGTATAGAAGCGGATATGTTTGACTGGAAAGATGCTTTATTCAACAGATAACAAATACGTGTACGCTTAAATTATTGTCTGCTTTTCTTTGCAAACGTTTTATGTGTCTATCTTGAATAACTTCTGCCGCTGGCCAGTTTTATGTACCATGTTTGTCCTAGACAATTATTCAATTTGCATTCCCTTTGAATGTCTATACTAGTCAGCGATCGCTTTTGTTGAAAATGCTCTTGCATTCCCTTTGATGTTTTTTTTAAATATATGGTATTAACGATGTCATCGTACGAACGTTTGCGTTTTAATCATATATTCCTTTTCCAACGGAGAGGTTTGAATCCACCGACACGATGTTTTCATTATTTCCTTATTTGTCCCCGACTCGTTGAGTATGTGTAGGCAACTTTCAAGACGGCACTTAACCTAGAAAAGTACATCTACCTTGAGCGTTATGGACTACTTATAGCGGTGTATCTACTCGTGTTATTATGTGCTTAGAGATTCTACTAGATACGAGTCCCTTATTCGTCGGCGTAGAGGCGCACGTGGTTTACCATTTTGATTGCATCCAACGTCGTGCGGTCGGGTCGTTGTTGACTCAAACTTATTGTTGTGAAAACTCAACTCTGCAGACAGCTGTCTGGTTACCGTGAAGAATATGCGGCGCCCAGTTTCACCGACCTCGTTCGTTGTGAGCCGATCGAATTGTCGTAGCCATTATTTTGCTGTGAACGAGCACGTGTCTACGGGCTAATTGACGCATCAATTATAGCGGGAACGGCGATAAAATAGCGCGATTAACGCAATGCGCGGTGCATACGAAGCGCGCGCACACCCGGGACCGGTTCACCTTGACTTTTGGGCGCGCGCGGCCCAAGCCTCTGTACAAGTGTACACATCCCGACCCGTCGAAATCGCAAGTGAACGGACTGCACTGCTCTCGGCCTTGCTGCCTTTTTTCTCGTTACGATATTCGGCAGCGAAATGACGTAATTCGCACAGGCGATTGTGTAAATTGATTCTATCTTTGCCGGGAAAATTTGCAAATTGAATTCGGTCGGTGTATCGGAATCTTTTCGCTCACGATGCTCTTGCTGGAGCTAAAAGGAAGACAAAAAATGTCGTTCATACTTCGCCTGCTTCTCGTAGTGTCGCTGCGGTCGCGCTGCACCGTGCATGTGTAATGGAATTGTTTATTTCTGTCACAATAGCTTTTAAGCCATGCCATTTATCGTCGCTGCGAGTTACGTAACTGTTAGTCCGTAATTTGTTTTTCTTGTGTGCACTGAATTTTAAAAATCTTATGTTCGCTTCAGTGGCCCCTTTGACTCCGCCTCGCTTCATTAAACATCTAATTTTATGTCGGCACGACATCTATGCCGTGAGTGTGTGCGCATCCTCTGTGTAGACTGCGTAGAGCTTGTTTATCGTTAAGTTTATAAATGTTCTTTGCCATAGTTCGGAGCGCGGGGCGGGGCGGCGGGAGGGGGTAATCACGCCGTGCCGGCTCGTGATTACTGCCATTGTCTTCAGGAAATCCTCGCTCCTTCACCACCGCCTTTGTCCTGTTCGAGTCCCTCAATTAATTGAAGGAATTCAAGAAAAAAACCCTCCGCTCCTAAGAATTAAAACGTTTGATCTCAACTAACAATACTTTCTGTTTCTTTTAAACAGGATACGCAGAGCTGCGACTCAATTAGACTCCATAATCAAAACGAACCCACAAAAACGTTACATCTCCGTTCCGATTAGAGGTTACGATCTGAACGAAATCCTTTGAAAGTTATTTCCGAATTCGTGATCAACAACCCTCAAATTAACGCGGAATTACAGGCAAACGAGTCAATCGGATTTTGTGATTGAATCGCAACCTGACCCCTTTAAATTTGATCGGGGGGCGCGTGTAGTGTGTAGTTGGGAGTTCACCGAGGCACGCGAAGGTTAAGCGGCGCGATCATTTGATATCTACGTGATACGGCGGCATAATCTCCGGTCCATGTGTGGGGATGTTAATTGGGTATTCGGTGAGATGTGCAACGCCGATTATGAAGGGCTCGCTGGGCACCGCTCCACGAGCACGCCTATACACTCCGCCTTTTTATACCAATATCTTTCGTGCTCATGGATGGCGGTGGAAATAACAATGATGTCGTCTGCATATATGCAAATAGTGTTTGTTGGTTGGTTTGGTCGGGTTAGGCACAGCCCTAGTCCACGTGTTGGGCCATCAATCAATACGTCCGGCCTCCGCCCCGCGCGCCCCTCGCTCCCACTAACTAAATAACAGTCAGATAAAGGAAAACGCATTCGTTGGCTACTTGAATTTGATGTAACTTATCGGTTCATTTTATATATTAATGACCTGCCTGATGTAATAAATAATAAGTGTATTCTTTTTGCTGACGATATTTCAGTCATTGTAACATCCAAGAATGAAAATGAACATCAGTCGAATATCAAATCCACAATTGATAAGATCGCAAAATGGACAATGTGTAACAATTTATGTATTAATTTAGATAAGACATGTTATTTACAATTCTCTTACTATGGCTCACTAGCAAACAAAACTCAAATAAATTATAATGGATATTTTATAAATGAATCTGCTGACACAAAGTTTTTAGGTATAATAGTTGACAATCGCATGAACTGGAAGGCTCAAGTGGATAAGGTGTGCTCTAAACTAAATAGCTACATTTACCTGCTTAGTAGACTCAGAAGGACAACGTCGCATAATACACTAATGACAGCATATTATTCATACATTTATTCTACACTTGATTATGGCCTGCTCCTCTGGGGAAATAGCACAGACATTGATAGGGCTTTTATTGCTCAGAAAAAATGTATACGAGCCATGCTGGGTCTAGTCCCAGATGAACCGTGTAAGCCGTTTTTTAAGAAATTACGAATATTGACATTGCCATGTATGTATATTTTAAATTTGGTATGTTTTGTTAAATCCAATAATGAGTTGTTTACGAAATTCAAAGATGTGTCACAGAGAGTGTTGAGATACCCTGATAGACTTACCCATAGTGTGAGACCTAGGAGTAGCATTTATGTGAAAAGTTGCTCAGCCATGTGTATTAAGGTGTTTAACGCGTTGCCAATAGAATTCCAATCTCTCCCAAGAAGGCGGTTTAGGCACACAGTGAAGTTTTGGCTCCAGGAACAATGCTTCTATTCTGTTGAGGAGTACATGCAACTTATGTTTAGATCCAGGCACTGATGGAACCTGATGTAAAATGCTTTATTTTTGTAAATTTGACTGTGATATGT
Source organism: Marasmia exigua (assembly GCA_019059595.1). Taxonomy (NCBI): domain Eukaryota; kingdom Metazoa; phylum Arthropoda; class Insecta; order Lepidoptera; family Crambidae; genus Marasmia; species Marasmia exigua. The sequence goes on along the minus strand of CM032474.1, from coordinate 3,240,856 downwards.
ATGTACCTACCGATTTTGTGCCATTTTAATTATTGGTTTGGAGGGACTTTCTTCATCTGATTCTTGCTCTTTATTGTTATATGAACTCATTCAGTTGCTGTGTGGGACTTCTTTATGCTATTATCGTCTTTAATGGAGCAAAGTTTTTGCGTTATTTTTTATTTGTCTGCTAAGAACGCACAATGTAAGTTTTGCCATATTTAGCAACTGCGGTTATTGTTTATTCACCGATTGTTTGCAATGGGAGACGTTACAAGTTCCCGAACTTGTTTTAATTTTATTTTTGTGAATACAAATGTCAGGTGTGGAGCACTGACTTGCGAAAGAGTTGGAAGTTTAGGGTCTTTTGAATTTGAATTCGGATGATTATCTTTATTCCTATTTGAGTTGGCCCTTTGTGTTCTATTGAGCGGGGTTGTTATTCTCTCTAATCCGTAATCTTTTAAGCATTAGTCTCTTTCTGTATAAGGTAAAGTCGATGTCAAAAGGCGTCACGGAGCGTCTTCAATGGGGTCCTTTGTTTCGATGTCAATTTATTTCTCGTATGCTTTGTGTCAGGTTTGCGTGGGACGACAACTCGTTTATTAACTGTCTAGATAGTAACAACAGCATCGGATTAGTTCTGTCTTTAAGATTAGTTGGGGTCACTGGACATTTGGAGCAAGCTTTGACACTTGAGAGAACGGGAAAGATGGAGGGAAGATAGTCAAGCTTTGCCTTTGTGAATAAACTCTTCGTATAAAGGTTTTATGAGCAATTTTTGAAGCTGGTAGAAAATTCTTGTTGAAATTTTATTTATTATGCAAACTTGTAAAATAGTGTTACAATTCGTAACCGTTTCCTACCAGGTGACTCGTCAGCCAGTTGGTACATTTGTGATAAAAAGTTCTCAATAGAACTCAGACTTTCTATACATTGATCCATCCAAAAACTTTTGCATGTTTCATTCAAACTCTGATCACGTTTTTCAGGAACTTCTGAAACAAGTTAGAAAAATATTTTCTTTTCAAATTTATTTTGTGACTTTATCGTTCACAAGCAGTATCTGGTCAGTCTGGTTTTGGTTTCTGGTTTCATACATACTGTCGCGAGTGTCCGAGGTGTGATTATGATAATTTAAAAATTTCAATTATGAGGTGCGGGTGTCCATCCGGTGATCCGTCTGCTCGTCTGCCACCTATTACAAAAAAAAACCGAGGATACTTTCGGCTTTTCTTTAAAAAGTATGAGTTCTACCCATATGATAAGTACCTGTCAAAGTTTGTAAGTTTTCGTTTTATAAGGTTACTGGAGCGGTGACGTCTAGAACACGGCTCTGGCTTGCTACTGGCTGCGCTAGTTCCGTGCCGGCATCGGTACCTGATACCAAGTGTCATTAGGGCATTGCGTAACGCCAGTTTTAGTGAGTTTACGGGCGTGATTAAACGTGTTACGGGCCGTCCTTGATGTCTAGGTTTGTAGGGCTTTTGCGGCGTTACTAAGGTAACAAGGAATAATTTACGTGGCTTTCCTTTTTCGTGCAGGATCAGCCTTGATGTCACTTTCAAACCTGGGGCTTTGACGTTGTTAGATAAAGATATTACAGTTGCCGGGTGTGAGAGCTTAATGTGTCCTATATGAAGCGTCTATTATTTTGGTCTAAGTCATAACAGCGATGTTAGACTATTCCTTCTTTACTGGGCTTTGACAAAGACAAGGGCGTATTTTGATGATCTCATGTATCATTTAGACAAAACTATACGTGTGCCCAGTATTTTCCAGGACAAACAAACATTACAATACAGCTGGTTGTATTTCAATACCTAAACATTTTCTGTGTTTCAATCATGCAGATTCGGTGTCTGAATAAAGCGTGTTTGATGTTTCAATAAAGCAGGTCTTGAGTTTCAATAAAGCAGATTCTAAAGTTCATTTCCCGTGCACTAGACATTGAAGTCGAATTTAGAGATTCCATACACTCGTTCATATAAATATCTAACTTTACTTCAATGTCGAGTGCTAGAGAATAGGCTCTCTGTCTTTGACCCATATCTGTCTTAAAATATTAGAGAATGCGGTCTTTTAATATCCCGCTTTCTTTAAAATAGAATGAATTTTTATCAGTTACCATGACTTATACACACGGCGTCACGTCGAGTTACCCTCTTTGACCTTTGGACCGTCCTGGGGTACAAGTGCTATTTTTCCACTGTAACTTGATCTGACGCTGACTTTACTTGGGATAAAATTATAAAATAAACAAATAAATATTTCACAATATCACATACATTGATCTGACTGCGAAGTAGGTAGCTCAAGCACCTGTGTTACGGATATCAGAATAAACAGTGGGATTACAAATACATACATATAATACTTTTCTTTTGTAAATACATACTTATAATACATAGCAAACACCCAGACCAATACAAACAGACATGTTCATGCACACGAATGTTTGTACTGTGCGGGGATCGAACCCGCAATCAGAGGCAGCGTTCACTACCACTGTTCCAATCGGGTCGTCCTTTCGCTCTCCATTAGGTGAAATGAAGTATTATGCAGGTCTCCAATAAAAGGGTATAAATATGCAGATATTTAAATATGCTAAATATTATTTATTGTATTCAAAACAAGTTACATACTTATTACAGATATTTTTATGCTATAATCATTGTAACATAAACCAGCGTTGGTTTTACTGTACACTAATATTCTTATGACGACCCGTTTGGAACAGTGGTAGTGAACGCTGCCTCTGGTGCAAGGGTTGCGGGTTCGATCCCCGCACAGTACAAACATTTGTGTGCATGAACATTATCTGTTTGTATTGGTCTGGGTATTATGTTTTATAAGTATGTATTTACAAAAGAAAAGTATTATATGTATATAGTTGTCAACCCGCTGTTAATTCTGATATCCGTAACACAGGTGCTTGAGCTAGCTATCTCGGAGTCAGATCAATGTATGTGATGTTGTGAAATATTTATTTATTTATATTTATTCTTATATATTTTATGACAGACAACCTTATTTCTCATTAATGCGCTCGTTTATCCTCGTACTGCGGCACGTGTCAATTGCTTTGTTTTCGACTTTCGGCCCCAATCTAGGCCGAATCGTAAATCCTTACTGAATTTATAGGCCAGACTTCCGAACCTTTTTATACTGGGATTCGAATTTCATGTTTTTTATTGGAACTCAACTAAAGATATAATTTTGTTAAATAAAAACTACTTGGCTCTTTTCCTTTTTTAAATATTTATAATAATAATATCCTCCAACCGATTTCGGCTAAGGCGGCTGATCTCAACGATCAGCCAATTACATATATTATAGTGCGCAAAACACTAGTGCACTCTCTATTCCCTTGCCCTCATAATCCGATGGGACACTAGTGTGACACGACGGGAGAGGTATCGGGCGCAGGACCAATGGCTTAACGTGCTGTCTGAGGCATGGGGGTACAAGACCGCCAATTTCCAGACTCCGGGCTGATACTGAGAATCTCTTAACAGAAAATCTCAGGTACAAATTTTCGCTCGACCCGGGGATCGAACCCGGGACCGCAAGTGCAGCCGTTGCATTAAAGTGCGACGCACTACCCACTGCGCCAACGAGGCATATTTATGTCGGATAATTTAATATTTTTATAGATTTTTTTTTTAATTTTTTAGCTGTCTCTGTAAACGATCTTTAAATGTCAATGTATGTCAGGTAATGAAAAAAGGAGTTTTGAATTATGCATTATCCCTACATTTATATACCTCAATGTCAAAAAGGTATGATTCAATTTCAATTGGGCAGTTTGAAGTAACTTTAAGGCGACTGGTAGCCTAACTAGCGACGCCAATCGATTTTAACGTTTAGCTTCTAAACCGGAACTATTTTAAGCAATTTCGGAGTTACAACCTCTCGGCAAACACTTAATCTATTTATTAAATAACCATGCACAATTGTTGAATCTAACGCGTACGCGAAAAATTGATTCACGCCAAAAGTAACCGCTTTTGGCGTGAATCAATTTTTCGCGTACAAAAACGGACCCAACATTTGTGCATGGTTATTTAATAAATAGTATAAGTGTTAGACTAGAGGTTGTAACCCCGAATTGTTTAAAATAGATCCGGTTTATTAGCTAAAAATTAAAATCGAATGGCGTCGCTAGTGTGCCCTACCCGTCACCTTAAGTGTATCTGTCTCTGCATTGCTCCAAAGCGCTCTGCTATGCAATACTCTTACAGTAAATACATTTTGCAGGATGGCATTTTCTGGACTAGCTTGGAAATAAGCTGGTACTTCAACTAAATTGTTAGTAGGCAGGCTCTTCTTATTCCTATTGCTGGATATCGGATGAAATGAATATTACAGGAAAAACGAGAATTAATATTTGTATTAGTATTCCACTTTTATTACATGATACATTTTATTTTATTCGCAGACATGAGTCAATACTAAATGGTTCCGTCGAAATATTCTGCCATTTTTTCAAAGAAGAACAAGTTTCGTTTTATTGCATAACCTCGTTTCACTGATGTGGAAATATAAAGAAATGGTGAATAAGAGTTTTGTATTATAGGTATTTATTTTGATATGTGGGAGACGAGCAGACGGTTCACCTGATGGTAGCGATTGCCGCTCTTATGAACACACCTACAACTCCAGCGGAGTGACTTGTGCGCTGCCAGCCTTATAAAAAGGAGTAAAGTTGGAGCCAAAGTACACCTCCTTTTTTCTTGAAGGTCGTCTCGACTCCATCAGTTATGCTGTGCAAGGTAAAAAGTTTCTTGAGAAACGCGCAGTTTTCTTATTTTAGAAGATAAAATTGCCACTTCATAATTTCCCTGCATTGGAATCGCTTACTAAACTCAACGTATAAATGGTTCTAAAGCTGTTACACGTGTTCTTTTGTAAAGCATGCTAAATGAACTTCCCATATTTGCAATCAATAAGCATGCTATTGGCATGCTTGAAAATAAGCAAACCTGTCATCATCATGCTCAAAAATCCCCTTTCCGCCTTTCCCCCTTCCACCTGTAGAGCAGGTGCTCTACAGGTACAATGCTCATAAATCGACCGTCGTGCGATTTTCGAGCATGCTCAAAACTAGCATGCTTATGAGTAGCACGTTTGTCCACACATGCCACAAAGTAGCAGTTGCTTAAAAGTAGCATACTATCAGCATGAAAATAAGCATGTGTAACAGTAGCTTAAAGCTGTTACACCATGCTCTTTTGTTAATTGTTGCTAAATATGAGCATACATAATGAATTTTTTACTTTTGCTATCAATGAGCATGCTATTAGCCATCTATTGGCATGCTTAAAAATAAGCAAACCCGTTTACATGTACTAAAGCACTCCGAGACATTCCCCCTTCCAGTGCTCGCTCTACAGGTACAATGCTCAAAAATCGACCGTCGCGTCGTGCGATTTTCGAGCATGCTTATTAGTAGCACGTTTGTCTACACATGCTACAAAGTAGCAGTTGCTCAAAAAGCAGCATACTATTAGCATGAAAATAAGAATGTGTAACAGTACCTTAAGTTCATACGGAGTTCGATGACCTTTCGCTCACTACCTTCCGAGTAACTTTGTACGCCGGTATCGATGATATATCCGAATGTATAATGTCATATTGTGCTCCACGGAGCTAGTTCTACGTTCGACAGGTTTAATGTGGTAGTTGGAGGGACCGGGCCAACCGTGCGGTATTATTTATTGGCCTATAAAATATTTAAAGCACCTGTGGCTATTTACGTAGGCGTGAACGTGTTGGGTTCGGTATAGGGTAATAGTACAACCGCAAGTAGTGAAGATGATTTGGTAATAAAACATGTTTCAGTCTAGGAAATTTTCTGTACTTTTCCTTTACTCGAAGGTTGTTGGGATTTTTTTATATGATATAGATGGCAGACGAGCTGACGGATCACCTGATGGTAAGCGATTACCGCCACCCATGGACACCTGTAACACCAGTAGTGTCACAAGTGCGCTGCTTACCTTTTAACCCCTCTTCGCCAGGATTGGTCCTCCTGTACCCTCACTCATGCAGCGAAACACAGCGCATGCACTGCTTCACGCCGGTTTTCAGTGAGAACGTGGTATTACTCCTGTCGAGCCGACCCATTCATGCCGATCCGTGGCTCTTTCAATGTTATTATCGACAAATGTGTGTTTTTTGCAAGAACGAATACTTTTTTATGCTAGAGGCGACAAAATGTTTGACGTGGCAAGTGTCCATGGGCGGCGGTAATCACTTACCATCAGGTGATCCGTCTGCTCATCTGCCACATATTACATAAAAAAAAGATCATTTTACCGTCTCAAGGGAAACAAATATCATAGGTAATGAATATCTCCGACAGCGCTTTAAACGCAAATGGGAATGATGCTGTGACTGACCTTATGGCGCAATTGGTAGTGACCCTGCCTCTTACGCCAAAGGTCGTGGGTTCGATCCCCACCCTGGATAAACATTCGTGCGATGAACACTTGTGTTTGTTCGGTGTCTGGGTGTAATATATGTATTTAAGTATATATTTGTGTTCCTCTGTTGTCTGATATCTGTAACACACAACACATGTCTGACGTCTGCCATCTATATCATAAAAGAAACCTAAGGAAAACGGGTCACCTGAGGGCCTATTCTCGAGCACTCGACATTAAAGCCGAGTTACAGATTTGTATGGAAGTATGTATGAAATGCCTAAATTCGATTTCAATATCTCATATTCACTAAAACATAGTTTTTTGTATAGTTCTCATGCGACATCCGCCATGCTTTTTCATATCGAAAATCCCGAGAATTCGGCTCCAGGACCCCAATTCTGGGGATATCGATATGAAAATAACATGGCGGATATCACCTGAAAACCATACAAAAAAACTGTGTTTTAGTGATATATGTCGTATGAAAATAAATATCACGAGCACGAGAATTGGGGTCCTGTTCGTTCAATCTTGCCTTTTGGCATGTGTGTGAAAATTTATAATAAAATTCCGAACACAATACAAAAGGAGAAAAATATTGGAAAGTTCAGGAATAAACTAAAAGCTTTCCTAATTGATAAAAGTTTCTACACGCTGGCGGAGTTTTTTAAATGAAAATAAATTCTTAATCAAATCATGTATAAAATAAATAATACTATCATTGTCATTGTTATATATATATATTTTTTTATATATTAAATGGGTTTGCACTTGACCTCATTTCACCTGATGGAAAGTGACAATAAGGTCTAAGATGTAGCGTGCTTACCCAGAAGAAGCCTATTCACTCTCGACTTAAAGACACCCAAATTGTAGCTCTCTGGGAATACAGAAGCCGGCAAGTTGTTCCATTCCTTGGCAGTTCGTACCAAGAAAGAGGAAGCGAAACGCTTAGTACGAGCTGGAGTAACTTGCACAGTGTAAGGGTGGATTCCTGTCGTCTTCCGTAATGTCCGGTGGTAGAAAGGAGAAGGTGGTATCAGGTCGTGAAGCTCATTCGAACACTCTCCAAAATGCATCCTATAAAAAACCGATAGACAGGCCACTCTACGTCGGTGAGCGAGGCTTTGGGATTTACCATCCACTAATTCTGCGTCACCAACTAACTTCATGGCACGACGCTCAATCGAGTCGAGGGCCGGCAGCTGATACTTGGCAGAGCCATCCCATAGGTGACTGCAATACTCCATGCACGACCGAACTTGAGCTTCATAGAGTTTAAGAACCTGTTCCGGCGTGAAGTATCGCCTAACCTTGCATAGGATACCAAGTTTTTTAGCAGCAGTGGCTGCCTTGGTCTCAATAGAGCGACCGAAGTTAAGGTTGGAGGTTAGGTCCATACCTAGTATAATTCTGTAGTATAATTCTGTAATCGAATCCTTATGTGTTATGTAATTCTTTAATTATTTATTGTATACCAATATATATATATTGCGATAGCCTATCAGGGTTTATGTTTCAACTAAATATATCAATCAATACCTGTAATGTACAACATGATTGCAATAAACGTTTGAATTGAATTGAAAAAAAAAGAGACATCCAGATTATAGTGATCAGAATCAATTTGTGGGATTAACGTGCCGTGAAAATTAGTTTTGTATATTCGAAACAAAAACACGGGCGATAAGCGGTTCTGCCCAGTCAGCGGTGAGCAAACATCCCAGATAAGTCCAAGTTATCTTAATTGTGTTAACAATTAGTGCTGGCTATAATGTGTCGCGATTACGACATACAACATATTTTATGTTGTTGTTTACTTGGTAACACGTGTGTGACAAATCGCTGCGATTTTAAGATTGGGTCTTTTCTTACGTTTAGATGTAAAAGTTGGAACTCGTTAATACAATAGGTACATCTCTATATGCTGTATACATATATCTAAAATTGTCAGATTTTTGATCTGTCAAATTTTCCCAATTGATATTGAACCAAATGTGTGAGGATCGAATGAAGAATTTTGACAGATTTGAATAGTCAAAGTCAAATCAAAGTCAAATAATTCTTTATTTGCATAGTACACAGCACTTACAAATCGTCATACATTTGAATGATTTAAGACTATTTGTAAGTACTTATGTAATAATTTACATGCTAATACATATATATGTTGATACATAAAATATACTAAAAAAAGTAAATAAACATAATGGGATTCTACCACCGGCTCGGAAAGTTGTTTCTGGTCGAGAAGATCCGGCAAGAAACTCGCCAGTTACTCTTTTTAATCTATTAATGTGTGGCTAAATAATACATTAATGTGTGGCTGTCTGTACATAGACCATCACTCAATTTTGACATTGTTCCCTGGATTTTGGGCGCCATGAAAAGGGACGATGTTAGCCGTCGTTAGTTTTCGGTGATGTTTAGTTCATGAAAACACACGAGTCCATACACAAGAGCGTTTAATCAGTAAAAGAACACTTTCACACAGGTGCAAACATTCGTATCACACAAGAAAAGGGTAACACAGGTACGACCTGGTGACCTTCAAGAAAAGGGTACTCCTTACTTAAGAGCCGGCAACGCATATGTGATACCTCAGGTGTTGCAGATGTCCATGGGCGGCGGTGATCACTTTCCATCAGGTGTGCCGTCTGCTCGTTAGTCCGCTAAAATGTAAAAAAATAAAATAAATGAAGTAGCTTAGTCTTATTAATAACAATTAATCAATTATGTAATTTAAAATGTAAGTAATGCGTCATGTACAATGTCATCATCATCATTTCATCCAATAAACGTCCATTGCTGGATATGGGCCTCCCCCAAAGATCTCCACTGAGATGTAAACGGATCTTTAAATGTAACCTTGTTAGGGTGTAGCAAGATTAACACAGCATATAGTACAGAACAGTACCTATATAGTTGATATTTTAATAGCGATCTTTTGCAATTTATTCTTGAGCTCAGCTCATGTCAAATCAAGCACTTTCAAATTTCGTCGGCTTAGAAACGCTTTCACTGGTCTAATTGGTTCACCCGGATTGTGGAAGGTGTGGGTTCGAGTCCCGCCTGATAACGAGATGAAATTTTTAAGTGTGTTATTTACTTAAGTACCTATATAGTTTCGTCATTAGTGATTATCTTAAATAAATAATAATAAGGATTTACGATAGTTTGAATAAAGAATGTCCTAAGATACATGTTGAAATCTCCAAAATAATTAAATGTTCTCGTCTATTGATCAATAGTATTTTCCTGACAGTAAAAATGCCAAAGCAAAAACTTAACAGCTGATTTAGAATTATACCTTTCTTCCCAGTATTCAATGACCAACTTAATCCCTTTCACAGTTATCGTGTTTTATCGTGACTCGACAAAACTTACATGAATACGAAATCCTATATGTAAAATTCAAATGAGCCCGGTTCTACTAAAGTCAAATTCCCGAATAAGCAAAAGTAAGAACCTACAAAGTATTTACATATGTCCCGTGACGACTTAACTCACAAAACGTTACTAAGAAATAGGTCCATATGTAATTTCTTAGACGGCCGTCTGGAGACTTGTAAAATACCAAGAAATCCGAAGTGAGTTATAAAATTAACCCTTTTAACTTTATGTTCGGATACGTTTACAAGTTTCTCATCTCTTTTTAGGGTTCTGCAGCCAAATGGCAAAAAACGGAACCCGTATAGATTCGTCATGTCTGTCCGCCTGTCCGTCCGTCCGTATGTCACAGCCACTTTTCTCCGAAACTATAAGAACTGTAAGTACTATTGAAACTTGGTAAATAGATGTATTTTGCTAACCGCATTACGATTTTTACACAAAAATTTGAAAAAAACAAAAAAAATGGGGGGGTCTCCATACTTGAAACTGAAACTCAAAATTTTTTTTCATTAAACCTATACGTGTGGGGTATCATTTATTTTATTATTTGTTAGAAATGGGGTGAGCCCTGCGTCTCATAGCCACTGCGACCAGTAGATGATCTATTGTGGCAGTGGGGTATCATAGATAGGTCTTTAAAAATGATGTTGAGGTTTTTAACAAAAAAAAAATTCTCTCCCAAAGTGGTAAATTGTGTGCCCCCCCCTTGGTTGGAGTTGACAATGACAACACCAAATATTAAATTTTATCAATAATTTACGAACCGGTTTTGGTAAAAACTACGATAACATCCCAACTCTGATCTATTTTATAAACGTGTACCTTTTTAGGCCACGTGTTTAATGGATTCTGGAGCTTTTAATAACTTTTCGTATGTTTTTCATTTATACGTATATACTCGGACATTATAATAAATTCGATGGCGCATTGGCTAAAGTTTTGCGTCCCAGCGATTTTGGGATCGATTCTTTTTTTTAATGTCATAGGTGGCAGACGAGCAGACGGATCACCTGATGGTAAGCGATTGCAGCCGCCCATGGACACCCGCGACACCAGTGGAGTCACAAGTGAGCTGCTAAACTTTAAACCCCCGGTTCCCCGGATTGGGCCTACGGTACCTTCACTCACGTAGCGAAACACAGCACAGTGCTGCTTTACGACGGTTTTCTGTGAGGCTGTGGTATCACTCCGGTCGAGCCTGCCCATTCATGCCGATCTGTGGCTCTCCCACGGTCAAAGTTGTCGAACCTCTTCTGCACTTATTGAGATGCCGCAGTTTGGTTTCGCTTCCAAGTCTTCGAGCAAAGATGAATTTATAATGGACAACATTTCAAAATTGCTAAGCTCTGAAACAAAAAATACCATTTCTTTATTTACTTTTCCGCTGCGCGAATATATATTTATTAATTTTTTATATTGCTTATTTACTGAGAAAAAAATTAAAAACTAAAAAACGTAAGATGACGTCATCGGACGGCAGAGTGTAAAATATTTCTTTGCTTAGCACATTATAGTTTTAAATTTACGAAATGCCAAACCCATGACATGCAACTGTCAAAAAAAAGACAACTTGTCAACGTTGAATGTATGAATGACGTTGACAATGTTGACACTAGTATTATTTACCTTTGACAGTAGTACCTTTTTTTTATTAAAACAATGATAAGCAAAGGAATATCGCTGATTCAGCCGTCCGATGACGTCATTTGGCGCTTACGTCTATTTAGAATATAAAGAATTTTAATAATTATTTTATGCATGAAAATGGACAAATTTTGAAAAAAGAAAAAATATGGGTCCGTTCATTTTATGTCTATTTTCATATAAAAAAACAATATGGACATGTTAAAAATATGAAATGTTGTCCATTGTCGTAGCGGCATCCTTGGGTTAGGCCTCGAAGTCGGCGTTCCAGCCTCTCGGAGACTCGTCTACTTCGGCGACTTCGGTGTCGGCTGTAATTAGGCATCTTATGGGGAACGCGCGATCTCGTCGCCGAGGCTGCTCAGTGCTCAACGGAATTGCCTATTGTGTTGTGTGAACGCGTAACCCCTTCAGAGTTTAACTTGCCAGGGTTGCCAATAGCTTTGCATGGGCTGTTTTTTCAATGGTTTGACAAAAATTAACAGACCGATTAAATATTAATTATTTCTACTAATTTATTTTAAAAAAAAACAAACATTTCAAATCCTGTGTAAAATATTTATGAAGTGCTTAGGATGTATTTCATAAATACGGAATTCATAAAAACGGTTTTTTTTTATATGATAGGTGGCAGACGAGCAGACGGTATGGTAAGCGATTGCCGCCGCCCATGGACACCTGCGACAACAGTGTTGTGACCTGTAGAATGACGGAACCCTCGATGGGAGAGTCCAACTCGCACTTGGCCAGTTTTTTTTGTCTACAAGATCACTGGGGTGACTTCGTCGAAGCCTCCGTGGTTTTGGTACTGGCCTACAACGAAACTGATGTTACGACCGAATCGGAGTTTCCCTCCCTTTCAAGTGCCCTGTGTGTCTCCTTTGTTTGGATGCGACAGGCATATTCCCGTTCGGGACGGGTTAGTTGTAAGGTTGTAGTGAGCTATCAGGTCTTCTTGCCCTGCCTTAGATACTATGGTTCTATTTCAGTCTAACATATCAATTAAATTTTCATTTGCATATTTCCGAATGCAAACTTGCATATTCTTCGTGACTTGATTGTAATGAAGCCTTCACGTGCAGTAGACCATAAAAAAACTGTTACCACAATAGGTATCATGTTACTAGATAGTCACAAAAAACCTATTCCACCGAAAAACATTATTCGAAGTTTTTGTTATTAGGTCTTTCAAATTAGTTAAACTACATGCCATATCCGCCGCGATGGAATAATCATCCGAACAAAAGAATATCGATGTCAAAATGTCCAGCAAGAATGATTCAAATCGCCTGGCAACAAAATTTACCTACTGTCCTACGAGAGCAATGCAAAGTGACGCTTTGTAGCGCGATTCTATGCGACTTTTTACAAAATTTTTTTTCACTCGAGTAAAGTAGTTTGAAACTCTATACCTATAATATTGAAAAAAATATTGCTATTTTCGTGATCAAATTAAGTGTCAAATAATTTACTACAGATATTGTGACGTCTACTACCAACCTTATGGAAAGCGGCTGGACGTAGTCTATGACCCCCGTGAATAGCCTTTGTGTCGCGTTGTCTATGAGAGAAACCAAGATCGTAGATCTACTAACTCGAAACTGCTCCAGAGTCACTGTTTGTCCTCTAATACTATTGACTAACACTATTTGTAGTTTATACTTAAAGTAATTAGTTCTTATGTGTCGTGTGTATGATAGGATTACTATTTAGCTCGAAACTGATTGCTTGAGTCTTTCTGTTCTTTGATTGACTCACATAATAATACAATCCGCCTGATAAAAAGCTACCGCAGTCTATTCTTTTTGTTCTTTGTCTTTACAGACGATGATAGTGGTAGGTAGTATTCAGTGATGTGAATACCACCACTGAAGTTAGTGGCCTGTCACAATAGGACGCGAATAGGCTCAGAGTAGCCACTGTATCGCGTTCATCTCCCACCTAGGACCTTAACCCTTAACCTGGCAACTAGACTTCATTTATTTCATTGGTATTCAACCTACCGTTACTGGTGGTACCGTGGGAGAGCCATGCTTCGGCATGAATGGGCCGGCTTGACCGGAGTGATACCACCACGGCCTCACATAAAACTGGCGTGAAGCAGCACTGTGAGTGAAGGTATCGGAGGCCCAATCTGGGGGAAAACGGGGGGTTTACAGGTTGGCAGCGCACTTGTGACTCCATCGCACACGGTGTCGCGGCGGTTACCTGGTTAAACGTTTAGTTAGTTGGAAACACACCACTCGAGCAATTACTGTCTGTGCTAATAGAAAGCTGCTTTCGCAGTTTATAGGCACATCGTATAGCCGTTAAATCGCGTTCATCACCCACCTAGGACTCATAAGTTGACTGGAAGCAGACTGCTCGAGCAATTACTGTCTGCCTTCAAATAACATTATAATGGCGGCCATGGCCGCGACACGAACATTATTTGTCGATTACTCGCGGTAGAACACCGTACACTCGTCTCGGCGAGGCATGGTTAATTGAAACACAGGCATTTGCAGATATGGGAGGATGGTTTATGCGGGGTTTCCTGGAAGAAACGACCAGCTTACACCTTCTTTTTTTATTGCGAATAATAGGCATACGAGCATGCGGCCCATCTGATGGTAAATGGTAACCGCCGCTCATAGACATCAACAATGCCGGAGCACAGTCATACCGCTGCCTACCGTGAAAGAAGAACTCTTTTCAAACCTCGTTTAAAAAGGACATGTCGTAGCGATCAGGGAACACCGCGGCTGGAAGCTCATTCCACAGTTGCACGAGCGTGAGAAAAATGAGCGCTGGAAACGGAGCGAGCTGGAAGGGGTTGGTTCCAGATAATTTGGGTATCTTCTTACAATTACAAATCCGGTAACGCATAGAAATATAGATACACTTTAATGTATAAAATACACAATTTAAGAAACTAGGCATTACAAAACTTATATGTACAATTTCCGCGCTTTTATCGCTGTAAGCGATTTCAAAATTTTATAGTGGATCTGCATTTGTCTAACAAATGTCTATGGGTGGCAGTGTTGACGTACTATCAAGGGACCCATGGGCATGCTCATTCGTCTCCTTTTCTTTTAAAAAATGTAATAATTCAATTAGCTATAGAAATTGAATCGTCTTTTAGACCCAGTTTTTTTATTTCTTAAAATACTTAATGCATCTTGAATATGACAATGTGTGAAAAAAATAATCGCCCTCCCATACATATTTCATGAAACAACTGATTACAGTTTTGAACCTATCTAAAGATCACATAATAATAAAAATCACTTTTTTAATAACATAGGTGGCAGACGAGCAGACAGATCAACTGATGGTAAGCGATTGCCGCCGCCCATTGACACCTGCAACACCAGTAGAGTCACAAGTGCGCTGCCAACCATTGGACCTCCGGTACCCTTACTCACGCAGCGTAAGACGAGTTTTTTTTTCAGTATTTCACCCTGTTCCATAGAAAAAAATGTTCATATTCAAGTACTCTAATTGCCTATTTGAACGGTCACAAACCACAAAGGCACTACCGAACATGGAAAAAAATAATTGATTCCCACTACATTCTTTACCCTATTACTTTTCATACCTGCTCCAACATTTTACACTGACATATTAAATAACTCACATTTTGCCCAACTTCGTTACAAAATATTCCTGCTCCCAGGTTCGTTACGCCACAGCCTTGAGCGTTCAAGGCGGCGAGGAAACTGAGAAAGGTAAAGATCGAAAGCTGCGAGCTGAGAAATATTGCTCTCCACCGAAATACACACATCAAAAGTCTGCGAACACTTCATGAATTTCATACAAAAGAGCGATTAAATAATGTAAAATATTTGACTCATATACTTTGATCTGACTCCGAGATAGATAGCTCAAGCACCTGTGTTACGGATATCAGAACCAACAGCTGAATTACAAATATATACATGTAATACTTTTCTTTTGTAAATACGTACTTATAATACATAGATAACACTAAATACTATACAAACAGACATGTTAATGCACACAAATGTTTGTACTGTGCAGGGATTGAACCCACAACCCTTGGACTTAGGGCAGCGATCTCTACCACTGATCCAAACGGGTTGTTGTGATTAATACTCTAGTAAATCATGATCGATTATTTTCAATTCGATGCCTTACAAAGACTAGAATAATCCAGGGGAAGGGGGTTAAAAGGTAAGCAGCGAATTTGTGACACCACTTGTGTTGCAGGTGTCCATGGGCGGCGGTAATCGTTTACCATCAGGTGATCCGTCGGCTCGTCTGCCACCTATATCATAAAAAAAATTAACTATGTTTTTCATGAATATTGTGAATTGTTTAGTTTTGGGTAGGTAACTATGCAGATCGAACTACTTAGTTTCATACAACTTTTTTTTCAAGACTGGACAATCCAAGTACATATACAATCGATAAGCAATCAATTCTCAAAAATTCTTGAAAATTTAACATGCTAGCATTTGAAAGGTACCGGAAGCATATTTGTCAAGATGTACTATGATTTGCGCGGACTCTTGGTAGATGACTGGCACGAAGACCTACCGAAATGGAGGCTCTTTATTATCAGAGGCCAAGACTCTTTAAGGCACCGTGCGCTAACGTAGATAGTTATTACTATGGTAATCCCTCTATTAAAACAAGTATTTTGTATGAAAATCATGGAGTGATCGTTTCTTTTTTTTTTTGATTAGATGAAGGCTCACCGTGGGCGGGGCAGTTTGCTTAGAAACTTAAAACAGTAACCTACTGATAGCCAAGGCGAGTTAGTTACCACGACACCGACATTCACACGACGTCGTCATTATTATTAGTCGCGTGAGGTCCAAGAAAAGTAGGCCCGTGAATTTCTTTCTACAATTCATGCAAGAAAATCGTAAATCATCCTCAGCCAAAAATAAGTAATAAAAAGACCGACCGAAAGGTGTGTCCAAAAAGATGCTAGAAGGCAGTGTTTGAGTTGGGTGGACATTTTCTCCGCTTTAGCACCGATTCGACCAATCTTAATCCGATACTAAATCTATGGTATAGCTTTGTCTTTATATACAATTCTGAAGTTATACCATATATTTATCTACGGATAAAGATTGGTCGAATCGGCATTTAATCCGACAATTAATCTATGGTATAGCGCTGTCATTCTACACAAATCTGACGTTATAAATTATCCTCGACGTCCATCTGTAGTGTAGCATCAAAGTTTATTCTTGACATACACTCGATTGATGTATTTAAATAAAGTTTAATGACAACTTAGGCCCGATTCGATCAATCTTTATCCTTAGAGGAATCTATGATGAATTGATAGATTTTGTATAGAACGGTAGCGCTGTACCATACATTTAGTATCGGATAAAGATTATTATTTATCAAGACGGGAATTAACACGATATTTATTATGTGGTACAACATTGTTTACTCAGATATTTTGCTCGACGTTTCGGCTACGTTACAGTAGCCGTGGTCACGAGCGGACTTCGGATTCGACTTAAAACTTTAATTTGGTTATTAATTACACATTGTGCTCATATAGGCAATAGGCAAGGCCTGGATGTCATTCATCCGGAAAATAACTTGTCAGGTAGATGTACTGCAGTTTTACTACAGAAAAATGTCTTAAAATAGTGACAATAATGTGACACTTCTTAAGGAATTGATATTAGTTCAAGTTTTCGCCATTGGACAAAACAGATACACCGTCTATTGTTTACCTAAGTGACAACTGGGGGTCGAACCTCCCATCTACATCACTTTCTCTCAAACTAACTATCTCTTCTCTGGTAGTTCCTGAAGACTCAAGATAGGTGTCAGCCTGGTCTTAAAGTATTTGGCTGTATCCATTATGGTCTTTTTCTATCTATTACCTGTCATGAAAAACTTTTTGAAGTAGCCGTCTTTTCTTGCAATGTAACCGAAGTAATCTACATAATTCTAACTTATAATTCTAACATAATTTCATAAATTTATAAACTTGGTCCTTCGAGCCGGATACTCGTGTTCCTCAAAAAACAACTTAAATACAAAGTGCGAAAATAAAGTGCTTTTTGCAGCGTAAATCGTAATAAAGAAAATGTGAGAAATGTAATAACTTCTTACAGTGCTAATGCTAATAAAGTACAGAATCCTTGGCACACACTAGGCAATTTTAGCGTCTTAGTGTTTCTTAGTGGTTTAGCAGATTAATGTGACACTGCGTTTTAATAGCTTAGTGTAGTGTAAAATCTTACTTAGTATTTTAAAGCGACAAACATAAGTTTAAGAACCTTTTATGGTGCAGAAAGAATATGAATAACGATTTTAGCGAGATCTCTCCAATTTTTGCTGTCGATCATTTATCATTATAACAGACTGTCGCACAGTCGCACAGTACAACAGATATCAAATATTCACTGTCTCCATGGTAATCAATAACAAGTCTCTTATTGTCACACGTCTATTGCTGTTTTATCGCCTGCCAGTATCGCACCTTTGTCGCCACAGATTAAATTCTCCATGGCTCACTGCAACGCGGAACCTACCATTCAGACAGAACAGTGTCGCCTTCAAAAAGATGTGGTTTTGGGTTTGACAGAACATTGAAGTTTTATTGGTGTTAAACTGTACCTACAATGGGTACGCCGTTAGCTATAAAAATCTGGCTGAATCTTGAATAAAGATACTTGATTTTTCTTTTAGAATCGTCATTCTAATGCAAGATGGAGCTTCATGTCACATCACAATGTATTGTGTGGTTGTTTTTTTGAGTACAGACGTTAACTTGCCTAAAAAGAACAATGACGTTTTAAATTTTATTATTCTTAGGGCCGATTTGACCAATCTTTATCCGTGGATAAATCTATGGTTTAACGTCAGATTTGTATAGAATGACAGAACTATACAGTACGATCACAGTTATTCGACACGTGGCAAATGTCGGAACTAACGCTGTTTTGTAATTTTCGTATAGAAAAAACGTTTTACAGCGCCCACCTATCAATATCACTGCAGTAGCTTCTGATCTTGGGCGGTCTGTCCCTGGCTATGCCATAGATTTAGTATCGGAATAAGATTGGCCCTTGAACAGACAAAATGGCGATTACCTACTATGTAAGTCACCAACACTAACAATGCTAGTGGATCTATTCCCAAAAGTGTACCGTCAGACCTACAACCCATTCCCAGAGCGGGTATATCAAATAAATTCAAGGTATTACCAGAAAGGGTAACCGGGCACGGTTTTTGTTCTCGTATCGTGAGTAGGCGCATTTAACGCCTACGTTATTCGAGGCGAATCGCGTGATATCATTACAGTAATATGGCTACCACAAATTTCTTTTGTCACTTAACCGACGCTGGATTTGTTGGGTCTATCGAGCGTGACGCGTAGCCACGGGTGGTTAGGTTAGCAACGTTTTTTTCTCTAACCTAGATATAACTAAGATGCTATAATATAACTAAGATGCTATATGAATACCATTGTATTACTAGGAGATCCACTTATCACTTAACTACACTAATATGCACTACACTTAAGATTAACTTTGTATCCGTAATGGGCGTTTCCATAGTGATTGAACATTTTCAATCACTATGGAAACGCCCATTACGGATACAAAGTTAATCTTAAGTGTAGTGCATATTAGTGTAGTTAAGTGATAAGTGGATCTCCTAGTCTTTATCAATGCTATTGTGTGCATTTGTCTATTATTTTAAGCCGACCATTATCTCAACGATAAAGATACGTTTATAATATTATATTAGTCTTTAAAACAAGTCCTTTGAAAGAAATGTTTGTTTTCAGTTTTCGGAATGTAAAACGAAAAATATATAATAGGTACCAAAATACATAATCTAATCATAAATCTTTATAAGCGAAAGCTGACGGGCAGACTGATCTATCAACACAGGGTCTAAACTACAATTCTTAGCAACTTTATAGCGTAGAGGAGCACTTAGATTACATTTTTGTAAATTCACCCCCTATGAGGGCAAATCGTGGGTTCAAACTAAGTATGAAAAGTACTTTGCCATATTTCAAAAAGAAGAAAATACGTTCACACGTCATTTCACTTTTCAAAATGAAGTCCCGAAACGAAAAGTTAAGGACTAGAACCTTAATCGTGTTATTGAAGCGTAGTTTATAAAGAAAAAAAAATACATTTATTGACCATCACAACACAGAAAACAAATATAATAGTAGACATTACACGACATGACACAGATACAAAGAGGAGAGGCGATACGAGAAGAGATTGTGTGGTTTGTGTGTGGTCAATCAGGTCCCAACCTCAGCATTTGCTGCTACGGCATTATCTGCAGCAGCGCTGGTATTCTGGTGGGACCTGGTTACGAGTGAGTGTATAGGTAAATCATCATTTCAGCCAATAGACGTCCACTGCTGGACATAGGCCTCCCCCAATGTTCTCCACACAGATCGGCCCTGCGCCGCCCGCATCCAATGGATTCCCGCGATCTTTAGCAGATCGTCGGTCCACCTTGTGGGGGGCATGCCACGGCTGCGACTTCCTGTACGTGGCCTCCACTCTAGGACCTTTCCGCCCCAACGGCTGTCTGTTCTCCTCGCTATGTGCCCTGCCCATTGCCACTTGAGGCATGCAATCCTTTGGGCTATGTCTGTGACCTTTGTTCTCCTGCGGATCTCATCATTTCTGATACGATCACGCGGGTATAGGTAAATAGCTATAAGCTATATATATATATACACGTAGGAAGTGGTAGCGTGCTGCGCCCATAACCAGTTGGTGGAGTGGCGGCAGCAGCAGATTCGTGTACAAAATAAATAAGCGTTTATATTTTAGTTTTGTAATTTAAGTTTTTCGATGGCCATAAGCCCACGTCACATTGACAGCCTCGCAAAACAGTCCATAGACTAAAGGATAGAGCAGCGGGTTTCGTTTACACTCCCAACATATAATACATATTATAAGAATCTTTTGCAGAAATCGACGGTGATCAATACGTTCATTTGTATCGAACAGTGGAGAGGTCCTCTGCAGAGAATAGACAACTTGATGCAATCGCGGAACGCCCATTCCTGATCGTCGGTGACTGGCGACCATGATGTATGGCGGGTGACACCCATCGCAGCCCACCCAGGGAGATCATTGCTAGATCAATTTCTGTCTTTTACCGTTATCTACGGGTGCTTTGTTTAGATAACTTTGTAGGACATATTAAAATAAAATAAAAAAAATGCCTTTATTCAATTTAAGTCCATACAGAACATTTATTAATGTCAAATATTATGTAATCTACCGCTGATTCGGATTGTCAATTTCTACCGAGAAGAATCAGCAAGAAACTCAGTAGTTACTCTTTTCAGATAATATGATAATTACAATTTTCATTCTTATACAAATTATGATTACAGTGACAGTATGATATCCAATGCTTGTAATCAATATCGTTTAGATAAATCGTCAAAAAAAAATTATGAAATTAATTATAAATTAGAGAACAGGCGAAGAGATCAACATGTCCAGGAATCCTTATCATTCAAGTAATCATCTACTTTATAGTAGCCTTTCTGCATTAGGCAGTTTTTTACATGCAACTTAAACTTATGTACCGGTAAATCAATAATATTTTGAGGTAACTTATTAAACATTCTAATGCTCAATCCTACAAATGAATTTCCAATTTTATGAAGTCTTAGATATTGATGGTCCTTTGCAGAAAGCTTTCTTTAGAGACAAATAAATGTCACAATCAAATATTATCGTCAACTGTGTGTTTCGTATTCTAAGTGTTTTAAAAAGTGTTAAGTTAAGTCTTCACTTCTTTGTTGGGTTTATAATGCTGCTCAACTTTTGACAGTTAAGGGGTCGTTCAAGTATCACTTGAACAGTTCTTCTTGGAATATATAAACAATAGACGGTGACACGTCTGTTTTGGTCGACTGATGGTGATAATTGGAACTGATGCTATTTTCTTAGAAAGTGTCATATTATTGTCACTGTTTTTTACATATCTTCAGGCAAGGCAACCACCGAAAATTTAACACTACAGTGAAATCCTAAAACGGTTCAACTTGCCTGCTCTGGAAACTAGACGTATGCAGACTGACTTAGTTTATCTCCACAAAAATTTTAATTCCTAATAGGTTCCCCAACACTCCTATCTGCCTTAAATTTAATATTATTTTCAGAACCCAGGTTCCTAAATGCCTTCGTGTATATCGCAATAATACATCGTTCTATAACCCTCTAGCGCGTATGTGTCGCCAATATAACGAATTCGCTCGGAACAATCACGATCTCGATATCTTTGCTGTTAGTCCAAATGTCTTCAAGAGGGCCGTCAAAACCCTTTTTTTTATTATTAATGGCTGCTACTATGTCTTGCCACACATCTATAATTTTGCCAATGTCGAGTGATTAAAGAGACGCGTTTTTTGGAAGATTGACTTGTGTGGTGAGTGGATTTTATTTTAATGAGTTTTGACATCACCTAAAACAAAACAGACATACACATGGACAATACAGAGAAAGTAGACAAATGTAAACGTATGGACAAAAAATTGAATTGTAATTTAAATTTATTTTTTAAATACACAACCTACAGCTCTTCCGTCACCTCACTCGTTCCGTTTTACCAACTTATCGATTATGTTGTTTTCATGTCAGGGATACATGTTTTAGATAATAGTTTAGTTATTGTATAACTTTCTTAACTGTTACCTGTTTTGTGTCATTAAGTAAAAAAAATATATCATAAATTGTAGTACAACCCAAATGTAATTTTTCGGCCCAAACAGATATTTTTGAGGAGTCTTTTATGTGTCATGTTTTATTAATATTCACATTTCACTGCCTATTTGGTATTCCGAATGGAACATCGAATGAATACTGATGTTCGATTCCCGTCAAAGCTAGCAGTTGACGTAATTAAATCGTCCCCACGATAAGACTCCGCTACCCCTTATTTTGATTGCTCCCATGTAAATTCATTCCTTGTTATTCCTATTCGGATCTAAATGAATTTTGTGTCCGCCGGCATCCGACCGCAGCCGACATCGAAAACTTTATAAATTATTATTACAACGAGCAAAACAATCTACGGGTTGGAACTACGTTGTAGGGTGAGAGCTGGAGGCGAGAATATCACGTAATTTTATTACAAATGAGGTTTTATCAACAAATATCCGAATATATCGATCTGCTTCCTGACCTTCGCAACCATTTAACAGGGGAACCAACTGAATCATGGTTACACGTTTCAGAAACTTTTTCCGAAACGTGCAGGTTTCATCACGATATTTTCCCTCACCGCCGAGCAGATGGTAATGGTAGAAATACGCACATAGATTTGAAAAACCATTGGTGCATGCTCGGATTCGAACCTCGACCACCTGCGTGGAAGGCGCGTTCGTATCCATTCAGCTACCATCGCTCTTATCCGAATATATCGATATTTGTCAGAAATAAAGAAAAAAAATATTTAAAACTCCGACATGAACAAAGATTTGGGTTATTATTTATATCCCCCACAAACTCGTTTGTCCCCCACAATTTCGTTTGCCGCAAATGCGGACAAAGAGCACTGTAGATGCAGTGCTCTACCCGAGTTGCTACTTAAAACCTCTGACAAGATGAAAAGGCCCATTATATATATATTTATACATAAGTTTTGCGTGTGTCTGTATATGTCATAGTGTCTACAATGGCCGAAAAAATAGATGGACGGAGAGACATTCTAACCTAGTTCAGCGAGCCCACCTGTGGGCATTCCGCCTGGTGGATTATCAAACCATGGCTACGCTGGATTTTAACAACCTCCCTTAATGTATGTACGCTACTGGGGTCTCACTCAGTATACCTTTGCGTTACCTGCCTACTTTTTAGCAGGGACATGCAGTACAAAAATCGGCTGTGGAAACTGCAACAAATGTATGCTAAAAATTTGTGTAAATCGCGATATTTTCGCCTCCAGCTCCGAGCCTATACCAAACGCGGAAATGAATTGTAAAAGTTCAGATGTCGAAGGCCTTAAATCTACAGTCGGGGCCATCGACCGTTGTTAACGACAAGTTGATAGTTGTGATACCGCTGATAAATCGCTGGTGTATGAAACTGCTGATAGACAGAAAGAAAAAATAATATTTCGACGCTTGAAAGAAACGCCCTGTTGGTCTAGTGGTTTAAGTACCGGGCCGTGATCTCGGGGTCCTGGGTTCGATTCCCGGGTCGAGCGAAAAGTATGTTGCGAATTTTTCGAACAAAGCTCGGGTTTGTGATCACCAATCCGCATTTGGCAAGCGTGGTGATTAAGCCTAATCCCATCATAAAAGCGATAACTTGAATTCTATAATAGAGGCCTTTGCCCTGCAGTGGGACAGTTTATAAGCTGATACTAGCCACTAGAGAGGAAATATTTACTAAGCGCCATCTTTGGCCGAATTCAGTTAAATAAATATACAGTTCGAATCTAAATGCGAATAAAGAGAAAAATCTGATGTGACGATGGTGAGTGATCACGGTTTCCCCGTATTTTTTTTATGTGATAGTTTGCAGACGAGGGGACGGATCACCTGATGGGAAGCGATTGGCGCCGCCCATGGACACCCGCTACACCAGTGGAGTAACAAGTGCGCTGCCAATCTTTAAACCATCTATCTCCCGGATTCAATCTGCTGCGTGCAGCGAAACACAGCACAATGCTGCTTGGCGCCGGTCTTCTGTAAGGCCGCGGTATCATTTCGAAGATTCATGCCAAAGCGTGGCTCTCCCACAGTCAATGTATGGAAGACTCATTATTATAATCCACTGAGCTACCATCGCTCTTTGGTTTTGTACAACGTCATTTCAAAATCCCTGAATATACGGCCTGGACCAGAGGGTCTAATTTAAAGCAGACGATACGACCGAATCGGAGTTTCCCTCTCTTTCACACGCGCTGTGTGTCTCATTTGTTTGGATGCGATGGGTATATTCTCGTTCGTTACGGGACGACTTCAAATTAAGCCACCAGAGCCATACACTTATGCTTGAGAAGTCTTAGAACTATTAGTTAGTTTAAGGATTAAATCCGACTTCCAATGTGTCTCCGTCATTCGTAATAAATCTTCATTCTGCAGAAGATCAAGTCGAAATTATCCGAATACACGCTAAGCCATCCATCCATCCATCAGGGTGAGGATACAGACTCAATGGGTACTTTGTTAGTTCTTTTGTGCCTGTCAACCTCATATTTGGATTTCACGGCCGCTTACCACCAGGCGGAGTGACGTCATCCTGATTGGCCCTTCTATAAAAATAATAATAAAAAAAAGCCGTTGGTCCTGTACCCGATCCCTCTCCGGTCCAGTCAGTCAAACTTGTGTCCCATTGAAATATGAGGCTAAGAGAGTACAGACTTGTGTCTGCGTATACACTTGTGCACTATAATATATCCTGTGTTAATGGTTGAAAAGCCTTCATGGCCGAAATATCGGTAGTGGGACATTAGTAAGTCTCTGTTTTTTATGTGATAGGTTTCCGACGAGCAGACGGATCACCTGATGGAAGGCGATTACCGCCGCCCGTGGACACCCGCGACACCAGTGGAGTCACAAGTGCGCTGCCAACCTTGAAACCCCTTTTTCCACCGGATTGCGCCACCGGTACCGTCACTCACGAAGCGAAAGCACAGTACTGCTTCACGCCAGTTTTCTGTGAGACCGTGGTATCACTCCGGTCGAGACGAGCCATTCATGCCGAAGCGCACGGACCACACGTACAAATCTTTGTGTGCGTGTATTTTGGTACCTCAGCGCGCTAGATCACAATGTTCGACGCATTATTTGGTTTAGCACTTTTCGAAATAACTTTGGATTCTGTAGTTGAACCGCTCCTTAAAGGCGGGTATGGACTCTCGGAGGCGATCTATCGGTGGACCCCCCTAAGAAGTACTTAGCCCTTTCGTCCAAAAGTTAAGCAAATTAATTCTGATACTTAACAGGGGCTTATTACAAACAGCTTTTAACGGAGATTGTAAATTAGACTGCATTGCCTTTAAGATTGAACTTGCTAATGCACAAAGGGGTGCTGTTTTAAAATAAGGCTGTTGTTAGGTACTTTACTAGTAAAAGCTCCGAATCTATCCTTTTCATTATGAGTTAAGTTCCATAGGAAACATTAAAGCCTATTTATTTATTTATTTAATTACACAGGTCCTTAAACTTAATTACGTAATTAAAGACGGTAACAAAAGTAAAAAAATAATAAAACAATATCAAAAAACAGGCAAACACGTGAATTATTTGATATACCTACTTAGAAAACTAGGCTTATATTACAATACTACGGAGATCTATGCGCAGTGTTCTTCGCAGAAGGGCTGGCTTGTGGACACTATACTGTGCCACGGATCTGCAAATAGCCTATATATGTATAACCTATGGGTTATTTATTATAATAATATCCTCCAACCGACTTCGGCTAAGGCGGTTAATCTCAATCTACAATCATCCACTTACGCAGGATATATTTTAGTGCTCAAGTGTTTGCGCAGAAGTGCAATCTCTATTCCCTTGCCCTGATATTCCGATGGGACACAAGTGTGACACGACCGGAGAGGGATCGGGCGCAGGACCAACGGTTTCACGTGCTTTCCGAGGCACGGGTGTACAAGACTGCCAACTTCCAGACTCCGGGCTGACACTGAGAATTTATTTACAGAAAAACTTAGGTTGCAAATTTTGGCCTGACCCGGGGATCGAACCCGGGACCCCAAGCGCAGCCGTCGCTTTAAACTGCGCCAACGAGGCAGTCACATAGGTTATACGTAAAGACGAAAGTACGTAGACGTAGTACACTTGCGCGATGTAATTAGATACCAGCGTCATCTATTAGTGAGATTCAAAACTAATTACAAAATGAAGTCCCGAAACGAAGACCTGTGGTTGACATACAATAAATATTAAATGGGCTCAACGGTTCTGAAAGGTTCTTAATACTTAATTATTCCTTTAAGTGACGAAAAATTTTTGTCCCCTAATACAAGCAGGTGAGTGTCAGATTAAATAATTGATACCGAGCAAGTATTTAACGATATAACTAATTACTTAAGTATCCGTTAATTAAAAAGTCGTGTCTAGGTATAAGAAATATTGATCCCACCATGACATTGGTGTTGCGGTTGTCTATCGCCGGCGGCAATCGCATACCATAAATCGATCCGTCAGCTCGTCTTCCACACCTCAAACAAAAACCGTGGGAGAACCACGCTTCGGCATGAATGTGCCGGCTCGACTGGAATGATACCACGGCCTCACAGAAAACCGGCGTGAAGCAGCACTGTGCTGTGTTTTGAGTGAGGGTACCAGAGGCTCAATCCGGGGGAAAGGGGGGTTTAAAGGTTGGCAGATAATTTGTATGTAACTCCACTGGTGTCACGGGTATCCATGGACGGCGGCAATTGCCTACCATCAGGTGATACGTCCTGTTGGTCTAGTGGTTTAAGTACCAGGCCGTGATCTCGGGGTCCTGGGTTCAATTCCCAGGTCGAGCGAAAAGTATTATTTGAACTTTTCGGACATAGCTCGGGTTTGTAATCACCAATCCGCATTTTGCAAGCGCGGTGATTAAGCTTAATCCCATCATAGTAGCGATAACTTGATTTATATGATGGAGGCCTTTGCCCTGCAGTAGGACAGTTACTGATACTACTACTACTACTACTAGGTGATCCGTCTGCTCGTCTGCAACATATCCACATAAAAAAAGTTAGGGTTCTGTGTGTTGGAACCTTATTGACAAGCCCGACGCCGCCTTATGGCATGAATTCATGATACTCGTAGAAAGAATTGTAAGAGCATGCCGTCAAACCGCGCGAAGCACGTGTCGTCACGAAGGCGAAAGCCGCGGAAATCGATACGGAGAGCATTTAGCAACGATCAGGCATGCACGCACGCGTCGCACGCTTCGTGCGACAATTAACTGGACGCGAGCGCTAATCCGCGAGCGAGTAATGTGATAAAGCGAAGACTTGGTCTATGATAATGGATTTGGTCCTGCAGTGGAACAATATTTAGGATTTTAGATGGCAGACGAGCAGACGGATTTCTATTTGTGGCTCTCGAGCGGATGAAACGATTTCGATTTTTTTATGTGATAGGTGACAGACGAGCAGACGGTACGCCTGATGGTAAACGATTGCCGTCGCCCATTAACAACACTAGTGGAGGTACAAGTGCGCTGTACCTTTAAACTCTTTAATTTTTTTTTAATGTTTCTTAGTTCTTAATCGTTTACCATGGAAAATGTTTTAGTTTGTCAAGTTTTGTCACATTTCTTGGCTGTAGATGACCGCAAAAATATAAATATGTTTTTTGAATAAGTGGAAACTTAACTGGTCTATGTATAACTTATATACATTTTTATGTAAACTCTATATATCGATGATGTGGCAATACCTCCTATCTAACAAATTAACTGACATTAATATAATCAACCTTAACACTAAAGACATAAGGAAGTAATTTTCTCGAAAATCTTGTTAGATAAGAGGTATTGGCGCATCATCGTCGATATTTACTGTGTGTTTCCCTAACATTAAATAAATAAATAAACTCCCTTTCCTCCTGTATTAGACCTCTACCCTAACTCTCGTAACAGACACACATACACTTTCACATCCTTACTTCCTTACTAATATTATAAAGGCGAAAGTTTGTTTGGATGGATGTATGGATGGATGTTTGTTCTTCTTTCACGCAAAAACTACTAAACGGATTTTAATGAAACTTTACAGTAATGTAGCTTATAGATCAGAATAACACATAGGCTATAATTTATAAAGATATTGTGTGACGCAGACGAAGTCGCGGGCAAAAGCTAGTATATAATATTAGTATGGATTATATCTCGATGGCTGCCGGTCTAATACTGTGCGTTTCTTGCGGAACTTTCTACCACGTAGCTCAGTTCTGTGGAACGGTTTGGCTGCAGGAGTATTTCCCGACGGCTATGACGTAGGGATTTTCAAGAGAAGAGCGTACTCTTTTTTAAAAAGGCCGGCATCATATTAGCGATCTCTCTGATTATGCGAATGTTTATGGACGGCGTTGATTACTTTCCATCAGGTGACTCGCTTGCTTGTTTGTCGCCTCTAGCATAAAAAAAAATTAAACCTTTCTCTTGAACTACTCTATTAAAATCCCGCATCAAAATCCTTTGCGTGGTTATAGATCTAAACATGCATAGACACAGACAACGAAAGCGACTTTGTTTTATTATACTATGCATTCTATACTTGTATAGACATATGAATATGTGTTGAGAGGGAACTCAAGATATCACTAGAGTAGCATCATTGTTATACAGGGATATTAGGGAAGAGACATCAGTGCGAGTTGACGGCATCCGTCAACGACCGTCACCCTCCTGGGGAGGGACTGGGGACATCAGCGCTCTCGATTCATTGGGAATTACCCAAAGGGTGGGGAATTTTGAACGCATAGTGAGGGCGTTATTGGTTTTTATTCCTTTGCGTCTGTTGTACAATTTCTGGTATTTTTCTAGTACAATACCGTGTGAATTTTTTTTTAATGTTTATCTCCCTTATTATAAAAAGTTTTATAAAAAGTTCGAGATCTAAACTTGTTCCAGCCCTTTTTAACATTACGTGTTAGAACGGGATGAGCTTTACGATATTATCTCAAGATCACGTTTTGTAATAAGATATACCTTCTTATCAACATGAGATATGTTGTGCGTGTGTGACTGAATTGTTCTCTAAATTATCTAACTTAGGCCTGAGTCGACTAATCTTTATCCGAGAATAAAATCTATGGTATATAAAGTTGACATACCATACAATTCATAGCGATTCTCGCATAAGGATTAGTCGAATTGTGTCTTAATGAGTTAACTATTCCAGCACGGAAAACCACATGCTTATATATCCAAATCTGTCAAATTTATCCAATTCCGTCTCACCTTTATACAAACATATTTGGTACTGTCGTTAGAGGTTTGACATATTGCAGTAACCTAACGTACAGACAACCAAACTTCAGTGTATGTAGTAAAAATCTGTCAAGTTTCTTCAAACGATTTTCAGCTCTATTTTAAACACGTTTGGTTCTTAATCAATCGAGGCAATTTAACAAATTGTTGTTATTAGCTACGAAATTCAACGGAAATTAGAAAATACGTTTTTATTAAGATCACAATATTTGACAGAAAAATGTAAAAAACAGAAAATATGTACAAGTTAAAAACCTTGTTGCCTAGCAGAGTCAACAACCTTGCGACGGGGTAACCAGATCTATCGAGAACAGTAATTATAAACAAATATTTCACAACATCACATACATCGATCTGACTCAGAGATAGGTAATTGAAGCACCTGTGCAATAGATATCAAAACCAACAGCAGAATTACAAATATATACGTATAATACTTTATAATTCTTGTACTTTAACTTGTGACTCCACTGGTGTCGCGGGTGTCCATGGGCGGCGGCAATCGCTTACCATCATCCGTCTTGCTCGGTAATACGTCTGCTCGTCTGCCACCTATCTATAAAAAAACATAGAAAACACTTAGACCAATGCAAATAGACATGTTCATGCACACAAATGTTTGTACTGTGCGGGGTTCGAACCCATTGTCATTGAAGTAAGTGAAAAAAGGGTATTTTCTGGGCTTCAATATAAAAGTTGTGCTGCAAAGTAATGCGTTTTAATGCTGCCGTCCTCCTATGTGAGTCCCCTTACCCTCATAGTAGTGCCCCTGCCACGGACGCTAGGTAGGCGCCTCATATTCCAGCTTCAACAGCAACATTCTCTACCACTGATCCAAAATTGGCAACCCTGCGAGATATCTGTAGTATTCTGTAGCAAGCGTCACAGTCACAAGTAATTAAGAAGCGAACCGCGCTTTGTCCCGGTCCCCTGAGACGACTTGGGGCTTTCCTCGCCTCTCCCCACTTACATAATTCCTCTTAACTGCATAATCGATATCAAGTTATCAACGTGTAGCTTATCTCGTCTAGTCTAGACGTAGGAAGCGGTAACCCTGTAGGAATTTTGATACCGCGATGTAGGATCGAATTAGCAGCAGGAAAATTAGAAACAGCGCCATCTGTTGTTGCGGTATGTGAATTCAGCTCTTGCAAGCATACTAAAAAACCCTAAAAATGGCCACACACGGTTCGGTTCTTTTTAAAGTCTGTGGCGTCGTCACTCCAATGTTTACTCGGGTCATTCGAGAGATTATCACTGACCCTGGCAATAGTGTCAAATCCCAATTATTCCAAAGTATACATGTGAATTCTAATGACATCTGTTGACCCGAGTGGATATTGGAGTAGATGCCACAGATTTAAGAAAAACTGACGGAGTGTTGGTCGTCCAACCGCGGCCCACGGCGATAACCGAAACGAAATCTACAGACGGAGGTCCCAAACTCGACAAGGACTCTTACTATTACTACACGCACAGACTCGCAGAAAACGGTAGAAATATTCCATTCATTAATCATGAATGCGATATGACATCGACTGTCACGAGTATTTGGCTCGAGTAAAACAGTTACTTCCCTTAAAACCTACTAACCGACCATTTTGAACAACTTAACTGTCATTTGCATTAGGTAAATTGGAGGGCTTTCCCCACACCGTTTGTTTTTTTAATTTCACAGAGCCTTAGTTACTTCGTACTATCTATTCATCCTTAGTGGTGTCTGGTGCGGATTGCGTTTCGAGTGGATCGCGAATTCGCGAGTAATGCAACGCCTATCCCTCTGGAGTGACACTCGACGCTTGTAAAGTCTCGTCTGGGCTCTTCAACTATTCGGAAGCGGGGTAATCTAGCAAACATACGCGTAATATTGTAGTGCGGTTTTTGTAGTAGGAGCTTAGTGTAGTGACGACTACGGAACACTAGATTCCATACAATAAGTATGACTGCTGGTCTTTACGACGCGAGCTACATTGCGGCAAAACTGTTTTGGCTACAAAACGAATTGGGATGTTGTAAGGACAGCCACACATCAATGTACCTATACAAATCTGTATTTTTTTTAATCGATTGTCACCTTAATGTTAAAGAAGTTGGCTTCAATATCAATTTAGGAATTTTCACAGATTGTGATAACTTTATCTGTGGCTGTATCTTGCGCAAAAAAGTTTCAAATTGTGGTATAAAACGTTGGTATGCTTCCTTAAACATTAACATTACTGCCGGTATTTAGTATCGGCGAAAACAGATCTGTCACATACCATATATTTTTAATTTTGCTCGTAATTGGTCCTTTTCTTTTTTCAATTAAAATATACTGTGCCAACATGATGGCGTTATCGAGACAAATCACCCAATATACATTACCAGTGTACCGGTCAATCACCCAGGGCTGTGCGCTGGGTAAAAATATCCTATCGTCGAATAAAGTACAGAAAATATTTAATTGAGGACGGATGTGACAGTGTAACGAGTCACTGGAGAGGGTTGCGAGCCAAACGGAGCCTGATTAGTGATGTGCCTACTCGATTTACTGACTCAATTGAATTTACCGAATCAATTTATTTTTTTGACTCAATTTAATTTACTTACTATAAATTCACAAGTTCAACTCAGTTGAGTTTGACTTTATTGATTTGAGTTGGACTTCCAGATACTCCCATTCATCGCTAATCAATTAACTGAGTCACATTTTAAGAGGAATTCGTTTGTTGTTTGATCTTTTTCTCTTGGAGGACATTTTATGAATGAATGAGCGATATATTTAAAACGTTAATTTACGAAGTTACATAGCTAATTTTATTTGTTTTTCGATACAAACTTGTGATAGATTATTATGTAAATAAATCATTTAATTTAAATTGGGATACATATTTTCTATTACATAAACAAAACTAAAAAATACGTTATAACAAATGACAATACAATAAGACGAAAACTGCTTGTACCAATTACTCTCAGAGTTGATATACCAGCGTGAATTTTATCTCATAGGTACCTATTTAATCATGCGCGAAGACCCGCGAAATAATACCCTAAGGCTATTCTAGCAAACACACGGACCTAAAGTGTATGGTATGTAAAGTAACTCATTATAAAAATCGAGTTAATTATAGTAGTGTTATCGCGTCTTTCCAAACTGGGACATCTCTAGCGCCTGTTAATGGGGTCAGCGGAATTGAGAAAAGTGAAACGACGGAGTGGGCTGGACGGGCATTTATTACTGGGGACAACCCTTGTCCGGAGAGAGACGCGCCAATACCGGGGAAAGGGACGGGGTTATACTGGGACGTCAATCGACAGAATACAGCTCGAGGATCTGACGGTTACGAATTGTGGACCCATGGTTCGTTATCAACACGAACAAGTCGCTGATTGAAAGCACCACCAAATACAGAACGTTTGCTAAAGAGGCTACGTAGACATATACTACCGCGTGTACATGCATGATAAGGAACGTTTATAAGATCGTTTGAATTAGAATGGTATGTGTAAAAGAGATAGAAGAATGGGTCTTAGAATTTTTCCTTCTCAGTATCCAATTTAATTATTATGACTAAATTGCTTATCGTTATCATTATGTATTCTTTATGTTTATAATATATAAACATAAAGAATACATAATTTTTAACTTAATTGGCCGTGTGGTCCCCGGCAGAGTAGAATAGGCCACCCTCACTCTTAGTGGGTCTAGCCTTAGTGAGTCTAGGCTCCTGATAATAAAGAGCCTCCATTTCGGTCGGTCTTCGTACCAGTCATCCAGCAAGAGTCCGCACAAATCATAGTACATCTTGACAAATATGCTTCCGGTACCTTTCAAATGCTAGAATGTTAAATTTTCAAGATTTTTTGTGAATTGATTGCTTATCGATTGTATGTAGCCGTGTGGTCCCCGGCAGAGTAGAATAGGCCACCCTCACTCTTACCGAGGTGTCGTAAAAGGCGACTAAGGTAAAGTTGCTAGCATGATCATCAGCACCCAGAGAAGGAAAACTCTGCATTTATATCAAAACCCTCGCCAACCCGTCTGCCAAGCGTGGTGAGTATGGCAATTACCCCTTATGTGATTGAGGGAGGCCCATGCCCCAGCAGTGGGGACTTAAATGGGCTGATGATGATGATGATGATAAGTAGTTTTTTGTTTTGTTTTACACCTTTACGTAATTTTCTTTCTTTCTTTCTACATGACCCAAAGTTTGACTGGAAGTCATTTTAAGGAGGCCTCTTCCTCCTTAAATTACTTATATATTTGTATGCCTAAATGACGAAATATGTAGATCTAAGTAAAATATTTTTGCAATTTCTGTACCTACTCATGTTTTACAAATATAATAAATAAATGTCTTTATCTCTATCTTTATTACTTCTGAACACTGATCTGATCACAGATGAACTTCTATAATGGACAACATTTCAAAATTGATGAGCTCTCACAACACAGGGCGACCTTATGTGAGAACAGTCCTATATTTTTTCTTGTAATGGTGTTTTTCTGAATAAATCATTTTTTTTTTTTATGAAACAAAAAATACCAATTCTTTATTTACTTTTCCGCTTCTTGAATATATATATTTATTAATTTTGTATATTGCTTATTTACTGAGAAAAAAGTTAAAAACTAAAAAACGTAAGATGTCGTAATCGGACCGCAGAATATAAAATATTTCTTTGCTTAGCACATTATAGTTTTAAATTTACGAAATGCCAAACCCATGACAGGCAACTTGTCAACGCAATAGCAGCCATAAAAAAACATATGAATGAATGACGTTGACAATGTTGACACTAGTAGGTAATCTTTACCTTTGACAGTAGTACCTTTTTTATTAAAGCAATGATAAGCAAAAGAATATCGCCACATTCAGCCGTCCGATGACGTCATTTGGCGCTTACGTCTATTTAGAATATAAAGAATTTCAATAATTATTTTATGTATGAAAATGGCAAAATTTTGAAAAAAGAAAAATAAGGGTCTGTTCATTTTATGTCTATTTTCATATAAAAAACAATATGGACATGTTAAAAATATGAAATGGACAACATTTCATATTTTTAACATTTAACTGGACATACTGGTAATCCTCACAGTGAAGTACATTATTCTTCTTCATCTTAGCGTTTTGTCGGTTGCGTCCTAAGTTTTCACTTCGGAGCCCGAGGACCCGCTTTCCTACTGCCACTCCTCCATTTCGCACGGTCTTAGGCACCCATAGTCGTCAGTTTGTAGGCACGCGTGTCATCCCTTACGACGTCAAGCCACACCTTTTTGGGTCACAATTAAGTACGTTATCCTCGTTTATAAGAACTATAAATAATTAATACCGCACTCCCGGGCATGTCGCCTACCCACATCAGCTCGTGACAATTTAATGGCGTTCTAAACGCATCCATGGAAACTGCTGCGCTTGTTACTGCTTTGATAAACTAATACGGAGTAGTTTAGCGCAGGTGTAGGGTAGAACTTAATTAGACGGATTTACTCTCTCAGTAGTTAATCGTATGTACCTTCAAGTTGTCAACTGGTACACAAAGTTTAGCTATTTTCCTGGCGGTTTGCTGTTCTTCAGTAATATATGGGCACCCAACACCTCGCAAAGGCGCGTAAAGATTCGCGACGATTCGAATTTGCCCCTTCAAATCGAATTTAAAAAACTTCTATCTAGATACGCGGTAGGGTGTCAAAGCCAAGTTTTAGCAGGGCAATCTGGCGAGCAGTTTCAGTCCATACGAATGTCAGTTATGAATATTAAATATATTATTTAAAAAAATGAATGAGTCATACTAGGCCGGTCCTCCTGTATGCGTTGTCCTGTAAGTTAAAGTTCAGTCTGGAAGTCTAAATTTGTAGGACGGGATACCTCTTATCAATCCTAAGCGGTAAAGTAAGTGTGCAAACCTAAGGCCGGCCTCCTCCGTACTTGCCCAGAGGATCACCGTTAACACTGTTTGTCTGAATCCACAAGACGCAATTCCTCTTGTCAATCCTAGGCAGAAAAGTAGGTGAGCAAAGACAGGCCCGGTTGAGCCTGGTTGTTTGAATTTACATAACGCAATTCCTCTTCTCAATACTAAGCGGCAATGTAAGTGAGCAAACCTAGGCCCAGTCCGTACGTGCTAGAATCACCGTTGCGTTGGGACTGGTTGTATGTTAAAATTTTCAAGACGCTATCGCTAAGAGGTATCCCTCTTCCCAAACCTAAGCGGCAAAGTAAGTGAGCAAACCTAGGCCCGGCTTCCTTCGTGCATGCCCGAAGGATCACCGTTGACACTATTTGCCTGAATTCACAAGACGCAATTCCTCTTCTCAATCCTAGGCAGCAAAGTAGGTGAGAAAAGATAGGCCCGGTCTCCCCCTACGTGCTCGTGAGATGTATGTCGAGGATGGTTGTTTCAATTTACAAAACCCAATTCCTCTTCTCAATAAGCGACAATGTAAGTGACCAAACCTAGGCCCAGTCCGTACGTGCTAGAATCACCGTTGCGTTGGGACTGGTAGTATGTCTAAATTTACAAGACGCGATACCTCTTCCCGATCCTAAGCGGCAAAGTAAGTGAGCACATCTAGGCCCGGCCTCCTATGTATGTGACCGAAAGATCACCGTTGACACTGACTGAATTCACAAGACGCAATACCTCTACCCAATCCTAAGCGGCAAAGTAAGTGAGCAAACCTAGGCCCAGTCTGCTCCGTACGTGCCCGTAAGATGACCGACGAGACTCTGACTATTTGCATAATAAGCCGGTCCGCTCCGGGAGATTAAACTTTGGCGTATGACGTCCTGGCTGCAGCTCTCGTATAATTCAATAGTGGCAAACTGATTTCCAAGTCGCTATCTGGAGCCACCCCTCAGTGATTGGATGCGGAGATTTGCGTGGTGGATGTAAAATGCCTTTGTGTTGGCGTATCAAAATTTTGAACATTTTGGAAGATTTTAATACGTGACAGTCATGCCAAATGGAAATTGGAAGACGTAAGACATACTTACCGAAACATTATAGTTGTAGACTTACTTTCAAAAGCGCTTCAAAGCTGCTCAAATATGATGAGTGAGGATACCCGAGGTCCAATATGAGGGAAGGGAAGTTTAAGATTGCCAGCGCACTGGTGATTCCACACGGATATGAACATCCGGCGGTGGCAATCGGTCCAGCGGGTCATTTGCCACCTTTTACATAGAAAAAAGAAATTATGCCCTTCTAAGACAACTTTATGACAGGAAATTGTAATAATATCTCACCTCCGGTGTCGCAGGTGTCCATGGACGGCGGCAATCGCTTACCATCAGGTGATCCGTCTGCACGTCTGCCACC
The DNA here is from genome assembly GCA_019059595.1 of Marasmia exigua. Classification (NCBI taxonomy): domain Eukaryota; kingdom Metazoa; phylum Arthropoda; class Insecta; order Lepidoptera; family Crambidae; genus Marasmia; species Marasmia exigua. The sequence continues at coordinate 3,204,153 of CM032474.1, read as the reverse complement.
TATCAAATAAATAAAAAAATATATAGTTATTAATGAATTATTTATTCGTTTTCCTTTTAGGAACATTTCACTAGAATTGGCTGTTTCAAAATTACTCGAAATCGTCAGAATTTTGATAGGATTGGAACTATTTATTAGTTTGTACCAAGTTGGCAAAACCAATAGGGCAAGTTTCTTCACAGAAATAATACTGCATCGTTTCTAGTCCCTTAAGGCAGTTGTTGCCGAATGCTAATCAGAATGGACCAGCAAAATTAGATGTTTCTTATTATATTTTCTGTTACTTATAACGTTTTATCTAAATTTGGACAGTATTTTTTGTGAACAAAGAAACAGATAAGCAATAACTGTTATTTTTTACAGTGACACTGTACATATATTGGCTCCAAAGGAGAGCTACTTAATGCTCCGTTTGAAGGAATACATATTGTACTTAGGTAGGAGGAAATACATACGCCGGCATCGAGTGTCATTTCTTAATGGCACGGCAGAAATAGGAACTGCCAAATTTTTTAGTCTTGATGGAATGTTTTCCAATATAATATAATATTATTCTTAACTGACAAGATTCTTATTCTAAACTGGTAAATATTCTATAATGGTAGCAATTGTCACGACCTGGGAATCACGGAAGAAAACTGAAAAAAAATTGTCCCTTCTGGTAGTTTTGTTATAAGTCGAAAATGCGACAGTGGACAGCTGCGATTTGTTGACCCTGGTGACAACTGGGAAGATAATTCAATTGTCACCACAGGGGGACAGTGCCGAAGGAGACTACTGGGAATAAACGGCGTAATGTTATACTGGGCCATTTGCTGTTTACTCGCCGTCACGCCATTACTCCCAGCTAATGAAATCGAGATGACCTTCCAACAAATTAAACGAAACGAAAATGTCTTTATTACATGACGATAACCAAACGGGTTCGTGATGGAGATAAAATTATTTGACTATCAAAAGGCGGGCGCAACTTCGACGACATCAATTTATTGCCTCTGAATAAAGTCCGGGCTGTACCCGAAATTTCGGGATGAAGCCATGCTCTGGCGGATGAGCGTAGTGATGGACCGCCAATACGTTTTAGACCAAAGTGTGATGTTCTTTTAGGACGTTCGGTGCTAGATCTAGTATTATTCTCATAAGTACAAAGTGCTTTTCCTCCTCCTTCGTGATGCACACTGCCCTCCAGTGAGTGGAATGCGCTTCTTGCGTCTATTTTCCCGAATGACTATAGCTAAACTTTTAAAAGCTAGAGTGAATAGGCTACATCTGGGTAAGTATTTTCTAGGTAGGCTTTTTCTCAACTCTTAACAAGTTAGTCAGTGTAAAGCCAGCAAGACCATCACTAATAAAAAAAAAGTTAAACACCCAAATTTCATTTAGCACTATTTTGGCAACATAAACTCAGATTTTAATGGATTTTATTAGGTGGGGTCTATGAACTACAGGCGACTCTCCTGAGTTGTCGGGTCAAGCAGTTGTGACTTAATGAATAGATTGTCTGTAGTTCTTAGTTGGCCATCTCTTCCTTTCTTGTCTTTTGGAATCGCCAGTGCCGAACCACATGCTCTCTGTGGTTCGCTCACTGCATGACATAGCGGTACCATCATAGGCTTTATCTAATACTTAGATACAAATCAAATTCTGTCCATCCGTGATTTTTTTTTCTGAGCAAATGGCAGGTCTTTCTTTTGGTTTCTTTCGTCCTTTCGTTTTTGGATCTGTACGAACGTTTTATAAAAGTACTGGTGTTCGTGCTTCTTGCAATGAAACCGACTAAAAGCTGACGACTTAGAGTGAGCTATTAGAAGCCATATCATAGTGTAAATCGATTAACGATCGTCCCTCGAACCTAGCGTTTCACTCATCAGCTTAATCAATTAGTAGTGTGTACGTCTCTTAAGAATTTTTAGCGTTGGTGAAACGTAAATTTTTTTTTATTATTTTTTTTACATTATGGCAGACAAACGAGCAGACGGCTCACCTGATGGTAAGTGAACCGCCGCCCATGGACATCTGCGACACATGGGGCATCACAGATGCATTGCCGGCTCTTAAGGAAGGAATAAGCTCTTTTCTTGAAGATCACCAGGTCGTATCTGTTCGGAAACACCATCGTTGGTAGCTGATTCAATAGCATATTTAGCTTGTGTACGCTAAACCTACTTTGGTACTATTGTTTACTTAGTAGCCTTTTCAAATAGAATGGCCGGCTCGACTGGAGTCGAGATGGCTTCACAGAAAACCGGCTGTATTTCGCCATGAGTGAGACTACCGTAGGCCCGATCTCGGGGAAAGAGAGTTTAAAGGTTGGCATCGCACTTGATGACTCCACTGGTGTTGCAAGTGTCCATGGACGGCAGCAATTGCTTACCATGAGATGATTGGTTTGTTGCCGTGTGGTCCCCGGCAGAGTAGAATAGGCCACCCTCACTCTTACCGAGGTGTCGTAAAAGGCGACTATGCCATTTAATTTATATTTTTTCATTTAATTACCTGTTTCTCTATTGCGGACATGTTTTTCTAATTTAATTTATCTTGTACTATTATTATTAATGTGAATTATTGTGTGCTATATGTAATTATGTATGATGACTTGTTGGTGTTGGAATTTTCGTATTCTGTTAACTGACATGTAAATGATTAAATAAATAAATAAAGTGTCCATGGACGGCAGAATTTGCTTACCATGAGATGATTCGTTTGCTCTACCACATTAAAAATTGTGGAATTATATTGTTTGGGTTCATAACACCGTTTTACGTTATCTTAGTTGACTATTATAAGGTCATTCAACAGTGAGTGAACTCACGGTTTTGGCATTCAGGCATTCCTTTCTAATATAGGAATAGTGACAAATAGATTTACTATGTGGATAAGTACGCATGCGATTAAAAAAGAAGTTACAGAATAAAGAGTCCGCGCCCCGAAAGAAGTCCAGCGCAAAAACGCAGACCTAAAATTGGAGATTCCTTGTGTCTATGAGCTCTCTATTCTTTGTCCACCCCTATTCCCAGTTTAGCTGGGGTCGGGTCTCCTTGTTAGTCTGCGCCAGAGAACTCTGTTCTGGGTTGTCGATGTGCACAGATTTTCTCGCTGGGTCTCTTTCTGCATATTTGACCACCAGGTGGCGGGTGGTCTTCCTCTTCCTTGTGTCTATGAGCATAAAGCTCAAATGAAAATTGAATGTTGAGGGCGACTCAGGCGCACTTTTCAGGGGATTTCCTTGGTGGCGGGCGCGGACTCAAAACGATACAATTTTTATATACATATATTCGAATATTCAGCCTTTCACTTGTTCTATAAGATCTTGATGTATGTACTCGTACGTGATAGTCTTGCTCCAGAACTTCGTCTAATTGAGAGAGATTTTATACAGGGTGTTATTATGTGAAAGGTGGCACACGGATCGACCTGATAGTGCGCGATTACCCCCGCCCATGGACGCGACGCCAGTGGAGTCACAAGTGCGCAGCCAATCTTTAAACCCCCCTATCCCCCGAATTGGGCCTCCGATACCCTCACTCACGCAATGAACCACAGTACAGTGCTGCTTCACGCCGGTTTTCTGTGAGGCCGTGGTATCACTCCGTTCGAGCCGACCCATTCACACCGAAGCGTCGCTCTCCAACGGAAGGTGTTTTGTTTTCGTTAAACTACGACGTTGTCTATTTCACTGTTATCCACTTGCTGAACCAAGATATCCACAAAAAGATGAACCAAGAAAGATAAAAACGGAACTCTTTTTATCTTTCTTGGTTCATCTTTTTGTTGCAATTCTTCGGCTCCCAAAGAACCGATTTAAACTTTAGATCGCATCACTTTAGCGAAGGAAAATCCAACTCTTTCCCGGCTCCTCGGGACCCGACGGTTAATTAAGCGAAAATCGAAATGTCACTGGGTTTATGCAAATTCGTCAGCTTCGGCTTCAGAGTAGGGAGGGGACTCGAGACGACTCCACTTGTCACTAAAGTGAAGTCATCTCGGAAAAAAAAATAGTCAAGTCAGATTTTTTTTTTATAATATAGCTCTACCCGAAGATACCTTGCTAATTTCAAGTAACTTATTGATATAAGTGAATAGTCAACAGTCGAAGTCAGTCAAACTCATACTCACTCAATATAACGTTTTGCGTTTTATCGACCCACGGATTCTGCCGATACCACACTAAACACAATCGCGAGTTTTTTAAGACTTTATTAGATCCAAGCAATTTGTCACTTGACAACTCGACACACAAAAGTCGTGTTAAAAACGATACAATTCAATGATTCTTATTATTAGGATCACTTCGCGGAACTTCACTGCACAAATAAACACCAAATTTGTTCACTAAAACCACTTGAAACTAATTTAAAACATTTGAATTGCATCAGCCCACGCGGCGTGTTTTAGTCCTAGCGCCAGAATCCACAGTTAATTTAAATCAATGCTCATATTTTTGAGCCCGTATGAATCGACAGCAGGAACTGGAAGACTCATCCCGGAGAATTTGCCATTAACTGTGTTTCGCTGCGTGAGTGAGGGTACCGGAGGCCCAATCCAGGGTAAGGGGGGTTAAAGGTAAGCGGCGCACTTGTGACACCATTGGCGTTGTAGGCGTCCGTGGGCGGCGGTAATCGCTTACCATCAGGTGATCCGTCTGCCAGCTATATAATAAAAAAAAAAAACTATAGCAATGGTTGTATGTCTCTTATAGCAATTCTTTGTAATTACTTCTGAAGTAAATAACGTACTTAGCGTTAGCCCATGGCGAACCAAATACTTGCAAATATCCATCGACTTACTATTGCGTCCACTACAGTTGGCAAAACATCCAACCGGTACGAAAGGTCGTGGATTCGAATTGCGCTTGAAAGCGCGAAGAAATTTTTAAGTGAGTTTTATTTCTTGAGCAAATGCTCTAACATTCTAACCTCATAAATTTTATTACCCGTCATAACATACCTATATTTTTATATCATAGTAATGACTCTAGTATGAGATGGTCAAGGCTTAAGCTGGGGCAGCGTGGTCCGAAAAGACCTACGACATACGAAAGTGGAAAGAAATTGGAGAGGCATATGCTCTGTAGTGGGCAAACACATGCTGATGAAGATAAAAAGAAAAACAAAGAGTATGAGATTTCCTTAAGAACCACCCGACTCGAGTCAGTCTTAACGTAAAATGACTTTAAATTTTAATTTGGGTCGCCTCACTATCCTTGTCGACAACGTTAGAATTTTTATCGCTTCTCAGACTATTGTTTGAATAAGGTAATTAGGATAAAGGTGTACGTGACCACCTTAAAGTTTTCATGGGTCATTAATGGGCGGATTTAATGCTTAAAGTTTATTTTGATGGGTATAATTAGGTATGTAGCCGTGAAAAGTTTTGTCGCATTAAAGGCTATTTTTGCTTATAAATCCCACCTGCCCACAGCCTATTATGGGATCGCTCATCGTGTTTATTTTAGGTTTTATAAAAGTTCACCGGGGTTTTAATAGAATTTTATAATCAGTGTTTAAGTTAATGCCTTTTACGAGTGTGCAATTTAACGTAGGTTTTGAATTAGGTTTGAAAATTAAGTCTATCATCATCAGCGAATCATTCCCAATTGCGTCCAAAACCGCCAATTTGGAGCTCGGAAATAATGCTTAGACTTGCATTGTGTTTTTCGGCAGAACCCACGACCTTTGGCGCATGAGCCAATGATACAACCAAAACCAAATGCGCCATCAGGCTATGTAATCAACTTCCTTCTCTATTATGTCATTGTTCACAATCCATCTGTTTTTCAGCTCCCTGTTTTCCTCTCTTCTCATTACCAGCCTTTCAAAAAGGGCAAGCATTTATCTTATTAGGCAGTCCTGGAGTCCAATTCTCGGGCTCGTGACATTTATCATCATACGACATATATCACTAAAACATAGTTTTTTTGTATGGATTTCATGTGACATACGCCATGCATTCAAAATATCACGAGCACGAGAAATGGGCTCCTGGGTGGGTATAGCTCAAGAGAACATGAACGCTCAACCTCAACCATATCATATGCTAATATACACCGTGCCTTTAAATTTGAATGCATGTTGTGCTGTAATTAATGCTCGCATTTTGAATTTAACAGTAGTGGAAATACCCCCCATTATAATTTATAACTGGATTATATTGCAAGTCTTGTAAGGCAAAGTGTAGCCGAACTCATGATAAATGTAACATCTCTTGTACTCACATTCGCAATAAAATACATTTGAATTTGACTTTTTGAATAACTATAAACCTTTTCAAGGGCATTACACTCATGAAAACAAACATTTTCTCCCAAGAAACAGGAGCGAATTCCAAAAAAATAATTTCCACCCCATACTAAAGTGGTCAGCTGATTGATAAAATTTATATGAGAAGGCAACGTTTTTTTTAATTATATAATTGTATGTAAAGTGTCTTCGTTTTTCGTTTAAATATATTTAGAATTTATGTATAACAAAACGTTTGTTCTATTTCAGGTAAACATTTTAACCTCTCCTCATGCAAAATTGACGGTCATTGCTGAAATTATGCAGAAAATTGTAAGTAAACAGCTGATTCAAGTCTTTTGATAACCGTATCGTATTCGTTTTGTCTTTATCATACGAGTATTAAAAAACAGTTTTAGATTTACCTATTCTTGGTTTTCGTTTCGGTTTACTTAGCATTTAATCAGCATAAATGTTGCTTGACTTTATTTCATCATCATCATCTTCATTTTAGCCTTTTGTTTCGGTTGCGTCACAAGCTCCGGAGCTCGGACTTTCCTGCTTCTATTCCTCCACTTCGCGCGATTTTCGTGATCAACCATTCATCATCATCATCAGCAACCCACACTCGTCCACTGCTGGACCTACGTCTCCCCTAATGCACACCACTGCTCCCGATTTTCGGCCACTCTCATCCAGCCCACACCAGCCAGCCTTCGAATGTCATCATCCCATCTTGTCGCAGGGCGACATCATCATCTCGGATTACATCAGAAATGATGGAATCCGACAGAAAACCAGAGTCACCGACATAGCCCACCGAATTAGCAAACTGAAGTGGGATTGGGCTGGTCATATTAGCCGCAGAACTGACAGCCGTTAGAGCCGTAAAGTCCTTGAAAGGAGACCGCGACTCGATAAGTGTAGTGTAGGATCAACCATTGTGGTCCATTTATTACATCGCATCTTGTACGATGTCAAGCCACGCCTTTTTTATGACTGTTTATATTGCAAAACCTACTTTCATGAAGGTCAAATCTCAGTGCAGTGTAGGACGCCGCGTTTTCAGATGTCTTATGTAAAAATGAGAATTCGTTAGTATGCAACTGACGAAATGATCCAGCCCTTGCAAGTAGTCGGCTAGCGCGGGGTCTATGAACGTTAGATGTGGCGTATATTCGCGAGGTTGGAGAAAGAAGGGCACAGACGGGCCCGGTACCGCCGGCACCGTGGCACAGTCGACTAGAAATAACAGCAAGGTTGTTTCCAAACCATATTTTCTTTGGTGTGTTTACTTATTACAGTAGCGAGTGCCGTCTGACCTTCCAACCCCATAGGGGGAAAGCTTGCGCCCTAGACCCGTCCGTCATCCAGCAAGGTGCACCGTCTTGCTGGTAGGCTTGGCTTGGACCCCTAAGAGCAAGGTTGTGATATTGTAAAAATTTAAAAATCCATATCAACTGCTAAGGGGAAAGACGGGGGTTGAAGCTTTTATGAATGTCTTATCATTTAGGAGGTAGCGGTAGCGGATGTGCACGTTTAAAATATATATGATGGTTGATACATTAAAATATACTGAAACTGTATATGATAAACTATAATTGGAGTAAGCAACGTCGCTAGCGCAGTTTAGTCTAGTATTATTATAATATAATCGGTCCGTCTGTTCGTCTGCCACCTATCAGATAAAAAAAAACTATACACATTATTCTACACTACGATTCACAATTTAACATATTTTTCGATATTATGTACTGAACTGAAATCATTGATTTAAAATCTGTTATTCGTCAAATTGTAAACTCACTGGCGATTTTCATATACAGTGCGACAAGGCTTGTATAGTATGAAAGTAGTATTTTCAGGAGGCTCTGTACTAATTCTAAAGAGAAGTGTCAAGACTACTTCGAGAACATCATTCGTTTCTATTCTAGTCTTGACAGTATCAAAAATTACAGCACTGAGCAAATGATATTCTTCCACCAAGTAGCGTACGAGTTGTGTTCCATTTCATTTCGACAGAGTTAATTTTAATCTTTCGCTTTATGCATTGTTTCGTTTGTTACGGAATTGGTAGAGTTTAGTAACATTCTGTCGTTTGCTTTATTGTGTATGTACCGTTAATATGAACTGCGCGGCGTCCCTCCCTGGACAAACTGGCCCGACTAGCTCGCTATCCCGGCGCGGCGTTCAGGAAGCTTACATTAGAATCGAGGACCACGCTACTAAATAATTAGACACAGAAAATCGAAGAGATAGTTGGCCACTTTCGACAAAAAGATCAATTTTAGAATGTAACTGATTGTATGTCGGACTATTTGTAAGTGCTACTCGTATGGACAAAACTGTGCTTATAAATTATTTTTTATTTATGTTAAATATTGTTTCTTTCATTATTTTAATGCATCATACACAAGACAAGACACATTTTACTGAGAATTTCCAAAAACTACGGAACATACAAAAATTGCAAATTATCTGGACATAACATTGTAATTATTAAAGTATGAAATATCATCAGACAGAGTAAAATGGTAGGCAGATGATGATTAATAGAGTGAAAATTATTATGATGTCATATCAAGCAATAAGCCTGATTAATGATGATATTTTAAGATTAAGCTGAAGGGAACAATCAGTTCCTTTATAAACACCAGCATATTATCTAGGTTATAGTTGAAATAATCTTATTTACAAAAGGAGAAATACTAGGGGAAATAAAATGAAAAAAGTTAAAATAAAGTAGGTCCGTTTGCCAGAGTCCTCGAAATGCTGGCTGGTTAAAATTGATACCACGAAGCAGGATCACGTTTTAATCGCGAACAATGTTGCGCAACATGCAAGTTATAAGCGAGACTAGTTTGATGAGCGCGGGCATTAGGCCCTCATTAATAAACAGAACTGGGTCGGCGCAACGCGATGCGCGGCTAATGAATGCTTACAGCCCGGCTTGTAGGCAAGCACGCAAAGTGCAAACTCGTCTTGTCTTTGCATACTACGTGATAACTCAAGACTTTGATGGCATCAATCACTTGTTTGTATACTACGGCCGACAACGCTTTGCCGACTGGCGTGACTCACTCATGTTGCCTTTTCTCCCAGCTCACTCATTATTATACTATGTTGTGGTGATTCTGGACTTTGCTCTCTCTGTGCGTAAATAACTACGTCATACGATGCGTTTAAACTACGGCCGAGCGACGCGAAGCGTCTTCTGCGACTGATTATAGCGACTGATCTTGCCCTATCTCCCTGCTGGAATATAACAGTATGTTCTGGTTCCTCTTGACTTTACCTATAGCCATCGATCACTAAGTCGGCGTTGATGCGTCTATACTACGGCTGATGATGCTTTGCCGTCTTCTGGCTCACTCTTTAGCACCATGTTATATTACTTCATAACAATTGCTTAGTAATAAAAAATCAGACCTTCAGATAAAGTATAACACATTTATTCAAGTATTTTAATAGAACAACCAATACATTCATTAACAATAAAATCTTAGGTTGGAATCGGTTGTATTTTTTTGACCATAGACATAGAGAAGACAACTTATAATTACTTTTTTTTTTAATCTTTGAAGGCAATAGTTTCAATCATTCTGCAAAATCAAATCTAATATTTTGCAATGCTAACATTCGGCCATTCTGACAAATCAATGTCTGTCCTCAGACGTAGTGATAACAATATTTTTTTTTTCTGAACTGAATATTCACTATAAATTAAGACCAACAATTGATATCTAGAAATATTAATAAGTACCATCAGAAGAGAACAACACTAAAAATATAAAATATTAATTAGCATAATGGTCGTATTAAAAAAAAATTACAATTTCGACAACATGATATTGAACTTTGTTAGATTAATATAAACAATAAACTATTTTTAACTTTGTTTAGATTAAAGTGACAGTAACATGCATAAATTAACTATACAATATTTATTGTAGCCTTACATTTAAGTTGTTTATTTGTTAAACATGAATTTTACATGAATTTATGCGAATGCTAATTAAATATCAAAATAAAACTATAATTAATTGTTTACCTTAAACACAAAGAATAAAATTAAATAAATATTTCACAACATCACATACATTGATCTGACTCCGAGATAGGTAGCTCAAGCACCTGTGTTACGGATATCAGAATCAACAGCGAAATTACAAATACATAAATATAATACTTTTCTTTTGTAAATACATACTTATAATACATACAAACACCCAGACCAATACAAACAGACATATTCATACACACTAATGTTTGTACTGTGCGGGGATCGAACCCGCAACCCTTGGACCAAAGGCAGCGTAAATTGGTGGGTTAAAATTATAATATAGGTATAGGTAATAACAAAATAATTTTGACTTCAAACAAACATAAGTAATATGTTACAATATGTTATGCATATATCTACAATGAATATGTTAAACACGCTGCCAAGAAGTTACATATTTCTTCGGCCATCCTAGTATGTAAGTGAATGTCCACATTCAAAACACATGATAATGTATCTTGTACTTATAACGATTCACCGTGATACAACACTGTCAAATCACACACAAAGATGAAAACATCACTACACTTACCATGCGACGTAGCTGTCGGGAATGGCTGCTCTCCGATTTGCGCACACGGGGCGCAGTGACAGTTAACACAATCGACACACACAGGGTGTTAGCATTTATCCTTTACGCTCACAGGGCGTAGTAAATTGGTTTCGTCTCTCCAACGCACGCAGGGCTTTGAGGACGGCAACCATTTCAAAGAAAAAACGCACAGGGTTTAGTATATTCCATCTAAGCTCACAGGGCTTAATCAGCTCCATTCTTCACGCACAGGGTGTAGTATTCGACGAACAGAGCACACAGGGCAGGCTCCAGGACAGACAAAACCACATGCATCGGGTGTGGTAATATACTTCCGTCCAGTTTGACATGCCGCCGGGATACCTACACCCGAAGAATCATAGTTGCTTAATTAGAGGTAAAGGAGAGGACAGGGAATAAATAGATAATAAACAAATACAGATAAAAGTAAGAGACAGGGATATAAAGGAAATAGATGTAAGGATATGTATAGGATAGCAACTGAAAGTCAAGGAATTCTTTTTCGCGAAAAACAAACCTTGTGGGCGTCACAATTCGCGTCACGCTTCTGATATAATAAAAAATCAGACCTTCAGATAAAGTATAACACATTTATTCAAGTATTTTAATAGAACAACCAATACATTCATTAACAATAAAATCTTAGGTTGGAATCGGTTGTATTTTTTTGACCATAGACATAGAGAAGACAACTTATAATTACTTTTTTTTTTAATCTTTGAAGGCAATAGTTTCAATCATTCTGCAAAATCAAATCTAATATTTTGCAATGCTAACATTAGGTAGTAGACATTTTGTCTACCTAAGCAAAATCATCCGTGTCCGCGATCCCTAAAAGAAAAGTAAGGTTCCCCTAAATTTCCTGTAGTGAATTCGGTTCGGGAATAAATTCGGTGTTAGGAACTTTGGTGCTTCATATTTTATAAAGACATTCGCCGGGTGCCGCGTAACAGTACGATACGTAAGTAGTGGTCTTTTCATATGATGTTTTCTCCGCTGTCATATTTTGCTGTCTTCTGTATCAATAGTCAGAAGGCCGGCGAAGCCTACATCAGGTACCTACTTATGTAGGTCAGCTAGAGCAGACTTTCTGTGTGTAATTGTTTTGTGCTGTTCTGTTTACCTTGAGAGTTAAGTAGTCCAAACTTATATTGTCTTTAACAGTACATTGTAGAAGTCTCAGTCTTTTCCCCTAAGGCTGGATTCGACTAATCTTTATCCGTGTATAAATCTATAGTATAACCTCAGATGTGTATAGAATGACAGCGCTATGCCATAGATTTATTATAGGAATAAGGTTGATCGAATCGGCCCTAAGTCCGCTAACTGCGCGCCCATGTTCTCTGATATCAGTTACTTAGTAGTAACGATGACCTAGTGTTCATCTTTGATGCCTGTAAAGGATGGCTAAGTAAATGAGTCTTCGCTTGTGACTTCCTCGCAATTCTTGCTATTGTCTTCTGTCTGTGACCTTTCTTGACATCCTGGGTGAGTGAGGATTTAGTTAACCAGTTAACCGAATATTAATAACCAGAACTAGGTTGTCACAATACGCCGATACGCTTGTTAATGGATGCTTGTAGGCAAGCACGTAGAGTGCAAACTTTTCTATGCTTGTCACGTCACGTACGCGTCTATGGTCTGCGCTAGTTTTCAGGTGTTCCAATTTAAGTTCAATATCCTAATTTCAAAAGGTTTGCGGGAAAAAATAATTGAGAGAAGCCATAATGAAGATAAATCTGCCACCTATTACATAAAAAAAGGAATAATAAATATTTCACAACATCACATACATTGATCTGACTCCGAGATAGGTAGCTTCAAGCACCTGTGTTGCGGATATCAGAATCAACAGCGGAATCACAAATTAATAACATTTAATGGTTTCTTTTGTACTCGTAAATATACATAGAAAACACTCAGACCAATACCAACAGACATGTTCATGCACACAATTGTGGGGGATCGAACCCGCAACCCTTGCATGAGCGTTCACTACAATGGTAACACATAGAAATAGATCACAGGCTGAAATCAATTAAAATCATTGCCAAAACTGCAAACTTATAATATCAAATCTCCATTGTTAACTGAGACAATCCCAGGTAAAAGGATGACATGATTCGACATTGAGCGTATTAATTCAACAATGATAATGCATATCATAGTTTTTTAGATTTTCGCGTTGCATTATAACTATAATTTATCAAGACGGGAATTAACACGATATTTATTATGTGATACAGCATTGTGTACTCACATATTTTGCTCGACGTTTCGGCTACGTTACAGCAGCCGTGGTCACGAGCGGACCACAATGTTGTATCACGTAATAAATATCGTGTTAATTCCCGTCTTGATAAATAATAGGTTTAATGCATATCATATCCAGTAATACCAAATTTTTATACTTTGAATGCAATAAAAGTATATTCATTTATTCATTCAATGACAATAACCTTGATCTCTCATCCGGAAGCTTCTTTAGCTGAGTTGCAATCCTCAGAATTAATTAGTTAAAATGTTTAACCGAAAAACAAATCGAGTCTGGAATGGGCGATGAGAGCTTAGCCACGGAAATAACTTGAGGCAGCGGGTCCTATCTTTAATATAGGAGCTACAATCTGTAGGCACTAGGGAAGAATTTTCCACGCGTATTTTTCGTATCTTCAGCTAGTAACCAATGTTATTTATTAGCTTAGCTTCTCGGTGAGCTCGCACCACCATCACACTTAAGGGAGATAACAAGTTAAACATTCTCAGAAGATATCAATTCATATTTAACTAAAACATGCAAAATTAAATAAAAAAATATCAAAGTTTATTGCAAATCTCACTGATAATCGATTAGCTAAATGTACGCCATTAATTACGAATGTTAACAGCTTAACACTTGCAGAAACGTTGTTTCTGATCTTATGACTACTTGAAACTCTTAACGAATCATCATCCTCCTGACATCTTCCCAATTTATCTGGGGTCGGCGTAGTAGGTATGTCTTCCTCCATACGTCCCTGTCATTGGCCATCGAATCATCCACCCTTTTTAACTATCTCATTCTTCACACAATCTGTCCATATCTTTTTAAGCTGTCCTCTGTTTTTTCACCAAACTATTTTACTTTTCATTTTAATACAGCGGCTATACAAGTCCTCTTGAGACCAGTATCTCTGCGACCATTTTGATCTATTGTGATTGCTTTCACTCATCTACATACTCTTTTGGTTCCATGCTCTTTAGAGATGGGTCGACTAGTCGCCGACTAGTCGGGAAAGCCGACTAATCGGCATCTTCGGTAGTCGGCGACTAGTCTGTAACGACTATAACCGGCACTAAAATTGGATTAAATAAACAATTTTACTAACCGCATACATATGCGATATAATATATAATGCGGTATATGTAATGCGGTTATAATATTATAATCATCAAACAAACAGTTAGGTAACTTAGTAATCAGTCTGTGATTCAGTGCAAAACAAGGAATATTCTATATTGGCACATCAAAATAACAACAACATACCTACATAATTTATTTTTTATTAACGAATTATTATTTTTTCTTAACTACAGGCAAATTATGTGCTGGCAGGACAACATAGATATACTTTGGCGATACGAGCCATTACAGGATACCATTTCCGAACGACGAGCATGAAAATGATCGGCATTGCCGACTAGAGTCAGCCGACTAGTCGGCAATTTAAATACCGATTAGTCGGTTAGTCGGCAAATACCGTAGTCGGCCCATCTCTAATGCTCTTACTCTCTTCTGAAAGTCGACTTCCATTCATTTTTGCTTAAAACTATAATGAAAGTTTGAAATTTCCTAACCGAGATGTCGCTATAACTCCACCTACTCCTAGCCTAGCGTGTAATTCCTAGTTGAGTTAAAAGCTGTCCTGATCCAGGATTCGGGATGTCGGCCGGCGTGATGTCGCTTTAACTGATACCGATAAATGGAAATCTGTAACCGAGTGCAAAACCTATAAGCTGAGAAACTACAAAAGTTCAGAAACGTTGGCACATTCACACAATGAATCTTTTTTTTTTTTTTTTTTTTTTTTTTTATGCTAGAGGCGGACAAACGAGCAAGCGAGTCACCTGATGGAAAGTAATCATCGCCGCCCATGAACATCTGCGAAATCAGAGAGATCGCTAATGTGTTGCCGGCCTTTTTTTTAAAAAAGAGTACGCTCTTCTCTTGAAGATCCCTAAGTCGTAGCCGTCCGGAAATACTCCTGCAGCCAAACCGTTCCACAGAACTGAGGTACGTGGTAGAAAGTTCCGGGATCTAAATAAAATCAAGCAAACACCAACAGTATTGGTTTAATGCGGCCATACTTCAAGTCTATTATGCGATAGACGTTAGTCTCGAATAAAATCGTATTCTAGTTTAGTTGAATCGGGCGTAAATTGATTTTAGTGTTGATGCCAGGTTCTTTTGTGCTTCGGCGCTTTCCAGAGTAATGTTGAGTCAATTGCGCAATATCCCTTTGTGTAGCGCGCTGGAGGGGCGCAGCGAAATAAACAAGAACAGTGAGAAAGATAGATAATACTTTATTGCACAAAAAACAGAATTTAAAAAAACGTCGCTGAAAAAGTATAAAACAAGCCTTCGTTGTCAATTTATGCAATATTCACTATGTAGAGATAAAATTTCATGTTTGGAAATCCGCAGTCACACGTTGTCAAAGGGTAGTATATTTAACGTGTGACTACGCCTTTCCAAACATGAAATTTTATCTCTACATAGTGAATATTGCATAAATTGACAACGAAGGCTTGTTTTATACTTTTTCAGCG
Source organism: Marasmia exigua (assembly GCA_019059595.1). Taxonomy (NCBI): domain Eukaryota; kingdom Metazoa; phylum Arthropoda; class Insecta; order Lepidoptera; family Crambidae; genus Marasmia; species Marasmia exigua. The sequence continues at coordinate 3,188,513 of CM032474.1, read as the reverse complement.
ACGTTTTTTGTCGTAGTTGGGTTTTAGTTTTTTTACTTTTATTTTATTTGTACTATTTTGGTGTCCAAGTGCTAGTAATATATATATATATTCAAAATGTACAAGTCAAGCGCTTTCAAATGATACCAAACACGGCATATTTATCATAACTTTATTTTTTTACTCTGTATGTTTTGTCCGCTAGAGGGCGCCACATTAGATTTTGTGAAACTTCATATAGCCTATAACCAGCGGACGATCAAGACGCTTATAATGATATGTTGACATTTGTCGAATTCTGATAAGTAGTTAAGAAGTTACGTGGAAACAGATGAACATACATACATACATACATACATACATACATAGCCTGTCAAAATCATAACCCTCCTTTTGCTTTGCCGTAGTCGGGTAAAAACTAGACATTATGTACAGATACACATACATATTGTACAGGAAGTATCAGCCGTGGCAGGCCTCCTACTTAGGTGGACCGACGATCTGGTGAAGATCGCGGGAATCCATTGGATGCGAGCGGCACAGTACCGATCTGTGTGGAGAACATTGGGGGAGGCCTATGTCCAGCAGTGGACGTCTACTGGCTGAAATGATGATGATGATGATGTACAGATATATATTGTTTTAAACTTTCATGGTCACTTACATTAGAATAGTTATTTACGAGATTTCTACCTTGCTTGCATGACTGCGAAGGATGGTAGACCGATATGTCTGCCAGTAACAACCTACCCGCAAAAACTTCAGTTACTCCGTGACCATGGCGCTTGCAAAAGCGCCGAAATATCGGAAACTCAAAAATAAGGTACATTATACAGTTGATATACAGTCCAATCGCCACAAAGCCAAATTGTAGCCGGAAAAGCATGGGGTTGGACGTAAATGTCATGTCTTTTATCAAAAAAATTTGACCGTGGGAGAGCATCGGCATGAATGGGTCGGCTCGACCGGAGTGATACCACGGCCTCACAGAACACCGGCGTGAAGCAGCACTGTGCTGTGTTTTGCTGCGTGGTTGAGGGTAACGGTGGCCCAATCCGGGGTAAAGGGGGGGTTAATAGGTTGGCAGCCCACTTGTGACTCCATGGTGTCGCGCGTTTAAGGGGCGTCAATTGCTTATCACCAGGCGTTCCGCCTGCTCGTCTGCCACCTATCACAAAAAAAAGAAGAAAATCAAAATCCTTTCATCCGTTCGAGAGCTATGATGCCACAAACAGACACGTCAAAATAATTAAACCCCGTCCTTTTTGTCGTGTTTGTAAAATAAATTTTAACATAGTAACTATGACAATACTAACTTAAATAATAAATTAATAAATACTTCACAACATCACATACATTGGTTAGACTCCGAGATAGATAGCTCAAGCACCTGTTTTACGGATATCAGAATCAACAGCGGAATTACAAATATATACATATAATATTTTTCTTTTGTAAATACATACTTTAAATACATAGAAAACACCCAGACCAATACAAACAGACATGTTCATGCAACGTTTGTACTGTGCAGGGATCGAACACGCAACCCTTGGACAAGGCAGCGTTCACTACCTCTGTTCCAAATATCTACGGAGGTTTCTTACTGTTCGTTAGTGAGTTGCAGTAGAGGTATGTAGCATTTAGTGTTATCCGAGTGTACGTGCGTTTATGGCGCCAGGGACTGTTAGAAAGTTAGTAACAGAAATTGCATACTTAGGAACCCCGTCAATGGCTGTTCACGTGAGTTATTTCAGTGCTTTTTGAGAGTGATTGTTGGCTTGTACGAGAGAATGGTCCGCCATTTGCTAACACAAGCACTAACTTATAACTTGTTTTGTTGACTCTTATCTTTTAATGTGGCTGTGTTTTTGAGGATTGCTTTAGAGCTCGTATTCGGTTGTGTTTTGATGTGTAATGCAATATTTTTGGTTTTTACAACATCTTGTATATACTTTGTTTATCTATATTTAGAATATGTAAATAGTATAGAAAGCACCGATTTTGACCGTTGCAGACTTGTGACTCCATTGGTGTCGCGGGTGTCCATGGGCGGCAACAATCGCTTACTATGTTATCATTGGCAACAATTTTGCTTTTTTTTAATGTGATAGGTGGCAGATGCGTGTGTGTTGCCAGTGATGACATACGGAACCGAAACGCGGCCGCTTACAATGTGCCGATTAAGGAGGATCAAAGTTACCCAGAGAGCAATGGAGAGGGCTATGCTCGGAGTCTCCCTGCGTGATCGTATCAGAAATGATGAGATCCGCAGGAGAACTAAGGTTACAGACATAGCCCAAAGGTGGACCGACGATCTGGTGAAGATCGCGGGAATCCATTGGATGCGGGCGGCACAGGACCGGTCTGTGTGGAGAACATTGGGGGAGGCCTATGTCCAGCAGTGGACGTCTATTGGCTGAAATGATGATGTTGATGACGTGGCAGACGAGCAGACAGATCACCCGATGGTAAGCGATTAACGCTGCCCATGGACACCAGCGACACCAGTGTAGTCACAATTGATTGGGCCTCCCGGTACCCTCACTTACGCAGCGAAAGCATAGCACAGTGCTGCTATACGTCGGGTTTCTGTGAGGCCGTGGGTATGTATCACTCTGATCGAGCCGGCCCATTCTTGCCGAAGCGTGGCTCTGCTACCTACGGTATAATTACGGTGTTGTCTATAGAATTAACATTGCATATTCGTAGATGTTGTTATCGATAGTGTTAAGAGTAGCGAGTGTGTGTCGCTCGTCTGCCCGTGTGAAGCGAATAGAAAGTGATCTGTATCGTACGCGATATTGTGCCGCCTCCATGCGCGCACGCGTAATGAATAGAAATCGCTCACTTTAACAATAACTCCGCGATAGAGTTGCCGCTCGACCCCTCTAGGGCTGTGATAACTAACTAGGTTGGCGCAGCGCCCCCATAGTGAGTCTTGGCCTCCGATAATAAGAGCCTCCATCTCGGTCGGTCTTGTGCCACTTCCTGCTATTCATCCACCAGGAGTCCGCGCAAATCCTTATCGACCTCATCTTTACAGCGGTATCTTGAACGGCCTACTGGCCTTCGCCCATTAGGACGTCCCAGGTACGCTCTCTTTACTGCATTGCACTGATTTTCTCCCATTCTCTGGAGGTGTCGAGGTCTGTGATGGTTCGTGCAAATTATAAACTTCTGTTCTGTGCGTATTTCTACCATTAACTCGGAAAATCGCGAGGACGCGCGCGTGTTATCTTATCTTATCTGTTAGGAGCTTTTTTTTATGGCTAAGATGAGGATTTTTAACTTTTTTAACTACTCTTGTTAATAAGCTAAATAAATAATATATTAAATCTTTGTTTTGAATAAAAACCGAAGATTACAGAGAAATAGTGTTTGATAATGCCAACATTCGTTTACAACTGTGTCGGAGACATCCACCTCCATCATACATAACGATCATTCCAAACAAAATACATTAAATCTTAAAGTAAATCATATTTTTTCAAAATTTTATTAACAAATCGAGCCACCATCAAATTTTGATACACACGTTCTGAGTTCGGAGGCCTACAATTTAAAAAAAGAACACTGCTATGTTACTAATTCAAAAGTAAATCGATGTCAGAAATGTTCAAATGTTTATTAACTATTTTAAATTATTCCAAAAACATACCGATTTCCTAAAAAAAAATGTAAAATAAAGGTGATTGTTCGGATCCTATAATATTATATTGTATGGAGTAATAACAACTTACAACGTCTTAATTTATTTAAATTTGGCTTATTTCTGGGGCCATTTGTTGTTGAGGGGTCTTCGACACTTTTTAGGAGGGCGCCAAAATAGTTTTCCGCCCCGGGCGGTCGACATTCACGCTACGCTCTGTGACAACCCTACTCGCCAATATAGGGTCCAAGTATCCACTCCTGGTTTATAGTCCATACATATTTATACCCTGAGGATCTTGCTCTGACGTCGGCTAATAGATCTGCGATAGCCGAGTGGGGATGTGCTTTTGCCTCCTGATAGTTCTACCGTGGGAGAGCCACGCTTCGGCATGAATGGGCCGGCTCGACCGGATGGCGCAATTGGTAGTGACCGTGCCTCTTACGACAAAGGTCGTGGGTTCGATCCCCACCCTGGACAAACATTCGTGCGATGAACACTTGTGTTTGTTCGGTGTTTGGGTGTAATATATGTATTTAAGTATATATTTGTGCTCCTCTGTTGTCTGATATCTGTAACACAAGTGCTTACGCTACTTAGTACGGAATCAGGTCAACGTATGAGATGTTGTGAGAATTATTATTATTATTAGTGATACCACGGCCTCACAGAAAACCGGTGTGAAGCAGCACTATGATGTTTCGCTGCGTGGTACCGGAGGCCCAATCCGGGGAAAGGGGGGTAAAGGTTGGCAGCGAACTTGTGACTCCTGGTGTTGCGGGTGTCTATGGGCGGCGGCAATCGTTTACCATCAGGTGAGCCGTCCGCTCGTCTGCCACCTATAGCATAAAAAAATGAGCTTTAGAATTGTAATTACTACTCTCCCCAAATTAAGAATCTTGCTCCAAGTTTACCCCGGGCTCCAGTGCGACAGCTTTGGACGCAACTGGGAATCAAAAGAGAACATGAGGTGTAGCAAATGAGCCCCGAGCGATGGTAGCTCAGAGGATATGAAGGCGCCTTTCATGCGGGGGATTGTGGTTCGAATCCGAGCATGCACTTCTAGAAATTTCAATTCTATATGCATATTCTGCCATTAGCTCGACGGTGGGAAAAAAATGTGAGGAAACCTGCACGTTTCGGATAGTTTCTGTAACCATGATTCAGTTGGTCTGGTTCCCCCGTTAAAGGGTTGCGAAGGTCAGACGGCAGTCGCTTCATTGTAATTACCAGGCTCGCCAAATCCTGAATCATGGTACAACCCTGCGTTTCAAACTTTCAGTTTTGGATGCAGCCGGAAATTACACGCTAAGATGACAGAGTAAATGACGTATCTCAAAACAAGTGAAGAGCCATAAAATAAATGGATATCGTGTATCGTGTCTTTCTCTCACACTGGTTCCGCGTAGTCTGTCTCATGCAGAATATGTGAATATATTCTGCATGAGACAGACATATAATATATGTGAAGCCGTGTGGTCCCCGGCAGAGTAGAATAGGCCACCCTCACTCTTACCGAGGTGTCGTAAAAGGCGACTAAGGTAAAGCTGCTGGCATGATCATCAGCACCCAGAGAAGGAAAACTCTGCATTTATATCAAAACCCTCGCCAACCCGTCTGCCAAGCGTGGTGAGTATGGCAATTACCCCTCATGTGATTGAGGGAGGCCCGTGCCCCAGTAGTGGGGACTTAAATGCGCTGACGATGAGGATGATGATGAGAATATGTGAATACATGTGTGGGTCGCCCGTTCAATTAAAAATCGTGGGATCGAATCCCACCAGATCGAATCAGAGATCAGTTTTGAGTGCACTATTTCCGTAAAAAATGAATACAAAGAAAATAAAAATATACAATGGGAAGTCCAGAGTGGCGATGCAGGCATTGAATTCTTTTTTTATGAGATACAAATACAAATACAAATAGTTTTTATTTTCATTAAACATGTGGGTTATTGGGCATTACAGTAGGTCCCACACTAGGAAAAGTCCTGTATCGTGGGCAGCCGGTATAAATAACAAAACCAGGAGAGCGACAGATTACATTTAAAACAAAGATAACATTATCAACTATTTGAAACTGTGCTAACACTAAGTAATTTATTTAACAAAAGTAATTTAGTTAAAAAGTTTAAAAGGTTTAAAAAAAAAAGAAAGGTATAAATATATTGTAATATAATATGCTTGCTGTCTGTGAAGTGTGCGAGCGAGATGATAAGAAACTAAACCTAAAATTTATGTGACGTATGATTGTGTGTGTGTGTGTGTGTGTGTGTGTGTATGTGATTATGTGAACTATGTTTGTAAGTTTAATTTATTTATTTATTAATTAATTATTTTATTTTGATTGCCTTAGTAGGTCTTCAGTCTGTTGGTAGGTTCGGGACAATAGAAAAGTGGAGATCGAAGATTTGGCTTGCCTTACAGTTCAGATTCAGCAGTAGTCGAGCGTACGGATCACCTGATGGTAAGCGATTACTACTCATGGACGACTGCAACACCAGAGGACTCACAGATGCCTTTTAAAAGGAAGGTTCTTCTCTTGAAGTTTTCTTTACTGCAAATCAGTTTACTTTAGTAGTTATCTTTGTATATAATGGCGATATATCTAGGCATGATTAAATTATTTGCCAAAGCTTTCAGAAGCCACAAATCACTCTCGCCATTATTGAAGAAATCCACTCCGCCATTTCGGAGGGTTCTCCTAATTCTCTAATGGAGTTGAACCCCAAGTATAACATGACGTACTTACTAAAAACTTTCGTACCCCAGACAGTTGGCAGCCAACTATTTCCAAGGCTACGACCAGGGTAAAGATAGCTTATACTAAATACAAATACTAGCGGGAGAAGGCAGAGTACTAAATTTGTGTGTAATGGTATATGGGCCCTTTAGGGTTCCCTTTCCACCAATGATATGCTAGAATAGTTACCATGTACCTTATTTTTGAGGTTCCGATTTCGCGGATATTCATGGGCGGCGTTAAAACCAATTTTCGTTGTTAGTTTTCATGGTAATGTAGTATATCATATATTTTTTCGTTTTATAATTCTTTTATAATAAAAGTTAGAGGGAAGGGGGGGGAATCTATAAGCGTTCCGTTTTTTACCATTTGGCTACTGAACCCTAAAAGGCAACCTAGACATGTGCCGAGTTACTGGGTATTATACGTACAGTCAACTCCAAAAATATGTATACACTTTAGGACCTTGTCACAATACTTACCTATAAGAAAGTAGAGGTCTACTTTCTTATATTATCATCATCATCAGCCTATCGCAGTCCACTGCTGGACGTAGGCCTCTCCAATTGTTCGCCACTGTGATCTATCCATGGCTTCTCGCATCCAGCTCTTGCCAGCCATCCTGCGCAGATCGTCCCCCCACCTAGCCAGAGGGCGCCCTACATTACGTTTTCCAAGACGCGGTCTCCACTCCAGAACCCGTTTACCCCATCGGTTGTCGGTTCTGAGGCTTATATGGCCAGCCCACTGCCACTTAAGCTTGCTAATCCGGTGAGCAACTTCTTATATTATATATTGTGACAACGACCTAAAGTGTATACATATTTTTGGAGTTGACTGTACATTGACTCAGTGGCTACGACCACGGTAATTTACGTTTGCGTGCCTCATCTCGGAAGCTAAACTCCGTCGCTAACATCAGATAAGTGCTACCGAATCGTGGGCTCCATACAAACCGTCAATTATGGTGGAATAAGGCAGCAGTCACAGTTAGAGAATCAAAAGCAGGCATGGCGTCCACGCGGGTCGTTACCTTTGCGTAGTAAAGTGGATGCTAGTGACACTACTTTGCCATGAACTTGAAAATTGTAGGTCCATTGTACGCTTGCATATCAGGTCATGATTGCCGAGGTATAATAAATAATAATCATTATTTCACATCACTCCGAGATAGTTAGTTAAGGGGACGGGTAGGGCACACAAGCGACGCCAATCGATTTTAATTTTTAGCTACTAAACCGGATCTATTTTAAACAATTTCAGGGTTACACTCTCGGCAAACACTTATTCTATTCATAAATAACCATGCACAAATGATTTCAGAATCACAGATTGATGAATTAAAGATTCACGCCAAAAGCGGCCGCTTTTGGCGTGAATCAATTTTCGCGTACCAAAAAAGACCTAACATTTGTGCATGGATATTTAATAAATAGTATAAGTGTTTGCCGATAGATCGTTATCCCAAAATTATTTAAAATAGATACGGTTTAGTAGCTAAAAATTTAAATCTTTGTCGTCGCTAGTGTGCCTTTTGTCACCTTAAAGCACCTGTGTTACGGATATCAGAATCAACAGCGGAATTACAAATATATACTTTTAATACTTTTCTTTTGTAAATAAATACTTTATAATACATAGAAAACACCCAGACCAATACAAACAGACATGTTCATGTCCGCAACCCGCAACCCTTGGACCAAAGGCGGCTTCATGTATGTGTTATGGGCCCCACATACCTACACAGGAAACTTTCGAATAGAATAGTAATAAGACAGTTTCGAATAGTTTCTCAAAGTTGTGGATACCCACATTATATTGATTGAATTGAGGAACCAATAGTGTATAAATACACTATTGGTTAAATTACTTAAATTAATTGGCGTAGAGGAAAACATCGTGAGCAAACCTTCTAATAGAAAAGTAATAAGAAAGTTTCGAAGTATCAGCCTACATACTTTCCCACTGCAGGGCAAAGGTCTCCATCATAGAAATCAAGTCATCGCTAATATGATGGGATTAGGCTTAATCACCACGCCTGCAAAATGCGGATTGGTGAAAACCCGAGCTATGTTCGAAAAATTCGAAACATACCTTTGCTCGATCCGGGAATCGAACTCAGGCCCCCAAGATCATGGCCCGGTACTAAAACCATTAGACCAACGGGGCGTTTCTCAAAATTGTGGATGCTTACAAATGTTGTGTTAATGATTCTGAATTTATGTAACCATGATCCAGTTGGTTTGTTTCTTTTGTCCAAAGTTAGGAAGGTCAGACAGCTGTCTCTTCATTGTGATTAACAGGCTTCCCCAATCCGAGATAATGGTCCGAGCGTACGTGGCTCTGTAGCGCGAAGAGACCGGTGGGTCGCCCAACTCTGCGTTCCTGCAAACGGGACGTGATCAGCTTCGGGATCCCGACCGCAGACTGGGAAGAACAAGCTGCTATGAATGGCGTCATGACATTGAAATTGGAGTAACAAGACATGAAAAAAACTGGCTGGAGAATAAGAAGCAGTAAAAAGTCCGTCGTGTCTTGCCTTCCCCAGAGGAGTTAAGGTGGCCTTGCGATCGATGTGGCAAGATAAACTGAACATTTTCTTGTAGTTTCTAAATAAAAGTTTAGTTTTTACTTCAAAATGTAATTAGTTTTGCTCATAAGAAGTTAAAATTGTTTATTAATTGTTAGTAGGTAATTAGTAAAATCTTTTACCTTTTCTTTGTATAGCCTGAAGCACAGGTTTAACGTTTAATCAGGCAATATATCATACGAGACCACCCGATTTTGAACTTTGTGCAGTTGAGATAAAGTTTAAAGCCAATTAAATAAATGATGTCTAGTTGCCTGGTAAAGGGTTAACCTATTTGTAATTTATTAAGTTTTAATGTAATGTAATGTGCCCTTATTTACTGAATAAACAATTTATTTATTTATTATTATATGCCGAACAGCAATCAGGGATCGGAACCGGTTACCCTTATTAGGATTTTCGATAGAGTTTTTGATAGGCTTTTTCCAAAAACCCTGTCAATAAGGTAAGCCTATCATTGGCTTACCTCATCAATATGCTTACCCATTCATTAGGGTAAGCGCTATTATGACGGAAAACCCTATAATAGGCTTACCATATCAAGATAGTGTTTAAGAATTTCAATCCGATTTCAAGCCGATTGGTCGTTTGACAGGTCGTGGAAAAGAGATAGACAATCAATAGGGTAACGGTAAGCGGTTGTAACCTCTCAATAGGGTTAACAATTCAATAATGTTACACATCAATAGGGTAACCCAATCGATTAATGGTACCCCAATAAGGTTACCCTATCTACGCCGATGTGAGTTTCCACCAACCTCCTAGCGTTGCAACAATCATCTTCTAGATGCTGTAAGTAATAATGACGGTGACCTTTACTGCCACAACTCGCTCCACTGTGTGCATCATACAACATATCGGACACTCTATAGATACACAATGATGATAGGTCATGTCACGTTTATCTGCGCGGCTAGTGCCGTTGCTGAGGCCGTGTGCGCAAACGCAGGTTCAACTGCCATGGTACGTGAGATAGCTAGAATTATTTTAACACTGGGAATATTTTCGAACTATTTAATATAGAATGTGATGATAATACATTCTATTGTATGAAGCTCGAACTCACCTTTCCAAAATTCAAGTTTCTAGGGTTTAGTTTCGGCTGTGCGTGCATTCCTAGTCACTTAATCACTTAGTCACTCAGGTTCCCCTTTTAGAGATACAGGGTGTATCTGCGAACGTTAACATCCCTTTAACCACGTGTTCTATCAACCATCTGAACAACGTATGTTCTATGACTTTTGGAAATTCTCATAAAAAAATTTCAACTTCTCATACAAAGTCGGTCACGTGACTTCGTTATTTTGTATGGGAAGTCGAAAAAATTTTCGACTTATTTCGAAAAGTCGCAGAACTAATGTTGTTCAGAATGGTTGGTAGAAGACGTGGTTAATGGGATGTAAATGTCCACAGATACACCCTGTATAGATTGTTATTGGGTCGAGCCGTGTGGTCCCCGGCAGAGTAGAATAGGCCACCCTCACTCTTACCGAGGTGTCGTAAAAGGCGACTAAGGTAAGTGGCTGGCATGATCATCAGCACCCAGAGAAGGAAAACTCTGCATTTATATCAAAACCCTCGCCAACCCGTCTGCCAAGCGTGGTGAGTATGGCAATAACCCCTCATGTGATTGAGGGAGGCCCGTGCTCCAGCAGTGGGGACTTAAATGGGCTGACGATGATGACGATGAAAACAACGGTAATCCCACTTTAACCATTCTTTAATCACTGATTAGTATTGATGGTGTTGGAGTTGGTGAACTCAGTCCTTAGTTCACCAAACCATATTGAACCATACTTGGAATGCGTCATGATGATATTGCTCACAGAAAAATATCGTGAGTACATATGGCTCTCACAATCTATATATGGAACATGAACTTGTAGGATGCGCATGCGCATACGAGTAGACAAGCTAGTTTAGTGAGTAGGAAGTAGAGTTACTTCTACAACTAACCCAACAAGTTTTTTTTATGAAAGTAGCAAATTTTTGCCAGTGAGCAACTTAGTACAAAGGTACAAAGTTACAAAGGTAACTATGTATAACTAACTCCAACAACTTTTTTTTTGTGAAAAGTAGCCATTTTTTGCCAGTGAGCATTGCTGATAACACAATAAATAAATGAAATAATAAATATTTCACAACATCACATACATTGATCTGACTCCGAGATAGGTAGCTCAAGCATCTGTGTTACGGATATCATAATCAACATTGGGATTACAAATATATACATATAATACTTTTCTTTTTGTAAATACATACTTATAATACATACCAAAACACTGCAAAGCTTTCTTAAAGAAAAATGCATCAATATCATAACAAAACTTTTCATACATCGAGTCAGTTCAATCACCTAATCGATTTAGTATTTTTTTTTTGAGAAAGGGAGGCAAACGCATACCAGTCACCTGATGGTAAGTGATCACCACCGCCCATGGACACCAACCACACCAGAAAGGAGTGGAGATGCGTTGCCGGCTTTTTAGGAAGGTATAGTCTCATTTCTTGAAATTTCAATGTCGTACCGGTTCGGAAATACCGCTTCGGGAATGGATTGGCCGTGTGGTCCCCGGCAGAGTAGAATAGGCCACCCTCACTCTTACCGAGGTGTCGTAAAAGGCGACTAAGGTAAAGCTGCTGGCATGATCATCAGCACCCAGAGAAGGAAAACTCTGCATTTATATCAAAACCCTCGCCAACCCGTCTGCCAAGCGTGGTGAGTATGGCAATTACCCCTCATTTGATTGAGGGAGGCCCGTGCCCCAGCAGTGGGGACTTAAATGGGCTGATGATGATGATGATGAATGGATTCTACAATCGGGAAGGGCGTGTGGCGACGGGAAAGTCCAAAATGAGTTTTTCGGAATTTTGACTACACAATAACCACTTGTCTTTTAGAAAAGCCTGCCTTCTTAAATTTTTAACAATCAAACGAATCTGCCCTACGTATAAATATACCCCAGAGGAATGCTGGACCTTACTACAGTTAGGAGTTCATAAATACAGTTTTAAAACGCATAATAATGTACGGGACCGCAGTGTGTACTGTGTACTGATGTTAACATAGCTAATAATACGACAACGCAAATCCCACAGTCCCGTACGATCGCGCGATCGCGCCCGCTTCTAGCAAACATTAGGCAGACGTGTGTAGTTTCTAAATGAGTGGTTAGTGCTAGTTCAAATAAGCCAGTTCCTTTCACTCATTCTTCCTTTAAACCGACTTGAGAAACGGAGAACGTTCTCAATTTGACTGTTTAATTTTTTATATTAATATATCTACTTCAGTTTATGTTTGAACTAAAAGGAACAGGTAACTTTTTATATAAATGAAACTAGGAGGACTGCACAGTTGGTGATAAAATGTAATGTATCACTCATAATCTGCTTTAATATATCTCATTCTTATCTCAGCCTGTCATTTCCGGTTGCATTCAAACATGATCAACGGTCAGAATCATTATTTCACAAATGTTTGGTATCCTAGATTTTGAGAAACTATCCAAAACTACACGATTTCCTCACGACGTTGATCCTCACAGCCGAGCTTAATCCGTAAATAGATGTGAAAAATCGACCGCTTTCAAGCTTTCATTTTATGTAGGTAAATCAGTAGTGCAATCATTGGACTTACATTCAAACGAGTATTTCCATCAGTACTTTCTTTTTTGTGGGAGCTAACTGAACTGCCGCATTAAGTGACAGTACTTAAGCTTAAAAACTGCATCACTCTCCGTATTCGAGTGAACTGTTTAGCGCTTAGTCTATTAAACATTACTGGCCGCGCAAAACCTGTTAGTTCTCCATTTGTCACTCGGCGCACGTTATATTTCACGCAGACAGCACTCGCGTGACATAATGCACGTTCAAATAACGCGCTAAGCCTGGCTCTTTGTATTTTTTCGTGCATTGAAAACGTTGACACGTCCCACAACACTCGTGTCGGGCAAAACAGATAGACGGACAGATATGGGTTGGGAACAAAACGAGTAGATGATGAAGTCATCACGAAAGACGATATTTTTGTGTTTCTCGGATTAGTTACCACAGAATCAAGGCTTGAGAGACGAGCGTATTTCTTCCTAAAAAGTTAGCTGCTTTTGCGACTTCTCTGATCTCGCGGATGTTCATGGGCGATGGTTTGCTAGTTTGCTGCCTGTAGGATAAAATTATCCTTAATCTTATAGCTTGAGGCCGTGTGGTCCCCGGCAGAGTAGAATAGGCCACCCTCACACTTACCGAGGTGTCGTAAAAGGCGACTAAGGTAAAGCTGCTGGCATGATCATCAGCACCCAGAGAAGGAAAACTCTGCATCTATATCTAAACCCTCGCCAACCCGTCTGCCAAGCGTGGTGAGTATGGCAATTACCCCTCATGTGATTGATGGAGGCCCGTGCCCCAGCAGTGGGGACTTAAATGGGCTGATGATGATATCACGATGATATACGATGTGGCAATTCTAGTAATTACATTGCCTTCTGTCATATCCTCAGATAAGATATAAATATAGCGTACCATCTTGACCTACTCGTATGCCTAAGATCAACACATTTGTAATCAAGCCTCGTGGCTTTCCATAATCTTTGAAATCGTTGATGACAGACAACCCTAGACGTTACTTACACTAATTAGACGTACATACACTGAGAAAATTACTTTTTCAACTCTACTTCATCTCACAACTTTGGACCGTATATGTAACGAGGTAAAGTTAAGATTGCTGTGTGTGATATGATTTCTTACGTGTCTTATTTCGGCGTGTTGGCTCGGATATTTATCAATGGTGAATTGTCGCGGAAGTGGAGTGGTTGACGGGGTACGTCGATGGTTTCGGGGGATGATACCGATGCGTGGAGAATTTTCTGTACTGCTTGGTGTGTTGGGGCTGGGTAGACGATAAACTTTTGTTTGGAGCTGGTGTCACAAATACACTGTGACTTATTTGAATACCTCAAAAACTTTTAGTGGGCATTATATTAGGTCTTTACTTATGAAATTGTCGTTTTGTATGGCGATTTTCTTAGAAGTTGTATTTTCCATAATAACTTTTTTTTTATTTGTAAAGTTTGACTGACTGGATGGCGCAATTGGTAGTGACCCTGCCTCTTACGCCAAAGGTCGTGGGTTCGATCCTCACCCTGGACAAACATTCGTGCGATGAACACTTGTGTTTGTTCGGTGTCTGGGTGTAATATATGTATTTAAGTATATATTTGTGTTCCTCTGTTGTCTGATATCTGTAACACAAGTGCTTAAGCTACTTAGTACAGAATTATTATTATTATTAAAAAGTAATTATTAATGCTACTACTCCATAACTGCTTTAATAGGCAACGTTTAAGAACGTGTAGGGTAGTTTTGCAGAAAAATATATTTTTTTTATTAAACAGTTATTATAAATAAAAACGTCGATTTTGCCAAGTAAAAAAGTGTCCTTTTCAAGATTTTGATTGCACCTACAAATACAATAATATCTGAAATATAGTATGGTGATTTTTTGCTTATTAAAGGAGTTATACATCTTATTGTGTCTAGAAAAAATCGGCAATTCATAGGTAAATACCTATTAGTAATGCAAACAAACGAATAGGCTTTTCTCGGACAAGCATGGCTTACCTTAGACGTGATCTTCTCGTGACATCAAGTGTGATTGAAGTCTTATTCATGTTTGTCGTATTACAATAAAAATAGCACCTTACCACTTGATCAAATAAATAAGATTTTTACCTGATCTTGAGACGCTCTACTTGGAGAATGTTGGATTTCTTCAGCCACATTTTTAGGAAGAGAGAATCCCTGTGGTTCTCTCTAGTCTGTCCCTCATTACGGAGGATCGTGATCACTGGAACTCATCAACCAAACAAACTTTGTCCATTGAATCCGATTGGAAGTAGCCTTCACCACGTCGTAGAACTTTGGTAGGGATGTAGCTCCTTTTATTTGGTTAGACCATCATGTTGGTGATCGGCCTCGTGATCTTTTGCCATCAGTGTTGCCGACAATGACCAATTTGTCAAGGCTATCATCAACTCTTCGCATTATGTGGCCGAAATGAGAGAGTATGCGACCAGGGATTAGCGACTTGGAAAAACGAACGATCAATGTCTTTGGGAAGAGGGCTTGATGCTGCAGCCTAACGCGATGGATAGACCGACCGAGTTGTCAATAGATTGTCCATCCAGATTAAAGAATTACATGATGAAAAGGAATGCCGCGCTAAGTCGAAATAATTAACCATAATCCCAAAAAAAGATATGCGTGGAGGGACGATTCGACCTACTAATATTCAGGGGAACGAAGCATGGTTAAATGTGGGAGAGCCACGCTTAGGCATGAATGGGCCGGCTCGACCGGAGTGATACCACTGCCTCACAGAAGACCGGCGTGAAGCAGCGCCTGCGCTGTGTTTCGCCGTGTGAGTGAGGTTATCGGAGGCCCAATGGAGGGGAAGGGGAAAAGGTTGGCAGCACACTTGTGACTCCACTGGTGTTGCGGGTGTCCATGGGCGGCAGAATTGCTTACCATCAGGTGATCCGTCTGCTCGTCTGCCACCTCTCATATAGAAAAAAATGGTGGTCTTGTAGAGCAGAAAATAAGGGTATAACTACCGTGATTATAATGCATGTCGGCGAACAGATTTCACGTGCGCTGGCGCTGCCATAACCAGCTGATGACGTATTGTGAAATCGTCAGTCAATTAGCTGATGGAAGCTTGCATAATAATCACACATCAGACATCTTTGACGCGTTTCAGCCGTCGCGTACAGTACGATGTAAAGTCGATTGTAGGGTTGTTAGTTCCAGCCAGATTCATCTTTTATTACGGTGGAGTTTTTTAGGTTATTAAAGGGGTCAAAATAGTGGTTTTAATTTTAAAAAAAGCTGTTTTAAAAGTCGGTAAACTCCATCTTTATATCAATACTTGGCCGCCCCGGTACCGCACCCAAATGGACTTTGTTTAAACATTCCCTTTTTTTATAATAAATGTCGACAACTAGCTATTATCCGTGGCATTGCTCGCGTTAGTAAGATACAAAAGTGTCCTATGTAACTTTCCATCTCTTCAACTATCTCCACTTTATTACGTCAATTCGCTGCTCCATTTCGTCGTGAAAGACGCACAAACAGACACACACTTTCACATTAAAAATGTTAGTATGGATGTTAATTCGGTGTGGAGGATAAAAACGGATAATAAGTACTTCTATTTTTCTTGGCTTCTATCGCATTTATTGCAGACTGCTATTGTCATGGGATCAAAAGAGTTGTTATTTTACAAATTGACTACATCTTGGCCCTTATTGAAATCGATTTTTACATCCACCACAAAACCAGAACGAAACACTAACATACGCTTATATTCTTATATCCGTTCTTCATGTTCGTTTTTTACTCTGACACTTCAAGTAAATTGATAGATGCAAATTTTAATGTCAAGTTCCCACCTAGAAATTAAATTAGCATCTGTTAAAATGTATGGAAATAAACATTTGCATCTAATTTAGTCTTATCGATTATAAAACTCACCTTTTAAATAAATAAATAGCAATCCCTTTAAGTCTTTACAGGTCCAGTCATCGGTAGTAGTCGATGGTCCGTCTAAGGTCCTAATTTATATGAATGTATATCTTGTCCTTTATATTATTTTATCCAAGCATAACCTATTTATTTATTAGTATATAATATTGTGTTTATTTATGTATTAGCAGTATAAATATTTTAATATATATATACAGTTCACTTTTATTTCCCTTTTTCAATATTGCATCACCTACCCCTCCTCTACTATCAAATGTCCTTTGCTTGAAGGTTGTCTGGTAGAAATCGCTTCCAGCGATAAGACCGCCGAAAATGTACAATTAAGTTTCTGTAATGCCTAGAATTTAAAGTTGTGTTTTTTTTTCTGTGCAATAAAGTATATCTATCTATCTATCTATTAATAAAAAATCAGACCTCCAGATAAACTAGAAAACATTTATTCAAGTATTTTAATAGAACAACCAATACATTCATTAACAATAAAATCTTAGGTTGGAATCGGTTGTATTTTCTTCGACCATAGACATACACAAGACAACTTATAATTACTTTTTTTTAAATCTTTGAAGGCAATAGTTTGAATCATTCTGCCACAAAATCAAATCTAATATTTTGCAATGCTAACACTATCTAAACGCACTCGAGGTCAAAGTGAACAAAATATTTTGCCACATAAAAGGTGTTATACTTAGAAGTATAAAAGCGCACGTAAAATGTTGGCGCAGTCAGAGACTCCGAAATTGTGAAATAAAGTTTGATTTCATTATATTAGATTTATTTCATCTGATGGTAAAACTCGCATGCTCTGTGTTGGCAATGAGTTCCGCCGCTTTATGGTGAATATTTTGACATTCGTGTGTGTATGGTTCGAGGCATTGACTGCCTCGGTGGCGAAGTGGTTAGTGGGTCGCACTTGAAAGCGGCGGCTGCGCAAGAGGTCCCTGGTTCGATCCCCAGGTCGGGCCAAAAATTTGTACCTAAGGTTTCAGTAAGAAATTGTTAGTGGCAGCCCGGAGTCTGGAAGTTGGCGGTCATGTACACCCGTGCCTCGGAGAGCACGTTAAGCTGTTGGTCCTGCGCCCGATCCCTCGGAATATGAGTTTATGGGAATAGAGGGGGCACTTGTGTTTTCGCACTCACTTGAGCACTATAATACAGGGTGTACTTGTGGACATTTACATCCCTTTAACCACGTGTTCTACCAACCGTTCTGAGCAATTAAATTTCGAAAATAAAATTCGAAATTCGTCGAACATTTTTTCGACTCCCCATACAAAATGACCAAGTCACGTGACCGACTTTGTATGAAGAGTTGACATGTTTTTATGCGAATTTCCAAAAGTCATAAAACGTATGTTCATAATGGTTAATAGAACACGTGGTTAAATTGATGTAAATGTTCACAGATACACCCTGTATATCCTGCGTATATGGCTGATCGTTGAGATTGTTCACCGTAGCCGTAATCGGTTGGAGGATTTATTATTATGTGTATGGTTCTAAATCGAATATACTGTTGTTTATTTTCATTTCAGTATTGGTTTTTATGTTATTACAAATTCTTTGCCTGTCAACCCTAAACTACCGACTGCTCGGAATTTATTGGTTAAACAGTATTAGCAAATTGCATGAAGCAATCCGCAGATTCGGTGTAATTTGGCTTAGACGTTTCCACGGCACGCAATATAGGAAGTTAAACGCTGATACGAATGCGTTCCGTTTCGCAAAACTACTAATATCTGTATTGTTATGTGTTTAAAGTATTGGCTATCAAAGTATTGTCTTGATTGTTACTGTTTAAAGTATTGGATTTAGAAGTTTTGTTTCTTGTTTTCTTGGATGTAATGTAAGGGGTTTATTTCGATGAGTATATCCAGATATTAAGTAGCTAGTTTATAGTGATGTTTACGAGTAGTCTATAACAGAGACCGGAATACCCATTTTCATGCTCGTAATTTTAATTTCAATTTAATTGTGAAATATAATGTAAATTTGTTCAAAACTAAAGTTATTCGATGTGCAATACCTACAAAAGTGGCAAATAAATGTGGGCAAAGTGCCACAAACCGTGTATCCAGGATTGTTTACATTCGTGATCGCCGACCGGCTGTCAAGTGCCGTTACGATCTACAAATTTGAACCACAAACGGATAAACCTGGGGAGTATTGTTTCTTTGATTTTGTATCTAAATAATTCAACGTTATTTAAATCATAACACCATTTATTTAAATCAAAAAGCATAATTGAAACATTGATTTGGAGGTTACTTTGTTGTTGACACTACATTAAACTATATTTATATCTATGTGCGGTCACCTTGCCCCATATCGTATCATATCTTGCATTGCAATTCAACATAAAACCAAGACCTCACAAGACACTAATGGAATAAGACATATCTAATTATTAGATTCGTCAAATTCCACAACATAAGCCTGATATTGTGTCTCCCTTTGCTTGTCTCTAAGCATAGTGGACGATGATAACATCTGGCCACTGACACTAACAGAAACACTTACCATCGTTTGTCTATTGCATTGGTATGTGATATGGGATAATTTGATCTGATAGTGAAGTTAATATTGTGCCATTATATCATTTACTCCATCTTTCAATATACATAGGTGACCTACTTTCTTTGTTTCTTTTCTTTAGTATCAGTAGAAAATAAAATTCACTATCCTTACTTATTATATTATAACATACCCACAGTTTCCTGTTTAAAACTGTGTTCCCTGTTACCTATATTGTGACAGAAAAATAGACTTATTAAGACCGGTTCAAACATTTTATTGTACACTTACCTATAAATATTTCCAGGTATGTCGGGTAGAGGAGTATACCCCATGAAGATGACCCGCAAGGCCACTGCCCAAGAACTAGAATTAAAACTGAAAAGGGCCCTTGAAGAAATAAAAGAATTGAGGGAGGACAACAGCCAACTTATTAAGGAGCGGGACGACAATGAAGAGGAGTCCATAAAAATAATAAATAATAACACCCAATTAAAGTGTGAACTCGCCGACCTACATGCTCAGCTCACTGATGTACTCGTTCAGCGGCAACAACTAGTTGACACGGTCAGCCACTTTGACCAATGTAGTGAAACCTATGAAAGGGCTCTGCAGCGCATCCAGGAACTCGAGGTGGAACTACGGGACTCCAACAAACTCATCCAACAATATGAGGAGGACAAAATGTGTCAGGAGGCTTTACACACCCACAGCCTATACGAGGAGTTGATCGGGTCTCCGGCTGGACAGGGGGTCACCCAGACTCACAGCCTAAGTTTGAGAAATGATAGGGTAGAAATAAATAGTAAAACTAAATTAAAAAAATATGTTAAAATAAACAATTACATAAAGAAGACAGAAAAATTAATTAGAAGAAAAAAATTCCAGCAAAAGAATCTACAATTACGAAAACAGCGTGTAGATTTAGTTGATAGCCTAGAAGTATATAGTAAAAAGTTAGATGAGAGTAGGTATAGGTATGAAACCGAAACACAGGAGCTACAGGCGGAAATCTCGCGGCTACACCGGTCTTTGGAACATATGACCGGCAATTACAACTCTGCCCAGGCTCAAATAAGCGAACACATCCTCGCTACAAACAAATATATAGATCAGTGCAGCTGTCACTTGGTGGTGGGCCACTCTGACCAGCACCAGGTAGGGAACGAGCCGCAGCTTCAAGAAGCACCTGAAGAAGATAGATCTAACTTTATATTGCCATTGCCATTGCCATCAACAACATTATTAACCAATGATGTAATAATATTATCAGATAAAATTGGAGTTGGTTATGGACCTCTTTTAAATAAAAACTGTGTGTGTAATGTGACCAATTATTGTATGCCTGATGCCTCCCTAGAGCAAATAATAGACAGGGCCAAAAGCTGTAACATAAGTAAGGAGACAATAATCATATTAATGATTGGAAATGCCTCAAATATCAATAAAAGAAATATTATTCAGGGGTTCACAACCCTTTCAGGGCTTGATGTGAAAAAAATTATCTTGTGTGCGTTTCCCTTTTCTAGGTACTACACTCCTAGCCAAAATAACAGTATTCATTTGTTGAATACATTATTATATAACTTGACATATAGTCATAGTGACAAGTTTGTGTTTTTTGACACAAATAAATTTATTGATAATAAGTTTATTCTGACTGGCAAAACTTTTTATTTGCCAAATAAAATTAAAAATGAATTAGCTACTCTGTTAGCGTTTAATATTAAAAACCTGGTTACTCAGAGTTTGGAAGTGATTCCAAGTAATTTAAATTACAATATGAGACAATAGAGGAGTCCTCTAGCAAATCAATAACAAAAGAAAACCCTAGTTATCTGAACCTTATACATCAGAATATCCAGGGTTTGTCTGGCAAAGAACTAGAATTAGAGTTATTTTTAAATGAAATGAATATCCATATTTTATGTATTACAGAACACTGGTTAAGACAACATGAATTAATTATCAATATAGATAACTATAGCGTCAGTAGTTCGTTCACGAGAAAGTTGGCAATCAGAGGCGGGTCAATTATTTTATTGAATAATACAATTAAATTTAAAGAACGTAAAGATATTGTCTCACTCTCAGTTGAGCGAACTATTGAGTTAGCGTGTGCAGAGCTGGAGCGGCATGTCATTGTCTGTGTGTATAGGCCCCCAAATGGGAATTTTACCATGTTTGAATCCATTATGGAAGAAGTTTTGAGCAAAATATGTTCATCTAATAAAAAAGTAGTTGTTTGTGGAGATTTTAATATCAACATTTTAGATAACTCACAGAACTCTGTTAGGTTTCTGAATCTCTTTAAATCATTTAATTTACATCATCTTTTCAACGAACCCACGCGAGTCACACCCACCTCAGCTACTTGTTTAGATAACATATTTTGTAACTGTGAAGTTATGGACAAGTCCATAATAAATTTTATCAATTCTGACCATAGTGGTCAAATGACTGTGTTTGAGCACCGTCATGCCCCTTCTTCATATAGTTTTGTATGTAGACCAATCACTGAAAACCGTATAAATAAATTTAAAGAAACTATCTCACAAAAGTTGTCTACATTGTCCTATAATGAAGGAAATGTAAACCAACATTATGATAAATTATTTAATGTCGTTGAAAAAGAATTTAATGGTATCTTTACCAAAAGAACCATTAAAACAAATACCTCTAAAACCAAATTCAGTGACTGGGCCACTACAGGTATTTATAAAAGTAGAAAGAGGTTATTTGAATTGTATGATATTAAGGCCAACTCTAATGACCCAACGACATTAGAATATGTTAAGAAATATTCAAAGCTATTTAAAAAAGTATGCGCAGTGGCCAAATCAAATTACTTTAAAAATAAGATAATGAAAGCTAGTAATAAAAGTAAAGTTACATGGAAAATTATAAATAAAGAGACTTGCAAAAACAAAACACAACACAGCAAGCTCTCTCTTAAAATTGATGGCAAATCTATTGATACAGACTCTGAAGTGGCAAACACATTTGAGTCATTCTTTTCAAACATTCCAGTCACTACCACTAAAACATTAAATTCGAGCCCGCATCTCGCTGCTTCTCTCATCAAGTCGCATGTAGATGAGTGCACCACATCTTTTAGATTTAGTCATGTAAACTCAGAGATTATTCTTAAAACATTAAAAGATTTAAATATTAAAAAGACTGAGGATGCATGGGGAATTTCGATAGATATAATAAAAAATATAATACACTCTATCGCACCCCACTTAGCTATAATATTTAACGAATGTGTTGACGAGGGTCAATTTCCAAATAAGATGAAAATTAGTAAAATCATACCTTTATTCAAATCTGGAGAAAGGAGTGACCCGTCTAACTTTAGGCCAATATCCATATTGCCAGCACTCAGTAAAATATTCGAAAAAATTATATTTACTCAACTTTTATCTCATTTTAATATTAATAAATTACTGCATGAAAAACAGTTTGGATTTACTAAAGGAAAATCCACTACTGATGCAGGAGTGGCTCTTATCAAACATGTTTTTGATGCGTGGGAGAAAAAGCAGGATGCAATAGGTGTTTTCTGTGATTTGTCGAAAGCATTTGATTGCGTTAATCATGAAACACTATTGATGAAGTTACGGCATTACGGTGTATTGAATAACGCACTTGATATGATTAAATCTTATTTGTCTGATAGGATTCAAAGGGTTAATGTTAATGGAATCGACTCTTCTGGCGCTCCTCTATTAATGGGAGTGCCCCAAGGCTCAATATTGGGGCCTTTGTTGTTCTTAATATACGTAAATGACCTTCCATACTTTACGAAAGATCTATGTGAGATAGTGTTATTTGCTGACGACACTTCCTTGATTTTTAAGGTTGATAGATATAAAAAATCAATTGACGACGTAAATGATACTCTTTCACAGGTATTGCACTGGTTTACGACCAACAATTTACTTCTTAACTCAAAGAAAACTAAATGTGTAAAATTCACCATGCCAAATGTAAGGCAGGTCGATACAAGTATTAAGATGAACAATGAATCTATTCAAATCATTAATTCCACCGTTTTTCTCGGTATAACTATAGATGCGAAATTGCAGTGGAGTCCCCATATTGCTGCCTTGGCAGGAAGACTAAGTTCCGCTGCATATGCAGTAAGAAAAATTAGGCGTCTGACTGATATCGAAACGGCAAGACTGGTCTATTTCAGCTATTTCCACAGTGTGATGTCATATGGTCTACTGTTGTGGGGGTCTGCTACTGACATACAAACTATTTTTGTATTACAGAAAAGGGCCATCCGCGCTATATACAGCCTTAGATCACGTGACTCACTTAGGGAAATATTTAAAGAAATAAATATTTTAACCGTGGCTTCCCAATTTATCCTCGACTGCATTATGTATGTACGTAAGAACTTGCACACTTTTCCAAAAAAGTCCGATAGTCATAGTCTTAACACCAGAAATAAACATAGGCTTGCCGTCCCGGTACTCAGACTTCATAAAATCGGTAATTCGTTTGTTGGCTTAAGTATTAAGATATTTAATAAGCTACCACAAAATGTCATTAACCTATCACTGGATAAGTTTAAGTCCCATATTAAAACCTGCCTAATGAAGAAAGGTTACTATAGTGTTCAAGACTATTTAAATGATAAGGATTCTTGGTCATGTTAATTCATTAATCTTTTGAGTTGTTATTCATAGTAGTCTATTAACTTTCATAATTGTATTTTTTTCTCTCTTCTCAATTGAAACTCTGTAACATCATCAATATTTGAAAAGAGTAACTACTGAGTTTCTTGCTGGTGTCTTCTCAGTAGAAATCGACATTCCGAACCAGCGGTAGATAATATGTACTATTTTGACATTCATAAGTGTTCTGTGTGGACCTAAATTGAATAAAGAATTTTTTATCTTTATCTTTATCTTTATCTTTTATCTTTATCAGAGTTATGCCTATCGATAAGGTAACCCTATTGGTAGTTTATTAAATCAATAGGGTTATCCTATTGATTGTGTAACCTTATTGTATTGGTAACCCTAGTGATAGGGTGACACCCGCTTGCCGCATAGTAAGGGTTACCCTATTTATTCTCTATCTCTTCTCCACGACCTGTCAAACGAAAGAACTCAATCCGAATAATCGGCTGTCGCCGTTAGCGAGTTGCGCAATATTGATTCAAATGCTTTGCGCGTAGAGATTAAAATGACTTGGTAGAATTCTAAAACCCTATCTATATATGGTAAACCTATTATAGGGTTATGCGTTGTGATAGCGCTTACCGTAATGAATGGGTAAGCATATTGATGAGGTAAGCCAATAATAGTCTTACCTTTTTGATAGGGTTTTTGAAATTTTTTCCGGTCCCTGGTCTATAATGGGATACCCAGGAATCTTACATTTTATCGAGTTAGTATAAAATAAGATGCGATGTCTGCCGCTTTGCACTTACAATTCGACATAGTACTGATTAGATTATTTACTTCAACAGGTTCAATGACTTGAATTTTATGCCTTTAAATGTGACCCTTTTTCTATGTCTTCTAGCTTTTGAATTAGCATTTGTAGTATAAGTAATTAAGCCGGGATTTAATACGAAATTTATTATGTGAGACAACATTATGTACTTACATATTTTTCTCGACGTTTCGGCTACATTACAGCTGCCGTGGTCATAAGCGGATTGAGTCTGCCTTAATTAATTATAGTTATAATGTAACGCGAAAATCTAAAAAAACTGCAGATTTTGAAGGTGGCGAAACCGTCTCTCTAAGGGCCGATTTCACCGCTAAAACGCGATCAGAACGGAATTCATTTAAGAGCGTAAACCGAGTTCTCTTTCATCGCGTTCAATTTTAACGGTGAAATTGGCCTTAAGACAACTGGTACCGTTATCTATTGCGTTGGATATGATTACTCGGTATACGCCACAAACAGTTGCAACTAAAAGGTTTCAAATCAAAAGAAATTCTAATATTTCTTCCTAGCTTAAAACTAAAACAAATGACGCCATCAAAATTCAAAAATTACTTATGCATCAGGGCCCCTATTTATAGTCGTAACGTTGCAGTCATAGCAACCGCCGCAGCATACATAATGCCGCAACAACGCCAGACAAAGCGACGCGCGCGCATCATAACACAGTCCAGTGAATGTCAATGAACCAACTGAACGGACAAAGTGACTGACATCGGACTCGGATCGGACTACTGATCATGACATCATATTTTAAATTTGGTCTAGTGTTTTAAGTACCAAATCGTGATCTCTGGGTCCTGGGTTCGATTCCCGGGTCGACCAAAAAGTACCTATGTTTTGGATTTTTCGAACATACAAGCCTAAGCTCGGCATAGTAGCAATGATATCTATGATGGAGGCGTGTGCCTTGCAGTGGGACAATAATTAGGCTATACTTTAAACATCATTTCTAGATATAAAATTTCTAAATGTCTGACATTACTATACGTCTGCTAACTAACAAATTATTTTTAATATTTTGCAGTTTCAGGTTCCATTTACAGCAATTAACGTAGAATCCAATGGAGACTATCGCGTGCGAAAAATCTGCAAGATGGCGTACTTTAGGCCTGAGGTTCATCTAAAAGGTGATTTGGTATTTTTAGACGTGTTTTGTCAAATTGTCAACCAACGAATAAATCAGACAATGACGTTGAAGTTGGACCTCTGTTCATAGGAACGCCATCTAGAGGATATTTAACACGCGATAGCCCCTATTGATACGATAGAGTTCGCCACGCGAGCCATTACCTCATTGTTACCCAGTGCGTTGTGGGCGTGCCGCGCTCGTGCGCCGACGCATAATCTTAAGCAACGAGTTCAACGAACCGTTTTTTGCGTATTTGGGTTGCACCGATTTGCGTAAGCGTGCATCGGATGCGTAGCGTTATCGATTGGAGTAACGGGTCAGCTGGGAAGTAAACAAGGCGCGGTTTTGTTAGTTGCTTTTGCTGAGTCATGATAAGTCTTCAATCGTTTATTAAAAATAACGTTAGAATAGTTATTTTTAGTTTTGACCGTGGGAGAGCCACGCTCCGGTCACCACCACATACCACGGCCTTACAGAAAGCCGGCGTGAAGCAGCACTGTGCTGGGTTTCGCTGCCTAGTACCGGAGGCCTAATTACGGTTAAAGGGGGTTTAAAGGTTGGCTGCGCACTTGTGACTCCACTGGTGTCGCGGTTGTCTATGGGCGGCGGCAACCTCTTACCATCAGACGGTCCGTCTGCTAAAAAAAAAGTTTGTTTACGAGATTTCTACCATGTACTTTATTTTTTAATTTCGGCGCTGTTGTAAGCGCCATCATCGTCAGCCCATTTAAATCCCCACTGCTGGGCCACGGGCCTCCCTCAATCACATGAGGGGTAATTGCCATACTCACCACGCTTGGCAGACGGGTTGGCGAGGGTTTTGATATAAATGCAGAGTTTTCCTTCTCTGGGTGCATGATGCCAGCAGCTTTACCTTAGTCGCCTTTTACGACACCTGGGTAAGAGTGAGGGTGGCCTATTCTACTCTGCCGGGGACCACACGGCGTGGGACCAAACGGTGTAAGCGCCATGGTCACGGAATAACTGAAGTTTTGTCGAGTAAACTCAAAAATAAGAATTATTGTTCCAATGTTAGTGACAATGAAAGTTTAAAACAATAAAAAAAAAACGTTTTTTTGTCTGTAGGTTACCACAACCGTAGGTCATGTGAGAGCTTTGCTTCGGCATAAATGAGCCGGCTGGACCGAAGTGATATCACGGCTCACAGAAAAACGGAGTGAAGCAGCGGCTGTGCCGTGTTTTTCCGAGTGAATAAAGGCACCGGAGCCTCAATCCGGTGGGAAGCGGAGTTTAAAGGTTGGCGGCACACTTGCACCTCCATTGGTGAATGAGGTGACCATGGGTGGCGGCAATCACTCACTCACTCGGCGAAACACAGTTTTCTGTGAGGCTGTGGTTTCAATATGTCACTGCTGTCGAACTGGCCCATTCGTGCCGACGCGTGACTCTCCCACGGTCAAAACGTCTAAAATGATGTAAATATGCGTGATAGTAAGTCATCTTAGTTAAACTGCTATATCGTACCGCGTCTTAAACAAGAAATATGTGAGAGTGAACCCAAGAACACTGCGTGAGATCCCGCAAGGCCACGTATACTAGCGCGATCTGCGCGGCATGCGCACTAGACGTGGGTAACTCTTTACTGAAACGAATCAGTGATCCGACTCAGCCAATTGATACACTGTTCCGAATCTCTAATGTTCGCTCCGAATGTATCATTTATTTTTTTTTAATGAGAAAGTGAGGCAAACGAGCAAGCGAGTCACCTGATGGTAAGTGATCACCGCCGCCCATGGACATCAGCCACACCAGAGGGAGTGGAGATGCGTTGCCGGCCTTTTAGGAACGTATAGGCTCGTTTCTTGAAGATCTCAATGTCATACCGGTTCGGTTATACCGCTGCGGGAAGTTGATTCCACAATGAAGGAATCATTCGACTCAAATGGATCTCGAGTCGGGCCGAATGATCTGATAGAGCTGAACGATCCGAGTGAGCCGTATGATCTAAATGAGCGGAATGATCTGAATGATCTGAGTGAGCCGAATGATCCGAATGAGCGGAATGATACGAATTCAAAGCGAAAGAGTTTGCTGTGGGCTGTCCGGGGTGAATAGGTCTGAACGATTAATAACCGTCTTTCCATTTATTACACGAGCAAAAGAGTTTAGGTATATTACATATAGGTACCTATATTACATGGCACAGCAGGAGGGGGTCGATTAGTCATTCGTAACAAAATCAATTAATTGATTCAAATGTTCCGCATCTTTGCACTGATCTAGATTCAAATGTTTCAATCTTTTGAAAGATACGTTTTAGCCAGGTCTAATGCGCACGAGTTTCGCCCGCGATTTGTTAACGCGAGGTCAACGCCCCGCAACACAATGCTATCGCGAGGCTACACACTCGCGTTACGTGAATGTTCATGCTTTAAGGTACGGACACACGATAGTTGTTTGCCACAAATAGCTAACATAATGTCCTCCAAACCGATATTTCGGCTATGGAGGCCAATCTCAGCGATCGTCCATCGAGGCAAGACACATTATAGCGCATAAGTTAGGACTTGTAGCTTCACAATGAAATTGTGGCTTGGCTATTTCTTTACATTAACATGCGCATAATTGGCATTGCACTTAAAAAGGCGTGGCTTGATGTCGTAAGGGATGACATGCATGCCAAGAAATTGACTACATTGGATGTACAAGATCGAGCGAAGTAGAGGAGTAGAAGCAGGAAAGCGGACCCCGGGCTCCGAAGCGACGGCTTGGGACGCAACCGGGACAAAACGCTAAGATGATGATGATGATGATTGGTATTTTTTTTTATAAATAAATATTTCACAACATCACATACATTGATCTGACTCCGAGATAGGTAGCTTAAGCACCTGTGTTACGGATATCAGAATCAACAGCGGAATCACAAATATATACATACATTACTTTTCTTTTGTAAACATACTTATAATACATACAAACACCTGGGTGTTGGTCTGGACCAATACAAACAGACATGTTCATGCACACAAATGTTTGTACTGTGCGGGGATCGAACCCGCAACCCTTGGACCAAAGGCAGCGTTCACTACCACTGTTCCAAACGGGTCGTCGAGTATGAGAGTAATGGTAAATGGTAACCGCCGCTCATAGACAACAATGCCGGACCACAGTCATGCCGCTGTAATATTTGTGTGCATGAACACTATGTTTGTATTGGTCTCGGTGTTATCTATGTATTATAAGTATGTATTTACAAAAGAAAAGTATTATATGTATTTATTTGTAATCCTACTGTTGATTCTGATATCCGTAACACAGGTGCTTGAGCTACCTATCTCGGAGTCAGATCAATGTATGTGATGTTGTGAAATATTTATTTATTTTAAAAAAACCATCAGATGGGCCGAACGCTCGTCTGCCTATTTTTCGCTATAAAATAATCCTATGTTAGTAGTTTCATATAATTCCGTTGCATTTACATTACATTACGGCACAAATATGATGATCGAGAACGAAATAAAAGACCACATCTTGTAAGAAATATAGGGACTATAAACCTCTCGGCTAGGAGTAATATTGTTCTGTGCTATAAAACCTTGACGTGTCCCTCCTTTCAATCAACGTCAACCTTCGATACAATATTGATTGAAGACATTATCTGTCAGGCCTGATTCGAATCTTTATCTGAGAATAAATCTAAGGTATAACGCTGTCATACCATAAAGTTCATAGGCTTTTGTAGAGATAGATAAATAAATAGATATACTTTATTGCACAAAAAAAAAACACAACATAAAAAACGAGGCATTACAGAAACTTAATTGTACAATTTCAGCGGTCTTATCGCTGGAAGCGATTTCTACCAGACAACCTTCAGGCAAAGGACATTTGATAGTAGAGAAGAGTTCAACCATCGATTACTCGCGGATAAAGATTAGTAGAATCGGGCCTTACAATGTTTCCTACTACACGCTTATCGCTAACGCCCTGTTGGTCTAGTGGTTTAAGTACCGGGCCGTGATCTCGGGGTCCAGGGTTCCATTTCCGGGTCGAGCGAAAAGTATGTTTCGAATTTTTCGAACATAGCTCGGGTTTGTGACCACCAATCCGCATTTGGAAAGCGTGGTTATTAAGCCTAATCCCATCATAGTAGCCATAACTTGATTTTCACGATGGAGGCCTTTGCCCTGCAGTGGGACAGTTTATAGGCTGATGATGACTTTATCACTAAAACTACTTACCTCTTATTATTACAAAACGCGGTCTAATGTTCCTGTCTTACTAAAACTCGTTCCATCCCCTTTTAAAATTGCGTGGCGGAACGGGATGGCATGAGCTTTAGTACGGTAATAACTCAAGGTCGCGCTTTGTAATAAGGCGATGAGAGTTAAATAATAATATTTTATACGACATTCATACATTGACCTAACTATCCTAACACTATGGTACTGAAAATCTATAAGAAGATTCAAAGAATTAGCCTACATCTTGCTAATAAAACCGTACCGTAGGAGAGCCACGCTTCGGCATGAATGGGCCGGCTCGACCGGAGTGATGACACGGCCTTACAGAAAATCGGCGTGAAGCAGCAATGTGTGCTGTGTTTCGCTGCGTTAGTGACGGAAAAGGGGGTTTAAAGGTTGGCAGTGCACTTGCAAGACTCCACTAGTGTCGCGGGTGTCCATGGGCGGCGGCAATAGCTTACCATCAAATGATCCGTCTGCTCGTTTGCCACCTCTCACATAAAAAAAATTGCTAACGTAATTTTTTGGGTTCTTAAACGGTTGTGATAGGTGGCTAGGGGCGTTTAAAAATACTGCCAAAGTTTTCCTGGCCTGTCGTAAGAGGCAACTAAACGGGCTTTCGGAGTACGTGAGAGTATCCACTGCTGGGGAGTGGCTTGCTCAGCATACGACTCCGCGGGGGACGACATTACTGGGGGTCCTGGTAGGTCGTACAGCGTTGAAGGGCTGTATTGCGCCAGATAGGGGTGAAGCGACGAGCGCGATTAGCGGTACGGTCTTGTCCCGGCTGTGGGGTTACCGATTTGCCGGAGATGAAGACTCCAGGGGTTTTAGTTAGGGTTTGATTTCCACACACCTTGTTCCCAACATGTAGCAACGTGACGGCCATGATGGTTTCCCTTGGGAAAAAAAATAAAAAAAACTTGATATAAATAAATAAATAAATAAATTGTTTATTCATTAAATAAGGGCACATTACAATACATTAAAACTTAATAAATTACAATACCAGGGTTATTCATTGCCTTAACTAGGTTAAAACCTGTGTTTCAGGCTATACAAATAAAGGTAAAAGATTTACTAATTTCTTACAATTAATTAACAATTTTTAAAGGTCTTATGAGCAAAACTAATTACATTATGAAGTAAAAACTAAACTAAACTTTTATTTACAAACTACAAGTAAATGTTCAGTATCGTCGTACGATAATGTTCTTAAGAATTTATCTATTACTAATTTGCACTTATGGTTATTTAGGTTATAAATCTCTAGTTCTTTAATAATTCGTAATATACAGCTGGGATACGATTAGGCGACCAGCTGGTTTATTTGCCACCCTGTCATATAAAAAGTCTTGCACCTCAAGTATACTCTGTAACGGGGGCATTGACTGAATTCTTATTATCCTACGTACATTATAACTTAACCTACCGTTTTGTTTGCAAAGTTCAAGTCGGTTTTTCTTCAGGGCGATTATTTTTTACTTAGAAGGAATTATTGTTCAGTCCTTTGTAATTACACAGTGGACGATATCGTTGTCGTTAAGGCACACTTCTTAAGGTGACACCGTGACGCTACTAGCGCCGCCAAGAGATTAGTATTGATTGTGGCGAAAACTTATTTTTTATGAGAAAGGGAGGCAAACGAGCAAGGGAGTCACCTGATGGTAAGTGATCACCGCCGTCCATTGACATCAGTCACACCACATTTGTTAAATAAGTACTTTAATTAATACTTTTTTTGAGACGAACTTATGTAATAATTACTTCCTAAAAGTAACAATAATTTTCATAAGTGTTTAAAGTGGCCATTAGTTTCCATAATTAGGAAATTATTGTTACTTGTAGTAAGAAATAGTATCCCCAACCATATAACAGACATACAGCAATCTAAGCCCTTCATAAATCAGCTCAAAACACATTTGCAACAAAAAGCTTACTACATCTTAAATCAGTTCTTTGAGGATAATAATAAAAAATAAAATACTAGTTAATTTATGTATCTCTGTTAATTCAATTTTAGTATGTTTGACATTTGAAATTAATTTGAATTTTTATGTAATGTAACAAATAAGTACTTACCTAATTATGTTTGCGGTGCCCCTACGGGGTGTCATGTGTACAAAGTGCTGGGCTATAATTTAAGACCTAATAATGTACCATGTGACATGCAAAATAAATAAATAAGAAATTATAATACAAGTAATAATCCGGCGGAGGCTTCGGTTTTCCACAGGTGGCGGCAATTGCTTACCTTCAGGTGATCCGTATTATCGTCTGCCACCTATCACCAGACGGACGATGACTACAGAGTAGGCCCAGATAAAGATGGTGTAAAGTTTTTACAAGTATGTCCAAGATTGGCAAGTAAATAAAAAAGTGGGTCGCAAATATTTGTTAATACTTTCCATTAGGTATTTTTTGAAGTAAATTTTAATAGTAGATTTTTAGATTTTCGCGTTGTATTATAACCATAATAATCAAAACCTAAATTAACACGCTATTTATTTATTTGAGTCCGCTTGTGACCACGGCTGCTGTAACGTAGCCGAAACGTCGGAGCAAAATATGTGAGTACACAATTTTGTATCACATAATAAATAATAAATAAATAAATATAAATTGTTTATTCATTAAATAAGGGCACATTACAAACATTAAAAACTAATAAATTACAATACCCAGGGGTAATCATTGCCTTAACTAGGTTTAAACTGTGTTTCAGGCTATACAAATAAAGGTAAAAGATTTACTAATTTCTTACAATTAATTAACAATTTTTAAACGTCTTATGAGCAAAACTAATTACATTTAAGTAAAAACTAAACTAAACTTTTATTTACAAACTACAAGTAAATGTTCAGTATCGTCGTACGATAATGTTCTTAAGAATTTATCTATTACTAATTTGCACTTATGGTTATTTAGGTTATAAATCTCTAGTTCTTTAATAATTCGTAATATACAGCTGGGATACGATTAGGCGACCAGCTGGTTTATTTGCCACCCTGTCATATAAAAAGTCTTGCACCTCAAGTATACTCTGTAACGGGGGCATTGACTGAATTCTTATTATCCTCTGTACATTATAACTTAACCTACCGTTTTGTTTGCAAAGTTCAAGTCGGTTTTTCTTCAGGGCGATTATTTTTTACTTAGAAGGAATTATTGTTCAGTCCTTTGTAATTACAGTGGACGATATCGTTGTCGTTAAGCCACACTTCTTAAGGTGACACCGTGACGTTACTAATTAGTAACAAGAGATTAGTATTGATTGTGGCGAAAACTTATTTTTTATAAGAAAGGGAGGCAAACAAGCAAGCGAGTCACCTGATGGTAAGTGATAACCGCCGTCCATTGACATCAGTCACACCACATTTGTTAAATAAGTACTTTAATTAATACTTTTTTTGAGACGAACTTATGTAATAATTACTTCCTAAAAGTAACAATAATTTTCATAAGTGTTTAAAGTGGCCATTAGTTTCCATAATTAGGAAATTATTGTAACTTGTAGTAAGAAAAATTATTATACAATTAATAATCCGGCGGAGGCGTCGGTTTTCCACAGGTGGTGGCAATTGCTTACCTTCAGGTGATCCGTATGATCGTCTGCCACCTATCACCCGATGGACGACGACTACAGAGTAAGCCCAGATAAAGATGGTGTAAAGTTTTTACAAGTATGTCTAAGATTGGCAAGTAAATAAAAAAGTGGGTCGCAAATATTAGTTAATACTTTCCATTAGGTATTTTTGAAGTAAATTTTTAAATAGTAGATTTTTAGATTTTCGCGTTGTATTATAACCATAATTAATCAAAACCTAAATTAACACGCTATTTATTTATTTGAGTCCGCTTGTGACCACGGCTGCTGTAACGTAGCCGAAACGTCGAGCAAAATATGTGAGTACACAATTTTGTATCACATAATAAATAATAAATAAATAAATATATCACAACACCACAAACATTGATTTTGACTCCGAGATAGGTAGCTCGAGCACCTGTGTTACGGATATCAGAATCAACAGTGGGATTACAAATATATACATAGAATACTTTTCTTTACATACTTATAATAAATAGGAAACACCCAGACCAATACAAACAGACATATTCATGCACACAAATGTTTGTACTGTGCGGGGATCGAACCCGCAACCCTTGGAACACAGGCAGCGTTCACTACCACTGTTCCAAATGGGTCGTCATACAATACAAACATTAAATATCGTGTTAATTCCCGTTTTGATTAATTAACGTCTCTAAATGCCACAATCAATACTCGTATAAATCAAGTGGCGGCGCTAGTTTCGTGCAGTGTCGCCTTAAGACAGCTACTGTGTATTCTTAGAAAATCGTAATTTGCTCGACCGTAGAATACATTATTGAAAATGTGTTTATTTTGTTAAAGATGTCGACACAGGATGTAGAATAATATCTTTAATAATTATTTTAATGTGTTCTTATGTTTGCACGTCTGCAATATTGGATTTACTTACTTACTTACTTACTCCACTGGCTCAGCGACCCGAAGCGAGTCTTGGCCTCCGAAACAAGAGAACGCCACTTTGATCGATCCTGCACTACTTGTCGCCAGTCACCGGCCTGAAGTTCTCGCAGATCATTCTCGACGACGTCCTTCCAGCGATACCTAGGCCGGCCTACCGGGCGTCGGCCCATCGGTCGGCTTTGGTATGCTTTCTTCACGAGACGATGCTCGTCCAGTCTCTCAATATTGCAATATTGGATTTGCTTTTTTTAAACAAAATTGGTTTTATTCAAGAATGCTTAATAAAACTAAAACGGTGTTATAGAGAAGTTATTTCTTTTTTATGTGCTAGGTAGCAGACGAGCGATTGCCGCTGTCCATAGACACCCGTGACACCATTGGAGTCACAAGTGCGCTGCCAACCCCTTTCCCCCGGACTTGGGCCTCCGGCACCCCCACGCAACGAAACACAGCACACTGCTGCATCACGCCGGTTTTCTGTGAGGCTGACTCCGGTGTCCACTTTGGAAAACATTGATGTTTTTATCTATTCGATACATCAAAACTGTACATCGATGACTTTCGGTGTATCAGATGAAAACTTCGATGTTTTTGTAAACATCGAGTACTTTTTATAAAGTATTTTGCAAAGTTAAAGTTAAGTCAAAAATGCCTCTCAAAACAGGTCTTCTTTGTTGAAAATGTTTGTATTTGAAGGTTATGAAAAGAGCTAAATCCAGTATCTTATTACAGTTAAATTTTCATCTTTCATACAATAATGGATCTAACTTCCTTCATTATACAATCTACGCTCATATCTATCAATCTATCGTATATATTATACTTTATTATTTTATTATTATGACTATATTTTCGTAAAATTCGATATTTTTGTAAAAAAATTTGGTTAACAGTAATTTATTATTAAAAAGTATTAATATTAGTTTTAAATATTATTGAGTCATTTCCATGTACTTGAGTTTTTGTGACATTGTTTCAGGTATGGCAGTAAATCGGTTTTACAACTTACGTCTGAGGTGAGGGTTTGAGATATGAATTCGTGATAGGTACCAGCTAGGCAGTTCTCGTCACCTCGTCGCGTGCGCCAGGTGGCGCTGGGCTCGCACATAAACGAAATACGCAATAAATAAGGAATGCGTGGTTTATAGCGGTTGTTACTGTGTATCCATATACCAGTTGCGTAGCTATAAACTTTAGGGTGTGCCCAAACACAGCGCGCAAGTGGCTTTTAGTTTGGTGAGTTTCCGTTTTTTTTGTTCAAACTTAATTATGAAACTTTAAGGTGTGTCCAAACACAGTGCGCAAGGGGCTTTTAGCTTGGTGAGTTTCCGTTTTTTTGTTCAATCTCAATTATGAAACTTTAAAGTGTGTCCAAACACAGCGCGTTAGGGCTTTTATTTTAATTCGGTGAGTTTCCATTTTTTTTTGTTCAATCTGAATTATGAAACTTTAAGGTGTGTCCAAACACAGCGCGAAAGGGGCTTTTAGTTTGGTGACTCCGTATTTTTGTTCAATCTCAATCATGAAACTATAAGGTGTGTCCAAATACAGCGCGCAAGGAGCTTTTAGCTCGGTGAGTTTCCGTTTTTTCGTTCAATCTCAATCATGGAACAATAAGGTTTGTCCAAACAGAGCGCGCAACGTGCGGCATCCTCGAGACTTGCCGTGGATTAGTTTTAGACCTTCTGCGCGTACCTTAAAGCTGTGACCAAACATCGAGCGGCAAACGAGCGCATCAAGCCGCGCTAATGATGACACGGCTTCAGCTTGAGGCACAGATGGTCTAAACTAGTCCGCGGCAAATTTGCGGATCGTGAAGTCTCGCGAATACCCATGCCTGCCATGCCCCTTGCGCGCTTTGTTTGGACACACCTCAAGTTCTTGTACTCATAAATATCTACTCTGAGACAAATAGAGATCCTATAATGAATCTCAATGGACAACATTTCAAATTTTTAACATGTCCATATTGTTTTTTATATGAAAGTAGACATAAAATTAACAGACCCATATTTTTTCTTTTTTCAAAATTTGTCCATTTTCATGCATAAAATAATTATTGAAATTCTTTTTATTCTAAATAGACGTAAGCGCCAAATGACGTCATCGGACGGCTGAATACAGCGATATTCCTTTGCTTATCATTGTTTTAATAAAAAAAGGTACTACTGTCAAAGGTAAATAATACTAGTGTCAACATTGTCAACGTCATTCATACATTCAACGTTGACAAGTTGTCTTTTTTTTTGACAGTTACATGTCATGAGTTTGGCATTACTTAAATTTAAAAGTATAATGTGCTAAGCAAAGAAATATTTTACATTCTGCCGTCCGATGACGTCATCTTACGTTTTTTAGTTTTTAATTTTTTTCTCAGTAAATAAGCAATATAAAAAATTAATAAATATATATGCGAGCAGCGGAAAAGTAAACAAAGAACTGGTATTTTTTGTTTCAGAGCTTAGCAATTTTGAAATGTTGTCCATTCTCGACTGAATTTTTCTTTAATCCCATTCGCTCGCGCTCTCTATCGTTGTGGGACCGTTTTTTTGAAGGCCCCGGGGTAGTATATGCAAAAATACAAAATATTACAAGCTATTTTATTACAAAAATTGGTTGGAATGTTCTGTAAAAGTGGTTAAATGGAAGTTAACCGTTTTCCTGTACACTCTGTATGTACAAATCTCCTTCCATTTGGTAACCGTAACAATGTAATGTGTTCGTGATTAGATTACCCGCCCGCTCGTCACTCGCATTCAATAGTTGGGCCCGGTTCGAGTCCCAGGCGAGTTCAACTTAAACTCACTTTCGGTTTGGGTAAGATAGGCATCTAGTTAATGCGTATTACAGGACCAAATTAGTCGCAGATACGTGGTTCGGTCGTCAAAGTTGACAACAGGACAGGGTTGTCAAAATGTAAATGACCATAAGTAATGGGCGTTGTTGTTTTTAGAAAGCAAAAAGATAAAGGCTGCGCCACGAAAGAAGTCCCAAGCCAAAGCACGAAATTAAAATGTTTGATTCCTTTTATCTATGGGTATAAAGCTTAATATACTTTATCAGTTTCATTTGAAAGTTCAAAAAAATATGTTGGCAAAGTTGGAAAGTCATACATAGGTAACCGTGGGAGAGCCTTTGGCATGAATGGGCCGGCTCCACCGAAAAACCGGCTTGAAGCAGCACTGTGCTGTGTTTCGCTGCGTGAGTGAGGGTATCGGAGGCCCAATCCGGGGGATAGGGGGGTTTAAAGGTTGGCAGCGCACTTGTGACTCCACTGGTGTCGCGGGTGTCCATGGGCGGCGACAATTGTTTTCCATCAGGTGATCCGTCTGTTCGTCTGCCTACCTATTACATAAAAAAAAGCAACTGTTGACGATATCGGAGCCTCATCCTGGGACGGGTTGTCCACCCACTCGACAAGAAAGAGGATGTGAAATTAGTGAAACTTTTGAGAGGCAAGCTTGGGCAGTTCCTCGGACATCTCGCTATCGTTGTCCAAGCAAGATGGCTTGATGGAAGGATGGAAATTAGTAAGAAAATTGTGTGCATTTGTGAATATAAAATATTATGAGTGAGACTTGATTATATTTTGATTTTCTTTAAAACATTGTGTAAACAAACAATACAAGCTATGTCTCTATTATATTTTTATAAATATTAATTGCGTTTTTAATAAAAAGCACATAGGCAGGACAGAGGTCTTTAACGTTGAAAATTTTACGAAATGTAGGTAATCGCATATATTTTTGGGTGTGTAACTAATTGGTAGTAAAATGTTTTAACCGAGACATAAATTATGTACTTTCTTAATCCAAATAACAGCAATGAAACAAATGTCGAGATATACTCGAATTGCAAATTATGTTGGTATTACGTTGGTATGAGAAATTCGTTATAAAAAAATAATAACACTTCAGTTTCGTCAACTGGACACACTCAAGTTTTTGCAATGTAGTTAGCTTATTATTTGTTCTGTTCATTTCTGGTTTGAAACAGCTTCATACACATGTATCTGTACTGATTCCAAATGAGGCAATGCCAGATACAAGTCAATGAAAGAAATATTGATATCGGTCCAGTCATTTTTGGCTTTCCTTTACATACAAACACATGTTTTCAAATCTTTCCTTCTTATAATATTAATATAGAAATACAGATGGCAACACCGGCAACCCTACTCGCCACACACAAAGCCACTCACCGTTAAGTATTGTTTCTCAAAGTAGTGTTACCCTCAAACTTAAATTAATATAGAATGAAGGTTCAACATCATATCTCCGACGTAATTCCATAGTTCGTGACTACTCGCCAAGGCTCTAAATATAACACAGGTTTACTAGGTGGTGGTACTGATGAATAGTTAATAGATTTACTTTACAAAGAAATAGAGCTAGGTAGAACGCAAAATATCTATACTCCATACACTATATAAAGCAATTGTGTATATGTTACCGGATAATAAGAAGATCCGTAAGTTTATCAATTGACTAGGAAGTTAATAAACTTTCGTAGGATTCTAAACGGGAGATAATTTGTATTATTTTACGTCCACACTTTCGTACATTGATAAACTTACTGAACTCACTCGTAAAATAATAAGTAAGCAATATCTAAACGCTATGCGCGAACTGATTGGCATTGCCACTATGAATATTGACCAATCAGAGAGCAGTTTGTTATTTTACGTACTTTCAAAGATGCGTATATTTTAAAGAGTTTTGTGATTGGTCGTACCATGTTAAATTTTACGAATAGATATCTGTTAGTTTATATATTTACCGTGTGACGTCGGATGTTGATAAGTTTACGAAAGTGTGGACGTAAAATTATACAATTTATCTTCCGTTTAGAATCCTACGAAAGTTTAATAACTTCCTAGTGAATTGATAAACTTACGGATCTTGTTATTTTCCGGGGACATACGAGTATGTACGAGCCAAACGAAAGTGATGGGGCACTATATTCAGATTTCTTATTATGCGGACTAAACTGACAGATGCAAATGTCTAAATTGTACATTGCATCTCTGTATACTTTTTTTTAAAGAAATGCCAATCAGGATGACCTTACTCCGCCTGATGGTAAGCGGCCATGAAATCCAAATTTGAGGTTGACAGGCACAAAAGAACTAACAAAGTACCCATTGAGTCTGCCATCCTCACCCTGATGGCCTGCTGAGATGCTTAGCTTTTAAGAGTATCTTTCTGTTAAAAGGTGTAAAAATGTATGGGATTGACACATTGACGTCTGTATATATTTTGCCATTTGGTTACGGAGCCCTTAAAATCTCAGCCCAGAGTTTAACTACACTAACTTTTCTAGAAACGTTTCGCCGTATTTTTGAATCCTTATAACTTTGGGTTGGATTATACATATTAGGCCAACAAAATTCTCGGAATATGATGTCAATAGCGAACTCATAATAAACTTCACCCAAGTTTTGTACAAAAAGAAAATTGACAATATATATTTTATAAGAAAAGTGAGAGGAATAGTCTTATCGATAGATGTATCATGGAAGATTTAGAATTCCTTTGATAATAGACATGTCTACCCTCGCTACAGTATGTTAAAAACTTAACATTGTAATTCAACGTGGGACGGAATCACGGAAACACCTCGAATGGAACTTTCGTACTAGTGTTGAGTTAGGTTTGTCACTCGAATCATTAAACTCTCAAATAATTGCTCGAATACAAATCCCAGTGTAGTTAAAAGGCTGGCAACGCATCTCCACTCCCCCTGGTGTGGCTGATGTCAATAGGCGGCGGTGATCACTTACCATCAGGTGACTCGGTTGCTCGTTTGCCTCCCTTTCTCATAAAAAAAAGTTGGAAAGAAAAGAAAATTGATGTACTAATCTCCCTGCTGCTTGAAATTTCGGCTACGTTACAGCAGCCGTGATCCCAAGTTTTCGTTTCTAACGAACGGCCTAACAGAGAGTTTGCTTTTGTTAATCACCCGCTTTTTCTTTGCAGCAACGCCAAAATCGTATGTATCTTATATCCCAGTTTGAGACATTGGTTTGGTACATTCGGTTTATCCGAGTCACCCAGGGGTACCTACTCGTATGTCAGTTATATTTTTTATTACTAGAGCGGGAAGCCAATTGGCTGACCTGATAGAAATTGATATCGCCGCCCATCCACATTCACTATATCAGAAGGAAGTTGCCGGAATTTTGGAAAATGTATGCTCTTTTCTTAGTTTCAATGGTCGTAGTCTTTTCCTCTCCCCCATTCTATTAGACCTGTGTGTGTAACTCTTTACTGAAACGACTCAGCCAAATGATACACTGTTACGAATCTCTAATGTTCGCTCCCAATGTATCATTCGACTCCAATGGATCTCGAGTTCGAGTGAATCGAATGATCCGAATAATCCGAT
Organism: Marasmia exigua; assembly: GCA_019059595.1. NCBI lineage: Eukaryota > Metazoa > Arthropoda > Insecta > Lepidoptera > Crambidae > Marasmia > Marasmia exigua. The sequence goes on along the minus strand of CM032474.1, from coordinate 3,147,776 downwards.
GAGCCGAATGATCCGAATGAGTTGAATGATCCGAGTGAGCCGAATGAGCGGAATGATCCGAATGAGCTGATTGATCCGGGTAAGCCGAATGATCAAATTTGACATGTTGGAATAATCCATGTGGCTGTCCTGACAAAAAGAGGGAATGATATAAATGAAATGTTTTTTTTTCACTTGAACATTTTTCCAAATACTCGAATGAATTGCGACTGGAGTCACAACACTAGTTCGTGCACGAATTGAAAAAGTCAGACAGAGCCCTCTGCCGGATGTAGGTCACGAGACTGGCTCGTGTCGACGCGCCTTAATAAATGCCACTCAAAATTAAATGACTTCGCTCGCCCTTCAGGATTTTCAGGAAGCAGGATTTTATGCTGTTGCCGCTGAAAGGCAAAAGTCATCGAGATAATGAATTTCAGATTTTTGCAGCTCAATTTTTTTAACGAATTTCCGTTTTTTTGTAGCTTCAATTTTCAACTATTGATGGAATTACTAGCGACGACCTTCCCACATCATATGGCGTCCCTCAGGGCAGTATATTAGGACCGACATTGTTCCTGACATTCATTAATGACCCTGCAACCCTTAACTAGATAATGGAAAAACTGTTACATTTGCAGACGACACAGCTCTTCTATTCTCAGGAGACACATGGAAGAAAGTTTATTTATCAGCTCAGAATGGAGTTAGCAGGGTAACTGCTTGGCTTGATGACAACCTTCTTACCCTAAATGTCGACAAGACCAAATATATGTACTTTTCTACAAATAACATCAACATCCTTAATACCTTCCTCAATACTCACTCACAGCTCATTCCGTCCTAACAGTTCCACTTCCATCTGCACATGCCAGAGACTTCAGCACACAGATAGCATAAAGTATTTAGGTGTAGTAATAGACAAACACCTCACCTTTAAAGTACATATGAGCAATTAACCAACAGAACACGTAAACTTATATATATTTTTAAAAACTTACGACATGTAGCTGACATTATATGTTATAAAAATGACTTTACCTTATGTCAGTCAATCCTTACATATTGTGTCACAACTTGGGGTGGGGCAACAAAGTCGCATCTTATTCATCTAGAGCACGCACAGAGAGCAGTTCTCAAAGTGTCTTTTTCCCTACAGTTTTTCTTCCCCACAACAGAACTATACAAAAAAAACCAAAGTCCTGACAGTCCGCCAACTCTTTGTCTTGCAAACATTACTCTAAAAACACTTAAAACTACCGTATACTCCTCTATACAACACAAATAAGAAGAAATAATAAGGTTTGCATGGCACCGGAATTCAAAACAAGGCTAACTCAAAGATTATTTTGTTTTTTAGGCCCATATCTTTATAATAAGGCAAATATGACTGCAGAAATTCATCCGCTTCCTATTCACCAGTGCAAAAAGAAACTTGAATCTTGGCTACACAACCTAACTTAAGGTAATCTGTAACACATGTTTTCCTAGTACGGTAGCCAGTCTCTCACAATATGTATAGTTATTAGAAAAAATATTGTTATATTTTTATAATTTTAATGATTGAAGGCTATATTGTGAAAAAGACAACAAATAAACTTATAATAATAATTATAATGGCCTGTTTCGTTGAATGAGTACCGGAGACCCAATCGAGGAGGAAGTGGAGTTTGACCGTTGATACGTGTGTCCAAGGAAAGGTGGCGAGAATCGCTTACATAAATTTGAAACCAGAGGTGCATGTTCGATGCATGAACCAGAGAATCATGGTTACACGTTTCAGAAACTGGCAAACTGCACGTTTCAGTCCAGGTTTCCTCACGCATTTTTCCCTAATAAATAAGCTAATGGTAGAAATACATACGTTGATGCACAACGATTTGAAAAATCCAGCTGTGCATGCTTGCTTGTGGATTCAAAAAATAATACCACTAAAATACTATTTATCATAAAGTATGGACATGCAGCATGTCGAGTGCATTAACGATCTGGTCACCGTTTAATGTCACGCTATAAATCACGACCACGGCTCCCCTCCGCGGGTTTGGGATTCTTAGGTGAATTCCTGTTTTTGTTTAACCGAGAGTTGCATTCTATAGACTTGGGCTAATTCCGAAGACGAATTGCCATGCGGCGCTATTTAATCCAAGTGTATGGAAGACACCACAATTTGCTGAATATCAGGAGCCCAATTCTCGTGCTTGTGATATTTAGAGAACGTGGCGGATATCACCCGAAAACCATACAAAAAAACTATGTTTTAGTGATATAAGTCGTATGAAAATAAATGTCACGAGCCCGAGAATTGGGCTCCAGGAGCCCAATTTTCGGGACGTGATATTTTGTCATCATACGATATATATCACCAAAACATAGTTTTTTTTGTATGGTTTTCAGGTGATATCCGCCATGTTTTTTTCATATCGGGGTCCAGGTGAGATTGTCACACTCCGGTGATGATGTGGGCTAGTCAAGGATGTTATGCATGTGCCTAGAATATTCCTGTTCAGATTGAACCTTAAAGATGTCTAGATTAATAGTGATCAGGAATAACAGATCTCGGCAATCCGATTTTTAAGAAACAATCCGATGCGTGCTAGTTTCCTCACGATCCTTCCCCTTACCGCCGAGATAATGGTAGAAATACGCACATAGATTTGAGAAATCCAGAAGTGCATGCTCGGATTTGAACCACGACCCCCGGTGCTCTCAAAATCAATCATGACGCAGTTGGTACTAAAATGTATTTATTCCATTATCGTCAGCCCATTTAAGTCCCCACTGCTGGGGCACGGGCCTCCCTCAATCACATGAGGGGTGATTGCCATACTCACCACGCTTGGCAGACGGGTTGGCGAGGGTTTTGATATAAATGCAGAGTTTTTCCTTCTCTGGGTGCTGATGATCATGCCAGCAGCTTTACCTTAGTCGCCTTTTACGACACCTCGGTAAGAGTGAGGATGGCCTATTCTACTCTGCCGGGACCACACGGCGTTTTATAACATACAAAGTTTAATATAGGTAGTCGATTTGTGTCGATATTCGATAAATGCCTAGAATAGCCCTCCCCATTATTAATCAAATTTCATTAGTTAATTCAATTAGTTGATTTGACATTTGCTTTGTTCATTTGATCACGCCCCTGTGTACATGTAACATTATTATTGCCGAAATGAATAATGAATGTAACAGAGAATCTACTAGTAATTGAAATTATTCGTAATTATTAAACATAATAATGGCTAATATCTTAATTACTAACACGTGTATATACACGTTTTTTTTATTTATAGCTATCGTGGTATGATTAAATTTTAATTGGTTCTACCCATTATCGCTTTGCTAAATGGCTTTACCTCGCACGTCCTGTCCCGACTATGGCGAAGCGAAAAGGAGGGTTATCATTTTGAATGTATGAATGTGGGTATGGATGTCTTTTTTTTATGAGACAGGGAGGCAACCGAGCAAGCGAGTCACCTCATGGTAAGTGATCACCGCCATCAGCCATACCAGAGGGAATGCAGAAGTGTTGCCGGCCTTTTAGGAAGGTATAGGCTCGTTTCTTGAAGATCTCGATGTCGTAACGGTTCGGAAACACCGCTGCGGGAAGTTGATTCCACAATGAGGAGGTGCGTGGCAAAAAAAGACGTGTAAAGCGCACGGTGGTGGATCTTACCCATCCAGATGGTACGGGTGGTATCCTAGTTTACGGCGTGTAGTATGGTTTTTTTCGCAGAAAATTTTGTTTGAATGCAACAGGTATATTCTCGTTCGTTACGGAACGGTTTCGTTGTAGGCCCTCTGGTCGGAGGGAGTTTTTATTCTATTTTTCCTATTAATATGTATAGTGCTCAGTAGGTGTTCAATATTGTTCAAACAGCAAAACTACTGACTGAATAGAATATCATTTTTTATGGTTTTAAGAAGGACTTTGGGCCTTACGAACTTCGTACAATTTTTCACATTTTCTCAGTTAAGGTGACGGGTAGGGCACACTAGCGACGCCAATCGATTTTAATTTTTAGCTACTAAACTAGATTTATTTTAAACAATTCCGGGATTACAACCTCTCGGCAAACACTTATACTATTTAATAAATAACCATGCACAAATTTTGGGTCCGTTTTTGTACGCGAAAAATTGATTCACGCCAAAAGCAGGCCACTTTTGGCGGTAATCCAATATTCGAGTGCAAAAGCAGACCAAACAGTTAACTATAAGTATTAAATAAATATTCGACAACAATAACAATTTCGAGGCTACAATCAGGTGTATGCTGAGTGATTGTAGCCTCGAAATTGTTTAAAATAGATCCGGTTTAGTAGCTAAAAATTAAAATCGATTAGCAGTCGCTAGTGTGCCCTACCGTCACCTTAATATTGAACCAAACCTGTTTTATAACATTAAGTTAAGAGCCAATTGAAGAAATTTTACAAACTTGTATACATTGATGTGTGGCTGTCCGTACCTGTAATATACACAACTTTTTCTATAATTATTTCACGTTGTTAAAAATATGCCTCAGGGTTCGGATGAGTTTGCAGTAAGATACTTAGCTACAAAACCATAAAAAGACTTTCGATTTATATTTATACTTTTCATGTAATCATGAATACGTGTTAATTAAGAACTGTAGGTACATATGATACAACCGTTATCTTGGGCGCACTCAAATTTATTATATGCGAATGAAATTCGTCGCATGTGTGCCGAAGTAAATTTTGACTTTATCCACTGTAGTAAAATCTTGAGACATACTTTTCATTACATGTACAATCACATACGTGCTTTTTTCCTTTTTCGCTCGATGTAAATAACGGCAACGGGTATAGATGGATAGGTTGGTACAGATAAAAAATACGGAACCCTTCGTGTGACAGTCCCTCTGGCACTGTGTGGTTTTTCAATTGTACTCGTATGACGAACTTCAGCGGTATAAGCTGTATTTAGACATATTCACAATCGATTCGGAAAGATAAAATGCCTGGTGTTCAACCAACCACCCTTAGTGCATATTTGATTTAATTACCACCAAACCCTTTTTGATTTACGACCTGGACACACGTATTTATTAGTACACTGATACTTCTACCAATTTGAACCGTAATTTTATAGGCTCTAAGTTCATAGTTGCGTAATTCAAACCTTGATTGCACATACAAGTTTTAGAAGATAAAAACGCGTATCTGGATTAAATATATGGTCCGCTCCGAGTTTATGTTTGGCTCCACGCGCCTATAGTTATTATTGTTTGCATAACCAGATAAGGGGATTACCATATTTCACGTTAGAGATGCGATATGAGTCAAATATAGGTTTATTCGAGTAACTTTTCAAGTTACTCATCGATCTCTCTAGGATGGAACGTCGTAAAAGCCATTTTAGTCTGAGATAAAACGCCGTAAATTGCAAAGTATCTTTTACGATGTTTCCTCCTTTGCTAAAATGGCTGCAGGTAGCTGGACAGGGGGATAGCTAGAAGTTGGTCAAGAGAAGTCATACCAAAAGCCATAGGTTAACTGAGGTTGTCTTTTGATTATGATTTTTATTCAAACTACACGTTGATAGTTGATATTTTTATTTCGTTCGTTATCGTCACTCGTCGTCGTCATTTGTTTCGGTTCGAATCCGAGCATGCACCAATGGTATTTTCAAATCTATGTGCATATTTCTACCATTACTATCTGCTCGGCGGTGAGGGAAATCATCGTGAGGAAACCTGCAACGTTTCGGAAAAAGTTTCTGAAACGTGTAACCATGATTCAGTTGGTCTGGTTCCTTTGTTAAAGGGTTGCGAAGATAAGACGGCAGTCGCTTAATTGTAATTACCAGACCCACACAATCCTGAATCATGGTCTAGGCGTACCCTGGGCTCCAAAGCGACAGCTTTGGACGCAACCGGGGATTACACGCTAAGATGAAGAAGAAGTTGATATTTTTATAGCTATCTTTTGCAATTTATTCTTAAATAAAATCACACTTACAAATTTAATCTCGTGTTCAGGCGGGATTTACTTAAGAATAAATTGCAAAAGATTGCTATAAAATATTAAACTATTGATTTAGCAGTCTCATCTTAACTGGTGGTCAAATATTACCCATAATATTGATGAGACTATCGACAACTCATGTCGAATCAGGCACTTACAAATTTCATCGGCTTAGTACTGCGTTCGGTGGTCTAATTGATAGAACAGTCGCCCGTCTTGTGAAAGATGTGAGTTCGAATCCCGCCTGAACACGAGACGAAATTTTTAAGTGTGGTATTTACTAAAAATTACACGTCGCTCCTAAAAGGATGAACCGATTATTTGGTGGCGCCATTGATCTGTAAAAGCGGCCTTTAATGTTCCATTAATTTTGTATGTATTTGCAATGTGACTCGAGTGATAGTCGCCACGTCACTATTTTACGTTGTCTGCTGACCTGAAAAAGACTGAAGCGAGAACCTTTTAATTCCTTTGTTTGCTTGCTTATTACAGTTTTTGGGTCCCGGTTAATTGAGATTAGAAGATGGGTGGATTGTTTTAGAAGATTTTAGGCCGCGTAATCCTGTAATGGGATTAAATAGGGTTAAAAATAACGTGAAGTACTTGCAATTAGTAGGTTAATTTAATAAGACATTTTGAAAATTAGTAGGATTTATTCCTTTTTTTATGAGATAGGGGGCAGACAAGCAGACGGATCACCTGATTGTAAGCGATTACCGCCCATGGACACCTGCAACACTAGTGGAGTCACAAGTACGCTGCCAACGTTTAAACCCCTGTTTTGGGTTAATAAGACCAATTTGCTGCCTAACGCCTGTACTATATGAACATGTCTGTTTGTATTAGTGTGGGTGTTTTCTATGTATTATAAGTATGTATATTTGTAATTACGTTGTTTTTTATTTTTATTTATTATTATTTGCATTACATGTGACTATATGACTAGGTATGTGGTAACATTACACAATCAAAAGAACATATGCGCCTTGGTAGGCATCGCAAATTGGCATAGAGAGGAGCAGACATTTCTTATTTTATTTTTCTTTTATTGTTGGTTCTGATATCCGTAACACACATGCTTGGTCTACCTATCTCGAATCAGATCAATGTATGTGATGCTGTGAGTGTGTGTGTGTGTGTTTGCCGTGTGGTCCCCGGCAGAGTAGAATAGGCCACCCTCACTCCTACCGAGGTGTCGTAAAAGGCGACTAAGGTAAAGCTGCTGGCATAATCATCAGCACCCAGAGAAGGAAAACTCTGCATTCATATCAAAACCCTCGCCAACCCGTCTGCCACGCGTGGTGAGTATGGCAATTACCCCTCATGTGATTGAGGGAGGCCCGTGCCCCAGCAGTGGGGGCTTAAATGGGCTGATGATGATTTATATAGAAAATTCTGTGGTGACTGATGATTACCCATAAATCTGCACTATTCACAAAGAGATAAACTCTATAGAAGCTGTAACCCCCATCGGTTGTCGCTTCTGCGGCTAGTATGGCCAGCCTACTGCCACTTAAGCTTGCTAATCCGGTAAACACTTGCACTATGTAACCGAATCCCAGCGCCATCTATTAGTTCAGTTTGAAAGTGAAATGTCATGTGAAATGTCCTGAAAGGGCGGGCCACTAATAGTACGATTATAAAATGGGTTTATCTTTACCATACGATAGACAGAGTTAGCGATAAGTGTGTAGGCAGCTAGGCAAAATGTGGCTCGTTATCTAGTGCTCGAGCCAGTCTGTGGCCTAGAAATATGACTGGCTTTAAACCTCTCAGCGATGTGGGGTGAGCGCGGCCGTTCACTGGAAGTCGAGATTTTTTATAGTCGCGTCTATTATAAAAAAAATAACGTTATATGGTAAGCCCAATCCAATATTGTAGTATTTTTTAATGTGATAGGAAGCAGACGAGCAGAACGATCGCCTGATGGTAAGCGATTGCCGCCGCCCATAGACACACAGCACAGTGCTGCTTCACGCCGGTTTTCGAGCCGGCCCATTCATGTCAAAGCGTGGCTTTCCCACGTTTCTTTAGCGAAATGATAATATTATTATGTGCATAATTTGTCAGTTCATGTGTGATCTCGGGTAATTATGTCCCCTTCGTACATAACACGATACCATAGACATACGATGCCCCTTTCTAGAGTACACCCCACGAAAGAAGTTCCGCGAAAAATGCGGAACTAATTTTTTTGTTTCCTTGTGTATATATAGATAAAGCTCAAATTCAAGTGCGCTTTTCACGTGGTATGGCATCGTAGCTTCCGAACAAATAAACCGATATTGATTTTGTTATTATTTTGTTTGAAAGATGAATAAGGAGCGTCCTTAGCTATTTTGGATAAAAATCGATCCAATATGGCCGCCGTCACAAATACATATTTTAACACAACTCCCACAATATGGGTATCATATAAAAGAGCTTGAGTAGCAGAATATATTTATTGTGACAAATTTCAAATCCAAGATTGCCGCCGTCGGGGGATTTATAAATTTTAATTTTTTTTATGCAACTTTAGGTAGGTACTCGTATAGGAAGCTCATCTTAGCTTCCAATACAACAAGACATGTCTCCCTTTTTTGGTCATGATAGCTCAGAGGATAAGATTCCCATCTCCATCTCCAGAGCCAAATGGGAGGTCTTGGTTCCAATGCGAGTGGCGGTGAGGAAAAACATCGTGAGGAAACCTGCACGTCTCGGATAGCTTCTCAAAATTATGGATACCCACAATATTTGAGATAATGTTCCTGAACGTGTAACCGTGATCCAGTTTGTTAAGTTCCCCTGTGTAAGGGTTGCGAAGGTCAGACGGCAGACGTGTGGCAAGTCTCTCAGTCTTCTACCGGATTCAATTCGGTTAGTGTGCGGAGGTTCTGCATAATTTGATCCCCCCTAGCCCATTCCACCACCGGACAACAAGGCGCGGCGAGGGGTTTCATCCATACGTTGTTGGCTTACCCCTTATCCGCACGAAGCGATTTGCCTCCACGTTCATAATGCGGACAGCTAAGGAATGGAACTCCTTGCCAAGGTCTGTTTTTTCCGGACCACTACATCCTAGACCTCATCGTCACTTTCCATCAGGTGAGATTGTAGTCAAGCGTTAGCCAACAATTCATAATATAAAATAAAAATAAAAAAATATTGCGAATTTCCGCTTTCTGCGTTAACCCGTGTGAGTACGTCCAGTCCAGCCACTAAATATAACACTGTGTTACAACATAACCTTTTAGCCTCTCGTGAATAGGCTTTCCCTTATAGATTGAGGTTGACCTCACACACACACACGCACATTAGCTGTGTTATCCATTCCAAAAAGCCCCTGTATAAATGCTTTTAGTACAATACTTAGACGTGTGGTAAAATAGAATGTTTGTAAAAGAACTTACAAACAACTTATGGTTTTGTGAATAAATACTTTCTAGGCCAACACCTAGTTTACTCGACTACTATCTATCTAGGATTACCACATTAGGGCATGTTTGCTCCTCGTTAAGGTGACGGGTAGGGCACACTAGCGACGCTAATTGATTTTAATTTTTAGCTACTAAACCAGATCTATTTTAAACAATTTCGGGGTTACAACCTCCGGGCAAACACTTATACTATTTATTAAATAACCATGCACAAATGTTGGATACGTTTTTGTACGCGAAAAATTTATTAATAATAAAAAAAAAATAATAATAATTCTCACAACATCTCATACGTTGACCTGATTCCGTACTAAGTAGCTTAAGCACTTGTGTTACAGATATCAGACAACAGAGGAACACAAATATATACTTAAATACATATAGAGACACCGAACAAACACAAGTATTCATCGCACGAGTGTTTGTCCAGGGTGGGCCAAAAGCGGCCACTTTTAGCGTGAATCAATTTTTCGCGTACAAAAACGGACCCAACATTTGAGCATGGTTATTTAATAAATAGTAAAAGTGTTTGCCGAGAGGTTGTATCCCCAAAATTGTCTCAAATAGATCCGGTTTAGTAGCTAAAAATTGAAATCGATTGGCGTCGCTAGTGTGCCCTACCCGTCACCTTAAGGGGCCGGCGAACAACGTATTACAAACGTAAAACTGCTGCTGTGCTTCGTTGTGTGAGTGAGGGTACCGGAGGCCCAATCCGGGGAATGGAGGGTTTAAAGGTTGGCAGCGCGTGACTCCACTGGTCTCGCGAGTGTCCATGGGCGGCGGTGGCAACCGCTTAGCATCAGGTGATCCGTCTGTTCATCTGCCACCTAGGACATTTAAAAAACGATAACGTGGGAGAGCCACGCTTCGGCATGAACGAGCCGGCTCGACCTGAGCGATACCACGGCCTCGCAGAATCCCGGCGTGAAACAAGACTGTACTGTGTTTCGCTGCGTGAGTGAGGGTACCGGAGGCCCAATTCGGTAGAAAGGGGGATTAAAGGTTGGCAACGCACTTGTGACTCCACTGGTGTCGCGGGTGTCCATGGGCGGCGGCAACCGCTTACCATTAGGTGATCCGTCTGCTCGTCTGCCACATATTACAGAAAAAAAACAAAATAATTTACAATTTGAGGATAGCTCGACGATGCATTGATTCATCATTTTGCTGTTTCCTTTACAAGTGTCAGTGATTTTGACATTATCCTATAGAAAAAATATTATGCATCGCCCCCATGTCAATGTCACTGCAGTGCCTTCTGATCTTGGTCGGTCTGTACTCTGATTTTTAATTATGCGGACAAAACTGACACTTACAGATGTTTATGTGACATTCACATACATTGAGACATTTTCCATCTTTCATAAGGAGCAAAAATGTATAGGAATAATGACACATTGACATCTGTCAGTTTAGTAAGTACGCATAATTAACAATCAGAGTTAAGAGTCCGTCATTTGTCATACTTTTGTTTATTACATATCCATTTAGCATAATTAATATTAATATAAGCATATTAATATAAGCAAGAAGTCCATGTAGCATATTAAATCAACAAAATAAATGAAAAAAATCAGCTGTTCCATACATTATCGCCGGGTAGAAGTTCAATTTTGTATGAAACAGCAGTTTTTTTTTATTTTTAGTCCCCTCGTGACATTCACATACGACCTGGTGATACAGATACGACCTGGTGACCTTCAAGAAAAGGGTTTACTCCTTTCTTAAGAGCCGGCAACGCATATGTGATACCTCAGGTGTTGCAGATGTCCATGGGCGGCGGTAATCACTTTCCATCAGGTGTGCCGTCTGCTAGTTTGTCCGCTATAATGTAAAAAAAAAAATGTGTAAGTTCGTAAAAAACCATGTAGGTTACTTCAATATGGTAAAAGTTCCGCCAAAACATATTTGTATCTTCTCTTTACATACATTCATGTAATATTTATGGGAAAGGACATTTTAAAACGTAATGTTATCTTACATCACGTGACACAGAAACTAGATTTGGTTCGTTCATTTTTTGATGAATGGTATCCTGCAAATAATTGTCCTTTTGGAGTAAGGGTGGGGCTGCGGGGGTGGGGGGGAGTGGGCGCGGCAGGGCCGTGACGTCAGAGCCCTGCGGTCGCCGACCCCGCTCAGCTGAGCGGCCCGGTTGATGCGAGTGCGGGACTGCCGGGTGGCGTATGCCGGAGTAATTTTTGGCTGTTTTCTGTATACGAAAATTTTTTATCTCAGCATCCGACGCGAGAATTTTGAAAAGATTATTAAAATAAATGGGATCGAACGCGGCGATGTAAAATAAACGTACATTTTAGTGCATATTGCTTAACGTTGCGACCGCGTTGCAACGGCCGTGGTCACAAGCAGACTGGTGCCGTTCATTCAATTATTTGTATACATAATGCAACGCGAAAGTTAACATCATACATAAATTGTCTAATTTCACTCTATTAAAAAAATGGACTTGCATATCATTCCATACAACTATTTTAGCTATCGCCCCTGGCATTCTCTTAACGTGACGCAAACCATACCCTTCTTTTTTGGTTTCGTGTCAGAGGTTAAAAAGCAAGGAACTTAATCTTACTTATGGGGTGCGTGTAGTACTAGCAACACCATCGTTTACCCACTACTCCTCACTTGTGTGGCGCTTGATTGATGTGTGTGTCTTCACGCGAAGGGGTAGCCCTTCCAATCTCGATTGATTAATCAAAACATTGCCTATATTCTACGGTTTTGTGACATAATAGCTTCGATCATAATAATATTATCTCTAGAATCACAATTTCAAATTGATAGCTTTTGAAAAGTGATTCCAATGGCAGTAATTAAATATAAATATAAATAAATATGGAGGTGTCGTAAAAGGCGACTAAGGTAAAGCTGCTGGCATGATCATCAGCACCCAGAGAAGGAAAACTCTGCATTTATATCAAAACCCTCGCCAATCCGTCTGCCAAGCGTGGTGAGTATGGCAATTACCCCTCATGTGATTGAGGGAGGCCCGTGCCCCAGCAGTGGGGACTTAAATGGGCTGACGATGACGATGATGATGATAAATAAATATATTTCACAACATTACATACATTGATCTGACTCCGAGATAGGTAGGTCAAGCAACTTTGTTACGTATATCAGAATCAATAGCGGAATACTTTTTTTTTGTAAGTACATACTTATAATACATAGAAAACACCCAGAACAATACAAACAGACATGTTCATGCACAAAAATGTTTGTACTGTGCGGGGATCGAACCGTCAACCCTTGGACCAAAGGCAGCGTTCACTACCAATGTTCGCGCGTCTGAAGTCTTCCTTGAGGGCGTTTATTTCCCCACGGCTTCCATTCAAGAAGACGCTTGCACCAAGATGCTTTGCAGGCGACATGTCCTGTCCACCTCCACTGTATAAAAAAAAACCTTTCTGCGAATTTTAGGATTTTTTTGCTGGTTTAACACTGTTTTAACCTAACCTAACCAATATTTTATGATTTGTAGAGTTTAGTTTGTATTACGGTCACAGAGATATTGGTCAGATTAGGTTAGAACAGTGAATAAGAAAAAAAATCTGAAATTCTGAGGTTAGTTTTAATAGGACGAGTTGTCCCCGTAGGTTTTAACGGACTAGTACTTAAAAAAACTGTATAAAATATATAATATATAATTAAATAAATATTTGACAACATCACATACATTGATCTGACTCCGAGATAGGTAGCTCAAGCACCTGTGTTACGGATATCAGAATCAACAGTGGGATTACAAATATATACGTTTAATACTTTTTTTTTGTAAATACACACTTATAATACATAGGGAACACCCAGACCAATACAAACAGACATGTTCATGCACACAAATGTTTGTACCAGCAACCCTTGGACGAAAGGCAGCGTTCACTACCACTGTTCCAAACGGGTCGTCAAACTTACGATCTTATTACATAATAAAGTTTAACAAACTTGTTTACACATCTAGAAGGAACGGTTGTATGATAACGAATATTGTAATATTTTAGCATAAATAATTATTTTTGTACATGTTTGAATATCGCTGTACCTAATTATACGTAGGCCGTGTGGTCCCCGGCAGAGGAGAATAGGCCACCCTCACTCTTACCGAGGTGTCGTAAAAGGCGACTAAGGTAAAGCTGCTGGCATGATCATCAGCACCCAGAGAAGGAAAACTCTGCATTTATATCAAAACCCTCGCCAACCCGTCTGCCAAGCGTGGTGAGTATGGCAATTACCCCTCATGTGACTGAGGGAGGCCCGTGCGCCAGCAGTGGGGACTTAAATGGGCTGATGATGATGATGATGATGAATTATACGTATATACATCCAATGCTTATGAATAATATCTCACCCATCTGTTTTTTAGGGTTCCGTAGCCAAAATGGCAAAAACGGAACCCTTATAGTTTCGTCATGTCCGTCTGTCCGTCTGTCCGTCTGTCCGTCTGTCACAGCCGATTTACTCGGAAACTATAAGTACTACAGTGATGAAATTTGATGGGAATATGTGTTGTATGAACCGCTACAAAAATATGACACTAAATAGTAAAAAAAAGAATTGGGGGTGGGGCCCCCCATACATGTAACTGAGGGATGAAATTTTTTTTTTCGATGTACATACCCGTGTGGGGTATCAATGGAAAGGTCTTTTAAAATGATATAAAGTTTTCTAAAAAACATTTTTCTTAAAGTGAACGGTTTTTGAGATATCAGCTCTCAAAGTCGTAAAAAGTATGTCCCCCCCCTCTATTTTTATAACTACGGGGTATAAAATTCTAAAAAAAATAGAGGTGATGCATGCTAATTAACTCTTTCAACGATTTTTGGTTTGATCAAAGTATCTCTTATAGTTTTTGAGATAGGTTGATTTAACTGTAATTTTGGACTTTGCTGCTACGGAACCCTTTGTGCGCGAGCCCGACTCGCACTTGGCCGGTTTTTTGTTTTATTTTCACGTCTTCACAGCACATTTTGTATTTTTTCTGTTGGAGGGTCAAATCTTTACTAAGCGAAAGAGGGCTCCCCTGTGAATGGAGCCTTCATTTGTTGGCTAGAGGTTATATGATATAAGCATTATAGCCTAAAATACCACTGCTTGATCCTGCATATATCTTTTTTTTTATTTTTAAATGTTAAAGCGACAAACGATGATGATGTATGTTGAGGAAGTAGCAATGGGATTCCTATAAAAATAATATTTTAGTTTATTTTACTCCTTAAAGTTGATGGGAGTTTGACATTCTTGTAGTCCAGGAATTCTATTCTAATAGATTCACAGTTCGGAATGATTTTGAATTATTAAACAAAATGTATTCCGTCTAGTCCCTATTACGAGTGTAATGTAGTTCGAGTGACGTGCAATGATTCACCTTTCCGTTTCTATAGCCTTGATTGCAAATCAACCTATTCTAAACCTAATTAAAGAGTGAACGACCACATTTGCATTTTCGCAGTATAATTTCAAACTCGTTATTATGGCTGTCAGTAAGAAAGGGTTAATAGACATACTCATAGTTAGGAAGGGCGATATGAACTAACTATATTGGCGCAGCGAACCATAATGTGTAAAAACACGTGACTCTACTTAGAATGTATAGTTGGAAAAGAGAAATTTCCTAAAACTTTTTTTTTTACTTTTTGTAATCAAACTCTGCTGAACTCCTCCAGTAGATTTCTGAAGGGAGTGAGTGAGTGACAAAGCTCGTCACGATGCTCGATGTCTCGATGTTCATGCTCGTTGAAATCTTAGGAGATCCAAAGGCTTTTACGGCCGGCGAATTACCATCGCGACTCAGACAAGGTAATGCTGGCAGCGTTTTGCGCAATTGTTTCTACAGGAACGTTCTCTGATTTAATATAATTATAATTTGTACAATGTACGTACATATAAAACAATTTAAGGGCGATTCGACTAATCTTAATCCGATTCTAAATCTATGATATAGCGCTGTCACTATACAGATCTGAATACCGTAGATTTATACACGGATAGAGATTGGTCGAATCGGGCCTTAATACTGCAAAGATTTTCATTGCATCTTGGACAAAATCAACAGAATCCACAAAATTGATGCTAAAACAAATGTTTTTGACATAAACGTGACAATCGAATAAAGAAATTTGGCAGATTGTAGCAGCCCAACGTGTGTACAAAAACGAAACACAATCAAATATTTGAATTAAGAACACAGATACGGAATATAAAATTCTGATATCGTTCGCGTTCGCGAGAACTGATCGAGTTTGTCGCGTGTGCGAGTCCCATTCGAGTTCATTGCACACATTAAACGCTGTTCGCGAGATTAGAGACACGTGTACGTACCGCTCGCCGGTTTTCTAGGCTTCGTTTTTCAAATATGCGTGTATTTTATGAGGGAAACGTGTGGATAAACTTTGTTTGTGATCTAAATTGCCCTGATGATTCTGTGCCTTACTTTTCGAATGTTCTTTTACCAATATTACGATATGACATTACACCAACGTCTGCAATCTTTTGTTGATGGAACATGATAATTTTTTATCTTTTCGGAGAGTTTTCAGACTTAGTTACTCGAACTTCGATATTTCTGTTATTGCTATGTTTCCCACGAAAAATCTGACAAAAACAACTTAGTAATCATGCCTGCCTATTTTTAATACCTACTCAAAGATCAAACTGAAATGTCTCATTTTATCTTAATTCGCATATTGAAACTCTGGAACATTATCATTATTTCGCATGAAATAACAGGATTTCGCATGAAATCCATATAAAAAAACAGTGGTATATGTCGTATGATCATAAATGTCACGATCCCGAGAATTGTTAATAAAGTTTTTTTTGTTATCCTTACTAATATTATAAAGGCGAAAGTTTGTTTGGATGGATGTATGGATGGATGTTTGTTCCTCTTTCACGCAAAAACTACTAAACGGATTTTAATGAAACTTTACAGTAATGTAGCTTATAGATCAGAATAACACATAGGCTATAATTTATAAAGATATTGTGTGAATTGTCCATTACACGCAGACGAAGTCGCGGGCAAAAGCTAGTTTCCTATAAATAGATAGTTAATGGGAACATTTTGGAAGTCTACGTGCATGAGGATGACATAAAAACGTATTTGTTTACTCCCGTGCTCCGGGGTGTTGACGTATATTGTACAAACAACAGGAATTGAAATAAAAAAGGGACTAGTTCTATTCGGTCCCAACTACTAAAGGTTCGGTAGGTTTGATTGGAGTCTGCTTTTTTAAAAATAGTTATAGTGTAGTCTATTGATGATTCTAGAAATCAAAAGCCTGTGTATGATCCTTAGAATTAGAAAGGACGGCCATTTAAGTCTAGGGTTCGATCTTGCCAAAATGATTGAGATTATTTTATAATGTCTTGTAAAAAAAGAAATGTATGCCGGCATTTCTTCTGGGAGGTTATGGAGCAGCTTTGCCAGTTTTTCATATCGGAAAAAACTAAAATATGAAATCATTTTTGTATAAAAAAACCATCCGATCCTTCTCCGGTCGTGCCACATTAGAGAGTGCACTTGTGTTTGCGCACACACACTTGAGCACTATAATATATTCTGCGTACATGGTTGATCGTTGAGATTAGCCGCCGTAGCCGTAATCGGTTGGAAGATATTATAAAGATCCATCCATATATTGTAGGTATAAAATATATCTTCTCTAGTATATTTTATATAATTTTATATAATTTGTGTAGGTTATATTGTATTATAGTAAGGTAACATTCGTATATATTAGTGTATGATAACGTGTTTATTTATTATCTAGATATATGTATTTTTACTATAAATTTACTTAATCAATGTTCAAAATAAAAAGGATTGCACCGCCCTCCCCTCTTCTATCTAATGTCCTTTACCTGAAGGTTGTCTGGTAGAGATCGCTCCCAGCGATAAGACCGTCTAAATTGTACATTGTATCTCTGTATACCTTTTTTTTTTTTTTGACGCTGGGGAATGCCTCCTTATGCATACCCTTTTGCCGGGGGGCAGGCGGGTTATGTCGGGCTCTCCTCTTGAGGGGGCTTCTCCTCTCCTCTCTCGCCGGCCAGAGGCATACCGACTAAACCCCAGCGACGCTCCCTCATGGCCAGAGTGGGGAGGGGACATGAGTACGGGTTAAAGAACCTTACTTCACGTCCCTCCCCAGGCGGAGGGCCCACTTACACTGCGGGCCCGACACTGCCTCCCCCAGTCAAGCTATCTCTGTATACCTAGCTTTAAGTTTTGTATATTGTACAAAAAAGAGTATCTATCTATCTATCTATAAAATAAAAATTGGCAATAAGCAAGATGTAACGAAATTGAAAAAAAGCTTTCATCAACTTGATGCCTAAGCCTTATTATAGAGCAAGGATCCCTAAAACATGTTAAGAGTAGGCCCGAACCGTTAATGGGAACTGTTTTTGTTGCCAGTATTAGTACCGGTCCCAATTTAAGAATATGCTAGTGAAACCTGTATGTAAAGCCCAGAATAGAACGATCAGCTGATAAAAAGTCGGGCAAAGAAAACATATACGATTATTTTTAAAGATGTTTTTGTAGGAATTGATGGGAACATGTCTAATAAGATTTATTTTTAGATTTGATAGGTCGTCATGGACACCCCATGGGCGGCGGCAATTGCTTACCATCAGGTGATCTGTCTGCTCGTCTTCAATCTATCACATCAAAAAAATCTTGGGATTCACAATTTTATTTGAAATCAACATTAATAAAAATTTAATTCAAGTGAGCTGTTTAGGTCAGCTCCTCCCTGCCACTTCAGTGGCCATATCTGCTATAGAACCAACAACCGCTGGGGTAAACGAGTTCTGGTGTGGATCGGTAAACATGCTATAGGTTTTTTAGATTTTCGCGTTGCATAATAACTATAATGTATCAATACGGGGATTAACACGATATTTATTATGTGAAATAACATTGTGTACTCACATATTTGGCTCGACGTTTCGGCTACGTTACAGCAGCCGTGGTCACGAGCGGACTGGCGGAGCACGTATATTAATTCGCCACTAGATGAATTGTCAGTGAAGCTACTCCGACACACTACACTAACAGTATCGGTGTTTGTTTGCGTTAGTAACGACCTAGCACGGGGTTTGCACTTGTTAATTACTGGATTCCATGTCAATGATATTTTAAATCCATCCTCCCGATTGAACGTCTTAATGTATCAAACATTAACATGCTATAGGGTCGTAAGGTCCAAAGTCCTTTTTAAAACCAAAAAAACAATTGATTTTCTATTGTGTCTACTGTCTGGGCCTTAGGATAGGATTGCCCAAATGCCAAGGTGGAGTGATGATTTGCGCAAGCAAGATGGCTAGCAGAAGCTAGATGCGAGTAACTAAGGTTCATTGACATTTGAAGATGTCCAGAGTTCTACAGGCTGATTATGTTGATGATGGTGTTTTAGCGGGGTGTCTATTTTGATAGTTTCGTTACTTCCAAAAAAAAGCTAAATGAATACTGCAACTAAAACACACGCCAGTTTTGAAATTGCGAATAAATACGTCAGTGACTACTCGACTATTATGCCCTTGTTCCGTTCCCAAGTCATTTGGGGTCGTCGCAATATGTTTCTTCTTCCATTTATCCCGATCATTTGTTACCCACTCCACCTCCTTTTTAATCATAATCATTCTTAGCTCGCACAATCAATCCACCTTTTTTCTGTCACGCTCTTTCCTTTCGCTCACTCACTCTTCCATAGATTTCCAGAGCGGTATATTCTATGGGGGTTTTATCCAATGACATTTATATATTGGGTCGTCAGTCCTTACAAGTGGGTGTCTGTCCTACGCTGCGATTACCGCCTGTCATATAGGAGCACGCTTGTATATACAGCCACACATCAAAGTAAACAATACTTGTGAAAATTGCCGTCTGACCATCGCAAATCAAGGTACAGCTAACTTAGATTAATACAAAATAGCGGAAGATGGCCCTTCTGGCGATGGCGTTATATTTAACTGAAAAAGGGCTTGATACAAAACGACATGCACACATACTCACAGCTCTATGATACATTTTTTTCAAAGTGGTACAATATTGGAAGACAGAGACAAATCTATTTTTTGACATAAGTGTGAGTGAGTCAAACATACTACGCGCAGCTACTCTTCAGGTGTCGTATATTTCTATCTCCCTCTGCAAAATGGTGACCAATACATCAATGAATTCTGAAATATCATAAGATATTAAAGCTTTTCTTCTACTTATGAGTGAAATGTGATTCCATGAGATTTGTTATTTCTTTTTGAATAATTTGTGCAACGCGTAAAAGCGCACAAAGGTATTTTTTTACTTTAATCCAACTTAAAACATTTAAAGAATATTTTTGTGTGACACGACCGCTTGTCAGACCCGCCAATTTGCGACTGCGTGAAATTAGGCGACGGGGACCTAATTTTAGCGGTCCACGCGGTTGAGACGAGTCACCTATTTCCGCTAATTTGATTTAATCTTAGACAGTCAATAATTAAATTTCTCCAAGAAACAATAAACCTACATAGAAAGTAACAGCGTAGCGAAAATTCAGCAAATAAATATATTTCAATTCATTGATGTACCCAGAATGACAGGTTTCCTTTCGAACAACTTATCAGTTTAGTTATTAACTTGTTACAAAATTGTAATTTTGAATATTTCAAGTCTCATTGTCTTTCTAGGCAATTGTTTTCTTTAAAATTAATATTAGATTCATCGGTATTCAATATCGATGATTAGATTCCACAGACATTTTTTTTCACCCTATTGTATTCGTAAGGTACAGTCAGCTTAAAATAGCAGTCAGCTTAGAATTCAAACACTTAAAAAATATCTGAGCATTTAACAAAAGTCAACTTTGTCTTAGTATACGCCAAGGTTCATTTTAATCTTTTGTTCAAGAACATTTGACGACAAATAAAAGTACCCCACGGTATTGAGCTAAAAGTGACTTTTATCAAATGCTCATCTGAGCATAAATATCCATTAATGCTAGGTTTGAACGCTAAGATATTTTTGAAGCTGACTGAACTTTAAAAAAAACATAACTAATGTAAAATTGTTTGGTTTACCGCTTAATTGTATTCTCTCTACAAGTAGAATATCTGATCGCCCAGTAAAAAGTTGCAAGTAATCCCCGTGAAATGATTCCATGATCCAATGACGCAGTGACACACTTCGGCGTATCACATCACAGCGTGGTATCGGTGACGTATCACCTGTCTCTATCTCGTGACACGTGTCGGAGGGAGATACGAGATGGCTGTGTTGTAATTTGGATCGGTGTGACATCACCTTTTTTTGCCCCGATCTAAACTAGTGAGTTTTTTCGAGCACGGACTATTTTTTGATGGATTGTGAACGTGCTGGTCTTACATGTATGGGTATGCTACTGTGATTGGATTTCGAATCTGGAATAGTTTTTTGCGCATGTGTGTCTGAGACTCGAAAAGGATTTCGTTAATATTTGTGTGTGATTGCAGAGTGTGCCATATGGCTTTGTTTTACGAATTCATTATTGATGATACTGACATTAAAAATGATTAATTGTCCTTGCAAAGAAGAGCCGCCTTCTTGGTTATTTTGGTTTTGTCCAATGGTCTATTTAAGGTCGTGTTCGATTTTGAATGTGAACTGATAATAGCTGAATCAGATAGAGAAATAAAGTTAACATAAAAATATTAGTCACAGTAATAGTATTTTGTAGGTAACAAAAATACTAGATACGAAACTATTTCTTGATTTTGGTGTGGATAAAGAAAGATAAGAAAAACTACTACTGCTAGTATTGATAACCTTGGAAAGACGACAACGAATTAACACATAAAAATTTAATATATTTAACACTAGCACAAACTATCTATTGCTGACTATCAGGTGATCCGTCTGCTCGTCTGCCACCTCTCATATAAAATAAAATAAAAAACCTAACAAAGAAAAAATAATTAATATGATCTGTTTTTGAAGTCTCCTTTTAGGTATTCAATAACCGAGACAGCGCTCTGCATAACTACTTTAATACATAAAGAAGTACATATCCCATAAAAAACAAAACTTCTCCTAAAATCCAAGGCTCGCACTCAGTTGTCCTACCGTGAAAAGTTGTGAGATCTATGTTACCGAGTCGGTTATTAACTTGGCAAACGGGTATTGAATATTTAACTCGGCCATTGCATGAACATTTTTAAATTTGAAGCTTCTATGCCTGCTAGAAGTGCCTTGGACTTTTGATGATCGGTGAGTCAGTCAGTCAGTGACAAAATTCAGAAACTTTAACAAGTTGTCATTCTTAAACTACTGGTTCAAACTGACTGAAATTTTAAATATACCGTGTTTATACAATGCTTGATTAGTTACAGTTGGAAAATGCAGGCTTCTGGTTTTATCCACAACGAGATTATAGGGGGGTCGAAAATAGCCTGAATTGCTTCGAGAAAAGCATGGCACGGCCGTGCCGCTTTTTTTCTCGACTTGTCGGGGGCACTGCCGTGCCCCCAGATCAAAAAATCTTCCATTTCGTGCTAAAATAAAAACCTTGGGAACCTAAATTTACGACTACACGTACAATGAAAAAGTAGCTAAAATGTTTGTTGGCAACTTGAGTTTTTCATTAGGTACCAACATAACGAAATGAAACGCTCCCTTGTAAGGCGATGGAAAATTTGAAACTTAAACAAAAAGCTGTAAAAAGTTTTCCTGTTGTACGTAAGGGCGCTGGGTCGCTGGGCCGGGCCCTGGCTCGCAGGCACGATCATACTCGGCACCTACTTCATCAGCGAATTCGCAGTTACGTAAAGCCACAGTGTAACAGTGTTTTTCTTATACTTGAGGCGACACGAAGGAGTGGGGACAATTTAGAGTGCTTGATTGTGACAGGCCGTGTGGTCCCCGGCAGAGTAGAATAGGCCACCCTCACTCTTACCGAGGTGTCGTAAAAGGCGACTAAGGTAAAGCTGCTGGCATGATCATCAGCACCTAGAGAAGGAAAACTCTGCATTTATATCAAAACCCTCGCCAACCCGTCTGCCAAGCGTGGTGAGTATGGCAATTACCCCTCATGTGATTGAGGGAGGCCCGTGCCCCAGCAGTGGGGACTTAAATGGGCTGATGATGATGATGATGATGATGATGATTGTGACAGGGAAAGTGAAAGGGAGAAAAAGAGAGGCCGTAGTCCCCAGCGATGGTCAGACCAGAGAGCGAAACAGCTCGAGATCCTGATAAGTGCTGCCCTGCGCCGAGCGGCGGAGCGCAGCCGATAGCGACAGCTGGTAGACAAAATCGGAAGGAGTCACGATCCTCATCAATGAGAGAATCGACCAAAGAGAGAGAGAGAGAGAGAGTGATAGAGGCGACATATGACCAAGCGGGTCATCTGGTTTGTAATCAACGCCACCCATGAATATCTGCGAAATCAGAGAGATAGCTAATGCGTTGAAGTCCCCAAGTCGTAGCCGTCGGGAAATACCAGGAGTATTTCCCGACGGCTACGACTTCGGGACTTCAGCCAAACTGTTCTACAGAACAACAGAACCGATATAGACAACATTGTGACAATATAAAAATATATTATTTCTGATACATTTACATATAGGACATAGATTTTTACAAGTTGTGATTTCGTTTAACTATCGACCATGACTTATTTTGGTCCGTTGAGCCAACAAAGTTAGCTTTTAAATTGGTAAAACTAGTTAAATGGTTTGGCATGAATCTCAACGGTTAGGATTTTGACGTCCGAGTATTCAGCCAAGTGGTTTACTTTCTAGATTTTCCTGAAACTTTTTGAAGTATATGTTGAAGTGTTACAACATATTTGTGCAAAAGCAATTCAAAATTTATTTCGTTTATCGAGGAAATTCAATCAGATTTACTTCTTCTCTTGTTTGGTTGTCATGCCAAATGATAGATTTTGGAAAAGGGCTTCTTTTGAGAGCAGTTGATTTTAGATATTTTATAAAATACTATTGGAAATATCATACTAGAAAAATCACACCGTTGGTCTAATGGTTTAAGTACCGGGTCATGATCTCGGGGTCCTGGGTTCGATTCCCGGGTCGAGCAAAGGTATGTTTCGAATTTTTCGAACATAGCTCGGGTTTGCGATCAGCAATACGCACTTGGCAAGCGTGGTGATTAAGCCTGATCCCATCATAGTAGCGATGATTCGATTTCTATGATGGAGGCCCTGCAGTGGGACAGTAAGTAGACCAAACAGTGGGAGAACTAAGTTCACAGACATAGACCAAAGGATTGCATGCCTCAAGTGGCAATGGATAAATAGCGAGGAGAACAGACGGGATAGTTGCAGGCGCCCCACAAGTACGTCGCCAACCTTTAAACCCCCCTTTTCTCCGGACTGGGCCTCCGATTCCCTCACTCACGCAGCGAAACTGTGGGGTATCACTCCGGTCGAGCCGGCCCATTCATACCGAAGTGTGGCTCTCTCAATGTTATCTGTACCGCGGAGTTCTTTCTTAAGTGAATAAACCAAACCCTCGAACCATCATACAACCACTTTCGAAAGTCATACATCATGCGTGCACCTATAGTTACAAACTAGCGATGTTATGTGGCAATTTGTAGAAATCGGTTGAGCGGCGAACGGACCGTATCGCACGTATTTGAATTGAAAATGAAAATAGTTTATTTTATTAAGGTGACGGGTAAGGCACACTAGCGACGCCAATCGATTTTAATTTTTAGCTACTAAACCGGATCTATTTTAAACAATTTCAGGGTTACAACCTATCGGCAAACTCTTATACAATTTATTAAATAACCATGTACAAACGTTGAGTTTGTTTTTGTACGCGAAAAATAAATTCACGCCAAAAGCGGTCACTTTCGGCGTGAAAATTTTTTTCTCGTTTAGTAGCTAAAAATTAAAATCGATTGGCGTCGTTAGTGTGCCCTACCCGTCACCTTAAGGTCCATCCATAGTGTCTATAGAGAACACATACGACTATGAATGATGAATGTCACCATTATTACCACTGGTTCGGAATGTAGTTTCTTGCCAGGAGGAGGCGGCTTACCATCAGGTGATCCGTCTGCTCGTCGGCTACCTATCACATAAAAAAGGACACCAGTAAGAAACTCAGCAGCAATTCATAGCTTAACCAAGCCCTCAAAACGTCTGAACCACTCTCAGGCAACCTATACCTACGACATGCCCTATTTCTAGATTCGACTCCCTGGTCGAGCCTTCATTTTTACCTGAGGTTTTTGGTTTAGTGATTCTCCATTTCAAGTCTGGAAGTCTTTGAAAGGATCCCCGAGGTCCGGAATACATGTTAAGCATTTGGTCGTACAACCGATGTCTCTCCGGTAGTGTCAATCCGGTCGCCGAAATATTATGGTATGGGAAAAAAGTGCACTTGTGTTTGCGCACACACTAGTCCACTATAATATATCCCAGCGTACGTGTCTGATCTTTGAGATCGGCCGGAGGACATTATTAGTCTCAAACCAGCGGAGTTTCGTCGCAATTTGTAGAAATCGGTAAAACGGAGCGTATCGTTCGCAACTTTCAGATTGGTTCAGATACGCACGTAATTCAGTGAGTGGCTCAAATGAACTATTTTATGAACTAGCTCGTGGAATTATTTTTTAATCTCTGTTTACTTTATTTTATATCCTCTAGTTCACATATACTGGAAACATTATGTATTTTCCGTATTTATTAATCTTCCTCTAGTAAGTTAATAATAAAAAACATGTCTGGATATTTGAGGACGTCGGGTTTATTTAAATTTTCTATCAGATTTTTTCAAATTTCAATTAGTATTCTTAACTACCTTTATCTGAATTTTAGTTTTTATTAAAATTGGTACTAGTTGCAGCGACATTACTAATTTCCAGAACATTCTTTAAAATTAAAATGTTGTCGTTAAAACTTGAAGATCGTTTTTGCTATTGATAGTTCTTCAGTTAAATAGAATACCATTGCTTACCATCAGATGCACCAACTGCTCGTCTGCCACCTATCACATAAAAAAAATACATCAGGCATTAAATGATATTGATAGAATAGATGAACCTACTTTAGAACAGCTAATAAACCAAACATTCTATTGGATTCAAAAGAACCGCATCTTTTTACTCGAGTGAACTGTTTTGCGAATACCCAGCGCGTAGGGCGTTGACCCAACGCACGCGCACGTCCACAGCTCTCGACACAAACATGGCTATAAATAGCGGGTGACGTCATCTGTTTATCGTCGTACGCAAGGTTACGCGCCCGCGCAGCCACGAGTGAGCCATGCCTTC
Source organism: Marasmia exigua (assembly GCA_019059595.1). Lineage (NCBI taxonomy): Eukaryota > Metazoa > Arthropoda > Insecta > Lepidoptera > Crambidae > Marasmia > Marasmia exigua. The sequence goes on along the minus strand of CM032474.1, from coordinate 3,122,100 downwards.
GCCGCTGCGTGGAAGAACAAAATATCTGTTAAGTGTTAACAAGGGCAGGGTCGATGATAAGACTTTCGGCAATGGAAATACATACATATTGTAAATACGTAGATTATGGGAGACGCTCTCAGCGAACGTCAGCTAGTTCTCATAGTAAAGGGAGTGCCCTAGATAGAAGCTAGCTGGTCACTGTGACTTTTCCATTTAGGATATCCTCGCTTCGGAAAACGGAATGGGCCGGCTTGACAGGGGTGATATCACGGCCTCACAGAAAACCGGCGTGAAGGAGCGCTAGCGCTATAATTTCTGAGGAAGTGAGTGGGAAGGGGAGTTTAAAGGTTGGCAGCTCACTTTTGACTTCATGGGTATTTTGAGAGTACCATGTGCAGCGGCAATCGCTTGTTCATTAGGTGATCCTATCTGATCGTTTGCCACCTATCACATTTTTTATGCTAATGGCTAAGATTGAATCAAAATAACGGAAGATACTTATCTCAACCGCGTGGACCGCTTAAATTAGGTCCCCGTCGCCTAATTGCACGAAGTCGCAAATTATCGATGTCTGACAAGCGGTCGTGTCACACAAAAATATTCTTTAATTGTTTTAAGTGGGATACAGGTTACCAAAATGCCTTCGTGCGCGTTGTATAAATTATTCAAAAAGAAATAACAAATCTCATGGAATCACATTTCGTTCATAAGTAGAAGGAACGTTTTAATTTCGCATGATATTTCGAAATTCATTAATGTTTTGGTCATCATTTTGCAGAGTGAGATAGAAAAATATACGATATATTAATGTGTGACGAGTTAAGTGCTTTTGACAGGAGTCAACTCTAAAGCGTAGCTGCGCGGAGCACGCTTGTCTCACTCACGCTTATGTCAAAAATAGGTTTGTCTCTGTCTTCCAATATCAGTTCAACTTTAAACAAATATGTCATAGATCTGTAAGTAAATGTGCATGTAGTTGTGCATGAACCCCGTTTTCAGTTGTCGTATCTTCCGCTATTTTGTATTTATCTAAGGCTAGATGCGACAAGTATGTAATCAACATATAAATAATAATATAAATCACACATGAAAACGGTATGGCTGCAATATTTACCGACGGCTACAATTCATCGCAGATATTCATGGGTGGGGGTGATTACTTACTATCAGGTGACTCACTTGCTGGTTTGTCGCCTCTAGCATAAAAATATCATTAATATATCTGAAATTGATTTTTCTATTGAAACAGATACAGTAACCAGATTTATTTGGTGCACCCCAATTCCCAGTAGCAATTCGAATTGTTTCCGCACTCCGTAACTTTTCAAAGGCATGACCTTACAATGAGAATTAAGGCCTTTGTGCAACCGGACCTTGGCGAAATGAGAACCCACCAGCGGGTAGGTCGCGAGTTAGCGCCCTTTGAGTAGTGTTGTAAAGAGACCGGCGTGGCGTTGAAATTTTGAAGAAACGAGCGCTACACCTTCCTAAAGAGCCGGCATCTCAAGGTCGTCGCGAGTTACTAGTGCCCTTTGACTAGTGATGGAAGAGATCTTCCCAAATTTAAAAGATGTCCTTCCCAAACTTTAAAGAGCCTCATGAGTCTTCAAAATATCTCTAGTAAATTCAAGGCTGAGGAACTCGAAGTCTTTTACTACGCTGTCTTGTATCGCTCACTCAGCTGGCTTCGCACACATAGTGCGCACAAAGATGCCTAGGGATGTGCCACCAACTCGAGGTTAAAATGCAATTCGAATTATGTAGAGGTACCTACCGGTCTCCATCAGGTGATCCGTCTGCTCGTCTGCCCCCTTTCTCATAAAAAAGTTATCAATCGAGTTATCAAAATATCTGAGGTAATATGAAGAAAAAGAAGTGTAAAAAAATGTTGGAAGTCAGAGTTCTATATGTTAAATAGATAAATAATTTATTGTCCACTTCACAAATGATCAATTACAATATTGTATTTACTTTGACCGTGGGAGAGCCACGCTTCGGCATGCATGGGCCGGCTCGACTGGAGTGATACCACGGCCTAACAGAAAACTGTGCTGTTTCGCTGCGTGAGTGAGTGTACCGGAGGCCCGAATTCGGGGGAAAGGGGGAATTAAAGGTTGGCAAGCGCACTTGTGACTCCATTGGTGTCGCGGATGTCCATGGGTGGCGGCAATCGCTTACCATCAGGTGATCCGTCTGATCGTATGCCACCTCTCATATAATAAAAAAAAAATCACCAGCTTCTATCTATATAGAACCTATGTACGAGTATTTGCGATTCCGCTGTTGGTTTTGATACCCGTAACACAGGTGCTTGAGCTACCTATTTTGAAGTCAGATCAATGTATGTGATCTTGTGAACTATTAAGATAAAAAAAAGCTATCAAAAGAACTAGTTAGTGACTCGTGTTGACACATCACTACAGCTACCGGGAATATGTACACTCACCCTCATGTGATACTACCCATTGGCATTTTCATTGAGTTTCAAATTCTACGTCGGACTGTGCGGGTTGTGTGGACCGTTCATTTCGAAGTTTGGTACTGTTGTTGGTTTTCTGGTATGTTTGGGTGCGGCCCAATATCTACGATCGATGGTGCTATCGTGCTATCGTACATCGCCTAGAAATGCGAGTTTAAACATACTCGATGTGGCGAGACGGAATTACTTTTGGCATTCACCATTTTGTATATTTTTGTTACAATATCACTTATATTTTAAATAACTTTGTCCTACATCTTTATGGATAGATAGATAGATAGATTTTATTGCACATAAACAAAATACAAGTAAATATAAATATATAAATAAATATATTTCACAACATCACATACATTGATCTGACTCCGAGATAGGTAGCTCCAGCACCTGTTTTACGGATATCAGAATCAACAGTGGGATTACAAATATATACATATAATACTTTTCTTTTGTAAATACATACTTATAATACATATAAAACACCCAGACCAATACAAACAGAGATGTTCATGCACACAAATGTTTGTACTGTACGGGGATCGAACCCGCAACCCTTGGACCAAAGGCAGCGTTCACTACCACTGTTCCAAACGGGTCGTCAACAAGTATGATACAACAACATCTACCGTTGTTAGTTAGACCGTTGGAGAGCCACGCTTCGGCAGGAATAGGCCGGCTCGACCTGAGTAATACCACGGCCTCACAGAACACCGGCGTGAAGCAGCACTATGCTGTGTTTCGCTGCGTGAGAAAGGGGGGTTTATAAAGGTTGGCAGCGCACTTGTGACTCTACTGGTTCCGAAGGTGTCCATCGGCGGCGGCATTCGCTTACCATCAGGTGATCCGTCTGCTCGTCTGCCACCAATGACATAAAATTAAACAACAGACAGTACATGGATGGATGAATAGTACAAAAGATAACTAAGGTGAGTTTTCCTGTGTAATAAAAAGAAGCTTCTAATGTCCATTCCGTTCTATTTTTATTTTGTGTATGTTTGGCGCTGAATCAATTATTTTATTGTAATTCTTCATACAAATCCTTCCCATAGTTCCTGGAAGTGGCATGTACAAACAGACAGACGAAAAATGTAATAATCGTAGATTCGTGTTTAGTTCATCACTTTTAAATAATTAACCAGCAGTAAGATGATGATGATGAAATGCATTCAATATACTATTTGCACTGCCTGGTTATTAGTACTCATTATTTTGTTTTTCCTTTGTTTTGTCTTGTTTTTATTTTCTGTATCTATTTTGTTTTTCTTTTTGTTTGTTTGTTCTTTTGTAACTAATGTTGTACTCGTATGTAGTGTTGTGATGTCCAAAATAATACATTTTTCTTTCTTTCTTTCTTCTTTCTTTCATTCAATTTGCAGAGATCTTATTTATGTTGTGTTATTATAGTGCACAAGCAAAAATATACTTCTACCGTAGTATATTTTTATTCCTTTTTGGGTTTTATAGGATTTTTTTGTGTCTAGAAAAAACACGGCAATTTCATTCTTTAACTCCTATTTTATCAATATTTTTAATTCTGCATGATGATAGAGTCAAGAGAGCACTCTCAGTTACTCCAAATATTTTTACAGCTCCGTCCAATTACAGAGAGCAGACTTTATTGCTCTGTTTAAATTGATTCTACAACATTCAGACCACTCATGATTCGCCAATTACACACGTAGCTATTCTCAATATAATTCCTATCGTACAATGAAACAGGCTAAATGAAAATGAATGAAAAATGAACACCAGACAACATTCGACTTGATCTCAAAGTAAGCCTGAATTTACGAGGCATTCAGAATTAACGAGGGCAAGAAATTAATATTAAAAGACGCCAGGAATTAACAGAGAAATATTTGTCCTACCTTGGAGTCTAACTCGCGACCTTTGAAGCGTGAAGCAGTCTGTACCAAATGCAATATACCTAAAGTTTAAGATAGGTTATAAAATAAGAAAAGAAATTAAACTTATCCTCCTTAGGTCCAGACAGCGGAAACAATAGGAATTCAATTATTTTTGGCATTCAAAAGGACTTTGTGCCTTACGAACTCCAGAAAATGTTTGACGAATACCTATGTGCTGAAAAAGTTCCATTCAGCTAAGTGTGGTAGTTACCGCAAAAGATTCGGTCAGGTAATAAATAATAAGGTAATACTAAACCCTGATTTACAATTATACTGACTAACATGACCGTTGCAAATGTGAAGTCCCATCATCATCATCAGCCCATTAAGTCCCCACTGCTGGGGCACGGGCCTCCCTCAATCACATGAGGGGTAATTGCCATACTCACCACGCTTGGCAGACGGGTTGGCGAGGGTTTTGATGTAAATGCAGAGTTTTCCTTCTCTGGGTGCTGATGGTCATGCCAGCAGCTTTACATTAGTCGCCTTTTACGACACCTCGGTAAGAGTGAGGGTGGCCTATTCTACTCTGCCGGGACCACACGGCGTGAAGTCCCATACTTTTTGACATTTTGCATCTGACAAGAGGAACTCCAAAGTATCTGAATGACACATGACACTTTTAACAACTAATATGTCAACTGACATCTGTCAGTCAAAATTAGATTTTTGAGCAACAATACAAAACAAAAATATTGACGTCATATGTAGAAATGTATATAAGAACTTCAACGCATCGTCACTTTATTATTAAATACCCTAATTGATCACCGAAACTGATACACCAATGACCATTCACAAGCTTAACGCAAGCCCGATCTAAAGAGCATGGTGGTCAAAATTAAAATGTGCTTCACGAAATGAGAAGCGACTCGCGACGCGTAATCCGGTAGCCGCTCTCTTGAACTTAGGGTGACCAGGCCTAAAGAACATGGTGGTCTTTGTGGGGACACACCCTCAATGAATACAAATCTGTCAAATTTCTTCAATCGTTTCTCACAGTCAGCTCGTAAGGCCCAAAGTCCTTTTTAAAGCCAAAAACAATTTATTTTCTATTCTGTCTGCTGTCTGGGCCTGGAGATCAATGCTAAAAAAGTCGGGTTCACTATCAATTACAGATTGTGGTAACCTGATTTCTGGCTGTCTGTTCAAACTCAAATGCGCCATCCATTTTTCTCCATTTATCCAGTAGTCCTCCCTACTTCTGGCCGCAGGGAGTCGTCTTTCGAAAGTTTTGAGGACGGATACCAGCTGACTCTACGCGCCGCCCGTAGAAATTAGAAAAAAAATGTGTATTTTATTTTATTATGTATGTACCTATGTTAGAAACTGCCTAATGAAGAAAGGCTACTATAGTGTACAAGACTATTTAAATGATAAGGATTCTTGGTCTTGTTAATCGATTAGTCTTTTGAGTTGAGTGATTCATAGTAGTCTATTAACTTTGATAATCATATTTTATTTTTCTTTTCTCAATTGGAACTCTGCAACATAACCAATATTTTTAAAAGAGTAACTACCGAGTTTCTTGCTGGTGTCTTCTCAGTAGAAATCGACATTCCGAACCAGCGGTAGATGATAATATGTGTACTTATATTGACATTCATACGTGTTCTGTATGGACCTAAATTGAATAAAGATTTTTTATCTTTATCTTATCTTTTAGGGCGAGCCAAAATACTGTGCCAATATTTACAAAAAAAACTGGTCACCCTACTTCAGCCGCGGTTGAATCACTCGGATTGCTCACGTAACCTCACGGTTGTTCACCTGCGACTTGGTGAACTCCCGGCGCCTGCGCCGCTGCCGTGGCAACAGATGAAGCGGGTATTTATTCGCCAATTTGGCTTTTTTCTCAATAACTCGATCGGCCTTGGTAACTTGGTGGTAGGTGAGATGTTTTTTTACCCGCATATTTAGGTCTAGGCTTAAGGCCGTTTTACGGTCCAGTAGCGCCGCCTACCGAATTTTAATGATTGTATAAATTGAATAAAGAACAGTGTAAATAAAAAAATAGCTGAAGACATAAAAAAAGGATTTGATTTGATATCATATTATTATTGTTGTTGTTAGCCTATTTATAAGACCACCGTCGTCTTATACGCTGGCTACATGTAGAAAAAAAGAAGAAAAAATATTTATTGACCATCACACACAACAATGTCCATGTACTGCTATCTGTTGTAGATAATGTGTATTTAGTCCATGTTTTAGTTTTGTTGCATAAATAAATTTAGGTAGTCAGATAGAGAAACAAATTCCACTCGATTAATATGATATATTGCCATTTTGAAACTTACGAAATTATTTTGGTGTGCTGCTCAAATATATGTTGCTATATTTTCTTTGATTCAGAAAGCAATGGCATAATGTTGAATCAGTTTCCAAAGTAAAAAAAGCATTTGAATCTGTCGATCAGTCAAGGAGATTGCGTGCTGAGGACGCCATAAACTTCGCATCACTATTAAAAAAACATACGAGCTTCAACATAACAGTACGCTTTCGATTAGGTGAAAAAACTCCCAGTACCTACTTCTACTAGACTAGTAAGCCGTCATAAGCGCTCGCGCATATTAAACGGCGCCAAGTAGGTATGCGGAGTCAATGGCCTGTTGTCGGCCGCAGCTATCGGCCGGTCACTCGCTCGCTTCCTTTCGGGTGTCCGAGTTGGCGCCTAAATTCTCTTTTTGAAGATGTGATTGACAAGGGTACATCATCGAGTCTTTTTTATTCTTTTTTTGTTTATGACTTCTTTTTTCGAATTTATGACAGTTGCTCAGCGCTTGTTTCTTTTTGGATTGGTGTTTTTGACAGTTGTCTTGGTTTCGTCTCCTTTTTTTTTATTCTTTTTTCGGTCATATGGACATTTGTAAGTGTGCGCGTAAGCAGATGACAAACCACTGACTGAAGAGATGCGTGTAAAATGCGCACGGTATTGTTCGGAATTGTTACAGTATGCCAGTTGCAAGATATATTATCAGATGTATTTGTATATCGTTACATCCTAGACCTCATCGTCACTCTTGGTCAAGCGTTAGCCTTTTGTAAAAAAATCATATCCTATATTTAGTATTCTATAATATGACGTGCCGAAGGCATTTGTATGCAGACATGAATTGTGTCTTAAAAATAATCACACGAAGTCGAATTTGACTTAGCAAAAATAGAATTCAATGGAACGGACAGTAGGAACAATCGATGCAATATCTTAAAGGAACTCTTCATTTCAATAAGTATTTTTATTTAAAAAAAAATGATAATGGCACATTCGGCTTTATGTCAAAACGCAGGCGGTGACAGCTGTATGGGAATGGGGGTTGTCGCGTTTGAAATATCCACTAGATGGCGTGCTTGTGAACCGAGGTCCAACATCAACGTCATTGGCTGATTTATTCGTTTATTGACAATTTGACATATCACGTCTAAAAATACCCAATCACCTTGTAGCTGGACCTCAGGCCTATAGTACGCCATCTTGCGGATTTTTCGCACGCGTTAGTGATTGTGAGTTTTTTTTATGTGATAGGTGGCAGTTGAGCAGACCGATCACTATAGTGTTATTTTGTCATCATACGATATATATCGCAAAAACATTGTTTTCTTGTAAGGTTCCAATGCGACATTCGGCCATGTTTTTTTATATCGAAAATCCCGAGAATTGGGCTCCTGAACTCCCTTGACATTTAAGAAAGCGTTACTTAACTTGGAATTAATATTATTGCGTGAGTCACTATTTTCTTTCTATTCTTATCTAATGTTAATGTATAATCCATAAAGCAATATATACCTTATGTATAATACATACAGCACTGAAACTTTCAAAGTCACGGCAAAGTTTTTGTTGCTTCGTTTGTTACTTAATGCCAAGCCTATTATTTCTTTGTCTTTAACTCAGGTACTCGAGTTTTATTGTTTCTAACAGCAAGAATAGTTTCTCATACCGCCCGGCCCCAACTGATGTTTTTCTAGGGTTCTGCATAGGTACAGTGTAAGAAAAACCTGTTTCAAGTTAAATAAATTTTCTATGAGTAGGTCACCTACTTACCTTTAGCATCCTAAAGGAAATTAAATGTTACCAAAACTTCAGCCACTGGCACTTGTGTCCACTGGTGTCACGGGTGTCTATGGGCGGCGGCAATCACTTACCATCAGGCGATCCGTCTGCTCGTCTGCCACCTATCACATAAAAAAAACTCAATACATTTTTTATTGTTTTATGTTTGTACGCAAGAACTAGCGCCTTTTCTCGCAAAAATCAGATTTTCATAGCTTTAACACGCGAAATAAACATAGGCTTGCTGACCCTAATCTTAGACTTCATAAAATTGGAAATTCATTTGTGGGGTTGATCATTAGTACGTTTAATAAGTTACCTCAAAATATTATTGATTTACCGGTACATAAGTTTAAGTTGCATGTAAAAAACTGCCTAATCCAGAAAAGCTACTAATAAACTACTAATAAAGTAGAATATTTAAATGATAAGGATTCCTGGACATGTTGAACTCCTTCATCTCGCCTGTCCTCTAATGTTTAATGGTGTTGCAGGTGTCCATGGGCGGCGGTAATCGCTTACCATTAGGTGATTCCTCAGCTCGTCTGCCCCCTATCCCATAAAAGAAAAAAAAATATTTTAAAAAGGAATACGCTTTACGCCCGGGATGATACCCTTGGACCATGATCCAGAATTTGGAGAGTCTACAATGAAGCGACTCCGTAAGACCTTTGCAACATGAGACCTAGACCAACTGAATCATGGCTACACGATTCAAAAACTATGCGAAACGTGTAGATTTCCTCGCGATGTTTTCCGCCACCGCTGAGCTAATGGTAGAATAGGAATTGATTAGAAAAATAAAAAGGCGCATGCTCTGATTCGAACCTACGATCTTAACGACGACGAACGACTTCTACGAATTAATTTCGGGGTTACAACCTCTCGGCAAAGACTTGTACTATTTATTAAATAACCATGCACAAATGCGGACCCAATATTGGTGCGCGAAAAATTAATTCACGGTAAATTGGCCGCTTTTGGCGGTAATCAATTTTTCGCGTACAAAAACGGACCCAACGGCCCTCTATGCAGAACATGCATGGAGAAGGAAGAAACTGCTGCTCATGTCTTTTTAGAGTGCATAGGGGTGGCCAGCAACCGGGCAGTACGTAGCATACAGGGAGACGGGCCCAGGCAGTCTCCCTGTATTCCCAGAGAGCTACAATTTGAGAGTGAATAAGCTTCTTCTGGGTAAGCACGTTACACCTTAGACCATTGTCACTTTCCATCAGGTGAGATGAGGTCAAGTGCAAACCCATTTAATATATATAAAAAAGTCTCCAGGAAATCTTCAGCAACACCAAGGCACTAATAGGTTTCCTTGAAGAACTCGACTGGTTGGAGTGACACCGGCCAACTTCACCCTCCGCACGCGAAATGGGCACAACTGCTGCCTAATGGACAACATTTCATATTTTTAACATGTCCATATTGGTTTTTTATATGAAAATAGACATAAAATGAACAGACCCATATTTTTACTTTTTTCAAAATTTGTCCATTTTCATGCATAAAATAATGATTGAAATTCTTTATATTCTAAATAGACGTAAGCGCCAAATGACGTCATCGGACGGCTGAATACAGCGATATTCCTTTGCTTATCATTGTTTTAATAAAAAAAAGGTACTACTGTCAAAGGTAAATAATACTAGTGTCAACGTCATTCATTCATTCAACGTTGACAAGTTGTCTTTTTTTTGACAGTTGCATGTCATGGGTTTGGCATTTCGTAAATTTAAAACTATGATGTGCTAAGCAAAGAAATATTTTACATTCTGCCGTCCGATGACGTCATCTTACTTTTTTTAGTTTTAATTTTTTTTCGCAGTAAATAAGCAATATAAAAAATTAACAAATAATTATATTCGAGCAGCGGAAAAGTAAATAAAGAATTGGTATTTTTTGTTTCAGAGCTTAGCAATTTTGAAATGTTGTCCATTGCGGAAAAGCCCGCACGAAGAAGAAGAAAATGACTAAAACATAGTTTTGTTTGTATGGATTTCATGTTACATCCGCCATGTTTTCGAAGTATCACGAGCACGAGAATTGGGCTCCTGATCTCTATGTTGTATATCACGCCCCTCTATGGTTCTAAATTGCAAAAAGTTCACCCGGAGGGTCCGGCAAATAATATTGGTATGATATTGAATTTTCGGCGATGAACTTTTGAGAATAAATGTTCATATGGTTTTATTACTTGCGTGGACCAATTTTGGGTGGTTGTGAACTAAGTTGAGTAGTTATTGACTGGATGTAAACTATAGATTTCTCCTTGTTTGTGCTAACTACTTCTTGTGCATGCAGAGAAGCTGATATAATTGGTGTTAAAGTATGACAGTTTTTTTCTAGACACAATAATTCCTATAAAAACTGGTGGTATATTTTTATTTTGATTAAAGACTATATATCTAAGGTGTGTATGTTTGCAGATCGGTGTGAAATTGTTTTCGTGATGCAGAAAAAAAATGACTCTTATTTTGCTAGGCAGAATTGACGCTTCCAGCATTCATATTTTTTTAAATAAAAAATGTTTTTTTTTTGTTTGAAAACCTATATTCTAAATGTACCTAAAAGTTGCCCAGCCCTTAAAGGATAATTAAATATAGAACAGTAATATTAACTTTGAAAAAAAAAACTGTTAGTATAGAAAACAGTTTTTCAAAATATATCCATACAAATCGGCAATTTCATACTTTAACCCCTAATATTTACATTGATGAGAAGAATCCTGGAGTTTTTTTGTCACATTGCCCGGAAAGAGGGACATAATCTGGAACAGCTGATGGTCATCGGCAAGGTGGATGGAAGGAGACCCAGAGGTCGTAGCCCTATCAGATGGTCAGACCAAATACGTTCGACGCTGGACACCAAGCTGTATGACGCCCTCCACATTGCAAAAGACAGACATAGATGGAGGTCTATTCTAAAGAGCAAACTGGTCGCCCACGAGAGGAATCACGACACTCAGTAATGAGGAAAATGACTAGAGGAGGAGGATTTATATTGATGTGGGACTTGAGATTGAAAAACGGGATTTCAGGGTCTTCCAATCTTCTTTATTTTATTCGCGTCGTTCGTCGTCTTGCACCCACAGATAACTCAATCATTCCTCCGTTCACTCGTTCTCTGTTAACTCTTACTCCGTTCCATTCTACTCGTGTTCCATTCCGTTTCACTCTCTCATAATCCCACATTGATTACTATCAATGTGTGTACTAAATAATACTTTATTTAGTCTAGTAAAAGATGTTACTCGTATTGTTAATTGATGATGTAATTAAATTGTTGTCTATTTTTGTTGCAGGTAAGAAACATTTTCGTACTCATAAAAATGGAGTACCTATCCTATCCTATCTGAAGATCGGCTCTGTGTAAGTATTTTATTTGTTATAAATTCATACTACCTGTGCGGATATAAAATGGGATCAGAAATGGCGGCGCATCTATTCACTTCTCGCTCGCACACTATTTGCGTCTATACTAGCACTCGTGGGGTGCGAGTATAGACGCAAATAGTGTGCGAGCGAGAAGTGAATAGTTGCGCCGCCATTTCTGATCCCATTCTTTATCCACACAGATTGTACAACATCTCATACATTGACCTAATTCCTTCTCACTAACGTCAGACAACATAGGAATCACAAAACATCATCTTAATTCTACTGCCCTGCTCCCTAATTACTCATAGACACTGAACAAGCCTTGTTGGTCTAGTGGTTTAAGTACCGGGCCGTGATCTCAGGGTCCTGGGTTCGATTCCCGGGTCGAGCGAAAAGTATGTTTCGAATTTTTCGAACATAGCTAGGGTTTGTGATCACCGATCCGCATATGGCAAGCGTGGTGATTAAGCCTAATCCCATCATTAGTAGCGATGACTTGATTTCTATGATGGAGGCCTTTGCCCTGCAGTGGGAAAGTTTATAGGCTGATATTGAACAAGCACAATTGTTACTCCGGAGGAGGTCTCAGACCCACGACCTTTTCGCATGAGCGGCGTTGATTACGCTCCATCAGGTGACTCGCTTGCTCGTTTGTCCGCTTCTAGCATAAAAAAAAAGTGAGGCGGGGACTTATTCTGCCATCACGCCAATCGAATCGCCATTTAAATTATAATAATAATATTCTCCAACCGATTTCGGTTACGGCAGCCAATCTCAAGGGTCAACTACGTACGCAGGATATATTATAGTGATCAAGTGTGTGTGCAAACATAAGTGCACTCTCTATTAGACTCAACTTCCGATGGCGCCGACTGCCTCGGTGGCGCAGTGGTTAGTGGAAGGTCGCACTTTAAATCGACGGCCCTGGGTTCGATCCCCGGGTCGGGCCAAAATGTGTACCTAAGTTTTCGGTAAGAAATTCTTAGTTGCAGCCCGGAGTCTGGAAGTTGGCGGTCTTGTACCTGGCCCTGCGTCCGATCCCTCTCCGGTCGTGTCACAGTCGCGTCCCATCGGAATATGAGGGTAAGGGATAGAGAGTGCACTTGTGTGCGCACACACTTGAGCACTATAATATATTCTGCGTACGTGGCTGACCGTTGAGATTGGCCGCCGTAGCCGTAATCAGTTCGAGGATATTATTCCGATGGGACACTAAATTGACACATATATAGTCAGACAAACCACAAGGTGATCTTATAAAAGTTCTTTTTTTTGTTTAAGTATGAAACCCTTATACTTCCAATAATTTTGTACGGAACCTTCGTCTGTACCTAGCTATACCGCTGCTCCTTTTTTCTAGCATCGCCGCGGCTCACTATAAATTTATTTGCAGTCCTGCTTATTGGGTCGTATTATGAGTTACATAACGGCGCAGGATTATAACGTAAGTAAATAATGAACTTTATGGATGCGACGCAATGAAGGGCGTAGGGCTGTCGCTGAGAACTTTACATAGCTTTGCAAAATATGTACTCGTATAAAATGTAAGTTTAGCTACTGGTGTTCCGAATAACAATAACTAAATAGTAGACTGCCTCCGTGACGCAGAGGTTAGTGGGTCGCACTTTAAAGCGACGGCTGCGCCAGAGATCCCGTGTCAGGCCAAAAATTTGTACCTATGTTTTGGGAAAAAAATCTTAGTCGTAGCCCGGAGACTGTAAGTTGGCGGTCTTGTACCCCCGTGCCTCGGAAAGCATGTTTAGCTGTTAATCCTGCGCCCGATCCCTCTCCAGCCGTGTCACAGTAGTGTCCCGTCGTCTTGTCAAATATCCTGCGTACATGGCTGATCTTTGAGATTGGCTGCCGTAGCCGTAATCGGTTGGAGGATATCAAATAAATTAAGTGCCGATTAAGGAGGCTCAAAATCATCCAGAGAGCAATGGAGAGGGCTATGCTCGGAGTCTCTTTGCATGATCGTATCAGAAATGATGAGATCCGCAGGAGAACTAAGGTCACAGACATAGCCCAAAGATTGCATGTCTCAATTGGCAACAGGCAGGGCACATAGCGAGGAGAACAGACGGCCGTTGGGGCGGAAAGGAAAGGTTCTAGAGTGGAGGCCGTGGCAGGCCCTCCACAAGGTGGACCGAAGATCTGGTGAAGGTTGCGGGAATCCTTTGGATGCGGGCGGCACAGGACCGATCTGTGTGGAGAACATTGGGGGAGGCCTATGTCCAGCAGTGGACGTCTATTGGCTGAAATGACGATGATGATATTAACTATTTAAATTTTTAGATTTTATTGCCTAATATCGTTTCAATATCGGTCACTCTAGGAACATGATTCAGCATTTGCTATGTCTGGTTTATTACATTGAAGCTATTGTCTGACCTTTACAACCCTCATACAGGGGAACCAGACCAACATGTAATCACGGTAACACGTTCAGAATCATTATCTCGTCTATTATGGATACCAGTTCAAAAAACTAGCAGATGAAAAGGTTTCCTCACACCGTTTCATTTCACAGCAGAATTAGTGGTAGAAAAATAATAATTCTATTTCGACTTAATAAAATCTACTTTGAAGTTCCTTTTGTCGCCCTTAGTGATCGATTTTAGATTGATATTACACTCATATCGTACTCGTATACCTATTACATCGCAAATTGAAAAAAATACGTATTTGCTCCTATGAAGGCTTATCGTATTTATATTTTATATTAGGCAATTTATTTCAAGAGAGGTTGAGCTTCAAGGGTATCTACTTAGCGGCTTAGTTGATGAGTTCACTCAAAAAGTCGAAACAACGTTTGCGAAAATACTTACATAAGTTTATTATTTGTTCGCACATTTTTAAATAGGTAATTCTGTTAATAACTTAAAAAAACAATCACAACTAATTTAGGCGGGACTTTTAGCTTACAATACACAAAATCTTCTCAACTTGAGTGCTACTCAAACATATTTCCATCATCGTTCAGTGGTTTAGCTGGAGAATACCTACCCTCACTTCAGTGTGCTGAACGTGCTTCGCCGATGTATGAAACAAACGTGTAATCACACAGTCATAAGCTCTTACATTGAGTGACAGAAGACATTGTAGGGTAACTGTGAGGTAGCTAAGAGGGATCGGACCGCATTCAGCGGGAGGCAGGAGGGAGTAAGTAAGTAAATATTTATTGACCACATACAAGATTATCAGGGATAGGACTTATAACATTAAATAGATATTGCACAAGAAATAGTGAATCAAAAACAAATAAAATTAGTTAATACATAAACTAGTGATCAAGGAAGAAAAAGAGGAACAAAATGAACTGGTAAAAAAGGTCCAAGCTTAGCATGTGCTGTAGCGATGACCATACCTACCTACTGCATATTGTAATCATTCCTATGTTCGATATGTATATCTTTTGTTTAGTTCATTTTTTAAGTGAACTTTGACAGTGACTTTTATCCAGCGCCAACCCTAACCACCGGATGCGGATCCCTTGCCAATATATCGCATAATCCTCAGATATTAGCCCCCGATAAGTTTGGCAGCTTATTTGCCTCGACTTTCCCCGCCAAGGTGAGGGCAACGCTAAATATATCGCGAAATGTCGAGTGTTTGCGGTTTATGTGGACGCCGAAATATATGACCTTCGGTGTGTTAATCTTTTAGGTTAGGAGGCGGCTGACAAATCCGTGACAGTATGTGACAATGCATTTACGCCCGTAGCACACCCCGCTGGGGATCGCACGGCGGACCAACGATATATTCGCTGTGAAAAGTGAACCTTGGGAAATTCTCTCTTATTATAGCATTCTATATATTCTTTAAGATTAAGATAAAGATTTCTTTATTGGCCACAGAATACAAAATTAAACCCAAGTGACATAAATACATAAATAGAACAAATTCTGTAGCCAACAAGGCCCAACCTCAGCATTTGCTACAGTGGCGGAAGCCGCCGCAGTGCTGGTTTTCAGGCAGAGCCTTGGGCGACGTACGTGCACGTGTATGTATGTACATACAAGAGGACGGAAGACAAAACAAAGAAAATAGTTACAATAGAACCAAAGAAAAACAATATTAATAACATAAAGTCTCCAAGTAACATAAAAACATTATTTGACTATAATAACGTCTCTTTTTCCGCGCGGTGGAGGTGTGGTACGGGCGTAATAGGAGGTCGGCGGACCTCAAAACTGAAATATCATGCCATCATCTTCCTGCCCTGTTCCCAGGTTATCTTGGGTCGGTGCGTAAATTTTCTTCCATTCCCTATCTTTCGCCATCGCATCATCCACATCCTTTTCAATCATGTCATTCTTCACACAATCCAAACATCTCCTTTGCTCTTCCTTTCTTCTCATTAGGAGAACAGGAAAGACGATTTTATTGTTAGGTAAGGGATATATTTCAATGTAATCTAATAACAAATAATGCGGAAAATACAATCATCTATTTGTAACTACGTTATTTATAGAAATATTAATTTCTGCAGACATTTAGATGGCATATAGGTAAAACAAAATTGCGCGCTGCCATTGCCAGCAGGCTAAGGTGAACTATATACTATGCCACTTAATAATATTAGCTAGCAATATGTTGTCACCTCTTGTACTATTTGGCTCGCGTTCTGTCACAGGGCTTACATGTTATGTCATCTCTCTATTGAACTCGTTTTCAGTTCATAAACAATGTATCTATCTATGGATATAACGTACATTTACTTTGAATGGAATGTAGTAGGTGCTTAAGAGAGTTTACAGAAAACAGAACATACGAGTTTAAAGACCTGGAATGATGTAAGTAGCTTAAGTACTTGTGTAAGAATCAGAATAAACGGAGGAACTTATATATACTCAAATAGATATTTTAACATCCAGACACTGACAAACACAAGTGTTCACCTTTTATGTGATCACCTGATACTAAAAGATTGCCGCCGCCCATGGACACTCGTGACACCAGTGGAGTAACAAGTGTGCTGCCAACCTTTCAACCCCTCTTTCCCAAAAATCTTTTGACGAGACGGGTGTCCATCCGGTCCGTCCGGTAATCGCTTTCAGTCAGGTGATACGTCTGCTCGTCTGTACCCTTATATAATAAAAAAAAAATCTGTCATGTTTCTGGCTATCACACTCAATACTCAATTGTTTATTGCATTCCACAGTGTGTAAAAGGTTTAAAAAAAATATGATCACCATGGGCCCTATAGGGCACAAAAGTAATGGAGAGGAGGAAACACATTAATTTAATTTAATAAATTATTGTTTAATATCAAATATATTTTAATGTTTTTATGTTAATGTAATGTAATGCCTTGTGATTAATTAAATAAATATAATTATTTATATTAAGATATATATTTCAAATAAATTTTATTTACATTTAATTAAAGATTATTTTCCAGATATTCTTTAATGGTATAATAGCATTTTTTCAGATAGTATTTTTTTGAGATTATTTATAAAGTGTTTTTCATCATTTTTATCGAGTCTGGGAGCTTATGATATATTTTTATAGACATTTCGAACGGACTAGAGGAGTGATGTTTCATTGTGAAGTTTGGTAAATTTAATTTATTTCGGTAACGCAATTTCTGGCTTGTAATATTTTCAGCACGTGTTTTGTACCAGCATTATACCTAGTCCTATTATTAGTCGTTCCAGAATTTGGCATGTGTGGCTATTGCACAATGCGCTGATTAGTGCGCCTCTCATCGCGATAGGCGGACGGACGGACAGGCGAGTTATAGGCCGGCGAAAATAGTGACGGATCTCGGCCGTGGGGCCTGGGTGATGTGATGCGTATCTTTTTAAAAGCTTTTAATTAATTTCGATTCCACAAAGACAACACTCGACACTCGATTTTTGATGACATGACACATGACTTATATCAAAATAGTGTTCTCGAAATTGGCAGATTTATTATGTGTTCGCCGTAGGCATCACAGAAGTTTGTGTTCGAAAGTGAGCGAGAGATAGTCAGGAAGGGGCGGGCTCACTGCGGTGTAATACTATGTCCTCACAGAAAACTTGCGTGAAACAGCGAACTTGTGACTCCACTTGTGTTGTTGTCATGGTCACCCCATTTTGTTTTTATGTGATAGGTGGCAGACGAGCAGAAGGATCAACTGATGATAAGCGATTGCCGCAACTCATGGTCACCCGCGACACCAGTGGAGTCACAAGTGCGCTGCCAACTAACCTTCACGCAGCAAAACAGCGGTTTTCTGTGAGGCTGTGATATCACTCCGGTTCCTTAATGCCCAAGCGTGGCTCTCCCACGGATCACAGGTGGCAGCAATCAATTACCATCAGGTGATCTATATTATCATCTGTCACCAATCACTTAAACAAAAGATGCCAAGACAAAATCACAGATCATAAAGTGGTATGGTTGATGGTGATGGTATTATTATTTAATTTTTATTTTTAATTAATATAATATTATATAATGTAATAATCATAATAATGTAGATAATTTCTATTAATAATAACTATTTTTGAGCTGATTTTTTTTTCAAAAATTACATGTATGGATTATGATTGTCTGAAATAAATTATTTAAATTGAATTGAATAAAGAATCAGCCATTCTTGAGCCAAATATCACAACCTTCTTTCAATGTAAAGATATATTTTCAGTTTTACTGATAAAACTGGAAAAGTTTGCTTGTGATCCTTCAGTTTTATGCTTTACTTTGAGCTGATGACTCAAATTGCTCATCTACATGGACTCTCCAACCGAGCGAAACTAGTTGAAGGTATAAAATTTTTGTGAACCACAAACATATATAGAATACTGTCGAGGGTAGTTTCCACTAAAATTGGACTAAGTTTTTAAGACCAAAGCGATTTCTACCTGGTGCTTCATTTATACGGTTCCAGTAGTAATTTGAGATCGAAATCAAAACTAGGGAAAATTTTCAGCAAACAATAATATGAGCACTTGAAGTTTTCTCTTAGGGGATATGTGTATTCATCAATCATCATCATCAGCCCGGTAGTACTCACTGCTGAGTATAGAAGAAAGAAAGAAAGAAGAAAGATTTTTTTATTATTTTATTATTTTGACATCACAACACTATATACGAGTACAACATCAGTTACAAAAGATCAAACAAACAAAATATATATATATATAGAAAAAAAAGAAAACAAAACGAAGGAAAAACAAAATAATAACAAAATAACCAGGCAGTGCATATTTATTGTGTGTTGTGACCTCCAACATGGCCACCACTCAGCAGAAGGCATGACTATAGGCCTCCTTTCCTGTACGCCAATGTACCCGGTCCTGAGCCGCTCGGATCCATGTAGTCCTCACGATTGTAGTGATGTCATCGACCCATCGTGACACTGGACGACCCGGATTTCGTCTGCCGGTTCTAGGATACCATTCAGTGTGTATATATGTATATTACTAATCTAATAAAAGTTTATGAGTTAGACACGCCTGATGCCTTATTGGAGTTCAGAACTGAACAAATTGAAATTATCTTCATTCTAATCTTAGCGTGTGATTCTCGCTTGTGTCCAAAGCTGATGCTTCGTAGCCCGAGGTACGCTTGGACCAGGATCCAGGATTAGGGAAGTCTGATAATTACAATGAAGTGACTGCCGTCTGACCTTCGCAAATCTTAGATAAAGGACCCAGGCCAAGTGGATCACTGTTACGCGAATCATTATCATAAACATTGTAGGTATCTACTAGTGCAGGTTCCCTTACGATGTATTCTCTTACCGCCGAGCTGATGGTAGAAATCATCATCCTCCTCCCCTTTTCCCAGGTTATCTGGGGTCGGCGCAGTATGTTTTCCTTTTCCATACGTCCCTGTCATTCGTCATCGAATCATCCACCCCTTTTTCCATCATGTCATTCTTCACACAATCCATCCATCTCTTTTTCGGCCGTCCTCTATTCCTCCACCCACTTACATTTAAACTCATAACTTTTTTGGTAACATGTTCTTCCCCTCTTCTCATTACATGGCCATACCAGTAAAGACGATGGTAGAAATATGCACATAGTTTTGAAAGATCGAAAGGTGGATGCTCGGATTCCAAACCCGACCCCCCAGTTATGGAAGGCGCGTTCCTAGCCACTGAGGTACTATCGTTGATAAATAAAACTGTGACAGCACTAAAAAAACTCATTGGTACCTTCACCTTCGTGCTTTGGAGCCTGTGGTAGCTGGGACCATGGTCCAAAATTTCGTTAATCTAGTGATAAGTAAAATGATGCAACTGCCTTCCCTTGCTCACCGGATTAGCAAGCTTAAGTGGCAGTGGGCTGGCCATATTAGCCGCAGATCCGACAACCGATGGAGTAAACGAGTTCTAGAGTGGAGACCGTGTCTTGGCAAACGTAATTGTAAGGCGCCGTCTGGCTAGATGGGGGGGGACGATCTGCGCAGGATGGCTGGCAAGAGCTGGATGCGAGAAGCCATGGATAGATCACAGTGGCGAACAATTGGAGAGGACACGTCCAGCCGTGGACTGCGATAGGCTGATGATGAACTGCCTTTCCGTCAGACCTTTACAAACCTTAGACCTTTAAAAACTAACAATAACGTGCAGGTTTCCTCGCGATGTTTTCCCTCACCACATAGCTGATGATAGAAATATGCGCATGGATTGGAAAAATCCAGAGATGCATGCTAAGGAGCACAATTCTCGTGCTCGTGATATTTAATTTCATACGACATATATTACCAAAACACAGGTTTTTTTGTATGGTTTTCAAGTGATATCCGCCATGTTTTCAAAATATCACGAGCGCAAGAATCGGGCTCCAGACCTTCTAATCCACTTCGATTGCTCTTGGTTTTTTAACAATACGTTCCTACTTATTTTTCGTCGATTGAAACTTTATTCGGTTTCGTAACGGAGTCCTTTTTACGTAGGAGGGGTGTTAACCCGCCGCACAACCGATGGGCCGACGCCCGGTAGGCCGGCCTAGGTATCGCTGGAAGGATGTCGTCGAGAATGATCTGCGAGAACTTCAGGCCGGTGACTGGCGACAAGTAGTGCAGGATCGATCAAAGTGGCGTTCTCTTGTTTCGGAGGCCAAGACTTCGGGTCGCTGAGCCAGTGGAGTGAGTGTGTGTGTATGAGATTTAAACTTAATTTTTGGGTTCTTTGCTTATTGCATCCACGAGGTAATTGTTGCTATTTTAAGTATCAACCTATATACTGTCCCACTGCAGGGCAAAGGCCTCCATCTAGAAATCAAGTTATCGCTACTATGATGGGATTAGAGGCTAAATCACCACGCTTGCCTAATGCAGATTGGTGATCACAAACCCGAGCTATGTTCGAAAAATTCGAAACGTACTTTTTGCTCGACCCGGGAATCGATTCCAGGTCCCCGAGATCACGGCCCGGTACTTAAACGTCTTGCTGTTGCTATTTTCCCCTTTATTTATTCGGTCGTCTTCCGTGACATGTATCCAAAATTAAACGTTCTGTAATAACATGGTTTTGCCCGACAAACTACCTCCACCAAGTCAACCAGCTCATTGAGGTCAGTTTTGTCGGTTCTCCATATCTCAAAATCAAACTTTAATATATAATCTACTTCAATATAAGAAGTAGATTAATAAACTATTATACATTAAAAGTTACATAACGTTTCGACTAGCAAGAAAACGGGATTTAACCCGTTCGCTGCACACTGGGGTCGAATATCGCCTAGTCACCGTTATTCGTCGAAACGATAGGTCAAGTGCTGCTCGCCGAGGGGTTTCCAGCTCCACGTCTATCAAATTGTCAGATATGGGCGTGGATTTGTCCGTCGTTCCACTCAGAACCTCTTTGCTGTACTTGGCTGTTACATTTATGATTCTAATCACCGTTCTGTCTCAAATACTCCATGAATGCATAGATAGATAGATGTGTGCATGAACATGTCTGTTTGTATTGGTCTGGGTGTTTCTATGTATTAACAAAAGAAAAGTATTACATATTAAATATATACATATTATTAAATATATACATATTATTTATAATTCACATGTTGGTCCTGATATCCATAACACAGGTGCTTGAGCTACTTGTCTCGGAGTCAGATCAATGTATGGTGATGTTGTGAAATATTTATTTATTTATAGATAGTCTTTTTTGCACAACATACTTAACTTAAAAGTTATACAGTGTTGCAATGTACAATTTCGGCGGTCTTTTCGCTGGGAGCAATCTTACTACAAAACCTTCAGGTAAAGGATATTAGAAGAAGGGAGGGTGGTGGAATAAATAAATATTTCGCAACATCACATACATTGATCTGACTCCGAAATGTAGCTCAAGCACCTGTGTCACGAATATCAGAGCCAACAGCGGAATTGCAATCCTTCTGATATATCAATATTGAATTAAGAAATGTATATTATAAATGGATATTTATCTGGGGTGTTTAATTTACTTCATTTTTAACGTTTCGCTCGGCGATCAGGAAAAAAAATGTGAGGAAATCTGCAGGTTTAAAATGTTCATTTGTAGAGGCCTATGTTTATCAGTGGACAATCGCTTGCAGCGCACTTGTGACTCCACTGGTGTTGCAGGTGTCCATAGGTGGCGGTAATCGCTTACCATCAGGTGATCCGTCTGTTCGTCTGCACCCTATCTGATAAAAAAAACCAGTGGACAGTAACACGCTGAAGATGATGATTTATTGCAACAAGACACACAATACAGAAATAAATAATCTTTTGACTGTGAAAAGTTTTTGGAGAAACTAGGCAAACGCCTTTGCCCAGATGCAAGACCATACGGGCTACTAAAAATAGCATGTTTTTGAGTCTTATACCCGTGACTACAAGGCATATTATGATTTGAGGGCGATGAAAAATTATGTAAGCATTTCCAAACCATGCTGAAAGCCACACAAACATCAATAAAGTAATAAACAGCCGCCCCTGTATTACTGGTTGTTAGGCGTCGAAACTTACACGTTATGGCCGTTATCAATAACCAAGGCGAGAAACTCGTCATTACCATCGGCCATTAGGGAGAGATTGTGGCGATGTGTCGACTATTGATTTCCGGTGAGTTGAGGGTTAAGATGGTATACGATTTTGTTCTATATAGTTCGTAGATTGGTTGCACAAAATGCAAATGTTAAATGTGGTTTTACAGTTTGGGGCATTTATCATCGTCATGGGCCCGGGAATTTCCACTTTAAATCCTTATTAACACTTATTCTGGAGCCCAATGCTCGGGAAAAAAATTTGCTGCTCCATATATTATTGCCGGGGTTCTGTTTTGTATGGAATGCAGATTGATTTCCGCTTATTTTGTTGATCTTACATGCTTAAGGTGACGGGTAGGGCACACTTGCGACGCCAATAGATTTAAATTTTAAGCTACTAAACCGGATCTATTTTAAATAATTTCGGGGTTACAACCTCTTGACAAACACTTATACTATTTATTAAATAACCATACACAAATGTTGAGTCCGACGCGTACGCGAAAAGTTGATTCACGCCAAAAGCGGCCACTTTTGGCGTGAATCTATTTTTCGCGTACAAAACGGACCCAACATTAGCGCATGGTTATTTAATAAATAGTATAAGGTTTTGCCGAGAGGTTGTAACCCCGAAATTGTTTAAAATAGATCCGGTTTAGTAGCTAAAAATTAAAATCGATAGGCGTCGCTAGTGTGCCCTACCCGTCACCTTAATGGACGATTATTCACGATATACCTATTTTGATTTAAGCGATATAAAAATGACGGTGTATATAGAATTTTATATATATAACACAAGCACGAGAATTGGGCGTTCGCTCGTTAGCTTAAACAACTTTTATATAAATAAATAAATTGTAACAACATCTCATTTATTTATTTATTGAATTGCATACATGTTACAATTGCAGTCTTAAAACTAATGCAGTACATTAAATTTATTAACCAGATTCTGTTATATGTAGCTTAAGCACTTTTGTATCGAATATCAAGCAACACAGGAAGTACATATACCCGCAATACTTCAATACCTCATCATCATCAGCCCATTTAAGTCCCCACTGCTGGGGCACGGGCCTCCCTCAATCACATGAGGGGTAATTGCCATACTCACCACGCTTGGCAGACTGGTTGGCGAGGGCTTTGATTTAAATGCAGAGTTTTCCTTCTCTGGGCGCTGATGATCATGCCAGCAGCTTTACCTTAGTCGCCTTTTACGACACCTCGGTAAGAGTGAGGGTGGCCTATTACACCAAGATGCTGAACATATACAAATCGCATATGAAAATTTACATTAAGGTGTAGCATAAACTTAATCTAACTATTATCTATAACTGCATTAAAAAAATTCAATTCAATATTGATACGACCACGGTGATTCGGAGTAATAATTTCGGCAGAGACAATTTTCTTGTTTCGTACTTTTTAGATCGTGTTTTTTTTTTTAGTCGGGTTTTAGTTTTCAAACTTTATTTTACCTTCTTATAATAAAACTTGGGTGTCTAATGACCAACAATGTCCTCGGACTTGCTCCAGACTATCCAGTACTTTTCTACATTTAATTTAATTAATTAATAAAAAAAAAACTTTTCCCAGAAGGCAGTACTTGCTACTAGCAAAAAAGTACGAAACAAGAAAATTGTCTTTGCTGAAATTATTATGCCGTATCGCCATGGCCGGTTGTCACATTGATTTTAATTTATTTTTATACATAATGAATCTGTTTTGCTACAGTTGGTGGCATTTGACCACGAAAATACGGCATAATAATTTCAGCAGAGACTCCCTTTTAGAGCGTGTTTCTTTGGTAGTCGGGTTTTAGTTTTTAAACTTTATTTAACATATTTTTAATTATGTAAATAAAATTATATATTTGAAATGTGATAAAATTCTCTTTCATTTGATACCCCACATGGTACCGTCAAGCAAAATTCTTTTTTAGATTCATGCTCCTAAGTCCCCTAGAGGGCACTGCGCCAATTAACATGACATCATGTCACCTATTACCTCATAACCCTCATTTTTGCATCGCCGTAGTCGGGTAAAAAGTGATTAAGCACCAGATTCCCCGACCGGGCTCTGTGCCTTTGATCTTTCATTTACGTATGTACCTACGCAACACGCTCGCATTCGTCAAAGTGACAACCCGAACCCCACTTCCCTACTCTTGAGTAGGCTAAAGACCTAGGGCTTCATTCATAAACGTTCAAGAAACCTTTGTTAGCTAAAACGGCGTTATAGAGCAGTTTTGACGTTTGAAATAAAAATATTCATACTGTAGAAGGGGAGTTTCTTAAGTCAAAGATGGTGGTGGTTTGAATGACAATTTATTTAGTGGAGAACAATAAATGTACAATTTTGTCCCGTTCAAAAAAAATATACAAATCTCTTGGCGTGAGGCACTTAATAATACTTGCGCGATGTAATTACGCACAGCGCCATCTATTAACAGTACAGGGCAACTTAACCCTAGGTCTTTTACAAACGGAAAATAATAATTCTTGCGCGATGTAATTACGCACAGCGCCATGAGATTAGGAGGAAGTTTTACATAAACAACCGATGGTTCATGGTACAGAAAAAAATGGTTTGTTACAATACATTTAAAAAAAACTGTTTTATAATACCGTTTTAGGCAGCGAAGATTTAACAAACATTAAGCACAAGACCCTTTCTGACCGGCCTGAGTAATGCTACTGTACATTACACACACTGTGCTATTCGCTCGCCGGAGGGCTACCGATGTTCGGCCATGTAACTAAATAGCGGCGCCGAAAATTGATTGTGGGCCATTATAATTACGGCTCAATTATAGTGGGTCCGCGTGTTGTGGGCAAATATGTCCCTTTTAGAGATTGGTAAGGTAACACTTTGAAAGTCATTGTGGTTTTAATGGGGCTGCAGATGGCTGAGCGTGTGAAAATAGTTTTGATCAAAAAAATATTATTACAAATTAAGTAAATTGATTTATTGCAAATAAAATATTTTTTTTTTATATGAGAGGTGGCAGACGAGCAAACGGATCACCTGATGGTAAGCAATTCCGCCGCCCATGGACACCAGTGGAGTCACAAGTGCGCTGCCAACCTTTTGCCCTTCCCCCCATTGGGCCTCCGGTAACCTCACTCACACGGCGAAACACATCGCAGGCGCTGCTTCACTCGTCATAACATTCACAACACATATATGCTCATCTCTTCATCGAACATTTCAATTAAACAAGGAAACCCTCCAATTGGTCCAAAAAATAAAAAGTAAATTGGTTTTAAGCTCCAAAGCTGTATGAGACAAGATGATTGATTGTTGCAGTGAAACGTTCTATCTTTTAATTTATGAAACCATGAAGTGGGCACATGGCACATTTGTATGAAAAATAGCTATATTCTACGTTCGAAGATTTGCTTCTGACTGGACAATCTTTGCTGTTAAAAGTGTCAGTATGGGCACATGGCACATTTGTATGAAAAATAGCTATATTCTACGTTCGAAGATTTGCTTCCGACTGGACAATCTTTGCTGTTAAAAGTGTCAGTATGGGCACATGGCACATTTGTATGAAAAATAGCTATATTCTACGTTCGAAGATTTGCTTCTGACTGGACAATCTTTGCTGTTAAAAGTGTCAGTAGGTATTTACTTACCATCTAAACGGTAACATTTCCCCTCATCTTAGCTGAAAAATTACACTTCTCGGTTTCGTCTAGAGCTGTTGCTTTGGAGCCCGGTGTGCGATAAGACCATGATTCAGCATTTGAGGAGTCTGGTATGATTCTGGTAATCTAAACTTTAACATTTTATTAGAATATTTGAGCAATGTGACTGGGGTCATTTTGACCCCCAATACTTTTTTTTTTTGAGAGGTGGCAGACGAGCAGACGGATCACCTGATGGTAAGAAATTCCGCCGCCCATGGACACCCGCAATACCAGTGAAGTCACAAGTGCGCTGCCAACCGTTTCCCCTTCCCCCCATTGGGCCTCCTTAAAAGTCGGCAGCGCACTTGTGAATCTACTGGTGTTGCGATTGCTATCAGGTGATCTGTCTGCTCGTATGTCACCTATAAACAAAAAAAAACGATATTTAATATTCATACTTAATTTCGCGATGCTCGAAACCCCTTAGTTTTCGAGCTCATGGCATTTCGAGGTTCACCCGCAAAACAAGACTCATCAGAGATTAGACAACATAGTAATTTAATCATTCACCCACAGCTACCCGCATCACCCTTCGTCTTGAAATGTTCATTAAAATTTCTAGACTAACTCCCTTACGGGGCACAAAGGGCTCGGCTTTGGCATAATCAGTGTTGCCAACTAGGTGTTATCTAGAGGAGCCCCGGGAAATTGTGTTCAGAAATAAATAATAATATAATTTTTTTACGATACCTATGGGTGGCATACGAGCCGACGGATCACCAGATAGTAAACGATTATGGTTAAGGGTATTGCAGGTGTCCATGTGCGGCGGTAATCGCGTACCATCAGGTGATCCGTCTGCTCGTCTGCCCCCTATTTCATAAAAAAAACACAACATGACATACCGTGTGTCGTGTGGTCCCCGGCAGAGTAGAATAGGCCACCCTCACTCTTACCGAGGTGTCGTAAAAGGCGACTAAGGTAAAGCTGCTGGCATGATCATCAGCACCCAGAGAAGGAAAACTCTGCATTTATATCAAAACCCTCGCCAACCCGTCTGCCAAGCGTGGTGAGTATGGCAATTACCCCTCGTGTGATTGAGGGAGGTCCGTGCCCCAGCAGTGGGGACTTAAATGGGCTGACGATGATGACGATGACGATGACATACATTAATCCGAGATAGGTAGCTTAAGCATCTGTTTCGCCATATCAGAACCAACAACGGTATTACAAATATATAAATCGAATTATTTTGTAAATACATACTTACAATATATTAAAAACTCCCACCATCCCCACCACCAATGTCGGTTATAAAAAAAATACTCTTAAGAAAGTAAGTGATATTTGCATGATAAGTTAAATATCTCTTTATAAAGAGGTAGGGTTTAGACAACAACAAGGCTTAGGAACCCAAAAAACGAAACACTTGTTTATCTATTAGTGTAGCCATATATTACTTACCGTTTGGAACTAATACACTTTTTCGAAATAAAAGTGCACCTACCTTAGTTCGATCGGACACCTGAGTTATACGATTGAAGAGGAATCGGGCATGGTTTTACCGTGCTTTCCAGGGACCGCCATCTACCAGATATCGGACAGACACTAATAATTTCGTCACAGGAAAACTCAGAAAACAGAAATTTAGGCCTGAACCGAGTATCGAACCTGGTATCCCAATACCTGTCGCTAAAAAACTTTAGAGCATCAGATGTACAGTTGTCGTTAATAAGTTACATCGGCAAAATTCGTCTCCGCTGAAGAGCAAGTTAAATCCGATTGCGGATTGCGAAAGCAGTTGAAATACAGACTTTATTGCGTTACGTTAAGATTAAATACAATAAATCCAGAGAAGAATGCTATGTCTCTCTTAACCGCACTCTCACCGAACATGGCGCTGACGCATCAACCAATAAGAAATTGTAATTTTTGGCGCGCGTAAATGGAGTGTTGTGATTGGTTAAGATTTTGCAGCATTTTCGAAAATAAGACTTCTGCGCAGGTACATTGGCGTAACTTATAAAATTGGTAAAACTGTACACCAAACTAAAATATTTTCTCACTATCCTGCACCGCGCCTAACCCACGGACACGGTGTGACACCATAATACCAAAGTTTATCTAAACCGAATGGACACATAAATAACCTCACAATGGTTACATTAACATGCGGTTTATTTTCAATGCTAGTTTTAGACAATAATTTAGGATTCGACTGTACAGCATTCATATGTAAAGTGGAGTTCTGGCTGCGTAGGGATGGGGCGAAATGATGAATAAAATAGTACCTAATAATTGATAAATTATCACACACAGGTACTCATATGACACATGAACTCACACAAAATAACGCAAAAACAGTACATAGCTCTTTTTTTGCTAATTGTCACCTCGCCACCAATATCGCCACTCGGTTTGTAACACAGGTCGCTCGACCTCTGTTACAAACCATATTAGTACCTGCAGTATTGGTAATTGCCGTCTTGCCTCTTCGATATAAGTTAAGCTTAGTGCAGAGTTTCTAAATGTTTTTGAGTTTGTAAACTTTATGGCAAATAAATGTGTTTTTTTATTCATACAATACTCATTGATCTGATTCCGAACCTACTAAGTATTTTAAGTGTAGTGGCCGTGTGGTCCCCGGCAGAGTAGAATAGGCCACCCTCACTCTTACCGAGGTGTCGTAAAAGGCGACTAAGGTAAAGCTGCTGGCATGATCATCAGCACCCAGAGAAGGAAAACTCTGCATTTATATCAAAACCCTCGCCAACCCGTCTACCAAGCGTGGTGAGTATGGCAATTACCCCTCATGTGATTGAGGGAGGCCCGTGCCCCAGCAGTGGGGACTTAAATGGGCTGATGATGATGATGATGATGAAGTATTTTAAGCATATCAGACAACAGAGGGTATTATAAATACATATATTAGACCCAAATACTGAACTGATTCTGACAAGTGTTCGTCACACGAATGTTTGTCTAGGGTGGGGATCGAACCACGATCTCTGGCGCCTAAGGCAACCAAACAATGCAGGAAACAAAACAAGGATACGCTGGCATCAATATATTGCAATATATAATACCTAACGATCCGATTTTTCTGAACATGAGATAGTTTCACAACAAACCATACGCATAATTTTTGTTTTGATAATAACCATTAAAAATCATCAAAAATTTCACTTCTCCATTTTTAGTTTAGTTGTTCCAAAAATACGAACACAATAAGTTTTACTTCATCTAAATTATCGATTCATAAAGATCGGATGGCGTACGATACGATTCGAGATATCGTGTTACAAAATATTGTTTTTCTCATCCCTAGTGTCGCTTCGTCGCTTTGGTTTAGTGATAGAGGCGATATTACCACATTACTAAATATCTGTTACTGTTTGCTGGAGCTAGTATAAAGTATTTACTTTTATTAATTAATGCAGTAATAATGTTTTGGCAAACATTATTCGATGTCGATCCTCTCAAAACGCGAAATCTCCCGAGAGACAAGAATCGAGTTATTTTTTCTTATTTAAATCGTGTGAACAACACTTTCATCGAAAGATACTGTGTATTGGTAAACTGCTGTACTCTTTTGATTTTTATAATAACCCGGCTCGACTGGTATTATTACCACGGCCTCAGAGAAAACCGGCGTGAAGAATCGCCTGCGTACGGGAGCAGCGCCAATCGGGGGGCAAGAGTTAAAATGTTGGCAGCGCACTAGTAACTCCATTGGAGTAGCGGGTGACTACCATCAGGTGATCCGTCTGCTCATCTGCCTCTATCATATAAAAACATTAAGGATACTGAATTCACGGAATAAGGAAGTGACATAAATAGACAGGGTTGGCCACACCTAAATAATTTGGTAGCCTGGGCCAAGCCAAAGTCGCCCATTTGTTTACAGAGAACCAACAGACGCCCCTGGTAAAACCAATAATGATTGCTTTCCTTACCAAATAATATACAATTATATATCTACCCACGAAAACGCTAAAAGGAATTGTCACTGAAATCGTGTGACGAGGAAATTACCGGTTTGTTTAAGGCAACCGTTTACTACAGACTGAAGAATTCGTTGGAAACTATTTTTGGGTTTACAGCAAACTTTACTAGGAATTATGACACTATTTTAGGTGGTATATTTCGTAGAGGTCGGTCAAATTATGTTAGCGCATTATGGTTTCCATGCCATGCCATGGCAAACACAGCCTTTAACAGTAAAAAGCACCTTTTAAAATCAAACATGTAGAGTATTGTTACCTATCTCGAGCGCACATGCCGCGAGTTGGCAACACTGGTCCATAGAGTAATGTCAGTTGACTCAGACTGATTAAACGGGATGGAAGTGTAAAACGGTGCCCGACGGTGGTTTGTGTGTTGGCGATCCAGGTATATTAACCATATATCGGAACATTACAAAAGTATCGCTAAAACTGAAGAAAACACTTTTAAAACTATGCATTGGGAGTATTTCTGTATACGGTTGTGAGTCATTGACGATGAATTAAAGAGACACAGTGAGATTGGAGACCTTCGAAATGTGGCGCTGGCGAAGAATTAAAGGCATTAGTTGGACATCAAAGGAAACGAATTAAAAAGTTTTAGAAATGGTAAAAGAGAAGGTCTTTACTCAAAAGTATATATATCAGGAGATGAAATATGATGGGACACCTGGTGCGCATGACATGTTCATCAAAATAATAATGGTAGGAAAAGTGGAAGGAAAGAGAGGAAGAGGACCTAGAAGAAATTATGTCCAACAACTTAAGGAAAAGGCAAATGTGGCAAATGTCATGTCGTGCAAGGAATTGAAGTTGCTGGCAGAGTCGAGAGAGGAATGGAGACTACTCCACCGACAAGAGCGTCTCTCTTGAATAGGAGAGAGATAGAGAGAGATTACGGTTTCTGTTTATGTGTTAGAAGGCAGATAAGCAGACCCAAATTCTCTGGCAAATGCGTAACATCCACCTCATCATCGTAAACATCAGATGCAATTCTGGCCAAGGGTTAGCCTATACAAAATAAAAAAAACTTCTGATTAAATACGATTACAGCCCTTAGGTAGTCATAACTTCATACGTGGGTTTGTGGACTTTTAAAAGGAATACTACTGTATTTGAAGGAATAAGTAACCAAAGAGAGATGTGTAAATAAAATAGAAAGAATAAGAATAAAATCATTTCATAGGTGAGTTTGTAGAATTTTAAAAAGAATACACATCTCACTTTGAAGGAATAAGTAATCAAAGTGAGATGTGTAAATAATAAGAATAAAATCATATATTCCACTAGGGATGATGGAAGTTAAGATTAAAGTAAAAAATAACTAAATCCAATTGTGCATTTAAGTTTCTGTAAAGCCTAGTTTTTAAGTTGTGTATTTTGTTCAATAAAGTCAAATATCTCAGTTCAAAATTCGGCTTGATACTTACATTAAATTTTTTCGTTATTTGCGCATTTAAAGTTGAGTGGCCAAGTCGATGCCTTGTCCGCGGCGAAATTAGCCTTAAGCATTTTTTAAGTTGTGTATTTTGTTCAATAAAGTCAAATATCTCAGTTCAAAATTCGGCTTGATACTTACATTTAATTTTTTCGTTATTTGCGCATTCAAAGTTGAGTGGGCAAGTCGATGCCTTGTCCGCGGCGAAATTAGCCTTAAGCATTTTTTAAGTTGTGTATTTTGTTCAATAAAGTCAAATATCTCAGTTCAAAATTCGGCTTGATACTTACATTTAATTTTTTCGTTATTTGCGCATTCAAAGTTGAGTGGGCAAGTCGATGCCTTGTCCGCGGCGAAATTAGCCTTAAGCATAAAATTTTAGTAGCTCCCCAACATTCGATCGGATGGATAAGGACCCAATCTTAACAATTAGCTGCGCCCGCGTCGACGTTTGTTTTTACAACCTCTGTTCTCACCTGGTTTAGCATGCAGGTTTATCTTTATGGTAGATCTGACTTCGTTGTAGGGGGCCCAGCGGGGGAAAGTTGAAACGGATATAAGGTGTTTGGTTAGTGTTAAAAACATCGAAATTGTATTAAAAAAAAAGTTCAACGAACTTTTACTTGTATACTTTAAAAACAAAACATAAAGAGAGATCAGGTTATCTTTCTGTTAATTTTTTTTTATTAGCTTGTAGGTATTATGTTCACGACAGAGGTAGGTAAATTTTACCAATGCCGGTCGGTCCGACTATCTTCAATATGTTTTTTTGTTTTTCTTATCGATTTATTCATTAAACGCCACTAAACAAAACACACACTGACATTCATAGAAAACACTGATATATTAATTGGAATATTCTCATTTCTTTTTATTATGGCCAGATCGTGCACCGGTACACAATTGCTTCTGCCAATGTCAAGTGAATAAAGAGGCAACTGCCATGGTGACTTTTTAATTCGCATAAAGTTTGCGCCACCAAAGTCCCCTGATTGGCGTCACTTCTGTCACGTGGACATTCAAATTTGAGCTTTGTTGATATAGACACAAGGAATCTCAAATGTTAGTTCCGTGTTTTGCCGAGGCACTTCTTTCGTAGACTGTATTTCATTTTCATACCAAGCATTATGGCGTCCCTTCTCCCCTCCTTACATGCGGTCACTACAACGTATTTCCCTTCGGAAAGCTTTTCCGCATGTTTCAAAGTTGGTAAGCTCCACGTTTATGAACACAATTTAGCTCAATAGAAGAGTTAATGATGTTTATAGTGTTTTACGAGTGTTTGTAAACTGATAGGCCGTTTTACAGCTGTTCTTTTTAACACGCCTGTGTTAGCTTCAATTGTATTCTAACAAAGTAACTCGATATGCATAGCTAGTAGGTTTTGAACTATATATTAATTTTATTTTGAGGTTCAGTCGGAAATGATTCTAAACCTTTTTGCTACGACTGCAGGAGTATTTCCGGACGGCTACGACTTAGGGACCTTCAAGAGAAGAGCGTACTCTTTTTTAAAAAGGCCGGCAACACATTAGCGATCTCTCCGATTTCGCGGATGATCACTTTCCATCAGGTGACTCGCTTGCTCGTTTGTCCGCCTCCAGCATAAAAAAAAGAACTGGGAATTTCAAGCTAGGATGAGGAGTACCCAATCAATTCAAAATCCTGTACCTGTCAAAAGTTTACGGTTATCCGCACTAAAATGCGGGAAGATTAACCTTGTCTTGTCCTATTTTTCTATCCCTCAGACGTGGCGCCACCTAGCGGATATTTTCGCTAGTCCTCATTAGCAAACTCCTGCCATGGCGACCGAACATACCTAATTAATTAGTTTCCCGTCATCCGCGAGTTGCTAATGACGCCGTTAGCCAGTAATGAGCTGTCTGGTCGCGAGTGAATCCGGCTCCAAACAATGCATAGGAACAGTGTAAGGAATCTTAGTAGGAAGACATTTCAACGCCAGTTGGCGACCTTGTCTGAAACTGAAGGTTGACGAAACAGTGCGTCAAATTTAAGGATAGAGTCAGCGCAAAGAAGTGCAAGCTTAAGTGGCGGTGGGCTGGCTATATTAGCCGCAGAACCGACAACCGATGGGGTAAACGAGTTCTGGAGTGGAGACCGCGTCTTGGCAAACGTAATGTAGGGCGCCCTCTGGCTAGGTGGGGGGACGATCTGTGCAGGTTGGCTGGCAAGAGCTGGATGCGAGAAGCCATGGATAGATCACAGTGGCGAACAATTGGAGAGGCCTACGTCCAGCAGTGGACTGCGATAGGCTGATGATGATGATGATGAAAGAAGTGCCGAGTCGTCCTCAACATTCGAGCTTTATGTTAAGCGGCACCTAGGGGTTCCTTAAACGCCAGCTTAGGCCGATAGTTGTCAGAACTTGATTACTTGACCGTTGGAGAGCTACACTTTGTCATGAATGGGCTGAGCGGCATGACCGGAGGGATACCACGACCTCACAGAAAACCGGCGCGGCGTGAAGCAACACTGCTGTGTTTCACTGCATGAGTGAGGGTACCGGAGGTTCAATCCGGGGAAAAGGCAGGCTTAAAGGTTGGCATTGGCACCGCGTCATCGCGCTGGTGACGCGGGAGTCCATGGGCGGTGGCAATCGCTTACGATCAGGAGATCCGTCTGCTCGTCTGCCACCTATCACATAAAAAAAACTAAAATCACTCGACATTTAACAGCCTCCTAGAACGCTCCGTTTCCAGCGCTCATTTTTCCCACGCTCGTGCAAACGCTGGAATTAGCTTCCAGCCGCGGTGTTCCCTGTTCGCTACGACATGTCCTTTTTTAAACGAGGTTTGAAAAGAGTTCTTCTTTCACGGGAGGCAGCGGCATGACTGTGCTCCGGCATTGTTGATGTCTATGAGCGGCGGTTACCATTTACCATCAGATGGGCGGCATGCTCGTCTGCCTATTATTCGCAATAATAAAAAAAAAAAGCTTGGCGTATTGAAACTTAATCCATTCGCAATAACTGTTAAAAAATCCGCCAAGTGATTCAAATTAATTTTCGCTATTTTCTACTGCAGCGCTAGGTAATCATCAAAACAAATATGGCGTCTGCATCGAGATCAGCTGTTAATGTTGTGGTTTGATTGTGCAATTATACGCTTCATTGTAAATACCAGATTCCACAAATCCCGAATCATGGTCTAAGCGTACCCCGAGCTTCAAAGCCACAGATTTTAACGCAACCAGGAATTACACTCTAAGATCTCTGACAGTAACATAAATAGAGCGCCTGGTTATCTTTACTCTGTATTAGTAACGAGATTCCTGTCTGGTCGGAGTGAATCCGTTATGAAACAACACTAGATTGAGGAAAGGACATGATTTCTGCAACGGAAGACGGGGAGCCTGGAGGTATGTTAGGCAGGTTCATACTCAAAGACTGAATTGAGGGGATCCCCCAAGCGATATACGTATTATTCTCCGTGTGCACAACCTCAAGCATCCTCTTTGTATACTTGTATAGTCGTTTCCTAAAAAAATCCGACCTTTGACACAGCGGCTTTTCTAGGATTTTAACGTTTATATCTCTTTCAATAAGCAATTTAATAACAAAATAAAAAAGCTATTGACATATACTTTGAGTAATGTTATGGATAAAAAATCAGTAACCAAATGGCTTTTAAACCCATCATATGACGACACAGTATCCTGAGTGGCTATCTTAAAATAATTGCTTTTACTTGTTTTTCTTATTCTATTTTCATTTATTTAACATCATATTGGGTGTTTTCTATATATTGTAAGTTTGTATTTACAAAAGAAAAGTATTATATGTATGTATTTGTTATCCCACTGTTGATTCTGATAACCGTAACACAGGTGCTTGAGCTACCTATCTCGGAGTCAGATCAATGTATGTGATGTTGTGATATATATTTATTTATATTTATAAACTAACGAAATGTTTCATATTCCTATAAGTGCATGTTTATTTAAGGGTTCTTTATTCTTAAATAAGTATTGTCAAGCATTATGTAATATTTTTTCTTATATTCTTTTTTTTTTTCAATATAAGTTCTCGCCTTTTGTTTTTGGTAAGGAAATGCTGTTTTTGCATTAGTTTCCCGGCAGCGGTGGGATTAGTGACCTGTTACACCGTTTTTAACACTGATTACAAGGCACCAGCCCTTAGTATCAGTATTGTATACAACAAAATAAACCAGCTTAAGACCCCTATTGACAAGAGGAAATAATGAATTATATTATTATTAATATTTATGAAAGAAAAGGAAAACTTATGGACATTCTCACAATGGCTTTAGATATTCAGAAGAAAACATTACTCTCCTGGCATTAGCCAATGAGGAAACAGGGATTTTCTTTTTTATTGCAGTACGGCTCTACCATATCTGTAAGTGTCCTGACGATTGGGGGATGTTAATATAAATAAAAGCGGACTGTACATTTATAATAATAATAATAATTCTCACAACATCTCATATGTTGACCTTATTTTTTTTTATTTTTTTTTTTGTATATTGTTGATTTATTATAATTTATTACGCATTATGTGTCAAACAAAAATAAATAAATAATAATGTCGATAAACAGCAATTACTATAATAGCTTAAGCACTTGTGTTACAGATATCAGACAACAGATGAACACAAATATATACTTAAATACATATATTACACCCAGACACTGAACAAATACAAGTGTTCATCGCACGAATGTTTGTCCAGGGTGGGGATCGAACCCACGACCTTTGGCGTAAGAGACAGGGTCACTACCAATTGCACCATCCGGTCAGTCAAGTCATTTATAGGTTCGGTAATTCTGCCGGTTTAGCTACAAATATATGTATAGTAAAGACGCGACGGGCTAGTGTGTACAGTGGGGGTCCCGGGCAGAGTGATGCTTCGTCGCGGGGGTCATCGGTGGCGGCCGCCGTGACGTCACCGATGCACTGCCTCCCGCACCGCTCCTCCTGCGCGTACGACGATGTTGTCCCAACAATATTGTTTTAAAGGTTCATCATCGTCAGCCCATTTAAGTCCCCACTGCTGGGGCACGGGCCTCCCTCAATCACATGAGGGGTAATTGCCATACTCACCACGCTTGGCAGACGGGTTGGCGAGGGTTTTGATATAAATGCAGAGTTTTCCTTCTCTGGGTGCTGATGATCATGCCAGCAGCTTTACCTTAGTCGCCTTTTACGACACCTCGGTAAGAGTGAGGGTGGTCTATTCTACTCTGCCGGGGACCACACGGCCCTTTTAAAGGTTACTTGTATTTAAATTTGTCATCCTAGTGTGTCGATCCAAGTGTCCAAAGCGGTCGCATCAGAGCCCTCGGTATGTTTGGACCAAGATCCAGGATTCGAGAAGTCTGGTAAGTACAATGAAGCGACTTCCGTGGCCGTCTGACTTATTTTACAATTGTAATGTTTTAGATAGATAGATAGATACCCTTTATTGCACAACATACAAAACTTAAAAGCTAGGTATACAGAGACACAATGTACAATTTAGGCGGTCTTATCACTGGGAGCAATCTCTACCACACAACCTTCATTTTTCAACCTTCAACCTTCGTTTTATCGTACTTCTAATGTTAAATTACATTAGACTACAGTGCGTTTCTCACGTCATTTCCTACCACGCACAGTAAAACTGTGGAACCAGCTGTCATCCGTGGTGTTTCCGAACAGATACGACTTGGTGACCTTCAAGAAAAGGGTGTACTCCTTTCTTAAGAGCCGGCAACGCATATGTGATACCTCAGGTGTTGCAGATGTCCATGGGCGGCGGTGATCACTTTCCATCAGGTGTGCCGTCTGCTCGTTTGTCAGCTATAATGTAAAAAAAAAAAAATGACAGTGCCGCTTATGACAATGACAATTCCTATAATAATAATTCCTATAATAATAATAATTCTCACAACATCTCATACGTTGACCTGATTCCGTACTAAGTAGCTTAAGCACTTGTGTTACAGATATCAGACAACAGAGGAACACAAATATATACTTAAATACATATATTACACCCAGACACTGAACAAACACAAGTGTTCATCGCACGAATGTTTGTCCAGGGTGGGGATCGAACCCACGACCTTTGGTGTAAGAGGCAGGGTCACTACCAATTGCGCCATCCGGTCAGTCGCTTCAGACAATGACGCTTAAGTATGAATGGACCGGTTCGACGGGAGTGATACCACATCCTGTGACCCGGTACCAGAGACCCGATTCGTAAAGTGCATTAAAGGTTGGCAAAGCAACTTTGACTCCAATGGTGTTACGGGTGGGCATGGGTGGCGACAAAACCCCTTACCAACAGGTGATCCGTCTTCTTGTCTGGCATCTATCACATATGATGACGACCCGTTTGGATCAGTGGTAGTGAATGCTGCCTCTGGTACAAGGCTTCTATCCCCGCACAGTAGAAACATCTGTGTGCATGAACATGTCTGTTTGTGTTGGTCTGGGTGTTTTCTATGTATTATAAGTATGTACTTACAAAAAAATATTATATATATTTATTTGTAATTCCGCTGTTGGTTCTGATATCCGGAAAACAAGTGCTTGAGCTACCTATCTCGGAGTCAGATCAATGCATGTGATCTTGTGAAATATTAATTTATTTACATATAAAAATGTAAATACATTTCTATGAAACGTTTTCTATTCTATTATCTATATTTCGAGTCACTGCCTTTAACACGAGTGGTCGAGCAATAAAAAGTTAAAACTACAGCCATAAAAATGCATCAGACGCAACAAGTTAGGTTGCGGCAATGCCTTTATAAAATTAGGCGGTCTTACAGTTGGGTCACGCGGCGGCGTCTCAAAGAGGAATGTCAAAGTGACTGCGTTGAAGGCGGACGTTTTGCGACGACAAATTTAAGGGAACAGAATTTTTCGAACATTTCTACGAGTATTTTGGCTCTAGAATTCTTTGAGCTACCGTGTGTTATATGTACGAGTCAACTTGAACATTATACTAAAGTAGTGGCCCGCCCTGAGTTAGTTTCGGGACATTAATTCCATTTTATACTAATAGATGGCGCTAGGTGTCGATTACATCGCGCAAGTGTTTCGTGTTTTCGGATTATCTACAAGCATTGGAGCTGTCTGTTGGATTTACTTCTTCAGGGTGTATCTGTGAACATTTACATCCCTTTAACCACGTGTTGTATTGACTATTATAAACATTTGTTCTATGACTTTTGGAAATTCGCATGAAAAAAATTCAACATTTCATACAAAGTCGGTCACGTGACTTGGTCATTTTGTATGGGGAGTCGATAATTATTTTCGACGAATTTCAAAAAGTCTTAGAACAAATGTTGCTCAGAATTGTTGGTAGAACATGTGGTTAGAGGGATGTAAATGTCCACAGATACCTGTTTAAAAATAGTAAAGATTTGTATTTTGATGAGTCGTATCACCTACTCTTGGCAACTCGATGTAATTTTCCCATCTTACCGTACAATTTCCAGTTTCATAGAATATATTTTTTTATAAAATAGAATATATTTTATTTGCGTAAAATATGGTTACATTTGTTTCGGCCAAAGCTGTCGCTTTGTAGCCCTGGGTACGCTTGGACTATGAATCTTTCATTTTTCTTTAAGCCATACCTGAGGTTTATTATTTAACTATCCTTATTAAGCTGGTTGTTTCTAATATTGCAAAACGCTTTCTCACCCAATAACCCCTCCACCCCCCTGAAACAGTCTTCTTTGAGATAAGGATGGTCAGTGATGCTTACAATCTTCCTCGTTGAATTTCTGAACGAATCGTCATGATGAATGGCCTGTTTTCCTCAAGCCCGTTTGTAAGCTCGCACTTTTATTATTTTAGGCTGTCGGGTGATTTTTATGGTTTTCAATGGCTTAAGTCATTCGTTAATTTCTTTAGAGGGTGAGTGAGGGAGATGAACAATAACGAGTTAGAAAGGAGCGATTCCCTAAAAATTAATTTGTGTTTGACTGATAAATAATGGCATTATAAAATATCGTGTTGAACGATGCGCTTTGGACCTAAAAATCTTATGGCCATTTAAACTACATATTTATAAACAAAATGCGACTGCCTCGGTGGCGCAATGGTTAGTGGATCGCACTTTAAAGCGACGGTGCCGCTTGGGGTCCCGGGTTCGATCCCCGGGTCGGGCCAAAATTTGTACCTGAGTAGTTTTTCTGTCAAGAAATTCTCAGTGTTAGCCCGAAGTCTGGAAGTTAGCGGTCTTTTAAGTACCCGAGCCTCGGAAAGCACGTTAAGCCGTTAGTCCTGCGCCTAGTCCCTCTTCGGCCGTGTCACACTAGTGTCCCATCGAAATAAGAAGGTACGGGAATAGAGAGTGCACTTGTGTCTGCGCAAATACTTGTGCATTATAATATTTGCTACGTCGATGGCTGATCGCTGAGATTGGCCGCCATGACCGAAATATAGGTTTGGAGGACATTATTATTATTAAACAAAATTCTAGTAAATGTAAGTAACAATAAAATAATAACTAAGCGGGAGGCGCACCTCTACTCAAGAAAAAAAATCTTACCGTAATAATAATACAACATACAACACAACACACAGCATAACACGCACGCCAAAATGCACACATACCCTTCCTAATATAACATACGCGGAGCAATTATAACAATTTATCTTACACTTATTATAAGACTAGTAAAAAAAGGCACATACCCAGAGTCTTGGTTGTAACATTCACTCAATAAAAAGAACCCGCCATTGGGTTTAACGACGGAATCCGTATAGCGATGAAACGCTGAACACCGGCTTTTAATTGAGTGGCCGACTTCGATAACTGCACACTTTGTAAATTATTTTCATACATCTGTTAAATGACTAGATATATATTCTTTATTGCACAGAAGTAAACTACAGGTATGGTACATTACAAAAAAAAACAAACAGTACAATAAGGCTGTCTTATCGCTTGTACCGATTTCTTCCAGACAACATTGTGCAATGTTGTCTGGAAGAAATCGCAGGGGGCGTGGCTTACCCTCGATGGAACAATTCTATTGGCACTCAGCTTATGTCAGATCAAACATTGACTAATTTGGGCATACTGTAAAAAATCCACTAATAATGTTAAAGCGACTTTTTTCCTAACACAACTAATGCGTCGTAGTTATAGTTATATATTATGTGTAGCTTGATGTGCTGCCGTGTATACTAAACGGTAATCAAGATGAAATATACATAAAAATTATACAACATACATACGACATGTCGAACATAAAACGTTTTCCTTTTTTGAAGTCGGTTAAAATATTAACATCATCAATAAAGTAAACACACTTAAAAATTTCATCTCGTGTTCAGGCGGGACTCGAACCCACATCTTCCACGGTGGTGGATTGAT
Organism: Marasmia exigua; assembly: GCA_019059595.1. Lineage (NCBI taxonomy): Eukaryota > Metazoa > Arthropoda > Insecta > Lepidoptera > Crambidae > Marasmia > Marasmia exigua. The sequence continues at coordinate 3,080,886 of CM032474.1, read as the reverse complement.
GAGACTATGACAGCTCATGTCGAATCAAGCACTTACAAATTTCGTCGACTTAGTAACGCGTTCAGTGGTCTAATTAGTAGAACATCCGCCCGGATTGTGTGGCTTCGAGTACCGCCTGAACACGAGATGATTTTTTAAGTGTGTTATTTACTTAAGAATAAATTGCAAAAGATTGCTTTATAAAATATCAACTATTAACATTATCAATATTGCCTTGCGTTTGCGATATGACTAATCAAAACAGCTAAACGGCAGCCAAATACGGAAAGGGCAATGGAACTGAATATCCGCTTGGGCGGTATCGATCGGCCCTGCGCCCAGCCCTGCGCTCTGCCAGCCGTGAGCCTGTTGACATCACGAGTATGCGCTCACTGGGCCAAATTATTCTGGGTGCATCTGACACTAGAATAGTTATTTTCAAAATTTCTACCATGTACCTTATATTTTAGTTTACCTTAAATTTGAGGTGCGCGTAGTAAAAGACTGCGAAAGAGGGTAGACCGATATATCTGCCAGTAACAACTTACCCGCAAAAACTTCAGTTACTCCGTGACCATGGCACTTGCAACAGCCGCCGAAATATCGGAAACTCAAAAGTAAGGTACATGGTAGAAATCTCGAAAATAACTATTAAAATAAATAAATATTTCACAACATCACATACATTGATCTGACTCAAAGATAGGTAGCTCAAGCACCTGTGTTACGGATATCAGAATCAACAGTGGGATTACAAATATATACATATAATACTTTTCTTTTGTAAATACATACTTATAATACATAGCAAACACCCAGACCAACACAAACAAACGTGTTCATGCACACAAATGTTTGTACTGTGCGGGGATCGAACCCGCAACCCTTGTATCAGAGGTAGCGTTCACTACCACTGTTCCAATCGGGTCGTCTATTAGAACAGTGATAGTGAACGCTACCTATTCTAATGTTAGTGACTATAAAAGTTTAAAACAATATATCGGTCATCTAGTAACGAACATTACAGTACGAGTATATAGGTTAAACTATGTAAATCTAATAGTATAACGAAGAAAATACTTTTTTGTTTTTTTTTGTATGTGATAGGTGGAAGACGAGCAAGCAGATCACGTGTACCCTTACCATGAGTTTGAAAAACTGTTCTCGCTATCGAAAACTATCGTTTTGTTCCTTTCATTGTGATGCATGTGAAAGAGACAGAACAATAGTTTTAGATAGCGAGGATAGTATTTCAAACTCATGGTAAGCGATTGCCGCCGCCCATGGACATCCGGTTTTGAACAGCTCTAAGAGTTTAACCTTTTAACACTTATATCTTTTAATTATTTTTTTATTTAGACTGCAGAGTCCCACTGCTGGGCAAAGACCTCCCCCAAGTCTCTCCATTCCTCCCTATCCAATGCCTTTACTTGCCTTTCTTGGACATACGTATTGATATCGTCACACCATCTTTTTTAGGCCTACCGCGTAGTTGACGTCCATCGGTCGGTTGCCATTGGGTGACGATTTTTGTCCACCTATCTCTTATAATAATTTATTATATACCTATACGAGTATTAAAATGTGAAGTGACCGTAGATATTCAGAAAAAGAAACTCCCGGTATTATCCAGGGAGGATAGAAGTTTCCCCTTTTGTATTACAGAACAGCTCGGCCACATCGTCTTAAGGGCTGGCCCTTTGTGTTGGGACTCGCGTGCGTATCGACCGTCCTGCGCCCAGCCCTGCGCTATGCCCTGCAGCCTGACATGCACAGTGAGGGCCCTTTGTGTCGGGTGTAACAGTTTAAATCATAAAGACATTTACCTAGAAGTCGATATTTATACATATAAGACCGCCGAAATTGTACACAAAATTTCAGTAATACCTAAGTTGAGTATCAAGTTAAGTATTTTGTGCAATAAAGTAAATCTATTATGTGTCTGCCTTATTATGTGGCATATATACAATGTTTGTAGGTCTAAGTTAATTATAAATTACGAATATAGGGTAAGACGTTACTAACACAAATAGACTAAGTTGTCTGAAATAAATATATCACTAAATCTAGGTATCTATTTATATTGTTGAAAAATCAATGAATGATTCTCGGAAAATTGTGAAAAAAGCTACAGATGACTTTATCAAATTGATCTAGATTTTGTGATAGGTGGCAGACGAGCAGACGGATCACTTGATGGTATGTACCTAACGCCGCCCAAGTTGCATGGACATCAAAGGCCATTTGTGTCGCGAAACGGTGTAATAAATTAAATATTTAAAACATTTACCTAGATCTGTGCTTAAGCTACTTAGTATGTAATCAGGTCAACGTATGAGATGTTGTGAGAATTATTATTAATATTATCTCGATATAAATCAATGGAAGTGGAATTTTTTTTTTCCGGAAAACGTGAAAAAAATCTACAGATAACATTCCCACATTGATCTAGATCTTTTTTTATGTGATAGGTGGCAGACCAGCAGAAGGTTCACCTGATGTTATGCAACTAACGCCGCCCCCGTGGCATGCACAGTAAAGGCCCTTTGTGTCGGGAAACTGTAACAATTTAAATTTTAAAGACATGTAGCTAAAAGTCGATATAAATCAATGAAAGTGGAAAAACAGGTTTTCCGGAAATTGTGAAAAAAGCTTCGGATGGCGTTACCAAACTGATCTAGTTTCTATGTGATAGGCGGCAGATGAAAAGACGGATCATCTGATGGTAATCGACTGCCACTGCTAATAGACATAAAAAAAGTTATAACTATATTATGGTATTGTGGAAACTTACTGTATTAATTTTCTTGTGTTACTTACTTATAATGGAGCAGAAGCTAATATCTCGGGATTTTTGATATAACAAAACATGGCTGATGTTACGACATCATTTTCATACGTGAAAATCACACAAAAAAAGCTTTTGCGATATATATCGATTTTCGATTCTATTTCGATATTACAAGCACGATATTTTTTATGTGATAGGTGGCAGACGAGCAGACGGATCACCTGATGATAAGCGACTGCCGCCGCCCATGGACACCCGCGACACCAATGGAGTCACAAGTGCGCTTCCAACCTTTTTAAACTTCTCTTTCCCCCGGATTGGGCCTCTGGTACCCTCACTGACGCAGCGAAACAGCACAATGCTGCTTCACGCCGGTTTTCTGTGAGGGATTGGGCTCTTGATCTTAGAAAAAATGTGTTTTTGTTTGTTGTTGGCAGACGAGCAGACGGCTCATAATGATTGACACCCGCAACATCAGTGGAGTCACAAATTGGCTTGGTACCTCAAATGGCTCCAAAGCCCCGCTTTCTCCGAAAATCATGCATCGCTTTACCAAGGGCTGTACCGACAGGGAACAAAGAACACGCGTTCCGCACGTGGACTCGTATCGATCGGCGCCCTGCGCCCAACACTTGCGCCCTTGCCCCAATGTATCCATCACTGCACTAGCACCGACCATTGTGAACACGCCCCACGAAAACCCAGCAATGGAATCCGCAACAGTGGCAAATCTACGGAGCTTTAGTGCCGGTCGAGGGAGTTTGTTGTAGACCTTATTGTAATGCATTAAGGTTGGAGTTGACTAGCGGGAATTCCCTTGCTAGAGGATTACTGTTTACGAAATTCGAACGCTCCGGAGTGTGTACATCGACGCTTTACCAGCATAATTTTGAGTGATGTTCTTCAAAAGGCAGCAATGGAAGTTGCAAAGTGGGAAAGTTACGCGTGCGTAGTACGAATGTTCTGATGGCCTACTGTTTACGAATTTTGTGCAGTCAGGAGTATTTTGCTCAGTTGTGAATTGTATCTATTCTAGCTATAGATAAATGTTGATGAATGCGTTCAATAGTAATGAGATTATAGTTATACTAGACTGAGGAATGAGGCAGTGAGTGAATGAATTACTGAGCAAGTCAGACAGGTTTTTATACAGAGTGGCACATTTCGATTAAACAGAAAAAGAAAGTTCAAAACTTTAATACAAATGAAAATCTCTAATTGGTCGTCGATTTTAGTATGTAAAAAATTGCATTCATACTTTTAAAAAAAATTGTACTCAAAATTCAAAAATACTTTATTTGCATAGGCTTGTATACAGCTCTTACAAATAACTTTCCTTTTTATTTACTTTTACTTTAATTTTATTTCTTAGTTATTGTCTTAATTTTCTTGTGTTTTTGTTCTGTTCAATAAAAATTATTTGCTCGTACAAATCGTATATTATACATGTAATTAAACATACATATATGTCGATACAAGAAAATATACTAAGAAATTAGTAAATAAAATGCGATTCTACCACCGGAATCGGAAAGTTAATTCTGACGAGAAGATCTCGGGAATCCAACTCGAACTAAATATTTTACAACGTCACATACATTGAACTGACTCCGAGATAGATTGATTCATAACCCTTGATGAGATATGTAAATAATCTTTTTGGGTCTGGGTGTTTGTGCTAAATTATTCCTAGTTTCCATAGTACAAGGGAAAACCTTAGTTTGGGTGATCCCAAACTGAACTGATGTTCATTGTGTGCAATGTTATCTCAATATATTATTCATTATTATTAACCAATTTTTTTTTGTTCCAGGTAAACTCCTATGCAATCGTCGTCGTCATTGGATTCTATGATGCAATTCGCTAAATATTTCAACGGCAGAACCTGGAACCCGCGGTATGGATGGGATATTTTATTTAGAAAGGAATCCGGGATATATTACTAGTGCGGCCAATGTTAGACATCCATCGTACAGTCCATTTGGGATAACCAGTGAAAATATAATAATAATAAATAAATATTTCACAACATCACATACATTGATCTGACTCCGAGATAAATTATTCCTAGTTTCCATAGTACAAGGGAAAACCTTAGTTTGGGATCAGTTCATTGTGTGCAATATTATCTCAATATATTATTCATTATTATTAACCAATTTTTTTTTGTTCCAGGTAAACTCCTATGCGATCGGCGTCGTCATTGGATTCTATGATGCAATTCGCTAAATATTTCAACGGCAGAAGCTGGAACCCGCGGTATGGATGGGATATTTTATTTAGAAAGGAATCCGGGATATATTACTAGTGCGGCCAATGTTAGACATCCATCGTACAGTCCATTTTGGATAACCAGTGAAAATATAATAATAATAATAAATATTTCACAACATCACATACATTGATCTGACTCCGAGATAGGTAGCTCAAGCACCTGTGTTACGGATATCAGAATCAACAGTGGGATTACAAATATATACATATAATACTTTTCTTTGTAAATACATACCTATAATACATAAATAACACCCAGACCAAATATAAGTTTCAGATTCATCTTTTGTACCTCTGAAATTTCTTCTGTGGCTCAATTGTATCGAATATTCTACGCATATCGCATATTCCTACATTTTGTTTATGCCGGGGACCATAAGATATAGTTGGTATGCCACCAGTCCGTTCCGGGAGGCAGCTGGTGGTCCAGAAGAAATGATGCACGAGGTCTTGTATACGTAACTGGTTTATTATTATTAATGCAAATGGCATCATGTGAGGAAATCTCCAAGGCTTATAGACTAGAGATGACTGATATCGTATCACATACGTGGTCAGACCTGCTGACATAGCGTACGTGACAGAGACAACAGTAGGTCTTGGAGATAATCCTTATCGTGCGGTCCGAGCTGCTACATTTTTCGAATAAAGATACATTAAAAAATGTATTCTTTGTTGCACAAAAAATCGTAATAGTAATCAGCGACCTCACTGATAAATAAATTATTAAATAAATAAAGTGGCTCGCTTGCTCATGTGTCGAGTCTCACTCGGATTTTTAAATGTAAAGCAAACTGACTGGTGCATATGACAAGTTTCCATACATTTGCAATGAGCGAAAATTTGTTTCTCTTCTCAAAGGCAAAAATGTATGGGAATATTAAACTGACAGTTTGATTTTAATTAAAATTCAGAGGTTAGAATAAAATAAAAGCGAGATTTGGAGTACAACCATAGACTTAGGATGCCTTGCGAGTACAACAACAAAGGACAGGACAAAGGCGGTCTTTTCGGTTGATGTGCGTCACAGTGTGAGTGATTCTTCGAGAGGTGACTTTCGTGGATGACCACATCAAATCTAATATTCCGCCTAAATTGATATCACAATCTTGAAAAAGTACACGTAAAAGTGATATTTATTCAGAAAATTATAAGATTCCGAAGTAATTTCGGAGTAATATTAGATTTGAGGACACGTCTGGAAGAATCACTCGTGTACCAGTATCTATAATGGTTTTTTTTGGTGGCAGACGAGCAGACGGATCACCTGATGGTAAGCGATTGCCCCCGCCTATTGACACCCGCAACACCAGTGGAGTCACAAATTCGTTACTAACCTTTAAGGTCCCTTGCCTGTAGTGATATTTTTAACACCAGTGGCGTCACAAGTGCGCTGCCAACCTTCAACCCATTTCTCCCTGATTGGGCCTCTGGTACCCTCACCCATGCAGCAAAAGACTGCACAGCGCCGCTTCACGCCGATTTTATGAGAAGCCGTGGAATCACTCAGGTCGAGCTCATTCATGGCGAAGCGTGGCCCTTCCACGATCAAAAGTACACATGGTCATAATGTACCCATTTGATGAAAATTTGAACATGCTTTACTGCGTTTGGCTGTTACGGAGCCAGTTCGCTTTTGTAAGCAAAGGTGCGCAAAATCCTACTTGAAGTGGTGTTTAATTTTAATGGCGTTGTCTAGCGTAAAGCCGTTTTGTATTCGAGAGGCGCGTGCGATCGTAGCTCGGTGCAAATCTCGTAGGACTTGTGAATTCAGGAGGAACAAAGAACTTCGTAGGTACATTATTCAATGCGCTCTAAATTATTATATGTGGATGGACTTAACGTACTGATACGAGGGGATCAGAACTTCGAGGCAAGGGGATAGAACCGCCATTTCCAGAAACTGACATTACTCGTAAGAATTTCGAAACCAAACTCCGGTAACGTGCACTGATAAAACCTTACTTCAATTCATTTATTCACAAACGAAATACATTGTGTTTGAATATTATACCAAATAAAACCAAATTAACACAATTAATTACAATCTCAGGAATAATTTACGAAATATGATTCCAAAATAATTTAAATATAAATACAATATACAATTAAATTAAATTACAATATACAATTAAAATAAATTACAATATAATTAAAACAATTAAATTAAATTACAATATACAATTAAAATAAATTACAATATATAATTAAAATAAAAAATACAATATACAATTATAATAAAATTACTACAATATACAATTTGATTAATTACAATATCAAGTAATCAGAATCATTGAAAGCACTATAAGTCGTCTATACTGTATTGACACCTTTTCAACAGAAATGATTTTAACTTGCTTCCAGAACTAGGATGATAAATGGAACTTTTAAAATAAAATGGTAACTTGTTAAACAATTTGACCGCCTTATAGGGTCAAATTTAATATGAACCTGCTGCCTCGAGAATCGAGGTGTTTACATTTTTTATGTGATAGGTGGCAGACGAGCAGACGGATCACCTGATGGTAAGCGATTGCCGCCGCCCATGGACGATCGCGATATCAGTGGAGTCAGTGCGCTGCCAACCTTTAAATCTCCCTTTTCCCCGGATTGGGCCTCCGGTACCCTCACTGACGCGGCGAAACACAGCACAGTGCTACTTCACGCAGGTTTTCTGTGAGGCCATGGTATCACTATGGTCGAGCCGGCCCATTCATGCCGAAGCGTGGCTCTCCCACGGTCAAACATTTCATTGCATGCGACTGTACTTACCTGGCCTTCGCACCACAGTGTTTTGTATAGCAAAATATAAAATGAATTTTGTTTCGCCGAGTGAGCAAAAGTAATTGAGGCCCAATGCCGCGGGAAGGAGAGTTTAAAGGTAATCTGCGCACTTGTGACGTATGGGTGTCAATCCATCAGATGGTCCGTCTGCTCGTCTGTCACTTATGACTATTGAAACTAGAGGGAGCAAATGAGCAAGCGTATTACTTTGATGCTTAGTGATAATTATTGCCCCTGATGAAATTCTGCGAATTTAGAAGAGTCGAAGGGCGGAATCACTTCACTAATGCTTTGCCGGTCTTTTAGGAAAGAGTATGCTCGTTCTTGAAGGACCTTAAGTCATTACCGTCATAATTATTGTAGCCACGGTGTGCCTCGGTGGCACAGCGGTTAGTGGATCGCTTTTTAAAGCGACGGCTGCGCAAGAGGTCCCGTGTTGGATCCCGTGGTCGGGCCAAATATTTGTACCCAAGTTTTCGGCAAGAAATTACTAGTGATGTCAGCCCGGAGTCTGGAAGTCGGCGGTCATTTACCCCCGTGCCTCGGAAATCACGTTAAACCGTTAGTCAGGCCCCCAATCCCACTCCGGTCGTGTCACGCTGATGTCTCATCCGAATATGTGTGTAAGGGAATAGAGACTGCACTTGAGTTTGCGCACACAGTTGAGCACTATATTGTATCCCGCGTACGTGGCTGATCGTTGACATTAGTCGCCGTAGCCGTAATTGGTTGGAGGATATTATTATTGTAGGACTGCATAACTATTATACCGTCATATAACATAGATCGTATATCGATTAGCTATTCCCATTTCTGTGCCAGGCATTTTTGTTTGGAACAATTACTCATGTTGTATGCGTTTTCGTAACCACATCCCTCTCGTATATTCCTACTAGTGATGCAGCAAGAATCAGACTATCGATTGTTTTGTTACACCGAAAAATATTCAAAATACTGATAAGACGCGTTGGAAGAAGGAAAAAGGCGTGGCTGCGTAATATAAGTGGACTGGCATCGCATCTGTTTAACGGCTGTTTCGTCTCGAAATGAACAGAGAGAGTTTTGGAAAGCTGATGCCCAACTTTTAGAACTGAAGAGGCACTCAAAGAAGAAGAAGAAATTACTTAAGCGAGAACTTCTTGGAACGTTTAATGGTACAGGGAAGAGTGGAAGGTCAACGCTCCCGAGGCAGATCACCTACAAGGTGGACAGACACTATCAAGTCTGCTAAGGCGTTCCTTGACTGAATGTGCATACAGTGCCACAAATGGAGAAAGATGGAGAAGTCTCGCAAACCCGCCATCCAACATATACACAAGCCATAATCACGACCACTCCGTCTGGAATGTACGAATTACTTACAGAGTCTTCTGTTAATTGCGTTCGTGGCTGATCGTTGAAATTGGCCGCCATAGCCAAAATTTCGGTTAGGAGAACGTGCCCAGAGAGCAATCGAGAGAGCTATGCTTGGAGTCTCCCTGCGTGATCGTATCAGAAATGATGAGATCCGCAAGAGAACTAAGGTCACAGACGTAGCCCAAAGGATTGCATGCCTCAAGTGGCAATGGGCAGGTCACATAGCGAGGAGAACTTGTACTTACAGGAAGTCGCAGCCGTGGAGACCCCCCACCAGGTGGACCGACGATCTGGTGAAGATCGCGGGAATCCATAGGATGCGGGCGGCACAGGACCGATCTTTGTGGAGAACATTGGGGGAGGCCTATGTCCAGCTGTGGACGTCTATTGGCAGAAATGATGAGAGGATTAGGTATAACGGTGTAAAGCCATCGATAGTGTAGCAGCACTACCGCCCGAAATTCGTAGACGCTTTGTACACTTCCATCGTAAATTCCGTAACAGGACATCCGAAAGTAAATCCAAACAGAGAAAAAAGCGACAACGAGGCACGTCCCAGATGATGGACGATGATCGAGCGAGCTCACAAACGGGTTGACTTCGCTGTAAGTGAAACTCGCGGTAACTTTATTTTAAATTTATTTGCCGCGCGGGCGAAGTTTCAGCTATCTACAGGCGTGGGGGAGTTCGCATCAAATGGTGGGGGTATAATTTTTACGGTTGAAAAAATCGTAGTCGAATTACAAACGTAAGAGATGCCATGCGTGCCCATGACTTTTGTTGACCTAGGGCCGTGAAGTGGAAGAAGTCTAGCAGGAAATTGGCCGTTCAAATATTTAGGTCCCTTCTTCTCTCCTTTGTCAACAAAAGGAGTCAGCAAAATGAGAGTTGAGGAACGCCCCTGGCTTAACGTGCCCTCGAAGTCATGGGGGTAATAGACTACTAACTTGACTTTCAAAATTAGTTAATAGAAAAACTCCGGGTAGGGGAAACTCGCCTTATTAAAACTCGTCCCAGAATTTTAGGATTTATTTGCTGGCCACTGTTCTAACCTAACCTAACCAATATTTTTGTGGCGGTAATACATACTGAACTACAAAACCAACAATATTGGTTAAGTTAGATTAGAACAGTAGCCAGCAAAAAAATCTAAAAAATTCTGAGACCAGTTTCACCTTAACCCAAAACTCATTTGTTTTTGGCCTGGAACCCCAAGCGCAACCCACAAACCACTGCGCCACCGCGGCAGTCAATACTGCGAGTATATTACCCGCCCCGCTCCCTTCACTCAAGAACAACTTTTCTGAATTCGGAATCGGTCTCCGAGGCGCTATTTCAACCGGAATTTCCGCCTCCGTCGGCTGTGTCCGTACGAGAACATCCCTATTCCCAACTGCGGATTATATTTCAACGGAACATTTTATTTCTCCGCTACTTTTTCGGCGCGTTAATTTTAAAAATTGTCCACATTTTCGATGCAGTTACCTTGCGTTCTAAAAATTTACGACTGACCAAGTGTTACATTTTTAATCGTGTTAGCTTTTATCTATCCGCTCGAAAGAGATTTTTTTAATTTTAATAGTAATTAGTTTTTAAAATATCCTGAGCTTCTACTAATTAGGACGTTTTTAGGCAGTTACAGTTACAGAAACGTCCTAAATTGGTTTTAGCAAGTTGTCCATTACAGGTACGAATTTTGAAGACATTGATTAGAGACACTAAAGAAGTCCTTTGAGAAACGCGATTCAGTCGCCATGAGAAAAGAGCGTACTCCTTTTTAAAGGCTGGCAGCGCACTTGTGACTTCTTTGACGTTGCAGGTGTCCATGGGTGGTGGTAAACACTTATCATCATGTAATATGTCTGTTAGTCTGCCCTAAATGATTTAAAAAACCCTTTGCCGCACCATTGTCACATTCTGCATGAACCAAAGGTTAACTATCAGTCAACCTCTGAAAATGCCTCTGGGCAATAAGTTCGCCTATTGTTTCGTTTTGTGCAATAAACTTTTAAATAAAAAAAATTAACATTCAAAAAATTTTATGTCCATAGACACAGGAATTGCAAATTTTAGTTCCGTATTTTTTATGCATTTTTCTGTGACTGCTCATATATTAAAAATGTTCCCCCGATTTGATATATTTTGAAGCAATTAATCAGAGAATATTTCTAAAAATCCGCCTTGGTCTGCAGCGAGATAATCCAGGACTCTGCACACGGTATTATAAGCAGTAAAGCAACTGACTAAGCGTTGGCTGGAAGTGTTCAAACTAAAGTTTTAATTTAAGTTGATTAAACTGACAGCTATTGGTGTCACAGAAATATGATCTTTAGGTCTATGGTAATAAAAATGTATGCAATATTTATTTATTTATTTAATATAATTATACGGGATAAACCCAATTACATAATTATACATAATTAGTTCTTATTGTATTTATAAACACATATCAATTTTATATAACTTGATTAAATAACAAACCTTGTGGTAAATAGTTTTTTAGATTTTCGCGTTGCATTATAACTATAATGTATCAATACGGGGATTTACACGATATTTATTATGTGAAACAACATTGTGTACTCACATATTTGGCTCGACGTTTCGACTACGTTACAGCAGCCGTGGTCACGACCCGCTCGTGACCGCTCGTGACCACGGCTGCTGTAACTTAGCGGAAACGTCGAGCCAAATATGTGAGTACATAAGTACATATATATACATGAGTATCATGTTACCCTTTAATTTTCGAAGTTTCGAGTCTGATGCGATACGGCAGTGATGGTAGCTCAGTAATTAAGAAAGTGCACCTTCTCAACGAGAGGTCGCGTAGGCTCGAACCCTAGTATTCATCTCTGGAATTTTCAAATCTATGTGCATATTTCTATCATCAGCTCGGCGGTGAGCTCGAAATCAGCTCGAAATATGTAACCATTTTAGATGGTCTTGTTTCCCTGTTAAAGGGTTCTGTTCTCTTCTGTAAATGAAGGTCAGAACGGAAGCTTCACTGAAACATGTTACTATTATAGTTGGTCTGGTTTCCATGTTAAAGGGTACTGCTCTCTTCTGTAAGCGAAGGTCAGACGGCAGCTGCATTGATTACAATGTAAAGATTGATTGGTGGGGTCTGGTAATTATACCAGACCCCACAAATCATGGATCATGGTCCAAGCGTACCCTGAGCTCCAAGGTCATACACGGTGAGATGGTGACGACACTTATATGATAATTATATGAATGGTTGATGAATTTATTTATTCTATTCACAACTATATTCCTTTCGCTTTAGCATGATGTGGGTGGCAGATGTCAAAATCTATACATTTTTCACGTTTAGTCTCTTTCTAACGTGTATCTTACGTATAAATCTGTCCTGCTGTTACCGATATCACGATAAAGGGAATGGACTATAGTTGCCGTCCTTACTTCGTTTCGGAACATCTCTCTAATTTAATTCCTCTCTCGTCTCTGTAGGCACCTTCAGTTCCTTGTACGACATGACATTCGATTTTCCCTTAACTTTTCGGACAATTATTGATTGCAAATTAGTAACAATAGATGGCGCTGGGTGTTCATTTCATCGCGCAAATGTTTATGTTTGTCTTTCGGTTAACATATAATTCATGTGATTTTCTGTAGAGCTTGCCTCTTTAAAAATAGTTGTAGGATATTACTCGTATTATAGTTTATTTCTGAGTTCATTGCTTGCACTTGTTACACTGTGCGAGGCCAGGGCCGCATCTGGGGGTCCAGCCGTAAATCAGGGCGGGTAATGGCGGCCTGCGACGACTACGGTTTATTGCGGACTTTCGCGGCCTCTAATCGCCCGAGATACTGTGCACTTGCTATTTAATAACCATTTTAGTGGGATGTGTGAGCCCTGATAGGAGTGTCTTGATTGAGGATTCTGAAAGAACTTAAGTATCTCATAATGAATATAATAATTTCCATAGTTGGGGCGGAAAGGTCCTCAAGTGGAGGCCGCGTACAGGAAGTCGCAGCCGTGGCAGGCTCCCCAAAAGGTTGACCGACGATCTGGTGAAGGTTGCGGGAATCCACTGGATGCGGGCGGCGCAGGGTCGGTCTGTGTGGAGAACGTTGGGGCAGGCCTATGTGATCGTCTATTGGCTGAAATAATAATGATGAATTCCCTTGTAGAGCAAAACTTAAACAAGAAATATGTAAATGCGTGCTGTTGAGCGTATCAAAACGCAAGTAAAAGTTTTTTTTTTTCGGCTAGGTTTCTAGAATCTGCGTCGATTTTTTTTTCCTTACATCTCGGTAACCTCTTTCCCGTGTGAATGTTTCTGCCCTCTGGTTAAATTAAACGTTAAACGCCCGAGCGTTCGTTAAACGCTGGCATCCAAAAGGAAGCCTGGGCCGATAGTTGTTAGAACTAAAATCACTCAACGTTTAACAGCCTGGCCTATTAAATGTTCGCCCATTCGAAATGACTGATCAAAACACACACACTACAGAACAGAAGCCTTACAGAAGTTCTGTAGGTCTCTGATAGCGTTGAGTGCTGAACCACGGACGCCGAGGTTGTCAGCCGCATGCGTCGCATTGTGGGACGCATCAATTGTTTACCGATAACGGGACGGGACGCAGATACGCGGCCCGCACCAAGCACACGGCATGGAAAGAAATAAATTCATACAATATCTCAACATTGACCTGGTTCTGTACGAAGTACTTGTGTTATGAACACATTGAATACATTTTTTTGAATTCCATTAGTCGACATGTTTTCCACAGAACCCCGAGAATTTATCTTCATATTTGGTTTTCTCATACTGACTTTTCATGATCATTTGGCACTCGGAAAAAATGGGAACCAATGAAAAACAAATTAAAAATATCACCGTATGTCACCAGTGTAGCCAGACTTTCCTCCAAATATAGATAGATAATAAATAGATATTCTTTATTGCACAAATAACAGTACAATAAGGCGATCTTATCTTATCTTATTTCTACTTAAAGGACCTACTATTTATTTTAACGAAATATTTTATATTTATTCATTCATGAATTTAAAAAGTCAAAATATGTATAATAAATAACTTTATGTCCAGCAGTGGGCGTCTATTGGCTGAAATGATGATGATTGTATAATAAGTACTTTTTCAGACAGTTAGATCAACAAATATTCTAAAAATTTATCTGATCCAGACATTAATTCACACAGGATGTTCTGTATTATATGAAACAAATTATACAGAACTTTATAAAGTCAAAATATGTATAATAAATAACTTCATGTCCAGCAGTGGGCGTCTATTGGCTGAAATGATGATGATTGTATAATAAGCCCTTTTTCAGACAGTTATATCAACAAATATTCTAAAAATTTATCTGATCCAGACATTAATTCACACAGGATGTTCTGTATTATATGAAACAAATTATACAGAACAACTGTCCTTACTGTTATAATAGGTTTCTCAAATGTATTGTTATAATTACCAATATTATTTTTTTATATTATTGGTAACTTTATTGCGACATTGACGTCCCCCTGTCAATATCATTGAGGTGCCTTCTGATCGTGGTCGGTCTGTATTGTCGTTGCTACGTTGAATTGAGACACAAATAAAAACTATGGCATAACCACATCCCATGAAGGAAGAGTCAACGGCCAAAATACCGACATTTGATGGGTTATTTTACTCCAAATTAACCCTGTTGAGGTTTCCCAAACAAAATGTTAACCCATCAGAGTTCTATTTTGGCAATTAGCTGAGAAAACAGAAGTGTGGCGGAGGAAAACATGGCGCTGATGCACACACACCTGTGAAAGCGGACCGTGGCCTGCGAACAAACATCAGCTTAGCTGGGTTCTATTCTCGAGTACTCGACATTAACACTATTCATTGGGCGCTACCTGGACATGATTGAGTAAATTTTTCTTTTTATTTGTATGTATTTTAATTGTTTTTTAGTTGTTCCAAATTGTGTTAACAACTGCTGTATGCCAGGGCATACAACAGTTGTTAACACAATTTGGAACACAATGCAGGTGTTGTGATGTCTAGAATAATAAATGTTTTCTTTCTTTCTTTCTAAATCGACTTCAAGTGTTATCATCAGAATAGGCTCCCAAAGTTTTCTTAAATTCGTACGTATAAACGTGGCCACACAGGGCACACGGCTCAAAAGGGCTAGAACCCAAGGCCATAAAACCATATAACAAAAAAAAAAGATCAGTCGTTCCTAAAAATTACATCACTCATATGTTTGCTCACGTCATATATGATTTCAAACATTCGCGTTGCATTCTTAAAAATAATTAATGTGTTGTGTTTTGTCCCGTGTACTCGCGTCATCCTAGAGATGTCATTAACATAACAATCTTATTCCTTCTAAATTTACATCGGAATTACAAATTCGTAAATAAAAATATACCATCTAGCCGAATCGACTATAGCGGCCTGTCACAAAGATCGGTCACGTACACAGGATATTATTGTGCTCAAATATGTTTTCATAAGAAAGATACCAATCATATAGAGAACCTCTACGATTCAGATGTCAACCAGACAAACTAGACCACGATTCGGTACATGTTCAGAATAATTTTCCCAACAATTGAGAAACTATCCTCACGATGTTACCCCTCAATGCGGAGCGAATGGAAACGCAATCGCATCTCTGCCCCTAATCCGCAAACTTTTTAAACTCATCAAAGGCAGACGTGTCAAAACGAATCAGCGCGAACGCTGCAGCGCGGAATAAATAAGTTTCCGAGATTAAAGTGTCGAAAAGCGTGTTGCGCGGTCCGAGCAGGTGCTGAGTTATTGGCGCGCGCAGCGATATGACAGCGGCCGCCATACTGCACGGATTGGATCGGACAACCGTCTGGGAAACGGGCAAACCCTTTTTACCCGATTATGACGAAGCAAAAAAGAGGTTTATGATTTTTTAATTCATGTTTTTTGTGAACGGGCAAACCCTTTTTACCCGATTATGACGAAGCAAAAAAGAGGTTTATGATTTTTTAATTCATGTTTTTTGTGATTATATTCTGTGTAAATCTCTCTTATCGATGTGATGGTTACGTTTAAAGCATGTTACGTGCGCTTTTTGTTTAAAAACTTAGCCCGTGCTCCAGATTAATCATTGCCATTATGATATAAATCACAAACGGAAAACCGGAGCAGGTAAACGACAAATGAATGTGCCATATGTTAACTGAAAATTGGTTGTGTTCGTACATGCTGTTGACTGAGCCTTATGTTAACAATAACAATATCGAAACGGTCAGGTGCTGAGTTATTGGCGCGCGCACCGATATGACAGCCGCCGCCATACTGCACGCACGGATTGTATTGGACAACCGTCTGGGAAACGGGCAAACCCTTTTTAGTCGTCTACGGCGAAGCATAAAGCCACTGTTACATTATGCTCATTAGTAGCATGGTTTTTAAGCATGCTAAATATGAGCACGCTTAAGGAAGTGTCCACATTTGCTATCAATAACCATGCTATTACCAATATTTTAGAATGCTTAAAAATCAACCGGCGTGTAACATTTGAGCATGCTCAAAATTTTCATGTTTATTTGTAACACGTCCATCCACACATGCTACTAGGTAAGTAGCACTTGCTCGATAGTATGTGTAACTCAAAGTAGGGTTATGATTTTTGATTATTTTTATCTAAGACTCTTTTGAAACAACATTTTTTATATGATAGGTGGTAGACGAGCAGACGGATCACCTAATGTTAAGCGATTGCCGCCGCCCATGGACACTCGCGACACCAGTGATTGTCATAATTTCTTCCCAAGCCATAATTTGTCTAATTGCTAAAAGTTTCCACTTATAGCAATAATAAGAATAATGGTTACTTGTACGAAAATAATATTACACAATTACATCTCAAAAAAATCTTAATTCTTTTCTTTAAGGATATATCGTTGTACCTCACAGAAAATCAGCGTGAAGCAGCACTGTGCTGTGTTTCGCTGCGTGAGTGAGGGTACTGGAGGCCTAATCCGGGGGATAGGGGGGGGTTTAAAGGTTGGCAGCGCACTTGTGACTCCACTGGTGTCGCGGGTGTCCATGGGCGGCGGCAATTGCTTACCATCAGGTGATCCGTCTGTTCGTCTGCCTACCTAATACATAAAAAAAAAACCTTTTTTTAAAAATGTCTCAAAATCGCCTTAATTAATACGAATCTACAGGTGGCGCTGGTTACGATGCGTCACCTTAACATATCAATACCATGGGTATATCATCTCTCTGATGGAAACGGTCAGGTGTTGAGATATTGGCGTGGGCACCGATATTGACAGCCGCCGCTGCACGGATTGGATCGGACAAACGGGCAAACTCTTGGATAATATTGTATATTTCCCAAAAAAATAAATAACTTACACAATCTACTTAATAACTATTTCATAAATTTAGAACTTAGCCAAATGTATACATTATTTTGTTACAATCCTTATTTTGACACAACTTAATAGAACAGAATATAGCAGATAATTAGGAACTCTTACCTCCCGTGCTAGTTTTAAACTGTGTTACGACAAGGTGATGAAGCTCTCGTCCCATGCCTGAACATCTCCCGTGGATTCGTTCTTTATGGTATTATTTCAATTCAGTATCTCTATCTCTTATTGATTTGAAGCCTGTTACGTGCGCCCTTTATAGTCCATTCAGTATGTGAAAGTGAATAGGACAGTTCAAACGTTTCGTAACATGCATCCAACTTTCTACAAATAAAAGTTAAGTTGTAAAAATCATTAACTTTTTTGTGTTCTTATTCTTCCAAAATGACAAGTACTAAAATTACTTTCTCAATTAATCTGAACAAGAAATTTTAAAAGAGTGAATTATTAGAAGATAAAATTTATTGGTAATAAAATTTTGTAAAAAATATCTTATGAATTGCATAATGCGCTAATCGGAATTTTTGCTCATAGAGATTGACACAAATAATCGCAATAAATCAGTAATCGGTATGGCGACCATCTTACCATCGAATCACGATTATTGTCTCGTGCAAAATATGTCCGCATAGATTGCATTAGGGACCAAAAACTAGTAATTTCTTTTGGCGAGGAAGGAGGCTCCGACACGTCAAGCGAGTGTTGTTAGTTTTCAGATGAATAAAATGTTTATTATTTAAATAAAGGTGATTTATTGCGCATGTACCACTGAAAATATTTATATATTGTATTTCATATCCAGATAGTTCAAATACATGGATAAAATGTTGATTACAATTAAAAATCAAAGAAATAAAAAGTCGATTAGATTTCTAAAGAAAATATTCTCGATTCTTAAAAATATCGGTTAGGTTTAAAAGAAGCGTCTTACTTTTGATGTCAAAATAGAACTGTCCTATTCACCTTCAGATACTGAATGGACTAAAGTTAAAGCGAAGAGTAAGACGCATTATACTGCCTGCCCGAATTCTCTCTTTGTAACATGTGACATTACGCCACATAACTTCGGTCATTGCTCACCTTAAGGTGACGGGTAGGGCACACTAGCGGCGCCAATCTATTTTAATTTTTAGCTACTAAACCGGATCTTGTTTAAACGATTTCTGGGTTACAACGTCTCGACACACAATAATGCACAAATGTTGAGTCCAACGCGTACGCGAAGAATATGTGGTTATTTAATAAATAGTATACCTAAGTATTAGCCGAGAGGTTGTAACCCCCGTAATTGTTTAAAATAGATCCGGCTTAGTAGCTAAAACTTTAAATCGATTGGCGTCGCTAGTGTGCCCTACCCGTCACCTTAAGTCTTTCAAACTGGCGAGGAAAATGAATCGATTAATGCGATTGTTGCTTCGACCAATCCACATCACATTGAATCGGAAAAGGCTGTAGAATATAGCATGCTGTCAAGATTTTAACAACTAGAGGATGATTCTCACCCGGAAACTTAGTAGCAATCGGATTATATTCGGAACAAGCTAACTTGTAATATTGAAGCGGTGAGGTGCTGAGTTATTGGCGCTGGCGTCGGCATGACAGCCTCGCCCCTATATAAGTTACTCTATAGCCTCGCCTCTTTCCTTGCAGGATTACTCTCGGTACAGCATTTTGATGTTTGTTATTGCTATGAAAAAGTCTAATGACAAAAATTTTAGGGTCCACGTTTGACCAATGCGCTGCGAAAGCGCAGCATTCGAGAATCTGACGTACTCGTAGCTTGCGCGCGAACTTAAAATGCTAAGTTCACATTCTTTGGTTGTGAACACGTATAACGAACGTACCAAAAGACAGTCGAATTCGAATAAAGGTGTCAATTCATCACGAGTAATAAATAAACACAGTGGGTAATAATGTCGCTCATCATCATCATCAGCCTATCGCAGTCCACTGCTGGACGTAGGCCTCTCCAATTGTTCGCCACTGTGATCTATCCATGGCTTCTCGCATCCAGCTCTTGCCAGCCATCCTGCGCAGATCGTCCCCCCACCTAGCTCCCTACCTTACGTTTGCCAAGACGCGGTCTCCACTCTAGAACTCGTTTACCCCATCGGTTGTCGGTTCTGCGGCTAATATGGCCAGCCCACTGCCACTTAAGTTTGCTAATTCGGTGAGCAATGTCGATGACTTTGGTTCTCTGCCGGATCACCTCATGACATACGGAGCCGAAACGTGGACACTTACGGTACGGCTGGTCCACAAGTTAAAGGTCGCTCAGCGGGCTATGGAACGAGCAATGCTCGGCGTCTCTCTCCGAGATCGGATAATAGGTATAAAATAATAAAAATGAAACCTGCATTTTTATATAAAGCAAAATGTTAAAAAATTCTATCTAATCTTTAGCATTTCTTTGTTTGTGTTGTCGACATAAAATTTATGACTCACTCAGTACTAGGTATTTCTTTATAAAAAGAGAAGTTTATCGAGGCCACTTAGGCGATAAAAAGGTTTCAAGATGATTACTTCCAACCTGAAGAGTAAAAATAACAATTGGCCAAGTTCGATCCTGAGATAAGCTGTCTTGGATTTGGCTATGAGATAAAAAATATGGAAATCGGTACTGTTTCATCTGATGGTCACCGTCAGGAATACTCTCAGCTTGCTACACGAGTATATTTAAAAACCTTCGAAAACCGAACCGAAAAACAATTCAATTAGTATGGAGCGTTTTGGGATGGTCTATTTAATGTAATTTTTGAATTGTGATTGGTGAGTTTCTAACTTTCACCATTCATTCTTTCACCAATGTTCTTAGATTAATACAAAATAGCGGAAGATACGGCGCGTCCCTTCAATTAGACAATTGAAAACGGACTTGATACAAAATTACATGCACACGTACTCACAGCTCTATGACACATATGTTTAAAGTTTCACAATATTGGAAGACAGAGACAAGCCTATTTTTTTGACATAAGCGTGAAGGAGTCAGGCGTGCTACGCGCAGCAACGCTTCAGAGTTGAGTCCTGTCCAAAGGATTTAACTCGTCACACGTTAATATATCGTATATCTCTATCTCACTCTGCAAAATGGTGACCAAAACATTAATGAATTTAGAAATATCATAAGAAATTAAAACGTTTCTCCTACTTATGAGTGAAATGTGATTCCATTAGATTTGTTATTTCTTTTTGAATAATTTGTACAACGCCTAAAAGCTCACGAAGGCATTTTGGTAACCTGTATCCCACTTAAAACAATTAAAGAATATTTTTGTGTGACACGACCGCTTGTCAGACTCGATGATTTGCGACTGCGTGCAATTAGGCGACGGGGACCTAATTTAAGAGGTCCACGCGGTGGAGATGAGTCACCTATCTTCCGCTATTTTGATTTAATCTAAGCCGATGTTTCTATTTTGAAAAGTTCCTTTGTGTACCAACCAGAAAAAAGTCATCATCCCTATTACATTTGTTAGCAGTACCCTAAAATACTTTCATTTCTGTTCGAGTATTTTTGCATTGTTTCGAACGGAAGTTGAAGAAAGATTATATTACTTTTAAAACAGAATTATTCAGACGAAAGAACGTCGTTTAAAGGTTACGTTATGTAAATACTTTGATTACTTAGTATTCGAATTTATGATGATTTAACTTAAATACCAACTTTTGAAAAACTGAACTTGGCGGTTTCTGTTGTTATTATAAGTATGTCAAAGTCTTTGATTTAAATTGTCTATTACAGATTAAAATAACACTTTCGAATTTTATAGTAAAAAGAGATTTTATAGTAAAAAGAGATTTTAATGGAAAGGGAGGTAAACGAGCTTACTAATCGACTAATCGGGTGGCGCATTTGGTAGTGAACTTGCCACATACGCCAAAGGTTGTGGGTTCGATCCCCACCCTCTGGACAAACATTCGTATTATGAACACAGTGATAAAGCTACTTAATACGAAATCAGGTCAATGTATGAGATGTTGCTTTAACTCCAAATCTTTGAAGGGTTGACGTGCCATCATCAGCTTAGCTACATACATTTATTACGATCATCCGTAAATAATGGTGAATCTTTGAAAAAAAAAATTACATGTTAAATCAAAAGGATTGCACCACCCTCCCCTCTTCTATCTAATGTCCTTTACCTGAAGGTTGTCTGGTAGAGATCGCTCCCAGCGATAAAACCGTCTAAATTGTACATTGTATCTCTGTATACCTAGCTTTTAAGTTTTGTATGTTGTGCAATAAAGAGTATCTATCTATCTATCTATCTATGTTACTAATAATTGCTAATGTGTGTCAGGGGCTGGCTAGCCAATTCAACAACAAGAATATGTAGTTGGTAGGGTGACATAAAGCTCGTCGGGGCATTTAATCAATTCCTCGGATATCATTCGCCCATGTTCAAAAAGGTACGATCTTTTTACTGTACGATCATCTCCCATTCTCTCGAGGTGGAGCGAAGTCTATGCGCTTTAGTCTCGCCAATGATGTTAGGCTCGTCAACCTGGTTTTCCAGCTCCCTATTTTCAATCCTCCTCCATGCACCATCCGGTGTTTTGTCCAGGTCCCAGTATTCTCCTCCAGATCTTTAAACACACATTTACACACATTGCTATGGTGTCCAGGCTTCTTAGCAAACGCATTGAAATCCGAATATACGAGACAGTAATACGCCAAATCTTGATGTACGGCTGTGAGGCCTGGACACAGACCTTTAAAGAAGAGACCAAGCTTCTTGACAACAGACAATTTACTAAATCAGTGGTAGCTACTATAGTCAGTACAGTGCAAAAAAGCTGCGATTTTTTTGGTCAATAATGTTATCTTCACACTGCGAGGTCTCCCTCGGCAAATACGCCACCGACAGCGCCCGTCCACAAATTGAATCGCAACGTAATATTTAACGTAGTGATGTGACCCGAGTCACGCCTTGAGTCATTCTAGTCATTTTATAAGTTTACTTTTCTTGAGAAGGCAATGGGACGACCGTCGCCTACATATCTAATGCCAAATATTCAAGCGCTTCTTATCATTATTTTATGTGATAGGTGGCAGACGAGCAGACGGATCACCTGCTGGTAAGCAATTGCCGCCGCCTATGGACACCCGCGACACCAGTGGAGACACACGTGCGCTGCCAACCTTTAACCCACCCTTCCCCCGGTTTGGGCCTCTGGTACCATCACACAGTACGGTGCTGCTTCACGCGGTTTTCTGTGAGGCCGTGGTATCAATCCTGTCGAGCCGGCCCATTTATGCCGAAGCGTGGCTCTCCCACAGTCAAAATCATATCATATCATCATCATATAATGTTTCTGTTTTAGAGTAGACTTGAAATAAAAAGAGCATGATACTTGAGCGGCTCCTATAGTTATACCCTTGAGTATTCGGTGGATAGGCCTGGATGGCATTTAAATAATTAGGAAATATTTCAATGACGTACAGGTTCAGAAATACTCCTGTGGTGATCTTTGCACAGTGAGGAATGATGAAATGCCAATTCCATTGTCCCATCCAAATGGTTCGAATGGATTCCCAGTTTGTGGCCATCGGTACGATATTCACTTGGATAGGTTATTCGAGTCACATGGACTTACAGGGAGGCAAATAGGAAAGACTTGTCAGTTGCCATAGAAACTTGCACCTTCGCTTCACCATCGTGTTAGTGGAGCCTAATATACTAGAGCTTACATAGTGCGAGACAATGTGCGAGTCAGCCTGCCGAATAGCTTCGCTTGGCAGTCCTAGTCACTTGTCACTTGAGTCACTGGACTCACACTGTGTAGGCGACAGAAGCTCGCGGTCTTAGGAGTAGACAAGCTGAGTAGCTCACACTGCATAAACCAGTCTTAATTTATAAATAAACTAGTGGCCGCCTCACTTAGTTTCGCTATATTAGTTCCACTTTACACCAACAGATGGCGCTAGGTGTCGATAACATCTCACAGGCATTTCATGTTTTCTGATAACCTATATGCGTTGCCGCTGTCTCAAGGATTTACCTCTTTATAAATTTATAGATAACGCACTTAAAAATTTAATTTCGTGTTCACACGGGAATCGGACCGACATCTTTCATATTCCAGGTGGATGTTCTACCAATGAACACGAGATGAAATATTTAAGTGCGTTACTTACATAAAAATTAATTGCAAAAAAATAAATATAAAAATATGAACAGTCTTAATTTGTTTGGGGCCTAAGCTCAAGTCAATTCTCGTCAATTTTAATTTTTATTTTCTTACTCGTATAAATTTTTTCCGGTCACCGCAGTAAAATTCGACTCAATTCGCATCACTAATTGAACGGAGACATTTCGCGGCTCCCGCTCCAAATTGCGCGACAGCCTTGCCCGGGAATAACTTATCATATAGCTCGTTTAACTCAACCATCAATAAGTCATCGTGAAATTATTTTATTTTGATGTCGACTCGCGCGGCTACTGTGTGATTCATTTCAGTGACGTTGGGATGTGTTCCTGAACGCACCCGGCGTTATAGGATATCGCATCAACATCCTCATTTCAGGCAATAGACGCCCACTGCTGGACATAGGCCTCCACATAGATCGGTCATGTACCGCCCGCATCCAGAGGATTCCCGCGACCTTCATCAGATCGTCGGTCCACCTTGTTGGGGGCCTGCAACGGCTGCGACTTCCTGTACGTGGCCTTCACTCGAGGACCCTTCCATCCCAACGGCCATCTGTTCTCCTCGCCATGTACCCTGCTTATTGCCACTTGAAGCATGCAATCCTTTAGTGTTAATTTCTGATGCGATCACGCAAGGAGATTCTGAGCATAGCCCTCTCCATTGCTCTCTGGATGACTTTAAGCCTCTTTGATCTACACATTGTAAGCGGCCACGTTTCGGACATCTACTAAAAAATAATCATGCTAAACGCTGAGACTTCTTTGGCATGAATGGGCAGGCTTCACTGGTGTCATCCCACGCTCTCGCAGAAAACTTATTAAATAGCACGTAGGTACCCTTACTTAGTTCCCCTGTCTAAGGGCTGCGAAGGTAGTCGTTTCTTTGTAAATTTTTTTATGTGTTAGGTGGCAGAAGAGCAGATGGGTCAACTGATGGTAAGCGTTTGCCGCCGCCCAAATACACCCGCGACACTAGTGAACACAGACACCCTTTCCCCTGGATTGGGCCACTGGTACCCTCACTCATGCAGCGAATCACAGCTCAGTGCTGTTTCGCGCTAGTTTTCTGGACATGAGAGGCCGTGATCACTCCGGTCAAGTCGGCTCATTCATGTCGAATCGTGGATCTCCCAAGGTCTGTAAACAAGACTTCCTGTATCTGGTGGCTTAATTTAAAGTCATCCCGTAGAGAACGAGAATATACATGTCGCGTACAAAGGAGACGCACAGCGCGTGTGAAAGGGAGGGAAACTCCGATTCGATCGTAACGTATGCTTTAAATTAGGCTGGATCAGGGTCCCAGCATATCCCGGGCTCCGAAGTAACAGGAACCGCTTTGGTAGCAACCGGGAATTACACAATGAGTCATATAGGTGCCACGAGTGAATTGCACTATTGCATCGTATATTCGAATATCTCGTGATGCACGATGCATGGACCGTTTATCGCGGGTCTCATGTGACGTGCGATCAAAACGTGCAGTGTGGTGCAATGAAAAATTGCAATGCGCCCGCATCCCTTGCGCTTATACCTCATACATACATAGTAGCCGGTGTAATAGATTAGATATGTAATAATGTAATATCCTTCAACCGATAACGGCTACGGCGGCCAATCTCAACGATCTGCCACGCACGCAGGATATATTATAGTACTTGAGTGTGTGCGCAAACACAAGTGCGCTCTCTATTCCCTTGCCCTCATATTCCGAAGGACACTACTATGACACGACCGGAGAAGGATCGGGCGCAGGACCAACGGCTTAACGTGCTCTCCGAGGCACGGGGGTACAAGACTCCGGGCTGACACTAAGAATTTCTTACCAAAAACTTAGGTGCACATTTTTGGTCCGACCCGGGGCTCGAGCCCGGGACCTCTTGTACAGTCGTCGCATTAAAGTGCGAGCCACTAACCACTGCGCCACCGAGGCAGTCGATATTAGATATGTACCTAGTAGGTAACGCTCATTAGAAAAATATTTTATATGTGTAAAGGATACGAGAGGAGTACAAAAGATCCCTTAAGGTTGACGTCTGGACATTGTTTCTGCTCCCATGCCCCGGAAAGCACGTTACGCCGTTGGTCCTGCGCCCGATCCCTCTCTGGTTGTCTCACACTGGTGTCCCATCGGGCATGGCAATATGAGGGCAAGGGAATAGAGTGCACTTGTGTTAGTGCACACACTTGAGCTCTATAATATATCCTGCGTAAGTGGCTGATCGTTGAGATTGGATATTTTTAAGTTTCTGCTGGCTCTGATCTGACTGCTACAAAACAAGAAAGATGACAGAAAACAATTATTTTATTGTATTTATTAAAACAAGCACTAACAAGCACAAGGGCACAAAGGGAGGAGAACAGACGGCCGTTGGGGCGGAAAGGTCCTCGAGTGGAGGCCTCGTCAGGAAGTCGCAGCCGTGGCAGGCCCCCCCATAAGGTGGGCCGACGATCTGGTGAAGATCACGGGAATCCATTAGATGCAGGCGGCAGAGGACCGATCTGTGTGGAGAACATTGGGGGAGGCCTATGTCCAGCAACGGACGTCTATTGGCTGAAATGATGATGATGAAAAGAAACAAGACTTAAGGTCAAAAAGATCTTGTTCGTAATAACATCTATAATATTGTTATAACTTGTTACTGAGCAAACTTATAGAACTGGAGCTTTAAATTCTGACTGGACCTAAAGTTCCCAAAGACTTTCTGTTGTTCGGGGTTGTTAGCTAGAAATACTGTTTCTGAAACCTGCGAACTAGCTTCAAGCGGGTTGCGAGCCAAGTTCCGTACTAGGTGCGTTAAGTCCCGACTAATTTTACTTCAAAGTGGAAAACCTTAGTTAAAACTTCACAATTAACTTTAGGATCGTCATAAATCGCTCGAGTTTTTAATAACGAGTGGGTAGTCAGGTTTGTTTTAGTCTTGCAAAGTGCTGGCAACTTGGCAAGGCTTGACGAGGCTTGGTATACGGCTATGATCCTGAAAGTTATTAGCATCTCGCTCAGAGTTGGGAACTCTTTAACGGATATGAGTTTGGTGAGGAAATATCTTAATGATGTCCTTGGCTCAGACGTATTCTGCATATCGTTGGCAAATGTTCAGATTCTTTTGCAATTTGGTTCAGTTCGGAAATTAGAAAGTATCCATACTCGTTTTACTTTACTATCGTCTGATATTTTTTTATGTGTTAGGTGGCAGACGAGCGGACGGATCGCTTGGCGATTGCCGCCGCCCATAGACACCCGCGACACCAGTGGAGTCACAAGTTTACCCTTTGAACCCCCATTTCCATGGATTGGGCCACCGATACCCTCTCTCACACAGCGAAACACAGCACAGTGCTGATTCACGCCAGTTTTCTGTACGGCCGTGGCATCACTCCAGGTCCATTCATGTTGAAGCTGTGGCTCTCCCACGGTTTAAGTAATTTAAGGTTATAATTTACCGCTTAACTTCATAATTTTAAAGCTGGTGACTTCGTTATTAATATTATCATTTGCTCGATTGAAATCGACATTAGGTATACATGACTGGTTTACCAGACATATGTATTCTACAAATAGACTCGGCTAAATAATAATAATAATATAATAATATATTTGACAACATCACATACATTGATCCGACTCCGAGATAGGTAGCTCAAGCACCTGTGTTACGGATATCAGAATCAACAGTGGGGTGACAAATATATACATATAATGCTTTTCTTTTGTAAATACATTCTTATAATATATAGAAAACACCCAGACCAATACAAACAGACATGTTTATGCACACAAATGTTTGTACAGTGCGGGGATCGAACCCGCAACCCTTGCACCAGAGGCAGCGTTCACTACCACTGTTCCAATCGGGTCGTCATATTATTAATATCAGACAAACATGGGTAAATATCGACATAGTTAAAGATTTATTTAAATGATTCCGAACCTACATTGTTCCAAAATTATCTCAAACTTACAGAGTTTCATTTACTACAAACAACTCATAATACATGGGTAACAAGAATCAACAGAAGCACAACCAAACGAATATACATTCGAAAATACTTAAATAGACCTAGCGACATCGTATTCAAATACATAAAATTTTCTCTTAAATTAAAACGAAATGGTTTATCATTCAGTGGCTTGAAGTTAAGAGCTCCTTACGTTCCGCAAATGATTATTTTTCCAATCCCAAACTCATTTCTGTTAAACATTTTCTCATTTATACAGAAAAAAAACTTCGTATTTTTTCAGAAAAACCTTTATCCCATCGAGTTCCAGGGAGCATTATAGAATTAGCTGGAAGTAAGTTGAGCAAACTCCTCAGCGAATATGGCGGATCTGCGGATAATTACGTGCTTCTTATTAAGCCGTCCGAAAATACTTCGCGATGGGTCATTTCGTCCCCGCCGGGCGGGCGAGGGGTTGGGGACTGACAGACGATCGCGGTTAATGTTACGTAGTAATCAATGTATTAAGTTTGTTGGCGATATGAGTTGGCCGTTTATGGTTTGTTTGTAGGTAGACTGCCTTCGGTGGCGCGGTGTCGCGTTACTGCCCGGCCGTGGGGTTGGGGCCGGGTTTACACACAAAACAAGAGATATATGGCACGCTATAGAAATTGTGTTTCCACTAATTACATCAAGTCAATAAGAAAAAAATGTGGAATGTAAATGACTCTTGCGAAGTTAACTTTTTCGCTTGAATTTTTGCAAATAACCACGATGCAATACATTGTGATAAAAACCGGTTTTCTGCTTGATGTAAATCAAGCGGTTTAGGCGGTCCTAGAACATCTCCCTTATTTTATTGATAAGATAAGATAAGATAAAATCTGTGGGTTTATGACATAACTCCCTCTATGATGTTTCTTCAGAGAAAAAGCATTTAAAAGCATATCGACAAATTCTTCTCGTGAGAACAAAAGAGCCAGGTGAATAATCTTTATTTTTGTCCCTCTCCAAGTACATTGCACTATTTCTCAGTGTTATCCAGGAGTCTGGTAGTTGGCCATATTATTTACCGTGATAGCTGCTAGTCGTATACTCCATGGCTCTTCAGTCGTATCGCCGTATCGAATGTACTTGTATCTTAAAGGAGAGGTTGGATTAGATTTTGCATTACATTTTGCAAAGATATTTTTTTTTAAATGAAGTATGCTCTTGGCTTCACACTGAACTCTAGAGTTTAGAGGAAACCTACGATGGAGCGAGCTTATTCACCCTAGCTTTGAAAATATCTGGGTCACCAGGCAGACCCTCAATCGAAACCGGTACATGGTAGAAATACCAAAAGTCCGCACAAAGAGGTTTGAATCCTGTTTCCTTATTCGTACTGCGAAACAGTGGAATCAGCTGCCTGAGGAGGTGTTCCCTAGAGGCTACAATTTGGGGGTTTTTAAAGCGCGAGTCAATAGGTATCTTCTAGGTAATCGTGCTACATCTTAGACTATATTATCACTTACCATCAGGTGAAATATGGTCAAACGCTTACCTATCTACAGTAAAAAAAAAGTATTCACTGAGAAAAACTGACGCTGGCAGGGCGATCCACTCCTTGGCTGTGTAAATCACGAATAAGAAGGAAAAGTACTTTTCACGCAATCGAGGAATATTCACCAAGAAGGGTAAATTTATCCCCCAGTTCGCCTGCTTTTTCGATGCTAAAAAGATTCATTCCCAGGCAGAGAGCCCCACATAAGCCATTGACGGGATTTGTATAAGATATGATACTCCCATCCCCATTATACTTCGGGAGGATTTAATTTTGCCCGCGAAATTAAAAAATGGACAATATGGTTTTGTGTCCAAAACCTGATTTTTAATTGGAAGCATTTTTTTTTAATTTTCCTTTTCGTGTTAACGTAAAAATATAATAAAGAGACTGTTTTCGTCCTATTAACTTAGCAAACACAAAACGAAAGCCAAAAACAGTCCTTTTAAAAATACAAATCTACACTTGTAATTTTTCGCGATATTAACTTTCGTTTGAGGAAAAAAACGAGTTGAAAAGAAAATTTTCTTCTTTATCATTAAGGGTGGGCTTGTTTATCCCAATATTTCATGCTTCAATATAAAAACGTAGCCAGGGGCGCGCAGGGTCGTATAAATCTCACTTTGCATAATATATTTTCGCCAGTTTAAAGGTGTCGGTGTCGGTACATGAAAAACCGCCTACACGGCAACCTTCTCATTTGTCATTCATCTCTGGGCCCACATTTAATTTTCGGTGCCTCGCGGGTTGAAGCCTGGGTACTTTAGACCTACGCCCGCTTATGTAGGGTTACGCCACAGGAATACGGCAGTGGAGTTAATGGGTCGTTTTAAAATTCTTTGTAGATTGCTCTGTTACTTTCTAGAAGCTACGACTCTGGTATAAGAAAAATATTGTATTGGTATTTTATGTGTACCTATTTTAAACGATCAATTCGCACAGTTTTTTATGATTTTTTATTTGTTGCATTCGTCTTGGCCCATGTCACAAAAAAGAAAAAAAAATGGAGGAAACGAAGTTCTCTGAGGTCTCCTAATTAGGGAGAGATGTGCTATCACTAGCTAGACGTGCGTGATTCAGCTTCAGCCGCATCAGTACTTACCATAAGGTGAGATTGCGGCCAAATGTCGGGCTACTCTACAAAATTATATCTGCAACGAATTTAAAAGTAATCCGATTCAGCTAAAGATTTTTTTTTATTTCCTTCGTGCTTCAATTGAGGTTTAAACTATCTCAACTGACAATTACACAACTTGCTGGTTCGAACAGTATCAGAGATATTAATCTTAGGCGTTTCTTTAAAAGCCCGACGCTGAGTCGACTATTGCTCAGTCAAAACATATATAAATCTTCGAGAAGTTCGCGCCGTTTTTATTCTGGAATGGATAACTGCGGAAATTCATTTAAGTGGTTTTTATGTCGTTGTTTTTCTCCTTAATAGCATCTGCTGAGTTAACCTTTAATTTTCATTTATTAACGTGAACATTAATTGTCATATTCTGGTGCACTGTTGGAAGTATTGGTAAATGCCAGCCGAAAATTGTCTTTTTCGGCTTTTCATTTATTTTGGTACAATCCTATTTTGAACAAACCAGATGTCAAATGATGATACATCATACTTGTGAACAGGTGCCACCTTTGAGGACTGGTCTGCTTCGGTTTACCTCATGATATTTATTTTATTATTTTGCTTTATTTTATTTTGTTTTACAATTAAACTTGTATAGCTTGGTACGATAATGACAAAACATTGTATGAAACGCCGTGTGGTCCCCGGCAGAGTAGAATAGGCCACCCTCACTCTTACCGAGGTGTCGTAAAAGGCGACTAAGGTAAAGCTACTGGCATGATCATCAGCACCCAGAGAAGGAAAACTCTGCATTTATATCAAAACCCTCGCCAACTCCTCTGCCAAGCGTGGTGAGTAGGTATGGCAATTACCCCTCATGTGATTGAGGGAGGCCCGTGCCCCAGTAGTGGGAACTCTAATGGGCTGATGATGATGATGATTGTATGAAAGTTTGGCGATTAAAAAGAGTAACTGGCGAGTTTCTTTTCGGATCTTCTCGACCAGTAACAACTTTCCGAGCCGGTGCAGTGGTAGAATCGCATTATGTTTATTATTTTTGTTTAGTATATTTTATGTATGAACATATTGTAAAATTATACATAAGTACTTATAAATAGTTTTAAATTGTTTAAATGTATGACGATTTGTAATTGCTGTGTACAAGCCTATGCGTACAAAAAATATTTGAATTTGAATTCGTCGTCCATCACACATTACATATACGTCTGTAGGTACATAAGTTGGGATTCCTCCTTTTGGCCTTTGCATCTTGTCAAATGTTTTAAGTAGCAACTCGGGTCCTTACGAACCGAGCTGCAGAGCCCTTGCTCTGCATCTACGCTCGTGGCTGTACAAGCCGATTCGGGAGTGTGCTCTTCGCGCGCCAAGATGGCCGATGGACGGCCGGTTGGCAGCACGACGTTTTGCTCGCTTTGACGCGAGTTGGTCTAACCAGGCTTGGTGGTGTTGGGCTATACCTTCGGACACAATCCTTCTCCAGCTGAGGCGTTCGGCGACAATCTGTCGCTTGCTTAAAAATAAAAAGATGTAACTCAAAAATAACAACTTGTGGGAATTGACGTTTAAAGTTTTACACTTTTTCCGTGGTATCTTTGATTGTTAATTATTAGGTTGGGTTATGGAGATATAAATAATAATACTGTACTAAAACCCGTCTGGGTTTAGTAATATACAGGTTAAAAAGAATCGCACTCGTGGGGTGTGAGTATAGACGCAAATAGTGTGCGAGCGAGAAGTGAATAGATGCGCCGCCATTTCTGATCCCATTCTTTATCCGCACAGGTTGTACATCTTTTTTTTACTAAACGAGCGATGTATTTTTTTACAAAATATATTTGACATTAAATCTGAGAGATTTACATAACCCAACGTTTGGTTATCCGTTCGTGTACCTACTCAAACTCGTTGGTACCTACTCAAATCTAACTTTATAACTTGCAAAAACTATAAAAGCTTTCGATGTTACTCTTGTTTGGCGTCTCCATTGAAAGTTAAAATACGTTCTCAGGGAATAAGTGGTTTTCCCAGTCATGCCCGGACAAAGGTTTGATCTTGGTCCCACTTGGGACGAGTGGTCCGCTCACAGAGGGCGTGACGGTGCTCCCGCTTTGATTGAGAATCCCTTTGTTTGTCTTCACATGTGTTTGTTGTTGGAGATAAGGATGGTAATGTGTTTTTCAAAAGAGGTCAGATTTTAAACGTAACGAATAAAAATACAAAACATATGGGCCTGGCTCGCAGTCATGACACGCCCATATAGAAAACCGATGTGGAACAACGACTTCGCTGCATTTCCTTTAGTGAGTGGAGGTGCTGGAGGCCCAAGAACGAGAAGATAAAAGTTTTGGCAGCAAACTAGTGACTCCACTGGTGTTGCTGGTAAAGGCAGCGGCAATCGCTTACCATCAGATGATCCGTCTGGTCATCTGTCACTTGTCACTTTTTAACCAAAACATTTTTTTTATAATAAGGCTCTACCCGAAGATATCTTGCCAATGTCAAGTAAATTATTAAGAATAAGTGGGTAGTCAATAGTCGAAGTCAGTCAACGTCACAGTCACTTAAAAACGCCGGTGTTTTGCGTTTTATCGACACTCTAAACACAATCGCGGGTTGTAAGACTTGACTAGTGACTCCCCACTCGACACACAATATCAGTGTTAAAAACGATACAATTCAACGATTCTTATTATTAGGATCACTTTGCGGCACTTCACTGCACAAATTAACACTCAAAGTCAAATAATTCTTTATTTGCATAGGCTACAAATCGTCATACATTTGAATGACTTAAAACTATTTATAAGTACTTATGTATAATTTACATGTTAATACATACATATGTTGATACATAAAATATACTAAAGAAATAAATAAACATAATGCGATTCTACCACCGGCTCGGAAAGTTGTTTCTGGACGAGAAGATCCGGCAAGAAACTCGCCAGTTACTCTTTTCAATTGCCAAACTTTCATACAATGTTATGTCATCATCAAACCAAGCCATACAGTTTAATTGTTACACAAAATAAAATGAAGGAAATAATAATAAAATAAATATTATGAGGTAAACCGAAGCAGACCAGTCCCCAAAGGTGGCACCTGTTCACAAGTATGACGTTCGTGTCAGCCATTATTTCACTCAACCATATTAGAGGGAATGTAATGACCCGCCACATAGCGCCACCACCTCAGAGACATTTGAGTGAGCATGACTACTTAGGTTCCCCTCATAGGTCACAAAGAGTAGTAGTTACTTAATCCAATACTAATAATAATAAACTGAAGGACGAGGTGTACAATAGTAGGTGGGTAGCATCTTGTCAATTATTGAATAATCAATAAAATTGTTCATTAAAAACTATTAGAAACTAATTTAAAACCTATTTAGTCCTACCGCCAGAATCCAAAACAATCTTGTCTCACTTTTGTAAAAAAAATGGCCCTAAACGGAAACGGCACGAACGAAAAGACTCCCTAAACACAACCCCCAACTTTTACGTTACATCATTCCAAAAAAAAACTCCTCAATTTCCATCCCGTAATAATTTTAATAATGTAACCACATCAAGTGTAAAATTTTCGATTACATATCGCGTCTTCATTGAAAATTCAACGACGCCCCAACCCGCGGCGCTTACGGTATCTTTTTACGAGTTACAAAAAAATGCTAGAAACTTTTTATCGTATCCAATTTTGTTCGGTAACTATGCTGGGTGGGCTGTGATAAGCTTTTTATTATAAGGGAGGGACGCTTGTCCGATACTTAACTCGCACGGGAGTTCTGTTAAAGTATAAATATACGTTTTATTATTATTTAGCAATTTCTTTGTATTTTTTCTCATCCCTTCATCAGATCCTGATATGGTGACAATGGGACCAACTTGGAAGTGTGATGTGTAGGATTTATTATTATTATTTGATAGAAATGGGGTGAGCCCTGCGTCTCATAGCCACTGCGACCAGTAGATGATCTATTGTGGCAGCCCCGTAACCTATTACAGCACCTCATGTAGCTCCAGTTCCAGGATAAAGAATGGAGCTGATGGGGGAGCTCTTGATCTCGTCAGCTGAAATCATGTGTGCTCCCAGGTGCCGGCTTCTGCAACGTCCTCGCGACAGAACCTGCAGATTTTGGTATCTGAAAGGCCCATGTTGTGCAGGTGCTTGTTTAATTTGCAGTGCCGTTGTAGGATTGAGCATTAGAATGTTTAATAAGTTACCTCAAAGTATCATTGATTTACCCGTACATAAGTTTAAGTTGCATGTAAAAAACTGCCTAATGCAGAAAGGCTACTGATCTCTTCGCCTGTCCTCTAATTCATTTCATAGTTTTTCTTTGACGATTTATCTAAACGATATTGATTATAAGCATTGTATATCATACTGTCGATGTAATCATAATTTGTATAAGAATGAATATTGTAATTACCATATTATTTGAAAAGAGTAACTACCTAGTTTCTTGCTGATTCTTCTCGGTAGAAATTGACATTCCGAATCAACGGTACATTACATAATTTGACTGACCGGATGGCGCAATTGGTAGTGACCCTGCCTCTTACGCCAAAGGTCGTGGGTTCGATCCCCACCCTGGACAAACATTCGTGCGATGAACACTTGTGTTTGTTCGGTGTCTGGGTGTAATATATGTATTTAAGTATATATTTGTGTTCCTCTGTTGTCTGATATTTGTAACACAAGTGCTTAAGCTACTTAGTACGGATTCAGGTCAACCTATGAGATGTTGTGAGAATTATTATTATAGATAGATACATAAAAAAATAAAAAAAATAATATTTGACATTCATAAATGTTCTGTATGGACTTAAATTGAATAAAGACATTTTTGATTTTTTGATTTTGCTCTTTCAAATAAAAAAGACTTCTGTAAATGGTCAATAACTAGAATAGTTATTTACGGGATTTCTACCATGTACCTTATTTGTAGGTTACTCCGTGATCATGGTGCTTGCAACAGTGCCGAAATATTGGAAACTCAAAAATAATATTATACAAATCCTGTAAATAACTGTAAAAACAATATATTCGTAAATAATTGGCGGAGGTCTCGATGAACATGTAAAACATACACACAGTCGAACATCCTTTTTTGAAGTCGGTTAAAAAGTTTGACAGTCAGACCCAAATGGTCTCCGCACATTACGGTTCCAGAGGAATTTCTTCCCGCGAACGCTCCGGCTGTGGAATGAGCTGCCATCAGAGATTTTCCCGGGGGAATGCAGCATGAGGTTCTCCAAAAAATTAGTGTTAAGGTTTTTAAGGGGTCGGCAGCACGTTTGCAAGTCCTCTGGAGTTGCAAACGTCCATAGGATGCGGTAATCGCTTACCATCAGGCGAGCCGCACACTTGTTTGCCACCGACGTATTATACTGCAACTGCTCTAATAATTTCTTTACTCACTAGCGTTCTTTCGCAGCTTCGCTTGCGAGGAATCCGGTTTGTCACAAAGTGGCCTTTGTCATAAAAATCACGTCAATTCGTCGCTCCGTTTTGCCGTGAAAGACGGACAAGCAAACTTTTCCATCCATAATATCAGTATGGGTGAGTTATCGGCTCCGGGGCGAGGGTTGAATAAAGACACATTTTAACTGGTTTTATGAGAGCCACCTTACATTTAATTTTGGCATAGCATGGCCGCTGGTCGTTGCCAAATCTCTGTGTTTACCGGATTTAAGGCATTATGTTTTACAAAAGCTAAATTACATTGTTATAGTGTTCCGTTAAGGAGACACATGAAATTAAATTTCTAGCTTTTTTTTACCGTGATTTTATGAAGATTAGGCGACGCTCGTGTTACAGTTGAACTTATTGTTTCCATCTTTCTGTACGGCGCAGAGACTTGGACTGTTAAGAAGGCTGACCGGCAACGAATCGACGCGTTCGAAATATGGTGCTGGAGGAGGATGCTCGAAATCCATTGGTCTGAGAATCGGACTAATGAATCTATACGAACCGAGCTCAAGATTCCAGTGAGACTCAGCACCACATGCTTACGGAGGAGCTTTGAGTTATTTGGTCACATCGCCAGAAAGAGAGATGACAACCTGGAGAAGATACTTCTGAGGGGAAAGGTAAGCGGAAGAAGACCTAGAGGCAGAAGCCCCATGTGCTGGTCCGATCAAATCAGCTCAACCTTAATACCACAGTCTGTGATGTGTTTGATCAGTGGTAGTGAATGCTGCATCTGGTGTAAGGGTTGTGCGGTTCGATCCTTGCACAGTACAAACATTTGTGTGCATGAATATGTCTGTTTGTATTGGTCTGGGTGTTTTCTACGTATTACAAGTATGTATTTACAAAAGAAAAGTATTAAGTGTATTGACCGTGTGGTCCCCGGCAGAGTAGAATAGGCCACCCTCACTCTTACCGAGGTGTCGTAAAAGGCGACTAAGGTTGGCATGCTGGCATGATCATCAGCACCCAGAGAAGGAAAACTCTGCATTTATATCAAAACCCTCGCCAACCCGTCTGCCAAGCGTGGTGAGTATGGCAATTACCCCTCATGTGATTGAGGGAGGCCCGTGCCCCAGCAGTGGGAGTTTAAATGGGCTGATGATGATGAAATGTATATATTTGTAATCCCACTGTTGATTCTGATATCCGTAACACACAGGTGCTCGAGTTCGGACCCATCTCGGAGTCAGATCAACGTATGTGATGTTGTGAAATATTTATTTATTATTTATTTATACTGTCTGACTCCATTTGTGTTATAGTGTCCGTGCGGAACTCTTACCATCAGGCGATCGGTTTGCTCTTCTGCCATTTATCACATTTGGCTAGGCATTTCGATGAACTAATGCTTACACTGTGCAACGACCCTACCCTTATGATATATTAAGAAAGTAAGGGGAATTACGCGAGGTCATGAGGTAATTTCCTAATGGACAACAAACGCGCATAACTTATGGGAATTTGCAACTCGGTGGACGGGGCCATTTTTATTTTAGAGCGGTGCAATGTCGGAGTCTTGATATGGGCTTGCCTTGTAAAGTTGTGGCTTTAACACAACTCGGAAGTTCTGAAGATGTGCGATGGGATGAATATCAAGCGCATCGCAGGTTCTGAACTTAGAATTTCAACTTAAGGCGCCATATTTAGACACAATGCCTGAATCGGTTAAACCTGCATATGCAGCAGGGCGCAGATTTTATAAAGAGGTATATATGCTCTTGAATGGGAGAGTAAGGAGGAGTAACGCTGGAGGAATGCTCCCCTCCCTGTCCCATGGGTACTGAGAGGAGACGTGCCTAACCCGCACTACACCACGTAGTCCACCGGAGTGGAGGGGAAAGGCACTCTCTAGTAGACATGGCCCTCAGAGGTGGGACCCGACCCTGGCCTGTCTTAGAAAGGAGGAATTGTTGCTGCTGTAGGATGTGTATTGATGGGATGAGAAGTGCAGACTGCTTTTGTGGAGTTTTATGTGATAGATATATCAATATTGTATCATCTTTAAATAGTGCGAACATCCATGTCACGCTTATCACCTTATTGTTAAACATGTTTAGTTCAACTTCGATTGAGGAACTTTTACTGATTGTAGTTACATGTTCTGCTGTGTGTAGAATACAATATAGCATACACTTTAGGTGTGGTCGAGTGGTCCCCGGCAGAGTAGAATAGGCCACCCTCACTCTTACCGAGGTGTCGTAAAAGGCGACTAAGGTTGGCATGCTGGCATGATCATCAGCACCCAGAGAAGGAAAACTCTGCATTTATATCAAAACCCTCGCCAAGCCGTCTGCCAAGCGTGGTGAATATGGCAATTACCCCTCATGTGATTGAGGGAGGCCTGTGCCCCAGCAGTGGGGACTTAAATGGGCTGATGATGATGATGATGAATTACCTAGTAGGTAGTTCTGGAACGCCAGATAGATACACTAGACAAGCGTTCGTGGCACTCATTCAGTTAGTATCACTGAAAACCAGCCATCATGACCTTTGTCTGGGCTGTGACATAAGCTGAGTGAGGGCCATTTATACTTTCGACAATATATTTTTGTTTTTTTTTTTCCTTTTGTTTTTATTTATATGTATTTTTAATTGTTTTATGTTTTGTTTTTTTTGTTTTCTGTTTGTGCCAAATTGTGTTCTGTTTACAACTGCTATAAGTTCTGTGTTGTGATGTCTATAATAATAAATATTTTCTTTCATTCTTCTTTATTTCTTTCTTTCTAATCTAAAATATTACCTGATTACTTTGTGCAGTGTACAACGCAACGGATACCACCTACTCAACCGTACATTGGTCCCGAAAGTTCCCGATAAGAACAACACTTATCGCTTAGTGTTTAAACAATGTCCAAACACAATGGGAAGCACACCGAACGTCTTAGCCGATTAAGATAGCAGCTCACTAACGAGTGGCATAAAACAAAGTATCTTTTACTCGGCTTTCTAGCTAACGTTAGCCTTGCTATAGGAGAGAGACCCGACCGGTTCTTGCGGTCGCGGCGAGTGAGTGAGAGTTTTTTTTTATGTGATTGGTGGCAGACGAGCAGACGGATCACATGATGGTAAGCGATTGCCGCCGCCCATTGACACCCGTGACACCAGTGAAGTCACAAATGACACGGATTTTTGGAAGACGTGCGTGGAGCCGAAGCCAACACGTAGAGGCCCTTTCTTTAGACAATTTACTCAAGTGATGTGACACCATCCGGCGACTATCCCTGTATACACTATGGGAGTGCAGCCAAGGACAGTCCCCGATTGGTGTAGGACTATTAAACTAAAAAGAATAGAAAGTAACCGGGCTAGTGCCAGGTTGGGTGCTAGTGGATTGGGTAATCAGGACTATGGAGAGACTATGACACCTGCCCGATCAATGATAAAAATCACGAATAAATGGGCAGGCGGTGACTCGTCACTCACTCTAGTGAGGGAGATGGCCCCCCATATTAAAAAGGAAGCCAGCAATTATTATTAATTATGAACGTCCTTTATCTACACCCTGCTTTATAAATCATCCTTCCAAACATTTGACACACAGTCAACAAAAAATAACAACATCCGCCATGGAAAGAAAAATACATTTTATCAAATAAATACATTTCCTCCTACATTTTCCGAAAGTTTGTATTTAACGAAGTATTTCTATTTTGTTGCAGGTAAATTCCCCGCAAACTCCCGTAAGTCCCTGGTCTCCACCAAAAGTTGGTGCAAACAATTAAAGGAAAAAATGTTGACTTCTAAGATATACCGACGAAGGTTCGCCGCGCTCGGAGCGGCTACCGAATGTAAAAGTACAGATGCGAAATATTTGTTATGTGAGTAAGTAAAGATGTGACTTTGAGTGGCCATAAACATTTTTAATGTAAAAAAGTATTTTACAAGTGCGCAAACAAACGGTCAGCGCTACTTTTAATTGCCGCGTTGACTGTATAGGAACGTAGACTAAATGTTACAGACAGACGCTATACACGGCCTTTTTTTTTTGACGCTGGGGAATGCCTCCTTATGCATACCCTCCTGCCGGGGGGCAGGCGATAGGGACAGCCGGGAGCGCCGGGCTGTCCCTACCAGGCTACGCTATACACGGCCTACCTCACAATTTGTCTTTCTTCACTAGGATTTACTGCACACATATGTAGGTACATATGTACGAGTAAATCTCTACATTGAGGTTCATTAGTACTTCCGAATTTCTGATGATATCCAATCATCGTCAGCCCATTTAACTGCTGGAGCACGGGCCTCCCTCAATCACATGAGGGGTTATTAACATACTCACCACGCTTGGCAGACGGGTTGGCGAGGATTTTGATATGAATGCAGAGTTTTCCTTCCCTGGATGCTGATGATCATGCCAGCAGCTTTACCTTAGTCGCCTTTTACGACACCTCGGTAAGAGTGAGGGTGGCCTATTCTACTCTGCCGGGGACCACACTTATATCCAATCCAATGATAAAAATTGGGGATGATATTCAATGGTAATGCTTTAATTAGCAAATGAAATTTAAATGTAAAAAGTCTTTTTCTGCAAAATTACAGAATGAGCTGATTTGAGTTTGTTGCTCCGCAGCAGCGCTATGTACGTTAAATAATAATCGCATTGGTACTATTTGGACAGTTACTAATGGGATAAATCAGTGCCATTTCTACCCTCAATGACAGGTGGTCCGGCGGGGCTTTTCCACGACATGAATTCCCTTGAAACCTCTTTTATTCTCGCATACATTTTGCAAGTTTAAATAAACCACTCATTGACAGCAAAGTTGTTTAGAATGGAACGCGCCTTCTGCAGAGTTATTCCTTGTAGATTTCCCCGATAGCTGCGAGTTGGTAAGTTCGGGCTCCCTCAGGGTTAGTTGCTGGGTCCCGTATTTTATGTGGCGATTCTTTCGCATTGTGTTCGCTGTTTTCTTGCCATTTTCGATAAAATACTGAAATAAACGTACACACTGAAGGCTATGGCAAAGCACACAAAATAAAGATCGTCAACTAGGTAGGTCAATGACATAAACAGAGCCTAGGATAGACTCAGGTGAGGCTCACAGGACTTCCGTGATAAAAGAAAGTTGTTATAACTTAGCTACTCACACTGGTGGCTTAAAGATTGTCATATTTGACAACTGGGTAGCAGCAGATCGGTGGGTCCGATGCTGAGCAGGCCCAGTACCGTGGCCAGACCCATTTGGCTTTATAATGACTACTGACAATCTTTATACTATGTTACAGTGCTTTTGTGCTTTGTATATTACGCGAAAAATGATGTCCACACTTACTTAAGAAAGGTCGTCGAAGGTCAAAAACGAATAGAGGTCCTCGACTGACATGACGTATCGTATTTTTGCTAATTACTCGTAGTTCCATTCCATCACCGGACAACAAGGCGCGGCGAGGGGTTTCATCCATACGTTGTTCACTTACCCCTTATCCGCACCAAGTGATTTGCTTCCGCGTTCATAATGCGGACAAATAAGGAATGAAACTCCTTGCCAAGGTCTGTTTTTCCGGACAATTAAAATCTGGACATCTTTAATTCAAGAGTGAACAGGCATCTTCTAGGTGAATGCGTTACATTCTAATTTCATCGTCACTTTCCATCAGGTGAGATTGTGGTCAAGCGTTAGCCTATAGTTCTTAAAAAAAAAGTTGGGAAATTATGTCTTTCACTCTATGTGATCACTTTTTCGAGACCAAAGTTTACACTTTTACAATTCGAGAAAGTACTTTGGGAAATGGATTTGATTAACCCATTGATTGATTCTAAATATGATCTGGCATTCTTTTGGGTGGTAAAAATGTTTCCTTTTTATTGATGATGTTTAAGCTCTTGGCATTACACTAAACTCTAGATTTGAGAGGAAACCTACGATGGAGCGAGCTTACCCAAAAGAAGCCGATTCACTTTAGCTTTAAAAATATTGGGGCTGTAATCACTGGGCAAAACAGACGCTAGCAGGGCGTTCCACTCCTTGGCTGTGCGCAACATGATGGAGGAGGAAAAGCGCTTTGTACGCGATTAAGCAATTTGATTGATTAAGCAATATCAAATTCGACTCATGTACCCTACAGACGATTTTAACCATAGTAAAAATAAGTTTCCTGGTTTCGATTAACGGGTCGAGCAGAGATATGTTTCGAATTTTTCGAACAATAGCTCTGGATTGTGATCGCCAATCCGCATTAGGTAAGCGTGGTTATTAAGCCTAATCCCATCATATTAGCAATGACTTGATTTCTATGATGGAGGCCTTTACCCTGCAGTGGGACAGTTTATAGGCTGATACTTTACTTTACTTTAATATAAAACGAAGCCACAAACTACTTTCGAGACGTAACACGAACCTCTGGAAGTAACCCCACCCCTGATCCACATTTGTCGTCCGGATTAGGAGCGGATAACACTGCCAGGATTATCCGCGACTGGGGGTGCGCATGTACACCTTTGTTTAGTCATTACTGGGCTAAGGTTTCGCACGAGATGTTAAAAGTCACATGGTAACGCGTGAGTTACCCGATATCCTTTTAGAAAAGGTACAGTGAAACCTGGTTAATTGGGATCTTAAGGGCACAAGAGCCTTAGCGCGAAGACGTCCCGTAATGATTAAGAATATGCCTGTCGTATCTAAACGAAGAGACATCCGACAGAGAACCAGAGTCACCGACATAGCCCACCGAATTAGCAAACTGCCCACTGCCACTTGGGCTGGTCATATTAGCCGCAGAACTAACAGCCGTTGGAGCCGTAAAGTCCTTGAGTGGAGACTCGGTAAGCGTAGTGTAGGACGCCCTGCGACAAGATGGGATGATGACATTCGAAGGCTGGCTGGTGTGGGCTGGACGAGAATCGGGAGCAGTGGCGTGCATTAGGGTAGACCTATGTCCAGCAGTGGACGAGTGTGGATTGCTGGTGATGATGATGATGATGATCTAAACGAAGGAGACATAAATCGCGTCTGAAAGGGAGAGGAACTCCCATTCGGTTGTAATGTCCGGTTCGCGCCAAGGCATCTGAGGGCCTAATTTAAAGCGACGCTACGACCGAATCTGAGTTACCCTCTCTTTCGCACACACTGTGTGTTGTCTCCTTTGTTTGGATGCGACAGGAATATTCTCGTTCGTTACGGGTCGGCTTTAAATTAAGCCACCTGGTTTGAAATTGAATTGTCTCATTTACAGAGGTCCCGCTTATAGAAGTCCAAATTTTGATGTAAATGACGAAACATGTGCCAACCTGATAAATTGTCTCAATTTTACAGCGAATTCAGCTACTGAGGCCCAACTATAGAGGAAAACCTAGAAATCAAATCTCATTTAACCAGGTTCCAAAAGTTCCATTAACAGAGGTAATTCGATGAAAAAGTGCCGGGACCTCATTGCAGTTCCCTATAATATACGTTTCTAACTTATCCAATTTAAGTGACCAGGAGTAACTTTAACCAAGTGAAGTGGGAACCAATAAATAGTTTTTTAGATTTTCGCGCTGCATTATAACTCGACAAGTTAAAAATCGACAAGCGAATAAATCGGCTATAGCAGAATATCTACTGGAAATGGGAGTTAATCGTTGGATGGAACTAAATGACCCGAAAATCCTTTCCACCGATCGTCATTATGCCAAACCCCGTGCTAAGCCGTTACTAACGCAAACAAACACCGATACTGTTAATATGTGATATGAGTGTGTCGGAGTAGCTTCACTGACAATTCATCTAGTGGCGAATTAATATCAAAAAATGTGGGGGTGTCCGAAGATTCGCAGCCCGGCCCCAGCAGACGACGCCCTGCTCCGCAAGTCCGCTCGTGACCACGGCTGCTGTAACGTAGCCGAAACGTCGAGCCAAATATGTGAGTACACAATGTTGTATCACATAATAAATATCGTGTTAATTCCCGTCCTGATACTTTAAGTGGGAACCAAGTTCTTCTTCTTCTTCTTATTTTATTTGTGGCAATCAACTTCTCGACTGAGAATTACTCCTGCCATTATCATGTTTTAGATTTTAGACATTATTAAGCGGGACAACCGAAGATAATTCGCCAATGTCAAGTAACTTATTGAGAACAAGTAGGTAGTCAACAGTCGAAGTCAGTCAAAGTCACAGTCACTCAATAAAACGCCGGTGTTTTCCGTTTTATCGACCTACGGATTCAGCGGATATCACTCTAAAAGCAATCGCGGGTTTTAAGACTCTATTAGGTCCAAGCAAGTTGTCACGAGACAACGCACTCGACACACAATAGCAGTGTTAAAAACGATACAATCCAACGATTCTTATTATTAGTATTACTTTGCGGCACTTCACTGCACAAATAAACACCAAACTTGCACACTAAAAATCACTAGACACTAATTTAAAACCTTTGAATTGCATCAGCCCACGCGGCTTCTTTTAGCCCTACCCGCCGAATCCCGGGAACCAAGTTTCAGTGATAGTTCTTTATAAAAGGTTGCCAGGACACTTAATTCCACTGGAGCCGCGGTCATGTTCCTCCGCCCACGAATAATATTCATCAATTCGTTGATTACTCCATCTTTTCTCATGACATGTCCAAACCAGGACAAACGATTTACTGATAGTTTTTAATAGACAGGTACCACTTTCAAACTTCTTATACAAGTCAAAGAAAAATTCTCGAGCGGATTATATTATAAACTTCGATCATATA
This sequence comes from Marasmia exigua, assembly GCA_019059595.1. Lineage (NCBI taxonomy): Eukaryota > Metazoa > Arthropoda > Insecta > Lepidoptera > Crambidae > Marasmia > Marasmia exigua. The sequence goes on along the minus strand of CM032474.1, from coordinate 3,036,435 downwards.
CTTACTATCGAAGATGAAAACAAACAATTTTCCCTGAAAAAGTAGAGTCTAAACTCACAAAAAATAATCACCTTCCTATACAAAAGTGATCAGCGGACTATGAGAAGGCGATTAGTTTTTAGTTTAAGACCCTATGTTTCTTAGGGAAAAAATATCGTTTCATATCAGTATATTACCCTCTAGAAGTTTCTTAGCTAATTAAAAGCACGGTGTACACTCGTCCTTATCTTGTCCCTTAATTTTCTTCCTTTCGGGACCTTAAAAACGAAAACCAAACACATTTCTTTGACATGTAGATACGTACGTGGCTGTAATATGTAACATGCCGTTGTTTGAATCGCAAATCCCCAAACTCCATTAGGGTAACAAGTGGAGCTGTTCGCAATCAACGGCCAAGATCGGCATCAAAGGCCAGCGCGGGAAATATCGAGGAACGAGCTGCCTTTTTGCAGCTGCGATAAAGTCTCAAAGTCTAGGAGCTAGGGTTGTCAGATAATGTTTAATGAGAAAAAGAAAAAGGCCATAAAGAAACGTAAAGACTCCCAACAAGATAACAGGCTACGCCTAGTTTGAGGCCAATAGACATACTATACGTACTAAATAAAATATTTTTATTTTTTATATCTCAGCAGCCCATTATTGAGGATGGCAGACACAATGGGTACTTTGTTCATTCTTTTGTGCCTGTCAACCTCATGTTTGGATTTCACGGCCGCTTACCATCAGGCGGAGTGAGGTCATCCTGATTGGCCTTTCTAAAAAAAAATATATATTTTTAGGTTAATAGGCTAACGCTATAGCCGTGTGGTCCCCGGCAGAGTAGAATAGGCCACCCTCACTCTTACCGAGGTGTCGTAAAAGGCGAATAAGGTAAAGCTGCTGGCATGATCATCAGCGCCCAGAGAAGGAAAACTCTGCATTTATATCAAAACCCTCGCCAACCCGTCTGCCAAGCGTGGTGAGTATGGCAATTACCCCTCATGTGATTGAGGGAGGCCCGTGCCCCAGCAGTGGGGACTTAAATGGGCTGATGATGATGATGATGATGAGGCTAACGCTTGACCACAATCGCACCTGATGGATAGCGACGCTGAGATCTAACATAATACCCGTTTTCCTAAAAGATTCCTGTTCACTCTTGCCTTAAAGATGTCAAGATTATAGTGGGCAGGAAAGACAGACCTCGGTAGGGAGTTCCATTCCCTAGCCGTCGGAAATATAAATGTGGAAGCGAATCGCTTCTTGCGGATAATTGGTAGTTCTACCACATAACCTAACCTTTAGCTTAATTGCACTGTTTTATAATAATGAAGACAATGCATTTTGGACATCATGTTTTACAGCTTTAGACGAAATGTTTCTAGCTGCTTTCCCATAAAAGAAGGTGTATTCCCGCTGTCCACCCTCTGCTTGTCCACCCCGTGTGGGTAAAAAAATACCGCTGTCCACTCCCTCCTTCAACCAAGAAGGGGTGGACAGCGGGAATAAACCTAAAAGAAGAACCCTGATTTCTGCTGGGATAATGCAGGGAAGTTAGCATGTCCATAAGGTTAAAATGTCTGCTGTGAAATATACGTATACCACATGAGGTACCGTCTTAAGTCCTACACAAGCGATATTTACATAAAATATGTATAAATAGTATTAAGGCGACGCCCTAACTAGCGACACCATTCGTTTTTAATTGTTAGCTACTAAACCGGATCTATTTTAAACAATTTCGGGGTTACAACCTCTCGGCAAACACTTATACTATTTATTAATTAACCATGCACAAATGTTGGGTCCGTTTTTGTACGCGAAAAATTGATTACCGCCAAAAGCGACCACTTTTAGCGCGAATCAATTTTTCGCGTACAAATGTTGTGTCCGCATTGGTGGATGGTTATTTAATAAATAGTATTGCTGAGAGGTTGTAACCTCGAAATGGTTTAAAATTGTTTCCGGTTTAGTAGCTAACAATTAAAATCGATTGGCGTCGCTAGTGTGCCCTACCCGTCACCTCACCTTAATTGTTTTTATTTCGGAAAATGAACGTTCAGGTTTGATTCGAGCAGTACACTATTGTTTTTATGTATGAATGCAGTTTTTCTTATTACTAAAATCTAATGACATGGTTCTTAAGAGGTTTTCGTACGTTTCATAGTTTCAGACGTTCCCATACTAGCTGATCTAAATGTGCCACCATGTAGATATAAATTAGATAAGTGTACAATAAAGTTGTTATAATAAAAAACAATGTTGCTGTAAGTACACTACTTTTTAACCCCCGACGCAAAAACGACGGGGTGTTATAAGTTTGACGTGTCTGTGTGTCTGTCTATGGCATCGTAGCTCCCGAACAAATGAACCGATTTTGATTTTGTTTGTTTTCGTTTGAAAGATGAATAAAGAGGGAGTGTTCTTAGCTATGTTGGATACAAATCGATCCAAGATAGCCGCCGCCACAAAGATTTGGATTTTATGTTTTAACACAACTCCCACAATATGGGTACCGTATAAAAGGGCTTGAGTAGCAGAATATATTAGTTGTGAAAAATTTCAAATCCAAGATGGCCGCCGTCAGAAAATGACGAATAACCTATTTGTTGTTCCAACTGCCTTAATATAGGTATCAAATGAAAGAGCTTCAGTTGTGTCTGGGGTTTTTTAAATTTGCAATTTATATTTGTTCAAGCACTGCTCGACGCTGCTCATCGTCAGCCCATTCCCCCACTGCTGGGGCACGGGCCTCCCTCCATCACATGAGGGGTAATTGCCATACTCACCACGCTTGGCAGAATGGTCGGCGAGGATTTTGATATAAATGCAGTTTTCCTTCTCTGGGTGCTGATGATCATGCCAGCAGCTTTACCTTAGTCGCCTTTTACGACACCTCGGTAAGAGTGAGGGTGGCCTATTCTACTCTGCCGGGGACCACACGGCCAAGGCATAGGAATCGGCGCGAATTCGCACGGCCGACGCTGCTCGTGCTTAAGCTATGCTAGCAACCCTGTTAGGAACAGTAATGGTGCAACCGTTGCTCCTTGCGGAACGCCGAGAATCCAGAGACTTTACTTCGTTATTGACTACAATGTAGTTGTTCTAATGACATCTGGCTAGACGTTTTTGCCCTTCAAGTATAAAGACTTAACTGCGTTCTGGTGCTCATAGTTACTAGTAATTGTTATATAGTAATAGCTGGTGTGTACATTAAGCTCAATTTATCTAACAGACTAGTGGCCTGATAGATGATACTCTGTCACCAACGTTTTAAATTTAGAAAACGCATTGTCAAATATGTCCTAATCAGCGAAGCTTAGGGTGTATTCAATGTTTTATATAACTACTAGCGGCCGCCCGCGACTCCGTCCGCGTGGAAAAGTAACTCTTTTACCCCCCTTTCAACCCCTACACCCCCTTTCGCATAAAGTAGCCTCATTTCAGCCAAGAGATGCCCACAGCTGGATTTAGGATATAATTGAATACCGTAGACGTTAGATAGACACGATAGATACTCTTTATTGCACAATATACAAAACTTAAAAGCTAGGTATACAGAGATACGATGTACAATTTAGGCGGTCTTATCGCTGAGAGCGATCTCTACCAGACAACCTTCAGGTAAAGGACGTTTTACTTTTCCATAAAACACCTCTCCGTTTTGTTTCTGTGCTAGTATTTAAAATCCAACTAATTTGTCACAGTAACAGCAGGACCCCGATTCTCGACATTTATTTTCATACGACATATATCACTAAAACACAGGTTTTTTTTAAAGGTTTTCAGGTGATATCCGCCATGTTTTCAAAATATCACGAGCCCGAGAATTGGGGTCCTGGTGATTACCGCTATGTTTTCAAAATATCACGAACCCGAGAATTGGGCTCCAGGCTTATGCGAAGTGTCGCCCAGCACCCGGCGCGTACAGTCATGGTCACAGTAAGCGGCATAGCGCCGACCGGCCACCACGTGGCCGAGGTCACTGACCCCGCGACCCGAGCGCGTCAACCGTGCGAATTCGCGCCGATTCCTAGATCAGCGTTTAGCAAATTGTTAACCAGCTGCCGTCATAATATGACTAGAAAGCCTACTTTTATTGCGGCTAAAAGACATGAAAAATGCCAACTCTCGAAAAGTAAGATCTTCCTAATTGTTAAGTATCATCGTAACCTTTTAATTCGTTTTTGGGCGGCAAGAGTCCTTTTACTACATTTAAGTCAAGTTTTCTGGTATAACTGCTTTCAAGTTAAATGATAATAATAAATATAAAACATTTCAATTAGTAGCAAAACTGTCCCGTATCTCATAAACCAATTACTAAAAAAAGAGATTCTTATTCAGAAATATAGAGAATTTACCTAATTAAAGACAATAATAATGTTACCCTAAAATCCCAATAGATCTCATGATTCACTGATAGGACGGCAGGTATTATTTCATCGAAATGAAAGTTTACTTTAAGTTAACCCTAGAAGCTGTCATAATTTTCAGCTTTCTTGGACTCTTCCATCATTCTTCATCTTGGATTCATCATTAAGATTATAATTTTTGGTGCGACCTTCGATATGGTTAAAGATCTTGATATCGTACACTGTCGATTCGTATCGATCAGTCTACTGAAGCGACAAATCGTTAACCATGAATCGTATTGTATATTAATGATGATAATTAAGGACGTCTCGCGGCAATTTCGAAAACCTTTCCTAATTTGACCGGACCGAGAACAGAACGCTTAGCTACTGCGCCATCTAGTTGTTAATTAAAATTGTTGTTCAAACGTAGGGCACATTTTTATGATATTCAGAAAGGCGTTTTAGATATATACATTGACAGACCTCGTAAACTCTATTTCAACAAGACCTTCGAGCAATGTGAACTTTATATAAAACTAGCAACGTCCAAACAAAACTAAATTCAGCCATAAACCAAATTCCGACTTTCAACTTCCACCCCAGGGGTTGTTTCGAAATTCCAAAGGGTACACGTGTTTTTATTACAACATTATTACAATGTATAGGGCTTTAACGCACTGAGAGGTTAGCCGCACCTCGCGTTTGGCAGTGCGGCTGGTCGTATACAAACTAACTAGGTTGGCGCAGCGACTCAAAGTGAGCTTTGGCCTCCGATAATAAGAGTCTCCATCTAGGTCGGTCCTGCGCCACCTCCTGTTAGTCATCGGCCAGAAGTCCGAGCAAATTCTTTTCTACTGCGTCCCTCTAGCGGTACCTTGGATATTGGTCATATGGTGGGTGTCGTGTGCCGTAGTATGGCGGGTGGTCGTATAAAAGAAAGAGTCTATGTACAAATGTTTATTTACAATCTGACCAAATATTTACACCACACATATATAATAAAGGAAGAGAACTTAAAAGCAGGAAAATTAAGTAGAGATAGTACGAAGAATAATGGCTAGATTAATTTGTACAATAATTTACAGTAAAATCAGTCTGTTGAAATTCAATGACGTTCTTTAATTGTTAACCGACGGACGAACTGTATGACCAGAACATGCGCGCGTCGCTGACGCGTCATGCGCGCTGCGTGAAGTACACCTCAAACTATAAACATATAAAAGGGTCATACTATCCGTGCGTTGGTTGATGCACAAAATAGATACAAAATAATTTACACATTAATTATATTTACAAAAGCGTGACGCATCGCCACAGTTATATACAGATGCTATAGTAAATTGTGTTGCTTACTTACCTACCTTATAGTCGCCGGCAATGATGCAGGTAACGAACTTACAATATTCATAAGTAATGATAAATCAAATGCCGACGACTTTGCTTTTACAAGATACAATTTCAGACGACAGACGCGTAGACGTCTTGCAATGTGCTTTAAAACACCTCAACTGAGTAAATTGGTTTGCAGTTCTCTTGTCTTCTTTATACTTGTTTAATGTAATGCGCTTTCATGCTTTGGACTAAATGCGATGAAAAACGAGCAGGTAATTGCTTCGCGTCGACTGGGTCAGGGACAATCGGGCTCTCCACTTATGTACTTGTGCCCAAGGCCCAGCCTGAAAACCAGCGCTGCAGCGGCTTCGGTCACTGCTGCAAATGCTGACTTTGAGCCTTTTTTGCTACAGAATTGGTCCTATTCGTGTATTTATGTCATTCGTGTCTGAATTTTGTTAAAATTTGTGTTTTTTGGTCAATAAAGAATTATTTATCTTTACTTGTTAAAATTTATAGCGTTTGTCATTGGTTTTTCTATTATTTGTAAATGTAACGCTAATCGAAATTAGCTTACATGTCTATCTAAACCTGCGGCTAGCCGCTTCGTGCGTAAGCACTGGTGAATACACTCAACACCCCTACCCCTTACCTCAAATTATCGTGTCACCATAAGGGAGTAGAAATAGACGGTTGCACAAAAACAGAACAATAAACTCGTGAGGTAATTTATAGATCAAGATTGTGGTCGCTCGGTTTTCTGACACCCTTTATATTTGGACCCCCGATGCCGTGACGGCCCAGGTTCGAATCCCGGTCGAACACAATGGCTTATCGTTGATGCGATCGTGTAAGATCCGCCTAAGTTGATTGTGGGTTTGAGTTTTTTGTGGGATTTTAAATATTATTTTGTAAATATCAAGTCATCGTTAGTAGTAGTTTTTCCATATTTACATTAATCTGACTTTTTTTGGATGGCAATAATCGTTTTTTTTTATCTAGTAGTGTTGTACGTCAGAGTCGCAGCCAACTTTGCCAATGTCAAGTGAGTAGAGACACATTATCACGAATTGAATTGACCGGTGATTTGAGTTTATTTCTTAGTTAATTGAGTTTTATTTTTAGAAATTCACCACCTTTAACAAAACAAAACGTACACATAGACAACACAGTATTGAATGGGAGGTTAATTTTAATTTATTTTACAGTCTAATATCATAAAGGTAAATATAATTGCATAGACATTTGGTTATTAATGTTGTCTTCTTATGAAGTGTATACTGAGAGTAGAATGTGACATTGTGTAAAAGTGTTACATACATAACACTGTTTCCGATATTTTAACGCCCCCGTACCAATATTTTCCAATGTCGCATTGTTTATCAGTCGACCCGTTATAACGTTTTTCTAGCATTTCCTTACAATCAGTTTCTATGTTTGGCAATTGTTTTTTTTTTTTCATAGAAGTGGCTCTTCCATACCCAATTTGTCGAATCCTATCTACGAAGGCATCATAATTGTAATAAATCATTTAAATTAAATAAACCGATGTGTTGTAAATGTGAGCAACGTGATTTGTCATCATCATCATCATCACCAGCCCATTTAAGTCCCCACTGCTGAGGCACGGGCCTCCCTCAATCACATGAGGGGTAATTGCCATACTCACCACGCTTGGCAGACGGGTTGGCGAGGGTTTAGATATAAATGCAGAGTTTTCCTTCTCTGGGCGCTGATGATCATGCCAGCAGCTTTACCTTAGTCGCCTTTTACGACACCTCGGTAAGAGTGAGGGTGGCCTATTCTACTCTGCCGGGGACCACACGGCCACGTGATTTGTATCCATTTTCGATTACTACGCCATAAAATATAGAAAATTCACTTTCTCTTCTAACAAAGTACACGAACGATCAAAGTACGCTGTAAGATACGCTGATGATGATGATGACTCAAAATTTATTTCATAAACTTCTTTATTTTTAAGACTTATATTTTGACTTGAATCTATAAACTGGGCGCCTTACTAATAAATACTTCGTACATTTTTGTCAACATTTTTAAACATTTCCCAATTCATACAAAATTCCACATGATTTACTATTCTATTCCATGTTAAGAACTCCATCCACAGCGGACATGTAATTTAAAAATTGTTTCCACGAATCGCGATCCGTTTCACGCGAGGCACACTGAAATAAATTAATGTCACTTAGAAACCGTCACACATTTTTCATACGGTTGAAACGGAACGTTCGCCTTCATTCGGAGTGCTATGGTGCTAGTCCGAAATGGCCGCTCAGTGGCAATTTATCATATCAACGCGGTAACTTGAATGGACATGTAATATTAGTTCGCACACACTTTGTATGGTAATGTAATGAAAAATTGCTTTTTTGTTCGTTTCTTCCTTATTCTGGGTTTAAGTTAGATTTTGTTTTTAACTGATTTCAAAAAAAGAGGTTCGTGGTTTTTTAGGGCGGTTTTTTTTTCTCAGAATTTGTTTTGTGTTCCAAATTTTTAACAATTTCTCATACGCATTCTTAAACCCGCTATCACACCCTTACATTTCCACTATAGGTCCGAATGCGAGCATGCCGTGACAGTGGGAGAGCCACGCTTCGGCATGAATGGGCTGGCTCGACCGGAGTGATATCACGGCCTCACAGAAAACCGGTGTGATGCAGCACTGTGCTCTGTTTCGCTGCGTGAGTGAGGGTACCGGAGGCCCAATCTGGGAGTTTACAGGTTGGCAACGCACTTGTGACTCCACTGGTGTTGCGGGTGTCCATGGATGGCGGCAATCGCTTACCATCAGGTGATTCGTCAGCATGTCTGCCGCCTATGTCATAAAAAAAATGCACCACTCGAATTTTCAAATCTATGTGCCTAATTCTACCACTATCTGGGCGACGAGAGAAACATCCTGAGCAACCTTGAACGTTTCGATAAATTACTAAAGCGTGTAACCATGATTCAGTTTGCCTGGGTCGCCCGTTGTAAAAGGTGCGATGGACGAACGATAGCTGTTTGGTTGCAATAACCAGACTCGCCAAATGCTGAATCATGGTCTAAGCGTACCTCGGGTCCTGAAGCGTCTGCTTTGGTCCTTGTATCCTCGTTTTATTTAACTAATTAACTAGGTTGGCGCAGCGACCCAAAGTGAGCCTTGGCCTCCGATAATAAGAGTCTCCATCTAGGCCGGTCCTGCGCCATCTCCTGCCAGTCATCCGTCAGGAGTGTACGCAAATCCTTTTCGACCTCGTCTCTCCATCGGTACCTTGGACAGCCAACTGGCCTTCGACCATTTGGCCGTCCTAAGTACGTTCTTTTTACTGCACTCTCGCTTTATTTAGTACAATAATATGTATTTATCCATCCTGTGCGGCCGTGTGGTCCCCGGCAGAGTAGAATAGGCCACCCTCATTCTTACCGAGGTGTCGTACAAGGCGACTAAGGTAAAGCTGCTGGCATGATCATCAGCACCCAGACAAGGAAAACTCTGCATTTATATCATCAAGCGTGGTGAGTATGGCAATTACCCCTCATGTGATTGAGGGAGGCCCGTGCCCCAGCAGTGGGGACTTAAATGGGCTGATGATGATGATGATGATGATGATCCGTCCTGTTGGTGTACGAAATACTAATGCATAAACATTTTTCGGAAGGACATAAAACTCTTCGCTACCCGAAGAAATTATTTATGTACGGAATTAACATTTTACAAAGGGATTATTTAGTCTTGTTCATTCTTTTCGGAAAGAATTATATTGGTCCCTTTTTGAAGTAGCTACGAGTTCCTACTTTGCAAAAGTGAGGAAAAGTATAAAATATCTGAAACCGTTGAAATGCGAGTCGGATTTGAAAATGAAAGATTTGAAATAGGGTGCTGCACCTTATTTCGATTTTTTTTAAATCTTTTTTAAAGAGCTTGGTCATAAGAGACTATGTTGATCTATGAACGATTACAAAAAAATACATATTACAAGCGTCGGGACAATGGGTATTATATACTCCAGTTCAGGGTTGCGATCAGAACCTACTACTATTTAATGATATTATTATAATACTATTAAACTTTTATAATATCAAAGATAAAGATAAAAAAAATCTTTATTATTAATACAATATTAATATAGTTTGTATTGATCTGAGTGTTTGCTATGTATTATAAGTAGTTTTCTGTTGGTCTAGTGGTTTAAGTACCGATCCGTGATCTCTGGGTCCTGGGTTCGATTGCCGGTGCGAGCGAAAAGTATGTTTCGCATTTTTCGGACATAGCTCGGGTTTTTGATCACCAATCCGCATTTGGCAAGCGTGGTGATTAAGCCTAATCCCATAATAGTAGCGATAACTTGATATCTATGATGGAGGCCTTTGCCCTGCAGTGGGACAGCTTATAGGCTGATTAAAAAAATAATAATATAATACAGAACACATATATTAAGTGTGTGCGCAAACACAATTAACTCTCTATTCTCTTGCCTCCTTAATATTATGGGACACCAGTATGACACGACCAGAGAGGAGGAGGAGAGGGGGGGGGGGGGAGCTGCTTGAGAAAAGGTCTTTTGTACTGCAATTCATCTACATATTTACAACATCACGTAGATTAAGCAACTGTGTTACGGATATCAGAACCAACAGTGGTATTACAAATATGTACATATTATACTTTTCTTTTGTAAATACATACTTATATTACATAGAAAACACACAGACCAATACAAATGTTGGTAATGTGCGGGGAGGGAACCCGCTACCCTTGGACCAATGTCAGCGTTCACTACCACTGTTCCAAGCGGGCCTTAGCTCTAACGATTTTAATATCCAGACACTGAACAAATACAAATGTTTGTCCAGGGTGAAAATCGAATCATAAAGCCTTGAAGCGTGAGAGGATGAATTCAGAGGGCTTATAACGAAACCATCCCGTAGCGAACTAGAATATACCTGTCGCCTCCTAACCATAGAATCGCACAGTGCGTGTGAAAGGGCCCGGGGATAAGGATACGGTCGTGAAATAAGTTTCGTTGTACCCTCGGGCCCATTTCAATAGCTCAAAAAAAGATTTGTGTTGACAAGGAAATTTCTTTTTCCTTTGTGACAGCCCTTGTAATTAATGAAAAGGTATCCATTCCATACCTGAGGTGGTTCCAACAAGCTTATTATTTTTCTATCCAATAACAATTATTATAATCATGCTTTTTTTATACTAGCTTCGGCATGGTTGCGTTAAAAAAAACGCATTTTCACGAAAGCTCCCAGCCGTGGTGGGTCGGTAAGACGTGTTCTTTTTTACCGACTTCAAAAAAAGGAGGAGGTTCTCAATTCGACTCGTATAGTATAGGCACACGTAATGTTTTTGTATCTTTTTTCAAAACTGCACCAGTATTACCGCCTGATTGTATTAATTTGGTGGCTCTGCTGATGATGGAAGGTCAACTCCTCAACGGTAAGGAGTTAAAGGATAACTTTTTAATACTGTACTCACAATTAGTTTTTTAGTTATTTGGCGGGAGTTGGATAGAGGGGGGATGAGACACTAAAAATCATTAAAAAATATTACGAAAAATAACCGCCTTCAAAAACCATGAACTAAAAAGAGTAAAATATTTTTTTAACACTTCAAATAACATTTTATAACAGTACACTCGAGAAAAGGTGTTACCGAAGTCGGCGCCTAATCCCTGTTGTATTAAATTACAAGATAGTATTGGGCGCCCACTTCGCTAATGCCTTTTGTCGAGTGTATCTACTGTTATAAAATGTTATTTGAAGTGTATGAAGTGTTAAAAATTTTAGGTATTTTACTCTTTTAATAATTAATAATTCTCACAACATCTCATACGTTGACCTGATTCCGTACTAAGTATCTTAAGCACTTGTGTTACAGATATCAGACAACAGAGGAACACAAATATATACTTAAATACATTTATATTACACCGAGACACTGAATAAACACAAGTGTTCATCGCACGAATGTTTGTCCAGGTTGGGGATCAAACCCACAACCTTTGGCGTAAGAGGCAGGGTCACTACCAATTGCGCCATCCGGTCAGTCAAATATTGTACGAGTACTTCAGTTTTTGTTAAGAAATTATTAGTATCAGCCCGGAGTCTGGAAATTGACGGTCTTGTACCCCCATGAGCGTAACCACATTAAGCAGTTGGTCCGGTCGTGTCACACTGGTGTCCGATCAGAACTTGAGTGTAAGAGAATAGAGAGTGCACTAGTGTGTGCGCACACACTTGGGCACTTGGCCTTGAGACTTGAGATTGGCCGTCGTAGCCGTAATCGGTTAGAGGATATTATACGAAACGCAGATATAAGTTTGTTATTCCGCGATTCGGCGGCGGTCGCGTATTTCCGAAGTGCGCTATTTCTGTTCGCGGCCTTGACATTGGCCGCTCGTCACGCACCGACTCCCGCGCATGTGCCCCCCTCGCCCCGCCCGTCGATGTTGACGACTACTTTAGTACAGCGGTTCAGCGCGCATTATTCCCGCATTCCACCCCCTGCTTCACAAACTTTTTTTAAAAACTTCTCGTCGTCCCCCAGGGATGGACAGCGAGAAGTTTTTAATTAAAGTAAACTAAAGTATCAGCCTATATACTGTCATACTGCAGGGCAAATGCATCCATCATAGAAATCAAGTTATCGCTATTATGATTAGATTTGCGTCCACGTTTGCCTAATGCGGTTTGGTGGTTACGAACCCGAGAATTGTTCGAAAAATTCGAAACGGACCCCGAGATCATGGCCCGGTAATTAAAACACTAGACCACCATGACTTTATGTGATAGGTGGCAGACGAACAGACGGATCACCTGATGGTAATCAATTGCCGCCGCCCATGGACACTCGCGACACCAGTGGAGTGACAAGTGCACTGCCAACCTTTAAACCCCCCTTTCCCCTGGATTGGGCCTCCGGTACCCTCACTCACACAGCGAAACAGCACAGTGCTGCTTCACCCTGGTTTTCTGTGAGGCCGTGGTATCACTCCGGTCGAGCCGGCCCATTCATGCCGAAGCGTGGCTCTCCCACGGTTAACGTCCAGCGAGGATTGGTCCTTTAAGTAGAAATATTTTGAGGAAAAAGTCTGTCTATACTGGTGACATTCGGATTTATTTTTAATCTGTTTTTCATTAAGTTCCCACTTTTGCCGAGTGCCAAATGATTGTGACCGGCATAATACTCGTAATAGGCAGAAGAGGCTGGTGCCTTCTCGCCCTGCCCGTCAATAGTTGACCAGTTTAGAGCAGTGGTTTCAGCGCCGGTTGAACGTCCGCTTCAACCGGCGCTGAAACCACTGCTCTAGTCGTCCTAGTTTCGATTTCATTTCATTGCTGAAATAGGCAGACGAGCATTCGGCCGATCTGATGGTTAAAACTAAACGCTAGACCTGGAAAAATCGTATCTTTCAAACATCAAACAACAACATTTGCATCTGGATCAGTGCAAAGTAGGGATGTTATGGATATGGAATTTCGGTTACGGATTGGATACGGATATAGGAATTGGAATGATTATCGCGGATACGTTACGGATACGGATAATAAATTATTTCGGATTATCCGTTAGTTTCGGTTACGGATATTATATTTTTAAGGAATTTTAAAAGTAAAATACTAATAGGTAATAAAGTAGTTTTATTTCGTTTTTGGCAGGAATTACAATCAGTCTGTGAGTAATTATTACAGCTATTTAAAATAAAAATAAATATAAATAGTTATATTATATTGAGTATTATCTAAATTTTAGATGTTTTAGATCAAAAACACCTATCTGATACTATCCGAAACTTTCATTTCGGATTCGGTTACGGTTACGGATGATTTTTTATATCGGATATCCGATAGTTTCGGTTACGGTTACGGAGCTCCCTAACACCCCTGGTGCAAAGATGACGCATGAAAATGATGATGATGAATGAAACGATTCAATTGAACCATTTGGAACATCGACTCTCAGATAGATCCGTGATTTGATTTTGTTGCGAATGAATAGTCGATTCCCTCTTATTGTGCCATGTAATGTACCAATCTTTTTTCTCCGGGTAATACATGGAAAGACGTTTACCTATTCACCCCGAACAGCCTACAGCTTACCCTTTCGCTCTGAATTCTAATCATTCCGCTCATTTGGATCATTCGGCTCACTCGAATCATTCAGCTCATTCGCATCATTCGGTTCACTCGGACTCGAGATCCATTTAAATTGAATGATACATTCGGAGCGAACATAAGAGATAAGGAACTATGTATCATTTGGCTGAGTCGGGACACTGAGTCGTTTTAGTAAAGAGTTACACACGTCTACTAAACGCTGCGGAAGTCTTTAACGCCGTCCTTTTCACCCGCGCCTTGCGTCTCTTTTCTTTGGATGTGACAGATAATATTCCCATTCGTTTTGTGACGGATTTCGTTCCAGGCCCTCAGTATTCCCAAGATGAAACGTTTCTAAGATCTCAACTATCAATTTCGGCCCCATTATATCCTTTTACGTTCTTCCACCAGATTCCAAAAGCACTTTATTGTATATCTGATGAGATTGTTTCGTCAATCTACATTCATGAGATTCATAATATAACTGAACTGTTACATATTCTTCATATCTTTCAGAACCGTTTTGTAAGCTGTTTTTCTATTCGAGTATACACCATTATTTTTTTATCGTTTACATTCTAAAAACCTCATTATAGGTATCGTGAATAAAGTCCATTTAGCTTGTTAGATTAACAAAATAAGCGAAAAAAAAATCTGATGTTTGCGAAAAAAAATCAACGCGGCAATAATATAATATTAGGGTTTGAAAGAAAAGATGTTTTTTCGACAAAATTCTGTATTAGACTAAACTTATTTTCAAACAATATTTTGCTTACAGCTAAAGAACGTTTATAGTAAAAGGACACAGGGTTCATTCATACAGTTAGGGCTACCACAATCTTAAAGTTGGGCTCAGTCTCAAGCTAAGTAGGGCTTGTAGATAGGTCTTTAAGTAAGGTATTGAGGTTTCTATTATCTTTTTTTTCCTAAACTGAATGTAGAACGGTAAAAGGTGTCCAATTTGGGTTTCAAAAAAGAGAATGATAAAACTAAATATAATATATGATGTTCTTTACCACGGAACAAAGCATAAATCTTAAACCGCAATTTTTTCAGTCCTTTCATTCAGTCAACTCAAATATAAAAATAAAATAAAAAGAAACTTATTCCTGTTACGGAACCAATCAATATCGAGTACGACTCGCAATTGGCCGTTTTGTTTTTTGTATCTGTTGAATTGAATAATCCGAAGTATAACAGAAACAGAAATAATTTATTCTGCATTTTTATTTACAAGAAACTTTGGCACGTCTAACTTTTAATCCCGCCTCGACGTGAGTGGGTTGTTGAGACTTGCGAGGAGGTGCAGCGAAAAATCAACAATCACCTTTTTTCAACTTTTTCACAAGCGTAAACAGTAACACCGATCAAATTAAAACTTATTTCAACAATGACCTTAGGTTCGTGTTTTTTTAACCAGGAGCACGAAGAATGGCGATTTTACGAAACTTTTTTTTTTATTTGCGATACATTTTAAGCTGATGTAGACTTGATAATGTTACTTTTATTTTGAGATGAATAATGATCGATTTTTTTTGGTTTTATTTAAGTATGCATCGGTAGCTTTATTGATAAGAGTTGCAATCTGGTAAGGCATACTACTCTCATCAATGGAGATACCGATTACCTTCGAGACGCGGGGATTTTTAAGAACTTTAAATTTATTTAGGAAAAAAATGCAATGACACTTTTTTTTTGTACTGTAGATAGGTAAGCGTTTGACCATATTTCACCTGATGGTAAGTGATAATATGGTCTAAGATGTAGCACGATTACCTAGAAGATACCTATTCACTCGCGCTTTGAAAACCCCCAAATTGTAGCCTCTAGGGAACACCTCTTCAGGCAACTGATTCCACTGTTTCGCAGTACGAATAAGGAAACAGGATTCAAACCTCTTTGTGCGGACTTTTGGTATTTCTACCATGTACCGGTGTCGATTGAGGGCTGCCTTTTTGCTCAAAGTAAAAAAAAAAACTAGAATGGTTTTTAATATAATAAATATGATTAGTGAGAAATTAAAACAACACTTTGTTAACTCCTATGCATTCCGCCTAGTCAGTAAACAAAATCTTCAGTGATTGTAAATTTCATTATTACGAATTATAATACCATTCGGCTGCTCCAATTTCATCGCATTTTCTTTGACAGTGTCTAATGGTTCGAAACAGTTTTGAAAATTACTGCTTCCAAAATGATTTCGCGAGTAATTTATGTAACACTCTATTTTATTGTCTTGCTCGATTGCAGAGAAAAATTACTGGCGCCGACTTGTAAAGCATATGGCTGGAATAACGAGTAAATTAGAAATGTTATAAAAATAATATACTTGAGTCCGCGGCTAGGTTGGCGCAGCGACCCAAAGTGATCCTTGGCCTCCGATATAAGAGTCTTCTGGTCCTGCGCCACCTCCTGCCAGTCATGACTGCCAGAAGTCCGAAGTAGAAGAATTAAATACGAATGTCGAGTCAAATTGTTTGTCCTAAAAAGTGTCAAGCTCAGTGGTGAAACGACAATTTTCTTATCAAATCCATCAGCACTGCAACCCAATTGAGTTTTAGTTTCCGAAGATATTGCTACGACTTAGTACCCGGATTCACGCCAGTGTTAAAACTAACGACGTATATTTGTACCATAACGTTGGCAATAAACCGCTTGTTACCATCCGAACGCGCATCAGACAGAGTGCGATACCCGATCTAGCTAAACTAAGCAAATAGGCTTTTCCAAACACGGTGCGGTCGACGAACTTAATTTAATGGGCTTTCCAAAAATGGTCATAATGAGCTGGCTAGCTTTGTGGGGTCTGATTATGTCAATTTACTTAAAAGTCGTACCTACCTCATCATCATCATCAGCCCATTTAAATCCCCACTGCTGGGGCACGGGCCTCACTCAATCACATGAGGGGTAATTGCCATACTCACCACGCTTGGCAGACGGGTTGGCAAGGGTTTTGATATAAATGCAGAATTTTCCTTCTCTGGGTGCTGATGATCATGCCAGCAGCTTTACCTTAGTCGCCTTTTACGACACCTCGGTAAGAGTGAGGGTGGCCTATTCTACTCTGCCGGGGACCACACGGCGTACCTACCTACTTGCACTTGATTTCTGCTTCCCGCTGGTTCCTTTTCTGGCACCTTAAAAAATCAAAATTGAAAATGAATGCAATATAACACCATTCTTTATGCTTACACTAATCATTAAGGTGAAGGGTATTGCACACTAGCGACGCCAACCGATTTTATTTTTTAGCTACTAAACCGGATATATTTTAAATAATTTTGGGGTTACAACCTCTCGGCAATCACTTATATTATTTATTAAATAACCATGCACAAATGTTGGGATCCGTTTTTGTACGCGAAAAATTGATTCAGGCCAAAAGTGGCCGCTTTAAAACAAACAAATACCTTGGAAAGACTGGATGGTAAATTGGCATTTATTAAAGGTTATATTTAAATTTCTTGTGCTTATGACATTTTATACCGGTATCTAGACAAACTTGTTGACATATCGTATAATAATACATCAAAATAAGAAGAACATGTTATATTAAAGGCATAGATAACATCTACGTATATCTATATTATATATGAAGAGATAAATTCTATTGCCAGTAATAACAACTAAAAGCCTTAGCTTATTCTATATAGCTTAGTCTATAAGGCCAAACTCTGGCTCGATGTAATCCACTCCCAATGCTATCTATTAGTAAAATATAGAACTAATATCCCGAAACGAAGTGAGGGCGAACAACTAGTCTCTCTCTCTCTCCTGTCGATTCCCTCACTGCTGAGGATCGAGACTCCTTCTGATTTTGTCGACCAGCTGTCGTCATCGGCTGCGTTCCGCCACTCGGTGCAGGGCAGTTCTTATCGGGGTTCCAAACTGTTTCGTTATCTGATCTGACCATCGCTGGGAACTACGGCCTCTCGGTCTTCTCCCTTCCACTTTCCCTGTTACAATCAATCGCTCCAAGTTATCCCCAATCCTTCGTGCAATGTGTCCAAAATATTGCACGGTACGTCGCAAACAGGTGGCGGACAAGCGCTGAGTATCCTCTATTTTTAATTCTTTCAGAATCGAGACGTTGGTGCGGCGGGCAGTCCATGGTATTCTTAACATACAACTAATACACATTTTAATAATTTAAAATCGTGCCCCATTTTATTTATTGACTGGTTTTCATTTTCAGCTATGAAAACCTCGTTAATTTGAAGTAATTTTATATTTCAGAGTTTACAAACCTTTTTATTATGTTCACCCAAATCCCTATTGGGCCATGAATAATTGTAACCACTATCGGCCTAGGCATCCAATTGGATGCAGGCGTTTAATGAACGCGCGAGGTTTTCATTTGAATGGCTAATTTAACCAGATGCCTGCGGCATTAAAAGTGATTGATATAGAGCGCGCAGCCTATGACAGCGCAGGAGGAAATCAAGCCGTGGGAGAGCCACGCTTCGGCATGAATAGGCCGGCTCGACCGGAGTGATACCACGACCTTACAGAAAACCGGCGTGAAGCAGCACTGTGCTTTGTTTCGCTGCGTGAGTGAGGGTACCGGAGGCCCAATCCGGAGGCCAAACCCCCCTGGTTTAAAGATTGGAAGCGCACTTGTTACTCCACTGGTGTCGGAGTTGTCCACGGGCGGCGGCAATCGCTTATCATCAGGTGATCTGTCTGCTCGTCTGCCACCTATCACATAAAAAAAGCCGTATGAAACCGACCCGTGGTAGTTAGTTTTCTTTAGCCCTTGTATCGGATTCAATATCAACTTGTTATTTACTGCTTTCGCGTAATGACTATTTCATTGGGCCGTAAAACGTTTTATTCCAGCTTGGGATTGTTATGAGATCTTGATTTGTCATTTCGCGTGGCCAAAGGATATTGTGACGGGCAAATGCACAGTAAAAACGGCGTAACATCTAAAGATAGCGCGTTAACAGCGCTAATACAGAGTTACAGAGGTAAGGCGCGAATGGCAATAAAAATGAGCGAAATTCAATAAAATCGACACTGGAACGTTATTTAGATCGAATCGATACTTAGGCGCTATCGGTTGTAAAAGTGAGGCATTTGCCTCATTTAATATTGAAACTGGTATGCTTTATTTTGTAGATAATAAAGTGGATTTTATAACATAATTAGTGGCCTGCCACCAAATACGATACCTCCTCGAACAACCAAACTGTGGAATGAACTCTCGCCTGCGGTGTTTCCGGACCGATACGACCTGCAAACCTTCAAGAAAAGACCGTCTTCTTCTTCTTTTCGTGCGGGCTTTTCCGCAATCAGGCAGCAGTTGTGCCGGTGTCACTCCAACCAGCCGAGTTCTTCAAGGAAACCCATCAGCGCCTGGGTGTTGCTGAAGATTTACTGGAGACTGCCTGGGTTTCCCAGGTAGTGTGCCCGGTTGCTGGCCACACCTATGCACTCTAAAAGTACATGAGCGGCTGTTTCTTCCTTCTCCATGCATGCTCTGCGTAGAGGGCTGTCTGTAACACCTAGATTGAACAGATGTTTATTAAAACTGCCATGCCCCGTCAGAACACTGGTCAATAAACGGAGGTTTGGCTTATTAAGTTGTAGAAATTGTCTGGAGAGACGGGGATCCAATTGCGGTAGGGTTAGTTTCGCCGGTCTGCATGCCTCCAGACTGCTCCAATAGCTGTTGTGTAGAGATTTAGTATGATCTAGAATTCTACCTTTCAAGCAGTTATGAGGAAGAGGGAGGATCGGTTCTGGTCCTACTGGGACCAGAACCGATAGTGTACTCCCTTTTAAAAAGGCCGGCAGCGCACCTGTGACTGCACACGTGGCAGGTGTCCATGGGCGGCGGTAATCGCTAACCATCAGGTGATACGTCTGCTCGTCTGCCCCCTATACTATAAAAATAGTTTCTGTATCTCATAGACTGTAATAGATGGCGGCGGGTATAGATTACATCACGCAAGTTTTCTCTTTTCGGTTAACTATAAACCTTTCTATTGTCTTTATAAACAATAGATTCGACAGTGAATATATTGTTTTAAACTATTGAATTTTGTTAAGATTGTAACACGAGTAGTATCAAAATGTACTCTTGAATGCAAAGGTAAATAAAAATGCAATAAAACAAAAAAGGCCATAGAATAGGTACCCTGAAGAACTCCGAGAGAAAGGCGTTACGCGTCTATTTTATTACCGAACACAATGTTGTAGACCGTGCTTCATTAAAGTCATTTCCGATTGCAGTAAAACCAAATAGAATGACATTAGACCCTCTGTTAATAGACCCTAGTGGCACGACTGGGGTTTCTTGTGTTTTTTTTTCACATGAAAAGCATTTTTTTGTATTACTGGTGAAAGAGATCGTATGTGCATTTAGTTTTAAAACGTTAATTATGATTGGTAATGAGAATAATACCTATTATCTTTCCGCTACTTTTTTTTCCGATATTGGATAATTCCGTTGTAATTACAATGTGGGCTCTTCTCTTGCTTACCATCAGGCTGAGGAGAGACGTTTGTGAGGCGAGCACTGTGTCAACTTTTTTCTGTATTATTTAACTGTAATTTAGAAATAAAAAAACTTGTGCAATGTGCAATAAATTAATGCGAATCTTTATAATGAATAGTAAATCCAATATAAAGATTCGCATTAAAATAATACTTTTATGTCTTTATTTTCCACTTTAACAATAGTGAAGAGATGGCCAATAACAAACTCTAAAGTAATAGAAGCGGTATTATCCTTGGTGATATTATGCAGTACTCGCGCTGTGGTACCACCTGAATCCACACTATTTTCAAACTATGAACATTCCGCAGAAAATTGAACGCAGAGAAAACGATAATATAATTTTCGAAAGTTTCAAATTGAAGTTAGAATAAATATTTTCACCCTCTTTCTTAAGATTTTCTGGTAGAAATAATTTTTGTTGAGTAATTATAATTATGATAACGAAGTGAAGGTAATGATAATCATTACCTTAATTACCATTAGGTAACTACTCTCGTTAAAAAAAACAATTAAGGTTCAAAATATTGCAATCCTTTTCCAAAAGATATCATTTATCTTTACTGTTATGATAAAACTGAAGTTTTATATGTTTAATAAAATTTTCGTTTAGTAAATATGCATCATCTGGAACCATATCTTTGTTAAGCATCGGATGTGATCGTAAAACTTACCCATAACTCTATACAACAACTGATGTGTGCCTCAGAACAGCAAAGTCTTTAAGTAAATACACCGATAAGCCGTTATTTTCCTCCAAGTGAAAAGTTCCACTTCGGAGCGGCAA
This sequence comes from Marasmia exigua, assembly GCA_019059595.1. Classification (NCBI taxonomy): domain Eukaryota; kingdom Metazoa; phylum Arthropoda; class Insecta; order Lepidoptera; family Crambidae; genus Marasmia; species Marasmia exigua. Next base: position 3,015,365 of record CM032474.1, on the reverse strand, counting down.
ATTGAAAAAGCAAACCCATTGTGGTATTCAGAATAACAATCGTTTGCCGTCTTGATAAATACCTGGTGGCTTAATGCTCTATAGTTTCTGCTATTCCCACCTTAATGACACCACATATTTCGTCGGATTGAATTGTAAATCTCGGTGCCGAGGCGTCGTTAAAAAGTCATCGAGTGCAATTTTAGAGCAGGGATGCTGAGACTGCTGCAGCTTGCAGGTTTTGAAGTTTCTCGTTGAATTGTAATTAGGACTTGAAAATAATGGGACTAGTGTGGCTTGTAGTCTTCCAGTGATATAAGAATGTTACCAGACAAACCAATTGATCATTAAATATTAATAGACGTCGATTGATAGTTTTTATCGATCAGTTTTTCGATTGATGGGATGAAATGGTTTAGTTAATTTTAGCCTAATCTTTAATGATCTTGATCATTAATGTTGCGATAAGGTCAATATCGAGCGAGCTCTTTATCAGGTATCCATCGATCAATAATAGCTACTTTCTAACGCTTACGGGTTCACTTGGATCTAGAATTATGCAAATTTTGTAATTAACGAAAACATGCAGTCAGAATAATCATTTCATAAACGATCGAACGATTACGTAATTACGTTTAGTCACCTAATATCATCATAGCAAAATGCTCCGTCCCCAATTACATTAATGCTATTTAGGACACTTTTGAAACAAAATACAGCGCTCTATTCTGCCTCTAATAGGTTTAGTTTCACCTACAGCAAAATTGCCTTTGTAACACCCCTATACGGGAGTTAGTGGTACAGGAGCCGCCGCGGCAATATTTATTTGAACAACTCTTTATTCCGTGTTCCGTCGTCTCGGTACACCGTTTAATGCATTGGTTCCCAACCGGTGGTCTGCAGACCACTATAATAGTTCTTCATTTATATGGAGAGAAAAAAGCGGATAAATTGATTGCGTCATGACAAGTGATCGCTGCCAATGAAGAAATACGAGTACCAGAAAGATCGTAGAGTTGCTGCTCTGCTGACTTACGTTTCTTTAAGATCCTACTTTCAGTTTTTCGGCCGGTCAGCAGACTGATACCAACCCGTCTGCATTCCTTCTGTTGTAAATGATGATGTCCATAGGTTTAATATTAGGTGAACCGCTTGTTCGTTTTCCTCCTTGTTTGATAAAAAAAGTGTGTGTGTGTGCCGCCCAAATTGTGAGCCGCAGGGGGACCCCCCATAGCAAATGATGAGCTATCAAGGATTCCTTCGTAGCAAATGATGAACAGTCGGGGAGCCCTTCTTAGCAAATGATGATCGAACACGATATTTATTATGTGAAACAACATTGTGTACTCACATATTTGGCTCGACGTTTCGGCTACGTTACAGCAGCCGTGGTCACGAGCGGACTGTCCGCTAGTGACCACGGCCGAAACGGCCGAAACGTCGAGCCAAATATGTGAGTACACAATGTTGTTTCACATAATAAGTATCGTGTTAATCCCCGTATTGATACATTATAGTTATGATGCAACGCGAAAATCTAAAAAACTATTTACGCCAATGAAGATATGTTCGGACATTCGATTTCATGTCGAGCCCTGGACTATTGCTGATTTAAGGTTCCATAATTGAAAAAAGGTTGGGAAACACTAAATGTAACGCGAGCTGCACTCGAATAAAGTGCAGTGCAAACATTTCATTGCTCTTTAAGTTCGGAGCGGGATAATAGAGCGCGCTCGGATGCTGGATGCAAATCATTTTTGTCGGCTTTAATGAAGCCGTTGGATAGTTTGGTCGCTTTGTGTATTACGGTTTAGTTGTTGCGTGTTTTTTCAAGTTTTACAAAAATGTTTTCTCATTAGCATGAAACGTGGACTCATTACCATCCGGGGTTGAGTCTAGGAACTATCGGATGGTAATGAGAAAACACTATATCATCACATTGTCAGTCCCAGCCCCGTGTCATTCACGGTTGCGTCTCAAGCTATCACTTAGAGCCGAGGGAGGGCTATGGATGTGATAATAATAAGGTAAAATGCATGGTATTTTTTTTTATATAACTTGTAAATTCACATAAACATGCATAAATCTTTGTGATTTGTTGGAGGTTTTTTGTCGGGGGGTTCCAAAAAGTTTCAAAAGTTTTTAATTTAAGGATTTTACTTTTTATACCTAAGAGTATTTGTAAAATAACTAAGCGTTAAATCGAACGAACAACAATGTTTTAAAATGGTTTTGAGAGCATTTTTCCGGACAATCGACATTAAAAATAAACAAAACTATCTCCCGAACGGATAAAACTGCTATAAATAAAGAAAAAAAAGGACAATACGAAACAAAATTCAATGAAATATCGATATAAAGCCGGCTACACATTATTTCACCGCATTACTGGGAAATAGTGATGTGACTGATAAAAAAAATAAATCGGTTCCTCCAGTCAGACGAATGATTCTGGAGACATTCGAATTCTCAGCACACCTTAATGTTTTAGATTAAAATTTTATTATACTATCATAATTCCAATCATGTAAAGAAATATTCCTAACTTTGAAATGAAAACTTTAAACCTTTGGAAAACATATAGTACACTAGATTTCTACCGCTTCGGTTAGATTTCATACTGTCACATAAAATTAACTTTCAGAAATGGAGTTTCTACTATGCAACACGGAGTCTGTATTAACTCGAGTTTTTCTCCCGAATCACTCGAGTGAAAGCGTACTTTCGTCGCATCATTACCGTGAATGCAATAACTGCGTTAATGTTATGCGTTCCGGTGTTTGCGATGCGATAAAACGCAGGACACTATAATTTAAAGCGTTTTTATTGCCAGAACCCCGATATGGCATTATTCAAACACCCTGCCCTACTGGGACGCCCCTCGAAACGCAGTCGCTAGTCTCACTGTAAAAATGACATGGGAAACACAAACATTCAACTCGAAATATAATGTGTACCAGCGATTTATTGGGTAACTGACTTCGACCAACATCCACAGTTGACCCACATTGTTTTATCGAATATTTTCACTTAGCATTTGAAAAATTGTCCTGATAAAGAGTGTAAGATGTACAGGCATATTTTTTAAAATTTACTTGGAACAACTTACAACAGAAATGATTACTTAATGGCTATGTATTTTAAAAGTGTAATCAACCCCTTTATCCACAAACTGATATAATAAAATTATGCATACAACTCTCATTTAATGCCAACATTACCACCACAAGTGTTTATACACTTAAAAGGAGATTCAAAACTCGGAAATTGTTATGTATACTTTTTGGAAGCAATAAACATTTTGATATTCAGTTTCATTTCATTACAAAGTACTAATGTTATATAAAAGTTTAATTCTTCTTCATGAATCATTACTAGAAACTGAACAATGCTTTTAAAACTTAGTCAGTTCTTCCGGGATACATTTAATTGTTTAATACTTTTTCTCTCCGCAAATAGTACTTTATGCTTTTTAGTACTCCTAAAAGTTTATTTAATACGTTACCTGCTTATGTAGTAAGTAGTCTCTGACTTTAGTGCGGCGCCGCAGGGGTACGAGTACCTCAAGTACTTACCTACAATTCCTGGTACTATACTTAGGTACATTTCAATGTAAGTGACCGTGGTAAACATTTCAACCAACGATATGGAACTAGATAAATTCGAACCCTGTCATCATTACCCTGTTACATTTAGCACTATCACAACTATGGCAGAGTATTAGTCCTCATTACCATTTTATGAAGCTCTGCTCGTTCGGTCAATCCATACGTAAGTGACCCTGATAAACACTTCGACCAACAATATGGAACTGGATAACGTGTCACATACTAAAATTTGAACCCTATTATTTATTTTGAACCCTATCATCAATACCCTGTTACATTTAGCGTTACCCTTTTTTAATCACAACTATGCCAAAGTAATTACCCTCATTACCCTTTTATGAAGCTCGGATAGTCGGGTAAGTCCATTTTGCTTCATGTAAATCAATTGTTAATCGTAAGATGATCGGATAACACTTTTTGTGTAGCTGTATACAATAAAGAGTATGATTCTACGAGTATTCATTTATTAAGCAAAGTAATTCTTACTTTCGGAGTTTTAAAACGTGTTTACGATTTTTATTAATTATTTGCCATTTATTTCATATTTTTTTTTGTTTACAGGTAATAAACAACAAATCCAACAACTCACTATCATTACCTTCCTACTGTAAGTTCTCATATTTGCTGTTATTACCTATCAATACAATAAACTTAGATAGCAAATTCAACTGGAGTATGTTGCCGTAAAATTGCAAATATTTACCGTTAACTACAAGATTGTACAAAGCGATACTGTTGTGATTCATGCACGATTTTCTCGAATATAGGGTCGATCTCGAATATAGGATATATTGTAAAAAGATAGTTTACGGTGCCAGACACAAGATTACGAAAGTAAATTTTCCTCACGTTGCACTGACTGAGGTCACTGAATTCATAAAATTAATAGAAACAGAAGTTCCGTTATAAATTCAAAATTCAAAAAGTACTTTATTTGCATAGGCTTATATACAGCTCTTACAAATCGTCATACATGAAAAATATAAATTATAGCTATGTATATTATACATGTAATTAAATATATATGTCGATACAAAAAATATACTAAGAAATAAATAAATATAATGTGATTCTACCACCGGAATCGGAAAGTTGATTCTGACGAGAAGATCCGGCAAGAAACTCGCCAGTTACTCTTTTTAATCACCAAAATTTTTTAAGTACAGTATCATGGGTGTAGGCGAACAGTTTATCATTTCCACAAATTCTTGTCATTTAAGTAATCATTAACTGTATAATAGGCTTTTGCCATTAAATAATTTTTAACATGTGTTTTAAATTTGGGCATTGGTAAATCAACAAGCTATTGTGGTAACTTATTAAATATTTTAATACTCATTCCTACGAATGAATTACCAATCTTATGAAGTCTGAGATGTGGAACAGCAAGCTTGTGTTTATTTCTAGTATTTAGGTTATGGTTGTCGGATTTTCGAGGGATGTTTTCTAAATTTTTATAATCATACATAATACATAAAGATGTACTGTGGTGCTAATGTTAAAATGTTAATTTCTTTGAACAAGTTTCTAAGCGAGTCTCGTGGTCTAAGTCCGTATATGGCCCTGACAGCTCGTTTCTGTAGCACAAAAATAGCTTGAATATCAGCCGCAGAGCCCCATAACAGCAGACCATAAGACATAACGCTATGGAAATAACTGAAATACACAAGTCTGGCTGCTTCAATATCGGTCATAGATTTATATCGAAGAGTGTGTATGCGATAGTATTAACGTAACGTATCTCACCCGCACACATTATGTCATAATGTACTTACACGTTCCGTATGTAGCTCACGCCTAGATCATCTATTATGTGATCAAGGGCCCGTGGCGTCTCTGTGTGGCAGCGCCAAAGCGCCATACTGCGTTGGTGAGTTAATTATAATTTTCATTCAATATCTGCAATCTTAACGCGCACGTCAATCATTTAGCGTTGTTTAACGCCATTGTTTATAAGTTGCGTTGTTATTGAATAGCGGCTTTAGTGAGAACTTGGCGGTCGCAGGGGGAATTTCTGAGGGCAGTGTTACCAGTATAAAATTTGAACTACCGTGTTCATACAATTAAATAACAATCGTTATTTTATATTAATGTTTTTAAAATAATAAAAGGTCAAAATACTGTAGAAAGTCTCACGGTCGTAAAGTATTGCCGTTGTACGAGCTACTCGTACAGTGCAACTCAGCAGCGACCTACATGCAGCGCGCCTGACCGATGGACCGTCTTCGTGCACCGTCGGCACTCTACACCGACGACACACCAACAAATACCTTTCTATGTATCAATAATGTAAACCATGTATATAAACCATTAAGATTATACCAATAAACAGATTTCAACCGTCTGTGTTGGGTCTCATTTCTCCCGCTGCGGCCAAGACACCTTTAGCCGTCACTATGATCAGTCGAGTGAGCCTGCTCGACTGGCAGCGGTTCCCCTCCTACCTACCCTCCTGACTCTTCCCGCTTGCTACCCTGGGCGACCCGGGAGCAAGCTCCCATCACCTTATCTATATATGTATTTATTTCCTGGATAGGCAGGGCTAGGGCTCTAGGGACTTAGTGTCTTAGACAAAGGGGCTCTAGGCTCACTAGAGAGTTAGGTTCCCTTCCTTTCCTTATATTCTGTTCGCCGGGACGCGGTGCCTTACAACCATCGCTTCCCGCCCGTACAGCCGTGTTTAGTCAAAAATACTGTACTTTTACGGTAGTTACTTTGTACCTGGTATCACTGGCGGGGGGAGCGGAAGAATAATATGTTAATTTTTCCCGTTTATGCCCGGATGGTAATGAGTTTACGGCATTGATCGTAAAAATAGAATGGCTTTATTTCGTTGAAGTTATATAGTTATTTATTGCTACCGATCGGAAATGTTTTTGTTGATTTTATTTGGTCAATAACTTTATCTATCCAATTCTATCGGAGTGATTGAACTGAATTTTATAGGTATTAACGTAACTATGGACTTTCTGAATTGGCCAAGATTTAATACGTTCAATAAGTTTTGCAAGTAATACTGATTGATTCAGGGTGTATCGGTAACCTCCACTTACTAGTAAATAACCTCGATGGCACCCATCAACCCATCATCTTACCCTGAAAGAGTCACGCTTTCGCATCAATGGGCCAACGCGAGCCTCGATCGGAATTAATTCTTGAATCCTCATCATTACCATAAAATTGTCTCTAGCATCCCAACTTAATACAACATAATAATTAAATAGACATGAAAAAATGTGCCTCGAAATGTCCCGTTAGAAATTATAACCAAAATGGATGGGTCGATCGATGACCAATTAATCCACACAAAAGGAAAGTTGTATCATTTATTTATAATAACAGACAACAAACACATTATGTCTAACCATTTCTCAAGTTTTGCCAAATAATTTTTAACTTTATTTCTGAGAGCGTAGACGTGAATATAAATTGATTAATTTGGGCAAGGTGTTCTGTTTGCCGTTGTACTATTCATAAAGGTTGGGTTTTTTTATAATAAATGAAACTGTCATATTTGGTTAACATGTTCCAAGTTCCGATCACAGGTCAACGGCTTTAAAATTACTTCAATTTAGTGAATAATTGGTTTTTCGGATTTTTATAACAATAAAGTAAAAGGATGATTTCATTCTTAAATCCTTCATCGTCATCGTCAGCCCGTATTCGTTGGACGGCTCTGTCCTATGGCACGTTTTAACCATCAGGTAACACGGTTGTTCGTTTACCTCCGTTTATATCTCTTATCTCCCTTTATCCGCTTGACGGTGAGGGGAAACATCGTGAGGAAACCTGCTCTTTTCGGATAGGTTCTCAATTATTGTGACCGGAGTGATACCACGGCCTCACAGAAAACCGGCGTGAAGCAGCGCTGTGCTGTGTTTTCGCTGCGTGAGTGAGGGTACCGGAGGCCCATATGGGCGGGAAAAGGGAGTTTAAAGGTTGGCAGCGCACTTGTAACTCCACTGGTGTTATGTGTGTCCATGGGCGGCGGCAATCACTTACCATCAGGTGATCCGTCTGCTCGTCTGCCGCCTATGTCATAAAAAAAAATGTTCTGAAAGTGTAATCAAGGTACACTCGGTCTGGTTTCTCTGCCTAAGGGATCTGCCACACTGGCGGATTGCAGAGCCAATATACTGTGTCATTATAAGAATAAAAGTTATCATACAAACAATGGTTTAAGTAAAGCTTGAACCAGGCATGATGCCCGGCTCGACCAGAGTGATGATACCACGGCCTCACAGAAAACGAGCGTGAAGCAGCACTGTGCTGTGTTTCGCTGCGTGAGTGGGGGCAATCCGGGGGAAAGGGGGTTTAAAGGTTGGCAGCGCACTTGTGACTTCACTGGTGTCGCAGGTGTCCATGGGCGGCGGCAATCACATAAAAAAAACCGAGCAAAGATTTTGATACGAGAATCTGAATATACTGATTACTGATGCATATTTTTCGTGACTACTTCTTGCAATGCAACCGCATGCATAATGCACGGATCGCAAGCCACTCGTACTGAAGTGTTCCCGTCGCCTGCACGACAGTGTATTGATTCCATCGCGCTTTACACTGATTGACGGCCCACTGGCATGCACAACCCGTAACCGTACAAATTAAAACTCTAACCTATTATAAATAGAGCTCATTTTAGAATGGCATTGTTGAAATAAAAATTGGCCAAGTGCAAGTGTAGGTGTAATTAGCGGTCTGTAGTTTCCGTAACGTTATATAGGGTAAAGAAAAACGTTATAAAATACCTTGAGTAATTTTTTTTTATTTGCTTTTCAGCAATTTTTTAACTGAAACAACTAATTATTTTGTACTTAGGTTTCTTTTTACTTAATGACATGTTCAAACACTCGATTTGTGCTTACAAAAAAGAGATTAGAGTTTTTTTAATGGGATAAGGGGCAGACAAGAAGTCCATGTACACCTGTAACACCAGATTTGCTTTATTTGAGTCCTAAATTTTATTTAGGTATTTGATTGCGTTAATTAATAGTTTTTTATTATTTTAATTAATTTGGCTACTTACTTACTTGTCTAATTTATTTCACTTTGCTTACCTCATATTTTGTATTGTATATGTAGGTACTTATGCTCAGTTTATGATTTACTACTTAAATATTTCACAACATCACATACATTGATCTGACTCCGAGATAGGTAGCTCAAGCGCCTGTGTTACGGATATCAGAATCAATAGTGGGGTTACAAATATATACATATAATACTTTTATTTTGTAAATACATACTACTTATAATACATAGAAAACACCCAGACCAATATAAACAGACATGTTCATGCATACAAATGTTTGTACAGTGCGGGGATCGAACCCGCAACCCTTGGACCTAAAGCAGCGTTCACTTCCACTGTTCCAAACGGGTCGTCATACTACTGAACTGTGGAAACTTTGCTGATTTCTTTGTTATCTGTATTTGTTTTAATTGTCAAATGTCATTGTATGTTTTCCAAATTAATAAATAAATACATATTTCACAATATGACATACATTGATCTGACTCCGAGGTAGGTAGCTCAAGCACCTGTGTAAAATAAATTAATAAATTAATTAATTTGCTCAGTTTATGTTTTAATACTGAACTGTGGAAACTTTGCTGATTTCTTTGTTATCTGTATTTGTTTTAACTTTAAGTCAAATGTCATTTTATGTTTTCCAAATAAATAAATAAACATTTCACAACATTACAAACGGTGATCTGACTCCGAGATAGGCAGCTCAAGCACCTGTGTAAAATAAATAAATAAATTAATTAATACTCGACACAAGAAAACATATTTTTTTCTTCGTAGGAAACTAGCACTCGGATCAATGTTGTAAAAATATCAAAAAAGGTGAAAAATAATGTTTACAGGCACTATATAAAGCTAAAAAAAAACGTTTTTATTTCGTTTCAGACTTGTTTATAATTATCATTGACGGCTTAACTACCGCAATTAATTCTTCCCATTAATTCAGCCAATCTTTTCCAACAATGTTTCTATGGTAATTTAAAACAGCGCTATTTTATTTTATACAAAACTCAGCTTTTAATTAATATGCACATTACCACGTCCATGAATGCAATCTGTATGCCGTGACGTCATCAAGGCCACAGATTGAATGCATTACCGCCGCCGCTAATGCACCACAGATTAAAAATACAGCTGGCTACCTCAATCGATACCGGTAATTTTATCCTACATTAACATCGCGGGAGAGCCACGCTTCGGCATACTACGGCCTCACAAAAAACCGGCGTGAAACAGCACTGTGCCGTGTTTCGCTGAATGAGGGTCAGCTCATTTAAGTCCCCATTGCTGGGGCACGGGCCTCCCTCAATCACATGAGGGGTAATTGCCATACTCACCACGCTTGGCAGACGGGTTGGCGAGGGTTTTGATATAAATGCAGAGTTTTCCTTCTCTGGGTGCTGATGATCATGCCAGCAGCTTTACCTTAGTCGCCTTTTACGACACCTCGGTAAGAGTGAGGGTGGCCTATTCTACTCTGCTCGGGACCACATGGCTTGACGGAATGAGGGTACCGGAGGCCCAATCCGGGGGTAAAGGGGATTTAAAGGTTGGCAGCGTACTTGTGACTCCACTGATGTAGCAGGTGTCCCTGGGCGGCGGCAATCGCTTACCATCAGGTGATCCGTCTGCTCGTCTGCCACCTATCACATAAAAAAAAATCGCCATACAGTCATCAACTTAGATTAATTTGCTAAATGTTCACGAGTGATTGAAAATAATGAACCCAAGTTTTGGTCATCATTATTTGTCATTATTCTCGGCCGTGATCGCATAGTATGCTTATCCGATCCGTGCATGTCGGTGATTTGTCATCGATTATATCCTTCTCACATCGTTAATCAGTTACGATCTTTGGCACAATCAATCTATCTCTTATTCGGACATCCCTTTACCACCCATAATCCATTAACATCGATTCTCTATACTCTTTTTCCTCACGAGCGTTACAACTCTATTCATATTCATCAGAGGATTAACCGGTCGGTCATCTTCATTCTATTTTCCTGTTGTGTCAAATTTAAGGCGAAGGGTACACCACTGGTTTAATCACCAGTATTTAAAGTATTCGTAGCGAATTTAATTCTAGAAACAACGAAATAAGTTAATACTATCTATAAAAACGGGTATTTTTGTTACATAGATAGATAGATACTCTTTATTGCACAACATACAAAACTTAAAAGCTAGGTACACAGAGACACAATGTCTGCTCCAGCAGATTTCTTCTTTAAGGCGAAGAATACACTAGCGATACCAATTGATTTAATTTAATTACTAAACTGAATTTATTTTTAATAATTGTGGACCACCGGAGACTCGGCAAATATGTATATTATATTATTTAATAACCATACACAAATGTCATATCTGTTCTTGTACTCGAAACTTTGGTTAGCGCCAAAAATGGCCACTTTTGGCGTAAATCAAAGTTACAAAAACAAAAACAGACCATGAAATAGTCTAAACTGATTAAATAAGTAAAATACAGGTTTGCCGAGTCTCCGACAGTTCACAAGTGGTCAAAATTATCCTGCATAGTAGTTAAAGAATTAAATCAATTGGTGTCGCTAGTGCACATCATCATTTCAGCCAATAGACGTCCACTGCTGGACATAGGCCTCCCACAAGGTTCTCCACACAGATCGGTCCTGTGCCGCCCGCAACCAATGGATTCCCGCAACCTTCACCAGATCGTCGGTCCACCTTGTGGGGGGCCTGCTACGGCGGTGACTAGAGATGAATGTACTCGAGTCTTTAAAGTCGTTTAAGTTTACGACTAGACTCAATTTTCAAGACTCGACTCCAAAAATACGACTCACGATTTTTTAGTAATCGTAGAGGACTCCAGTCATTATAACACGACTTGGAATTAAAACGACTCGAGCTCTTTATTAAAAGACTCACGACTAAGTCGTGAATCTTTTTATAAAAAACTCGAGTCGTTAAGCAATTTTAGAGTTGTTTAAAATTAAATTATAATAAAGTAAACTATAGTGTAATACCATAGCGTAATATATTTATTTAAGTTTTGGAACAAATCAAACTTTTGACATTAAATGAATACAAATAGGCTTTTTTAATTCAAGGTTTTTTTTACTCAAATGAAGTTTTCATATTAATCAATTACAGCTTAGTCATCATTTAAATCAGTCCTTTTTTTAATACCTCGAGCCAAGAAGGTAGGCACATAGAAGCCCTTATAGTTTTGTTCCCCTCGAGTCCTTTCACCTCTAGCGGCGACTGCCTGTACGTGGCCTCTACTCGAGGACCTTTCCGTCTGTTCTCGCTATGTGCTCTGCCTATTGCCACATGAGACTTGCTAGTGTACCCATCGCTTTAAATAAGAATGCTCCTAGAACAGATTTACCTGTTTTCATAGAAGTAACTTTAACTTATTTCGTTTTTTCTAGAATTAAATTCGCTACGAATTCTTTTATACCAGTGATAAAAATGTTAAAAATTTTTGGATATTACACATTTTGTATCAGTTACACCACGGCTCTTTTTGTTCATAATTAAATTTGGATTCTGTCATTACATTGAAAATCGTTATTAGAGTGTGTTTAATTGGTGAATTAATTAAGATGTGATAAAATCTCGTAAAAAGCTTTCAATTAACTTAATAACGTTAACCGTTAGACGAAAGTAATTATATCATATAATTATACAGTGACGACACATTACTATATTTGTAGTTAACCACGAGTTAAATGAAAATATGTTTGTAGGGTGACCAAGTTTAACTATTTGATTTAAGGATAACGTATTACAGAGTTATAGACCCGTCTCTAAACGGACGCTACAGGGAATTACACGCTAAGATCAGGAATACCAACCCATTTCCAAAATCAAACGTATAGGTTTAAAGTTTAAATAAATAAAGCTGAAGCACTTTTAAGAAGATCTTTATGTTATGAGTCTCCGTAAATACCTATTATTTGACGAATTGACGTGACTTAAGTAGAGATAGTTGAAGGTATCGAGAGTGATATAGGCTCTTTTCCAGCTAACTTACTTCCCTAAAATCAGAGCTGAAAGTTTGCATAGAGTATTCCGCAATTTTTAGGGTAGAAATCTAAAAATCATACCATGTTACCCCGATTTTAACACGAAGAACGTTAGTCTTGCATAAATGTCCGGCAATATACGGAATGTCTGGTCTCCCTGTTGATACTCATTATGGAGTCCGCAAAAAACGCTGAGTCAACTTACTCATTGTTTTATTATCGCTCATCAAACTGACTCGACGTTTATTAAGTGTTATCTGCATCATAAATGCTAAACCATGTTTAAGTCGACGAAAAAAAGGAGAAGAGGTTCTCAATTCGACGCATATAATTATTTTTGTACCTACTATCTAAATTTGTGTTTCTATTATTCGTAAAATAATAATGTTAGTCCTAATTTAAGGTTTTTTGTTGTACCATGGAAACCAAGAAAGAAGGTATCAAAAAAACCTACCAACTGTTAGCCGATTAAAAATCGGTTGGCTAGACATCACTAGTCGATACCCCATCCCTAGTGGCGTCTGTCACTCGAGCTGTCAGATTCATTGTAGATTTTCGCGCGTACTGATATTTGTTATTAATTTATCGCTATTATAATTTTAATCCTACTCAGAATGCGTTTCATTGTTTATTACTACCTACCACCTAACAAAAATATCTGTTTCATTATCAAATATTTATGTGAGACAATGTATATGATGTTGTGTCAATTTATTTATTCATCATAATAATCATCTCAGCCTACTTTCTGTCATATTGTTATAGGCTTCCTTCAGTTTTCTTCACTCAGATCCATGCTTGCCCACCAGCTCAGCCACATCGTTCTTCCATCGCATCTGTGGTCTTCCAACGGGTCTCTTTCGATCCTTTTTTATGTAATAGATTTTATGTAATAGACGAATCACCTAATGGTAAGCAATTGCCGCCTCACATAGACTCCCGTGACACCAGTGGAGTCACAAGTGCTTTGCAACCTCTAAAACCCCCCTTTCTCCGATTTATGCCTCCAGTACCCTCACTCACGCAACGAAACACAGCACAGTGCTGCTTTACGCCGGTTTTCTGTGAGGCCATGGTATCACTCCGACCGAGCCGGCCCATTCATGCCAAAGCGTGGCTCTCCCATGGTCCTATGATCTACATTCCAACGCACGGCCACTTCAGCTTTGTACTGCGATGCGTCACATCCGAGACCTTACTGAGTTTCCTAAACCTTGTTTGTTATTTTATCTCGCAGACACTGCGAGACAACCTCCAATTTATTTATTAATTGTTTGATGTTTGAAACTATATTAATGATTAAACGTTTGACTCAAAATGTTTACTAAATGTGATAAAATAGCAGTGAATTAAGTTCGCAAAACGTAAAATTCTAAAGCATCAGATGTTTTTACTTCGGACGCCCACGCGTCTTCCTTTGTTGGAGCTCATTTTAAAACTCGATTTAATACTTGTTCATCGGAGATAATTTGAAAAGTTTCCGCCGAACAACATTTCAGACGATGACCACGTCTTAAACGCTCCAGGGTGTCCATAAGTGGTGTGTAGAATACGTGACCATAATGGGACATTTTATAAGGATTCTGTCGGTAGAGATCGAACGTCGCCTGATGCAATTTAAAGGTTCTCTGAACTATTTTATCAGGGTCCTGTATAAGTTAGATGTTAAGATGTGCGTAAAAAAAACTCACAATGTATTATTGACCCAATTGATTATAATGATATTCTCCTGTACCTATATCTGTTAAACGATAGGGGCTAAATTTAAATCTACATACCCTGTGAAAATTTGCTAGTGAAAATGAACGGAAAAGGAATACTTAAAGATAATAGAAAAAGACGGGTTGATTTTTGACAATAAATTTTAAATATGTTCTCCTGTGCCTAAATCTGGGTAAGATTGGTTCCATATTTAGTCACGCTTAGATCTAGGCAACCTGTGAAAATGTCCACGGAAGGCATCAAGTGACTATAGAGAATAAATTACTGACAACTATATTCTCCTATGCCTAAATCTTGTCACGATTTGGCACCATATTCTGGCCCGTTTAGATCTAGACACCCTGTGAAAGTTAGTATTGAAGATGTCCTCGGAAACACAATCGACAGAGATGGATTGACTTTTATGAGTGAAGCTCGAGTGAATGATTACGCGCCGCGCGGCGGCCCTTTTTCCTCGTCAGGATTAATCTAACTTCGCAAAAATATACATAAAGTTATCAATGGCGAAGGAGATTACCGGAGTGGCAAACATTTTATGTGACTGACTTACTGTGACAGCAGCAAAATGTACGCAAGGCACTCGCCAGATGATCCTACCTTAATGTGCCAAAATTTTTCAATTTACTCTGAATTCTTTTTTTTAGAAATAATGATGGATTTTGAAAAACAGGTTGGCAGATCTGTGTACTTATAACTGACCATTTTTATCTTAGCCACTTCATTTTACGAGTAGGTAATATAGTGGATCATGCACAAAAATTAGACCAAAAGGTTTGTGTTCTATATCCTTTTATATTATTTGGGTAAATAGGTTTTTCACAAGTGTGCACTGTTATTCGTACTTACTACTGCTTCCTTATGGAGCTGAAAAGGAAAGAGATTGTTAAAGAATTCTAAGTGGCTCAGAGGGCAAAAGAAAACTGGTGTGAATTGCTAGAAAAATTGAAGAAGGTTTTTAAAAGCTAATTGTGTCCTAACATCATAACATATTCCTTAAAATAATGATCGAAGGAAAAGTGGAAGAAAAAGGGACGAGGAAGGTCAAGAAAAACTTATGTGCCACAACTGTAGGAAAAGGAGAATGTCATGGTATATGGTCTTGAAGGTACTAGTGGAGTCGAGGGAAGAATGGAGGCTGCTCCACTCTCTCTCCTTCATATTCAAGACGCTCTCGAACAAGAGATGTTCTAACATCATGTAATTGAATTGCTCATTTGTTTATGGTCCATACTAATATTATAAATGGAAAAGTTTATGTTTGTGTCTCTGTTTGTTTTTTTGACATGAATTTTAATTTTGAAATAGTTGAAGGGATGGAGAGTAGCATAGGCAATAGACCTGGCAAAACGTATCTATCAAAAGACTGAAACATTTTCATCTAGATCAGTACAAGATGCGGAACAGTGAAACGCTTCATATGAATCATTTGGAACACCAACTCTCTGGTAGATTCGTTATTAATTGATTTTGTTAAGAATGTATAATCGATCCCCTCCTGCTGTGCCATGTAACATATCTATCTCTTTTCCCAATTCACCCCGAACCCGAACAGCCCACGGCTTACTTAGTCTCACGATCTGAGTTCGGATCATTCCGCTCATTAGGATCATTCGGCACACTTGGGTCATTCAGCTCATTCGGATCCTTTGACTCACTCGGATCATTCAGGTCATTCGGATCATTCGGCTCATCCGTATCAGTGAGCGAGATTATTACCGCGTACCGATTGACCACGAGATCCATTTGAGTCAAATGTTAAATTCGGAACGAACATTAGATATTCGGAACAGTGTATCATTTGGCTGAGTCGGATCACTGATTTCAGTAAAGAGTTACACACGTCTAATAGGCTACTTTTGTCTCTTTTTAACGCTAGCGAAGCTGCGGGCAAAAGCTAGTATAATATTATAAATTGGATTGTGTATGTAGGTATCTGTTTGTTTGTCCGTCTTGCACGGCAAAACGGAGCGACAAATTGACGTGATTTTTAAGGTGGTTGAAAATGGTGGGGGAAAAGGGTTATAAAGTTTGGCAGCGCACTTGTGACTCCATTGGTGTCGCGGGTGTCAATGGGCGGCGGCAATCGCTTACCATCAGGCGATCTATCTGCTCGTCTGCCACCTATCACATAAAAAAAGGAGATAGTTGAATGGATGGAGAGCGACATAGGCTACTTTGTGGCAAACCGAAGCTGCGGGTGACCGCTAGTGTAAATATCTACAGTTGTCCTCGCACCAACGTAATGCACCCAGTTCCACTTCTTCACGTATCATTATCCCGTAATTGTTGTCCGAGTACAACACAACGGGCAATTTGAATAAACAATAACCGCGGCAACAAAAACTCGTCGTAGATAAACAGGGGAAACGAGGTGGCAATTATGCTAATCCATTGAAATCCGCACATTGTTCCGCGACACGTGAAATGCATGGCTCCATGGAGAGACAGAACTCCTCATCTTAGCGTGTAATTTCCAGTTGCATTCAAAGCTGGAACTCTTTAGCCCGGGTACACTTGGATCATGATCCAGGCTTCGGGACGTCTGCTGATTTTAATGAAACGTCAGCCCTTCAAACGCCCCGGTACACAATGGCCTGTGATGGGCCATGCTTTGCAATGCACAACTGCAGGCCACGATCACTCGATTCAAATTCAAATTCAAATAATTCTTTATTTGCATAGGCTTGTACACAGCACTTACAAATCGTCATACATTTGAATGACTTAAAACTATTTATAAGTTCTTATGTATAATTTACATGTTAATACATATATATGTTGATACATAAAATATACTAAAGAAATAAATAAACATAATGCGATTCTACCACCGGCTCGGAAAGTTGTTTCTGGTCGAGAAGATCCAGCAAGAAACTCGCCAGTTACTCTTTTTAATCGCCAAACTTTCATACAATGTTGTGTCATCATCATACCAAGCCACACAGTTCAACTGTTACACAAAATAAAATAAAGGAATTAATAATAAAATAAATATCATGAGGTAAACCGAAGCAGACCAGTCCCCAAAGGTGGCACCTGTTCACAAGTATGACGTATGTGTCAGCCATCATTTCACTCAACCATATTAGAGGGAATGTAATGACCCGCCACATAGCGCCACCACCTCAGAGACATTTGAGTGAGCATGACTACTTAGGTTCCCCTCATAGGTGACAATGAGTAGTAGTTACTTAATCCAATACTAATAAACTGCAGGACGAGGTGTACAATAGTAGGTGGTTAGCATCTTGTCAATTATTGAATAATCAATATAAATCAATTTTTATACAGTAATAAATGCTGCTAAGACTAAGGATTAGTGATTAAGCCTAATCCTAGCGAATCCTAGTAGCGATGTCTTCAATTCTACGATGGAGACCTTTGCCCTGCAGTGGGACACTTTATAGGCTGATACATTACTTTACCAGGTTTTTATCTGTTCGAAAATACCATCGTTGGCTACTGATTCCACAGTTTTACTGTAACTACTACATTTTGAATCAATCAGACTCAGCTTGCTAACGTTAATTTGAAAATTGTTGTCGCTTATATCGGAGTGTTGATATTGAATGGAAGGACTATATGGTCTGTTTGTATGTTTTCGCTGAGTGAAACTCAACTTGTTGACAATACTGCTGGTGTCGCCGGCTAGTCTAGCGAAACGATCAATTGTCATATGGCTGGCACCTTCGGGCTTTGTTTAGTGTGGGCGCACGCGGTTTTGAAAATTATACGGTTTCGAAGAGTAATAAAGTGCAAAATATTTATATTCATATAACTTTGCGGTGAATCATGGCTGCACCTAATAATATTTTATATAATATATTATGAGTGAGGGTACCGGAGGCCCAATCCAGGGGATGGGATGTTAAAAGATAAGCAGCGCACTTGTGACACCACCGGTGTTGCAGGTGTCCATGGGCGGCGGTAATCGCTTTACCATCAGGTGATCCGTCAGCTCGTCTGCCTCCTATGACATAAAAAAATAAATAAATATTTCACAACATCACATACATTGATTTGACTCCAAGATAGGTAGCTCAAGCACCTGTGTTACGGATATCAGAATCAACAGTGGGATTACAAATATATACATATAATACTTTTTTTTTGTAAATACATACTTATAATACATAGAAAACACCTAGACCAATACACACAGACATATTAATGCACACAAATGTTTGTACTGTGCGGGGAGTGAACCCGCAACCCTGCGACCATAGGTAGCGTTTACTACCACTGTACCAAACGGGTCGACAGAGTTATAATACACATGTTTATGAATGAATAATCGATTATGAGTTAAAAGTGATCAGTAGATTCGGGTGTCCATGGGCGGCTGCAATCGTTTGCTCGTCTGCCACTTATCAAAAAAAATATATTTTAAAAAGGGTTCTAAAAGAACTTGAAACATCTAGATTTTTTTTACGGGATAGAGGGCAGATGAGCAGACGGATCACCTGATGGTTAGCGATTACCGCCGCCCATGAACACCAGAGGAGTCACAAGTGCGCTGCCGACCTTTAAAAAGTTTTACGTGTTTCGTGTCTAACATCTTAACATTTTTATCAATTGCCAATATCAATTTATCTCGTTATTATGTTGGCGTATTTTCGTTGTCACTACGCAGAATATATAGCTTGATTTGAATACAAGTTTTCAGCGAAATATAACACGAAAAACGGCAAAGTCCCCAGGCGACCTCGATGTTGCTAGGTGCATTACACAACACCTTTTTGGAAAATAAATTTATGGTATAGTTTACGTAAAAACCATAGCTGTGTAGATTCTAATTTTAAGTTCGATTTCTAAAGAGAAATCGAACTTAAAATTAGAAAAAATTAGGAAAAAATTACAACAACAAGAACGATTCTCACAAATGAGAAAGCTCATTTGTGAGAATCGTTCTTGTTGTTGTAATTTTTTCCTTGACTCCATCAGCACCTTCATAATCATAATCATTAGGTTTTATATGCTTTATAGTCAAAATTGTAGTTTACATGAAGTAGGTGTTACAAAGTATTTGCGTCTCATACAGTTTACCATTTTAGGCATACAATAAATTTTCAATTTAATTATAAACAATTTTTATTAGTCTGGGACATAGCAAGCAATATTAATCATCATTATACAAAATATCATAATAAATGTCAAGAATAGTATTAAAATATGTTAACAGTTAATAAATCAGTCAGAATGCTTCGATGCTTCAATGCTTTACTTAATGATATTTACTTTTCCTTAGTCATCATCATCATCATCAGCCCATTTAAGTCCCCACTGCTGGGGCACGGGCCTCCCTCAATCACATGAGGGCCAATTGCCATACTCACCACGCTTGGCAGACGGGTTGGCGAGGGTTTTGATATAAATGCAGAGTTTTCCTTCTCTGGGGGCTGATGATCATGCCAGCAGCTTTACCTTAGTCGCCTTTTACGACACCTCGGCAAGAGTGAGGGTGGCCTATTCTACTCTGCCGGGGACCACACGGCTTAGTCGTTGAACATCATTTCCCACTTGGTCATCCTGTTCCCCGCCTTCTTTCCACTATTTTCGAGAACATGTCATGCTTGTGTTTTTTTATTTCTTAAAATAGGCAGGCTCATTTAAAAAACGACATGTCAAAGTTTTTAAAAGTATCTGGCCTTCTCACCTGAAACACACCAATTTTGATTGCTAAGGGGTAAAATTGCGCGCAATTGACTGGCCCGATGGTGTATTTGGTAATGACCATGTTTCCCATGCCAAAGGTCGTGGATTCGATCCCCGCCCTTGACAAACATTTGTGTGATGGACACTTGTGTTTGTTGAGTTTACGACGAGAAACAGTTTTCCCTTGTGGTCCCATTTATGGGACAAAATCCTGGGACCAGGAGAAAACAGGGTACGTATTAAGGTTTTATATTTGAATGTCCTCTGTTGTGTGATATTCGAAACTTAAGCTACTTAATACGGAATTAGGTCAGTGTATTAATGTTGGGTAAATTTATTTGATTCAATAGTGGGGAGTATAACACAACCTGGCAACACCACTACAGACCGCGGCGAAGTTCAGATAAAAGGGTTAATATATAAGTATGAACTAGCTTAGTGAAACACAAATAGAATATGCCATCTGTATTACGAAATAAAAGTTACTTACTTTTGCGACAGTTTTCTGTCCTTTTCTTTTTTATTTAGCACAGTATTTTATTTTCTTTGGATAATTTTCGATGTTACTAAGGCTTTTTGCAAATAAAATTATTTCTTATTGAGGGTATTACGTAGAAGTGAATATTAAACCAATCAATCGCAATCGTAATCGCTTACCACCAGGTGATCCGTCTGCTTGTCTGCCACATACGACGTAAAACACCATAGTGGATTGCAGGTCTAAGAATGAAGTAAGCTTACCTCTACCTTCAATAAAAGAGCATACTCCTTTTTAAAAGGTCGGCAGCGCACTTGTGACTCCTCTGGTGTTGCAGGTGTTCATGGGCGGCGGTAATCGCTTACCATCAGGTGATCCGTCTGCTCGTCTGCCCCCTATCCCATAAAAAAAGGGTTGGCTTAGCTTGTTTAGCTGACTTATTTTTTTTTAATTAGTTAAAAGGCTAACGCTTGACCTTAGAGCGATGGTAGCTAAGTAGATAAGAACGAGCCTCCCATGCGGGGGGGTCGTGGTTCGAATCCCAGAATGCACCTCTGGATTTTTCAAATCTATATGCATATTTCTACCATTAGCTCGGCGGTGAGGGGAAACATCGTGACGAAATCTGCACGTCATGATTACACGTTTCAGAAACTATCCGAAAGTTTCTGAAAAATCATGATTCAGTTGGTCTGGTTCCCCCGGGCCGTCCAAAGGGTTGCGAAGGCCAGACGGCAATCGCTTCATTGTAATTACCAAACTCGCGAAATCCTGAAATCATGGCCTAAGCAATTCTGGGCTCCAGAGCGACAGCTTTGGACGCAACCGGGAATTTCACGCTAAGATGAGGAGGAGGCTAAAGCTGGTCCCCCGTTGCACCTTTTTTTTTGGTTTCGCAGGGGGAATGCTGCCGGCTCAAGAGATGAGCCGACTACCAGGCCACAAGGGGGCGGCCGGTTTATGAGCGGCTCGGCTTCTCCTAAAGAGAAACCCCCTGCGGTTCTCCCTCATCGCCTATATTGGGGAATATAAACAGGCGAAGCCTCCCTTCACGATATTCCCTGGGTGGATGTCAGGCTGTACGGCGGACTAGGCGGTTCCTCCCCCGGACGTGCCGGGCGAGGGGATAAGGAGAGCCGGGTGAACTGAACCGTCCCTATCGGGCTGCAGAGGGAGTCTATGCAATCCTGGTGCTGGTGGCCCCATACCACGCACCAGCGGGCTACCTCCGCGGAGAGGGGGGAGACGCGCATCTGCTCAGCGTCTCCTCCCCCTCCTCACCCGACCCCAATAGCACCTAATGGAAAGCGACGATACGGCCTAAGACGTTACGTGTTTGACAAATTGAGAGAATTCAATATTGGATATAATAACAATCACTGTACCTAAAAGCAAAAGTTGAAAACAAAATAATCAATAAACATTTATCAAAATCCTTTAAATCGCATTAAAATACAATTGTAAACAGATATCAAAAAGATCAAGTGAAAGTCATTCTGACATAATACTGGTATTGTACTCAAAATTCGTCCAAACCGAGCAGTTTGACATTGAAAGGCTCAGAGATAAGTTAGGACTAAGGATGATCGCGTTTTTGTGATGTTGCAAAAATCTCGAATATCGAATGTATCTTAGAGAAAAATTATAATATTTTCGTATATATACTCCCCTTAAAATTATGGGATATCAAGGGGAACATGCTTGCCTGCATTACCCACCCTTGTGGGCACTGCAGATCTTAAGGGGCGGTAAGATGTCTAAAAAAAATAACTTGTTGCCGGTGCTTGTATCATACAATATGGATTCTTTCAAACGAAGCGTGGAGAAGCATCTCGCGGGCCAGTATGGCAGGGACGCCTTGACATCGTGTCCGTCGTTGTGATTTTAACTTGGGCTCTTCTCTTGCTTACTCAGGCTGAGCAGAGCCAATATACTGTGTGACTAAAAAGACCTATTTTTGTAGAGGGACGACCTATAGATTAATATTATAATAATAAAAATTATTTATTTAAATGTTTTATTATTTTTTATAAATATACAGAAAGGCCAATCAGGATGACCTCACTCCGCCTGATGGTAAGCGGCCGTGAAATCCAAATATGAGGCTGACAGGCACAAAAGAACTAACAAAGTACCCATTGTGTCTGCGATCCTCACCCTGATGGCCTGCTGAGATGCCGTTTCACGGCCCGCTTAAAAGACCCCGGATTGTATGAAGGAGGAAACACATGAGCTGGGAGGGCATTCCATGTCTTGATGGCTCTTGGTCTTGATGGTCTTGTTGGAGCAGGAACGAGGAGCCAAACCTCTTGGTGCGCGCCGCCATTGTCAGGATGGTATGCGGATGGCAACGCTGTCCAGCACGTGTTGTTCGGAAGTGGAAAGGGGAGGATGGGATAAGTTGAAATAACTCATCAGAGCAATCCCCATTATAGAGGCGGTAGAGAACACTTAGACTGGCAATGTATCTACGTAGCTGTAGAGGTTCTAAGGACTTAGTCACCTCATAATCTCCAACAATATGAATAGGACGTCGCTGCAACCTATCGAGAGCGTCCAGCGAGTACTTAGCAGAACCATCCCAGAGATGGGAGCAATATTCCACACACGGGCGAACCTGTGCCTTGTATAAGAGACAAAGCTGCGCCGGAGTAAAATACCTAAATAAATGTTTTAACGCAAAATAAAACTTAACACCATTAAATAAATATGAATCATAGTTTTAATGAACCAAGAGTGCAGGTGAAAGCATATAAAAATGTCACCAACTTACATAATAATATTTACGTAATATTGTAACAAATCGAGTGGAAACGATAAAGTCTTATCAGAGTGTTTTATTTCATAACACGTAATAGCCAAATATGTTATTGTTGATTTCTTTATCTTTTGTTTTTACAATTCTTTACTTTCTAGATATTATATCAAACTGCTTATTTTGTAACCTTGGAGGTAAACAGGCTTACGTACGGCCATGTGATGCTTTTAGGATGCGGAGTATATATATATTTTTGTACCGTGTGATTGGTGGCATCCCGTTCCATACGAGGGAACGTGGTTCGAATCCGAGCATGCACCTGTGGATTATTCAAATCTACGTGCATATTTCTACCATAAGCTTTACGGTGAGGAAATACATTGTGAGTAAATCTGCACGTCTCGTATACTTTTTTAAAACTTGAAAACTCAGATTGTGGCTAATGAGAGACATTTTTTTAAAAAGTGGGCAATGAATATTTTATAAACAATTTTTGAGGCAAACTTCTGTAATTATTTCTTCCTATAAGTAAGATTAATCTTGATAATTGGAATTGGAAACTATTACTTATGGAGTTTAATGTTACTTGTAGGAAAAAATAATTTCATGGGTGGGTCGCTAAAATGTTTAAATCATTTCCTTAAAGTATTTGTTGACCACTTTGAAGATAAAATCGTAAATCAAAGAAAAAACAATCAATATAAATCACTTGGCGGCGTTAATATCGTCGCAGTATCGCCTTAAAAAGAAAACGTTAATTCAAGTTTAGTCGTCTTCTTATTACTACTTATTCGGTAATCATACTTACGAGTAATTCTGAAAAAATAAAACGTGTACTTTGATCTCCCCCCCCCCCCCCCCCCCTGTAAAAAGGAATATAATAATAAATAAATATTTCACAACATCACAAACATTGATCTGACTCCGAGATAGGTAGCTCAAGCACCTGTGTTACGCATATCAGAATCAATAGCGGAATTACAATTATATACATATAATACTTTTCTTTTGTAAATATATACTTATAATACATAGATAACACCCAGACCAATACAAACAGATATGTCCATGCACACAAATGTTTGCACTGTGCGGGGATCGAACCCGCAACCCTTGCACCAGAGGCAGCGTTCACTACCACTGTTCCAAACGGGTCGTCAAAAGGAATGAAAATATTAGTATAATAACTGCATACGTTCTTATGCAAATTTCGCATGCTATGCACTATGCGCCCGCGTGCCGTGGGCCTTGCCTTGTGCACTTTCGTCATCGCACATGTCACATGAAAATAAAACTATGAATTATTTAACCTGCAGTATGGTCTGCACCGAGGGAAAAATTATAATGAAGTTTTGGTTTTGCATAGATGGAGTAAATTATGTTAAATACCCGTGTAATGTAACCTTTTACCGATGCCTAGTAGCAAAGCGGGACTGCCTAGGTGGCGCAGTGGTTAGTGGGT
The DNA here is from genome assembly GCA_019059595.1 of Marasmia exigua. Taxonomy (NCBI): domain Eukaryota; kingdom Metazoa; phylum Arthropoda; class Insecta; order Lepidoptera; family Crambidae; genus Marasmia; species Marasmia exigua. Next base: position 2,990,664 of record CM032474.1, on the reverse strand, counting down.
CGCATTTTTAAGCGATGGCTGCGCAAGAGTAAATAAAAATAGTTTTTTAGATTTTCGCGTTGCATTATAACTATAATGTATCAATACGGACGGAGTCCGCTCGTGACCACGGCTGCTGTAACGTAGCCGAAACGTCGAGCCAAATATGTGAGTACACAATGTTGTTTCACATAATAAATATCGTGTTAATCCCCGTATTGATACATTATAGTAAATAAAAATAGTTGCACCTATACATATCTAACCTAACACCTATTATGTATCATCATCATCATTTCAGCCAATAGACGTCCACTGCTCCAAATGATCTCCACACAGATCGGTCCTGTGCCGCCCGCATCCAATGGATTCCCGCGATCTAGCCCAAAGGATTGCATGCCTCAAGTGGCAATGGGCAGGGCACATAGCGAGGAGAACAGACGGTCGTTTAAGATTAGAGAAAATTAAGTGTGTTATTTACTTAAGAATAAATTGCAAAAGATTGCTTTATAAATATCAACTTGATTTAGCAGTCTCATCTTAATTGGTGGTCAAATATTTGTGATAATATTTCCACTGGATATTGTTAAAATATACTATTGATGAGACTATCGGCAGCTCATGTCGAATCAAGCACTTACAAATTTCGTCGGCTTAGAAACGGCTTCAGTGGTCTAATTGGTAGAACATTCACCCTGATTGTGGAAGGTGTAGGTTCGAGTCCCGCCTGAACACGAGATGAAAAAAATAATTAAGTGTGTTACGGGTAAAATAACTCAAAAACATGGTAGTGATACCATTTTTTTTTATATTTCACAACATCACATACATATTGAGCTGACTTCGAGATAGGAAGCTCAAGCACCTATGTTATTTACTTAAATGTTTTTTCTATCTTTCAACTATTCTAATTGCCATAACGTCCCAAATACGGACCTAATGTGTAATGACTGTCTCAGAAGATAGCATTAAAGAGCTTTGACACACAATATCATCCTAGAAAAAGTTAATCGAATAACAACAGTATAACCCTCTTTATTTTCCACATTACCCCATACTTTATGCTTACCGGGCTTGCTGTAAAACACGTTACATTTTCGCGAAGCATCTAAAATGGATGCTCCCAGCGGAGGCGCATAACATGCATATGCAAATATAACACCGTTATAACTCATGCCGAACCAACATGGATCTACTACCTGAGCAAACATGGTGGCCAAAAATGTGGGAGTAACGAGTATTTACACGAAACTTGGTTTTATAAGAAGGGTTTAATATTGATTTAAAAATGAGTCCTTCTACCACAAACTAACTCAAAAATAACTCAAAAACATGGTAGTGATACCATTTTTTTTATATTTCACACCATCACATACATATTGATCTGACTTCGAGATAGGAAGCTCAAGCACCTGTGCTACGTATATTAGAATCAACAGTGCGATTACAAATATATACATTAAATTATTTTCTTTTGTAAATTCATACTTATAATAATACATAGAAAACCCCCAGACCAATACAAACAGATATGTTCATGCACACAAATGTTTGTACTATGCGGGGATCGAACCCACAACCCTTGGACCAAGGGCAGCGTTCACTACCACTTTCTAAACGAGTCGTCACTTTAAACTATTCTAAGACCATGTAATTTTAAAACGATATAGATATAATTTTTATCTTGGGTGTATAATTATACCTACAAAATAATTATATCGAATGTAGGATTGGTGATCGGTAGATGCATAGTAAGGAACGTGTAAGAGATCGATATTTGAATTATTGAATGACGTGCGAGAGAGAGATAGACGACGTATGGCCGACGACAGTGAAAGGCGAAAGACGTAATGAAGAGGATTATATTAAAGAAGTAGAACTATTCCCGAAACCAGTGGTGTATTATTTATTCCGTCGCACATATATTATGTATTTAGAACTTATGTAACCAATTTTTCTTTTATTTCAGGTAAACATTCTACCATTCCTCATACAAATGTATGACATCATGCAGAAAATTGTGAGTGAACAGCTGATTCTAATCATTATCATCGTTATCTTCCGATACCAGTTGCTTACTCGTTTCATCACTTTTATCATATTTCCAAACAGTTTTTGGCTTTACCCTTGGTTTTCGTATTTTCTTTTTAATATTTGCTGCCTTTTATGTGTGTGTGTTGTCAGTGATGACTTACGGAATCGAAACGTGGCCGATAACAATGTGCCGATTGAGGAGACTCAAAGTCACCCAGAGAGCACTGGAGAGGGCTATGCTCGGAGTCTCTTTGCGTGATCGTATTAGAAATGAAGAGATCCGCAGGAACTAAGGTCACAGAATTAACCCAAAAGATTGCATGTCTTAAGTGGCAATGGGCAGGGCACATAGCGAGGAGAACAGACGGTCGTTTAAGATTAGCGAAAATTTCAGGTGTGTTATTACCAAGAATAAATTGCAAAAGATTGCTTTATAAATATCAACTTGATTTAGCAGTCTCATCTAATTGGTGGTCAAATATTTGTGATAATATTTCCACTGGATATTGTTAAAATATACTATTGATGAGACTATCGGCAGCTCATGTCGAATCAAGCACTTACAAATTTCGTCGGCTTAGAAACGGCTTCAGTGGTCTAATTGGTAGAACATTCACCCTGATTGTGGAAGGTGTAGGTTCGAGTCCCGCCTGAACACGAGATGAAAAAATAATTAAGTGTGTTACGGGTAAAATAACTCAAAAACATGGTAGTGATACCATTTTTTTTATATTTCACAACATCACATACATATTGAGCTGACTTCGAGATAGGAAGCTCAAGCACCTATGTTATTTACTTAAATGTTTTTTCTATCTTTCAACTATTCTAATTGCCATAACGTCCCAAATACGGACCTAATGTGTAATGACTGTCTCAGAAGATAGCATTAAAGAGCTTTGACACACAATATCATCCTAGAAAAAGTTAATCGAATAACAACAGTATAACCCTCTTTATTTTCCACATTACCCCATACTTTATGCTTACCGGGCTTGCTGTAAAACACGTTACATTTTCGCGAAGCATCTAAAATGGATGCTCCCAGCGGAGGCGCATAACATGCATATGCAAATATAACACCGTTATAACTCATGCCGAACCAACATGGATCTACTACCTGAGCAAACATGGTGGCCAAAAATGTGGGAGTAACGAGTATTTACACGAAACTTGGTTTTATAAGAAGGGTTTAATATTGATTTAAAAATGAGTCCTTCTACCACAAACTAACTCAAAAATAACTCAAAAACATGGTAGTGATACCATTTTTTTTATATTTCACACCATCACATACATATTGATCTGACTTCGAGATAGGAAGCTCAAGCACCTGTGCTACGTATATTAGAATCAACAGTGCGATTACAAATATATACATTAAATTATTTTCTTTTGTAAATTCATACTTATAATAATACATAGAAAACCCCCAGACCAATACAAACAGATATGTTCATGCACACAAATGTTTGTACTATGCGGGGATCGAACCCACAACCCTTGGACCAAGGGCAGCGTTCACTACCACTTTTCTAAACGAGTCGTCACTTTAAACTATTCTAAGACCATGTAATTTTAAAACGATATAGATATAATTTTTATCTTGGGTGTATAATTATACCTACAAAATAATTATATCGAATGTAGGATTGGTGATCGGTAGATGCATAGTAAGGAACGTGTAAGAGATCGATATTTGAATTATTGAATGACGTGCGAGAGAGAGATAGACGACGTATGGCCGACGACAGTGAAAGGCGAAAGACGTAATGAAGAGGATTATATTAAAGAAGTAGAACTATTCCCGAAACCAGTGGTGTATTATTTATTCCGTCGCACATATATTATGTATTTAGAACTTATGTAACCAATTTTTCTTTTATTTCAGGTAAACATTCAACCATTCCTCATACAAATGTATGACATCATGCAGAAAATTGTGAGTGAACAGCTGATTCTAATCATTATCATCGTTATCTTCCGATACCAGTTGCTTACTCGTTTCATCACTTTTATCATATTTCCAAACAGTTTTTGGCTTTACCCTTGGTTTTCGTATTTTCTTTTTAATATTTGCTGCCTTTTATGTGTGTGTGTTGTCAGTGATGACTTACGGAATCGAAACGTGGCCGATAACAATGTGCCGATTGAGGAGACTCAAAGTCACCCAGAGAGCACTGGAGAGGGCTATGCTCGGAGTCTCTTTGCGTGATCGTATTAGAAATGAAGAGATCCGCAGGAACTAAGGTCACAGAATTAACCCAAAAGATTGCATGTCTTAAGTGGCAATGGGCAGGGCACAATATAGCGAGGAGAACAGACGACCGTTGGGGCGGAACGGTCCTCGAGTGGAGGCCACGTACAGGAAGTCGCAGCAGTGGCAGGCCCTCCACGAGGTGGACCGACGATCTGGTGAAGGTTACGAGAATCCATTGGATGCGGGCGGCACAGGACCGAGCTGTGTGGAGAACAATGGAGGAGGCCTATATCCAGCAGTGGACGTCTATTGGCTGATATTTTGATGATGATTTGCTGCCATTGGGGAAAATCTGATTTAAAACTTGCTCGATTCTACAATATCATATTTTTGTTAGATTTATATTTTTTTTATCAAACTGCGATATAGCCATAGGTTTTCCAAATTGTTTGGAATATCTAAGAAGGACTATCTTTATATTTGACATACAATTTCTTTATGTCAGATAGGAGATTTTAACTCTTCCTCGATGAATCTTCTACAGTATATTTTGATGAAGAAGCAGCATTCTTTTGTGCACAACGACAAGGCTTACAGGTGAATATGAAAGGGTAAACACATGCCCGATATAAATTCCATCTATTGGTATAATTCGAAACTAATTGAGTGTCGAAATGAGTGGGGGCTATCGCGTGTGAAGTATCCGCTAGATGGCGTACCTGTGAACCGAGGTCTAACTTCAACATCATTGGCTAATTTATTCGTTAATTGACAATTTGACATGTCACGTCTAAAATACCCAATCAACTTGTAGATGGATCTCAGGCCTATAGTTCGCCATCTTGCGGAGTTTTTCGCACTGACATTTCGGAGTGACATGGCCCTCACATTCCAGAGTTATTTTCATTTACCTTTCATATAGTGACACGAAAAGTTACTGTCCACCCACACCAATCAAACAAAAATACATGTCCGAGATTAAAAACTTACATAATGTTTACAACATAACACGCCACCGTGAGAAATGTTGATCAAGTGACTTTTGAGTACCTAATAATACCTCAACTATGCTTGGATACCCCTCAAATACAGGCCTGTGACCGTTAGAGAGACACGCTTCGGCATAAACGGGCCGGCTCGGAGTGACACACGGTCTCACAGAAAACCGGCGTGAAGCAGCGCTATCCTGTGTTTCGCTGCGTGAGTGAGGGTGCCGGAGGCCCAATTCGGGGAAAGGGGGTTTAAAGGTTGGCAGCGCACTTTTGACTCCACTGGTGTTGCGGGTATCTATGGGCGGCAGAAATCGATTACCATCAGGAGATCCGTCAGTTCGTCTGCCACCAAAAAAAGGCCACAAAGGATACACGCCGGTTTCCTTTGTGGCCTTTTAGATAGATAGATAGATAGATATTCTTTATTGCACAAAAATAAAATACAAGCATGATACAACAGCAACAGACAGTACAATAAGGCGGTCTTATCGCTTGTAGCGATTTCTTCCAGACAACCTTTGGGTAGAGGAAAGAAATATCGTATTCGTAATAGGGGAAGGCAGTGCAAAGTAATTTAACAAATGAAATTGGCCTTTTTTTGGTAGCTTCGTCAGCATAAGGTTGGCAGCGCACTTATGACTTCACTGATGTTACGGTTGCCGATGGGCGGCGGCAATCGATACATCATCATCATCTTGCGTTTTGTCCCGGTTGCGTCCTAAGTTGTCGCTTCGGAGCCCTGAGTCCGTTTTCCTACCTCGACTCCTCCACTTTGCTCAGTCTTACATCCCTAGTGGTCAGTTTATTAGTATGTCATTCTTTACGTTTCAAGCCACACGTTTTGGCGGGCGGCAATGGACAACATTTCAAAATTGCTAAGCTCTGAAACAAAAAATACCAATTGTTTGTTTACTTTTCCGCTGCTCGAATATATATTTATTCATTTTTTATATTGCTTATTTACTGAGAAAATAATTAAAAACTAAAAAAACGTAAGATGACGTCATCGGACGACAGAATGTAAAATATTTCTTTGCTTAGCTCATTATAGTTTTAAATTTACTAAATGCCAAACCCATGACATGTAACTGTAAAAAAAAAAGACAACTTGTCAACGTTGAATGTATGAATGACGTTGACAATGTTGACACTAGTATTATTTACCTTTGACAGTAGTACCTTTTTTTTATTAAAACAATGATAAGCAAAGGAATATCGCTGTATTCAGCCGTCCGATGACGACATTTGGCGCTTACGTCTATTTAGAATAAAAAGAATTTCAATAATTATTTTATGCATGAAAATGGACAAATTTTGAAAAAAGAAAAAATATGGGTCTCTTCATTTTATGTCTATTTTTATATAAAAAAAAAACAATATGGACATGTTCAAAATATGAAATGTTGTCCATTGATTGGGCGGCGGCAACCAATTACCATCAGGTAATCCGTGTGCTCGTCGGCCACGAAAAAAAGTTTTATCTTTCTACTCAATGATAAGGTGAGCCGCATCACTGTTCGAGATTGAGGAGTTACATAATGTTTGCAACACAACAGCGCACGAGTAAACACCAGCTGTCGCTTATGCTGTCAGCGCTCATTAACCGCGCGCGTAGGGTTGCCAGATACATTGAGATATATTCCTCGAAACGCATCCATTCTTAACCAACACAAAAGTCCCGCTTCCAGAGGAATTTCCTCCCGCGAACGCTCCGGCTGTGGATTGAGCTGTTATCAGAGGCTTTTCCAGGGGTATACAGCATAAGTTTCTTCAAAAAATAACGCACTAGGGAATGCAAATTCGAGATCTCGCGGGATTGATATTTCTAATCCCGCGGGATCCCGTCTAGTTGAAAAAAATCGAATGACTGAAATAGCTAATAACTGCTTGTTTGTGATTGTGAGTTTAACTAAAACGACATATTACTCGAAAGAAAATAAAGACCTTTATTGTTTAATCTTACCCACTAATTATTTACCAGGTTTTAAGGAAATTAACATAGGTAATTTAGGTAATCAAAACAATAAGCATGTTGCAAGGGAATTAGGAAGTAGGTACCTACGAGTGATTTCGAAAATTACTTCTTTAAAAACAAAGGGTATTAATACTGCTAAACGGCATCTAATGTCCGTTGCAATGTACCCTGCTGCTGAGAATGCCCTCTCCGACTCAACACTGGTTGGCAACAGCGCCGCTTGCACCCCAAATGGCTGACCACTGCTGCCCAATCCCGTCAATATCGAACGGGATCTCGTCATGGGATTGATCCCGAAAAATTACACGAGATCTCGCGAGATCGAGATGCCGCGGGATCAGGATTGCATTCCCTATGTAACACCCCTTTGGATGAAGGCCTTTTTCACTGCGGTGATCGCTTACTATCAGGTGAGCCGAACGCTTGTTTGAGCGTTCCACTCATTGGCAGTGGTCGTCACGAAGGAGGAAGCGCTTTTAGACATTCCATAGGTGAGAGCAATACGAGTATTCCAAGCACGACAGGACTTGTGCTTTATAGATAATCAAAAGCTGTTCCGGGATCAAGTATCGGGTTTGGTCTTGCGCCACCTCGTAACAATCATTTCTACTAGTTCTAAATTTTTGGGAAAATATTCAACCTCAAATTTTCGGCTCTCAGAAAACTGATCTAATACTACGCTACTCATTTAAATGAGTTGTAATTAAACACAACCCTCCTTATTAAGGATAGTCCCGGAACAAAATTCATGCCATTTTATCATTGCGTATTGGCACAAGATGACATGAGCTTTAATAACTTTAGATCGCGATTTATAATAAGGTAGAACTAGTTTAATCAAAAGGAAATTGAAGTGGCAACCCTATCAACATCTAAGATGTCACCCGAGTGTCAAATACACCAACCGAATTAAAACGGACGCGATAAAATTAAAATTTCTGGCATTAATGTCACTCTGTAAGGACGTGTAGGTTGTTCTGAACTTCTCCCGACCTTTGAACACCCATCGGAGACACGTGTAAATGTCAAATTCACAAACGGAAAATGATTTAATAGGTCACGCCACGCTATGTTTTGTTTCATAAATGTGAATGAGCAGGGCAGGGTACATATGTACGAGCACATGTGTATATCGTACGCATATCGTAGATTTTCTCACTGCATGAAATGCTTGATAATTTTATGAAACGGTGGCGTTTTATGACTATACTAACTTTCCCCTCATCTTGTGTTTGTGATTTAGATAGATCAAAAACTTCATGGGACTTCTGGAATAGGGTTCGGGTGCAGGACCAACACTTTAACGTGCTTTCTGAGACACGGGCGGGGGTACAAGACCGCCAACCACCAATAGATGGCGCTAGGCATCGATTACATCGCGCAAGCGTTTTGTGTTTTCGGATGGATTACCTATAAGCTTTGACCTTGTTTCTCTAGCGGATCTCATCTTTCCTGGTCCTGGTACGAACGATCACGCAAGGAGACTCCGAGCCCTTTCCATTGCTCTTTGTGTGAATAAGAGCCTTCTTAAGCCGATCATTGCAAGCGGCCACGTTTCGATTCCATATGTCTTCCATCGCTGGCAATAAACACGCATTAAAGACTTTCGTCTTGAGGCACTGCGGTAGATGGGTCGAAAATATAGTGCAGAACTTCCAGAATGCTGAACAGCCGGGTTGGATTCGTCGATCAACCTCTTTCTGGAAGAGAAAAAGACATAGCCCAAAGAATTGCATGCCTCAAGTGGCAATGGGCAGGGCACATTGCGAGGAGATCACACGGCCGATGGGGCGGAAAGGTCCTCGAATGGAGGCCACGTACAGGAAGTCGCAGCCGTGGCAGGCCCCCCACAAGGTGCACCGATGATCTGGTGAAGATCGCGGGAATCCGTTGGATGCGGGCGGCACAGGACCGATCTGTGTGGAGAACATTGGGGGAGGCCTATGGATGCGGGCGACACAGTGTGGAGATGATTGGGGGAGGCCTATGTCCGGCAGTGGAAGTTTATTGGTTGAAATAATGATAAGCGTTGCCGCTGTCTGTAGGTTTTACCTCTATAAATAGTAATTGATAGACTAGTATATGTTCATATTTTAATAGATGATAGATTTATGTGTTTAGTATAGTCATTATAACAGAGACTTGCATTTGTAGCAAACGATGTAATATGAACAGCATTCTTATATAAATCAAAGGAATTTATAGTTTGCATCTTGTTTTAAATGCAGACATAGTGTTTGAAGCGGGCGCCAAGTCGATTATCTTTATTTTATATTTTAGTCGCGTTCAGTCCCGGTCACATTAATGATGTGTATAATGTAACGCGAAAGTTTTAAATCATATAAACAAGTAAATACCTATTTAAACCTTCTCATTCTCATCTTAGCGTGTAATTCCCGGTTGCGTTCAAAGTTGTCGCTTTGGCGCCCGGGGTACGCTTAGACCATAATTCAGGATTTGGCCAGTCTGGTAATTACAATGAAGCGACTGCCGTCTGACCTTTGCAACCATTTTGACAGGGGAACCGGACTAAACTGAATCATGATTATACGTTTCAGAAACTATCCGAAACGTGTAGTTTTTCTCACGATGTTTATGTTTATCTCCCGATGGTGGAAAGTCGCACATAGATTTAAGAAAATCTAAAGGTGTATGCTCGGATTCGAACCACGACCCCCTGCATGGAAGGCTCAAATTTAAGCATTATCTAGATTTCCTAGATCCTGCGGCGCGATAGACTGACGATCTGAGAAAGATGGCTGGTGTGAGCTAGGATGCAGACCGCTCAGGACCGGGCTGGTTGGCGCTCTTTGGGGGAGGCCTACGTTCAGCAGTGGACGGCGTTAGGCTGATTGATTGATTCATCTAGATTCGTTTACCTTAATATCTTTGAGAAAACGTACATTGATTAATTATTAACGCAATCGGGAAGAGACGTACGCTAAAACTATAATCTCAGCTATAATGAAGATTTGATTCCGTGCTGCATTTTATATGTAACAGCCGATTTTTTCCACAATAATTCCTTGCGTGTGTTCCTTCAAAAACGAGTTACTCACAAAAATAAACTCGATCGAATTTGGAAATGAGATCGCAGTGAGAGTTGACCTTGTTGTCTCGCTCAATGTCAATGCCGAGCGCCCACAGCTGCGCGTGCGCCTTGCATGTCGAAAATAAAAGTCATTGTAGGATTAAACAACAATTAAAAAGAAAGTTACTGTTTAAATTTGGAATTAATGTGACGAATTCATTTGTTTTTTATCTTTCTACGAAATCGCGGCTTACAATTTTAAGCTAACGTTTTTTATCGTTCGCTTATTATGGGAAAATGTGGCAAACAAGCAAGCGGAAAACCACCCATGGTCAAACATACGTTCCGGTTTCGACTACTATAATATTAATATAATCTGTGCAATTATGTTTGACATAAGGCCACAGATTATAATAGATAATATTGGTGTTAAAATCGATTGAAGTGTGTTTCATATTAGACTCTATTATTTCGTTTTTTTTATCCCATTAAATAGTTTGGTTAGGCATATATTTTTTTATGTTTTTATTTCTATCTGTATTCCTGATTTCACGATCAATACCACACCACAATACCACATCTGAGTTGTTTATCACACTCAATGTCAATGTCACACTCCTGCGCAGGTGTGCGCCGAATTATCACTATCGGGCGTGTCGTAACAGCTGATACCTTATCGCCACTTTCGCTCAAAATGCAAATACATTTGTTTTTCTGAATACTTTTTATAGGCTAATACTTTTTCTTGTATTTGCAAGATTTTTACTCTTAAAAGAATAGAAAAAAAAATGTTGACCACACATCACTCAAAAAATATATGTAAAAGAAATCAAATGGTTGCCACTTAGCTATTTTATCACTGCAGCGGAGATCCCGGACTTGTCCTGATCACGGGGTTCGATTCCAAGGTCGAGCGAAAATTATGTTTCGAATTTTTCGAACATAGCTCGGGTTTGTGATCACCAATCCGCATTTGGCACGCGTGGTGATTAAGCCTAATCCCATCATAATAGCGATAACTTGATTTCTATGATGGAGGCCTTTGCCATGCAGTGGGACAGTTTACAGGCTGATACTTTACCGGAGATCTAGGACGCTAGTATATAGAGTCCAAGCTATCATAAAAATCCCGTGATAAGCGCGCTTCAGTCGCCATTAACATTCAAATATGAGCTTTATATCTATGAGAACAAAGAGACTTTTTCCTAAGAGAGTTTATTTAACATCATCATTTTATTTTCGTCAGTTGATGCCAATATTTGAGGTAATGACTAACAAAATCGCACAGTTTCTCCATACCACTAGCGCCATCTCTTACCAGCTTGCGGCAGCTCCGCGCAAGTGCCAAGACAGTTCCCAGCGCGTGAGCGACACGCGACCGTCAGTGACTCATCAGTATTGCGCCCGCGCACATTTAGCAAGCTATTATCATTCTTATCGTTGGCTACGAAGGTCAGGAGTTGAATGACCGTTTTGAAGTTTATGTCAGTTTTACATACTTTATTTGGCCGATTAAAATAGATGTTGTGTATTTGTTGTGTAGAACTCTGCTTCTTATTTTGATGTCCTCCAAAGTGTCTGCAACCATATTTAGAGAAACCATTGTAAATGGTAAATATGGAAACGTAAAACTATTGAGAATATTCAAAACTCGACCTTACGCACTTGCAATAAGACTTTCCTAGCAACTAGTGCATTCCTACACCAATAAACTTGCATCTCGTACCTCCCAAGGTGGCAAATAAGCGAAATAAGTATGAAACACGATACGCGATTCCCAAAGATCCTAACTAACAGGCAAATATGACTCCACTAATGTCGCGTGTGTCCATGGGCGGCGGCAGTCGCTTACCATCAAGTGATCCGTCTGCTCCTTTGCCACCTATCAAATAAAAAAATGAGTTTCCAAGGATGTGGGTTTGAATTCAAAACCATCAGTCTGTCTATATTTTAATTAAGTTTTATGAGATTTACTAGTGGCTGATCCATAAGTTTAAAATCGTTTAGTGAATTATGGAAAGAGCTATGATCGGCGTTTCTCTGCGCGATAGAATCCGAAACGAGGTGATCCAGCAGAGAACCAGAGTTATTGATAAAGCTTACCGGATTAGCAAGCTGAAGTGGCAAGGGGCTGGCCATATTATCTGCCTCAGAATCGGCAATCCCTTTTGTAAATGAGGTCTGGAGTGGAGACCGCGTCTCGGTAAGCGTAGTTTAGGATACCCTAGACCAGATTTTTTTATTAGACTATAGGATAATGCTTGACCACAATTGCTTTTCATGATGATACGCGTTTGCTTAGGTGGGGTGGTGATTTTTGTAAGATGGTTGGCGAGTTGGATGCGAGGTGCCAAAGACCTATCGAAGTGATGAGCATTTTGAAAAGCCTATGTCCTGCCGTGGAGTGCAAGAGGCTGATTATGATGAGAACTTTTGTCGACACATCCAAAGTCATTTTCGAAAGTTCTTAGGAGGCAATTATCCAGTGACTTCTTACTGGAAGCAGGGGGCTGCAATACAAGACCTAATCTCATCCTGTTTGTCTGAAATATCTGACTGATTCCCTGATCTCCTGTTTTCCTGACTGTAGAATATGAATGCAATACAGAACTCTGTTTAAGTCAGTGGTGTTCCCTAGATACGACCTGGTGACCCTGACGAAAAGAGCTTATCAACGTATTTGTAATGCCTTAGTATTGCAAATGTCCATGGGCGGCGTTGACCACTTACTTTACGTGTGCCGTCTACTTTGATGACTTATATCATAGGTGTGCCATCTGTTTTGTCCGGTATAATGTGAAAAAAAAATGAATTTATTCATATTTTCAATCGGATCTCATAAACGGATAATCTTTATTAATCCTAGGAGCTTATCAACGTATTTGTGATGCCTTAGTATTGCAGATGTCCATGGGCGGCGTTGACCACTTACTATACGTGTGCCGTCTACGTTGATGACTTATATCATAGGTGTGCCGTCTGTTCTTTTGTCCGGTATAATGTGAAAAAAAAAAGAATTTATTTTAGCAGTCTCCATATTTTCAATCGGATCTCATAAACGGATAATCTTTATTAATCCTAGGCGTCATTACCTGTGGATGTTGGGTATAAACATTCTAGATCGTTCCAGTTGTCAGAACAGGTCGGCGCATTTGTGTCGCGCGCGAGGTCACTTCACAATGCGCCCGCGCAAGGCTACTCGCCCGGCACGAGTTAGCACTTGGTAAAAACAAGATAGTATAGGCAAGTTGCCTCATGTCATCATTTATAAAAACAACTTTTAATTCAAATATTATTCCATACAATGGTGCGAAATATATAAACTTCAATCAATATAAATAAGGGATTGCTGTAAAAATTCAACTTAAACCCTTTATTTTCTCTTGATTGAAAACATCGTCCGCCATGGTTCTACGTCACTATTATTGTAAACAACAAAACGTCTAACGCCAGTTTCTGGTTATTCGTGGTCTTTCATTTTATTCCGATAAAAAGGTTATGACAGTCATAACACGCGTATTGCTTACAATAACAGTGACGTCACGGCACAGATAATTAATAGACCCTGGCGGACGGCTTTTATGGCTATATAGCGAAAATATAATTTAAAATATATTAGGAAAGGTGATCGTAATGAACCATTCTATCGAATAATAAAAATAGTGGCAACTATTTATGACAATAATTAAATATTTATGAAGATAATTTGTGACAATTGCAACCACAACTGTGCGTATCTTAAGATTTTTTTGCCTCCATCTCCATCTCATATGAGCGTGTAATTCTTGCTGTGTCTAAAGCTGTCGCTCTAAAGCCCAGGGTATGCTTAGACCATGATTCAGGATTTGAGGAATCTGGTAGTTACAATGAAGCCATCTGACCTTCGCAACACTTTACAGGGGAACCAGACCAACTGAATCACGGTTACACGTTTGAAAGTCTATTCGAAACGTGCAGTTTTCCACACGATGTTTCTTCCTCCGCCGAGCTAATGGTGGAAATACGCACATTGATTTGAAAAATCTAGAGGTGCATGCTCGGATTCGAAACGTAAACTAGTTGAGGTTGAGTTTGATTTATGGTAGTAACCCTACGCCCTACATATTATGTATGATGCAAAACTGAGCCGTGCTCACCAGCGGTACATGCGCGTATTGCGCGTCTCCACGCGGCCTGCAGTCTGCGCCGGCGACCTTGTGCAGCGCAAGCGCAACAAGAGTGGCCTCGTGGATTGTTTTTCCCATGTATAAATATGTCTTAATGCAGTTGGTCGGATTTAAGAACGTAGCTAATGCGAGGACATATTTAGGTTCAAATCCGAACACACACATCTAGATTTTTCAAATCTGCGACTCGTATTTCTATCATTAGCTCGGCGGTAAGGTAAAACAGTCATATATACAGTAAACTGCCCCACTGCAGAGCAAAGGCCTCCATCATAGAAATCAAGTCATCGCTACTATGACGGTAATTAGGCTTAATCACCACGCTTGCCAAATGCGGATTGGTGATCACAAACCCGAGCTATGTACGAAAAATTTGAACCATACTTTTCGCTCAAACACAATCATCGGAATCACAGTGGGAGAGCCACGCTTCAGCATGAATGGGCCGGCTCGACCGGTGTAATAACACGTCCTCACAGAAAACCGGTGTGAAGCAGTTGCGCTGTGTTTCGCTGCGTGAGTGAGGGTACCGGAAGTCCAATTTAGGGGAAAGGGTGTTAAAAGGTATGGGTGGCGGCAATCTGCGTCTGCCACCTATATCATAAAAAAAAAATCGAACACAGAACCCCGAGATCACGGCCCGGTACTTAAACCACTTGACCAACAGTCATAAATCATAATACGAAAAAAAAACACCTTCAAAAACCACGACCTAAAAGTGTAAAATAATATTTTAACACTTCATACATTTTAGATAGGTAACAATTTCTAACAAACAGTACACTCGAAAAAAAGTCTTACTGAAGTCGGCGCCTAATCCCTGTGGAATAATTGAATGTTCTATCTTTTAATATCTAGACTAGATAGTATTGGACGCCGACTTCGGTTGTTACCGAAAGGTGTTCCTTTATTTGAGTGTACTGTTATAAAATGTTATCTGAAGTGTATGAAGTTTTAAAAATATTATTTTACTCTTTTTAGTTCGTGGTTTCGGAAGGGGTTTTTTTTCGTAGAAATTTGTTTTCATTTTTTTTAGCGTCTCATTTTTCAACAGCATTTTTTGATTTTGATATGAAACGGAAAGTTTTTCACAAATATTATTATATTTGTATTGGTCTGGGTGTTTGCTATGTATTATAAGTATTTACAAAAGAAAAGTATTATATGTATATATTTGTAATCCCACTGATTTTGATATCCGTAACACAGGTGCTTGAGCTACCTATTTCGGAGTCAGATCAATATATGTGATGTTGTGAAATATTTATTTATTTTTTTAAATAATTTGTGATCATCACAGTTTGCCATTGCAGTTGCTCACCGGATTAGCAAATTTAAGTGGCAGTGTGCTGGCCATATTAGCCGTAGAACCGACAACCGATGGGGTAAACGAGTTCTGGAGTGGAGACCGCGTCTTGGCTAACGTAATGTAGGGCGCCCTCTGGCTAGGTGGGGGGACGATCTGCGCAGGATGGCTGGCAAGAGCTGGATGCGAGAAGCCATGGATAGATCATAGTGGCGAACAATTGGAGAGGCCTACGTCCAGCAGTGGACTGCGATAGGCTGATGATGATGATGATGATGACAGTTATTTTGGCATCACATCTTGCGGTCACCCGTAAGCCACTGTTCACTGTATTCCTCCATTTTATTTTATGTAGTACTGCTAGTACCTACGTCACGACACGTGTAACACTAAACGATCCGACGTAACACTCGCTTACATAATGTCTTATTATAGCGAGTGCCACTGGAGAGGTTTCCCAAACATACGAGTATAGCCTTACCCCTGTGGGATTTCATGGTCCCGTGATATGCGATCTAACAACATCGTCGCGATCTCAGGTGACGGGAACAGGGTATGTTTTTTTTTATGTGATAGGTGGCAGACGAGTAAACGGATCACCTGATGGTAAGCCCATAGACACCCGCGACACCAGTGGCGCTAAAAGTGCGCTGCCAACCTTTAAATCCTCCTTTCCCCCGGATGGGACCTGTACCCTCACTCACGCAGCGAAACACAGCACAGTGCTGTTTCACGCCGGTTTTCTGTGAGTATCACTCCGGTCGAGCTGGCCCATTCATGCCGAAGCGTGGCTCTCCCACGGTAAAAAATGTTAATATTTTGTTCATGCATCCATGTTTTGTTCATGGGTGTCCATGGGCGACGGCAATCATCAGGTGATCCGTCTGCTTGTCTGCCACCAATCACATAAAAAAATGCAATATAATCTCATAAAGGAATCATCATTATAGTGTACTCCCTCGCCATCACTTCGTTTCGGGACTTCATTTACAGTAACAGTGACGTGTTTTTTCTTCTTTTTGAATTATGGCGTCGAGGCCCAAAGACAAATAGACAAATTTTCATGCTAATACTTTGAATCCCCGTTTTACCCCAGTTTCTATTTCTAACCCTTGTAGGCCCTGCGTCGGTAGATCAGTCAGTCAGCTTTCGCTTATATCGCTTACTAAATGTCGCCAGCGGCTTCGTTCGGTTGGTTTTTTTTTGCCACAAAGTAGCCTTTGCCATGTAGAGTGCTACATCCCTTCAATTAACACTCTTAAAAACACTTTAATCCATTTAACCGTTTTGCCATGAAGATAACCAACGATGAACGAATTAGAATACTTACTTACTTTGGTCCCGATCATTCGCTAGCGCCATTCGCTGACCTGTAGCTCTAACACGTAGTTCTAACGAATTAGAACCATCATCATCATCATCATTTCAGCGAATAGACGTCCACTGCTGGACATAGGCCTCTCCCAATGTTTTCCACACGTATCATTCCTGTTCCGCCCGCATCCAATGAATTCCCACAACCTTCACCAGATCGTCGGTCCACCTTGTAAAAATGAGAACCCTCAAATTTTAAAAAGGTCTTTTTAGACACTAAAAAGCTTGAAAAAAATATTTTCTGCGCCCAATTGCTATCTAATTGAATACAACATTCAAATATTCAACAGGGATGAGGCGCCGACTTCGGTAAAACCTTTTCTCGAGTTTACTGTTATAAAATGTTACCTATTTGAAGTGTATAAAGTGATTAAAATATTATTTTACACTTTTCAGTTCGTGGTTATTATAGGCGGTTTTTTTTCGCAGAAAATTTTGGGTAACAAAATCTAAATATAAATTAATTTTAATCAATTCAAATGCACCGTCTCTACAGCGTCTTGAACCTTCTACACCGAACTGTGGAACCCTCAGGGGTTTGGAACCCTACTTTGAGAAACTGCGCTGTAACGTAATCACTTGTTACAGTCGACGGCCCTCCGAGGGCTTATGCCGGCCGTTTTGCGTCTACTAGCCCCATATTTGAGTTACCTAGCTGGCACATAAATTGGTATTGGTCTCTGAGCTTCTGACTCATATATATAGCAGTTGTCATATAATATCCTCCAACCGATTATGGCTACGGCGGCCAATCTCAACGATCAGCCATGTACGCAGGATATATTATAGTGCTCAAGTGTGTGCACAAACACAAGTGCACTCTCTATTCCCTTACCCTCATTATTCCGATGGGACACCAGGGTGACACGACCGGAGACGGATTGGACGCAGGACCAACGGCTTAACGTGCTTTCCGTGGCATGGGGGTACAAGACCGCCCACTATTATCATATAATAGCAGTTGAAACTTTCATAAAAAGAGCTTATTCCTTTGCTGCAAAACCGGCAGTGCAGTTGTGTCTCCTCTAGTAATGCAGGTGTCCATGGATGGCTGTGATCGATTACCATCAGATGACCCATCTGGTGGTCTGTCCCCAGTTTAATAAAGAGTCACAATTTTTTTAGTTCTTATGATCATTACAAAGGTGTTTAAGTAGCCCGGAACCAAGTAATAACTGTAATAAAATAAATATGAAATAAACTACATTCATAGATTAGACATGGGTCTTCGATAAAATAGGTTTCATAAAGCTTTTGCGCTAAATGTGACAGTTTCAGACATCAGATGAAGATAAAGATGAATACAATTTATTTGCTAGAACATGTGTACAATGAGTTATTTATGTTTTAGGAAAAGTTCCAACATGCTTTACCATTACGGTGTACAAATATAATTCTGAGTTAAATAATTATCTTAAACAATACATACAATTAGAAACAATCAACCACTATTAATCAAATTGAAATTAAATTAGTAAATTGCAGATAGATAATAATTGAATTAAGTTAAATTAAAATGGTAAAGTAAAATGTCAATTTTTTCATTTAGGAATTCCCTGACGTCATAATAACATTTTTTAATTAAATGCATCTCTAGGCAATATTTGAACTTATTTAAGCGTAGTTCTTTAATCGACAAGGGGAGCTTATTATATACTCTGGGTGCCATACATAAAATGCTCTTTCCCATGAGTACTGTTTAATGAATTATATAAATATCTATTTCTCTTTTTTTGTAGAGAGGAAAAATGAAACTAATAAATTTCGTATAATATGACAAATAAACATTGTTTATACTTACGTATTGATAAGTCAAAATACCAATACATGGTAACTACTAAAGCAAGTATACTTAGCTAATCGGTGGGTTTTCAATGCAAATCATAACTAGACATTTTCTACTCATCTAAAATTTACTCGACAAAAAAGTGGCGCTAGCTGGCCCATGACTTCAACATCAATAACAGTAAATTATATTACAAATAGGCACATTGTGGCGTGAACTCTAATTGCTAACCGTTTTGTACGAGGCTTTTAGGGAAAGTCTAATTATTTCTTTAATTTTAAACATAATTTAGGAAACTATGTGTGCGAAGCGTTTTAGGTTTCTACGTACTAACTAATAGGATGGGACAAATTTACATTGGTCGTTAGGGTCCGCATGGGTGGAACCAGACAAGCGGGAAAGGCCTGCATTCGGCCGAACGACCCACTTATCGACCAATGTAACTTGCCTCTTTACCCTCATATTATAATGTACTTGTGTTTGCTCAGTGTCTGGATGTTATAATCTAAAGATACATTTGTTTTCGTATTGTGACGGCAATACAACCAAAATATTCCTGAAAAGTGTGTACCATCTCTGTGACTTAAGCCACAAAGTACACTTCAAAATATGATTTGGTCATGTACATGTCGCCTTTTAGCTTTAGGATGGCAGTTTAAAAGTGATAGAAAAACGGATAACAAACTTATCAATTCTCAAATTGGTTTTGTTATAATTCATACTATTTCTATCTATTATGTTTCCAGTCAGATTCCATTTTCTTTATAGCATAGTAGCATTACGCTAGGGGTTTTGCGAGATCGCCTTACCATGCAAAATTGCACCTTCCTCAAAGGATTTTGAGTACATTTTTTGTTAACAATGCAGCCGTGTCCCACTCCGACTGTTCCCATCCCCATTTTTCACTCTAATTGACAAGTGTAGTGCAAACACGTATCGAGATGAAGTTGATGTAAATTGCGCCGTGTTGGTTTGCGATAAGGTTCAGTTTGATTTTGTTGCGAGTTCTGTGTTGCCAACAATATTTCAATGTTGGCATCGTGTCTGTTGTCGGTATCGTTTGATAACTATGTTGTCTCGTTGCAGTCAATGCTGAATGCTTTGAGCTCTAATGATTTTTTATTCTTTGATATGTTATCTACGCCTTCGCCGAGGTCGCTACAATGGCGTATTTATGACTCAGCTCGGCTAATGTATGGGACCTTGACAGGAGACCAGATATGTCGTTCAATTAGAATATTCCGTTATAGTCTCGCTTTTAGAATTTGCTACTGCAGAACATGCACAAGACTTAAAGTAATCGGAACATGATTAAAAATTCAAGCATTTTATTTTTCTGTAAATAATAAAGAATAATGTAGGTATATTTTAGGAGACTTTTATATGATTTGAATAAATTTCTTTATTTGCGGATATTTTGTAGTATTCTATAGAATTAAAATATCTAGAAAATTTGATACTTATACCGAAATTTTCAAATAAATTACTAGCAATGTCCTTGTAATATGTGTGTAAAAAATAATATTTAATTCTACCAATTTATCTGGCATAATACAGGAGAAGCTATTAAAAATAGTTCCTACACGTAAACAATAGAAGAGGTTCCATTAGATAACTAAAGGGCTGAATAGCTGAAGGATCATTATTTCAAATATTTCAAGAATTCCTGCCATTTTAACCCAGTAGATAGACAGTAGATAAATAGATAGATAAGCCGTACAAAGGATAAGGATAACAAAGCTTTGTATGTAAACTGCGTCTGGCGAGTAAGCAAGGCAAGGTGACTATAATGAGGTGATCCCTGACAGTGTCGAATTGACGAGGGTGTCCGATCAAGTCTCGATAGCGGCCGGGCCCTTTCGGACCCGTCGTCCGGTCGGACCCAGAAGATTGCCATCTGTTAAAAAGGTTCCATTTGGACTGAAATACTCCCGTCATGCGAGTAAACAGGAATAATATTGATGAGTGTAGTAGACCTTACATAGGGTGTTTGTTTTTACTAAATCGATGATCTAATTTTAGCAACAACAGATTTAATTAAAATAAGTTAATTTAAATGAATATTTCTCCTACCATATAGACATATGGTAGGAGAAATATTCATTTCCTCCTATCATCAAATGTTTGCAACCAAATGACCAGACAGACCATTATAATGAGCTCAAAATGTTAACCTTGGCGGTAGGTTGTAGAGAATACCCAACATATGTTACTCGGGTTACAAGTAATATCACTAAAGTTACTACATATTCAATCAATACAAGTTCAGTCAATCAACATATTCAATCAATACAGTCTCTTAGCAAAAACGAGCTGAAGATATTGTAATGGAGAGCTGGAGATGAGCTGGTGATGAAGATCACATTTCAAACAAAAATCTTGTGGCAGCTGGACTATACATTTAAGCCACCAGTATGCTTTAATTCTGCAACACGAAAAACATGACTCAACAGTAATATTAATAGATTTCTTGGCAAGAATCTTGTTAGTCCTCATAATTTGGAGCTATTAATTCTCTATACATTTTATCGCTTCATTTACCAAACGGATTATACAATGTTCCTTGATATTGGAGCTGTTGTTCTATTTCCTTCTGTTCTAAAGTTGTTTGAGATTGTTGACAACAAAGTCTTGGAACGTAACCCGGCGACATTGATCCTGAAAGCATTATATTGCGATCGGGTGTTTACATAGAGCGCATTCCAAATATTCCGTACTAGTGAGGTGATTTACATCCATTTTTGTTGAGTGACTTCCAAAAGCATATCAGAGTGAGCAACTTGTCAAGTCGATTTTAAACGGCTTAGATTTTGTTAAACTTTCATCATTTCATGGTCATATACACATTTCTATATTGTTTTGCACTGCCTTACTATTACTACTGAAACGCTGTTTCTCTCCTCTTTCTAAAACTTGCCCGGAAGAAATCGTTATTTACTAGCGATAAACCACTTTATTGTAGTATGATCTGTAGCACCCTGTTTCCTGGTTTTGGCTTGTGAAATAAGAATATCTATCTATTACACTGCTAAGAAGTCCTCTTCTACATATTCGGCGTTCTGTATGCTTACCTGAGTACTACCCACTCACATCTATTGCTCTTCACCCTTCGGATAGCTTACACGTATCGACTTAAAAAGCCTTTCTCTCTCTCTCGCCACTTTTCCCCTCTCCCAGGTTTCTTTTTACTCAAACAAAAGTAATCGCTTTTTATCAATTTTAATTCCCCACTGGCTTTGTTCGAATGCAGTGAGTGTTGGAATAAATCGAGTAAGGTCGTGTTACTCGAATACAATTTTGAAATTTCTAAAGTGACTAAATTCGACCTGAGTCGCACCACTATTCCCTCGCTTGCCAAAACGCCAACTAACATGGAGTGACGCCGAAAACTTAAGTCTTTATTTGCACTTGTCATAAAAGCGAACTTGGCGTTATAGAATTTCAATTGAATGCGCAAGGCATTATCTGGGAACTACTGAGAAGTTTGAATGGTTATCGGCGTAGTAAGTTTCGGTTCGTAATCGAGTGAGGTATGCCACTTAACATAAGAGAATATTGGAATCTCTTAGGTAAACAATCCATACTTATCTTATACATGTGAACGTGTGTATGTCTGTCTGTTTGTCCGTCACGGCAAAACAAAGCGATGATTTGACGTGACTTTTTATGTGGAAATAGTTTAAGTGATGGAGAGTGACAAAGGCTACTTTCTACTCAGGCGCAAGTGTTGAGGGTTCGATTACAGCACAGTACAGACCTTTTGTGTGCATGAACATGTCTGTTTGTATTGGACTTGATGTTTCCTATGTATTTTAAGTATGTACTTACAAAAGAAAATTATTAAATGTATACTATGTTTATTCGTATTTCCGCTGCTGGTTCTGATATCCGTAACACAGGTGATGGAGCTACCTATCTCGGAGTCAGTATATAGATATTTATTTAGTTACTATTTATTTGTGGCAAACCGAATTCCGAGCGAAGCTCCGGGCGAACGCTAGTATTAGATAAAGTACGCTACCGCTCCTTATTTTCTTTATGCACAGGCAGCACATCAGGTCAACAATCTGTCTAACCTCAATTGATATTAGACCTGGAAAAAAATATCTTTCAAAAGATTATAACATTTGCATCTGGATCAGGGCAAAGATGCGGAACGGTGAAACGTTTCATTTGAATCATTTGGAACATCAACTCTCAGATAGATCCGTGATTAATTGATTTTGTTACGAATTAATAATCGATCAAATCCTGGTGGGCCATGTAATATACCTATCTCTTTTCCCTGTGTAGTAATGGAAAGACGGTTACCTATTCACCCCGGACAGCCCACTCATAGCTTACCCTTTCGCTCTGAATTCGGATTATCCGCTCATTTGAATCCTTCTGCTTATTCGGATCATTCGGCTTACTCGGAGCTTTCGGCTCACTCGGACTCGAGATCTATTTAAGTCGAATATACATTCGGAGCGAACATTAAGAGATTCAGAACAGTGAATCATTTGACTGAGTCGGATCACTGAGTAATTTCAGCAAAGAGTTACAATCGTCTAATTGATATTGAACATAGAGTTTTTGACATTAAAAATTAGAATCAACTGACGAAATTTCACATATTTGCATACATTGATGTGTGGCTATCCGGACATGTCCGTACAACAAAAAGGGAGCTTTCAAAATGTTCAAATGAAAATTTCCTGATATTCATTTGGAATAAAAGTTCACAAAACATTTTACCATTCCGTATCGTTAAACATTAACGCAGAATATAGTATTTATTTTGACAGTAACAATAACGAAACTGAAATTTTAATTAAAACGAAAGTTGACGGAACGGAATGGCCAATAATTCGGGCATTCGACTACATACTGATGTCTGGTCGGTGACAAATTGTTTTTTTTACGATCCTCTGTAATCATGTAATAAAACTTGTTTATTTATAGACACTTGCAGTTATTGCTGCCTCAAGGCCCTCAAGAGATGGCGCTTTTACTGCTCGCATATTCTTCTATTAATTAAGGATGTTGTATATGTTTATGGCTCTGAGTGAGCGCACATTGAGCCACTCGCTAAACGCGACTATTAGTGGCACAGTTGCCGCTACTAATGGTGGCCAGTCGGCACAAATCAAATCAAAAACTTCTTCATTTGCATAGGTTTGTACACAGCACTTACAAATCGTCATCCATTTAAGTATTTTAAAACTATTTATAAGGGCTTATGCATAATTTACATATTATGTTGATATATGCCAAGTAGTGCTAGTACTTAAACCACTAGACCAACAGAGCGTTAAACAATAGTCTTTAAATCAAAATAAAAAACAAATACGAAAAAAATCCACCTTCAAAAACCACGAACTAAAAAGTGTAAAATAATATTTTTAAAATAACATTTTATTACAGTACACTCGAGAAAAGGTATTACTGAAGTCAGCGCCTAATCCCTGTTGAATAATTTAATGTTGTAATACAAGCTAGTATTGGGCGCCGACTTCTGTAACACCTTTTCTCGAGTGTACTGTTATAATCGCCAAAATTTTATATCTCATCATATTTCATTGTTGTATCATCATCATACCAAGGCATACAGTGCAATTTGTAACACAAAATAAATAATAAAATGAATATTATGAGGTAAACCGAAGCAGACCAGTCCCCAGAGGTGGCACCTGTTCACAAGTATGACGAAATCATAGCTGACACATAAGCTATCATTTCACTCAACCATATTAGAGGGAATGTAATGACCCGCCACATAGCGCCACCACCTCAGAGAAATTTGAGTGAGCATGACTACTTAGGTTCCCCTCATAGGTCACAAAGAGAAATAGTTACTAAATCTACTATTAGGGTGTGTCCAGATGTCACGAAAAGCGCCGCGAATATGCAGCTGGCGAGCTTTTCACAAGCTGCCCGCGATCTGCACGTGTGCATTTTATGTTCGTGCTTTGCAACTCGCGGGCAGCCAGTAAGCAGTTCGCGAGCATTCGTGAGATGTGAACGCTCTCATAATCCGTAAAATGTAGCTAATTTAGAATAACAGCCTAAACCTAAAGATCATTTTTTCTGTAACACTCCAAAATCCATGGAGTGAAAACGATAAATCAAGATATATTTTATTTTATTATACCTACACAATCCTATTGATTTTCTTTACAATGTGTTCTAACATTTTTATGTCTTTTTTTCTTTGTTTTGTCTTTCTTCCTGTTGTATGTAGGTATGTATGCACGTACGTCGTGCAAGGCTTCACCTGGAAACCGACGCTCCAGCGGCATCGGCCACTGCAGCAAATGCTGAGGTTGGGCCTTGCTGGCTACAGAATTTGTCCTATTTGTGTTCTGTGCCCAATAAAGAAATCTTTATCTTATATTTCACGGAGTATAAGGGAGTGGCTCACTACGGCAACCACGTGACTGAGCGCCGATACTAAAGGCCTCTTGTCACGTGGCTCGGAGTTTACACTCTCATTGAAACAGACAGCGGCACCTTATATGTAGACTAGGCTAGCTCGATATAGTGTGCCTGGATGCTCAGTTAGCGCCTATTTGTGAAAATTAGTCTGCAGCTTGTGGTTGCATCTATCGGCCGCCACCAGTGGCTAAATGTGCGCTTGACGTTAGCCTGAACTTCTTTGGGTTATTATGCCTTTGGCTACATTTGGTAGGTACTTATCTATTAGTATGATTCCCTATAAAACTAATGGATGGTGTGCATAAAATGTTTTATTAGCAATATCATTTTTTTTTTACAAGAATTCTTTTGGTTCTTCATAACTTCCAGACAGATAAACTTAAGAATATGTTCCGCATTACTTATTCTTAGTTTATTCAGCGTAAGAAGTGGTTTATGACAGCTAAAACCCTAGTTAATTATTTAATAAAAATATTAAGTTAAAAAATAATTTAATTTTATAAAATAATAATAACACTGGTAAACACATAAAATGTTTCCTTCGATGTTTTAGCGGATTTGAGTTTATTTAAATGCTCTGATATCGTAAAAAATATCAGCTCAAACCTCAATCAAGAAAACAGCTTTAGGCTGCTTTCCACTGGATAAGAGAGGTTGTGTTGCGAATATGTTTATTGAGATTTTTAGACTCTGCATGACAATTTAATTCAAAAATATTTTGACATTTATTTTAATTTGTAATTTGAATTTATGTCATTGGTTTTTAATTGAATTATATTTTAAGATTATTTTTACATGCCATGTCCATACATGGCATGTAAAAATAATGTTGATCTGACAAGTTCATGACCATCCTATTGATAAATGTACCGTGTTTCTTATAAATAAATAAAGATAAAGAAGATAAAGATAAGAGCCAATAGTATAGCTTCACTAAAAGAAGCTAGGTAAATGAAACGATTCTATTGGTTCTTACCAAATATATTTCTCGCAACACATTCTCGATCATCTCAATAGCCTTAGTCTTAATATTTGTCACCTGACAAACCATAGTTAAAAATCAATCTTTATTGTGACATTACAGATTTCAATAAATTAAATATTTTGTACATCTCGTAATTATGTAATTATGCCCGATTCGACCAATTTTTATCCTTGGATAAATCTATAATATAACATCAGATTTGTATAACGTCAGACGAGACAGAGCGCTGTGCCATATTTTTAAATTCGGATAAAATTGGTGGAATCAGTCCTTTGGCATACAATAATTTAGAAGTCTAATTAAATTGTTGTGCGTTGTTATTGACACCATCATCGTCAGCCCATTTAAGTCCCCACTGCTGGGGCACGGGCCTCCCTCAATCACATGAGGGGTAAATGCCATACTCACCACGCTTGGCAGACGGGTTGGCGAGAGTTTTGATATAAATGCAGAGTTTTCCTTCACTGGGTGCTGATGATCATGCCAGCAGGTTTACCTTAGTCGCCTTTTACGACACCTCGGTAAGAGCGAGGGTGGCCTATTCTACTCTGCCGGAGACCACACGGCCCAAATTATCCACGGCCCATATTATTGACACCATATTATCAAATAATGTTAACGTTCTTGAAACGTTTTCAAAACTGTATTACGGTCAGTCCTAGAGATGAACAAAAGTTACGATATAAAGACGACTTCAAGATTTTTTTTGGAAACATGGATGGAAGTAGCACAAGATCGGAATAAATGGCACAGTCTGGAGTAGGCTTAAACCAAATTGGTTGAGAATGGGTAAGAACAAGAGATTACGGTCAGTATACGACGGCGCCGCTTTCCTCAAAACATTGCTTTATCCTTGACAGTCTAAGAGTGGATTCGACCAACTTGACAGTTAAGAGGATAACTATCCGCAGAATAATTTACTTCGTTAGATACTTTATTTTCGTAATGAACTCAATCGCGTGAAAAATCCGCTAGATGGCGTACTGTTGGACTGAGGTCCAACATCAACAGCATTGGTTGTTTCGTTTGTCAAATTGTCATTTTGACAGATCACGTTTGAAAATAACCAATCACATTGTATATTGACTTCAATCCTATAGTATGCCATTTAGCGGACTTTCACACGCGATAGTTCCTATTGTGTTCTTCCAGACCCGGAATACCTTATACCTTCACGAGTGAATGAACGAATGACATTATAAACCGGCAAAAAACAATATGTTTTGATTTGTGATTCATGCTATAACATCGGGATATTTTTGTTAAGTAGGATTATACAGGCAATGTCAAAAGTCAAAAACAGCTGTGACAATAACAACGCTATTTTGAATTTTACCTAGGATATTTACTTACTAACGATTTACCATTGGAATAGGCGATGTCTGTTCGATAAGTAGTTGGTAGAATTTATTTTACACTGCATATGACTGCGCTATATGATATACTTATCGTTGTATAAAGATTGGTCGAATCAGCCCTAAAAGTAGATTAATATCTAAACAATTCTAGTTACACCAGAAAGTGGGTGTCACGAATGTTTTTAATATCGATATTATGAAGTATAATTCAGCAGCACAGATGTGTCCGGATTACTCGGGCGGGCCAAATTAATTTGCCCCTAATAAATTCCGAGCTATATAGGAATTATGAACGCAATATAAATTACGACGGAGCACGGCTCAATGGTTATTGTTTCAGGTATACTTTCTCGGATATTTTGAGCTGAATTTAATTTTGAGAACTTGAGCTCTTTGAGACTGTTTGAGAGCGAGGTGTATTGGAATAACTTCATTGAAAAGATTTTCGTCATTGACAAGAATGTCATAAGGATACTTAATAATATAGAGAAGAGATGATTTGGTTACTTGTTTAAGGGTTAGGATGGTCTGATTGTCATAACTGTAATTTGGAAGTACCCGACTTTTTTTAAATGAAATATGATGGTAAGTGATTATCACATGGACACATGCACAACACCCAAGGAGTCACAAGTGTGCTGCCGGCCTTTTAAAAAGGAATTCGCTCTTTTGTTGAAAGTTTGCAGGTAATTTTCATCATCATCATCATCATCATCATTTCAGCCGATAGACGTCCACTGCTGGACTTAGGCCTCCCCCAATGTTCTCCAAACAGATCGGTCCTGTGCGACCCTCACCAGATCGTCGGTCCTTCATTTCATTCATTTTCATTCATAGTTTTGTCGTACGAGGTAGTGCAGTTACAGACTGCCGACCATCTAAATTACCTGACTATTGAGTTTTTTTTAATAATGAGTAGAATAAAGGGGTTTTTTTACTTGCGCTTGACCTCCATCTCACTTGATGGAGAGTGACTATTAGACGTATCTAAATCTTCACTGAAATGACTCAGTGATCCCACTCAGATAAATGATATACTCTTCCGAATCACTATTCTTCGCTCCGAATGTATCATTCGACTCAATTGGATCTCGATCTGAGATGGTCAATAAGTACACGGTAGTCAACTCGCTGATACGAATGAGCTGAATGATCCGAGTTAATCGAAAGATCCGAGTGAGATGAAAGATCCAAGTGAGCCGAATGTTCAGAATGAACTGAATGATCCGATTCGAAGCGAAAATCCATGGGCTGTTTCGGGTGAATCGGTAAAAGTCTTACGACTTATTACACGGGGAAAAGATATCGTAACATAGTTATATTTACATGACACAGCAGGATGGGGTCGATGATTCATTCGGAGTTAAATCAATTACTTGCCCTCTGCTCTAGAATGTATCTGAGAGTCGATGTTCCAAATTATTCAAATGAAGCGTTTCACTGTTCCACATCTTTGCACTGATTCATATGCACATGTTCCAATCTTTTGAAAGATACGTTTTTGCCAGTTCTAGTGACGATGAGGTCTAGGATGTTTAGACCGACGACTCGTTTGCCTAGAAGAAGTCTGTTCACTCTTGCCTTAAACTCAAAAAGTATGTTTTGGAACGATGTAACAGTTAACAGGTACAACATATATTGTTGCGGGTCAAAACTTCCTGAATGGGCCGGCTCGACCGGAGTGATACCACTGCCTCACAGAAGATCGGCGTGAAGCAGCGCCTGCGCTGTGTTTCGCCGTGTGAGTGAGGTTACCGGAGGCCCAATGGGGGGGAAGAGGAAAAGGTTGGCAGCGCACTTATGACTCCACTGGTGTTGCGGGTGTCCATGGGCGGCGGAATTGCTTACCAACAGGTGATCCGTCTGCTCGTCTGCCACCTCTCATATTAAAAAAAAAAGTGGTACACCTCTTATCCAAATGTCCTTTGGCGGTGATCATTTACCATCAGGTGACTCGCTTGCTCGTTTGTTTTAAATTATAATAGCCACTCGAAACTTGGAAGGCGTGGGTTCAAATCCCGCCAAAACATGCGTATATTTATGCCGCCATATTTTGAAGTGCGTTATTTACGGCAATCATAACACCCCGTGTAGCTCTCGGAAATCACTCATGTCGACGAATGGAGTGATCCTATCAGCTCTTTTATATCTCTTTCATTGCTGATCGCTTTATATGTCTTCACCAATAGCAGCTATTGATGGACAGCGTGAAGAGGCTTTACACTTTAAGACTTTTTCTGGAGGACTCGCTTTGGATATGCATAGTTCAGTAAATAAAATCGTGGCCCCCCTTAATATTAATACAAAATGAGGACTGTCATTACCTTAACCTCTTAAATATCATGATGTCCTTGTCTGTAATTGATGTAAACACTTGAATAGTTACTTGTCTTGTTTATGTAAAATAATATAATAATAATAATTTATTTATTTTAGGCTACAAAAGTAAAATTACAGGCCCATATTGGTTAATAAACACAGAAAATAAATTTAAATGGGTGTTTCCTATGTATTATAAGTTACAAAAGAAAAGTATAATATGTATATATTTGTAATCCCACTGTTGATTCTGATATCCGTATCACAGGTGCTTGAGCTACCTATCTCGGAGTCAGATCAATGTATGTGATGTTGTGAAATATTTATTTATTTTATTTAAATTGGTTAGTAACAAAAATAAGTGCATTATTATTAATAGAGGAGAACCTTTCACCGCCTGCATGGTTATTAAATAAATAGTGAAAGGGTTTGCCGAGAGGTTGTAACCCCGACTTTGTTTAAAATAGATCCGGTTGCCATGTGGTCCCCGGCAGAGTAGAATAGGCCACCCTCACTCTTACCGAGGTGTCGTAAAAGGCGACTAAGGTAAAGCTGCTGGCATGATCATCAGCACCCAGAGAAGGAAAACTCTGCATTTATATCAAAACCCTCGCCAACCCGTCTGCCAAGCGTGGTGAGTATGGCAATTACCCCTCATGTGATTGAGGGAGGCCCGTGCGCCAGCAGTGGGGACTTAAATGGGCTGATGATGATGATGATGAGATCCGGTTTAGTAGCTAAAAATTAAAATCGATTGGCGTCGCTAGTGTGCCCAAACCGTTACCTTAAAATATTATGTTAGTATTTGTTTTAATATTGTATGATTTATCCTTACCAGCCATAATATTTATATTTCCTTTTATTTATAGTGTTTTATGACTTAATGTAGATTTATGAATTTATGTTTAAAAAATATTTGTTTCATTTCAGGTAAATCTTTCAACCATTCCTGCAGAAATGCTGTAAATTGTAAGTAAATAAATATTTCACAACATCACATACACTGATCTGACTCCAAGATAGGTAGCTCAAGCACCTGTTACGGATATCAGAATCAACAGTGGGATTGCAAATATATACATATAATACTTTTTTTTTTGTAAATACATACTTATAATGCATAGAAACACCCAGACCAATACAAACAGACATGTTCATGCACACAAATGTTTGTCCTGTGCGGGGATCGGACCCGCAACCCTTGGACTAAAGGCAGCGTTCACTACCACTGTTCCAAACGGGTCGTCTAAAGGACTAAAGGTAAGTTTACCGCTGATGAAAATCTTTGAAATTGTCTTATCACTTTTGTTATATTTAAAATAGTTATCTTGGTTTTCTTATTTCCGCTTTTATATTTTACATTCGCAAAATAAGAAAGATGTTAGCTTAGTAGATAAGATAAAATTGTGAGGTTCGTGCTTAGAATCGAACCTCACTATTTTTCAGGTTCCCTCATAAAGAAAACACAGAACCCTTATATGACCACGGCCTCACAGAAAACCGGCGTAAAGCATCATTGTGCTGTTTCACTACGCGAGTGGGGTATCGGAGGCCCAATCCGGGTTTATGTGGGTTTCAGGGTCGGCAGCGCACTTGTGACTCCTCTGGTGTCGCAGGTGTACATGGGCGGCGGCAGTCGCTTACCATCCGGTGATCCGTCTGCTCATCTGCCACATATTACATAAAAAAAGATCCTTTTACCGTCCCAAGGGAACCAAATATCATAGGTAATGAATATCTCCGACAGCGCTTTAGACGCAAATGGGAATGATGCTGGGACTGATCGGATGGCGCAATTGGTAGTGACCCTGCCTCTTACGCCAAAGGTCGTGGGTTCGATCCTCACCCTGGAAAAACATTCGTACGATGAACACTTGTGTTTGGTCGGTGTCTGGGTGTAATATATGTATTTAAGTATATATTTGTCTTCCTCTGTTGTCTGATATCTCTAACACAAGTGCTTAAGTTACTTAGTACGGAATCAGGTCAACATATGAGATGTTGTAAGAATTATTATTATTATTAGTAAAATGAAGAAGCAACCAAAAAAAGGACATTTCAAAAGTTAATAATGACTTGATTCACCAGCTTATGAGACACGAGTATCTTCGTATGTTAAGTCGTATGTCCTATGTACAGCCGCAAAAGTCATCCAGTGTAAAATCACAAAGACAAATAGCCCCGTCGTAAGCCTCAGCAGAAACAATCAGGTTTCGTGAAAAACAACGTCAATAAAATTTGACTTCTCAATTTGTCCCTGTCGCTTTTAATGCGCGTTGGAGCGAGAGAACGAGACGAATGCTGCAATTTCCCCCTCTAATTTTACCATAGTGTTGCCAGATGTCGAGGAACGGACGGACGGTTCGCTTGAAATAGCTAATTTGTAATTCAAGATTCTTTATTAAATTTAGATCTGTCTATCTATACAGAACCCTTACGAAAATAATTACTAATTGGCGTTTTTTGCGGAACTTTCTACCACGTACCTCAGTTCTGTGGAACGGTTTGCCTGCGGGAGTATTTCCCGACGGCTACGACTTAGGGACCTTCAAGAGAAGAGCGTACTCCTTTTTAAAAAGTCCGGCAACACATTAGCGTTCTCTATGATTTCGCGGATGTTGATGTACGGCGAAGATTACTTTCCATCAGGTGACGAGCTTGCTCGTTTGTCGCTTCTAGCATAAAAAAATAACGATTCTAATTTGTATATGTTTTAAGCAAGACAGAGCAAGCATGATTTAGCACATGCGCGACATGCAGCTACCCTCTACTTAGATGATGCCTCTTTTTTGCAACTTTGAAGTAACCTTTATTATTTTCCTTAAAGTGACGTGTAGGGCACACTAACGACGCCATTTGATTTAAATTGTTATCACCTAAACCGGATATCTTTTAAACAATTTCGAAGTTCGAGCTCCTCGAAAAGAACTTATACTATTTATTCAATACCTATAATTAACTTTATGGTCTGCTTCCTACTCAAAATACGAATTACCGCCAAAAACGTCCGAATTTGGAGTGCAAAAACAGACCAAAAAGTTAATTATAAGTATTCAATAAATAGTATATATTCTTTCCAAGAGGCTCGAACTTCGAAATAGTTAAAAAGATATCCTAAAAAAGATATAGGTTTAGTTGCTTTCAATTTAAATCGATCGGCGTCGCTAGTTAGGGCCACCCGTCGCTTTAATTTAAATTTTATATATTGCTATCAACGATGGTGTTTCCGAACATATACGACCTGATCTTCAAGAAAAGAGCTTTTTCCTCCCTTAAGAGCCGGCAACGCTCATGTGTTGCTAATGTCTATGGGCGGACACAATCACTTACCAACAGGTGAGCCGTCTGCTCGTTTCTCCGCCATGATGTTAAAAAAGACTGAAGTAACAATCATCAGTCAGCGGGAATCAGTGCCTTTGGAGTTACTGTAAACCTTTTCAAAACAAAAAACATCATTCAATCATTCATTCACCTACCGTACTTACTAGTACTACAGATATTGTACCTACTAGAATTTGTCAAATTCATTAACTAAATTTGCCAGCGATGGACACAACAGTCCACCAAAAAAACCACTGTAAAGCGCAGGCTTTATAGTACTTTTGTAAGCGAAAAGTTTATTTTCCGTTTCCGGAAAAATCCAACTCAATGCGCCTGGCGAAAATTCCTCGCGGCTTTTTACTTTTAGCTTGGCGACCCTACTGTTTGTTATTAGCGGCATTCTGGCAACATCGAATGCCGGCCACTACTGTCCGCTGTTCCGTACCGTTAGGGGTCTGTGCCTTGAAATGAAATATGAAAAAACGTAGCTTTTGACAATGGATAAAAACACATGTCAAACCAAGTGCGCGCTATGCCAGGTTTTATATGCGAGCTAACATAAAAATCCAAACGTGTATATATTTCGATTTTTTGGATGACAGTAAATATATTTTCACAACATACATTGATCTGACTCCGAGATAGGTAGCTCAAGCACCTGTGTTACGGACATCAGAATCAACAGTGGTATTACAAATATTTACATTTAATATTTTTATTTTGTAAATACATACTTATAATACAATAAAACACCCAGACCAATACAAACAGACAGCATACAAATGTTGTACTGTGCGATAATCGAACCTGCAACTCTTGGACCAATGGCAGTGTTTACTAGCACTGGTTCCATATTATTTAATTCCTTTTTTACCCGACTTCGGCGAAGCAGAAAGTTATAATACCCACCACGGCCATAGGGCATAATAATTTCAGCAGAGACCATTTTCTTTTTTCGTACTTTTTAGAGCGTGTTTTTTTGGTAGTCTGGTTTTAGTTTTTAAACTTTTTAGATCTTTCGTATAAGAAAATATTTACCTCATTTTTAGTTAATGAATGAGATGCAAGACAGATTTGAGTTGCTAAGTGAAATGTTCTCAAACTTATAAGCGGTTAGACCACGAAACTTGATTTAAAGTTAAAGTACTCATGCTGGCAAAAACTATTAAAAAGATTACGCTGATACTTCTTAAGGATTAGGAAGTTTCTTACTTTTTGAGAGACGTCATTTTTCATATTTTTTCCGGCTTAACGGCTTTCTAGCTATGACGGCGGTAAAGCTGACGTACTTTTTCAAATGAAATTGCTTGCCAAATTGTGAATGCGTACAAAATGTTCAATGGGGCGTGGACTGACGTGGGTCGTTCTTTGTAAACCAATTTGATACGGAACCTTTAATCTAGAAGCTTATTCTATCTTTGTACTTTTTGCTCAGTTTTCGCGGATGCGTTTGACTTTTTCGCAATGCAGGCTGGCTGTCACGCTGCGAGTGGTCATATGGTAAGGCAGGCAAAAAGACCTTTTAGCGGCCTTTCCACAGAAATAAGTATAGTCTAACTTGACTATCGATAGTTTTACCTCGGAAAATAATATTTAACAATAATAAATAAATCATTTATTCGGTAACAAACTGTTTTTGTTTACATAGTTGCTTGTGTCTCCTTTTAAGCTTACAAAAGCCTGTGTCAGGAGGCACCGCTCTTCAGTTACACTTCCTTACTCTAAGAGTGTATATGGCCAGCGGCAATCGCTTACCATCAGGCGATCCGTCTGCTCGTCTGACACCTATTACATAAAAAGAAACATGGAATGTCCAATTCCAAGAATTCAAATTCAATTCAATCCTAATGGAAGGGGCTCTCAGAAGAACGTGGGCTCTCAACTTGTAAGGCTCTTGAGGAGAGCGAATATACTGTGTCACTATAAAAAAAACTGGCCAAGTGCGAGTTGCACTCGCCCATGAAGGGTTCCGTAGCAGCAAGTAAGATATATGGAAGGTAAATTACGGTTTACGGCTTATAAGGTATTTAATAAAACTACTTGCTAGATCTAGTTCAAACCAATTTTCGTTGTCAGTTTTCATGGTAATGTATATCGTATATTTTTTTAGTTTTATAATTCTTTTATTATAGAAGTTAGAGGGGGGCGGGGGCATATTTAACCACTTTGGGAGTGTCTCTTGCGCAAAGTATTAAGTTTAGAAAAAAATAATTAGAAATATATAGTTTCAGTTCAGTTTCAGTATGAGGACCCCCCAAAATTTTGTTTCCTATTTTTGTGTAAAAATCGTAATGCGGTTAATAAAATATTGCAATTTTCGGCGTCGAGAGATGTGATAAGACAACTGAAGTCGGTGGTAAACTGAAAAATTCATCATCATCATCATCAGACCATTTAAGTCCCCACTGCTGGGGCACGGGCCTCCCTCAATCACATGAGGGGTAATTGCCATACTCACCGCGTTTGACAGACGGGTTGGCGAGGGTTTTGATATAAATGCAGAGTTTTCCTTCTCTGGGTGCTGATGATCATGCCAGCAGCTTTACCTTAGTCGCCTTTTACGACACCTCGGTAAGAGTGAGGGTGGCCTATTCTACTCTGCCGGGGACCACACGGCTACACGGCCACACGGCAGTGAAAAATTAATTGAGAGAAAATGGCGTTTATATACTATCTATTGATAACGTCTTATCATGACATTGACATTGTTTAGAAAATAACACACTTAAAAATTTCATCTCGTGTTCAGGCGGGACTCGAACCCACACCTTCCACAATCCGGGTGAATGTACTACCAATTATACCACTGAACGCGTTACTTAGTCGACGAAATTTGTAAGTGCTTGATTCGACATGAGCTGTCGATAGTCTCATCAATATTGTAGGTATATTTACAATATCCAGTGGAAATATTATTACAAATATTTGACCACCAGTTAAGATGAGACTGCTAAATCAATAGTTGATATTTTATAGCAATCTTATGCGATTTATTCTTAAGTAAATAACACACTTAAAAATTTCATCTCGTGTTCAGGCGGGACTCGAACCCACACCTTCCACAATCCGGGTGAATGTACTACCAATTATACCACTGAACGCGTTACTTAGTCGACGAAATTTGTAAGTGCTTGATTCGACATGAGCTGTCGATAGTCTCATCAATATTGTAGGTATATTTACAATATCCAGTGGAAATATTATTACAAATAATATTTCGTCGTCGTATTAATATTTCGTCGACTAAGTAACGCGTTCAGTGGTATAATTGGTAGTACATTCACCCGGATTGTGGAAGGTGTGGGTTCGAGTCCCGCCTGAACACGAGATGAAATTTTTAAGTGTGTTATTTACTTAAGAATAAATCGCATAAGATTGCTATAAAATATCAACTATTGATTTAGCAGTCTCATCTTAACTGGTGGTCAAATATTTGTAATAATATTTCCACTGGATATTGTAAATATACCTACAATATTGATGAGACTATCGACAGCTCATGTCGAATCAAGCACTTACAAATTTCGTCGACTAAGTAACGCGTTCAGTGGTATAATTGGTAGTACATTCACCCGGATTGTGGAAGGTGTGGGTTCGAGTCCCGCCTGAACACGAGATGAAATTTTTAAGTGTGTTATTTACTTAAGAATAAATCGCATAAGATTGCTATAAAATATCAACTATTGATTTAGCAGTCTCATCTTAACTGGTGGTCAAATATTTGTAATAATATTTCCACTGGATATTGTAAATATACCTACAATATTGATGAGACTATCGACAGCTCATGTCGAATCAAGCACTTACAAATTTCGTCGACTAAGTAACGCGTTCAGTGGTATAATTGGTAGTACATTCACCCGGATTGTGGAAGGTGTGGGTTCGAGTCCCGCCTGAACACGAGATGAAATTTAGTGTTTGAAGAATCAATCGATATGGAAGGTGTGGGTTCGAGTCCCGCCTGAACACGAGATGAAATTTTTAAGTGTGTTATTTACTTAAGAATAAATCGCATAAGATTGCTATAAAATATCAACTATTGTTTAGAAAAGTATTAGATTACATAGATTTCGTATTACATTTACAAAAGATTATGAATTATTAATCCAAATTATGTTATCGGTATGTGTCACCTATGCACCTGCATAATGACGTCGTGGACCAAACTACAATACATCTATTGACCAAGTTTCAATAGTATAGTTCTTATAGATTCGGAAAAATGTGGCTGTGACTTACGGACGGACAGACAGACGTACAGAGAGACAGGTATGGCGATTCTATAAGGGTTCCATTTTTTGCCATTTGGCTACGGAACCCTAAAAACAATGTTGAATTTTAAATTTGAGCATTGAATTTTCAGTTCCTAACAACAAAAAACTCCAGAAGTAATATCGAGTTCTGTAACTTTTTGTACAATATAGAATATCTATCTATCTGTTATGCTAAGATTTTCCTATCTAAAAAGCCAATTTAACTTATCGGAATTGGTCCTCATGTATTTGAAAAAGCTAAATCAAACTAATAGCCACTAAGTACTATAGACAATTTGATTGCAGTCCCGATATTGACTAATATTCCGTGAAACGTTGACGGGACATTTGTCACGTGAGTCGTCTATTACTGAGGTGGGGTCACCATTGGTTTAGGAAATCATAGGACAAAGAATAACGTGATTATTTTTAAGGAATAGATGGCAGCACTGGGATCACCTGATGGTAAGCGATTGCCGCCGCCCATAGACACCCGTGACAAGGAGGACCACGTGCTGTGGTGTCACAAGTGAGCTGCCCTTAAACTCCTGTTACCCCCGGGCCTCCGGTGTCCTGTATCACTCGGCGAAACATAGCGCATTTTTTTTCACGCTGATTTTCTGTAAGGCCGTAGTATCACTCATATCTCTTCTCCTGTCAATCCCAGTTTCGTGTCTTTTCACCGCTTTATTTAGGCCGAGCGGTATGTTTAGAATATAATAGTATAATGATTTATTTTCTCATCACTAAACAGGCAAAATAAACATACAACAGGTAAGCTTAGACTTCAATGTACCAACTTATATATCGTTTATTGCTTTCTCATAAAACAAAACAGGTACATAGGTATTTCCGTAACACTAGAACTTATCTACCTTACATACTTCGTTTTTTACTATATTAACAATAATCTAAAGAAAGCAAAAGGCAGTGGCTCAGCTAATGCTGACATAGGTCAGCGCTGATTTTCAGCCGCTCCTACCCCTCTAAGGTCGAGTGCGAGGGTACGGATGCGAGGGCTTAGAACATAAATAACAAAAACAATAAAATTCTCTCAAACCTAGATTACAACATGTTAAATATTGTAACAACCATTACCTATTGTATTTTACCTACTTTGTGTGAGACTGGCGCCTCCAGGTGGTGCTCACCAGGGTTCACCTTCAGTTACTTATGAAATTGCATTCAAGTAATATAATAAAGCGACTGCCGACTGATTTTCACGACCCTTTGCATTTAGAACCATCAAGCTCAACAGTTGGTATCCTTTAGTAAATATCCTAAACGGTGTTTTCGTTCACTCTTGAGGCCGTCTACCATTAATTTTTAAGTAGGTACGCATATATATTTGAAAGATCCTGAGGACTTGACCAGACAGCTAATACTAACATCATCCCTTTATTTAAGTACTTATGCTACCGTCATCAATCAATCATCAATCATTTCAGCCAATAGACGTCCACTGCTGGCCATAGGCCTCCCGCAATACCAATATGCTACCGTAACAGAATCAATTTGAAACTGAATTTGATTACTTACACGGATGTTCATGGGCGACGTTGATTACTTTCCATCAGGTGAACTGCTTGCTAGTTTGTTGCCTCTAGCATAAATAATATTATTATTATTTGACATCCATTGTTCTGCAAGACACAAAATTATGGTGACTGTAGTAACATTAGTAACGCTTACGACATTACCACATTTACCTTTAAAATTTACCCAAAAGACTTATGCGACATTTCAAAGTGTCAAATCGTGCGGTAACCCGGCAATAATTGCATCCATCGTGTACTTCCACACACCCCTTCAATTTGCATTAAATATTCAGCCATCGGTGTAGATCAACTACCTAACGTATGCGTGTACGACACGCGGCTAATAAAACCGTTAAGGTGACGCAATAAAGTTGAATTTTGGGTAGACGTGTAAACAAGATTTCGTGAGTGAAGTCCTCGTACTTTTGGATACGGTTGGTTTATGTATTATGTAACGCACATTATAAGTTCTTATGGCGCTGTCACACTGTAGTTGGGGAATGTTAAGAATATTTTTTGGGTGCTATAACAACATGACTGGCTGAAATTGAATCATCATCATCATCAGCCCACATAAGTCTCCACTACTGGGGCACGGGCCTCCCTCAATCACATGAGGGGTAATTGCCGTACTCACCACGCTTGGCAGACGGGTTGGCGAGGGTTTTGATATAAATGCAGAGTTTTCCTTCTCTGGGTGCTGATGATCATGCCAGCAGCTTTACCTTAGTCGCCTTTTACGACACCTCGGTAAGAGTGAGGGTGGCCTATTCTACTCTGCCGGGGACCACACGGCTTAACTTGAAATTGAATACGTAAGTCATATCAGCGAAAAACTCGACCTCGTGGTAAAAGAGTTTTCTGAACTCCGTAGCCGAAAACGTGGTTTACAAAAAATGATGTATTTAACAAATTGCCATTTAAGTTAAATTTAACTCTTTCTTAGGAACGAATCTTTGTTAAAACTATTTAGTGTGGTTCTATCTGATAAGAAATGATTTTCAGAAAATATGAATGAAAAACTTGAAAGCTTTTGTAAAAAAGAATCTCATGTAAATTAATTGTAATTCTTATGAGAATAAAGAACTTTAACCTTTATTCTACCTAAATCAGTCCAAAACTCGAAGAGGAAAGCCATTTGGATACATGAAAAATGAAAAAAAAATGAAATAATATTTATTTTCAACAAAATGATGTTACATTCCAAGATAGATTATAATTATAAAGGACAATGTATTCTTACACCAAAACATGTTGTTGCTTACAAGATATCCAGTTAGATTACCTTTGGTCCTCACACTAGGATAACCTGTAACATGAAAATATTTTATCCAGATCTTATATAAATTCATGCAAATTTGTTATTAACATATTAAGGAAGTTTGTTACTATTAGGTCCTATTTGACTAAAATTTTTCCGATATTTAATCCTTAGTAGAATTTTAATTTTTTTATTTATCATTTTAATCAATTTAGATTACTAATTTCTTAATTAATAAAATTGAGATCACAGCAGTCTGAGAGCGCCATTGTTACTGTAAACTTTATGACATTACTAACTGGTTAAATCTTACTTAGAAATTACTTCTGTTTCTTTGTGCATGTTTAAACATCTGATTAGCAGTGGTTTAAGACTTAAGTGGTGGGTCAACATGGAATGGGGATTTAAGTGGCTGGCTTAGTATTATGCTAATGTGGTTTAATTATACTTCGAGATTATGAATGGTATGATTTATAAAATTCATATTTATAACTTTTATTATGCATTGCTTTAGCAAAATAATTGTAGAACTTGCAATGTATGTTTTTGAATTTCCAATTTATTGCTTCAGATTGTGTGTTACGTCAATGTTGAAATTAATAATGAGAGCTTCAAAAATTGGCTTCTCTCGTTAATCATTCGAAGGCAGACTGAGAGACATACACGTTACATGTATGTAATATCATTTCTTCTATTTTTTAAAGCACGGAATGATCAAACAAGGTTCGACTTTTCAATCGTTATATATGCATTATTAGTTATATAGCAATAAAGTATTACTCAGCTCATTGCAAGACATTGAGAGACCATTATTTTATCGACTTCGAAAAAGGAGGATGTTTTATGTTTTATTTGAAAGAAATGGGGTGAGCATTGCGTCTCATAGCACTGCGACCAGTAGAAGATCTATGGTGGCAGAGGTTCTATGTTAGACTGTATATATATTTATGTATGTTCACCGATTCCTCCGCCAATTATTAACTGATTTGCATGTATTTTTTTTATTTTAAAGAACACTCTCCTAACTTGGTCCCATTTTCACCATGTCAGGATCTATTTGTAAAATCATGCCTGAATGTAGTCCAAATCAATAAGCTGCCGACACTACTGTTAGCACGTAAAATGCCCTCACAGCACGTAAGCCGCGCTTTGCTGATGCTACGATCTCTCGCTTTTACTCGTAGCGAGTCGTAGCACCCGTAGCGTTTCGTAGCCGTAGCCGTAGCAAACTACGCAAAGTACAAGGGAGTTTGAGCGGATATAAATCAGTGATGTAAGCAAATAAGTGATGTATCTGTGTAACACAAATGCTTCACAAATTTAGTATGGAATTAGGTCAATGTATGAGATGGTTTAAAAAATATGTTAATTGTAAATTCTTAAGAGCCCTATTACGGATCTTCTTCGAACACTATCATCTTTAACAAGATCTAAAAATAAACTTGTTAGAGATCATTGTGACATTAATGACGTGTGCAAAATAAGCTTGCGAAATCACAATTCCTTTGTTATTGTTAATATCTTCATAAATTTTTCATTTGTGGTTTAATTAAAATAATAAATATTTCACATCACATACATGATCTGACTCCGAGATGGGTAGCACAAGTACCTGTATTACGGATATCAGAATCAACAGTGGAATTACAAATATATACAGACTCTACTTTTCTTTTGAAAATACATACTTATAATACATAGGAAACACCCAGACCAATACAAACATACATGTTCATGCACACAAATGTTTGTACTGTGCGGGGATCTAACCCGCAAGCCTTGGACCAAAGGCAGCGTTCACTACCACTGTTCCAAACGGGTCGTCAACATTCACTACAATCTATCTATATGGTATGCATCTATCATGGGTAGTGCTC
The DNA here is from genome assembly GCA_019059595.1 of Marasmia exigua. Lineage (NCBI taxonomy): Eukaryota > Metazoa > Arthropoda > Insecta > Lepidoptera > Crambidae > Marasmia > Marasmia exigua. The sequence continues at coordinate 2,948,492 of CM032474.1, read as the reverse complement.
GAAGGAACTGTTTGATCTACTCCCTGCAGCTGAATTCTTACATTGAACCACACGCAAGCGAATGTAGCGATTGTCATTCCATACGCATCATCTCGATAGATGGCGGTCTAATACTGTGCGTTTTTCGCGGAACCTTCTACCACGTGCATCCGTTCTGTGGAGCAGTTTGTCTGCGGGAGTATTTCCCGACGGCTACAACCTTCAAGAGAAGAGCGTACTCTTTTTTAAAAAGGCCGGCAACACATTAGCGATGTCTCTCGCGATGTTTATGGGCGGCATTGATTACTTTCTGACTGGTGACTCGTTTGCTCGTGTGTCGCCTCTAGCATAAAAAAACAATCAGTAAAATCTGTTAGTGAAAAGGGCCCTTAAATTACGGTCTAGAGGGAACTACATAAATCTTTTTTGCAAAGGCGATTTTTCTTACGATTCGACCCGAAATACATACATGCCCTACATCCCATGGAACCTTAGGTTAAGACATAATATACGCCATAAAAAACACATGACACCCACCGGATGCAGCGCCGAAATATCCGCCTCCGTTATTCTGAGGAACGCCTGCAACGGACATTATATTTATCTGCCCATTTCCACCGTTACCTTAGGAAGATTCGCCCCGAAAAAAAAACTTCCCCTATCAGCATAGTATAGTGGATGTTAGTGAGGCGCACGTAAATTTTTTTGAATAATATGATCAAAAATATTTTCATACCATAAACTTACATTATCCTTGTAACGAATCAATAGAGATAAAATATCCTCTAGAGTTTGGATAGATAGATCATCATCATCAGCAACCCACACTCGTCCACCGCTGGACATAGGTCTCCCCTAATGCACGCCACTGCTCCCGATTTTCGGCCACTCTCATCCAGCCCACACCAGCCAGCCTTCGAATGTCATCATCCCATCTTGTCGCAGGGCGTCCTACACTACGCTTACCGAGTCGCGGTCTCCACTCAAGGACTTTACGTCTCCAACGGCTGTCAGTTCTGCGGCTAATATGACCAGCCCACTGCCACTTCAGTTTGCTAATTCGGTTGGCTATGTCGGTGACTCTGGTTCTCTGTCGGATTACATCATTTCTGATGCGGTCCTTCAGAGATACTCCGAGCATAGCCCTTTACATAGCTCTTTGATAGATAGATAGATACTCTTTATTGCACAACATATAAAACTTAAAAGCTAGGTATACAGAGATACAATGTACAATTTAGGCGGTTTTATCGCTGGGAGCGATCTCTACCAGACAACCTTCAGGTAAAGGACATTAGATAGAAGAGGGGAGGGTGGTGCAATCCTTTTGATTTTGAACATTGATTAAGTAAATTTATATTATAAATACACATATCTAGATAATAAATAAATAAAAAAAAACACGTTATCATACACTAATATATACTACTTTTTAGAAAATAAATCTATTTGTATGTGTCCTCTACATACAATTTAATCGCACAATTAAAATTACACTTTCACATTAATTAGGAGAATATTTACCTGTTTTCCACTTCTTTTGTCATGTACGAATGGAACTTAAATTAGTAGTGTATCTATGTGATTTTTTTTGTAATACTGCTCGTATTCGGGTTTGGTTAAGGCTGGCAAGGGACCGAAGGGAATGGCGTCATAAAGAAGAGGCCTATACTCAGCAGTGGGTGGATGTGGGCTGATATGATGAATACTAATTCATCATATCAGCCCACATCCACCCACTGCTGAGTATAGGCCACTTCTTCAAAAATAGTAATACCCTCCAAACAATTACGGCTACGGGGGCCAATCTCAAGGATCAGCCACGTACGCAGGATATATTATAGTGCTCAAGTGTGTGCGCAAACACAAGTGTACTCTCTATTCCCTTACCCTCATATTCCGATAGGACACTACTGTGACACGACCAGAGAAGGATTGGGCGCAGGACCAACGGCTTAACGTGCTTTCCGAAGCACGGGGGTACAAGACCGCCAACTTCCAGACTCCGGGTTGACACTAAGAATTTCTTACCGAAAACTTAGGAACAAATTTTTGCCCGACCCGAGGATCGAACCCGACCCGACCTACTAACCACTGCGCCACCGAGGCAGTCAAGGTAGGAGCAGTCTCCTAGACTATTATTTTTGTATTTGCTGCGAGCATTAGGCTGACGAAAAATCCAGCATTGTTGACAAACCTCAGTGGTTTATACAATGTCATTATGTAACATGATAGTTTGTCTAAAGTTTTTGTATGCTATAAATCAATTTAAAAAAATACGAGCATTGGACAAATTATGAAAAAAAATCTCCAGATGTTTTTTAATTTATCATCATCATCATCATCATCAGCCCATTTAAGTCCCCACTGCTGGGGCACGGGCCTCCCTCAATCACATGAGGGGTAATTGCCATACTCACCACGCTTGGCAGACGGGTTGGTGAGGGTTTTGATATAAATGCAGAGTTTTCCTTCTCTGGGTGCAGATGATTATGCCAGCAGCTTTACCTTAGTCGCCTTTTACGACACCTCGGTTAGAGTGAGGGTGGCCTATTCTACTCTGCCGGGACCACACGGCTTCACGGGTTTTTTAATTTATGTGCCCACCCAAATACGTCGTGTGAGTGCACTTCTAGATGGCAGCAAGTTTGAAGTTAATGCTCTTCATGGAACTATGTGTCTCCACTACATCCATCAGTTTTTAAAGAACAAAAACATAAATCATGATAACATGATTTAATTATAAAATTAAAAGTGAAATGGAAAGCCAATTTTAGCATAGTTTTGCGCTTGAATGTTTGCAAACAATTACTGAACAAGTTGGCATTTTGACAAAATTTGGTTTGTACTTGATGTAAATCAGGTCAAATACTTTCGTCCGAACCTAGCCGTTCTTAGCACATCTCCCTTTTTGTTTGGTGGCTGTTAGTAAGTTGCATCACTGGTATATATACTACCTTGCGCCATTCCCAGGCGTGTGTACCTTGCTACTGTTGACTTAAGCATTACTTGTGCAAACGTGTCGCCAGTTTTTTTATTAGGCCGGGAACTGGAGACCTCTTGTCACGGATAAAGTGTTGCCCAAAGACATGACGTAGTCGGCTCGTAGGTAAAAGGTACGTGTGAATAGGCCGGTGTTTGCGGGCGAATTTATTGTCATTTTTTTGGGTCACGGTTGAAATTATTAAATTGCTTTTTTCGTTGATGGTAACGGTGAATAAAGGCGATTATGTAGTGAACAAGAGCGTAGGTCTTCCTTCTGGAAGGTCGTAGATGCAGGCTAAGTACTCCTAAGGCTAAGATTTATTTAATGCGTGCTTTTATTTCTACAAATAATTAGGTAAAACTCATTGGTGACAGAAAACATCTTGAAGCAACCTAGTTGCAGATAATTACTCAATATGTGAATACAGTTTTACCACTACGGGAGAGATGGGAGAGCCATGCTTCGGCATGAATGGGCCAACTCGACCGGAGTGATACCACGGTTTCACAGAAAAGCGTGAAGCAGCTCTGTGCTGTGTTTCGCTGCGTGAGTGAGAGTACCGGACTCCCAATCCGGGGGAAAGGTTGGCAGCGCACGTATGATCTCTTCGGTGTCGCGGGTGTCTATGGTCGGCGGAAATCGCTTACCGTCAGGCGATCCGTCTGCTCCTCTGCCACCTATCATATAAATAAAAATGCGTGCTTCTTTTCTAATAAGTAACTCATTGGTACCTAATAGCAAACATCGTGAGGCAACCTAGATGTTTCGGATAGTTTCCCAATATATGAGTACCCACTGTGGTTACGATCAGGGATGTTGCGAATATCTGCATCCGCATCCGCATATGCGAAACATCCGCATCGATTTAGGCATCCGCATCCGCATCTGCATCCGCAAAAATCGATGCTGAGCTGATGCGGATGCGAATGTGTTGCAGGTCAGGACAAGAACGAAAGGGGCGGGACCGGCGAGTGGCGCGTGTCGCGCGCTCGTGCTAATTGACCAATAGAAATCAATTAAGATCAAGATTTTTGTAAAGATCCGCTTCCGCATCCGCATCCGCGGATGTTTGCCCCCTGGAATCCGCATCCGCATCCTCATCCGCGGATGTGAAAAAATCAGCATCCGCAACAACCCTGGTTACGATTAATGAAGGATTCTGATAGTTTATGATTTAATTGCTCTTGTTCCCTAAGTCTAAGGGTCACGAAGGTTAAACAGCTGTCATTGTCATCACCATGACTTACCAGTATCGGGACTACGAGCTTTGGACGTATTTGGGAATGCTATTTAAGAAGTGAAACAAGTTTATCCCTCATTGGAATATATATTTTAGAAGTGTGCGAAACAATAAAATCCTTTTTCCTGTTTATTCAAGGCCCGAAAACCTACGACCTCGGGCCAAACTAGCTCCGCCAATAACTAACACTAGAATTAGTTAAATCGGGTCCATTCGGCATGGCGTTCAAAATGTTTAACGAAATTCACAATTATATCAAATCAGAAGAAAATGAGAATAAGTTTCGAAATAGCCTAAAGACTTTTTTAATAGAAAATTGATATCATTCGCTGTCGGAGTTTTTTGATATTACCTAAATAGTTTGTAATTAATATTGTGATAAAGATTATACAGATACATCCCTTTAACCACGTGTTCTATTAACCACTATGAACAGCATTTGTTCTATCAATTTAGAAAATACGCATGAAAAAATTTCAACTTTTTATACAAAGTTAGTCACGTGGCTTGGTCATTTTTTTTATGCTAGAGGCGGACAAACGAGCAAGCGAGACACCTGATTTAAAATAATCATCGCCGCCCATGAATATCCGTGAAATCAGAGAGATCGCTAATGTGTTGCCGGACTTTTTAAAAAAGAGTACGCTCTTCTTTTGAAGGTCCCTAAGTCGTAGCCGTCCGGAAATACTCCTGCAGCCAAACCGTTCCACAGAACTGAGGTACGTGGTAGAAAGTTCCGCGAGAAACGCACAGTATTAGACCGCCATCCATCGAGATGATGAGAATGGATTTTGTATGGGGAGTCGAAAATATTTGCGATGGATTTCGAAAAGTCGTTGAACAAATGTTGTTCAGAATGGTTGGTAGAACACGTGGTTAAAGGGATGTAAATGTTCACAGATACACTCTGTAGTGTTATTTAAAAAATGTAAATTATATGTTAAATTTTATATAGAATTTTATTATTGTTAATAATATGTAGGTATAAGTAGCTTTTAAGATATTGCTGTACCCTAACAGGGTTCATGTTGAACCTTAATTGTTTTCAACACCTGTAATTCACAACATGAATGCAATAAATGGTTTATATTTGTATTTGTATTTGCTAAGATTATGATGATATGATAGTTTGATAACAGATAACGAAAGTTATGTGATAAAGATCATAAACCCTACTATTAATTCTAGATTCAAGAATCAAAACACTTTTCAACAACAGTTTAATCGATCATCGTTCTCTCTACAAATTCAAGTCACATCTCGCAAACGAAACTTTGCTGATATTATAAATGTTAATATGACATTGAACGTTGTGTATATCACGAGCCCCAGTGTTGGCCGCAGACCAACAGCATATATTATACACACCGACTGCTCGGTAAACAGCTTGTCTGTTGCACCTTTCGTTTAGTCATATTTTTTCTTCATCTTTACGTTTTATTAACCCCCGACGCAAAAACGACGGGGTGTTATAAGTTTGACGTGTCTGTGTGTGTGTGTGTGTGTGGCTGTGTGTCTGTCTATAGCATCGTAGCTCCCAAACAAATGAACCGATTTTGATTTTGTTTTTTTTTGTTTGAAAGATGTATAACGAGGGAGTGTTCTTAGCTAAAATCGATCCAAGATGGCCGCCGTCACAAAGATTTGGATTTTATGTTTTAACACAACTCCCACAATATGGGTATTATATAAAATGGCTTGAGTAGCAGAATATATTGATTGTGAAAAAATTCAAATACAAGATTGCCGCCGTCAGAAAATGACGAATAACCTATTTGTTGTTCCAACTGCCTCAATATAGGTATCAAATGAAAGAGCTTTAGTTGTGTCGGAGGTTTTTTAAATTTTCAATTTAATTTTTTTCCGGTTGCGTCCCAAGTAGAGTGTCACCTTTTTTTTGCAGATAAATTACATTCGTTATTATAGGTAAGGAAAAAAAAGTACATAGTATCAAAATAAAGTACAGTTTATTTTTCTTTATCATTATATTTAAAACCATATTTTATATTACTTTTTGCTGTTTGTTGCATCCAGAAATTATTAAAACGAAAGAATTATGCGGCAAACGTTTAATCACCAATTTCATTTGAGGAAAATAAATACGACTACATTTTTCAAAATTCTAACGTAATCATGCGAAATAAAGTATTTTCCCGTACTTTATTTTTCTCATAAAGTATAGAGTACAATTACCTGAAATAACGTACAATACTTTATTATAAAGTACGGGTGCCAACTCTAATCCCAAGTGGTAGCTTCTCACCCCAGGGTACCCTTTCCTCCACACCGCTTGGGCATCCATAGCGGTGTCACGCCTTTCGTCTAATGCCACGCATGACTAAAGTCATAATTATTGCGAGTTTTTATCGACTGCAGAACTAAACTTTTTTTTTATGCTAGGGGTGACAAACGAGCAAGCGGGCTATCTTTTGGAAAGTAGTCAACGCCACCTATGAACACCCGGTGAAATCAGAGAAATAGCTAACTATTTGCCGGCCTTTTTAAAAAAAGGGTACGGTTTTCTCTTGAAGGTTTTGTTATGGTTAAAAAATCTTGATGTCTATGTACTGTCACAGACTTTGTCCATCACAGAGTATCTGTCTTGTAGTTGCTTTTGCGTCTTATGGCTACCACCGGTAGCTAAATATACAATAGCACTATAACTTCTAAACGGACAGGCTTTCCTTTGCATCGGAATATTACTACGGTATTTATCGGTTTGTTATTTAAGATTCATGTGGCCATAACGCAGCAAAGTAACCATGGAACAAAATAAACAAATTCTTCTATATTGCCACATAAATACACAACTTATTATTAGTAAGAAGACAAATGTTCCCCCATTAGGGATGTTGGAATGGGTTTATCGATACATCAGGCTAAAAGATACGATTTATTTAATCTTGTAAAATGTATACAAAAATAATGCTGTGTTTGAGAGCAGCTTTTTGAGTTAACCATATGGCAGCCATCTTAAAACAAAACGAAGTCTTGAGTTATTAGAAAAGTTCATGCCATCTTGCTCCAATAAGCAATATTAAAGGAGGCTGGAACGAGGTTAGTTCCGTAACTTTTCTTAGATCGGGTTTAGTAATAAGGGGGCAAGTTAAAGCTTCAGGTTTTTATCCTCTTTTATGAATTGAACAACAGTTTCTTCGAATTCCGACTATCCCATCATGTTACTAAGAAGAGTACGTTTCTTTTTTTTTTTACTGTAGATAGGTAAGCGTTTGACCATATTTCACCTGATGGTAAGTCATAATATGGTCTAAGACGTTGCACGATTACCTAGAAGATACCTGTTCACTCGGGCTTTGAAAACCCTCAAATTGTAGCCTCTAGGGAACACCTCCTCAGGTAGCTGATTCCACTGTTTCGCATATTCACAATAAAATCGTGAAAATAAATTATGGCGCCACTAATGCTTATATCATAGTGTTAAGGTAGCACCGTTAATATTAGATTTTGGGAACTGCGTTAGTTCTTCAATTATCCACCGTCACGACTTTCTTGACGCATCTTGTACCTTTTACAAAGCAAATTGTTTATATGACGCAGCTGTATTATAAGATAAGCCATTTTAAGTAAAGCAGCGTTTTAGGTATGAAAATTCGAAATTATCACAATCTACAATCATTAGGGATGTTTTAGTTTTAGAACATATTTTATGTGAATGCGAATCACCAGCCAGAGGCAGAATGTGTCTTCTAGGTAACGCTTATCCTAAACCAAAAGATGTAGGTAGTCTTCTGGTTGAGGATAAGCGTTACCTTCATGTCCCACGGATTGAAGGTAACGCTTACGCTTACGTGAAGCTGATGAAACGAATCTTTCCTGAGTAGGAGTGCAAAGGATAGGAGGTACAAAAGATCCCTCAGTGCCCCATGAAAATGGCCCCTAACAGATAAGATAAGAAGATAAGTTTTTATTTATACTAGTTTCTGTAAATGAAAATTCATTGCGATGATTTTAAATCTAGCACGCATTATTTTAATACGGCGCATTTTGCGATATAGATGTCAAAGTACGAATATAGATAAAAGGTATTGGCACTTATATATTAATATGGAAGGCATCGATGTTCGCCGATGAATTCATCGACAGCGTCGCATCCCTATCCAACACAAAAGCAATGTTGTGATATACGCAACGAGGAAAACTCCGTGAATGATGGGCGCCGATGAAAGAGAGTTGCTTATCCGGCCTGATGAATATCGCGCCCTAATGAGCCAATAATGCGATGCGGATACCAAGGTGTTCGTTATATTAATGTTGCTGAGAAAACATATTGGGGATGAGGCAGATAATGTTTATTTACTTGTTTGCAAGACTTTTATCTACATATATCGATAAACAGTTACATCCCTTTAAGGATCACTTCTACAGATAGTTCTGAACAAGATTTTCTATGACTTTTTTTCTTAAACTACGTCGGTAACAAACAAGCGTGCGGCTCGCCTGATGGTAACCGATTACCGCAGTCCAGGGACGTCTGCAACTCTAGAGGACCTGCATACACGCTGCAGATCCTTTTAGAATTTTAACACTCCCTTTTTGAAGAACCCCTTGCTGTATTCCCCCAGAAAAACCTCCGATGGCTCATTCCACTTATGTGATAGGTGGCAGACGAGCAGACGGATCACCTGATGGTAAGCGATCGTCGCTCATATACACCCGCGACACCAGCGGAGTCACAAGTGCGCTGCCAACTTTAGGAGAATTTACCCCCTTTTCCCCGGACTGGGCCGGTACCCTCACTCATGCAGCGAAACACAGCACAGTGCTGCTTCACGCCGGTTTTCTGTGAGGTCGTGGTATCACTCCGGTCGAGCCGGTCCATTCATGCCGGAGCGTGGCTCTCCCACGATAACTTTTGGGAATTCGCATAAAAAAATCCAATTTCCATACAAAGTCACGTGACTTGTGTTCATTTTGTATTTGGAAAATTTTCGATGAATTTCCAAAAGTCATAGAAAATAATTGAATCAACTTAATATTCAAGGATATTTTAATGGGAGTTTCTCTTAAATATTATTATTTTGTTTCTAGTCATCAACTTATCGTTTTGTCCCGGTTGCGTCGCAAGCTGTCGCTTCGGAGCCCGGGGTCCGCTTTCCTACTTCGTCATCGTCAGCCCATTTAAGTCCCCACTGCTGGGGCACGGGCCTCCCTCAATCACATGAGGGGTAATTGCCATAATCACCACGCTTTGCAGACGGGTTAGCGAGGGTTTAGATATAAATGCAGAGTTTTCCTTCTCTGGGTGCTGATGATCATGCCAGTAGCTTTACCTTAGTCGCCTTTTACGATACCTCGGTAAGAGTGAGGGTGGCCTATTCTACTCTGCCGGGGACCACACGGCTTTCCTATTTGACCCTCCACTTTTTTCGAGTATTTTTTTCTTTTGTTTTTAGTGTTTGTTAGCGGCAGCAGAAATCCGTTAAATTAAAATAAAAAATCTCTTTATTTAATTTAAGTCCATATAGAACATATGAATGTCAAATATTATGTAATCTACCGCTGATTCGGATTGTCAATTTCTATCGAGAAGAATCAGTAAGAGGCTCAGTAGGTACCTACTCTTTTCAAATAATATGGAAATTACAATTTTCATTCTTATACAAATTATCATTACAGTGACAGTATGACATACAATGCTTATAATCAATATCGTTTAAATAAATCGTCAAAGCAAAATTATGAAATTAAATTATACATTAGAGGACATGTCTAGGAATCCTTATCATTTAAATATTAAATAATACAGGGTGTATCTGTCAACATTTACATCCCACAAACCACGTGTCCTACCAACCATTCTGAGGCCTTACCATAAGTTCGAAATATAGCATTTCGATCTGCTCGCTATCTAAAACTATTGCTCTGTCTCTTTCACATGCATCAGAATGAAAGGGACAAAGCGATAATTTTCGTAAGCGAGAACAGTTTTTCATAGTTATGGTAAGGGTACTGAACAACATTTGTTCAAGGACTTTTCGAAATTCATTGAACAATTTTTCGACTCCCTAAGATGACTAAGTCACGTGACCCACTTTGTATGAAAAGTTGAAATTTATCATGCAAATTTCCAAAAGTAATAGAACAAATGTTGTTCATAATGGTTAGTAGAAAACGTGGTTAAAGGGATGTATATGTTCACAGATACAACCTGTATATACGTCATATATATATATATTTCTCTTTTATAGCTATTACAGATCATCTGTAAGTTATGAAGCTCAATACAGTAACTAGGCGACATATTTCAAGCGTGATTTTATGTGTTGCGTGGTCTAGGGCAGTATTGGAAAATCAGTCTTAATTGTTAATTGAAAAAGTACATTATGAAAGGAAATTATTTTTCTATCAAACCAGTTGTCAGTTACCCTACCATCCCAGCCCAAAAGGGCAGTGTAATTACGAACCCGTCAGACTGTCTAGGCTACGGTTATTGCCCTAAAAGGTTTCCAAATTAAACTCGTATGCTATTAGTACTAGGTTTTAGGAACTGGTGTAATGGGTTGAAATATTTTTTTTGAATGTGTAATGGGTTAGCAGCAGGGACCGGAAAACCATTTTCAGGGTTAATCCAATCGATAGGGTAACCCTATTGGTAAGATAGTTATCCAATAGGGTTACCCTATTGATTGTGTGTTTGTACACAATCAATAGGGTAACCCTATTGGATAACTATCTTATTATATATTGTATTGGTAACGCTATTGATAGGGTTACAACCGCTTACCGCATAGTAAGGTACCTATTGACTGTCTATCTCTTTTCCACGACCTGTCAAACGAACGAACTCAATCCGACCAATCGGCTGGCGCCGTTAGCGAGGTGCGCAATATTGATTGAAATGCTTTGCGCGTAGAGTTTAAAATAGCTTGGTATAATTCTAAAACCCTATCTTGATATGGTAAGCCTATTATAGAGTTTTGCGTGATGACAGCGCTTACCGTATTGAAATCGTAAGCATATTGATGATTATGCCTATGATAGGCTTACCTTATTGATAGGGTTTTTGTCTAAAAGCCTATTTAAAAAGCCCTATCGGAAACCCTAATAATTTAACAAAACGTCAGAGCCCGTTTGCGGATAAGTGGTTTTTATATGATATAGGAGGCAGATGAGCAGACGTATCACCTGATGGTAAGCGGTTACAGCCCATGGACACCGGCCACTTCAAAGGAGTCACAAAGTGCGCTGCCGGACTTTTAAAAAGGGAGTACGCTATTTTCTTGAAGGTCAGTCAATTGTTTTTTTTTTTATGTTACGACACCCGGGTCCAACAAAAAGTATGTTTCATTTCGAACATAGCTCGGGTTTTTGATCACCAATCCGCAAGCGTAGTGATTTCTATGATGGAGGCCTTTGCCCTGCAGTGGGACATTATATAGGCTGATACATTACTTTTTTTTACTTTATTCTACCACGCCACTTCCTACCGCGCGTAGTAAAACTATGGAATCAGCTACCAATGATGGTGTTCTCGAACAGATACGACCTGGTGATCTTCATGAAAAGAGCTTATTCCTCCTCTTAAGAGTCGGCAACGCATCTGTGATGCACAAGGGGCATCGCAGATGTCCATGAGCGGCGGTAATCACTAAACTTCAGGTGAGCCGTCTGTTCGTTTGTCTTCCATAGTGTAAAAAAAAAAACTTGTGGTGGCGCTACTGATCAGGCTCTGATATTAAAATACAATTCGAGACTGATACATTAATAACTGTATCAACAACATGTTTGCTATCCATGACAAAATGAGATGAAAAATTTGCTACATGAAATATCAAGCAACCCCTCTTTATTAAAAACCTGGGGGACAACCATTGCCGGGGGGGAGACGGCATCTGCACAATAAACACATTCCCAGTAACGTACCTCACGTCAGTGTGTCAATCCTGGTTGCAACAAAGACGCTTCGGAGCCTTGGGTACACATAGACTATGGTCCAGGATGAGGTCAGTTTGGTTTTTTTTTTAGTTTTTATTTTTCTTACTCCACTTTGGTTTATGGTGGAGTCCTTTGATTGTATTATTCTAAGTAGTTTTTTTCTGTTATCTTTTTTTTTGGTCAGGTCAGTTTGGTAAGTACAAGGAAACTACTGTTCGGTCAGAAAATAGTAGTCTCCTTACTTATACAGAACTAGTGGCCCGCCCTCATTCGTTTCGGATTATTAGTCAGGATAAACAATCACAACAAAAAGTGACATGTTGTAGAAGAAATATGCGCAGATTGACTGTTTTACGTTATTCTTTTTTACCAGAATAGCGTGGGAGATCCACGCTTCGGCATGAATGGGCTGGCCCGACCGGGCTCACAGAAAACCGGCGTGAAGCAACTCTGTGCTGTGTTGCGCTGCGTGAGTGTGGGTACCACAAGCCCAATCCGGGTAAAGGGGTTTCAACTCCACTGGTGTCGCGGGTGTCCATGGGCGGCGGCAATCGCTTACCATCAGGTGATGCGTCTGTTGCTGACTTCTTACTGAAAGTGTTTTCACTGTGGGAAATAAGTTTAAACATTTCAAATTACACGGCGAAAGGAAAATAGAAGGAAATATTAATTTACTGTATAAATACGAAGGTAGGAAAAATTTAATATATTTCTTAAGATCAATATGTTGCTTTGTTCTGAAGGTATATGTGATTATAGCACACGTGGTAGCCAGCGATGTGTGTATGAGATCCTCTTTGTAAAATCAAAGAGGAAGAGATATTATCATAATGGGGTATTTTGACTAAGCTAGAGATTTTACAAAATATTCATATTTTATATGTAATTGAGGGAGGCCCGTGTCCCAGCAGTGGGGACTTAAATATGATGATGAAATATTTTATCAAAATATAGGTAGGTAAATATGTGCCAATAGCAAAAAATCTCGATTAAAAATATAACGTCTAGCCGGTTTTATGGTCATTGCAGAAATTATGAAAACAATATTATACCATTGAATAAACCATACAATTTGCACCAACTATATAATAGAACCATTGACATAAATGGAACGTTTGATATAGCTACCATACAAAATTCAAATGAAATGCATACTTAGGTGTGACGTCACCTCTAAGTAGCCATTTGTATGGAGCGTTTTGGGTTAGCCCAAAATAATGTGATTTTAAAGTTGTGATATCTCAGGTAGGTTAAATGAGAATCAAGTAATTCTTTCAACGATGTTTCTATCATTGAGAGGTCTTTTGATTACAAAAATAAAATAAAACATAGTCAAATACCGTATACTCAATACTCAATTCTTTATTGCATACCATATGTAGTTAAAATTTTTACTATCATAGTCACAGTTAACATATGGCCCCTATCGGTCATAACAATATAAGTAAAAATAAATTCATTCATTACAATTACAATAATTAATCAATCAACAACAAATTAAATAAATAATTTAAAAAATTTAGTTTCTTAATAAATTTTGCAAGAGTGAAAAGATATACATTATAATTTAAGACTATTCACATTTTTTCTCTCAAAACTTTAAAATTAACGCTAGGGGAGACAGAGGCAATTCATGTTATAATTTTCATGAATTTTATAAATAAATTCATAATTATATTCGATTATACAAAGAGTTTAGAGGCGAAGAATTCGTTTACATCATAAAAACATTTTCCTATTAAATAAAGTCACATTTATAGCAAATTTTACATCATTTTCTTCGTCTTTAATTTGTTCTGGCAAGTGATTGTAAATCTTATAAATAAAAATAAAGTAAAGTATCAGCCTATTTACTGTCCCACTACAGGGCAAAGGCCTCCATCACAGAAATCAAGCCATCGCTACTATGATGGGATTAGACTTAATTACCACGCTTCCCAAGTTGTTCGACCCGGGAATCGAACCCAGGACCCCTAGATCACGGCCCGGTACTTAAACCACTAGACCGTTCGAAGTATAAGTAATCAAAGGCAATAACGACTATAATATGTTTTCAATTTTTGCTGTTATTTGTTTAAATTAATTTGGGAAATGATAGTCACCATTTCTCATGGGGCATAAGGGACCGGGGGAAAAGGAGATTTAAAGGTTGGCAGCGTATTTGTGACTCCACTGGTGTCGCCGTGTGTGGCAGAAGGCCACTTTTCACATAAAAATAAATGTGATCTGGTTTTACTTTAATAGATAGATAGATAGATACACTTTATTGCACAAAATTTACAGATCTTAGCCTAAGTTATTATACTAAAACAATGTAGGCGGTCTTATCGCCAATAGCGATCTCTTCTAGACAACCTCAGGGTAGAGGAAAAGTATAGCGAATTAAGAAAAGGAGTAAGGCAGTGCAAGACAGAAAAAGAGAGAAAAATAAAAAAGACATTGTATAAATACGAGTATGGTATATACATACATACATACATTATATTAAATAAATATATACTAGCTATAAGTACTAATACATACATTACAAAACAAATAAACATACATACTAACAGTTTATTGGATTGATAGATACGTAACCAGGGAAATAGGAGACAATGAAAGGAACTACAAAGGCTTAGAAAGATAAGAAATGATCTTTAACTCGGGACTTGAAAATAGAGAGGGATTCGGATTGCCGGATGGATAGGGGTATGGTGTTCCAGAGGCGGGTGGATTGGACAGTGAAGGATTGTGAGTAGGAGTGTGTGGAGTGGAGTGGGAATGCGAGATGGAGTTTGCGGGATGATCGCATCTCACGATCCTTAGTGGGTTGTAGGAATTGGAATCGCTCTTTGAGATAAGCAGGAGCCAGGGGATTAAATAAAATGTTATAAAGCAAAGAGAGGAGGAGGAGAGGATATGAAGGTCACGACGACGACGTATGGGAAGCCATTTGAGCTGGGATCGGAATTCACTAATATGGTCATATTTTCGTAGTAGTTTGTTTAATCTAAATCTATACACCATTATTTATTGTTTACATCCCGAAAACTTCATATTCCAGTCCATACCAGTGAATAAAGTCCATTCAGCACATTACATCATCGATACAAGCGAAAGACATATCTGTTGTTCCATAGGATATATCCACCCGGCATAATGTAAACGATAAAAGAATAACGGTGTTGCATCTTTTTCTATACAAGGCCAGAACGCAGGGGTGTGTAACTAATCGCGTACAGATTGGAAATTACTTTTTTACTAAGGTCTTCCAATCTATACTTGACTAGTACGCACATAATCGCGTATACTTCGTAGTCACATGACTAACTGGCTTGTTCTAAAATATACAGTACCAGTACGCATACGGACTAATCGTGTATAATTCAGACTAAGCGCGCAAAAGTTTAGATTCCAATCTATACGCGAGCTGTTGCATGCACCTTTTTGATTCAAAGAAGAATGGAAAAAGGAAACATACAAAAAAAATTCAAATACAAAAATGTTTATTGCAGTAACTTAGTCTAATACAATATTTTGTGTATGATGCTCCCTTTTAAGCTTTTTTGCTTGTAAAATATGTTTGCACCCTTAAGTATTATTGCTTTTCTTTACATGTTGTATAAAAGGCAGGGAAGACATTTGCCCTTAAACCAAAGGCAGTGATCACTACCACTGTTCCAATCGGTCGTCAAATATGGGCATAATACTTAGATATTTATTCATAAGGTTGACTGGTAGAGAATGCCTCTGGCCATTATGTTCGCCTATTGTATCGTTTTGTGCAATAAAGTTTTAAATAAATTAATTAAATTCCAAAAAAAAAATTAAAGAATAAAACTATTTTTTTAATTGCAGAATTCCAACTGAGCTCTAAATGCTGGTCGAGTGCAGCACAAAATTCTGCACAAACAAAGCAAACACTATTAGTTATTTCGCAAAAGTAAGCACCCAAAGAACCCCCTAAGCTGGGTTCCGCCGGTTTTTACCCGAAACCCCAATCCGAGCTAATTTATTTACTTCCTCTATCGTGGTTGCTTTTAGCACACTGCGATGAAGATACAGTATAGCAATTTTTTTTTACTGAAGATAGGTAAGCGTTTGACCATATTTCACCCGATACTAAGTGATAATATGGTCTAAGATGTAGCACGATTACCTAGAAGATACCTTTTCACTCGCGCTTTGAAAACCCCTAAATTGTAGCCTCTAGGTGACACCTCCTCAGGCAGCTGATTCCATTGTTTCGCAGTACGAATAAGGAAACAGGATTCAAACCTCTTTGTGCGGACTTTTGGTATTTCTACCATGTACCGGTGTCGATTGAGGCTCTGCCTGGTGGAGTAGTGGAAGAACGGATATGCTCCAATGGCATTGTACAGTTCCGTGGCGCACTCTCCAAAATGTATTCGATAGAAGATCGATAAGCTTGCTACCATGCGTCGGTGCTCAAGGCTTTGTAGCCTCTTACCCACAAGCTCGTCGTGGCCAATTAGCCTCTTGGGCCTTCTCTCAATACTCTCTAACGCCTCAAGCTGGTATTTGGCTGAGCCATCCCAAAGATTACCACCACGCTCCACCAATTGTTTCCACCAATGCACAATGTAGAGCTACGGGAGATGTGTGTCGGCAGCCAGACTAACTTCCAAATAGAAAGTACTTATTAAAAAATATTACATCATCATCATTACAGCCCACATCCACCCACTGCTACGTATAGGCCTCTTCTTTATCACGCCACTCTCTTCTGTCCCCTGCCAGCCTTATACATTGTTTCTCCACTATAATGTATCAATACGGGGATTAACACGATATTTATTATGTGACACAACATTGTGTACTCACATATTTGGCTCGACGTTTCGGCTACGTTACAGCAGCCGTGGTCACGAGCGGACCGGCGGAGCACGGCGTCGTCTGCTGGGGCCGGGCTGTGAATCTTCGGACACCCTCACATTTTTTGATATTAATTCGCCACTAGATGAATTGTCAGTGAAGCTACTCCGACACACTACACTAACAGTATCGGTGTTTGTTTGCGTTAGTAACGGCCTAGCACGGGGTTTGGGGTTTCTCCACTGCCGTTACAATATCGTCGGACCATCGGGCAGGTGGTCTACCAACAGGACCCCATTTTGGGCTGCCATTCGGTAAGTTTTATAGTCCACCTAGCATCTTTACGCCTTGCCAGGTCTCCTGCCCATCTCCACTTTAGTCCACACACTCGCGTCCCAACGTCTATTACCCTACTTCTCTTCCGAATTGAGATTCGGAACGATGAGTCGTTGGGTACGCGGTCTCGCATAGAGAGACAGAGCATTGAACACATGGAAAAAAATATTACATACTATAATATTCGAAAAATAAATAACGACGAAAAATATTTTTTTTAATCACAGAGCACTATTAAGCATTATACCACTAACTAAAGCTAAATGCGCTGAACTATCAAACTTTGAACAACCCCTTTTATAATAAAGTTAACTCTTGTTATAAAATTTTCCACCATCATCATCTTCATAATTTCAGTCAACAGACGCCCACTGCTCGACTTAGGCCTCCCTCAATGTTCTCCACGCAGATCTTTCCTGTGCCGTCCGCATCCAATGGATTCCCGCAACCTTGACCAGTTCGTCGGTCCACCTTGTGGGGCGACTTGCCACGGCTGCGACTTCCTGTACGTGCTCACCAACATTAATTAATTGCAGATATTCCATTTCCGTACTGTTGTACTCTACACTATGTGTTCAATCCCCACTATATTTATCAACGCCTTAATAGTTGACTTGTTTGGGAGATCTTCGGGTCGCGGGTTCAATTCCCGGGAAAAGCCTGTTCGTATAAGACGACCATTTTTTGTATTTTATGTTTGAAAGGTGGTTAATATAATGTGTCAAAATTGAGCAATTCCAAAATAAGACGTAAGTAAAGATTCTTCATTGGACAGAAACAATGAAAGAAACAAGAAAAAGAGAAAGGTGTGCTTTTAAACAATTAAAAAAGTTCATAATTTGCATGTTCGATTCCCGGGTCGAGCGAAAAGTATGTTTCGTATTTTTCGAACACAGCTCGGGCTTGTAATTACCTATCCGCATTTGGTAAGCGTGGTGATTAAGCCTAATCCCGTCATAGTAGCGATGACTTGATTTCCATGATGGAGGCCTTTGCCCTACCGTGGGACAGTTTATAGGCTGATTCATCATCATCATCAATTTACATGTAATAAATTGTGTATGCAGGAATTTGGAATAGTCGTTGTGATTGAAATATTTTTTGGAATTAAAAACGTACTTGAACAGCAAAATCCATCTTGAAGTTATTATTCTACAACCAGCACAGACAGCTTATAACGAAATGGAATTCAAAGACTCTGTAGAGATGTTGTTAGCCTAAACGTTTCCAAACATTGCAAGCTAACGCATTACTCTCACAAATGGAAATGCACACTATAAGCTGCTGCGAAGAAAATTACGACAGTCAATATAGTTGATAACCAGGTCCGCTGGTGTTTATGTTAATAATTTGGCAAGGCCCGCCCGCTACATGCGATGCTATCGCGATTAAGATACGTTCTCTAGTCCGACACTCACACCGAACAACACGACACAACGGAATATGAATGAATTTACCACTTTATTTGACACAATACAAAACACGGAAACTTAATAAGAAAGCTAACCTAGACATAAATAATTAATAATATCCTCCAAACCGATATTTCGGTCACGGCGGCCAATCTCAGCGATCAGCCATCGACGCAGGACATATTATAGTGCACAAGTATTTGCGCAGACACAAGTGCACTCTCTATTCCCGTAGAATAGAATAGAATACCACGGGGGTACAAGATCGCCAACTTCCAGACTCCGGGCTGACACTGAGAATTTCTTAACAGAAAAACTCAGGCACAAATTTTGGCCCGACCCGAGGATCGAGCCCGGGACCCCAAGCGCAACCGTCATACATCAATATAACGAAAAGTAGGACAACATTATCCCTGTATGTGCCAAACAGGCGGCCGCTCAGCAATAGTCGGTGGTGATCCAAGACACCAACCTCGACGCTGGTTTCAGCGACTACCATTACTTTATTGCGCATCTGTTCCATATCCATGCAAAATTCATAGCACAGTTCTATATATGGCGAATCCAACTTTCTAGGACCAGTATTCTCTTCGAGTGCGGTCACAATCCCGCCTGGACAGGCTGTCTATGCAAAGGACAAACTTAGTTCGTAACTTGTTAAGAGACTTCGAAATCTGCCTCGGTCAACTATATCCATGGCATGGCGTTTAGAATATTTCCCAGTTGTTCCCGGCTTCTCGTAAAGGGCGACTAAATGTGTCTTCGTAGAACGTGAGCGTGACCACTTCTGTCACACTACTGGGAGGAGCTCGCTTAGAATACGGCTCTAAAGACTGAAATGTTCACCTCAGAGGTTCGTTTTAAGTTCCCTCTTTTTTTTGCATGATAGGTGGCAGACTAGCAGACGGATGGTAAGCGATTGCCGCCGCCCATAAACCCCCCTTTCCCCCGGATTAGGCCTCCAGTCCCCTCACTCACGCAGCGAAACAGCACAATGCTGCTTCACCCTGGTTTTCTGTGAGGCCGTGGTATCACTCCGGTCGGCCGTCACTGGGGCTCACGCTTGTTCTCCACATGTGACGAGATTACGGACATGGTTTCCCTAGGATACAATGAAATAGGTTTGGGCCAAGTCAAGTTTAACAGTATGAGATTGCCTGTTCATCGAAGCGGAGCGAGGCTGCGGAGCGGTCAGCGAAGTTTAAGTCCACCAATACCTTTGTAGCTGTTTTTTGCAAAACTATTGGTGCAGGATTTTATCTCGCTCACCGCTCCGCAGCAACCTCGCTCCGCTTCGTTGGGCAGGCAGCTGGAGACCTAAAATTACGCGTCGGTGTAACAGCCACCGCGTCTCGGTTCCGCCATGTCACCGCACCTCGCTGTTATTTTTACTGCACATTCGCTTCTCGCGCAACTTTGTAATATGGATCGCAAATATTCCGCCGGGTCGATACTAGCCAAGTGTGCCTGATCGGATCCGAGGCTGATAATAATAAGGCAAGTATTTCTTTGGGAGAAAGGCGACGGTTTTGGAATTGAATGATTCGAACCCATTCTTTTGGATATCTAATGAAAAAAGTTGATTCACCTAATTGTGATACATGTGGAACCATAGAATACGTTCAACATTTGTTGACGGAATGTGTCAGAAATGAGAGTCAGCGACATGATCTTATGTCAGCACTACATTTGGATCGTTTGGAGGTAGGTATTTTCCAAAGTAGTCTGGGTGAACCTGCCTCCGAGTCGGCCGGTAGAGTGTGTGAGATGGTGAACAGTCGCTGACTCTTATTTCTTCAATTACCTACTATTGCTTTACTGCTAAATTTTATTTTGTATTATTTAGAATAAGGTTCAATAGGACTGACATGTCTCTGTTAGACTAAAGTTCTTAATTTAAAATAAAAGAATAAAAAAAAAGAACCCATTGTTTCGGCTACAAGTCTGTCAAATCAGTGTAAGAAGGATCTATTGCATAGTGTTGCAAAAAAAAATGTTTTTTTTTTATACTAGAGGCGACATACGAGCAAGCGGGTAACAAGTACACGATGGATGCAATTGTTGTCGGGTTACCGCACGATTTGACACTTTGAAATGTCGCATAAGTCTTTTGGGTAAAATTTAAAGGCAAATGTTGTAATGTCGTAAGCGTTACTAATATTATTACAGACACTATAATTTTGAGTCTTGCAGTATAATGGATGACAATATTTTGCTAGAGGCGACAAACGAGCAAGCGAGTCACCTGATGGAATGTTATCAACGCCGCCCATGAACATACGCTAAATCAGGCTTAAGTAAACATTTTTGGTCCGACCCGGGGATCGAACCCGGGACCTCTTGCTTAGCCGTCGTTTCAACGTGCGACCCACTTACCACTGCACAACCGAAGCAGTCTATTAGCTCAGATTATAGTTAGCATTACCCACTATGATTCAGTTGGTCTAGTTCCCCTCTTAAAAGGTCGCGAAGGTCAGACGGCAGTCGCTTCATTGTAATCACCAGAGTCTCCGAATCCTCAATCATGGTCCAAGCGCACCCCGGGCTCAAGAGTGACAGCTTTACACGCTAAGATGGGAAGGAGAACTACCCACATACCGCATACGGTCACTACCCCCAAATCCGAAAGAAATCTTCAATCCCGAACTTCCAGGCGAGAACCTTAGTAATTGTTCCGATTTTCCTGTTAGGGGAAACTAAAAAAGTATTTTGTATCGGAAATTGATTTCTAAACACAATCAAGATGAAAGGGAGGTAATTGCGGAAAGGGGAGGGGGGGGGGGCTTCTATGAAGACACTACCCTCTGGCCCGATCATGAATAAGGGATGAGGAAATTTTTACAAAAAAGTTTGTCAGCTCCAATAACGGAGACGACAAAATGATAAGACTTTTGCTTTTGTTTCACTAAAGGTTTGATATTTATTAATAATTGATGATGTTAAAGAAATTGGTGCCGAAGTAACGGGAAATTGAATTTAATTTTAACTGAGTTTAAAAAAAAGGAAGTTCTCAATTCGACATGTATATATTATATATATATATGCATCTGTCTGTCTGTGAGTCTGGAAGTTGGCGGTCTTGTAGCTCCGTGCCTCGGAAAGCACGTTAAGCCGTTGGTCCTGCGCCTAATCCCTCTTCGGTCGTGTCACACTTGTGTCTGCCCAAATACTTGTTCACTATAGTATGTCCTGCGTCAAATTGAGGGGAACTCTCAAATTTTATAGGGACACGTAATGTTTTTGTATCTTTTTTCAAAACTGCACCAGTATAACCCGCCTTCAAAAACCACGAATTAAAAAGTGTAAAATAATATTTTTAACACTTTATACACTTGAAATAATATTTTATAACAGTACACTCGAGATAATGTTTCACCAAAATCGGCGCCTAATCCCTGTTGAATAATTTTATGTTGTATTAAATTACGAGAAAGTATTGGGCGCCGACTTCGGTAACACCTCTTCTCGAGTGTACCTACTGTTGCAAAAAACAATTTGAAGGGTATAAAGTGTTAAAAATATTATTTTACACTTTTTAGTTCGTGGTTTTTGGAGGCGGTTTATTTTCGCAGAATTTGTTTTGACTCGCGGCTGTGCTTGCATGTCTCTCTCCGTCCCTTCAACTATCTCCACTTAAAAAATAATGTCAGATCGTCGCTACTTTTTTCCTTGAAAAACGGACAAACATAAAAACAGACAGACACTAACTTCCATTTTTAGTATAAATTTGAATATTGTAAGAACTAAACAGATGTTTCCGAAATTTGTTTGTATTCATTTATTGTTTATATTTTTCTTCGTGTGATATCTGTTATGTATTTGTATTTGTTGTGTCAATAAATATCTCATTCATTCAAGATTAAGGTGACGGGCAGGGCGCACTAGCGACGCCAATCTATTTTAATTTTTAGCTACTAAACCGGATCTATTTTGAGTAATTTCGGGGTTACAACCTCTAGGCAAACACTTATACTATTTATTAAATAACCATGCACCAATGTTGGGTCCAACGCGTACGCGAAAAATTGATTCACACCAAAAGCGGCCATTTTGGCGTGAATAAATTTTTCGCGTACAAAAACGGACCCAACATTAGTGCATGGTTATTTAATAAATAGTATAAGTGTTTGCCTAGAGGTTGTATTTCCGAAATTGTCTAAAATAGATCCGGTTTAGTAGCTAAAAATTAAAATCGATTGGTGTCGCTAGTGTGCCCTACCCGTCACCTTAAGAAGAAGTTTTGCTAATTTTCCTATATTAGTTAATTCAGTTAACCTTGTCGAATTCGATGAATAATCAATAATATGCGTTTTAATTGACTTCACTATCTAATTGTAAAATGTGTTTGTTTCAGGTACGTACACATAATTGAGTTGACTAGAGGTAATCGCTACAATGGCATAGCGTAGTTGTTAGCAGTGAAGTAACAATTACCTATTATAAGGAGTGGCCAATGCTTTACACGAAAAAAAGCAATCGTTATGATCAATATATTGCAGCTCACTGCTGGACATTGCCGCTGCTTATGGACACCCGCAATGCCAGTGGAGATACAAGTGCCAACCGTTAAACCCAAGGGGGGTTACCAACCACTACTACCTACTAACACCAGCATTGCACCACGTTGTTACTAAAAAACAACAATAATTAAAGCAAAACATGAACATATAGTAACATAAGAAAAAAAATCATAATAAAAAAACACTACATAAAATAATAATAATAAAAAAAAAACAAAAAATTAAAAAAAAAACATAATAAAAAAAAATTTACATTTAATCATAATAATCATAATCATATTTATTCACAAGAAACATGGTACATGGTGAGGTGTTACATTTAAAGAATATATATATGTGCGAACATGTTTCGCTATCCTGTAGCATGCAAATATAAAATTACATTAAGTTTAATTCTAAAAGGTGTCACGTTGCATGAAATAAAACAAATTAATTAGGATCAACTAGAATTTAAATGGCATAAAATCGGTAGGTACATACATATCACAGTTAAATTTACAAAAATAAAGCACTTTACATCAATCAGGTTCCATCAGTGCCTGGATCTAAACATAAGTTGCATGTACTCCTCAACAGAATAGAAGCATTGTTCCTGCAGCCAAAACTTCTTTAGAAATTTAAGGAACTTTTAGGCACATAATCAAAAATTTTGTTACGCGAAGCACTGTATAAACTCTTTAACACAATAAAAAATAGCATAAAAAAGGCGCAGACCAAGAGTCAGCGGAAAAAAAATTTCATTACAAAAAAACCCAAGGGGGGTTTAACGGTACCCTGCAATGGGCCTCTGGTACCTTCACTCACGCAGCGGAACACAGCACGGTTTTCTGTGATCACTCCGGTCGAGCCGGCCCATTCATGTCGAAGCGTGGCTCTTCCACGATGGCCACGTGGCCCTATACTAATCATATGAAAAAAGCAAGGAATATTTGAATAATATTTAAGTGTTAACACAGACTAAGACGTCCACCGGCGAAGAATACCAAGGGCCTAATAAATGCCGGGTGTTTCTCTTTTCAACTAGGAAATGCAAAGACTAAATTGGATAAAACACATTTTGATCAGCCTTTTCGATCCGGATTTTCATTATTCTCTTAAACTAATAGACTTCCATTTCTAGGCATAGGCCTCCCCCAAGGATCTTCAAACTGATCGCACCTGTGCCGCTTGTATTGAAGGAATTCTGAGAGGGGACGAAAATCCGGATATTTGTTTTTAAAAATCAGAAAATGCAAACATGACTTTTATTAAATATCCGGATATTGAAATCAAATCGGATTTCTTTCCTTAACCGACAGAGATGCTATCTATAGTCCATTCAGTATGGGAAGGTGAATAGGACAGTTATATTTTGACATTAAAAGTGAGGCTCCTTTTAAATCCAACCGATATTTTTAAGAATCGAGAATATGTTCTTTAGAAATCTAATCGACTTTTTATTTGTTTGATTTTTAATCATAATGAACATTTTATCTACGAATTTGAACTATCTAGATATGGAATACATTATGTAAATATTATTGGTGGTACAAAGGCAATAAATCATTAATAATGAAATAAAATGTATGTTATTCATCTGAAAAATAAGGAACCACCTTCATCACCAAGGGAAATTACCAGTTCTTGGTACCTATAGACATTGATCGCGATTAGATGGTAAGATGGCTGCCATATCGATCACTTATTTATTGCGATTTTTTGTTTCAATCCCTATGAGCAAAAATTCTGATACGCGCAATATGCAATTCATAAGATATTTTTTACAAATTTATTATTAATCTTTCTCAATGAATCTGAATGAGAATTTTGGAAGAATGAGAACCCAAAAAAGCTAATGATTTAGTAGGGCTAAAACAAGTTGCGTGGGCTGATGCAATTCAAAGGTTTTAAATTAGTGTCTAGTGGTTTTTAGTGTACAAATTTGGTGCTTATTTGTATACAAATTTGAAGTGCCACAAAGTGATCCTAATAATAAGAATCGTTGGATTGCATCGTTTTTAACACTGCTATTGTGTGTTGAGTGCGTTGTCTAGTGGCAACTTCATCATCAGCCCATTCAAGTCCCCACTGCTGGAGCACGGGCCTCCCTCAATCACATGAGGGGTAATTGCCATACTCACCACGCTTGGCAGACGGGTTGGCGAGGGTTTTGATATAAATGCAGAGTTTTCCTTCTCTGGGTGCTGATGATCATGCCAGCAGCTTTACCTTAGTCGCCTTTTACAACACCTCGGTAAGAGTGAGGGTGGCCTATTCTACTCTGCCGGGGACCACACGGCTAAGTGACAACTTGCTTGGACCTAATAGTCTTAAAACCCGCGATTGCTTTTAGACTTATATCCGCTTTATCCGTAGGTCAATAAAACGTAAAACACCGACGTTTTACTGAGTGACTGTGACTTTGACTGACTTCGACTGTTGACTACCTACTTATTCTCAATAAGTTACTTGACATTGGCGAATTATCTTATGGTACAGCCATATTTTTAAAAAATAGAGTACCTACTAAACTCCGTACTACTCCTAATAATGATAAAGAATCGAATCTAAGACCTTTGCCCATGTAGTATGTAGACTAGTTTTTCACAACAAAAAGTTACCTCACTGGCATTACATTCCGTCATACGGATGAACACAAACATGTCCCGGGCGGAATATATAATTGTGTACCGGATATTGCGCCCGCCCGCCTTTGTGCATTGTTATAAACATTTGATAAAGGCGGACGGCGGACTTATTTCGCTTTAGTTACAATAAATGTGGGGGAATCGCAGTATTAGCAAGGCAAGTCAAGCAAGTCTACTCTTGCAGGCGACTGTCATTCCATCCTCATCGTTTCGATGGATGGCCGTCTAATACTGTGCGTTTCTCGCGGAACTTTCTACCTCGTACCTCAGTTC
Organism: Marasmia exigua; assembly: GCA_019059595.1. Classification (NCBI taxonomy): domain Eukaryota; kingdom Metazoa; phylum Arthropoda; class Insecta; order Lepidoptera; family Crambidae; genus Marasmia; species Marasmia exigua. The sequence goes on along the minus strand of CM032474.1, from coordinate 2,922,405 downwards.
TGTGGAACGGTTTGGCTGCAGGAGTATTTCCGGACGGCTACGACTTAGGGCCCTTCAAGAGAAGTGCGTACGCCTTTAAAAAGGCCGGCAACGCATTAGCGATCTCTCTCATTTCGAGGATGTTCATGGGCGGCGTTGATTACTGTCCGTCAGGTGACTAGCTTGCTCGTTTGTCCGCCTCTAGCATAAAAAAGTCAACTCATTCATGCCGAATCGTAGCTTTCCGACGATTAGACAAACAGAGACCGATTGCAATAACCTGATATGTGTCTGTCTGTACAAAAAGCCTTGTTTATTCTTATAAAAAATAATCATCAGGGAACAGCTAGTGTTGTATGTATGTCGCGCTCATCTGGTTAAATTTGCTGTCCAATTGTATGACAAGGGCGTTCGTTAAAATCACTCAACGTTTAAAAGCTTGGAGTGTTAAAAGATAGCCCTTCAAAATGACAGAATGAGACTCAGCCAAGTGATCAAAAAGTTTCGCTTTTCTCCACTGCAGCGCTACTAATCAAAGCAAATATGGCGTCGGCAAAAACAGCCGTGCGATAACAGCTGTGCTGTGCTGCTGTGTCGATTATCTCGTTCTTTTGTGCAATAAGTGAAATTGAAGTATAATATTATCAAAATAGACCATAAACACGGAAGTGCCAAATAATAGTACGTCTGCAAGATTTTGTGAATAGTTTGAGTTGAGTGATTTTCGTTCAAACAATCATCAAGCCTGGGCATTTAATTGGATGCCAGCGTTTAACGAACACCCTAGAGGTTTAATTGGGCTAATCAACCAGACGGTTGCGACAAATGTTCAGCCATCTGGTTAAACGTTGCGGTCAACAACGTTGCCAGTTGTTCTTCAGCCATTTCATTTGTCAGACGGGGTTTAACGAATGCCCTAGGAATTCAATTAGATGGCTAATTTAACCAAATGGCTAGGACATATGTATAAGTTGTATATTTAATCAGCAAATCAACCCTTGAACCCTGTTACATTTTCTTCGCATTATCATGCTACCCTAATTCTTGACCTGCATCCATAAATAACACATTTTATTATCTGACCAATCGATTTCATTGGGAGGGCCTGCCCTTATCAAGAACCCAGTATCTCTTCAATCAGCAGCATCTTAATGCCAGCTTTATCCTAATTTAATCTTGCGAGGTGCTGGGCCACAAAATAAATAAACAGAAAATTGGATCTTGCTGACATTTATATGGAAGACGCATTTATTGTATCTTTTCTGCACTCGTTTCGTATCTGCTTCATAAATATATGAGAGTTCAAACCTAGCATAAATATCTGAACATTTGACAAAAGTCACTTTTTTATCCTAGAGGCGATAAACCAGCAAGCTGGTCACCTGATAGAAAGTAATCAACGCCGCCCATGAACATCCGCGAAATCATAGAGATCGCTTATGCGTTGTCGGCCTTGTTAAAAAGAGTACCCTTTTCTCTTGAAGGTCCCAAAGTAAAGATAAGATAGGATAAAAAAAATCTTTATTCAATTTAGGTCCATACAGAACACTTATGACTGTCAAAATAGGTACACATATCATCTACCGCTGGTTCGGAATTTCGATGTCTAATGAGAAGACACCAGCAAGAAACTCAGTAGTTACTCTTTTCAAATCTTGTTAATGTTACAGAGTTTCAATTGCTACTATGAATAACAAATAAAGACACAAATCGATTAACATGACCAAGAATCCTTATCAGTCATACCTTAATGTGAACTTTTATTTACATTGTCAATTGTTTTCGAACAACAAATGAAAATGCACTTTGGCATACACAATTCAAAGTAGGTATAGCACATAAACACAATATAGCTTATTACAGAATGTCAATCAATTCAAAAAGTAAAATGTTACAAAGTACCAATTATTAAAATTTTAATAATAATGTCAATAAAATATTAAATTACAATGTCAAGTTAAAAATTACAAAGAAAGTCAGTAAATTAAATTAAAATACTAATGAGATTACAAATAAAATAACGAACTTTGGCATATATTAACAGTTATCTTTATACAGTTGTCTTTTGTCAAATGCTCAGATATTTTTCGTAGGTGTGAACGCGAAGATATTTAAGCTTACTGTACCTTTTTTTTCAATTTCTCTCGTGCTGTACTACGCCGAAAATTACTATACTCACTCATGTATGTGTGCGTAGCCTGCTTAGTTTTTTAGTGTTGATTTTGTGACAGAGCATTCATGTTTTAAATTTGTACTTAACTTTTCTTCTCTTCGTCTACATTCTAGCATTTCAGTTGCGTCCCTAGTATTCCTGGGTACGCTTGGACAATGATCTAGGTTTCGGGAAGTCTGGTAATTACAATTAAAAACTGGATCTTGGTTACATTAATCGTAGTAAAGTATCAGCCTATATACTGTCCCACTGCAAGGCAATGGCCTTCTTCATGGAAATCAAGTCATCGCTACTATGATGGGATTAGGCTTAATCATCACACTTGCCTAATGCGTATCGGTGATCACAATCCCGAGCTATGTTCGAAATATTCGAAACATACGTTTGTTCGACCCGGGAACTGAACCTAGGACCCAGATCACAGGCTGTTACTTAACCACTACACCAGGGGGCATTAATCGTAATATATATATATTTATTGACTACGATGCATCGTGGTCAGCAAAATTTTAACTACACGCCCACACTCGCTGAATATTTTACGTAAGCAATTCCTTAATAGGAGTTGCAAGAGAGACAAAATGGTGCAAGAGAGACAGAACCAATGCGGACCCATAGCTAGTGTAGGTAAAACCTGCTTTTTGTCTATTCAGACACTAGCTATATTGTGACACTGATTTGAATTTAATGTATGTACTTTGTTTATATATCATGTTTGACTGTCTCCATGTGACCAAGATACCGTGTATACTTAAACCTATTAAATACAACTAGGTAATTTATTTGGATACTCTAGCGGCTATTATTCCGGCTTTTTTCCACTGCGTCCTTCCTCTGCATCAGAATATAGTCACATCCAGGTATTTTTAATGACCGGGCGTCAGCGCCCGAATTTGGCTCCAACATAAATTTCAACGCCTAAAATGTCGCAATCGAGACTTGTGCGTCTATTTTTTCGCCTAGGGTTGGCACGGAACACTCGCGTTCGTTGGGACACGTAGTGTAGGACGCCCTACAGCACGATGGATTTGTAGAGGCGTCTTGCAGGCTCCTCACAATGTTCCATCTTTGTTGGTCTTGAGTAATTCAACATGATTGGCATGCGATCTTTCGCTTCGCGATGCAGGATCGTATGTGAGATTCGCTCTTGTAAGGTATAGTTAATAGTTAAGCGCTATCTCTTGTTGTTCGGATGGTACTGGTGGCGAATTACTTTCTTCGAGAAATGGTAGGTGTCGCAACTGACTGACAACTGGAGAAAGACGGTGTAAATTGGAGATAGACTCCGCACGGCCCGGATGGTTGGTAGTGATGTACAAGGCTCGAGGCTTCCGAGTCCTTTTTCCGAGAGCTCAGGGTCGTTTACAGGGTTCGCCTCGTTTGTATGAAGCTCGACGACTCGTTAGTCTTTTTTAGAGTTCGAGCCTTTTTCGGAGTTCGCCTCGTTTGTATGAAGCTTGAGGTCTTTCGCAGAGCTCGAACTTTTATAAGAGCTAGAGCCTTTTTGGAAGCCCTCTGTCAGTCAATTAGTCAGTCTGGTATTTGAATTTTATATGTATAATCTTACCGAGGTGTCGTAAAAGGCGACTAAGGTAAAGCTGCTGACATGATCATCAGCACCCAGAGAAGGAAAACTCTGCATTTATATCAAAACCCTCGCCAACCCGTCTGCCAAGCGTCGTGAGTATGGCAATTACCCCTCATGTGATTGAGGGAGGCCCGTGCCCCAGCAGTGGGGACTTAAATGGGCTGATGACGATGATGATGATGATGTATAGATAATGTAGCTTTATATATTACTTAGTTACGGAGTCGTTAAAGCCATACACATAGACTCGAGCTTTTATTGAAGGCTTGCGTTCATTTTAAGACTCGAGGTCTTTTTAAGGTTCGATTTATGGCTCAGAGACCTCGCAGCTCGGCTAATCTCGGGTCACCGAGCCTATTGAGCCTTGCCATTCCGCCTTGAGGTTTCAAAAATAGGACTAGACGCCTCGAGTCTTGTACATTACTAAGTTGGTGCTTTAAAGGTAAAACCTACATTCAACAGTGGACGGCGATTAGCTGATTGATTAACAAAACTTCCGATTAATATATCAAATTCATTAGACAACATTTCCTGATAAAAAAACAGTCATTGAAATCGCAAAATATAATGCAGCTGCTACCGTGTAACTTAAAACACATATTAGACGGCATACACATACATACACCATCATCGCCCCAAAGCAAGTAACTCAAGAATTTGTGTTAGGGGTATCAGAAACAACGAATTAACGACATTGATAAATAAAAACATCCATGCATAGGCATCACGGCACTAACAATAGTATTTATTGCACGAATGTTTGTCTAGAGTGCGAATAACTCACGCACTTTGGCTTATGATGAGCCCAGTCTAATACTTTATTCAACTTCCTTATGATAGTGTCAAACATCATACATTCACCATTGATTCATAAATATTTACTTAATTCTGTGTTAGTATCATCATCATTTTAGTCAATAGACGTCCACTGCTGGACATAGGCCTCCCCCAATGTTCTCCACACAGATCGGTCCTGTGCGTCCCGCATCCAATGGATTCCCGCGATCTTCACCAGATCGTCGGTCCACCTTGTGGGGGGCCTACCACGCCTGCGACTTCCTGTACGCTCACGCTGTTCACATAGGAATGAATAGACAATTTTAAGTCCTTAATTATTTCTCCCCCAGACCCCAACCCCCAAACTGTCGATTGCATGATAATAGCCGAAATATCCCTTCCTGTACGTGGCCTCCATTCGAGGAACTTTCCGCCCCAACGGCTGTCTGTTCTCCTCGCTATGTGCCCTGCCCATTGCCACTTGAGGCATGTAATCCTTTGGGCTATGTCTGTGACCTTAGTTCTCCTGCGGATCTCATCATTTCTGATACGATCACGCAGGGAGACCCCGAGCATACCCCTCTTCATTGCTCTCTGGGTGACTTTGGAGCCTCCTTAATCGGCACATTGTAAGCGACCACATTTGTGTTAGTATACTTCCCTGTATAAATAAATATTTATAGCTGAATCCCTTATATTCTTCGTTTCAACATTCGTATTTTAATCCACACCTCGTGTTATCAACGCATAATTCCGACCAATCCATTTAAACGCGCGACTAAATGGCCTCGACACGCACGCGGCATTTTCTGTCACCCATTGTCTGACCTATTCAAAACGCGTTATTATCACCAATATTGCCGCCAAATGGTGCGTGGCGACAGTGGCGACAACGTTGCCATGAGGTTACATTGGCACATCCCTACCCGTATCTAAAATGTATCTCGTTCGCACCATTTGACGATTCGGCCGTCGGGTGCGCCTTTTGCGATTTATACCGTTCTATGTCTACGTCCAATTTATATGTATTTTGCATAAGCCTGTATACACATAATCTAGGGATATATCATGCTATCGACAGTTTGGGGGTTGGGGTCTGGGGGAGAAATAATTAAGGAAATAAAATTGTCTATTCATTCCTATGTGAACAGCGTGAGCGTACAGGAAGTCGCAGCCGTGGCAGGCCCCCCACGAGGTGGACCGACGATCTGGTGAAGATCGCGGGAATCCATTGGATGCGGGCTGCACAGGACCGATCTGTGTGGAGAACATTGGGGAAGGCCTATGTCCAGCAGTGGACGTCTATTGGCTGAAATTAAATGATGAACAGCGTGATAATATAAATAATTTATGGTTTGATGACTTCGACGAACGAAAAGCTCGTTTGGAAACTTGACACAAAAAAACTGCTGTGATTAATATATTTGATGCGTTTCAAAGTAACTTTCAATTCCTTAGAGAGGTGTCAGGTGAGGCGTTTTCCTGAGAAATTGGATTTTTAGTAATCAGAATCGTGGTCTAATCTATTTGAGAAATGGTCTGAAAACTTTTTTATTGATTAAAGGCTAACGCTTGACCTAAATGTGACGCGTGCGCCTAAATAATGTCAGTTCACTATCGTCTTAAAGTCATCATTTCAGCCAAAAGACAGACACTCCACGACATTGTCCTCACCCAATGTTCTCCATAGGTACAGATCGGTTCTCTGCCGCCTGTTCCAAGGGACTCCCGCGACCTTCACCAGATTGTCGGTCCACTTTTTTTTTGTGATAGGTAGGCAGACTAGCAGACGGATAGCGGACGGACGGTAAGCGATTGCCGCCGCCCATGGACACCAGTGGAGTCACAACTGCGTTGCCGACCTTTTTTAAACCCTTATTTCCCCCGGATTGGGCCTCCGGTACCCTCACTCACGCAGCGAAACACAGTAAAATGCTGCTTCACGCCAGTTTTCTGTGAGTCCGGGATATCACTCCGGTCGGTCCATTCATGCCGAAGCGTGGCTCTCCCACGGTCACTTTGTGGGGGCATACCACGGCTGCGAATTCCTGGTCGTGTCCTCCACTCGAACCTTGTCTTTAAGGCTAATATGTTATATAAATGTTTAAGGCCACGTCTTAAAGATATCCAGATTTTATTGATCAGGGAACACAGGCGGACAGCTATAGAACTGTCCGCATTAAAAACTGGTGCAGTTATTGTATTGTTTACCATCACTGTTATTTCTTACTAGCAATTGAAATGAAGAAGCTATATATAGTTATTGAACAATGTACTATACATTATCATAAGTCGTTTGCCGCCAGATAACAACTTTCACAGCAATAACCCGGTATCGTAATGGTTAGTGGCTGCTACTATTCTGCCGGCCATTTATGGCCTGCGGGTCACAGGGTCGAATTCGTCCGACGGGTGTATAGATATAAATATAGGGTTGCAAAATTTGAATGGTTAAATGTAAACATACGGTAGCGTGTCATTTTTTTTCCAAAGGAAGCCATCATGGCAATAACCTTGCTACGTATAGGGAATAAGGTGGTGCGTGGGACTTGACAAGGACAAAATTTATCTGGTTTAAGCGAATCCCGTGTAGAAACGGTAACCAGCGTGAAAGTGTGTGTGTGCATGTATGTGTGTGTGCGTGTGTGTATATACTACCTGTGCGGATAAAGAATAGGATCAGAAATGGCGGCGCATCTATTCACTTCTCGCTCGCACACTATTTGCGTCTATACTCGCACTCGTAGGTATGCGAGCGAGAAATGAATAGATGCGCCGCCATTTCTGATCCCATTCTTTATACACACAGGTTGTATGTGTATATGTGTATGTTTGTGTGCATGCGTATGTGTGTGCGCGCGTGTGTTTTTGTATGTGTGTGTATGTTTTTGAGCGCCGCCTGTTTGAGTGTGTGTGTATGTATATGTATGTGTGTGTGAGCGCGGCGTGAGTAAATGTGTGATGTGTTTTCGCGCTCATATTTGTGTGTTAATTAACCGAGTCATTTATTATTAACTCGATTAGCTAGTACTAACAACCCTGACACTATCTTGGGTCGCGACCCGAAGTCGCTTTCGCTGCCTTATAGCTCCGGTACAGTCTGGCCAGTATCAGAGATGTTTAATTAATTTGACCCTGATTTGACTATACTTACACCCGATCGCTTCTTGTTTTACTACTAATGAGTGATTAATTGAGCGAAAATAAACGTTTCAAGTTAAGGCTGGTTTTAGAGTCCCGCTGATTACACTACCTATACTTAGCGCTGACAGATCATCATCAGCCTATCGCAGTCCACTGCTGGACGTAGGCCTCTCCAATTGTTCGCCACTGTGATCTATCCATAGCTTCTCACATCCAGCTCTCGCCAGCCATCCTGCGCAGATCGTCCCCCCACCTAGCCAGAGGGCGCCCTACATTACGTTTGCCAAGACGCGGTCTCCACTCTAAAATTCGTTTACCCCATCGGTTGTCGGTTCTGCGGCTAATATGGCCAGCCCACTGCCACTTAAGCTTGCTAATCCGGTGAGCAATGTCGATGACTTTGGTTCTCTGCCGGATCACCTCATTTCGGATTCGATCTCGGAGAGAGACGCCGATCATTGCTCGTTCCATAGCCCGCTGAGCGACCTTTAACCTGTGGAACAGCCGTACCGTAAGCTGACAGATCTTTTTTTTTATTATGTCTCTCTCTACCCGAAAATATATTGCCAATGTCAAGTAACTTATTGAGAATAAGTGGGTAATTACCAGTCGAAGTCGGTCAAAGTCATTTAATTATACCGCTGGTGTTTTACGTTATATCGATCTACGGATTCTGCCGTTACCAAAGTTGTACACTAAAAACTAGACACTAATTTAAAACCTTTAAATTGCGGCTTGTTTTAGCCCTACCCGCCTAATCGTATTTAATGTATATATTTGACATCCCAATGTTAATTCTGATATCCGTAACACAGGTGCTTGAGCTAAATAAATAATAAATAAATAAATATTTCACAACATCACATACATTGATCTGACACCGAGATAGGTAGCTCAAGCACCTGTGTTACGGATATTAGAATCAGCAGTGGGATTAGAAATGTATATGTTACAGTCATAGTGATTAAATAGCTATTATACATAATGACTGGTCATTATAGATAATGGCCAAATTCACTAGTCAAAGTAATAAATTAATCACTTTGTCTGGACATTATTCATAATAGCATGTCAAAGTTAGCTAAAGTAATAAATACGGTCTGGCCGACTTGTTACCCCACCCGCTCTTCATCCCGCTATCGCGTGGCGTGATCGGCGTCATTTCGTGGCTGACGCAATAGTGTTTGTTGTCGTCTAAAAAGTCAAACCTCATGTGTAACTCAAAATGTCACAAGAGCCTTACTTGTAAGAATAAATAATAATTATGATCTGGTTAATTAATGTCACTTCGTTTTAAAAACTTTATTATTTTTGTCTTCATTAGGTGTTGATCCCTGTGTTTTTATTTTTTTCTTTTATTGCCAGTGAGTTTTAAATTTACTTTATAAATTAAAGTTAAAAAATTCTATAACAATGTTAATTGACGTGAAATTACTTTCTTATGTTATTTAAATTTTTTAAATAATCTTTATGATTACATAGTTAAGGCAAATTGAAAGTAGAATTATATAATCTTAAACGCATACCTACGTATTTTATTACATTATCCAAGTTATCGAAGATATTATATATAATAGCTAGTTAATGTGATTAATTTTGTGTCCATTATCACTTTAACCAAACTGAGTAGATATTATGCATAATGGCTAGCCATTATACATAATATCCAGATTTATTACTTTGGCTGTAACATATACATATAATACTTTTCTTTTATAAATACATACTTATAATACGAGTAGATAACACTCAGCCCAATACAAACAGACATGTTCATGCACACCAATGTTTGCACTGTGCGGGGATCGAACCCGCAACCCTTGGCCCAAAGGCAGCGTTCACTACCACTGTTCCAAACGGGTCGTCAAATATACACACCAATTGCTTTCACGTTGTAAAAAAAGCTGTTCCTTTTTTATCGGCTAGAGAGAAACTGTTTTTATCTCTAACCTCCTCTATTGACGTGCCCACACATGCCCACATACAAAAGGCATGAGCCGATAGTGGCGGTGACCGCGGCACTAGCTGCGGTCTACGGCTCAGCTGTTGTGGCAAACGTGTAGCGTGTCGGTCACGCGGCTGTGACAGTGGCATCGATAGAACGTCTACTGGTTAATTTTTTTTATGCGCAAGAGAGGCATATTAGCAATCGAGTGGTATCTTGGAAATAACGACAGAATCTTTATCCCAATACCATTCACATGAGCTGTGCGTCTCTTTTGTTTGGATATGACAGGTTTATAAAGTATTATATGTATATATTTGTGATTCCACTGTTGATTCGCATATCCGTAACACAGGTGCTTGAGCTCAGATCAATGTACTCGTATGTGATGTTGTGAAGTATTTATTTATATTTATTGTGACTCTACTGGTGTCGTTTGCCTGATGGTAAGCGATTGCCAACTATCACATAAAAAAATATATTCACATGATTTATGTTTTAGGCCCTCTGGTTTTGGAGTACCGAACTACACTTAGGAACTTTACTTTGACTCTAAGGAATGCCTAACCTTATGGGCGTGTCCTCCGAAACGCGCAATAAGCTTTTTTCAGATAGGTAAATAGGTATTGGGGATCTAGTTCCGCGCCACTTATTTCAGCTTTCCGACGTCAAACTCAAACCACATATAATATTCAATATGAAAGTGTTGAAACCAACAGCTTAATATGCCCTTTCAGACAATCAAGTGAATCGATATTCAATTGTTGGTGAATATCCAATTGAAATCGGGCCACTTATTTCTTTTTTTTCACAACTCCTACATCCCAATTCTTGTCGAACAACTTTTCTCGCACGGTTCTACATCGCTCCATCAGATAGCAGCGCGGCAGGGTTTATCACCACTAAGGGACACTTGCCTCTAAACATCGGACGCTACTTCTCCCCCTTATCAGATGTATACGCTCGTCTCAGACGTCCGACGTTTGAATTGGACGCTCTAAAGCTATCTGATGGATGCTGGACAGAAATATGTTGGCGAAGTCTGTAGGTTTATCGTGAAGGGCATATCTTCAGAGTCTTCAATGTTATAAACTTTTACCACCTTATTACAAATCGCGATCTAAAGTTATTACCGTACTTACTAAAGCTTAATAAACTTTAGTACACCACGCAGTGTTAAAACAGGCTGGTTCCGTGACTTAAAGCCATTTAATAAGTGACTAAGGTATATCACAAAATTGATCTTAAAATGTATCTTCTCTAACCTTATAACGTATAATTAAGTAGTATATTTTATATAATTTGTGTAGGTTATATTGTATTTTAGTTAGGTAACATTCATATATATTAGTGTATGATAATGTTTCATTTATTATCTAGATACATGTATTTATAATATAAATTTACTAAATCAATGTTGAATATCAATAGGAATGCACCACCCTCCCCACTTCTATCTAATGTCCTTTACCTGAAGGTTGTCTGGTATAGATCGCTCCCAGCGATAAGCCCGCCTAAATTGTTCATTGTATCTCTGTATACCTAGCTTTTAAGTTTTGTATGTTGTGCAAAAAAGAGTATCTATCTATCTATCTAAAATTATTAAATATTTATCTGGAGTATAATCGATTGATTTAAAATGTTGCTTCTGTTATGGCAAAGTTCACCGATCTTTTAAACAGCTGTTAACAAAACTTGAAAGAATATATGACGCTGTATATTCGTCATTTGATTAAGGTGACATGTAGGGCACACTAGCGACGCCAATCGATTTTAATTTTTACCTACTAAACCGGATCTATTTTAAACAATTTTGGAATCATGAATCATGAAAGCGTCATGTGTGCCCGTTTGTATAAACAAATACGTTATAGGCTCTGGGTCTATATCATAGCAGATTTTAATTTTTAATCTTCCTCATCATCGCTTTACTCCTTTACTAAAATACCTCCATGAGCCTTCTCAGACTTTGATAGAATTTGGATGTTACCCTGTCTGTGACTGTATTGTCTGTCTGTCCGTTCCAAGGTCCGCCACAATGGAGGCACCTTTAGGAAGGCCGGACCGCCCTCACAATGGACACACCTCACATTTGTTGATCGAATGCCTCAGTTCATGGTTACTTGCGTGTATTTGTGGAATTGATTGCTTGTCATCTTCACTTAAGTTTTGCAATTTCGATGGATTAAAGAATGAAAGAGGATGTCAAGGTGGCTTTGGACTCGTAAAAGTCAGCTGGTTATTGTTGAAATAAACACCTTTACTCTGAAATCCAATGGCTATCCCTGAAAAATATTTCATTTCGTAGCAGCTCATTTTCTTCATAACTTTCACTCGAAACATTTTCGCTTTAGAATCTCACTTAAAAACATGAAGGCGTACCAGTCGCATTTATTATTATATAGCCGCATTTATTAATTGTATACAAATTGATTAGTATTGATTATTCAACAATTGACAAGATGCTAAACACCTACTATTGTTCACCTCGTCCTGCAGTTTGTTAGTATTGGATTAAGTAACTACTACTCTGTGACCTATGAGGGGAACCTAAGTAGTCATGCTCACTCAAATGTCTGTGAGGTGGTGGCGTTATGTGGCGGGTCATTACATTCCCTTTAATATGGTTGAGTGAAATGATGGCGGACACATACGTCATACTTGTGAACAGGTGCCACCTTTGGGGACTGGTCCGCTTCGGTTTACCTCATATTTAGCTTTTAATTTGCTTCATTCTATTTTGTGTTGCATTAGACAGTGTGACTTGGTATGAGGATAATAACCAATTTTTAAAAAGTTGGTGATTAAAAAGAGTAACTGGCGAGTTTCTTGCCGAATCTTCTCGACCAGAAACAACTTTCCGAGCCGGTAGGAGAATCGCATTATGTTTATTTACTTTTTTTATAAGTATATTTTATGTATCAACATATATATGTATTAACATGTAAATTATTACATAAGTACTTATAAATAGTCTTAAATCATTCAAAGACGATTTGTAAGTGCTGTGTACAAGCCTATGCAAATAAAGAATTATTTGATTTGGGTGTACCATTAAAAGTACAGGTAGGTACCTCTAGCTACCTCTACCGCAAAAACATCTTAAATAAATACAAATTTTTCTTACAAACATTTTTAAAACCATTGACATCGTTATTGAGAGCAAACACAAACAGAAGGCATACATAATTATATGATACCATTACGAAAGTATTCTATTAGGCGATACACACATGCTTCATATTAAGAATCGAAAGAGCATTTTATAAGGCCTCGTGTTGGGTAGAGTTGCCAACTCAATAGTATACGTATATTTTTACAATTTCAGGAAAAGTAACATCGACAACAGGCACATATAATAATCAACTTTCCGATTCGTCATGACGAGAATGAACTGGCAAGAAACTCGCCAGTTACTCTTTTTGAACGCCAAAATGTGTTTAAGTGCATATTGATTTCTTGCCATATATTAAAAATATCGATTACAATGTCATATACAACTTGTCTAGTTGTTTTACAATATCTTTTTTTTTCATCTGATAGGTGACAGACGAGCAAACGGATCTCCTGATGGTAAGCGATTGCCGCCGCCTATACACACTTGCGACACCACTGGAGTCACAAGTGCGCTGCCAACATCTAAACCCCCCTTTCCCCCGGATTGGGCCTCCGGTACCCTCACTCACGCAGCGAAACAGCACAGTGCTGCTTCACGCCGGTTTTCTGTGAGTGTATAATAGTTTGACGTAGATAGTTTGAGATCATTAACAACGTACCTACATAATATCATGACCACTTAGATAATAATGTCAAAATAGTGCTAGAAAAAGTGTAACCCGCTTTTATGATTTTGGCGTTAGACCTATTTTTTAACCGCAAAAACGACGGGTGTGTTATAAGTTTGACGTGTCTGTGTGTGTCTGTATGGAATCGTAGCTCCCGAACAAATGAACCGATTTTGATTTTTTTTCTTTTGTTTGAAAGATGAATAAGGAGGGAGTGTCCTTAGCTATGTTGGATAAAAATCGATCCAAGATGGCTGCCGTCACAAAGATTTGGATTGTATGTTTTAACACAACTCCCATAATATGGGTATCATATAAAAGGGCTTCAGTAGCAGAATATATTTATTGTGACAAATTTTAAATCCAAGATGGCCGCCGTCGTGGGTTTTTTAAATTTTAAATTTTTACCTAGTTTCTTTTAAACAAAGAGAATATAATATAAGAAAAGTGTTAAATGTAGTAAAATCGTGATAAGTGTAGTATCGAAGATGCTAAGTCGGCAACACTGATCTCCCTCGTTTGCATTTTAGTTCTAATATTTTCAACATAGACAATACTTTCGAGCCCTTAGATGTCTTTTAGCGAGCAATATTAAGTAAATAATATCAAACGAGATTGACAATATGAAACGAAAATATGTTTATGCGAAAATCCTTTAATGTTTCCAATTTGTGGGGGCTTCGGTTCGGTTGCGAGGGTACGAAACAAGGTACTATATAATGGTTTATATTTGTTACCGGTGAGTTCTATGCAACAGATACTCAAAAATCCCAATCCGGGGGAAAGGGGGGTTTAAAGGTTGACAGCGCACTTTTAACTCCACTGGTGTCGCAAGTGTCTGTGGGCGGCGGCAATCGCTAACCATCAGGCGATCCGTCTGCTCGTCTGCCACCTATCACATAAAAAATCATACTCCAAGAGAGTGGGAAAGACTTACGGTCAGATATTTGTTACGTTTGCGAATCATTATTTAGGTACCGGAATTAAACACATAACTCTTGTGTCACTTAAGACCAATGTTAATCCGATACTAAACGTATGGTATAGCGCCGTCATTCTTTACAAATCTGACGTCATGTCATAGTTTTATACACGGATAATGATTAAGAATATTAATAATAATAATAATTCTCAAAACATCTCATATGTTGACCTGATTCCGTACTAAGTAGCTTAAGTACTTGTGTTACAGATATCAGACAACAGAGGAACACAAATATATACTTAAATACCTATATTACACCCAGACACTGAACAAACACAAGTGTTCATCGCACGAATATTTGTCCAGGGTGGGGATCGAACCCAAGACCTTTGGCGTAAAAGGCAGGGTCACTACCAATTGCGCCATCCGGTCAGTTAAATCAGATTATTTGAATTGAGCCTTAATTACTTAAAATAAATAAATATTTCACAACATCACATACATTGATCTGACTCCGAGATAGGTAGCTCAAGCACCTGTGTTACGGATATCAGAATAAACAGTGGGATTACAAATATATACATATAATATACTTTTCTTTTGTAAATACATACTTATAATACATAGGAAACACCCAGACCAATACAAACAGACATGTTCATGCACAGAAATGATTGTACTGTGCGGGGATCGAACCCGCAACCCTTGGACCAAAGATAGCGTTCACTACCACTGTTCCAAACAGGTCGTAAAAAAGCCCTAAACAACATTTTGTATGAAATCAATACGAAAAGATAACATTCAGATGTTACTGACGTAACACTAATACTCTGTGTGACGCCACAAAAGCGATGACGTCACCGCCAGGAAGCGAACTAATTAGTTAATCTGAACATGGACCATTGACAGCTAGTTAACGACCTCGTGGCTTTCACACAGGAGTTTGCTTGTTTGCGCGAATGTACGGACAACCACACATAGGTTACCAATCTGACCCTCGATTGATGTTTAACCAAAGGTATTTGACATTAATGTGAGAATCGAGTTAAGTGTGAGAGTGTTTTATATATGGCTTGTTGGATGCTGCCTACATGCCCTCTTACGACAAAACCGTGGAACGAACAATCGCCTGCGGTGTTTCCAGACCGATACGACCTGCAAACCTTCAAGAAAAGAGCGCACTCCCTTTTAAAAAGGTAGGCAGCGCACCGGTGACTCCTTTGACGTGAGAGATGTCCATGAGTGGAGGTAATCACTTACCATCAGATCAACAAAAAGAGTCACTTTCAAGATAAACGTGTCTCGTTAATCACTCGACATTGGCAGAGTTAAAAAATGTGTTTGGCATAAGCAAACAAAATAGCAGCCATTACCAAAAAAAAAAAAACACTTTCAAGATTGTTATTTCTGCATTTGATCTGATCTGCACATTACATGCCTTAGAAATATGGTATTTAATCAAAATAAAAATATACCACAGTAACTTTTTGGGATTTTATAGGAATTATTATTCTTTTTGTGTCTTGAAAAAAATGGGCATTTTAATACTTTGAGGTGACTGGTAGGGCACACTAGCGACGCCAATCGATTTAAAGTTTTAGCTACTAAACCAGATTTATTTTAAACAATTTCGGGGTTACACTCTCTCGGTAATCATTTGTACTATTTATTAAATAACCATGCATAAATGTTGGGTCCGTTTTTGTACGCGAAAAATTGATTCACGCTAAAAGTGGATGCTTTTGGCGTGAATAAATTTTTCACGTACGCGTTGGACCCAATATTTGTGCATGGTTATTTAATAAAAAGTATAAGTGTTTGCCGAGAGGTTGAACCTTGAAATTGTTTAAAATACATCCGGTTTAGTAGCTAAAAATTAAAATCGATTGGCGTCGCTAGTGTGCCCTACCCGTCAGCTTAACCCATATGCTAAAAAAATATTGCTAAAAAAATGAAGAACCCTAAAATTTTAAAAAGGTCTTTAAAAAAGCTTGAAAAAAATTTCTGCGAATCTCACATCCATCCATTCATCAGTCCCATAGACATAGAATGGCTACCCTGTCAGTCCCTAACTAGATCAGCATTTAACTTTGTCTGCCGTCAGCTCCTCCGACAAACACCGACTCATAAATATTAACCGACCACAGAGAATGTGTCAATTTCATCGGCAGACGCTGTGTCATAGCCCCAGGCGGTCACCATGAATAAATCTATAGGAAATTCGACTTGCATAATAAGATACGATTTACGATTCTCGAGTAGTGATGGGGTGGAGATATGACAATTTTTTTTTTAATATTTTTTTTCGGACTAGGTTTTCAGTCGTTGAATTTAGAACACGAAATCCATACTTAATATTATAAATATGAAAGTGTGTGTGTGTGTCTGTCTGTTTGTCCGTTTTTCCGTTTTTCGGAGCGACGGATTGAGGTGATTTTTTGAGTGAAGATAGTTGAAGACATGGAGAGTGTTATAGGCTACTTTGTGGCAAACCGAATTCCACGTGAGCGAGCTGCGGCGACCACTATTTATCTATATTTTTATTACAACATTATTTTTTTTTATTAAAAAGGTAGCAGACGAGCCGACGGATCACCTGATAGGTAAGCGATTACCGCCGCCCATGTACACCTGCAACACCAGTGGTGTCACAAATGCGCTGCTTACCTTTTAACCCCCCTTCCCCCGGATTGGTCCCCCGGTACCCTCACTCACGCAGCGAAACACTGCGCATGCACTGCTTCACGCCGGTTTTCTGTGAGGACGTGGTATTACTCCGGTCGAGCTGGCCCATTAATGCCGAAGCGTGGCTCTCCCACTGTTAATACAGAATAGGGGGTAGACGAGCAGACGGATCACCTGATGGCAAGCAGTTACCGCCGTTAACGGCCTTTTAAAAAGGATTACGCTCTTTTTTGATGTTTTGTAGTTTGCAGGTAAGATTTTTTCAGTTAACCATAATAACTACATATTTTAACAAATTTAAAAACCTATACATAAGTATCATTGTTTACTAACTTGTAACTGTATTTGCCGTGTGGTCCCCGGCAGAGTAGAATAGGCCACCCTTACTCATACCGAGGTGTCGTAAAAGGCGACTAAGGTAAAGCTGCTGGCATGATCATCAGCACCCAGAGAAGGAAAACTCTGCATTTATATCAAAACCCTCGCCAACCCGTCTGCCAAGCATGGTGAGTATGGCAATTACCCCTCATGTGATTGAGGTAGGCCCGTGCCCCAGCAGTGGGGACTTAAATGGGCTGATGATGATGATGATACATAAGTACTAAATTAATTTTATACGCCGCCCACTGCGCAACGCGCTTTACTGATTAATTATTTTTGTTTGTTATATTACCTATAGTTCTCTCACAACTTGTTTTAGAAGTTGGAATTATTGCTTCAGCTGAAATCTAAATTTCAATTAAGATTAGAAGCAGATTATACAAAGTATGCGAACTGGAAATATTCTGAAGATTAATGTATTTACAATCAGTATGAGGTTACACATTTTCTAGTCGAGAAGTATATTGCGAGCGAGCAAACATTTTATAGCAATATCTATCATGCTGACCCAGAAAATTCAAACATTACATCATTAAGCTTCATGTATAAAATTTTGCAAATGGCACTATACAGTAAGGTATTATCCAATTCTGTACTAAAATACCTAGCCATATTATAATAATAATCAGTAAAATAGAAATAAAAAGACTCAAAAATGGTATGGCTTTTCTTTAGGTATCCTTAGAAGAACTTTTGTAAAAGATGTCTCATAATCGCCACAATTAATACAAATCTACTGGCGGCTCTGGTTTCGTCGATGCGTCACCTTAAACAAAAACGATGTAAAAACGGTAATGGTTGACTGGTAGAGAATGCTGTGTAGCATTAAGTCCGCCAATTGTATTTTACTTTCTTGTGCAATAAAGAATGAATAAATAAATAAAAACGAAGCAAGCGCGTAATCTTTTTTTAAAAATGTCGGCAACTCATAAGCGATCTCTTTGATTTCGCAAAAGTTCCCTGGCCTTGATTACTTTTGCTCGTTTGTCGCCTGTAGCACTAAAATGATGTAAGAATATAAAGTTGTAGTTAAACGTTATGACTGTCAGTATATGAATCAATGCTGTATAATTCCTGGACTGTCTAATCTGAAATGAACTTTGACATGCTTTCTAAAAATCTAATAAATTTTTGTCATTATTTTTTATCAATCAATCAGCCTATCGCCGTCCACTGCTGAACGTAAGCCTCCCCCAAAGAGCGCCAACCAACCCGGTCCTGAGTGGTCCGCATCCAGCTCACACCAGCCATCTTTTTCAAATCGTCAGTCCATCGCGCCGCAGGGCGTCCAACACTGCGTTTCCCCACGTGTCGACCGCTCCACTCCAGTACGTGTCGACTCCATCTTTTCTGAGTGCGTCTAGAAACATGACCGGCCCATCTTAACTTCATCGTCGATCCTGCGTGCAATGTCCATGACTTTACTCCTCTGATGAATAACCTCGTTACGAATTTTATCCGCCAGAGAGACTTCAAGCACAGCATGCTCCATTGCCCGCTGAGCTACTTTCAACTTGTGGATCAGCCCCGCAGTCAGTGTCATTTACTGGTAAAACACACTGGTTAAAGACCCTGGTCTTAAGAACCTTGGTCCTGGTCTTATTTTTTATCATTTTTGTTTTATGTTATGTTAATTTAATGCCTGTAATTTGAAAATTTATTGAATGTATTTTGTAATCTGTGATTAATAAGATCCACGTTGATTGAAATAAATGATATATTATAAAAAATAAAAAAAGCCAAGTCCGGGCCAACACTAATTCTTATTTTTCATGACAGTAAACGGGTCGAATGAATCAGATCTGTAATTTTCTCGTCTGAACTCGATACTGGAGACAGACTGGTAAACAGGTAATTTATTCAGTAAAATAAGATGTCCATATTCGGTGTCTATCTGATTTGACGATGATTCGATTTCCGTCTAAGATGGTGGAATATCTAGTAGGACTATATTTGGTAGACAAATTGGTTTATGAAAAATCTGATTCTTTTCAAAATCAAATCATAATCTAAAATGTATTTATTCAATTTAATTCCATACAGAACATTTATGAATGTCAAATATTATGTAATCTACCGCTGATTCGGATTTTGTAAGGCTTATTATAAATAAATATGTCACAACATCACATACATTGATTTGAGATAGATAGGTAGCTCAAGCACCTGTGTTACGGATATCAGAATGTGGCTTTTCATTTATGGTTAAATATTCCTACACGATTAACATTGTATTCGTTTGATTATTTGCGGTACATCCCTAGAGCTTAAAAAAGAAAATTCGTTGACAGATAAAACATTGTACCAACTAATTGTGTAGTGTTAAATTTTATAGAAAAGTAAAAATGTTTGTAAGTTTATAAATAGTTTAACAGAGAAATTAAATCGTGAAAATATCTTTATTGCAATTAATAAATGCAAACCTAATGTATAAAGTTAAGAAATTGTGCTTTGTTAACATAGAAAGATTGATAAATTCAATGAACGTTGTTACAAGGTAACGTTATCGAATTTTGTTGAAGTGTCAAATGTGGCTTTTATTTTGGCCCAACTATACTTAGCCAATACAAATACTATTACAAATATTGTAGATATCCTTTATTTTGAGAAACTATCCTAGACGTACAGGTTTCCTCACGACATTATCCTTCAATGTAGTACTGTGTAGTATATTTTAATAACTCAGGAACGGCTAAACCAATTTTAATGATATATTAATGCTTTTTCGTCGTCTATTTTATTGTTATATTATAAATTTTTAAAATTAACTTTTTTTTCAGGTAAATAATTGGCGATCTTAAAACAGCTGTTTTTCTAAATTGGTAAGATCTACATTTTAAGATAGCGATGAACTGTTTTTACCCGATTACGGCAAAGCCAAAAAGAAAGGGTTATCATTTTAGCTGTATTTTTTTTATGCTAGAGGCGACAAACGAGCAAGCGAGTCACCTGAAGGAAAGTAATTCACGCTATATATAAGTATGTAAATATGTTTGTATGTTCCAATATTCTGCTTAAACTACCCCTTCGATTTTGATGAATGAGGTATCAATCGATTCCTTATTACTGTCCAGGTGACCTTGGCTGATATTTTACTCGAGTAATAGCACAGTGGGTGCTATACCAAAAAAAACCGATACTTTTTTAATTATTTATTTTTGATAGCGCCATTAGCAAGCGTATCTTCACTTTAGACAAAGGTGGCAGACAGCAGAAGGATCACCTGATGGCAAGCAGTTTACCGCCGTAACGGCCTTTAAAAAGTGATTACGCTTTTTTGATGTTTGTAGGTTTGCAGGGTAAGATTTTTCCAGTTAAACCATAATAACTACATATTTAACAAATTAAAAACCTATACATAGTATCATTGTTTACTAAACTTGTAATGTATTTGCCTTGTGGCCCCCTGCAGAGTAGAATAGGCCACCCTTACTTCATCCCGTAGGTGTCGTAAAAGGCGACTAAGTAAAGCTGCTGGCATGATCATCGCAACCAGAGAAGGAAAACTCTGCATTTATATTCAAAACCCTCGCAACCCGTCATGCCAAGCCATGGTGAGGTATGGCAATTACCCCTCATGTGATTGAGGAGGCCCGTTGCCCCAGCAAGTGGGACTTAAATGGGCTGATGATGATGATGATGAACATAAGTACTAAATTAATTTTATACGCCGCCCACTGCGCAACGCGCTTTACTGATTAATTATTTTTGTTTGTTATATTACCTATAGTTCTCTCACAACTTGTTTTAGAAGTTGGAATTATTGCTTCAGCTGAAATCTAATTTTCAATTAAGATTAGAAGCAGATTATACAAAGTATGCGAACTGGAAATATTCTGAAGATTAATGTATTTACAATCAGTATGAGGTTACACATTTTCTAGTCGAGAAGTATATTGCGAGCGAGCAAACATTTTATAGCAATATCTATCATGCTGACCCAGAAAATTCAAACATTACATCATTAAGCTTCATGTATAAAATTTTGCAAATGGCACTATACAGTAAGGTATTATCCAATTCTGTACTAAAATACCTAGCCATATTATAATAATAATCAGTAAAATAGAAATAAAAAGACTCAAAAATGGTATAGCTTTTTTTTGGTATCCTTAGAAGAACTTTTGTAAAAGATGTCTCATAATCGCCACAATTAATACAAATCTACTGGCGGCTCTGGTTTCGTCGATGCGTCACCTTAAACAAAAACGATGTAAAAACGGTAATGGTTGACTGGTAGAGAATGCTGTGTAGCATTAAGTCCGCCAATTGTACTTTACTTTCTTGTGCAATAAAGAATAAATAAATAAATAAAAACGAAGCAAGCGCGTACTCTTTTTTTTAAAATGTCGGCAACACATAAGCGATCTCTCTGATTTCGCGAAAGTTCCCTGGCCTTGATTACTTTTGCTCGTTTGTCGCCTGTAGCACTAAAATGATGTAAGAATATAAAGTTGTAGTTAAACGTTATGACTGTCAGTATATGAATCAATGCTGTATAATTCCTGCACTGTCTAATCTGAAATGAACTTTGACATGCTTTCTTATTAGATTTTTGACATTATTTTTTATCAATCAATCAGCCTATCGCCGTCCACTGCTGAACGTAAGCCTCCCCCAAAGAGCGCCAACCAACCCGGTCCTGAGTGGTCCGCATCCAGCTCACACCAGCCATCTTTTTCAAATCGTCAGTCCATCGCGCCGCAGGGCGTCCAACACTGCGTTTCCCCACGTGTCGACCGCTCCACTCCAGTACGTGTCGACTCCATCTTTTCTGAGTGCGTCTAGAAACATGACCGGCCCATCTCCACTTCATCGTGCGATCCTGCGTGCAATGTCCATGACTTTAGTTCTCTGATGAATAACCTCGTTACGAATTTTACCCGCCAGAGAGACTTCAAGCACAGCATGCTCCATTGCACGCTGAGCTACTTTAAACTTGTGGATCAGCCCCGCAGTCAGTGTCATTACTGGTAAAACACACTGGTTAAAGACCCTGGTCTTAATAACCCTGGTCCTGGTCTTATTTTTTATCATTTTTGTTTTATTTTATGTTGATTTAGTTCCTGTAATTTGAAAATTTATTGAATGTATTTTGTAATCTGTGATTAATATGATCCACGTTGATTGAAATAAATGATATAAAAAATAAAAAAAGCCAAGTCCGGGCCAACACTAATTCTTATTTTTCATGACAGTAAACGGGTCGAATGAATCAGATCTGTAATTTTCTCGTCTGAACTCGATACTGGAGACAGACTGGTAAACAGGTAATTTATTCAGTAAAATAAGATGTCCATATTCGGTGTCTATCTGATTTGACGATGATTTGATTTCCGTCTAAGATGGTGGAATATCTAGTGGGACTATATTTGGTAGACAAATTGGTTTATGAAAAATCTGATTCTTTTCAAAATCAAATCATAATCAAAAATGTATTTATTCAATTTAATTCCATACAGAACATTTATGAATGTCAAATATTATGTAATCTACCGCTGATTCGGATTTTGTAAGGCTTATTATAAATAAATATGTCACAACATCACATACATTGATTTGACTTAGAGATAGATAGCTCAAGCACCTGTGTTACGGATATCAGAATGTGGCTTTTCATTTATGGTTAAATATTCCTACACGATTAACATTGTATTCGTTTAATTATTTGCGGTACATCCCTAGAGCTTAAAAAAGAAAATTCGTTGACAGATAAAACATTGTACCAACTAATTGTGTAGTGTTAAATTTTATAGAAAATTAAAAATGTTTGTAAGTTTATAAATAGTTTAACAGAGAAATTAAATCGTGAAAATATCTTTATTGCAATAAATAAATGCAAACCTAATGTTTAAAAGTTAAGAAATTGTACTTTGTAAACATAGAAAGATTGATAAATTCATTGAACGTTGTTACAAGGTAACGTTATCGAATTTTGTTGAAGTGTCAAATGTGGCTTATTATTTTGGCCCAACTATACTTAGTCAATACAGATACTATTACAAATATTGTAGATATCCTCTATTTTGAGAAACTATCCTAGACGTACAGGTTTCCCCACGACATTATCCTTCAATGTAGTATTTTTTAATAACTCAGGAACGGCTAAACCAATTTTAATGATATATTAATGCTTTTTCGTCGTCTATTTTATTGTTATATTATAAATTTTTAACATTAACTTTTTTTTTTCAGGTAAATAATTGGCTATCTTAAAACAGCTGTTTTTCTATATTGGTAAGATCTACATTTTAAGATAGCGATGAACAGTTTTTACCCGACTACGGCAAAGCCAAAAAGAAAGGGTTATCAGTTTAGCTGTATTTTTTTATGCTAGAGGCGACAAACGAGCAAGTGATCACCTGATGGAAAGTAATCAAAGCTATATATAAGTATGTAAATATGTTCCAATATTCTGCTTAAACTACCCCTTCGATTTTGATGAATGAGGTATCAATCGATTCCTTATTACTGTCCAGGTGACCTTGGCTGATATTTTACTCCAGTAATAGCACAGTGGGTGCTATACGAAAAAAACCGATACTTTTTTAAATTATTTATTTTTGATATGATTGCTTTAGTCAAAGATTCCGACTTTTTTTTTATATGAGAGGTGGCAGACGAGCAGACGGATCACCTGATGGTAAGCAATTCCGCCGCCCATGGAGACCCGCAACACCAGTGGAGTCACAAGTGCCCTGCCAACCTTTTCCCCTTCCCCCCATTGGGCCTCCGGTAACCTCACTCACACGGCGAAACACAGCGCAGGCGCTGCTTCGAACGATGCGATTCGGTTGAATCACATGACATACATTTGGACATGACATACATTTGGTATGACATGCCTACCAGATCTTCTATTTGCCAGATCATTTAGGACATGATGGCTCAAAGAAATATCTTTCGCAGTATATCACTGGTATATTTTTATAAAAAGTATCTTACTATCGGCGATCTTTTAACGCTCAAAGCGATCAGCAAAGTAGCAAAAAGCTCTGGTCGCCGAGTCTGCGATGTTCAACCGAATCGCATCGTTCGTAGTAATCGACTGTTACTTAAGGCGACGGGTATACTAGCGACGCGAATTAATTCAAATTGTTAGCAATTAATGCTCCCACCTCTCGGAAAGCACTTGTACTATTTATTTCATACTTTTTCATCGACTTATGCACTCGAGAAATGGTTTCACGCCAAAATTGGCCGCTTTTAGCGATAAACCATTTTTGAAATGGAAAGACAGACCAGTAATTATGCATAATTATTAAATAAATAGTTTAATGTAGTTGCCGAGAGGCTGGAGCTCCAATTTTGTTAAAGAGAAATTCGGTTTATTAGCTTATAAATAATTGGCGTTGCTAGTGTACCATACCCGTCGCCTTAAGGTGACACCGCGACAATATTACTTTTGTTATTGTTAATACTTTACTTTTCGCCACAATCAATATAAATCAATTGAGCCGTGTGGTCCCCGGCAGAATAGAATAGGCCACCCTCACTCTTACCGAGGTGTCGTAAAAGGCGACTAAGGTAAAACTGATGATCATCAGCACCCAGAGAAGGAAAACTCTGCATTTATATCAAAACCCTCGCCAACCCGTCTGCCAAGCGTGGTGAGTATGGCAATTACCCCTCATGTGATTGAGGGAGGCCCGTGCCCCAGCAGTGGAGACTTAAATGGGCTGATGATGATGATGATGATGAATATAAATCAAGTAGCGGCGCTAGATTCGCGGTGTCGCCGTAATCTTGCCATCTGAGGAATAAATGCTAAGTCTGCAGTGAAAGGTTGGTTTTGAAGCGATTAAGTCTTTGAGAAAGTGACTGCTAAGTTTAGAAAAAAAAAAACATAAATATTCATTATAAGAAACAATATACAGATATGGTAAAGTCAGCACCAAAATAGTTTTTAACGTACCGAACTTCAAAAAATATACTATACTATTTATTTAATATCCATGCACTAATGTTGGGTCTGTTTTTGTACGGGAAAAATTGATTACCGCCAAAAGCGGCCTACTTTATAGCGTGAATCAATTTTTCGCGTACAAATGTTGGGTCCGGCATTTAGTGCATGGTTATTTAATAAATAGTGTTAGTGTTTGCCGAGAGGTTGTAACCCCGAAATTGTTTAAAATAGGTTTAGTAGCTTAAATATTAAAATCGATTGGCGTCGCTAGTGTGCCCGACCCGTCACCTTAAAGGTATTATGCAAGATGTATTTTTTCTCAAATGCTCAGATATTTTTGATAGGTTTTAACCGAGCTGGTTTTGATGATCAGTACAAAAAGGCGGTCGCTTGTAGTGATTTTTTTGCAGACAACCTTTGATAATTCTCAGTCGAGAAGGGCATTGCCACGTATAACAAATTAGAAGAAGACGATGTAGTTCTATGAGACGTTATCTTGAATTGAATTTTTGAATTATTATTATAACGAGGAATTTGTATGAGAATGATGTTTGAAAATATTTTTTGTGTAAAAAACACCGTATTTATTTATTTTATTTGGAACACCAACAGCTTGATTTACTAATAAATATTAAATAAATATTTCACAACATCACATACATTGATCTGACTCCGAGTTAGGTAGCTCAAGCACCTGTGTTACGGACATCAGAATCAACAGTGGATTACAAATATATACATATAATACTTTTCTTTTGTAAATACATACTTATAATACATAGCAAACACCCAGACCAATACAAACGAACATGTTCATGCACACAAATGTTTGTACTGTGCGGGGATCGAACCCGCAACCCTTGTATCAGAGGCAGCGTTCACTACCACTGTTCCAATCGAGTTGTCAAATAAACTATTAATAGGTATTCGCATATTGATATTTTTACCGTCATTTACCGTCAAAGGCATTGATATTCACAAAATTGCAAGCGAATTTTACAAAATTATATTCCGAAAAAAGTCCGTCAATTTTTAAGTTTCCACGCCATAAAGAGAGCTTTGGTTGTTTGGTCGAGGCACGAAAATAGTGACTAAAATTATTATTAAACCAAAATAAAGCAAAATGTTCATTTGTCACAAATAGTAACAATACGCTAATTAGCCTAAAAAAAGCCTTAAACATAAAAGTGACGAGATGAAAAGGAATCCCCAATTCAATTTAAAATTACCCTTACATTTTACCCCATAAAAATTTAATGAAGCCATCATGCTTGATATATTTCTTTAAAAACTTCAAAGGATATTTTGTCAACCATTTTTCTTTACTGCGCTTTTTTATAGGCGAAAAAGGCTCTTATTTGGTCGCCTTAAGTGCTTTGTGTTTAATAAAGGGAATGAATCTAGTGAAATAAACAGTAATGATATTATTCTCGGCACATTTGCTCTTCATTAGAGCATCTTTAGAGGACATTGGAGACAGACAACGGGGGTTTATTAGCATATCAATAACTATTGCGTCGAATGGGGGGAGGAAACGATTATTGCCTTAGGCTGTTGGGAATTACTGGGATACCGCTTGCATTTTGTGTCATTTCCTTTCTGGGGCTCTAACGAAAACACTGGCGAAACGTGGCCGCTTACAATGTGCCGATTAAGGAGGCTCAAAGTCACCCAGAGAGCAATGGAGAGGGCTATGCTCGGAGTCTCCCTGCGTGATCGTATCAGAAATGATGAGATCCGCAGGAGAACTAAGGTCACAGACGTAGCCCAAAGGATTGCATGCCTCAAGTGGCAATGGGCAGGGCACATAGCGAGGAGAACAGACGGTCGTTGGGGCGGAAAGGTCCTCGAGTGGAGGCCACGTACAGGAAGTCGCAGCCGTAGCAGGCCTCCTACAAGGTGGACCGACGATTTGGTGAAGATCGCGGGAATCCATTGGATGCGGGAGGCACAGGACCGATCTGTGTGGAGAACATTAATGGAGGCCTATGTCCAGCAGTGGACGTCTATTATATCTCTGAAATGATGATGATGATGAACGAAAACACTTCTCTGTGAGCCTACAAAATGTGTTTAATAATGTCCGTAGTCTCATATCGGAAAAAAAAAGAATCTACAAGAAATTGGATACATCCACAGTGTAGTCATCAACGGTCAACGCTGAGGTAAAGATTGCTTGAGAAAACTACACTTCGATATGAATGGATCAACCGGCCCATTTATGCCGCAGCGTAGCTAATGATACCACTGCATCACTGGAAAAATGCATGAATCAGCGCCTGCACTTTTAAGGTTTCCGATCTATTTTGATAACCCATCAAAAATATGTCCCATTCTTTTGTGTGCCGTTGGTCCTGCGCCCAATCCCTCTCCGGTTATGTCACGCTGGTGTCCCATCGGAGTATGAGGGTAAGGGAATAGAGAGAGTGCACTTATTTAAAAAAAATGTATTCAGTACATACATGGTTTTACGCTAACCTATTACAATGAAAGGATATTAGGGATTTAAAAAGTATCATTTACATAATATAGTGTAACGCAACGTGTTCCCTGTGTCGTGGAGACCAGGTGTTTTACCATTTTTAGGGTTCCGTAGCCAAATGGCAAAAAACGGAACCCTTATAGATTCGTCATGTCTGTCCGTCTGTCCGTCTCTCCATCCATCCGTATGTCACAGCCACTTTTCTCCGAAACTATAAAAACTATACTATTGAAACTTGGTAAATAGATGTATTTTGTTAACCGCATTTACACAAAAATTGGAAAAAATAAAAAATTGGCGGGCTCCATACTTGAAACTGAAACTAAAAAAAAATATTTTCATCAAACCTATACGTGTGGGGTATCTATGGATAGGTCTTTAAAAATGATGTTGAGGTTTTTAACATCATTTTTTTCTAAACACAATACTTTGCGCAAGAGACGCTCCCAAAGTATTTAATTTGCCCCCCCCCCCCCCCCCCCGTCCCCCCCGTCCCCCCGCTCTAACTTCTATAATAAATGAATTATAAAACTTAACATAATCATGAAAACTAACAACGCAAATTGGTTTGAACTAGATATAGTGAGTAGTTTTTTTTAATACGTTATAAACCGTAAACCGCAATTTACCTTCCATATATCTTACTTGCTGCTACGGAACCCTTCATGGGCGAGTCCGACTCGCACTTGGCCGGTTTTTTTTCTTTATTGAATAGTTTGACTTGTGTTTGCGCACACACTTGAGCACTATAATTAAAATATATAAGCCGCCGTAGCCGTAATCGGTTGGAGGATATTATTATCACCGATGCAGAAGCCAAGCTGAAACCTATCTATTCGATAATCGGATACCGAAGTCGGTAATGACGCCTCGTTTCGCTACTAGCTCGCCCGCCGCTGGCTCGTTAACTTACGATTTGCGGAATCCTCTCAGGTTTGAGTCCAGGCGTCTGGTAATGATTTTGAGATTTTGCGGCGATTTCCACAGTTGTGCTGGAAGTATTGGTGCAAATATGGAGTTGAGTTTTGGGAAAAAAACTCGTCTGTTGTGGAACCGAAGCATGATTCTTTAACTTTAAGTTAGAGAGATGTCCAATAAGATATCCATTCCATAATAATATTTGTTATCATCTTAGCTTTTAGTTCTAGTGAGCCCAGTGTAGGCTTAAACCATGATTCTGGATTTCGGGAGTCTGGTAATTACAATGCAGCGACTACTGCCTGACCTTAGCAACCCCGAACCACAGGAAGAGGGGAGTTTAAGGGGAATGTCTGAAATCTATAATATATAAAGCTAAATTATAATTTACAAATCAACGACAAATTACGACGCAAAACAACGTCTCGGCTGCGCAGCGTTCACGCCGCGGATGCGCTACGAAAAAAAAATAATAAATAATCTTAATCGATACATTAAATTATACATTGAGAAGTATCATCAACGAATGCACTAGACTCACAGGCCTGTATCGCATTCGTTGAGTTGAGCGAAGATTAACATTTTTTTACATTTAACGACAGCTTTGGTTTTGGTGCAAACGCAGAGCGGACACTAGGAACCAGTATTTTAAACACTAGTTTGTTCCTAAGTGAGTCTATGTCAGGGCATCTCAAGGTTATTCTGTGTTGAGCACAGCATACGCGCCGTATATAGAGTTGTCTGACTCGAAGCACTTTTGCCTCTTCATATAGCAGGTCCGTGGGGTACCGGAACAGCTTCAGATGCGTCACTCTTAGAACAGCGGGTTGTGACCTTTCTAATCGCCGCGGAGATAAGTCTGAACGCCAATTTTTTTTGTGGCGATCAAGCAGAGACACACCAGCGAATCCGTTGCTCATCCACGGTTTGACTGCTACGCAGCCGCGATGTGGTAGCTACGTCGTCGCTACGCTTTGAAAACGCTCGCAATCCGCCAGTGTGTCAACTCCCTCAGGCAAGAGTGGGCATCTTCTAGGCGAACGCGTTACATCCTAGACCTCATTGTTTATTGCATGACTGTGCCCCGGCATTGTTGATAACTATGTCGCAGCCATCTGGCTAAATTAGCCATCCATTCGACGCCTAGGGCGTTCGTCAAACGCCGGCATTCAATCGAATGTATGCCTATGCCGATAGTTGTTTGAACTAAAATCACTCAACTCAAACTTTTTGTAAAATGTTGCGGACGATGTACTATTATTGGCACCTCCATGTTTATAGACTATTTTGACAATAACACTACAAAAACGAGATAATCGCACCATAATATGCGCAGATGTTTTTCTGCAGATGCAATATCTGTTTTGATGATTACTAGCGCTGCAGTGGAGAAAAGCGGATATAAATTTGAATCATTGGCTGAGATTAGATCATTTCGAATAGGCTAACTTTCAATACGCCAAAGCTGTTAAACGTTGAGTAATTTTAGTTCTAACTACTATCGGCGTAGGCATCGTATTGAATGCTGATTTTTAACGAACGCTCTAGGCGTCCGATTGGATGGCTAATTTAATCAGATGGCAGCGACATCTTTATGAGCGGTGGTTACAGTGTTATATTTTACGCAAAGCCATTTATGATAAATGTATTTATTTATTTATTTAAAAAACCAACAGCGTTTACAATAAATATAGGTTTCGTGCATATAACATAACCTAAGGCCAATAACAATTTAGGGTTCCGTAGCCAAAATGGCAAAAACGGAACCCTTATAGTTTCGTCATGTCCGTCTGTCCGTCTGTCCGTCTGTCCGTCTGTCCGTCTGTCACAGCCGATTTACTCGGAAACTATAAGTACTACAGTGATGAAATTTGATGGGAATATGTGTTGTATGAACCGCTACAAAAATATGACACTAAATAGTAAAAAAAAGAATTGGGGGTGGGGCCCCCCATACATGTAACTGAGGGATGAAATTTTTTTTTTCGATGTACATACCCGTGTGGGGTATCAATGGAAAGGTCTTTTAAAATGATATAAAGTTTTCTAAAAAACATTTTTCTTAAAGTGAACGGTTTTTGAGATATCAGCTCTCAAAGTCGTAAAAAGTATGTCCCCCCCCCCTCTATTTTTATAACTACGGGGTATAAAATTTTAAAAAAAATAGAGGTGATGCATGCTAATTAACTCTTTCAACGATTTTTGGTTTGATCAAAGTATCTCTTATAGTTTTTGAGATAGGTTGATTTAACTGTAATTTTGGACTTTGCTGCTACGGAACCCTTTGTGCGCGAGCCCGACTCGCACTTGGCCGGTTTTCTTGGTTAACTGTAAGTACTGTGTTGTTTGTTAATACATTTTAAAAATACTTAATTGTTTACTCACTAATTATTATATCAGAACAAGCTTATTCTCAGGCAATTCACTGACTCGTAAACGTATATATATAATGATAGTCGTTGATATACCGAATGATAAATAATAATAATCCCTCGACTCACCCACACAAAGTTTCTATGGTATATATTGTTTTTGTAATAATTTAATTTTTTATTAATAATAAATATTTCACAACATCATATACATTGATATGACTCCGAGATAGGCAGCTCAAGCATCTGTGTTACGGATATCAGAATCAACAGTGGAAATAAAAATATATACATATAATACTATGCTTTTGTAAATACATATTTATAATACATAGAAAATAGAAAATATCCAGACCAATACAAACAAACATGTTCATGTACACAAATGGTTGCATTGTGCGGGGATCGAACCCGCAACCCTTAGACCAGAGACAGCGTTCACCACCATTGAACAAAATAGGTCGTCAAAATTTTGAATAAAGTTTTGTTTTGTTTGTAAGTTTTGTATGTATAATAATATTATATCCTATCTCTTAACTGAAAAGAATTACGCTTTCATTCTTCAATAAATAAAACTCAAGGGAATTATATTAAGACGTCGAAGACAAGTATCCCGCTTTCGGGTTGGGTGTAGGGTTGTCATCAAAATCGTTGCGAATATAAAACGATTTTAATAGATGTAGGAACGAAAAGTTGACTCCTTTTTCCGCTTTTGGACTCTATTTTGGCCCCATGGTACGCACTATCATAAAATATTTCATTAATAATTTGACTTGCATGACTGTGCCCCGGCATTGTTTATGTCTACGAGTGGCGGTTACATAAAAAAACTTTTAGACCTTTTTACTAGTAAATTATTCCGATCTGAAAGTTTGAACTGCCCCCTCATGAGTAGGGGACAGATCGAACATTTTTGTTCTATCTGTCACGACATAGGGACAAGCGGGGTGACAGATTGGAATAATCCGACCACAGGTAGCATAAACGCTAAGATTTCACATCGATAAAGTAACAGTATTAATCACGTTGTTATGGCAAAACTGTGATGGTAGCAAAGTGTTCAATTAACACCAACAACACGAAAAATATAATAAGTACATACCACGTACGTAAGCGAACCAAACATTTCCCTTTGGCTTGAAGAGAAAAATAATATCCTATTTTAGTAAGTGCTATTATGTTGATGATTGTAAAATATCCAAACAGTATCATTTCTGTATAACCTATTCTTATAATTATTTTATAGTGACACAGTATATTGGCTCTCCTTAGACTGATGGTAAGCAAGAGAAGAGCCCACGTTGCAATTACAACGGAAGCGACATCTATAACTATTTATAAAGAGGTGAATATTACATAGAGCGGCAACGCTTATAGGTAATCCGAAAACACGAAACTCGTGAGTGCGGGTCACTTGTAAGGAATCTTTTCCTAAACTTCAACAAAGACTATTGAGTCTTGATTTACGTGAGTCTTTTACGACACCTCGGTAAGAGTGAGGGTGGCCTATTCTACTCTGCCGGGGACCACACGGCCAACTAAGGCGACTAAGGTAAAGCTGCTGGCACGATCATCAGCACCCAGAGAAGGAAAACTCTGCATTTTTATCAAAACCCTCGCCAACCCGTCTGCCAAGCGTGGTGAGTATGGCAATTACCCCTCATCTGATTGAGGGAGGCCCGTGCTCCAGCAGTGGGGACTTAAATGGGCTGATGATGATGATGATGATTACGTGAGTCTAGATTGCTAGACTCACGTATTTTCTAATGAAACGACCTATTTACTATATCTGTCGAGGTCCTCCGTCCTTCACTATTGTGCGGCAAAGCGGCAACCCTATTGGTCGGTGACAATTAACAAAGTTAGATTGTTGGAATAATATTTTGTTATTCGATACAGTGGGAGAGCCACGTTTTGTCATGAATGGGCCGGCTCGACCGGAGTGATTCCACGGCCTCACAGAAAACCGGCGTGAAGCAGCACTGGGCCGTTTCGATGCGAAAGTGAGGACCCACCGGAGTCCCAATCCGGGGGAGAGGGGGTTTCATGGTTACATGTTCCAGAAACTATCCAAAATGTGCAGGTTTCTTCCTCACGATGTTTTCCCTCACCGCCGTGCTAATGGTAGAATTATGCACAGATTTGAAAAATCCAGAGGTACATGTTCAATTCAAACCATGACCGTATGGATGGCGCGTTCTTATCTACTCTCTTGAGTCGGTCCCTCATGTCTAAGGATCGTGGTCAGCATCATGGCTGCTTCTGAAGCGGATGATCTGCCTCCACAGGTTTCTGTGTAGCGCATGTCGTACAACTGCGCAACTCGAGTGGAGGCCACGTACAGGAAGTCGCAGCCGTGGCAGGCCTCCTACAAGGTGGACCGACGATCTGGTGAAGATCGCGGGAATCCATTGGATGCGGGAGGCACAGGACCGATCTGTGTGGAGAACATTGGGGGAGGCCTATGTCCAGCAGTGGACGTCTATTGGCTGAAATGATGATGATGATGAGTCTTTTAACTGATCGGTCCACCTTGTTGGTGAACGACCGCGCGATCTTCTGCCTTCGGTGTTCCCAACCACAATCAGTTTTTCTAGATACCCTCCTCGCATTGTGTGACCGAAATATGCAAGTATGCGTTTTTGGCATGTCGTGGACAGTCTAGCCTTAATGTGGAGCTGGGCCAGGATTTATACATTCGTACGCCCTGTGGCTAGGGGCGTTTAAGAATACTGCCAAGGTTTTCCCGGCCTGTCATAACAGGCGACTTAACGGGCTTTCGGAGTACGTAAGCGTATCCACTGCTGGGCTTGCTCAGCATACGACTCCGCGGGGGACGACATTACTTGGTGTCCTGGTAGGTTGTACAGCGTTGAAGGACTGTATTTCGCCAGATAGGGGTGAAGCGGCGAGTGGGATTAGCGGTACGGTCTAGTCCCGGCTGGGGTTTTCGACCGCGATTGCGCGGAGATGAACATCTCAGTGGTTTTAGTTAGGGTTTGAGTCCCACACCCCACCTTGTTCCCTACATGTAGCAAGGTGACGGCCATGATGGTTTCCCCTGGAAAAAAAAAGGATTGATACATTCGTGCGTTTCTCAGTCCAAGATATTCTTAGCATGCTTCTCCTATCTTCGTCACTTATCTACTAACATCGCTATAATACTAAGATTCTTTATGCTATGATGACGTCATCCTCAACCCTCCGCTATTGTGTGGCAACCCTGGCCGGCATTACGCCTTGCGCATTGTGCGGGCATTCCGCAAATTATCCGCGCGGAAAAGAACGCCTTAATAAATAAGGAATAAGGGATTGAATGATCTTGCTATTGAGATGCGGGATGGTGGGCGTTTTGTACGGGGTCATTGTGAAATGGGATGTCAAAGGCGGCCCGTAGGTACGTAGTTTAGGGTTTCGTAGGTGTGCATAAAACGGAACTCTTATAGATTCGTCATGTTTAACCAGCCGTCCGTCCGTAGTCACATATAGGGTTGCCAGATGGTCGAGATTCGGCGGAGTTCTCCCGCTTTTTTGCATGTCCTCCCGACTCCCGCCAAATTGAAAAAAATCCCGGAAAACCACTTCGACTTTTCCCCTCGAAACTTTTGATCTTGTCTTTGAACTGTTAAATTGATTTTAGCTGAACTGACTCCCGACAAAAGTACTAAAATTTCGAAAAATGTGTAGTTGCTCCCGACTATAGGAAAAATTTAATCTGGCAACCCTCGTATACTGTTTAGTACGAAACTTAAAAAGTTAAAAATTACCAGTAGTAAAAAAAAATTCATATAGGTAACTTATGTCTAATACAACTTTTGATCAATAAATCATATTTAACATTACACGGTAGTACACGGTTTAAGTAAAAAACTCTCTTGAAAATGTCATCTCGGGTTCAGGTGGGAATTGAACCCGTATACCACTTACCGGGTGGATTTTCTACCGATTAGACCACCGAACGCGTTACTAAGCTGACGAAATTTGTAAGTGCTTGATTCGACATGAGCTGTCGAAAAAATACGAGGTCGTCTGTCGAAAATAAAATTTTGCAATTTATTCTTAAGTATATAAATACTTAAGAATAAATTGCAATTTTTTTTTAAATATCAACTATCAGTAGACTGCTTAACTATTTTAATACGGAACCCTAATAAAAAGTAAAAATTACAAAAAAAGTCATAAGAATAACTTCTTCAGTATCAGACGTCATGAATAATGGCCAAACACAGAGAATCATGTTCGTAATGTAATTTAAGTTATTGACACTAGTGAAGAAAGTTGAAATACACCATTATTTTTTTAATATCTAGGAAACTTCTCGAGGGCATTTTCTTTAATTCATACAACATCTCATACTTTGACTAATCAAATACGTACTAACAATTTAAAATAACTATATTTAACTGTCTAACCAATAATCAGGGTGACGGCGTCAAAGTGACGTAACTCCTTGTAATATAACTATTGGTGAAGCTATTGCTCAAAAAACTTAATATTTTTAACTATTAGTTCAGTTCTACGGATCTACGGATCAAAAAGTCAGCCTTTAGTAACCTAAGCACTTGTGTTACGGATATCAGACAACAGAGGAATCACAAATATATACTTAAAATACATATATTAGACGTCTGGGCCTACATTTTTCTACACAATTACATTTTGGGGGGTCGGAGATGGAGTAATTTTATGTATCTTTGCGTAGCTTTTTGCAACTTTAGTAATCATTTTGTATAAGAATATTGTATGCTAGTATTATGCTTCTTTCTTAAGAAATATCATTAGTTCTAATTTAACACGCACCAGATGATCCTTGTTGCACCTAGGACCCTGCGATCACGGCCCGGTACTTAAACCAGTCCCAAGGTAAGAATAATATTTTACAAAAATAAGAGGACAACCCTAAACGGTAGGTAACTTTCTGTCCAATATGGCGGATACTGTGCTTGTATGAAGGAATTATAACATTATTATGTCTCAAAAAATTCTTAATATTTTCCATTTTGGATACACCGTTGTAATTTTTTTTTTAAATGATTCATAAACGCCACAATTTATATTGGGCGCTAGTTTCGCGATGCGTCACTTTAAACTAATGTCGATTTTAGGGTCATATTTGCAACTAGATGTCAAAGTTATATAAATTCAAAAAGACCTCTAAAGCCACAATCAGAATTTATTATTTTACAAACCAAGCGTTAGTCTTAGCGCTAGAATATTTAATATAAAGTGCCTCAGCCCGATAAATTCTGAGTAACTACTCGCTTTGAAAAATGTATACATGAATCACGCACGCTCTCTTGTGGTAAGATAGACATAAATCTACTTCTTTCATGGAGTGGAAGCACCGCGAATGGTTAAACCTTTATTACCTAGGGATTAAAGTGGACAATGTCGGGTATTGATCATTGAGACTCTATAGAATGTAAAATAAATTGAACTTTTATAGTCTGGGTGCTGACTTGTCCCGAATCTTATTCTGTGGTTTCTTGTACAGTCGCCTGCAATGAAATGTAAACACCACGACTTCCGACTTTAAGGCGGAACAATAAGGTTCATATTTGAATGAGGTTGTATACTTATTAGTGCACGTGACTGTACAGTCGGGGAATCTAGCGCTTAACCACTTTTGAACGAAAATCGATTGAACGCACGATACAAAAATGGTGTCATTTCAAACAAAAAACTATGCAAGCTGCAAGCGATTTTTGCTCTTCAGGTGGTTAAGCATCGGATTCCCCGATCATAAACTGTAATTTAGTGGTTGTTTGCCGAAGCTTATTATTAACAACGTTATTGCACAAAATCCATCGGGAAAAGGGGAGTTTAAAGGTTGGTAGCGTACTTGATAATCCACTGGTGTTGCGGGGGTGTCCATTGGCGGCAACAATCGCTTCCTATCGGGTGATCTATCTGCTCATCTTCCACTTATTACATCAGGCGAACTTAATGCCCCTACTAATACTACTTAATTGGCCGTGTGGTCCCCGGCAGAGTAGAATAGGCCACCCTCACTCTTACCGAGGTGTCGTAAAAGGCGACTAAGGTAAAGCTGCTGGCATGATCATCAGCACCCAGAGAAGGAAAACTCTGCATTTATATCAAAACCCTCGCCAACCCGTCTGCCAAGCTTGGTGAGTATGGCAATTACCCCTCATGTGATTGAGGGAGGCCCGTGCCCCAGCAGTGGGGACTTAAATGGGCTGATGATGATGATGATGATGATGAACTTAATGCAACAAGCCTTTCTCTAACAATCAACCTTTGGATCATGCAGATAGGACAAATATTTAAACACAAAAAATCAAAAAGATTCAATGATGGGGTTTTAATATGAGATTTAAAGACTTATTTAAGTCTCATATTAAAACCTTCCAAATGAAGAAAGGTTACTATAGTGCTCAAGACTATTTCAATGATAAGGCTTCTTGGTTATGTTAATCGATTAGTCTTTCGAGTTGTTATTCAAAGTAGTCTATTAACTTTTATAATAGTCCTTTTTTGCTGTTCTCAATTGAAACTCTGCAACAT
Source organism: Marasmia exigua (assembly GCA_019059595.1). NCBI lineage: Eukaryota > Metazoa > Arthropoda > Insecta > Lepidoptera > Crambidae > Marasmia > Marasmia exigua. The sequence goes on along the minus strand of CM032474.1, from coordinate 2,884,817 downwards.
CATCAATATTTGATAAGAGTAACTACTGAGTTTCTTGCTGGTGTCTTCACAGTAGAAATTGACATTCTGAACCAGCGGTGGACAATAATTGATTATGTACCTATTTTAATATTCATAAGTGTTCTATATGGAACTAAAATTAATATCAATCTTCGGAAGGAGACCGCAATATAAGAAGTAAAAAAAGTTAAACAGTGTTAAATACTATAAGGAGTCACAAAATTATTTACCTACTGTTCATTTAATATTTGTACGTTTCTCATAAACGCTGTAAACAGAAAGAATACAAATAGAAGATTGTACAGTTGACAACAAAGCAATTTCGGCGAGGCAGTTAATGATAAAAGAGTATGACGATTGCACACAGGGTTGCCTTCTAAGCGCGATGGTATCGGCAGTGGGACCACACTAGGGACGGGGCCCTAGTTTTTGGGAAATATCGATGTTATGATAAATTACTACCAAATTATTAAACACTCGTTAACAACATCCTCCTTCTCATCTTAGCGTGTTATTCCCAGTTTTTTTTTATGCGATTAAGTAAGATAAGATAGGTGGCAGTCGAGCAGACGGATCACCTGATGGTAAGCGATTGCCGCCGCCAATGGACACTCGTGCCATCAGTGGAGTCACAAGTGCGCTGCCAACTTTTCAGCCCCCCGTTCCCTCGGATTGGGCCTCCGATACCCACACTCACGTAGCGAAACACAGCAGAGTGCTGTTTTACGCCGGTTTTCTGTGAGGTCATGGTATCACTCCGGTCGAGCCGGCCCATTCATGCCGAAGCGAATGCGAAGCGAAATTAATTCTCAATTTTTGAACATTCGTTAACAGAGTCCTTCTCATCTTAGTGTGTGATTCCTAGTTGCGTCCAAAGCTGCAAAAATCCAGAGGTAATTTTCGGATTCGAACTACGACCCACCACCCCCCATGGAAAGCGCATTCTTATCCACTGAGGTACCATCACTCGTAAACAGTGTATTTCTTTTAAAACGCCGGCGGCTGACTTGTGACTTATTTGGTATTGCGGGGTATCCATGGGCTGGGGTAATACGGGATTATCTCTTCAATAAAACATGGTGAAGAAACTAGTATACGTTGGTGGAGAATAAATTCTTAAGTATGATGTAGTGTTTCAATGCGTAATGGGTGAGCGTGCTGAGATAGTAAATATGTAAGTAAACATTTAGACACCCCTTTGACCTCCACAAAGCAAGCGTGGACTCAAGCAATGGGGAGTGATTTTTAAACGGTAGTTACTAGGAATTCATCAGTTATTCGTCTGTAATGACCACCCATAACCCTCCCACCCCCTTGTCACACATTGTCGACCCCCTCATTCCCCCTTAATGTGCTGCGTAAATTATGGATAGCCCTTAATTACTATTCATTCGACCAATCATGTTATAATGATTGAGTAAAGAGTATGTTTACACAAAAGATTCTCCCAGAGAATGGTACGGTGACAGAGAGGGAGGAAAGCTAGTGGGTATGTAATAGGATTTCATTGTTTTTATGTCAATTGTTAACACTGCACACTGTCATTACCACTTACCAGTAAGTATGCGATTTACTGATCATAACTTGTAAAAACAAATTTAAATGTCGATATTTCTGTACACCAAAAACCCATCCCTTTCTTTACACCAAACCGCGGGGCGACAGGGAGGGATGCGGGCGCCACAGATAAGCGGCGCGTAAATATAAATTGCGCCATAAATGTCAAACGGACACAATTGCTCAGTCCGTCCCTGGCTGAGTTGGCTGCCAGCTGCTCCCGCTCTGTATGGGCTTGATTCTTTTGTCGGTGTCGCGTGAAATTAGACGTCAATAAATAAGGTCTAGCGAAATGCATTATTATTACACATGGATGCAGATATATTTTTGGTTATGATTAGTGGTACGAATTTTCTTTTGATTATTCAATAGAATTTAAAAGTATTACTAGAGTCAACTCTACTAGCTTCTGCCGATAGGTGGTAGCTAGTTTATAATTACCGCTCATGCTCCCACGCACTTAAAAATATCCCAAAAATAGATAGACTCACGCGCGAGTTAAGTATATTGTCTTGAACTTAAAGAATATATATATGAGGTTTAAGAACTCTTTTTCTCAAAAAGAATGAACATTCACTTACACGAGAATATAAACAAACTAGTAGATAAACATTATTTTGACTAGTGTGGACATTCGTAACAAATAACAAAATTTAACTTATAAACGAAGGTAAATTTGAATTCTTCGCACAGCGAACAGGCACAGTATGGACAACAACACGCTCGCAAATATCGCGAGTTGTCGGTACTCTTCGTATGTATTCGTGCACTTATACTTATAATATACATGTCGAATTGAGCACCTCCTTTTTTAAGTCGAAGTTAAAAAACCGGGTGATTTTATCGTGTTAAGATGACGGGTAGGGCACACTAGCGACGCCATTTGATGTAAATTGTTGGCATCTCAACCGGATATATTTTTAACAATTTCGAAGTTGGAGCATCTCGAAAAGAACGCTCATACTCGAAATATCAATTACCGCCAAAAACGGCCACTTATGGCGTTAATCCAAATTTCGAGTGCAAAAACATATCAAAAAGTTAATTATAAGTTTTAAATAAATAGTATTTAATCTTTCTGAGAGGCTTGAACTTCGAAATTGTTAAAAAGATATCCGGTTTAGTTGCTATCAATTTAAATCGGTTGGCGTCGCTAGTTAGGGCCACCCGTCGCCTTAAGAACGATTATATATTCAATCAGTGCCGTCTGCTCGTTTGTCTATAAAATAAAAAAGTTTGCAATTTTTTTTAAAAAGGCTGTTTTTTTTTCAATCCAGTCAAAATTTGGTGTGTTATGTTGTCAGAACTATTACCAACCTTTGAATCCTCAAGAACATGATAATATGATGATTCTAATCTAATTCACTAAAGTGGATCCCTTTATTTGTACTAACTCTTTAGCTCAATTAAGTGCTTTAAGATCGGCATTAGTTGTTCCAGACTTTCAAAGTCATCAATAAAAAAACATTGTTAGTATGGGACGGAACCCGCGGCTATTGTTTCTGTTGTATATTCATATTGTAAATTGTTAATTAATATGTAGGTAGTAATATATCCGATGCGCGTGGTGAGTGTGAATCTGTCTACAGGACCCAATAAACGGATGTACCGACACAACGACTTTCATTTAACAGTTTCTCCACCAGATCTTTGAGCTCTTGCCATTGTTCAAAACGGATAAATTACATGTGAACACATCCGTTTCCGTTTAAATAAATGATCTTGACCTAAATCTGACCTCAGCGCCGTATAACCAGTGGTCCGTACATTTATTAGCCTATTGCAGTAAGATACTGCTGACATTGGATGGCTATTGCCCTGAGAAAGGACTTGGCCAGCTTCTAGATTGTATTAATATGGCCTATATCGGGAGACTTGGGTAGGTTTATCAGAATATATTCTTGTAGCATAGTGCGCATTAGTAGTAACAAGATAAAAACCGTGTTATTCTAAAACATGGTTTAAAATAAGTAGTGGAATTAATAACAATGGCCGTGTGGTCCCCGGCAGAGGAGAATAGGCCACCCTCACTCTTACCGAGGTGTCGTAAAAGGCGACTAAGGTAAAGCTGCTGGCATTATCATCAGCACCCAGAGAAGGAAAACTGCATTATATCTAAACCCTCGCCAACCCGTCTGCCAAGCGGGTGAGTGGTGAGTATGGCAATAACCCCTCATGTGATTGAGGGAGGCCCGTGCCCCAGCAGTGGGGACTTAAATGGGCTGATGATGATGATGATGAGTGGAATTAATACTGAGAATAACTGAAGAACTAGAATAAACATTATTACAGAACTAAGTTTAACGTTACTTAGTATATCAACTATAATAATAAGTTAAACCACCCGGAAACCTAGTTTAAAATAAGTACTAAAATAATAACCTCAAGTAGTCAACTAGTCCCTATGATAGATAGATCGATAGATAATACGTTTATTCTGCTGCACAAAATTATACAGTTACATAATCAAGTTGTAAACACTAATAATAGTCATAGAGTCTCATAAGTAGAAGCAATTAATGAAATAAAAAATATAAGAATAATAATTACTATGACAGTTCATTCCATTTTCCACAAGGTTATTTGTGAGAAAGTAGTCAATTTATTCTTTGGATTTAATCCCAAAAATATAAGCAATGCTTATTCATATTACTTGGAAACCTAACTTAATACAATATTGTAATTTATGGTTGCTTAAAAACATTTCTAAAATATTTGTACTTCAGACAACAAAACAAGGTTATGTAAAATGAAATGTCACTGAACGAATGATTGAATGATTCGATCAATTTTGACACTATCCTGTGGTACTAAGCGGTCTATGGTAAGTCGAGGCTTTGTAATAAAAATTAAGAACTAACATTGTTCCGTAATAATCATGAACTTGCTAGTTTAGGATTAAAGCCGGTATCAGAGTAGTTTTTTGTAATAAGAGAGAACAGGTTTCAACGAGAGATCGGTGACCTTGGAAACGGAAACGATGTTCACGATTCGTAGAAGTTTCATTTCACGTGCGCGGTGTTAAGTTAGACAGCTCTTATTTTTTCGCCATACAAGCAGTGGAACTCGGCGCATGAGTTTCCTCCGTCCAACTATATTATGGAATCCACAAAACGAATCGCGATGAAGCATCTCGCGAGACAGTATGGCAGTGCCAGCAAATAGTGAGCCATGACATCACGTTCTTTGTGATTGAAACGTGGGTACATAGTTCTTGCTTATTAGAATTAGGACATTTTTTTGTACATATCTCCAGAAACGAGGACTCGTTGGAGAGGCTTGTAGTGCAATGCACACTGAGGGGAAGAGAGTAGGTACGAGGCCGGTCGAGAAATATTGGATCGACTTCATTAGAAAAATGCTGTCAACTGCAACTACTGGAGAGACCGATTCTCGTGCACTCGACGTTCGAATTTAGAGATTTCATACATTCGTCCATATAAATCTCTAATTCGACTTCAATGTCGAGCGCACGAGGCCTATTCTCGAGTCGAGTTCAAGAAAATTGACCTCCAGGCCCTCAGTGTACTGCGTCTCATCTTTGGACAAAGTCGACCAAAGAAGACTCGCGTGAGGTGTGGCTGTCATAGAACAATGAAGCATTATCATCATCACCAGCGTCTTGCAGTCCTCTGCTGGACATAAGATTCCCTCCCCCCCTCCTCCGCCCTCTATTTGAGGGCCCTCCTACACTACGTTTACCGAGACGCGAGAAAGATCCATTATACTGTGCCACTATAAAAAAACCCTACTAACTTTAACTTTAGTTAATGCTGGCAACATTGGACCTGACCTTTCTCGAAGCCCATTAAATTGGTGCCGTCATGATATATGGCCTGAAACTGTCACAGCTGAATTATCTGCGAATAGGTCCGGAGCTGAAATTGTGCCGCCGTGAAATATGGGATCCATGTTCAATTCACTAAGGTATTGATTTATGTGTTTTATAGGTGCCCTTGGAAATCAGGGGGACCTTTTCGTGGTCTATTTTATGATACAAATTTTAAATATAATGAGATTGGATTTGGTTTCGTACTATCTCATTCATCGTCATCATTATTACAGCGTGATATTCCCGATTGCATCCAAAGCATTAATTTGGAACCCGAGACCTGCTTGAATCAGATAAATGCAAATATTGCACGGGTCCTCTATTACAATGAAGCAATATTTGTTTATTTGCACGAAACCCTTTGATAGGGAAACTAGACTAACCTGATAACGGTCGTGTGGCCGTCATCAAAAGTGTTTTCACAATCATTATCCCAACAAGTGTGTCCATCGCTTTAACTATCTCCACTTAAAGAAATACGTCAATGGAAAGACGGACAAACAGTGTAAATTCACTCTAATAAAACAATCAAGGCCTTTAAATATAAATTATTTATTGCAACACGAAAACTCCGAACACTTTCGCACGACTTTCCTCTACGATGGTCCGAAGCATTCTGCCGGACTGCACGACTCAACTTGTCAAAATAGGGTAGTTCATTTTAGTGACTTTAAAAAAATTGGTATATTCTATACGTGTGAATTAATATAAATATAATAAAATAATAACAGACATAGCCCAAAGGATTGCATGCCTCAAGTGGCAATGGGCAGGGCACATAGCGAGGAGAACAGACGGCCGTTGGGGCGGAAAGGTCCTCGAGTGGAGGCCACGTACAGGAAGTCGCAGCCGTGGCAGACCCGACGGTGGACCAACGATCTGGTGAAGATCGCGGGAATCCATTGGATGCGGGCGGCACAGGACCGATCTGTGTGGAGAACATTCGGGGAGGCCTATGTCCAGCAGTGGACGTCTATTGGCTGAAATGATGAATAAAATAATGTAAATAAATGTATTTTAATAATATAAATAAATAAAATATAATTTTTAAACTCTCGATTGACGTTAAACCTTACAACAGATACACACACACTTTCACTGGCAAAACATAGAGGATACATTATTATTTAAGAACAATTGTATTTACCTATGTTTGACAAATAAATCATCTTTATCTTTATCTTTCACATATTTATAATATTAGTATGGATTGGAGACATCAGAATCAGAATGAACGTAAAATTGTGACTCTCTTTTGCAGAATAAAGTGTATCTATCTATCATGTAGACCTATGTTTCCCCAAGAAATATTTAGTAGATATTCCGCGCTAAAAGCCTATTTCCCTTCGAGGGTGCCGATCCCAATAATAGTTTCCACATTTCCATTATACCAGGATTTTCTGATGTACGATGTACATTATTCGCGGCGCTTATCGATCAGTCGACATCCAGACTCATTGGGTGATGGATGGAAATAACTTGATATTTATTACATCGAACAATTTGGACTGTGACTGAATTAAGGAAAATCTATTTTTCGTGGAAGTTTGGCATTTAGATGTATGGCCGTAATCTTGTAACTTCGTAGCTTGCGACGTTAACGCTCAAATTATTTTATAGTTCAGACAACATCATGTAGATCGATATGGGAGCAATTTCTAGAATTAGAATCTCTTAGAATGCCTGCGCATGTCTACATACAATATTTTAATTTAATTTAATATTATACATTTAATAATAATTTGTAAAACGCTGGATTAGCTTACACGCCACAAGAGGCGCGCAGATGTATCCCACCTTCCATCAATGTAAGTAAGTAATGTATGATTGATAGGTAATAACTAGTAAGTTCTGACATAGTTTGTAAGTTAATTTTTGTTACTAACACCTACATGGACTTTGTGGTCTGAAATAAAGCTTTCAAATATGGATTCCTTTAACCGAAGCGTGAAGGATCATCACGCAGGACCAAGAAGGTTATAGATAATTCGTGCGCAGGAAGTATGGCAGTGCTAGCGAAAGTGATGCCTTGACATCGCGTCAGATGTAATTACGACATGGACTCTCCTTCTGTTTACCATCAGGCTTAGGCGAGCCAATATATAGGTAGATAGTACTTTTTATTACAAAACATTTAAAACTCAAAAGCTAGGTATAGAGAGATACAATGTACAATTTATACACCGTGCTTTTTTAACCTGTCCTTCTCCCTTATCGAGGGCATTATACTGATGATAACAACATTTTTCCCCAAGGAACATAGAGTCTAATCTCAAAAAAAAAATTGGTTTCCCATACAATTTGCAACAATTAGCTGATTACTTTTGTGTGGGAAGGTGATTTTTTTTTCTGAGATAAGACTCTATGTTCCTTGGGGGAAAATGTTTGTTTTCATCAGTATATTGCTCTCGATTAGGGAGTAAGACGGTTAAAATAGCACGGTATAGGTATAATATACTGTGTTAAAAATAAAAAATAAATGGTATTTGTAAGGACGACCTGTTTGATCTTTTTTGAGTAACTGTGAAGATTGAAAAGAGTTATTACATACATTTATACTGTGTTACAAATAAAAAAATATATTTGTAAGGACGACCTGTCTGATCTCTTTGAGTAACTGTGAAGATTGAAAAGAGTTATTACATACATTTGAGTATTCGTGAGGTTAGATGAGATTTTTCAACAGGGCACAAAGTAAATCGTACCAAAACAGTTCAAATTACTTTACCAGGTTACTTTGAACGTGATCGTACCTTTCAACCAAACGATTGTTGTTCACAAACGTCCCATTCAACATTCCCCACCCGTAGAAATTACCATTAAGACCGTATCAAAGTTAAACGATATCGCTTACCGAACTTCGACGCGAGTTTGCTAATTACCAACTCTTCTGTCCCAGTCTAACCCCTCGGGTGGAAGGGAGACGGTAGAGTCGGTATCGAGTTTACGCGTCATTAGATGCCAACTCGTACGAGCTCGTTGTTGTCACACTGTTTTATTTATCACTCTTTGGCAAGTGTTGGATATTTTTATTTATGTAGGAACAACCTATCTTGTTCTTTGTAAATATCGTGAACTTCCCCCTACACAAAATCGTAGGGTTACTCGTAGTAAATGAGCGGTGTTAGCTCAGTGGATAAGAATGCGCCTTCCATGCTGGATCGAGGTTCGAATCCGAGCATGCATGACTGGTTTTTTAATGTGATAGGTGGAAGACGAGCAGCCGGATCATCTGATGGTAAGCGATTTCCGCCGCCCATGGACACTCGCGACACCAGTGGAGTTACAAGTTGAAGTGAAGTAGATTTTTCAAATATATGTGCGTATTTATACCGTTAGTCTCTAAAACGTGTAACCATGATTACTACAGTATTGGAGATAGAGATTCTGAACTTGTAACCATGATCCAGTTGGTCTGGTTCCCCTGTTGAAAGGGTTACGAAGGTCAGAAGGCAGTCGTTTCATTGTAATTACCCGACATCCCAAATCTTGGATCGTGGTCCAAGCGTAACTTGGACAACCAAGAATGGACAGTACGACAAAAAAATATATTAGCATTTTTATACGCTTTTCGAATAAAGAAAAAGAAAAAAGATGACCCATATTGAAAGTGTGTTATAATATGTAATATGCCGAAGTGACGTAGTCCTGAGGCTCTTGTTGGAACCGTCTGCATGATTGTTGGCTACAATCTGCTCGTCTGTCACTTCACTACATAGTAAATCAAAGTCGCATTTCGGTGTCTGTGCTGTCTGTATATATATGCTTAAATCTTTAAAACGACGTAACGGATTTTGATGCGGTTTTAATAGAGGGTCATCCATTATACATGCGTAATATTGCACCCGTGTGCAGCCGGGGTGGGTCGTTGCGACTTTAAATGAAAACTAAGGTTTCCTATTCCAAGACTGCCTGATCTGCTTCTACTATTGTTTGATTTATAGCAGACGTGGCAGACCAGTCTAATACTATACTATTGCTTTGTGTCTAGTGTCTATTTCAAATAAATCCATTTACGGTAGTCCCCGTCCCCGTCAAAATTGGGAATTCTAGTTGCATCTAAGTAAATCGGTGTTTCCCGTTGTGCACACATAACTCCCCTGGGCTCCGCTGATACTGCTGACAGCTTCGAAAGAGGTAGGGTTGGTTAAGGAGAGGAAAGGTTTGGGGGGGTAAGTAACTCGTAAACTATAGTCCATTTAATATCTAAAGGTGAATAGGACAATTAAGACTTTTCATATTTATGCATCCAACTTTTTACAAATAAAAATATTAACTGTAAATATCATTAACTTTTACGAGTATGTGTTCTCATTCTTCCAAAATAACAAGTATTAATCTTTCTTAATTAATCCGAATAGGAACATAAAATAATTATTGCACAATGCGCTAATCGGAGTTCTTGCTTATAGGACACAAACAAGCGCAATAAATCAGTAATCGATATGTCAGCCATCTTACCATCGAATCGCGATTATGTCCGCATGGATTGCATTAGGGACCAAGAACTGATAATTTCTCTTGGTGACGAAGTTGGTTTCAACACGTTAACACGTTACGAGAGTTGTTATTTTTCATATGAATGATGCATATTATTTCTGTATTAATGATTTATTGCAAGTGTACCACTAAGAATATTTACATATTATTGTATTCCATATCCAGTTAGCTCAAATTCATAGATAAAATGTTGATTAAGTTTTAAAATCAAACAAATAAGAAGTCGATTAGATTTGTTAATGAAAAAATGTTCTATTCTTAAAAATATCGGTTAGGTTTAAAAGGAGCGTCTCACTTTTAAAGTCAAAATAGAATAGTCATAATCACCTTCACATACTGAATGGACTATAAACTACCCTGCATTATATTCCGGATGTGAAACCTGGGCTCTGACGAAACGCCATAGAGAACAACTAACAATGTGTCAAAGAGGCATGGGAAGGAGCATGCTGGGTTTAAACTGAAGGATAAGATTTAAAATAAAGTATCAGGTTTACAAAACAAAAGTAACAGACATGCTGTCACGTATTGAAAAACTTAAATGGTGATGGACTGGTCTCATTTTTCAATGTTCTCACCATCTTGACATTTTCTAGTTAGAATGTAGCCGTGGTAAATAAATAAATATTTCACAACATCACATACATTGATCTGACTCCCGAGATAGGTAGCCTAAGCACCTGTGTTACGGATATCAGAATCAACAGTGGGATTACAAATATATACATATTATATTTTACTTTTGTAAATACATATTTATAATACATAGAAATCACCCAGAAAAATACAAACAAACATGTTCATGCACCACAAATTATAATTAGGTGATCGAATGGCTAAGGATTTAGTCCCGGAAACCAAGAGGCCTGGGAGCCTAGAACGATACGAAATTTCCGATCTCATCCCCGTCGCTCTCTCTCTTTTGTTTGTATGCAACAGATATATTTGCGTTCGTTGCAGAACAGTTTCTTTGTTTGGCCTCTGATTTCAAATCCAGCCTGACCGACTGACATGAATGAGTTATTGAGACCGACAGCCGTTTTGAAGCTACTTTTTATTTCTCGCAAGAGAAGCAGTACAAATAATAATAATAATAATAATAATTCTCACAACATCTCATTCGTTGACCTGATTCCGTACTAAGTAGCTTAATCACTTGTGTTACAGATATCAGACAACAGAGGAACACAAATATATACTTAAATACATATATTACACCCAGACACTGAACAAACACAAGTGTTCATCGCACGAATGTTTGTCCCGGGTGGAGATCGAACCCACGACCTTTGGCGTAATCAAGAAGAATCAAAATCAATCCAGAATCACCCGATATCGCTGTTTTCTTTTTTTATGTGATAGGTGGCAGAAGAGCAGATGCCATGGACACCCGCGACAACACTATAGTCACAAGTGCGCTGCTTACCTTTAAACTCCCCTTTCCCCCGGATTGGGCCTCCGGTACCCTTACTCACGCAGCGAAACACAGCACAGTGCTGCTTCACGCCGGTTTTCGGCCCATTCATGCCGAAGTGTTTCTCTCCCACGGTCTTGTTGGTGTTTGGCCTCTGATTTCAAATCCAGCCCAACCGACTGACATAAGTGAGTTATTGAGACCGACAGCCGATCTGAACCTACTTTTTATTACTCGCTAGAGAACTCCAGTACAAATCAATCAAGAATCACCCGATATCGCTGTTTTCGTTTCAAACTATACGCAAGTATGATGAATTGTGTAACTTTTTAATGTCGACGCTCGCTAACCCTCGCTGTTTACGAGCTGTGCGCCAGACACCAACTCCACTTGACACGCAAACAAACAGGCGCGTAGGATCCCAGCGTTGATAACGTAGGGGATTACGTAATACACTAGCGGTTGGGGGTTGGCGATGTCTAGGATGAGAAACTATCTCAATAAAGTAAATAAATGCGCAGGGTTATCATAACAACCAGCTAGTCTCAAAGTAGTAGAGCATTCCCTATATAAAATAAAATGTAAATTATATACTACCGAGAAGAATCAGTAAGAAGCTCAGTAGGTACCTCCTACTCTTTTCAAATAATATGGTAATTACAATTTTCATTCTTATACAAATTATCATTATAGTGACAGTATGACATACAATGCTTATAATCAATAAATAAAATTATGAAATGAAATTATACATTAGAGGACATGTCTAGGAATCCTTATCATTTAAATATTATATAATACTGGGTGTATCTGTGAACATTTACATCCCTACAAGCACGTGTTCTACCAACCATTCTGAACAACATTTGTTCTGTGACTTTTGGAAATTCGCATAAAAAAAATACAACTTTTCATACAAAGTTGGTCACGTGACTTGGCCATTTTCTATGGAAAGTCGAAAAATAATTTCGAAGAAATTCGAAAAGTTATTGAACCATTCTGTGCGTCCTGTGAAAAGTGGTACAAGTCGACTTATATCGAATTTGATTTTCTTCTTGCTACTTCATCACAAAAAATCCTCTATTATGCTGTCTGATCAGACAGGAATATGGAGGATTTTTTTGCATGTCTGGTCAGACATAAAAATAGAGATATAAGGGCGGGACTACCGCTGCAACACTAATGTTTGTAGATGAAACAATATTTGTGTTGGGTCTAAGTGTTTGTGGCACCCTCGTTGTTCCTGGTTTCCATAGTTCAAGGAAAACCGCAGTTTGGGACCAGAACAATGTATGTGACGTGCGAAAAATCCGCAAGATGCCGTACTATAGGCCTGAGATCCATCTACAAGGTGATTTTGACAATTTGACATATCAAATTTAAAAATACCCATTTTTAAATGTGATATGTCAAATTGTCAATTTAACGAATAAATCCGCCAATGATGTTGAAGTTGGACCTCGGTTCACAGGCACGCCAACTTGCGGATATTTCACAAGTGATAGCCCTCATAAATATAATTTATTTATACAAGTCTCTTTTGGTTCAATATCAATAGTAATAGAAAAGTAACCTGCCTGATCCGTGTACACGATATGGCACGTGGGTTATTAATAACTGGACAAATATTCGTGGGATGTACGGTACGGGTATATTTCTAATCAATCTTCAGAGTCGTGAGTGCTATACTATCAATTTTAAACTTCTTCGATTCTGATACCCATAGCATAAACAACTCGCTTTGGGGTCAGGTCAATCTATGCGATGTACTTATTAATAAATATTTTATTTTTCCTAGCCATACAGGATGTCTATTTGCGGCGGTTACCTTAAATCAGACCTGTTTCCTTCCTTTAAAAATGCTGACCACCCAGCAAATAAATCGCTAAATAAACAACTTTTTCACCCCTTCCTCCCAAACGATATTTCAAAAGCGGACTGAAAACTGTTTACCGGTGAGTAAACTAATTAATCTCAACTATAAATAAGCGAGCGATTCTCCTAATGGGTAAATCCCGTTTTACTTTTATTTTGTCAGAATGCTAGGGACAAAATGGCAGTATCTAGGGACGCGAAAATCGAGTTCTAGCATCTTAGCTTTATAGATTCGAACCTTATTTGCAAGACTTGATACGATCTCTAAGACTTGTCCTTTGTGCCAGCACTTTGGGGAACGACTCGAGTCTTCAAAAGTGCAGGACCCAGAAAATTAATTGAGTCGAGGTGGAAGGAGCTCGAGCTTAGAAAATTACTTATGTAACGCTTGAGAAAAAGAATTGTATTTCGGGGAAAGGGAACAGTAGGTACCTAGTGTAATTACTGAGTATACAAAACTAATGACTGTTTTTTCTGAGTGACGGACTAAAGTCCAGTGCCAGATAGAACTGTTTTGCACTAATTATAATGTCCATGAACATACGTGGCACTTACCAACATGTGACGTATCTTGCACCAATTTGTACTTAAGAGTGAGGCCCTGTTAGTGCGTTCGCCTTGCATCGTTGACGATGCGTCGTTTTTCATATGGATACAATAAAGAATAATTCTTTATTTATTGAGTGTTTATATAATCATTATTAACGGAGCCGTGTGGTCCCCGGCAGAGTAGAATAGGCCACCCTCACTCTTACCGAGGTGTCGTAAAAGCGACTAAGGTAAAGCTGCTGGCATGATCATCAGCACCCAGAGAAGGAAAACTCTGCATTTATATCAAAACCCTCGCCAACCCGTCTGCCAAGCGTGGTGAGTATGGCAATTATCCCTCATGTGATTGAGGGAGGCCCGTGCCCCAGCAGTGGGGACTTAAATGGGCTGACGATGATTAACGGAGAGAAACGCACTAATGGGGCCTCACCGTAAGTATGAGAACCCATTAGTGCGATGATGTGCCGTTTTACTTATATTTTTATATGCGACGACGCGATGTAACAGCACAGTGATGGCAACTATTACATAATCTGTGCTAATGGGGCCTCACTGGTATATTATTCGCTGTTCATCGGTTTTCGTATCGGAGGTCGCTCCACACTTCGCACCATGTTCCCAGTAATAATAATATCCTCCAACCGATTACGGCCAATCTCAACGGTCAGCCACCATGCTCATGTGTGTGCGCAAACACAGGACACTCTATTTCCCTTACCGTCATATTCCGATGGGACACCAACGTGACACGACCGAAGAGGGATCGGGCGCAGGACCAACAGCTTAACGTGCTTTCCGAGGCACAGGAGTACAAGACCGCCTACTTACAGACTCCGGGCTGCCATTAAGAATTTCTTTCTGAAAACTTAGGAGGTACATATTTTTTTTGCCGGCCCGGGATCCCAGTATCCAAGTAGTTGAACAGCCGGCACTTCACTAGCAGGAACTGCAGTTGACAGTCGAAATTAAAAGTGGAAACTTCATTTCGTCTAAGTTTGTTGAGACTAAGCGTTCCTTCGTAGCGTACGCTGAAGAAGATTTATTTGTTTAATCTTGCGGATTGAAAGACAGTTTGATAAAATGTTTGCCAAGTATCTTAGGTTTTCTTGTTTTCGTTACATTTTAGGTGCATACTTTAAGTGCGATATTTGTAGAGTTTCCTGACCAATAAGTCATTGAGATATTTACTTGCTTACTCCGATCATCGTTATTTCAGCGTGCTATTCCCGGTTGCGTCCAAAGTCAATGCCGTCCCGTGGAGTCTTGGACCGAGATCCAAAATTTCAATGAAGCGACTGCCGTCTTTTTTTTTCACATTATGGCGGGCAAACGAACCATCACCATCGGATCACCTGATAGTAAGTGATTACCGCCGCCTACACACCGTTGCGTTGCCGGCTCTTAAGGGAGGAATAAGCTCTTTTCTTGAAGATCACCAAGCCATATCTGTTCGGAAACACCACTGTTGGTAGCTGATTCCATAGTTTTACTACGCGTAGAGGAAGTGGCGTGAGAAGTGCACTGTGGTGGAATAAAATCCATCCAAGTGATGGGGGTGAAATTTGAAGTTCTGGCGTGATGTACAATGGTCAAAATTTGCTTCTTCCTATCGACAGGGGAACCAAACCAGCTGAATCGTGTAGCTGGTAACAAGTTTCAGAATATCATTAATAAGTGCAGGAGCCCAATTCTCGTGCTCGTGATATTTTGAAAATATGGCGGATATCACCTGACAACCATACAAAAAACTATGTTTTAGTGATATATGTCGTATGAAAATAAATGTCATGAAAATTGGGGTCATGGTGTTGCAGGTACAGTCAAAGAACGAAAAGATTCGTCAATTTTCAAATTGATTCGTTTGATATGCTATGAGCACTTAATACCTTTCGTTAATTTGTCTGAGTAATACCTGTTTCACAGAAAATTATGCTTAAATATTAGATCAGAAAGTTCAGATTTGCTTGTGTGACATTGATTCATTTTGATGTAAAGAAAATTTAAAGAAGGTAGGCAGATCTTTGTAAAACAGTATGTTTGGTATAACTGATTCTTGCAGTGCAAGCGAAAATTTACCTTAAGGTGACGACCCTTTTTATACTCTGTACCGTTCTTTATTTTGTCACAGTAAATGATTTACTAATCGTATTCTTCTTTGTTACAGGTAATAATCTTGAAATCTCTAAGAAGTATAAATGTAAGTTGCTAAGGTGCTGCGTACAAAAAAAGTACCGCTGGGCATCATCATTATCCCATTTTTTTATTTATTAACTAGGTACTGTCTATAATACCGAAAATACCGAAAAACTACTACTTAATCCGCAACTCAACGATGATTGAATACAGAAAGGAATCTACAAAAAAAATGCAAATAAGGTTTTGGAAAAAAACACTCGAGATTATTTGGGAAATAAGGACTTCATACTTTGCATCCAAAGAAACGAAGTTTATTAGTATAATAACGACTTTTTAACTTTTTTATGATTCTGAAGAATTCCAATTATCATCATCATCATCATCATCAGCCCATTTAAGTCCCCACTGCTGGGGCACGGGCCTCCCTCAAACACATGAGGGGTAATTGCCATACTCACCACGCTTGGCAGACGGGTTGGCGAGGGTTTTGATATAAATGCAGAGTTTTCCTTCTCTGGGTGCTGATGATCATGCCAGCAGCTTTACCTTAGTCGCCTTTTACGACACCTCGGTAAGAGTGAGGGTGGCCTATTCTACTCTGCCGGGGACCACACGGCAAATACAAATCACCAATCAGTATTGAAGAATCATAGTAAATACTGCAGTAAAAACATTCATAATAAATAAATCAGTTTGTTTTGGAAATCCATCATCTGAGCGTTTGGTCCCACTTGTGTCCTAAGCTGTTGCTTCGGAACCTGAGGTCCACAAAGAGAAGAAACAGTACGACGTCCAAGATTCCGTGCCGGGCAGTGTAACTCTCGTTAAAACCTAACAAAGAATAAGGTCGGTTTTAAAAATGTTTCGCAATTACTAAAAAACAAGTCAAAACTAACGCCCTGTTGGTCTAGTGGTTTAAATCCGGGCTCTCTCGTAACTCGAGGTCCTGGGTTCGATTCCCGGGTCGAGCGCAAAGTATAGATAGATAGATAGATACTCTTTATTGCACAACATACAAAACTTAAAAGCTAGGTATACAGAGATACAATGTACAATTTAGGCGGTCTTATCGCTGGGAGCGATCTCTACCAGACAACCTTCAGGTAAAGGACATTAGATAGAAGAGGGGAGGGTGGTGCAATCCTTAAGTATGTTTCGAATTTTTCGAACAAAGCTCGGCAACCCGCATTTGGCAAGCGTGGTGATTAAGCCTAATCCCATCATAGTAGCGATGACTTAATTTCTATGATGGAGGCCTTTGCCCTGCACTGGGACAGTTTATGGGCTGATACTTTACTTTTTTACTTTACAAGTCAAAACTGTGATAAATGAACTGTGATAAATCTCTAAATATATATGAATCGTTTCATTTCTGCGAGCTGTTTGTGCAACGCTCGCATTTCTCCGTTGCACTAAGAATTCTCAATTATAACGAAAATGAAATTCTAAGGTACTTTATTTAATTTTAAAGCTACATTTCTACTAACGTTGTCTCGTTGTTTAGAAATGAATTGTTGTGGAGGTTTATTTATTTAAAATTGTTTAAATTCTTCCATTTACACTCAGTTATGTGAAAAATAGGTAACGAAGTGATTTGTGGAAATTGGGGGATGCAGAAACGGATAAGACATCGACCCCTCTAAGAAGGATGTCATAGGAGTGAAAGACGGAAATTGAATAGAATGTATCCTACCAAAGTATACCAAAGTATATACAACGTACCTAGTTGCTCTACTTCACGAGATTTGCACGTAAGACCAGCGTCGAAGTGTCCCTTCGGCATATGCTGAGTGCAAACCTTTTTGGTGACACATTTTTTTTTTATTGCCTTTATCTCATTTACTGTACATAACATTAATATTTTTATAGATGTAATAATGTTTTGTAATTTTGTTACTTTATTTGTGTCACTAAATAAATATTATTTCTTTCTTTCTTTCTTCAAAGGCCGCTTTTTAACGAAAAATAATAGGACACGTGAGTGTATGTCTAAAATAATTGCTTGAAAACTAAGCTGGTCCTTCTTCTTTTTTATCGACAATGAGCCCCCCTCCTCTGTAACTTAAGAAGTAGGTAATTAATTATATAAAAAAATATACGTTACACAATCAAGATATTCCTAATTTACCATGAAATAATGACATTGTTTTATCACCTCATAGGTACTTTAGTATGATTTAACTATGTAAAAAAAATAATTAAAAAGCGTGACAGTAACTTTATGGCAATAATTTCTGGAGACGTGACGGGATGTTTATTTAAATCTAAATGTATTCTTTTTCAATTAAATTTTACATCATGTAATAGTAGTAAAATAGTACAATAACGAATATGTATGACATACTATTTATCATTTATGGTCTGTTATATAAAAGTTAAATGTTTATTTGTAAGTTTGGCTCTTTGTCTATAAAAAAAAAGAACGATCAAGCTACAATTTGAAAATTGACTATTGATGTCAGTGAAACTCAATTAAAATGAGCGGAATTATCCTACCCCTGTGCTTTTTGTGAGGTTTAAAGCTTGGCAGCGCTCGTGTGTCTCCACCTGGTTTAGCCGTTGTCTTCGGGCGGCAGCAATAGCTTACCATTAGGTTACCGTTCGCCTGTCAACTAAAAAATCAAAATTATAAATCAGTGATATTCAATAAAAATGTACTGAATTAACCATTCGCGCGGCCCCATGGGTCCTAAGGGCCGGCTAGAGCGCACGACTCTGTCCGTTCGGCCCCCGCGGCGTTGACTGCCCACGATCGATCGCGATGGTCCGAGCACCGTCACTCACAAACTGGTGTAATTGCGAGCGTGAACAACTAATGGCCGCCCGACCCGCTGCTTAATGGTCCGTACTGGGTTTCATTACAGACCGCTTTCCTCGATGCCAAAATTTTAATCTGAAAAAGTACTCCGGAAAATTCTGCGCCGAACGGAATCCGGACTCCTTAAGTGCCTCGGTATTTTCGCTCATAATGGACCTTAAACAGCTTTTAGGGGAACGTTTAGTGGTTCATTCGTCGGCGATAACGATGTTGGCGCGATAAGTTTTAGACGAGGCGTAAACACGCGGTGTCGTTGCGCTCAGGTGGAGAGAAGATATCAGATGCAAAGCGGTCAGTGGGTTACACTCAGACATCGCCACATCAAGTCAAAGGGACGTTTAAGCACGCGTGCGCAAACCATAAGGGCGTATTTTTTTTAATATTATTAGGTGACAACCGAGGAGACAGTTTTGACAATATTATGTTTCCGTCTAAAAAGCCACTAGAGCGACGCTCGTAGCGTCCTATGTCCGGTACATTACCTACTATCGTACATATCGCGGGCATATCGTACCCTAAAGAACCTAGTTTTGATTACACCCTAGTTTTAACATTACGCGAATACAAACCGTGGGAGAGCCACGGTTCGACATGAATGGGCCGGCTCGACCGCAGTGATACCGCAGCCTCACAGAAAACCGGCGTGAAGCAGCACTGTGCTGTGTTTCGCTGCGCGAGTGAGGTTACCGGAGGCCTAAGCCTGGGAAAGGGGGGTTTAAAGGTTGGCAGCGCACTTGTGACTCCACTGGTGTCGCGGATGTCCATGAGCGGCGGCAATCGCTTACCATCAGGTGATCCGTCTGCTCGTCTGCCTCCTATGTTATGAAAAAAATACAGAGTAACCACTAATGTAGTTCCAATCGCTACGCTGCGAAACAGTTGTACAGTACGTAGGTTTGCCACTGGTACACCACGCTCAGCCGGAGCTCGAGTGTCAGTGAGTTGTGTGCGCGGAGCGTGTTCGCGACCACTCGTTACCCTCCGCGGCGTGTCGGGGCCGGGTGGGTACAATATACCCCTGAATATGTGGTGTGACAGTGTTTTATGATAGAAGAGGACGGTTTTGAAATATATCTAGTACTGTAATAAAAAAAAATACGTAAAAACAAGCTTTTGTCCGCGGCATCGCTCGCGTTAGAAAGAGACACGAAATAGCATGCCACTCTCTATCCCTTCAGCTATCTCCACTTAAAAAAACGCATCAATCCGTCGCTCCGTTTTGCCGTGAAAGACGGACAACCAGACTGATAGACACACACATACACGCTTGCACATTTATAATATTAGTATGGAACTAAAATTCCCAAAGTCAAAGTGGATTGAGATCGGCTTTTTTTTTAAATCTGTTAGGGACAATTTCAGAATCTTCAACTAATAATGATGCTGATGTTGAATTAAACCTACTACTTAGGTAGTGTATTCTTTCGTACTTTGTTGAGAAAATAAAACGAAAAAGTACCAATTGTTGCTATTGTAGGCTAAATTTCCATCTCTAACAGTAGGTTGCCAAAAGCATAACATTGTTGCTCTAGATGCTTAGCAATACAGAATGCCTGCTAAAGGGTTTAACCTCGGCTAAAGCGAGACGGTGAAAACACGAAATGCTCGCGCGATGTAATCGACACCTAGCGCCATCTATTGGTGTAAAATGGAACTCATGTCCCAAAATGAGGTGGTTCAGGCCACGATAAATAAATAAATAACTAACCACCCAATATTGTCACCGAGTGCCACAATAAGATTTTTACACAAAACATGGGAGACTAACATAAAACACACTGGTTTTATGATGGACCTAGGTGTACCCCCTCCCTCATAAGGAGCGTTTAAAAATTCGCCATGTAACTGTTACAACAGCTTTATGTTAAAACGGAATGTTCTTTTTTAAGTCCCTTTGCGGATTACGGGTTTTTACTCTTTTATAGCTCGAATGTCACAAGATCCCATAAAATATGAGAGTTCTGGTTACCCTACGGTTGTTTAACCTCAGCCTGCTGGGTTCCTACATCCGATTTTTATTTTTACGATGCGATAGCGAAGATTTTATTTCAAGTGCCGCCCGATAATAGTGTTTTTTTTTTCTGCCGATATAGAAAAGGAGGATTTCCTTTGGAGGGTTGAGAATTCTCGCTACACTAAACATCTTTTCATGTTGACTTTTCATGTGGCACAATAAGGAGGAATATGTATTGTGAATATTGCGTGTTATCAGTGTGAGCTTACGCTTCAGTGACTACTTATTTATTATCCGTAACGAAAAATTCAATATAACGTAACGCGCAAATGTTGTGCCTATATCATATTATATCATGTTGTAAACCAGCGCTGCAGCGGCTTCGGCCACTGCAGCAAATGCTGAGGTTGGGCCTTGTTGGCTACAGAATTAGGATTATTTCCTATTTTTTTCTCTTGTTGGTAATATAAGAACCCCTCAAAAGTAAAAACATCGGTGAAAGAATGGATTTGTTAGCTGGAAAACTATTTGAGATAGGACGATTTGAAAATTATTTAAAACAGACTTGCCCAAAACGCTCCATACAAATAGCGACGCGAGGCGTGACGTCAGCCTTCACTAGTTTGCGCGCATCGCGAGATAGCTTTGTTCGATAGCTATATGAATTAGTGCGTTTATGAAAATGGTTTCTTAACAAAAGTTGCTATAAATTGAATAAGATATCGATTGCTGTATAAATGTTTCGTAAATTTAAGACTTAAAATTTACTTAAGTAACTAACACACTTAAAAATTTCATCTCGTGTTCAGGCGGGACTCGAACCCACACCTTCCACAGTCCGGGTGGATGTTGGTGGGTTCGAGTCCCGCCTGAACCCGAGATGAAATTTTTAAGTGTGTTAGTTACTTAAGAATAAATTGCAAAATATTGCTACAAATATATACATATAATACTTTTCTTTTGTAAGTACATACTTATAAAAATACCATGCATGGTTATCTCTTCAACATATTAAAAGATATCTTGTCATATTAGAATTAGAATGTAGCGAAAACTGTCGACACAAAGAGCTAATAATGAGGAGATACCCTCGGGGCATTCTCGTTATAGTAAACAGAAATATAACTAAATTCTATTCTGGCCCCTTGAACTGGAAAAGTGCGCGTCGGGAGACGAACGAACCTCGTTATATTGGAGCTAGTGATTGGATTAAACCGGTAGATTTTAATACCGGTTGAAGAAAGGTCCAAACCGATTTAATGATGATTATTATTTGTCCTGTAATACTTAGTCTTAACTTTTCACACTTTATTTTGACTACAATAAAACTATATTCATTCATTGATTCTATCAGGGTTTGAAGCTCGACAGACACGTTAAAGTGACGGGTAGAGCACACTAGCGACGCTAATCGATTTGAATTTTTAGCTACTAAACCGGATCTATTTTAAACAATTTCGGGGTTATCTCTCGGCAAACACTTATACTATTTTTTAAATAACCATGCACAAATGTTGGTTCCATTTTTGTACGCGAATACAAAATTCGAGTGCAAAAGTAGACCAAACAGTTAACTATAAGTATTAAATAAATAGTAATAGGTGTTTGCCGAGAGTTTTAAAATAAATCTGGTTTAGTATCTAAAAATTAATATCCACTGGCGTCGCTAGTGGGCCCTACCCGTCACCTTAAGCCTTCTGTCCTGTCACTTTGTTAGTGGTTGTTATCTACCCACGTCAGACACCAACAGTGGCTCCTGATCTTAGCAGTGTAAATCCCGGTTGCATCCCAGTTGTGATCCAGGATTCGGGAAATCTGTTAATTGGTGATTTAATACAGATAAGGAAAGGGATGCCTAGATTTTTGTCATCAATAACGAACGTTTTCAAAGCGTTTTGATTAATAACAAAATGCTTTATCATCATCATCATCATTTCAGCCAATGGACGTCCACTGCTGGACATAGGCCTCCCCCAATGTTCTCCACACAGATCGGTCCTGTGCCTCCCGCATCCAATGGATTCCCGCGATCTTCACCAGATCGTCGGTCCACCTTGTAGGAGGCCTGCCACGGCTGCGAGTTCCTGTACGTGGCCTCCACTCGAGGACCTTTCCGCCCCAACGGCCGTCTGTTCTCCTCGCTATGTGCCCTGCCCATTGCCACTTGAGGCATGCAATCCTTAGGGCTACGTCTGTGACCTTAGTTCTCCTGCGGATCTCATCATTTCTGATACGATCACGCAGGGAGACTCCGAGCATAGCCCTCTCAATTGCTCTCTGGGTGAATTTGAGCCTCCTTAATCGGCACATTGTAAGCTTTATCATAGCATCAATCATCTATACCAACCTGGACTAATCTAGCGTTTTAATCCAGGATGCTTCCATTGTTGTAGCTTAGATGCCTAGGGTAATCTTTAACCATGATCCAATATTTGGGAAGTCTAGTACCTAATTACAATGAAGAGACTGCCTTCTGACCTTTCAACCCTTAGTCGGCGGAACCACACCTTTTGGATCATTGTTACACGTTCAGAATCATTATCTCAACAATTATGGGTATCCAGTTTTGAAAAAATTATCAGAAACGGGTAGAATTCTTCACGATGTTTTCATTTTGAAAAGTCCAGAGCAGCAAACTTACTTACGTACTCCTCTGGCTCAGCGAACCGAGTCTTGGCCTCAAGAGAGCGCTACTTAGGTCGATCTTGCCCTATTTCTTGCCAGACTATTGACCTGGAGTTCTCGCAGATCAGTCTCGACGTCGTCTTTCCAGCGATACCTTGGAGCTAGAGGAGCATGCTCATTCGAATCCATGACCTCCAGTTCGAATAGCGTTTGTTCTTATCCACTAAGCCAACATAGCTCAGATTGGACAATACTGTTCTCTTATAGCAAAAACCGGTTATCCTCAACTCATCTCTAACTAAGACCGAGTATTCGAAAGCGCTCATGTAAGCGGGTGTCACGTCCAACAATCCAGCCAAAGCGGATTAAAGATTATTTACAAAGGAGCAAAGCTTATATTGTTATGACAAAAGCACAAATTTTTCTTCTGCCTAGCTATTAATCACGTTTTTATAAAGGTGTAACCCGTATAGCTTAGTCCTAGATCCAGGATATGGTTATTTAATTGAAGCGACTCGGCAGTCGCTGTTCTGATTCGGCAGATCTGGTTTTGTTTAAGAAAATTACTAAGGTGTGAAGGCTCAAACCCTAGTAATTTTCTTAAACAAAACCAGATCAAATAGATCATGGTTACTATTCTGAACACCAGCGATTTGGAACGCCTTATGGTGATTGAAGGTATAGGACCTAGAGACAGAAGTCCCAAACGATGGTCGGACCAAATAGCAGAAGAACTAAATATACCTTTAAGTGAAGTACTCCACCAAGCTACAGAACGGGACCGATGGAGACAACTGGTTGACGGAATTAAACGCAGTCACGATCCTCAGAGAGACCGAGTGAAGAGAGAGAGAAAGAGAGAGACTACTCTGAAACATTCCGCCAAAACGGCCATTTGATGTCGAAAAACATTATGTTGGTCAAACAGTCATTTGACGAACATAATGTCTTTCCACAGAGAACCCTGTTTTACCCATTACCTTTAGGCTTTATACGGGCGGCGAAGCAATATAAGCCTAAATCTCTTAAAGTGATATAGATATCAAATTCAACATTTATATGGACGCATATATATATGGAAGTATCTCATTCGACTTCTTTGTCGAGTGCACGAGAATAGGCCCCCAGAAGAACCAAGAACTAATAGCAAATAATTCTTCATCACACGAATATTTATAATATTATTATAATCAAAAAAGCTCGGTATTCTGGCTAAAGTGAGGCAGTACTTTACGCCAGAACAGCTGCTTAACTTATATCAAGCGCAAGTCCGAGCCTGCATGGAGTACTGTTCTCATCTTTGGGATGGCTCAGCCAAATACCAGCTTGAGGCGTTAGAGAGTATTGAGAGAAGGGCCACGAGGCTAATTGGCGACGACGAGCTTGTGGGTAAGAGGCTACAAAGCCTTGAACACCGACGCAAGGTAGCAAGCTTATCGGTCTTCTATCGGATACATTTTGGAGAGTGCGCCACGGAACTGTACAATGCCATTGGAGCATCTCCGTTCTACCACTACTCCACCAGGCAGACCCTCAATCGACACCGGTACATGGTAGAAATACCAAAAGTCCGCACAAAGAGGTTTGAATCCTGTTTTCTTATTCGTACTGCGAAACAGTGGAATCAGTTGCCTGAAGGGGTGTTCCCTAGTGGCTACAATTTGGGGGTTTTCAAAGCGCGAGTGAATAGGTATCTTCTAGGTAATCGTGCTACATCTTAGACCATATTATCACTTACCATCAGGTGAAATATGGTCAAACGCTTACCTATCTACAGTAAAAAAAAAAAATTTGTCCAGGGTGAATCTAACCCACGAACTTAAAAGTCAAATTGGTTTATTGTGAATAACTGTTTGGCCCTATCTATTTTAGTTCTTTTATCTTATTAAGATTTGTTATTTTATATTGTCAAGTTAGCTGTCAGTTATTCTTTGATTATATAAAAAAAATAGAACGGGGCAGGTTCACCACCAAATGCGCTAGTCGATAATACGAGTATCTTCCTTATTTATTTTCCTTCTCACCTTTTAAGTCTTCGGGTGTCGATTTGCTCGCGGAAAACAGTGGAAGGAGTTAAAATATCTTCCAAGCTATTTACCACAGCTCCTCAGATCATTAGCCGCGGGTGAGTGAATGGGCCACGCTCGTACACGGGCGGGTGCGAATTTCTCAGCGGTTATCAAGTTTGACTCGGACGCGAAAGTATTAGAAAGCTTTTTAAACCCAACACAACAGAAAAAAGTCATTATGTGTATCTGTATGTACTGGTGGTTGCAAATTTCTCATAAGAAAATGTATTATAAGATAGATAGATAGATAGATAGATATTATTTATTGTACAAAAATAAAATACAAGCATGATACAACAGCAACCGACAGTATAATAAGGCGGTCTTATCGCTTGTAGCGATTTCTTTCAGACAACCTTTGGGTAGAGGAAAGAAATATCGTATTCGTAATAACGGAAGGCAATGCAAAGTAGTTTAACAAATGAAATTGAGATGGTAGTAATATAAATTATTTTATATATTAATATTATTGCATTACATAAATAATAATAAACAGTACATACATACCCAATAATATATACATAGATAATTTATAACAAAAACACAATAAAAATATTTCTTATAGATAAGTATAAATGACCAGAGAGCAGACCACATAAAAAAGGAAGAAGAGACAAGGAAGATACTCTGCTTGTTTCTTAAGATATGTCCACTTCTGTCATTACTATGCCTAGTACTTAAGTTGTGTATGAGTATTTTGTGCAATAAAGTATATCTATCTATCTATGTGCTATTAAAAATGTTGTATGTATGTATGTGCCTCGGTGGCGCAGTGGTTAGTGGGTTGCACTTTGGTCGCAGTGGGCGACACCTCATGCAATACAGTGTACTTGATTCAGTTGCATTTAAATAGGTAAGTAGTTGAAATAAAATTACGGTAACAATATTTATAAATCTACAATAAAATATGTCTAGACCCATGCTTCGGCATGAATGGGCCGGCTCGACCGGAGTGATACCACGGCCTCACAAAAAACAAGCGTGCAGCAGCACTGTGCTGTGTTTCGCTGCGTGAGTGAGGGTACCGGATACCCCATTCGGGGAAAAGCGGGTTAAGAGATTGGCAGCGCACTTGTGACTCTACTGGTGTCCATCAGGTGATCCGTCTGCTCGTCTGCCACCTATCACATAAAAAAAAAAACCAGATAAAAATAGATCGACAGTGAGCTAGCTAGCACAGGGTCTTGATGCTAGTACTAGTCTTTTGATCTTGCCAGCTGAGTCGTGAAAAACATCCATCTGTATGTCTTTCACAACTCAGTTGAATTTTTACCCGACCACGGCGAAGCAAAAAGGAGGGTTATGATTTTAACCTGTATGAATGTATGGTTGTTCATCTGTTCCCTCATAACTTCTAAACTAGTTATCATATTTGCACAAATGACACCTCGTTGCTACATTGATTTTATTTTATTATTATATATCTGTTATGCTACAGCAGAGACAATTTTCTTGTTTCGTACTTTTTAGAGCGTGTTTTTGGTAGTCGGGTTTTAATTTTTAAACTTTATTTTTATTTCATTATTGTCTTAATTTCATTTCAATCCATAAAAAACTGCTGGCGTCACCACTGAACCATAAAATTAAAATATTAAATGGTGTTTTTTCCTATTTTGCAACTAAGTTTTGCAACAATGAATTTTATGTAACCACAAATTCTTAAGGTGTTATTTGTTAAACGACATAGTATATAATCTTCAATAATCGAATGAAACTAAACATGAAATGCAAAAGGACTGTTCTAACACCAGGGCTAATCCCTACGTGTCAAAAGCTGTCCACCTCCGTTCTCCCCTCGCGACACTTTTCGGCGCATTAGAGCGGTGACTATAAAACTTTATTTACGGCCGGGCATATGAATGTGCCGTTTTTATTATGTTAATTCCACGGCCGCCCGCCATTGTGGTCGTCCTAATTTACGGCCCGGGCCGAACGTGAGATGCGACAGCTACCGGTTACAGCTAGACAAGGGGTGTAGTGTTCGGAATTACCAGTGTAGTCCTAACCGGCAGATGACAATATTATGTATACCTATTTTTACCAGAAATGATGAGATCCGCAGGAGAACTAAGGTCACAGACATAGCCCAAAGGATTGCATGCCTCAAGTGGCAATAGGTGGGGCACATAGCGAGGAGAACAGACGGCCGTTGGGGCGGAAAGGTCCTCGAATGGAGGCCACATACAGGAAGTCGCAGCCGTGGCAGGCCCCCCCACAAGGTAATAATAATTTTCACAACATCTCATACATTGACCTGATTCCGTATATCAGACAACAGAGGAACACAAATATATACTTAAATACATATATTACACCCAGACACTGAACTAGCACAAGTGCTCATCGCACGAATGTTTGTCCAGGGTGGGGATCATGTCGTGCTCAATTCAAGATAGTTACAGGCATCTCAACCTACTTATAATGCTTTTCGTAGGATACAAATACAAATACTTTATTTAGCCATCCATTACAACAACAATACATCTTAGAATACTACTAATCTAAGCCATATTAACAGTGCAGTATGACTCAACTTTTATTGACTTATACTTATAAATAATTAAACCAAACTTACTAACGGCCGCATTTAGAGACGTCATTTAAGCTCGGTAATCTTTATGCGCCGTGTGGTCGCTGGCAGAGTAGAATAAGCCACCCTCACTCTTACCGAGGTGTCGTAAAAGGCGACTAAGGTAAAGCTGCTGGCATGATCATCAGCACCCAGAGAAGGAAAATTCTGCATATATATCAAAAACCTCGCCAACCCGTCTGCCAAGCGTGGTGAGTATGGCAATTACCCCTCATGTGATTAAGGGAGGCCCGTGCCCCAGCTGTAAGGACTTAAATGGGCTGACGATGACGATGAATCTTTATGCGTACCAAAATAAGTATCAATATTTTTTCTTAAGTAGCCAACTAAGTTAATGAACGACTCTGAGTGCGGCAGTAAGACTATACTAAGATGACAATATAAATAAATAAATATATTTCACAACATCAAATACATTGATCTGACTCCGAGATAGGTAGCTCAAGCACCTGTGTTACGGATATCAGAATCAACAGTGGGATTACAAATATATACATATAATACTTTTGTAAATACGTACTTATAATACATATAAAACATCCAGACCAATACAAACAGAGATGTTCATGCACACAAATGTTTGTACTGTACGGGGATAGAACCCGTAACCCTTGGACAAAGGCTACTACCACTCACTCACTTCACTACCGCTGTTCCAAACGGGTCGTCAAACAATTATAAGTTGAACATATTATCGAGTTTAATGAGGGTGGCATATAGTGTTCGTCATCGTCCGACCACGCACCAAATGTAAGCGCAAGCCAGCAAAACATCTATTTATCTTTCGTTGTGATATCTTAATCGCATACGTGTTTGTTCAATACTTAAGCTAAAGGCGTCGAAACGTGTTAAAAACATAAATCCTCTTTCATAAATACTCTGAGTACAAAAACTCAAAGATGCATTTTCCTGTCCCATTCATACAGTCACGATCTTAAAACATACTCTCACATACTTGCGAGTCGTAAAACTAGATACGGTTTGATAAATAGCTTAAAATTGCGAACTAAATTAAACCTTATGTCGTGTGAGTAAGACTTATTGAATGGGTTGAATGAAGCGGAGTGATATGTGTAGGGATGTAACCATCGTTATTGCCGTATCGATAACTCCTTGTTCCTTAAAACGTACAAGCTATTGGATTTCTTTACGAGTTAGTATAATCGTACGTATGTACTGTCAATAAGTTTTGTCTGTTTAGGAATTTCCAATATTAATTATTTTACTATCACCTGAGTATGTCTTACAGTGGGAGAGCCACGCTTCGGCATGAATGAGCCGGCTCGACCGGAGTAATACCACGTCCTCACAGAAAACCGGCGTGAAGCAGTGCATGTGTTTCGCTGCGTGAGTGAGGGTACCGGAGGCCCAAGTTAGGGGAAGGGGGGTTTAAAGGTAAGCAGCGCACTTGTGTTACCACTATTGTTGCAGGTGTTCATGGGCGGCGGCAATTGCTTACCATCAGGTGATATAATAAAAAAAAATTGCAATGCAATTACTTCATAGCAGTTTACCTGCACAATTGTATTATAATATGTTTTTGTGACGTTCTTTAATCATCAATTTCATCAAGTGTCCTTTATCCAAAGGTTGCCTGGAAGAGATCGCTCATAGTGATAAGGCCGCCTTCGTTGTACATATCCTGTAATATCTAGTTTTAAGTTTTCATACTTTATTTTGAGTGCAATAAAAGTATATTCATTCATTCATTCATTCATTCAATTTACACCACTCATAAACCAAGAGCAGCGCGGCGGTATGAATTTAGATGATATTTTGTGGTGAATTCCTCTAAGCACAAATAACAGAATAATATTGAAATAGCAAAAGTATGAAAAAAAATAGGAAGCTTACCACGAGTAATATTTTTGTATTTTTGTAGTAGTTGGCTGACAAGCAGACGGATCTCCTTATGGTAAGCCATTAACGCCGTTCGAGGATACTCGCAACTCGCTAGGACGGGGAATTGCATACCATCAGGTGATCGGTCTGTTCGTCTGCCATTTTTTTTTTTACTTACCACATAAAAACTCTAGTTGAATGCCAACCTTTTTCCCTTTCCCCAAATTGGGCCACCTCACTCACTCGGCGAAACACTGCGCCAATGCTGCTTTACGCCGGTTTTCGATTAAGGCGGAACACAGTAAAACTATTGTATCTTGATTGTAACAACTTCATTTCATGTAAAATCTTCACAATAAAGATTTTATGATTATGATTTCTGTGAGGCCGAGGTTGGTAAGCACTCCTGTTGAGCCGGTCCATTGATGCCAAAGAGTGGCTCATCGTCATCATCGTTAGCTCATTTAAGTCCCCACTGCTGGGGCACGGGCCTCCCTCAATCACATGAGGGGTAATTGCCATACTCACCACGCTTGGCAGACGGGTTGGCGAGGGTTTTGATATAAATGCAGAGTTTTCCTTCTCTGGGTGCTGATGATCATGCCAGCAGCTTTACCTTAGTCGCCTGTTACGACACCTCGGTAAGAGTGAGGGTGGCCTATTCTACTCTGCCGGGGACCACACGGCCTAAGAAGTAAGAGTGGCTCCCCCACGGTTATTTACGAGATGCTTTCTAAATCAACATCGACTGCATACAGTACACACCACTAGTCTCATTGACAATAGTCGATGGGCTGTAAACTTTGAAGTCGTGTCGTTGACATGCAAAGGCTATTTCTGTATAGAAATGATTAGACCGTATGAATAAATCAATGTGGCATATAAAGATTACGTTCTTGTCATTTTGTACTGACTTCTATAGTCTATAGTAATTCTTGAGACTTACCGAACGGCACAACACATTTATACATTATATACGTATAGTTATGTACTTACTCTTTATTATGTAATACTAGCGGCCCGCCCTCCTCGCTTCGTTTCGGGTAATTAGTTCCACTTTATTCCAATAGATGGCGCTAGTTGTCGATTACATCGCGCAAGCGTATCGTGTTTTCGGATTACCTATAAGCGTTGCTGCTGTCTGGAGGATTCACCTCTTTATAAATAGTAAAGATCGGCTAAGGTGTGACCAAAATCTCACCTGATGGAGTGTGGAGTGAGATGATTAGGTCTAGGATGTAACGCTTTTGTCCAGAAGAGGTTCACTCCTGCCTTGCCTTAAGGTCCAGAGTGAGGATTGAGGATAATTCTAATTGAATTTAGATTATTCTACTGAACAGGAAATTATAAAACACTTTCATTTTTGTTTTCGTTTTCAGGGGATAATAAATTTCGGCGTAATTTGTGATTGATGAGGATTATTTAGGTAAACACTTATTTACCTCTTATTAATATAAAATAAAATAATTGGTTTTATTTAAGGGCCTCACAGAAAACCGGCGTGAAGCAGCACAGTGCTGTTTCGCTGCGTGAGTGAGGGTATCGGAGGCCCAATCTGGGGGAAAGGGGGCTTAAAGGTTGGCAGCGCACTTGTGACTCCATTTTTTATTTATCAGGATTATTCAAGTATAACACTTACTTACCTCTCATTCATATAAAATACAATAATTGGTGTTATATATAACACATGGCTTTATTTTATAAAATTAAAAATTGTATTCAAGTAAAAAAGAGTCTAGTCTATCTCTCATCATCATCATTTCAGCCAATAGACGTCTACTGCTGGATATAGCCATAAATTCCCGCAACCTTTACCAGATCGTCGGTCCATCTTGTGGGGGCCTGACACGGCTGCGACTTCCTGTACGTGGCCTCCATTCGAGGACCTTTCCGCCCCAACGGCCGTCTGTTCTCCTCGCTTTGTGCCCTGCCCATTGCCACTTGAGGCATGAAATCATTTGGGCTATGTGTGTGACCTTAGTTTTTCTTAGTCTATCTCTGTTTTTAGCAATTTCACAAAAAGTATTTATATCAATAAACCTACTCTATCTTCACAGGAAACACCCAGTGGAACAAAGTTTCCATCCGTAGTAGTAGGTAAAGAGCGCTCCCCTGATGTAACAATATTTAAGCAAAAATGTTCGTACGTAGGACGTAGTCGTACGTTTTAAATTTTTGTAGGGGGTTTATAATTTTTAGGGTTCCGTACCTCAAAAGGAAAAAACGGAACCCTTATAGGATCACTTTGTTGTCCGTCTGTCCGTCCGTCCGTCTGTCAAGACCCTTTTTCTCAGGAACGCGTGGAGGTATGAAGCTGAAATTTATATCAATTACTCACGTTTACTGTCCCTTGACGCTGTGAAAAAATCAAAATTCTAAGCCAACGCAATCAAAAGATACAGCCGTTTATGCCGCAAATTTTCGACACTTGCAAGGGAATCAAAACCTACAGGGTGCTTCCCGTGAACTCAGAATCTTGAAATTTGGTACGAAGCAACGTCTTATAGCATAGATAAAGGAAAAATTACGAAAACCCTACATTTTTAGTTACATCACATAATATTTTTTTTTAATAATTTTTAACTTACTACCCATTTCCTGATAAACGCGTAGAGGTATTAAATTGAAATTCATACCAAATACTCAGGTCTATAATACCTTTAAACTGTAACAAAATCAAACTTCTATGTCAACGCATCCAAAAGAAACAGCAATTTAAGCTGCATATTTTGAAACTCGCAAGTACTCGCAAGGGAATCAAAACCTAAAGGGTACTTCCAGTCGACCTAGAATCTTGAAATTTGGCATGAAGCAACGTTTTATAGCACACATAAAGGAAAAATTCCGAAAATCTTAAATTTTTAGTTACATTACAAAATATATATTTTTTAATAAATATAAACTTATTACTTTTTTCCTCATGAACGCGTAGAGCTATCAAGTTGAAATTCATATCAAATACTTAGATCTAATTGCCCTTGCAGGTTTGTACGGAACCCTCGGTGCGCGAGTCCGACTCGCACTTGGCCGGTTTTTTTTTATTTATTATTTAAAGAGACTAATCTTATTTTACTTAAGTAAAAATCAGTTCCCGCTTTCAATAGTCACTCAAGTATATATAATTTATTGTTTCGCTATTTTATGGGGGCGGCCATCTTAGATTTTAAATTTTTCATAGTGTATTGTATTCTACTACTCAACCCTTGTATTGGATACCTATATCGAGTTGGCTGTCATACAATATGTTAATCCGACATTTTATGGCGGCGGCCAACTTGGATCAATTTCCATCTAACATAGTAAAAAATACTGTAAATACAGTACTTATATTGCTTTGGCATATATTGTTAAAAACAAGCAGATCATAACTCCTTTCTTGTCATACACCTTGTTGATATAAAATCCAATCTAATTATTACTCACACAAGTTTAATGAAACACTTGACGTATATTAGAGCTAAAATAGCTGTATAACTGGCAAAATTATCTTCTTCCGCCCCAGTATGGAGATTAAATGATCGTAAAAAGCCCATATTGGAATAAAGGTCCGTAGTTCGAATTTAACGAGCTATCAAACCAGTGTGAGACGAAACCACTATGAAGCCATAACTGTTAAGATATGCCACAGATAAATTCGTGTCAGTGAGATATGATCATGAATATCCTATAAATATGCCAAGGAGGTGCCAACATTGCCAATATTGGAGGTGTACATATTTGTAAAATGGTCGTAATACAAGCACCGAACCGAACGTGATGAATCTACGAGTCCTAAGGACAAGCTGTGTGCCATCCCATAGGTTTTGTTGTACCTATCTAGGATATTTTGTGTCTCAGTGATGGAAAAAGAGTCATCTTTTCCTCTCTCTTCTTGTGCACTCGACATAGATATGGAATTCGACTTTTATATGAACGAATGTATGGAAATCTCTAATTCGCCTTCTTAATCTAGTACATAAGAATAGGCCCTAACTTTTTATACCCTACTCTTTAATCACACTCAATCTTCCAAGAGCTCTCTCTGAAGTTGTAGTTGAGGACAAAATTGCGCGTTATATCGTTGGGTGTTGGCACCAATACCTACGCTGAACCGATCAAATTTTACCCCACTCCAATTACTCCATCCTACGAGAAAAGCACTTGTGCGAAGTATAGTGTAGTTTTCTTTATGATATAGGTAGTGTTGTCTGTAGTACAATGTATATTGTTTTTTTTTCGTCGCGTTTAGCCCCGATATATTAATGTTACTGCTTTACTGTTTCTTTCCCTATGCTATGTATCCACTGAGTCGTTGCTATGCTAATAGACGGGATTTTGTTTAGCTCACGGAAACAGTGGGTTCACTATTATGGAGGTTTGGTCTGGATGATCGCATGGGTACAATGCCTTGGTTATGTGTTTGTGAAAAAGGTTCGAAAAAGTCTAAATAAAGTTTGCGAACTTTGTTGGTACTTATGATTAGGAGTAACTTACCTTTATTCTGGTTTTGAAAAGCAGAAAGTGCTAAACTACAAAGTGTGGCAGGGCGAGCTCATATTTCTAATGGGCCGGCTCGACCAGAGTGATACCACGGCCTCACAGAAAACCGGCCTGAAGTAGTGTCTCTGCTGTATTTGACTGCTGACTGACTGCTGGAGTGACTGACCGGATGGCGCAATTGGTAGTGACCCTGCCTCTTTCGCCAAAGGTCGTGGGTTCGATCCCCACCCTGGACAAACATTCGTGCGATAAACACTTGTGTTTGTTCAGTGTCTGGGTGTAATATATGTATTTAAGTATATATTTGTGTTCCTCTGTTGTCTGATATCTGTAACACAAGTGCTTAAGCTACTTAGTATGGAATCAGGTCAACGTATGAGATGTTGAGAGAATTATTTCGCTGCGTAAGGGTACCGGAGGCCCAATCCGGGAGAAAGGGGGTTTGTAAGTTGGCAGCGCACTTGTCACTCCACTGGTGTTGCGGGTGTCGATGGGCGGTGGCAATCGCTTACCACCAGGTGACCCTGCTGCTCATCTGCCACCTATTACATAAAAAAACCATTAAGAAGTAGAACTCTTTTTTTTGTTAGACTATAGGCTAATGCTTAACTCACAATGACGTCTTATAGGTAGATAGCGACGATGAAGTCTGGGATGATACGCGTTTGTCTAGAAGATGCCTGTTCACATCTGTTTATTCGTTGCTGGTGCATTTGTTACATCAGTCCTACCATTTGGAATCCTTCAAACGAATTTGTTGTAATTGTCACGTCGGCTACCTTTTACTTACCATGTGCATCAGGTTAGGCCTGTAAGTAAGTAAAAGGGAGCCAAATTTACCATGCCACTATAAAAATCTGCTACTAGAAGCTTGGTATCTTCTTAAAGGGTCAGAGTCCAGGCCTCACAGCCGTACACCAATGTTGGGCGTATTACTGTCTTGTATATTCGGGTTTTTGTGTGTTTGCCTAGACACCAAAACCCTGTGTAGTGCTGCACTACAAAGAAGGGCATTTTGGATCCTTGTTTCTATCTCTTGCTTCCTGAGGAAAAATCTAGAGGAGGATACTGAGACCTGTACGAATACCGGAGTTCGATAATAATATGCGCGGACTCTTGGTAGATGACTGGCAGGAAGTTGCGCAAAACCGACCGAGAACCAGGCTCTTATTATCGGTGGCCAAGACTCACTATGGGTCGCTGCGCTAACCTAGTCAGTTACTATAAAAAATCTAAAATTAATATCCCATAGTTCGTTTGTACTCTTGATATTGTATATACCTGGAAATTAATCGTATGGTTAGTCTAGCAATTATATCCTTTGATGTAAAGTAGGCATTTTTATAATGTTGCCTGGTGACTCTCTCTACCACAATGGTTCCCACAGAATACCAGCGTCATGGCGTTCCGGCGCCGTGACATACTGCTGAGTGGCGTCCATTTTGATAGCATATCACGGAAAGTGTTTTTATCTTGTATTATTTTTCTCTTTTGTATTATTTTTCTCTTTTGTATTATTTTTGTTTACCAAATAAATGCTTATTCTATTCTTCTATTCTTGATTACCCAAATAAAAGGTTAAATTAATTTAATTAAATATGAAAATACATAATGCAAATGACGTAATTGCGGAATCAAATAGTACATGTTCCGCTATTCAGCCATTTTCAATAGAATTTAATAATAATTACATTGAACTCGAAATACGACTCTATTAAAATGAAAATTGTACGAAATAATAACGCGAAAGTACAGTCAACAGCAGAGCTGGGTTTTGATTTATTGTCCCTTTTTACTGGCCCGATTGACTATTTGGTTCAAAGTTCACTCTGGACTGACGTATAATTTTGTGCGATAAACACTTAATGTTTTCGTGTTACAATACCAGTTTTATAAAGCGACGGCTGCGCAAGAGGTTTCGGGTTCGATCCTCGGGCCGGGCTAAAAAATTGTACCTAAGTTTTCGGTAAGAAATTCTTAGTGTCAGCTCGGAGTCTGGAAGTTTGCGGTCTTGTACCCCTGTGCCTCGGATCCTGCGCTCAATCCCTGTCCCTGTCACCCTGGTGTCCCATCGGAATATGAGGGTAAGGGAATAGAGAGTGCACTTGTGTTTGCGCACACACTTGAGTACTATAATATATCCTAGCCGTAATCGGTTGGAGGATTGCTTTTATTTCTATTCAAGTGTACGTTACCTTCGTTAATAATACGTATTACTTTTAAATTAAAACGATGTTTTCTGAAATCTATTTAATTAATTGTAACATTAGAAATTACGTAAATTCACTTGCGACAGAAAGTTGCAAGTGGCCGCTTAGACATTCACCGGAAATACCTTTGCAGAAAGCTTGTTAAACAGCCTAGGTGTGTAGAAAGTGTTTGTAAATGACATTGCTAAGGGCTTTTTAAAGAAAAGATACGTTTATACAACATTTACTTAGACTAAAATGAAAGAAGAAATCAATATAATAACGCAAAACATGATTTTTATAACAGATCAAGAAAGATGTAGCGCGTCATAGAAACTATATGTCTCCACAATCATTAAAAAATATTAGTATATGTGTTTGCCGTGAGGCTGTACCTTTAAAATTGTTAAAAATAGATTCAGTTCCTCGTAGAACCAGCGAGGAAAACAGACGGTCGTTGGGGCGGAAAAGTTTTCGAGTGCAGGCCACATATAGGATGTCGCAGCCGTGGCAGGCCCCCCACAAGGTGGACCGACGATCTGGTGAAGATCGCGAGAATCCATTGGATGCGGGCGGCACAGGACCAATCTGTGTGGAGAACATTGGGGGAGGCCTATGTCCAGCAGTGGACGTCTACTCGCTGATATTATGATGATGAGTTCCTCACAGAAAACCGGCGTGAAGCAGACCATTGCTGCGTAAGTGAGGGTACCGAAAGTCCAATCCGGGGGAAAGAGGTTTAAAAGGTTGGCAGCGCACTTGTGGCTCCACTGGTGTCGTGGTCGGCGGCAATCGCTTACCATCAGGTGATCTGTCTGCTCGTCTGCCACCTATCACAAAAAAAAAACGTACAATTCAGATCAATGAGAGTTGCTAGTGCGCTTTATCCATCACCTTATTCTAATTAAGGTTTAATGAGACACCATCTTTAACGGTGTTATTTAATCCGCCTGATTTTTTACAAACAACCACCAAGCGAGGTGGAAAGTTGACGAAGTTCGGACTGGTGCTTGATGTAAATCAAGCGGCTTGGGCAAGATGTGCTTTCCCGAATCAGGCCACCTTAAATACATCCCTTATTCGATTGACCTGTGTTTCAAATCTGAAGCGATATACGCCATGTTTTGTCGATGGATATCGTGTACGAAGAACATAAAATTGGAGGATTAGATCTATAAATAAATAATAAAAATTTTACAACATAATATACATTGATCTGATTCCGAGATAAGTAGCTCAAGAACCTGAGTTACGGATATCAGAATCAACAGCGGAATTACAAATACACACAGGGTGTATCTGTGAACATTTACATCCCTTTAACCACGTGTCCTACCAACCATTCTGAACAACATTTAATCTATGACTTTTCAAAATTCGTCGAAAAATTTTTCGACTCCCCATAGAAAATGACCAAGTCACGTGACCAAATTTGTATGAAAAGTAGATTTTTTTTTATGCGAATTTCCAAAAGTTATTGAACAAATGATGTTCAGAATGGTTGGTAGAACACGTGGTTGGAGGATGTAAATGTTCACAGATACACTCTGTATATTTAATACTTTTCTTTTATAAGTCATCATCATCATCATCAGCCCATTTAAGTCCCCACTGCTGGAGCACGGGCCTCCCTCAAACACATGAGGGGTAATTGCCATACTCACCACGCTTGGCAGACGGGTTAGCGAGGGTTTTGATATAAATGCAGAGTTTTTCTTCTCACATCTTTTGTAAGTACATACTTATAATACATTGAAAATACCCAGACCAATACAAACAGAAACTACTGTACTGTACAGTAATGTTTGTACTGTGCGGGGAGCGAACCCCCAACCCTTGACCCAGAGGCAGCGTTCACTACCACTGATCCAAACGCGTAGTCGTCGATGTGATCTGAACGAAACAGCGAGCGCCAAAGCTCAATAAATGCTCGCATTTGGCGTATTATTTTAGCATTTTCCAGCTATTTTCAGCTGCTAACTGTACCCTAGAATATTCCTTGGCATTATACCGGCGATAATGCGGCATAATTACACCTTGTAGTGGGGAACACGGAATGGAAAATGATCGGGTGGCGGCGCGGTTGATTATACCCAATAGAGGTGTTGTTTTCGCTAGATTGAATTTTGCAGCCTAGTGTACGTCTTAACTACTATTTTCTACGTATAACGAGACTGAATGTTAATTTACATTTGCTTGATAGACTTAACTGGCATTGGATATTTTTATAGACGGATTTTGAAATGCATTTGTATAAGTGAGTTATATTTTTCTAGGCTCGCTTAGATGTTCTATAGTGTTCGTATTTTACTTACAAAAATACATTTTGCATTGACATTTACAGGGTAAATGTCTACCGCTGTGACTTTTATCACTCTTTTAGGCTATTATGTCCTGCGTACGTCGTCAAAGCAAAACTAGTGGTTGATTGCCTGCGCTGCCTTTGGTCCAAGGGTTGCGGGTTCGATCCCCGCACAGTACAAACATTTGTGTGCATGAACATGTTTGTTTGTATTGGTCTGGGTGTTTCCTATGTATTATAAGTATGTATTTACAAAAGAAAAAGTATTATATGTATATATTTGTAATCCCACTGTTGATTCTGATATCCGTAACACAGGTGCTTGAGCTACCTATCTCGGAGTTAGATCAATGTATGTGATGTTGTGAAATATTTATTTCTTTATTTCTACCGTTAGCTCGGCGAGAGAAAACATCGTGAGGTAACTATACGTCTCGGACAGTTTCTCAAAAGTTGTGGATACATACAATATTAGCAATAATGATACTGAACTGTTTAACCGTGATCCAGTTGGTCTGGTTCCCCTGTCAAAGGGTTGCGAAGGTCAGACGGCAGTCGATTCATTGCAATGACCTGACTTCCCATATCATAGGTCCCATGACCTAGGATACGTCCAAAGCTGTCGCTTCGGAGCCCGGGGTACGCTTAGATCATACAAACGTAAATTCTAAGCGTAAAAGTCCATTCTGAGGTAAAGCTGCTGGCATGATCATCAGCACCCAGAGAAGGAAAACTCTGCATTTATATCAAAACCCTCGCCAACCCGTCTGCCAAGCGTGGTGAGTATGGCAATTACCCCTCATGTGATTGAGGTAGGCCCGTGCCCCAGCAGTGAGGACTTAAATGAGCTGACGATGACGATGATTCTAAGCGTACATCGGGCTCCGAAGCGATTTCCTGTTACGTCCAAAGCTGTCGCTTCGGATACGCTAAGTCGACGAAGATCTTTTTATTTTCGCTTAATTTGAAGTAATTTTAAATCAGAATCTATGTCTTGAACAAAAAACAAATTACATCCGAACCGTACGTAAATATTGTTCAATATTTTTAAAGAACGTACAAGAAGTATGCATGGATATGTTTATGCTTGCGCGTTCTTCACACCCTCAAATCAAACAAACGAGCCAAATGGTCCATTAAAGGGTTCGGCAATTCACACCCTAAATATGTGTATTTTTAGAACTATACCCTTAAATCTCACATTTAAAATGCCGTCACATCAACACTTACACTAGTGTTGTGACTCTTCTCGGGAACATCTTCGAGTCTACGCGTTTCCAAGATTTATTTCAAGATTTTTAATCAAAAAATTCTAAATTAAAAAAGCAAAATATTTTTAATTAAAAAAAAGTCAATTTGCATCTATGTACACCTTATTAATGCCCTGTTGGTCTAGTGGTTTTAGTACCGAGCCGTGATCTCGGGGTCCTGGGTTCGTGAAAAATTACGTTTCAAATTTTTCGAACATAGCTCAGATTTGTGAATACCAATTCGCATTTGGCAAGTGTGGTGATTATGCCTAATCCCATCATAGTAAGCGATAACTTGATTTCTATGATGAAGGCCTTTGCCCTGCAGTGGGACAGTTTATAGGCTGTTACTTTACACCTTATTATATTTGACCCTTCTCTGCAATATGTATGTACTTGTTGCAATTACGATAATGATACTTTGGGAAATCGTTTTCTGTTCCCCACAAGACAAACTTAGCCTAGTACGGGGACCAGCGAGAATTTGTCAATGTTTTTGATGATAAATTAATTTGTTTACAAATGTGACAGGTGGTACACGAGCAGACGGATCTTCTGATGGTAAGGGATTGGAGCCTATAGACACCTGCAATACCAGTGGAGTCACATGTGCGTTCTTAACCTTTTAATTCTTTTCATCCCGGGTGGGGTCAGGTCACACTGGTTTTCTGTAAGGTCATAGTATCTAGTACTCTGGCCTAGCCGGCCTATTCATACTGAAGCGTGGCTCTCCCATGGTGCACTTTAAGTGGGTCTTTCGTCGGTTGACACCACGAGCCGATGACACCGCGGTGTCAACTGCACAAGGACCTTTTTTGAATTGCGCGATAGACCCCTTGGTTCCTACCATAGTGTCAATTGACAGCGTGGTCTTTAACGGCGAATAAGTTTTCAAGACTTCGTTAATTTAGTCCAATGATGTTTCATTAAAAGTTTAGTATAAATTGACGGTGATGAATATAAGTGTTTCAAAAAATGTAAGTGTTAAAAGAATGTAAAGTGAATCGAGTGACATTTATGCCAAGTCGCATCACTAACTTACACTACGCGTACTTATGCAAGGCCACGTACGAAAATTGAGGGCTATATTGATGGATTTACTTTGCTTCCCCACGCCGAATTAGCCTCTATTTCTATCCAGATAGAGTCCTTTCATTTCCTGTTGGAGTTCCAATCAAATAATTCAACGTCACGATTCGAATACCACAATTGTGTCTATGAGACTTATTTTCATTGTTGGGGAATGCTGAATGTAGAGGAAAGGATTGTGTGATAGGGAGATAGATATACTCCGTAAAGTGTAGCTTGATTAGATTGACCGCTGTCACTTGACCTTTATTTCAATATACATAAGGTTTATC
The DNA here is from genome assembly GCA_019059595.1 of Marasmia exigua. Lineage (NCBI taxonomy): Eukaryota > Metazoa > Arthropoda > Insecta > Lepidoptera > Crambidae > Marasmia > Marasmia exigua. Next base: position 2,843,475 of record CM032474.1, on the reverse strand, counting down.
ATTTTAACCAAGTTTCATTCCATAGATTTTTATAAATATAGACCTAAATATATTTTTCTATGTGAATCTGAGAATTACTATTTCAAATAAAAGACAAAAATTTCAACGACCTGACTGAAGATGTCAGGGATCGTTGACATTTTTGCCTTTTTTACACACAAAATATCTGAACAATACCTGAAAACCTCAGTATTGTAACATATGACTAATTTAGAGCAGAAAAACGTTAAAACAATGCAAATTTTGTAAAGGATATGTACTCGAATGTTTACGCAAACCGACGCCTAAAAGCAAAAGGCAGCCGCGACCGCATCCGAGAAACCTACACGAGTTTAGGGCTGGCAGAAAAATGTGCAAAACAAACCGGACAGCTGCGTGGGAAACAACGTCTGGCCATGCCACCACCGCCGGTTCCCGGCAAAAGGGTTAGACTCAAAAAAAGTGCGGCTTGACGTTGGATGAGATGACATGCGTGCCAACATGCATGCCCAAGATCGTACGAAGGTGATGAGTTGCAGCAGGAAAGCGGATCCCGGGCTTGGAAGCGACAGCTCAGGATGCAGCCAGGACAAAACGCTAATTGATGATGATAAGAAATATACTATTATAGATAAATTCCCGCAATTGTTTAGATAACGATTCTGATCGTGTAAACATGACCTAGTTGGTTCCCATGTCTAAGGGTTTGCGAAGATCAGATGACAGCTTAACAGATCCTAGATCATGATCCAAGCTTAACCCGAGCTACGAAGCGACAGCTTGGACGCAATTTGAAATAATCATATTTGTAACATAACGTTCGTTAACAGACAATATTACGGTACAGAGAATAAAAGGTTCGTCATCTTAAGGTAAATTTTCACTTGCACGGCAAGAATCAGTTATACCAACATACCGTTTTAAAAAGATCTGCCAACCTTCTTTAAAGTTTCTTTACATCAAAAGGAATCAATGTTGCCACAAGCAAATCTGAACTCTCTGATCTAACAATTAAGCACACATTTCTGTGCAACAGGTATTACTCTGACAAATTTGCAAAAGGTAATAAGTGCTCATAGCATATCAAACGAATCAATTTGAAAATTGGCGAATCTTTTCGTTCTTTGACTGTACTATGAACTATCAGACCTAAACTGAAAGGGATCCATAGACCGTGCGAGTAGTCGAAGTAGGAAAGCGGAAAGCGGGCTCCGAAGCGCCATCTTGGGACGCAACCGGGACAAAACACTAAGATTAGGATGATTATTATGTACTACAAACATTACGGAGCTTCTTAAAAGGCATCATGACTTTTAAGTAAGTAAGTTCTTTATTGTGTATGGAAAACAAGGTTACAAGAATGATCTAAAAATAGTTGTATACCTCACTTAATCCTACCTTTTCAGTAATATACACATTATGGTTACACTCAGTTATAAAACATAACTAAATTTGTTTTTTTTTTTTTATATTTTATAATCGAAATATTCCTGGACACTATAAAAGAAATTACAAGTTAAATATGATATATAAATATTTCACAACATCACATACATGATCTGAATCCGAGATAGGTAGCTCAAGCACCTGAGTTACGGATATCAGAATCAACAGCGAAATTACAAATATATACATATAATACTTTTCTTTTGTAAATACATACTTATAATACATCATCATCATCAGCCCATTTAAGTCCCCACTGCTGGGGCATGGGCCTACCTCAATCACATGAGGGTTAATTGCCATACTCACCACGCTTGGCAGACGGGTTGCCAAGGGTTTTGATATAAATGCAGAGTTTTCCTTCTCTGGGTGCTGATGATCATGCCAGCAGCTTTACCTTAGTCGCCTTTTACGACACCTCGGTAAGAGTGAGGGTGGCCTATTCTACTCTGTCGGGACCACACGGCTATAATACATACATACACCCAGACCAATACAAACAGACATGTTCATTCACACAAATGTTTGTACTGTGCGGGGATCGAACCCGCAACCAAAGGCAGCGTTCACTACCACTGTTCCAAACGGGTCGTCAAACCAAAGTTAACCATTCTTTTACATCTTTTTTAGCTTTTGAGAACTTAAACGACTTGATTTCGTCTGGTAATTTATTATAAATTATTGTACACATAAAATAGGTGTTTTTGGATACAAGAGTTACTTTAGACAAAGGCTTCATAAATTGATTTTTGTATATAGGTCGTAAATTTTATAAAAATATGATATTTGACATTTTTGGGCAGCCCTATCACCGTCACTCGATATCCGATAGTGTGCGTCATTTATGTTACCACAATGTTACCTGTGATACAACGGTACTTGATGTCCCGGCGCAGTGCGGGTGGGTGCGTTGCGAATCAAGAGCGTTCCGGTTTCGTTTACGAAGCCGCAGTAACGTTGCGGAACGGAAGTAAAAAAGGATTTTTGGATAACATGTATAATAAATAAAATAAATAAATAAATATTTCACAACATCACATACATTGATCTGACTCCGAGATAGGTAGCTCAAGCACCTGTGTTACGGATATCAGAATCAACAGTGGGATTACAAATATATACATATAATACTTTTCTTTTGTAAATACATACTTATAATACATAGCAAACACCCAGACCAATACAAACAAACATGTTCATGCACACAAATGTTTGTACTGTGCGGGGATCGAACCCGCAACCCTTGTATCAGAGGCAGCGTTCACTACCACTGTTCCAATCGGGTCGTCAAACCGTCGGGTATGTATACATAAATATACACCGTTATTTTTTATCGTTTACATCCCGAAAACCTCATAATAGGTATCGTCATCAGGTGATCCATCTGCTCGTCTGCCACCTATGTCATTGAAAGAAATCCAAATTTTGAGTGCAAAAACAGATCAAAATGTAGTGCACAATTACTCCCGCTTCGAAATTGTTTCAAATAGATCCGGTTTAGTAACTAACAATTTAAATCGATTGGTGTCGCTAGTTAGGGCTACCCGTCCCCTTAATGAATAACATGATAGTCGCTTTATAACAGCTATGCTGCTATTGGTTCTAATGTAACTCATAATGAGACTTGGTGAGACAGAAGCTGTACAAAGGGGTTACGTTAGAAGTACTAACAGCTTAAATAAGCGAATGCTATGTTAACGACAGCCGGCTAAGTGATAGCGGTAGAGCTTAGGCATACTTAGGTTGAGTGCATTCTGTCTTAATTACTAGCTTCAATTTAATTAACTTCATTGTATAGTCAGGAACATTTAATGTTCAGCAGATCGACGTGGTCTTGAATTTTTAAAGGTCAGCGAATGATGTGGTAAAAATACGGCTACGGCGGCCAATCTCAACGATCAGCCACGTACGCGGGATATATTATAGTGCTCAAGTATGTGCGCAAACACAAGTGCACTCTATATTCCTTTTGCCCTCATATTCCGATGGGACACTACTGTGACACGACCAGAGAGGCATCGGGCGCAGGACCAACTGCTTAACGTTCTTTCCGAAGCACGGGGGTACAAGACCGCCAACATCCAGACTTCGGGCTGCCACTGAGATTTTCTTACCGAAAACTTAGGTACAAATTTTTGGCCTGACCCGGGAATCGAACCCAGGACCTCTGCGCCACGGAAGGCAGTCAGCGACTGACGCGATACACAACCGTTTATCGTAAAAAAAATCTGCAAAAAAAACCGCCTTCGAATAACCACGATGTAAAAAGTATAAAATAATATTTTTTACACTTTATACACCTCAAATAACATTTTATAACAGTATATTCGAGAAAAGGTTTTACCGAAGTCGGCGCCCAGTACTATCTTGTAATTGAATACAACATTCAATTATTCAACAGGGATTAGGCGCCGACTTCGCTAAAACCTTTTTTTTTGCAGAAAATGATTTTTTTTTTCAAGCTTTTTAGTGTCTCATTTTTTGACACCAAGAAAATTTATATATTGGACGACTATATGACAGCTACAAACATATGTATATTTTTGATTGTCAGAATAATGTTCTATTCAGACTTGTAAATGTAAGGAATAATCTTAGATATAAGGCTTCATGACGGTGATTGTTTTTTTTTATGTTAAGAGGCGACAAACGAGCAAGCGAGTCACCTGATGGACATGAGATTGCAAACAAATTATGCCGATAAACTTCTAAATTTATTTATTACTAGCTTTTGCCCGCGACTTCGTCTGCGTTCACACAATATCTTTATAAATTATAGCCTATGTGTTATTCTGATCTATAAGCTACATTACTGTAAAGTTTCATTAAAATCCGTTTAGTAGTTTTTGCGTGAAAGAGGAACAAACATCCATACATCCATCCATCCAAACAAACTTTCGCCTTTATAATATTAGTAAGGATTAGTAAGGATTCGGAAAACAAAACAGATAACAATCAGTAAATTATGAATGTGTATACATTTAGTTAAGTTTAGAGCAAATGCCTCGACTGTACTTGATGTAGAGGTTTGTAATCAAACACACCACCGTTATTAGTCTTAGATCGGGTCCAGAAATACATCATCATCATCATCATATCAGCCCACATGAATATTTCACAACATCACATACATTGATCTGACTCAGAGATAGGTAGCTCAAGCACCTGTGTTACGGATACCAGAACCAACAGTGGGATTACAAATATATACATATAATACTTTTCTTTTGTAAATACTTACTTATAATACATAGAAAACATCAAGACCAATACAAACAAACATGTTCATGCACACAAATGTTTGTACTGTGCGGGGATCGAACCCGCAACTCTTGGATCAAAGGCAGCGTTCACTAACCTGTTCCAAACGGGTCGTCAAAATCAAACCCACTGCTGAGTATAGGCCTCTTCTTAATCCCGCCATTCCCTTCGGTCCCTTGCCAGCCTTAACCATTGTTTCCCCACTGCCGTCACAATATCGTCGGACCATCGTGCAGGTGGTCTACCCACAGAACAGACGCACTGGCCAGCGTGGCGTTTTACGGCTTGTGTCCTATTTTTTTCTCTTGTTGGTAATAAAGAACCCCTCAAAAGTGAAAACATCGGTGAATGAATAGATTTGTTAACTTGGAAACTCTTCGAGATAGGACAATTAAAAACACTTAAAATAGACTCGCCAAAAATGCTCCATACAAACAGCGACGCGAGGCGTGACGTCAGCCCTCGCATTGCAAGATAGCTTTGTTCGATAGCTATATGAAATAGTGCGTTTATGAAAATGGTTTCTTAACAAAATTAGCTATAAATTGAATAAGATATCGTTTGTTATATAAATATTTCGTAAATTTAAGACTCAAAATTTACTTGCCTATCTTTGCCTTTGACGGCTCATAACAAAAATAATACATAAGGTTTCAAGCTAAAAGTTTGTACATAGCTGCTTTTGACCGTTATTTCTCAATGGTTTTTAAAAAATCTGCCAATCTCTGACCTAGTACACAAGCCTATTTTATGACAATTAAGAGATAAATATTATATATAATTTGTATACTCGTAGGGACAAAACCTACGAATTTATTCTCATCAGCTTACCATTAGGCTGAGGAGAGCCAATATACTGTGCCTCTATAAAAAAGTTGCCAAGTTGGTTAAATACTATCGTCCATTATTTGACTGATTTTTCCAACCGAACGATTACTAACTTCATACCCTATTTACAATTATATCTTACCGTGGGAGAGCCACGCTTCGGCATGAATGGGCCAGCTCGGAGTGATACCACGGCCTCACAGAAAACTAACGTTAAGCGGCACTGTGCTGTGTTTCGCTGCGTGAGTGAGGTTACCGGAGGCCCAATCCGGGGGGTAGGGGGGTTTAAAGGTTGACAGCGCACTTGTGACTCGCTCGCTTACCATCAGGTGATCCGTCTGCTCGTCTGCCACCAATCACATAAAAAAAATATTTGTAACTTGTTCAACAAATGCAAGTCTTCTCTGTGAAAACCGGTGATAGGTGTGTGACCGGAGTGTATTTATCATACTTTTCCTAATAGCAAACTATACATTTACGGGTACCGTGGAAAACACTCCAATAAATTAGATTTTGTGTTGTGTTCGATCACAACCTGCCCGCCAAGACAACGCGGAGATGGAGCGGCCTTTTTGATAAAGACTCGTGTAACTATTTGCTGAAACGACTCAGTAATCCGACCCGGCCAAATGATACACTGTTCCGAATCTCTAATATTAGCTCCAAATGTATCTTTCGTCTCAAATGGATCTCCAGTCCCAGTGAACCGAATGACCCGAATGAGCTGAATGATCTGATGATCCGAATGAGGTGAATGATCCGAGTGAATCGAATGATTCGAATGAGCGGAATGATCCGATGACCTAAATGATCTGAATGAGCTGAATGGGCCGAGTGAGCCGAATGATCTGAATGAGCGGAATGAATCACGGATTAATCTGACAGTCGATGTTCCAAACGATGATGTGGCAATACTTCCTATCTAACAAATTAAGTGACATTAATAATCAACCTTAATACCAATGACTTAAGGCAGTAATTTTCTCAAAAAATCTTGTTAGATAGGATGTATTGGCACATCATCGTCGAAATGAAGCGTTTCACTGTTCCGCATCTCTGCACTGATCCATATGCAAATGTGCCAATCTTTTGAAAGATACGTTTTTACCAGGTCTATGATATATTTTGAGACCTCAATCCCATTTGGGGGACCCGCTGTGTTTACCTGTAACGGCCGCACAAAATATGCAATCTCTATTCAACTAAAGTTAGGCCAAAATATAAGGCTACATTTGACACTTCAACAAAAATCGACAACGTAACCTTGTAACAACGGTCATTGAATTTATCAATCTTTTTATGTCAAAAAAACACAATTTCTTAACTTTTTAAAATGATATTTGCATTTATTCATTTTAATTAAGACAAAAAAGATAATTTCACGATTTACTTTCTCTATTAAACTATTAATAAACTTATTCAAAATTTACTTTTCTAGAGAATTGAACGTTGGTACAAAGTTGTATGTGTCAACCCATTTTCTTTTTTAGCTCTAGTGAGGTACCCCAAATAATCAAACGAATAGAATGTTAATCGTGTAGGAATATTTATCCATAAATGAAAAGCCGATTTCTAAATCAAATAAAACGTATTATTCTCTTGTTTAAAAATATAAATAAATTATTAATTTTATAAAAAAAAACAAGTAGGTTTCGAAGAATAAGAAATAAACTGGCCGCGGATCGATATCTAGGATCGGTACCTTCTTTCTTCTTTCTTACCTAATAAATTTGACCGTGAAAGAGCCAAGCTTCGATATGAGTGGGCCGGCTCGACCGGGGTGATACCACGGCCTCACAGAAAACCGATGTGAAGCTGCACTGTGCTGTTTCGCTGCTTGAGTAAAGGTACCGGAGGCCCAATCCGGGATGAAGTTCCCGTGCCTCGGAAAACACGTTAAGCCGTTGGTCCTGCGTCCAATTCCTCTCCGGTCGTGTCACCCTGGTGTCCCATCGGAATACGAGGGTAAGAGAATAGAGAGTGCACCTGAGTTTGCGCACACACTTGAGCACTATAATATATCCTGCGTACGTGGCTGATCGTTGAGATTGGCCGCCGTAGCCGTAATCGGTTGAAGGATATTATTTATTACTAAGAAATTAAAACGTTTAGCGATTTTTGTACCACATTTTTGGTTTTATTTTTTATTTTAACTCTGAAATTATTGAGTAGAATTCGTAATATTTAATTTGAAACAACCAATCTTTTCACAGCAAAATCGTCTCTATTTATTCAATCTCCTTTTACTTCTGGAAATACCTGGACATCCCTAGCAATCAATATTTGACTATCTATACCATACCAAAATGCAGCCAAGATTTCCATCAACATTTCGAAGGTAACGCACGTCGGCTCACGCAAACGCTCCCAGCGCTAAGTCCGCCCCGGCTTGTTTGCGGCACGGACAAACAAACCGGGTACATACGGATATATACGGGACAAATGGTGTTTGGTCCGGGAACATATCCTGCACATACCCATACCTATGTAAACCAAGAGGAATACCATGTAATACAGGATGCTGAAAGCTCTTATGGAAACAAATATTTTTGATGATGAGGTTGATTAGAAGTACTGGAATTACTAAATAGGAATAAAACCCTCCCCTCTGAGGCCCATAAAATACGCCGGCCTGTACGCGAAAAATTGATTCACGCCAAAAGCGGCTACTTTTAGCGTGAATCAATTTTTCGCGTACATAAACGGACTCAAATTTTGTGCATGGTTATTTAATAAATAGTATGAGTGTTTGCCTAGAGGTTGTAACCCCGAAATTGTTTAAAATAGATACGGTTTAGTAGCTAAAAATTAAAATCAATTGAAATCGCTAGTGTGCCCTACCCGTCACCTTAACTGTGAGTAGGTGGCTAAAAACATTGGGTGGTTTGGTGGTCACCAAAAAAATCTAGCCCCCTAAACTTAGATGACACTCAGGCGCACTCAGGCGGAGTAAGATGGTTGCTACGATGCCTCCCACTTCTCATGATCTACAGCTTAGTGATGTCAGCTATTATGCGAACTATCGATCCTTTCACGGTGAGTAGGTGGCTAAAAACAGACCACCAAAAAAATCTAGCCCCCTAAACTTCGATGACACTCGGGCGCACTCAGACGGAGTAAGATGTTTGCAGCCCGCGTCCCGCCTCTCATGATCCGTAGGGATGTCAGCTATTATGTGAACTATCGATATGTTACAGGAGCGATATAATCTCTACAAAATTTACCACCAACTTCGACTGAGTTATTTTTGGCATCTATGCTTTATCTATTTTGTTGACAGATCGGTTAAGTTTTCTGTAAGATATTCTTAGTGTCAGCTAGGAGTCTGAAAGTAGGCGGTCTTGTACCGCCGTGCTTCGGAAAGCACTTAAAGCAGTTGGTCCTGCGCTCGAGCCCTCTCCTGTCGTGACACATTGGTGTCTCATCGGAATATGAGGGTAAGGGAATAGCAGAGTACACTTGTGTTTGCGCGCACACTTGAGCACTAAAACCTGCGTACGAGGCTGATTGTTAAGATTGGCCTCCGTAGCTGTAATCGGTTGGAGGGCCTACTTACTTACTTATCGATGTTTTCAATGTGATTTATGTGATTCTTAATTTACTTTGAAATATGCCCTACTGTAGTCATTCATATATGGAACCTACTCAACTGTGCACACTGCATGACACTGAACAAACACAAGTATTCATGTCACAAATATTTTTAGGAATTGAACGTTACCCTTGGGAGTACTAAATGCACCATTGAGTCAGTCGATTCGTAATTAATATGGCATATATGTAAAAATAAACAGCCGAATAAACAAGGGATATTTGTCCTAAATGATCAACTTAGTATGCTCTTATAAAAATTGGTACCGTTATTAGTTGAGATGATTTTTTTCTTTTAACATGCATCATTAGGCGCGTCGTCGTGGGGGCCGAAAACTACGACATAACAAAAAAGCACGCAGCGTGACTATGTTTCAACGATTCGTGGATACGTGGTGAGTTGGCGATCATTTTATTTCACTAAAAGACATAACGCACCCCCAGTGGACAATAAGCATAAGTGGTCTTACTTGGAATCATCTATTTTAACATACATAATATGTTTAAAGATACATATGGTTGATGTTTTATATATTTTTCTTCTTTAATTTGACGAGTTAATGGAAGAAATTCAATATATGTATCTTTAAACTTACTGGTTATCATGATAAAATAGATTTCTGTCTAATAAATTTCATTTGATAATTTTACTTTGACGATTTATCTAAACGATATTGATTTTAAGCATTGTTTATCATACTGTCATTGTAATCATAATTTGTATAAGAATGAAATTTGTAATTACCATATTATTTGAAAAGATTAACTACTGAGTTTCTTGCTGATTCTTCTTGGTAGAAATTGACATTCCGAATCAGCGGTAGATTACATAATATTTGTCATTCATAAATGTTCTGTATGAACTTAAATTGAATAAAGACATTTTTACTTTACTTTACTTTTACTTTTATCATCAGCAACCCACACTCGTCCACTGCTGGACATAGGTCTCCCTTAATGCACGCCACTGCTCCCGATTTTCGGCCACTCTCATCCAGCCCACACCAGCCAGCATGTCATCATCCCATCTTGTCGCAGGGCGTCCTACACTACGCTTACCGAGTCGCGGTCTCCACTCAACTTACTACTTACTTACTTAGTACTTTTACTTTAGATGATTCCAAGTAAGACCACTTATACTTATTTTCCACTGGGGGTACCATAGGCTCGTTTTAAGTCGATATGAGTTTCTCGACATTCCGCCTGCGCCGCCGCATCCCTAGCGTCAAGTGCAACGGCACGGCGGGTACAAAATGGGCTGATAATTAATTCACGCCGGCAGGGGCGCAGCGACACACGTACAATTAGTTGCGGCATTCATTACGCGGCGTACTGCTCGAGAGGAAGACAGCAGAGTAAATACATGTCTGTGTTAGAGACCTCCGAATATACAAACGATATAATATAATAATATCCGCCAACCGGTTTCGGCTAAGGCGGCTAATCTCAAGCTACGATCAGCCACTTAGTCAGTAAGTATGTAAGTAAGTATTAATTTATTTGCAAAGTGATTAAAGTATTTATATTTTTAACCTAGATCTTTAATCTTACTTATTGTTTTTCATTCCAAATAATTGAATTTATTTTAAGCAATTTTCATGTTATTATAATTTTTAATTTATCTTTTTGTAAAGCGTGCGCCTTTCAAGAAAGGTATCCGCAGAATACCAGCGCCACGGGGACCTCACGTGTCCGTGGCAGATGCTGAGCGGAAACCTTTTTAAGTGCCGCATTGAGAAATATGTTGCGTTGTAATTTTTATTTTTGGTACTTAAATTAATCATTTGAATTTTAATTTGGCAAAATACAGATACAAGCCTAACATGCAGAAGAAAAGGATCGGTTAAATACAATACAGTACAAGTTATGAAACTTATAACTATTTATTGCCAAATAGGCGCCCGCTCAGCGTATTGCCCTGGTCTGTCTGATCTGGCCGTCCATGGCTCTGATTTTCAGCGGGACCCACTTTAAAGACTAAAAACTAACTTTAAAAACTAACAATATCAGAAGTTAGCAGCACGCAACTCAATGTGTAGCATATAATAGTACCAAGGAATGCATCTGTCGAGTATCTGAACGATGAAGTAAAAAGTTGACAAAAAAAAGGAAATAGAATTTCAATTCAGCCGTGTGGTCCCCGGCAGAGTAGAAGAGGCCACCCTCACTCTTGCCGAGGTGTCGTAAAAGGCGACTAAGGTAAGGCTGGCATGATCATCAGCACCCAGAGAAGGAAAACTTTGCAAACCCTCGCCAACCCGTCTGCCAAGCGTGGTGAGTATGGCAATTACCCCTCATGTGATTGAGGGAGGCCCGTGCCCCAGCAGTGGGGACCGAAATGAGCTGACGATGATGACGATGAGAATTTCAATTTAAGTGGCTACAATATGGCACAGGCAACAACGAACATTTATTTAAGCTTATGGCACTTAACGACAGATGAGACAAAGAACATCGTTCATATTCACCGAGTTACTGAGCAACGAGCATCAACTCTAGAGGAGTGGGCGCTGTACACTTATATATTATAGTATAGTAGTAGTATAATAATAATATAATATTTCACAACATCACATACATAGATCTGACTCCGAGATAGGTAGCTCAAGCACCTGTGTTACGGATATCGGAATCAACAGTGGGATTACAAATTTATACATATAATACTTTTCTTTTGTAAATACATACTTATAATGCATAGTACACAACGCCCAGACCAATACAAACAAACATGTTCATGCACACAAATGTTTGTACTGTGCGGGGATGGAACCCGCAACCCTTGTATCAGAGGCAGCGTTCTCTACCACTGTTCCAATTAGGTGGTCAAGTATACGCAGGATATATTATTATAGTGTTCAACAAACACTAGTGCACTCTATATTTCCTTGCCCTCATTATCCGATGGGACGCCAGTGTGACACGCCCGGAGAGGTATCGGGTGCAGGACCAACGGTTTAACGTGCTTTCCAAGGCACGGGGATACAAGACTGCCAATTTCCAGACTCCGGACTGACACTGACAGTTTCTTAGCAGAAAAACTCAGGTACAAATTTTGGCCCGACCCGGGACCCCAAGCGCCGAATACAAAGCGTTTGAGAGTCACGCTTCGGCATGAATGGGCCGGCTCGACCGGAGTGATACCACGGCCTCACAGAAAACCGGCGTGAAGCAACACTATGCTGCTTCGCTGCGTGAGTGAGGGTACTGGATGCCCAATCCGGGGGAAAGATTGGCAGCGCACTTGTGACTTCTCTGGTGTCGCGGGTGTCCATGGCCGGCGGCAATCGCTTACCAAAAAAAACTGAATATAACAAAAAATAAACATAACAGTTAAGTTAGTCAGACAAGGTAAGTATAACCGAGCAAGTTAAACATGATTTGTTGCAGCTCATGCGATTGATATTTTAGAGGTAATCTCTCCCATAATCGTTTTGCGTAAGAAATTGGGTAGACCTGTTTCCTATTGTAACCTATATGTTAACAAAAATGAAAATGATTATACAAACTATGAGTGTTCCCCCCTCCAATTACCCGGAAGCCGTACACAGCGTGACGTCACTCGTCAAACAGGGTGTTTGTTTACACAAGCCTGAATACATTTAGTAAACAGCAGCATGAATATTCCACCGTATACAGGTGTTGTCATGTTTGGCCTGTCCAAAAGTAACGTTAATTGATAGTGGCATGTAATATTAACGCGGGGATTTTTTCAATGTGTTTGATTTACTGCGTGGCTTTTATAAACAAACTATATTGCTGGGATATTTTGTAAGTATACAAATGTGAAACTAATTGAAAAACAGAAGATTACCCAAAAACATAATGAGGGGAGGGGGGCAAAAGTAGTTAGATCTACTTACTTTGGGCACTTCATCTACCACTTTTCTCATTTTAGGGTTAACAACATTGACACGAACTGTATTCAACTGTAGTTGTCCATGGACACCCGCGACACTAGAGAAGTCACAAGTGCGCTGCCAACCTTTCCCCGGATTGGGCCTCCGGTACCCTCACTCATGCAGCGAAACACAGCATAGTGCTGCTTCACGCCGATTTTCTGTAAGGCCGTGGTATCACTCCAGTCGAGCCAGCCCATTCATGCCGAAGCTTGGCTCTCCCACGGTCCAAGATAGAAGGTGGAAGATATTTGGATCACAAAATTCTTTTTTACTTGTATGAGTTTCACCTTTTGGGTTTGTTTTTAACCGACTTCTCCGACATGTATATCATCATCATCATTTCAGCCGATAGACGTCCACTGCTGGATATACTCCTCCCCCAATGTTCTCCACATAGATCGGTCCTGTGCCGCCCGCTTCCAATGAATTCCAGCGATGTTCACCAGATCGTGTCTCTGTTGATGAGTGTATATATATTTTTTAATTATGTATTTGCTCCGTATCACAGATATCTTATACGCCTTTCTATGAACCAGGAGGCAGTGACTACGTCGTAGTCCTTTTTTCATGTTTCCCATTTCACCAGTACAATCACGGTTTAGTAGATTTTTAATATTTTTTTTTTAGAATGAAACTTTTTTTTACAAAAAGGTACATAATTGTACAACCTGGCAACACTTCTAACAGTGGGGGGTGTAATTAATAGGGCGATCAAACCACAGCTCACAATTATGGTCACTTAGCGACATTTTGAGTTACCTGTGTCATTTGGTTATAAAAACATGAAATTGTATTTTTCGATTTAATTGCCCGCTCGTGTGTACATATTTAGGGTGGTAAATTTGGTTAGTGAAGGTAAATTTTGAATGTGGTTCGGTAACGGACAAGACCCACTTTACAATTATTTCTGTAGCCGCTTTTAGAGCAAACAATACAAACAAAGTAAAATCAATATTTTAGGAAGGCTCTCTGAAATAAATATCATAAAATATGAAATCATTTTAAAATCTGGAGCCCAATTCTCGTGCTCGTGACATTTTGGAAACATGGCGGATATCACCTGAAAATCATACAAAAAAAAACCGGCCAAGTGCGAGTCGGGCTCGCGCACAAAGGGTTCCGTAGCAGCAAAGTCCAAAATTACAGTTAAATCAACCTATCTCAAAAACTATAAGAGATACTTTGATCAAACCAAAAATCGTTGAAAGAGTTAATTAGCATGCATCACCTCTATTTTTTTTAGAATTTTATACCCCGTAGTTATAAAAATAGAGGGGGGGGGACATACTTTTTACGACTTTGAGAGCTGATATCTCAAAAACCGTTCACTTTAAGAAAAATGTTTTTTAGAAAACTTTATATCATTTTAAAAGACCTTTCCATTGATACCCCACACGGGTATGTACATCGAAAAAAAAAATTTCATCCCTCAGTTACATGTATGGGGGGCCCCACCCCCAATTCTTTTTTTTACTATTTAGTGTCATATTTTTGTAGCGGTTCATACAACACATATTCCCATCAAATTTCATCACTGTAGTACTTATAGTTTCCGAGTAAATCGGCTGTGACAGACGGACAGACGGACAGACGGACAGACGGACAGACGGACATGACGAAACTATAAGGGTTCCGTTTTTGCCATTTTGGCTACGGAACCCTAAAAAGATGTTTAGTGATATATGTCGTATGTAAATAAATGTCACGAGCACGAGAATTGGGCTCCCGATCACTACTAGAAACTGTTTAGTAATGTTATTCCTCGAAATGGAATTGGAATTAAATACACCATGCATTGTTTGAAACTTATATATATTTTCTACTTAAATATAGTTATTTTTTTATGATTCTTCCACATACTCTTTTTAGCTTAGATTTATTTATTATATTAATTAGGTACATTTTGGTTTAGAGCTCCGCGTTTGCTGACTCTCAAAACGATATAACTAAAATATAAATGGGAAATAAGGGAAAATGGAGGGCACATTTATATTAGAATAAGTCTCCGTATTTACATTATAAAAAAGGGTGAAGTTACATTATTAGTATGATTGTTGTTATTAGATTGAATTAATTTATTATTAAATTAAAACTAATAGTTATATAATATATATTCTTTTGTTTTTTGTGTTTTTTTATTGTTGTTCTCTTTTGTCATGTGTTTGTTATGATTATTATTATTATTTCTTGTTTTCAATTTTTTTATTACAATTATTGTTATTGTTAATATGATAAATTATTTTAGAATTTTCAAAATACAAATACAATTTTCTTATTAAATTAGCTAATTGCCTTATGCATAAGGCCTAACTTAAATATAATTAATTAATTATACTATTGTATCAGGTCTAACCTGTAAAGATAGAAAGTTGTAAGTGTGGAAAAATAAATAAATATTTTTAAAAATTGGGCCTCGGCCATTGCATGAAGAACTTTGATAGATAATATTAAATAAATTAATAAATATTTCACAATATCAATAACATTGATTTGAGATTGGCAGCTCAAGCACCTGTGTTACGGATATCAGAACCAACAGCGGAATTACAAATATATACATTTTATACTTTTCTTTTGTAATTACATACTTACACCTAGACCAATACAAACAGGAGCCCAATTCTCGGGCTCGTGACATTTATTATCATACGACATATATCACTAAAACATAGTTTTTTGTATGGTTTTCAGGTGATATCGGCCATGTTTTCAAAATATCACGAGCACGAGAATTGGGCTCCAGCCATGTTTATGCACACAAATGTTTGTACTGTGCGGGCATCGAACCCGCAAACCTTGCAACAGAGGCAGCATTCACTACCACTGATCCAGACGGGTCCTCACAGACTGTAGTAACAAGTGTGTCTTACAAACTTAAAAAACATTAGGTGCACTCGTGACCGTTAAGCGCTACACTTCTAGTACCCTGCTCACAATGAACAGTCGTTGAAGATAGGAAGGCAATTTGTGCCCCCCCCTTCGTGACGTCATTTGTCGTAGAGGAGTTAGTGCATACACGAGATGAAGGTCATGTTGGTAGTGAGGATGCTAAATAACACGAACCAGTGTTGCCATATCTACCTACATTTGCGCTTGCGGCCTACCAGTGCCATAAAACTACCCACTCAATCAATGTCAATCAATCAAAAACTCAAGTCAATCTTAAAACCGAATGATCCGCATGAGCCGAATAATCCGTATGAGCGTAATGAATCACGGATCTATCTGAGAGTCGATGTTCCAAATGAAGCGTTTCACTGCTTCTATCTCTGCACTGATCCAGATGCAAATCTTCCAATCTTTTGAAAGATACGTTTTTGCCAGGTCTCATCATCATCATCATCAGCCCATTTAAGTCCCCACTGCTGGGGCACGGGCCTCCCTCAATCACATGAGGGGTGATTGCCATACTCACCACGCTTGGCAGACGGGTTGGTGAGGGTTTTGATATAAATGCAGAGTTTTCCTTCTCTGGGTGCTGATAATCATACCAGCAGCTTTACCTTAGTCGCCTTTTACGACACCTCGGTAAGAGTGAGGGTGGCCTATTCTACTCTGCCGGGGACCACACGGCTACCGTGCTGTAACTATAAATCTTTGAGTCATGTAAATTTCGGTTAAGGTTCGATATGGCTGACATGTCTATGAAAGCGATAGTCTCTGAAATAAATAAACAACAAGCACACTATTTGTTACTATTGCTCCAACTCGTAAACAACGACACAAAAGAATCCGGTCAGTCATGCCCCAATAATTAGACCACAAAGGGTGGAACTTTTACTTGTTATAGTGTAGCGGCCAAATTGCCTTTATCAAGTTATTCATCGGCCCGGTAGGCCCGGTACCAGTCATTCTGTCGCTTGAGATTTTACTTGCGATTAGGGATGTACGTGAATGGTAGTGGTTCAGAGTAGTGTTGCCAAATAAATCGATTCATCATCATCATCAGCAACCCACACTCGTTCACTGCTGGACATAGGTCTCCCTTAATGCACGCCACTGCTCCCGATTTCGGCCACTCTCATCCAGTCCACACCAGCCAGCCTTCGAATGTCATCATCCCATCTTGTCGCAAAGCGTCCTACACTACGCTTACCGAGTCGCGGTCTCCACTTAAGGACACGGCTCCAACGGCTGTCAGTTCTGCGGCTAATATGACCAACCCACTGCCACTTCAGTTTGCTAATTCGGTGGGCTATGTCGGTGACTCTGGTTCTCTGTCGGATTACATCATTTCTGATGCGGTCCTTCAGAGATACTCCGAGCATAGCCCTTTCCATAGCTCTTTGAGCGACTTTGAATAAATCGATTATTTTCAACCTTTTAATATCGATAGTATAATCATCGATTGTACTATCGATAGTATCGATTAAATCGATTTTCATTTTTGGTCGATATAATCGAATAATTGATGGTATACAGGCCGACCAAATATTCAATTGCGTCCCTTTCAAACGCACGTGGCAACCCCTGTTTTAGCCCCTTAGAATTGGAGTTTAAGAAAAATCAATTTTTAGCGGATTTTTAGACCTCATAAGCACTGCATTTTATTTGATTGGTGGCAAACGAGCAGATGGATCACTTGATGGTAAGCAATTGCCGCTGCCCATTGACATCCGCAACACCGGTGGAGTCAAAAACCTTAAAACCCTCCTTTCCCTAGATTGGTCCTCCGGCACCATTCCAGTGGAGTCGGCCCATTCTTAGCGAAGCGTGGCTCTTCCACTGCCTAAGTTTGAAGGTCTTCTGAGACTTCGTGACTAATCAGCGAGTGTTATCTTACGTTGTTTCAATGCAAAAATTCTTTCAATCCGTAAAATTGTACTCCATCTCATCTGGATCGGCGTCATCGCGTTCGCTCAAAAGGTCGCGCGGCTTGCATTTCAATACGATACGCCGTCTACCCTCAAGCGCAGGGTTGGCAGACGAATGACACAATAGATAAAATGATATCAAGTTAGTTTGAGCCAGAGGATTGGAGTGACGTGCTGGGCACACTACCTGGGGTACATTGGTAATCTCGAGAAAGTCTTACCTGGTATCTGGAGGATCTTGGCTGGTTTTTTTTTGTGTGATAGGTAGCAGACGAGCAGACGGCTCACCTGGTGGTAAGCGATTGCCGCCGCCCATGCACACCCGCAACAGCATTGGAGTCGCAAGTGCGCTGCCATTCACGCAGCGAATCACAGCACAGTCCTGTTTCACGCTGGTTTTCTGTGAGGTCGTGGTATCACTCCGGTCGAGCCGGCCCATTTTTGAGGAGCGTGGCTCTCCCACGGTCTCACTCCGAAGTCCTGGAGGAACTTGGCTGATTGGTGTGACAACTGGACAACTTCATCCTATTCACGTGAAATGGCCACACCTAATTGATTGTGGAAACCGCCCGTATAGAAGAATTTTTGGATTTCACGGCCGCTTACCATCAGGCGGAGTGAGGTCATCCTGATTGGCCTTTCTATAAAAAAAAAAGAAGGGCGCTAGTAGGGAGCTAAATGAGCTCTTGGTTGTAGGAGGAGCCTAAAATAAAAGTGAACACTTCACTGACTCAGCCATTTTGGGAGAACGGGAGAAGATTGTGCGGTAAAAAGAGCGTAACAGGCCAGAGCTGTGGCGTGTTAGCAGTTCGGCCATCCAAGATACCGCTTAAACCGTTTGACCTTGGGAGAGCCACGCTTCGGCATGAATGGGCCGGCTCAACTGGATTGATACTACAGCCTCACAGAAAACCGGCGTGAAGCAGTGCTGCTGAGTTTCGCCGCCTGAGTGAGGGTAACGAAGGCACAATTCGGGGGAAAAGGGGGTTTAAAGGTTGGCAGAGCACTTTTGACTCCACCGGTGTCGCGGGTGTCTATGGGCCGCTGCAATCGCTTACAATCAGGTGATCCGTCTACTCGGTCGCATTATATAAGATAAGGTCTAAAAAGATTGGTGGCGCAGAACCGAATGCTAGATGCAGACTCATTAACGAAGGCTAAGGCCTATACTGGAATTATTGCGCCAATTAGATTAAGCATTCCGTGCTGCGGGTTTTTCTCTTCATGTTCCTGATACTACATTTTCATCAAACATGATTTTTTTTGCTCACCCCTACCAGGCTTACAGGCAGCCAGACCTCTCGTTACAAGATGACACGCCGGCGGTCTTTGTTTCGTACCTCCATTTAAATTCATCTGAAACGTTCGCCCGCTTTGTTCGCGCGCAGTCGTCGCGATTTTTAATCACTTAAACGCGACGCGACGCGTCCCCGACGGCCGCGCCACTTCAAATAAACTCGTAAAAGTCGCTATAAAACCAGGGGTTAAGCCGTACTCGGACACGGCGCGATGGCCCATGAACGATGCGACGTCGTGGCGTGTGAAGCTTCGGCATAAGTTGGCCGGCTCGAACGGAGTGATACCATGGCCTGACAGAAAACTAGCGTCAGTGGGGGAAGGGGTTTGTTTTATGTTATAGGTGGCAGACGAGCAGACGGATCACCTAATGGTAAGCGATTTCGCCCATGAACGCCCGCAACACCAGTGCAGTCACAAGTGTGCTACCAACATTTAAACCCTTCCCCCGGTTTTGGCCTCCGGTACCCTCACTCACATAGCGAAACCCAGCACAGTGCTGCTTTACGCCGGTTTCTTGTATCACTCCGGTCGCACCTGCTCATTCATGCCGAAGCGTGGCTCTCCCACGGTCAGTGATTTTAAGGGCTAGCAGCGCATTTCGACGATGAAGTGGCAATACCTCCTATCTAACAAGATTTTTCGATAACATTACTTCCTTATGTCATCGGTGTTAAGGCTGATTATGAATATCAGGTAATTTGTTAGATACCTCCTGAATTGGCACATCATCGTCGATTTGTGATTCAATTGGTGTTAAGTCAATCCGTCTACGCGTATATTCGTCTGCCACCTATCTATTACATAATAAACCAAACATCGAACGGCAAACAGCAGGTGGCAGAAGTTCAAAACTAGTCCACGGTAAATCTGACCGTAGCTTAAATGTAAATCAAAGGTAAGATACTTAGAAACGGAATGGAAAACAACGCATAGGTACTTGCTAGGTTTCATAGAACTAATGTCTCTACGGTGTACTTACCGCAAGTGCAATATACATTGGGACTGTGCGCTTTACTCGGCACCAGGTTGTTGCTACGCACCTCTTCACTGTAGAATGAACTCCCCGCAGCGGTATTTCCTAATCGGTACGACATTTAAATCTTAAAAAATACAAGGCTATTACTTCTTAAAAGGCCAGCAACACGCCTGTACTCCTTCTGGTGTAGCGAATATCCATCGGCGATCGTGTAAGGTCATCACTATTTGATAACTATGTTAATATAAATATTATCGTATATTGATTTATAATAATTATTTCAAATGACGAGTATCGAGTAACTGTTACATTTTGACACTAGTATCAGTAACTGCTATTTTTTATTATTTGGTCTGTCCGTTTTTGACGTTTCAATATTTTACTCGATACTCGTCACTTGTTGTCGAGCTGTTCAACGGAATGGACGTCAGTTGAACAAATAACCGAATTACATCCGAGAATATCTGAACAATCTTCGTTTCATTTCTGAGTTGGAGCCTATCCTTTCAATCGGTCGTTTTAGAACGTGTGCCTACGTCACGACGCATGCCGACACGACACAGTATCGTACCGTGTATTCTTTTGACTCTTTAACCTGGGGGTATGAAGCGGCGTTGAGCTTAAACCCGAGCTCATTATGTCGACGTCAGGCTCAAAATTATGCCTGATTGCACTCTCTTGTCCTACCAATTAACCGTATCTGTAAATGAAACGGACGAACCCGAACTTTTATGTTTCTACGCCATTTGGAATACGGTGTCCTCTTTTAGGTTTAACTGGGGCATAGTATAAGTTTACTAAGTAAGATGTTTCGACAAACTAGTGAGTGGAAAACTCAAGGCTCTGAACGTACGTAGGCATCCCGCAAAGAGCATCAACTATCCCAATCCTGTACAGCCTGCATCTAATTTATAATAGCCATCTTTTTCACATCGCCAGTCCATCTTGATGCTGCAGTCAAAACTACGTTTGGAACATTTTGTACGCTCGCGTTCACAGGGAGTATAACTGCTGTGCCGACTACAGTAAGTGCCACTGCTCACGGAGCGTATCTTCATAGACGCATGTGTGTTGTTCTGTTGTCAGAACGTCATCGATGACGTCGTGAGATTTATGATAGTTGCAAGTAGGCGTACATTAGACTCTGGACCGCAACACTTACTACAACCGACGGGGATGCCTATGTACTCTGTCAACGCACAAAATGTTTAACGTGTAGCTTTTGCCAGTTTTGGCAACCTTGAGTCTCTGCTTACAAAGTCACAGGAGCAACAGTTGTCGCAACGTTATAATGGCTTACTAGGTATACTTTTACTAATAATAATGACCTCCAAACCGATATTTCGGACATGTCGGCTAATCTCAGCGATCAGCCATCGACGCAAGACATATTATAGTGCACAAGTATTTGCGCAGATACAAGTGCACTCTCTATTCCCGCACCCTTTTATTTGGGACACTAGTGACACGACCGAAGAGGGATTAGGTGCAGGGATTAGGGACTGCCTCAGTGGCGCAGTGGTTAGTGGGTCGCACTTTTAAGCGACGGTTGCGCCTGGGGTCCCGTGTTCGATCCCCGGGTGGGGCCAAAATTTGTACCTGAGTTTTTCTATTAAGAAATTGTCAGGTTTAGCCCGGAGTCTGGAAGTTGGCGGTCTTGTACCCCCGTGCCTCGGAAAGCACGTTAAGCCGTTGGTAACTGTACTTTATTAATATGAGTATTGACTTTTCCGAGTCCATACATCGAACCACTGACAATCTTCATATACTATGTCAAGGGGATACAAACTCCCTCTGTCCGCAAATACAGATGGACTAAGTGGTATTAAATCAGATGTATAATATGGCAGTAAAATTCGAACAGACAAACCGAATTTGGATAACAGAATTAGAATATTTATTGGAAGGGAAACAAGGGTCTAATATTTTAGAATGAAGCTCTCAGAAATGGACGAGGCACACTAAAATAATAATATTACAATTGAATATCCTATCGTCTACATAATATAATGATTATATGTGTAATCATGTAATATTTCAGATGAAAACATTTATACTCGTGCTTAGATAAGTTGGATTATGATTTTCAACCTCCGACGAAAAAAACGACAGTGTGTTATAAGTTTGACATGTCTGTGTCTCTGTGCATGTGTGTGTATGTATGTCTATGGCATCGTAGCTCCCGAACGGATGAACCGATTTTGTTTTTTTTTTATGTAGTCGCGGTCGCAGACGAATCGCCAGATGGTAAGCGATTTCCGCCGCCCATGGACACCTGCGACACCATTGGAGTCACAAGTGCGCTGCCAACCTTTAAACCCCCCTTTCACCCGGATTGGGCCTCCGGTACCCTCACTCACGCAGCTAAACACAGCGCAGTGCTGCTTCACGCCGGTTTTCTGTGATTTCCTATCATAAATATAAAAAAATGTTTGTATGTTTTAACCGATTCGTGTCTCTAACATATACCGGAACATATAGCGGATAACCGGAGGTCCAAATGGGGAGAAAGGGGCTTAAAGTTTGGCAGCGCGCTTGTGACTTAATTGGGGGATGTCTATGGCCGCGAATCACTTACCGGTGATTAGTCTGCCAGCTCATCACCCTCCTTGCCCTTTTCCCAGGTTATCTGGAGTCGGCGCAGTATGCCTTCCTTTTCATACGTCCCTGTCATTCGTCATCGAATCATCCACTCTTTTTCCCATCATGTCATTCTTCACTCAACCCATCCCATCTCGTTTTCGGCCGTCCTCTGTTCCTCCACCCACTTACATGTATACTCATCGCTCTTTTGGTTACATGTTCTTCCCCTCTTTTCATTACATGGTCATATTAGGAAAGACGATTTATTCGATTAGACGATTAGTCTGCACCGTATCACATAAAAAAATCTAAATTATTCAGTCAGATTCTGAACCGCCTCGAGTTACCATCGCTCATCTGAAAAGTGTAGAGCAACCTTTAATATGCTTGTTGCCTAACCAAGACATGTCTGCTCCAATGCTTGTCGGTTCCACATCCGCTTACCTAGCTTCAAATTCAACTACAATGCATGTCTTAAAATGAAACAGCAAACAAACAGCCTACCAAGTCGCGGCGTGTTATCATATCCTACAATGTCACGCTACTTGATTCATTTCAATTGCCCCGCCGAAACCTTTTTGTCCGTTTCATTGGACAAATAAAATTTCCCATTAAAATTCGCCGCCTCCCCACTAGGATATTTAAAATTCGTACAAAAAGTGTTTAAGCAAAGCTTGGCATAAATTGATGTCGGTATCGCGTTTCGAGATTATGCCCTCTCGTAGTGATGTGATTCAAGTCATATTTATCATTCGAATTATTTTAGTAACTTCGTTATTTCATTTTTCTTTATTAATAATAATAACTACGGTCTTCGCCTTACGGTCTTGCATTATGGAAACCAGGAACAACGATGTTACTGTCTTAACAATAAATATTTGTGTTGACAGTGGGAGGGCCACGGTTCGGCATGAATGGTGTCGCGTGTGTCGCGACACCATTCATGCCGACACGTTACATTCATGGTTAGCCGTGTGGTCCCCGGCAGAGTAGAATAGGCCACCCTCACTCTTACCGAGGTGTCGTAAAAGGCGACTAAGGTAAAGCTGCTGGCATGATCATCAGCACCCAGAGAAGGAAAACTCTGCATTTATATCAAAACCCTCGCCATCCCGTCTGCCAAGCGTGGTGAGTATGGCAATTACCCCTCATGTGATTGAGGGAGGCCCGTGCCCCAGCAGTGGGGACTTAAATGGGCTGACGATGATGATGATCCGTCTGCTTGTCTGCCGCCTATTACATAAAAAAATATGGCCCGACTCGACCTGAGTGCCAATACCACGGCCTCATAAAACAGATTACAGGAGTGAAGCAGCGCTTTATGATTCATCGAGTGAATTATGATACCGGAGGTATATTTAGGGGAATGGCAAAACCTATCACATGAAAAAAGACTACCTTTAGAACAGAAAATTATATGAACTTTTGGTGCCTCCTTAGGTGGGTCTCAGGGGTCGATGACATCACCAAAATCGTGGGGATTACATGGATCCGAGCGGCTCAAGAGCGGGTACATTGGCGTAAAGGAAAGGAGTGATGATGAAAGCTCGTCAATGTCAAAAGCCATTCGTCTGCTTGTCTGTCCCCTATGTTATTATGAATTAGAGCATACCTTTCCGATACACTCTCTTAAGTTGGTCACTTGAACTAGTTCTGAGAAACTTAGGTAGTTCAATAAACTTAGGTCTCCAATAGGGTACAATCATAACGATATTGTAGATTTAATCATTATCTTGATTGTTGGGTAGTAACATGCTTTTTAAGTGTGTGCCAAGACCTACAAAGTTGTCATTTTTGGGAATCTCGATGTAAGCTTGTAATTGTATGACGCCCTTAATGCATTGGCGTGTTATGCTCTGTTGGTACTTACCTAAGACGCACGACGGATTATTGTTTAAGATACTCGTATAGATTTATTTGTTACATATCTTTTTGTGATTATTCTACGCGTCAATGTCTTGTGAGACAGTGTAATTTAGATAGCCGTGGAACTCTGTTATTGGCTAAGTGTCTAATCTTAGTTTTTAGGCATGATCATTGTAAAAATGCTATTGAGTTGAAGCAATAAAAAAAATACATTATAATATTTTCTTGCAAATATTCGTATACTACATCATAGTGAAACACAACACTATGTTAATATTTTTATGCAACTTTGATTATAACGAATAAATATATTTTTATATATTTCATATAAAAATTCTGATGAAAACCCCCACCACGAGCGCATCACTACCTACCTACCTACATCCCCCGCACCAGCTATGCGCCAGGCATGCACCCGGCATTAACGAAAAAAGGGAAATGCATGTGGCATTGCTTGCATTAATGTATTTATTAAGCGGAACCACGCGAACCTGGGGGATTAGTGTTGAAGTCGCCAGGTTTTTGTCTTGACATGGTGACGTGGAAAGTTTTAATAAATTAATTAATTTAAATAAAATAATTATCATTCAGATTTTTGATCGTGGGAGAGCCACACTACGGCATGAATGGGACGCTCTGATTCGCCGAGTAAGTGAGATAGATAAAAATTCTTTTTTGCACAAAATCAAAATAAAAGTATGATACAACAACAACAGACAGTACAATAAGGCGGTCTTATCGCTTTTAGCGATTTCTTCCAGACAACCTTTGACCTTTGAGTAAGAATAACAATAACCCAGAGGGTATGATTTAAAGGTTACCAGCGCACTTGTGACCCCACTGGGATGGACTCCCAGGGCAGACAATTGCTTACCACTAATGGTCCGTCTCATCGACATGATAAAACCTCTTTATACAAAGATTTTTTTTCATGTCGATGAGACATCTTTATAAAATTATCAGCCGCCGAGGGACCCCAGTAGCAAAGATGAGCTACCGGGATCCCTTCGTAGCAAATGAGGCCTGGCCTTCCATAGGAAAAATCCCTAGCTACATCAATGCTTGACTGGAAAAAAAGGGATACTTACAAATTGTTGAGATTGTGAAAAATGAAAATGAAAATACTTATACGAGTATTTTGATTGATTTATTGATATACCGAGTCGGTCATCATCTTAATGATGATGATGATGACGACCGAGTACTTATAGGTACTTTCCGCTTGTAGTGTAAAATGAGTTAAGGATTTTTATTACTGTGTGCCACTTTTCTCATCTATTTTTTTTTTCGTTCCCAGGTAAAACATCAAAAATTCCGACATCTCACCTAAGTAACTGTAAGTTTCTTTTATTTTAAAGCTTGTCAGACAGAAGAAACACACCAGGCTACAATTCCACAGCTTGGAGGAGGGAGGGAAGTAGAGTTTCAAATATGCTCTTGCAATTTTTTTATCACCAGCAAAGATACAGAAACAAGTAGAAACAATTTGTTTTTTTTATGATATAGGTGGCAGACGAGCCGACGGATCACCTGATGGTAAGCGATTACCGCGGCCCATGGACACCTGCAAAACCAGTGGTGTCATAAGTGCGCTGCTTACATTTTAACCCCCCTTCCCCAGGATTAGGCCTCCGGTACCCTCACTCACGCAGCGAAACACAGCGCATGCACTGCTTCACGCCGGTATTCTGTGAGGACGTGGTATTACTCCGGTCGAGCCGGCCCATACATGCCAAAGCGTGGCTCTCCCACTGTTATTAATTTTTCAAGGGAAACATACATACTGATCCGATAAATTACATTACACACATTTCTAACACACATGACAGCAAAATGGACTAGTAATTGTTCGACACTAAACGTAAAAACCGAACAATAAAACGACTGTAAGTTAAATGTATAAACGGTCCCTACTCATCATCATCATCACCATCAGCTTATCGCAGTCCACTGCTGGACGTAGGCTCTCCAATTGTTCGCCACCGTGATCTTTCCATGGCTTCTCGCATCCAGCTCTTGCCAGCCATCCTGTGCAGGTCCCTACTCAGCTTTTAGCTATGGCTTGAGCCGTTGCGCTGAATTTCCGCAGAGATGGTGATATATCGTGGCTCGTGACATACCATGATCCAGTTGGTCTGGTTCCCCTGTTAAAGGGTTGCGAAGTCAGACGGCAGTCGCTTCATTGTAATTACCAGACATCCAAATCCTGAATCATGGTCCATGTATAGGTACCCCGGGATTCGATGAGGATCGTATATATCGTATATCGATGGTGATAATCCATAAACATGTACCGTGTATTTGACCGTGGGAGAGCTACGCTTCGGTATGAATGGGCCGGCTCGACCGGAATGATACCACAGCTTCACAGAAACCCGGCGTGAAGCAGCACTGTACTATGTTTCGCTGAATGAGTGAGGGCACCGGAGGCCCAATCCAAGGAAAGGGGGTTTAAATATTGGTAGCATACTTGTGACTCCACTGGTGTCTCGGGTGTCGATGGGAGGCGGTAATCGCTTACCATCAGGTGATCAGTCTGCTCGTCGGCAACCCAAAAAAAATATATGTGTGTATTTCTTCATTGATTGAATTGTTATTTTATACACATTTCATTTTGTATTTGCACCTTTATCAGAGAAAAGAATAGTCTTACAGTAAGGTTATGTTAAAATTTATCCACGTACAGTCGACTAATTTTCCGGTGTACCAGCGCTAAGCGATAATCGCTTGCACACTCAGCGGGGTGGGCGAGGCTATTCTCTGCACTCACGCATACTGAACACCGCTACGTTCTCTGACCGTACATATGTTTAAATACTTATGTGCTTGTAAGGCGACTCCTCGACGAAACCAGCGGCGTCAATTTCTTTACATTGATGTAGGCATTTGGCCTTTTACAC
Organism: Marasmia exigua; assembly: GCA_019059595.1. NCBI lineage: Eukaryota > Metazoa > Arthropoda > Insecta > Lepidoptera > Crambidae > Marasmia > Marasmia exigua. The sequence goes on along the minus strand of CM032474.1, from coordinate 2,816,030 downwards.
ATATCTATATTTAACACTATCTACAGACGGCTAACGTGACATTAACCACATGATAACAACCTAATAAGCCAAAACTACCAAATCTATTATTAATCCACTAGTCAGCTGCAATTGTAGAAAACAAAACAGTACCGTCTCCTTATAATACGAAAGTATCTCAATTACTGGCTATTACGTGTCATTTGTGCATGAATAGTTGAGGTGAGCTCGCAGCAAATTGCAGGCAGCCTGAGAACGATTGCATGTGTTTAAGCTGAAGAGTTCAATGTATACGAGTCTTCTAGGCTTTTTCTACCGTAGCAAATGACGAGCTACCGGGGATCCCTTCGTAGCAAATGATGAGCTACGGGAATCGCTTCGTAGCAAATGATAAGCTACCGGGATTTCATTGTAGCAAATGATGAGCCGGTGAGGGATTCCCGTAGCAAATGACGAGTTACTGGGGATCCCTACGTAGCAAATGATGAGCTACGGGAATCGCTTTGTAGCGAATGATAAGCTACCGGGATTTCATCTTAGCAAATGATGAGCCGGTGAGGGACTCCCGTAGCAAATGACCAGCTACTGGGGATCCCTACGTAGCAAACGATGTGCCGTTGAGTGACCGCCGTCGCAAATGATATGCTTCTCTGTAATTACCAGACTCCCCTTAATCCTTGATCGCAGTCCAAGAATATAACCAAAAATAAAAAAACAGTTGCAAAGAAGTAACATAAATAAATATTTCACATCATCACATACATTGATCTGACTCCGAGACAGGTAGCTCAAGCACCCGTGTTACGGATATCAGAATCAACAGCGGAGTTACAAATATATACATATAATACTTTTCTTTTGTAAATACATACTTATAATACATACAAACACCCAGACCAATACAAACAGACATGTTCATGCACACAAATGTTTTTACTGTGCGGGGATCGAACCCGCAACCCTTGGACCAAAGGCAGCGTTCACTACCACTGTTCCAAACGGGTCGTCAATATATAAATATATTCATGTGATACTGCCTCTTATGGTAATTCTGGTAAACCCTTTGAAAACTGTCAAAGGGTAAAGTGACGTATCGCTTACCTACAAAATAACTTACCTGATTTGAAGACCGTAAATTTGTATTTATCGGGAAACACAATGGCGACGACTAGTAACAATACCAATCTGTCAACATAGAATAAGATTACTTAATCAAATCATCCATAGAAAATCACATAACACGGTGTATGCACAACGACTAATGTCTAAGCAGTATAGTGCTTTCCCTTCGCGGCCGAGCACGGTAAATAGTTTCTGAGAACTGGTAAAAGTAGCCGAGAAATGCATACTTGTGTGCAGTACGAGAAATTGTAATCACAGTTTATCGTAACACTGTACCTGCTGTAAGGGTCAATGGCTTTTTGTACGTTTCTTGGCTGCATTTTTAGTTGACATCACAACGTTCCCTCAAAATTAATAAATTGCTAATCTAACCTAACCTTTTTGCACATCAAAAATACTTATTGCACAAAAAAATCACAACTTTATGTGCAATTAGTATTTTTGGTGTGCAAATAGGTAATTTCAAGAGGGTTGGTTTAATATATTCCATAAACATCTGCGAGATCCGCCAAGTTAGACTGACCGGATGGCGCCCCTGCCTCTTACGCCAAAGGTCGTGGGTTCGATCTCCACCCTGGACAAACATTCGTGCGGTGAACACTTGTGTTTGTTCAGAGTCTGGGTGTAATATATATATTTAAGTATATATTTGTGTTCCTCTGTTGTCTGATATCTGTAACACAAGTGCTTAAGCTACTTAGTACGGAATCAGGTCAATGAATGAGATGTCGTAAGAATTATAGTTGCTGATGCACGCATCAGCATCAGCGTTGTATCAGCATCAGCGTTGCCGGACTTTTAGAAAGGAATATGCTTGTCTCTTAATATTACTGATTATAAAAAATATGGAATTTAAATAAACAAGTGCGACACACAATGGACAATAGGACAAAAAAAAAATAGCATTTTTATACGCTTTGCAAATAAATAAAGAAAAAAAGATAACCCACATTTTTTGTTGTCATTAAATTATTTATCTTTTAAATTACTAATTAATATGCCGGAAGTGTCCTCGCCAACCCGTCTGCCAAGCGTGGTGAGTATGGCAATTACCCCTCATGTGATTGAGGGAGGCCCGTGCCTGGGACTTAAATGGGCTGATGATGATGATGATGCCGGAGGTGACGTAGTCCTGAGGCTCAACGTATTGTGATGTCGGTACTAGATGTCCAATAAAAAAGTTAAGGCGACTTTAAGTTACTTACTGTCACTTTTGATGCTTTGTCACTGTCATTATTTGACGTTTAGTTTATTGGATTCCTTTTTTTAAATCATCGTGAGCAAAAGCGTTTTTAATTTGTCAAGCCGAATGATCACGACACAGGAGGATTTATACATTTTATTTTTTTTCTCTCCATATACAATCTATGGCTATGCACAAATCTAAAATAAGTATTTTTCATTTCGGAAAATGTTTTTTTGTTGTGTTGTCCATTCTGTCACACTAGTCAGCTTGTCTCATACTAGGGCACTATATCAACTATATAGATGACTGATAGCCTAGAAAATTGAGAAACTTTAGTTTCCTAAATTGATCCGACTGGGAATAGAATCGGGAACCTTTTCCGTTTAGAAGTAGCACCTTAACTGCGCTGTCGATGTCGTCAATGGAGGGGAGAAAATTCATCGAATTAAATTATTGTAAAATATTGTCAAATTAAAATTATCTGAAGATTGTCTGGTGGAGATCGCTCCCAGCTATAAGAATGTCTAAATTGTACAGTCACGAGCTCAAATAAGTATACAACCGCATTCTAAAATGTATTTTTTTATGTGATAAGTGGCAGACGGGCAGACGGATATAATAATATTACCTTATTGTTCTAGTTTAAGTTTATATTTCATTGCAGGCGACTGTTTATTGTACCTTTGTATCCTTATAGCTTTTAAGTTTTGTAGGTTGTGCAATAAAGAGTACCTAACTATGTATCTATCTAAATTTTTTCCTAACTTTCGAGTTTCGACCTTAAGATTATAATGAGTAATCTTGAAATGTTTTCTTAATTATTCTTGCTGCCTAAGAAACAGACATTAAAGTTTATCAGCCCTCAAACCGGCTGCTTTAAAATTTAAGTCCAATTATGCCGTCAGTTTATATTTCAAGGGCGAGGGTGATTCGTGGAATAAATTTAGTTCCTTGTCCGAGTAATCTGAATTAATGTACGGTTATCTAAGGGATTGGCGTACAAGGGCGTACACACGGCTGTCTGTCACACCGTGCCAAAACGAGATTGTGTATCTTCTATCTCGACTGTGTAGATGTGGGTTCTTCTGCTTCTAAAGGACGATTCGACCAATATTATTCCGTTTTTTTTTATGTTATAGGCGGCAGACGAGCAGACGGATTTCCTGATGGTAAGCGATTGCCGCCGCCCATAGACACCTACGACAACAATGGCGTCACAAGTGACCTCCGGTACTATCACTGGCGCAACAAAACACAACACAGTGCTGCTTCACGCCTGTTTTCTGTGAGGCCGTGGTAACACTCCGGTCGAGCCGCCCCATTCATGCCGAGGCGTGGCTCTCAAAGTACTAAATCTATGGTTCGATACTAAATCTATGGTATAGTGGTGTCATTCTATACTAATCTGAAGTTATGCCATAGAGTTATCCCGATTCGGACCTTAGTCGGTAGTAAAATCTTGCCAGACTCGTCATCATCGTCAGTCCATTTAAGTCCCCACTGCTGGGGCACGGGCCTCCCTCAATCACATGAGGGGTAATTGCCATACTCACCACGCTTGGCAGACGGGTTGGCGAGGGTTTTGAAATAAATGCAGAGTTTTCCTTCTCTGGGTGCTGATGATCATGCCAGCAGCTTTACCTTAGTCGCCTTTTACGACACCTCGGTAAGAGTGAGGGTGGCCTATTTTACTCTGCCGGGGACCACACGGTCACACCAGACAGACTCGTCATGGCCATAATTTTGAGTCCTGATGAGATCCTTGCGATTCAGCGCCATTCATTGCGCACTGCAACTTTCCGGGTACACTTGTAAACAGAGCACTTAGTTGCGGCCTTGATCTGGTCTCATTGGTAATCTAACATGTGGCCCTGTGCCCCCAACCTTTCCCTGCACTACGAGACGCTCTATGGAATCACTGCCTCATAGTATATTATATGGAATTTTGACAGGTCCTGAGAAAAACCTTCATACTTGACGGGACAGGGTCCTAGCTTGTCGTATCACCTGGGGGGGATGACATCAGTCCTCACGAAAACTCAACTGTTTCATTTAAAAACCCAAATGTTCTGAGATTTGATCTTTTTGAAATCATGTGGAACGCCTCAAAATCCTGATCTTTCGGGAGAAATCCTGGGAAATGGTAAACCAATTTATGTAGCGCGCGCAGATTCTTGATGTGAAAATGTTTCGGTTGTAACTAGATGTTGCTGAGTGAAAACAACTTAGCCTTTTTTAGGGTTCCGTAGCCAAAATGGCAAAAACGGAACCCTTATAGTTTCGTCATGTCCGTCTGTCCGTCTGTCCGTCTGTCCGTCTGTCACAGCCGATTTACTCGGAAACTATAAGTACTACAGTGATGAAATTTGATGGGAATATGTGTTGTATGAACCGCTACAAAAATATGACACTAAATAGTAAAAAAAAGAATTGGGGGTGGGGCCCCCCATACATGTAACTGAGGGATGAAATTTTTTTTTTCGATGTACATACCCGTGTGGGGTATCAATGGAAAGGTCTTTTAAAATGATATAAAGTTTTCTAAAAAACATTTTTCTTAAAGTGAACGGTTTTTGAGATATCAGCTCTCAAAGTCGTAAAAAGTATGTCCCCCCCCCTCTATTTTTATAACTACGGGGTATAAAATTCTAAAAAAAATAGAGGTGATGCATGCTAATTAACTCTTTCAACGATTTTTGGTTTGATCAAAGTATCTCTTATAGTTTTTGAGATAGGTTGATTTAACTGTAATTTTGGACTTTGCTGCTACGGAACCCTTTGTGCGCGAGCCCGACTCGCACTTGGCCGGTTTTTTTTAATAAATTGCTTCTCTTTTATGTCACTTGCATGACTTACCATTTGTGTAACAAAATTTCCAGATTATAAACTAAACAAAATATTTAGTTTCTCATCAGAGTTAACTTAAAGTACAGGCAGCCATAACGAGTTTGTGTGTGTGGCGCACGTAGGTAAGCATTGATGTGGAAACGTTTTTAACTTTAAATCAATGTAAAATATCTTTATTTGCATAGGCTTGTATACATACAGCACTTTCAAATCGTCATACATTAGAAATTATAACTATTACACATATATGTCGATAAATAAAATATACTTAGAAATGAATAAACATATTTAATGTGATTCTACCACCGGAATCTGAAAGTTGATTCTGACGAGAAGATCCGGCAATAAACTCGCCAGTTACTATTTTTAATCGCCAAAAATTTTAATACAATGTTATTATTACTATATAACTTGCATAAAGAAGTCGATTTCATGTCCAACAATAAATATATCCATTACAATGTCTAAGGTGTAGGCGAACAGTTTATCATTTCCATAAATTCTTGTCATTTAAATAATCATCAACTGTATAATAGGCTTTTGCCATTAAATTATTTTTAATTTGTGTTTTAAATTTAGGCATTGGTAAGTCAACAAGCTTTTGTGGTACCTTGTTAAATATTTTAATACTCATTCCGACAAACGTATTACCAACATTATGAAGTTTCGGATGGAGGTAGATATAGCTGAGTGAAAAAAAAAACCAAATTTCTATCTCTTTTATCTAGCTATGTGTCTTGCATGACTGACCATTAGTGTTACAAAAATTCGAGTTTATTAACTTAAAAAAATATTTAGTTTCTTATCAGAGTTAACTTAATTAATGTAAGGTTATCTAATGATTATGGTAGCATACAGACGGCTGCCTGTCACACCGTTTCGACACCATAAGGTGTTTGTGTATGTGGCGCACGTAAGCTATAATGTGGAAACGTATCGGATGGGACTAGATATTGGTAAGTGAAAAAAAACTTATACCTAAAGGCGAGCAACGCATCTCCACTCCCTCTGGTGTCGCTGATGTCCATGGGCGGCTGTGATCACTTGCCATCAGGTGACTCGCTTGCTCGTTTGCCTCTCTGTCTCAAAAAAAAAAACCTTTTTTAACATATTTGTCTTTTTTGTCTTGCTATGTCTTGCATGACTGACCATTCGTGTTAAAAAATCCAGCTTATTAACTGAAAAAGTGATTTAAATTCTCGTTCAAGTTATCTTAATTAATGTACGGTTATCTAAGGATTTGGGTAGCATACAGGCGGCTGCCTGTCACATCGTGTCGTAACGAGATTGTGTATGTAGAAATTGTAGAACACGTAGAGCCTTGATATGAAAACTTTTCAGATGGACCTAGATATTTTAGAATAGAATTACTGTTTATATTTTTGACGTAAGAAACATTTTAATAAATTACTTTCTCTTAATAACGTTATATATGTCATGAATGAGGATCATTTCTGCTACAAAATTCCGACATTATAATATTACTTCTTTATAAAAAGTAAATTAATCATTTAGTTTTTAAATAACTATCCTAATAATAGTATGACAGTAACAGATTTCATGCAAATATCTCAATGACCCCAGAGTAAAGCAGCGTCTTTGCCATCGCCGAGTGAGTGAGGGCGCCGGAGACCTTATCCGGGGAGAAGGGGAGTTTAAAGATTGCCAGCGCGCTTGTGACTCCATTGGTGTTGCGAGTGTTCATGGGCGGAGGCAATCGCTTGATATCAGGTGTTCCGCCTGCTCATCTAAAATAAATAATATCCTCCAACCGATTACAGCTACGGCGACCAATCTCAACTATCAGCCACGTACGCAGGATATATTATAGTGCTCAAGTGTGTGCGCAATCACAAGTACACTCTCTATTCCCTTACCCTCATATTCCGATGGGACACTACTGTGACACTACCGGAGATTAATCGGGCGCAAGACCAACAGCTCAACGTGCTTTCCGAGGCACGTGGGTACAAGACCGCTAACTTCCAGACTCCGGGCTGACACTAAGAATTTCTTACTGAAAACTTGGGTACAATTTTTTGGCCCGACCTCTTGCGCAGCCGTCACTTTAAAGTGAGATTCATACCATAACCACTGCGCCATCGAGGCAGTCCTAAGTCTAAAATAAATAAATAATAAAGGTGAAATATTTTTTTGCAGAACCTTACATAAGTACAGTTACAGTTCATAAAAGTTTCAATTACCTTCTATACCTCAAAAACTTTTCCCTTACACCGAACATTTTCACTCATTCCAGGATAAACAACCTAAGTTGGAAACAGGCTCGCTCGCTCAATCACTTCCCTTCGTAATTGTATTAGCTATTCGCTGAGTCGCTCCACTCCGGCTTGATTAGCACTCATTTTATAGAGCTTTGATCGTTTTAGGATTACGCTATTTTCGCAACATCCGACCTTTCCGACACTTGCAAGTGTCACGGTAGATCGCGCAACTAGGATGACCAGATTAAATTAAATTAAAGGTTAATTTCATACAACATCTCATACATTGATCTAATTCCATACTAAATAACGTATTGTGTTATAGATATCAGACAACAGAACAATTACTATACTTCTTTCGCTTTAGCATGATATGGGTGACAGATGTCTCTTTTTAACGTGTGACTTACGTATAACTCTGTCCTGCTGTCACCGATATTATGATAAAGCGAAAAGACTATAATATATACTTAAAAGGTACATGCTTATTTTCAAGCTTGAAGCATGCTACTTTTGAGCAAGTGCTACTTAGTAGCATGTGCTACAAATAAGCATGCTATATTTGAGACCGGCATGCGATTTTTGAGCATGCTACCTGATAGTGTGGGTGGAAGTGGTAGTGTATGTGAGTGTTATAGCACGTGCAAACAAGTTTGCTTATTTTTACGCATGCTAATAGCATACTTATTGATAGCAAATGTGGACAGTTCACTAAGCATGCTCATATTTGGCATATTTGACATGTTGCTAAAAATGAGCAATGTGTAACATTAGCTAAATTATACTTTATTACCCATTCAGACACTAAATAAACCTAAATCATTAAAGAGACCCTAGAACGAAACTGAACTCAACCGATTCTTTATTCCCGTCCCTTTCACACAGTTGTGTGAAAGGGACGGGAATAAAGAATCGGTTTATCTATTGTTTGGTTGCGACAGTTTATATTCACTGGTTAAGAGACGGTTTTATTGTGGGCCTTCAGGCCCAGTCTAGGTCCAGTTGGGCTAGTTCTTATGGATGTCGAAATTCAGACTTTTTTATGTGATAGGGTGATAGGTTCGAGCAAACGGATCACCTAGACCCAAGACCCAAGGCGACTAAGGTAAAGATGCTGGCATGATCATCAGCACCCAGAGAAGAAAAAACTCTGCATTTATATCAAAACCCTCGCCAACCCGTCTGCCAAGCGTGGTGAGTATGGCAATTACCCCTCATGTGATTGAGAGAAGCCCGTGCCCCAGCAGTGGGGACTTAAATGGGCTGATGATCATGATGAAACGGATCACCTGATAGTAAGCGATGCCGCCGCCCATGGACACCCGCGACACAAGTGGAGTCACAAGTGCGCTGCCAACCTCTAAAATTACATTTGTCAGAACCAAGTATTGTAGGTTGTTCATGTAACAAGCACACTTTAATTTTATGTTAAAATTAATGTATGTTTCGGCACTCGTTGTCTGTTAAAAATATGTATAAATAATTATTTACTTAATTATTACTGTAATGACTGTTTATACCCAAAATAAATTTAAAAAAAATGTTTTATTTTACTATTCATGATTCCCACGCCAAAAGTACAACAACAACAACAGTGGCAGGGCTCCCACAAGGTGGACTGAGGATCTGGTGAAGATCGCGGGAATCCATTTGATGCGGGCGGCACAGGACCGATCTGTGTGGAGAACATTGGGGGAGGCCATGTCCAGCAGTGGACGTCTATTGGCTGAAATGATGATTATGACGCCACAGTGGCAGAATCCTCGTCAGCCCATTCAAGTCCCTACTGCTGGGCACGGGCCTCCCTCAATCACATGAGGAGTAATTACTCCTCACCACGCTTGGCAGACGGGTTGGCGAGGGTTTTGATATAAATGCAGAGTTTTTCTTCCCTGGGTGCTGATGATCATGCCAGTCGCTTTACCTTAGTCGCCTTTTACGACACCTCGGTTGGAGTGAGGGTGGCCTATTCTACTCTGATGGGGACCACACGGCAGTGGCAGAATATGTTGAACGTTATTTTAGTTTAAGAAGACGTGTACCATATTCTTGGAAATAAACCATTCTTTACTCCGGTCAAGCCGGCCCATTCATGATCAGTCTGCATTGCTCATATGCTTAAAAAGTGAATGACCGGGAGAACCACTGAGTAGAATAACTACTGAGTTTCTTGCTGGTGTCTTCTCAGTAGAAATCGAAATTCCGAACTAACGGTAGATGATAATATGTGTACCTATTTTGACATTCATAGGTGTTCTGTATGGACCTAAATTGTCAAGTATCAGCCTATAAACTGTCCCACTGCAGGGCAATGGCCTCCATCATAGCAATCAAGTTATCGCTACTATTATGGGATTAGGCTTAATCACCACGCTTGCCAAATGCGGATTGGTGATCACAAACCCGAGCTATGTTGAAAAATTCGAAACATACTTTTCGTTCGACCCGTGAAACGAACCCAGGACCCCGAGATCACGGCCCGGTACTTAAACCACTTGACCAACAGGGCGTTGTCTATCCTCCATCTATGACCTAAATTGAATAAAAGATTTTTTCTATTTATCTTTATCTTATCTTTAACCGATGTAATACGGGAGATATGGTCACCCGCTCACCACAAACAGGCTTATCTATAATTAACTATGAAAACATGTCACGTTGATTTTCCATGACCTGTCAAGCTTCATCAGAGTTTAATGTGTTATATCAGCCACCGCACGCGCCGGGCGAAATCGATTTAGGAGACATAATTAAAGGTTAATGATCGAGCTTAGCGGACTCATACTTTTACATTATATACATACAGGGTGTATCGACTGGGTGCGGGAATCGACTGGTATAATATCCTCCAACCGATTACGGCTACGGCGGCCAATCTCAATGATCAGCCACGTACGCAGGATAGTGCTCAAGTGTGTGCATAAACACAAGTGCACTCTCTATTCCCTTACCCTTATAATCCGATGGGTCACTAGTGGGACACGATTGGGAGCAGGACCAACGGCTTAACGTGCTTTCCGAGGCACGGGGGTACAAGACATCCAACTACCAGACTCAGGGCCGACACAAAGAATTTCTTACCGAAAATTTAGGTACGAATTGTTGCCCGACCCCGGGGATCGAACCCGGGACCGCTAGCGCAGCCGTCGCTTTATAGTGACCACTACGCCACTGAGGCAGTTATAGTGTTCCGTCCAACGCATTAGCTGGCAATTACAGTCTGTAATGACAGTACAGTACAGTTTCCTTTAGGGGTAATTATTTTTTGGGAATAGCATTTCTTTTTTGCAAATTTTCCTTAAGCAAAATAATGCACTTAAAAATGTATCAGCCTTCGGTTGGGACTCAAACTCTTGAAAAAAAATTTGTTTGATAATTCTGAAAATGTATGAAGATTTTGTTTTTTGAACTCCACATAAGATAATGACCCTACAGCTTTGGTGCTATAGTAATGAATACTCAGGGGGACCAGTCCTACTAGAATACAGCAAAAATGTTTACTCGATCTACTTGGCATGAATAGTTGAAGTTAAGAGAGAATTAAGAGAATTATCAAAAGCGATAAAACAAATGTTGTTCCGAATGCTAGCTATAAGACTTAGCTTAAAGGTTGTAAATATTTACTGATACTCCCTGTATATTTTTTTTTATTAATTCATAGTACAGTATGATTGCGGGGAGGTAATTAATCAAAGTGTATCATTAATAAAATTAGTGCCAGCCTGTTTATAAACTGCCTCTTTTCCAGGCAAAGTGATTACCCGTAAGTGCTTATGCTTGATTGCCTGGCTTTAGAGGAAAAATTTATATGATATTTTCTGTTATTACTTGCGATCGTGTAATTAAGTGACATTTAAATTGAAATTAATATTTGGAGTATCTCTTAAATTTTTATCTATCTGCATATTTGTACCACTAGATCGGCGGAGAGGGGAAACCTGGAAGGAGTGGGGACAATGTAGAGCGCTTGATTGTGTGGAAAGTGGAGAGGAGAAGATCGAGAGACCATAGTCCTCAGCGATGGTCAGACCAGATAGCGAAACAGCTCGAGATCTCTAAAAGCACTGCCCTGCATCGAGTGGCAGAGCGCAGCCGATGGCGACAGCTGGTCGACAAAATCGGAAGGAGTCACGACTCACGATCTTCAGAAGTGTGGGAATCGTCCGAAGAGAGCGAGAGAGAGAGAGAGAGAGAGAATATTTGAGATAATGATGTTCATACGACACGTTCAGAATGTAACCGTGATCCAGTTGGTCTGGTTCCCCCGTCTAAGTACTGCGAAGGTCAGACGGCAGTCGCTTCATTGTAATTACAGTTATACCAAATTTTATAAGTTACACCAATATACCTGCCAGAAGTCTTCTTTTCGAAAACTTCGGCAAAATCTACTAATCACAACGCTCCATTTACGCGCGCCAAAAAATTACAATTTTTTATTGGTTGATGCGTCAGCGCCATGTTCGATGCGAGTCATAGATGCGCAGAACAACTCTTTTAAAAGACAAAGGAGTTATAACTCTTTTGAAGAAAAGAGTTATTTCGCTATTTTACATCTTTAACTCCCATTTAACTCCGTAACTCAAAAGACTAAAAATAATTGAATAATGTGATTGAAGCCAATTGCTATGGGTTGTCTCATCGACGTTTTTATCCAATTTAATAAATTCGATACAAATAAATAATTTTGAACTTTATTGCAACAGTGGTAGGGTCAGTTTTTTCCCCAGATATTTTTTTATGTACAGATTAGTGCGCGAAGCGTTCCAATTATGCTTACATTATGCTTACAGTGCGATTTTATGAGTCGAAAAGGGATTTTTCGACTCATAAAATCGCGCTGTAGCGATTTCACTCACTCCTTGACGATCCGTGGTACCAGTCTCGCTCACTAACTCTTCTAACATCTTTAACTCCTTAATAACCCTGTAACTCTAAGACTGAAAAGATTTAAAGACGCGTTGATGTGATTGGATTGATGCACATTTTCACAGAAGATTTATATATAAAATAAAAATATCAATAGGTATGCAATTTCAAAGGAAGTTTTTCTTATTTTTATTGAATTAATAATAATAAAATATTAGTCAAATGAGTAAATATTGGTTCGGACTTCGTCCTTCTATCAATCTTCACATCAGAGATGTAAAGAGTTATAAAGGAAGCAAAGGAGTAACGGAGTTATTAACTCTTTTGCAATGATGTACATCTTTTAGTCCCAATCACTCCTGAGTTACACATGTCTAGTGCGAGTACGGTTAAGAGAGAGATAGCATTTCTCTCTGGATTAATTGTATTTAGTCTTAACGTATTAATTTGCCGATGTAACTTATAAACGTGGTACAGCTGTACCAGACTTCCCGAATCCTGGATCATGGTCCAAGGCTATAATGAGGACTTCATCATCTGTTTACAACATTGTATGAAAGTTTGGCGATTAAAAAGAGTAACTGGCGAGTTTCTTGCCGGATCTTCTCGACCAGAAACAACTTTCCGAGCCGGTGGTAGAATCGCATTATGTTTATTTATTTCTTAAGTATATTTTATTTTTCAACATATATGTATTAACATGTAAATTATACATAAGTACTTATAAATAGTTTTAAGTCATTCAAATGTATGACGATTTGTAAGTGATGTGTACAAGCCTATGCAAATAAAGAATTATTTGATTTGATTTGTTGTATAGTAAATATCGCACTTTTTTATTTAATCGTATGTCGTGTTAAATTTTAGTAGGCGTTTATATTATATAAGACTATATCATTATTATTTGATAGAAATGGGGTGAGCCCTGCGTCTCATAGCCACTGCGACCAGTAGATGATCTATTGTGGCAGCCCCGTAACCTATTACAGCACCTCATGTAGCTCCAGTTCCAGGATAAACCCGAGAATGGAGCTGATGGGGGAGCTCTTGATCTCGTCAGCTGAGATCATGTGTGCTCCCAGGTGCCGGCTTCTGCAGCGGTGCAGCGCTATGCACTCGCCGAGGACGTGGATAATCGTTTCCTCGTCCTCGCGACAGAACCTGCAGATTTTGGTATCTGTAAGGCCCATGTTGTGCAGGTGCTTATTTAATTTGCAGTGCCCTGTGAGGGTCCGAGTGAGTGCCCTAACATGTCCTCTACTCAGTTTTGTTATTTCTACAGCTCGTTTCTGATCGAACGCCTGTATCAACGCCTTAGACTGTTCTAGTCGAGGTAGTCTTTTCCAGAATTCAGTGCTTTGTTTTTTCTCCCACTCTTTTAACTCGAACCTGACCATGCATGCTGGAACGCCACTTATTGGTTCCGGTCCGAGTAGTGGGCTCTCTACCCCGGCCTTTGCTAGCACGTCAGCGACTTCGTTGCCTCTGATATTGCAGTGTCCCGGTACCCAAATCAGATTTACAATGTTGGCATTGCCAAGCTGGTTAGGAGCAGGACACACTCGCTAGTGAGTTTGGAGTCAAGTTCACAGGATGTTAACGCCTTGAGGGCAGCTTGACTATCTGAGAAGATGAATATCTTCTTATTCTGGAGATTCATTTGTAGACTCTCTTGGACACAGCCAATTATTGCGAAGACTTCCGCTTGGTACACTGTGGTATAGCGACCCAGGTTGGCGAATTTGCGTATTCCGCAGCGATCATTACAAAATCCCGCCCCAGATATGCCCTGCTTCCTGGAGCCATCTGTATACCAAACGATGTCATTCTGCTTAACATTTCCGGGAGTTCCAGCCTCCCAGTCTTGTCTACTTGGTAACAAGACTGTAAACCGCTTATCGAAGCGGTGTTCACGGACCATGGAGTCAGAGGGCATATCCATGACCGGAATTTTCATTAGTTCATTGTAGAGGCCTCTCATGACCCTAGAATGCCATCTCGTCCTCCCTCTGATTTTCGCTCTCGTGATAGCCATCCTCGCTTCCATCTGCACGTGAATGTGCAGAGGTGGAATGTTCAGGAGGGCATCCAGTGCTGCAGAGGGAGAGGACGAAAGCGCGCCAGTGGCTATAAGGCAGGCAGTTCTTTGAACTTTGCTGAGGTTCTCTACGCAGTTAAGTTGGTGCGTCTTCTTATACCACACACAGCAGCCATAAGTGACGATCGGCCTCACTATGGTTTTATAAATCCAGAGTGCGGCCATGGGCCGTAGCCCCCATTTTAGCCCCACCAACCTACTGCTTGCCCCCATCGCAATTTTTGCCTTTCTAGTGATGTAGTCGAGATGCTTGTTCCATGTTAGTTTTTGGTCTAAAAAGACTCCGAGATATTTGACCTCGTTGGACAAGCATAGCTTCGTACCAAGAAGTGTTGGGGTGTGTAGCGCCTCTAGTTTCCTTCTTTTGGTAAACGGGATTAAGACCGTCTTACGTGCATTGACTGTTAGCACGTGTCTCGTGCACCAGTTTTCTACTATTCGTAGGGCCCTTTGCATAAGATTGGAAATGGTGCTAGGGCATTTTCCTATGACCATTATTACTATGTCATCTGCGTAACCCTGAGTCAGAAATCTGGCTTCATTGAGCTCGCAGATGAGACTGTCAACAACCAATGACCATTGAAGGGGTGATAGGACTCCGCCCTGTGGACATCCTCTGGTCACTCTATAATGTAGGGTTTTATTCATCAACGTTGTTGTTGCAGTCCGATTTTGTAGCATGGATCCCATCCATCTGGTGGTGGTGTCGTCGATTCCACGATTCACCATACTACGTGTTATAACATCGAAGTTGGTGTTGTCAAACGCCCCTTCGATGTCAAGAAAGGCACAGAGTGCAATTTCTTTGTCTTCTATGGCTTTCTCAATTCTGTCCACCAGGTCAATAAGCGCCGTTTCCGTGGACTTGCCTGTTTGGTAGGCATGTTGTCTTGCACTCAGGGGTTTTTCAACGAGGTATGTTGCCCTGATGTGACTGTTCAACACCTTTTCCATCGTTTTTAGTAGGAATGAGGTGAGACTTATCGGTCTGTAGGACTTGGGCTGCGATTTGTTTTTGTCCCCTCCCTTGGGAATGTAAGTGACCCTCGCCCGAGTCCACGCTGATGGCAGATAACTCCAAGCAAAGCTTGCACGGTATAATTTTATCAGCGTAGAGATGATGATATCTTCGCCCCGCTGCAACAAAGCCGGGAAGATACCATCGACCCCACCAGATTTGTAAGGCTTGAAACTCCTAATGGCCCAAATTATCTGCTGGGGACGAAAAATAACGGAAGCTCTCCTCCAGTCTTCATTCCTCGGTCTCCTGTCCGGAGACTTACTGACCTGGAGTTCTCTTTCGTTATTAATGTACACGGATTCCGGAAAGTGCGTTTGAGCAAGCAGTCTCAGTGTTTCCTCCGGAGATTCTGTGAAAGATCCATCCGCTTTCCTTAGCAGGCCTAGATGGGATTCAGGTGTCTTGGATAGTATTTTGTGGATCCTGGCAGCTTGGGCAGTGTCCTTGATTGACCCGCAGAATTTTTGCCAGGATCTTCTTTTTGCTTTCCTGAGCTCCCTATTGAAACGTGTTAACGCCTTCCTGTAAGCATCCCAGTTCTTGTCTTTTTTTGCCTTGTTAAATAAGGCACGGGCCTTTTGCCTCAGATGCTCCAGGTTTTTGTTCCACCAAGGCGTGTTTCTGTTGCTCTTAGTGGTCTTGAGAGGACAATTTTCTAGATACGCATTCATTAGGCTCTTGCCTAAGTCCTCTGCTGCGGCTTCCACTTGGTCCACAGTTTTGATGTATTTAAAATCTCCAAGGTATAACCTAAGGGAGTTCCTAAAGCCCTCCCAGTCTGTTCCCTTGGGGTCACGGTAGGTGTTCGGTTCCTTTGTTCCCGAGCATAGTATGTCGTACCTAATGTGGGTGTGGTCGGACATGGACGGCTCATCTGAGACGTGCCAATTGGTCACTCGGTGTGCGAGATTACCTGAACACCAAGTTATGTCTAGTACTTCCTGCCTAGAACGTGTGGTAAAGGTTGGTTTACTACCCACGTTAAGAACAAATTGATTATTAGTGAGCAAGTAGTCAAACAGTAACTCACCTCTAGCGTTCGTGTTGGAGCTGCCCCATGATGTGTGGTGGGAGTTGCAGTCGGTACCCACCAGCAGCTGGGTTTCTCTCTCCAGACAGTATTCCACTACCGGCGTCACCTTGTTCACCGGATCCTGGTCCTCACCGGGTAGGTACATCATTATATATTTTAATTATAACTATTGTTCACAAGTTTACATCCAGTCCACACAGCCAATCGACAGCTTCAGTTGTCAGATTATAGAGGTCCCCAGGGTCACCCCTGTAGCATCTTTTAGGACTACGTTTTACGATATGGTTTATGGTCTGATCTTCAATTCCGCAGTCACACAGTGGGCTATTTATCCATCCCCATTTGTGCTTTAGGTAATTGCACCTGGCCCGCCCAGTGCGGATTCTGTTCAGACGGCACCATTGTTTCCTTGGCAGGGAGAAACCTGTTGGTTTCTGTGTCAGGTCCAGCGAAATGAGTGGAGGTACTGCATTAGACTCCGACCACTGCTTTCGCACTAAAAAAAATCATCTCGTGTTTACTATTGATCTATAATATTGATGAGACCGTCACCAGCTCATGGCAAATCAAGCACTTACAAAGAACATTGCCAGGGTTTGAACTAAATGCTGCCCAGACGTAGGAGTGCTTCCAAGTGGTTGCTTGCGTTACTAGTAAATAAATAATAATTAAAACAAAACACTCCCAAGTCTGGCCAGCTCTTGTTCCAAATTCCATACAAAGACTGGCAATGTCCTATCGTCGGCTTAGTAACGCGTTCAGTAGTATAATTGGTAGAACAGCCACCCGGAATATAGATGTGGGTTCGAATCCCGTCAGAACATGAGATTAAATTGTAAAGTGATTTCTCAACTAGTGTTTCAACTGGGGTTTTGCTTAAATCGAGATGACTAAAGTCCTGAGTTAGTGCTGAATTTCTAGGTTAATCGCAGCTCTGAGTGTCTAGTTTCAAAAATGAAATTCCGCTCGGGAACCGTGTATTTTAATTCAATGTTTACTGCCCGACCGGCTGTTTGCGCATCACCGTAAATGTAGTTAATGCGTCCCGGTTACTGGCGGCAGGACGAGCGCCGATAAATATTAAATCGCAACTGTGATATCGGCGTTTAGAGTAGCTGTCACACCGACGCAATAAAAAACCTCCCTATTGCTACTTATAAGGGAGTTGCCACACTGGCGGATTGCGAGCGTTTTCAAAACGGAGCGACGACGCAGCGAATACGCCGCGGATGCGCAACCCCTTCCAACCCTTTGTCGACTTATTACACCACGGATTTACTACTCCACGCAAGACCCAGTGAAATTATAACCTCTTCCAGTTGTTACAGGAATCACCATATTATTCGTTTTTTAGATTTTCGCGTTGCCTTATAACTATAATGTATCAATACAGGGATTAACACGATATTCATTATGTGAAACAACATATTTACATATTTGGCTCGACGTTTCGGCTACGTTACAGCAGCCGTAATCACGAGCGGACTGTATATATGAGTATACAGGAATATGTGAGTACACAATGTTGTTTCACATAATAAATATCGTGTTAATCCCCGTATTGATACATTATCACCATATTATTATCTTCTTGTTACCCCACGGTGTGATTGGCACCCCAAATCATGTCACACATAGACTTAAAATTTCCGCCCTGCCTGTATATACTTTCCTTCTCCACAGAAGGTCCAATAAAATATCCTTCGGTTCTAACACATGCATCATCAACTTCTAACATCATTGACGAGACCAAAGCGCATCGACTTCGCTGGTTCAGCCACGGAAAGATGAGGTCGAAAAAATTTTCGCGGAATATTGTAGAAGTAAAAGTAGGGCAAGAATGACCGAGATGGAGACTCTTATTATCGGAAGCCAAGACTCACTACGAGTGCCAACCTGGTTAGTGATAGAACTAACCAGGCACTAACATGCTCCTGAAAAATCTGGTGCCATGGTATTGTTCGTGTAGTTACTCATCAATTACGTCACAGTGTAGTGACACCCTATCTTTACTCCTAGTAAAAAATCCTCTGGTCTTCTATTACACACGCCTGGCGCTCGTCGGTACTGTCCGTCTCTCTTATACCTCTAGTTACTCGTCGGTTACGTCACGGTGTGAGTGACACCTCGTATCGTGACACCCTATCTTTACTACTAGTAAAAAATTAAAAAATCCATGGTCTTCTATCACACACGCCTGGCGCCCGGCAGTAGGTACTGTCTGTTTGTCTTATACCTCTGTTACTCGTCGGTTACGTCACGGTGTGAGTGGCACCCCGTATCGTGACACCCTATCTTTACTACTATTAAACATCCTCTGATCTTCTATCTCACACGCCTGGCGCTCGGCGGTAGGTACTGTCCGTCTTTCTTATACCTCTAGCTACGTCAGTTACGCCCCGGTGTGAGTGGCACCCCGTATCGTGACACCCTATCTTTACTACTAGTAAAAAGCCTCTGGTCTTCTATCACACACGCCTGGCGCTCGCCGGTAAGTACTGTTCGAGCTACGTCAGTTACGACCCGGTGTGAGTGGCACACCGTATCGTGACACCCTATCTTTACTACTAGTAAAAAGCCTCTGGTCTTCTATCACACACGCCTGGCGCTCGCCGGTAGGTACTGTTCGAGCTACGTCAGTTACGCCCCGGTGTGAGTGGCACACCGTATCGTGACACCCTATCTTTACTACTATTAAACATCCTCTGATCTTCTATCTCACACGCCTGGCGCTCGGCGGTAGGTACTGTCCGTCTGTCTTATACCTCTAGCTACGTCAGTTACGCCCCGGTGTGAGTGGCACCCCGTATCGTGACACCCTATCTTTACTACTCCACGCTAGGCCCAGTAAAAAGTAACGATGGCCTCGTGCAGCACTACTTATCTACACTGGCCGTTTTCCAATTATTTCCAACTTTACTCGGCACAAATAAAACTGTTTATTTTACTATTTTGCCTATTACGGATACTCAGGAATTGCCACAGAGTTTGCTTGTTTTGTTTTTGTTGTTGATCTCTAATCATTATGATCGTTATAGACTGGAACCGATAACATCCATTTTAGTTTTAAAGTGATTTCTACCTTTTTATAACAATATAATTTTATACATATAATTATATAATAGACATCTTCTAGGCTAACGCGTTACATCCTAGACCTCTTCGTCACTTTCCATCAGGTACAGTTCATTAAAAAAAAATAACAATAAGGTAGATCTATAGTACTATTCAGACCTTAATCCTTTCTTGGTGATAAAAGGACTTAGCTCGTCATTAGGTAGGTCGTCATAACATTTGTTATGCTAAGAGGCTGGTAACGTATCAGGAACCTCGCTGGGATCATGGGTGGTGCTGGTGGCAGGCTTTCATGGACGGCGGTGACTACTTACAAAAAGTAGGGGAATCAATTCGGTGAAGGGGAAAAGGTTGGCAGCGCACTTGAGACTCCACTGGTGTTGCGGGTGTCCATGGGCGGCGGAATTGCTTACCATCAGGTGATTCGTCTGCTCGTCTGCCACCTCTCATATAAAAAAAATCAATATTCGATTTAACTACGCCCTACAACATAAATACAGTTACTTTACGTGTGAAGCAATAATGAAATAGAAGCATGATTCTGCGGCAAACAGTCGCTTCCGCGTGTTTGCTCAATCTCGATCGTTCACTATTAATTGATCGATGTAACATCGCGCTTCATCATGAATACAGTTACTTTACGTGTGAAGCAATAATGAAATAGAAGCATGATTCTGCGGCAAACAGTCGCTTCCGCGTGTTTGCTCAATCTCGATCGTTCACTATTAATTGATCGATGTAACATCGCGCTTCATCATGAATACAGTTACTTTACGTGTGAAGCAATAATGAAATAGAAGCATGATTCTGCGGCAAACAGTCGCTTCCGCGTGTTTGCTCAATCTCGATCGTTCACTATTAATTGATCGATGTAACATCGCGCTTCATCATGAAAACAGTTACTTTACGTGTGAAGCAATAATGAAATAGAAGCATGTTTCTGCGTTCACCATTAATTGATCGATTTAACTCCTCGCTTCAATATGAATATTTAATATCCTCCAACCGATTACAGCTACGGCGGCCAATCTCAACGATCAGCCACGTACGCAGGATATATTATAGTGCTCATGTGTGTGCGCAAACACAAGTGCACTCTCTATTCCCTTAACCTCATATTCTGATGGGACACTGCTGTGACACGCCCGGAGAGAGTTACATGTTACATGTTGAGAGTTACATGTTGCGAGGGATCGGGCGCAGGACCAACGGCTTAACATGCTTTCCGAGCCGCGGGGGTACAAGACCGCCAACTTCCAGACTCCGGGCTGACACTATGAATTTCTTACCGAAAACTTAGGTACAAATTTTTGGCCCGACCCGGTGATTGAACCCGGGACCTCTTGCGCAGCAGTCGCTTTAAAGTGCGACCCACTAACCACTGCGTCACAGGGGCAGTCTTACTTTACTGTCTGACTATTTAAAATGATAAGGATTCTTGGTCATGTTAATTGATTAATCTTTTGAGTTGTTATTCATAGTAGTCTATTAACTTGCAAAATTGTATTTTTTTTTCTCTTCTCAATTGAAACTCTGTAACATCATCAATATTTGAAAAGAGTAACTACTGAGTTTCTTGCTGGTGTCTTCTAAGTAGAAATCGACATTCCTATTTTGACATTCATAAGTGTTCTGTGTGGACCTAAATTGAATAAAGATTTTTTTATTTTTATCTTATCTTTACGTGCGAAGCAATAATGGAACAGAAGCAGGCTTCTGCGGCAAACAGCCGTTTCCGCGTGTTTGCTCAATCTCGATCGTTCACCATGAATTGATCGATTTAACTTGGCGCTTCAACATGAATACTTACTTTACGTGTGAAGCAATAATGAAATAGAAGCATGCTTCTGCGACAAACAGCCGCTTCCGCGTGTTTGCTTAATCTCGATCGTTCACCATGAATTGATCGATTTAACTTTGGGCTTCAACATGAATACTCACTTTACGTGCGAAGCAATAATGAAATAGAAGCATGCTTCTGCGACAAACAGCCGCTTCCGCGTGTTTGCTTAATCTCGATCGTTCACCATGAATTGATCGATTTAACTTTGGGCTTCAACATGAATACTTACATTACGTGCGAAGCAATAATGAAACAGAAGCATGTTTATGCTCATCTCGTTTGTTCGCCATTAGTCTGTTTTAGCGCGACTCACGATCCGGCGACACGTACAGCTTTTGCCGAATAATTCCATTCGGTGTAGGGTGGCCTTAAAAAGGGGCTATTCCAATCCCCATTGAGCATCCCCATCAATGGGGATCTATGAAATTTTTCTCACAAATCCCCATTGTTCATTCAATGGAGATTTACAAAAAAGTCACAAAAAAGTTCACAAATCCCCTTTAATGGAATACACGATGTTTTTTTTTATCATCTTACTAACTTTTTAAATGCATTGTATAGCTCTGCACATATAATGTTTCTCAACGAAAAAACGGTAAAACCCAATAATCTAAAGCAATTTTTGGATCCATAAACTGGTAATTTAGTATGGAACAAACTTTATTAAAATACGTAAACGTGTTTGGCGCCGACTCAGCATTGAGTATAGGTGAGTACCTATCATCATCAGCCCATTTAAGTCTCCACTGCTGGGGCACGGGCCTCCCTCAATCACATGAGGGGTAATTGCCATACTCACCACGCTTGGCAGACGGGTTGGCGAGGGTTATGATATAAATGCAGAGTTTTCCTTCTCTGGGTGCTGATGATCATGCCAGCAGGTTTACGTTAGTCGCCTTTTACGACACCTCGGTAAGAGTGAGGGTGACCTATTCTACTCTGCCGAGGGCCGCACGGCAGTACCTATAAAAAAACCTATTTACATACCTAAAATTATAACTTCGATTTCTACTAAGTAGTAGAAGTCGTATTTTAGGTATTATTAATTATATCTTATCATCTTTAAAGCTCGGACCGAAAATCTAGTTCTAAATGTTTTATAGAAGGTTTTTATAAGAGTTTGATAATATCCTCCAAAACCAAACCAAAAACCAATCTCGACGATCAGTCACTTACGCAGGATATATTTTAGTGCTCAAGTGTGCGCGCAAACAAAAAATTCACTCTCTATTCCCTTGCCTTCATTATCCGACGGGACACTAATTAGAGTCGTGCTAGAGAGAGTAGAGAGTTATAAGAGTTTATTGTATAAGCGAATATACATTTTTTTTTTATATGATACGTTGCAGACGAGCAGATGGATCACCTGATGATAAGCGATTACCGCCGCCCCTGGACACCTGCGACACCAGTGGTGTCACAGATGCGCTGCTAACCTTTAAACCTCCCTCATCATCATCCTCCTGCCCTTTTCCCAGGTTATCTGGGGTCGGCGCAGTATGTTTTCCTTTTCCATACGTCCCTGTCATTCGTCATCGAATCATCCACCTCTTTTTCCATCATGTCATTCTTCACACAATCCATCCATCTCTTTTTCGGCTGTCCTCTGTTCCTCCTTTCAACCTCCCTATCCTCCGGATTGGGCCTGCGGTACCCTCACTCATGCAGCGAAATACAGCACAGTGCTGCTTCACGCTATTTTCTGTGAGTGACTCGATAGTGTACTCACCTCACCCTTGTTTTACTGTCCCCTCCGGTGTTGCACACCATTGGGGTCATTAGGGTCGGGTGGTGCTAACTGATAAAACCCCATTTTCCCCGGATTCGGCCTCTGGTTATCTCACTCACTCAACGACACTGCCTAGACGATGCTTCACCGGTTTTCTATGAGGCCGTGGTCTCACTTCCTCATTTATGCCGAAGCGTGGCTCTAACTATAAAACCTAGTGATATTAGCAGGAGCAATGGTTACCCTACACCTGTACATCTCGGGTTATTACTAGCGGATGTGACTTGATATCTGACAGATGAACTCACACACGCCTACAAAGTGCGATATTATATAATATTGTGCGTGTGGTAAGGAATTCCCGCCGCTCATGTAAACCCATCGGTTGTCGGTTCTGCGGCTAATATGGCCAGCCCACTGCCACTTAAGCTTGCTTATCCGGTGAGCAATGTCGATAACTTTGGTTCTCTGCCGGATCACCTCATTTCGGATTCGATCTCGGAGAGAGACGCCGAGCATTGCTCGTTCCATAGCCCGCTGAGCGACCTTTAACTTGTGGACCAGCCGTACCGTAAGTGTCCACGTTTCGGCTCCGTATGTCATGACGGGTAGGACGCACTGATTGAAGACTTTCGTCTTTAGGCACTGTGGTATCGACGATACGAAGACACGACGTAGTTTTCCAAATGCTGCCCAACCTAACTGGATTCTCCTATTCACCTCATCCTCGAAGTTGTTTTTACCCAATTGCAAAGTCTGCCCGAGGTATACGTATTTTTGAACAACTTCGAGGACGGCACCGTGAATTGCAATCGGTTCCGGTAGAACATGTTCATTGAACATGACCTTGGTTTTGTCCAAGTTCATCCGTAGGCCGATGCATTTAAAAGAGTCAGCCAGGTCATTCAGCATCTGTTGTAGGTCCTGCAGCGTTTCTGCCATTATGACGATGTCGTCAGCAAACGGGTTCTGGAGTGGAGACCGCGTCTTGGCAAACGTAATGTAGGGCGCCCTCTGGCTAGGTGGGGGGACGATCTGCGCAGGATGGCTGGAAAGAGCTGGATGCGAGAAGCCATGGATAGATCACAGTGGCGAACAATTGGAGAGGCCTACGTCCAGCAGTGGACTGCGATAGGCTGATGATGATGTAAACCCACAACATTAGTGCAGTCACAAGTGCAGTTTCCCTTATGATGTTTTCTCTCACCGCCGAGTTAATGGTAGAAATATTCACATAGAATTGAAAAATCCAGAGGTGCGTGCTTGTATTTGAATCATGACCTTAAGGTGACGGGTAGGGCACACTAGCGATGCCAATCGATTTTAATTTTTAGATACTTAACCGGATATCAGCACCCAGAGAAGGAAAACTCTGCATTTATATCAAAACCCTCGCCAACCCGTCTGCCAAGCGTAGTGAGTATGGCAATTACCCCTCATGTGATTGAGGGAGGCCCGTGCCCCAGCAGTGGGGACTTAAATGGGCTGATGATGATGATGATGAAAATCGATTGGCGTCGCTATAGTGCCCTACCCGTCACCTTAAGGAATGCGAATCCTGAACCACTAAACTACCATCGCCCGCACCAGTACCTACTCCAGTTTAGTAAAGCTGTAATTAATGAAGACAGAGTGTTACTTACCCTATTACAAGTACCCTTTTGTTTCTCAACCTGTATTTTATTAGTGCAACAAAGGAAAGCTCTCGACTTACAATCCGGTTACATTAAATACTTAAGGCTGTTAAGTTTGTTCCGTTTTAAAAACTAAAGTCGTATTTATATTAAGACAAAGACTAAGATTTAAGGCAAGGAGAAATTAAAACTCAATTAAGGCGAGGAAAATAATGAGATTAGAAACTGGACAAAAAAATGCAACTTTTTGTTTGAAAGTGGTTATGTCATGTCTGATTACACAGTGCATCATGCAGCAGCGTCAGGGTTATGATGATGATGATGATGAAATTCGTGTTTTTTTATGTGATAAATAATAATAATAATATCCTCCAACCGATTACGGCTACGGCGGCCAATCTTAACGATCAGTCACGTATGCGGGATATATTATAGTGCTCAAGTGTGTGCGCAAACACAAGTGCACTCTCTATTCCCTTACCCTCATATTCTGATGGGACACTACTGTGACACGACCGGAGAGGGATCGGGCGCAGGACCAATGGCTTAACATGCTTTCTGAGCCACGGGGGTACAAGACCATCGACTTCCAGACCTGAGTCTGGAAGTTGACGGTCTTGTACCCCTTGTCTTGTCGTGTCTTGTGAGATTGGCCGCCGTAGCCGTAATCGGTTGGAGGATATTAAGTATTCATATTAAAGCGCGAGGTTAAATCTATATTGTAGGTTTGTAGGCCGTATCGTAAATGTTCGTCGGAAAATTCTGGGTAACGTTCTTTAAGCACACTTTCCAATCGATTTCTCTGACTTCCAGACGTTCAAAGTGCAAAGTAAAACTGAGTACGGAACCAACAGTACTAAATCTGTGTGAGTGGAAGGCGTATATATCCCGCTTAATAAATAGCACCCTGTAACGAGCGGCGACGAATGTTCCTCCGGAGAGCGGGAACGACCCTGTATATAGAACACGCTGTATATAGAACGCTCTGTATAGACCGCACTGTATATTGTATAATCAAACACTCTACGGTGACTGACTCGATTCGAATCGAATGCATCGGTGGCGCAATGTTAAGTGGGTTGGGTTTAACGTGACGGCTATGCTTGAAGTCCTGGGTTTGATTCCTTGATTGAGCTAAATTAGTAACTGAGTTTTTCTTTTTTTTTATATAGAAAGGCCAATTAGGATGTACCTCACTCCGCCTGATGGTAAGCGGCCGTGAAATTCCAAATATGAGGTTGAAAGGCACAAAAGGTACCCATTGTGTCTGCCATCCTCAGTCCTCACCCTAATGGCCTGCTGAGATGCCGTTTCACGCCCCGCCTAAAAGACCCCGGATTATATGAAGGAGAAAACGCATGAGATGTTTTGAACTGTTGTGAAATTCTCAGTGAGTCTAGAAATTAGCACTCGTGGATGAAATAATCGAGCCACACGACCGTGGGAGAAACAAGCCTATGTAGGAATCATGACAAGAATGGGCCGGTTCGACCAACGTGATACCCTGCCTCACAGAAAACCAACGTGAAGCAGAGCTTGCGTTGTGTTTCGTCGAGTGAGGGTGCCGAAAGCCCAATCTGAGAGAAAAGCGAGTTAAAAGTTTGGCAGCGTACTTGCATCTCCACTGTTATAATTTTTATTATTGCCTAAAGTGGCCCCTTCTAGCAATTGTATAAATTATGGTTACTTGTAAGAGGAAATTATGACATAATTTTGTCTCAATTTTTTTTAATAATTACCCATGTGGATTCATCGTTGTATTTTTTTTTTAATCTCATATTCGCTACAATTTCCCTCCACCAGCCCATGGTCCTTCCTACCGTCTCGGCATACGGACCGAATCTTGGGAGACCCTCACCAGGTACTTGCTAAGGGCTCTTTCCCCGGTGCATTTCTTCACTCCCTTCAAAGTCTGTGTCTGTGTCCCATCTCAATGTCACTTCTCCCCAAATGGGGCGTGAAACACCACAACACCAATAAACATTTCTTCTTTCTTTCTTTCTTTCAACACAAGCGACTCGCGCTCGGGCAGTTCCACATCAATCGAATTCCTTCCTAATGTTAAGCCTTAATGTAATGCAGAAGGTTTTCGACGGTTGCGTGCGTTTACACACAGCAAACGCACGCAACCGTCGAAAACCTTCTGCAGAGTTGACCATCTCTTGATGGTATACTGGTCCTATCTCGTTGCTGTTAGAGTCATTCAGCATCTGTTGCCGCTCTTCTTAATACAGCTGACATTCCCACAGCTCAGCAGTAATCGCTACAATCAATACAAGTCTATTGGTGGCCCTAGTTTCGTCGATGCGTCACCTGAAGCTGAGTCCTATCGGATCTAGCGGATTTCCCATAGTCCCCATTTCACAGGCGCCTTTGTTTATACCGTCAAATCCACTCAGATTCAAACCGAGACACAGTAAGATCAAAACTGGTCCGACCTCGTCGCAAATCGAACTAGTTTGAATCAAATTCGTTTTTATCGAGATCTGGAAGCCCCGATGCCAATTTCATCAAATGACTTCACGATATGATTGACGTATGTACGATAAACCCCTTGTCAAAGTGTTAGTAGTGATGCTGTTGCGTAGTCGATAAATAAAGATTTTTTTTACTGTTATCTCCTCTAACTCCTGAATAGAATAGAATAACAAATCATAAATTTGCGCGCCATTTCGCTCGGGTTAGAAAGAGACAAAAAGTAGTCTATGTTTCTCTCCATCCTTTCATCTACCTACACTACAAAGATCACGTCAATCCGTCGCTTCATTTTGCCGTAAAAGACGGACAAACAGACAGACATACCCCTTTACATTTATAATATGTATTAGTATGGATGGATAGTTTCAAACACGGGAATCTGATGTCCTGGTCCGTAACAATATTCAAAATCACAACCCCATTTTTTTTGGTTAATCGTGGCCTAGAGATACTAAAACGTAAATATCGTCGAATTGGTATGTCATTCACAACCCACTGTATTTTTATGCGTTGCAATGATTAATAGTCGCTTTAATGCCCGAGGATCGCTAAATCAGTACTTAGTGAAACTCTAGTGTTATATCACATTCTTTTTAATATTTTCAAATATTTATCGATACAATTACTTTCGCTTGGCCCACCACTAGCTTCACTTTCAGCGACTTCGCTTCACACAAAAAAGAGATTCGCCTGTCACATAGCAATCTGTGTAACGCCATCTATTGGCCAGGGATGAAGATAGCTTTTACTATCTTATGTAACAAATATCTATCGAAATAGGTAATTGTACGTACCCTCGGTTCAGCACTAACCGTCACCTTCCGTAACTCCGCGTCTCACATTAAAGAGATTCCGCTCAATTGATCACGAGTGGCAGAGACAACGAAAACGAATTCACAGCCGAATCTTTTTACCCTTCCCTTTCACGCGCCCTGTACGTCCCTTTTGTTTGGGTGCGACAGGTATATTCTTGACGGGAGTAGAGACGGTTTCATTATAAACCACCAGCAATGAGTCTGTCACGTAGCTCTCTGTTCACCTTCGTTGTTTCTGGTTTTCATAGTACAAAGGAAAACCTTTGTTTGGGACCAGGAAAATGTATGTGATGTTTTTTTTTATGCTAGAGGCGACAAACGAGCAAGCAAGTCACCTGATGGAAAGTAATCTTCGACGCCCATATTTTTTATATCGGTAGAGGGGCAAAGTAAATAGGCATAATTGTATTTACATACGACCTTAGAATTATTATTCTATGCATACGACATATATTTTGGTAAGCAGACAATTGAACACCGAACAGACTGAAATACAGGTTGTCTTCTTAAATCCAGAGTGTAGACTTTGTCTATGGAAACCCAAGAAGGTTTAACACCTATAAACATCCACGAAATCAGAGAGATCGCTAATGTGTTGCCGGCCTTTTTAAGAAGGAGTACGCTCTTCTCTTCAAGGTCACTAAGTCGTAGCCGTCAATGTTGTCGTCGATGTTGTCTTAATTTATTACTATTCTTTTTATCGGTCGGCCGTATGATGGTCGGCTCTCGGGTTTGGTTTCAGAGGTAATTCTCAGTGTTAGACATGAAGAACCAAACCAAATCAAAGTCTTCGTTAAAGCTCACCATTAGAAAGACGTGATTCGATGCTGTGGCGTTAAGATTTATCTCATTTTATAGGTATCTTTCTCTGTCGCGGAACCCTGGAGCTGAGTTCCACACCGTGTTTGTTTGCGAGAATTTCTAACGGGCTAGATTGAATTGAAACTTAGCGCGTCCGTCGGCGCCCGCGGGTTAAGCGAGCACTTACAAGCGATTTTTTTACTCGCACTTCGGTTGCTCTGCTTGTTAGAGAGACCATACACATAGTGGTAGCGACTAGCGAGTAGCGGGCAGACAAGCGTTTTAGCGCGTACGTTAAGCGAGCACTTGCGAACGACTCTTTTACTCGTACTTCTGTTACTTTGCTTGTGGTCTCTACACACATAGTGATAGCGGGCAGAGAAGCGTCTAATGGAGGATATTGCGTCTAAAAACTCCGCTAAATGGCATCTTGTTGCAGCCAGGTCCAACTTCAATAGCCATTAGTTGTCGTCAAATTGACATTTTGATATATCACGTTCAAAATTAACCAATCATCTTGTATAACAGGTATGTATATACCTATCACGGGCATCAGTCTCACACAAACCACATCTACTGTACCTACCTAAAATACTGATGTAACCTAACTTTAAGTCATGTGTTTTGTGATGAGAAAATAAAGATTATTATTATTTGTATCTTGTACCTCAGTCGTTGTAGTACAACCGTGGGAGAACCACGGTTCGGCACAAATGGGCCCGCTTGACCGGATTGATACCACGGCCTCACAGAAAACCGGTGTGAAGCAGCACTGTGCTGTGTTTCGCTGCGAGAGTGAGGAGGCACAATCCGGGGTTTTAGGTTAGCAGCGCACTTGTGACTCCATTGGTGTCGCGGGTGTCCATGGGCGGCGGCAATCGCTTACCATCAGGTGATCCATCTGCTCGTCTGCCACTATTCTATTACATAAAAAAGCACGCCATCTAGCGGATTTTCCACACGCAATCGTCCTCATAATTTGCCAAAATAAATTAAGCTGGCGACCTTGCGACAAAGACAGGAGACTGAGGTGACCGATATTGAACAATCATGAGTTTGCATGCGAGAAAGAGACAAAAGACGAAGCACCTGGTTTACTCCACACTACATGCAGAAGAGACCGAGACACTCCTCACATTAAAAGAAAATAGTGTTACTTTATTAGTGGTTAGGTTACGTCCAGTTTTCCGGTTTCGAATGACCTGGTAACCCTAGCGCTCTGAGGGCCTATTCTGGAGCACTCATTGGAGTCGAGTTGGATATGTGTATGTACGAATGTATGAAATCTCTTAATTCGACTTAATATCAAGACCTCGAGAATTGACCCTCTGAATGTCCCTTCTAAATTCAATGACCCAGCAGATCTCGCTAGCACAGCGGCCACACCCGCAGGCGGCCGCCCGCGGCAGATGTCAAACTGTTTCAAACACGGATTAGGCTATATTCAAAGAGTCCCGACAAACTTGGGTGTTCTATCTCTACTCACATATTTAGTGCGGTGTATGATGTTATGGATTTTGGGAGAGGCAGCAACAAGAAATTAGAAGTAAAGTTCACTTTCGAATTAATTCTCTGGAGTTTTATCATCAGCTTACAAAACTTTGATGATTGAACATTTTAACAACATAAAAGCTAATAAAAAATGTATCACAACTACACTTACAGGATACAGCATAATAGGATTAAAACAAAAAATTGAGCGAAACCAAAAACAGTTACTATTTTTGGTTTTAATAGAAACAATACAACATGAAGATCAACTTTAATAAAATTATGTTTGCTGATATCAAAGAAAGATTACTACTAAATGAATAGTTAAGAATAAAGTTTACTTTTTTTCTGTTAATTTAAAATGTTATTTGATGTCCACAGCTCATTAATCAAAATCGGTACAGTAATGTTGGTTAAATTTTATATCTGGGGTCATGGCAGTGGTCCCGCCAAGTCGACCAAAAAAAGGAGCACGGCCGTATCAACCTTTTCTTGAAGCAATTCAGGCAATTTTTTGACCCCCTATAATTTCGTTGTAGATAAAAGAAGAAGCCTGAATTTTCAGTAACTAATCATCAGGCAATATATAAACACGCTATATTTAATTTCAGTCAATTTGAACCAGTAGTTTAAGAATGACAACTTGTTAAAGTTTCTGAATTTTGTCACTCACTGACAGACTGAATGACTCACTGACTCACCGATCATCATAACTCCAAGGCACTTATAGCATAGAAGCTTCGCTAAGTTTTCTAGATACACCAACTGCGTGAATTACTTTGTAATAAAAAAATAAATAAAAAAATTACTGACTTGGATTTTTTACAAGTTTTGTATTTTATGGGATAATAATATTTAAACATACTTTAAATTTCAAAATCTGATGAGACCATAAGCATTCCTTTTTTTGTTTTGCTGCAGTTGAGTAAAAGCAAAATAACTTTTTACCTAGGTGTCGTAAAAGGCCACTAAGGTAAAGCTGCTGGCATGATCATCAGCACCCAGAGAAGGAAAACTCTGCATTTATATAAAAACCCTCGCCAACCCGTCTGCCAAGCGTGGTGAGTATGGCAATTACCCGTCATGTAATTTAGGGAGGCCCGTGCCCCAGCAGTGGGGATTTAAATGGGCTGACGATGAAAATAACTTTTTACCGCCCCTATGTAATTATATGACTATAGACAGATATTCCTCATTGCACAAAAAAAAATACTGGAATGAGTTACAACCAAAAAAAAAACCGTACAGCCCTATTGCTTCCAGACAAACTCTGAGTAGAATAGATTATTTCATAAATATGTATCTTTCTCTGATGAACTTTACTATTTTTATTACTTAACCTACTTAGTTTGCAGATGCATTACACTTGTACCGTGGTAAGCTTTCACCCTAACCACTTACGTGCTGAAGATCGGCCATCTTCATTCCGCCTGCTTCGGGATAATGAACTTTACCCTTTTAAGCCGAAATCATAAATTTGAACCCCTCCGTCCACGCCCATCTTTATAGTGTAAATAATATAACAGTGGAGTATTAGGCTAAGTTAAGTAGGCGCTTTGATGTAGGTACTCTCTGGAGTAGTTTGAAGCTGAATTTGAATTAAAGTTTCGCCAATATATTTGTATTATTTGTGGCGATTATGAGACTTTAAAAAAATACATTTGTTAATGAAAGTATTAAGAATTTTTGAGACAAAATTATGTCATAATTTCTTCCTACAAGTAACCATAATTTTTGTAATTCCTAAATAGTGGCCATTATTCGCAATAATTAGAATTATAGTGTACGAAGATAATATTACTCAAAATATTCTTAACATTTTATTTATTGCATTGCATATATTCGGCCCATCTACGGCAGTGCTTCAACACGAAAGTCTTTAATGCGTGTGTAGCCAGTGCTTGATTTTATACGGAACCGAAACGTGGCCGCTTACAATGAGCCGCTTAAGAAGGCTCAAAGTCGCCCAGAGAGCAATGGAAAGGGCTAGGCTCGGAGTCTACGTGATCGTATCAGGAATGATGAGATCCGCAGGAGAACTAAAGTCAAAGACATATCCCCAAAGAATTACATGGCTCAAGTGGCAATGGGCAGGGCACATTGCGAGGTGATCAGACGGCCGGTGGGGCAGAAAGGTCCTCGAGTGGAGGCTTGTGACTGGTGATTGTTCTGTGTCTCATCATCAGCCCATTTAAGTCCCCACTGCTGGGGCACGGTCCTCCCTCAATCACATGAGGGGTAATTGCCATACTCACCACGCTTGGCAGACGGGTTGGCGAGGGTTTTGATATAAATGCAGAGTTTTCCTTCTCTGGGTGCTGATGATCATGCCAGCAGCTTTACCTTAGTCGCCTTTTACGACACCTCGGTAAGAGTGAGGGTGGCCTATTCTACTCTGCCGGGACCACACGGCGTGTATTCTGTGTCTGGATGTATTATATTTGTATCTGTTATCCGTAACACAAGTGCTTAAGCCACTTGGTATGGTCAGCTATTCAGGTCAATGTTGGTGATGTCGCGGAGTCTACACTAATTTTGACTCGGCTCTTGCTTGGCTCCTCTAAAGTAGACCGTCCCTTTCCAAGGCTGAAAAACACGTAATAAATAACTTAAATTTGACGCAAGGGTCGCAAGATTCGATTTCGACCATCACAAATGTTTGTTGATGTTAAAGTTATTTGTTTTGACTCTTGCTGTTTGTCGAACCTTGTTTTTACAGTAGAGTCGAGACAAAATTATGTCACAATTTCTTCCTACAAGTAACCATAATATTTGGAATTGTAAAAAGTGGCAACTTTAGGCAATAATAAGAATTATGGTTACTTTGCATGAAGATAATATTACACAAACACATCTCAAACGTTCTTAATACTTTCCTTTATAAGCTCAGCGTTGTACTTTTTTAAAATATGTCTCAAAATCGTCACAATTAATAATATCCTCCAACTGATTACGGCTATGGCGGCCAATCTCAACGATCAGCCACATACGCAGGATATATTTTCGTGCTCAAGTGTGTGCACAAACACAAGTGCACTCTCTATTAGTTTACCCTCATATTCCGATGGGACACCAGAGTCACACGATCGGAGAGGGATTGGGCGCACGACCAACGGCTTAACCTGCTTTCAGTAGCATGGGGGTACAAGACCGCCAATTTCTAGACTCCGAGCGGACACTAAGAAGTTGGCGTGGCGGCGCCTAGTTACGCCGATGCGCAACCTGAAAATTACATATCTGTCTGGAACGGACTTTTATTGAAAAATCAATACATTCCAATCTAGATGCTTATAACAATAGTAAATTCCCAGGTAGGCTGTGTAATTATACGCGCACATTTTTCCCGGGGACCGGCAATTGGCTCGGACAGAGTGGCGCGCGCCGGATATCGAAGGCTCATTTCCGGCGAGCGCGCCGCTTCCTCTGCCCTCTGGCGGCACAGCGCAGCAACAGTGGGTTTACTAGTAGAATACTCGACCTCGTTTATATAATGAATTTGAACGTGTAACCTTGATCCAAGCCGGCTGGTCCATTTGCCGTCTAATTTGCGAAGGTCAATAGTTTTTTACATTATAACTTTAATTAATGAAGACGAGGATTAGCTTTATTAATAATTCATCTAGTGGCGAATTATTTTTAGAAAAAGTGAGGTAGATATGTGTAACTCTTTACTGAAACGACTCAGTGATCCAACTCAGTCAAATGATACACAGTTCCGTATCTCTAATGTTCGATCCAAATGTATCATTCAACTCAATGGATCTCGAGTCCGAGGGAACCGAATGATCCGAATGAGCTGAATGATCCGAGTGAGCCGAATGAGCGGAATCATCCGAGTGAGCCTAAAGATCTGAATGAGCTGAACAATCCGAGTGAGCGGTATAAATCACGGATCTATCTGAGAGTCGATGTTCCAAATGAAGCGTTTCACTGTTCCGCATCTCTGCACTGATTCAGATGCTAATGTTCCAATCTTTTGAAAGATACGTTTTTTCCAGGTCTAATGTGAGGGTGTCCAAAGATTCATAGCCCGGCCCCAGCGGCGTCGTCTACGCTGTGCACCCCCAGTCCGCTTGTGACCACGGCTGCTGTAACGTAGCCGAAACGTCAAGCAAAGTATGTGGATACAAAATTTTGTATCTCATAATTTCGTGTTAATTAATTATTGCGAAGGTCAGATGACAGTCGCTTCATTGGAATTATCAGACTTACATACGTCCAAAGATGTCGCTGCGGATCTCAGGACACGATCTGACGTCTTCGTATCACTTTAAACATGGCAACCAGACCAAATAGACCATGGTTACTCGTCCAGAAGCGTGGATACCCTCGCTTTTGAGAAACTATTTGGATCTACGCAGGTTTTGTTACTATGTTCTCCCCCACCACAGTCAAAATTTTACGTATTTTCGGCCCATCTACCGCAGTGTCTCAAGACGAAGGTATTCAATGCGTGTGTGTTACCAGTGGTGACATACGGAACCGAGACATGGTCGTTTACAATGTGCCAACTAAGCCAGAAGATGTGTTCTCCAGTGTTTATGTTGCCTACTGATTTTCAGCCTGCTGTACCAGCCCACGGAAATGAGTGAGGATGTTTTGAAAGACAGAGTGAGTAGAGAGGAAAGAAAGGCGAAATGAAAAGTTTAATTAAAGGTAAAAACTGAGTATATTACTAGAGAAATAATTTACAAAAGGATAGAAAAACTTAAATTTATTAAATAATTCGCGAGAGAGGATGTTTTGAACGACAGAGTGAGTAGAGAGGAAAGAAAGGCGAAATGACAAGTTTAATTAAAGGTAAAAACTGAGTATATTACTAGAGAAATAATTTACAAAAGGGTAGAAAAACATACAATAATTCGCGAGAGAAAATTTGTGCAGAAGAAGTGTCAAAAGTAAAGTGACGGAAAAATTTAAATAAAAATAATCTTCTAAAATATTTACGGCCAGTGCCGCAAGGAGGCCGCATAGCGCGCCCCTACAGTTGCATGCTTATATACATGCTCTGAACCGAACCTAAAATCCCGCGTTTGGAAGGCATGCGCTCTTATCCACTGAGCTAAATGATCTGATGATGTCTCATTCAGTCGCTCTTATTGCTCAGGGTTATAGTTCTTAACATCCTCTATATTGCAGTAACACAACGTGTGGTCCCCGGCAGAGTAGAATAGGCCACCCTCACTCTTACCGAAGGCCGTGTGGTCCCCGGCAGAGTAGAATAGGCCACCCTCACTCTTACCGAAGGCCGTGTGGTCCCCGGCAGAGTAGAATAGGCCACCCTCACTCTTACCGAGGTGTCATAAAAGGCGACTAAGGTAAAGCTGCTGGCATGATCATCAGCACCTAGAGAAGGAAAACTCTGCATTTATATAAGAACCCTCGCCAACCCGTCTGCCAAGCGTGGTGAGTATGGCAATTACCCCTCATGTGATTGAGGGAGGCCCGTGCCCCAGCAGTGGGGACTTTAATGGGCTGATGATGATGAACCTGTGATAACTAGTACTACCGTCAAAAAAGTAAATACTGTATGTCTGTCCTTCTCTATATTTTTATGTTCTTATACGTCCTTTGTATGTCCTTCTCAATATTATTTTGTGCTCCTATGTTCCTACTGCATTCCGATACACTGCACCGCTCACCTTGCATTCTGGTGCATCCAGCAATTTACTGCTTCCCAGGAACTGGATTATTACTTGGTGTTTTGCCTCATTTCGCGCGGTCAAAGCTGGATTCTGGACTATTTGCAGTTGTAATATTCTCTCGGCTAAGCTTTGCTTTCTTTTTCAGGAAATAATTTGAAATACTTGCCGAGTGGATCGGCAAATGTTTATCTTAAGTCCAGAAAAATAAATAAACATGGATACTCTTTACTGCACTAAAATGTTATATTTTTATTACAATTTAAGTTTGTACAAGTCACATAGTCCATAGGTGTTAGTAACAATATTACCTTATTTAAACTGTGGTTTACCTGAGTATGTCTTATAAATAAAGTGTTTTTTTACACAGCTTATCTTTATAGACATACAATAATGTCCTCCAAACCGATTTTTCGCTCATCATCAGCAACCCACACTCGTCCACTGCTGGACATAGGTCTCCCCTAATGCACGCCACTGCTCCCGATTTTCGGCCACTCTCATCCAGCTCACACCAGCCAGCCTTCGAATGTCATCATCCCATCTTGTCGCAGGGCGTCCTACACTACGCTTACCGAGTCGCGGTCTCCACTCAAGGACTTTACGGCTCCAACGGCTGTCAGTTCTGCGGCTAATATGACCAGCCCACTGCCACTTCAGTTTGCTAATTCGGTGGGCTATGTCGGTGACTCTGGTTCTCTGTCGGATTACATCATTTCTGATGCGGTCCATCAGAGATACTCCGAGCATGGCCCTTTCCATAGCTCTTTGAGCGACTTTGAACCGGTGGACTAGTCCAGCCGTGAGTGTCCACGTCTCGGCACCGTAAGTCATGACCGGAA
Organism: Marasmia exigua; assembly: GCA_019059595.1. Lineage (NCBI taxonomy): Eukaryota > Metazoa > Arthropoda > Insecta > Lepidoptera > Crambidae > Marasmia > Marasmia exigua. Next base: position 2,779,306 of record CM032474.1, on the reverse strand, counting down.
GGACGCACTGGTCGAAGACTTTCGACTTAAGACTTTGAGGGATGGGTGACGAGAAGACTTGACGAAGTTTACCAAATGCTGCCCAGCCTAGCTGAATCCTTCTATTGGCTTCTCTCTCGAAGTTTTTTCTGCCTAATTGGAGCGCTTGTCCTAGATAGACATATTCCTGAACAACTTCGAGAGGTACTCCATTAACAGCGACCGGTCCCGGATCAACGAGCTCGTTGAACATGACCTTGGTTTTATCCAAGTTCATCCGAAGACCGATGTGTTTGGAAGATTCAGCCAGGCTGCTCACCATCTCCTGTAGGTCATGTAGGGTTTCCGCCAAGATGACGATGTCGTCTGCGAATCGTAGGTGTGACATGTACTCGCCATTAATATTGATTCCGCGCTCCTTCCAGTTTAGCGTTCCAAACATGTCCTGCAGCGCAGCGGAGAAAAGTTTCGGTGATATAACATCTCCTTGTCTCACACCACGTCGCAGCAGGACAGGCTCAGTTTGGCCACTTTGGATTACTACGGACATATTAGCAGCGTCATACAGACACCTCAACACCTCGATATATCGCCAATCGACTTGGCACCTTTGCAAGGCCTCTAGAACAGCCCAGGTCTCGACGGAGTCAAAAGCTTTTTCATAGTCCACAAACGCCATGCACAGGGGCTGGTTATACTCTTTGGTCTTCTGTATAACCTGCCTCACTGTGTGAATATGGTCTATGGTGCTATAACTCCGTCGGAATCGGCCTGCTCTGCAGGTTGAGCTTCGTCAAGTCTTCGTCAATTTTTCGCTCATGGCGGCCAATCTCAGTGATTAGCCATCGACGGAGGACATATTATAGTACACAAGTATTTGCGCAGACACAAGTACACTCTCTATTCCCGTACCTTCTTATTTTGATGGGACACTAGTGTGACACGACCGAAGAGGGATTAGGCGCAGGACCAACGGCTTAACGTGCTTTCTGAGGCACGGGGGTACAAGGCCGCCAACTTCCAGACTGCGGGCTAACACTGAGAATTTTTAACAGAAAAACTCAGGTACAAATTTTGGCCCGACCCGGGGATCGAACCTGGGACCTCAAGCGTAACCCACTAACCATTGCGCCACCGAGGCAATCAGGCATATAATAGGTAGTAGGTGATACATTTATATCAAATAGATTGGGCAATCAATCATGATATAACATTGCTATGGTAAAATAATTAAAAAATACAAGTACAAGTTACAGTACAAAATACAAGTTACATGTCAATAAAATGTCAATAGTTAAAATTAGATTGATTAAATTATATTATTATAGATTACAATTGTTAATTTTCGTTAAAATGAATTAATGTCAAGGAATAATACTTTAAAATTATACTGTAAATATCTGTTTTGCTTTGAAACACTCGTTTAGATCATAGAAACAATTAATTGATGTTGTTTCTATGATCTAAACGAGGGTTTCAAAGCAAAACAGATATTTAATTAAGAACATGGTTATGTTCTTATTAAGAATAAACCCTGCGGTACGGGATTAAGAACTTCTTAATGCCGTACGCAGGGTTTATTGGTAAATATGTACATTCCTTTAACCACGTCTTCTACCAATCATGGAACAACGTTTTTTCTACGTCTTTTGGAAGTTCGTTTAATATTTTGCGACTGCGAGTCATTATTTTCACAGTATACTTGTAATACCAAGTGTTAAGTTCTTGTAATAACTGATAATTGTACATTCATTCATTATACTGTGTCTAAAACCATTTTTTTAAAACCAAGGTCAATTTCCCTATTGCCACATGTAACATAAACTTATCGCGTTTTGCCTACGGCCGGCAAAATCATTAGTATAATCTAATACAGTTTCCATTTCCCAGCGAGCTCGTAATGACCCGAATTTCGGATAAACCCGGCGCCGACTGTACTTACAGATGCGCAACTATCGATAGACGAATTATCGATGTGACTCGAATTTTGCCAAAAAATTAGAAAAAAATGTATTCTTAATAATTTGCATTTAGTTGGTGATAATATATTCATAGATAGTACATATATAAACTGAGAAATACAGTATCCAACCAGAATTTAAAATTTGATGATATTTTTGTTAAGGCCAAGAGCCCAATTCTCGGGATTTTCGATATAATACAACATGGCGGATGTCGTATGAAAACCATACAAAAAAACCGATGTTTTTGCGATATATATCGTATGAAAACATAATATCACGTCACGAGAATAGGGCTCCATGAGTTCCTCGATGAATCTCTCTGTCTCGCTCGCCAATGAATTGATGAGTTGAATGTTGATAGTCGCTTTTTAATTCAATAGCTGAGGTAAGCTATTGCTGGATAGTTGTGATGAATATATTATTTTTGATCGAGTGTATTTATAGATTAGATGCAACAGCTGTATAAAACCAATTTATTAGTTTTAACATCTATAATGTAAAACCCATGCTTCCATAGTATTCATATTTAATCTGACTTGACTTGATTTATTTGCCTAAACGCGCCTAAACCGGGTGATACGATTTGCGTCTGAGTATTAATTTATTTAGTACATGATAATTATTTAATACATGACAGTTTATTTATTGCAGATTGTCGGCAGTTGGAATAAACAGTTGTCTAAATATTATTAATACTCCACTATCGATAGATTCTCAGTAGCCGAGGGGCAGCACTATAGGCATGGGCCGAATAAAACGGCCGGCGGGCGCGCCTCGACAAAGTGAATGCCTGAACGCGCCTAAACCCGGAAATCCGGTTCGCGTCAGTTTGAACTATAATTGAATATATTAGTGTAGGGTTTGAGAAACAATTTGCATCTAAAATTTGGTAGTGTAAAAGTAAATTTAAAACTAACATTAAAGTTGTAGAGTTTTACAAACTACCAACGATAACACCTGACAGGTATATTCTGTCAAGGAAGTCGTGAAACTAAATGATGGTGCGATTGCTGCTTACCTCACGGGGTATTGTAACACCATTGGTTCTTATATTGGTTTTAGTTCCTCAATAATTTTCACGAATTAATTGACACAGAATTCACTATCCAAATGTCCAGTTGGTACTATGCAAACTAGAAACAACCAATGTGTGACCTTTTTATCTCACAGGGGGAATCCGCAAGCTATAATTTTTTTATGTGAAACCGTGTTATCACTCCAATTGAGCCGGCCCTTTCATGCCGAAGCGTGGTTCCCACGGTCAAAGGCACTATCGCTTCCAGCATCAAATATTGACTCTCATAACATAAACAAACCGTTTAAATTACGCCACACCAAGTAACGTTATTGTGAGCCATAAACATCCGCGTGCCGCTCGCTGCGGCTGTAACTCGTAGCAGCTCGTAGCAGCTCGTAGCCGGCGTAGCAGCGTAGTGCCGTAGCAACGTGTCTACGCTCCGTAGCACAGTGGAGTGGACTAAACAGTGATCGGGGCGTCTCGTAGTAGTATTCGATTATGAAATTCCCAATATACCTTTTTTATTGAGCGTATTTTATGTGTTAGGTGGCAAACGAGCAGTTGAATCACAAAATGGTATGCCACTGCCACCGCAATCTCCGCCATCGGTAAAAACCTTCAGTACCCTCACTCACTCAGTAAAACACAGCTCATGCACTGGTTCACTCCGGTATTCTGTAAGACCGTGGTATCACTCCGGTAGACTCGGCTCATTAATGCCGAAGCGTAGCTCCCCACGGTAAATTACAAAATCGGATAAATGCTGCAAGTAACGGATGACCCTAAACATACTTTTTCATACATTATAACACATAAGGGAAGAGAATCCCAAGAAGGAAAATAATATCTTGGCTAATAATTCTGCGCCAGTGGTATAATAAAATCACCCATTCTCTATTTAGAGCAGCTGTGTCAAGTGTTCAAATCGCCATTATGATCGCCAACCTTTTCTTTCATATGATAGGTGGCAGACGAGCAGACGGATCTCCTGATGGTAGGCGATTGAGCCGCCCTTGGACACTCGTGACACCAGTGGAGTCACAAGTGCGCTGCCAACCTTTAAACCCCCTTTCCCCCCAGATTAGGCCTCCGGTACCCTCACTCACGCGGGCAAACAGCACAGTGCTGGGTCGAGCCGGCCCATTCATGCCGAAGAGTGATTCTCCCACACTCACGACTTTTGGAAAGAGGCCGTGGTATCACTCCGGATGAGCCGGCTCATTCATGCCGAAGCGTGGCTCTCGCACGGTCAATCTACTTTTTTTATGATATAGGGGGCAGGTGAGCAGACGTATTATCTGATAGTAAGCGATTACCGCCGCCCATGGACACCTGTCCACTGGACTTAGAAGATGGCATTTAATGAAGTCAAAGTCAATGTCAAATAATTCTTTATTTGCATAGGCTTCTACACAGCATTTACAAATCGTCATACATTTGAATGACTTAAAACTATTTATAATTACTTATGTATAATTTACATGTTAATACATATATATATGTTGATACATAAAATATACTAAAGAAATAAATAAACATAATGCGATTCTACCACCGGCTCGGAAAATGGTTTCTAGTCGAGAAGATCCAGCGAGAAACTCACCAGTTACTCTTATTAATCGCCAAACTTTCATGCAATGTTGTGTGATCATAATACAAAGCCATATAGTTTAATTGTTACACAAAATAAAATAAAGGAAATAATAATAAAATAAATATTATGAGGTAAACCGAAGCAGACCAGTCCCCAAACACGACTTTTCTTACTGGTTATCTCTTCTACACTGTCTCCGTACCCACCGAGCGTAGTTCTCGTACGTCAAGCGAAGCGCAGATAGCAGGAACAATCGAATTTCTGCACCGAAATATGTGACCATACCATTATACATACCCCAGTGTATACGAGTACCTATGTATATGTCAAGACAGTAGATACCCGAAGCTAGTGAATCGAGATTCACCGGTGGATAAGGTTGTTTCGAATATCTTGAAATGGTTGGACCGGAAAGTGATCAATTCTAAGATTGTTTTTACTGCTTTGAAAGTTAGGGAATCTTAAAAAGAACCCGGCGTATAACCGGATTTTTCATAGTCATATCTTAGAATTGATCACTAACATCATTATCTTATCACCTTAACGACACATTTGGATCAGTGGAAGTTAATGCTGCCTCTGGTGCAAGGGTTTCGGGTTCGATCTCCGTACAGTACAAACATTTGTATGCATGAACATGTCTGTTTGTACTGGTTTGGGTGTTTTCTATGTATTGTAAGTATCTATTATATGTATATACTTGTAATTCCGCAGTTGGTTCTGATATCCGTAACACAGGTGCTTGAGCTACCTATTTCGGAGTCAGATCAATGTATGTGGTGTTGTGAAATATTTATTTATTTAGCGGTTTGTCCCGGTTGCGTCCCAGGCAGTCGCATCCGAGCACGGGGTCCGCATCCCTAGTGGTCAGTTTATTAGCACGCACGTCAAACCTTTTTTGGTCTACCCTTTCTGCCGGGAATTGATCACTCTGCGGTGATCAAACCATTTCAAGATATTCGAAATAACATTATACACCAGTGCTTTTTGGTTGCGGGATATCAAAAGAAGCACAATATATTTATCATGGTATTACTTTCTTTGTGAGAAATAAAAATAACGATTTAGTTTACATACTGCAAATTGCTTTACTAATGAGGTTTTTTTTTTAATTTTCAGGTAAATCATGAGCTGTCTTTGGTAAGATTGCATTGATTTTTGATCAAGTCAGACAGTCAAATGTTCACTTTGAAAAACTAACATGTTCTATTATTAATGTTGATTAATATGTGCGAGTAGGTTTAGGTGAACTTAGTCCAACAAAGTTAATGTCGGGGTGTGGAACCCATCCGTCGCACCCCGAGGAAACCCGGATCATTTTGCATACAGATTGGGCCCAACACATTAGTGATGCTACTTTAGTTGAGTTTACTTTAGTTGAGTGAGAAATATTTTGCTCGTTCGACCGGATGAATCGAGTAAACACGACGAGTTTGCATATACGTCCATGAAGCTCTTGATTTACTTGAAAGTGTGACACGCCCAATACCTCTCCGGTCGTGTCACACTGGTGTCCCTTCGGAATATGAGGGCAAGGGAATAGAGAGTGCTGATCGTTGAGATTAGCCGCCTTAGCCGAAATCAGTTGGAAAATATAATTATGAAGGCCGTGTGGTCCCCGGCAGAGTAGAATAGGCCACCCTCACTCTTACCGAGGTGTCGTAAAAGGCGACTAAGGTAAAACCCTCGCCAACCCGTCTGCACGCCAAGCGTGGTGAGTATGGCAATTACCCCTCATGTGATTGAGGGAGGTCCGTGCCCCAGCAGTGGGGACTTAAATGTGCTGATGATGATGATGATGATTATGAAGGTAAATAGACATAGGCCAAAGGATTGCATGCCTCAAGTGGCAATGAGCAGGGCACTTAGCGAGGAGAACAGACGGCCACAGCGGAAAAGTCTTCGAGTGGAGGCCATGTACAGGAAGTCGCAGCCGTGGCAGGCCGATGACCGTGGACCGACGATCTGGTAAAGATCGCAGGAATCCATTGGATGCGGGCGGCACAGGAGTGATCTGTGTGGAGAACATTGGGGGCGGCCTATGTCCAGCAGTGGACGTCTATTGGCTGAAATGATGATGATGATGATGATGAAGGAAATAGAAACGGCGCCTGTCTGATTGATGATGTCCTGATGTCTGTGTCTGAGCAGATATCGATGGTTTTAGTTGCAAATGTCAGTAGGAGGATTGTCATTATCATTATTTGACGGAAATTGTTGGTCTCGAACTAGAAAACTCACATCACTGGTAAATGTGAGTATGAGGGAGACATGTCCCGTCCCGCCCGGCTGTCCCATTTGAAGGTTCATTAAGCGAAACCGCGTGACATGTGATGCGAGATATTTGCAACTTTGTCCCTTCTCGGGGATTTAGTTTAAATTTTAGGGTGCGTGAGATTTTTGATAGTAGGTACATTTACTAATCCAAATAATTAAAATATATATATGTATTGTATTTTATTTTATTATGTATGTATGTTAGACTGTAAGATATTTATTATATGGGCCAATGAAATATGTTTGACGGTATCTTGTTGCCTGAGATAAACGAATTATTATTATATTATTATGTAACGGAGAACTAACAAGACGATATTAAATAAGTACATTAAAGTGTACTGGTACTAAATTACTTACTTTTTATGTGGTCGGTGGCAGACGAGCAGACCGATCACCTGATGTTAAGCTATTACCGCCGCCTATGGACACCTGCAACACGAGTGAAATTTATTTATTTATTTATTTTAATTCAGGTTTAGAGTACACTTTACAGTTTTAGACCAAAACGTACACTGCTTAATGAAAGACATAATATTCCTAAAATATTTATTAATTATAATCATTATCATCATTTCAGCCAATAGACGTCCACTGCTGGACATAGGCCTCCCACAATGTTCTCCACACAGATCGGTCCTGTGCCTCCCGCATCCAATGGATTCCCGCGATCTTCACCAGATCGTCGGTCCACCTTGAAGGAGGCCTGCCACGGCTGCGAGATCCTGTACGTGGCCTCCACTCGAGGACCTTTCCGCCCCAACGGCCGTCTGTTCTCCTCGCTATGTGCCCTGCCCATTGCCACTTGAAGCACTTTGGGCTATAATATTTAGTGTTAAAATAATAACACTAAATTCACACATTTCATACATTGATCAATCATTTAAATAATATATTTATACAAAATGTATAAATATATTATTTAAATGATGAGGCCTCCGGTACGCTCACACACTCAGCGGAACACAGCAGACGCTGCTGCACGCCGGTTTTTCTGTGAGGTCGTGGTATCACTCCGTTCGAACCGGCCCATTCGTGCCCAAGCGTCACAAGCTAACTGTGATTGTAGTGTGTCGGACTGACTTCACTGACATTACAATTTTAATAGCTGTTGTTGCCACGGACGTATACTAGAACCCGTGGTTGCTGCTTCTCTTCTCAGTGACAGAACAAATTTATAATCCAAGAGCCAAGCACCCAAATCCACGTGCAAACCATTAAGCACCTTTAAAAGTAATTAGTGTCGGGCGAGGCGCAACTCTGTAGCTAATATGCAAAGTTGAACTATTCCGCCGCATCGACTGCCGTACAACATAAATAAAACAACTTTGTATGAGACCAGCCCTCAGCTCGCTGTGTTGTCCACGTGGACTAAATGCAGTTTTCTCGTAACGAAGGAGAAGGAAGAAGTTATTGGTCGCAGAATTCACTAAACACCACTGCATTATTCCGCCACAACATAAATAAATCTATCATCATCATCATCAGCCCATTTAAGTCCCCACTGCTGGGGCACAGGCCTCCCTCAATCACATGAGGGGTAATTGCCATACTCACCACGCTTGGCAACGCTTATAGGTAATCCGAAAACACGAAACGCTTTCGCGATGTAATTGACACCTGGCGCCATCTATTGGTAAACGCAGCACTTATATCACGAAACGAAATGAGGGCGGACCACTAGTTTATAATAAAATAATAAATTGAGACACCATCACATATATTGTCCTCGTCCCAATTAAGCTTAATGTTCACTAACTTAAGGAAAGTCTTTATGCGTATTGAAATAAGTGTCAATAAAAATGTCGGCAAATAAAATTGCTGAGCTATTTCTTTCCCATTTGTATAAGAATCGCAATTTGTGTGTTAAACGTCTCTGAGTGCGGCAGTAGGTCTGGTTAGGGTGCTATGTATAAACTACATTCATCTGAGAATGCCTTCTGATCGTAGTCGCACGGGTAAATTGACTAAACTGAAGCAAGTGGCACCGTGTCAAAAACTGTCGCCCTTGTAATACCAGTCCCGTTATGAGTGTCTTAATAGTGGTGAGAAGCCAATTAGAAAAATTTAGCTAGGCTGGGCAGCAATTGGTAAACTTCGTCAAGTCTTCTCGTCACTCATCCCTCAAAGTCTTAAGTCGAATGTCTTCGATCAGTGCGTCCTTCCGGTCGTGGATTACGGTGCCGAGACGTGGACACTCACGGCTGGACTAGTCCACCGGTTCAAAGTCGCTCAAAGAGCTATGGAAAGGGCTGTGCTCGGAGTATCTCTAAAGGACCGCATAAGAAATGATGTAATCCGACAGAGAACCAGAGTCACCGACATAGACCACCGATTTAGCAAGCTGAAGTGGCAGTGGGCTGGTCATATTAGCCACAGAACTGACAGCCGTTGGAGCCGTAAAGTCCTTGAATGGAGACCGCGATTCGGTAAGCGTAGTGTTGGACGCCCCGCGACAAGATAGGATGATGACATTCGAAGGCTGACTGGTGTGGGCTGGATGAGAGTGGCCGAATCGGGAAATCGGGAGCAGTGGCGTGCATTAGGGAAGACCTATGTCCAGCTGTGGACAAGTGTGGGTTGCTGATGATAGTGGTGATAGATGTTTACGTTTTTTTTTAGTGGTGAGTGTGCAGAAATCAATTTTAGTATTCGTGAGACATTTTAAAAGTGCGCAAACATCCCAGCCACTTACGCCGACCGCTAGAGTTACGTGCCGGGGCTTGCACTTGCTTAGAAAACAGCATTAGTTCCCAATTTAACCTACGCGCCAACTGGTTTATTTGTTTTTATGTGCCAGACGAGCACGACCGTCTGCTCGTCTGCCACCTATCACCTAATGGTAAGCGATTGCCGCCGCCCATGGACCTCTCAACACCAGTGGAGTCACAATCGTGCTGCTAATCTTTAAACCCCACTTTCCCCGGATTGGGCCTCCGGTACACTCACTCACGCAGCGAATCACAGCACAGACGCTGCTTCAAGTCGGTTTTTTGCGAAGCCTCCGGTTCGAGCCGGCCCATTCGTGCCGAAATGTTTACAACGAAGTGGCTTGTAATTTGATTTACCACTGGATGTTCTGTGGTTTTAGTCTTCCCTTCTTTCTTAGGTCCCGGTTCCTAATGATTGTGACCAGCAGAGTCGCAATTCAACTCTGTACGTGCAGCCGGTCTCATTTCCATACATTCTCGGCGCGACCGCTCCCATACAAATGCGCCGATTGTTCGCGCTATCTGCGCCGTACACTTGACATACGGGAGCTATCAGGGTTGCCGGATTGTATTGACGGAATTATCCAACGGAATTTAGGGTCGCCATTTTCTTTTTACAGTTTTTTTTAAATGTTTTAACTGAAATCTTACTTTTCTCGCTCGACCAGAGTGATACCTCGGCCACGTAGAAGACTGGTGTTTTGCCTCTACTTATAAATAAAAAAAAAATATCACAACATCACATCATCATCAGCCCATTTAAGTCCCCACTGCTGGGGCACGGGCCTCCCTCAATCACATGAGGGGTAATTGCCACACTCACCACGCTTGGCAGACGGGTTGGCGAGGGTTTTGATATGAATGCAGAGTTTTCCTTTTCTGGGTGCTGATGATTATGCCAGCAGCTTTACCTTAGTCGCCTTTTACGACACCTCGGTAAGAGTGAGGGTTGCACACGGCAACATCACATACATTGATTTAACTCCGAGTAGGTAGCTCAAGCACCTGTGTTACAAATGTCATACTCCGATAGCGGCATTACAACATGTATATATATACATTTAAACACTTTTCTTTTTGTAAATACATACTTATAATACATACAAAACATCCAGACCAATACAAACAGACATGTTCATGCACACAAATGTGTGTACTGTGCGTTGATCGAACCCGCAAGCCTTGCACCAGAGGCAGCGTACACTACCACTGAGCCAAATGGATCATCAAAAACACAGGTTTTTTTTTCAAACATACAATAAGCACCAGTCTCTCATAATGTAACAGCGGCGGTTCTCTCCTTTATCTGTTATAACACGATTTATTTTAATTCAAACATTGTGAATAGAGAATTACAAATACACTCCATCGTCATCTCAGTGACGACACTGACGACAGTTGTCATCAAAGTCGTCACTTTGACGCCGAAGTACAAGCTAAAAACACAGTAAACACAAGTGCTAGATTGTACCCCAAATACGCAACACAATAGCATTACAAAAAAAAAGGTAGTTATTTCTAAATTAATTGTTAATAAATGGTTGACAACCCTAAATACGATCGACAGCGTTACAAGCGCCGGCTCGAGTCTGTTCAAATTGAAATAGCCACGGACGCTTCGTTGCAAAAACGGAATGTGTTCCGAAATGCCGGCATTTTTCGGGTTTTAGCTATTTTCCTTTCGGAAATCCAGTTTTATTTATGACATTATAAAATTTCTTTTTTTTTATAGAGGCACAGTATATTGGCTCTTCTCAGCCTGATGGTAAGCAAGAGAAGAGCCCTCGTTGCAATTACAACGGACGCGATGTCAAGGCAATCACCTCCGTTGGCATATGGCCATACTAACCCGCGAGATGCTTCTTCACGCTTCGTTTGAAGAAATCCATATTGTAGGAAGGGGAAAATATATATATATGAATATGATATATTATAAAAGTACAGGGACAACAGCACATCAGACTATACAAATCAGTCAAATTTCTTCAATGGATTTTCAACTTAATATCTAGCGGTTATGGTTCAATATCAATCGAAGAATTTTGACAGTTTGTGTTAGTCTGATGAGCTGTTCACTGTACATTGTGTAAATAAACGTTGAATAGATGTTTTTTTATACATGAACAGTTTTATTTATGTAATGGTGGCCACAACAGTCAGTTTTTTTTGTGACATATGTTATGTCTTAATTTGAAATCACCGTCGAGCACACACACACATTCTTAGTAGCCATAAAAATGCTGAATACAAAGTCAAAGTTTCTTTATTCGCAGTCTAAACTAAATATAAAGGTCTTTAACTATGAAACACCTAGCCAGAGGGCGCCTTATATTACGTTTACAAGACGCGGTCTCCACTCTATGTGTTATTTAATATGTACCTGTAAATTTTTAATTGTGTCCAAATAAATATTTTTTCTTTCTTTCTTTCTATATTATTATATTTTTTTCTGAAAAACTGGCCTACACGTTCCTAAACGTTGTCCGTTAAAGCACAGTTAATTATGGAGTAGTAGCATTATTAGTTACTTTACAAATTATAATAGAGTGAATATGGAAAACACAACTTCTAAGAAAATCGCCATTCAAAACAATAATTTCATAGGTAACCTAAACTTTCATACATTTTCATCTAATTACAATTTCATCTAATTCGCTCTTGTACACTGTGCTAAGACTAATGACATGATTAGCACACAATTCAAAAGAAGCTCGCACCGAGGTCCCAGCGCCCCAGTGAGGCTGATGTATAGCGAGCTGCGCGATTTATTGCCTGGGCTGGGGTGAGCCGTGCTCACGGCAGTCTTGGGAGCACTCCGGCGATGGGACTAGGGTGACCAACCCCCCGATTCTCGTACTCGATACACTCGATCGACTCGAAGATCATTGCGGATATCGCGCTTCAACGATACGAGTCTGCCATTGAGCCCAATGCTCGGCATTGTCGATATGAAAACCATAGAGTAACTTATATATACTGAGATAGAGGCATCAGTTGGCTAGCGAGTGCTAGCGCCATCTAGAGGAAAACGACCAATACGCAACGTATATGTAGTACAGCCACCTTGGAGAATCAGTCCGGGACACGATTTAATAAAGCATCAGAAATAATTTTAGTTGCTATATAATAAAATTCCCAATACCTTTTAAATCTCTAGTTTATTTTTCATACTTTTTTAAAATTGCTGATGTGGGCTGGCGGCTTGAGGTCATTGTTCCGGAAACACGCTTTAGTAGCGCGAAGTAACAATGCATAGTGACATCTACCGAAACAACGCCGAACCATCTGCTTGATTGCTTTTTTAAGCTGCATCTGCTTTTAACATGCTCCATCTGACGAAAACCGCGAAGTTACTTGAAAGTGAAAGTGAAATGACCCTGATGAAAAAACATGGCGGATGTCACATGAAAACCATATAAAAAAACTATGTTTTTTTTTAAATAATATAGGTAGCATACGACCCGACGGATCACCTGGTGGCAAGGGATTACCGATTACCGCGATTACTGTTTTTGCGATATATATCGTATGATGACAAAATATCACGTCCCAAGTATTGGGTTCCATGTTTTTTCGATAAATATCAATAGCACGAGAATTGGGAGCCAAATCTTTTACACATCACGATTATTATCTTTAGTTTTTTTATGTGACAGGTGGCAGACGAGGGTAAGCTTTTGCTACCGCCCATGGACAGTTACAACATCAGTAGAGTCACAAGTACGCTGCCAACCTTATATCTTACCATCCCTTGCGAAATAGGCCTCCATTAGCTAACATTATTCATTGCTCCACGCTGGTTTTCTATGAACCAGCATGAAGAATCGTCTACCACTCAAGTATATCGTATAGCGTGGGAGAGCCACACTTCGGCATGAATGGGTCGGTCCGACCGAAGTGATGCCACGGCCTCACAAAAAATTGGCGTAAAGCAGCACAGTGCTGTGTTTCGCTGCGCGAGTGAGGATACCGGAGGCCCAATCCGTGGTCCACGTTTAAAGGTTGGCAGCGCACTATTGACTCCACTGGTGTCGCGGGTGTCCATTGGCGACGGAACATCAGTAGAGTCACAAGTACGCTGCCAACCTTATATCTTACCATCCCTTGCGAAATAGGCCTCCATTAGCTAACATTATTCATTGCTCCACACTGGTTTTCTGTGAACCAGCATGAAAAATTGTCTACTACTCAAGTATATCGTATAGCGTGGGAGAGCCACACTTCGGCATGAATGGGTCGGCCCGACCGAAGTGATGCCACGGCCTCACAGAAAATTGGCGTGAAGCAGCACAGTGCTGTGCGAATGAGGCACATTCGCTGCGCGAATGAGGATACCGGAGGCCCAATCCGTGGGCCACATTTAAATGTTGGCAGCGCACTAGTGACTCCACTGGTGTCGCGGGTGTCTATTGGCGACGGCAATTGCTTACCATCAGGTGATCCGTCTGCTCGTCTGCCTCCTATGACATAAAAAAAAATCGATTGGACCAGGCCCATTCATTCCATGCGTTGCTCTCCTTCGGTATCTCAAACCTCTTTATAAATAGGATAGTGGAAATCAAGACATTTTGGTGAAATATTCTTTCAACAGTGCTGTAGCGAATACCTCAAATAATAAATATATAAATAGTGGCATCCGGTTACCCTACCCGAGATGCATCGGCGGCAAATTGCCTCGCTTATACGCGAGTGTCGCGCAGAACTTGGCATGATAATTGTACGTAGTGTAAATTAAACTTCCCTCCCTCCCGCCCCCCGCCTCTTGTTGTTCCTTCTCCTTAACTACCATAAAGTATTGGATATGAAATTCGTTTCATTCTTTTTTTACACTTCTGGAGCAGTATACCACCGTCTCATCGTCATCAGCAACTCACTCGTCCACTGATGGATATAGGTCTCCCCTAATGCACTGCCACTGCTCCCGATTTTCGGCCACTCTTATCTAGCCCACACCAGCTAGCTTCGAATCCCATTTCATACATCATCCCATCTTGTCGCAGGGCGTCCAACACTACGCTTACCGCACCGCCTAGTGAATAAGAATTAGCCTAGCTGCTCGGAGGTATTTTTTTTAAATAAAAATAATGTATTCAATGCCAAAGCACTTACATTACATAAAAAACAGTAAAAAGGAACATAGGAGTGATGGGTACATTGGAAATCCGAGCACGTAATCTCTGGATATTTCAGTCTTATTTCTACCAGTAGCTCAGCGGTGAGAGAAATTATTAGTCAAACTCACTTGTCTGGAGCCACTGCGAATTACGATAAAGTGTTTTTAGGTGGCAGACGAGCAGACGGTTCACCTGATGGTAAGCGACTGCCGCTGCCCTTGGACACTCGCGACACCAGTGGAATCACAAGTGCGCTGCCAACCTCTAAACCCCTCTTTGTACCCTCACAGCGGCGTGTCAGCTGCTTCACGCCGGTTTTCTGTGAGGCCGTGGTAACACTCCGGTCCCCATTCATACCGATGCATGTGGCTCTCTCTCACGGTCAAAATGTATTCCTCAGGGGTACGCACGTCTTATCAATGATACGGACTGGTATCTTTGATGGGGAGCTTGGCCTTGCCCCGCTAGATCAGATCCAGAGGGCCTAATTTAAATTACCTACACTTTACGACTGAATCGGAGTTTTTTTTTTATGAGAAAAGGAGGCAAACGAGCATGCGATTCACCTGATGGTAAGTGATCACCGCCGCCCATGGACATCAGCCACACAGGAGGGAGTGAGTGGAGATGAGTTGCCGGCCTTTTAGGAAGGTATAGGCTAGGCTCTTTTAGTATAGTTTTCCTTTCTTTTACACGCGCTGTGTGTCTGCTTTGTTTGGATGCGACGGGTATATTCTCGTTCGTTTAAATTAATCCACCTGATTCTTGCGTTATCTCGGCCTGTTTTCCCATTGGTTCTGGGGTCTTAATTAAATGAATTCGACCTATTTTTTCTGAAGCTAACGATAACGTTTTCTCAGTAAACTCTGAATTTCTTCCTCTATACAACTTCTTATTCCTCGGCACATTATTCTCTGCAGACAGCCTAATGAAACATTACCATTTTTCCGCCTTGATAAATGACCGTCCCTTTCTTTGAATGTACCAATTAAGAGTGTATTCATTTATTAATTCGATTCGAGCTAACGACTGACGTTAAATGTACGTGTATTTATTTTGGCGGTTCGTAAAAATAATCTTTTCTTACGGCTTAGGTCCTTACCTAACAAACTTTGTTTTACTAAAATTACTAAAATTGGTTATCTTAAACAAATGGCGTCAATGATCTTTTTTTTTCATCTTAGCCTGTAATTCCCAGTTGCATCCAAAGCTGTCGCTCTTGAGCCCCAGGTACGCTTGGACCATGATTCTTGATCTGGAAGGTCTTGTAATTACAATGAAGCGGCTGCCGTCTGACATTCGCAACCCTTTACAGGGGAACCAGATCAACTGAATCATGGTTGCACGTTTCAGAAACTATCCGAATCGTGCAGATTTCCTCGCGATGTTTTCCCTCGCCGCCGAGCTAGTGGTAAAAATACGCACATAGATTTGAAAAATGGCGACAATGATATCGGAGGGTAAGACTTATTTGAAACTGTATATTTACGGTGTTGCGTGTAGCGCTACAGTACGCGGCGTTAGGTCGCTGAGCCATCAGAGTCGTCATCGTCAGCCCATTTAAGTCCCCACTGCTGGGGCACGGGCCTCCCTCAATCACATGAGGGGTAATTGCCATACTCACCACGCTTGGCAGACGGGTTGGCGAGGGTTTTGATATAAATGGAGAGTTTTCCTTCTCTGGGTGCTGATGGTCATGCCAGCAGCTTTACCTTAGTCGCCTTTTACGACACCTCGGTAAGAGTGAGGGTGGCCTATTCTACTCTGCCGGGGACCACACGGCTACACTTTAAATACATTGGGCACAAACACATTTAAAAAAAATACACGGAAAAAAACAAAATGATATAGAAAAAACTCATTTACTATGTATTGCATT
Organism: Marasmia exigua; assembly: GCA_019059595.1. Lineage (NCBI taxonomy): Eukaryota > Metazoa > Arthropoda > Insecta > Lepidoptera > Crambidae > Marasmia > Marasmia exigua. The sequence goes on along the minus strand of CM032474.1, from coordinate 2,762,770 downwards.
TTAGTATTTCAACAATTTTGGCTTTGGTTTATCGTATGCCACTTAAAAGCAAAATATTTTTTACTCCAATTTTTTGACAATCAATCATTTCTTCGGTTTCAGCTATTCAATTAAGAAATCTAAATGAAAATTTTTGACTTTCTCCTCCCTCCTCAAAAACACGATAGTAGTGTTATTGCTTTCGAATTTAGCGGCCTATAGAAATAAATATTCCGAATCCAAATGGATACAGAATCTTACGAATTATTTCCACAATTCCTCAGCTATCGACTATCGTCTTAGAGCGACAAAGAGGTAGAAAAACTAGCCGGATTCTTTAAGCCGGAGGCTGCTTGTTATATTACGCGATAAATTGTTTGTTATTAGCGCGGCCAGTGAGCGGCGGTCTCGTGCGCACCGTTTCCCTAACAAAGCTTATTTACGACGACTACCAACGGCTCTCAATGCAAACTCGTTTGGGTGAAGTGAGTTAGATTTTGGTTTAGCGAAGCGTAAAGCGCCGTTAGATAGCGTGGGGTATTTCCGTACCAATAAGGGAGATGCCGCACTGGCTGATTTCAGGCGTTTTCTAAATCAGAGCGACCACGTCGAAAAAAAAAACCGCCTTCAAAAACCATGAACTAAAAGTGTTTGAAGTTAAAAGGCGGTTCTTTTTCCTAGTTTTTTTTGTTTTCGTTGTGCAAGTAGAACTTATTGGACGACCCGTTTGGCGCAGTGGTTTATAGCGTCGGTTGAGATGCTAGAGGGTCGCGGGTTGATTTCCGCGCCAATGTTTGTTGTTGAAACAAACGTTGAAGATACTGGTATTGAATCTGTGTTTTATATGCACTAGTTTTGTTTGTTACAAAAATACTCTTAATGACTCTTCCATCAAATATTTAGTTCATTTGCTTAGTAAAATATTAGCCTATAATTTGTCCCACTGCAGAGCAAAACCCTCCATCACAAAAATCAAGTTATCGCTACTATGATGGGATTAGGCTTAATCACCACGCTTGCGGATAAATGCGGATAAGTGATCACAAACCCGAGCTAGAAAAATTCGAAACATACTTTCCGCTCGATCCGGGAATCTAACTCAGGAACCCGAGATCACGGCCCGGTATTTAAACCACAAGACAAACAGGGCTTTAGTTCATTTGCTTAAATGTTGTCATTTAGTTTTAGCATATAACTACTTAATACTATTACTTTTATGTTAAATAAAAACCTTAGTACTACCATGGACTAATTACAATTAGTCCTTGGTACTACTTAAAAGCAGCACTCTCATTAAATAGCGAATTGGACCGACTTAAAATGCTCACGGAATAAAAAGGCCACTTAATTTAAAAATAGTAGGGGCAATCCTCACAAATTGCGGGGAGTGTACATTCCGTTTGTGCTGAAATGGTAAAACGGGCCCACCTACGGTTTTAGTGGCTAAATTATAGCCGACTGTACCACTATTTCTGTAGGGTTGCAATTAGGCATCTCAAAATGTCCAACCTGATACGCTTATGGTATTAATATTATGGTGTCGCGGGTCTCCATGAGCGGCGGGCAGTTGCTTGATCCGTCTGCCACCAATCACATAAAAAAAACTTTTTTTTTTGTTAGCCTGTACTGTCCCACTGCAGGGCAAAGGCCTCCCTACCCTCTTTCCAACGTTTTCGGTCGCCAGCCGCAGTCGTCCAATCCTTTAGGTGGACATCGAGATCGTCCCATCCGTTTTCTCATCGTTTAAAAAAACTTATATAGTTTTTATTTATTTTTAAGAACACTAACAGCTATTCCATCGCGATCCAGCGGGGTAATGCTGCCAGCATTTTGGGGACTTTGCCACGGGGACCTACATTGTTTTAACTTTCCTTTTTATTTACTTTTAACTTAATTTTATTTCTTAGTTATTGTCTTAATTTTCTTGTGTTTTTGTTCTTTTGTTCAATAAATACACTTTAACAGGCTAAATAATACAATTAGCTTTGATGAATCTGTACGAAAAGAATGCCAACAGTGTCCGCCATTTTATGTGAATGCGACTCACTAGCCAGAAGCAGAATGTGTCTTGTAGGTAACGCTTATCCTAAACCAGGAGACTACAGGCACTTCAATCCGAAAGACATCGTGACTCTGATGAAACGAATCTTTCGTGAGTAGGAGTGCAAAGGATAGGGGAGGTACAAAGATCCCTTAGGGTCGACGTGCACTATGAAAATGGCCCCTAACAGATAAGAAGAAGATATGATGGCGGTTTTAAACAATAGCTACAGGAAACTAAAATGTAGTTTGATGAACATTCTGTTGTCCTAGAAAATGATATACCTAGATAGGGAATTAAGTGTTGATTATTACTTACTAGTCCCATAATGGATCTTGGCCTCCCAAATCACAATACCTTCTACGAATGAAAACTCACTTTTTGCATCTTTAACGCACTCTTCCTCATCCCATTAACTTATCTATTCGTCCTATTATCGGCAGCCTGTAGTCGATGGTCCAACTTAAATCTATTTGATTATCATATTATTTATTTTTTTATGATATCAATCTCATAATATTATGTATGTAGTCTATTATTTAATTTTATTTGAGCGTAACTTATTTATTAGTTTATAAAATTGTATTTTATTTATTTATTGTATTAGTGTTATTAATTGTAATGTTACAATTTATAACACTAATATATATATTTACAGTTTATCTCTTTTTGTTTTTATTTCGTTTTTCCTTATTGAATATGCTTACTATGTCCTTTACCCGAAGGTTTTCTCGAAATTTTACACAAAATTTATGTAATGCCTAGTATTTAAGTTGTATATCTATCTAATATGCCATGCCTCATTATCTTTACTTGTTATTATCGACACTTTAGGGTCAAAAGAAACGAGATCTAACTGGGTGCTAAGTTATATGAGAACCAGGTAAATAAGTCCGACTATTGAAATAGGCACCCATTTGGATCTTACTTCTTTTGACGTTGAAGTCTGGATGATGATGTTTTATTATATTCTGTTACCGATTATACCAACTTTTGTAATCGTGTGACTAGCATAAATAAATAAAGTCAGCAACAAATTATATAGCATTAGCATAGCATATTATATTAATGCATTGAACTTAGTTCTCATTGACTTTGTTTTTTAAGGTTTTCTTCTGCAACACTTTTGGTTTTTTAATTATTTACAATATACAGGCGGCGTAATTGCATGCCTCAAGTAGCAATGGGCAGGGCACATATCGAGGAGAACAGACGACCGTTGGGGCGGAAAGGTCCTCAAGTGGAGGCCACGTACAGGAAGTCGCAGCCGTGGCAGACCCCCCACGAGGTGGACCGACGATCTGGTGAAGGTCGCGGAAATCCATTGGATGCGGGCGGCACCGGACCTATCTGTGTAGAGAACATTGGGGGCGGTCTATGTTCAGCAGTGGACGTCTATTGGCTGAAATGATGATGATGATGATGATGAGTCGGCGTAACGTAGAGTTGCCCTTTTAACCCTAAAGTACATTTCGTATGAGGCAAGAATAGCACTTGCTATTCTTCCACTGCAGGCGGGGATAGCTCGACTTGATGCTGTCTGTATTCATATATTCTTAACCGTCGAAACGGACTTGAGCTTTTTTTTTAATGTGGCAGACGAGCAGACGGATCACCTGATGGTAAGCGATTGCCGCCGCCCATGGACACCCGCGACCCCAGTGGAATCACCTACCACCTTTAAGCCCCCCAAAATACACAAATTAAACACTCGAAACTTAATTTCGATTGTCAATTTCCCATTATATAATTAAATAATAATTTACGAGCAAAATGTACCACCACTTCGAATATGGAATATTCTTTCAATAGAGCAATTGGAAAACAAAACCGATATTAGCAATATCGGCCTCAGTTATGTAATTACTACGTTACCTGGCCTTGTCGACTCAGAATTTGTTATAACAATTTGTATTATGATTTTGGGGCTTCATATCGAATTTTTGTATGAGGCTAGGAAACTGATTGATGAAAAAGACAATACAAATATTTTTAGTTACCTTCAATAATTCAATGTGAAAGATACGTATAGCCACGGGCATTAATTAGTATACAACCTCAAACAAGACCCTCATTCTTTCGCCTTAAGTTAAGTGTCGATGTGTTTACATTTATTTGCAGACGACACTGATCCAAGATGGCCGCCGTCACAAAGATATGGATTGTATGTTTTAACACAACTCCTACAATATGGGTATCATATAAAAGAGCTTGAGTAGCAGAATATATTTATTGTGACAAATTTCTAATCCAAGATGGCCGCCGTCAGGGGTTTTTTAAATTTCCAATTTATATTTTTTTATGTGATAGGTAGCACACAGGCAGACGGATCACCTGTTTGTAAGCGATTGCCGCCGCCCATTAGCATCATCAGTGGAGTCACAAGCGCGCTGCAAACCTTTAAACTCCTCTTTTCCCAAGATTGGGAGTGGTCATCAGTGGTCCGATGCGCAAACGTAGCTTTCATCTGATAGGAAAGCACTTTTTGAGCCCGAATAAAGATAGGGATCTTAGTCTGAAACAATTAATACTCTTGCTGAAAAGTGTAGGGTTTGGGACTCAATGTATCACAGTGGCGATCACAATAGAACAAACTGGTCGCAGTGAGACTGGTCTGAATAAAACCTGCATAGCAGCCCGCTTATTTTTTAATATACATTAAATTCCACGGACTCTGGTTCCGTGCCTTATTTGCTTATTCTTTTTCAAGGGTCATTAAATTTTAACATTTTCTCCGCGACAAAATTAAATTAAATAAAATTACAATAAGTAAATAACACACTTAAACATTTCATCTCGTGTTCAGGCGGGACTCGAACCCACACCTTCCACAATCCGGGTGAATGTACTACCAATTATACCACTGAACGCGTTACTAAGTCGACGAAATTTGTAAGTGCTTGATTCGACATGAGCTGTCGATAGTCTCATCAATATTGTAGGTATATTTACAATATCCAGTGGAAATATTATTACAAATATTTGACCACCAGTTAAGATGAGACTGCTAAATCAAACTCACTGCTCATGTCGAATCAAGCACTTACAAATTTCGTCGACTTAGTAACGCGTTCAGTGGTATAATTGGTAGTACATTCACCCGGATTGTGGAAGGTGTGGGTTCGAGTCCCGCCTGAACACGAGATGAAATTTTTAAGTGTGTTATTTACTTAAGAATAAATCGCAAAAGATTGCTATAAAATATCAAAAATTACAATAGCTTGAGTTTAGGCAATCATGCATAGTTATTGTTAGCACTAACAATGTTACTAACAACAACACTAACACTAACAAAAAAAACTTCAAAAATATCTTAGCGTTCAAAGCTACTACTAAGATGCTTCGACAATCTCGCTTAACTTAGTGCAAATTCGATCTTCTCGCAAATTGGACGATGTCCGCCGGGCTTCGGGCAACGTGATGCGTTAAGCTATAGTCCATTCAGTTTGTGAACGAAGTTATGAATAGAACAGTTCTATTTTGACATTAAATGTGAGTCGCTCATTTTAAACCTAATCGATATTTTTAAGAATCGAGAATATTTTCTTTAGAAATATAATCGACTTTTTATTTGTTTGATTTTTAATTTTAACCAGCATTTTTTCTATGAATCTGGATATGAAATATAATATGTACATATTCTTATTGGTACACATGCAATAAATCACATATAATTAAATAATATGCACTTTGTTCATCTAAAAAATAACAACACTCGGCTGACGTGTCGGAACCACCTTCGTCACCAAAAGAAATTACTAGTTCTTGGTCCCTAATGCAATATATGCGGACATTTTTGGCACGAGACAGACAATAATCGTGATTCGATGATAAGATGGTCGCCATACCGATTACTGATTTATGGCGATTGTTTGTGTCAATCCCTATAAGCTAAAATTCCGATTAGCGCATTATGCAATTAATTAGATATATTTTACAAAATTTATTGGTTTTACAAAATTTATTGGACTCTTTTCAGGTCTTGTTCAGATTAAATGAGAAAGTTTAATTCTTGAATGGATGCATGATACCAAACGTTTGAACTATCCTATTCACCTTGACATTCTGAATGGACTATAGTATCTGTTCTTGTGTTACCCATCACATAAAAAAAAACCTCGTCTTCGCTCTCTATGAGGTGTAATTGTGGTCAAGCGGTAGCCTATAGTAAAAAAAAGTGTTTTTAAAAAAAAAACAAAAAATGTCTACTTAAATACTCCCTCGGTTGCAAAGCGTGATCACGTGTAATTAAATACAGCCCTTGCGTCCACGAGTCGTAAACGTAGTTTGTACTCAGATAGTTGGCGTGCTTTTAGAGCCAGGGTTGATAAAACACTACGGCCGCACTCAGAGACGTCATTTAAGCTAATGTTCATTAACTTTGGTATCGGTGGTCTTTATGCGTATCAAAATAAGTGTCAATATTTTTTCTTAAGTAGCCAACTAAGTTAATCAACGACTCTGAGTGTGGCAGTTAGACTTGTTTTATTTATTTATTTATTTATTTATGGGAGGGGGGGGGGGACGACCTCGCTCATCAGGACCCTCGTTAATTAGGACATTATTTTTTATGCGATATGCGGCAGACTAGCAAATTGGTCACCTGATTTAAAGCGATTACCTGCGGTCATGCAACATCAGTGGAGTTATCAAGCACACTGCTAAACCTTAAAAAAATCTGCGAAAAAAACCGCCTTCCAAAAATATGTGCACATTTAAATCTTAAGAATAAAATAAATAATATAATAGTAAATAAATAAAGTTAGTTTAATAATGAGACACTAAAAAGCTTGAAAAAAAATTCTGCGAAAAAAACCGCCTTCAAAAACCACGAACTAAAAGGTGTAAAATAATATTTCTAACACTTTACACACTTCTAACAATTTATAACAGTACACTCGAGAAAAGGTGTTACCGAAGTCGGCGCCTAATACTATCTTGTAATTTAATACAACATTCAATTATTCAATACGGATTAGGCGCCGACTTCGGTAAAACTCTCAGGTGTACTGTTATAAATTGTTAGAAGTGTGTAAAGTGTTAGAAATATTATTTTACACTTTTTAGTTCGTGGTTTTTGAAGGCAGTTTTTTTTCGCAGAATTTTTTTTCAAGCTTTTTAGTGTCTCATTATTAAACTAAGTTTATTTATTTATTATTATATTATTTATTTTATTCTTAAGATTTAAATGTGCACATATTTTTGAATTGCAATCCAGATCAATACTGTTTATTTTTAAACTATTATACATTGTAATGGTTATAATCTGTCTTGTGTGAATAAATATATATTATAATTTAAAACTAAAGTAAATGTTAACATGTGTATTAAAATACAATCGTTGTCAAAATGCCCTTTCCCTCCGGATTAGGTCTCTGGTAACCTCACTCACTCAGTGAAACACATCACAGACGCTGCTTCTCGCCGGTTTTCTGTAAGGCACTTGTCAATATTCGATCAATTTCGACAAGACATTCGAATCTTCTTAGTTATGAGCATCCTGGAACGTAGAGTTGTATTCCTGATTCGGTCTGATAATTGAACTCCCAACATTCTACGCTCCATATTTCTCTGACAAACCTTGGGCCCATAGCTCCATAGCTCTCTGATTAACAAAGTGCTGGGAAAATCTAATTTGTCGCTATCGACACGATAAGAAGAAGGAGACGATAGTTTTCCGTTACAAATGGGTAAAAAACCACCGCTCCAAAAGATCATCTTTATACTTAAACCCTTCATCTTACCGTTTTTCCGGTTCCGTCCAAAACTATCCGTCACGAGCCTAGGTTACGCTTAGGCCATAATTCAGGATTTGGCGAGTCTGTTAATTACAATAAAGCCACTGCCGTCTGACCTTCGCAGTCGTAACCCCTCCGATAGTAATTTATTCTCGCCTAAGAGCGTAACTTATTTACGCATGCTGCAGTGTAGGCGTATCAGAAATCAAAGTCCTTGACCGCGCACAGGCCTCGTCATCCCTAGGCCTGCCTTTGTTATCAGCGGGTCCACCGCCAGTTTACGGCGTCGTAAATTACGCAGGACTCGAACACTCGTAAAAAAGTCGTCAAGCCAAAATTGGGCGCACTCCAGTATGATAATGCGGCGGACAATCGTTGTAATTGCGCCGCTACCGGAACAGCGTAGGAGGGGGCAGTAAAACAAGGGTGAGGGTACAGTATCGAGTCACTCACAGAAACCAGCGGGAAGCAGCACTGTGCTGTGTTTCGCTGCATGAATGAGGGTACCGGAGGCCCAATCCGGAGGAAAGGGAGGTTCAAATGTTCAAAGGGAAGATTTTACACTTAGTAAAATCAGAGGTACTTTAGTTTAATGAATAAAAATAAAAGAAATTGAAATTTCAATGAAATACTCAAGTCGTCTTAAGATTTAAGTAATAAATAAACTAACACATTTATATTAAGAAAGCTGTTCTCACCTATAATTGATACATGTATCAGAACTGTAGTGAGAATTGTATATATATATATATAAAAAGCGAACAGATCATGCATGTATTGTTGGTGTGTCTTTAAAAAATAAAAAAGTTAGCAGCGCATTTGTGACTCCACTGGTGTAGCAGGTGTCCATGGGCGGCGGCAATCGCTTGCTATCACGCGATCCGTCTGCTCGTCTGGCAACTATCACATAAAAAAAGAGTATAGGTTGCATAGGCACACCTCAAATGCAGTCTTCAAACGTGAGCCTTACACGGTCTTTGATAACTTCGTCTTTCCAGCCCTTACTGGCACAAATGTTTGTTCCAAATTTTTTTTTATTTTTTATGTACGACCACAGTCCCTTAGTTGTAATTACCAGACATCTTGATTCCTGGATCATGGTTCAAGCTCCTAAATGACAGCTTTGGATCTAATTAAACATAACAAACCACTGCACATATACTACATACAACGTACCTAGTTGCTCTACTTCACGAGGTTTGCACGGAAGACCAGCGTCAAAGCGTCCCTTCGGCATATGCTGAGTGCAAACCTTTTTGGTGACACATTTTTTTTTTTATTGCCTTTATCTCTTTTACTGTACATAATTTTATAGATGTAATAATGTTTTGTAATTTTGTTACTTTATTTGTGTGACTAAATAAATATTATTTCTTTCTTTCTAATTGGTAATAACGCGCTGAGATGAGATGGGAAACTTTGCTATTAGGTGTACATGTACTTCAGTAGCATAGCGTGGAGGCATTTAGAGGGGGTTCGAGGAAGTAAAAAGGGCGGAAAAGACACCGTTTAGCGAACGATAACTTGGTCGAAGAAGGTGCCCACCTTGGCAGCACTTTTTGGTTGGGGGCTCCAAAATCTAAGAGCCATCCTGGGGGGAGGGGGATCGATGAAAAAAAGGGCGGTAAAATAGGCTTCCGGACACCCACGCTACGCCTCTGGTGTACATTTAACACCTACCATATGGTAGTTTCACTGCTCCCTTTCCGGTTGTGCTACCGGTGGAATAAACTACTGGATTTATGGCTCATCAAACGCGAAATGATATAGGTTAACGTCTTTTTTGGACGCCTTTATAATACAATGTTTGCTCAAAATTTCCGCCATTAGTGATGGTTAGGGGTAGTTAGGACTCGATGAGGGAGCGTCGCAGGTGGTTTTGGTGAGTATGCTCCTAACCGGCTTGTCATCAGGAGAAGCTCTCGACAGACGGAGACGCTCTCATAACCCGACCGAATCCGACCCCGGTGGACGGGTATGCATAAGTAAAGTACCTATGTCAGCCCATTGCACTTTGGGATGGTAACATTTCCCCAACAAAAAAAAACTCTTAGTTACGACTACATACAGTTTAAATGCCATGCCAGGCTAGGGTTTAAGCGATTTTATCACAAAATGATTTAAATATAGTTGTCGATTTTTTTTTGTTTTGTCGTGTCTCTTTGAAAAGGCACACGTGGGCTTACATGTACAAGTAACTAGGAGAGAAAGATCATAGTCCATTTTCGGAAATTGTACGTACACTTCGCTTAAAAAAAAAACATTTTTACATGCGTAAAATGTATGCGCTGTATATGATTTTTTTATCAGAACTATTGCTATTAAAAAGAGTAACTGGCGAGTTTCTTGCCGGATCTTCTCGACCAGAAACAACTTTCCGAGCCGGTGGTAGAATCGCATTATGTTTATTTATTTCTTTAGTATATTTTATGTATCAACATATATATGTATTAACATGTAAATTATACATAAGTACTTATAAATAGTTTTAAGTCATTCAAATGTATGACGATTTGTAAGTGCTGTGTACAAGCCTATGCAAATAAAGAATTATTTGAATTTTGAATTGTTATTTGTATCGTCAATCTCCCTAAAGTAACACAATAATTGTATTTTTTTAAACTGTTACATACCTTCCTTTTTTCAACCTATATAACCTTCTTATATAACCTTCTTTTTTCAACTGTAACTCTTGATTCGCACATAGTATTGTAACAAGGCTTTCAAAGCCCCACACGTTTAATACTCTCTGTGTTTCCCGAAAAATCTTGTTTGTTTCCTTAACGTGTGACATGACATGTCAAAACACAAGAGAAACAGACATCAGTAAATCAGAGCGTATTGAGCAAAAACGACGTGGAATGCCATAAAAGGAATCGGGCCATCCATCTCACAGATTGGAAACCGTGCGCTTCGAACCCCCGTGTTATAGTACAAGAGACAAGTAGACCATTTAAGGGGAACAGGCTTGAATAAACAAATAGGTTTTGGAAGCAAACTCGCTTGTGTAGTCGATTTGATGGATAATTCAGCGACCGCCGAAATTGTACATATAAGTTTCTGTAATGCCTAGTTTTATTAAGTTGTGTATTTTGTGCAATAAAGTTTATCTATTTATATATCTATCCATTCTATAAAGATAATTTTATTTGACAGTCTAAAATTTACTTGCTAAAGCTTAAAGCTTGTTAATTTGATGTCTTCCATTGCAATAAAATGCATTGTCCCTTTTCCCCGTATTGGAAAATTAGAACTTTTACATACAACGATAGTTACTTTCTTGTACATAACCCATTTAAAATGCCCGATTAAAAATTTGTTTGTCTTTTACATTTACTTACTAAATTAACTGCTGCTTCATTCCACCTTTCGTCATTTTGATTTCGATTATGTGCAGTTATACAACGACTATGGTTAAATTTATTCGAACTCTAGCGACCGATCATGGTCTGAGTTTCTAAGTATCGTGATAATTTACAACATAACAATAAAACCGGAACCGTTGGGGCGGAAAGGTCCTCGAGTGGAGGCCACGTACAGGAAGTCGCAACCGTGGCAGGCCCCCCAAAAGGTGGACCGACGATCTGGTGAAGGTCTCAGGAATCCATTGCGACCGGTAACGGATTCCTGCGACCTTCACCAGATTGGCACAGGGCCGATCTGTGTGGAGAACATTGGGGGAGGCCTATGTCCAGCAGTGGACGTCTATTGGCTGAAATGATGATGATGATGAATAAAACCGGCCAGAACTTCACTTTCGAAAAAATAAATGGTTTTTAATCCTAAATTTCATCAATATTTTCTATAACACGATCTCCAAGTTGCCAGTTCTCTCACATATTGTGGCGTGTAATGTTGGACTACTAGGCACACTTGTACTATGCCACTAGCTTGCCTCGCTTCGCCTTGTGTCATTTATTTGTCAAACGGTAATAAAATCCCTAATGGGGTACGTTCGTTTCTCATACTTGGTTGAGAGAAAGTTTCATTTGTGCACGTATACATTGTTTCTTAAGACTTCTTACTTGAATGCGAAAACTAAATATGTTTTGTGAAAGTTGGGAGTTCGCAAAGTCAAGCAACCCTTGCTCATACAGGGTGTATCTGTGAACATTTACATTCCTTTAACCACGTGTTATTCCGAACAACATTTGTTCAATGACTTTTCGAAATTCATCGAAAAAATTTTTCGACTCACCTTACAAAATGACCAAGTCACGTGACCGATTTTGTATGAAAAGTTGAAATTTTTTCATGCGAATTTCCAAAAGTGATAGAACAAATGTTGTTCATAATGTTAGCAGAACACGTAGTTAAAGGCGTAGGTACTTAAGTTTTTTTTTTAAGTTAGAGATCGTGCTCCCTCGTGATCCCGCAGACAAGCTATGCAAATAGCTTTGCGGGACTAGTGTACTTTAATGTAAATACACCCTGTATAGCTACTGTGAACCGGCTTTATAAACGATTTGAATTTAAATTTAATAGAAATATCTTGCTAACGATTTATCATATTACATAATAATAATAATGTCCTCCAACCGATTTCGGCTAAGGCGGCCAATCTCAAGGATCAGCCATTTACCCATATTTTATAGTGATCAAGTGTGTGCGCAAACGCAAGTGCAGAGTGCACTTGCGTTTGCCCTATTCCCTTGCCCTCATATTCCGGTGGGACACCAGTGATTTACGACCGTAGAGGGATCGGGCGCAGGACCAACGGCTTAACGTGCTTTCCGAGGCACAAGATCGCGAATTTCCAGACTCCAGGCTGACACTATGAATTTCTTAACTGAAAACCTCAGGATCTAATGTTGGCCCGACCCGGGGATCGAACCCGGATCGAGCCGTCACTTTAAATGCGACGCACTACCCGCTGCGCCAACGAGGCAGTCAATCACATAATATGTTTTTTTTTTATGAGATAGGGGGCAGACGAACAGACGGATCACCTGATGGTATCATATCACTGTCTGTATGACCGAAGTAATTCATATTTCAATATTTTATTGCATGTCATGTTTAAGAGAAATAAAGATTTATTTATTACCTATTTATATATTAGCTAGGGTAACAAACCTAAAATTTACTGTTTTTCATGTGGTCTGGTTCCCTGTTTAAATTGCAAAAGTCAGACGGCAGTCGCTTCATTGTAATTACCAGACTGCCCGAATCCTGGATCATGGTCCAAGCATACCCCGGGCTACGGACACGCTAAGATGAGAAATTAACTGATTTCTCTAACACAAGTGCCAAAGCCAATGGCTTCGGTATCAGGTTAATGTATGGAGTGTTGTAATGGGGTACGGGAAAAATAATTAAACAGATTCTAATCCGAGGCATTTGTATTATATAACATTTTTAATATTTTTAAAATTTAAAACCACTGGATCAAGGATATTTTCAATAAAATAGCGTTGACGTTCATTTGTCCCTAGAGAGTTATTCAGACAGGTTGCATTCAGAAGATTTACATTTAGGTGACAACAATGTCTCAGTGACTTATTCACCCGGTCCAAGTAACAGATGGCGCTAGTTTGACGTTTGTTTGCAGGGTGACACCAAAATTAAGACAGTGACAAATGACATATGGGAACACTAAGCGTGTTTATGATACACAAATACGTAAAAATCAATTAAAAAATAACTATCTGCTATTTTACAAAAATATTCAAACTAGTTACTTAAAATAGTAAAAGGCATTGGAAAAAAATATTAAATCATACTTAAAATTTGTTCTCATAGCCCATTATTTATTTTCAATTGTACGCACAGCCACACTTCAAAGTATAATAACTTAATGTCAAACACGTTTGGATCAATATAAATTGAGGAAGTTTGACAGATCATCATCATCATCATCATCAGCCCATTTAAGTCCCCACTGGTGGGGCACGGGCCTCCCTCAATCACATGAGGGGTAATTGACATACTCACCACGCTTGGCAGACGGGTTGGCGAGGGTTTTGATATAACTTCTCTGGGTGCTGATGATCATGCCAGCAGCTTTACCTTAGTCGCCTTTTACGACACCTCAGTAAGAGTGAGGGTGGCCTATTCTACTCTGCCGGGGATCACACGGCAGAGTAGAATTTCGTTGACAGATCGTTATAACCTAATGTGGTGCTGTCTGTACTTAGTGATGTTTGTCCTCATAGAACACGAATACAATGTTTAATTTTGTACGAATAAAAATACAATATCTCTTAGTAACAAACGATTATGTTCGCACATCGCTCCCAATCCGGATTAATAGTTAATCGTTAATCAGGAAAAGTCCCGGCTGTCTGCTCTCGGCTTAATGACAACATTCATAATGTATTGCGCAAGAGTACAGAATACAGGGGCTGATATGCTTTAAAATGTATGTAGGTAGGTTATCAAAAACAATGATTGTTTTTAAAAAATCCCACTTAAAGACACCAAAAATATTGTTCAAAGGAAATCCTTGCACTTCCATATATTTTTGGTTTAATCATGAAAGTGCCCGCCCAAAAAATATTTGCTGTATTCTGTTAAGGCCTCACCTCCTGATGTTTAAGTGTCAAGATTTGGCATAGCAAAAAGCCCAATGATAATGACGTTACAACTTTGGTCCCATAGTAATCAGGGGGAGAAGTGCTACAGAATTCAGCAAAAAAAATGTCTGGCCGCATTAAGTCCAAAAAAACCGGCCAAGTGCGAGTCGGACTCGCCCATGAAGGGTTCCGTAGCAGCAAGTAAGAAGTGGAAGGTAAATTGCGGTTTACGGTTTATAATATATTAAAAGAAACTACTCACTATGTCTAGTTCAAACCAATTTTCGTTGTTAGTTTTCATGATTATGTGCATCATATATTTTTTTAAGTTTTATAATTCATTTATTATAGAAGTTAGAGGGGGAGGGGGGGGGGGGGGTAACTTTACTACTTTGGGAGCGTCTCATGCGCAAAGCATTGTGTTTAGAAAAAAATGATGTTAAAAACCTCAACATCATTTTTAAAGACCTATCCAAAAAAAAATTGAGTTTCAGTTTCAAGTATGGAGACCCCCCCAAACTTTTTATTTTTTCCAAATTTGTGTAAAAGTCGTAATGCTGTTAACAATATACATCTATTTACCAAGTTTCAATAGTATGGTTCTTATAGTTTCGGAGAAAAGTGGCTGTGACATACGGACGGACGGCCAGACGGACAGACATGACGAATCTATAAGGGTTCCGTTTTTTGCTATTTGACTACGGAACCCTAAAAAGAGGATGTCCTTTAGCCGGGTAATTTTAAGGGAGCAGACGGTCATATGAAGGTTTCTTACTGAAGGTTTGCAGGTCATATAAGTCAGAAAATACTGCAGGCTGGTTTTTGGAAATTAACGTCTGAACGTCCTGAAAACGAGTCTATGAACCGCATAAGAGATTTGACAGGATTCGTTTATCGGAAAAAGTTTTGGATGGTGTCAGCACTTCGCTTAATGACAGGTCGTTAATAATTTATTGCGTGGGGCGAGGGCTTAAGTATCGCGAATGTGTGGGTTCATGCCAATATAAATATTTTAGAGAAAATACCAGAAATCGCATTTTTCAATTATTTTTGCCTTATTTTTTTGTGTGAAAGGTTTTTAAAACTTTTTGTGTAATAAGAGACGACGGATCAATTTATAGCATGCATGAATGAGCCGACCGGAGTGATACCACGGCCTCACAGAAAACCCGCGTGAAGCACCACTGTGCTGTGTTTCGCAGCGTGAGTGAGGGTATCGGAGGCCCAATAAGGGGAAAAAGGGTTGGTTGGCAGCGCACTTATGAGTCCACTGGTGTCGCGAGTCTCTATGAGCGACGGCAATCGCTTACCATCAGGCGATCCGTCTGCTCGTCTGCCACCTATCGAGGTGGTGGCGCTAAGTATGTAGCGGGTCATTGCATTCCCTCTAATATGGTTGAGTGAAATTATGGCTGACACAGTATTATTACGTATTACTTGTGAACAGGTGCCACCTTTGGGAACTGGTCTGCTATACTCATAATAATTATACTTGTGAACAGGTGCCACCTTTGGGAACTGGTCTGCTTACCTCATAATAATTATACTTGTGAACAGGTGCCACCTTTGGGAACTGTTCTGCTTTCCTCATAATAATTATACTTGTGAACAGGTGCCACCTTTGGGAACTGGTCTGCTTACCTCATATTAATTATACTTGTGAACAGGTGCCACCTTTGGGAACTGGTCTGCTTACCTCATATTAATTATACTTGTGAACAGGTGCCACCTTTGGAAACTGGTCTGCTTACCTCATAATAATTATACTTGTGAACAGGTGCCACCTTAGGGAACTGGTCTGCTTACCTCATATTAATTATACTTGTGAACAGGTGCCACCTTTGGGAACTGTTCTGCTTTCCTCATAATAATTATACTTGTGAACAGGTGCCATCTTTGGGAACTGGTCTGCTTACCTCATAATAATTATTTTATTATTTCCTTTATTTTATTTTCTGTTACAATTAAACTGTATGGCTTGGTATGATTATGACACAAATTGTATGAAAGTTTTACGATTAAAAAGAGTAACTGGCGAGTTTCTTGCCGGTTTCCGAGTCTTTCCGAGTCAGTGGTAGAATCGCATTATGTTAATTATTTTTCTAGTTTATTTTATAAATCAACATATATATGTATTAACATGTAAATTATACATAAGTATCTACTTAATAGTTTAAATTACTCAAATGTATGACGATTTGTAGGTGCTGTGCACAAGCCTATGGAAATAAAGGAGTATTTGAATTTGAATTATAAAATAAAAAAAAAACATATTTTCTGGTTTTTGATAATTAAATAAGATTTAACAGAATAGCTTAACAGAATAGCTGGTACAAATAATAAAAAGCCAAATACGAAGTAACAAATGTAATAACATACCTAATGCTATTTCTGGTCGTAAAGCCATTTAAGGGGGTGCATATCGTAGAAAGAAATATTCTTCTTCTCATATCAAGGGTTTATTGTCAAGTCGAGAGCAACGAAACAACAATCAAAAAGCCAGCCCTTAAGCCAGGCCCTTATTAAGGCCCTAATGGGCAGGAGTTACGACCATTCCGACGATACACAGATAAACATTATGTCTCTTGGTTTTATAGCACAAACTGATTATTAACTTAGATGGCTAATAAAATAATAATTTACTACATAAACATAATTACATAGCCAAAAACAGCTACATACGACGTGAGTTGTTCCAAATAACGGGTAGAATAGTGTTTGGAACGAAGAAACTAAAGAACCAAAATAATATGTATGTAGGTATACGTCGTAAGAAATTGAGGATTTCAGATGTTTCGCGAAAATCCAAGTGAAACCAAGATCGATACGAGTTTATTAGGGTTATTTTGATTTTTTTTGTCAGTAGGCTAACGCTTGAACACAATAATAATAATAATAATAACTCTCACAACTTCTCATACGTTGACCTGATTCCGTACTAAGTAGCTTAAGCACTTGTGTTACAGATATCAGACAACAGAGGAACACAAATATATACTTAAATACATACATATATTACACCCAGACACCGAACAAACACAAGTGTTCATCGCACGAATGTTTGTCCAGGGTGGGGATCGAACCCACGACCTTTGGCGTAAGAGGCAGGGTCACTACCAATTGCGCCATCCGGTCAGTCAATCATCGCACCTGATGGAAAGCGACGATGAGGTTTAGGATTTTTTTTTTCATTCGATAATTACTTTCTTTTCACAATACTTACTTTACTTCCTTGCAAGATCATTAATTAAAATCGTTAATTAAATTTACCTTCATAATAAATAATGGTCACTGGTTTGGAATGCAATTATTTAGCTGTCAGATAGCTAGCTATTATGACAAGGTGCAAACTTGTCCCGTCACGAAAATAAAATGAAAACTGATTAATAGCTACGTTTTACCTGAAAATAAAACGTTTATTAAACATACTTACCTTATTCGAAGCCTATATATGAGAGAGTAGCATCCGTTTCCGGTCCTAGTACTAACCAAAACATCCGGTCTCGGCCCATTTCCCCACCAACTTACGTTTCGCGCCATGCGACGCTAGCGCCACCACCGGCAGTTCGAACGATCGTTCGAATTTTTGCCTCATTGCTGTCTCTGAATGTCACCAGGTGGTTTAAAAAGTAGGCTTCGAATAAGGTAAGTATGTTTAATAAACGTTTTATTTTCAGGTAAAACGTAGCTATTAAACAGTACTGTACCGTTATTCGAAGCCTATATATGAGAGACGTGTTTATTATCGCCTGGTGGCGCTATGCAACGCCAATGTGATTAGAAGAAAATGGATAGTTGATGCGCATGCACTCAATGTCTGATAGATATCAGTGTAAATAGAAACTCGAAAACTGTTGAATACAGTATAATTTGATAACACATAACCAAACAGGGTACAATTCTATACCATATTATGTTAAGAACAAGCTTTGATCAACGTACATTCATAATATAAGTAGTAGGTATACAATTAAATTAATCATCTTCAGGGGTAAACAAACGCGAAACAGAATTTGTATGAGACACACTAGCAATTTCACGCCGATAATATTTAGCAAATGTATTAGATGACTTCCAATTTGCCCTAGCCAGTATGTCATCCAGTTGACAATTTTCAATCCAGCTTTTAGATGCTACAGCTGATCTGATACTGCCAGGTGTAGTGTGTATACCAGCTTCATCCAGCAGTTTTTTTCACCCAACCACCAATTATTGACCTAGTTGCGGGTCTAGGAGGTTCCGTTAAAGTAATGAACAAGCTGTCAGATTTAGCTAGACCCCGCCTTTCTTGGGAGACGCGGATTAGTCTTTTGGTCCAATAGACTGGGCACAGTGCCCTATTATCTTTATTAACAGCTAATTTCCAGTTTGATTGCCTCTGATTACAAGTATCCGTTTTGGACCCGAAAATTGGTTTCAGGATGATGTAATCATCTGTTTCCGTATAATGCTCTGGTGATACCCGTAACAGGGTGAGATCGTGAAGTCGCCTTCCTGAACAGAGCAGAAGTATGGCAGCTGTACATTTAGATATCTCAAATAATCCTGACACATCTGGATTTTTTCTAGATAGGTATTGTATTAAGATTTCTGTATCCCAAATTGGTGGTTTAGTCATTTTGGGTTTGGCTAATGAAATTGCTTTGATAACTTGCTTCACAAGCGTGTGTGAGCTTAATTTGTCATGACAATCAGGGTTACAGAAGGTAGAAACTACCGACTTGTGAACTAATATCGTACTTAAGGAGAGATTCTCCTTCTGGTGGAGATCAACAAGAAACCTAGCTAAATCGGACCCAGTCGGTTTGTTAAAGTCAATGCCTTCGGTCCTTGTCCACGCCATCCATCTATTCCATGCCGGGCGGTAGGTGTTTATAGTGGATTTTCGCCAGCTATGTGTGAGGAGAGATCGTTGTTCCTCCGTCCAGTTTGTCAGGTATTTATTCCACCCCCACATTTCCAAATTTCCATTGACATTTCTCCCACTTTTTGAGGTGGAAGGCCCGTCGTCGTGTCTACTAATACACTCTCTAGGTTCCTGATTGTGAATGGGGCTGCTAGGGATCTGCTCTTGAGATCTGGTCTCCAAAAAGCATTCTTCCATCGAGGAACTACAATGAGGAAAATCCCCACGGCGTTGTTCAAGTGTGCTAGGACTCTTGGAATGAGATGTGGTGGTGGGAAAATCCAGGCTAGTGGGAAATCCCATTTCCTGCTGAAGGCATCGTGAAATACTGCATTGCTGTCCCTTCTGTCCAATGTACAATAGTTCGTTACTACTAGAGCACGGTGTGATGCAAATAGGTCGATAACAGGTGTACCCCATTTGCCGAAGACCTTTCGAGTCAGCCGAGGCAGAAGATGCCATTCTGGTGAGATTTTCTTCCTGGACAGATGGTCGGCGTCGCAATTGTAATTTCCGGGTATATGATGGATCGAAATGTGAATGTTGAACTGATCCAGTATTCGAAACAACACCTGGGTGAGACTTGTCAGTGCAGCAGACTTTGTTCCACCTTCGTTGCGAAGGTAAGAGACTACAGTCCGGCTGTCGCACTGGATAAGTAGACTTTCCGAGTTCAGGTGCTGACCGTGATCTTTTAGGACGTTTATGATCGCCAACATTTCCTTCTGGTTGCAATGGAGCCGTTGTTGTGGGAGTAGCCACGTGCCCTTTATGTTCAGGTGGTTCAATTGGGCTCCCCAACCAATGTCGCTCGCATCTGTTGTCAGATAATTTGTCGTGGGGGGAGTGTGGATTAGCGAAGATGTTTTGCAATGAATTATCCACCATTCCAGTTCTTGCTTTACATCCGTAAGAAGGCGTACGTGCTTTGAGGTTGAAGACTTCAGCAGTCTGTTGGTCATTGCTTGAGCAGCCCGGTAATGCAGACGTCCTCTCCGAACTACAAAGCTTGCAAAGTTCATTAACCCGGTTATAATTTGTAGATCCTTCAGGGTAGCTACTCCTCTCTTTAGTAATAGAGTCGCTTGATCTACCACTTTGTTGGATAGCCTTTCCGGGAGATACTTGATATTTTGCCACGGGTTCCACATGATGCCCAGAAATTCTAGGGCCTGCCTGGGTTCGAGGACAGACTTCTTTGTGTTTATTATCCAGCCTAGCTGTTTCAGCATGTCCAGGGTGACCTGTATATGGCTGTTCAACATGGCTGGGTCTTGGTTTACCAAAAAGAAGTCGTCCAGATAAACAAGAATGCGAATGCCGCGGTCTCGTAGTTTCTGGGCAATCCAGTTTGTCAGAGATGCGAATGTTTTTGGAGCTGAGCTTAGCCCGAAGGGCAGGCAGGTCATTTGTAGCAATTTGTCGGCATAGACTAGCCGTAGGAATCGCCTGTGGCATTTCGCTACAGGCAAATGAAAGTAGGCTTGATGGAGGTCGATTTTTGCCATCCAGTCTCTTGCCTGCAAAAAATTCGGCACCCGTTGAACATTTATTAATCTGAACTTGCCTGGGTGAATGAACCAATTCAGATTTTTGAGGTTGAAAATAGGTCTCAACGTGCCGTCGCCTTTGGGGCGTAAAAATATTGTAGATATGAAGCTGGGAGTGAGTTCCGCGGCTTCTAAAACACCCTGTACTAACATTTGTTCTATTATTTCCGACATTTCCGCCGAGGGTGACGTTTGATGTCGAAAACTGGGCACACTTAGAGGTGGTTTGGATTTGAAGGGGATACGATAACCTTTTATCATTTTGAGGATGTAGGGCGGCGCCCCCAGTTCCTCCCATTGAGCATAAAAAAGGTGGAGCTGGCCGGCACGAAATGACTTTGAGTCAGTTCCTTTTATTTGTTTGATTTCTCCTATCCCGGCGGGATGAGGGAGAATATGCTCTGGCTCCTTTGCCTTTGTTGAAGCTATCCTTGGTGGCCTTACCTTTTCCACGAAAAGAATTATTTACGTACCTTGACTGTCCAGCAAAATCACTTTTTTGTTGTACTATTGATTTATTTTGAGCCTTTTTTGGGACTTGTGTGTGGGACGACGTCCCTGGATCGTTCTGCGGAGCAGAGTTGCGATCCTTATTTTTCTGCCAGAAGACTCTTCGCACTCCACCTGCTTTTTCCAGCATTGAGCTGAACTGTTCAGCTTCAAACAAGTTGGAGCTCGAAGGTGGGACCTTTCGTAGCGCCGCTTTGTGAAGAGGGTCTTTGACTGAAGAAAGTATGCCCTCCCTCCGCTGTTGAATAAGTTCAGCTCTATGACCACATACTATTTGCATGGTGTCGTTTGCTGCCTTACAGTAGTCGCCTTTAGAGAATATATCGTTTACCCTGCTGTATATATCGGAGTAAGACAAAGTTTCATTTTGATTTACCCATAGTAAGAAATTATTCATTTCGTTTTGCAAAGCCTCGCGTTGCTGTAGCAAAGCAAAAGATAAGCTGGCAAATGCTTTTTCCATATTAGCAGTGAATTTAGAACCCCCGTCGTATTGTCTAATCTCTTCGTTTGGCACTAAGTTAGAAAAACCCGGGAAAAACAGACAGGACTTTTGAGCGTCGGCATAACGTATTGCGCTCCAGTCTGGATGGAGGAAGCGCTGAAGCTCCTCTATTTGTTTAAGCATGCCGTCAGGTGCATTAGGGATGGAAGGTTCCTTAGTCTTTGTATTTATTGCAAGATTCAATTTGAAATTACTCGCAGAAGCTGGAACAGGCTCAGCTGAGTTATTTAAGGGTAGCTCATTGCACTCATACAATTCTCCGCTAATATTTGGGTCGACAAGGTCATCCCCACACTCATCTTGCCTTGTTTGAGCTGCCATTTGACTTTTGAGGTCATTTACATCACTGAGTAATTGTTTTAATAAGTCGTCACTTACCCCTCTGTTTTTACCACCTTTGCGCCTTTTGCGGCGCTTCTGATGATAGCTCGACGAGGAGCTCGAGGACGAGCTAGTGTCGGAGCTAGACGATCGTGTACGCCTCCTCTTCCTTCTTGTTCCCGTTGCTGCTGAAACTGGAACATCATTCCTCGCGTCCCCGCTGCACATGGGCCGATTTTCCTCGTTCATTCTAAAATATTCACAGCTCTAACGGAAATACCGTTAGAAAAACGTTAGTTATAAAGAAGATTACAATAAAATATTTTAAGGCAAGAATGTAACCTTGCCACCGAACGGTAACACCGTTACGAAATAACACAAGTAATTAAATAAGTCAAAACACTTCACTTGAAATAATTTCACATATAAACTTCACTTTCGTTTATGTTAAAAGTATTTACTACTTTTTAAGTGAAAAATACTCACAGTTATTTTTCAGGTATACCTCAGATATTACTAGAAATATTCACGTTGAATCTCCTCTTAAATGGCTAGTACTAGCGAGCGAGTCGGTCGCAATTATAGCGGAGCTCTGTAGACGACCGTCTCGATCGGGAACTAAAACGCCAATGAGGCAAAAATTCGAACGATCGTTCGAACTGCCGGTGGTGGCGCTAGCGTCGCATGGCGCGAAACGTAAGTTGGTGGGGAAATGGGCCGAGACCGGATGTTTTGGTTAGTACTAGGACCGGAAACGGATGCTACTCTCTCATATATAGGCTTCGAATAACGGTACAGTACTGTTTAATAACACCGTTTTAGTTTACAGAGGTTTAAATAACGTTTGTGAATAGTAATACAATCTGTATAAATTAGTGCATTATCAAATAATCATTTGTTTTGTTGCAGGAGAGCACACCTTAGGTGCTGCTTGGAGAAACTCAAGGACATGGTGCCCCTAGGACCCGAAGCGTCAAGACACACAACCTTAGGATTATTAACAAAAGCCAAACGATTTATAAAGGTAAGACTTTTTTTAATTGATAAATGGCTTACAAGAAGTTGCGAAATCAGACCGACAAGCCGGGTTTGGTAGCTGGGTTCAAGCGTTATTCAAACCCACAACCATCCACGTGCCCCGTAGCTGTTTTACTCCGTCTAAGCTCGTGTTTTATATAAAATATTGATACCTATTGATAATGATATCTATGATATAAAAGAACTGATCGACCGTAGATTTGAAACGTGACATATCTTTAATCAAATTATTATTATTCCGTTTCAATTTTGACATTGATAATTATTATTTCTTTATTTGACATAGCAAATGATGCTTAAAATGTATTTAACTATTTAAATTTTGTTTGTATTTTTTTTTATTGTAGATAATTCTTTGTTGAGATTTTCATGCCAATTTAATTGCCAAGATATGTGGACACTTCTATGCACATTCTGTGTGTACCATGTACTTATGCAAATCAAGTTTATGATTATGAATAACATTAGGTTGATACGACCCGACGTATAGGTAGATACGACCTCCATAAATGGCAAATGCTTCCAAAGAACAGGGAGCAGTGGAAGCTAAGGACGTATTTACCCTTTACTTTACTTTTACGACAGTGTGATAATTCGAACTAACAAAAAAAGGTAGATACGTCAGTTCTTCTCCGTCTAAAATCTCGTTCTATTCTTATGAATATGGAGTTATTTTACCCACATAACTGTTTACCCGCTCAATGAATAATTAATTTTAATCATTCACCACGTCTAATTAAATAAACACTCCCAATAAAGGTGGTGTCCATAAAGTTGAGCCACTCAACTTTCCTAATTTCCAAGACGAAACAACCGGCGGCGCTGGTGTCGCAGCCATCTTCCGGTTCCGGAGGGTTAGGGCGGGGGCACACCCGCGAAGTTATGACGTAACTCGACGGGTTTATTACAATGGTGGCATAATTTATGGATTCTTATATTGTGTTGATGGCAAGGTAACTTTTAACATGACTAATAAATCTTTTTAAACGTGGGTGAGTCATGCTTCGGCATGAACGGGCTCGATCGGAGTGATATCGGCCTCAGAAAACCGGCGGGAGCGCCTGCGTTTTTCGCCGAGTTACCGGGTGTACCAGGGCCCAATCGAGGAAAAGGAAGATTAGATACGTATCGTTTGATATCCTCCTCCCATCTTATAAATAAATATTTCACAACATCACATACATTGACCTGACTCCGAGATAGGTAACTCAAGCACCTGTGCTACGGATATCAGAGTCAACAGTGGGATTACAAATATATACACATAATACTTTTCTTTTGTAAATACAAACTTATATTACACAGATAAGTTCATGCACACAAATGTTTGTACTGTGCCGGGATCGAACCCGCAACCCTTGCACCAGCGGTAGCGTTCACTACCTCTGTTTCAAACGGGTCGTCAAATCTTATACCTAAAAGGTATATTTTTCACATTGAAAATTTAAATTATCAAAAATAAAAAAACACGTATTGAATGTTTTTAACTCTATTGTATATTTTAATAAACAAAACGACCATATTTTACCAACTGAATGTTGTCAATTGACCTAATTCGAGCTAATCAAACCCACGAAAGACAGTTGTCATTAAATCACGCCCCAGAACAAAAGCGAGCTAATATGCTTAATATGCCCACGGCCTTACCGAGAAACCTTCGATAAACAAAGGGCAAAGGGTTCGCGCTTCCGGCCGACGCCGTTTCCGGTCCCCGTCACTTCCTGCGGGCGAGAAAGAGAGGGGGATCCCCCGAGGCGTAAGCTCCGCCTGGGCTTTTTTAAGTTCCGTAAGCTTTCAGCGGTAATGGAAAGCGCTTTGTCAGACGAACTTGCGTTTGTGAGTCGCCAGTGTTGAAGAAAGAAGTGGTAAAAGCCTATTTGTCATGTTAGTTTTTTCAGGCGCGCTTCCGTCTTGAAGGAGATAACGGGTATATTCATATTGCGACGTAACGACATCCACAGCCAAAAAGGAAGGGCTATTTATTTATTTACCATTTCTTACACGAACATTACAGGGTTTACCTAATACGAGAGTGTTTTTTTTTATGTAATAGGTGGAAGACGAGCAGACGTATCGCCTGATGGTTAGTGATTGGCGCCGCCCATAGACACCCGCGACCCCAGTGGAGTTAGAAATGCGCTGCCAACCTTTAAATCCCCTTTCCCCGGATTGGACCTCCGGTACTCATGCAGCGAAACACAGCTCAATGCTGCTTCACGCCGGTATTCTGTTAGGCCGTGGTATCATTCCATAGGTATATAAATCATTAGAGTCTCGGGCAGTTATTGATACATGTATTAATTATAGATCTATAAACTTCAGGTTAAACTATATTAACACTCTCTTAATCGGGGTTTATGTAAGTGAAAAACTCCACTTGTTGTTATCTTGACGACCCGTTTGGATCAACACTGCCTCTGGTGCTAGGGTTGCGGGTTCGGTCCCCTCACAGTACAAACATTTGTATGCATGAACATGTCGATTTGTATTGGTCTGGGTTTTTTCTATGTATTATAAGTAAGTATTTGCAAATGAAAAGTATTAAATGTAATTTTTAATTCCACTGTTGGTTCTGATAACCGTAACACAGGTGCTTGAGCTACCTATCTCGCATCTCGGAGTCAGATCAATGTAAGTATGTGATGTTGTTAAATATTTATTTCTTAAGATACCGCTTCGCTTTTGAGGATTTTTTTCACTAGCGTTTAGCTATCACTCGTGTTAATTGGAATATCCCATTATTATTTGTCAGGCGTTTATGTTTTCTTTGTCTAAGAATTTAATTGGCTCTTGACATCATGACATGCTAAGTTGACATATTTGTGGGATTGGTGATCGATAGATGCATGGCAAGGAAAGTGTATGAGTTCGATGTTTGAATTAGAATGACGTGCGAGAGAGAGAGAGGGAGATGAGAGACGACGTATGGCGGACGACGTAAAGACGGTGGAAGACGACGCTCGAAGAAGATAATTAATATAGAATTCTTATATACAAATCCCTGGATTTATTTAGAACCCCATCCCAAATATTTGTAATGTTTTTACAAAAAATACAAACATGTTATTTAAAGTAGTAAAAAGTCACAACTATAAAGGTAATTCAAAGATGGTCCGATGTAAACCCCGTCCGGGTCGGTCTACCGGACGGCGGGAGCGATGGCCGGACGCCGGACGAGGCGCGCATTCGTCACCGCCCATTGTCCGCCGGACGCGCTACCATCTGTTACCGCTCCGCTCGATCTGCTCGCTCCGCTTATGAAGGATGCCCTTCTTGTACAAACATTTGGCTATGGTAATGTTGAATACTGTTGTTCTGGATTTTTCAAATCTATGTGCGTCAGTATTTCTCCCAATCGCTCAATGGTGAGGGAAAACATCGTGAGGAAACCTGCCGTTACGGATGGTTTCTAAATTGTTGATTTTTTTTTTTATATGAGAGGTGGCAGACGAGCAGACGGATCACCTGATGGTAAGCAATTCCGCCGCCCATGGACACCCGCAACACCAGTGGAGTCACAAGTGCGCTGCCAACCTTTTCCCCTTCCCCCCCTTGGGCCTCCGATAGCCTCACTCACACGGCGGAACACAGCGCAAGCGCTGCTTCACGCCGGTCTTCTGTGAGGCAGTGGTATCACTCCGGTCGAGCCGGCCCATTCATAATATAATTATTCTGAATGTGTGGTCATGGTTCCGTGGTTACCCCTGACTGATTTGCTAAGGCCAGACGGCATTCTAATTGCCAGACTCCCCATACAAATTCTTTTGAGTGTAGCTCGTCATGAAACGAAAACCCACAAAGATCAACCTTAAAATGCAGACTTAAAAATGAAAATTTTAAAGTTATGACGCTCCGGGCCCGTGGTACGGGACTGGACCCCCCCCCCCCCCACCTCTCCCCTCCTCCCTCTACGCTATTCGTTTTACACGTCACATTAAACATGACGCCGCTGACGGTCCAAAGATACGAATGTGAAAGATAGATAGTCATACTGAGCTTAACGTTTTTGTGGGACGTCGACTCGTAATAGTTTCATATTGTGTAATGATCACTTTTATGTGCGAGATTTAGGGTTATAACTAAGGTACTGTTTACACATGTTTATTTTCATACTTAAAGCATATTTTTAAAAATCGAATGCTGGTTTATTTTTAAGCATGCCACCTGTAGTGCTGGTGGAAGGCGGAGTGTGGCGGATTACTTTAGCACGTGTAAACAGGTTTACTTATTTTTAAGGGAAATTTAAATGTTGCAACCTCCTTCAGCGTGTGCATCTCCCTGTGCCGTATCGTTACCCAAGAATCAAAATTAAAAAAATATTTACAGCACCAGCTTCTAAAACTAATCTTGGCCTTCAGTCCCCGTTAAGCAGAATTCAAACCGATTTCAACTTACTCTGTGGCAATATGCAGGACTTGGACACATTTAATGATACTTACGCCAAATTCAAAGGGATGATTTTACACTTAATACAATCAGAGGCACTTTATTTTAACCGAATAAAAATAAAAGAAATTTTAATTTCAATTAAATACTTAAGTCGTCTTAAGATTTAAGTAATAAATAAACTAACAGATTTATATTAAGAAAGCTGTACTCAACTATAATTGTTACATGTATCAGAACTGTAGTGAGAATTGTAATATATATATAGCGAACAGATCATGCATGTATTGTTGGTGTGTCTTTAATAAATTAATTAATCAAGCAAGCTGACAGTTCCTTAAGCATGTGTTTATTTAGTATGCTTAACAATGAGCATATTAGCTATTCATAAATGTTTGTTAAACCTGTGTTAACTAAAACGGTAATATAAAGCTGTTTCCTTCTTTTTTCGAATATTTTTTTGAAAATTGTTAAACCTACTAAGGTTTATTGAACTTTTATGAATTAAGCTCAGTCTTTCACACGGCTGTTCGGAGGTTGAAGTAACTGAGTTTCATTACGATTTTGTATTATCCTCTCCTCCTTTGTATTATGGTGCTCCTGAAGTTGTCCTACGATGATACAGAGAAATTACTCATTGTCCCTAAATAACTATCACCTAATTTTAATTGTAAGCGTAGAGTAAAATTAAGTTTAAGTTGTAATTGATTGCTTACTTATACGATTAAAGTTTCTAAGACCTATTTTTAGCCTGAAACACAGGTCACCCTAGTTCAGGCAAAATGTTAAATATGTGTACTATTATATAAGATTCATTGATCAAAAGTTGTATTAGACATAAGTTATTTGAAATAAATATTTTATTTTATTTTATTTATTTTTATTATGTCAGTTAACTTTGTGGTAGAGAATAAACTATCAAAACGCAGTCAGAACGTGATTAATTGTGACGGTATAAGAACTATACTATTGAAACTTGGTAAATATATGTATTTTGTTAATCACATTACGATTTTCGGGGGGTCCCCATACAAATTCTTTTTTTTTTTCATCTAACCTATACATGTGGAGTATCTATGGATAGGTCTTTAAAAATGATGTTAGGTTTCTAATAAAAAAAACTAAACTTGGGAACCACTTTGGAAACGCTCCCAGTGGTAAAATGTGTCCCCCCCCCCCTCTATCTTCTGTAATAAAAGAATTGTGAAACTAAAAAAATATTTGATATACATTACCATGAAAAATAACAATAAAAATGGGATTAAACTAGATCTAGTAAGTAGTTTTTTTTAATACATTATAAACCGTAACCCGAAGCAGCACTGTGATGTATTTCGCTGCGTGAGTGAGGGCACCGGAGGCCCAATCCAGGAGAAAGGGGAGTTTAAATTTGGCAGCGCACTGGTGACTCCACTGGTGTCGCGGGTGTCCATGGGCGGTGGAAATCGCATAACAACAGATTATCCGTTTGTTCGTCTGCCAACTATCACATAAAAAAGCGTAATCTGGTCTCCAAAGCGACGGCTTTGGTCGCAACTGGGAACCACCCGATGAGATGATGATGATCACTTGATCACAATCATCTCATAAATAAGTAAGTACCTACTTACTTAAGACGCTTATTTATGCCCCTATTCGTATCTACTGCCTCATTTCTTATGGTTACGGAAAATAAAAGGCCGACCAAGCGATATTAATCATTGTAAAAATAGACGAGGGCATTTATATTCATTAATCCGGGAAGATCACTCGCTATTAATCTTGCTAGATTACCTGAGATTAAATCTATCTGATGAATGTGGCTGAGCAAAAACTAGATTGTTCTAAGTACGCTCTTTGGTATCTCTTTTAAACATCTGTAAGTTTGTCTACATAGTCATTCTTGGTTAATGTAATGGCGATATGCACGAATTAATATTTTGACAGTAGAAGGAAAAAAATTCCACGGAAAAAAACCGCCTTCAAAAACCACGAACTAAATAGTCTTAATTTTTAACACTGTATACACTACACTACGAGCATTATATATCATACTGTCACTGTAATCATGATTTGTATAAGAATGAATATTGTAATTACCATATTATTTGAAAATAGTAACTACTGAGTTTCTTGCTGATTCTTCTCGGTAGAAATTGACATTCCGAATCAGCGGTAGATTACATAATATTTGAATTCATAAATGTTCTGTATGGACTTAAATTGAATAAAGACATTTTTGATTTTTGATTATTTTTTTTACACTTCAAATTACATTTTATAACAGTACACTCGAGAGGTGTTAGACCGAAGTCGGCGCCAAATACTATCTTGTAATTTAATACAACATTCAATTATTCAACGGGGATTAAGTAATATTTTTCCTTTAACTCGATGAGGTAAGTTGACATGCAGTGGCCGCCTGGACTATCAGGTCGTCTAGATTAGACAAGTGGGTCTATGCGCGCACGCTGAGAATATAATCGACATACAAAACATTTGTGTCTATGATCATGTCTGTTTGTATTGGTCTGGGTGTTTTATATGTATAATAAGTATTTATTTACAAAAGAAAAGTATTATATGTATATATTTGTAATCCCACTGTTGATTCTGATATCCGTAACACAGGTGCTTGTGCTACCTATCTCGGAGTCAGACCAATGTATGTGATGTTGTGAAATATTTATTTATACGAGTTCAAAATGGCGGTCGTAGAAACGGCCTACGTAAAAGTATATTGTAGATATACGACTCACCGAAGGCGAAGAAATAGTAATGGAAAAATAACTCTCTAGTAATGTAGGTGCAGAAGATATCTTGAGGTCGCATCCGGAAGCAAATTCGTTTACCCGGGAATCTAGGTCGCCTAGGGTCTAAATAATATTACCAAGAATTCATTCAAATGTTATCAGAGTGACTGTACTTGTATAGAAATATAAATTTAAATACTCTCCTGCTGCTACTGGTTTATGATAACTTTCAATATTGAACTGGAAGTCCTTTTCATGAATAACTTAGTTGCTTGCCAAAACGTTTTTTATGGGGCATCGATACATTTTTCGGCATCCAAAGTAATCTGTTGGTCTATTCTCGAGCAGCAGTTAGAGGTTTGTATGAATGAATGTACAAATTCTCCAAATTCGACTTCAATGTCGAGAGCACAAGATAGGCCCTCTGAACGTTTAGTTGAAAACCTGTATAATTAGCTGTGATCGGAATAGGTGGTGCAATTAGGCTAAACGACCTCAAATATTACATTAGTATGGACACTCCTACGGGATTGTGGGACTTCGGAAATGGTTTATACGTGTAAAATAGTTGGCGCGTCCATGTCAAGATTTTGTCAAAAATTGCACACCTAAATCTTATCACAGATTATGAATAAAATAAGGTACATATTTGATCAATAGTCGACCAGTTTGGATCAGTGATAGTGGTAGTGGTGGACCACTGATCCAAACGGGTCCACGCTGCCTTAGGTGCAAGGGTTGCGGGGTCGAACCCCGCACAGTACAAACATTTGTGCGTTAATGCACACTTTAATTGTTGGTGTCAATTGGTCTGGGGGTTGTTATGTAGGTATTATAAGTACGTATTTACAAAAGTATTTTATTTATACTACTTGTAATTCCGCTATTAGTTCTGATATCCGTAACACAGGTGCTTGAGCTATCTCGAAGGCAGATCAATGTATGTGATGTTGCGAAATATTTATTTATTATTTACCAATAAAGTAACTTACAATTTGAGGAAAATCAACCCAAACTGCCGAAAATAAAACGGGAAATATCGTCAAAGACATGCCGTACATAAATTAATACCTACCCTTCCCAATATGTTAAAGGTCAACAAAATTGCCTACAAAGGTCCATCTATCCAAAAGCCCTGCTACCTTTGGCTGGTCCCACATTTGTCAACGTTCCCGCCAATGGCGTATAAATATTGCGCTCGAATCAAATGGACGCGTGTTACTATTGAAAGAGATAAAATATGCCCCACATATGGAATCAATTTGGTTCTGAATGAGTTCCAACGTATTTATTAAGCGTGACTGGTGGAAGTGCGGACGCCTAGTTTTCTACGGGTTGTGTCGACGGGTTCGAAAAAATATGGCTGACAAGCTTTTATGCAAATGACCGGGACTAAAAAACTAAGTTTGTCTATGCAAATGGTAAAATATTTTTTTTCTAACCTGACTATATCAACTACTGCTTAACTGCCAGCTTGAGAATCTTCATTTCATATTCGTTTATTAAACGGCCATTAAAAATAACTAGTACTTGCGATTTCATCCAGTCGAAGGCACGAATTTTTAGTTATATTTGGTATTTATTTATTTTCATTACTAAGTGTTCCTTCGTTTTATGTTACTTGTGAACTATTATTATCTTAATTAATGTTGTCAATATTGTTTTTTGTTTTTTTTTCTCCCTGTTGTATGTATGTGTGCACGTACGTCGCCCAACGCTCCGCCTGAAAACCAGCGCTGCAGCGTCTTCGGCCACTGCAGCAAATGCTGAGGTTGGGCCTCGTTGGCTACAGGATTTATCCCATTTGTGTATTTATGTCACTCGTTTGTAAATTTGTGTTCTGTCACTATTAAAGAAATCTTTATCTTTTATAAATGAGGATTTTTCGAGTTAGATAGCCGCCTATGATAGTATGAGCTTATTAAATCTGTGGCTTACAACAATATACAAAATATAGCATTCGATCTGCTTTAAAAGATAGTTGCACCACCATCTTATTTGTAAAGAAAAAATATCTACTCAGAAAAAACGCAACAACAATTACCGTTTGACCGTGGAAGCGTCACGCTTCGGCATTAATCGACCGGCGGGGGAAAGAGGGTTTTAAGGTAGACAGCGCACTTGTGACTCCACTGGTGTCGCGTGTTTCTATGGACGTCAGCAATAGCTTACCATTAGGATATCCGTCTGTTTGTCTGACACTTATCACATAAAAAAAATCCAATTTAAAACTATAAAAAAATATGAGAAATACTTTCCACCTCATTATTCTCTTTGAAATATCATCACTGTCATTTAATCACCATACGCGTTACAAAAAGTAGACACACGCATTTCGGAAATGCTTTTCCATTTTTCATCTATTATGTTGGCAAGCACTACGTCATTATTTAACGGTTATTACTATTATTATCTGCACCCAATTTGGGCTAGCACCATTGTTGTGAAGGGACGGGGCTGCCACCTGTCCGCCCTCAAAACCATCAAACTTCAGCCATAAATAATCATCATAGGCCCAAAAATGGAATTCGTGGCGAACCTGAGCGTATGTTGCATGTCACCATCCCGCGGGGCCTTTTCACCTTAGCATGTAAGATATAAGGTTGAAAATCGCGCAGTGAATTGTAAGTTAGGTCTATTTATCAAAAACGGAGCTATTAATTTCAAAGACAGCGTGTTTCAAATGCACGCGAACCGGGCACGCCATGATGCGAGTAGGTATAATTTACGTGGCAATTAGCTAAATGTTAATTGCATTGTCTAATTAAAATAAAATATTGAAATGGAGCGGTTGGCCGGTGATTATGAGAGTTAGCTGCACGGTCGCGGCTGGAGCGTTTGTTGCGGTGGGCCGGATAATTGCGAAACACCTCAGTAAAATAAAATACATAGGCTGTTACATATGCTCATTTGTAGCATTGTTAAAAATATGAGCATGCTAAATGAACTGTCACACATTTGCTTTCAATAAGCACGCTTTAAGTCATCTATTAGCATGCTTAAAAAGAAGCAAACCAGGAGCCCAATTCTCGGGCTCGTGATATTTTGAAAACATGCCGGATATCACGTGAAAACCATACAAAAAAACTATGTTTCAAAGTCAAAGTCAAATAATTCTTTATTTGCATAGGCGCTTGTACACAGCACTTACAAATCGTCATACATTTGAATGACTTAAAAACTATTATAAGTACTTATGTATAATTTACATGTTAATAAATATATATGTTGATACATAAAATATACTAAAGAAATAAATAAACATAATGCGATTCTACCACCGGCTCGGAAAGTTGTTTCTGGTCCGGCAAGAAACTCGCCAGTTACTCTTTTTAACGTCGTTCGTCGTCGTAACTTCTTTTTACGTCGTTTTAGTGATATATTTCGTATTATAATAAATGCCATGAGCACGAGAATTGGGCTCCTGTCTACACGTGCTAAAGAACTCCCCTCTCACCCGCACTGCAGGAAGCATGCTTGAAAATCGACCGCGTGCGATTTTTGAGCATGCTCAAAACTAGCATGCATATTAGTAGCACGACCGTCCGTACTTGCAGTAGCACTTGCTAAAATTTAGTATGCTTTAAGCATGAAAATAAGCATGTGTAACCTATATAGCTAAAATATTTAAATGTATTTTGATAAAAACAGTCACTGCCCCTATTTTGCTCTTTTAGCCGGTTAGTCCTCTTTCTTTGTAGCCGTATTTTTAAGTCAATAAAATACAAAGCTAATTTCAAGTAAAGCATACTCAGATACTAACGAAACCTCAAACTGTTCATGGAATCATTTGGTTTCTGATGAGTTCCACGTATTCTTAAGCCGTGACTGTGAAGTGCGGACTCCTAGTTTTCTACGGGTTGTGTCGACGGGTTCGAAAAAATATGGCTGACAAGCTTTTATGCAAATGACCGGGACTAAAAAACTAAGTTTGTCTATGGAAATGGTAAAATATTTTTCTTTTTTTTTTAACGTGACTATATCAAGTACTGCTTGACTGCTAGGGCCAGCTTGAGAATCTTCATTTCATATTCGTTTATTAAACGGCCATTAAAAATAACTAGTACTTGCGATTTCATCCAGTCTAAGGCACGGATTTTTAGTTATATTTGGTATTTATTTATTTTACATTACTAAGTGTTCCTTCGTTTTATGTTATTTGTAAAATATTATTATCTTACTCAACGTTGTCAATATTGTTTTTTGTTTTTTTTTTCTCCCTGTTGTATGTATGTGTGCACGTACGTCGCCCAACGCTCCGCCTGAAAACCAGCGCTGCAGCGTCTTCGGCCACTGCAGCAAATGCTGAGGTTGGGCCTCGTTGGCTACAGGATTTATCCCATTTGTGTATTTATGTCACTCGTTTGTAAATTTGTGTTCTGTCACTATTAAAGAAATCTTTATCTTTTATAAATGAGGATTTTTCGAGTTAGATAGCCGCCTATGATAGTATGAGCTTATTAAATCTGTGGCTTACAACAATATACAAAATATAGCATTCGATCTGCTTTAAAAGATAGTTGCACCACCATCTTATTTGTAAAGAAAAAATATCTACTCAGAAAAAACGCAACAACAATTACCGTTTGACCGTGGAAGCGTCACGCTTCGGCATTAATCGACCGGCGGGGGAAAGAGGGTTTTAAGGTAGACAGCGCACTTGTGACTCCACTGGTGTCGCGTGTTTCTATGGACGTCAGCAATAGCTTACCATTAGGATATCCGTCTGTTTGTCTGACACTTATCACATAAAAAAAATCCAATTTAAAACTATAAAAAAATATGAGAAATACTTTCCACCTCCTTATTCTCTTTGAAATATCATCACTGTCATTCAATCACCATACGCGTTACAAAAAGTAGACACACGCATTTCGGAAATGCTTTTCCATTTTTCATCTATTATGTGGCAAGCACTACGTCATTATTTAACGGTTATTACTATTATTATCTGCACCCAATTTGGGCTAGCACCATTGTTGTGAAGGGACGGGGCTGCCACCTGTCCGCCCTCAAAACCATCAAACTTCAGCCATAAATAATCATCATAGGCCCAAAAATGGAATTCGTGGCGAACCTGAGCGTATGTTGCATGTCACCATCCCGCGGGGCCTTTTCACCTTAGCATGTAAGATATAAGGTTGAAAATCGCGCAGTGAATTGTAAGTTAGGTCTATTTATCAAAAACGGAGCTATTAATTTCAAAGACAGCGTGTTTCAAATGCACGCGAACCGGGCACGCCATGATGCGAGTAGGTATAATTTACGTGGCAATTAGCTAAATGTTAATTGCATTGTCTAATTAAAATAAAATATTGAAATGGAGCGGTTGGCCGGTGATTATGAGAGTTAGCTGCACGGTCGCGGCTGGAGCGTTTGTTGCGGTGGGCCGGATAATTGCGAAACACCTCAGTAAAATAAAATACATAGGCTGTTACATATGCTCATTTGTAGCATTGTTAAAAATATGAGCATGCTAAATGAACTGTCACACATTTGCTTTCAATAAGCACGCTTTAAGTCATCTATTAGCATGCTTAAAAAGAAGCAAACCAGGAGCCCAATTCTCGGGCTCGTGATATTTTGAAAACATGCCGGATATCACGTGAAAACCATACAAAAAAACTATGTTTCAAAGTCAAAGTCAAATAATTCTTTATTTGCATAGGCGCTTGTACACAGCACTTACAAATCGTCATACATTTGAATGACTTAAAACTATTTATAAGTACTTATGTATAATTTACATGTTAATAAATATATATGTTGATACATAAAATATACTAAAGAAATAAATAAACATAATGCGATTCTACCACCGGCTCGGAAAGTTGTTTCTGGTCCGGCAAGAAACTCGCCAGTTACTCTTTTTAACGTCGTTCGTCGTCGTAACTTCTTTTTACGTCGTTTTAGTGATATATTTCGTATTATAATAAATGCCATGAGCACGAGAATTGGGCTCCTGTCTACACGTGCTAAAGAACTCCCCCTCTCACCCGCACTGCAGGAAGCATGCTTGAAAATCGACCGGCGTGCGATTTTTGAGCATGCTCAAAACTAGCATGCATATTAGTAGCACGACCGTCCGTACTTGCAGTAGCACTTGCTAAAATTTAGTATGCTTTAAGCATGAAAATAAGCATGTGTAACCTATATAGCTAAAATATTTAAATGTATTTTGATAAAAACAGTCACTGCCCCTATTTTGCTCTTTTAGCCGGTTAGTCCTCTTTCTTTGTAGCCGTATTTTTAAGTCAATAAAATACAATCTAATTTCAATTAAATCATACTCAGATACTAACGAAACTCAAAACTGTTCATGGAATCATTTGGTTCGAGTAGTCGATCTAATAAAATGTTTCGTTTGGTATAACCAATTTAACTGGATGAAGTCTAAAAGTATAGTGACGGGAAAAAAAATACAAAAAAAGAACCGCCTTCAAAAATCTCGACTAAAAAGTGTAAAACTTCACATAACATTTTATAACAAACAGTACACACAACAAAAAGGAACCGAAGTCAGCGCCCATCATTATCATCATCATCATCAGCCTATTTAAGTCCCGCTGCTGGGGCACGGGCCTCCCTCAATCACATGAGGGGTAATTGCCA
Source organism: Marasmia exigua (assembly GCA_019059595.1). Taxonomy (NCBI): domain Eukaryota; kingdom Metazoa; phylum Arthropoda; class Insecta; order Lepidoptera; family Crambidae; genus Marasmia; species Marasmia exigua. The sequence goes on along the minus strand of CM032474.1, from coordinate 2,725,937 downwards.
TACTCACCACGCTTGGCAGACGGGTTGGCGAGGGTTTTGATATAAATGCAGAGTTTTCCTTCTCTGGGTGCTGATGATCATGCCAGCAGCTTTACCTTAGTCGCCTTTTACGACACCTCGGTAAGAGTGAGGGTGGCCTATTCTACTCTGACGGGGACCACACGGCCAGACCGAAGTCAGCGCCCAATACTATCATATAAACAACCTACAATATGGATTACTTCAAATGAAGCGTGAAGAAGCATCTCGCGGGCTAGTATGGCCATATGCCAACGGAGGTGATTGCTTTGATATCGCGTCCGTCGTAATTGCAACGTGGGCTCTTCTCTTGCTTACCATTAGTCTGAGGAGAGCCAAAATACTGTGCTGTGTCACTATAAAAAATACATATTAGATACTAATCTTGTAATCATTTCTTAGATCTTTTTTCATGCTTTAGGTAAAAGAAGTAAATAAAGGTTAACCTATTGCAATATCCTAGTAGGTAAATAACACACTTATAAATTTCATCTCGTGTTCAGGCGGGACTCTAACCCACACCTTCCACAATCCGGGTGAATGTAATAATATTTCCACTGGATATTGTAAATATACCTACAATATTGATGAGACTATCGACAGCTCATGTCGAATCAAGCACTTACAAATTTCGTCGGCTTACTAACGCGTTCAGTGGTCTAATTGGTAGAACACGGATTGTGGAAGGTGTGGGTTCAAAGATCAAATTTTTAAGTGTGTTATTTAGTTAAAAATAAATTACAAAAGGTTGTAAAAAATATCAAAAACCCAGTAGGTAGTATTCTAGAATTATATTGCCAAAGTTAAAAGATACATTTAAAAAATATGCCAAAAACACTAGAACACGATCGCCTTCGTATCGTGACACGGAACACTCATAAACACTACCGCACTATGCCTTTTGTAGATTTGTTGTAATGGATGCTTGTCATATAATTATGTTTATCTGCTATCTAAACTTCCCCGACCTGTGGTAATGGTCCCTATGCTCCCAATTATGTTGCGTACTTAGAATAAATAACCCCTAACTCGTAATGAGTATATTTTATGTTGTTGAATAGGGTGTGATATTTATTTTACGATGACAGATCATATGGTTCCAAATAAATGATATAATGGGACAAAACGATTATTTTTATAATAAAATAACGCGTTTTGTCCCCTGTAAGTTAATAAATAAATATTCCACAACATCACATATATTGATCTGACTCCGAGATAGGTAGCTCAAGCACCTGTGTTACGGATATCAGAATCAACTGTGGGATTACAAATATATCCATATAATACTTTTCTTTTGTAAATACATACTTATAATACATAGAAACACCCAGACCAATACAAACAGACATGTTCATGCACACAAATGTTTGTACTGTGCGGGGATCGAACCTGCAACTCTTGGACCAAAGGCAGCGTTCACTACCACTGTTCCAAACGGGTCGTTGTAAGTACTTTATTTATTTGTATAATGCAACGCGGAAGTTTAGAATCTTACATCTGGTTCCAACCCTGTATATTAAGTTTACGTGTCATTGAATCCACTTCCCACAGCGGTTTTCCCGAACCTACGACAGAAAAAACGAGCCTATGCCTTCTTAAAAAGCTGGCAACGCATCTGCACTCGTTCTTGGTTAGTTTTTAAAAAAGAACATCAGGTGACACTTGTGTTGTTTCCGCATGCGCCCGGAAATAAATAACATGTTCGACGCATTTTTTCGAAACCTATGTACAGTGGCGGACACATCAAGCTATACAAAACTGTCAAATTTCTTCATTCGATTATAAACCTTATATTGTTACACATTGAGTTCGAAATCGATTGAGGAAATTTGACAGTTTTGTATAGCTTGACCTGTCCGCCACTGTACCCTTTATTAAAGCCATTGGATCTAAACGCATGAATCCTCGTAAGTTCCATAATTTGTGTTATCATATCATTATTTTATCACAATTAAAATGGGCGTTTCTCAAGAATCTTTCTGAATTGCACGACAAATCTGTAGTATGAACTATACCAGTTACTAGTGGTATTTCTAGCCCGATACGACCTTCAAACCTTTAAAAAAACAGCGTTTTCCATTGGTGGTTTCAACTATCAGGTGATCTACCTGCCCCCTATCATATGGATGCGACTATAAATGAGACTGATTGTGATATGTATGCTTGTATATTTCTGCAATGGAAAGGGCTATGCTCGGAGTTTCCTTTAGGGTTGCCGGATGGTCGGGATTTGGCGGGATTCTCCCGTTTTTTTGTATGTCCTCCCGACTCCCGACAAATTGAAAAAAATCCCAGAAAACCACTGCGACCGATAGGAACTGCTAAATTGATCTTCACTGAACTGATTTCTCCCGACAAAAGTACTAAAATCCCGCAAAATGTATAATAGCTCCCGAAAATTTAATCGGGCAACCCTAGTCTCCTTGCGTGATCATATCATGAATGATGAGATCCGCAGGAGAACCAAGGTCAAAGACATAGCCCAAAGAATTGCATGCCTCAAGTGGCAACGGGCAGGGCACATTGCGAGGAGATCAGACGGCCGGTGGAGCAGAAAGGTCCTCGAGTGGAGGCCGCTTATGGGAGGTCGAAGCCGTGGCTGGCCCCCTACAAGGTAAACCGATGATCTGGTGAAGGTCGCGGGAATACCTTGGATGCGGGCGGCACAGTTCCGGTCTGTGTGAAGATCATTGGGAGAGGCCTATGTCCAGTGGACGTTTATTGGCTAAAAGGATGATGATGATGATATTTATGCAAAAAATAAAACTACGTTTGAATGTATTTCTCACGAAAATCTTACTGTCATCCTGCTGACAAACTTGAGAATAATAAATTGAAAAGACAGTCGTTAATTAGCAACTATTGCTGACAAACTGTACCAACGAATATTTGTTTAAGTTACAAAACTTCGGAACTTTTACAAGTTATTTTCGTGAAAGTGGAATATAAATTGTGCATTCGGAAATATTATTTGGACTTGTCGATGACAAGTTTGGCTTGTTTTTTAGATTTTGAATGCTCAATCAATCTATGTTAATTTAGTCGGTTTCAATAGAAAATGACATTCCGAGAAGGTCATTTATCATGTGACAGTCTGAAATTCGCTACAAAGCTGAAGACAGATTCTGGCGGAAGGAGTCAAACACTCCGCGTGGGCTAATGCAATTCAAAGGTTTTAAATTAGTATCTGGTGGTTTTAAGTGAACAAATTTGGTGTTTGTTTGTGCAGTGAAGTGTCTCTAAGTGATCCTGACAATAAGAATCGTTGAATTGTATCGTTTCTAACACTGCTATCGTGTGTCGAGTGAATTGTCACGGATAACTTGCTTAGACCTAATAGGGTTTTAAAATCCGCATTTGTGTTTAGAGTGGCATCGGCAGAATCCGTATGTCGATAAAACGTAAGACACCAGCGTTTTATTGAGTGACTGTGACTTTGACTGACTTCGATCGTCATTGGCGGAATCACACGTGCGGCCTGTCACCGAACCGTGCGCGGGATAAGTCCATAAAAAAATAAAGCTGAAGACAGGGTGAAATGGCGAACTTTGGGGGAGGTCTAAGTCCAGAAATGGACTGTGACTTGCTGATGATTTAAGTCTAAAATCTGTGTCGATTTCTTTGTGAGCGTTTATTCACAGATTGAACTTTTATCCGAAACGTGTCACTGCGGAGTTAACAATCAGTCTTTCCTCAAGTGATAAAAAAACCAAATGTGTTCGACATTAAGGAGAGAATCGATTGAAGAAATACATATTTATATTTATTGATGTGTGTCTGTCTATACGTATAAGCGTGATGAAGCGTAGAACGGCTCCAGGCCCTCAACGCCGACTTACCCGCGTGACGTAACAGAATCCGACGCAAAGAAACGAGCGGGCACCGACGCGGAATATCCGAACATCCGCATCCGTCAGATGTATCGACGCCTCGAGAAACAATAACATCCGTCCTGAACACTTTCGTTATCCTTGCAGTAGGGCTGTCGCTTAGAATAATAGAGTATTTGACTAATGTCGAGAACTCGAGATAGTTAAAAAACCAATAGAAACTTTTTTAGTTAGAAAAATAAGTTTTATGGTCAAGTTCATTTTAGAAGTAAAATAAGATAATACATTTTTAATTTGGACATTGCAACACACTTTTGATACAGACAAGTTACAAACGTTAATCACAAACTTGTCGAGGGCGGGAATCAGCAAAGACACTACACAATGCGCCTTCAGGCTAGACGATCAGAAGGTACGGAAGCCAATGATGGGCTTAAAAAATCAGCAAGGCCGTACCATCCTTTTCTCGAATCAGTTCAGGACATTGCGACCCACTATTACTTTGTTGTGGACAGATTTAGTGAGAGTTAGAGTCTGAATTTTATTATTTATCAAAAGCCAGGGCTATTGCATGCTGATGGCACATATTTTCGGCTTCATCCCACACTTTCGTCATCCACCAGCCAGCAGTAAAAACTCAAATGATATTAACGAACAATGACGTCAATTTTGACGGATTTACTGATTTACAGGAATAGGACACAGGCATAGGAATAATACATAGAAAATAAATAGCCAAACAGAAATAAATAAGATAATACATCAACTGGTGACCAAGGAAGAAAAAAAAGACAATATCGCGCTGGTTGACACCCCTAGCTGGCACCACGCCGTGTCCGCCCAAGACAAAGGTCCCGAGTCTGCGCCGGAGTGAACCGACGCGGAACAGGAAGTGTTCTGACGCCATTTTGTTGCTGCCATTAGCGGGGATTGGGGGTGAAGGTGCCACTGTACCGTGTAAATCAAGTACAGGCGGATTGCTTTTTTTTATTTGATAGGTGGTAGTAGAGCAGAAGGATAACCTGATGGTAAGCGTGACCGTGGGAGAGCCCCGCTTCGGCATGAATGGGCCGGCTCAACTGGAGTGAAACCACGGCATCACAGAAAACCGGCGTGAAGTAGCACTGTTCTGTGTTTCATTGAGGGTATCGGAGGCCTAATCCGGGGGAAAGTGGGTTTAAAGGTAGCGCACTTGTGACTCCACTGCTGTCGGGGGTGTCTATGTGCGGCGGCCATCGCTTACCATCAGGTGATCCGACTGCTCATCTGCCACATATCACATAAAAAAACCCATAGGTACCCTCAATATTCATGCAGTCAAAAGTTCGCGTACGCGCTAATCTTTGGACTCCCCTTCCTCGGATTAGGGCTCGGGCATTCTCACTCAATCGGCGAAACACACATATAAATGTTCTCAATTGACTCAAATTTGTTTGATATTAAGGTGATCATCATCATCATCATCATCAGTCCATTTAAGTCCCACTGCTGGGGCACGGGCCTCCCTCAATCACATGAGGGGTAATTGCCATACTCACCACGCTTGGCAGACGGGTTGGCGAGGGTTTAGATATAAATGCAGAGTTTTCCTTCTCTGGGTGCTGATGATCATGCCAGCAGCTTTACCTTAGTCGCCTTTTACGACACCTCGGTAAGAGTGAGGGTGGCCTATTCTACTCTGCCGGAGACCACATTAAGGTGATATGAGGTCGATAATGATTTGCGCGGACTCTTGGTGGATGACTGACAGGAAGTGTCGGAAGATCGACCGAAATGGAGGATCTCACTATCGGAGGCCAAGACTCAATAGGCAGGCAGTGATCTGTCTGCTCGTCTGCCACCTATCTCTCTATATCTTTCTATCTATCGGCTCTCCCACGGTCAAACATAAAAACAAGTTTGTTTTTTCGAAAACACTAAAATTAAATATGTCCATTTCTACTTCATTACCCAGTTAGCCAGTCAGTCAGTATCTCCTTTATGTTGTAGATAAGAGAAAAGTTGGCTGATAGTTATTGTAAACAATCGCCGATTCCAGCCCTTTAGCGATAATAATGGTTAATAAATTCCAGAGCCCACAAGATTTATAATTTCCTCAGCGAGTATGAATATGGAGGCGAACGGATCGCCTCGGTAGGGCTGCCAAATAATATTACATGGTGATTTTTTTAATACCCGAAACAATTCTCGCGGGCATCATATCTAAGTGAGAATCCAAAGAACATGAGGACCAATTTCAAAAAAAAATCGTCTTCATTATATCATCATCATCATCATCAGCCTATCGCAGGCCACTGCTGGACGTAGGCCTCTCCAATTGTTCGGCACTGTGATCTATCCATGGCTTCTCGCATCCAGCTCTTGCCAGCCATCCTGCGCAGATCGTCCCCCCACCTAGCCAGAGGGCGCCCTACATTACGTTTGCCAAGACGCGGTCTCCACTCCAGAACCCGTTTACCCCATCGGTTGTCGGTTCTGCGGCTAATATGGCCAGCCCATGGCAGCTTCATTATATAACTATGTATTACCTACCTATTGTCTGTTTTCGTACTGACCTTTATCTGTAATATTTTATTGTGTGAATGTAACCTATGTTTTCTAATGAGTGTCAATTGTTAAATTATGTATTGTGAGGGTCAATAAAATGTTTCTTTGTTTTTTCTTTCTTTCTTTCTTCATTTACAAATTGCACTAATCAGCTGATCACTTTTTTATGGGAAGGTGATTTTTTTTGAGTCTTAGTGAAAAATGTTTGTTTTCATTCGTGTAACACCCTCGACAACCGCCCCATTCATGCTAAGGCGTAGCTCTTACCACGTAAAAACGTTGGGTAAAAAAGATTCTAAATGAGGACCCTACGCAGTAGTACAGAGGGAAAGCAGGGTCGGAAACAGCGCGCGGGGGGAGGGGCGCTGGAGGCCCGTTAATCGGAAAACTTGCTGATTCCGCGAGAGGCTCTTAATATATTACCGTCCACATAGTGATACGGGCGTAGTTTTGCCCTTAATAGTTTTGCCAAATGTAACAGCGATAATAGATCGGAGGTAAACGGTTATGGAAATACTTAATGTACTCTTCTTAATTCGTGTAATTCCCAGTTACTACCTGTGCGGATAAAGAATGGGATCAGAAATGGCGGCGCATCTATTCACTTCTCGCTCGCACACTATTTGCGTCTATACTCTATACTCGCACTCGTATGGTGCGAGTATAGACGCAAATAAATTTAATTTTAATAATAATTTAATTTTAATAATAATTTAATTTTAATCACAATTAAAAATGATTATTTTTTATTTATTATGTTATTATTTGATTGATTTGATTTTATTTATGTAATGTAATGTTATTAATACTAACATAGTATTAAGTAAACATTGTTACTAACCATCGTGGATCTATGTTATCTGAAAAAATAAATGAATTGAATAGTGTGCGAGCGAGAAGTGAATAGATGCGCCGCCATTTCTGATCCCATTCTTTATCCGCACAGGTTTTACTTTCAAAGCTGTCGCTTCGGAGCCTGGGGTACGCTTTGACCATCATAATTTCAGCCAATAGACGTCCACTGCTGGACGGACATAGGCAGCCTCCAATGTTCTCCACACAGTTCGGTCCTGTATACCCTGTGTACCCTCACTCTCGCAGCAAAACACAGCACAATGCTGCTTCACACCGGTTTTCTGTGTGGCCGTTGTATCACTCCGGTTGAGCCGGCCCATTCATGCCGAAGCGTGGCTCTCCCACAGTCTTACTTAAACGATAATACAACATCTTATACATTGACCTGATTGCAACATGTATATCAGACAACAGAGGAATTACAATTAAATACATTATATTACACCCAGACTCTGAACAAACACAAATGTTCGTCAAACGAATGTTTGTCCAGGATGGGGATCGGACCCACGACCTTTGGCGTATAAGGCAGGGTCACTTCCAATATGCGCTATGCGGCCAGTCAACTTACAATACATAGGTGAACTGTTTCCTTAACTTTTCACTTCAAAACAAAATCTACACTTCGTCACATGAACCCCACAAAACAAGCGACAGAAAAGCCAAGGGGTCACCTCCCCACGTCTCCCTCTTTTACGGTAAATTTTTTTCTTCATGGCTTAACTTGTGAATAGCTTTAAAGTTTTTCTTAAACCCGTAATTCCATCCACTTTCTATGGCTAATTAATTTTCTTAGTTCGGACTTTGCCGTCGTCCTTGAGTTTTCTCGAAGGGGTTAAGAAAAGTTTGAAGGATCTAACAGTGCAGTGGAGGCACTTGGGAAAAAACTTTCCTTGTACAGAGGTGGCGCCATGGAAAATTAAAAAGTAAAAAAGAAAGAAAGAAAACATTTATTACTATAGACATCACCACACAGAACATAGAGCAGTTATAAACAGAACACAATAAAAATATAAATAAAAAAAAGAAAAAAAATACAAAAATTTATTCAATCATGTCCAATTTCTATCCAGGTTAATTATAATTATTCTTTTAAATAGAAACTGAATCCGTCTGGGACACGGCACTGTTGGCGATGGCCACAACCATCCTTTTTGATATTGTCTAGTTTTATACTTCTTTACTTTTGATACATCTATATTGTCTATTATAAACAGATGCCTAGGATTCAATTATAATTATGTTGTGGTGTAAACAATGATATTAAAAATAAAAATCATTGGGTGTAAATAAGTAAAAAGTGGGTTATCCTTTTATTGGCGTACTTACTAGGGTCCGTAAGCTAGGTACACTAGGCGTAATAGGCTATTTGACAGTATGAAAAATAAAGATGCATTTATAGCCATCCGCGTAGTTTATAGCTTTAAAAAAGAATTAACAATAAAAGACATAAAAAATAGTGAATATTTTCACCACAAAAACCAAATAAAATTAATTTGTTTTGTGCTTGGCACCACGTGACGTTCACGTGACGGTTTTGATTGGCTTTCTTTACTGTGACGTGAGCCTTTGCGAAACAAGTGACAGACTCGACGCCATTGTGTTCTATCTATGCGGAACGCTAATCATCTCTCAAATGTATCGTGTGCTATCGTATTTTCTACTTGTTTACAAAAGTGTGACGTCACTCGAATGATTCGACGCCATATTGCTGAATGATGCGTTTTTGATAGATTAAATAATCCTTATATTTTATAATAATTTTTTTAACGAAATATTCATAATAAAGGAAAATAAATATTATTTTTATAGTTCCTATACTAATATGAGAAGATTTTTCAAAACAAGTTTAAATATTTTATTATTGGGGCCTATTCTCGTGCACTCGACATAGATATTGAATTCTACATTTATATGAACGAATGTATGGTGATCTCTAACGGCAGATTCGATCAATCTTTATCTGAGAATATATCTATGGTATACCACTGTCGTACCATACGATTCGTAGCGTTATACCATAGTTATTCTCGGATAAACATTGATCTAATCGGGCCTCGCTCTATAGACCAGGGCGTATCAACTGAAACCAAGAAACTGTAAAAATGTATCAACCGGTTGTCACCTTACTGTCAATCACATGCCTAACTATAGAATTAAAATTACCCTAAGGTCAGATTCGACCAATCTTTATCCGTGGATAAATTTGTAGTATAACGTCAGATTTGCATTTTGCAACACAAATTTCAACACAGCGTTATACCGTATATTTAAAATAAATAAATTTATTCTCAGATAAAGATTAGTCGAATAGGTCTTAAATCCGATACGAAATCTATGATAAAGCGCTGTCAATCTATACAAATCTGACGTTATAACAGAGATTTATACACGAATAATTGAAAAATTTTGACAGTTTACTAAACTAATGATTCCGACGCGCTGTTGAGTGTACCTACCCTTTTCTTAAACGAAATTCAATTAACGTGTCTCTATCTAGAGCAATTACCAAACAATTTGCCATTAATTAAATCTGTCATGGCTGTCGGAAATCCCTCATTGAGAAATCTATTTCGCGAGATGTCAAAATCATGTCAACCTTCGTTAAGTAAATGGCATATTGCTGTTTATTAATATATAATCATCTGTGGGTTTGATTTATGATAAGGGAGTTACAGGAGGCAACTAACGCCAATGTTTGTTTAGATGGCAAACATATAGGGGTTTATTCATAAACATTTAATATTATCTATGGTAGCTAAAACGGTGTTAGAGCAGTTTTGACGTTTAAAACAAAAAGAAAACTTTTCGTAAAAAGAATGAAAACTGCTTAATAAAACCGTTTTAGCTACTGGTAAAAAAAACCTTGACCAGGCAACTAGACATCATTTATTTCATTGGTTTTCAGCTTTATCTCTTTTGCATAAAGTTCAAAATATGGTGGTCCCGTATGGTTACTTGCCAGGTTAAACGTTAATAAAAATGAATACCGCCCTACAAGAATAGGTGTTGCACTTTCCCGGAAAATCCCACAAACCTTAATAGAGTTACATCATCATCAACATATCAGCGTGTAATTCCCGGTTGCGTCCAAAGCTAGACTGCAGTGATACCACGGCCTCACAGAAAACCGGCATGAAGCAGCACTGTGCTGTATTCCGCTTTCGTGAGTGAGGGTACCGGAGGCCCAATCCGAGGGAGAGGATAAAGGTTGGCAGCGCACTTGTGAATACACTGGTGATTTTTTTCGATTATAATGTATCAATACGGGGATTAACACGATATTTATTATGTGAAACAACATTGTGTACTCACATATTTGGCTCGACATTTCGGCTACGTTACAGCAACCGTGGTCACGAGCGGACTGAATAAATATCGTGTTAATCCCCGTATTGATACATTATAGTTATAATGCAACGCGAAAATCTAAAAAAGATTTTTCGATATTCATTAAAAAGAGCATATGGCGTACACTCGTCTTTGGAAGACAACACAAATTTGCAAATTTTAAAAGCCTAAACATAATCCTAAGTGGCCGGACACCGTCTGTTTTAGCCGGACAAGCAACCAAATAGCCTGATAATGTCCGGCATTATCCAGACGCCTGGCAACCCTACCTGCGGCTATCAAACTCAACAGAAGACTGAAGTTAATCTCGAAATTCAATATTTAAGCAGGTTCTCAGTCACCGATAACCGCACTGTGCCAAGTTTGTATTCAGTCTAATGCCTTTACAAAGTCGGCAATTAACCTTTGTATACTGCGACAACGCCCTGTTGGTCTAGTGGTTTAAGTACCGGGCCGTGATCTCGGGGTCCTGAATTCGGTTCCCGGGTCGAGCAAATAGTACGTTTCGAATTTTTCGAACTTTGTTCGGATTTGTGATCACCAATCCGCCTTAGGCAAGCGTGGTGATTAAGCCTAATCCCATCATAGTAGCGATAACTTGATTTCTACGACGCCTTTGCCCTGCAGTGGGACAGTATATAGGCTGATACTTTACTTTATACTGCGACAAATCTGTTTTGGCCGATTTCAAAATTGGAACTTATGGACCTTGTTCCATTGCCTCATCGTAGCATGTAATTCCTGGCTGCATCCTAGGCTATCGCTCTGGAGCCCAGGTCACGTTTAGACCATGATTCAGGATGCCCTTGCCGAAATGTGGTGGGGCGCGTCTACATGAGTTGGACTATCTGTATATATTATGTATTGCATTAGTAAATTTGAGAAGTTCGATTTTTTTTCTCTTTTGTATTGTATAGTTTTTTGTTTTGTTTTCCACGTTCACGTAATCGCATCATTATCCTTTATGACTGAAAGGTTGACTGGTAGAGAATGCCTTTTGGCATTAAGTTCGCCTATTATATAAACTTTTTTTGCGATAGTGTTTTAAATAAATAATTACGTATGGAAGGCGCGTTTTTATCCACTGATCGCTGTTCCATCTATCCCTACTAACTTATGCCTACCGGTAGAGATAATAATAAATTGTGTAAATACATACGTATAATACATAGCAAACACCCAGACCAATACAAACAAACATGTTCATGCACACAAATGTTTGTACTGTGCGGGGATCGAACCCGCAACCATTGTATCAGACGCAGCGTTCACTACCGCTGGTCCAATCGGGTCGTCTAGATACTCGGAATTAATTGGCCGCGTACCACAAAATGACGGTGGTAACCTGGGGCGACTGATGATTACGATGAGCCTATTCATTCATAAGCTTCAAAACACTCGAAGCAGTGAACGCGTTGTACAGGGTAAATGATTTCTCTACCTCCTCTGGTAGCCAATTAGGCTGGTGTGGATATTGATGGCGGGTGGAGGAGGCGACCTCGCGGCGTTCATTACGCGCGACTGATGCCCGCGTTACGCCGGGATTAGGGGGGAGAGGGGGGCGTGACGTGGTTTTGAAAAACTAACCAAATTCCTTTTTAAAACACACTTTAGACTACGTTACACAGTAAAGTGCCACGTGGGAGAGCCACGCTTAGGCATGAATGAGCCGACTCGACCTGAGTGATACCACTGCCTTACAGAAGACCAGCGTGAAGCAGCGCCTGCGCTGTGTTTCGCCATGTGAGTGAGGTTACCGGAGGCCCAATGGGGGAAGAGGAAAAGGTTGGCAGCGCACTTGTGTGCCATGGGCGGCGGAATTGCTTACCATCAGGAGATCCGTCTGCTCGTCTGCCACCTCTCGAATAAAAAAAAACTGGTGACGCGGGTCTATGGGCGGCGACAATCGCATACCATCGGGTGATTCGTCAGCTCTTCTGCCACCTATCATATTAAAAAAAAAGTATTGCATACTCGATTTGGCTTCCTGTTATTTTGCAGTACCTATTATTATTATTTGTATGTGATAGGTGGCAGACGAGTATCGCCTGATGGTAAGCGATTTCCGCCGCCCATAGACATCCGCGACACTAGTAGAGTCACAAGCGCGCTGCCAACATTTAATCCTTTTACCTGGATTGCTCCTCCCGTATCCTCACTCACGCAGCGAAACACAGCACACTGCTGCTTCACGCCGATATTCTGTGAGGCCGGTCACTCCGGTGAAGCCGGCCCATTCATGCCAAAGCGTGACTCTTCCACGGTAAAAATGTATGTAGTATTCTGTTGCAATGTCACCCGCAAAAAACATTCTGATTCTGACTTTTTGTACATTTTATTTTTAAGATAAAATAAAAAAAATACTTATTCAATTTAGATCAACACTTACTCGTATGAATTTCAAAATAGGTGTACATATTATATATACCGCTGGTTCGGAATGTCGATTTTAAATCGAATCGAATTTAAGTCGAATTAAAAAACTAGAATCGACTTAAGCATAAAATGCAGTGGCGGATATTATTTTTCATACGCAATGCTTAAAACAACTTGGTGACAACTTTAACGTAGCTTGAAATAACGTTGTTTCGTCAATTTCGAAAGATGAGCTATTTAAACCGTGCAGGTCAGGAGCCCAATTCTCGGGCTCGTGACATTTGTTATCATACGACATATATCACTAAAACATAGTTTTTTATATGGTTTTCAGATGATATCCGCCATGTTTTCAAAATATCACGAACACGAGAATTGGGCTCCTGATCTGGATGTGCTATATAAGTATACGCTGATATACTGATTGATTGCCTCGCTGGCGCAGGGGGTAGTGCGTCGCACTTTAAAGCGACGGCTGCGCTTGGGGTCGGGTCAAATTTGTACTTGAGTTTTTCTGTTAAGTCTGAGTGTCAGCCCGGAGTCTGGAAGTTGGCGGTCTTGTACCCCCGTGCCTCGGAAACCACGTTAATCCGTTGATGCTGCGCTTAATCCTTCTCTGGTCGTGTCAAACTGGTGTCCCATCGGTTTAAGAGGGCATGGGAAAAGAGAGAGCAATTGTGTTTGTGCACACACTTGATCACTATAATATATCCTGCGTTAGTGGCTGATCGTTGAGATTGGCCGCCTTAACCGAAATCGATTGGAGGATATTATTATACGCTGATATTTTCATGACTTCACCAGTCTCACAGCCAGGGTTCCGTACGCGCAAAACGCCGAACAATGGCCGTGTTTCAATCATCGTGTGCGCAGGAAGCGGCTGCAGTAAATCCTGCAGTTTGAATGCGATGCAGTCCCGGCGCGGAGGCTAGCGGGACAGTTATAACCGTTGGTATAATAAATGTCGATGGGTTTGGGGAAATCGCGTTGGATTCGAAGCGCAAATGTTAATTTTATGGCTCGTGCATTGAAGTTAAAATAGTTCAAAAATTTGAAACGTTGCCTTTTAGACCATTGATTTCTGACCAATAGTACAGTCACACCTCGCTCGTACACTCACGACATAATGTATAAAAACAAACGTGTTCTGTTATTACGTAGCTTAAGAGCCCACGAGGGCCAGATTTTCGTCATTTTACACAGAATACCACAGAATACCAGCGTCATGGCCATCCGCCGTGACAAAGCAGCTGAGTGGTAACCATTTTGGTAACATGTCACGGCAAAGTGTCTCTTTCTTTTATATTTTCTTGTACTATATTTGTGATGTGTTTACCAAATAAAATTTTATTCATTCAAATTTTATTCATTCATTCATTCATTCATTTTATAAAAGCTAAAGTTTCTCTCAGCATGTCTCTAAAAGTAAGAACAACCAGTAACTATAAAGATAAGGCTGTGGTTGCTATCTAAGAAAATATCTTGATCTGAGTGACTAAAATAGGACCTTACTAAGTAATTTTATAAAGCTAAATTTTTTTTATTATTTTCTTCGGGATAGTTGTAGCAATCCAATCCACTCATTGTTAGACAATTGTCACGATTTCTAGCATAGTTTTCTTTACTAAAATTAAGTTTAAGCAGGACGCCTCTAAACTTTAGTGGATAAAACATGGCTATAATTTTCGCATTCTTCATTTTGTTTAGAAAGTCTCTGCTTTTTTAGATTTTCGCGTTGCATTATAAACACTAAAAAAGCCGTGGTCACGAGCGGACTGGACTGGAGTCCGCTCGTGACCACGGCTGCTGTAACGTAGCCGAAACGTCGAGCCAAATATGTGAGTACACAATGTTGTTTCACATAATAAATATCGTGTTAATCCCCGTATTAATACATTATAGTCTCTGCTTTATTACCTCCCCCTACCGATTGGGATCTTTCGTACCTCAATTTTTTCTGACGCTGCCAACATTAATCCTTTACCTGGATGCTCCTCCGTATCCTCACTCACTCACGCCCAGCGAAACACATCACACTGCTGCTTCACGCCGATTATTCTGTGAGGCCGGTCACTCCGGTGAAGCCGGCCCCTATTCATTGCCAATAGCGGTGTTTGATGACTCTTCACGGGTAAAAATGTATGTAGTATTCTGTTGCAATGTCACCCGCCACAAAATCGAATTCTGATTATGACTTTCTTTGTACATTTTATTTTTAATGATAAATAAAAAAAATACTTATTCAATTTAGATCAACACTTACTCGTATGAATTTCAAATTAGGTGTACATCCTTATATATACCGCTGGTTCGGAATGTCGATTTTAAACTGAATCCGAATTTAAGTCGAATTAAAAAACTAGAATCGACTTAAGCTATAAATGCAGTGGCGGATATTATTTTTCATACGCAATGCTTAAAACAACTTGGTGACAACTTTAACGTAGCTTGAAATAACGTTGTTTCGTCAATTTCGAAAGATGAGCTATTTAAACCGTGCAGGTCAGGAGCCCAATTCTCGGGCTCTTGACATTTGTTATCATACGACATATATCACTAAAACATAGTTTTTTATATGGTTTTCAGATGATATCCGCCATGTTTTCAAAATATCACGAACACGAGAATTGGGCTCCTGATCTGGATGTGCTATATAAGTATACGCTGATATACTGATTGATTGCCTCGCTGGCGCAGGGGGTAGTGCGTCGCACTTTAAAGCGACGGCTGCGCTTGGGGTCGGGTCAAATTTGTACTTGAGTTTTTCTGTTAAGTCTGAGTGTCAGCCCGGAGTCTGGAAGTTGGCGGTCTTGTACCCCCGTGCCTCGGAAACCACGTTAATCCGTTGATGCTGCGCTTAATCCTTCTCTGGTCGTGTCAAACTGGTGTCCCATCGGTTTAAGAGGGCATGGGAAAAGAGAGAGCAATTGTGTTTGTGCACACACTTGATCACTATAATATATCCTGCGTTAGTGGCTGATCGTTGAGATTGGCCGCCTTAACCGAAATCGATTGGAGGATATTATTATACGCTGATATTTTCATGACTTCACCAGTCTCACAGCCAGGGTTCCGTACGCGCAAAACGCCGAACAATGGCCGTGTTTCAATCATCGTGTGCGCAGGAAGCGGCTGCAGTAAATCCTGCAGTTTGAATGCGATGCAGTCCCGGCGCGGAGGCTAGCGGGACAGTTATAACCGTTGGTATAATAAATGTCGATGGGTTTGGGGAAATCGCGTTGGATTCGAAGCGCAAATGTTAATTTTATGGCTCGTGCATTGAAGTTAAAATAGTTCAAAAATTTGAAACGTTGCCTTTTAGACCATTGATTTCTGACCAATAGTACAGTCACACCTCGCTCGTACACTCACGACATAATGTATAAAAACAAACGTGTTCTGTTATTACGTAGCTTAAGAGCCCACGAGGGCCAGATTTTCGTCATTTTACACAGAATACCACAGAATACCAGCGTCATGGCCATCCGCCGTGACAAAGCAGCTGAGTGGTAACCATTTTGGTAACATGTCACGGCAAAGTGTCTCTTTCTTTTATATTTTCTTGTACTATATTTGTGATGTGTTTACCAAATAAAATTTTATTCATTCAAATTTTATTCATTCATTCATTCATTCATTTTATAAAAGCTAAAGTTTCTCTCAGCATGTCTCTAAAAGTAAGAACAACCAGTAACTATAAAGATAAGGCTGTGGTTGCTATCTAAGAAAATATCTTGATCTGAGTGACTAAAATAGGACCTTACTAAGTAATTTTATAAAGCTAAATTTTTTTTATTATTTTCTTCGGGATAGTTGTAGCAATCCAATCCACTCATTGTTAGACAATTGTCACGATTTCTAGCATAGTTTTCTTTACTAAAATTAAGTTTAAGCAGGACGCCTCTAAACTTTAGTGGATAAAACATGGCTATAATTTTCGCATTCTTCATTTTTGTTTAGAAAGTCTCTGCTTTTTTAGATTTTCGCGTTGCATTATAAAACACTAAAAAAGCCGTGGTCACGAGCGGACTGGACTGGAGTCCGCTCGTGACCACGGCTGCTGTAACGTAGCCGAAACGTCGAGCCAAATATGTGAGTACACAATGTTGTTTCACATAATAAATATCGTGTTAATCCCCGTATTAATACATTATAGTCTCTGCTTTATTACCTCCCCCTACCGATTGGGATCTTTCGTACCTCAATTTTTTCTGAACTTCTACTCACCAAAGGTATTTTTTTTGTGATTAGTGTCATACGAGCGGACGGGTCACACACGACACCAGTGGAGTCACAAATGCGCTGCCAACCATTAAACCCCCCCTTTCCCCCGGATTGGGCATCCGGCCACTCACTCACCCAGCGAAACACAGCAATGCTGCTTCACGCCGATTTTCTGTGAGACCGTGGTATCACTCCGGTCGAGCTGCTGAAGCGTGGCTCTCCCACGGTGAGCTTCCAAGGTTCTGAATGACGCGCGTAGTCTTCCAATTGACACATTAATAAGTAAGTAAACTAAGAGGAAGTAAGATTTGGCCCCTGTCCAATGGTGGCAGTCACGAAATCCCACTTAAAATGAACAATGATTCTGATGAAGGCCCGGGGCGGTGCCTCACGGTAATTAGTCGCACTTACTCACGCAGCCCATCATGAGCTCGCGTCACTTTCCCTCAAGTGTCCGATCCTCCCCCTCACATTATTAATCGTAAAATTATACATAAAATTAACATGGTAATTAATAAATAAAAATAAAACGCATGAGGTTTTCAAGGTGATGGTGACAAATACATCTAACATCAATGTACGATTTGACGCGAAGTATTTAGAAACAAGAAAGTACATTTTATTACTGCTTGGCATATCGACCGCTTTACATTTTTCCTTCGTACAAACTAAATCATAGTTAAATAACACACTTAAAAATTTCATCTCGTGTTCAGGCGGAACTCGAACCCACACCTTCCACAATCCGAGCCGAGTTCGAGTCCCGCCTGAAGAGTGATGAAATTTTTAAGTGTTTTATTTACTTAAGAATAAATTGCAAAATATTGCTATAAAAATATCAACTATTAAATCATAGTTCTCGGTATATCTGTGGTACTGCTCTTGCTATCCTCACCTTATGAGGTTCATTATACAAACCTACAAACCTACACACACACTCACCAATATTTTGCAAAGCTTATTTTATATTTTCTTTCTTTCCCACGATAGTTCTCCTACGGTAAAATAATAATAATAATATCCTCCAATCGATTTCGTCTAAGGTGGCTAACTTCAATGTACGATCAACCACTTACACAGGATATATTATTATGCTCAAGTGTGTGCGCAATAACAAGTGCACTCTCTATTTCCATGCCTTCATATTCCTATGGGACCGAAGAGGGATCTGGCGTAAGACCAACGGCGTAACGTGCGGTCCGAGGCACTGGGATACAAGACTGCCAACTTCCAGACTCCGAGCTGACACTGAGATTTTTTTAATAGAAAAATTTAGGTCAAAATTTTGACCCGACGCGACCCGGGGATCGAACCCGGGACCCCAAGCGCAGCCATCGCTTTAAAGTGCGACGCACTAACCACGGCGCCACGCAGTAGTCCCACGGTATAGGATATATAACCAGACGGACATACATTTAAGACCTATGTGGATACCATGTTTATCTTGGAGTTCAGAGACCCTTTGGAAAAAAACAAATTGGATTACTACCTATATCATTCGCTAGGTATACGCGCACGACGTACGAGTATATGGATACATTGGATACCGTCGACTTTTCCCGGCTGTAACTTATTGGCCGATCGTTATTGGCTGCAGCATCGGACTCAGCCCGGCTCATTACCCCGGGAAATATCCCTGGAATGAGCCACGTGGGACGCGCTCTAATATCCAGGAAAATGCGCAAGAAACTCTAGAGGAGCGGATCGGGTCGGGATACTTTGGGATAACGCATTTGTAAGCGCCATTTTTGCGTAATGTAGTGCTAAGTAACCATGAGTAATCGAAAGTCGGTCTATGATAATTGACTGCGAACTTTCGCAATCTAAGCAGGATATTTAACGAAGGTTGGTATTCCTGGGAAACTTTATCGTCTGACGCAATTCATAACACCGACATCCCGCGTGATGATGCAATTTAAATGTTTCAAATTAGTATTTTATAGTGAAAATCATTGGAATTTGAAAACAATTGGAACCATATTTACGTATCGAGTGAGTCACACATCACAAGAACAACTCGTTTTGGCTTAATAAAACCGGCTAAAAATGAAAACGAAATCTGATTGAAAGTGGTCTCAACAGATTCCGTACGGCGATCAGCCTGTTGCAGTCCATTGCTGGACATAGGCATCTCCTAATGTTCGCCACTCAGATCGATCTTTGGCTAGTCGCATCCAGCTCCAGCCTCTGCGAAGATCGTCACTCCATCTAACGCTAAATATCTGTATTTTATTGTACGTACAACAGTGGCGTTTGATCGACTTCTGCTGTTAACTACAAACTCAGGAACAGACAACCTGTAAAAACACTGTATTTTTTAACAATTACTAGTACGGCGTTAGTGCTAGTAATTACTGGCGTGTACCACCAATTCATTATTGTCTGATGTAACAAATAAGTACACTGTACTTGTCATCTTCGCACATTGTGCGGTTCGGGCTTTGAGGTAGACCCTTTACCCGGGCGTCATCTCATGCCCGTTTCGGCATATTGCTCGTTCCTCCTGGATGGGAGGCCTCCGGACATGGCGCGGTCTTCGACCTTAGTAAGGCCTGCCTGCGGCTCTTTAGCGCACTTCTGTCTGGGAGGGGGGATAGGGGTAGTCACAGTGATCAGTCAGAGGGAGATGCATGTCAGTATGATCTTTTTCTGACTCTTAATAGCTGTTTCTTTTTAAAACACATTACAACAAACATGCTCTTTTTCTGACTGGTAATAGCTGTTTTTTTTAAACACATTACATCAAATACACGACGTTCATTCACTCACTCATTCAATCAGCGAAGTCTTTATTAAAACTCAACAATTCTGAACTTTTTTTACTAACCACTACGCCACCGAGGCATATATAGTAGTATAATGAATAGTAGTAGTTAGCCGCAGAACCGACAACCGATGGGGTAAACGAGTTCTAGAGTGGAGACCGCGTCTTGGCAAACGTAATGTAGGGCGCCCTCTGGCTAGGTGGGGGGACGATCTGCGCAGGATGGCTGGCAAGAGCTGGATGCGAGAAGCCATGGATAGATCACAGTGGCGAACAATTGGAGAGGCCTACGTCCAGCAGTGGACTGCGATAGGCTGATGATGATGATGATGATGAATGAATAGTATATATAATATAATGAATAGTAATAATGGTTAAGATGGATTTGTCCCAGCGATTGAACTAACACAAGAGTACGTGTGATGAATACTTGTGTTTTTTTTTGTGTCTGGGTGTTATAATATCTGTTGAACTATCTTTTTGTAGTTTCTTCGTTGATTCACAATCCCCATTATAGCACAAGTGATTAAGTTATTTCCTTTGAGATCAGGTCGGTGTATGTACAGACGGGAGCAGGTCGAGTTATTCCCCGCAGACAAGTCCAACATGGGAACTCCGCTTAATGCCATAGTACTGTTGTCTGTTATCTATTTGCTTTTACAATGTGCTGTGACAATGTGACGTTTTTCGTGCTGACACATTACTTATATGGGTTATGGAAGCCTATACATTTTGATATAACTGCGCCCGTCATTAGAAAATACTGAGTGTCCCTAACAATGAACAGTTGTTATATAAGAATAAGAAGAATAAGAATGAATTTATTGATATAATAGCATACAATTTCTTAGTGACTATAGATACTTCACTAGGCTCACAGGCCTGTATCGAGGTATCTAGTAAGTGACTACAGTTTAACATCATCATCGTCATCGTCAGCCCATTGTTCTGTTATCTATTTGCTTTACAATGTGCTGTGACAATGTGACGTTTTTCGTGCTGACACATTACTTATATGGTTATGGAAGCCTATACATTTTGATATAACTGCGCCCGTCATTAGAAAATACTGAGTGTCCCTAACAATGAACAGTTGTTATATAAGAATAAGAAGAATAAGAATGAATTTATTGATATAATAGCATACAATTTCTTAGTGACTATAGATACTTCACTAGGCTCACAGGCCTGTATCGAGGTATCTAGTAAGTGACTACAGTTTAACATCATCATCGTCATCGTCAGCCCATTTAAGTCCCCACTGCTGGGGCTCGGGCCTCCCTCAATCACATGAGGGTAATTGCCATACTCACCACTTGACAGACGGGTTGGCGAGGGTTTTGATATAAATGCAGAGTTTTCCTTCTCTGGGCGCTGATGATCATGCCAGCAGCTTTACCTTAGTCGCCTTTTACGACACCTCGGTAAGAGAGAGGGTGGCCTATTCTACTCTGCCGGGGGCCACACGGCACATTCCATGTACTATTGTCTGATATCTATTTGCTTTTACAATGTGCTCTGACAAAGTGACGTTTTTCGTGGAGCTGACACATTACTTACATGGGTTATGGAAGCCCATACATTTTAATATAACTGCGCCCGTCATTAGAAAATACTGTGTGTCCCTAACAATGAACAGTTGTTATATAAGAATAAGAAGAATAAGAATGAATTTATTGACATAATAAAGCATACAATTTCTTAGTGACTATAAATACTTCACTAGGCTCACAGGCCTGTATCGAGATATGTAGTAAGTGACTACAGTTTAACATCATCATCGTCATCGTCAGCCCATTTAAGTCCCCACTGCTGGGGCACGGGCCTCCCTCAATCACATGAGGGGTAATTGCCATACTCACCACGCTTGGCAGACGGGTTGGCGAGGGTTTTGATATAAATGCAGAGTTTTCCTTCTCTGGGTGCTGATGATCATGCTAGCAGCTTTACCTTAGTCGCCTTTTACGACACCTCGGTAAGAATTAGGGTGGCCTATTTTACTCTGCCGGGCACCACACGGCCAACACACACAAACAAATCTTACGAACTAAAATCTTGTAGCTTCGGTTTATTTTAACATATAAAGGTAACGACTTTGGTAACAACGAGAAGAAATAATAATAATAAGAAACTTTATAAAACAACAATAGGAAAATATAACTAGGGCTATAAAATGTATGTGTGTGTACGTGTGTATGTGTGTGAGTGTGTTTGTATGTGAGGAAAGTGTGGTTTGGATTGTGATCAGCATGTCATACAGGGAGGATTTGTTCAGTTTCTATGTACGATAGGTCTAGCAACCAGTTTTTAATGGTTTGTTTAGCTTTGTGAGGGTTTGTAATAATGTAATTACTGTTTCTTCCATTTCCCGGGGCGACACATATTTCTTTATTACGTCTGTTTGTCGCAATCGCGTGATGGCGGTATGTGAGTTATGTTTAATTACAAAAAAGGTTTTATATCTTGTAATTTTACTTGTTATTTATTATTGACTGTCATAAGATTTTCGGCTTGCTTTTAAATAGCAGGCATTTTTTAGGGTTCCGTAGCCAAATGGCAAAAAACGGAACCCTTATAGATTCGTCATGTCTGTCCGTCTGTCCGTCAGTCCGATGTCACAGCCACTTTTCTCCCAAACTATAAGAAATTTTTTTTCATCAAACCTATACGTGTGAGGTATCTATGGATAGGTCTTTAAAAATGATGTTGAGGTTTTTAATATCATTTTTTTCGCGCAAGAGACGCTCCCAAAGAGGTAAATTGTGCCCCCCCCCCTCTAACTTCTAAAATGAATGAATTATATAACTTAAAAAAAATTATGATATACACTACCATAAAAACTAACAACGAAAATTGGTTCGGACTAGATCTAGTAAGTAGTTTTTTTTTAATACGTTATAAACCGTAAACCGCAATTTACCTTCCATATGTCTTACTTGCGGCTACGGAACCCTTCATGGGCGAGTCCGACTCGCACTTGGCCGGTTTTTATTTATATATTAACGTATCTCATGATGCTTGCTTGCATATTTAACGTTGTAGAGCCAAAATTCGGCATGAATGGGCCGGCTCGACCGGGGTGATATCACGGACTCACAAAAAACCGGCGTGAAGCAGCACTGTTCTGGGTTTCGCTGCGTGAGTGTGGGTTCCGGAGGCCCAATCCGGGGGAACGGGGCGTTTAACGTTTGGCAGCGCACTTCTGACTCCACTGGTGTCGCGGGTGCCCAGGCGGCAGCTATCGCTTACCATCAGGTGATCTGTCTGCTCGTCTGCCTCCTATCACATTAAAAAAAACATATTTTTGAGGTAATATCTGGACTATAAATAATGTAATTTGTTAATTTTATGCTATTTTGATGCTATTGTATATTTTGTACCGTTCAGTATTCGTGAATATCCGTTTAAAATCTATTTTCTAAATTGTATTTTCCATGTACGTTTCAAAAAGCATGTAAATAGGAATTGAACAAAGACGATATTTTTATTTTATTCTGTAAAATTGAAGGAATCTATTGAGACGAATTTTAGAAACTTTTCATTTCATGTTTCTAGACAATTCTAAAACACACGAACTAGAGGAGCCGAAACGTAATCGTATTCCACATAACCCGCAAAGCGTGCCGAAACTGTGTAACAATTCACACTGGATTGGGCACCCGTTGCCCCAAACGTACGCAAACTGTGGCCCCGTCGGGCGCCCGGAGACCCAACTCAGCCGCGGCGTGCGACTGACACGGGCTACCTGGACCCACTCACGACAGAATTACTATGTAAATGCCGATGTTTTGGGGAAAGTCATGAAACATGCAGGCGGACAAGTTTTCATTATGAAATAGGTGTGTGCTAGTACTGTGCTACCTATCTCAGAGTCAGATCAATGTATGTGATGTGAAATATTTCTTTGTTTATTTTAATACACAGCTTACAGAATGTATCCAAAATGCCATAACTTTAAATTATATTAATAAAAATGAAGTCTTTGGTATAAGATAGCTATGCATTTCAGTGCAGTCGGTGTGGCTGGAGGAAAAATTATCAGGGCAGTAGTGGCCGGTCATAAATTAAATCGCACCGATATCTCACAGGGCAAATACTCCCATGTAGACCGTACTAACATACGATGCATCCTTATTCTGATCTCCTGAGATTAACCTTAACCCTTATTTTTTGCTCTAGCACTTCTAAAAGTACTTATTAACTTGAGATGTGTAGCTTTTGAGGCTAGAGGAAAGAGCATTAGCACAGTAGCAGTCATAAACATCTGACGACCCGGAGGTTGGCAGCGCATCTCGTCTACCATCTATGACATTATTTTTTTATGTGATAGGTGGCCGACGAGCAGACGGATCGTTAAGCGATTGCCGCCGCCCACGGACACCCGCGACACCAGTGGAGTCACAAGTGCACTGCCAACCTTTCTCCTGCACCTTTCTAATAAAGTTTTCATTCATTCATTCATTGGAATATGAGGGTAAGGGCATACTCACTCTCGGATGCTCAAATGTGAGCGCAAACACAAGTGTGTGTTCGAATCCGAATATTGAAAATTGATACATTCTGCGTACGTGAATGCTTGTTGAGATCCGCCGTAGCCAAATTGATTGAAGGATATTATTAGTATTACTCGTATGACGAAATTTCTCCTCATATCCCCCTACCACCCGGAATAGTTCTGCGCAACGAGCGCGAGCTAAATAATGCATAGCGACCGTGGCCTCAGCGATGCATCCACAAGTAGTATGGATGCGCTCATCCGATCCGATCTTTTGGAAAATCGGATAGCGAGCATACCATCCTTAATGTCTTTATATCTAACTAGTGGCCCGCCCTCACTTCGTATCGGGACATTAGTTCCTACTTTACACCAATAGATGGCACTAGGTGTTGATTACATCGCGCAAGCGTATCGTGTTTTTGGACTACCTACCTATAAGCGTTGCCTGTAAAATTTGCCTATTTATAATAGGCCGTCAACGCATCTCCACTCCCTCTGATGTGGCTGATTTCCATGGGCGGCGGTGATCACTTACCATCAGGTGACTCACTTGATCGTTTGCCTCCCTTTCTCATAAAGAAAATGGTGATACGAAGTACACTGGCGGCCACTATTTCTTGATGAATAAAACTGATAGTAAATCTTTAACTTTTAGGAATACACTTACAAATTACCTACAGGATGCCCCAAAAATCCCTGAACCCACTTTTATTTTTTACCTACACATTTCAAATAAGTTTCATTATAACTCTTTAAGTCCACAGTACACACGTACAATAGCGACATCTTGCGAGAACGTTGACGTACGGGCGAAAATATGACGGAAATACGGATATATTACGGATTCCGGGAAATAAAACGTCACAGTAATTTATCCGTATATTCTGGACGAGTATGATAAAAGTTTATTGCGCGACTGATAACATAGGCAGAGAGCCAGCGATTACATATCTCGTGATTCTAAATGTATAGTAAACAGCAGTAATAGTAAATTGAACGACTGAATGTCCGTACAGAACACCCATGAATATCAAATATGTAATCCTCTCCTGATTCGGATATTAGATTTAATTTTACAAGAATATGTCGGAGCGATGGCAAAAGGCCCGATGGGATGACCCTCATCCCGTGGAGTCAGGGCAAGGCATTGGTTTGGGATGCGACCTGTGCGGAAACGTTGGCCCCTTCCCATGTCCACGCCACTTCACGGGGCGCGGGTGCAGCAGCT
The DNA here is from genome assembly GCA_019059595.1 of Marasmia exigua. Classification (NCBI taxonomy): domain Eukaryota; kingdom Metazoa; phylum Arthropoda; class Insecta; order Lepidoptera; family Crambidae; genus Marasmia; species Marasmia exigua. Next base: position 2,700,243 of record CM032474.1, on the reverse strand, counting down.
GCTTCGGCGGAGTCACGAAAAAAACAAATACTCCGCCTTAGACACCATGTTACCGATTTGCTCCGTTCGGCGTGGAAACCTTGAGACCGTGGGGGCCCGAGGCCCACAAGCTTTTCCGCGAGTTGTCTGCCCGGCTACTCGACATTTCAGGTATTCACAGTAATGCTGGCAGCTACCTCGGCCAACGCATTGGGTTGGCCATACAAAGAGGTAACGCTGCCAGCATTCTGGGCACGATGAGTAGCGGGGCAGATGTTTCATCTCATCCATCATCTCTTGTAAATGGTATTCCTCTTTTTGTTTATTTTTAGGTACTGTAAATAGGTACTTTTTATGTTCCTTTTTATTCTGTGTAATATAAATGGATTGAGTTTTAAAAGAATAGATTGACATACTTTTATTAACAGTTTTTACTGGCGATTTTTTTACTGTCATATTGTAGAGTGCTGTCAGATTCAGGACTTTTGATCTAATACTTTTGACAGCGGTTTGTCTTAATTTAAAAGATTAATTTGGCATCAAGACAACAGCTTGGAGATTTAAGGCACAGATTAAGGTGAACGCGAAATTGAACACTAGAATAATTAAAGTTGTTTTTATTTAAACACTTTTGTTGTAGGCCCTCGGTTCACTATCAATTTAGCATGTAAGCATGATTTGTCGGGCTGGTTTTATACATCAACTATCTGAGATAGTTCTACCTACCTTTATCAGCTGGGTCGATGAGGAAACCTTCCGAAAACCGTGGGAGAGCCACGCTTCGGCATTAATGGGCTGGCTCGACCGGAGTGATACCACGGCCTCACAGAAAAGCCGGCGTGAAGCACTTTTGTGCTCTGTTTGGGTGAGAGTACCGGTGGCCCAATCTGGGGGGAAAGGGGAGTCTAAAGGTTAGCAGCGCACTTGTGACTTTACTTGGTGTTGCTGGTGGGTGTCCATGGGCGGCGGGAATCGCTTACCATCAGGTGATTTGTCTGCTCGTCTGCCACCTATGTCATAATTAATAGGTTCTGCAACGTGTAACCATCGATCCAGATGGTCTGGTTTCCCTGTTAAATGGTGTCGAAGGTCAGATGGCTTTCTGGAATTACCAGACTCCCCAAATCCTAAATCAAGGTCTAAACGTACCCGGGCTCTGAAGCGACAGCATTGGACGCATCCAGTAATTACACGCAGAAAATCGGCGGGAAGCAGCTCTGTGCTGTGTTTCGCTGCGTGAGTGAGGGTACCGGAGGCCCAATCCGGGGGAAAAGGGGTTTAAAGGTTGGCAGCGCTCTTGTGACTCCATTGGTGTCACGGATGTCCATGGGCGGCGGCAATCGCATACTATCAGGTGATCCGTCTGCTCGTCTGCCACTTATCACATAAAAGAAAACGCTTAGTTGATATGAGAAAACTATCTGCGATATGAATTTTGTGTGTCTAAGTCGGTAAAGCAGTAGCCCGGCTAGCAAAAAATTTTGGGTTCGAGTCCCACCCGAAGACTCGCAAAATATTTAAACTTTTCTGAGATATTTGTCGCTAGCCCTTAACTAAACTACACCCCCTATACTAGCCCCTAAACTACACGGATCCGTATAAAGCATATCAAGGAAAGCACACCATGTGTTTATATTTGACTATTCGTTCGGAAATCGTCATGATTTTATTCAGAGTTCCTTTTTACGGCGCAGGCTTATTTTGCTGCCATCTTTATTTACCTATCCACTAAGTTTTTGACCGCTTCCTTTTATCACGTTTCTAGGAGTCGGCATGTGATGGACGGGTTTTTTTTTTATTAATTCAACTGGTTTTTGCCCTGCAGCAAATTACGTTTCCTTTTTTTTTTTAAAGTTCGTAACAGCCATTGACATGTTTTTACTGTAGCACTAAATTTAGTTTTGATGGCCTTTAAACTGCGCTCGATTGTATGAAAATGATAGATGCTGACCTGCTTTTAATTGGCGATAAAATTATCATCTTTATATTTTTTTTCTTAACTTTATTTGTTTTATCACCGGTTGTATACCGTTATTTTTTTTCGTTTACTACATCTCGAAAACATAATAGGTATCCTTGATGAAGTCCAATTAGCATATAAGATCAACAAAATAAGCGAAAAAAATCAACTGTTCCATTATTGCCGAATGGATATTCTATTTTATATGGAATAACGGTGTATTCTAACCGGTATTGATACACTGACGTCATCATCATCATCAGCCCATTTAAGTCCTCACTGCTGGGGCACGGGCCTCCCTCAAACACATGAGGGGTAATTGCCATACTCACCACGCTTGGCAGACGGGTTGGCGAGGGTTTTGATATAAATGCAGAGTTTTCCTTCTCTGGGTGCTGATGATCATGCCAGCAGCTTTACCTTAGTCGCCTTTTACGACACCTCGGTAAGAGTGAGGGTGGCCTATTCTACTCTGCCGGGGACCACACGGCGAACACTGACGTATTAACATATTATATAAACTGTTACGTTAATTTATTACACTGTTTTAATTATAAACTGAAACTAGTGTAATAAACTAAAATAAAACAAATTTGTTAAATAAATTATTACAATTTCACTCGATAACGTTAACTAAAGCAGTCATTATTGTAAAGCTAATAAAGTAGATCCAGAAATATAACAATCACAATGAATATTAACTGACGATTCCCAAATCGAGCACACATCAATATTTGATTCATTCGTATCTATTAGTCCCGAAATATACGCAAAACCACAAAATCACCACAGTGCTAATAAAGGCAGTGGCTCGACAAGTTATATTATTAATAATTTATCTTCTCTTACATCTTATAAATAAAATAAAATTGACCGGATTCAGTTACTAATTTGCTTAAAAAATCACTTTGTCGCGCTGCGACCCCTGCAAGCGCATATGCACTTGGACCCAGTGCCGCAGCGCGGGGCTGTCCGGCTTCTGGCTGAGCACGCTCAGGATGGTGTTGGGGCTCCCGCGCGTGCGGTGCATCAGCGACGCGATGCGGCGCCTCACCACGGTGTGGAAGCCGTCAGTGTGCGCGTGTGCAAACATCGCAGATGCACTACAGTAGCGCGGGAGCCCCACCAGCACCCTGAATGCATTATTATATTGGATTCGGAGAGCGTTGATGGCCCGCTGCGTATAGTTAATACACAGATTGTAGGTGTAGAGAGTTTGACAGTATACTTTAAACAAAGCAATTTTAACCCCTAAACTACACCGCGCGAATCTGCGTGAATCCGCGTGAATCTGTTAAATCCTTTTTAGTGCTCCCCTACGCTGTAAAAGGAACCCCTGTGCAACCCTTGCCCTCTTATTACAAAAAACTACTATGGTACGCGCTTTAATCCTAAACTAGCAAGTTCATGTTTATTACGAAATAACGTTAGTTCATAATTTTTTTATTACAAATCCTCGACTAACCATAAATTACTTAGTACCGTAGAGTAGTGTCAAAATTAATCGAACCATTCAATCATTCGTTCAGTGACGTTTCGTTTTACATAACCTTATTTTGTTGCCTGGAGTAAAAATGGTTGAGAAATGTTTTAAGTAATAATAAATTAAAATATTGAACTATGTAAGGTGTCCAATTAATATGAATAGGAATTATTTATATTGTTGGGATTAAATCCAAAAAATAAGTCGACAACTTATTCGCAAAAAATTTTAGCGTAAAATGAAATGAAATGTCACAGGGGTAAACTCTCACTGTCGCTGAATTCATATTTTGAGGTTATTAGTTTAGTACTCGGGGTTCGGTGGGTAGGACTAAAAAAAAGCCGCATGGGCCGATGCAATTTAAAGATTTTAAATTAGTGTCTAGTGATTTTTATTGTACAAATTTGGTGGTTATTTGTGCAGTGAAGTGCCGAAAAGTGATCCTAATAATAAGAATCGTTGAATTGTATCGTTTTAAGACTGCTATTGTGTGACGAGTGAGTTGTCTAATAGAGTTTTAAAACCCGCGATTGCTTTTAGAGTGATATCCGCTGACTCCGTAGGTCGATAAAACGTAAAAACACCGGTGTTTTATTGAGTGACTGTGACTTTGACTGGCTTCGACTGTTGACTGCCTACTTATTCTCAATAAGTTACTTGACATTGGCAAATAATCTTCGGGTAGAGACATATTGAAAAAAAATGTTTAGTGCTCATTTTAAACTAGGGGTAAGGTACCTTACGTAAACTACCTTTTTATATTAAGTATAGTTGATACACCACCTAACGTTAAACTTAAATTTTTAGTAATGTTTATTCTAGTTCTTCAGTTATTTCTAGTATTAATCCTACTACTTCTTTTAAACCACGTTTTGGTATAAGAGGGATATCCCTCCTATCGATCAGTCAGTTTTCGTTTATCCTCGTGTGTTGTTTATGTAGTTAATGTGGTTCTCTTCTTCATCGATTTCTTCATTGCTGAAGGTCGTGCCTTTCTTGAAATGCCTTTACCGAAGCGGTGACAAGGTTTTTCCATTCTTCCCTATCCTCGGCTTGTCTTAGGGCAGTCGGCAAAGTGAGTCCGGTTACATCCCTTATTTGGTCGGCCGAACGAAGAGGTGAATGGCCTCTTCGTCTTTTACCATTGACCTTCCACACAACAACCAACTTGTCCAAGAACGGATAGTCGACTGTCTGATTTTGATCTTCAGTTGGACGAGAATTGATCTATTGGTTCTTTTTGCGGTCCAAGGTATGCGTAAAATCTCCTCCACCACATCTTAAAGGCCTCTATCTTCTTTCAGTCTGCTGCGCGGAAAGACCATAATTCGGAGCCGTACATAAATATCGAGAAGACCAATGTCCGCACAAGTCTGGTCTTGGTCATGTTCGATATATTTCTGTTCTGCCAAATTTTCGTCAGTTTGCTCATTACGTTTGCTTTTATGCGGTGTACATTCGTAAATGCAGTACTGGCTGATTTATTATTTCGAAGCCATTCTACATTCATGCAATATTTGTAATAGCCGCTGTGTCCGACATTCCGATACTGTGTAAATTTGAATAGCTGAGAAATAATTGCGTGATTTATTAGATATTTGCAACATTAACAGCAAAACAACTATGTAGTAACGCACTTGTCTACAACTATCGATGTTGTTCAACTAATATACCTATTTGTATGTACCCATTTTGACATTCATAAGTGTTATGTATGGATCTAACTTAAATAAAGATTTATTTCAATTTTTTCGAACTTTGATTGCTGTTATGATTTGAACTAGGCCGACGCGATGGCGCATTTGGTATAATGACCTCGCCTGACGCTCGAAAAAGAAGATCGTGTGTTCGATTCCTACTTAAGACAAATACTTATGTACATCGTCTGGGTCTGGGTGCAATATCCATTTACTTATCAACTTAAATCTAATACCTATAAGCACATATTCGTTCTACATAAAGATAACAGGTAGCAAAACATAGTAGTGTGTCTAAACAGTGGAGTCTACATAGTACAGTGCGTCTAGTACAGTGAGTCTACATAGTACAGTGCGTCGAGTACTGTGAGTCTACATAGTACAGTGCGTCGAGTACTGTGAGTCTACATAGTACAGTGCGTCGAGTACTGTGCGTCTAGTACAGTGAGTCTACATAGTACAATGTGTCTAGTACTGGGCGTATAGTATGACCGTCTAGGATGATTGTGCATTTCTCGCGGAACTTTCAAGTTTTCGAACGTTTTGGCTGCAGCAGTATTTCCCTGGAGCCCAATTCTCGTGCTCGTGACATTTATTTTCATACGACATATATCATTAAAACATGTTTTTTTGTATGGTTTTTAGATGATATCCGCCATTTTTTCGAAATATCACGAGCACTAGAATTGGGCTCCTGGCCTGCAACGCATTAGCGATATTTCTGATTTCGCAGATTTTTATCCGACGATGATTACTTACCATCAGGTGACCTGCATGCTCGTTTATCGCCTCTAGCATAAAAAATATTTATAAATCGTAGCCTAATCGTATTCTGATAAGTAAGCTATATTATTGTGAAGTTTTATCAAAATACATTCAGTTGTTTTTGCGTGAAAAAGCAACAAACATAGTTAACATCATCAACATTTTTTTTATGTGAATTTCCTAAAGTCATAGAACAAATGTTGTTCAGATTATGCCTATCTGTTATTCTGATAAGTAAGCTAAGTATATTATTGTGAAGTTTTATCAAAATATATTCAGTAGTTTTTGCGTGAAAAAGCAACAAACTTACCTAACATCAACAACTTTTTGCGGTTTATTCCCGCTGTCCACCCTCTGCTTGTCCACCCCGGGTGGACAGTGAAACAATTGTTAAAACAATTCCCGCTGTCCACCCCTTCTTGGTTGAAAGAGGGGGTGGACAGCGGGAATTTTTTTAACAATTGTTTTACTGTCCACCCGGGGTGGACAAGCAGAGGGTGGACAGCGGGAATAAACCCTTTTTCCCTAAGTGAATTTCCCAAAGTCATAGAACAAATATTGTTCAGAATTTTTGATAAAAAGCGTGGTTAAAGAGATCTAAATTTTCACAGATACATCCTGTATGTATGCTCGTTTCGTAAACGATCGTGTAGGGAGATACCGAGGCCATACCAATGTATATATGTAATTACAAAGTTGCAGTATTCAATCCTTAACCAAAATCCTCAGCTAAGCCCGCCGCACTCTACTCCCATCCAATTTGTACTACATCAAAACCAACAACATTCCCTGTGTAAGTACATCAGAGCAGTGTTGGCGTATCGATCAGATTCAGCCGGGGTTCATCAGTGTGCCGAGCCAAGTTCGGTTTAATAATAGTGTGCCTCAATGGCAGCGGTTTATTTTACACTCAATTAGCGAATCTTCACACGTGGCACCCCCCTCTTGAAGACAGGAGTAGTGCGGGGTAGGTAACGTGGGACGTCCCGTTTATTAATCTTATTCTTAATCCGACCTTAATTATTAGGACACTAATTTTCTCTTTGTGTTGAATATCTACTAAAGTGCATATCTACTACAACCGGAACCTTACAGAAAACCGACGTGAAGCAGCATGGTGCTGTGTTTTGCTGTGTGAGTGAGTGTACCGGAGGTCCAATCCGGGGGAAAGGGCAAAGCAGCGCACTTATGACTCCACTGGTGTCGCGGGTGTCCATGGGCGGCGGCAATCGCTTACCATCAGGTGATCCGTCTGCTCGTCTGTCACCAATCACATTAAAAGAAAATGGTCATCAAAACTGTCAATTTATTCTTTTTTTTTTACTTATTGAATAAACAGAGTTATTTATTGTGCTGGTCGAATTATGTTATTAAAAAACTGAAATACTGGTACAATTAATATAATTTGAATATTTTTTTACAAGTAGATAGCTACGTTTTACTGAGTAACATAACTGAAGCTATTTAATTTGTGGTCTGGTAAATGTAAGTATTTTTAATGTGATAAGTAGCAGAAGAGCCACAGATTACTGGATGGTACAACGAAACGGAATTCATGAATGACCGAATCTTTGTTCCCATTCTCTCACACGCGCTGTGCGTCTCTTTTATATGAATGTGACAGATATATTTCCATTCATTACGAGACGGTTACGTTGTAAAGCCCCTGTATCTCCCACGCTTGGAATGTGCTGTTGTGTCATATTTATTTTTATACATTGACAGTTTTTGTCCGTGGGAGAGCCACGCTAGGGCATGAATGGGCCGGCTCAACTGGAGTGATACCACAACCTCACAAAAAACCGTCGTAAATCAGCACTGTGCTGTGTTTCGCTGCGTGAGTGAGGGTACCGGAGGCCTGATCCGGGGGAAATGAGGGTTTATACTGTGTGACTCCACTAGTGTCGCAAGTGTCTATGGGCAGCAATCGCTTACCGTCAGGCGATCCGTCTGCTCGTCTGCCACATATCACATAAAAAAATTGTAACCTGTCAATTGCAATCCGCATTTGGAAATCTTGGTGATTAAGCCTAATCCCTTCATAGGAGCGATGACTTGATTTCTATGGAGGCGTTTGCCCTGTGTGTACAGTATATAGTTACTTGTATATACTTTTACTTTGTAACCTGTCCCGGATTAAGTCAGTACGACTAGCATCACTACCGGGGGGAGGGAATCCAGTCGTCGCTTGTTCAGAGTTGTTCCGCGATGAATGCCTGTGGGAGTAACTAGCCGGCGAGCAAATTTCGGTGACACGCCTTACACCGGTGTCGGGCCCGTTGTAATATTGAACGTGGAGCTGTGTTGTCTCGTTGAATGGTGGTGTGCATATGACAAGATTAGTAACTGCAGCTTAATAATAATATTCTCCAAACGACTTCGGATATGGCGGCCAATCTCAACGATCAGCCAACGCAGGATATATTTTAGTCCTGAAGTGTGTGTGCAAACACAATTGCACTCTCTATTCCCTTGCCTTCAAAATCCGATGAGACTGACCCGGAGAGGGATTGAGCGCAGGACCAACGTGCTTTCTGAGGGACGGGGTAGAAGACCGCCAACATCCAGACTTAGTTTTTTATTTTATTTACTTTATCCATAACACAATCCAAAACACAATTTATTCATAAAAATTACATCTGCCAAACTGTTTAATAGTTTGTCGGCAATAGTTTCTCGTTCTTATTTTACGATTTATTAGTTTTAGTGGTTATAGCTATGTATGGAGATAAAGGTTTTTACAATCAAGGCTAAGTATTTATTTATGTATATTCCAGGCTGACACTGATAATTTCTAAACAGAAAAACTCAGGTACAACTTTTGGACCGACCCTGGGGAAGCGACGGCTGCGCTTGAGGTCCCGGGCTCGAACCCGGGACCTCAAGTGCAGCCGTTGCTTTAAAGTGCGACGCACTATCCACTGCGCCAACGAGGCAGTCTTACTCGCACTCGTCTTACTTACAACTATAGCTTACTATATATACTACTAGGCCGCTAGTCTTAACTAGTGGCCCACCCTCACTTTGTTTCGGAACTTCATTTTGCTCAGTGACATGAAGTGTTAAAACGATTTTTTTTGGAAAATGGCGTTGGGATCCGAACTATTTTTCATAATAACTTTGAACACCCGTTTTCTCCCTTAGAGGGTAGTAGGTTCTTAGTGCTCCCCTACGCTATAAAAGGAATCCCTGTGCAAAATTAGTAAAGCATTGTGAAGGACAGACGGATGTCGCCTTCATTATAATTACCAGACTCTCCAAACCCTGAATCATGATCAAATCAAAAAGCCCCGCAAAGATGAGTTCTTTATTGGGTGTTTTGGTGTGTGAGGCTATGGGTGTTTACTGCATTGCGAAAGCATTTGGTGTTTTCAGTTTACCTAAAGCCTAACGCCGAATACGATTGCACAAATTTAATATATTATGAAATAATAATATACCTATAAATAACATATACCTATATCATGCCGCCTTTATAATATTCGAAATTAATTTTTAATTTGTCTATACTTAATACATACTTTAACTCAAATATATATAAACATTTTTTTGTAATAGTATTTGATCTAAACATGATGCATGGTGCTTTCTGAAGCGATCTCTGTTTCTGTTGTATGTAACTTGTATGTCAAATACCTATGTATTTGTTAGGTATCCGCAGAATATCAGCGTCGAGGCTCTGTGTCTCGACAATTAGCTGAGCGGGGCCCTTTTTGGCGCCTCTTAGAATTTAGATATTATACTGTACCTAGATTAGGATTAAATTAATAAGTTATGTATAGATCTGTATTTTGTTATCTGTATTTTTGGTGCCAAATAAACATTTTTCTATTTCTATTTCTATAAATAGTTTGTAGATTATTATCCATTCGTTTGTCGTGTCGGCTCCAGTCTGTCTAGAGACATGGCCGGCCCACCTTCACTTCAGGCTCTCTTATCTAAGATAGATAATTGGATGACGCATGACAGGGAAGGAAGAAGACTTATTACACCGACCTCCAGATAACTTGGAAATAGGATGGAAGGATGGAAAATGGGGTCCATTGTTCTCTATGATTTAATTTTATCTTTCCTTGTCCCCTTCCTTGTCACATGTGTGCTGCTAACTTTTTAACACTCATTCATTTTGTTCTTCTTCATCATGAATTCGGCATTACTGTCTGTTGATTCTTACTTATTATCCATTATCACCATATCTAAGCTCTTAAGGCTTCTTTCCAATATTTGTAGTTGTATTAGATTAATCCCTATAACTACGAGTAACATTAAGGTGACGGGTAGGGCACACTAGCGACACCAATCGTTTTTAATTTTTAGCTACTAAACCGGATCTATTTTCAACAGTTTCGGGGTTACAACCTCTCGGCAAACACTTATTATATTTATTAAATAACCATGCACGAATGTTAGGTCCGTTTTTGTACGCGAAAAATTGATTACCGCCAAAAGCGGGCACTTTTAGCGTGAATCCATTTTTCGCGTACAAATGTTGGGTCCGCATTGGTGCATGGTTTGAGGAAAGTGGAGAGAAATTGGAGAGGCATATGCTCTGCAGTGGGCAAACAAATGCTGCTGAAGAAGAGAGAAAAGAGAGTATATCGGATCGGTACAAACAGCATCGCATCTCTCCAACACTAGAAAGCGCGCAATATGTAAATGGCCACTCTGCACTTTGTTTAGTTTGGCCGATTTATTCTCCGCAGTTAGACTGATTAATATACCAGTTAATTAGAAGTCGGAATGCTGAGGAGGTTCGAGGAGGGAGGGGGGAGGAGGAAACTCTTAAACAAATTTGCAATTGAACAAAAAAGGCAATAGCATACCTTACAAAAAATTGCTAACTATTAAACGTTCATTTGGGACTCGTCATCTTTGGAGAGGTGAATAGACGTAGCTGCCATTTGTCAATCTGCAGCATGAGCCTTTTTTTTTTGTCGCTGTGAAAAATGCTGGCCTTATGCAGGTAACCATCTTATATTATGCAATATTAACAACGTTACTAAAATATTTGAAAGAAAATAAGCTCCGTTCATCTAGCAGATAACTTACAAATTTTGCTGTATTTAAACATCTCCTTGTTTTTCAAATCTGGACTCACTAATCGTACTGTTCACACCTCCGTTTTGTTTTACATTCCAACTATATTTTTAACCGACTTCTGGCTCTCGAGGTTCTCAATTCAACGTGTATATTTTATTTTTAATTTCTTTTTATCTTTGTTCGCCGATTAATTTTCCCATTTATGAACAGATTTAGCAAAAAAATGATACACTAAAAAGCTTGAAAAAAATTTTTTCAAAAACCACGCACTAAAAAGTGTCAAATAATATTTTTATCACTTTATACACTTCAAATAATATTTTATCACAATACAAGGCGGTTTTTTTTCGCAGTTTTTTTTTATGCATAGTGCCTCTGTCATCTATCCGTAGGTGCCCGTGAAAACCAGCGCCTCGGCATTATCTATGTAAGATTAAAATGTAATTAGTCATAACTTTTTGTTTGCTGAATAAATGTTTTCTATCTATTTTCCGCGAGTTTTTAACCCGCGACGCAAAAACGACGGGATGTCATAAGTTTGACGTGTCTGTGTGTCTGTCTATGGCATCGTAGCTCCCGAACAAATGAACCGATTTTAAATTTAGTTTTTTTTTGTTTGAAAGATGAATAAGGCGGGAGTGTTCTTAGCTATGTTGGATAAAAATCGATCCAAGATGGCCGCCGTCACAATTGTATGTTTTAACACAACTCCCACAATATGGATATCATATAAAAGGGCTTGTGTAGCAGATTATTGTGACAAATTTCAAATCCAAGATGGCCGCCGTCGAGGTTTTTAAATTTTCAATATTTAGAGCGTGTTTTTGACAGCGACAAATCTTACAGGTATACCGACAAAGCGATACTCTTGCGGGATGTAATCGACACTATTGACCAGAAATCAATTGATGGCAGGATTCTAGTTTAAAAAATAAATAGACCTAACAACTGGTGATTAAATCAACCAATTGAATAGGGGTGTCGAGATAACCCGATCAACACTTAAGCACGTCCACGGTAGCCGCCGTCTGGCGGCTATTTTAATATTTAGCCATCCCTCGGGATCACTCAACAAGGCTTGGTCTCCGGTAACGAAGAGAATAGGTGGGAAGGGAAATGTGGAATTTGTATAAATAGTCTTCTTTAACCGTGAGCGATGGTAGCTCAATGGATACGAACGCGCCTTTCACGCAGGTGGTCAAGGTTCGAATCCGAGCATGCACCAATGGTTTTTTTAAATCTATGTGCGTATTTCTACCATTACCATCTGCTCGGTGGTAACCTGCACGTTTCGGAAAAAGTTTCTGAATCGTGTAACCATGATGCAATTGGTCTGGTTCCTCTGCTGCGAAGGTCAGACGGCAGTCGCTTTATTGTAATTACCAGACCCCCCAATCCTGAATCATGGTCTAAGCGTACCCCGGTCTCTAAAGCGACAGCTTTGGACGCAACCGGGAATTACTCGCTAGGATGAAGAAGAAGAGGAGTCTTTTTTAACCGTCTTAGGCCCGAGTCGATCAATCTTGTCCGAGAATAAAACTATGGTATAACGCTACGAGTAGTATCTAATGACAGCGTTATACCATAGATTTACTCTCGGATAAAGATTGGTCGACTCCGGAAACGATGAAGATATTTCTCGATAGCGTTATCTTGCTGGAAGCAATATTTTTCCCCAAAATAAAATAAATAATACCTTCCTAAAAGGCCGGCAACGCATCTCCACTCCCTCTGGTGTGGCTGATGTCCATCGGCGGCGGTGATCACTTACCATCAGGTGACTCGCTTGCTCGTTGGCCTCCCTTTCTCATAAAAAATAACATAATAATAATCATAACATCACATACATTGACTTGACTCCGAGATAGGTAGCTCAAGCACCTGTGTTACAGAGGGATTACGTGATGGTAGGAAATTTCCGCCGCCGACAGCAACACCATATTTTTGAGATTTTTTTCAGTGGCAAACCTAATTTCACGTGACTGAAGCTGCGGGCATTAGTCTGAAATTCTGCTGAATTAGATTTTTATCTGATGAAAAACAATTAAAACTTAGGTATGTTGCAAAGGCGCAAGTCGCCTGCTTCCATACTACTATGCGTAGGAGAAGCGCTTCTTTGGTACGCAGAGTTCGGGCCAACTCTAACACAATCCTGGAGACGATAGCCGATAGATTGGACTGCCCTTACATGCGGCATTGCTGTAATAGACATATCCCTGTGGTGCCGTTTGTAAGACGTTATTAAAATTATTAAAACATGTTTATTTTTGTTTTTGTAATAATGTAAATGTGCATTTATTTTTGTTTCTGTTTATATGATTAGCTGATTATGTGTCTTGATATATATCTTGGAATTGAATTGAATCAAATTAAGTGTATTATGGAATTGAATGTATCTAATGTTAAGGCAAAACAATGTATCACATCATAATGTATCATATGGGCTCTGTAACTTATTTTTCATTGCCTGAAATAAACTATTAATAATAATAAAATAATAAAACGTATTTTTCAATCCCCTACAAATATTAAACAAATCCAAAATTCAAAACCAGCAATGGGAGCCTCCCTAAATTAAACTTTTCCATACAAATGATTCCGTAACATCTCCGAAGTAGATTAGCCCATTCGGCTGGAAGGCAGTAAATATTCCTAAATATAATCCCACTTTTGTTTAGTCGCTTCTTATCTGAGATAAACGAGGTATAACTTTATGAACAAGAGGATAAATATATCGTCGTTATCGCGCGTGCGTGCGGTTGTAAAGTTCATACACCTTTGTATTTTGTGTGAGGGAGTCTAAAATTTGGAGCACCCTAAGGAAATGTATATACCTACGAAGTTGCGGTGGGCAGATTGGCGCTTATAACACTGTAGAATTAGATAGATATACTTTATTGCACAAATCAAATCAAATAATTCTTTATTTGCATAGGCTTGTACACTGCACTTACAAATCGTCATACATTTGAATGATTTAAAGCTATTTATAAGTACTAATGTTATAATTTACATGTTAATACATAATGTTCATACATAAAATATACTAAAAAGTTCTGGAAAGGCTAAAGGCTCGGAAAGTTGTTTCTGGTCGAGAAGATCCGGCAAGAAACTCGCCAGTTACTCTTTTTAATCGCCAACTTTTTATACAATGGTTTATTATCCTCATACCAAGTCATACAGTCTAATGCAACACAAAATAGAATGAAGCAAATTAAAAGCTAAATATGAGGACAAAATTACGTTTACGTATATTCTCACCATAGTCCAAAATGTTTACATTCATACACAATATAACAAGAAATGGAGGTAGGTACATAATAAAACTATTAACAATTCATCGTTCACATACACAGTAAGTGGCCGTGTGGTCCCCGGCAGAGTAGAATTAGGCCACCCTCACTCTTACCGAGGTGTGGTAAAAGCCGACTAAGGTAAAGCTGCTGGCAAGATCATCAGCACCCAGAGAAGGAAAACTCTGTATTTATATCAAAACCCTCGCCAACCCGTCTGCCAAGCGTGGTGAGTATGGCAATTACCCCTCATGTGATTGAGGAGGCCCGTGCCCCAGCAGTGGGGACTTAACTGGGCTGATGATAATGATGATACACAGTAAGTGGGGACAGATGAATATGGCGGGCTAATACCTGAATTAGGATATTCTTGTATCTCAGAAAAATCTCTCTAAAATACACAGACACTTAAATGTACAATTTCGGCGGTCTTATCCCTGGAAGCGATTTCTACCAGACAACCTTCAGTCAAAGTACATTTGATAATAGAGGAGGGGTAGATGGTACAAAATTGAATTGTGCGTGTATTTACGAGTATTTTTAATGGGAAATAAATATTTCACAACATCACATACATTGATCTGACTCCGAGATTAGGTAGCTCAAGCACCTGTGTTACAGGATATCAGAATCAACAGCGGAATTACAAATATATACATATAATACTTTTATTTTTGTAAACATACTTATAATACATTAGGAAACATGTTCATGCACACAAATGTTTGCACTGTGCGGGGATCGAACCCGCAACCCTTGGACTAAAGGCAGCGTTCATTACCACTGTTCCAAACGGGTCGTTAAAGATATAGCGATATATATAAGATATACCGATGCGCTCCATTGCTCTTTGTGCCACCTTCAGTAAAATGCGAGTAAAGGAGACAAAAAAAGAGCTGTTAACCTTTTCACTTAAAAGTAATGTTACAATAACTAACCATTCCAGGTAGTTACTGAAACTCTCAACCGCCTTACAAAAATTCTCGCCGTCTCCATTTCCCATGCAGATTGGAAAAGTTTTCGAATAACCAATTAAATTATAACCAATACCGCTTGTTTCAGGCCATGTTTAAAATTCATCAGCCGCCTCATCTGCATGTTTATTCTAAAGTAGTGATGCGCCTATTGTACCTAGAATCAGACCTTACTCGAGTAATACAAGTCTTCTATCTTCTTCTTCAGCGGCATGTGTTTGCCCACTGCAGAACATATGCCTATCCAATTTCTCTCCACTTTCTTCTGTCGTCGGTTTTCCTGGACCACGCTACACCAGCCTTGATGTCATCGGACCATCTGGCAGTTTGTCCGCCAACACCCTCTTTCCGTCTCTTGGTCTCCATTCAAGGACATCCGTTGCTCCACCTCTCATCACTCCTAGTAATACAAGTAGGTATCGGGAAACAGATTAGAAGATACATATTTACATTTCAATCAAAGTGTACAATAAATGGTCAAGCGTTTTAAAAAATGTAACAAAAGACCACCTATTTTATAATAATTAAAGAATTATTTATAAAATAATAATAATAATTCTCATAACATCTCATACGTTGACCTGATTCCGTACTAAGTAGATTAAGCACTTATGTTACAGATATCAGACAACAGAGGAACACAAATATATACTTAAATACATATATTACACCCAGACACTGAACAAACACAAGTGTTCATCGCACGAATGTTTATCCAGGGTGGGGATCGAACCCACGACCTTTGGCGTTAGAGGCAGGGTCACTACCAATTGCGCCATCCGGTCAGTCAATATGGTAACATCATGATGATTTTATAATTTCAAGAAACTTTTTCCCATTACATCACACAAAAATAAACTGGAACCTAATCTCGTGCTTGTGATAAGTACCTAGTTATCGCCAAAACCCAAAAGCATTGTTTTTTTGTATTGTTTTAATTCGATATCCGCCAAGTTTAGTATATATCGAGAACCCCAAGAATTGGGCTCCTGACTCGAATGATTTTTTTTAAATTCAACATTATCGAATAGTTAGACAACGATAAACTTAAGACCCATCACTATTCTCGAGCTTAAGAGTTGTACTGAAGGATTCTGTGAGTGAAGCTTGTTCTTCGGCTCAGGACGTCTTTATTTATTGCTTGGTTCAAATCGGAATAATGAAGGGAAATTGTTTGCATCTCAATTTGGCGACTACCGACAGTGTGAATTAAGATATGAAATGGGTTTATCAATGAGCCAAGTTTAGAATAGCCACATTTTATTTAAAATGCGACTGCTTGTGTTTACAAGCTGTATCGGTTGGTCCTTCTAAACACTTCTTCTTACTGGGTGCTTACAATTCCTCCGACAAGTCCAACATTGACCCCGAATTCGACATATTCATAGTCGCGGGTGTGCATGGGCGGCGGTAATCGCTTACCCTCAGCTGATCCTGTCTGCTCATTTGCCACCTATCACATAAAAAAAAACATATTAAGGACGAATAGCTGAAATATCTTATCCGACTTGATTTTCGAGTGCACAAAAATACGCCTCCTAATTATTTGAAACTTATGTTTATCTTTTTCCCAAAATGCGTGCAATATTTTTTTTACAAAATGATTGGCTTTCTATAAAAAGTTTAAATTAAAATGAAATCAACCCAATTTTCGATTCTACGAATTTAAAAACGAAATTCTGATAAAAGTTCTTTTAAATAGCGAGCAGAATAACTATTTGTATAGGCCCGATTCGATCAATCTTTATCCAAGAATAATCTATGGTATAACGGATATAATATGGACGGAAAAATGGGGGATTATTTGCATGTCTGATGAGACAGAAAAATATAGGATTTTTTATGATGAAGTAGCAAGAAGAAAATCAAATTCGATATAAGTCGACTTGTACCACTTTTCACAGGACGCACAGAATTAATCGAATCGGGCCTGTAACGGTCTTATGTATACAACCTGTGAGTTATTAATTCTTTAAAGCCTGCGTCCTGCTCAATGTTACTGAAAAATCGGCCTTAACAAATACCCCCAGCCAGGGGTGTATTCGACCCCCAACCTGCGGGGTGCATTCGACCCCCACCGGCCAGAGGTCGCATCAGGCAGCCGCAGATGATATATCCCCCCATAAATCTGCCAATGTCCCGTGTTCCGCTTCGTCTCATCCGAGTAACGATGGAAAAAATGCTAATACCTTTTATACTGGTTGGCTGGAATTCAAGTTGCATGCAGACATCCTGCGTCCGCGTCCGAAGTTTGGGTAAACAAATTCGCAAAGGACGGAAAGAAATGATATAGATAACAAATATTTTTAACATTTGCATCTGGATCAGTGCAGAGATGCCGAACAGTGAAACGCTTCATTTGGAACATCGACTCTCAGATAGATCCGTGATTCATTCCGCTCATTCAGATCATTCAGCTTATTCGGATCATTCAGCTCATTCTGATCATTTGGCTCATCGGATCATTCAGCTTATTCGGATCATTCAGCTCATTCGGATCATTCAGCTCATTCGGATCATTCAGCTCATTCGGATCATTCAGCTCATTCGGATAATTCAGCTCATTCGGTTCACTCGAATTTGAGATCCATTTGAGTTTTGAACATTAGAGTTCCGGAACAATGTATCATTTGGCTGAGTCGGATCACTGAGAGTAAAAAAGTCCCCTCCGGCCACATTGGCAAAGTGATTCACAACCAGTTGACGAAGAAGAACTAACATTTTTGCTACTGAACCAGTTGCCAAAGACCATAGATATTTCCTTTTTCGCAACTAGTTGCCTACAAAGAATTATTTAAGAATGAGAGGAATGAGTAAGAAGAATTTTTATTCTCAGTTCACAACTAATAAGAAGAGTGTGTTTTCGTCGTAAACAGCTGCTCAGTGGATAAAAATGCGCTTTCTATACGGTTCGTAGGTTCAAATTCGAGAATTAGTGATAGGTGTGTCACATAAAAAAATACAACTCAGAGGGCCTAATTTAAAGCAGACGTTACGACCGAATCGGAGTTTCCCTCTCTTTCACACGCGCTGTCTGTCTCCTTTGTTTGCATGCGACAGGATATTCTCGGTCGTTACGGGACGGCTTCAAATTAAGCCACCTGGATTTTTCTATGTGCGTTCTACTCTGCTCGACGGCGAGGGAAAATATAGCCAGGATACATGCAAATTTAAAATAGAAATACGATGACTTTTCAAATATAACGCGGACAGATTAGATTAGATTTCGGAATAACTCGGATTATTCATCAATTATTCGTTTATAGTTGTTTTGTTTATTTTTTAGGCCACTCTCATCCAGCCCACACCAGCCAGCCTTCGAATGTCATCATCCCATCTTGTCGCAGGGCGTCCAACACTACGCTTACCGAGTCGCGGTCTCGACTCAAGGACTTTACGGCTCCAACGGCTGTCAGTTCTGCGGCTAATATGACCAGCCCACTGCCACTTCAGTTTGCTAATTCGGTGGGCTATGTCGGTGAATCTGGTTCTCTGTCGGATTACATCATTTCTGATGCGTTCCTTCAGAGATACTCCTAACAGATAACTCCGACATTCGAAGGCTGGCTGGTGTGGGCTGGATGAGAGTGGCCGAAAATCGGGAGCAGTGGCGTGCATTAGGGGAGACCTATGTCCAGCTGTGGACGAGTGTGGGTTGCTGATGATGATGATGATTCATAAATTATAATAATGTACACGAATAATTATTCGTGTACATTATTGTGTGGTGAATTAAAGTTAGTTACTAGTTTATATATTAATTTGTGTTAATTTTAAAAAGCCTAAGATAATGTTCGTTTCCGTGTACATAAACTGTCCTGATTTTTCTGAAGTTTATTTAGATAGGATTTGTTATAATTTCAAACAGCTCCGTGACTATCTTGTCTTGAAATTGATATTGTTTCGCTGCGTAGAGTGAGGGTACCGGAGGGGGAAATCCAACCCGGGGAAAGGTGAATTTAAAGGTTGGCAGCGCATCTTGTGACTCCACTGGCGTCGCGGGTGTCTATGGACGGCGGCAATCGCTTACGCATCAGGTGATCTGTCTGCTCGTTTGCCACCTATCACATAAAAAAAACATTATTATTAGACCGTAAGCGTACCAAGTCTCCAAAGCTACCAGAAAAGGCGCGCTTAGATGATGATAAACGTAACTCATGAACTCATGTTCTCATTGTTCCAGAGTTTGGAAGAGAGAGAAAAGAGACACTCAAGTCACAAGGAGCAGCTCGCGAGAGAGCAGCGGTACCTGAGGCGGCGGCTCGCGCAGCTGAAAGCCGCGCCATGCGACGTGCCCCTACGAAGCCTTGGCGAGACTATAACCCACAGCACGCGGGCGGACTCGCTGTCCTCCATTGAATCCTCGTCCGGCGTTTCGACGGCGGAGCGGTCGCCGTCGTCCGTCTCCGAGAGCGGTGAGTGTCTTATTGTACTGAGGTAGTCTACTAGACCATGGGCTACAGCACGCGGGTGGTCTTGCAGCCCTCCTTCGAGTCATCGTCCGGCGTTTTAACGGCGGAGCGTTCGCCGTCATCCGTCTCCGAGAGCAGTGAATGTCTTATAGTACTGAGGCAGTCTATACTAAGAGCCACAATACGCGGGTGGAATCGCTGTCCTTCCTTCGAGTCCTCGTCTAGCGTTTCGACGGCGGAGCGGTTGCCGTCGTTCGTCTCTGAGAACGGACTGTAACAACCCTACGAACTAAATGCCTAAATTGTCTCAAATCACTCAGAATGATGCCGTTTTCATAACCCTTGAAAATGCAGTAGACACAACCTTTGCGTCAACAAGAATTTTTCTATCTTTTACAACATATAGACGACGAAATGCCAATACTATCAGATTTATTAACTTCAGAAATCGACCTTAACACCCATGACAATAGTCATATTTTTCTATATATGTATCTTCTAGATGCTGTGGCCAATGATGATGATGTTAGATAGAACGTATACTGGTGAATGTTTTGTGGACTCATTTGGATTAATAATAAAACCACCCACTGCCGAGCTGTACCACCATAGGTACTACTTGCTGTCAACTAGTTCCATCGGGACTATCTGGATTGGTTTAAAAATAAATGTCTGCCCGCGCGAAGCCGTGGCGCGGCGCTAGTACCCAATATTTTCACTGTACATTGAACATTTATCGATAACGGTCCATAGAACTAAGGCAAGTTTTCTAATCGAAGTATCCCAGACCTTAACTTTTATAAACGAGAGTAATCGAGGCGGAATGGTGAATTTCGCCGGAAATGGCAACGTTAGAAACTCAGTCTTGCTTGATTGTTATTCATGATTACATTTGCCAAGAAACAAAAGGAACAAGGCTCACGTTAATACAAAATACGAATTCAATTAACATTGCCCCAATATAGCTGAATTTTGACGTGGCCGAGCATCGGGGATTCAATTTGAACCCTACTGTTGTGGATATAAAGAGCAAGTGGTGATGTGAAACACCGGTTAGGGTTGCCAGGTAAAGCCGGCCAAAGTCATGCTTTTTGGTAGCGAATCCGACCAAATTAAGCGGTGTCTGGTCTGTCTGACTTTTGGTAGACTTAATAACTGGCCCGATAGCGCATATCGTAATGACCCTGCGTCATATTCCAAAGGTAGTAAGTGCTATTCCCGATTAGACAAACATTCGTGTGATGAACACTTGTGTATCAGTTGTTAAGAATTACATTGTTTTAACCACCTCTTCTACCAACCGTTCTTAACAACATTTGTTCTGTGAATTTTTCTAAATTCGTATATTTTTTTTACTTGATACACAGTTGGTCACGTGAACTGGTCAGTAAAAAAAAACATGAATTTCCATAAGTCTTACGAGAACACGTATGTTCTCGTACAGCGTACTGTTCAGAATCGACTGCCTCGGTGGAGAAGTGGTTAGTGGGTCGCACTATAAAGCGACGGCTGCGCAAGAGGTCCCAGGTTCGATCCCCGGGTCGGGCCAAAAATTTGTCTTTTACCCCCGTGCCTCGGAAAGCACATTAAGCCGTTGGTGCACCCGATCCCTCTCCGGTCGTGTCACCCTGATGTTCCATCGAAATATGAGGGTAAGGGAATAGAGAGTGCACTTGTGTTTGCGCACACACTTGAGCACTATAATATATCCTGCGTACGTGGCTGATCGTTGAGATTGGCCGCCGTAGCCGTAATCGGTTGGAGGATATTACTGTTCAGAATGTAATCAGGTGACACGATTGCTCATTTGTCGCCTTTAGCGTCAAAAAAAATAGGCTATTTAGCTTCTAAAGCTGCCAGCCCTAGCGAGGCCCATCCCGCATTGTAAGAGGCTTAGAGGCCTCGTCCCTGCCTATATTGTTACCTTTTATTTATGCATTAACTTTTGCCATTTAACTGTCAGCTGCACACTCCGTGCGCGGACGAACATAAATTCGTAATCCATTGTTGGCTGAAGAAAAACGGGAAAGTTTCTCATCTGGGGCTATAGCCGCTTTGTGCGATCGAATTGATATGCTAAACAACCGTTTTATAGGCCCTATAACTCCTATATATAGTTGTTAGGAACGATTAGCCGTGTCATTAGGTCGGTTTGTATGGCGCTTAATTCGCGTGGGCATGTATTTATGATAACATATCAGAGCGGTCGGCGACCGTTTGCATGGTGATGGGTACCCGTAAAAATAAATATTTGCATCTCTATTGAATGTTTAGGGTAAGCGAGTTTATAGAAACGTGGTTGTAGTGTTGTGACTACTTAACGATGTATGAACTTGCTATAATATGATAAGTAAGTGGTAGCAGACGGGTCACATGATGGTAGGCTATTGCCGCCGCCCAAGAACATCCATGCAACACCCGAGAAGTCAAAAGTATGCTTATACCAACTTTTTTCTCTTTCTTCAAATTCCTCAAAAGCGCAGGCGCTGTTTCGCGCCGCTTCTCTGCGAGACCAAGAAATCAAGTCAACCCGGCCCATTCGTGCCGAAGCGTGGGTCTCCCCCGCTAAAAGCTGTTGCAGAGGCAGCTGATTGAATAACAGTTATCAAATCCATACTTATATTTTAAATGGGAAAGTGTTGTTTGTTTGTCCGTCTTTAAAGGGAAAACGGCACAACGAATTGACGTGATTTTTTAAAGTAGAGGCAGTAGAAGGGATGGAGGGTGACATAGGGTACCATGTGGTACAATATACACATATGTAGATACAATAGGGAATAACAGATACCTATCGAATCACCCAGAGAGCAATTGAAAGGGCTCGGAGTCTCCTTGCGTGATCGTATCAGGAATGATGAGATCCGCAGGAGAACCAAAGTCAAAGACATAGCCCAAAGAATTGCATGCCTCAAGTGGCAATGGGCAGGGCACATTGTGAGGAGAACAGATGGCCGCAGAAATGTCCTCGAGTAGAGGCCGCGTATTGGAGGTCGAAGCCGTGGCAGGCCCCCCACAAGTTGGACCGATGATCTGGTGAAGGTCGCGGGAATCCCTTGGATGCGGGTGGCACAGGACCGATCTGTGTGGAGATCATTGGGGGCGGCCTATGTCCAGCAGTGGACGTTTATGATGATGATGATATTCTATCGATATCTCGGTATGTCTATCAACCCCTCACTACTGGCGGTTGTTCGCCGGAGCATTTGCATGCCCGGGCCCCAACATGCCCGGGATTGTCTTCAACTGCAATACCAAATGCGTACCCCTTTATGCGGCGATATAATAACTTTTTATTTCAAGTGACGGGGTTTCTTGGAATTTATTCATATTGTTAGGCTCAACCGAGATTTTTGAAAGACAAAGAATATTGAAGCGAGATACAGAGATACACATCATACTGATGACTTTTATGGCCATCCATATTAATTCATTAACAAAACCATCTGACAGGCTAAGCTTAATCCTTGCAATTGAAATTTTGCCTGCTTTTTCCAATCAAGGACAATATGGCATTGTAATGATGAAAGAATTTAAAATCAGTCCAGTGGCTTTTGAGTTATATTCATAACGTTAGTTTGAACAATGAACATGTTTGGAATATCCCTAGATTCTGGTTATATGTATGTGTGTGTCTAAGCAAGTGTCTCCATACCATGTACTCCTATCTGGATATCATTAAGGCAAGAATGAACCGACATCTTCTAAGTAAACTCGTAAAGTCACAGGCCGCACCGCAACGTCCTTTCCATCAGGTGAGATTGAGGCCAGGCGTTAACCTTTATTTAAAAAAATACTATTTTGTAATGTGAAATGAATTTATGATATTTTTTATTAAAAGCGAAAATAGCTTTACTACATATCCTGCATTCGTAAACTCAAATAAAGATGTACTTTAAATTGGAATTCGTCCTGCACACGTATTTTAGATTCCTTTTTCACTCGAATTCCGTAGTACCCCGGCCGTAGATATAAGAATTCCATGCTCAGGTTGGATTCGCACGTGGGGCGACATCAAACACTCGTGCTCGAAGAATTCCTCGTATATCAGGTTCCAAATAAATGCTTTGACTTTGCATCGACTGGACATAGAGATGACGATCTCAAAGTCTCAGATATCTTTTATACATTAAAAAAAAACCTATTTTAAACGGAATTTTATTTATGAGTATACACCGTGATGATTTTGAATCATCATCATCAGCCCATTTAAGTCCCCACTGCTGGGGCACGGGCCTCCCTCAATCACATGAGGGGTAATTGCCATACTCACCACGCTTGGCAGACGGGTTGGCGAGGGTTTTGATATAAATGCAGAGTTTTCCTTCTCTGGGTGCTGATGATCATGCCAGCAGCTTTACCTTAGTCGCCTTTTACGACACCTCGGTAAGAGTGAGGGTGGCCTATTCTACTCTGCCGGGGACCACACGGCTAACGGATACGGACGGAACGGCTACGGGATGATTTTGAATACCAGAAAACTTTTCGTAGGTTTAAAAATTTCCCCAAGGAACATAGGGTCTAATCTTAAAAGTTTAATAATTAAACTTTTACCCTTTCAAGTTATTTTTTCGCGATGAAAGTAAAATCCTTTCCTTTATTTTTTTTTATTTTTTTTATGAGAAAGGGAGGCAAACGAGCAAGCGAGTCACCTGATGGTATGTGATCACCGCCGCCCATGGACATCAGCCACACCAGAGGGAGTGGAGATCTCTTTATCTTTGATATCTTTCTAATTATGTATTTACTGCTGAGCCTTATGCATATAGAGGGCATCCAAATTATGAATAGACAAGACCTGCCTACGTCACATTATTTCCAAGACGATATTACTAATCGTCTAATAAATTTTATCACCTAAAAGGCTTCAACCAAAAATGCATAAAATTATTAAAAAGCTCAAAACCTACGCTTATTAATAATAATTACTTCGGCTTTTGTTTTCGCCCCGTCATGGTCATCTCAAGCAAGCGATATGTGAGCGAAGCGTTCGCTCGTCGTAATTAATAAACCGGAGCGGTGAGAGCGAGCGATAAGCCGCGCCGCTCATGAATCACGCGCTAATGACGTCACTGATGTACTACACCTGGATGTGGCCAAGATTGTATATTATTTATTAATTTGAGACGTATAAGCACAAAATAGTAATAGTGTTTGGTGCTTCGGTCGCCGTTATTATTATTGCGGAGCGGAAAGAGCGAGCGCTAATGATGTCATTGATAAACTAAATATATAATAAATGAATGAATTTGATCTATCGAAGATTGTTCAGAATTTATCTATTTACTTATAATATACGTATGAGCATAGATTAATATGATACTACGTATGAGCGATTGGTTTGTTCGGTAGTTCGCTCAACGTTATTAATAAAGCGGAGCGGTGAATCACGCGGTAATGACGTCACTAAGTTACTTCACCTAGATGTGGCTAATATTCTTCGAATATATGACATATTTGATCACAGAAGAATGAATAAAATGTATATATCAGACATCATCAAATCTATCAAATGTCCTTTCCGTGAAGGTTGTCTGGTAGAATAAACCGCCGAAATTGCACATTTAAGTTTCTGTAATGCCTAGTTTTTTTAAGTTGTGTTTTTTGTGCAATAAAGTATATCTATCTATCTATCATCACATACACCCACCTATATAAATTGAACTGATATATTAGATATTTTTCCTAATGACAAACTAAAGTATCGTACCATGGAAATAGGCGCCAACACCCAGACTTTTAACACTTCCCATATTTGTTTCTACAACAAAAATTTGATTTGGTGTGGGGAATGAATTTAACCCACGATACTAGCATCTTAAGACGCGCTTAAGTAATATATCATCTATAGTCTTCAAAATATAGCTCAATTAGATTGACAGATATCGATGTCATAGAAAATTTATCTTAATTTCAATAGTAATTAAATTCTATGGAAGGAAACTTGGTAAAAGTTTAAATAAGTCTATCTTAGTGCTGTTTTTAATTGCAATTAGTGAAACTGTAAGTCTATTATTAATCATATTTTTGTGCAAAGTTTGTAAATGACCGTTTGTTTCCAAATAAAAAAAAAAAAAATAAATAAAATGATAAACCTTACGATCATTGAAATAAAGGCCAAATGACATCTGTCATTATAATCAAGTTATATTTTACGGATTTTACACAGAGTCACTTCCAGTAATTTAAAATGTCTAGGCCCCGATCCCTTCTCTACTCGGGCCCTCTCGATGCACAAACAAAGTCATATCACACGTGGTGAGGCCGCGCCTGCAAATGAGCGCTTATTCCATTATACGAGTACAACAACTCGTGAATTCTGGAACTGGTCTTCCTCCAGAACCTTCAGAACCACCAGAATGTTGAGTGCCTGAAAAAATGTAGGGAGCACGAATAGGATGTTGAGTACCTACATCCTATTCGTGCTCCCTACATTTTTTTTCTCTCTACATTAGTGCAAAGACGGTAACTAATATGCGTTACAATGTAACACATCGACGAAACTATCGCCGCCAATAGATTTGTACCAATTGTAGCGATTACGAGACATTTTTTTAAAAGTACAATGGTGAATCCATAAAGGAAAATATTAAGAAGTTTTGGAGACAAAATTATGTCATGAGCCATGGTAGCTCAGTAGTTCTCGACGCGCCTTCCGGACGGGGAACCGGGTTCGAATCCGAGCATGCACCTCTGGATTTTTCAAATCTATGTGCGTATTTCTACCAATAGCTCGGCGGTGAGGGAAAACGTGGTGAGGGAAACCTGCACGTCTCGAATAGTTTCTGAAACGTGTAACCATGATTCAGTTGGTCTGGTTCTCCTATTAAAGGGTTGCGAAGGTCAGATGGCAGTCGCTTCATCGTAATTACCAGACTCCCAAGAATCATGGTCCAACTACAAATTGATACATTTAGAGTCTTGAGGCAAATTTTTAGTATCAGCCTATAAACTGTCCCACTGCAGGGCAAAGGCCTCCATCATAGAAATCAAGTTATCGCTACTATGATGGGATTAGGCTTAATCACCACGCTTACCAAATGCGGATTGGTGATCACAAACCCGAGCTATGTCCGAAAATTTTGAAACATACTTTTAGCTCGACCCGGGAATCGAACCCAGGACCCCGAGATCACGGTCCGATACTGAAACCACTAGACCAACAGGGCGTTACTGAAACCTCTAGACCAACAGGGCGTTCATACAAAATATTTTATTTCGTTTGTAGTTCCAACCCGAGCTCTCAAGTCCTCTGGTCTCCTCAAAGAGACGATTTTCGAAAATTTGTAGGAATATGAAACAATACACTTCGCGTCGAACGTACATAGCCATGAAGCTATGAACAATATACATTATACTTCATACGGGAAAGTAATATACCCCTTTGTTTTGGGTACAAAAATATTTTCCAGAATTTATTGCCTTATGATTTATAGAACAAATAAATCAGGAAGACTCTTTTTGGGACTCCATTTCGAATTTTTTATTTAGTATTTTTTATTCGAAAATATTGTTGTTTGGGTTGGGATTTTAGCGTCAATTAATTTAAATTTAATTGGTAAAAATGCGTAAAAGGGATTAGGTGTGGGTTAATTTATATGGACCATAATTTTTTTTTTTATTGAAATGTAGTAACAAACTTCAATTAAGAGTTCATTCCTCATTAAGCTTTGTACAACGTGTGCGGATAAAGAATGGGATCAGAAATGGCGGCGCATCTATTCACTTCTCGCTCGCACACTATTTGCGTCTATACTGGCACTCGTGGGTGTGCGAGCGAGAAGTGAATAGATGCGCCGCCATTTCTGATCCCATTATTTATCCGCACAAGTTGTAAAGCAATTTTTATTGATTTTTTAAAAGCGATTTCTATAGTCGACGTTCTGATGTGGTTAGTCCCACTTATTTATAACTATTGAAATACTAACCTACTTACTTTCAAAATTTCCCCTTATTAAACAAACACTTTCTGCAGCTATAACAATTAAAATGTTTATTATTTATTATTAAGTATTCAACGTTTATATTTGTAAAGCCACTGTTGATTCTGATATCTGTAACACAGGTGCTTGAGCTACCTATCTCGGAGTCAGATCAATGTATGTGGTGTTGTGACGACCCGTTTGGAACAGTGGTAGTGAACGCTGCCTTTGGTGCAAGGGTTGCGGGTTCGATCCCCGCACAGTACAAACAGTTGTGTGCATGAACATGTTTTTTTTTATGTTCGTTTGTATTGGTCTGGATGTTTTCTATGTATTATAATTATGTATTTAATGTTTTAAAAATGAAAAGTATTACATGCATATATTTGTAATCCCACTGTTGATTCTGATATCCGTAACACAGGTGCTTGAGCTTCCTATTTCGAAGTCAGATCAATGTATGTGATGTTGTGAATTATTTATTTATTTATTTATCACATGCCTAATATGTACTATCATTTTGTTAATAAAATTATTCTCAGTGTTCCATTTGGCTAAGAGCCGTTTAAAACAATCGTAATCCAAGAATATATCTATGGTATAACGTCAGATTTGTATAAAATGACAGCGCTATATCTTAGATTTAGTATGTACTTACATATAATAATAACCGCGTTTGGTCCCGTGTACACTATTAAGGTGGGTGTCTAAAATTCTAGTTTAATTCATAGTTTGTAGTAGATCTTAGTATAATCGTTTCAAACAGTGGCATCGATCTCTCATAGATCATTAGTTGTGATAGTTCTCACCGCCACCAATAGATGTCACTATGCATAGTTACATCGCACCAGCGTTTGGTGTTTTCGGAAACATAAGAGGTTTGAGCACAACAAGCTTTGAGTTTTATGTGAGAGAGATTTGGGCCCCTATTTTTACAGTGGGTTTGGTTCAATATCAATTGAGGAAATTAATTGGCCGGCTCGACCGGAGTGATATCACGGCCTCACAGAAAACCGGCGTAAAGCAACATTGTGCTGCGTTTCGCTACGTGAGTGAGGGTACCGGAGGCCCAATCCGGGGGAAAGGGGAGTTTAAAGGTTGGCAGCGCACTTGTGACTCCACTGATGTCGCGGGTGTCTATGGGCGGCGGCGATCGCATATCATCAGGCGATCCGTCTGCTCGTTTGCCAACTATCTGTTAAAGGTATCAGAGATTGTAGTAACCTGGAGCCCAATTCTCGTGCTCGTGACATTTTGACAACATGGCGGATATCACCTGAAAACCATACAAAAAAACTATGTTTTAGTGATATATGTCATATGAAAATAAACATCACGAGAACGAGAATTGGGCTCCAGGAGCCCAATTCTCGGGACGTGTTATTTTGTCATCATACGATATATATCACCAAAACATAGTTTTTTTGTATGGTTTTCAGGTGATATCCGCCATGTTTTTTTCATATCGAAATCCCCAGAATTGGGTTCCTGATCTGTTGCTATCTGTACATGTAAGCGGCGAATTCCTTCCAAACACGAAAATATCGCGATAATCTTTAAGTGTGGTCGGCGCTTTACCGGGGCTGATAAAACTTCACTCACAGCGCGGTCAATACCAGCGAAGTATCACTGGATAGATCGCACAATACAGAAATGAAAAAAAACCTCCAACAATGCATCACACATCTTCATCTTAGCGTGTTGTTCCCGGTTCTGTTTACAAAAATTAGAAATTATTTATTTAAGTACCAAAAATTACATCTTATTTAAACTCAAACCCTCTTATTACAAAAAACTGCTCCGATACAGTTTTTAATCCTTGCTAGTTTAGGATTAGGTTAATGATTATTATGGAATAATCATCATCATCATCATCATCATCATCAGCCCATTTAAGTCCCCACTGCTGGGGCACGGGCCTCCCGCAATCACATAGGGGTAATTGCCATACTCACCACGCTTGGCAGACGGGTTGGCGAGGGTTTTGATATAAATGCAGAGTTTTCCTTCTCTGGGTGCTGATGATCATGCCAGCAGCTTTAGCTTAGTCGCCTTTTACGTCGTAAGAGTGAGGGTGGCCTATTCTACTCTGCCGGGGACCACACGGCGTTATGGAATAATGTTAGTTCTTAAATTTTTATTACAAATCCTCTACTAACCATAGACAACTTAGTACCGCAGGATAGTATAAAAATTTATCGAATCATTCAATCATTCGTTCAGTGACATTTCATTTTACATAACCTAGAGGTCTCTAGAGATTTCTTAACGATGTTTTCTACTCTGTCATACTGTTGGCTCGTGTACACTATACGTCCATGTTCCGTTATCGCACAGGCGGGAGTGTAGAGAGGGGGGGGGGAGAGGCCCGACTCGTGCTAATTACCACAACTATCCAACTTTAATTAGGTCGGGACCCTCTGTCTAATGTATCAACAAGAATTATGACATCGGATGTTGAGCTTTCGTAAAAACTGTCCGAATGTTTAAAGAAATTCAACTTATAATTTGAAATAATCTTTCACTCTTCAGTTTAGCCATAATAAAATAATACAAATGGAAATTAAATCGACGATAATTTGCTAAGTGCGGTTGGGTAATCTTAAGCTTAACCACCTGAAGAGCGAAAATCGCTTGCAGCTTGCATAGTTTTTTGTTTAAATGACACCCTTTTTATGTCGCGCGTGCACGTTTTATCGTTAGAAAACGGTTAAGGTGTCGGGTAGGGCACACTAGCGACGCCAATCGATAGATAGATAGATACACTTTATTGCACAAAATTTACAGATCTTAGCCTAAGTTATTATACTAAAACAATGTAGGCGGTCTTATCGCTAATAGCGATCTCTTCCAGACAACCTCAGGGTAGAGGAAAAGTATAGCGAATTAAGAAAAGGGGTAAGTCGATTTCTTTTTTTAGCTACTAAACCGGATCTATTTTAAACAATTTCGGTTACAACCTCTATTTCGGACCAACGCGTACGTGAAAAAATGATTGCGACACGCCAAAAGCGGCCACTTTTGGCGTGAATACATTTTTTGCTTACAAAAACGGACCCAACATTTGTGCATGATTATTTAATAAATAGTATAAGTGTTTGTCTAGAGGTTCTAACCCCGAAACTGTTTAAAATAGTTCCGGTTTAGTAGCTAAAAATTAAAATCGACTAGCGTCGCTAGTGTGCCCTACCCGACACCTTAATTTATCTTTCTCTTAGTACATAAGAGCACATATTCTCTGTATGTAGTTTCCATCTAATATTTTTTTTTTCCTGTGGCTACACTTTGGGTGTTAGGCTTGTCGCCACAGATGTGCTAGCTAATCAAGCAATAGTTTGAAATTAAAAAGGTTTTATAAACATTAACTCGTGAAGGAGTAGTTGGAAGTCAAGTTGATTTAAATTGTAACGAAATAAAACCTGAAATAGAATGGAAACAGGTGGCTTAATTTAATTTTAAGAAGCCGTCCCTTAACGAACGAGAATATACCTGCCGCATCCAAACAAAAGAGACGCACAGCGCGTGTGAAAGAGAGGGAAACTCCGATTCGGTCGGTCTGCTTTAAATTAGGCCCTCCGATCCCCCTTCGCCCGACGATTCTGGCCATACCACTGAGCTAGCACGCTAAGCTACAGTTTTCAATATGTCGATGGCAGTTCCACCTCACGACCATTAATCTTTCGTCCCTTTCTCTTGGTCCTCTCGGTCGCCACCAGGTCAGGACACGCAGACGGACTGCACCATTTGCAGTCACCTAACCGGATTATTTATTGATGTTTTGTTGTAGTACAGGAGGGCGCGACGAACATACTGTTTGATTGGCACGTAACCCTTAATAAAACATTTAACGCGTTAATTTAGATTTTCTTAATTATTAATTCAACTGAATCAATCAATTAATCTATCACCGTCTTCATCTGAACGTAGCCCTCCCAACTAAAGAATTCAAATGTTCTTTCATTTATTTAACATGCACGCTCCCAAGTGGTGAGTCAGCTTAACGCAAATATTCTAGTCAAACTATAGAACTAATAACATACAACACTTAGTATCTCGGAGTCAGATCAATGTATGTGATATTGTGAAATATGTATTTATTTATGATTTATTAAAGTTTTGTCAAATTTTTGGGTGTTTTTGTCTGATATACTTGTAAAACCTCACATCAATCCCAGAACTCACAAAATACTTAACAATAATACACCAACCGTACCGCGACAAAAATTTGTCGTCGGCTCTTGTACTAAACCAGGATTATTTATAGTTGTTTTATACAGTAGGCTCACCTGAGCGGGAGGCGGTCGATAAATCCCGCCGATAATTTACCGATTGTTTGTCCCATCCTCCCATAAATTGAGCACCCTGTATGTGAAGGTACAACTCCTGCATAGGGTGACCAGATAGGTTGGTGAGCGACGGTAGCTCAGTGTATTAGAACGCGCCTTCCATGCGGGGAATTCTGGTTGGTAGTGAATCTGAGCATGCACCTCTAGATTTTTAACTATTTGCTTATTTCTACAAGCTCGGCGGTGCAGGAAAACATCGTGAGGAAACCTGCACATTTTGGATAGTTTCTGAGACGTGTAACTATGATTCAGTTGGTCTGTTAAACGGTTGTGAAGGTCAGTCCATCCAACCATTCCATCTACAAAGTCCCTTGGTTATTTTTACGTCATGCGTTATGGTGATACCTCGTTGAAAGCGCGGCCATTCGATTTTAATTACCCGACTACGGCGAAGCAAAAAGGAGGGATATGATTTTGACCTGTATGTATGTATGAATGGTTGTTCATCTGTTCCCTCATAACTTTTAAACTAGTAATAATATTTGAACAAATGAGGTGTCGTTAGAAGCGCCTTGATCGTCTTCTGGATATAGGTGACATGATGTCACGTTAAATTGACGACAGCGCCCTCTAGGGGACTTAGAGTGAGGAACTAATAAAAAATTTTGCTTGACAATACCTTGTGGGGTATCAAATGAAAGAGATTTTTTAGCACATTTCAAATGTGTAATTTTATTTACAGAACTAAAAATATGTTAAATAAAAATAAAGTTTTAAAACTAGAACCCGACTGACATAAGTGCTCTTGTAAATGTTTAAAGGACAGTATAAAGAAATAAATATTTCATAATATACATTGATCTGACTCCGAGATAGGTAGCACATGCACCTGTGTAACGGATGTCACCAATAGCGGGATTACAAATAATACTTAATACTTTTCTTTTGTAAATTCATGTTTATAATACATAGAAAACACTCAGAGCAATCAGACCAGAAGCCCAATTCTCGGGATTTCGATATGAAAAAAACATGGCGGATATCACCTGAAAACCATACAAAAAACTATGTTTTAGTGATATATGTCGTATAAAAGATATGTCACGAGCCCGAGAATTGGGCTCCAGTCAGAGAACTCCTAAAGGTGGGTGAAACTTATGCTGCCACAATGTCAAAAAATGTGTTCACTCGGACTCGAGATCCATTTCAGTCGAATGATACATTCGGAGCGAACATTTGAGTTTCGAAACTGTGTATCATTTGGCTGAGTCGGATCACTGAGTCTTTCAGTAAAGATTTACACACGTCTACAGTTTATACAGTGGCTAGACTGGTCACCCTACTTCTGTTTTTACCTCCTAAACTTAGTTGCTGCAAAGTTTGTTATTTATTATGTTTTTGTTGAAATTGGTCGCCATTAAGAGTCGAATGATGACAATTAGGAAAATAAATCTTGGCTGTGTTGAGAGTAGCGCAGAGGAAACCAACTTTCGCTCAAGATTTTTTTTTTAAATAATCGAGTCTACAGGCCATTATTTTTTTTATGTGATAGGTGGCAGACGAGCAGACGGATTACCTGTTGGTAAGCGATTGTCGCCCATGGACACCCGCGACACCAGAGGAGTCACAAGTGCGCTGCCAACTTTAAACCCTTTTTTTATTGAAGACTATAGACTTAGGATACCGCCCCTAATTCTATGACTAAAACATGAGTGTTGATTGTAGATAAAGTGTTAGTGTATGAGACTACGCATTGGACATTGTGTCCTCTAAACTGATATTTCGGTTATAGCGGCCTATCTAAGCGATCAGCCATTGACGCAGGACATATTATAGTGCACAAGTGTTTGCGCAGAGACAAGTGCACTCTTTATTCCCTTACTCTCATATTCCGATGGGACACTACTGTGACACGACCAGAGAGGGATCGGGCGCATGACCAACAGCTTAACGTGCTTTCCGAGGCACGGGGGTACAAGACCGCCAACTTCCAGACTCCGGGCTGCCACTAAGAATTTAAATTTGTAATTTGTATCTTTAAAATTAAATTCAGTGATTACCTGCTAAAATCACAAAAAGATACTTAAAGAATAAGCTGTGATTTTTCCAAACTATGTCAATACATATTTTTATCACTAATTTTTTTCTGATGAAAGGTATTTAAAGTGGCTAATATCATATTCCATTCCATAAATTAGTTGTATGTAGTAAATACTCCCTATTGGTCTAGAATGCCCTGTTCGTCTGAAACGCCCTGTTGGTCTAGAATGCCCTGTTCGGGCTCGGGTTTGTGATCACCAATCCGCATTTGGCAAGCGCGGTGATTAAGCCTAATCCCATCATATTAGCGATGACTTCATTTCTATGATCGAGGCCTTTGCCCTGCAGTGAAACAGTTTATGGGCTGATACTTTACTTTACTTTACTTTTAAATACTCATATTACTCTTTTATTTGATGTGCATACTTGACTTTATAGTACGAAGTTGGTGCGCGCAGTGGCGGCATTTATTACACCTGGTATCCACTGAAGACCAGCGTCGAGGAGTTCCACTGAGCACCTCGGCATCATGCTGAGTGGAAGCCCTTTTAGTGCTTGATTTGTTTAAATTGTGTTTTTTATTCTTGTTATATGATTTATAACCTGTATAAGCACTGAATAAATCTTTTTTCTTATTCTTAAGGTGACGGGTAGGGCACACTAGCGACGCCAATCGATTTTAATTTTTAGCTATCAAACCGGATCTATTTTGAACAATTTTGGGGTTACAACCTCTCGGCAAACACTTGCACTATTTATTAAATAACCATGCACAAAAGTCGGGTCCGTTTTTGTAAGCGAAAAATTGATTCACGCTAAAATTGTCCGCTTTTGGCGGTAATCAGTTTATCGCGTACGCGTTGGGCCCAACATTTGTGCATGGTTATTTAATAAATATAATATGTGTTTACCGAGAGGTTGTAACCCCGAATTTTTTTAAAATAGGTCTTGTTTAGTAGCTAAAAATTAAAATCGATTGGCGTCGCTAGTGTGCCCTACCCGTCACCTTAATATTAACTATCATTCACCAGAAAACACACATTGAAATGTGTGGAAGGTAAACTGACATTTGCAAACGCCATATGCATACATAAATATTTATGCCACGTAACTGACAGGAATATATCATTACACACATCTGCAACTGTTTACTTCAATTCGAGGACAAAAACTGACAGCCGGATTGTAAACTCCGAACAGTTAGTCACGAATAGTATTTTAAAACGATTAGATATTTTCAAAGTACACAATTTACAAATGTCGGATATGTAAAGTGAGACACGGTATGTAATTGCCGGAATTATTTTGTATTTTTATGTGATAGGTGGCAGACGAGAAGACGGATCGCCTGATGGTAAGCAATTGCCGCCCCTCATAGAGATCCGCGACACCAGTGGAGTCACAAGTCCGCTGCCTTTAAACCCCCCTTTCCCCCGGATTGGGTCTCCGGTACCCTCACACAACGAAACACAGCACATTACTGCTTCACGCCGGTTTTCTGTGAGGCCGAGTATCACTCCGGTCGATCCGGCCCATTTATGCCTGAAGACTTTACTTCGGGCTGGTTCACAATAGAAACACGTTTCGTTACGAAGAAATCATACATTACGGAAAAACACGCGAAATAGCTGCCGCGAAAAGAAAATTTAAACAATTTGTTCATAATGACATTTTACAATGACAAGTTCTTTTTTTTTAACATTAAAAATAAACACAAGAGCCGTCGCTAACAATGCCAAAGCGAACCGAATCTCCATCATAATGTTGTGCTGTATATGTGTTTGTTTGTTTGTGTAAGTTTTATTATTTTGTTTTAGGTGGTGTAACCCTCAATTAAAAAATAAAAAGCAGAATGAGTAAAATATCCTTACACCGGTCAATTTCTCATTAAAACGTCTCTTTAATCGCTCGACATTGACATAGTTATGCTGTGGGCAACACAGTAGCAGCCATAATTTAAAAAAAAATGCCGAAGCATGGCTCCCACGGTTCGATTATAAGGAATTCTCATGGGAAACTTGTTTAAGGCTTTCCTGCGTGATGGAGTTGCAAACTAGATTATTTCGAAGCTAGAATTAATAAATTGATACGTTTTTAGTGCTCTGTGCGCCTGTTGTTTATTGATGTGCTAGCGATATAGAAATAGGTTTATTTTTATAATTAGACAAAGCACGCGACCAAACTATCCATATAATGGACAAAGAGAATACAATAATTACTCCCATAGACAACTTAAAATGGTCGATATGCTGCCAATGGTTAAATGACTAGGACAGCGGCAATCGTTTATTTTATTTGCATTACATATGAATACCATCAAATGATTCGTCCGCTCATCTGGCACCTAGCACATAAAAAAATACCATTGAATTTCCAAACATTGTCACATACATGATATAAAAAAATGGAATCCAATTCTTGAGCTTATGATATTTGTCATAAATCGATATATATATCGTCAGTGAAGTTCTTTTTTGGCGGTTTTGACATTTTGATTCCATTTGCTAGAGAATCGATAGACGCGTCATTTCGCCCAATCAGATTCAAGATACAACCAAAAAAACCTTTAAAATTACGAAAAAGTAACAGCACGGAAGATATAAAATGACCTACGCTTTGAGATGACCACGTAAGTCACAATTTAGTTTTTTATTTTTTTACTAATTTGCTGGTGGCGGTTATGACATTTTGATGCTATTCGTTAGAGACTTGGAAGACGGATCGTTTTTATCAATCAGATTTTATTTGCGGCCATCAAAAACCTTTTAAATGTTGAAAAGGTAACAGAACGGAAGTCAACAATTGAATTCTAATGGAAGTAGCTCGTAAGTCTCCGATCAGCTTATTGGCTTTCCTGAAAAGTTGCTTAAAATGACTTACGTGGTGTTAGAACTTCACTGACGATATCGCAAAACCATGTTTTTTTGTATGGTTTTCATTCGATATCTGCCATGTTTTTTCATATCGAAAATCCCGAGAATTGTATTCCAGGGTTACATCATGAACGCGCGAACACACGGGGGGAAAAACAGAAATCTATTTGCGTAAAATTAGGATCTCATAAGAGATTTGATGCGAACAGAAATTGAATTCGGTACAAATTGGAGGGCAAATTAGATCCTTTAGGAGGTTAACGGGAAACAAGAAGTGTGTTAGGGGCTCGAGAACTCGGAATTTCAACTATGCTCTAAGATAATTTGGAAGCTGTGGATTCGACGTTTTCGATCAGTGATGTAAATAGAATAAGGAGAGAGAATCATGCCTGACAGTTACTATTCAAATTCAAATAATTTGTTAGTAGTTTGACTCGACTCGACTCTTAAAAGATATATCGCATTTTATTTATTTGTTTTTCATTTATTCTAAATCCACAGCTCTTAGAAGTAAATTACAGAATATAAATATAGCAAATGACGGATTTTATATATTGCGCGATAACAATCAGACGAAGCTTATGTACATGTATAAATAACAATTAAAAATAAAAATAACATTTTAGACATTCACACACGTCACAAATTCTCTTTAAAAAAGTATATAATATGAAGATTTTGTAGTATAATATCAATAAATATACACTTAGATAGATAGATAAATACACTTTATTTACACACAATTTACAGATCTTACTCTATGGTATTATACTAAAACAATGTAGGCGGTCTTATCGCTAATAGCGATCTCTTCCAGACAACCTCAGGGTAGAGGAAAAGTATAGCGAATTCAAAAGAGGGGTAAATCAGTGCATAAATATACACCTATACAACAAACATAAATATAAAATATAATAAACAATAAATATACCTACTTGCACGAAATGTAAATAATAAGTGTAAATCGCAATTTTTTCTTACCTAACCTCACCAACGTTTTTATTACGTAAATATACTGGCTCAATGGCGTATTTGGAAGTGTCATGGGCATGGATTTGATTTCCACCCTGTAGAAACAATAGTGTGATAAACACTTGTTTGTTCAGTATGCAATTTTTTTTAAATCTAGTTACTTTCAATTCATATTATGCCTTATGTCTGTTTCATAGCCAAGCGTCACTTGTATCAAAATTTAATTTAAGTGGAAAAATAATAAAGACATAACTACAGAAAAGGGAGACTTAATGTAACGTATAACAAACGGGGCGAACTTTAATGAGCGTGCGAATAAATCAAAGTCTATTTCGGGTAGTTAAGTAATAGCGGCGTTTTAATACATCTGTATTATTATTAATTTCCCGCGGGCTACGCAGTCGGCTGGGGACACAGTACGACTAGCGACAGTAAGGGAGACTGCTTGCAAACGTCCACGAGTTGCTCACTTAATGATAATTATCTAGTTCATCTACAGCGGCCGATATCAACAATCACCCACGTATGCATGTTATCTCTCGCTAGTCGGTCCCTCATTACTGAGGATAGTGGTCACTGGAACTGTATTGATTCCGATTGGAAATAGCCTTCACCACGTCGTACAACTGGATAGGTCACTTTGGTAGAGATGTATCTCCTTCTATTTGATCAGACTATCGTGTTGGTAATCGGCCTCGTGACCTTTTGCCTTCATTGTTGCCAACGATGACCAGATTTTCTATGCATGATATATTATGTGCATACATAATGCGTTGGTGTAGCGGGCTATGGGCGGCGGCAATCGCTTACCATTAGATGATCTGCTCAACTGTTACCTTAATGAGTGTGTGCTCAAACACAAGTGTACTCTCTATTTTCTTACCCTCATATCCCGATGAGACACAAGTGTGACACGGAGCGGGATAGGGCACAAGACCAAAACGGGCAAGTGCTGATTCGACCAATTTTAATCCGATACTAAATCTCTGGTATCGCGCTTTCCCTATCTATATGGTATAACGTTTCTATTGTATTTCAAATCTAACGTTATTCCATTATATTTATCCACGGATGAGGATAGGTTGGTTCCGCCCTAAATGTGCTTTAAACTGCACAGTTAATAAGAAATAAGTTACATTTTTCATAAATACTCGTAACATAATAATTTTTACGGAGCTGTAATGTGGACATTCACTGCGGGGTTTGGTCTATAAGTTTAAAGTAAGCTACTTTGCTCAGCGGGTGATAGAGTGCGCTATGCTCGGAGTTTCTAAGGCGTATAAAAGGTTATTCGGGCTCACATTACATCACCATCTTCGTAAAAACTTACTTTGCTTTCACTGTTTTAATTTCTTATACTAACCAATATTTTAGTAACCAATCAAACTTTAGCCTGTATCCACTGTTGGGTACAGGTTTCTATACTACGCCACAGATTTCTATCCCATCCTTTTCTCACTGCCGGCACTTTTCCTATGTTCAAAATTCGAACGAGTGACAAAATGTCCTACACTGCATTGACCGAATTATAGACTACTATAATTCGGTAGTACTACCTACCACTATGATATTAATTAATGTCTATACTATTTATAAAGAGATAATGTCTATGGACAACGACAAGACTATAAGTAAATCGAAAAGATGAAACAATAGGATAGTTGCCACTATTTTTATAATTTGCTAGAACAGTTAAAAAAAATATGAATTTTTTGGAAGCACGATTCCTTATATATTTGAAATTATATATTCGCTATACAGCCATAAAAGCCGTCCGCCATGATGCTCTATTAATTATCTGTGCCGTGACATGACTGTTATTGTAAGCATTACTTGTAACCTGAACTGGCATTTGACGTTTTGTTGTTTACAATAATAGTGACGTAGAACCATGGCGGACGGTGCTTTCAATCAAGAGAAAAAAAAGTAAAAATATAAGGGGTTTAAGTTGATTAATTACGGCAATCCGTTATTTATATTTATTGAAGTTTATATATTTCGGACCCATGTACGCAATAATATTCAAACTAAAAGTTATTTTTATAAATGGTGACATGAGGCAACCTTTTGCGCGAAATAATTGACACCTAGCTCCATCTATTGTAACTAAAGTAGAAAAAGAACCAGGCTTTGTAAAATTAAGTTCCGAAACGAAGAGAGAGCGGGTAGTCAGAAGTATTAGTGCTGCCTTCTTTAGCAACTTTTACTTCACTGCCGCTACTAAACGCCCTGTTGGTCTAGTGGTTTAAGTACCGGGCTGTGATCTCGGGGTCCTGGGTTCAATTCCCGGGTCGAGCGAAAAGTATGTTGCGAATTTTTCGAATATAGCTCGGGTTTGTGATCACCAATCCGCATTTGGCAAGCGTGGTGATTAATTCAATCCCATCATAGTAGCGATAACTTGAATTCTATGATGGAGGCCTTTGCCCTGCAGTGGGACAGTTTATAGGCTGATACTAGAACTTCACTGCCATTTTGCTTTACTAGTAAATTATATCATCGCCATTATACAGGGTCGTAAATAATGTGACCGGCCTGCGCATTAACATACTTCCGAAGATACAGGCCGTTACCTTTAAACGTCAACCGGAAATCGTAAACGTAAAGCAAATCCAAGCTAGACACCGAAAACATTAACATTATCATCACTTATATTGGTGCCTATTGTTTTTTCTTTTTTAGGAATAGCAAAGAGATTAAGTATAAGTCGCAATTTGTACCTGAGTTTTTTTTTATCAAAAAAATGTATGTGGGGTCCAGGGTTGGAATCAAAGAGGCTTTGTTGAGGCAACCGATTTTATTATAAAAATTATAAATCGTCAGGAGCAAATTCGTACATTCGTCGTGCCGCCATTCGTCATCTGTCCCTCTCTCTCATCGTACCCTCTCACTCATTCATTGCGTTCAGTAATCATGCACTCACTCATTCATTTCTCAATCATGCATCACTCGTTCAGAAACCAATTCCACGTGTATTTATTTATTTTTCAAAATCCACAGCTCTTAAGGTGCTACATCCAAATAAGATGTAGCACCTTAATATTACACTATGTAAAATGTGTATTTGTATCAGTATGGAATATGGTTGGTTTGGCAATCGCTTCGTTGCTGTAGCCGTACAATAGTTTATATAATTTAATTTATTATTAGCCATACAATGATGTAAGCTACGAAGTTTAGGTTGGTAACTGGTCTGGTCTGGCGGCAGGCAGTAACGAACTAAAATATACCTGTCGCATCCTAACAAAGGAGACACACAGCGCGTGTGAAAGAGAGGGATTTTTCGATTTGGTCGTATAGTCAGGTTCGTTGTAGGCCACCTTTCACAGCCGGAGCGTTCGCGGTAGGAAATTCCTCTGGAACCGTACTGCGCGAGACCATTTGGGTTCCAATATGTGAGGGTGAGGATTGCATGCCTCAAGTGGAAATGGGCTGGGCACATAGCGAGGAGAACAGACGGCCGGTGGGGCGGAAAGATCCTCGAGTGGAGGCCACGTACAGGAAGTCGCAGCCGTGGCAGGCCCCCCACAAGGTGGACCGACGATCTGACGACCGGTGAAGATCGCGGGAATCCATTGGATGCGGGCGGCACAGGACCGATCTGTGTGGAGAACATTGGGGGAGGCCTATGTCCAGCAGTGGACGTCTGTTGGCTGAAACGATGATCCAAAATCCAAGCGTACCATAGGCTCCGAAGCGACGATTTTGGACGCAAGTGGGAATGACGCGTTGCAATGATGATGAAAATAGACATACTATATAAAACAACTATAAATCTTCGCTGTCTGGTCCACTTTACTATCTCTCCGCCATTATGCAGGGTCATAAATAATGTGACCGCCTAGTATTAACATAGTCCCAAAGATATAGGCCTGACCGCGTAAATCGTGCGCAAGCGCAATAAAGGCACCAGCGTACCTATACGTTTTACGTAACTTATAGTAAACGCAAGGACTCGCAGCAGACGGTAAAGTATTTTATTCAATAGTAATAATATAATTTATATATAAGAGATAAAAACATTTATTTGTTCAACACATACGACACAAAACATCTATACTATTAATAAAGAGGTAACGCCTCGGCGGGCGACTGACTGATCCATTAACGCACAGCCGAAATTACTGGACCAAAAATCATAAAATTTGGATCATAGGTAGTTTTTACTATGTAGGCGCACACTAAGAAGCGGTTTTTAAAAAATAAAGCGGTGAAAGGGAGGTCAATGTTATTAAAAACTAAATTAATTAAAATAATTATGATTTGTAAAATTTTAATAGGCTATTTGACAGTGATAAAAATATACATTTCTATTATAACATCAGTGTTAATATATTTTTTTGTGCAGCGATTTGTAATAACGCGAGATAAAAATATTGCATTATTTTAATAAAAAATCGTCTTCTAAAATTATTATTTTTTAAACAGGGGTCACGTGACTAAAAACGGCTCGTGACGTAGATTACGCGTAAGTCTACTGCCTATGGTTGAATGCCTTTCCTTCATAGGAAGAAATAAACAAAAAAAAAGTCTATGGTTGATCGTACAAGCTCAATGTTTATTTATGGACAATCTACGTCACTGGCCGCCATATTGCTAAAAGACGCGTTTTTGCGGCATATTTGAATAATGCATTTTCTTTTTCGTTTTTTTATTAAAATATCTAAAATAAAAACAGAAAAGTATTTTTTTAGGGCTCCTTATAAACAAATGAATACCCTAAGATAGTTTTCAGAATTTTGTCAAATAGCCTATTGTAAATGACATTTGCACTTCGACTCAGCGGTAGAATATGTTGGAATTTATTTATTTAAGATCATTTGTGACCATATTCTGGCAAATCAACATTTACTTACTAACTTACATAGTAATCAACATACATTGTGGTTAGATCTTTACATAGAATAAAATGAAAAGCTCATAAATCTTATAATTACATAAGCTAATAAATAGGTATTTATAATAAACATTATCACGCTATTGGTTTATTCGTCTCGCTAAACTCACAAACACGCACACTTACACGCACACACACATACCCGTGCACGCACATGCCCTTACACACATGCACACACTTTCACGGCGGCGCGTACGCTCGCTCACATTTTTTTTTCTTACTATGTGTACATAATTGTAATGATGAACTTACTATTATTATTACATACTACCTACTTGTAAGTTAAAATTCTAAGACTGTTATTCTGGTATCTTCTAAGTATCACTAGATTATTAAAGCTATTGTACGGAGAGCGGGGTTTCTCTAACACAAGTATTAATTTACTTAAAAGAGATCCTCGATCATAAAACAGAAATGTAAAAACCTCATCATCATCATCATCATCAGCCCAATTAAGTTCCCACTGCTGGGGCACGGGCCTCCCTCAATCACATGAGGGGTAATTGCCATACTCACCACGCTTGGCAGACGGGTTGGCGAGGGTTTTGATATAAATGCAGAGTTTTCCTTCTCTGGGCGCTGATGATCATGCCAGCAGCTTTACCTTAGTCGCCTTTTACGACACCTCGGTAAGAGTGAGGGTGGCCTATTCTACTCTGCCGGGGACCACACGGCGTAACCTGATACTGAATAAATTATTTGTATTTGTATTTGTATAGTGGCCACAACAGCGGATAACGTAATGAATGCAGCATTACTGCGGGATGGTATCTCAGATCGGTGGGCAGACCAAATAAATGACCGCCAACTCCATATTCAATAAACGTTTTGCCGCACCAGTTTACAGTCTGCGCTACAATATTTCGACAGGGGGATTTATTTCCGCCAGAAATTGAATAGGATTGGTTGGAGGTTGTGGGAGTGGCCAGGATTCTGATACAGGGTAGACGGGTAGCAGTGAGGGAAGTTGCGAAATCCACCGGTGGCCTTTTAATATTTCAATACTCAATATTTTATTTGCATTTCACAGTGTACATTATAAGATCTTAAACATAGGTATACACAATAGATCACTGTGAATCCTGTCACAGCTAAGCTATATTTCAGCTAAGTCTATACGTTTTCTTATATGATAGGTGGCAGACGAGCAGACGGATTTCCTGATGGTCAGCGATTGCCGCCGCCCATGGTCATCCGCATTACCAGTGGAGTTACAAGTGTGCAGCCAACTTTAGAACCCCCCTTTCCCTGTATTGGGCCTCCGGTATGCTCACTTACGCATCGAAACAGCATAGAGGCTACTTCAAGCGGGTTTTCTGTGAGGCATATTAAGCGAATAGATATTTTAGGTATATATTAAACCTATGATATCAAACTATGATTTTGATGTGGAATTAGTATTTTTTGGTATGCAAAAAGGTTAGGTTACACCCCAGGGGTTTCAGTTAGGGTTTGAGTCCCACACACCACGTTGTTCCCTACATGTAGCAAGGTGACGGCCATGATGGTTTCCCCTGGGGAAAAAAAGTTAGCAATTTTTTAACTTTGATGGATCATTAAATACAACCCGATATTATATTGCTAAAAAATATCAATATTAGGAATGAGCCATTACGGATATTTATTGACGGTCGTATCGCAGAAATGAATTTCCAGACAACAGAGGCCTTACCATGAGTTTGAAATACTATCCTCGCTATCCAAAACTATTGCTCTGTCTCTTTCACATTCACCACTATGAAAGGGACAAAGCGATAGTTTTCGATAGCGAGAACAGTTTTTTTAAACTCATGAAAAGGGTACAGAGGCCTTACCATGAGTTTGAAATACTATCCTCGCTATCCAAAACTATTGTTCTGTCTCTTTCACTTGCACCACAATGAAAGGGACAAAGCGATAGTTTTCGATAGCGAGAACAGTTTTTCAAACTCATGTTAAGGCCTCTGTTGTCTGGAAATTGGTTTCTGCGATCAGCGATACAGTTTCCGATCCGTAACTGTGACCGTAG
Organism: Marasmia exigua; assembly: GCA_019059595.1. Classification (NCBI taxonomy): domain Eukaryota; kingdom Metazoa; phylum Arthropoda; class Insecta; order Lepidoptera; family Crambidae; genus Marasmia; species Marasmia exigua. Next base: position 2,655,645 of record CM032474.1, on the reverse strand, counting down.
CAAGAGCTGGCTACGGCTACTACGACTGTGAGTCGTAGCACTGAGTGCTACGAAATCGCTACGAAATTAAAAGCGCTACTAACGTAGTGACTGACGTCAACAAAAACGACTGCACTCTGATTCATAGGCGGTTTACTAAAATTTTGTCGTTGCTGAAAAATCTATTGGTAATTTCATTAAAATATCGCTTATATAAAAAGTTCACTGTATTTATTATTTATTTATTTATTGAGGACAACCAACAAATCTTACACTAATTACATTGTATTTACTTAAGTACTATAATAAGGCTAAGTGCAGATTCTCTTACAGGCTATCACGACATGCAAATGTGAGCAGACTAGATAGAGAAATTTAAATAAAAAATAACAAAATTTAAAAATAGCCAAATTGCACCAGACAGCTACAACTTGAACGAATCAATTATAGTCCTCTTAAATTTGTATGATAAAACTAAGGTGTAAAATTACTAAAAAGTAGGCAGAGTCTTCAAATCATAGAGTCTATGATTTATGAATAAAATTTTCGATGCACTGTTCCGTGAACCTTATAGGTGGGTGTAAAATTCATCCAATATATGTTGTATATGTGTCGCAGCCATCAGCCAGAGCTGCTTCACGCCGGTTTTGTGTGAGGCCGTGGTATCACTACCCGTCGACCCACGGTAAAAATGTTTAATATCGAGTGCTCAAGAATAGGGCTTCAGGCGACCCGCTAGCTCATTTGCCTTACTTTAGTCATATAAAGGCGGTTTTGACGTGATCGACATACATACATAAAATATGAATTAACTGCAAAATCATAACTCGTCCTTTAAGCCCCGCTTTACCGTATAAAAGAATGCATAAATTGAGTAATAAAATTTTATACCACCATAAGTGAGTTTAACAACGGACGTGGAAACCATTGGGCATGGTTTACTGGCTATATTGAATCCGACAAGCTCTATTTTCATTCACGGTTTTACCGAAACGCAGTAAAAACTGCGACCGGAAAAACCGAATGAAGATTATGAACGGCCCATGCGATATTCCGATTTATAACTACTAACATAGTGTAAGGTATATTTAGTAACAGTGGGTAAATTAAGTCCATATTGACCGTGGGAGAGCTACGCTTCGGCATGATTGGGTCGGCTTGACCGGAGTTATACCGCGGCCTCACATAAAACCGGCGTGAAGCAGCACTGTGATGTTTCATTGCGTGAGTGAGGGTACCGGAGGCCCAATCCGGGAGGTTTAAAGGTTTACTCTACTGGTGTCGCGGGTGTCCATGCGCGGCCATTAAAAATACTGTTCTGGTGACATATTTTTTAATTGAAAAAAAAACTCTTAGCTGGGGTTTTATTGAGACATTCCGTGACTTTGACTGATTTCTACAGTCGACTACCTATTGTTCGCAGTACCTAGAGTAGAAGCAAAGCACGCCCATACTTAAAGTATAGGCGAACTCGTACTTTAAGGTAGGGCACACTAGAAAAATTTATCCACACTAAAAGTGGCCGCTTTTGGCGGTAATCAATTTTTCGCCTACAAAAACCACATTTGTGCATGGTTATTTAATAAATAGTATAAGTGTTTGCCGAGAGGTTGTAACCCCGAAATTGTTTAAAATGGATCCTGTTTAGTAGCTAAAAATTAAAATCGATTGGTGCCCTACCCGTCACCTTAAGTATGGACGTCCTTAGTTCTCAATGCAGACGAACTATACATTTATTAGTACCTAACTAGTGGCCTCCGGTTAACTTTGTTCCGCTTTAATTGTTTTTTTTTTATTTCATGATTACCTACAAAAAAAAATCCTTTATCCATCTAATGATTCTAAACTATCTCTCCACCATTTTTCAGCCAAATCCGTCCGTACCTGAATTACAAATGGTTTAACTAACACGACTTTTGTTTTCACTTGCCATTGACAAATTGCTCTCCTAAAGAGATGGTACAGCCATACTTGAAAAATAACTTTCCATAAACAAGTGAAGTATAGAAACAAACCATAAACTAAATAAATAAATAAATAAATAAATAAAAAAATCTTTATTCAATTTAGGTCCACACAGAACACTTATGAATGTCAAAAATAGGTACATAATATCTACCGCTGGTTCGGAATGTCGATTTCTACTGAGAAGACACCAGCAAGAAACTCAGTAGTTACTCTTTTCAAATATTGATGTTGTTACAGAGTTTCAATTGAGAAGAGAAAAAAATACAACTATGAAGGTTAATAGACTACTATGAATAACAACTCAAAATATTAATCAATTAACATGACCAAGAATCCTTATCATTTAAATAGTCTTGTACACTATAGTAACCTTTCTTCATTAGGCAGGTTTTGATATGAGACTTAAACTTATCCAGTGATAGGTTAATGACATTGTGTGGTATCTTATTAAATATATTAATACTTAAGACAACAAATGAATTACCGATTTTATGTAGTCTGAGAACCGGGACGGCAAGCCTATGTTTATTTCTAGTGTTAAGACTATGACTATCGGACTTTTTTGGAAAAGTGTGCAAGTTCTTACGTACATACATAATGCAGTCGAGGATAAATTGGGAAGCCACGGTTAAAATATTAATTTCTTTAAATATTTCTCTAAGTGAGTCACGTGATCTAAGGCTGTATATAGCGCGGATGGCCCTTTTCTGTAATACAAAAATAGTTTGTATGTCAGCAGCAGACCCCCACAACAATAGACCATATGACATCACACTGTGGAAATAGCTGAAATATACCAGCCTTGCCGTCTCGATATCAGTCAGACGCCTAATTTTTCTTACTGCATATGCAGCGGAACTTAGTCTTCCTGCCAAGGCAGCAATATGGGGGCTCCACTGCAATTTCGCATCTATAGTTATACCGAGAAAAACTAAGTGTTGAAGCACAGTTTCTGTGTGGTTTTTCTTAACCGCCCCAGTGAATTGGAGCGAGCGGCCCTTTCAGTGGGGGATGAATTTCCCGAATTTAATAGTGCCTTTGATCTAGCGTCGCCTGTCACGAGACCCAGCCAGGGGTAGGGTTGCCAGCAAATAGACGAGAATAAAATCACAAATTATTTACAAAAGATAAGGTAAAATTACTCATTACTTTAAACAGGTTAATTTACCGGCTTGTTAATTTTTTTTTAACCTAATATACCTATAATAAATAGGTGCTGTTTCGCTGAGTTAGTCAAGATATCGGAGGCTTAATCTGGAAGGAGGGGGGAAGGAGAATTTAAAGCTTGGCAATGCACTTGCGACTCGGATTAATTTTATTTATACAACCAAGAGTAAACACGTATTGCTTATTACTTTCTTACCCTTTTATTATATTAAATTACACGAATATAAAATAAATCACAGTTTATTTACATAATCGGTCGCGTACCTTTATATTTGCAGATCCGTGGCACAGTATAGTGTCCACATGCCAGTCCTTCTGCGAAGAACACTGCGCATAGATCTCCGTAGTATTGTAATATAAGCCTAGTTTTCTATGTAGGTATATCAAATAACTCACGTGTTTGTCTGTTTTTTGATATTGTTTTATTATTTTTTTACTTTTGTTACCGTCTTTAATTACGTAATTAGGTTTAAGGACCTGTGTAATTAATTAAATAAATAAATAAAATAAAATATTTTTTATGATTCGTCATTTTTGATAGTATGTATTTATTTCGCTGTATGTGCTGGAAATCTTTCTACATAGAAGTTGATAAAATATTGACAGACACACAGATTAATTACTTCTCAAAAAAATAGTTAACTTGCATTAAGAATTGCCAGATTGTTTATATTAGTACGAGCCATAGTACACCCACATTGCTCGAATTTAAATATCTTGGGATTCGACCTCCATGACTTTACGTTACATAGTGGCCCGCCTTCACTTCGTTTCATGACGTTAGTATCACTACACACCAATAGATGGCGCTAGGTGTCGATTACATCGCGCAAGCGTTTCTTATTTTTTTATGATTTTCGTGATTATCTATATGCGTTGACACTGAGAGCTGTTAAGAGCTGTGTAAAGCTTAAAGCTGACACAAAAATAAAATATGGAGTACATTACTACGCTGCTGCGCTAACAGTAAAAGCAGTAAGTCAGAAATTTTGAAGTTAAGAAAATGGCGGTTAAAGTTTTTGATTTAACTTTTGCTTACTTTCTTAGCTTAAGAGTTTTAAAAGTAAAGCTCAAAAATGGGTGTAAGACGGGAGTATATCCTGGCAATCCAGGATATGTAAATAACTCATTTTTGAAAAAAAAAAACTTACTGCTCTTACTGTTAGCGCGGCAGTATGATTCTTAAAGGGTCAGTAACGCGTATGTCATCCCATGCGCATAGACTGCTTTAACCGTTTACTATCAGGCTATGATTAGACTTGACTTCTATGTACGTAAAGCTTAAGGTGATGGGTAGGGCACCAATAGCCAATTGATTTAAATTGTTAGCAACTAAACCTTCTTATCTATATTTTTTTAACAATTTCGAAGCTTCAACCTCTTGGCAAGCACCTCTGCTACTTATTTTATACTTATACTTAACTTTTTGGTCTACTTTTGTACTCAAAATTTGAATTGCCGCCTAAATCAAATTATGGCGTTAACCCAAATGTCGACTGCAAAAACAGATAAAAAGTGCACAATTATTAAATACTCGTAAATAGTAAAAATGTTGTCTTAGAGACCTGTTAAGTAGTTTTCAATTTAAATCGATTGGCGTCGCTATTTAGGGGTACCCGTCGCCTTAAATCAAATCTAGGTCTTAAATATAAGAGCGCGAAGCGACCCTTAGATTCAACCAAAAAATTCAAGAAAAGGGTGTACTCCTTTCTTAAGAGCCGGCAACGCATATGTGATACCTCAGGTGTTGCAGATGTCCATGGGCGGCGGTGATCACTTTCCACCAGGTGTGCCGTCTGCTCGTTTGTCCGCTATAATGTGAAAAAAAAACAACCTTATTCAGATATTAAATCATAAATAATAAAAAATAATAAATTAAAGAAAGCATCTTTGCAACTTATTTTTAAGTAAATAATGGACTTAAAAAAAATTAAGTGCATTATTTACAATCATATAGTCATTCCAAACAAATCTGACGTCATACCAAAGATTTTATGCACGGATAAAGATTGGTCGAATCGGGGCTTACTTAAATTAAATTACGTCTCCCAAAGATCGCATCACAGCCCTAAACCCGAATCAGTCCCATTCCGCCGCCTGTACAGACTAATTACTACACAAACGCCAGTTAAAGCCACATACCGGCTCTGATGCACCGCTATTCATCGAATATAGCGCTTAAGGCTGCCGCTACACCACCGCTGTGCAGCTTCAAGTAAACTGGGTATCGCTTATTTCATTAATTGGCATGAATTTAATTCATATTTATTTTTCAGATTTTAAATCCATATTAATGTGTTAGTAATACTACCTAGAACCAATCCCTTCCAGATCGCTTCGTTTCCAGCGCTCTTTTTTCAACGCTCGTGCAAAACTCTGGAATGAGCTTCCAGCCGCGGTGTACCCTGATCGCTTTGACATGTCCTTTTTTAAACGAGGTTTGAAAAGAGTTCTTCTTTCACGGTAGGCAGCGGCATGCCTGTGCTCCGGCATTGTTGATGTTGAGCGGTTACCGTTTACCATCAGATGGGCCGCAAGCTCGTCTGCCTATAAAAAAAATAGTAACTTGAGAAAAATATTCTAAATTATCTAATATTGAAAAAATCACAACAGTAGGTAGGTTTCATATTATGTTGTTGTATGTTGCTTGTCACAATTAGAATTCGAAAAGATAAGGCTTGATTTGAGAAAAAATGCGTTTTGTAAATCGTTGACATTATTATCTGACTGTGGGATGAATGCTTTAGCATTGGACTTTTTTCCCAGTGGAAACCATCATGGCGCAAGTGCAAGAGTCCCACACACGTAGCAAGGTGACGACCTTGCTACGTGTGTGGGACTCTTGCGCTAACCAAAAAAGCCCCCCCACGCGACAATATTTAACCAAAAATGTTAATAATGCATGCAATGCAGTCATGCGGAATAAGATGGTGTCTATCAGAAAGCGGGTGATGGGGAGTTCCAATACCATTCTTCAGCTGTTTTCCGACCAATATCACAGTCCATCCATGCAGCATTGGGCCTCAGCTTTTAAGGGGGTTAGCTGCTGTGTTTACTAAGACTCGTCGCATTGCATTGTACGTACTATTATTTTGTGTTATTTATTATGTTAGTGTAAATTTGAATTTAATTTTAATTTTATATATTTATTATCTAATATTTATTCTAATGCAATTTAAATAATTTTAATTTTAACTCTTTATTTTGATTTTAATTGTAATTTATTTTTATTTATTAATATAATTTTAAATTTAATGAATGAATAAATATAAATGTGATGATAATATGACCATGGTTGAAATAAATGAATTTTATTTATTTTATTTTAATACGTAGGACAGTCAACAGCAGTTTCAATTTGGTTTTGGACTTTTTAAACTTCTATCAGGGTTTTTATTTTTTTTTATCGATAGATAATTAATAGATAAATGAGTCTTCGTCGATAAATTCGCATCCAGCTCTCAACGAGTGGACGCCCGCCTCGCCCTTCGTTCGGAATGGCGCGCGCTAATTTCCTGCAATACATGTAAAATGGCGGCAATCGGGCCCTCCCCCTCCTTCCGGGCGTCCCGTCGAGCTTTAAAATTGATGGTTCGAGATACCAATGATTGTAATTATGTGAGCTGGTGAGCGTAGGTATTTCAATTGTGCAATGGTGTTGTATGACTTGGGCTATCAAATGTCAGACGACGAACATCACTGTTGAGGATCGACTGCTGGACCAGCCTCTTTTATATACACCGTTATTTTTTTATCGTTTACATCTCGAAAATCACATATTAGGTATCGTGAAAGAAATCCATTTAGGATGTTAGATCAATAAAATAAGCGAAATAAAAATCAGCTATCGACATTCACTAATTTATCTATTTACCTAATTTAACTAATTTATTTATTTTTTATTGCGACAAGATGGGATGATGACATTCGAAGGCTGGCTGGTGTGGGCTGGATGAGAGTGGCCGAAAATCGGGAGAAGTGGCGTGCATTAGGGGAGACCTATGTCCAGCAGTGGACGAGTGTGGGTTGCTGATGATGATGATGATCTGTTTAACCATCGTTTTGTCTGATTTGTTGGACTTCGGACCATCCATATTATCAGACATATGTCTGAGACACAAGTGGTTTTGGTGCACTGCGGGGGAAAAGGGGGATAGGTTGCTTGACCTGACGCCATCTGTACATATTATTTATCAGTTCCGAACGATCCGTATGACCGTCTGAGTACGTTTAAAATTCAAATTGTAAATAAGTCAATTGAGTATTCCGCCTACTCATAAATAAATTAAATCGGAACCGCCTCTTCCCAGCCGAGGTAATGTCTTATACTTTGGAACATAAATAAGCCTGCCAATTAAAACTTTCACTATACAATTAATTATAAAAGGGGCCTTTGTCACCCACGACGCGTCAATTAAGGCATGTCGTTGCGCGGTCTAATTGGCCGCATTATGCGAAGAACACATGAAGGCTGGCACCCAACGTGATAGTTAAACAGCCGGCTTAAAATGGCGCCCAACGTGGTGGTTAAACAGCTGTATTAAAATGGCGCCCTACGTGGTGGTTAAACAGCTGGATTAAAATGGCGCCCAATGTGGTGGTTAAACAGCTGTTTTAAAATGGCGCCCAACGTGGTGGTTAAACAGCTGGATTAAAATGGCGCCCAACGTGGTGGTTAAACAGCTGTATTAAAATGGCGCCCAACGTGGTGCTTAAACAGCTGTATTAAAATGGCGCCCTACGTGGTGGTTAAACAGCTGTATTAAAATGGCGCCCTACGTGGTGGTTAAACAGCTGTATTAAAATGGCGCCCTACGTGGTGGTTAAACAGCTGTATTAAAATGGCGCCCTACGTGGTGGTTAAACAGCTGTATTAAAATGGCGCCCTACGTGGTGGTTAAACAGCTGTATTAAAATGGCGCCCTACGTGGTGGTTAAACAGCTGTATTAAAATGGCGCCCTACGTGGTGGTTAAACAGCTGTATTAAAATGGCGCCCTACGTGGTGGTTAAACAGCTGTATTAAAATGGCGCCCTACGTGGTGGTTAAACACCTGTATTAAAATGGCGCCCAACGTGGTGGTTAAACACCTGGATTAAAATGGCGCCTAATGTGGTGGCTAAACAGCTGGCTTATAATGGCGCCCAACATTTCGGTTAAACAGGCGACTTAAAATAGTGCCCAACGTGGTAGTAGTGGTTAGTAATTTTTTGTGTTCCTTTTTTGTCTCCGTAAGAAAATAATTATTACTCTTGGCGATTCGAACAATCTTTTATCAGTGGAAAAATGTATGGTATAACGGTAGATTCGTATAGAATGACAGTGCTTTACCATAGATTCGGTATCGGATTAAGATTTTTCGAATCTGTCCTTAGAAATCTTTGCCATGAGGCTTCATTAAAGGTAATATTAGGGTTATTAAACAGCTGACTTTAAATGGTGCCCAACGTGTTGCTGATTTATTCTCCCTTTTCTTTGTCTCCGACTTCGTACGAAAATTATACTAAGACTTAATATCCATCTCATCCTATCCGTGTGTCCCGGTTGCGTCCGAATTTATCATTTCGGAACCCGGGGTATGCTTGGACCATAACCCAGGATTTGAGAACTCTGGTAAACAATAAAGCGATTGTCTGACCTTAGCAACCCTTAGACAGGGCAACTAATAAATAAACTTGAACTCTGTGTTTATTATCAATTTCGTTTCCCGTACGTCCTCAAATATATATTTTTTTATAAATAAATAAAATTTCTTTATTTACCAAAAAAGTTTAAAACAGCTTACAGTAATACATTATATGAATAGACATTCGATTAATAGCGTAGAATAAAAGCGTATTCTAAATTAGAATGCCGGCATATGTTTTTATTGTTATTTTGACCCGTTTGGAACAGTGGTAGTGAACGCTGCCTTTGGTCCAAGGGTTGCGGGTTCGATCCCCGCACAATACAAACATTTGTGTGCATGAACATGTTTGTTTGTATTGGTCTGGGTGTTTCCTATGTATTATAAGTATGTATTTACAAAAGGAAAAGTATTATATGTATATATTTGTAATCCCACTGTTGATTCTGATATCCGTAACACAGGTGCTTGAGCTACCTATCTCGGAGTTAGATCAATGTAGGTATGTGATGTTGCGAAATATTTATTATTATTATTAAATTTAATTGATATGTTAACTGCCAAAAAGTATGGCTATCAAAAATTACATTTGACGGAATCACCTCTCGCAAAAAAGGGAAATAGCGCTTTTGTTTGAAGCTTTTAAAGCTTGTAATCCCGTCGCAGACGGAGCGGTTTGCATCGAACATCGCGTTTTTATTAACGTCACTCGGCATCGGCTTAGCGGGATCCCGCCGAGCGCAGCCGCGCGTCAATACAGGATTACCGAGTGCGAGTTACGTGAGATGATAATTGCAAACTCCAGGATTCAAATCAAATCAAAAAATATTTTGTTTGCATGGGCTTGGACATTTTCAAATCGTTATAAGGGATGTGTGCTATGACGGCTTGGTTCGGGCGAATTCATTCCAATTCTCGGGAGATATTTTGTCATCATACGTTATATATCACTAAAACATAGTATGGTATACTAAAACATAATATTATGTGTATGTATGTAGTCTATTATTTTATTAAAGATAAAGATAAAATTCTTTATTTAATTTAGGTCCACACAGAACACTTATGAATGTCAAAATAGGTAAATAATATCTACCGCTGGTTCGGAATGTCGATTTCTACTGAGAAGACACCAGCAAGAAACTCAGTAGTTACTCTTTTCAAATATTGATGATGTTACAGAGTTTCAATCGAGAAAAAAAAATACAATTATGAAAGGTATGTCATGACGGTTAGAACGTATCTCATGGCGTGGTAAAATTGCTAGTGATTATTTCAAATTTCTTCTGAATAATATCAGTATTACTTGCACTAGAAAATGTTGAATATCAAACACGACATCGCCTGAACGATACTGGAAGCAATCCCTGCGTTCTTTGCATCTCGGATGACGACACACTCGGTGCAGGATTATATCGCTGCGCGTCCTCGCCGTGATAAGCTGCGAGAGGAGTGTTTTTTAAAATAAATTCAGGGAATTTCTGCTGCAACGCGAACATAGAGCTTTTATTAAATAACAGTTTTTTGCGATAGATTTTTTTAAATTAACATTTACATTTATGTTCTTCTCTCTCTTCCTATCTGGTACACTCTTGGCAGAGTGGTCGTGATCGTCATGTATTATAGTGTGGGTAGGCGCAGTTGTGATGCGCTTCGCCAGGCGCTACCACCGCTGCTTGCTCGAGGTCATCCTGCTGCACTCGTTGACTGAGTCTCCAATGACTTGATTTGGGTAGTCCAACGGGGTCACCTCTCGCGCGGTCTAGTTTATATATCGTGTGTGGTATATATTTAAGTTAGAAGGTGTTTTTTTTTTCATAAGGACGCTGCATGTTTATGCTTTTCGGCTAGAAAATGTTCTCAAACAATCACATTTCCTGTATAAATAAATTACGACAAAGACCAATTTTCTCTAACTTATTTAGGTCTACTTTTGGCATACTGTGGTATTTGTACACGTCTTAAAGTGGCCGCTCAGATTATGATCTGATAAACGGCAAAAGAATAGCGTCAGACCATAGACATGCACTCTAAACTGGATGTGCCTTTTCATAGAAAGCCATACTTGAAAAACCGTGCGAAGCCATTAGTACTGGGGTGACGTGTTGGGCGACGTTCTTTCTCTAACGCACCCATATAGAATATGCGTCAGGGCCGGTTGGATCTCTTTCACGCTTTATTTCACGTTTTCTCCGAAATTCAGTTTAAAGCGCGCTTTTTTTGAGTTCTATGCGTCAGACAAGTCGCTGAGGCGAAGGACCATTTTATATTGACATTTAATGTCAATACCCATCGACACTATCACACTTTTGAGATATCTCTTTTGTTATCGTCATAATCAGCCATTGCACATTCGTGGACATAGGTTTTGTTTTTTTTTTTAACTTATAGTGGACAGACGGGTTATAACCGCCATCCATGGACATCTCCAACACTCGAGGCTCTCTAAAGGCGTCGTAATCTGGTGCTTTTTGAAATTTGCAGATGTATATTACAAACGATAAGCTTATCATGTCCTCATTATGGACTGATACCATCCACCTATCTTATAATTGGACGGTATCATAATTCGCTTGTTATTTTTGACTTTTATTACTTCACCTATCTCGATGTCGGAATTTGTGTACTAAAATCTTGTTGATTTGATCCACTCCCCGTTTTCCGATCGGGATGAAATTCTGCATGCATACGAAAAACGGATGACACTGAAAATATTTTTTGAGATATTTACTAAATTGGTTTGTTCAAATAAAACGAAATTGCCAACCAACCGTGTCAGAAGCTCGCTATTTTTAACACAATATATTTATTCAGTGGAAGGCAAAAATATTTTAGCAATATCCACAACAATGAGATATGAAAAAAAACGTGGCGAATATTTAATAAGCCCAAATGGAAGATCCTCGTAAGATATAATCTTATTGGCGATATAAAAAATAAAAATATACTCTCTCAGGTTATTTTTTTCCGAAGCAGACGTGTAAGATAATTTGCGAACGTGAGAGCCAAACGCTCTAGATATACTTGTTGTATTTCTGAAACAAATTTCGTGGAAATATGAAAGGAGCTTATAAAATAATAAGTTGGTACTTGACATATTGGAGGGCCGCTTAACAATCAATAGGTATATTATTTTGGTGAATTTAAAAGAGAATCCGCGCCACGAAAGTAGTCCTGCGGCAAAATATGGAACTAAATTTTTAGATTCCTTGTGTCTATATTAATCAAAGGTCAAATTTGAATGTTGACGTGACAGAAGTAGCGCCTATCACGGGATTTCTTTGGTCGCGCAAACTCTATACATTAACTGTTGTTCTATCATGCAAAATATTTTTATTGTTACTTTATCTTGTTAATCCTTTCAGTTATATCGATGTATCTGGTTGTTTGTTGAAAAACCTCTATCCGAGAAACTCTCCAAAGCTAAGTTTTTATTTTGTGGACTACCCGTCTAGAAGTTAGTATCCAAATCTCAGCACCTCAGGTGCTTTTTTTATGAGATAGGGGGCAGACGAGCAGACGGTTCACCTGATGATAAGCAACTACATGGACACCTGCATCACCAGAGGAGTCACAAGTGCAGACCTTTGAAAAAGGAATACACTCTTTTCTTGAAGGTTTGCAGGTCGTATCGGTCTGGAAATATCGCACAACGACAATAAGGTGAAAGTTTTGGTTTTAGATTTTCGCGTTGCATTATCATCATCATCATCATCTTTAGCCCATTTAAATCCCCACTGCTGGGGCACGGGCCTCCCTCAATCACATGAGGGGTAGTTGCCATACTCACCACGCTTGGCAGACGGGTTTTTATATAAATGCAGAGTTTTCCTTCTCTGGGTGCTGATGATAATACCAGAAGCTTTACCTTAGTCGCCTTTTACGACACCTCGGTAAGAGTGAGGGTGGCCTATTCTACTCTGCCGGGGACCACACGGCCGTTGCATTATAACTAAGTAAGTATAATTGATTAAGACGGGAATTAACAAATGAACGCAATTTTCGCAGGCGAAAGTTCATTCTATAGTTTTACTTACAAGACTTACAAGAAACTTGTTCCGTAAAAAACGAGAATATACCTGTCGCATCCAAACAAAGGAGAAAAACAGCGCGTATTAAAATCCGATTCAGTAGTAACGTCAGCTTCATTTAAAGCCACCAGGATCCGAATCTCAATACTTAACGTCCTTTTTTATCTTTTCAGATGTGGACGTGATCGGTTACACGTCGAACCAGAGCGACAGCGAGTCGCTAGTGTCGGGGCACAGCGGCGACAGCGGCGTGGGCGTGCCGGCGCGGCGCGCGCGCGGCCGCTCGCCGGCGCACAGCGCCCATGCGCGCCGCTCGCACGACAAGCCTAGCCCCGCCCACACGCGCGCACGACGCTCCACGAGGGTCTAGGTACGTTACCACTATATATACCTACCGTCCGATCACGGTCATTTGGCATGTGGCAAGTCGATATTATTTTGTTTTTATGTGGCAGACGAGCAGAGGGATCACCTGATGGTAAGCGATTGCCGCCGTCCATGGACACTCGCGACACCAGTGGAGTCACAAGTGGAGCCAACCTTTAATTAAACCCCCGGATTCGACCTCCTGTACCCTTACATACACAGCGAAACACAGCACAGTGCTGCTTCACGCCGGTTTTCTGTGAGGCCGTGGTATCACTCCAGTCTAGCCGGCCTATTCATGCCGAAGCCTGGCCCTCCTACGGTCTAATGCATTTTTGACATTTTCGCATATGTCACTGAAGTGCCTTCTGATCGTGTTCGGTCTGTACTGGGATTTTTAATTATGCAGAATAAACTGACAGCTGAATATGTCAGGTTCTCATAAATTTTCAAAATGTATGGTGTATTGACACATTGACAGATGTCAATGTGTCAATACATACATTTTGACTTTTTATAAGTTTAGTCTATAGTCCGATCACGGTTATTTGGCATGTGGCAAAAGTCGGAACTACTAATGCATTTTTGACATTTTCGCATAGAAATAAAACATTGTAACAACACCCTCTTGTCAATGTCAATGAAGTGCCTTCTGATCGTGGTCGGTCTGTACCTACTTGGATTATTAATTATGCGGAATAAACTAACAGATGAAAATGTCAAGTTCTCATACATTTTGACATCTGTCAAAGAAGCAGTCAAAATGTATGGTATTGACACATTGACGTCTGTCAGTTTTAGTCTACATGATGAAAAATCAATAGATACCTACCTTTTTTTGTGTTATAATGTCCTTCAAACCGATATTTCGGTCATGGCGGCCAATTTCAGCGATCAGCCATCGACGCAGGACATATTATAGTGCACAAGTATTTGCGCAGACACAAGTGCACTCTCTATTCCCGCACCCTCTTATTTCGATGGGACACTAGTGTGACACGATCGAAGAGGGATTAGGCGCAGGACCAATCGGCTTAACGAGCTTTCCGAGGGACGGGGGTACAAGACCGCCAACTTCCAGAATCCGGGCGGGCTAACACTGAGAATTTCTTAATAGAAAAACCTATGTGTTATACCTAGGTGCCGAATAGACGAATAACCGCTGGTAAGCGATTGCCGCTGCCAATAGGAAAACACCAGTGGAGTCACGAGTGTAAACCTTTTTTCGATTCGCCTCTAGATTGGGCCACTCACGCCAAACACAACGTAAGCGCTGCTACATGCCGTATTGCTATGAGCTGGCCTATTCATGTTGAAGCATTCACTAAGTTTGACTTACTTACTACGCTGGCTCAGCGATCCAAAGTGGGTCTCCGACGTTAAAGTTCGCCATTTTTTGCGGTCCTGTGCCAATTCCGCCCAATCGTGCACGTTGAGTGCTTTGAGGTCCGTTTGTTTGAGGTTGTGTTTCGCCGAGATACCGCTGGAGGGACGAAGTCGCCAAGGACCTAAGTTTGACTGATTGTTCACTAAACTTTGACTGATTGTTCACTAAGTTTGACCGATTTTGACTGCTTGTTCCAGGTGGGCGGGGCGCAGCGGGGCGAGTGCGGCCGGCGGGCTCGGCTCGCTTATCTTACTTCGTAAAGTTTACAATCGTAGAACATTTTGTTGGTACATGTACTAAGGCGAATGTTGTTTCTGTGACTGACGGTGGCTGCCAGACAGTTCCATGGACAGAGTGACCGGCGTCGACGAGACCTGCGCCCGCGCCGCACACAACACATAACCCACACACACATGCCTACACCTTAACAGTTTTGGAACATACAGAAAGTATCTACTTACATACTGCATCGATACAACTTAATGTCATCAAGCCTATAATCTGGTTAATATGCTTTTTTTCACACACTTCTTTTGCACACTACCTAATCAAGTTTTGTAGATACCGATTCGAAAATACAATAAATTAATTTATTTCATTAACTTCATGGTCAAAACTGAACTCAAAAGCAATTACCTTCTTATAAGTATTTGATGTTTTATCGCTTCCTTTTTTACTATTCAAATTTTCAATCGGAATAAAAGGGAAAATACATAATGCCTTAACAAATTATGAGTAGTTCATGGCTATTGTGAATGAAACGAGTACCTTAATACAGTCATCCACGCTTTGGGTTCCTACAACCTATTTTTCTTCATACGATTCTTAACTTAAAGGTGTATGACAATAAGGTGAAAGGTTCAATTGTAAAAACCCAACGAGAGTGGCTATCCGTGCCTGCCGTATGTTCCAGGTCTGTGCACATCCATACAACACACCTTGTACACGTTCGATACAAACACACGCATCTGCGAACCATCATTCGAGTACAAAATTGCCAAAAATATCATTCAAAGTTTATTTTTCCCAACAGATTGTATTTTCTTTTATTCTCGAGCTAGGCTCCAGGCCGTTGCAATATCTTTTAAAAACCCGATGTTAATTCCATGCTTTATTTTAACATCGATAAATTCCATTTTTGTGTTAAAACACTTTTTATAAAATGTGTGGTGAAGTGTACTTTTTCACTTGTTTCTATTGCTATTTGAACTTTACATCTGATAATATTTTACGCTCTGAATATGTATAGCTTCACGGGGGTCATTTTAATTATTATTGTTTAGTTTATGAGAACACCATGTACAAATGTGAAAATAGACAGCCCCCAAAGATTGATGTTATTTAATAACTGTAAAGTGCTCATCTTATTTTTCTATTTATTATTAAATTTTGTATCGGAAGTATTCGAATATAAATTATACGGTCTTTGGAAAAGTGTTTTGAAAAAACTCTCTAGGTACTTATTGTTATTGATTTCCACAAAAATATGCTAATTTAGCTAATGTTGTATAAATAAATATCAATTTTATATTTTGTATATAATTATTTTCTTGTATAAATTAATCAAATAGATTAGATCTGTGAATTTTTTGCGGAAAATCACACCGCTTGATAAAAAATGGGTTCACAAACAAATATTGACCCACCAAAAAATTTTAATTTTAGTACTTTTCTAACAAGACCTTTCCATCAAAACCAAGTAGGTACTAACTAACCATGTTGTTTGATGGCTATGAGAGCTGCTATAAGCTGGCTATAAGCTTACTCACATAGATTGTTTCATTTGACTACATGATCACAATATTTATTTTGTTATATAAAATACAGTGTCTTTTTAACTGGGACTAATTATGTACCGTACGATTTCGAATATCCCCATACCTTCCCAGTTAAGAAATACACTATGTTTTCAAGATTCAGCCGTTTATTCTTGCATTAAAATATCATCAAGTTAAGTAGTTTTCCAATTGCTGCACTTTTGCGATTGCGTATTTCCGCAATATCGAGTTAATTATCACAAAAATGTTATGAAGACCAAATATTAGTGTAATTTTATTGTAATAACACCAAATATAATCGTAATTTATAACGAGATTTTTATTATTTGGCACTATCAGGCCATATAGGGAATAAAATGTGTAAATTGAAAATATTACTTGCAACGATGATTTTGATGAGCACTCTCAATTTAAAAAATGTAAAAAGTTACTAGTAAATTACATTGTGATTATGTACCAATTTATGAGTTAATTATGTAATTCATAAATTGTTCTTTTTTAAATACAGAGTGTAAAAAATTATGGTGTGAGAATATCGGCTACTGTCCAACATCACTACTAACCATCGTATTGTTAAGTATTAATATTGAATATTAATGATCTCACTTCACTGTCACACGTCCATTCGAGTAATCTGTCATTGACAACGTACACCAACGCGTAAAGAAGTTATTTTCATATAAAAATGCCACGTCATTTAAAATCTAACCAGAAATATACAAAATCGCCTGCAGACAACATTTTGATATTTTTGGTTAGCCTATACATTCTAGACAATATCACAATGTAAACAAATTTGTCTAGAAAAATATTTTAAACGTTTTTAATCTTTCACACAAAAATGTGTGTGTAGTGTAAAATGCTATTAAAATCATTAGATTTGAGTGTAAAATGAAGTCTTAAGATCTCGCCTTTTTTGTATTGTTTGGAATGTGACAAAATTACTTTAATGGATATTAATTTAAACATTCATGTACCAAAAAAAATAATATTTATACATGGAACGGAGCTGCAACACTTTGGTGGATACACCAGGCTCGCTCGCGAGAGCCGCCAGCTGTGAAAAGTACACATATATTTTTGTTATACTATTGTATCTTGTAATAATAAATTGTTAATTCATTTTGTGGATGAAACACGACTGACTATGATTGTCTAGGCCAGTTGTAGACTACGTCACGGATTAGACAAATGAGACAAAATGTATTAACTCTCTCTGAGAACTGAATAGGGTTGGTATTAACACATTTTTGGTTACTACTACAAACAACTGTCAAATGTCATTATATATATTCGAATTAAGAAAGACAAATTGTTGTAACACAAAACGTGTTTGTTTGTTCATTTATCGTTATAATGTGAAAAGCTAAGCGAACATGCCAACGTAGGCAATTAACCAGATATTTTAAAATAAATACATGGTACTGGATTGGTCATAAAATAAAGGTACGGACAGCCACGCATCAACGTATACAAATCTGTCAAATTCCTTCAATCGATTCTTTTTTTTTTTTACTGTAGATAGGTAAGCGTTTGACCATATTTCACCTGATGGTAAGTGATAATATGGTCTAAGATGTAGCACGATTACCTACCTAGAAGATACCTATTCACTCGCGCTTTGAAAACCCCCAAATTGTAGCCTCTAGGGAACACCTCTTCAGGCAGCTGATTCCACAGTTTCGCAGTACGAATAAGGAAACGGGATTCAAACCTCTTTGTGCGTCAATGATTCTCAACTTAATATCTAACATGTTTGATTCAATTCCAATTGAAGAAATTGGACAGATCGTAGTAACCTGCCCCCTTATTATAAATCGCGAACTTAGATTGTGATTAATAATTAAGTGGCTGATGTCTGGTCTGGCTGTCTGCACCTCATCTCAGCCAAAGTCATTATATGGCATAATTGCTCCGACTTATCAGTAAAGACAACCCATATGACATGTTTCAAGAGAGAGGCTCCTATGTAATATATCTACCTGTGGCGTATTTTACAAAATGTCTTTTTATGTCTGTTTATTTCGACGGCGCCGCACCCGGATGGCCGCCTCTAGCGTCCACCGCCGGCCTCCGGGTGGTCTTCTACATGCATATTGTAAATTGTTTTAGATATGGATGTTATAATAAGGTTAGCTGTAACGTATTATCATTTTGTAAGTATAATACATTTGTTTTAGAAATGACAGTCTGATCTCTTAAGGTATATGCGTGAAAAGGTATCTTTCGGATGTTAGTGATCGAAGTTAATGGTTGTGACGCGTGACCGCAACATGTTGTGTTTTAAAAATACCTCCTAGAATATGTCAACTGTACGTACATAGAATGTGCACAGCAAAATGAATGAGTCTGTTTGAAGATTTAAGACAAAAATCGTCTTAAGGTTCCTATAAGTAGGTACCTACCTACTTTGATTTTTATTTATGCGAACTAAGCTGACAGATGTCAATGTGTCATTCCCATACATTTTAATTTTTTTGGAAAGATCCAAATTGTCAATATAATATATGAGAACTTGACATTTGCATCTGTCAGTTTAGTTAGCATAAATGAAAATCAAAGTGTATAATGACACAGCACAGCATTTGCTAGCTACGGTCACAGGTGCACATTCGCTGGTCGCGGTCACTAAAATCGGAAAGTCACCTCAATCGGTTCGGCAGAGCCGTGCCTCCGTCAGGCGACCCAACACTAGCCGCAGAACTGCCATTGCCCAATAACAAATAGCAAAAAAAATTAATGAAAAATGTGTTATAAAAAAATCAAAAACTTTTTATTATTAAAATGAAATCTTCACTTCATTACCAATGAATTGAATATCTCCAAAATGTGGTCCATATTTAATCGAAATTTAAAGTAGATAGTCATATTGTTATTGAAAAGTTTAATTGACCACATTTGGATTTAAAAAAAATGGGGTGTCTGAATTTGAATGTGTGTGTTAATGTATGTAGCTGAGGAATATAATCATTATGTACCTACCTATGTGAGCCTCATACCTATATTGCATGGACAATTTTGGGACTCAAAGGTGAGCTTGCTTAGGTTGTTACCACGCTATTAGTCGTTCGATCATCGATGGATGGTAGAATCGATAAGTCAAAGTCGACTTATTGATTCTACCATCGATTGACGAGCGATCGATTGGTCTGGAACACCCTTAGGTGGGATGAAAAATGGGCAATGGCAGTTTTTGCGGCAGACGCTAATGTTGAGAACTCAGCGCCTCTGGGTGTGTATTTGTAGCTTTTACTTTAATCTTGATTAGTTCTTAAATGTACCATTAGACGAGAGGACATTTTAAACTTTTTATTTTAATTTAAAAGTTGCAAATCCCCCTTGTCAGATCCTGCCTCAAAAATATCAACAAAATCATTTATATCTTTTGGTAACTTATTATTGCAAAATTTATTTATTATAGAACAGTGCTTGTCAATATCCGAATGTACCGGTGTTTTGCTTCAACCAGCATTGTGATGAAAATAACTTGCTATTCTTTATTGTACTGGGACCTTGGACTATTAAAATTAATTTTAAATATTCTGGCGCTGACTGCAGCCATGAAAGCTGTGGTCGTTTACGGAACTGAAACGGCAAATGTCCAAGTTGTAAGTTATTTATGTTGTAAGTTTAGTTCCGAGAATAGTCACCGTAGCGCTTTGTAAAAAAATCAGCAGGCCATGGTACTAGTACAGTGGAGGTCAGTAAATTTACCCAACGTAACGGAGTAAGGGTAATGTTTTTTTTTGTCTAATACTCCGTTTGTAACGCTTCCAATCCTTGTGTTGTGTCAAATAGTGTGACGTACATAAAGGTAGTGACAGTTTCAATTCAATGCTCAGCTGATATTCGGTTAGCTATCTACTATGTTCTTTTACCATCTTAAACCTATAAAAAGTATTTATCATTCAGTTTTAAATATCTATCTTCGGAGGAATAATCTTACGATATGCTATTATTATAAAAAAAACGTTATATGCCGAATACCTACAGATTGCGACCCATTATTTGACACAACTCAAATCCATAAAGTAACGCGAAAAAGTTTGTTCTGTAACACCACTTCGATAAGTGCGATAAAATGTCGATAATTCGCAATTCGTTTAATTTGCAACCGAGTGTAATGGGTGAAGGCGACGGGACGCTATGAGAGTACAAATTCTGTATAAGCCCCTACTTGAGTGTTAATTCTAAATGTTAATTTTTAAAACACGAAACAGGGAGAGGTATCTTCACGGTACGAAACTAGTTACGTAGCGCGCGGGCGAAAGTAGTGGCAATGGGCCAGTCATCTCTGCCTTCAATGTTGTCTACTTATTTCTTATTAAATTCTCTCTGTACTCTATCGTTACAGAGTCCATCTCTTTCTAGATAAATAAAGCGGACGCTGTCACGATAGGGCATGGAACGACGATGCGTAGCACTGTACGCACGCATCTATTAGATAAGAAATGTGTTATTAGAAAAATTTGCAATAAAACCCGCGATGCGCCTGCGCCACGCTTGTCCCAACCCCGCCGTTCACACAACTTAGTCACTGTAAATTGTTAGTCCGGCGTTGTAAAAAATTCAGTGCGATTGTAAATATTGGAGCCAAAATTTTTATACAAATTATTTCATAAAAATATATTCTCGGACCAAGTTGCGCGCGGGGTTGGACCGGCGGCGCCGGCGCAGATCGCGGCGTTGCGTAGAGGGCGCTCATGTCGACTCGATCTGACGTATAAAAAGACACGTTTCTTTTAAATATGACAGTTTAAAAATCTCATTGACCTTTATTTAAAAACATACATAAAAAAATTGATAAATAAAAAATCAATCAAATAAAAAATTACATAAATTTACATAATGCACCTATTAAAAATCAATATTTTTTTCTATTTTATTCCCGTGATGAAATGAAATAGATTTTTCCGGAGCAAATATTTGTTAAGCTTGCACGTTGCAAAATTGTTTTAATGTCGTCCGGCTAAATCCATGTCCTTACTAGTCTTAAAATAAGGTCTATTATATCAATAGTTCAAAACTCAGTTTTATAACGTCCAAATAAAACCGATAAAACTGCGTTTGAAATCTTTACCTCAATCTATTCTTTCTAAAACTTCCTATTTAACTTTGTACATATTTATAACCTAAAGGGTAAATTATTCGTAGCTAAGGAAACACGTTTGATAAAAGATTATATGTGATAGCAATAAGGAGACCTTTACATTGGTCGTTAGTGCCTGCATGCGGGGTGCGGGCAACACACGCTCAGAACCCGCATGGGTGGTATGGGCAGGAGCGGGAAACGGATGTACAGTCAGCAATCAAAATGATCTTACCGTTACAAACCTACCAAAATGTCTGAGCATTTGATATATACCTTTGTTTATGAACAACCAATGAATATGCACCTTGGCGTATACTGACATATATTTGTCTTTTGTCAAAATGCTCAGATGTTTTTGATGGTTTGAACAGCTAAGATCAATTTGATGCTGACGTACCTCCCAACCAATGTAAATGTCCCGTTCATGTTAATGCACTATTATGAGACGTATTGACTAAGGCCAAGATGTAAAGTGTGTCATCAAAATGCGAAGCATTCATTACCTAAAGTATATATTTTGATGGTAAGTACTTCATACTCAAATGCTTTTTATTACCATTCGGTGCTCAACTGGATGATATCCAGTCAGCATCTAAGTAACATCTATAACAGAGACAACAATATTTAAGCAGCTCTCCATGTTAGGGAACGTTTGAGGCGAAAGTAAAAAATTACAAGCATGGTTATTGAGCCGCACCAAGTATTCGGGGGTTAGGGGCAAATTGTGCGATTGTACAATTAGGTGGTACCCCACAGTCACCTAGCTTAGTACTTTACTTTAGAGCCGGTAGTCAGTAACACAATTTCGCAATGAAGTCTTTTCATACGTCAGAATCGTTTGTACAACGCTCAGCACCGTGGTACAGCCAAGCCTAAAGTAGAAACAACAATTTTAATTTTCAAAGTATTATTACTGTGGAATTTAAAATACATCTGTGACTAATACTTGCGCGATCGAGTTATTATCAAATTCGACATAAATAAAAATAAAAATGCTGTTGTTGATTGAAATAAAAAAAGTGTTCTCAAAATGTCACAATAAATAAATAAATAACATCACACACATCCTTTGGGTACCAAACTAAAGGAATCATATTAATATAAGCGCTATTTTTAAATATATAATTTGTTGTAACATTTTAAAAACCAAAAAATATGTGATTTTATAATCAACATCGGCCATTTATTTTTCTTAAATGTGGAATTTGCTTCCATGTCAAGTTCAATTTCCCTAAGGCTGACTGTACCTTGGTCTGATACGCAGTCCTTCGTCTGAACGTAGAGGCAAACATTAGGTACCTACTTTATGACTACTGCTGATACTCGGCAGCATTATTCAATGTAATTGACAACAGCACATATAACATTATATGTAAAAAAAGTTATAGAATTAATTTAATAAAATTATAAATAAAATCTTTCTTTGTATTATTTCGCACATCCTCGATCATTCGAGATCCATGTCTTTATAGACAGATGAAGAGTTTAATTTATTTATTTTACTTTCATTCTAAATTATTTTGTTAAGGCGACGGGTACCCTGCACTAGCGATGCCAATCGAGTTAGCAGTAGCTAAACGTGGTTTAGTAAAACCAGATCTATTTTAAACAATTTCGGAACTCCAGTCTCGAAACAAACATTTATTCTATTTCATTTAATAATTGTGCACTAATTTTGTTCTGTTTTTAAACTCTTAATTTGGAGTAAGGCCATAATTAGCTGGTTTTGGCAGTAATTCAAATTGCGGGTACAAAAGCAGACTAAAAAGTTAAGTATACTTAAGTTTTAATCAGCGTCGCTAGTGTGTTCTACCCGTCACCTTAAATGAATTAAAAAAAATATCAGTACACCCTGGCAAGAAAAGTAAGGTCCTCTAGTAATCCTACTGATTTTTAAGAGATTTATAACAAGTGTCATTTTATTTTAATGTTATGGTTTTACACTTCGATCAGTGCATGGATCAGTGATTATATTGGGTTATATGATATTACAAGTTGAATACAGGGTGTATCTGTGAACCTTTAAATCCCTCTAACCACCTGTTCTGCCAACCATTCTGAAAACATTTGTTCTTACCACTTCGAAATTCGTTTCGAAATTTTTTTCGACTCCCCATAAAAATGACTACGTACTTACGTACAATCGATTTCGAACTCAATGTGTAACAATATAAGGTTTATAATCGAATGAAGAAATTTGTACAGTTTTGTGTAGCTTGCATGTGATTGCCACTGTACGTGACGACTTAGTATGAAAAGTTTTTTACCCGAATTTCCAAAAGTCGTAGACAGGGGCGTAGTTACCGCCGTATCTGCAGTATCAATTATACGGGGCCCCCAAGCCACGGGGGCCTCCAAAGTGTGTAAGGAAAAAAAAAACTTTCTAATTTATTTTATTTTAAAAATGACAAAATTCTATAAAGCAATCACTTTTTTTCCCACCTTACTTGTGTGCCGCCTGTAAAACACATAGTTAAAGGGATGTAAATGTTGGAAATGTTATAGCAATCGGGCACTCTTTATCTACAAATAAGATTTAAAAAGAAAAACTACAAAGGATCAAATATTTCTTTATTATAACTATATCGACACTTCTGGAATCGACCAGCGAATGACCAGAAAATTATCTAAAATTTTACAAAAGTTTTCTTTTATTACATAAAAGGAAAAATTGGCATACTCTTTGGTAGCACGAGGTAACAATATCTAAGGATATACTAACATCAAATGAATATACATAGGTACATATTTTACTAAATAAAATTAAATTTAAAATATCATCTCCCAATTTAAATGGCACTACTTATAACTAAACAGATAGCTAGAAATAATTCTTCTAAAATATTTTAGCAAAACATTTCTAATATATAATAATAATAATATTTCACAACATCACATACATTGATTTGACTCCGAGATAGGTAGCTCAAGCACCTGTGTCACGGATATCAGAATCAACAGTTGGATTACAAATATATACATATAATACTTGTCTTTTGTAAATACATACTTATAATACGTAGAAAACACCCAGACCAATACAAACAGACATAGTTCATGAACACAAATGTTTGTACTGTGCGGGGAGCGAACCCGCAACCCATGGAGCAAAGGCAGCGTCCACTACCACTGTGCCAAATGGGTCGTCTCTAATAGTTTTTTCTTATAAGAAAAATTCGATGAGTATGACAAAAACTCATATTAAATTAGGTAATGTATTCAGTAATAGATATTCATAAGTTTAGGTGTAATATTATCATTATAACAACACCTTATAAAACAAATTCAATTTAAAGTATCATGGTATAGTCCACCAATACCTACACCCTGTGCGGATAAAGAATGGGATCAGAAATGGCGGCGCATCTATTCACTTCTCGCTCGCACACCCACGAGTGCGAGTATAGACGCAAATAGTCTGCGAGCAAGAAGTGAATAGATGCGCCGCCATTTCTGATCCCATTCTTTATCCGCACAGGTTGTACATATCGAGGGAGAAAACTAAAATCTGGTATCTTACATAGTAGGTAAGTCTATACCTATTAGATAGGATATTAGTTATTCTTCCTCAATATATCTTTTGCAAACTTGGAATGCCTATAGTATTTGTAAATAAGGTTATGCACATATTGCTGCCCTCCAATAGCTATAATGCCGTTAAGGTGACGGGTAGGGCACACTAGCTACGCCAATCGATTTTAATTTTTAGCTATTAAACCGGATCTACGCCAAAAGTGGCCACTTTTGGCGTGAATCAATGGCGCGCACGCGTTGGACCCAACATTTTTGGATGGTTATTTAATAAATAGTATAAGTGTTTCCGAGAGGTTGAAACCCCGAAATTGTTTAAAATAGATCCGGTTTAGTAGCTAAAAATTAAAATCGATTGGCGTCGCTAGTGTGCCCTACCCGTCACCTTAAGTACCACTCCAAGTCTCAGAAAAATGGACCTCATTAAGTCCATTTTACTCTTTAAGCCCTCTTAAGCGCTCTTTAAGGCCTTTTTTTCAGAATGTAGTTTTGGTACTAGAGGACGGCAGATGGACAATGCGTCAGGTATGTGTCTATCACACCTAGACTTATAAATAATTTCAAAACCGATAATATGTGATATTTTCTGCGTCCCATAAGACTAAGCAAACTCATCATAAAGGGCACCGGTTGGTCTGGTTTGACTCAAAACAATGCCAATAAACGTTACCAATAATCTAAGGATTATTAAAACATATTTGATACTAACAAACGTTACGGACCGACTTTTCAAGACACAAATCGCATTAACCTAAAACAGTAAACTCGTCAAAATATTGCTAATGTTCAAAACACCTGCAAAATAAAAATTTCACCAGGTAAATACGTACATTTCACAAAACATGGAAGCTACTCAACCAACTACTCAATATTTAATATAGCACACCGAAATATGGCAAAAATCTAACTCACGTAAATTCGAACACGCTTAACAATGTTTTGCCAAAATTAAATTTTAGCAAAGTAATTGTAATAATAATAACTATCCATTTTTCAATCAACTGATATGATAAAGATTATAAATGGGTGTCATTCTACGTGATTTAAAGCAAAGGTCACACTGCTGTTTAAAAATAATTACAAATGTTAGTAAACATTTGTTAGGACAATACGATCACAATGTTAGAAATTTTTTTCACGTCAAGACGTAAGCCAATACCAATTGAATCAGACTTCGATTGGTCTGATCCCGAAAGACAACTTACATCAGCATTACTTTTTAGTCAATTAATCTGACGATTGAAAAATCGGACCAAAGTAAAATATATAACAAATCTTACAACTTTTAAATAGCGAGTAATGGCGCAAATACAGATTATACATGGTATATCGGTAAACATTTATATTTTTAAGTTATGTAAGTATTTTCATCCCCGATTTCAACCACAGATTTTTACCCCAGGCTGTTCTCATTCAGTCATTGCCTAACTTTTTATAAAGTATAACTATTTATCGAATACACCTGTTTATGAACTTAGTACAGTCGTTAGCATCAAACATATCTTATTGCTCAAACCTACCAAAAATATCTGATCATTTGACAAAAGTCACTTTTAGTACGCTATCATAAGGTGTACTTTAATTTGTTATCATTTGTTCTCGAACAACAAATGAATATGCACCTTGGCGTATACTGACATGTAGGTACAGTTATCTTCTCAATTACTCAGATATTTTTGGTAGGTTCGAATACTAAGATCTTTTTGAAGCTAACTATACTTACAGCTCCATATTTATAGCTATAACTATAGGGTTTGGCTATACTTTCCTATGAAAACAATAAGCAGCGGAAATATGAAAAATAATATAATTTATACATTATTCTTGTAAATAATTATCATTGGTACCTTCATGTTGATTAAATAATAGCGCGATTCATCGAAATCGGCAAATATACATATTTTTATACATATCTATTGGACTCGCATGAATCTTATAGTACCGGGGTTGTCTACTATGCCTTAGGATTTAAAGTGATAAATATTTGAATTAAGAACAACGAATTTAAATGTTCAAATTACACTGTTACCGTAAATCATGCAACAATTCTTAAAGACAAAAAACGAAAAATATTTTTTGTCAATTCCTCAATTTAAACAAAAATACTTTTGTAATAAAATCATTTACACCTCTTTTAAGGTTTGAGCCGCATTATTATAATAATAAAATAGAGAAAACGTGTACATTATATCTACATTCAACATTAGCTTGATTTCAGTCGACTAACAAAATATTTTTTTTTCTTACAGCTACATCAGCATTTGAGCTACGTTCACATGAGGTCACATTTGTTATATTCAAATTCAGGACGGAAGCTTGTAGATTAAATTATTACAACTGATTAAAAACATATGCATAGCTCTTCAGTTCAAATCCGACTTATGCATAGGTAGGTACGCCTCTGTGGTAGGTACAACAATGGCAAAAATTACTTAAGGTGACGGGCACACTAGCGACGCCAATCGATTTTAATTTTTAGCTACTAAACCAGATTTATTTTAAACAATTTCGTGGTTACTACCTGTCGGCAAACGCTTATACTATTTATTAAATAACCATGCACAAATGTTGGGTCCGTTTTTGTACGCGAAAAATTTATTCACATTAACAGTGGCCGCTTTTGGCGGTAATACATTTTTCGCGTACAAAAACGGACCCAGCATTTGTGCACGGTTATTTGATAAATAGTATAAGTGTTTGCTCAAAGGTTGTAACCCCGAAATTGTTAAAAATAGATCCGGTTTAGTAGCTAAAAATTAAAATCGATTGGCGTCGCTTGCCCTACCCGTCACCTTAACATATTTCACAGATGCGACTGGAAAAATATTTTTCAAACATGGCGACGACAGTTCCAATCGTTCCTAATTAACATAAGAAATCAACCTTAACGCCAGTGCCAATAATTTTCTCAAAAATACCAGGTTACCACAATCTGTCAAATTTCCTCAATTGATATTGAACGAAACGTGTTTGACATTAAGGTGAGAATTGATTGAAGAAAATTGACAGATGTGAGGCTTGCCTATTTCGATAGAAGCTATTGACTATTGGCACTTCGTCGTTCATAAGTTCTGTTGGACCGAAACCCCCTCATTACAAATCCCTATCTAAGAAAAGTTCCGGAACTAAACTCGTTCGAGCCCCTTTTGGAATTGCGTGTTGGAACAAGATGGCATGAACTGTAGTACCGTAGTAACTTTAGATCGCGTTTTGAACTAAATAAAGAATGTTCATCATCATCATCAGCATCAGCCCATTTGAGTCCCCACTGCTGGGGCACGGGCCTCCCTCAATCACATGAGGGGTAATTGCCATACTCACCACGCTTGGCAGACGGATTGGCGAGGGTTTTGATATAAATGCAGAGTTTTCCTTCTCTGGGTGCTGATGATCATGCCAGCAGCTTTACCTTAGTCGCCTTTTACGACACCTCGGTAAGAGTGAGGGTGGCCTATTCTTCTCTGCCGGGACCACACGGCTGAATGTTCACCGTCCTTTTAATATACGATATTACAAATAATACCCATGTGAACGCAACTTTAATTTAACACTAAATATTTGACGCTCTAATAAAGCTTACAATCGTAACAATATCTAGCCTAAACACTACGCCCAAAAGTATCCTATTTTTTGGTTTAATTGCATAATTATTCTACGGTGAGCATTCGTAGGAATTTGTGAGGTGTCCTGTAGTCGCTAAGTGACCAAATACCGTGATAAAAGATTATACCAGAAGTAAACTACCAGTACATAATAATTAACCTGCTATTATGGAACTAGAAAACTTTCTAGCGCTTTTAGAGGGCTTATTTGGTCTAGTGACGTCGCCATTTTATTTTAATTACATGTAGTTCAAAAATTGTTTAAATTCATCACACGCACCCTTAGTAAAATACCGACCTAACTCAAAATTTTAATATAGATGCTAAGTGAAAATAGTATCGGCTAAAATCCAGGGATGAAAGGTCATCTAACAACAATTTTGAGTTAAGTAAATAGGTACACTCACACATGAACACGAGATGAAATTTGAAGTGCGTTATTTACTCAAGACTACTCAAGAATAAATTGCAAAGAATTGCTATAAAAATATCAACAATTTTGAGTGAGGTCGGTATTTTACTAAGGGTGCGACAAGTAAAATCAAATGGCGGTAGGTACTACTGGACCGAACAAGCGGCCTTAAGTAGATGCGTCATTATCAAGAAACAAGTCACAGAGTGAGAGAAAATAAAAAAACAACCAATATGATTGTTTTTTATATTTCGTCTGCTCTGTCCTCTGTCCGCTGCCTCGCACAGCCGTTTACTCTGAAACTTTTTGCACTACATGAAAACGCGCAATTTTAGATGGGTAGGTGTCATTTGCGACTGAAAAATTCCCAATGTAAAAGTAAAAATTAAAAAGCCTCACTGAATCTATATTCGTTATTTACATCATTTAATGGGCGGACCATCTGCTATTTAAAGCGATGGGTAGCCCTAACTAGCGACACCAATCGATTTTAATAGTTACCTACTGAACAGGATGTGTTTGAAACAATTTCGAGGTTACAACTTATACTATTTATTAAATAAGCATGCACAAATGTTGGATCCAACGTGTACGCGAAAAATTGATTACCGCCAAAAGCGGCCACTTTTAGCGTGAATCAATTTTTCATGTACAAAAACGGACCCAACATTTGTGCATGCTTATTTAATAAATAGTATAAGTTATTGCCGAGAGGTTGTAACCCCGAAATTGTTTAAAATAGATCCGGTTTAGTTGCTAAAAATTAATATCGATTGGCGTCGCTAGTGTGCCCTACCCGACACCTTAATTTATCTTTCTCTTAGTACACAAGAGCACATATTCTATGTATGTAGTTTACATCTAATAAAATATTTTATCCTGTGGCTACACTTTGGGTGTTGGGCTTGTCGCCACAGATGTGCGAAACGCTAGCTAATCAAGCAATAGTTTGACATTAAAAAGGTTTTATAAACATTAACTCGTGAAGGAGTAGTTGGAAGTCAAGTTTTTAGTGTACAGTACAAAAAGAAATATACATACACTTTAGTACCCCATCACAATACTACAGTCACGAGCAAACAAATCGACTCAGGACGTAATTTTCATACAAACATACTAATTTCAGAGACCTATAAATATGAAAGTATCTGTGCTTTAGTGATAATTTTATTGAAAAACGATTTCAAGTGTTCAAATTTCAATTATTTAACAGGTTACAGAAACGTACAGATTTCTTTAAAAAAAAGGAAATTGTGGTTGATCTTCGCATCCCATAATATTTGCATGGAGGAAGACAAACAACTTCCCCAATCCTAATTTTAAGAAAATTGGCATGTTTCTGAAGTCTCGTTAAACAATTAACTAAACGAAGAACATTTTTGACATCGATTTTCATTAAAATGATCACTAAAGCACATTTAAACTTTCATATTTAAAGGCCTCTGAAGTTAGTATGTTTGTATAAAATTAGGCCATGAGTCGGTTTGGTTGCTCGCGAGTGTAAAAAATCCGCGTAAGTAGAAGTCAGATAGTAAGTGTATACATCTTTTCGCAGACGACTGTACATAGATATCACTAAGTGAGTCTTCGAAGAAAGTGCGAGGAGGTAGAAAGTTTAAAATATTTTTTTATTTATTAAATTGGATCCAATTTAATTCACATTTCTGCGGCAACAAACCCAAACCGAAAGAAAACTTTTTTTTATTCTAATTTCAAATTGTGAAAATATTTATTTTTCTTCCATTTTCCTGTTTTAATAGACTACACACTTTCTCGGAAATTTTATTTGAAGCGCAAATTCAAGGGATTATGTGCTTTCCAGAAATATTCTGGATAAGCTAATGTGCCTGTGAAATCAATAGAAAACTCATTCTTAGTAACAAATATTAAGAAAGAGGGTCCCGTAAATATTTTCGTATCGCATCAAATATCCTTTTTTTCTAAAAAATGAAAGTGTGTAGCCTAACTTGTGTCTAATAGTATATGGTAACACCCTTAATACTTACAATCAATCAATCAGTAAATCATTTCTTAACACCCACCATATACACGAGTCACGTTCCACATCCATTGTATAACGACATCCATAATCTAACGAACACTAGACGACAAGGTCAAAAACTTTGGCATAATTGACCGTCCGCCATTGTTTTTTAACAAAATGGCCGAACGCGTCTTCCTTTCCCAGCCTCCAAACATTCCCTTTGCTTTTTTTTCTTATCATTTATCTTACCATTTAATTGAACAACATTCTCCCATTAATGGTAACTTCCTAACATTCAAACAACAAATAAAAACAAAACATCACGATGATTCCAGGTCGCTTTGACTCTCTTGAAAATCGCCTATAAGATGTACACGTGACTCATAAAAATATTTCCTATCGCGTTCAACACCACAATGAACATTATTTACCTGCGCTCGAGCAATGTGTATTAAATCAAGTCAGGAGAGCCAAAGCCTTAAAAGAAACATTCACTAAATTTAGTAGCTAAATTGCACTTGAGGTTTTTACTTGACACAGTCCTATAAGATGGCAACACACGATGCCAATTACATAAATACGGGAAATCTGGCGCTTAACCGCCCGAACAGCAAAAATCGCTTGCAGCTTGCATAGTTTTTTGTTAGAAATGACACCATTTATGTGCGTGCAAGCGATATTCGTGAAAGTGGTTATACGTCACATTTCCCGACCGTATATCGCTTACAATCATTCATGATGGTGAATGAAATTCTTGATCGTTTCTCATTCGAATCGATTCAAGTCAGAATCGATTAGCTTTATTCGGTGAAATTTATTCACTGACCTTTTAATACAGGTTGTATCGGTAAACATCTTTTTAACCATCACCTTTACATTCTGAACAAAGTTTATCCTACGACTTTTGAAAATTAGTCGAAAAGTTTTTCGACTCCCCATAATGGACATGGACAAGTCAGGACCGACTTTGTATGAAAGAACCTGTTAGAAAAGTTGTTAGAGGAGGCAGTTAAAAGGGTGTAGGTAGGTAAATGTTTACCGATACAACCTGTATTGTGGAATTTATTTTCACATTCCCGTCATCGTTGCTTTTCTAATAGATCCGCAATAAAATTGCGAGTTCTAACTCAAAGTTTGTTCTCAGTAGATCAATATGAATACTGATAAGTTAACGTACAATACTGAATATAATATCCACGCAAATAGTCTCATTAATTAAATGATAATAATGACTGTATCGTTGTATGAGTGATGTCTATTTTGACAACCGAATACCAGATTTAGGTAATAAATCTCATGTCCCTAAAGGGAGACACCACACGTTTTTTCTGTATCAGGTAAAATATGACTTCCATGTTAGGAAACTGCGTACACATCACTTAACTAATGCAAGACCATAAAATACTAAGCATAGCATCCCAACCAACTCGTATCTTATCTTACTGCAGTACGATTTTTTTTATGACAATAAGAATTGCCGCCGCCCATGGACAGCCCGCGACACCAGTGGAGTCACAAACGCGCAGAAAACCTTTTAACCCCCCTTTACCCCGGATTTTTATGGTTGATTTTGTTCTGTTACGATTTTATTCTGGGGACCCGTTGAAATATAGGTACTTTGTAACTTGTTTTGCATTAGGTAAGCAACTATTATTTCGTAACGACATTGTAGCTAGTTATACTTCTTGCTTATAACGACGGCGAAAAGAGCCAGTACCTCCTATCTAACACTTTAATTAACATAAGAAATTGACCTCAACGCACATGACATTAAGAAGTCATTTTCGCTAACAAATTTTACATAAGGAATTGACCTTAACGCCAACGACATAAAAAACTAATTTTCTCGAAATTACCTATGTTAGAAAGGAGGTACCGGCATGTCGCCGTTAAAGGAGATTACAACCCTCGACTGGACGCAAGAAAAAAATAAAACCCATCAGATTTGAACCTTATCCTGCATGAGACAAGAGCGAAAACCAATGAAAATTTTCAAACCATGCCCAGTTAAGGGTTAACTTACACTTCGGGAACTCTTCACCTGGTCCGGGTATCTCTACAGTTATTTCTCGCAGTCAGGGACCAGCTGGACGCTGTCCTCGTCCCCCCGACTGGAGTGCGGCCTCCGGAGGGGGCGCGGGTGTTGGAGGAGGGAGAAGCTCTGCTGCCCCCCCTGCTTTTTGCTTAGGGCGTTCCGGAGGTGGCTCTCACCTGGAATTTTAAGAAGCATTCTTAAAATTGTTACAATATAACCCAGCAAGGACGATGGTAGCTCATCATCATCATTATCTTAAGCCGTTTTCAACCAATTTGGTATAGGCCTCCTTCAATCTTGTCCATTCTATTGAAACGTTTAGGGGTTTTCGGTGATATAAAAGAAGACAGAAATTGCGCTCGTAGTTGAGAGTCGAATGACGCGGACGCGCCCCCGTCAGTCGATTTATGCGACGGTAAGATGGAAGGAGTAGAACACCGTTAGCTTTTGGCTATTGCCTTATAAGGCCGTGGAGTCGACCCGTTTTCGGAGCGTCCGTAAGCAGTGCCCTGATTGGTCACATATTCAAGTACCAACGGCTTATTACGTTCCGTTTCATCTACTAAGTGTTTTGTATAGCGTATGCTACACTATACTATTATATTTCTGGCAGTTGAAGTCCAGTTGTGCCCGCCAATCTTTGCTATGTTCGACTCTCAATCTCATTTGTGGTCTTTCGATAGGTCTTTTCTGATCCTATGGCCTCCATTGCATCATTTTCCTACACCACGAGTCTGAGTCTTTCGGGCTATATGTCCCGCCCATTGCCACTTGAGTTGCGCCACCCTTTTGACTACGTCTGCCACCTTATTGTGTCTCAGGGGTAGCTCCGTGGCTATGAACGTGCGCCTTCTTAATGGAAGGTGTTGGTTTGAATCCGAGCATGCACCTCTGGATTTCCCATTATCTCGATGGTGAGTAAAAACATCTTGAAAAAATCCTGCAAGTTTCGGGTAGTTTCTGAAACGTGTTATTATGATATCGTTGGTCTGATAAGCTATACATAAGATCCCCTGTATAAGAGTTGACTGCCTCGGTGGCGCAGAGGTTAATGGGTCGCACTTTAAAGCGACGGTTGCGCAAGAGGTCCCGATCGATCCTCGGGTCGGGCCAAAAATTTGTACATAAGTTTTCGGTAAGAAATTCTTAGTGTTAGCCCGGAGTCTGCAAGTCGGTGGTCATGTACCCCCGTGCCTCGGAAAGCACGTTAAGCCGTTGGTGCATTCCTCTCCGGTAGTATCACGCTGGTGTCGCATCGGAATATGAGTGTAAGGGAATAGGGAGTGCACTTGTGTTTGCGCACACACTTGAGCACTATAATATATCCTGCGTACTTGGCTGATCGTTGAGATTGGCCGCCGTAGCTGTAATCGGTTGAAAGATATTATTATAAGGGTTGCGAAGGTCAGACGGCAGTCACTTCATTGTAATTACCAGAATCACCAAATCCTGGACCATGGTCCAAGCGTACCCCTGGCTCCAAGCCCACAGGGAGTAACACGCTAAATTGATAGAGACTCATCTGGCAATGACAAAGGTCTCCCACAAGGCGTGAAGTCATGTGACCGCGGCATGACGAGCAGGGTCGGCTTGGAGTGTCGTTGTACCGGTTGCTCATTCGATCATGTACCACATCAGTTTATATTGTATCAGCACTCACCTGGCAAGGACAAAAGTCTCCACACAGCGAGAACAAGTGTTGTCGCTGCTCAACCTTTTATATTAGATCAGACAGCGGCACGTCACTAGAGTGTTGCGATTTTGTTATAGTCCTAACCTGGCAAGGACAAAGGTCGGCCACACAGCGAGAAGTCATGTGACCGCGGCAAGACGAGCAGGGTCGGCTTGGAGTGTCGTTGTCCGGTTGCTCATTTGATCATGTACCACATCAGTTTAT
Source organism: Marasmia exigua (assembly GCA_019059595.1). Taxonomy (NCBI): domain Eukaryota; kingdom Metazoa; phylum Arthropoda; class Insecta; order Lepidoptera; family Crambidae; genus Marasmia; species Marasmia exigua. Next base: position 2,620,790 of record CM032474.1, on the reverse strand, counting down.
ATTGTATCAGCACTCACCTGGCAAGGACAAAAGTCTCCACACAGCGAGAACAAGTGTTGTCGCTGCTCAACCTTTTATATTAGATCAGACAGCGGCACGTCACTAGAGTGTTGCGATTTTGTTATAGTCCTATCCTGGCAAGGACAAAGGTCGGCCACACAGCGAGAAGTCATGTGACCGCGGCAAGTACGAGCAGGGTCGGCTTGGAGTGTCGTTGTTCGGTTGCTCATTTGATCATGTACCACATCAGTTTATATTGTATCAGCACTCACCTGGCAAGGACAAAAGTCTTCCACACAGCGAGAACAAGTGTTGTCGCTGCTCAACCTTTTATATTAGATCAGACAGCGGCACGTCACTAGAGTGTTGCGGTTTTGTACTAACCTGGCAAGGACAAAGGTCGGCCACACAGCGTGAGGTCATGCGAACGCGGCGAGGCGGAGCGTGACGAGCGCGGGCGGCCTGGGGTGTTGTTGTTCCGTTGCTCATCTGACCTGGTGCCGCGGCGGGGAGACCGCCCTCCGAGGAGTTCCTGTAGGGTATTGTCATTACTAAATCATCCATGTTCCAGGACTACCAGTAGACTGATAGTGCTGTATATTTTGTCATTTGTTGTATCCCGCTGAGCGCTTCCTTAAAATGAAACGTCCAAACGTCCTAACCTAACCAAAAATTTTGTAATAGATTAGAACAGTGACCAGCAAAAAATCTTGAAATTTTCGGCTGAAATTTCGGCGGCCATTAGTCGAGCTGCCTTTTCATCACTTATTCCTTTATCCTGGACATGTCCAGCCCAGCATCTCTCCCAAAAAAAAGGTAGACAGCCAGTTTATAAAATATAAAGCGTGTAGAAATATATACGGCTAAAATAATTTATACCTATTTATCTTGGTCCTATTCTCTTTGGCTTAGCATTCATTTTAGCTTGTTTATTTCCTAGATTGATATAAGATAGAACATTGCAGGCCCGATACGGTACCTAGAATTTTGAATATCGGTACGGTACCATCATAATTTAGTACAATTTTGAAAAAAAATCGTGCAATTCCATTCCTTAATATACGCATCACACAATTAAGGTGACTGGTAGGGCACACTAGCGACGCCAATTGATTTTAATTTTTAGCTACTAAACCGGATCTATTTTAAACAATTTTGGGGTTACAACCTCTCGGCAAACACTTATACTATTTATTATATACCCATGCACAAATGTTGGGTCCGTGCCCAAACGCGAAAAATTGATTCACGCTAAAAGTGGCCGCTTTTGGCGGTAATCAATTTTTTGCGTACAAAAACGGACCCAACATTTGTGCATGGTTATGTTACCCCAAAATTGTTTAAAATAGATCCAGTTTTGTAGCTAAAAATTAAAATCGATTGGCGTCGCTAGTGTGCCCTACCCGTCACCTTAAGCGGATTTTATGGAATGTAAAGTAACGGATATTTACGACAAAGCCATAGTTTATCATCTCATGCTTTTAGACGATACTCCTGCGATACAGAACGTTATTCGGTTACAGTAAGTTTGTTGTACTAAAAGCACTACATTTAACTACAAGCAACAAAACCGAAAATATAACAACATCTCTTTATTGAACCTTTGCATACAAAATACAAATAAGGAATATGCCTCTTTGTTTTTTAAGATATGATAATTTTAACATTTATTTAAACGTACCTAACAGTATTTCTTAATTCCATGGTCAAGATAAAAGCTTCCACCTTACAGAGAACGTTGAATATTCACGCTACTTACTAAAGGCATTATCACATCTTAAAATATTTAAGAGACTAACAACAGTAAACCCTTAATTTTATATTACGTAATTATCATAAAAGGAAAAATATCTATAACTGAAGTTATGTGATTCCAAGAAAATTTACGATAAAATTTACTTTACCACTCTTAAGCGAACCTTTAAACAATTTGTATCTAAGAGCTTTAGGAAATTAACTCAAGTTATAAATTCCTTCCTCAGTGAACAGTGCTAGTGCTACCACAACCCACATGTGATAAAAGCTATCGTGATGAACAGACAAGTATAGAAGACGGCACATAAATAAGGCTTAATGTTAGTAACCTTCTCCTGGGAATTGACGCTAAAAGCGCTATAGGAGACGGGGCTCTCCGCTCCGAAGTCGAACGCGCTCGACGCGCGGTAGGAGACCGCGTCTGCTCCGGCAAGCGGGAAATAAATATTAGTGTTAATGAGGCGGAATGGGGTTAATTAATAAGTCATCTATATATATATCAAGGTTGCTCAATCCCAGGTCTGCGGACAACAATGTCCCAAATCACCCACTATTTCAATTTGCCCACCAAGAGTATTCCGTTGGTAGTCACCAATAAAAGTTTCTGACTCCAAACGAAAACTTATAAGCAGTTCTGCCATTATGACATTAAATATACTGATGTGGTCCGCAGCAAATTTTATGCCCACCTCCATTTACGATTAGACAACCTTGATCTATATTTTTATGCGTGATAGGTCTAAACACCAGCAAGTAATACCTCCTGTAATAAACCGTGGTCATCCAAAGTCAAAAGAGAATGCCTAGGCCTACGCGATTAAAATCCAAAATTAATATAAATATCAAACACCTTTTTAATCCCACTTTGGGATTATTATCAGATTGTAAATAGACGTAATCGCTATTTTTAATCCGCATCAGTTACCAACCTGATTATTTAAATAAAAATTGCGTGGATTTTAAGGAAGTGAAATGAAACACATTTATTGATGCAGAACATGGTTTAAAAATTGTAATTGAAACATTTGATTGTAAAATTACGCAAAATTTCTATCTTTAGTTAGGTATTCTGGTTTGTGGAAGTATTGGTTTCAATAAGCACCTAATATTTTAAAAGGTGCTATTAATTTAGGCGTTTACAGGTAATGTTTCATTCCGAGCGGGTCTATTACGTTAATAACGGTTACCTGCAGTGCGTAACATTCTCGTTTTAAATTCAGACATGTCCTACTTTTTAAATTATGTAGTTGTTAACTATGGACTGTAAAAAGCAATCATTCAGAAGAACATTCAACAACTGTGCTGAAATATTTAAAAGTTAAATACTGGTTAGCACAATATTCTATGATGTCAGAACAAATTAAAATAATTTAGAGCAGTTGTAGTAAAATTAAAATTTGGTCATTAAAACAATGGGATTAAAAACAAAAACAATAGGATTATTTTACATTGCAGATGATCTTTTTCATATCTTTATCATTTTAAAATATCAAAGTTCTTGAATTTATTAACATATAATTCAGCACAGAATTTGAACTTCTTTTGACAGAATTTAGAATTTACGGCATTGCCTTCACAGCTATCCTATTGCTCCTAATTCCGGAAAACATATCTAAGATATCTTGTTAGTTAAAGAATTACAATACTTTTCATACCATGGGGCCAACAGCTAATTGGCGGTGGCGATCGGATCATATGTTCATGGACCTCTTTGAGTGTTAGTGGATCTTCTTCAACAAAATCTAAGGCTGTGCTTCCAAATTCCTGGAAATATGAGTGATTAACAAAGTTAATATTGCCATGTGAGCTATGTAATCTTACAATTTATTAGGCTCTTTCAGTATGTTTTCAATAAACTTACTACCTATTATAGTACTTGTAACAGAGAGATTTAAGTCTTCAACAAGTAATTTTATATTCTTTGAATCCCTATTAGGGAAATGTAGTGGCATTAATTATGAATTTTAACAATTATGTTAATATTTTTAAAAATTATGTATTTAAATTTAAGTTAAGCCACAGTGTAATTGCCGTGAAAACATATTTAGGATTACTCTCTAGTACAATTCCATCATGAATAGCTAATGTTTAATTACAATGGTTGTAATCTGTTTTGTTTTCCTTAATTAAATAAATAAATTAAGGAATTTAATTTCATAGCTTTCATAGCATTAATAGCTTATTTATAACTCAAATAGCTAAATTCTTTAACTGTTCCTAATTATTGCTATGCTACAGCCTTGGCTATTTTAACTTAACCTTGACATTCTGCTGTAACCTAAATATAAGTTAATTAATTAATATCGTAAAAAATTAATGCATCATTAAAAAGTTGATTAATAAAAAGATGGATTGAAAAAGTTTCTTGGTTTTTTACATGACAACGGAGTGAGTTTCTTGCAATATAAAAAATGTTAGTTATATTCTATAATAAACCATAAAAAAAAGTGGTGCATTATTGTAGCCTTGTAGATGAATGAGAATGTTTTTAAAAGTGATCCTATGATAACTCATTCATTACTCACCTGTGACATTAGAATAGTATCATCAGACTCGCAATCATTTGCTTGGCTCTCAATCAAACTTTCTCTACTCGCCATTACTTGCTGGAATAAATAAAGACATTGAGTTTTGCTCTGCAGGGATTCTTGTTATTTATGGTTATTGTTACTTGTATAATTACAGTTAACTGAACATAGTAAATTTAGCTAAAGACTTCCATTATATTTACATAATTTAATAGTATTTAATTAATAGTAAATAATAATTTGCATCTTCAATAAACATAATTATTTCCTTAACTTTTATAGCAGTTATCATATTTATAGTTATAGCTATCAACTTGAAGTAAAAAAAACTGGAAGACTAATAGTAGTAATTATATGTGCATTCTCATAAACATCACTTTCATTTCTGGTGTTGTTTATGTTCGAGCAGCTCAGCTGCATAATCGCGGCGCACTTACGTAAGTTCACAAAACAATGTGACCAATTACTTACCTGTAAATAAGGGTTGTCCTGTCTCGACAGTCTTAGGGCCTCCATGTCTTGGAGCTATGTTCCTCGTACGCCCCGGAGTCAGCAGGACTGCAGAAGATCCTCCAATAGGAGGAGCTAGAACTGCGAAAATTCCAAACATGCATTCACCAAAACTAACAGTACATACCAACAAAAGCTCACAAATAACGAATACGCACTAGATAAAGAATCGTTGCTCCCTTCCATATTCACTATTAACTTTCTTGCTCACTAATAAAAGGCTTCAATACTAAGAAAACTCCATGAAAAGGCTTTTCCCAAACGATATCAATTGAACAAACAAATATTTACTCAGAATTTACGCACTGTGTTTTTAATTATAAATTAATAACATTTAACGAAACTGATACGAAAACTGAGTCTAGTAAACAAGTTTTCCTAAGAATATGGTGTTGTTTTTCTACATTTTTCTGCGAATTTTGTTCGAGAATGGGAAATCGAGAAGCACGAACAACTGATAACGATTGACAACTTGACAGCTGAGTTTGCGTTCAGAAATGAACACTAGAATCATAGAGTAACTTAAATACTGGGTAAATGAAGTGAAATTGTTTCGTTCTGAAATCATCAAAAGAAGAAGGAAGGGATACCACCCGGGTTGCCCTAAGATTTTTTTACTTTCCCTAGCATTTCATTAGTCAAGCTCATCTTAATTTAGGTCTATATTATCTTAACTCTATGATGATTTAGGTCCTCCCATAGAGTAATAATAATAGTCTGGGTCCTTCTGGTCCTCCACATCACAGTGTCCTCATCTTAGCGTTCTATAATAAAATCCCCTTTGCATCCAAGACTGTCGCTTTATCGCTTTGGACCCCAGGGACCCTGCCCAGGGTACACTTAGACCATAGAGTACCTAAGACAATCTTAGAAAATGATTCTTTTTTTTTAATATACTACAAATTCCACGGACTCTGATTCCGTGCCTTTTTAGTGCTTATTTTTATGTGCTAATTTCAAAATTTTAAATATTTCTCTGCGATAAAATTAAAATAAAATTACAAAGCTAAGCTAGGCTAGAAAATGATTCAAGGCTTAGCGACTGCCGTCTGACCTTCGCAACCCCTAAACAAGGTAACCAGACTAATTGCATCATGGTTACATTACAAGTTGTTCTCCCTCACCGCAAAGCTAATGGTAGAAATGTTCGGCTCGGATTCGAACCACGACCATGGAAGGTGCGTTCTTATCCACTGAGCTACCATCGCTCATCTTGATTTAGGTATTTACTTATTCGAAATTCTTTTGTCGTCCAGTTAAGGTGAAGGGTATACACCACTAGCGACTAAACTAAACCAGATCTATTTTAAACAACTTTGAGGCTTTAGTCTCTCGTTAAACAGCTACTCCCTTACTCTGGTTTCCCTTCAAAACGCAAACACCTACCCCCTTATTATAAATCGCGAACAGGATAGTTGCGGAACAAAATTTGTGCCAGCTCATTTTGTCATTACGTGTTGGAACGGGATGAGATCGCCATTTATAATAAGGTGGTTATCTATACTAATTATTTAATAGTTATATGACCTGGATTTGCACTCGATTTTTTTTTAATATGAGAGGTGACAGACGTGGTGGAATTTTGAATTATCGCCAAAAGCGGCCACTTTTGGAGTGAATAATTTTTTTAGTACAAAAACAGACCCTTACATGTGGGCATGGTTATAAAACAAATAGCAAAAGTGTTTAGCCGAGAGACTGAAGCCCCGTTATTATTCAAAATATATTTGTTTTAGTAGATAACAATTAAAATCAATTAGCGTCGCTAGTGTGTCCTACCCGTCGCCTTAATGATAGATACTGTAAGATCAGATCAAATTAACCTCCTGCAGTGGAAAAATAGGACTTGTATCCCAGACAAAAGAACGGTTCAAAGGTCAACAAGGGTAACTCGAACTGACGCCGACTATATACATACTGATAGAAGCATTTCCAAGTATTTCCGTTTAGTTATACGATTAACCTAAAGCCTGAAGCCGTAGTAATTATTATGAGGCATAATTCGATTCTCGGATTTAGGCAGGATTAGTTGAACAAAATGCAGTTTTCCTTCTCTGGGTGCCGATGATCATGCCAGCAGCTTTACCTTAGTCGCCTTTTACGACACCTCGGTAAGAGTGAGGGTGGCCTATTCTACTCTGCCGGGACCACACGGCGTCAACCCGTCAACCCGTCTGCCAAGCGTGGTGAGTATGGCAATTACCCCTCATGTGATTGAGGGAGGCCCGTGCCCCAGCAGTGGGGACTTAAATGGGCTGACGATGATGATGATGATGAGTTGAACAAACAAAATTACATGAGCCTTAGCTATTTTAGAATTCATTCATTAGGCTATCCATAATATATTATTTACCTGTGTGTATTGTGTTGTTTCAGCTCTCTACACGAGTGTACAGTCGTCAAATCTTTCGGCGTATAATTTGATAACTATTTTGTGGTCCGGATCCATTCAGATCTGACGACAAAAACACCACTAATGCTGTTACAACTATAATCCTGCTGCAAGCGAATGGTGCCGCTGTGCACTCGCTAAAAAACACTCATCATCAATATATTATATACATTTGGGCGGACTCGCTCTTTGCAAGCTGGTCATTCTAATGGCCTGTTTCACAATAATCTAAGCTCTTCTTTTCTCTCTTTCTTATTCAGGTGACGCATCGACGAAACCAGCGCCGCCAATAATTTGCATTTGTGAGACATTATTTAAAAAAGTACAACGGTGAATAAATTTTAATTTTTTTTTGAGACAAAATTATATGTCAATTTCTGCCTACATGTAACCATCATCTTTAAAATTGCTAAAACTGGCCACTTTAGGCAATAATATGAATTATTTACTTGTGTACAAAGATAACGTTACACAAGTGTATCTCATAAAATTCTTAGTACCTACTTTCCTTTATGAATTCCCTGTTGCACTTTTTAAAAAGATGTCTTATCGTCAAAATTAAATATCGATGCGTCACCTTAAGATGACGGGTAGGGCACAATAGCCCTAGATTCTATTTTAAACAATTTCGGGGTTATTATCTCTCGGCAAACACTTATACTATTTATTAAATAACCATGCACAAATGTTAGGTCCGTTTTTGTACGCGAAAAATTGATTAACGCCAAAAGCGGCCACTTTTAGCGGTAATCCAAAAAATTAAAATCGATTGGCGTCGCTAGTGTGCCCCTACCCGTCACCTTAAGGAGGCAACCTTGGGTGTGATTGTGCACAAGCACGATATCAATAAAATAATAACCAGTCCAGAAATATATTTTTGTGTGACAATTTGGAATCTACACGGACGAGGCAGAAGAAAGCTAGTTTATTTTTATGTTTTTACAGAGATATTGTAACCCCGAAATTGTTTAAAATAGATCCAGTTTAGTAGCTAAAAATTAAAATCGAATGGCGTCGCTAGTGTGCCCTACCCGTCACCTTAACATGCTGTCTTTAAACTATCATTCTACTTACTGAAATAAAACAACAACCATTTTGAACACATTATAATATGAATTAATTAGTAACCTGAATGAAGGCACTACCTTGTCTAAGAAGGCACCTTTAAGCTGATATTGTTCTAATGAGACAACAATATTGTAAATAATTCTTTTAGCGTCTAAAACTTCAACAAATTTACCGAAGCAAACATTTCTATTTACATTATTAAAATTTATGCAATCCATTGTCAAGTTTCGATCGTATTTATAATTATAACAACAGCAAACAGTGCTAAGAGTATCTATAATCATTTTGAAATATTACTAGTGAAAATATGTGATAATTTTTTTTCATGAGTTAAATATTATTATCATAATTTGTTCGTTTTTAAAATTCGTTGTCAGTGAGCACGAACTGGGCCGCGCTGCCGTACTCCAGGAGGCGGTTTTTGATGCCCTTGAGCTTGGCGATGTAGTGCTTATGTATCTTGGTGTTGGTCCTCTTGTAGCGGAGGGCCGTTATCATTTTATCTACAGTGTAATGCAGCCAAAGGATGTTTGTGTAAGGCTCGAAATTCTTCCAATCATTTCTGTGGACAAGGGAAATAAATATTAGTAATTTGGATATTCACATCTGGCAAGCAGCATTGCCAGATATTTTTCAGAAACATTTTGAGTAAAGATGGCATCCGGTCGATTGAGTAACTGTATTTTTTTTTCTATGTGATAGGTGGCAGACGAGCAGACGGATCGCCTGATGGTAAGCGATTGCCGCCGCCCATAAACACCTGCGACACCAGTGGAGTTGCAAGTGCGCTGCCAACCTTTAAAACCCTCCTTTCACCCGGCAACCTCACTCACGCAGCGAGGCACAGCACATTGCTGCTTCACGCCGGTTTTCTGTGAGGTTATGATCCAGTCGATTAATCAATTAATCACTCCGGTCGAGCCAGACCATCCATGCCGAAGCTTGGCTCTCCCACGGTCAATACAAGGTAGAGTCAAAGAACGAAAAGGTACGTCAGTTTTCAAATTGATTCGTTTGATATGCTATGAGCACTTATTACCTTTCGTAAAAATTATGCTCAACAGTTAGATTAGGAAGTTCAGATTGCTTGTAGCAACATTGAATCCTTTTGATGCAAAGAAAATTTAAAGAGGGTTGGCAGATCTTAAAACGGGTATGTTGGTATAACTGATTCTTGCAAGCGAACATTTACCTTAAGGCGACGGGTAGCCCAACTAGCGACACCATTCGTTTTTAATTATTAGCTACTAAACCGGATTTAAACTAAACTAAATTTTTCACGTATAAAAACGGACCGAACATTTGTGCATGGTTATTTAATAAATAGTATAAATGTTTACCGAGAGGTTGTAAACCCGAAATTGTTTAAAATAGATCCGGTTTAGTAGATCGATTGGCGTCGCTAGTGTGCCCTACCCGTCACCTTAAGGTAACGAAGATTTTTATTCTCTGTACCGTACATCTTCAAGTATGCAGTTACCTAACAAAAGCAATTATCAATGCAGTGGTTCAGTAGTCATTTGTAAGTTCAAAAATAATAGTAGAATACGACATCCTGTTTGAAATAAAACAATCTCAACACACAATTAAATACAATCGTATTGTGAACTTTGTCTTTATAATTATTTCGGTAGCTATTATCTTCTCATGAGATAACAAAAGAGTATTAACCTTTACCTAAGCTTTAATATTTCTATTGTTTTTCCTGGGTTTAAGTTTGGCGGTGAACAGTTTAACAAACTTGGCTGGGAATTAACTAAATAGCTTATCATTGAAATATTTGTGGTGATAACGAACGTCTGTCCCGCCAATGTAGGTCGTTGTGTTTATTTGTGGACGAGCAAATTTACAACATAGAAGATGTTTGTTGATAAACATCACCATCAAGTGTTACGTCTGCTCGTCTGCCCATCATAAAAAAAAACACTGTACAAATTGACTTAGTATTTTTGCCCGACTACGGCGAAGCAAAAAGGAGGGTTATGATTTTGACCTGTATGTATGTATGGTTATTCATCTGTTACCCTCATAACTTCTAAACTAGTTATCATATTTGAACAAATGAGGTGTCGTTAGAAGCGTCTTGATTGTCTTCTGGTTATAGGCTACATGAAATCACATTAAATTGACTACAGCGCCCTCTAGGGGACTTAGACTAAGGAACTAAAAAAAAATTTGCTTGACGGTACCGTGTGGGGTATCAAATGAAAGAGCTTTTCGAGCACATTTCAAATATGTAATTTTATTTACATCTAAAAATATGTTAAATAAAAATAAAGTTCTTTTTTTGGTAGTCGGGTTTTTTAGTTTTTACTCAATGTGGCATACGACCACGGCAATACGGCATAATCATTTCAGCAGAGACATTTTTCTTGTTTCGTACTTTTTAGAGCGTGTTTTTTTGGTAGTCGGGTTTTAGTTTTTTCGGTATTCACGTACCATTAGGTGATATGTCTGCTCGTCTGCCCCCTATCTCATTAAAATATATATATGAAAGCAAAAGTTTCCTTTTATGATCTCTATAATAACAGTAACATTTCCAAGGCTCGTTAAACGATGTCGACATCGCGTTTCCAAACAGTGATCGACATAATCAATAAGCGTTCAATGGACATCACGTGTCTCGCCGCCATCTTGGCCTGTCAGTCGTTATCAGTGGATGTAAATAAACAATATTTATGGACTACAAAGGGCGCTCTAACTTTGCGTTTTTAACACATATCGAGTCGATCATACGAACTATTTGAAACCGCAGTTATACCCTATTGTTGAAAGTTTCTAAATATTACTGGGAAACATCTTCAATATTTATAAAGATATAATTTGCATATACAGAAAAAGCTTATGGATCAATTGAAAAGGCAAAACACTGGCACGATGCAATCGATACCCAGTGCCATCTTTTGGTACTGGTCTAAATGAAGCCCCGAAACGAAGTGTGGCCGGGTCACTAATTCTAAATAAAATATTAGGGATGTTATCGTAAAATAAAATAGTAAATGTTACATTAAGACTAATCCCATCATAGTAACGATGACTTGATTTCTATGATAAGAGGCTTTTGCCCTACAGTGGGACTACTGTCCCACAAATTCATTTCGGAGTGGATATTTAAAATGGGATATTACGTAAAACTGACATTAAACCAATATTTGATGTCAGCATACATGTTTGATGTAAGCTCAATCGAAAAAATTTGAATGACAAATAAATTGTGAGATGAGTGGCTTGCTATAATGTGAGGCCTAAGACCATCAGAGAAAATAAAAAGGCAGCAAATTTCGACCAAGCATTTTGTCAGCTCCTAATCTTTGCTGATGACTTTCCGGAGGTCGTACCCATAGCGCATAGCAACTCAGCCCAGCTTGTCCCGCATCAGTCGGTACTCCTGGAACTGGTAGTCGCCTACAGCATCTATGTCATTGAACCTACAGCTCATAGCCACTCACCCCAGCTTGTCCCGCATCAGCCGGTACACCTGGAACTGGTAGTCGCCTACAGCATCTATGTCATTGAACCTACAGCTTATAGCCACTCACCCCAGCTTATCCCGCATCAGCCGGTACACCTGGAACTGGTAGTCGCCTACAGCATCTATGTCATTGAACCTACAGCTCATAGCCACTCACCCCAGCTTGTCCCACATCAGCCGGTACACCTGGAACTGGTAGTCGCCTACAGCATCTATGTCATTGAACCTACAGCTCATAGCCACTCACCCCAGCTTGTCCCGCATCAGCCGGTACACCTGGAACTGGTAGTCGCCTACAGCATCTATGTCATTGAACCTACAGCGCATAGCCACTCACCCCAGCTTGTCCCGCATCAGCCGGTACACCTGGAACTGGTAGTCGCCTACAGCATCTATGTCATTGAACCTACAGCGCATAGCCACTCACCCCAGCTTGTCCCGCATCAGCCGGTACACCTGGAACTGGTAGTCGCCTACAGCATCTATGTCATTGAACCTACAGCGCATAGCCACTCACCCCAGCTTGTCCCGCATCAGCCGGTACACCTGGAACTGGTAGTCGCCTACAGCATCTATGTCATTGAACCTACAGCGCATAGCCACTCACCCCAGCTTGTCCCGCATCAGCCGGTACACCTGGAACTGGTAGTCGCCTACAGCATCTATGTCATTGAACCTACAGCGCATAGCCACTCACCCCAGCTTGTTCCGCATCAGCCGGTACACCTGGAACTGGTAGTTGCCTACAGCATCTATGTCATTGAATATTCAGCGCATAGCCACTCACCCCAGCTTGTCCCGCATCAGCCGGTACACCTGGAATTGGTAGTCGCCTACAGCATTTGTCATTGAACCTACAGCGCATAGCCACTCACCCCAGCTTGTTCCGCATCAGCCGGTACACCTGGAACTGGTAGTTGCCTACAGCATCTATGTCATTGAATATTCAGCGCATAGCCACTCACCCCAGCTTGTCCCGCATCAGCCGGTACACCTGGAACTGGTAGTCGCCGACGGCGTCGAACAGCGAGTCGTCGGCGGCGAGGTCGTTGTAGAGCGCGGCGGCGTCGCCGGCGCCGGCGCCCAGCGGCAGCGAGAGGCGCGACAGCGAGTAGTCGATGATCGTCGCCGACACGCCGCAGCGCGCCACGCGGAACGCGCGCCCGCGCAGCACGAACGTCGCGAACTGTTCACGGGATGAAAAGTTTCAAATTTTAGATCCCATTGGCCGTTTTCGATTACCATCCCGTCCGTTCACTACCACTAATCCAAACAGACCTTCAAAAAAAGTTAAAAACGCATATCATCGCATGGTGTGTACAGTCAGCATCAAAAGTAGCTTAACACTTTAGTACCATGTCAAAGTAACTGTTCTACCTATTATAGGCAGTTTCTAAGGGGTTCGTAAAAAATGTTACTTCGACAGGGTACTAAAGTGTTAAGCTACTTTTGATGCTGACCGTACCAATAAGCTTAAAAAATCACAAATCCTTTTTTTATTTTAAATGCCTTGATCAATTTACGATATATGACCGTGGGAGAGCCACGCTGCGGCATAAATGGGCCAGCTCTACCGGAGTGATACCACGGCCTCACAGAAAACCGGCGTGAAGCAACACTGTGCTGTGATTCGCTGCGTGAGTGAGGGTACTGGAGGCCTAATCCGGGGGAAATGAAGGTTTAAAGGTTGGCAGCGCACTTGTGACTCCACTGGTATCGCAGGTATCCATGAGCAATCGCTTAGCATCAAGTGATCCGTCTGCTCGTCTGCCACCTATTACAGAAAAAATATTTCACAACATCTGACTCCGAAATAGGTAGCTCAAGCACCCGTGTTACGGATATCAGAACCAATAGAATTACAAATATATACATTTAATACTTTTCTTTTGTAAATACATACTTATTATATATAGAAAACACCCAGACCAATACAAACAAACATATTCATGCACACAAATGTTTGTATTGCGAACCCTTGCACCAGTGGCAGCATTCACTACCACTAATCAAACGGGTCGTCAAAAAAAATTTAAAAAGCAGATCATCGTGACATGAATGGTGTGTGCCAAATAAGCTTGAAAAATCACAGATCCTTTTTCATTTTAAATGCCTTAAATAATTATTCATTTACTGTCTTAATTTCGTTACTATCATTTCAAAACTGGTGATGACGGTGCCACACGTAAAATGGCTCTTAAAACCAATACAGTAGGTACTGGTACTCTGTAACAATAGTTATGAATCTCCGGTTATCTCACCTTCTGATCAGTCGGCGCAATCAACACGTTCCCCCAGTGCAAGTCACGGTGTTCAAATTGGAACGCCTCCTCCCCTACCGCCAAACCAAACGCAACCTGGAAACATACAAACACTTCGGTTTAAACAAAGTATATCACATCGGTCGTATAGTGTATTTATTTACTATGGTCCTTTCACTTAAGCATGATATCGGTGACAGCAGGACAGAGTTATACGTGATACGTAAGAAAGAGTCAAATATGAAAATGTATTTTGACATCTGTCAAATTGGACCATAGAGTTTACAGGCATATTCAAATATTATGCAAATGCGTAACATTGAGACATAATTGTCCGTTTTTCATTGGGTGTGATCGGTCCACAAGCACTAATGAACAAAATAATAGCCAGTATAGAAATATGTCATGTCGTACAAGGGATTAAAGGTGCTGGCAGAGTCGATAGGAATGGAGACTACTCCACCGACAAGAGCGTCGCTCTTAAATTAAAGAGAGATAGAAATATATTTTTGGGTGACATTTTGAAATCTAAACGGACGAGGCAGACGAAAGCTGGTTTATTTATATTTTTTACCTTATATAACTTTCGAGTTCATCAATAGTATCATTTGTCAATGTCAATCGGCCATAATACATTTTCTACAATGAATGATAGGCTATCGAATGAAAGAATAAAATCGCATTTACCAAAAAATATGTCAAATTGTTTTATAGAACTATAATAAAGGAAAGGAAATTGACTAATCCTTTGTACTTGAAGACCCCTATACTAACAAAGCATGACAAAGACATATAAAGTTTACACACGCGATAAAAGAGAATATTTAAACCCTTTGTGCTATTTCTTTGTCCCCAATCACATGGTACAATGGGATAGTGGAACAGTCATTATGTCTTATCAATGTATGAACGTTTTTCTTACAATGCAATTTGCGTTTTCCCCATCCTCGGTAAACACACGTCACCTAGACGATTCACCTTGTCTACGTCGAAATGTTCGAAAAGATTCTTATGAATTTTGAAAGGTCATGGGACAATGAACTGGTGACCTGAAAGGTCGCCTGAGTTTGACGCGCTTTGGACAATCAAGAATTATTTATTATACCTACACAGAATGTCTGTATACTTAGTTACTTTTTATCTATGAAAATGGGTACCTACCTATGTATGTTTGTTTGACCTTCTTTCTCGTGGTTAAATGGAGCTTAGGTCTTTCAATATTGCATAACATATTAAAAGACTCAGTGAACGAATTTGCAAGTAACGGGAGAAAGTGCGAGACTAAAAATCGATATTATGTGACAGGCAGAAATTTCTGCAAATAGTTGTCAGTTTCGTGTAATAATAAACATGATTAAGATTATTTAGGACTAGAGTTATTTTCCAATGATACGATACGACGTATATTTCCGACACATAAAATCACATTTACGGGAAGATGAAAAGTACAGTAAATTCTTTATTACCAATACACATTTATACAACTATTACATTAGGCTGGTCCTCACACTAGTCTAAGCCTGCCCTGTGAGAAACAGTGATCGATGTTTTGAGATGGATGATATTGATAAGGGCTTTACGAAAATTGTTTGTAGTAAAGATACAAAAACAATGACACTTGGTGTTGACCTAAGAAAATATCCGCCTAAACATCTTTGTCAAGTGCGACAAGTTTGTTATGGATGATGTCAAATATTGGAACAAAGGCCGTCTTCTTTGGTGACACTTTAATGACTCGTTTTTAGCCATTATTCTATACACAATTCGCAGTACAGCAACAGCAGAAGAAGCTACACATATTTCGTAGTTTGTAGCTCTTATTCCGAAGAGCATAAGAGTCACTAGCTGCGAAAAGTGTGCATCAACTTTTGCTGTTGACTGTACAACGCCATCAGTCACACTGCCCTACGTGCACTTATGAAAGTGGAAAATTCTTGTTTTTGTAATAATATTTTTAATGGTAAAATAGACCGACTCGGATTGCCTAAATACACTGTATTGCAATAACAAAAGAACCCAAACTTGCCCCTCCGATAGTGTACGTAGGGTCAGCCGATATTTTGACACTCATCAGTGTTCTGCATGGGCAAACCTTTTCATTTACATTTCATCGTCTAAACCAGATTTTTCGCTTCACAATCGCAAGCAAGTGGACATTTTACGATGTAGTGCAACGTGAAAGTCGAAAGCATCGCGACCTTTTCCGCCCGCATGTTTTCCGGCTATATCCAGTTATTTTTCCATGATGAAGAGACTAACGATTTTCCGAGGCGCATTGCGGTGAATCGCGACTTTCTATACGACAAGCTTGCGAAACTCATCTTTGAGATAACATAATCCTTATTGCTAAAGAACAAAGGCATTGTTCTAATACTGGTAGATACGCCATTACTATTAGTGAACAAATGAGTGCATAGGATTTACGTATGTAATATTTGAACAATTACATATACAACGTTCTCCTTTTGATATCCCATAATACATTAAATATTTAAGAAATATCCCTAAGAAACATAGGATGAAATATTTAAAAAAATGTCTATCCATACTAATTGCACTATATTTCACCCCGCATAGGGAGCATTATCTAAATAGAAACATATTCTTAGAGAAAATCTCCGTGACGATCCGTTTGGAACAGTGGTAGTAAACGCTGCCTTTGGTCCAAGGGTTGCGCACAGTACAAACATTTGTGTGTATGAACATGTCTGGGTGTTTGTATGTATTATAAGTATGTATTTACAAAAGAAAAGTATTATATGTAAATATTTGTAATTGTGCTGTTGATTCTGATATCCGTAACACAGGTGCTTGAGCTACCTATCTCGGAGTCGGATCAATTGTATGTGATATTGTGAAATATTTATTTTATTATTATCTTTAACATTTATGCTATGAACTAGCCTTAAAGTTATCGGATATAAAAAGGACGTTGTATATAAATACATGTATCGTAAGTTAAAGTAGTTGGTGGCGGTGATACTGCACTGCCGCAACACATAACTAGTGCGGAGGGAATTACGATTCTCGATCTATCTTAAGAACAAATGTATCAGTTTCATTGTATTTATGTCAAATAAATTATTTTTATTCTTATCTACATATTTTCCAATCAACATTAACCTACATTATCAAATAGATTAAATAAAAAATAAGAGCGATGGCAGCTCGGCTCCTAAGAACGCGAATTTTATGGTCGTTTACACTACAGCTCTGGTTAAAGGCAACGAAGTATTACACAGATGATCAAATAGGTTAAATACTGACCTATTTAACGAATGACTCAGTTAACTATAGATATAAAGAAAAAGCTCTACATTTTAAATGACTAACAAAAATGTATTATAGTTATTGCAATCTAAGAATGCCTAAGGCAACAATCTTGCGTGAACTACAGCGTGTGTGTAACAGAAATCTGATATAAACACCACAGCATTAATAATTTGCAAGAACTATAACACCTCAATGAGCACAATGAAAAAAACAACGTAAAAATATCACATGCATAAAAAATAAACTTAAAAAAAACAACAAAAATTAGTAAAATAAAAAATAACACAGGTCAGCAACACTCAAAACATGGAAAGCGGGCTCGCGACCTCCGCAGAGGATAAGTGAAAATCTAGTCAAGATACGGGGAGACTTGAACTAGAAATTCACTCATCGTCCACAGGGGCCATCCTCATGCAATCTGCTATGCTGAAAAAAAAACACGAGAAACACAAAACAAAAAAAAAACAAATGTTGCTGTTATGATGACATAGTTGATATTGTAGCTTTGTCGATAAATAACGGAGGATTTCCCCGAATCAAAAATATGTTATGTTGAGGGAGTTGCCACACTGGCGCATGGCGGATCGCGAGCGAATTCAAAGCGGTGCGACGGACGGCCGCAGCGAACACGTCACGGCTGCGCAACGGATTCGCCGGCGTTTTTCTGCGTAGCCGCCTCAAAAAAACAATGGCGTTCAGACTTATCTCCGCGGCATTTTGAAAATTCTCGCAATCCGCCAATGTGGCAACTTGCTTAAGGTAATTTACGGTCGGAGGATCTGCCTCATAACCACTTTCAAACGAAAATCGCTTGCAAGCACAACACAAGAATTAATGTCAATTTCAAACAAAAACTACGTAGCTGCAAGTGATTATTGCTCTTTAGGTGGTTATGCGCCCGAAAAAAGTTGAATATTTTCAAATTGCACTTGTGTTTTGAAACGTTTGCAAACGTGAAAACGAATCACGTTTTCTCATGACCTTTGATGACGTAAGCAGCGAAAATGAACGCATAATAAGACGTCGATTGTTACCTGTTAATTACGGTATGTAGCTAATGTTGCACGTGCATATATTTTTGGTCTGATTCTAGAAACCGCAGGAAACACGTGGCGAGACTTGGCGCGAGGTGGACAGATGAGTGGATGGATACCTACTTAGATTATGCAAAAAAGCAGACGTACTAGCGCCTAGCCTGATGGATGATAGATAAGTGTCCCCACCCCCGTCCTTAGATCGCTGTAATCATCATCATCATCATCATTTCAGTCAATAGATGTCCACTTCTGGATATAGGCTTCCCAAAATGTTCTCCACACAGATCGGTCTTGTGCCGCCCGCATCCAATGGATTCCCGCGATCTTCACCAGATGGTCGGTCCACTTTGTGGGGGGCCTGCCACGGCTGCGACTTCCTGTACGTGGCCTCCACTCGAGGACCTTTCCGCCCCAACGGCCGTCTGTTCTCCTCGCTATGTGCCCTGCCCATTGCCACTTGAGGCATGCAATCCTTTGGGCTATGTCTGTGACCTTAGTTCTCGTGCGGATCTAATAATTTCTGATACGATCACGCAAGGAGACTCCGAGCATAGCCCTCTCCATTGCTCTCTGGGTGACTTTGAGCCTCCTTAATCTGCACATTGTAAGCGCTCGCATGTAATACTAGATTTTATATAATTAAGCCGTCCTTTCAGAAAAATGTAAGATGGAAACTAAACTTATGCAATCTTAGAACTCGTGTACTGCTTGCGGTTGACGTAATTTGATCTTAAAACCCAACTATAGTAACTTATTCTTTAGAACTAAATAAAATAAATAGTAAATACAATAAAAAAAATCCCAGTAGATCACTTTTAGACATTGTTCCAATGCATTAAGTCGAAAAATGGTATGCCTGGAACTTTTTTGATAGCACCTATTGTGCGTGTGTGCTATACTTTCACTCAGCAAAAAATATAGAACCTACTTTCCAAAACCTAATGGATTTGCGCAATTTACGTAATGCCCGGCTAAACTGCTCTATGTCAGGTTCTATTAGGCGCACAATGGCGTTATAAAAATGTGAATAAATTACGCAATCCCGGCGTTCCACTGCCACTGGTTTAGCAACAAAAACTGTGCATCGTGGCCGACTGCACGCTTTAAACATCGCTGTTCGTTTAGTGTAATTAATTGAATAAATGTTTAATTGTTATTTAAAGCCATTACAAATTAAACGGTCTGAAGCTAATTTGCATTTGGAATGTTTAAACAGCTGTATGTTTTAAAATAACTTTTTTTTCACATCACTTTGAACATTTTGTATTAAAACGTTTTAGAATTTGCATTTTTTACTTTGTCTATATTTATAAGTCTTATATGTAAATTAATAGAATTTGTTTTTTAAAGATATCTTCCTGTATATCGAGAATCTTGGCCGGAGATTCCCACAGCTGTTACTAACAGGAAGGATAATCAATAAACACTACATTGACAAACCGGTCTTTCCTTATACATATTCGATGTTAAAAGCCGTTCCTTTCCAGGCATTTATACATTTTCCTTATACAGCCAGTTTATCCAGCAACTCTATTAATATTTCCTCAATAAAATTTCAACCTTATTTCGGTACAAATAAGGCTGTTTTGGTTTTTGAACGATCAAAAGAATTGTCAGATTCGGATATTCTTTCGCGTCGTTCTATGCATTCATCGCACTAAAACTGTTTCGCCGTCTTTCATCTCTCTTAATCGCCCCGATTACCTATTGACCCAATTCATTCATATTGAAACGGATGACGTCACTCGTCAAGCTTGTATAAAAACATTACCAAATAGCATAACAACAAATGCACCGCTCATAATTGCATTTGTGCGGTTGCAATCGGCTAATTGACGTAATGAGTCGGCCGCAAACCTAGTACCGACAGCAATCATAGTTCAGTGCGTCATAGATTGAGATCTGAGAATCTGACATAGATCACCAAAGCTGCTGTGGATTTTATCGACCACCAGAGGTCAAATATTTCTGCGTCTATGTTGGGACATATCTTTACTATTTATAAAGAGGTAAATCCGAAACGCTTATAGGTAATACGAAAACACGAAACGCTTTTAGGTAATCCGAAAAGACGAAACGCTCGATGCTCATCGAGCATGGGGCCATGGGAGCATCGAGTGTTTCGTGTTAATTGCTCGATATAATCGTTACCTAGCGCCATCGGTATAATATGAATGAATGAATGAATTTATTCATATGAATGAATGAATGAATTTATTGACATAATAAAGCATACAATTTCTTAGTGACTATAGATACTTCACTAGGCTCACAGGCCTGTATCGAGGTATCTAGTAATATGGAACTACGAAGTGAGGGCGGGCCGCTATTGTATTATAAATGGCTGCGCGGAAGTGAATTTTAACTAACATTTTGATTACAATCGCAGGTATTTGGTAGTAGCTTAGATCTCTTCATCTTAGCATGTAATTCCCGATTGCATCCAAAGCGTCAGCTTTGACTCAGTACGTTTCAAGATTTGGAGAGTCTGGTAAGTACAATGAAGCGACTGCCGTCTGACCTTTGCAACCTAGGGGAACCAGACTAGCTGAATCATGATTAGGCGTTTCAAGACTATCCGAAAAGTTTTGCCTCACCGCCGAGCTAAGGGTAGAAATGTGCACATAGATTTTAAACCACCATAGATGCATGCTCGGATGCATCTATGGTGTATATCTCGGATCACGACCCCCCGCATGGAAGGTGCGTTCTTATTTTCATAATAAGAAAATGTCTTCTTCCATACATCCCTGTCCGGACAGGGATGTATGGAGGAAGACACACTTTACAGATTACAGATAAGATAACTTGGGAGCAGGGCAGCAGCATGATGATGATGAATAAGGATATCAAAATGCTGTTACTTCATTTTAAAATGTTACCGTTGAAGCTTTAGCGACGGGTTAGAATCTTATTCTTATATCACCAGTACTGTATTACCAAATAATGATTGCTTCATTTGAAAAAAAACCCGTCCAAGTGCGAGTCGGACTCGCCCGCGAAGGGTTCCGTAGCAGCAAGTAAGATATATGAAACGTAAATTGCGGTTTACGGTTTATGTCGTAGAAAAAGAACTACATTTTACCACTTTGGGAGTGGCTCTTGCGCAAAGTATTAAGTTTAGAAAAAAAATGAATAGATACTCCACACGTATGGGTTTGATGAAAAAAAATGAGTTTCAGTTCGAAGTATAGGGCCCCCCCAAAAAATCTGTTTTTTTTTTTCGTAAAAATCGTAATACGGTTAACAAAATACATCTATTCACCACGTTTCAATAGTATAGTTCTTATAGTTTCGGAAAAAAGTGGCTGTGACATACGGACAGACGGACAGACATGACGAATCTATATTGGGTTCCTTTTTTTGCCATTTGGCTACGGAACCCTAAAAAAGCATCTTGAAATTCTGCAACATGCAAATGTCACAATAGGGTAAGTGTACGTGACAAAAAGTTTGAGAACCAATAGAACTGGTTGACCCCATTATTAGGAACAATACTGCGCGCCTGACAGCAATTACTCGTACTGAAAGACGTAACGAGTGTCGTGTGTCGATGTTGCTACCACAAGGTGACTTTATGCTGGGAAAATAGGCGTCGGAGCTTGCCAAACGCGGCTTCGTGTTAGGAAAACAAGATTGATGTCTAGCGAGAAAGCAGTCCGTGGGAGAGCCACTTTTCCGCATGAATGGGTCGGCTCGGCCTGAGTGATACCACGGCCTCACAGAAAACCAGCGTGAAGCAGCACTGAGCTGTTTCGCTGCGTGAGTGAGGGCACCGGACGCCCAAGCCGTCTTGCAAGAAAGCAGTCTGTGGGAGAGCCACTTTTCCGCATGAATAAATAATAATAATAAATAATAATAATTCTCACAACATCTCATACGTTGACCTGATTCCGAACTAAGTAGCTTAAGCACTTGTGTTACAGATATCTGACAACAGAGGAACACAAATATATACTTAAATACATATATTACACCCAGACACCGAACAAACACAAGTGTTTGCCCAGGGTGGGGATCGAACCCACGACCTTTGGCGTAAGAGGCAGGACCAATTGCGCCATCCGGTCGGTCATGAATGGGCCGGCTCGGTCGGAGTGATACCACGGCCTCACAGAAAACCGGCGTGAAACAGCACTGTGCAGTGTTTTGCTGCGTGAGTGAGGACACCGGACGCCCAAACCGGGGAAAAGGGGGGTTTAAAGGTTGGCAGCCCACTTGTGACTCCACTGGTGTCGCGGGTGTCCATGGGCAGCGGCAATCGCTCGCCAACAGGTGAACCGTCTGCTCTTCTTCCATCTATCATATAAAAAAAAGAAAGCTAATTTCCCCAGATACAAAAATGCGACTGATGTTTAAGTACATCTATTTTTTTTTTACTAGTGACCTCCCACAGCGAACTTCGTTTCAGCCTAATTTTTGGTCTGTTATTCGGGGCTACGACCCTCATATCTTAGCGTTGAGTTTTCGGTTGCATCCAAAGCTGTCGCTTTGAAGCCTAAGGCACGCTTACGCCATAATTTAGGTTTTGGAGGGTCCGGTAATTATACTGAACTGACTGCCAGTCTGACCTTCGCCACACTTTAACAGTGGAACCAGACCAACTGTATCATGGTTACACTTTTCGGAAACTATCCGAAACGTGCAGTTTCCTCACGATATTTTCCCTCACCGCCGAGCTAATGGTAGAAATACCCACATAGGGTTGAATAATCCAGAAGTGTATGCTCGGATTCGAACCACGACCACCCGAATGGAAGGCGCGTTCTAACCCACTGAGCTACCATCGCTCAATCGTATTCGGGGCTACGACTAATCTAAGAAAGTACTGCCCATCAACGTAGTTGTATAACTGACTATCTTTTAAACATAGAGAGATAAGATGTTAATTTCAACTTCGAGAGTATTCTCCGCTTTTATTCCAATAATTATCAGTACCTTCACTCGATAAGACTGAAATCGTTATCCATTCCATTTGGCTTTTGGCGGCGAGAAAAAACAATAAACATTCCTATATTTCTGACTCATACAACAAACATTAGCAAACAGTAGTTTATCACGCGAGTAGATAACGAAAAGAAAGACATCTAGTCAGTTTACTCAAATTTCACATTATGCTTATCATTCGGTAAACAAATTGATTCTGATACGTTTCGCCAACAAATGTTTCACCCATGAACTTTTCACCCACAGCATGATTAGCCCATGAACGTTTCGTCCACAGCATGATTAGCCCATGAACGTTTCGTCCACAGAACGATTTGTCCATAAACGTTTCGCCCACATAACGTTTGTCCCATGAATATTTCACCAACAGAACGTTTGACCCACGAACGATTCGCCAGCAGAACGTTTCATCAACAAAACAGTACGATAGCGAACGTTTTACAAATAGCATATTTTGCGATCCGGTCTTTGTGTCAGAGTTACCTAAGTAAGCAGCTCAAAATGTAACAAACATTTTGAAAATGTGTTTAGTTTAGTATAAGATTTTTATATTTTGATCATCACCAGAATGTTTGTAATTTGTGTCTTAAAAAATTAGGTGTCGCCCCGCAGCACGCCTCCGCTGCTAAATACGGTCCGCACGAAGAAAGACACGATATTATAGGCAATTCATCATCATCATCATCAGCCCATTTACGTCCCCACTGCTGGGGCACGGGCCTCCCTCAATCACATGAGGGGTAATTGCCATACTCACCACGCTCGGCAGACGGGTTGGCGAGGGTTATAATATAAATGGGGACTACGGTGCGGCGGCCTCCTCGTGTGGCCCCTTCGGTAGTATTTTTGCTCTGTTTGGAGCTGCTACCGAAGGGGTCCTGGCGTCCCTGGGCAACGGCGGATAGTAATTTGGCGCGCTCGCCATATTGCTACCCGACGGCCGACGGCAGCACACATGGAGGGGGGGTTATGGTTCATAACCCCCCCTACGGACCTAGGCCGGTCTCGGTCTGGGTCTTTGAGTGGACCGCTCTGTTCTGGAGCGAGGCGTTTGGTGGGGGGTGTTCTGATACCCTGGAGTTTTGGTTGGTTGTGCGCGGACCTGGGTCTCTCACCGGCGGTTATCCGGCATGCCGTCTCTGACCGGTGGAGGCCCACGGCACTCGCCACGAAAGTGATTGTGCCCAATTCGTCCGCGCACTTAAGGCGGTGCAGGACCAGTGGCAGTTGGGGGGATGTCGGACGACTGAGGGCTTCAGTGCCCAGTCCAGCCCTCCCACTCTGGTCACGCTTTGTCTTGTGCCACCCCTTCCTGGGTGGAGAGCCCGCGGGCTCGGTGGCCGTAGGGCCGTGTGTTTTGGAGGTTCTGCGTCGGGTTTCTCAGCCAGAGCGGCTCGGCGGCAGTCCGGTTTTGCCAATCTTCCTGGCTCCGCATCCAGCGGAGTTGGGACTTGCGGCGGCTTCGTTTTTGAAGCCTGCAGGTTTTGTTTCCCCAACCCACTCTGCACTGCAGCCAGCAGTGTACGGGTGGGGAGGGGTACCTGCAGTCCTCCTCCCGGTGGTATTCTGCACTGCAGCCAGCAGTGTGGATGCCACTCGGGGGGCGGAGTTGGTGGGCCGTGGGAGAGGCCCTGGGTCCAATGGACCAGCGTTTTGGAAGGAGGCCGTGCTGGCGAGCCTCTTCGCCCAGGACGGTTCGCGGTGGCAGCCTGGTGGTAATCCCGCGTTCCGTCCCGACTTAACGGGTGTGGAATGGAAAAAGCCCCGGTGGTTTTAGTGGGTATGCCCTTGGACGGCCTCTGATTAGCAGAGGCCTAATCCAGGGGAGAGCCCCACACTACCCGGCCGACTCCCAGCGGCCGGGTGTGCATAAGGCGGCGCCGACCACCCGGCGCCGACGTCGGCTCCTATCAGTGGGCCGGCGGCATTTCCACCGGGTCAACAAAAAAAAAAAAAAAGGGTTATAATATAAATGCAGAGTTTTCCTTCTCTAGGTGCTGATGATCATGCCAGCAGCTGTACCTTAGTCGCCTTTTACGACACCTCGGTAAGAGTGAGGGTGGCCTATTCTACTCTGCCGGGGACCACACGGCACTTATAGGCAATTATATGCTCAGAAAGGTTCTCGAATGGAGGCCGCGTATAGGAGTTCGAAGCCGTGGCAAGGTCCACAAGGTCTACCGACGATCTGGTGAAGGTCGCAGGAATCCTTTGGATGCGGGCGGCACAAGACCGATCTGTGTGGATATCATTGGGGGAGGCCTATGTCTAGCAGTAGACGTTTATTGGCTGAAATGATGATGATGATATGCGCTAGTAGAAACAATAAGGCACCTGGTCCGAAAGGATTAATTTGTTGTCAAGTTATTCTCCAAGTTTGCATTACATTTAATAAATTCAACTCGTTTGACACGTTCGCCTACTTCGTATTCGTCCTACACAATCAACTGCGTTTCTTCCTCTTATCTCCCAATACGACAAAGTGCCACGTTTCGCTATCTGAGGCGTGTGCGACGATGCCCTTGTCGTTCATAATCAGGCATTATGTTCCGCGAGGCAGGCGGCTGCGTGCGGCCGACCTTTACGGGGTCTGACCTTTGACTGTGGACATGGCGAGCATGTTGCCAGGGGCGTATGAACATTCATCATTTTAGCCTATAGACGTGCACTGCTGGACATAGGCCTCCCCCAATGTTCTCCACACTTATCGATCCTGCCACCCGCATCCAATGGATTCCAGCGACCTTCACCAGATTGACGGGGGCATGCCACGGCTGCGACTTCCTGTGCGTGGCCTCCACTGGAGGACCTTATATGTATTAATATCCTCCAATCTCAACGATCCGTGTGGTCCCCGGCAGAGTAGAATAGGCCACCCTCTTTCTTACCGAGATGTCGTAAAAGGCGACTAAGGTAAAGCTGCTGGCATGATTATCAGCACTCAGAGAAGGAAAACTCTGCATTTATATCAAAACCCTCGCCAACCCGTCTGTCAAGAGTGGTGAGTATGGCAATTACCCCTCATGTGATTGAGGGAGGCCCGTGCCCCAGCAGTGGGGACTTAAATGGGCTGACGATGTGACGATGAATCTCAACGATCAGCCACGTACGCAGGATATATTATAGTGCTCAAGTGTGCGCGCAAACACAAGTTCACTCTCTATTCCCTTACCCTCATATTCCGATGGGACACGATCGGCTGACTAGCAATGTTTGACCCCGTGTATTCGGAATAATATCTAACGTAATTCAGATATTAAGTTTCTGTATTCTACTGAATAGTAATCAACACGACACCCAAAATGTTACAGTTTATAAATTAGTAACGAGATCATTCCATCTCAAACTATTTGGTGTCATCTACGATAACGTTCAGGGAATTCAGACTCACAAGCCTGTGACATTAGACAAATATAATGTAAATTATTATGACAGCGTCGTGTTTGTTCCATTATTCGCGTGTCATTCGCGATGACATAACATCTGCGTTTGTTTCTAGATTATTATATTTCTGAACAGACAACTAATGGTATCCGCCGATAGCAATTAACAAAGTAAGACATTTATCATTATGGAAGTATTTGAAGACTAATTAATTACAAGATAATGTGGTTACATAACAGTGAAAACCACAAAGGAGAATCTAAAGCGTAATTTTCTAGTTACTAAGCGGGGAAAGGAGTGCTATAATGTTTAAACAGCGTGTATCGTCGAAATCGACTGCCTCGGTGGCGCAGTGGTTAGTGGGTCGCACTTTAAAGCGACGACTGCGCAAGAGGTCCCGGGTTCGATCCCCGGGTCGGGTCAAAAATTTGTACCTAAGTTTTCGGTTAGAAATTCATAGTGGCAGCTCGGCGTCTGGAAGTTGGCGGTGTTAGACCCCCTCCGTGCCTCCGAAATCGCGTTAAGCTGTTGGTCCTGTGCCCGATTCCTCTCCGGTCGTGTCACAGTAGTGTCCCATCGGTATATGAGGGTAAGGGAATAAAGTGTGCACTTGTGTTTGCGCACACACTTGTTGCGTGTACTATAATATATCCTGCGTACGTGGCCGGATCGATGGGATTGGCCGTCGTAGCCGTAATCGGTTGGAGGATATTATCGTCGAAAAAAGCGACCGACTTTGTACGACAACATGTTTTTCAAAATGCGAAAGTCATAGATCTAATGTTTTTCCGAAGGTTGGTAGAACACGTTGTTTAAAGGGTGTAAATGTAACACTTATGGCTATTTCAACGAGTACAATTTTTTTAACAATCCAGTGAATAGTGAATAGAAGTGCAATTCATCGAAAGTTATTTAATACTTTCGATGAATTGCACTTCTATGATGTTTCTAGAATAATTTCTTAGTCACAGCGACTGGCCTGATGGCGCATTTGGTATTCACCCTGCTTCGAACGCCAATTACCTTATTATTAATCGCGATCTTAAGTTAGTACCGTACTAACACTCATATCATTCCGTTCCAACACGCAATGTTAAAAGGGGCTGGCACGAATTTTGTTCCGGGCTTATATTCACGATTTGTAAGGGACAAAGGTCGAGCGTTTGATCCCCACCTTGGATTAACATTCGCCACGAACACTTGTGTTTGTTCAGTGTCTGGATGTTATTATGTATTATAGTATTAAGTTTCTAAAATCTCTGCTATCTGATGTCCGTAACACAAGTTAAGCTATTTAGTAAGAGTCAATGTATGTGAAAGATGTTAAACTCTAGCCACCTTATTATAAATCGCAATCTAGTTATTACCGTGCTAAAGCTCATGTCATCCCGTTCCAACACGCAATGTTAAAAGGAGCTGGCACGAATTTTGTTCCGGGCCTATCCTTAGTTCACGATTTGTAATAAGGGGACAAAGGTCGAGCGTTTGATCCCCACCTTGCATTAACATTCGCCAAGAACACTTGTGTTTGTTCAGTGTCTGGATGTTATTATGTATTATAGTATTAAGTTTCTAAAACCTCTGCTATCTGATATCCGTAACACAAGTTAAGCTACTTAGTATGAGTCAATGTATGTGAAAGATGTTAAACTCTAGGAGAAAGAAGAATTCATCGCTTTTATCAAGATACGTGTGTAAATGTTTTCAAGTTCAAAGACCTAGCCGCCCAATGCCGTCGCCCCGCGTCCCGAATTCACAGACTCATGTCATGACACTAAACCAGGGCAGCGACCCGGTTTTCATACAATTCAAAATTAGAACGCATGACTGAAAGGATGAAAGTGAGTTTTACTTTTTAATACCACTAATGTGCCAGCATTAGAAAGAGTAATAAGCCAAAAATGTTTGCTGTCTAGATTTTTGCTGCCAGTTCTTGGAGTTCCCATGTTTCTGGAATCGATCGATTATGATACCTAACCTAAGAACATTTTCTATAGCAAGCTATTCCTCAGGTATACCTGCTTTGCTTTCGTAAGATTGACATTTGCAAACACAAGTACAGCAGGACTTAGAACGTAAATATTTCGAAAAAACAATAAAGAATAAATAAACGTATTGTTTATGCAAAAGTGTAAAAACCTGATCAAAATACTTCGCGGAATTTACGCGTCTTTTCTAGGAAGATTGTCAAAACAACATTTGTTAGTTACTAATATGTTTTCTTCGTCAGAGATACGCAAGACGTCATTGATCTTATTGAAATGTTGATTTTTAAATGCATATGAAAGTTGTCTTCTACAACTTGGACTCTAATCTTAAGGATTTTTCAAAGTGTCAACAAAAAAGCTTCTGTAAATTTGTTAAAATAAAAAAACAATTCAACATGTCGGAAATAACAACGCTGTGAATTTAGTTCCTTAGCTGTCCTCATGATAAATAATGAGACGCACGGCCATGAGCCAGTACAGTTAAAAATACTTTAAGAGTAGCAAATTATTGGCAAGCCGACTTCAACGGCGAGGGGTTCACGGAGTTTATTTTGTTTTTATTGAAAACAATCTTGGTGACAGTCCCGCTGGTCTAGTATTTTAGGCAAGCGTGGTGATTAAGGCTAATCCGATCATAGTAGCGATGACATGATTTCTATGATGGAGGCCTTTGCCCTGCAGTGAGACAGTATTATATATAGGCTGACTCTTTTTACTTTAAATTTGTGGATACCTCTCTACAAATAAAAAATATCAAATGCTTTGATTTTTGATTTGCGGAATAAACTGACATACAAATTTCAAGGATCAAAAATGTATATGACACATCGACATCTGCAAGTTTAGTCAGCATATTTAAAATCACGAATTTAACTATAGTCACCCCGCAGTTATTTGGCAGGTGGCGAAAAATGCTAATGCTATTTCCTTTATAAAATGTCATAGACAACAAAGTATTAGACATTTTCCCATAAAAAACACGCCCGCCTGTCAATGTCACTGAAATATTGCATTCTGGTCATGGCCGCACTGTATGTAGGTGCAAGCTGAAAAAAAAATGTCTATGCTACAAATTAAAAAAAAATACCTGCAAGAACAGGGCATGAGCCTGCTCCGCACTGTTGAACTCGTAGCTCTCGAGGTCCTGGCCAGCATTGGCCAACTCCAGCACGATGTACTGTTGGTCCACCGGCAGGATCGCGGGGTTGTCGTTCTCCGAGCCGTTGCACTCGTCGTACAGCTCCCACAGGTCGAGCAGACGGGACGGGTATGCGCCGTTCACGCAGCGCACTGCTAGCACCTGGGTGGACGGGGTATTTGTCAGTTCTTCCACCAAACTGTATCATAGATACAATTTGCTGGCAGTTGAATGCCTTTTAAAGGGACGGCTGCGCTAGGCCCTAAAAATTTGTACCTAAGTTTTCGGTAAGAAATTCTTAGTGTCAGCTCGGAGTCTGGAAGTTGGCGGTCTTGTACCCCCCGTGCCTCAGGAAGCACGTTAAGCCGTTGGTCCTGCGCCCAATCTCTCTCCGGTCGTTTCATGCTAGTGCCCCATCGGAATATGATCGTAAGGGAATAGAGTAGTCGTAATCGGTTGGAGGATATTATTATATTGGCTGACCGGATGGCGCAATTGGTAGTGACCCTGCCTTTTACGCCAAAGGTCGTGAGTTCGATCCTCACCCTGGACAAACATTCGTGCGATGAACAATTGTGTTTGTTCAGTGTCTGGGTGTAATATACGTATTTAAGTATATATTTGTGTTCCTCTGTTGCCCGATATCTGTAACACAAGTGTTTAAGCTACTTAGTACGGAATCAGGTCAACGTATGAGATGTTGTTAGAATTATTTATTTATATTTATTATATTATTTATTATCATAGATATACCATATGGAATAGAATTACTCGACCGATGGCTAAGATAGCTCAGTGAATAAGAACGCGCATTTCACACGTCATGGTTCGAATCTGAGCATGCACCTCTGGATTTGTTTAATCTATGTGCATATTTCTACCACATTGACATAAATTGACATCAAAATAATAATAATCTTACGTGTAGTTCAACGACATATACAAAAATATAGAGTTAAATTAAAAGTTTCCCAAACTCCGTCAATACAGCTAAATGCCGTTTTCCGCAACGAGCACGTACCCTAGCATACTACGAATTACTGCCTAATAAATATTCAATCGTATTTTGCATTTTGCTCACAGGAAAAATGCAATTGAAAATGAGGTCAATGTTATTGTGACTGACTGAAAATTCAGTGAGTATCTAAATCTATCTAAGATGATACTATGTTTTGTATGAACGCACGTCGTCACGTGGAGTATCCCTTTTTGGACTTCGGACCGTCCGTAGTTCTAAGACATAAGTACTATTTTTGCACAGTAGGGAAGGTTAACCATATCTAACACCGTCTGTACGTACATACTTTTTTTTTTCACCATTATTTATCAGATAGAAACATGTGGTACGTAATTTTTATAATACATAATGCCATTTAATAACCTTGAGTATAGTGTTTATAAATTTTATGATCCTCTTTTATTGCTTTTAGTGTTGATAAAGAAAACTTCCGATTGAGCGACCTTGTGTACAAATTAGGAATTTCTGTTTATCTATAATCAGATAAACAGCTTACAAAACAGTGTTTATTTTTTGCCAAAAGTCACGTTTCGTATCCGATGACGCTTCACGGAAGTATGACTATATTTGTATTAGATAAAGATAATCTTTGTGTAGTTTAAAACATGTTAAAATTCCAATTACATTTGCAAACTAGGTAGGTATATTTATTTACTTACGTTGGTTAAATTAAAATAGTTAACTTTACTTTAATTGAGAGTGACGCCGTTAGCTTTTCTCTTCTATCCTAAGATATCTTTCGTTCTTGGTCAGATTCGAAAAGTTCGGTATAGCGCTGTCATTTCATTCAAATCGGACGTTATACCATAGAATTATCTATAGACAGAGATTGGTCGATCGGGCCTTGGATAAATTATCTAAAGGCCCCCTCCAAGTTTATCTATCTCACTATCAGTCGACACTTTTAGCCAACTTAATGACATAACCAATCATGATTATTTAAACAAGTTAAATAATGGTCTCCCGGTTATGAAAGGACTACCATTCACGTGTGAGATTAGCCATTAAAATTTGAACTGTAATTTGTTCGTCCAAATAGATAATGTAGATTACAAGTATAAAACAAACAAGTAAATAATTTCAGCAAATCAACAAAGATAATGTTGTCTTCTGATAACAGTCTGCCCCAGTTCGCGTATCAAATATTAGTAATAATTAGGTTTCAGCAAAATGCAGTATCTGTATTGGAATGAATGATTCATACATAACACAGATAGTGTTTCTTTATTCATTAGGATTACGTGGTATTTTCTAATGAGTCAGTGGACTTTGGTCGAAATAATATAGAATTTTTGCATCAGAGATTCGAAAGTGACTTAATATTATAATGACAATAATTATTGTACAAGTTCGACAAGAGCATTATAACTCAACCGTCACAAAGTCGTCCCATGGTTCGCGCGGGAATCCCGGAGTGGAGTGCCCTCGACCAATCCAAAAAAGTTTATAATTTCGATACGGGTCATTCGCATATAGACCTTCGCCGTCCAATAAGAATGATTTTCGCAGCTAGAACCGTGTACTCCAGAGAAGTTCTCTCTGAAGTACACGGTTCTAGAACGGTTTCGACTTGGTCAAGCACACTCAATCCCCAAAGAGATAAGAAACTTTTTGACTGGGCAAGCGCACACCGCCCCCTCGCGTCTTGCGTACCACGGGAAGGTCTATTTAATAGCGGCAAAGCTATAATGGATATGTCATATTTCTTATTATCTTCGAGCTATCTCTCCAGTTTTAAGGAACTACCCAAACCATGCAGGTTTCTCCGTGCGCGATTAATCAAATTCTCCGTAACGATACAATAATTATACAACCAAATGAATTCATAAATGAAGCTACGATATTGTAACAGCGTGAGTCATCTCCCGACTTTAGCGCTAACACATTTCCAAACAAAATCCATCGAAAATGAATCACCAGTATTGCCGGGAAGCGAAAGCGCATCTAAACCGAAATATATTGTTGTTGGACAACTGACACAGAAAAACGTGCAGGTAGATGGATGGGTGACCTGCTTTGTTGTTATCACAAAAACGATTATTATTCAAATGCCTACCCTATAGCAGGTAGATAGATTTTTTCTACAGAATATTTTAAAGCAAAACCGAACAAGATACATTAGAAAAATAACTTAGCAAAATTACAGAACAGAATAATGTTCTTGTGTATTGAATGCCCTTGTCACACTTTTCATGAAACAAATTATACAAAATGCTGTCACTAGGTTACATCAGTGATGTAATTCATGAATAATAAATGTGTTATGAAAAGCTGAAAGATTAAACTCTTACCTTATTAAAAACATCAGTAGCATTCTCTACAGAATGTAAATCCAAGGCATCAATGCTTTTTCCCTCATCAAATTCGCGTTGTATCTCATCAATAGGAGCGCGCAGTGCGCTCAATTCCCTAAAATAATATAGATCAATTTAGAAACCATTTTGAACCATAATCAACATTGTAAATTTGTTCACTTGGAATCATCATTTGAAGAATGCAGTTAGAATAAGATTAAATTATAATTAATGTATTACCTAAAAATTTGTTGAAATAATTATAAAACATAACAATAATTTAGTTATAATGAGATATAAAATAAACTGTACTGCTACTGTAACTGTAAATTGATTGTATTAATTTATAATTACATATTATTGATTATGAAATATTTCTTAGAAATTCAAAATATAAAGTATTTTGCTTATTAAGCTTTTACAGCCCCATAATTTGTGGTTAATTGAACTTCCTAAAATTAACTTCAACCAAAATTATACTATTTGTTGCAACAATGAAGATGCACCAAATATAGTTCCTATTTGGTATTCGGCATATTCAGAATAGTTTACACTATTCGTGTTCAGCTGAATTATTCGGTTTTAGTATTTTTTGTTTTCTTAGCTAGATGACTTCAAATAGAACTAAAGGACAAAAGTTATTCTCTATGATTTATGTTTAACAGATTCACTAACAAATGTTTAGTAATCATATTTATTCTAGTTTTTAGTTATTTCTTGTGTAAATACCAGTACTTATTTTAACAAAAACTTAACCATAAACTTATTTATATAAGAGTAATAAGGGATAAATAGTAAAGTTCAATTCTGTTAATATTTCTGTGCGGTACAACATGCTTGTCATTTAGCCAGTAGCGCCACGTAGCATACATTGTTGGAATTAATAAAAAGTACACGGTATATTCAGTTCAGTAACAGAAAACAAATATTATTTGGTATTCAGTTATTCAGTGAAATCACTATTGGGCACTGGACACTAATATTGTGATTTGTGATATTTTAGAGATATTTGAGTTATTTAAAAAATCAATGAATTTCTAGTTAGTACTTACATAGCAATCACAATCTCCGATATGACCTCTTGGAAGTCCTTCTGACGTTCGCCATTGACTTTCGTGGTGCCTGCGATAGGGACTATCTTCATCACACGAGCACGGCCATCTCCAGCACGCCACAAGAAAACTTCTCCATAAACACCTTCACCGATTTTACGGCAATTTTTCAAGACCCTAAAAATTTTGAACCAATTTTAGGTTATGATGTTATTGCAAGTAGTGAAAAATGTGAAACATGTTTACCAACTGAGGACTTTTTATTGGTGGGGTAATTGAACACTAGCCTGATATTTTTTGAGGTTTAAATGTGAATAAAATATCTAAATAAACATAATTGTTAAATAATTTAGGCTTTTTAAACTGCTTTCTTAGAATAATTCTCAAACTTAGGGTAGTGGAACATTTTTTTTTTATTGTGCAAGTACCATATTAAATGTGTTTTGGAACACATACAAATTACAGCATGGAAAAGTAATAAATAATTAACTCAAACAATACACAGATGTTTAACAACAATGCCAACAACTTTGCGCGACCTACATAGCTTTTTTAAAACTATAAGGTACAAGGTCGTGGCACTGAAATTACTCATGTACTTATAGAAAAATTTACTCACGTTTCTGGATAGCATTCATCGAAGAGTATCGCGTCGGTTTGACCGCATCGACGCAACACGTAATCTCTTGCAGTAGACACGCGATTTGAGGTATCATGGAAATTCTCTATTACAGTGACTTCGTGCTCCGAGTCAGCGATTGAAAGCTTGGAAAGCTCGATAATCGTATCATCACAATCCTCGTTCAGAAATCCTGGAAAACACGCGACAGCGTCAGAGAATGCAACCATGACACAAGGAGGAAGTGAATGACGAACTTTCCCTACGCGTAATCGTATTACGTAGACGCCACACAGAAATCGCGCCACCACCTTTTACAATAATAAAATTCAGACCGTCGAATTACCTGTGTATTGCAGGGAAAGATGCATGCACTTGGCTTTAGACACTTTTTGTGGAACAAAGGGGTAGAACCAAGCTATTATCCCGTTAGGGATAATGAATGGTAGTCAAATCGGTTAAACTAAACACAAATACAAAGTTCACACTGCTATTATTTCAGAATAATAGCACTTATTAACCACTACACGTTGTGTAATACCACGCGATTATTAAATAAAAAATAAAATAAAAATTATGGACAAAGACCCTACGCAGCGTCTTCTTCCGCGAAATCGACGAAAAGCACAGACAAAAAAAAATGTTCGCCTTTCAACATTTCTACTAAAAAATGTTGCCATGCTATGACAGCAGAAAACTTGATTAGTAGAAATTTTGCATTTAATAGTCCATAGTCAATACTTACATATAATGAATATGAAAAATAAGGGCAAAATGCTTAAAAAAATGATTTCACTCACCTCTTAAATCATCCGAAACAGCACTTGTGCATAAACTTAGTCTTGAACTGTTAGGCTCCTGTAAGTAATATTATAAGGGTAACGACGAATATTCAATAAGTGTAATGAAGAACATCATACATTGAAAATTACATACTTTTATAATCCGAATCGTAGATCTACACGGTTTAGACACAAATGTACTCCTGCGACTAATAATTGATTCATTGTGTAGTGAACCTGTAACATCAACAATCACATCAATAAATCTGAATGCTAAGAAAACATAAAATTCGGAATGATAATACTTACCTGACATTACACTGAAACTTTGGATGGAAGTGACAAATGTGTCTTAAAATTTAACATTTTTAAAATTATTATTTTTAATAGATCATAGACTGAATACACTAAGGAGTATAGTTAAAATTATTTGAAAATGAATAAATGAAATGAAAATCACACCTAAAAGAAACATAGTTATATTTTTTGTCATGTCATTTGCTTGTAATTATGGACTTTGTCTGAAATAAACGATTATTATTATTATATTATTTACCTTTTTCCTGTTGTTCCATTGTACTAATAACACTTTGTCTGTATTTTCTTCCTTTGGTGTTCAATTCTTCATCATTCAGAATAGAATAGTCAAAATGATCAGTCATCATAGTCATTCTTCTGTAAATACTAAGGGACCTCTCCCATTTCTTACCAGGCTGTAATACAATTCCTGGTTTTCCCACATCCATAATACTCTTCCTTAAATTATTATCTATGTTACTATCTCTAGCTAATTTTGAACTTCTCCTAGTAGTTATTGTAGAAAATCTAATTTTATCACTACTATCAGTAACATCTTTATATTCTTCTAATTCTGTAACAACATCTTCAGTATTCTGAGCAGTTGCATCTGAAGAAACTTCTGGATTAACAGTATCATTACATTCCATTTCAAAATTAGATCTTAAACTAGTTTGTAATTTACTATTTTCATTATTACTAAGAACAGTCTTATCACAATCCCAACTACTGACACTTTCTAAAGAATTATTGAAACCGAAAATTAGTGAATCATTTATTTCATTTCGTCTTCTAGTAGTTACAAAACTTATGCACCTTTCTTCTTCATTGTTGCTATTCAAATCTTTGTCACTTGTTACAATACTATCCACTTCTGTATCAAAACCATTGGCCAACTCTTTGTCATCTGTT
This sequence comes from Marasmia exigua, assembly GCA_019059595.1. Classification (NCBI taxonomy): domain Eukaryota; kingdom Metazoa; phylum Arthropoda; class Insecta; order Lepidoptera; family Crambidae; genus Marasmia; species Marasmia exigua. Next base: position 2,584,063 of record CM032474.1, on the reverse strand, counting down.
TGAATTTCATTCTCAGATTCATCATTCCTAGATATTTCCGTAACTTCAAAGCTGGCATAATCATCACTATCTAATTCATTTAACATATCTGTATCATCATCACAAGGGTCCATCTTATCTAAATATCTTTTTAGAATGGAATTACTTAACCTTTCAATTTTAACTATAGGTAATTTGATAGCCTCAACATCATCATATCGAGATGACTCTTCACTGTTACAAGTGCCATAGGAAGACTCATTTTCAGTCTCTTCAATTTCAGTTAATGAATGATTGTTATTTGTATAACTTACTTCAGTGCAAGATTTATTCTCAACAATGCTTTGAGAATCTTCAAATTCATCATCCTCAGATTCATTTTCAATACCTTTATTCTGACTTTCAATTCTTATTTCATTGCAGTTAATCGATTGATTTTCAAGTAACTTATTATTGGAAAAACCTAAGAAAGGCTCAGCCTCTGTTGTTTGGAAATCACTGATTTCAATACTGGATATTTCAACATTTTTACTATTACATTTATCTTTCGCACTGCTATTAGTAATTGGAATGTATGAAGAATCTACATGTCCATCTGAGTCAGTACAACTGGCTTTACTAATTTCAGATTTCAAGCTCTTATTTGTTGATAGAGGTAAAACAGGTGAGGGAGGGTGTTCTTCACAAATAGATATGTTGAAAGACTCATGTTTTTGTTCAACAAGTACTACACTATCATTTTCTTCTACTGTTGTTACATAATTTGGACTGACATCTGTTTTACCAAATGTTATAGGTGAGAATTTAAAAATTGATTGGCTTCTATACTTATCTTTAAAAGGAGTACTACATAATGGGGAATTTGAAGGTGACTGAAAGTTTGTTGTTAATCTATGTTTAGCCTCAATGAAAGACATCTTAGCAGAGTTAATTGAAGTTTTAACTCTGTTTAGAGCTGAAATATTTTTTACTATGTTATTTATAGATTCATCTAGATATTTTGTATTTGGTTTTTTCTCTTTCTCTACTAGTAATTCGTAAGATTGTAGATCTGTTACATTTTGAATTTCACTATCTTTGTTGGTGTTTTCCTTATCAGATTCTGAAATAAAATTGATTTTAGACTTAGAATAAAGTACATACTTATTAAAATAGCAATTTGTGAAGTTTAAAAGAACTCACCAAGACTGTCACTACTAGAGCAGTTAATTTTTTTGAGTTTTGCTAACTTTTTTCTAGTGTTATTGTATGTTTTTCCCTCTCTGCAAAAAATAATGCCAAAAACTTGAAACTGGGATAGTAAGGGGCAAAACGATTAAAGATATTTATTTTATTTTTAGTTATTTAAGCAGAAAGTTAGCTCTATACTTGCTAGCCTGCAATTTACCAAGTACTTATGTAAATAATTTGTATCATTCAATACCTATATCTGTAGAGCCTTAATTATTTGCATGTATGGACAATATCAAGAATATTTAAAATAACAAGTCCATATATTGCATATTTCGGTTACTTTCTGGTAGAAAAACTGCCACGATTTAAAACAAAATGCATGTAGCCGAAAACTCACCGTCTGTATGGAAATCGGCCGAAATTACTCCGATATTGCGGTGATAATTGGGGCGAAGATGAATCCAGAAGCTGATCGAATAGATCCTTGGCTTTATTAACTCGCATAGACTTGTCTGGAGTTAAAAACACTGAATGTGATGAAGAGTCTCTTACGGTCGGTTCAGGGTCTTTAATTATACGCTTCACGTATTTTCTCTTGCGTACTTTATTAGCAGCACTTCCGTAATTGCTTGAGGAACCAATACAAGACAGTTCACGTTTGGTTTGTTTGAGATTTTGTATGTAAAAAGCATCGAAAGCCGAACTTTTCTCGTCGAGGGCTTGTATCACATCTTTGTGGTCTAGCGCACCTTCAGTGTCCTTCTTAGATCGATATGTGCGCCGCATATTGTAATTATTTTATTATTAATACACATATATTAAAAACTGAATCCATATCATTCTAAATATTCCACTTTTTGTTTTGTTTTTTTCAAAGCAAAGCAAAATCAAACGGAAAAACAAACGCTTGGTTGACAGGTTGACAGTGACCACAGATTAGTATAATAGTAGCTAGCTAACAGTGACAGCCAGCCCAGCGCTGACAGTTAAGCTAGGGATGTGGTAGTGGTAGCCTGTAATCTGAGTCGATTTTCCAAGAAATCGACTTATATTAAGTGTTGAAGTTGTTGAGAGTAATTATTTGGTGTTTGCTGGTGTGTTTGTAAAAAGGTTGGTCCTTGGTGTTGACCGCCTTGGTGGGCGCAGTGGTTAGAGGGTTGCACTTTAAAGCGATGGCTGTGCAAGAGGTCCCGGGGCGGGCCGAAAATTTGTACCTAAGTCTTCGATAAGAAATTTATAATGTCAGCCCGGAGTATGCAAATTGGCGGTCATGTAGGTAGGCCTAGGGAAGCACGTTAAGCCGTTGGTCCTGCACGCAATACCTCTCCGTTCGTGTCACGCTGGTGTCTCATCGGAATATGAGGGGAAGAGACATCAAGGCATCAAAAGAGATATGGGGGGAAGGAACATTTGAACATCAGGGGAACAAGTCCTACGTGGTCCTAACCATAGAATAATAATAATTCTATGGTTCTATCAGAATAAGTACAACGAAATTTTTTTTTGTTGGTACTTACATATTGGAGCAAAAATATATACGAAAGTCCGCGAGGATCTATGCTCCTTTCAATCCCTAGAGCAATGTTGCTGCTCAAGACATGGTTAGACGAAATATGCACTATATTCCACTTAGTGATCTCAGTCCTACCTATTGTTCAGTTACTTTTCGGTGCTAGTTTATTCACGAGATATTCGAGGAAGAAAAAGGCGGTAAACCGGAAACAGGCAGTCTTCCGCTCTGGGCTGCCGTCACTCATGCTACGCTGCACCAGTGGTGCAGTGATAAAACTAGGCAGCGGGTACCAGTTCATTCAAGCAACTCCTCTGAGCACTTACCATTAGTTAACGCGGTAAAAGACACATATACATGGGACTTTTCTCCGGCGCCGTAGTACCAGAGTCTTGAGGACTATTCAAAGTATTAGGTGTTACCTTACTCTTTGGAACTATTCGAGTTGCACCATAGAGTAGGTAAGATAAAAATAGTCGTTGCAGATGTTGAACGCATTTTAGAGCAGTGCGTTATGTAAAGTGACCCGACCAGGAATCGAACCCAGCCTTCTGCAGTTGGGCAACAACAACCGTAGCCCAGCGGCTACCATATGGAACTATAAAAGCACGCTTTAAATAGAATGTGCCATTTTCGGAAAAAACGTCACTGAGTGAGAAAGGGATCCAACGGTCCTGACTTGCCTCTTTATACGGGTGCGGTAGAGAAAGAACGTCGCCCAACACGCCATCCCAGTAACTACTAACGCTTTCACGGGGATTTTCAAGTATGGCCTTCTGTTAAAAGGCTCAGTCAAAGGAGGGATCAGGGGGTCTAATTTGAAGTTAACTTTGAGACTCAACCAAACGTATTTGACGACGTTTCCTAATTTGAAGTGAACATTGCGTCGGTTGAACTCAACCGAAACTCTTTTGACACATCTCGCCTCAAACCCTAATTTGAAGACACCAATGCTCAACCAAAATATCGAATTTGACATTTCTTGTCTCGCGTCTTTATGTCAAAATTCACGATAGCTCGAAAGGTGTTTTGGTTCGGTTGAATGGATTTATGGTGTATTAAAAAAGGATCTTTATGTCTTTGTAAATAAGGTCCAATGACTTAAATATCAATAAAGATTAGTTTAAAGCGGAGTTTCTTGGTATAACATGTTAAAATTGCTATACCTATATAGATGATTATGAATACATAGAGTACTTAGGTACTTTTAATGCTTAATCAAAGTTTTAATGTATGAATCTCAGTACTTACGTTTAAATATGTAAATTAATAAGTGCCTATTTACCTACTTACTGAGAATTTTTGTAGATTTATGCCAGTGAGAATATGTATGGTATAGTTCAATGATTTATGCAGATTTAAGTAAGTAAGTATACTAAGTACCTACCTAGTGGTGTAGGCTTCTTATAGATAAACTAGATTCACTAAGTAATTAGTCTTTTTCTGCGACTAAGTACATTGTATTCTTCAAACTTAATCTTATCAGTTCAAAAGTTTGAAACTTTTGATGGTTTAATTAGGTATTATAGCGAGACAGCGCCCTCTATCGCGCCCTAAGCGCAATGCCTTGCTGCCGGTTAGGTACCGCTAGCACTTATTTTCTGTCATGTTAGTTCCGTAAACGCCCGCAGGGCAATACTGGTTTGATTGGTACGGGAGTTCCTCTCCCCCCACACCTACCTCACTCTCTCGCTAACCAACCGCGTCCATGTTAAGTTGTTGCTCCGATATAAATAATTATTATCTTGTGTTAATTTGAGACAATATACGAAAATATATCTCCATAAAGTGTTTTGGCTACCTACCAACCAACCCTCACAGTACTAACACTACCCACTCCCAAAGTAGCTACGCTATAAGTGATCGCCCAACGTGTGTTAGTGAGTGGTGTGGACGCGAAGGTCTGCCGCCATTTTGGGTTTGGAAAACCGAATTATTAGGAAAATGCCAAGAACCAGGAGCCGAAGTTCGTTGCCGAGGGAGGCAAACCTCAATGAAACTATTATTCCGGCCGAAATTAACGCCGAGGAGTTGGTCAATGAAGACGCCGCGACTGAAACAGCAACCGAAGGTGCCACGGGAAGCAGCGCGGGCGCGTCCATCTTAATGACTCAGGAGCATTTCGCCGCACTGATGGGACAGTTGCAGCAATCACAAGCAGAATTTTGTCAAATTCTATTACAAGAAGTACGATCATCTACACCAGTAATGCATCAGATACAAACGGAGCCGTCGCTTACTATGAGGAGTACGAGCTGTCCGACAGACAGGGCCGCCGCCCCGGTTGGTGCTAATTTCATTACTTGTAGTGCAAGGTTTAGTGGTTCGCAGAACGAGTCTGTCGAGAATTTTATCGATGCAGTCGAAATTTTTAAAACTGCCGCCAACGTTTCCGACGAAAACGCACTGAGAGGACTTTCATTATTATTATCACATTCCGCCGCAACTTGGTGGCAAGGTATAAAACAATATACGAAAACATGGAGCGAAGCAATAGATCGCCTGAGGAGCGCATTTGGGGAACGAAGAGCACCGTTTCAAATATATAAAGAATTATATAGTATGCAGCAAGGAAAGTTAAACACAGAGTTATTTGTCGCACAAGTACGCGCTTTATTTGCTAAATTACCAGAAAACGACATCTCACAGAAGGTACAATTGGATATGACGTTTGGGTTGTTAGACGTCCGTATAAGAAAAAGAATAGAAAGGGACACATTGTCTTGTTTTGAAGATCTTATAAGGAAGGCTCGAAGCATAGAAAATGCGATGCAGGAGCGCTTGCAGTCGCCGGGTGCACAGTCGCGTGGGCCATTCTCCGCGCAGTTTCGTGGGTCGTCCGCAGTGCCACCGCCGGGCCAGTCTGCCGCGCCACCGCCGATGCGGGTATCGCAGCCGCAAGGTTCGTCGCACTGGGTGCCGCCGTCGGGTGGGCCATTGCCGCCACCGCCGCCACAGTCGCGTACGTCGCAGTCATATGGAACGCCGCCGCCGAGGTCGCGTGCGCCGCCGCTGGGTGGGTCGCCGCATTTGCCGCCACCGCCGCATCATGGATCCCTGAAAACAGACAAAAAGGAAAGTAAAAATTTGTATTGTTATGGCTGTGGTGAAATAGGAATAATAAGAGCAAGATGTCCAAATTGTAGTAGTTATAAGTACAATAAGTTTTATGCGTGTGAGACCACCAATGTTAATATGCAGGGGGAGTCAACTGTATGTAACAATAGGGGTTACACTAATGGTAATAAGAGACCAATATTAAATATCGAAATATTAGGTGGGAAAGGTATTGCATTAGTGGATTCAGCCGCTAAAGGCTGTGTAGCTAGCCAATCAATGTATAATTTTTTAATAAAAAGTGGTCAATGTTTTGATAAGCAAATTAGAGATGTGAAGCTTGCAGATGGTTTATCTAGGAAAATGGAGGTTTTAGTTACCTCAGTGAATGTGAAAATGTTACATAAAATAATTGAAACTGAATTTATTGTTTTTTCCAGATGCTTGTAACAATCAATCTTTATTAGGGATAGATTTTTTGAACAAAGCCAAATTAGTTTTTGATTTTGGTAAATCATTATGGTACTTTTCGGACACGAAGCACCGGAAGTACAGGTTGTTTTATGAGGATTTAGAACATGGTTATAATGAGGTACAGTCAACACCAAAAAACTGTGATAATGATAGTATGTCACTTAATGATTTAATAAACTCTTTCAGTGATGTGTTCCGAGAGACTGGTGAAGCCACGCAGTATGCAGAGCATTTCATTGATACCGGCGAACACGCGCCAGTTGCTGTTCCGCCGTACCGCATGACACCAGCGCGCGCAGAGGTTATGCAGCGCGAGGTAGAGAAGATGCTTGCTGAGGATATCATTGAGGAGTGTGAGTCAGCATGGTCAGCACCAGCACTATTAGTGCCTAAACGTGATGGAAGTTTTCGTTTTTGCGTCGATTACCGTAAGTTGAACAGTATTACTAAAACAGATACTTATCCAATGCCGAAGATTGATGAGCTGTTACAAAGGACAAAACAGGGTTGTGTTATGAGTACTTTAGACTTAAAATCTGGGTACTGGCAAGTTGCCGTTAACCGGGATAAAGATAAGACTGCCTTCTCGACACCGTCAGGCACTTATCGCTTCAAACGCATGCCATTTGGGTTAAAGAATGGACCAGCTACATTTCAGCGTTTAATTGATCGTCTTTGCTCATGCCCGAAGTTGCAGAATATTACTATTTTAGCTTTTTTGGATGATCTTTGCATAATATCGGCTGATATGGAATGCCACATAAAGGATTTGCACGCTGTATTTGAAAGACTGCACGAATTTAAATTAAGGGTGAATCGGGATAAGTGTGTTTTTGCACGAGACACTGTCAAATATTTAGGTCACGTGATATCTAAAGATGGTATATCACCTGATGAAGAAAAAGTGAAAGCTGTATTAGATATGAAGAAGCCGTCATCACTTAAACATCTAAGAACCTTCTTACAGACTGCTTCTTGGTTTAGGAAGTTTATACCTGGATTTTCTAAAATTTCAGAACCACTGTCAAAGTTGACTAGGAAACATGAGCCATGGAGATGGGAGACAGAGCAAGATCAAGCCTTCGAGGAGCTAAAAAGGTTGCTGACGTCACCACCCATCCTCATCCAACCTGACTACACCAAACCGTTTGTGCTCAGAACTGATGCCAGTAACTACGCTCTGGGTGCAGTACTTCTACAAGGAAAAGGTAATGATGAGAGGCCTATTGAATATGCGAGCCGATTGCTCAATCAAGCAGAAAGAAATTATTCAACAACAGAGAGGGAAGCCTTAGCCATAGTCTGGGCTGTGGAACGTTTTCGTTCTTATATTGATGGTCATAAGGTTGTCGTAGGTACCGACCACCAGCCGTTGAAGTGGCTAATGACTGTAAAATCACCATCAGGCAGATTGGTAAGATGGGCACTGAAATTACAAGCATTTGATTTGCATTATGAGTATACACCAGGGAAGGTAAATATAATAGCAGATACCCTGAGCCGTCCCAACTGCGATGAGAACTCCGCAGAAGCATGTGGGATATGTTCAGTAACGATTGACTTACCTGCGAAGAGTCCCTCCGAGTTAAGATCAGGTCAGCTTGCAGACCCTGAACTTGCTAAGATAATTAAGAATCTGGAAAGTGAAGAGGAAATTGATGTTCATCGTTGGACGGGAAGAGGTTATATTATGGAGCAAGGAGTGCTCTATCGCTATAATCCGGATGCGGATACAGAAGAACCGCAATTAGTTATACCTGTGGATCAAAGAGAAGAAGTATTAAAAGAATGTCATGACTCTCCTCTGGCAGGTCACCAAGGGATCGAGAGGACATATCAAAGAGTTGCTCAAAAGTTTTATTTTCCAAGGATGCGTCGTGCCATTGTCGAGTATGTCAGAACGTGTACATCGTGTCAGCGCTACAAGGCTGCCAACGACAAGCCACCAGGGTTGTTGCAGACGCCGATCCTGAATCAGAGAAATGAGGTTATTGCTATAGATTTATTCGGACCCTTACCTCCAGGTGATAAGGATGAAAAATGGATTTTATTGGTCGAGGACACCGCAACTAGATGGGTCGAGTTATATCCGCTTCGAGAAGCGACAGCTGAGGCGTGCGCGCGTACACTCATAGAGGAATATTTTCTACGTTTTGGTCTACCGCGTCGCATTATTTCAGATAATGGTGTACAATTTATTTCAGCTGTAATGCAACAGTGTATGTTCGTGTTAGATGTGAAGCAAGAATTGTTGCCGCTGTATCATCCTGAGGGGAACCCTGCGGAAAGAAAGAATAGAGATTTAAAAGTACAGTTATCACAATTAGTAGGTAATAAACATAATTCTTGGCCTATATACTTACCGTCTATACGTTTTTCGTTAAATTCTGCACGCTGTCAAACTACAGGAGTTTCGCCAGCGTACTTGATGTTTGCCAGAGAGCTGAGATCGCCTTTAGAAGTAAGAAATGATCCTCGTTTGGTTTTGGAGAAAGAAAATTTCGTTCCACAGATAACACCATACCTAAAACGTTTTCTCAATACGCTAGCTGCAGTTCGCGAGAAGGTCGAAAGTCAGCAGGATAAAAGAAAGGACTATGGTGATCAGTCACGTCGCGTAGGACAAAGTTTTGTTGCAGGTGACTTGGTATTATTGAATTCGCATGTACTTAGCAACAAAGGAAAGGACCTGACATCGAAGTTCGTACCAAAAAGAGATGGACCATACGTGGTTACTAAAAAGGTAAGCCCTACAACTTATATCATAGCACCCGCACAGGACTCCAGTAGGTACTTAGGGAAGTATCACATTAAACAGTTAACACCTTACCTGGGTCGCGATACGACCCTACCTCAACCTGTAGTTCCGGTGCGGAAACGTGGCCGTCCCCGTCGTAACTTAAATGAGAATAAATGTAATAATGTGTCAGATAGGGAGGAATGTATGTACTCGCCTAATCTTTATGTAACCGATGTAAATTACAATTCTAATGTGGATTTAAATGATAAATGCAATAATGTGTCTGATAGGGAGGAATGTATGTACTCGCCTAATCTTTATGTAACGAATAGAAATTACAATTCTAATGTGGATTCAAATAATGAATGTCATAATGTGTCTAACCAAAGTAGTGTTTCTGTAAATGTTTGTAACAATGATAATGTATGGCCAGCGAATGAGCGAGGACGCTTTCATCCTCTGGAGGGGGAGTATATAGCGAGACAGCGCCCTCTATCGCGCCCTAAGCGCAATGCCTTGCTGCCGGTTAGGTACCGCTAGCACTTATTTTCTGTCATGTTAGTTCCGTAAACGCCCGCAGGGCAATACTGGTTTGATTGGTACGGGAGTTCCTCTCCCCCCACACCTACCTCACTCTCTCGCTAACCAACCGCGTCCATGTTAAGTTGTTGCTCCGATATAAATAATTATTATCTTGTGTTAATTTGAGACAATATACGAAAATATATCTCCATAAAGTGTTTTGGCTACCTACCAACCAACCCTCACAGTACTAACACTACCCACTCCCAAAGTAGCTACGCTATAGTATTATTTATATAGGCTTTTGACTCAATTAGGTATTAATCCACCAAAGTACAAAGTGAAGTACATTTTGAGGGTTTTAACCATTTGCAAGCCTCAATTATGTATTACAAGAGGCAATAATTTTGCCTAAGTTCCTACTTTGTCTACATTACAAGTATACGTAATAAGTTTTCTCTTTCCTTAAAAAGTAGGTATACCTACCTACTTACCTTTGTGTTAGGTTCCTACATAACTATTTAAGTACCTAGTTATCTACTTACAAATTTTACAATTTTGGGGTAATTTTGGATATCCATTAAAGATTACATAGTACCAACCAGTTAAACTTATGTTTAACTGGTTTAATACATTTGCTCCACTATTAGTTAGTGAATTTCAATATATCCCATAGAATATTTCACAACATCACATATGTACATTGATCTGACTCCGAGATAGGTAGCTCAAGCACTCGTGTTACGGATATCATAGTCCACAGTGGGATTACAAATACATACATATAATACTTTTCTTTTGTAAAAACATACTAATACATAGAAAACACCCAGACCAATACAAACAGACATGTACATGCACACAAATGTTTGTACTGTATGGGGATCGAACCAGCAACCCTTGAACCAAAGCCATCGTTCACTACCACTGTTCCAAAAGCCCTGTTAACACTCATGCGATTAACATACTAATTAACAGGAGAGCAGTACATAAGGAATGAAAAAAACAACAAAGTACATGTGATGGAATCATTTATTAAAATAAATAATAAAAGATACAATAATGTTATCCTATTTTAAGAAGAAACTATGTACACACACATATTTTGTATTCTTTCTGTGCAATAAAGGATGTCTATCTATCTATCTTCACACACCCACTTAGTATTAATTAATAACCTTTAACTATTTACAAATAAAACAACGCCCCATTGTCTAATGGTTTAAGACGGTTCTGACGATGGCCCTGTGGCCATGATCTCGGGGTCATGGGTTCGATTCCCGGGTCGAGCAAAGGTATCTTTTGAATTTTCCGAACATAGTTCGGGTTTGTGATCACTAATCCGCATTTGGCAAGAGTGATGATTAAGTCTAATCCCATCATAGTAGCGATGACTTGATTTCTATGATGGGGGTCTTAGCCCTACAAAGAGAATAATTAAGCTGATACTTTACTTTATTTACATAATAAATGATGACTGAATGATGCTTGTCCATAGGTACTTATCAGTTGAATTATAACAAACTATTTTCAGCAAATAATTAACTTCGTTTAGCAATGAAGCCCGGAGTACTGGAACTGGGTTGTTTCTTCTAGCGGAGATCTGTGCAATGCTGGTAGATATTCTGCAATAATCATAAAGGAGTTTTAAATAAAATAAATAAATACCTAATAATAAAAGTATTTTTATTGCTCTCTCATACAAAAAACTGTTGGTAGGTACATAGGTATTTCGATTACAATCATACTTATTAACCTTTTAGCTGCGTGAACGGTGCGCATGTCTGTACACCTCACCTGCGGCACATTCGCGCGCGTATAGTACGAGCGCGCAGTGTCTGACAATATGTTGTAAATTAGTATTTATTTGTTTGGGACTTACCAAACAAATTAGTTTTTTTGAAACCTAAATAAATAAAGAATCATATGCACTATATTCTGTTGCGAAATAACATTTTATTTATTTTCCATAGGTCATTGAATCCAACAACTTACTGAAAAGCGACCTTTCCAGATACTTTACAATTTTTTCAATAAAATGTTTACTCCTATTTCATTTTGGTTTGTTTTCCACTTAGTTCATTAGATGAGCAGTCTAATGACACGAAAAAACTAGCATTTACAAGTTACATTTGTCTAAAACAGACCTCTCAAAAATTTCAAGTAAGAAAGAAAATTACGTCATTCTGCACTTGGATTTGATTCAAATAACTTCTATTTTTACGAAATTATTGATGATTGTAGATGTTTCTGAGGCATTTAGTTTGTCAATAATACATTATTTTCCATAAAACAACAAGTGAGACACATCAAAACATCAGACAATAGTATTTTTTTACTAAAAACAGAAAACCGTCTGTCAAAACTAACTTTTTTCCAATTGGCTTGTTCACTCATTTGCATTCGTCTATGCTATACTTTATGGCATGTGTGGCAAGCTAGAAAAAATATATTTTCGTTTTTATATTACACTAGTATAGTTCGCCACGGGAATATTATCAAAAACATTGTTGAAAAACTGTAAAGTTTGTTCGAAAAATGTCTTTGTGTGCGTGACGTGCTTGCATCGCTCGTCTGCTGATGCCCGTATCTGGGCAAAATGGCGGCATGTGGTGAATGCCTAACTGCTGATGTCCCGTATCCGTCCATACTAGATGCGTGTCTACAGGATGTTTATTTTTATTAAGTAAGTGCACGAAATATGAATGTCTTGATGAAATAAAACAAAAAACATTGGGACAGATGAAACTAAATAAAAGCGTGTGGTAAAGAATTAGTAGTAAAAAAAGTATGTAAGTAAATAAAATCTGTTTTTTTATAAACCTCTAATAAAATCTGTCATTTATTAATTTTATTATAGATTATATAATAATAATATACATTATTATTATTATAAATGAAACAGTTTTCTTTTCCAAATCAACTTTATTTTGATATAAAAATTATTAAGCTTTACAAAATATAAACATTGTCACTTATGTATTTCTCACAAACCTAAAAAGTACTTATCATACAGTAACTTATCATAATAACAATACTTATCGGACCACTTCTCTGACGTGAAAAAAAGTTCTAAATCTTTACATTTTTTCTCATAATATTTATCGCAACTTAAAATCATGCAATTTATTTTCCTAAATGGCAGTTAGAAAGTAAATAAATTACGACAGAATACAGAATTGCAAAGAAAAAATTATTATAAATAAAATTACTAATATCAAAACTCACTTCTTTGTTTTCTTAATGACGGAAGTCATAGAAGCTTTAAAATTACATACTCTAATTTTTCCTGACGGAGATGGCTCCAGGACTATATTTCAGCCTCTAATGAAGGACCCCTGAGGCGCTCTGGTGACCTCTAAACCCACCAACAACCGTCTGTTGGCAGGGTCGGAAGTTTCGCACTCGGGTTGCATTTTAATCTGTAAGATACAAACATTTTTTTACCATGTTTTAAGTATTTGATAAAATTACCCCTTCATTTCAATATCTGTTCCTATATCTATTATTTTTAACAATGAATCTATCTACAGACCCATTTCGTCAGAAAGTGTTCACTGAGACCAATCTAATGAGCTAAAACACAGCGCGATACGGCCAACCAGAGCGTAGATCCTGTATACCACCATCCGACTCCATCATCAGACCCTAAACATCATGTCGTCAGAAAGTGCTCACTGAGACCAATCTAATGAGCTTAAACACAGCGCGATACGGCCAACCAGAGCGTAGATCCTGTATACCTCCATCCGACTCCATCATCAGACCCTGAACATCATGTCGTCAGAAAGTGCTCACTGAGACCAATCTAATGAGCTAAAACACAGCGCGATACGGCCAACCAGAGCGTAGTTTGACCGTGGGAGAGCCAAGCTTCGGCATGAATGTGCCGGCTCGACCGGAGTGATACCACAGAAAACCGACGTGAAGCAGGACTGTGCTGTGTTTCGCTGCGTGAGTGAGGGTACCGGAGGCCCAATGCAGGGGATAGGGGGGATTTAAAGGTTGGCAGCGCACTTGTGACTCCACTGGTGTCGCGGGTGTCCATGGGCGGCGGCAATTGCTTACCATTAGGTCTGTTCGTCTGCCTACCTATTACATAAAAAAAAACCGATTACGATCATCCGATTCTATAATCAGACCAAGAAACTTATTTTTTTGAAATTTCTAAGCGTCGGATCAATGAACGCGGATTTTTAGAGCATGCTGTATATCAGGGTACCTGAGCAGTGTGTAGAATACAAAAAAGATGGCGCCGATGATGTGAATGTGTGCGTGTAACAGATTTGCGTTCTTGAAAAAACTAAGAATTTTTACAAATAAAATTCATTTATTGTACAAAAGTGAGTGTAATTTATAACTATAATGTTTTATCCATCTAAAACAAAGTATATCCATTAGAAATGTATTCAATATTAGGTATAAAAATACAAGAAAGATGACGACGAAAGACGCAACCCAATGAATCAAATTTTGAAACAGCTAAAAACCATTGTTATTTCATCAAAACAACAAACTTTTACTGGAAAGTATGTAAATATTAAGAAAATTTTAAATAAACTTACCTTTTTTGAAATTACTTCCAAAAAACACAAGTTTTCACACACGCTCTGCGGTCACTTCGCAACACGATAACTCCGTAATTTGAAATGAGTCCCTTGGCCGAAAGAACGAATAATATTCATATCTGATGGTTGTCTATGATAGGTTCATTCATTAGGAATAGATTTCAAGGTGATTTCAAGGGAATAAAACACTTATACCTTGTAAATAAAGACATTTTTGGTGCAAAGGTAACTTAGGCCGGATCCGGGACACAGCAGTCAAGAGTCAGCGAGCCTAGAGCCCGGATCCGGCCTTTAAGCAGCTAAAAGGTTAAGTAAATAAAAACAAGCTATTTAATTTTAGATTGGAAATAATGTAAAAAATAAACTCAAATGCATATTTCTACCAACAAGCTCCATATGCACTTAAGATTACTTGAATAAGTTTCTGTAACATGTAACCATGATTAATTTGGTGTGGTTGTTAAGGTCAGATGGCAGTCCCTTCATAGTAATTGCCAGACTCGCCAAATCCTCGATCATGGCTCACAGTACACTGGCCTCCAAAATCATGGTTCTGGACCACCAACCAAGAATAACGCTGCAAGGATTTGACAACCCATTTGGAACGGTAGTGAATGCTGCCTTTGTTCCAAGGGTTGCGGGTTCAATCCCCGCACAGTACAAACATTTGTGTGCATGAACATGTCTGTTTGTATTGGTCTGGGTGTTTTCTATGTATTATTAGTATGTATTTATTAAAGAAAAGTATTATATGCATATATTTGTAATCCCACTGTTGATTCTGATATCCGTAACACAGGTGCTTGAGGTACCTATCTCGGAGTCAGACCAATGTATGTGATGTTGTGAAATATTTATTTATAAGGATTACACTTTTGTATACATGTTTCAAACAATTATATTATCTTTATCTTAATGTTTTTTCTTTCAATAAGGAAATTAGTTATAGCACAGATATTATAGATTCAGTTAAATAACTTTTTGTTATTTTGATTACCTCCGGTGAGATGTTCACTTTTTTCAACTCATTCTCCAACAGTCATTCTAGCTCAGCTTTCTATTACAGTTTGGTCCAATGGAGAACTTTGATGTCTTGTTTACTGAAATATTTAATTACAAATGGTTAAATTATAGAAATGATGTTTCAAAGTTGTTCTTTCTAAAGTGTAAATTGGAATAGTCATCATCATCAGCCCATTTAAGTCCCCACTGCTGGGCACGGGCCTTCCTCAATCACATGAGGGGTAATTGCCATACTCACCACGCTTGGCAGACGGGTTGGCGAGGGTTTTGATATAAATGCAGAGTTTTCCATGTCTGGGTGCTGATGATCATGCCAGCAGCTTTACCTTATTGGCCTTTTACGACACCTCGGTAAGAGTGAGGATGGCCTATTCTACTCCGTGGCCGAGTGGTCCCCGGCAGAGTAAAATTAATAACAAATAAACTTATTTAGGTAGGATTATGCGACTAACCTAACTTATACTTGATTTTACTTAAGAAAGTAGAGTCTTTAGATAACTTTAGAACTTGTATATAAGCATAATACTAATGTACATACGCTTTCAACCAATTTTTTACAATATTTTAAATTATGTATTGAGTGAGATTGCATATTATCGTACGTACATACCATGGCTCTGAATCCTCTTGAAAAGAAATTAGTCACATTGTCTATGCTATCATCTTTCAGGTACATGTTCAGAATCTCGAATGAATGTATGAAAGCCATCATCTCATTGGTTCATTTCATGATTGAGGAGCTTTTTGACTTGTCACTAGGGGTGTCCACTTTGAAAAAACATCAATCAATATTTTTATCGATTCGATACATCAAAACTGTACATTGATGTCTTTCGATGTATCGGATGAAAACATCGGGTACTTTTTCTAAAGTATATTGCAAAGCTAAAGTCATGTCAAAAAAAGCGTGTCAAAACAGGTCATCATTTCAAAGTGAAAAGGTTTGTATTTGAAGGTTATGAAAAAAGCTAAATCCAGTACCTTATTATATTTTAGATTTTAATTTTTCATAAAATAATAGATCTAACTTCCTTCGTTGTCTCTGTGAATCTGTGTATATTACAACCGCCCCCTACCCCACCCCCATTCACTGCTTCGGTGGCGTAGTGGTTATTGGGTCGCACTATAAAGCGACGGCTGCGCAATTAGTCAATAATTTTGTTTTTAAGTCTCTTGAGTTCTTATTGAGTTCTTAAGTCTCTTTGATCGCCGTAAACGATTGTCCTTCTTTATTAGCTAAAATAAACTTCAAAAGCAAATTCCGCCTCCCAGTTCGCCTTCAACGTGTATTTCAAACATTCGTACCACCTATTCTACGACAAAAATATACTTACACAGAAATGTTTTCTTTCCCGATCAATTCACTTATACAATAAAGAATTTCTGAATTACGATCTTTTTAATTGCTCCTTGTATAGTATTAAAAGATCAATTTTAAAATTTATTTTAGTAAATATTCCTAATGTAACCTGATTTTTATAACCTGTGAGTTATGCATATGACTATCGCATTTCTTCTCTTTGTTCTATAATACATAAAGCTAAGATTACTTATATATGTATCCGTTTATCTCTCTCTTTTCACTTGGATATATGTATAATATATACTTACTAAAATGTTTGTTTGCTGAACTGAGGGATGTACACGTTTTCCCTCGTACACTGGGGGAAGATAGGCATTTCTTGGGGTTTGGTAATGGGTTTGGTATTTTACTAAACTTCTTTTAGTTTTAGTTTAAATTCCCTAAAGTATTTTTGTACACTATTCGTTTTGATTTTATTGTTTTCCATATTTCGTACTAGTACATTTGTAAGAACCAACTATTGTAGGTAGTTCATGTAACAAGCACACTTTAATTTAATGTTAAAATAAATATATGTTTCGGCACTCGTTGTCTGTTAAAAATATGTATTAATAATTATTTAATTAATTGTTACTGTAATGACTGTTTGTGCCAAAATATATTAAAAAAAAATTTGGAAGAGTTTGGAAGTCGTCGGTAATGTACCCCCGTGCCTCGGAAAGCACGTTAAGCCGTTGATCCTGCACCCGACTTCTTTCAGGTCGTGTCAGACTGGTGTCCCATCGGAATATGAGGGCAAGGGAATAGCGAGTGTACTTGTGATTGCGCCGCATTCACTTGAACACTATAATATATCCTCCATACGTGGCTGATCGTGGATATTGGCCGCCATAACCGTAATAGGTTGGAGGATATGTATACAAAGCCTTTATTTTGAAATAAAAAACCTTATATGTAAAAACATATTAATATTAGTTTTAAATATCATTTACATAAACTTGAGTATTTTGACATAAACCGGTTATCATCGATTCAATGTTTTATGAAAAAACAATGATACATTGAGTATAACGATAGCTTTTCAAAACATCGGAATCTATTCGATGTATCGCATTGTAAACATCGATGTTTTCAATACATCGATGTATGTGGAATATCCCTACTTGTCACCACCATTCATTCAGTCAGAAAAACAAAATGGCAGTTATGTCAAGAAGAAAATTTTATAGAATTTTGTTAAAAACATTGTAAATTAAGTGCAAATATACGTTGTGGACATTTGTTATTACGTTAAAGAAAACTAAACAATGTGCAGAAGCGTAAAGATATTTATAATATGTTCTAAGTTCGCTCAATAAAATTCTTGGTAGGTAACAATATTTTTCACCTATCGAAGATTGTGGACCCAAGAAAATGTTACAAGGATTTCCCCTTGCATGCTTGCACTGCAGCACAGCGCGGCACACGCAGTCCTGGATTTCCCGTTATAGACCGCAGTCTATAATCCGCAGCCTAGTCTAAATTACTATTTTCTAAGGGATGTATATGAGGCAATGAAAGTGAATTCTATTGTTTTGTGATATTTTGATATTAAATCGTGTTATAAGTAGCTTTTATTTTATTTTTGTTGTTAAATGGCGTCATAAAAAATCTGAATACTTTATTTGGATTAATCTGGTCATTGCTAATCATTCGTTCATTGAATGAACGAACTGCTGTATGACAATTCATTCAAATCTGTCAAAATCAATCCTGATTCCGTTCAGTCGTTCTAAAATGGTCTAGTGGAGCACTATGGGACATTCCTGTCTGATACGTAGTATCTTCTACTTAGTTTGTGGTACATACTTATGTCAATAATTTACAAGTTTTTTTCTAATGTTTCACAGATGGCACAGATAACTATATGGGCTATGATGTAGAAAAATAGCAAGCTGTCAGATTTTTAAAAATATTTTAACATTTTAATGTTTTTATTATTTAAAATCTTTCTTTCAAACACATTAAACAATAGTCCTTTAATTTAAAAAGTCAAATATCTTTTATTCTTTAAAAAAAATATTGTTAATTATAAATAAAATCAATTCAATTGGTTTTATTTGATGTGGGTCTTTCGGCGACACTATCATCGCGAATATCATTCATTCACGAGAGTCTATGGTCGGATCCGTACGAAAGTGTCCCATACGATGGTATTTCAAATTGCCAAACTAAACTACAATTGATTTACTGTCGGCTCGATCGAACGATCGTACGTGGTAACTTGAAATTAGACCCCCAGTTACGGTGATCGCGGTTTGATCAGCTTCAATCATAGAGTTCGCGCCACCAAAGATATCCCGTGATTGGTGCCACTTGTCACGTCAATATTTAAATTTGAGCATTGTTATCTTTTTTGTTATAGACACAAGCCCCCTTTATTACATATCGCGAACTAAGGATAATCTAGGGCAATGTTTTCCCTTGTACGCGACCCTTGCGTCTCAACCGGCGCACTAAGCTACTGCGCTAAACGGGTTGGCAATGAAACTAAATAATCTGGTTGACTTATTTCTATTTTAAAAATATACATAGGTAGTTCCTGTAGTAATTAAGTCGATACATTGCAGCAAACTACTTAATTAGGTACCACATATTTATAATTACAATAGATAGATTTAATCACCGCTAAGTTGGACAAAGATCACGAGTCTTTGGCTGAATTCCCTTCGTTTAAACATCACACAAGAAAATACCAATGAGTTTTAAAGTAGCTACAGCTGAAAATTGTAACATTTTATATAGGGTGTATTATTGAACATTTCGAAATCTATACTATTAATAAAGAGGTAAATCCTAGATAGCTGCAACGCTTATAGTCCGAAGACACGAAACGCTTGCGCGATGTGATCGACACCTAGCGCCACCTATTTGTATTAAGTGGAACTAATGTCCAGAAATGAAGTGAGGGCGGGCCACTAGTACTATTTTTTCATGTCATATGTGGCAGACGAGCAGACGTATCACCTGAATGTAAGCGTTTGCCGCGCCCATGGACACGCGCGTCACCAGTGGAGTCACAAGTTATTAATTTTATACAAAGCTAATACTTATGGACAGCCACACGTTGGGTTACAAACGATTCTCAACTTTATACAAAACACATTTGGTTCCATATTTTCGAAGAGGAATG
Source organism: Marasmia exigua (assembly GCA_019059595.1). Taxonomy (NCBI): domain Eukaryota; kingdom Metazoa; phylum Arthropoda; class Insecta; order Lepidoptera; family Crambidae; genus Marasmia; species Marasmia exigua. Next base: position 2,564,542 of record CM032474.1, on the reverse strand, counting down.
CAACACACTGATCATGATAGAGTCCGCGTGACGAAAGATATTCCGCGGAAATACACGGGTCTAAAAATTGGGATTCCTTGTATGTATAAGCATTAAGCTCAATTTTGAATGTTGATTTCGATCGAGCGCTCTTTTCTCGGTACTTATTTGGTGGTGCGGACTCTAATATCATGATCAGTCTATTGCATTCCTCTTTAAACGCAAGCCATTTTTTTATCGATTTTGTTGGGGTATAGGGTCATGTATACTGCAGTAAATAATGCACTTAAAAATTTCTAAAAATTTCTTCGTGTGGGATCTTTTGCTACCAGGCAACTGCTTTACCGACTAAGCTACCGGAGACCTTGGTATGTCGACGAATTTTGTAAGTGCTTTTTTCGAGAAAATTGCGAAAAACTGAAACTGTCGAAAAATTTTAAAGTGCATTATTTACTTAAGAATAAATTGCAAAATATTGCTATAACAAAAAACATGTGTATAATGCGTCAAGAAATCGCGACAACGGATTTTTGAGGAACTAACGTAGTTCCCATGTTTTAAAACCAATGGGGTGGTAACCCCATCTGGCCCTTGGTTCTCTGCCCGATCAGCTAGTATCGGATTCGATTGCTCAGCGAAACGTTTAATACAGGGTATATCTGTGAGCATGTTTACAGGTGAACATGTTTATGGGTCTCAACTTACATATTACATCATTGTGTTACCAACATGTTGCAATAAATCATTATGACTATGACATTCAATCTGAACAACATTTGTTCTAAGACTTTCCCCATACAAAATTACCAAGGCATGTGACCTACTTTGTATGAAATGTTGATTTTTTATGCGAATTTCATAAAGTCATAGAATAAATGTTATTGATGAATGGTTGGTAGAACACGTGGCTGATGGGATGTAAATGTTTACAGAAACACCATGTATTATTGATGCAATTTGTCAGATTGTAATAATAACCTAACGTGTGGCTGTCTGTACCATGAAATACATAGATTTCGTTATTTCACCATAACAAATATAAGGAACAGTGCTAAAACTAGAAAAAATGTTCATTCAATAATACTCTCTGCTTAAAAATGTTGGTTCAGAAAACTAGATAGCTACATATTAAATTTTTGATCAGTAGTATTTATAAAAATAGTGTAAGTTATACCTATTAGTTACTATCCTTATAATATCAATGTCAATTTTGAATCCTTATTCAAGAATTCACACGCAATGAATAATGTTTATAAGTACTTATTCAAAGTAAATCAGAGAATGCAGAGTCAATAAGATATTAGATATTACATGATTTACAATATTATCGTAAAAACAACAACTAAAAATAGTACATTTGTCTAAAGTTAGCGTTCGGTCGACGACTGTACCATTACGGCATCCAATCGTGTGCGAAAAATCCGCAAGATGGCGTAATATAGGCCTGAGGTCCATCTACAAGGTGATTGGGTATTTTTGACGTGATATGTCAAATTGTCTAATAACAAATAGATCAGCCAATGTTGAAGTTGGACCTCGGTTCACAGGCACGCCATCTAGCGGATATTTCACACGCGATAGCCCCCATTGGTTGAAGTTCATACATTTTAGATCCACTTTTATGGTAAAGATTTTAAAAATAAAGTTATGCTTCAAAACTATCGGAACTCGGGGCATTAGATCAAGAGCCGCCGCATCCTTCGGATGTATAATCCTATCTCTTACAAATAAATAACAATAAAAACTCTTGGTTCTGAATTTTATAAACATTTAGGTACTATTCAATTTACAGACAACTAGTGTGAATAATATCGAGTTGCCTATAAAAAGTATATATTATGAAAAAAAAAAAGTGTATAAAATCTTATAATACTGCAATAATAAAGGAATATTTTTCAGATACTAAACTATAGAAAAAAAACAACATTTATTTTTGTATAATATAAATCAACAACTCATTCAAAACCAAGAGGTAAATATAATAAGGAATGGCCAGAACACAGTTTTTACAGAACTGTGATTTTATATTAACAATAGCTTAAAACACAAGTGTTTGTCATTTCATAATGTTAATAGCCAATACAAAATAAACAGGAAAATATAAAAAATACCTATTACAATATAAAATGTAAACAGTTTCTACTAAAACACTATTATAAGACAAAGTTCGATCACTATGAATAGATAGTAAATTAAAAATAACCACAGAACCAATTCTAAAATATTCATGTCGCATGAAACATAGTATGACTTTTTACACATCGATAAACAAGAGTATGAATATTAAATTACCACTTAGCCTAGTGGCAGTGAATGTTTTTAGTATTTATATTGTTACCCGACTACGGCGAAGCAAAAAGGAGGGTTATGATTTTGACCTGTATGTTTCCCTTCCTTAGATATATCTATGATATTAGAGTAAAAGTAAATGGCATAAAGAACATAAAACTAAACTTTTTGTACCGTGGAGGAGCATGATTCGGCATGAATGGGCCGGCTCGATCGGAGTGATACCACGGCCTCACAAAAAACCAGCGTGAAGCAGCATTTGATGTTTCGCTGGAGGCCCAATCCGGGGGAAAGGGGGGGTTTAAAGGTTGGAAGCGCACTTGAGACTCCACTGGTGTCACGAGTTTCCATGGGCGGTGGCAATCGCTTATCACCAGGTGATACATATGCTCATCTGCCACCTATCTCATTTTAAAATTTTAAACTTTATTTTAAACATGGTGTGTCTGTGTGTCTGATTGATTTTGAGGTCCTGAAAATCAATACTGAAAACTTGAAAAGTAATAAACTTAATATAAAATAGTCCACCACATGGCACTTTATAGCCTAAAGGTCATGCATGCATGTATGCAAGGCATGCATGACCACCAGAATCTGGTATCAGATGATAATTTGATAAAGGAGGACAGATGAGTCTAAAAGGTAAAGTCCTCTTTTTTTACAGAAAAGGCTCCTTTTAGAGCCTTTTCTGTAAAAAAAAAGAGGACTTGAACAATAACACTTTGCGTAGGACAAAAAAGGCCTTGCATGATGCCATCTGGCAGCCTATTAAAAATTAACCAATCACGCAACAGTTAAACATTTTGGTTACTTGTTGCCATCTAGGGGCTACTAGAGTAAATCAAATTTTATTTTAACTGTTCAATAATAAAATAAGAAAAACAAATGAGCTCATTTGATAATACCATCTCCAATTTGTATGGATCTCTCACTCAATAATGAAATAAGGGACACAGCTGTATAAGCTATGTCCCTTATTTCATTATTTGAGCTCACATATTTTATGATGAAATAAAGTTTATTGCACAATCACAACAATCAGGTGAAGTCCTTCCTATAACAGCATACAGAAACACCCAAAGTATATATAATTCTTATTCACCTAAAACCTAAAGAAATACAACTATAATAAAAGGCCTTATATTTTTATATGGAACATTGGAATTTCGCCATAAGGGTTTAGTCATTATGACATAGAACATTGGGGTATGTGTGCAGACGTGTGCTCTCAAAACATCCAACATTTTTAGGCTCCATAAGGCCCAAAAGACTGGGGCCACACCAAGTATTAACAAAACTGCCACATAATTTCACCTAAAACCATAATGTAACCTTGATTCTGTGTACAATTATTTTCATTCATTCAAAAATAAGTGACAAAATTAAACCTTTGCTTTTGTCTATGATGAGGTATCTTGTATGCATTGATCACAAGATATTGACTGTATCCATTCAGAATTATGGCAAATGGAGAAGTTGTTTCATATAAAAAGTAGTAGTGTCACAGTTCATAAAAGATGGGCACTTGTTTCATATGGCGTAGTAAGCAGGGGTCGAAATTATCAAGACATAAATTATTTTCTCTCACAATTATACCGAAGGTCAAAAAAGAGATATGATAATTGGCAATTTCACTTTAAACCCTGCCAATAAGGTACAAAAACCTTATTAAACTGGCAAAACAATATTAAAGTCTTATAATTAAAAGATACACAAACTAATAGTAAAAAGAGATAATATACAAATACAAATTAAAGATTGTACATTTTTACATAACACAGAACTCATAGTTCACTTTGGCATGGCTCCAGCCGTAATTTGTGCAGACAACCAAGTCCATAAAATATCACATGAATTTGAATAAATTCGACCGAGTCCTACCCAAGGGCAGATCCAGCTTTCAAGTCGGGTTGGGGTAGCTTGTTGATATCTAGAAAAATTAACAGAGCTGTGCAAACCAGGGGTCATATTATGACAATTTACTGTGGAATATTATATTGATTAACTAAGTAAATAGTAAATAAACAGCCAACACTGGCAACCTATATCGCATACTTAACAGGTTACGCACTTAATTTATGTTCGCGCCATAGCTGCTATACAGTGGTGTTGATGTAAGACTAAGAAAGAGCCAGTTTCTGAAGTAAGAATTTGAAGTTAAGCACGATTTGAGCACAATGTTTGACAGCTGAAGTATGACTCAACTGTCAAAGTTCGTGCTCAAGTTGTGCTTAACTTTAAATTCTCAATTCAGAAACCGGCCCACAGACTAAACAGAACATGTGCGGAAAATACACTATATCAGTTATTCTATATCATTGTCATCTAAAGCCGACCTGTGTCTATTTATTTTGTGCCTTGAGTGTCGTCGTGACCCCTTCCTTCCATCTGGATTCACCCTTGGTCCTAACTTAACTTACGAGAATACATCTACAGCGCGCGGCGACATATTGGTCAGATTTGGGTGCGTAGGACTTGCAAGTGGGTCACTACTGTGAGATTCGTTCCTCTTTGCTTCAATTGTTGCTAGTTTTACAGCCTCCTTGTATGGACCCCTCTTTTTCTTATTGAAGCGTATCTGGAACGAAAATGTATTTTTTTTACGACATGTATGAAAGATGAGGCATGGAGGTATTGATTTATTAGATTCCAATAAGAATCTAATAAATTAATACAACATCACATGTGCCAGAGATATTAGACAACAAAGGAATCACAAATGTTAAGCTATATAGATATTTTACACCCAAGCACTGGAGAAACTCAAGTGTTCATCACACAGTTTCTTTCCAGGGTGGGGATCAACTCATCCTTTTAATGAATAACTCACATAACTTAACAACTCTTCAAGAAGTGAGATAACATAAGTGACCATGAGATCTGACTATGAAGTCCCTAACTATTAAGATCTGAAACAGACCTGACCCTGCATGAATAAAATATATAATATTGCTTATTAAGACATGATACAAATAAGAAACAAAACAGTGAGTAAATTAAGTACATAATATTCGCAAAAGGAAGTGGCTCAGCTTGTGCTGATACAGAATGAGACATTCCAAAACAGCACTGGTTTTCAGCCAATCCAGCTTCTCTGAAGGTGGAAGTTAAGATGGTAGGTTTAAAAGGGCTTCGAATTTAAACTTTGAGAAGAAGTACATAATGAAACAAATAAAAATCAGATACAAAACAAGTAGCATTAAACTTTAATGTATCAATACGGGGATTAACACGAGCATCTCGTGACCACGGCTGCTGTAACGTAGCCGAAACGTTGAGCCAAATATGAGTACACAATGTTGTTTCACATAATAAATATCGTGTTAATCCCCGTATTGATACATTATAGTTATAATGCAATCTAATCTGAAAATCTAAAAAGCATTAAACTTTACAAACATGAACAATCAGGTAATTAAAACTAAAGGTTCAAAGTTTGGTGTGTTTCATTTCTATACAGTGATGATAGATTCTCTTTATCATACATATAATTTTCTATTTTTTAAGGTGACGGGTAGGGCAAACTAGCGACGCCAACCGATTTTACTTTTTAACTACTAAACCGGATCTATTTTAAACAATTTCGGGGCCGTACAACCTCGCCGCAAACACTTATACTATTTATAAAATAACCATGCAAAAATGTTGGGTCCAACGCGTACGCGAAAAATTGATTCACGCCAAAAGCGGCCACTTATTGCGGTTAAAATTTTTCGCGTACAAAAACCGACCCAACATTTGTGCATGGTTATTTAATAATTTAAGTGTTTTCCGAGAGGTTGTAACCCCAAAATTGTTTAAAATAGATCCGGGTAAGTAGCTAAAAATTAAAATCGATTAGCGTCGCTAGTGTGCCCTACCCCTCACCTTAAGTCTTGTATGTATTATGTAAGTAACAAACAATATATATCTATGTCAACTTTCTTCGTATTTACAATCAATATTTACTCAAATATAAACTAATTAAACTCATAAATTCTAATGCATAGTCAAATGAAGGTCATATTGCTTACATAATATAGAGTTAAGAAGTTAAAAATGTAAAGATGAAATATGTATTGTTCAGTTACCTTTTTTCCTATGGGATGTACCTTTATCCAAGTTTGCTGGCTCCTAAATGTGCACATGGTTGCAACCATTACTGGGGATATGTATCATACACAATCCTATTGAACAGGCAATTTATACAAAAATAAATATTAGCTTACTTAGAAGTAAAGAGTTATTGAACTCACCTTATAATCTTCTAAAAATGGACTCAAACTATCACATGGCATCAATGACGATGTTGTAGAAGCATACCAAGCCACATGTGCTCTCGATGTTGGTGTGACACTGAGGACCCTGCCAGGCCACCAAGGAAAGCCAGCCACTTTGCCCCAAACAACATCACCCGGGGACACTCGCAGGAGACGCCCTCCACTGCCCTCAGGCCCATTGGCAGGAAAATCTGGCACAATCTCACTCTCGCAATCCTCTGAACTACTTTCAGACGCTTCCTGATCATTCTGTCTTTCAAAAGAGTTACTGCTTAGCCTCCGTAAACTAATTGACAGCTTCTGATTCAAACAATGGTCCTTTATATCACTAAAATAGTCAATACCTTCACCACACTTACTCATGTTCTCATCACGCTTCTTCTGAACCTTGTTCTTTTTTTTATGTTTTACTCTGTGCTTATGTTTTTTTTCTAAGGGATCTGTGGTTGGCTGGTTTGAGACATTGTTTCGTGGTGATAATGCACCTATATGCTTAGGTGACTGGCCTGTCCATGTATCTAGCTTTTCCTTGTCACCAGAGTTGTTTTTCTTGGCCTGTTTTTTTGCTTTTTTCATAGCTTTTTTGGCTGCCTTCAAATCTGGCTTTGGTGGCTTTGCCATATCACATGAAACCCCTGAATCTTCATTGAAATCTCCCGATAATGGCGGTATCTTAACGACAGTGCCTTCTCCTTCACCGAAACATATTTTAAGGGTCCTAGCACTTGAGAACATTGAGCTAAACGCGGCATCGTTACCATTGTCGCTATCGTCTTTCGAGTCCCGTCTGTCACAGATATCGCCTTCAGGTACACTTACAAATGCGAGCTCTCGCGTTCCTCTGTCGCTATCACTACATTTCTCACTTTTAGATCTGCTAGTAGACCTTTCACTACTCCTACCAGACGATCTAGAGGTACCTTTAATTGCATTCGATATTTCATTCGGATGCAGCCGCGACAGTTTAGGAATGAGCATGCTTCCCATCAAATACTTTTTCCCTCGAGTTGATGACTCAGAGATTTCATGCACGTCGTCATCAGAATCTAATTTACGTTTCTTGGACACGTCCACGTTTTCACTGTTCTCGTTACAAATACCTTTGCAGTTGGAACACAACACCTTCCGGGGCCGAAGTCTCACCGTCATCTTTTGCCTCTGTTGCGCTTTGCCCTTGGGTCCAATTTTTTTCGATTTATGCTCATTTCCAGTCGCGTATTGAGGCTCTTGGTATGTGAACCTTTGACTAGCGGAATGAAGCTTATCACGGTCATTTTCAGTATCCACAGCCTGTTTATTAAATGCTGGGTGAAGGCTATACACTCCAAAAGGCAAGTTACTGCAAAAATACCAGTAAATTAGAGTAAATAACGAAAGTTTCGACCATCAATCGATAAAGTTAGCCTTCGATATCTTCAATACCTACCCTTTGTTAGAGTCTAGGAGCACACCCTGGAATTTTTTATCCTCACTGCAATATGATACCACAATTAAATCAGCTAATGCTTCTTCCACATTCACTAAAATTTGAGAATTCTTTTGAATCGTCATATCGGCTGTTGCAGCGACAGCCGCCATATTTTTGATAAATTTCGTAGAATGTGGTCCGATTCACGTTTCGTGAATATGTTTTATTAATTCTTTTAATAATACAGAAATCCATAAATCAATACACAGAGCTGTAAATTCAAGAATGACTTTTTCATTTTAGTTTCAGGAATTATACAAAAAGTCTTATTAACTAAAAACCGCATCAACAAACGTAATAATAATGAATGACACCTTTTGACAGATAGTAACAACTGTCATTGCTGTCATTAATAGGTAAAAAAATCAGTCAGCTGTTCGATTTGATCGATTGTGTGCGTTTCTTGATATCTGATAAAACTTATTTTCGAAATAAATACATCCTACTTCATAGGAAATCTTAGTAAGTATTATATAAAGCTCAAGAACTTAATGAGTTTTAGTAGAATATTAGTAAATAACGTGTAATGATAACTTACATAACTTCTACACGTTAATGTTTATTTCGCGACTTTCCTGTCTCACTTCGTATATTTGTTAGTCTGAAGGCCGTAATGGTAATTTACTTTTTACGTATATAAATGAGCATTCAAAGTACATATTTAACATGGATATGTTATAGTATTCGCAACTTGTTAGATGCTAGAAAATGCAATATTTGTGCTAAACTACAATAGAAGTATTCTATCCAAGGTTAGCTATCAGAATCCTGTAATCTAAATAAGCAACTTTAAGACCGGTTTTATTAGTTTGGAGTTGGACTTTAGTTTATCAGTCCTAGCTGATTATTTACTGAAAACATGTTTCTTATGTATGTAACCAATTGAATTTGTTGAATAGATAGGAACTTATTCAGCAACTTATTCGGCTTGTTCAGCAACTATTTAAACATAGTCAACAATAAAAATAACAATAGTTATTTTTTATAGGTAATCTGAGTAATAAAAACGTGTTTTATTGTTAATTTAGAGTCTAAGTAGTGTACTTTTTTAAAAGTAAGGCTGTGGTGTACTTAGTCATATTAGTAAGATAATAAATAATGTCAAAAATGTTAAATGATATAGCCTACTTGCTTTGTCTAAGTTTTAAAAGATTGTCTGTCAGATTTGAATCGATGTCAGTGAGTGACTTGACGATTGTACAAAACATAATTTGATTGAATTTAGAGAGATTAGTAAAATATATTATAATTCCATAAACCTTTTTACTTAATTCAACACGTAGGACCTTGAACATTAACATAGCAGCAGAGCGTTCAAGTTCAAGTTGAAATTATTTCGGAAGGTTAATTTCGAGAGTTCGAAAATGGAGAAGGTCATATTGGATGCGGCAAAAATCCAAATTGGAGAGCTCCAATCTACGAACTGGGTGACATGGAAATTTAAAATACTAATCGCATTGCGAGGATTAGGAATTTTGGATGTGGTTGAGGGTAAGCTAAAGCCTCCCAAGAAACTAACAGAAATAGAGAATCAGGATCCCGCAACGAAGAAAAGGTATGATGAAGACCTTAAAAATTATGTGTCAAGTGATAGCGCAGCCTTGTTGCTACTTACAACAAATTTGTCCCAAGAGAACTGCGAGAAAGTTCTAAGATATACTACAGCGCAGGAAGTATGGCAAGAGTTACATCGCTTGTACGACGGTACATCGGAAAGTAAAGCCTATGACCTATGTATGAAGTTCTTCAGTTACACCATGCACTCCGGAGGTGAGTTGTCAGCACATATTAGCAAACTGAAAAACATTTGGACAGAACTTACCAGGGAACTTAAGAGAGAATACCTGAAGGAAGATCTACCAGACTTGTTTCTCATATGCAAAATATTAGACATTCTACCAGAAGAATATTTCTCCTTCAAATCAAGCTGGATGATGATGTCAAAAGAGGACAAAACTGTAGAGAATCTTACAAGTCAGTTATGCAGTCATGAACGAGCTTTATCTGTTTCATGCAAGAATGAAGAGAAAGCAGAAGCCCTAGTAATGAGGAGCAATAGACTGAAAAAGACAAATAAAAAGAGCAACACTGAGCGAAAGAACACAGTTAATGGAAACATGGAAAGATGTCATTACTGTGGGGTAGTCGGACATAGAGTCAAAGGGTGTTCCAAGTGGATTGCCGACGGACGACCACCCAAACATAAACCAACATCGAAGTCAAAAGATGACCCATGTACGAGTGTGAATAAAATAGAAATTATGGTAGTGAATCCGAATGCAACTGCGGATAGAGAACATTGGTTTGTTGATAACGGCGCCACAAGTCACGTCACAAATAGAAATGATATATTCCAGACATTTGAGGAATTCAATACTTCACACACGGTGACAACAGCGAATGGAGATACAATTAAAGCAGTCGGAAAAGGGACTATAATTGTAGAGGCTGACGTCAAGGGCCGTAAGATAAAAACTTCATTGGATGATGTATGGTACGTGCCTGCGATACAGAAGAACCTATTTTCGGTACTGTCAATGCAAGACAGGTTAGAAAACAGCCTTTTCATGTCAACTACAACTGAGTGCAAGCTGTGGCAAAATGAGAAATGTTTGCTCGTTGGTAAGAGAGAAAAAGAGGGAGGACTTTTCAAACTGAACGTGAAAAATATCAGACCTAAGTATCGTCCAATAGAGATCAACAATATCTCAGAAGAAGATCAACTGCAACTTTATCACGAGAGGTTGGCTCATCAGAGCAAAGTACATGTGAAGAAGGTGATGGAGAGAGAACTTGGGATTAAATTGAAACTTGACAGAGAAATATGTGAGGGTTGTATGTACGGGAAAGCACATAAATTAAAATTTGGAACGAGAGAAAGAGCTAAGGAACCAGGAGAGTTAATACACGCTGATGTATGTGGGCCGTTCACAGACTCCCTTTCCAAATATAAGTATTTCGTACTCTTCAAAGACGATTTAAGCAAATTCCGCTTTGTCTATTTTCTGAGAAAGAAGTCAGAAGTGTATAAAAAGCTTGAGCTGATGTTAACTGAGATACAGAACACAGAGCACAAAGTAAGAGAGCTTTTAAGTGACAATGGAGGAGAATTTGACAATGAAAACGTGAGAAGAATACTGCAGAAATATGGCATAAAGCAAAGATTAACTATGCCACATACTCCAAATCAGAACGGATGTGTTGAAAGAGACAACCGGACCGTTGTGGAAGCAATGAGAACAATGATGCATACTAATGACTTACCGCAGAGTTTATGGGCTGAGCTGGTGGACACCGTAGTCTATATCTTAAATAGGACAGGTCCTACCACGCTAGATAAGTCACCGTACGAGATCTGGTACAGCAAGAAACCCAGGATTAAACATCAGAGAATAATCGGAAGTATATGCTATGCACATGTTCCCAAAGTGACTAGAAAGAAACTGGATAAGAAAGCAATCAAAGGAATTTTAATTGGTTATGATAATGACGAGGGTTATAGAGTTTGGGTTCGAGAGAAGAATAAGATGGTTCGCTCGAGAGACGTCATATTTGAAGAAAGGACCTTGAAGTGTACCATAGACACAAAGGATGTTACTTCAAAAGCTATAAATGACCAACCAGAGAAGCCTACTAACAGCATTATTATTCCAGAACCAATAATAAAGTTGCTGAATCCAAATAGAGTCTTAGAAGATGATACAGTCATAGAAGAAGAACATGATGTAGTCATAGAAAACGAAAATGAAATAGTCACAGAAGAAGAAGATCTAGAATTCAATGACGATGAAATATTCCAAGATTGCAATTCTGAAGATCGTGAACAAGAATCAGTAAGCGAAGATACGGTACAACAAGAGACTTATGACAATGAAGTCACAGAGCCTAATGTGGAACCGAGTTCTGAGCGAGGAGGAATGAGACTGAGAGATCGTTCAACATTGAGAAAACCCGTGAGATTTGATGACTTTGTCATGTCAATGGTTGCTGAACTGAATGATGAAACAGTAGAACCTCAAACATTCAAAGAAGCTATGGAATCCAAGGAAAGAGATAAGTGGATAGTAGCTATGAATGAAGAAATGAAATCATTAAACGAGAATAAGACTTGGAAGATGGTACCTTTACCGAAAGGTAGAAAGGCTATTCCATGTAAATGGATTTACAAAATTAAGAGAAATCCAGACGGAAGTGTAGAACGTTACAAAGCACGACTGGTTATTAAAGGGTATTCACAGAAAAAAGGCGTGGACCACTACGAAACATTTAGCCCTGTTGCAAAGATGAGCACGATTAGAATGATTTTGAGTATCGCTGCCAGAGACAACATGCATCTATCACAGTTTGATGTGTCCACTGCATTCCTCTATGGGAGCATAGATGAGGAGATTTTTATGAAACCGCCAGAAGGGTATGACAATCACACAGACCTAGTATGCAGATTAACGAAAAGTCTTTATGGTCTTAAACAAGCACCGAGGTGCTGGAATAACTGCATTCAAGGATTTCTACAGAAAGTTGGATTTAAACAGAGTGAAGCAGATCCATGCCTCTTCGTAAGGAGGAGAGAAGGCAAAGTAATAATACTAGCTCTTTACGTAGATGATGGACTGATAGCTTGCAGTGATGAAGAAGAAGCAAAGAAGTTTCTGACAGAACTGAAAGAGAGATTCAAAATTAAATCCAAATCTGCAAATTATTATCTTGGTTTAGAAATATCAAGAGAAGATAATGGAACATTAAAAATAAATCAGACCGCCTATACCAAGAAAGTGTTGGAGAGGTTCGGCATGAGCGAATGCAAACCTGCAGGAACACCGATTATAAAAGACGGAACTAATGAAAAAGGAGAAGGTAAGAGCTCCAAAACGGAAAAGTTTCCGTATAGACAAGTGGTTGGCGCTCTGGCTTATCTAATGGTAGGAACTAGACCCGACATCGCCTACGCAGTTGGGGTAGCTTCCAGAAAACTAGACAACCCTTCAAGAGAAGATATTGTCAAAGTGAAACGTATTTTGAGATATCTTAAAGGAACTCTAGATTGGGGTTTGATCTACAAACGTAAGTCTGATGCTAGGCTAAGATGCTACAGCGATTCAGATCACGGTGGAGATTTAGAAACAGGGAGATCTACATCAGGGATGATCTGTACATACGCTGGAGGAGTAATTTCTTGGAAAAGCCACAGACAGGTTTCTGTAGCCATATCGAGCACCGAAGCAGAAGTAGTTGCTGCAAGTGAGACTGCACGAGAAATTATTTGGCTCAGAAGACTTTTTGAGAGTATCGAGCTTACGAAAGACAAACCAGTTCTGTACGTCGATAACGAGTCTGCTATAAAGTTGGCAAGGAACCCGCCTTACGAGTACCACAGCAGAACCAAGCATATAAGGATCCGTGAGTTCTTTATCAGAGAAGCTGTGACGGACTGTGTGCTGGATGTAGAGAAAGTTTCGTCAGAGCTACAATTGGTTGACATGATGACCAAGCCACTGTACAGGCCCAGGTTGACGATGCTTTGCAGGAAGATTGGAATGTTCCGTGGAAGAGAAGACGCCACAGACTGAACTAGACAAAGAGAGAAGATGTTAAATGATATAGCCTACTTGCTTTGTCTAAGTTTTAAAAGATTGTCTGTCAGATTTGAATCGATGTCAGTGAGTGACTTGACGATTGTACAAAACATAATTTGATTGAATTTAGAGAGATTAGTAAAATATATTATAATTCCATAAACCTTTTTACTTAATTCAACACGTAGGACCTTGAACATTAACAAAAAATAGTCTGGGTGTAGTTAAGTATTCAATGGCCATGTCTCTACTGTTACTAATGAGGTTATTATTATTTTCTTTTTGTCCTTAGTATAAGTAGCTTTTAGGTATAAGATGGGATTTTGATAAAATAAATTTTATAAGTATTTAGTAAAACATTTTAACCTTTTTTAAATATATTTTGCTTAAAACATAAAATAGAAAGCTGAATAAATAGAACTTTTCGGTCTGAACTGGCTGAGGTTCCCAAAAAAAAATACATAAGCCTTAAAATTAAAGGAAACATCTTAATATTTTTTTATTGATTTAATGGCATCTTTTTAGTTTTTTTGAGGGTAAACTGCCTGTTTTTTTTATTTTCTTCAAAGAGTTTGCAAAGTGTATTTGTTAAACTGTTTGGTTTGAATAAGTAGGAAAAGAAAACAAAAAAACATTTTGTTTTTACTCATTTAATATGGCGGCTTTTAATTTTACAAGCAATAAAAACCTATCCTTTTTCTCTATTTTCTACATACCTATAAGGATAGAATTTTAATAATTCTATGCATATAAGATTCATATTTTTTTTAAGGACTAAATAGTGCAATTCTTGTGTTTGATTTTATATCCAATGCAATTTCGTAGTTTCAATGGTGGCAGAGGTAGTGATGCGGTAGCATCTCCCAATCCTAAATCTCTCTAGTATCGTGTCTTTCCCGCATACATTCCGTACAGTCTGTCTCACGCCGAGCCACGCCGAGATCGCTATACACGTATATATGTGTGCATAGCCTTTTTTTATGTGATAGATGACAGACGAGCAGACGGATCACCTGATGGTAAGCGATTGCCGCCGCCCATGGACACCCGCGACACCAGTGGAGTCACAAGTGCGCTGCCAACCTTTAAACCCCCTTTTCCCCCGGATCGTGCCTCCGGTACCCTTACTCACGCAGCGAAACGCAGCACAGTGCTGTTTCACGCCAGTTTTCTGTGAGGCCGTGGTATCACTCCGGTTGAGCCGGCCCATTTATAACGAAGCGTGGCTCTCTCACGGTCAATATTGGCAGCCTATTTAGCACACGACATCGGCAACCGACGTTTTGTATCTGTATTGTGATCTAGTCTACTCTAGTTGGCTGTGGCTTGAATGTCGAAATTCATCGGAAGTCGTCGTATATAATTTTACATGTTGATTCTGTTTTTTGTTGATTTCCTGTATATTTTAAGTTTAGTACCAAATAAAAAAAAAACTTTCTTTCTTTCTTTTTCTTTTCATTTTATGTCTGGCCACTGTCTATCTTTGTACTGCAATGTTCAACATACTTTCAACTTTCCAGATAATGTCTAAAGTGGAAAGGATCGACATCACCCAGCCCTTGTGGGATCAGAGCACATTCTACGGAAGATTTCGGCATTTCGCTTTTATTTCCAACCCTTTACTTTCACTGGTGTCTGAGAATGAGCTCCATGAAGCTAAAGAGCTGTATTTAAAGTATAAGTAAGTATAATACTTTTTTTACAATACTCCACCTTCTCCTTTCTACCACCGGACATTACGGAAGACGACAGGAATCCACCCTTACACTGTGCAAGTTCCACCAGCTCGTACTAAGCGTTTCGCTTCCTCTTTCTTGGTACGAACTGCTAAGGAATGGAACAACTTGCCGGCTTCTGTATTCCCAGAGATCTACAATTTGGGTGTCTTTAAGTCGAGAGTGAATAGGCTTCTTCTGGGTAAGCACGCTACATCTTAGACCTTATTGTCACTTTCCATCAGGTGAAATGAGGTCAAGTGCAAACCCATTTAATATATATAAAAAAAAAAAACTTATACTTTTTTTAAATTTATAGGTAGCAGACTAGCAGACCTCATGGTAAGCGATGGCTGCTGCCCATGGACACCCACAACACCAGTGGAGTCACAATTGCTGCCAACTTTTAAGCTCCGCTTCCCCCAGAATGGTATTCCAGCACACAGTACCCTTAACTTCGGTTGTGTTCTTGCCGAAGCGTGGCTCTTCTACTTCAAAATATTTTCGTCGGGTCTCTTACAATCCATTCTTTTTACTATCTACGTTAAGTAAAAACGCACTTAAAAATTCTTTGTACGTTCAGGAGGGCACAGCAGAACCCACAACCTTCCACATATAATCTTTTTTGATAATTAATCTGATGAAATTGTAACTTTGATTTTTTTTTATGTGATAAGAGGCTGATGAGCAGACGGATCACCTGATGGTAAGCGATTGCCACCGCCCATGGACAACCGCGACAACAGTGGAGTCACAAGTGCGCTGCCAAGATGGACTTCCAACTGAAGACTAAACTTCCAAACGCCGTCGACGAATTTTTATATGTGCTTGTTTCGCCTGACGACTGAACGCTCAAAGATTTTTTTATGTGCATTATTTAGTTGCGATTAATTGCAATATACCCTTTAAGCTGGCATCTAGACATCATTTATTTCATTTTCAGCATTATGCAGATGAGCTGCACATAGTTCAAAATCTGGTGGTCATGTATGTTTACCTGCTTGATTAAATTATAAAATTAAACTTTCTTAAATAATTTGTCTAGGTCAGGCCAGGAACCCAAAGACACAACATACGAGCAGGTGGTGAAAGCCAAGCAGCTGTACGAGTCAGCCTTCCACCCAGACAGCGGGGAGCTGCAGAATGTCTTCGGGAGGATGTCCTTCCAGATGCCCGGGGGGTGCCTCATCACTGGAGCCATGTTGCAGTGGTACAGGTACGAGGCCAAGAGGAAGCTTAACCTTATGGAAAGATATATAGATACTCTTTATTGCACGTACAATACTTATAAGCTTAGTATACTCTCCTTGCTCGGAGCGGGCCTGCGAGGGGGTTAGTCTCGCGCTTTCGCTCCGCCGCCTCCTTCTGCGCCACCACTTCTTCGCAGAAGAGGGCGAAGGCCGACCAGGCCCTCTCATTATCCAGCATAGCTGTAACTATGCTGGGCAAAGAGAGGTCATGTCCGACCTCCGCGACCAGTGCGGACCGCTGTTGGTCGAAGGACGGGCACACCATCAACGTGTGGTGCGTCGAGTCCTCCGCAGCGCCGCACTGATGGCACGAAGGAGTGTCCTCCCGCTGAATACGGTGCAGGTAGTTACCGAAGCAACCATGCCCGGTAAGTACCTGCACCATCCGGAAGGACAAAGGTTGGTGCAATCCTTACTTAACAGACTTAAGCCCTTTTAGAGCATATGCCTCTCCAATTTCTCTCCACTTTCTTCTGTCGTCCGTCTTCCTGGACCACGCTACTCCAGCTTGAGCCTTGATGTCATCGGACCATCTGGCAGTTTGTCTGCCAACCCTCCTCTTTCCATATTTTGCTCTGCATTCAAGGATATCCTTGATCCACCTCTCATCACCCCTTCTGCACACATGACCTGCCCACCCCCGTTTCAATTTTGCGACTCGGTATCCTACATCTATCACTTTTGTGCGTTCCCTGATGATGGTGTTGCGCACTCTGTCTCGTAAGGATATCATCATCATCATCAGCCCATTTAAGTCCCCACTGCTGGGGCACGGTCCTCCCTCAATCACATAGAGGGGTAATTGCCATACTCACCACGCTTGGCAGACGGGTTGGCGAGGGTTTTGATATAAATGCAGAGTTTTCCTTCTCTGGGTGCTGATGATCATGCCAGCAGCTTTACCTTAGTCGCCTTTTATGACACCTCGGTAAGAGTGAGGGTGGCCTATTCTACTCTGCCGGGGACCACACGGCTAAGGATATACCGAGCATGATACATTTCATAGCTCTCTGTGCAGCTTTATGTCTGCGTATCAGTGTTGCAGTGAACGGCCAGGTTTCACAGGCGTTCGTTATTGTCGGAAGAACACATTGGTTGAACACTTTCATTTGCAAAGGCTTAATTAAGACCAAAGCCGAGCAGTTATTCGAGCCAGCCTTTCACCCGGACTGGGTGCTGCAGAATGTCTTCGGGAGGATGTCCTTCCAGTAAAATGCTTAGCTTCTCTGAATACATTACTGACTAAGGCCCTTTAGGGCATTACCATTTAAAGCTTTATTACGCCCTTAACCATCCTCCTCATCTTAGGGTGTAATTTCCAGTATTTTTTTTATGTGATAGGTGGCAGACGAGCAGGCAGATCACCTGATGGTAAGCAAGCCTTAGACAGGGGAATCAGATTAAATGAATCATTATGGTTACACGTTTTATAAACGTGCAGATTTCCTTACAATATTTTTTCTCACTATCGAGCAAATATTTAATTTTTTAAATATACTAATAATATTTCACAACATCACATACATTGATCTGACTCCGAGATAGGTCAGCTCAAGCACCTGTGTTACGGATATCAGAACCAACAGTGGACTTACAAATATATAGATAATACTTTTCTTTTGTAAAAACATTAACCTTTAAACTGAAGGTTGTCTGGTAGAGACGCTCCCAGCGATTAGACCGCCTATTGTACATTGTACTTGTATACCTCAGCTGTTAAGTTTGGTATGTGTGCAATAAAGTATTATCTATCTATTATATACATACTTATAACTATAATACAAAGACAAACCAATACAAACAGACATGTTAATGCACACAAATGTTTGTTACTGTGCGGGATCGAACCGCAACCCTTGCACCCAGAGCAGCATTCACTGCCACTGATACAAACGAGGGTGTCTAATAGGGTATATGACTAAGCTCAGATTTTACAAAATATAAATATTTTATATCAAAATATAGGTCCATATGTGTGCACCAATGGCAAAAAATTCTCAATTTAAAAATCAACGTCTAGGCCGGGGGTTTTATGGTTCATTCAAAGATTCATGGGCAAGTCCATTTTAAAAGTATGAAATTTTCAAAAAATAATTCTACCATTGAATAATCCATACAATTTGCACCAACTATTATAATAGAACCATTGACATAAAACGAAAACATTTGATATAGCTACCATACAAAATTCAAATGAAATGCATACAAAATACTCTAGGTGTGACGTCACATCTTAGTAGCCATTTTGTATGGAGCGTTTTTGGGTTTGCCCAAAATAATGTGATTTTAAAGTTGTGATATCTCAGGTAGTTTAAATGAGAATCAAGTGATTCTTTCAACGATGTTTCTATCATTGAGAGGTCTTTTGATTGGCAGTAATAAAAAAAAAATAGTCAATATACCGTATTAATGGAGTTGCCACACTGGCGGATTGCGAGCGTTTTCAAAGCGGAGCGACGATTCAGCAAACACGTCGCGGCTGCGCAACGGATTCGCCAGCGTTTTTCTGCGTAGCCGCCAAAAAAAACAATGGCATTCAGTACCCTTACCATGAGTTTGAAAAACTGTTCTCGCTATCGAAAACTATCGCTTTGTCCCTTTCATTGTGGTGCATGTGAAAGAGACAGAGCAACAGTTTTGGATAGCGAGAATAGTATTTCAAACTCATGGTAAGGACTCAGACATGTCCGCAGCGAATCCGACGCGCATCCGCGGTGTGAACGCTGCGCAGCCGCAACGTGTCGCTTCGCTTTTAAAACTATCGCAATCCGCCTGTGTGCAACTCCCTTATGATAGAAATAAAGCAAATTAGCATTTGTTAAACTCATGGCCATTGCACACCAGCTCGTCATTACCATGCTCTCAAAAGAATGAATTCTCGCTTCTTTGGATAGCGAGGATAGTATTTCAAACTCATGGTAAGGTCTCAGACATATCCGCGGCGAATCCGACGCGCATCCGCGGTGTGAACACTGCGCAGCCGTGACGTGTTTGCTGCGTCGTCGCTCCGCTTTTAAAATGATCGCAATCCGCCTGTGTGCAACTCCCTTATGATTGAAATAAAGCAAATTAGCATTTGTTAAACTCATGGCCATTACACACCTCCTCGTCATTACCGTGCTCTCAAAAGAATGAATTCTCGCTTCCAATAATGATGTATTTGTATCGACTTGCTTCACGGAATGCAAAGCCACTCACGCGATCGACATAATGCTTCAGTTGGTTGCCAAGCAATAGTCGTGTTTCTTGATTCCTACGCTTTAAGTACGTAGGTACTAAAGGTAGGTTTAGACACAGGTATAGACTTAGGGTCGAGTTCACCAATAGTAATCACAATTTCATTCCTCTTTGAGTGAATTCACACGGATGTTATTGTATGTTTTATGTTATGGTTAAAATCCGAAAGGATTGTATTATAAGTTATATATGTATACCATATAAATATGATTTTAAGTAATAGTTACTGTATAAATAGGTACTTATATAATAGTTATTGCTTATTGCTTGGTCTCAGCCTGTAATAATAGATTAAGTTCAGTAAATATATAAATAAATAAAAAAAAAATTAACTCGGCCCTTAAGGCATAGTTCACTGACTTTTAAAACAGCTGTTTAGCAAAATTTGACAAGGTGCTTAGATTTAAGTGGTTTAGATTTAATTTATTGATTTTGCACGTCACATGGTACATAATTTAGATCTTAAATTATTATAATTCAGTACTTTATAATTTTTCCAATACAGTACATATTTGCTAATAAACTGTTTTAAGGTGACGTGTAGGGCACACTACTGACGCCAATCGATTTTAATTTTTAGCTACTAAACCGGATCTATTTTAAACAATTTCGGGGTTACACTCTCGGCAAACACTTACTACTTATTAAATAACTATGCACAAATGTTGGGTCCGTTTTTGTTCCGTAAAAATTTATTACACGAAAAATTTATTCACGCCAAAAGCGGCCACTGTTTTTCGCGTACTTATAGTTTTTTAATGGTTTATTAATGGTTTAGTAGTTAAAAATTAAAATCGATTGGCGTCGCTATTGTGTCCTACCCGTCACCTTAAAAGTCGATGAACTCCACAATAGCATAATATGATGAATACTTAGGTACATTATAATCACTCCGGTTGAGTCGGCCTATTCATGCCGAAGCGTGGCTCTTCGACATGGTCAAAAGTAGTCAATAATATAACATAACATATCCTCCAACCGATTACGGCTACGGCGGCCAATCTCAACGATCAGCCACTTACGCAGGATATATTATAGTACTCAAGTGTGTGCGCAAACAAAAGTGCACTTTCTATCCCGTTACCCTCATATTCCGATGGGACACTACTGTGACACGACCAGAGAGGGATTGGGCGCAGGACCAACGGCTTAACGTGCTTTCCGAGGCACGGGGGTACAAGACCGCCAACTTCCAGACTCCGGGCTGCCACCAAGAATTTCTTACCGAAAACTTGGTACAAATTTTTGGCCCGACCCGGGGATCGAACCCGGGACCTCTTGCACAGCCGTCGCTTTAAAGTGCGACCCACTAACCACTGCGCCACCGAGTCAATAATACAAGTGTAAAGTATCTCTAAATAAATTATGTATAAATAGTCCTAGTTACTTACGTCAGTAATGGCCCTCGGATGGGACACACCTCCGCGGCACATCATCACGATAAAAATAAGTTACAAATACGAATACGCTAAAACAAACGTTGAACTCGATATTTTGTTATTTTCAACATTTTCGTTCATTGGAATGTTTGCGCCAAATCACGAGGTCTATAAAATATATGTTTTATGTTGTTGTTGAAGTAAATATTATAATGAACAGCTTTCTAGTAGGTATTTGCGGGTGGTTTCTAACAGCAACACCAGATGACACTACTCTCACTATCAATTAAAAGTTCCTTTTTTTGTCTATGATATATAGGAAAATATTTGATAAACCAACCATCATCATGACATTTACGGTCCTGCCATATTTAACTTTATTTTACCCATAAGAAAATAGAGATAAAAAGTAAACAAGTAAAATACATATTTTACTTGTTTATGAAAAGTTTCGTTTTAAATCAGTCTCTGTCATTTAAAATGTACATAGCACTAAAAATACATATTAACTGCGAATTATTAAGATATTTAATGTAAAAAACCTAAAACAATTTTCCCATAAATTAGGGTCCACATGAAATATCATACCACACCTAACATTTACAGGGACTGATTGCGCCATCTAGCGAATCACTGGGAAATTTATAAATACCTTCATTAAGTTTCTGTAATGCCTAGTTTTTTTAAGTTGTGTTTTTTTTGTGCAATAAAGTATATCTATCTATCTATATCATCAAAATCTGACCAGACGGAGTCAGAATTGCGCTTCGAACATTTAAAACGCCTTCCCCCCGATTGGGCCGGTACCCTCACTCACCCATTTTCATAGTTTAGTTGTTGTCTGATATCCGTAACACAAGTGCTTAAGTTACTCATTACGGAAGCAGGTCAACATTATTAGATGTTGTATGAATTTATTTATTTATTTAATCAACCATCTCCTTTTCTCCCGCAGAACAGCAACAGCAGTGGTCTTCTGGCAATGGGTGAACCAGTCCTTCAACGCTCTCGTGAATTACACCAATCGGAACGCCAACTCCCCTCTGACCACGACTCAGATGGGCGTGGCCTATGTCTCCGCCACATCAGCTGCTATGGCCACAGCGCTGACATTCAAGTTCGTAGTACAGAAGCGCGCTAAGAACCCCATACTGGCGGTAAGTTGGTCTTTTGTACTCTTTCAATTCTCTAGTGGACTACACGAGCCAGGACGCGAATGGTCTTCTGACCATGACCACAGAATATAGAGGGACAGAGGACTCACTTTCGACACTGCCTCAATAAAATATCAATCGTCGCCTCCCGGCAATAAGGTTTAAAAACAACAAGCTGCACGCTTGCCTATCGTGATCGCGAGGTGTGTTCACACGAACCCCGACCTTTTCACTAACGAGTCACGGTCTAATGTGGTCTCCCATGACTCCATGACATGTGGCATAGGCCACGCCCATTTGGGCGTGGCCATGCTGAAATTCAAGATTGTGTTACAGAAGCGTCACCATACTGGTTGTAAGTTGGTATTTTTAATGTTCTTCTGAACTACTAGATCGTGGGACAGCCACTCGGAGGCTGGCCCGATCGGAGTGGCATCACGGCCTCACAGAAAACCGGCGTGAAGCAGCACTGTGCTGTGTTTCGCTACGTGGGCCCAATCCGAGGGAAAGGGAGGTTCAAAGGTTGGCTGGCTGGTGTCGCGAGTATCCATGGGCGGTGGCAATCGCTTACCACCAGGTGATCAGTCTGCCACCTATCACATAAAATAGAAACTATTGGAATAGTAACTCCAGCTCGCCTCTTATATTGATTCAGAAGGGCGTTAAGGACCCTTACTCACTCCGTTTACCGTGAGGCCGTGATATCATTCAAGCCGAAGCCGAAGCTTGACTCCTCCACGGTCAAACCTAGCTAGTATCATTTCTGATTGAATCTTCTTCCGCAGCGATTCGTGCCGTTCGTGGCCGTGGCAGCGGCCAACTGGGTGAATATTCCTCTCATGAGGCAGAATGAAATATTGCTGGGTGAGTGCGTCATGTGGCACCATGCTACATTCTTGATACTGGTCCATAATAGTGTTTTATTACTGTATTCAAAAATAGGATGTCATTTACGATAGAGTTCGTTTTCCTACAAACGAACTCTATCGTGCATGCAATGTGTTAACAGTCAGACAACTTTACATTCTAGAAGCCGTTCGCCTTCAACATCAAAGCACTCCCTATAAGAAAATCTCTAAACGACGAAAAAATCGGATCTGTGTGATTCCAACGACAAATTACCTGTTTACGCAACGATATTTCTATTACCTGGGTCCTTTCCTATATAATAAATTAAATGTAGAAGTTCCTTTATACTCCCTTTCTTCGTATGAAAGTAACCTACGTACTTTGCTCTTAAACAAGGGCTATACTGAAACTGAAAAATATTTCCATAGATTTAAATGATACCACAAACACGCACTATTTCTTAATTATGATTATATAAGTCACCGGAAAGTAACAAGATCCGTAAGTTGATCAATTTACTAGGAAGTTTATAAACTTTCGTTGGATTCTAAACGGGAGATAAAATGTATTATTTTACGTACACATTTTCGTAAATTCATCAATTTCCGACGTCACACGGTAAATTTATAAACTATTTTTTATGGTCCGACCAATCACAGAAACTATTTTAAATATACGAATCTTTGAAATACGTAAAATAACACACTGCTCTCTGATTGGTTAATGTTTATAGTGGCAATGCGAATCAAATCGCGCGTAGCGTTTGGATATTGCTTACTTATTTAATTACGAGTGAGTTAAGTAAGTTTATCAATGTACGAATATGTGGACGTAAAATAATACAAGTTATCTCCCGTTTAGAATCCTACGAAAGTTTATAAACTTCCTAGTAAATTGATAAATTTACGGATATTGTTATTTTCCGGTGACATATATATACACACATACACACACAGACAAACTTACGTATTCACTCACACACACAGACCCACTTTATCTTTCTTTAATTTATAGTAACCTTTTTGTTTTTATTATAGCAATTAATGCACATTAAAACACATCATTACATCATGTCACTTCCGCAGAGGTGGGACCCTGATGACCTGTACAGGTATACTACTCATACCTATGTAATGGCGTCAGTTTCACACAAACTCTAAAAATGCCACACATTTTAATGTATACCTAGCACTAAGACCTAGAAGAAATGTGGGAGAGCCTCGCTTAGGCATGAATGGGCCGGCTCGACCGAAGTGATACCACTGCCTCACAGAAGACCGGCGTGAAGCAGCGCCTGCGCTGTGTTTCGCCGTGTGAGTGAGGTTACTGGAGGCCCAATAGGGTGAAAGGGAAAAGGTTGGCAGCGCACTTGTGACTCCACTGTTGTTGCGGGTGTCCGTGGGCGGCGGAATTGCTTACCGTCAGGTGATCCGTCTGCTTGTCTGCCACCTCTCAAATAAAAAAAAAGATTGATTGTGTTGAGAAAAATAAAGATTGATTGTTATATTATATTGTTGTATTTAAGTCGCGTGATGTTTGTCAAGTAATTATAATCGTATTTTTTTATGTGATAGATGGATTACCTGTTGGTAAGCGATTGCCGCCGCCCATGGACATCCGCGACACTAGTGGTGTCACAAGTGCGCTGTCAACCTTTAAACCCCCCTTTGCCCCGAATTGGGCCTGCGGTCCCTCACTCACGCAGCGAAATACATCACTGTGCTGCTTCACGCCGGTTTTCTGTGAGGCTGTGGTATCACTCCGGTTGAGTGTAATTTACCTGAAAAAAGAGATTATATTATTATCATTATTAATTTTTTTCTTGAAGTCTGTGGCAGATCACCAGATGGTAAGCGATTGCCGCAGCTCATGAAACCCCGTAAAAACAGTGGAGTCCCAAGTACACTGCCAACATTTTAAACTACTCTTCCCATCGGATTGTGCCTCACTTGGCGAATCACCATGCGGGCGATACTTTACACCGGAGACCATAATGTCACTATGGATACGCCGGCCCAGTCATTCTCGGACGCCACATGTGATCTTTTATTTTACTTAACACACACACACACACACACACACACATATAGAAAACCGTGAAGCAGCATTGTGATGTGTGAGGGAAGGTGGGTTGACAGCGCCCTTGTGACTCCACCGGTGTCGCGGGTGTCCATGGCGGAGGTAATCGCTTACCATCAGGTGATCAGTCTGCTCGTCTGCCACTTATTATCACACAAGAAAACCAATAAATCTTTTTCGTTTTCAGGTTTGGACGTGACTGATGAAAATGGCAAAATTATTGGCAAGTCTCAGCTTGCGCCTGTTAAGGGTATTTCACAAGTAGTCACTTCAAGGTTAGTAGTCGTCCTTTTATTAGTTTTTAGTATGGTGTCTACAACAAATTTATTATTAAAATTAATTTAAAATAAAAGCGGCCCGCCCTCACTTCATAAGAGTATTTACATATTGTATTTCATATCCAGATAGTTCAAATTCATAGATAAAATGTTGATTAAAATTAAAAATCAAACAAATAGAAAGTCGATTAGATTTCTAAAGAAAATATTCTCGATTCTTAAAAATATCGGTTAGGTTTAAAAGGAGCGTCTCGCTTTTAATGTCAAAATGGAACTGTCCTATTCACCTTCAGATACTGAATGGACTCTAGGACCACGGAAAGGATTTTTTTTATTTTAATTCAATTTATAGCCAGAGACTCATTTTCCAAATGCAATGATAGGAAAGCCATACTTGAAAAACTGCGCGAAGGCGGAGTACTGGGGTGACGTTCTTCTTTCTCTACCGCACCCGTATAGAATCTGCGTCAGAGCCGGTTGGATCTCGTCCACACCTATGAGGGGAACCTAAGTAGTCATGCTCACTCAAATGTCTCTGAGGTGGTGGCGCTATGTGGCGGGTCATTACATTCCCTCTAATATGGTTGAGTGAAATGATGGCTGACACATACGTCATACTTGTGAACAGGTGCCACCTTTGGGGACTGGTCTGCTTCGGTTTACCTCATAATATTTATTTTATTATTATTTCCTCCATTTTATTTTGTGTAACAATTAAACTGTATGGCTTGGTATGATGATGACACGACATTGTATGAAAGTTTGGCGATTAAAAAGAGTAACTGGCGAGTTTCTTGCCGGATCTTCTCGACCAGAAACAACTTTCCGAGCCGGTGGTAGAATCGCATTATGATTATTTATTTCTTTAGTTTATTTTATGTATCAACGTATATATGTATTAACATGTAAATTATACATAAGTACTTATAAATAGTTTTAAGTGATTCAAATGTATGACGATTTGTAATAAAATAAAGAATATTTGACTATTGACTATTGTGACGTTTTTTCCAAAAATGGCACATTCCGCTGACTTCTATAGTCTATTCATATATCTGAAGGTGAATAGAAAAGTTCACACGTTCCGTATCGTGCACCCATCTTTCTACAAATAATAATATGAATTTCTTTTGGTGACGAAGGTGGTTCCGTCGTCAAGCGAGTGTTGTTATTTTTCAGATGAATAAGATGTATATTTTTTAATTATTTGTGATTTATTGCGTGTGTATCACTATGAATATTTACATATTGTATTCCATAAAATGTTGATTAAAATTAAAAATCAAACAAATAAAAAAATCTTCTAAAAATTAATCTAATCGACTATCGATTAGATTTCTAAAGAAAATATTCTCAATTCTTAAAAATATCGCTTAGGTTGAAGAGGAGCGTCTCACTTTTTACCCGACTACGGCAAAGCAAAAGGAGGGTTATGATTTTGACAGGCTATGTATGTATGTATGTATGTATGTATGTATGTATGTATGTATGTATGTATGTATGTATGTTCATCTGTTTCCACGTAACTTCTTAACTACTTATCAGAATTCGACAAATGACATATCATTATAAGCGTCTTGATCGTCCGCTGGTTATAGGCTATATGAAGTTTCACAAAATCTAATGTGGCGCCCTCTAGCGGACAAAACATACAGAGTAAAAAAATAAAGTTATGATAAATATGCCGTGTTTGGTATCATTTGAAAGCGCTTGACTTGTACATTTTGAATATATATATATATTACTAGCACTTGGACACCAAAATAGTACAAATAAAATAAAAGTAAAAAAACTAAAACCCAACTACGACAAAAAACGTCGCTGAAAAAGTATAAAACAAGCCTTCGTTGTCAATTTATGCAATATTCACTATGTAGAGATAAAATTTCATGTTTGGAAAGGCGTAGTCACACGTTAAATATACTACCCTTTGACAACGTGTGACTGCGGATTTCCAAACATGAAATTTTATCTCTACATAGTGAATATTGCATAAATTGACAACGAAGGCTTGTTTTATACTTTTTCAGCGACGTTTTTTGTCGTAGTTGGGTTTAAGTTTTTTTACTTTTATTTTAATGTCAAAGTATAACTGTCGTATTCACCTTCAGATACAAATACAAATACAAAATTCTTTATTTATCAAAAACTTTATGGTCACTTAACATTTGTGGTGTTCTCAGCTGCAAAAGTTTTAAACTGAAGCGCAGTGAGAACGCCCTCTCCAAACTGAAACAATATACTGAATGGATAGTCAATAGTCCAGTTTCATGGTTCCTTGTCGCTCGTTTCTTTGAAAGTTGACACTTGGCAAGTTTGACTGATGATGATGATGATGTCGCTGCAGGATCGCGATGTGCGCTCCCGGTATGCTGCTGCTACCCTTGATCATGGAGAAGCTCGAGCCTAAGCCCTGGATGCAGAGGATCCGGTGGGCCCACATCGGCATACAGACGGCCATCGTCGGCATGTTGTGAGTTCAACTTCCTATTTTCAGTTTGTTAACTACATTTTCACTACGCTTCGGCATGAATGGGCCGGCTAGACCGGTGTGATACCACGGTCTCACAGAAAACAGGCGTGAAGCAGCATTATTCTGTGTTTCGCTGCGTGAGTGAGGGCACCGGAGGCCCAATCCCAGGGAAGGGGAGTTTAAAGGTTCACACTTGTGACATGTGCGGCGGAAATCACTTACCATCAGGTGATTCATCTACTCGTCTGCCACCTATTACATAAAAAATTGTGCTAGGCATATGCCTACATACCCATTATTATTTATTTATAGTAAATAACAATATATTTAGCTAGTGAGATAGCGGATTGCCACCACCGTAAATACTGATGTATCAACTTTAGTTGATTTTTTTCAAGGGTTAATTTTATCCATTCGACGCCATTTTAAAAGATTGTCAAAATGGCGGACACAAGGTCAGCATCAAAAGTAGCTAAACACATTAGTACCATGTTGAAGTAACTTTTTGTACGTACACCTTAGAAACTGACTATAATAGGCAGAGTGGTTACTTTGACATGGTACTAAAGTTTTAAGCTACTTTCGATGCTGACCGTACTAAACGTAAGCTATTTTCGTCAAAAAGTGTTGTTTTTTTTTATTTACTATGACCTCAAATAAGTTGACTTCATTACTTATCTTAGTTTAATTAATTACTAATTTACTTATGGTTGATGAGGGTTTTCGCGTGTGAAAAATCCGCTAGATGGCGTACTGTTGGACTGAGGTCCAAAATCAGCCGCATTGGTTGTTTACTTTGTCAAATTGACATTTTGACAGATCACGTTTAAAAATAACCAATCACATTGTATATGGACCTCACTCCTACAATATTCCGTCTAGCGGATTTTTCGCACGCGGAAACCCTCATTGTAAACCAAACAGACCAAAAGCTCTATTTTTGATTCACTGATTTTCCTTTGACATACGAAATTCCGCATTTTTTAATCATTCGTCTGCAACTAGTGACCCCACCCACTCGTTGGTCGAGTGACTTAAAGCGAGCGGTAGAAGCAACGTCAAAATAGTTGTCAATAGCAACAAGCAAACAAAATATTATAAATTTCAAAACTTTTATTTGACTTATTTTGACAGTTGACATAATGTGACATTCATAGCTTTTTGTGACAAAAAATCAAAGATTTTCATATTCAGCCAATAATCTATGGTTTTTGCGTTCCGTTTGCAATGCGGAAGTTACCGGTTTTTGTAAAATTCTGCATGGAAGGGTTAGAATGTCAATTTACCGTATTATATTGGCAACATCGTAATCGAATGATTCAAAAATAGGGAAAATCGGCTTTATGCGACTTAGAAAGCGAATGTGACTTACGTCGCATGCGACGACGCTAGGTCATACGAGTGAATCAAAAATAAGAGTGAGTCACAAATTAAATTTTTGGTGAATGGTCAATCTATTAAGGATGCTCAAAGTAACCCAGAGAGCAATGGAGAGGGCTATGCTCGGAGTCTCCCTGCGTGATCGTATCAGAAATGATGAGATCCGCAGGAGTACTAAAGCCACAGACATAGCCCAAAGGATTGCATGCCTCTAGTGGCAATGGGCAGGGCACATAGCGAGGAGAACAGACCGCCGTTGGGGCGGAAAGCTCCTCGAGTGGAGGCCACGTACAGGAAGACGCAGCCGTGGCGCCCCCCATAAGCTGGACCGACGATCTGGGGAAGATCACGGGAATCCATTGGATGCGGGCGGCACAGGACCGATCTGTGTGGAGAACATTGGGGGTGGCATATGTCCATCAGTGGACGTCTACTGGCTGAAATGATGATGATGAATGGTCAATACGGTCATCTGTAGTCATTTTATTTGTTTGCGGTTAAGTAACAATTATTTTCAATATGACATATACTTTTCTTATTTTATAGCTTAACATTTATGGTCCCAACTGCGTGTGCGATATTCCCGCAAAGATGGTAAGTGTATCAAATGTTTCATTTCTATTTATTTGTAATATTGTTTGAAACTTTGTTAGTTCTTTTGTACCTGTCAACCTCATATTTGGATTTCACGGCCGCTTACCATCAGGCGGAGTGAGGTCATCCTGATTGGCCTTTCTGTATATATAAAAAATAAAAAAAAAAGTTGTCTGGAAGAAATCGCTACAAGCGATAAGACCGCCTTATTGTCTGTTGTTGTTGTGTCATGCTTGTATTTTCTTTTTGTGCAATAAAGAATATCTATCTATCTATAAATGGAGTGTTGGTAAACAGTTACCCCTTTTTTTTTTTTTTTTTTTGTTTTCCCGGGAGAAATGCATTACGCAGACCCTGCCGCCGGGGGGCGACAGGTTACTGTGGGACTCACCCTCCGGGCCGCTTCTTCTAACAAGAAGCGGCCTGAGGGCATACCCACTAAAACTCCCGGGGCTCAACCACCCGTGGGTATAGAATGGGGTCACGGGAACTGCACTAGGCTATTCCCCGCAACCCCACTCCCCCACAGGCCCCTACACGGGGTGTGCGGCCACGCCCCTCCTCAGACTAGGAGGAGGGGGGTTGGGGACAGCCGGAAGAGCTGAGCCGTCCCCAACGAGCGGTGGAGGTGCCAATGGCAGTGCCGGCACAGGGACCCCCGTCCCTGTTGCCGGCTGGCCACCTCCACGGAGAGGACGAAGAGTTCTCCGCCGAACTCGTCCTCTCCTTGCTCGAAGCGGGCCTGCGAGGGGGTTAGACTCGCGCTCCCGCTCCGCCGCCTCCTTCTGCGCCACCACTTCCTCACAGAAGTGGGCGAAGGCCGACCATGCACTCTCCCTATCCAGCATAGCTACAACTATGCTGGACAACGAGAGGTCATGTCCGACCTCCGCGACCAGCGCGGACCGCTGTTGGTCGAAGGACGGGCACACCACCAAGGTGTGGTGCGCCGAGTCCTCCGCAGCGCCGCACTGGTGGCACATAGGAGTGTCCTCCCGTTGAATTCGGTGCAGGTAGTTACCGAAGCAACCATGCCCGGTAAGTACCTGCACCGTCCGGAAGGACAAAAACCCGTGGGGGCGCTCGAGCCACCGGTCCAAGACCGGGGCGAGCGCCGCGAGCGTGACAGTTACCCCTACCCTTATCCCTTTAACCACCACTTCTACTGACCATTCTTAACAACGTTGCTCTATGGCTTTTGGAAATTTGATGATATTTTTTTTCCACTTCCCGTAAAAAAAGACCAAGTCATGTGATCGAATTTGTATGAAAAGTTGAAATTTTTAATGCGAATTTCCAAAAGTCATAGAACTGATGTTATTCAGAATGGGGTGCTTCTATGTATTTACAAAAGAAAAGTATCAAATGTATTTATTTGTGTTTCCGCTGTTGGTTCTGATATCCGTGACACAGGTGCTTGAGCTACCTATCTCGGAGTCAGATCAATGTATGTGATTTTGTGAAATATTTATTTATATTTAAATGATAAGTATGTGGTTAAAGAGAGGTAACTACCGATATAACCTGTATTATTATATAGGTTTTCTTTACACATATATTATTATTATAACTATAATGTATCAATACGGGGATTAACACGATATTTATTATGTGAAACAACATTGTGTACTCACATATTTGGCTCGACGTTTCGGCTACGATACAGCAGCCGTGGTCACGAGCGGAGCAAGATGAGTCCGCTCGTGACCACGGCTGCTGTAACGTAGCCGAAACGTCGAGCCAAATATGTGAGTACACAATGTTGTTTCACATAATAAATATCGTGTTAATCCCCGTATTGATACATTATAGTTATAATGCAACGCGAAAATCTAAAAAAAATATTATTATTATATTCCAGTAAACTATCCATTGATACGATCAAGCGTTTCGAGGAAGACAGATATAATGAAATAGTCAAGAACACGGACGGGAAACCTCCAGAATATGTGTACTTCAATAAGGGATTGTAATTTGTGAGTGAAACTTTTTGCAAAGTGATTGTTTACGAAATATCTCTGTTATAGAGAGTAGGATTAAAACTTTCGCGGCGTCAAATTTTTAGATATGGGCTGAGTACTTTTTCTGAGGTCTCTATATTTCTGAAGGTGCGATATATGTGTGAAATAGTTTAACACCATGGGAAGGTCGCCTTGTAGCGGTAAATCTATAAATGGTATGAGTTTTGTCAAGAAAACACGCGTTGTTTATTTAGCAATAAAATACCCTCTATTGCAGTTTGAAATTAAAAAAAATATACCGCGGAAGTTTTGGTTCTCTACGACATATTAGATAAGAGTAGCCATTAAAATAGGAACCACTGAGGTACATATTTAAACGAATTACTTATTACGATAATTTATCAAGACGGGAATTAACACGATATTTATTATGTGATACAACATTGTTACAGCAGCCGTGGTCACGAGCGGAGTCCGCTCGTGACCACGGCTGCTGTAACGTAGCCGAAACGTCGAGCAAAATATGTGAGTGTACAATGTTGTATCACATAATAAATATCGTGTTAATTCCCATCTTGATGAATTATCGTTATAGTGCAACGCAAAAATATAAAAAAAAATGTACTTATTTATATGCAATCGAATTCTGTGAAAAGCATTTTATCGAATCATTATTTAATAAATATTTATTAAACTTGTGCTCATAAGTTAAAATCCGCGGTTTCTTTTTTTGTTGGATTTTAAAAGGAATGATGGTACTTTAAACTGGCTACTACTTTGTAGAATACGTTGCGTCCTTTTCTTGTTGAATAAGTGTGAGATAGATGGAATATCTTTAAATAAAATGGAATTGTCAGCAATTACTTGTTAGTAAATATCAATCAGTTGACTCCTGCATAGATCTTGTTATTACGATGTATAAGATATTGATTTATATAAGAAAAAAATATGTTTAAAATAGTGCAAATAGGATAACGGATGTATTTCAATTGCTTATTTTTTTATTTCAATTGGTTTTTGACTTAAGGGCATCAGTAATTTTATTGATATTCAATCCAATAATCACATATTATTCATAGTTTTCAGTTTATTGTTATTTTTTAAGGTATCTAAAGTTTAACTAGAAATATAGGAGAACGATTTACTTAAGGCGATACCGCGACGATGGCGCCGCCAAGTGATTTATATTGATTGTGGCGTATTTTAAAAATAGTATTGACAATTTTTTGAAACAAACTTATGAAATAATTACCGATTTCAAAAAAGGAGGAGATTCTATGTTCGACTGTATACAGGCTGTATCTGTGAACATTTACATCCCTGTAACCACGTGTTCTACTAACCATTATGAACAACATTATTGTTCTATCACTTTTGGAAATTCAGCTTTTCATACAAAGTCGGTCACGTGACTTGGTAATTTTGTATGGGGAGTTCGAAAATTTTTTCGATGAAGTTCGATAAGTCGTTGAACAAATGTTATTCAGAATGCTTGGTAGAACACGTGGTTAAAGGGATGTAAGTGTTCACAGATACACCCTGTATATATATTTGTTTAATTATTTTTTATGTATGTTCACCGATTACTCCGCCAATTATGGACCCATTGGCACCATGTCAGGATCTGATGATGGGATCTCAAAGAAATCGAGGGCAGCCCTCTAATTGTATAGGCACACGTAATGTTTTTGTATCTTTTTCCAAAGCTGCACCAGTATTTACGCCTGAGTGTATTATTTTCGTGGCTCAGCTGATGTTGGATGTAAGGAGCGGTAAGGAGTCAAAGGATAACTCTTTCAATACTGTACTTACAATTAGTTTGTTAGTTATCTGTTGTAATACTTTCTTGTAATACAACATTCAATTAATCAGCCGGGATCAGTAACATTTTTTCTCGAGTGTACTGTTATTCAATTTTATCTGAAGTGTATGAAGTCTTCAAAATATTATTTTACACTTTTTAGTTCGTGGTTTTTGAAGGCGGTTTTTTTCGTAGATTTTTTTTCATGCTCTTTTTTCTTTCTGTAAGATTAATCTTGATAGTTGCTAAAAGAGTTAAATGTTTTTATTTATTTTATATAATTGTTAACAATTTTTTTTTATTCAGTGAATGTTACGACCATAGACTGGGTTCGTGCCTTTT
Source organism: Marasmia exigua (assembly GCA_019059595.1). Classification (NCBI taxonomy): domain Eukaryota; kingdom Metazoa; phylum Arthropoda; class Insecta; order Lepidoptera; family Crambidae; genus Marasmia; species Marasmia exigua. Next base: position 2,530,482 of record CM032474.1, on the reverse strand, counting down.
GCTAGTCTTGTAAGATAAAAAAATGTAAATAATTTTCTTAAAGTATTTGTTGCTTACTTATTAAAAAACTGTCTCCTATTTGCCACAATGAATATAAATCACTTGGCTGCGGTAGTACCTATTGTCGCAGTTACCGCGACTTTCATCATCATCGTCATCATCATCATCATCATCATCATCAGCCTATCGCAGTCCACTGCTGGACGTAGGCCTCTCCAATTGTTCGCCACCGTGATCTATCCATGGCTTCTCGCATCCAGCTCTTGCCAGCCATCCTGCGCAGATCGTCCCCTCACCTACCCAGAGGGCGCCCTACATTACGTTTGCCAAGACGCGGTCTCCACTCTAGAACTCGTTTACCCCATCGGTTGTCGGTTCTGCGGCTAATATGGCCAGCCCACTGCCACTCAAGCTTGCTAATCCGGTGAGCAATGTCGATGACTTTAAAGAACTTAAAACTGTTTCTTGGTCAAACTTATTATTGGGTACATTTATGCGTATTACCCTTCTGGTAATGATGATGAGGGTGTATATGATGATGATGCCCAAATGTGGGCTTCAAATTACGTTAGACATTTTCTGTAACGATCTTTAATCTGTACAAATTTAAGGGCCGATTTTATGATCCATAGTTAAACTTAATGATCAATGCTGCTACTGGTGTTGCCCGTGGCGAACACATAATAACTCTGCCAGTGTCGAGTGATTAGAGAGACACGTTATTTTGAGTTTTGTACTTAACACCATCTAAAACCAAGACAGAACAAAACATACACAAAGACGACACAATATTAAAGGGAGATTCTCATCATGAGTTATATTATAAGGACTCATTTAACTAGAAAACGGAATGTGACATTTTTGGAAAAAACGTCACAGAGTGTGAAAGAGATTCAACCGGCCCTGGCAAAGATTCTATACGGGTGCGGTAGAGAAAGACCGTCGCCCAGCACGTCACTCCAGTAGGTATAATGGCTTCGCGCGGTTTTTCAAGTATGGCTTTCTATGAAAAGGCACAGTCTGTTTTGATAAAGATAAAAGATAAAGAGTTCTTTATTGGCCACAGAACACAAATCAAACATGAGTGACATAAATACAAGTATAACAAATTCTGTAGCCAACAAGGCCCAACCTCAGCATTTGCTGCAGTGGCCGAAGCCGCTGCAGCGCTAGTTTTCAGGCAGAGCCTTGGGCGACGTACGTGCACATATACATAACATACAATAGGAAGAAAGAAGAAGGACAAAACAAGTAAAAATAATAATAAATCAATATTAGTACATAACAGGAAGAAAATTTAAGGTGCGTAATAAACAATTATATTATTAGTTTAGGGTGCATGTATATGGAATTACGTCACTTTAGTTAATTTAACCAAAAGGTAACTACGGATCGCAAAATCGGCCCCAAGGAAAACTAAGTTTAAATGATGATTTGACATTTCCTAAGAAAACATTATTAGTTCCAATATTATCCATGCATCGGTAATAAGCGACTAGTACTGTAACATATTAAACCCTGTTTAACCCTAATTTATAATCTACTCATATATTTCTAGCTTCATTGTTATGTTTTTTTTATTTATTTACATAAGTACTTGCTTTTTTATCGGGAAGTATTTTAATATTATTTTTATAACCAATTTATGATACTGTTAATTCGTTTTTTTTGGGATTCAGATCTGTTTTTATAACGTTTTTATTTGGATTAATTAAAACTAAAGGTCTTATGGAACATTCCAAATTCTTTACTAAGTCTTGTATTTACTTTATTCCGTATTTACGATGTTTTAATATGTTGAACTTATGTCTGATCTAGTTTAGTTTTTAAATTTGAGCTAAACCTCTATGGAAAGAGTTAATGCAATAAAATCTCCGCTAGATGGCATTACTTAGACATCAGGTGAAAAGCGCGCTTCAGTCGCCATTAAGGTGACTGGTAGGGCACACTAGCGACACCAATCGACTTTAATTTTAGCTACTGAACCGTATTTTTTTTTAACAATTTCGGGGTCACAACGTCTCGGCAAATACTTATACTATTTATTAAATAACCATTCATTAATGTTGGGTCCAACGCGTAGGCGAAAAATTGTTGGAGGTTGTGACCCCGAAATTGTTTAAAATTTATTTATTTTCAACGGTTTAGTAGCTACAAATTAAAATGGGTTGGCTTCGCTAGTGTGCCCTACCCGTCACCTTAACATTAAAATCTGAGCTTTATGTACGGTCAGCGAACGTAGCGGTGTTCCAGTTAGCCGGCAAAGTCGCATGCGCTACGCTGCGTGAGCGCATGTAATAACTTCGCTCACCCCGCTGCGTGTGCAAGCGATTATCGCCTAGCGCTGATACACCGGAAAATTCGTCGACTGTACATTGAAACAAGGAATATAAAATTTTAGATTCCATTTGTCTATGTACCTCATAGGTTGCTTTTCAAGCGACTGGGGAGGGACGCGCGCTTTTCAAGGGCAGTAGCGCGTATTTCTAGATTCATTTTCACCTCTTATTTCAGGTATTTGTCTCCTTTTTGGGTCTAGTAAGGTTAAAAACCAAAGTTATCTTACCTTTGGGTAGGGTCCATAGTCACAGGAAAATGACGTGAGTGAATGAGGGTATCGGAGGTCCTATCTTTCATAGAGATTGTATAAATGCTTCTACATTTTGACTTAGTTACTAAATCTGGTGTCTTTTTGGTCCTATCTAGTTGTAATAAAAATAATTTGTCTGCAGTGCCATTAATTTAGAATAGAATTCGGTGTATCCCAGTTACAATTATGTTTTTATTGTAATGTCTTTTCATATTATAAGGTATAATACAATAATTTAAATTCTCTTGTTAGGTTTTATCCTATGAACCAGTGTTTTTATTACGAGTATATCATACATTTGCCAAGAAAGATCATGAACCACTCAACTATATGCATAGTGGTGAATATTATTTACCTTATAAATTAAAATGTATAGTGTATATTTAATTGTGTGGCTGATTGTACATCGAAAAAAAGTCCTTAATAATTATTTAGTGATCCAGTCAGTTCGAATAAATGATCACTGCCTTACTTATTGTTTTTTAAGTGCAAAAAGTATTTAAAATGTTCATCTATAGGCGCACGGTAGTTCCTCTCGGCAAGTTTGTAGTTTTAAAAAAATGTAGGTCCTTTCTTATTTTGTTTTTCATAATGCGCCTTAGCTTTGTTATATTGTTTGCTTTTTATAATTATTTGATTCTGTGATGATTAAAGACATTTAACATTTTGTGTAACTATTCTTAGTATAATGTTTTGTTGCACAATATGAGACAATAAATCATAGACGATACTTATTTGTTTACTTTTCCCTTTAAGTAAGTATGTGTGATTATTAAATTGCTTACTTACACAGCAGTTATGTAAAATATTGCTGTAACATGTAAAACAAAGCTATTTGTTAAAAAAGTTATTCAACAAATGTATTTTAACATTTTATAACTGCTTTGAGCACAATCACAACCATAAGAAGATGTGTATTTATTCGGGAAAGCAAATGAAAGTGAATTTGCATAAAAATCTGTATATTTCGATGAATTCTTAATACAAATCAATATTTTGAACTCACGAGTTACATTATAGGGCTCGTTTAAAGAATATAAATTAGATGTATGCGTTAAATTTACAATAAACTATATAATACAAGTAAATAAGGCACCAGAAATATATAATATATGAGTATATGACTTCAGTTCTATTTATTGGCACCTAAATTTTGACCATTGTCCAATTTTAAAAAGAAGTCTCACACTTTACATAAAATATACTTTTCAACAGATCAAACCAAAATTATTTTACAAACGCAAGAGAAAACCATAATTTCTTTTAATTTTTTCAAGATAACAATTAACATAATTATTTCTTTATTAATAGCTTTGCAAACATTTTAAACATCTTAAATTCCACTTAAGTTAATATTCGGGGTGGGAACTTGGACGTAAATTTACCTTACACTTTAACTAACAAGTCTTTCAGGTGCCCAACTAATCTAAGTCTTTATAGTTATAGATATCCCATTTTATAATGCGCTTATCTATTAAGTGTCATACAAAACGGGTGTCTAGTAAAGCTTAAGAAATGTACATTATTAATACACATTGGCCTTCTCTAGAAGGATGGAAGCGTCACACATCGCTTTAGCCGTGGATCTTACTAAGAACATCAGGTGAAGTTGTTCGAATACGTTTAGCTGGACCCTAGTTCTGACAAGTCCGTGTAACACTGTAGCCCTTTCTAGATCCAGCCACCTCTGTAGTGAGAGTTCCCTTTCATCTACGGGTACTCCCTGAACGACATCCAGGGGACCCCATAGCATAAACTCCAGGACGGATTTGGCTTGGTTGAGGGATATGGCGCGTTCGTCCTGCAGGACTTCCTTGAGGAGCGGCGTGAGCTTCTCGCCGGGGAGGAGGATCTCGGAGGCGCTGATGCCGCATTTGCAGAGAGAGCTGAGGTGCTCCTCCTCTGATGATTTGCTGCAGTTGATTTCTTCACTTAATCTGGGAAAATAAATTGTCAGTATTAGAATTCGACGCCATATTTAGAAAGCGCCAAGGAAGTCGTGACGAATATTTGACGAACTAACGGAATTTCCATGTCATAACAATATTTACCATACTCATATGACGTAACCGGCAGTGGCGACATCTTATTGTTAAAATAAACTGTTTGACGATCATAAACGAGAATTGCCTACTTATTATTCTGAATTATCATTCTTAGTTCATTTTATAGAAAATACACATTTAAGAATTTGGGAAGACCATGTTTTTAATGGTTTAATAATTAAAATAGGCTTAGGAAGCAATTTCATATTCCTTGGTGCAAAAGTGCTATGGTCCAACTATCGTCTATTTGGTTGGATTCCTTTGGTGACGTGCTTATCCGAACTTGGCGGAGCACTATCGTGCAAAAGTGGAATGTTTTGATGCCTGAGTCACCTGAGTAGAAGTCAAATTAGAATGTTACTTGAACGTAGGTAATTCGATGACTTTTTGTAGGTCTAATCCAATCAATCTTTGAAAGTAAAATGGTGTTATGAATTCGAGGTTACAGAAGCCTGTAAGTACATAGTTTGAATCAATGTATCGATCTGCTGAACTTACCCCTGCAAAATGCACAGCCTCCCATAACAGTTCGTTTTCGGCGCCCACAGCGAGTTGAGCCGGTCATCTGGAGATGGGAGGTTGAGGGTGCTCCCATGAGACGCCAAGGGCTGAATATCCTTCAAGGCTATGAAGGACGACAACGTCTCCGGGACCTCTTCTACGCCCCTCGCTTGCAGACATTTGAGTCCGTTAATGAGTTGTAGCATCATGAATATGGCCTCGTGTGTCTGTTCTGTTTGAACGAGCTGGTACTCCTTGGTGGTGAGTCCTTCGGAAGCGTGGAGGCTTTCTCCGTAGGATTGGATGGTGTCCACCTGGGCTTGAGCCAGTACCACTATGGTAGCTGGAATGGAGAGTGTTGTGTTAGGTTTGTATGTGGACGCTTGAATCTGTGTTTGGTTTTTACAGTGTAATTTTTGTCAAAACAGGGAAGTTCCTATTCTACTGTTTTAGGAAAAATAAGATGTATAAAGGTGTTATGTGCACAGAAAATGTCAAGTCGAAGATACATTAGTAGAATGGAAAATAGGAGTTACGTGTTTACGTAGAATACAAACCCCAAAAAAATTATCGAATTGTAATCCATACCCCAGAAGATAAAGATGTAAATGTAAAAGATAAGTATTTAAATATGCTTTCATCATACAGGGTGTAGAGGTAAACAGTTACATCATTTCAACCAGCGCGTTTACCAACCATTCTTAACAATGTTTGTTCTTACTACTTTTGGAAATTTGTCGAAAAAATTATCGGCTCCCCCAATGACTTTCCACATTGGGTTCCGCACAGAAAATGACCAAGTCCATTGGCCGTCTTTGTAAGAAAAGTTGAAATTTTTGATGCGAATTTTCAAAATTCGTAGAACAAGACCTGTTCTAGGTGATCTTCAAGGACCTGAAGATTTTTGTAATTGTTGACCGACTACACCGTGTATACCAAATCGTAGTTTTGTTGATAGACTTTTGTGATGTCAATGAAATATCAGTTGGTGCTACAGAGATTTAACATGACATGCATTTAAGTGCTCAAGTTGTATTTGATTTAAACTCTTTCCATACCTTGAACCAAATCCTCCCCTTCCTCCCCGAAGTGCTGCAGCGGCACCAGGTCGCAAAACTCCGTGATGGCATTGAGACTCAACGTCTGAGGTTGCACCGACTGCTGACAGATCATCTGAGAAGCCATCTGTTCCTTATGGAGCATCAGGGTCACGTTGACGGGGCCTTGGCTGGAGTTCCACACGGCGGGGTGGAAGATTCTCTTCCCCGCTCGCACGAAGGAGTTCTTGGGGGCTTGCTGGATGGCGAAGTCGTTCCACCGGAGGTTTGTGCAGGCTTTGAGGCCTCGGAGGGAAGGTTGCATTGTCGCGCTTTGCTGGACCTGCAATTTGGATAAATATTTTTTAATGCTTGGTAGTGGATCAGAACAGACGGCCGTTGGGGCGGAAAGGTCCTCGAGTGGAGGCCACGTACAGGAAGTCGCAGCCATGGCTGGCACCCCACAAGGTGGACCGACGATCTGGTGAAGATCGCGGGAATCCATTGGATGCGGGCGGCACAGGACCGATCTGTGTGGAGAACATTGGGGGAGGCCTATGTCCAGCAGTGGACGTCTATTGGCTGAAATGATCATGATGATGACGAGTGGATCAGAAAGTGCGCCTTCTCAATGGAAGATCGTCGGTTCGAATTCGAGCAATTCAAATCTATGTATGTATCAGATAACATTAAGTCTTTGTTAAATCATATTGATATTTGTTTGTTAATATAATAGCTGTTAAGTTTTAGTATTGCATAATTATGTAAGTAATTGGGTTCTTTCCGTTTAATTACCTATATTAATAAATAAATAAATATGTGCGTAGATATTTCTACGATTATCTATAAGGAAACCTGCACGTTTCGAATATTTTCTGAAATGTGTAAATAGAATTCAGTTGGTCTGGTGGTTCCCATGTCAGGGTTGCGGAGGTCAGGTTTCAGTTACTTCATTATGTGTTTTTTTTCTTCGTAATATTTTCACTGTATCTCATGAGAGACCCAGAGGAGAGTCACGTGGGTGACTGAAATCAGTGTTTTCGCCTTGCGCATCTTCACACTAAGCCTAGACTCACTGATTGCTGCAGCAGACATGCATTAGTTTGTAATACCTACCATAATAATATAACACGCTGAGATAAAGAAGATTTTCGAATGATTGACAGAAGGTTCATAATAACTTAGATGTATTAAATTTTTATAGGTATCGGTCGGCGGAAGAAAATGGTTAATTCCGATTGAAAGTGAAGTTGGTAGATTTAATTGAATATTATAGTTTTTATTCAACGTGCAAGTCTTTTATGGGATTAATTTCGTTAGATACTATAATCGTAAACTATTTCTGATCATGTGTTCGCTTTAGATAGATCCTCCTATTTATTTTTATTTTTTTTATTTATTATGACACATAACAGAGTAGGTACAGTTATTGTTGCACAAAAAGGAAGTTAACATAAATCAGTTCTAAACTATACTCCAACAAAATGTGTTTGAGAAGGAACAATAAATCTTCTGCAGACCTTACAACTAGGTACTTATAATAAAAGTTAACACAAATTAACTATAAAGGAACGAGCTTCAAATTTTTTTTAAACTTAAGTTATATTTAGAAGGAATAATTTAAATTAAGACGCAGGTAATTGCTGTGTGTCGTAATATCGGAATAATGAAACAAGTATCACTCAAGTCAAATCGTTATGTAGATATAATAACTTATAACATGCTGGTATCATCAACATAGATAGAAACATAGGAAGACCATGAGAATATTATAATAGCCTTCCATACAACACACATTTTCATACCTATTGTTATTTATATAAAAGGGAAATCGTTATCAAAAGAGCTTTGTCTATTGAATAGATCTACACGTTACGTTCGAATAAAGTTATATAATACACGCGATTTCCATAAAACCACGGGTGAATAAACTGGAATGCGACGGAACGGGACAAACTAATAATAGAAACAGCTGGAAGTAGCAATGGCTGACAGAAAAACGTGCCCAGTGATTGGTTGGATAACATACCTGTTCTAAGACCTGCGCGAGCGCTTCGTGGTTCGCGATGACGACCGCGCCATAGTTGTCCTCGAGGTTCTTGTGCACCACGCTGCGTCCCTTTCGCACTCGCAGCTTGTTGGTCGTGTTCTTAGGCGTCATCTCGCTCTGGTAATCCTCGTTGCTGGGACTGTCCATTGTGTCGTTTGAACTGTAGAAACTGTACGGCGAGTATATTTCTGATTCTGTTTCACTTCCGCAGTAGGGAAGCGAGGATCTGAAGCCGTTGGTGTATTTTGGGAATTCTGAGTTTTCGACGCTTTTCCTGGCTTCGATTCTGCTTTCTACGTTTTGGACTTTGATGGCGGCGTCGCATTCCGGGGAGCTGGATCTTGCGTGGTGGACGTATTCGTAGTCGCTGTCGCTGTTTTTGGCGGAGTCGCAGTTTTCTTCTTCATACTTAGCCGAGTTGTAGACGTCGTCGTAGTTGTGTATGACTGCTTCGTTGGTGGCTTGGACGAGCTCCTGGGGTCCGTCGTCGATTTCATCCTTGTCATCGTCGATGGGGGTCCTGCGCTTGGGCAGCTCCAGGTGGGCCTCTCGTTCCCGCATGCTGGCTGTTCGCTCTGGCTTTCTCGGTGCTAGTGCTGATCTTATTTCTCCTGTAGAGGGTGAAAGTTCGAAATCAGTGCCATTGAACTTGAGTAACATTTGTTTTTGAACTGCATCTAAATAACTCTAGCGCAACTTGCGTTCAATCAAATAAACAAAGCATGCATAAACGAAAGAATATTAATTGATTTCCTTTTGAAGATTGATGTGTTTATTTTGCTACACGTCAATTAAAAAAACAGTACCCTGTGCAGTCGGGAAAATAACGAAGTCGAAAATAACGAAGACTCCCAGGATATAAACCTTAATAGTGCAAAACTGCAAAGTCGCAAGTAACATAAAGCAAAGGATGATTCGCAGTAATCGCTCGCTAAATATAGACATGGGGCCAAGGATTAAACACATTACGTGCTTATACCCGTTAAGTTGAACCCGGCATATAACCGGTCGCGTATTATAGTCCCCGGACTATCGTTTATGCAGTAAAGCCCTGATAGAGTATAATACTGAAATGATATACAATCGTATGGCATTTTAAGTGAATGATTACTGCAGTTCGTCAGTGCATAAGTAATGAGCAATAAAGACAATTACGCATTTACATCGCACTGTTTGCACGCCACAACTTTTCCAACATCCACAGGTGATGATTACAGGTGATTAGTATGGTATGGTAATGTGCCTATTATACCTATGTGTTTAAATTGTTTTCCATATGATAGTTTGTTATGATAAAATCTATACACGCCCATACGATACTACTACTGGAGCCCAATTCTCGTGCTCGTGATATTTTGAAAACATGGCGGATATCACCTGAAAACGTTACAAAAAAACTACGTTTTAGTGATATATGTCGTATGAAAATAAATGTCACGAGCACGAGAATTGGGGCCTTGATTTCTACAAAGTCACGTAAAAAGGCACAAATATAGTCCAATAGAGCCGCAGTCAACAGTAGGAGAGCCACGCTTCAGCATGAATGGGCCGGCTCGACCGGAGTAATACCACGTCCTCACAGAAAACCGGCGTGAAGCAGTGCATGCGCTGTGTTTCGCTTCGTCAGTGAGGGTACCGGAGGCCCAATCCAGGGGAAGGGGGGTTAAAAGGTAAGCAGCGCACTTGTGATACCACTGGTGTTGCAGGTGTCCTTAGGCGGCGGTAATTGCTTACCATCAGGTGATCCGTCGGCTCGTCTGCTACCTATATCATAAAAAAAAGTCGCTGTCAACATTAAAATATTCGCAAGGAATCTAAAATTATAGTTACTTACGTGTTTTGACACTTGACTTCTTTGGCGGACTCTAACTTTGGTCACTGATTAATAGGGAAGTTATTACTCCAGTCATAAAGATCACTTACCTAAGTTAGCGTAAATATTGTCGCTTTTGTTCGGTGGCACCCAAGCTTGTTGCTTCTGCTTTTTCTGGAGTACGGCGGACTTGGGCGGCGGAGGACGCGCAGGTTTCGGCGCGCCAGTCACCACCTTATGCTCCTCGCTGGACTGCCGCGGCGGCGGCGGAGGCTTGCTCACCACCTTCGGCACACCCACCGGCTCCACCTCCCCAGAACTACCACTGTAAATCGACACGTCATCGTGACTCACTCGCCGCAAACTCTCCGAAATCTCGCAATTCGATTTCACAACTTCCACGCTTGACCCATTTATATCCAACGGATGTATGATCACCAAACGAGGCTTTGGCTTTGGAGTCAGATCATAAATCTCATCCGTCTTTGCCACCACTTTCGTAACAGTCGCCACGCTTAGCTCCTTCTTATCCAAATCCTTTGACGACCCGATCCGAAGCAGCTTCTTTATTGAGAACTTCAACTTTCCTTTTCGCTTGTCATCCATCAGTAGATTATCATGCGACAACGATATGTTCCTCCTTGGCGCCGGCTCCGGAATTACGTCAACCTTTTTAACTTCGACGACGTCATCTTGCATCGGCCTCGGTTTCGCTGACACGGACATGGTCGCTCTTTCTCTTTTTTCCATTTCCCTAACAACCGGTGAATCGGATTTCATAAAGCCGTTCGTGTTTCTTTGGTACAAGTTATTCGAGTATTCTTCTACGGACGGCGACATCGGCGGAGTCGGCGCCTTGCGTTTACCTAAACTATTCAGTGACGTGTCACTATCCTGTTTCGTCAGAACTGGCTTTGCGTAATAAATAGGTTCGGGCTTGTCCTCATGCACCTCGCTTATTTCGTTATTTTTCTCCTCGCTCATGTTTCTGTTAGCTTTCTCTTCGTCATCTTTTTTTATCGTGTGTTGTAAATGCATTGTCATTTGCTGTTGATGCGCCGTAACGGTGCTCTTTTTGGTGGTCTGTTTTATAACTGGTTTGGCGGGCAGTTTCGGTTTCTCGGGCAAGGCCGGCTTGCTCGGCATTATGTCTGTAATCATGCCGTGTAAGAATGATGGTCGCGGATCCATTGTTGGCATAGGGCTTTTGGGCAACGCTGGGGCTTCGCTGGTTTCGTCAGGGTCCGCCCTGCCGTCTGGCTCGCCCGCCAGTTCACGACTCGCTTCTGCCGAGAAAATGTTTTCGGGTTGCTTCGGTATTATCGCCGGCAAATCCATAATCGGGCTTTGGAATGTTGAGTACCCGCCGCTGACTTGCCCGTCTACTTTTCTAAGTTGCCCGATAGACAATTTGATGTTCTTATCAGTTTCGTTGAACACTTTTATCTTAACGGTTTCTTCACATTTATGCGTCTCAGAGAAGTGGCCACTGTCATCGTTATCGGAGTCCGTACGTCCGCTAAAGCTTTCATCGTCTGATGCTAAAGAGTTGTTTGCGGTGGAATTTAAAGTACTCACAGCCGAGTCAACACTGCTGCTTTCAATGTTAATTTTACAAAATTTAAATTCAGATCGACTTAAATTGACTTTAGGTCTCTCTTGTGTTTTAATTAATGGTGACTTTCTAACGATACCATTCTTTTTTGTTTCATTTCCATCTTTTTTTTCGACCTCATCTGACATGCTCTCTTTCATTTTCTCTTCAATTACCATAGGCTTATTAGAATCTTTTTTCGTCAAAGAAAGATCGTTTCCATTAGTTATTCGATTCTGTTCTAATGTCTCGGATATTTCTTCTAGCAGCGATTTTTCTGTACATATTGTACCAGTAGAGTTTTCAGATGTAATTATTGTCTCAGATTCCTTAACATACGAAGATAAAATTATGTTAGTTTTATAATTACTTGGAGCATCTTCAGGTTCAGATACATGAACAACGGCTGGTTTTCGGACATGGGACTTGACGCTAGGGCCTTTGTTCTCTTGTCCGAAAGGAGTAACAGACACCAACAATGTTTTCTTCTTGCCATCCGAATCGGTTTGCATTTTTCCCAACATCAACGACGTATAGTTTTTCGGGCCAGCCTCATTCAATAGATTAGCTTTGACAGTATTAAAGTCTGTGTTGCTTTTCGTTATCCTGTGCAGTTCTCTTTCCTCCTCCGTATCTGGGAATGTGTCCTCTTCATCATTGTCTTCTGAGACTTCGAATTCTTCTCCATCCGACCAGTCGTCACCTCCGAAACCTATGACACTGCATACTTCTTCAGGGAATCTTACGTTTCGTTTGTTTTTCCTCTTCGGGTGTATCTTTAGTATGCTCGGTGGTGTCTTCTTGAAAAATGTGCTTCTGTTCTGGAAGGGAGTGGCTAGGTACTTGCTGCCTTCGGTCACCCGTTCCTGTTTCGCGTGTTCCTCGCGAGACTTGAAGCAGTTTGAACAGAAGTCCTTCTTCCACGCATTCTGCACGAAGTTGTGGCAGACCGGTGACATCTTGCCCTTCGAATACCGTCTGTTGATCACATAACTGGCATTCTGGAAAAGAAGAGAAGACATTTGTTAGTTTAGGTAGGTACATTCAGTGATTAAGATACGAATATTCATACAACAATCTCTTTTATTATTACTGGAGCCCAATTCTCGTGCTTGTGATATTTTGAAAACATGGCGGATATCACCCGAAAACCATATAAATAAACTGTGTTTCGGTGATATATGTCGTATGATGATAAATGTCACGAGCCGAGAATTGGGCTCCTGATCTTCAATTACCAATTCAGGTGACATTAGCGTTTTGAATGAATACCTTTATTTCAAAAACATAAGCTTAATAATTTTAACGAAGTTTCATCCCATAGATTTTTTTTACTAAAGACTTAAAGATCATTTTTCTGTGACACCTAATAGCTATCATTTTAATCAAGCTACAAAATGTAGCATTTTTATAGATGAGAAAATTATTAATTACCTAAGCCTTTATAAAAAGTCCCAGTTAGGTATAAAGCAGTAGATTAAAATGTTCTTTTGTTTAGACATTACTTCCATATAAGGATGTTTTTAAGATAGAACTCTGTTCCAACAGTTAGTCAATTTAATGAACCTATTCCTTATTCAGGTTTATACGCCTTCTGTTCCATGTTATGTTACAAAGTCGTGATTTATTTATTCCTTATACGTATTTAGCAATAACGTAATATACGAAGACCCATTTCGTTTGCGAACACTACATTATGCGAGCATAAATTAGAGCAGCCTAAATCCGATTTTAATGCATTGTAATATGGTTTGTATTTGTGTGGAAGTTTCAGAGTTGACCACATTATAGTGTCCTAGGGGTTCTCAATCTTTTATACTTTGACTTCAATAACAAGTATAGTTTTCTTTCCTCATCTTTTACTCTTACTTTTATTATTTTCATAACAGCATTGTTTTTTTATTTAGTCAGTGCATTTATGGTTTTTTTTTATATTGCTTAGATCATCATCATCATCAACATCATCATTTCCGCCAATAGACGTCCACTAGCTGGACATAGGCCTCCCCCAATGTTCTCCACACAGATCGGTCCTGTGCCGCCCGCATCCAATGGATTCCCGCGATTTTCACCAGATCGTCGGTCCCCCTTGTGGGGGGCCTGCCACGGCTGCGACTTCCTGTACGTGGCCTCCACTCGAGGACCTTTCCGCCCCAACGGCCGTCTGTTCTCCTCGCTATGTGCCCTGCCCATTGCCACTTGAGGCATGCAATCCTTTGGGCTATTGCTTAGATATGCAGTACTATTTAACAGCTGAGTATTATTAAATTATAGTAACCGCTTTTCATTGAGAACATTGCCGAGCTTGTACAAATGAGCGCTGAAAGCGTAGTAAAAACATTGTAACAAATTAGTTTTCTATAGGTATTGTTAGATAACACACACCTCCAAGTTTTATCTTAAATTTAATTTCGACAGTCTTCTAAAAGACTAGGTAGGTATTACTGTACTGGCGCCGTGCAATAAAATGTAAACACCTCGTCTCTAAAGGCGGAACAATAAGGTTCATATTTAAATGAGATTGTATACTTATTAGTGCACGTTACTATACCTACATCAAAATTACTTAATTTTTTTTTATTTACGGACTTATCCCGGTTACGGGCCGCGCGTGTGATTCCGCCAATGTCAAGTGTTTAAGGTGACGGGTAGGGCACACTAGCGACGCCAATCGAATTTTAATGTTTAGCTACTAACCCGGATCTATTTTAAACAATTTCTGGATTTCAATCTCTCGGCAAACAATTATACAATTTATTAAATAACCATGTTACAAATGTTTGATTCCAACGCGTACGCAAAAAATTGATTACCGCCAAAAGTGGCCGCTTTTGGCGTGAACCAATTTTTCGCGTTCAAAACATTTGTGCATGGTTATTTAATAAAAAATATAATTGTTTTCCGAGAGATTGTAACCCCGAAATTGTTTAAAATAGATCCGGTTTAGTAGCTAAAAATTAAAAGGCGTCGCTAGTGTGCCCTACCCGTCACCTTAAGAGAGACACGTAGATTTATTTCGAGTGACAGTTTGAGAAACATTGCAATCCTATGCTTTAAATTGTACGCAAGTTAGTATCTAATCTTACGTAAAATGCAAAGCAGATGCTTTGGTCCGTGCGACGGTAATATGCGTCGCAGAGACTTATTACAATTGCATCGAGTGTTCCGTTACTGCGATACGTAAATGCATTTAGACGTTAGATAGTGTGGCCTGTGGGGCAAGTTGTGAATATGGGGCCGTTTATGTAAGCACTATGGGCGGGGGGGTCTTTGCTTTGCTTATTTTGGATGACATGGGTGGGTAGGGGAGTCTAGATAATGATTACGTCATCGATAATTATTTTCTTTTTAACACAAATGGCAACCCTAACATTCTGTTTGCTTGAAAACGAAACGTATTTTCGAGGAATTACCTACAAATAAATGCATACGATTAGTAGGGTTGCCGAGCTGTGACAAAAAATCGAAAAATGTTTACGTAAGCATGGGGGGAGGGGGTAAGAGCTTTGCTTACTTTTGCTGACAAGGGGGGTGGGGGGGGTAAATGACTGTAATAAATCTGCTTACGTAATACTTGAACATTGCCTATGAATACGTAATACACCTTACTATTTAACTATCTTAAAGCTCAATATTTATCGTAGAATAATCTATGGTAGGTATGACGCTACAAATCGTATGGATTGACAGCGTTATACTTTAAATTTATTCTCGAACTATATATCGGTGGCCCACCTTCACTTCGTTTCGGGGCAATAGTTCCACTTTATACCAATAGATGGCGCTAAGTGTCGATTACATTGCGCAAGCGCTTCGTGTTTTCGGATTACATATAAGCATTGCCGCTGTCTGTAGGAATTACCTGTTTATAAATAGTATAGATGGTAGAATCAGGCTTTAGAAAGTATACTGATTAAATTGAAACAAACATTTTGTCCTCTACGATCTGATCACTATTATCATTAATTAGTATAATAAAACAAAGTCGGTTTCGCTGTCTGTCCCTATATTGTATGCTTAGATCTTCAAAACCACGCAATGATTTTGGATGCGTTTTTTTTTAAATAGAAAGAGTAATTCAAGAGAAAGGTTTATTTTCATAATACATGCATAATATGCCACCCGTCCGAAGCTGGGGTAGGTCGCTAATTGTTTATAAATCATACTAAAACATCCCTAACGTTGAGCTGATTCCGTACTTTTACGAATATGAGACAACAGAGGGATTAAAAATATAATAATATATTTTAATACTGTATATATAAAATGCGTCATTTGCTGTAGTAAGCTTCACGCAATTATATTCTGTAATTTAGTTTTAAGAGCTGTGGAGTTTGATTAAATGAAAAATAAAAATGTAATAAAATAATACTTTAATACTACCCAGATACTGAAAAACACGAGTACCTATCTATTTATCTCACAATGTAGGGATGTGATTTTTGTGAAACATAATATTTGTTGGTTTCAAGATGAAGGTTTGAAGATGATGCGCGTTGATGTCTTTTCTTAGTAGTTTCCATTTTCTCAGAAAAGGTAAAAAAATATGCCTATTAATTTTATTTTTAACTTTCATTTCAATGTTTTTTATCTTAAACAGTTTTATTAACTGGATAACTATAACAGCTATTCCAACAATGTACGCAGATACATATTTTTTAAGTAAGTATGTAGGTATAATGCACAAGTCAAATATTACACATGCAATTCCATACGCATACTTACTAGTATTACTACTATATATTATTACTTATATAATATATTTACTAAAATAGTCCTTACACACCGGATTTTCCTGTTTCACACACCGTCAATATGCGGCAAAAGAACCTAACAATTATTTATGTACAGTACAGGTAAAGCTATACAAAACTGTCAAATTTCTTCAATCGATTTCGAACTCAATGTGTAACAATATAAGGTTTATAATCGAATGAAGAAATTTGACACTTTTGTATAGCTTGATGTGTCCGCCACTGTACACTAATATTATTGTGTTATATTTAATTATATATGAAGTCCGAGTGTAATATTTCTTATGTATACTTTACACACGGCAAAAACGGTCCTTTCACGCCGGATATTCCGGCTTCCTACTTCCCGCCGGCTCTTACCACTTGCACCTCTGACCAGCACGCGACAAATGTGTAGGTGCTTTCTCCGCGAACATGGGTCTCTCACATGTTGATCAAATATTCATACGCCGTGGTGGAAAACGGAAAATGCCGGTGAAACTGCGGCACTGTCATTAAAATGGATAAGTTGACGAGTTTAATACTAAATCACCTTGTCTGGTGATTAGGGAATTGCTACACGAGATAGAACTAAGGGCCGATTTTTTGATCCGCAGTTACCTTTTGGTTAAATTTACTATACATAAAAACTATAAACTATAAAAAAGTAAAAGAAGGCCTTATTTAACTAAATAAGGCCTTCTTTTTTTCTTTTCTGTCTGAAATACAGGTCAAACCTAGTTCAGGTACCAATATAATAATGTTAATTTTAGTATAAATAGAATTTAAGTTTTAAATTGTATTTATAAATGACATTTTTTTAACCAATAGTCACTGTGACAGCGTCAAAATGATGTAATTCCTTGCAATATTAATATTGGTTAAGCTAACTATTGTTTAATCACTTGACATTGGCAAGTTGTGTCCAAGACGCAGAGCCATTATTAAAAAAAAACCATTGTTCAAAACACATTTTGGAGATATTTGACCAATGGTTACCTTTTTAAACCATTCGTTAAATTTAATTACGGATCAAAAATCGGCCCTAAGTACATTAATTCTAAATATGTACCTAACTTACTACTCGATTATTTGCGTGACTAAATTCGACTCAATGCGTAATTTTCTATTAAATCTTACATAGTCGTTTCAAATTCTCCTTTCAAACTAAAAAAAAGCATATATCAAAATCGGATCATCCGTTCGAGAGCTACGATGCTAAGACAGACACACACAGACACATCAAACTTATAACACCCCGCCTTTTTTTCTTCGGGGGTTCAAAATAGGATAGTTTACAATGCGCATTGTACAGAACGCTCATATTTCTACAAAAAAATAATACATTTTTGCTTCTGACACCATTATGGGACGGTATAGATTTTAACACGAAATATATGATAATCTTCTAAAAATCTGTATCAATCATATAAGTTAGGTCTAGCAGACAATTGCCATTAGAAGAAATCGTGTTTTCAAAAGCTCATGAGTTAAATCCTGATGCTCTAAACAGTTACCTAGGTCTAGCTGAATAAAAGAATTTCAATTTTAAAAATAATACTTACGGCCGCACTCTGAGACATCATTTAAGCTAATGTTCATTATCTTTAATATCGGTAGTCTTTATGCGTATCAAAGTGTCAATTATTTTATATTTTTTCTTAATAAATTTTAGCATCAATTTATCTCTTCTTGTTTATTTTTTTTATTTCTTTACTATTACATATAATTTACCCGAAGGTTGTATGGAAAAAATTGCTTTCAGTGATAAAACCGCCGAAGTTGTACACACAATTTCTGTAATGTCTAGTACCTACGTAAGTTGTGTATTTTGTGCAATGAAGTATATCTATCTATCTATTATTTAAAAATAATATTTCTTTCACGTTCACATAATAAAATGTAAAAGTCCAAAAAGGGTAACATTATGTACAGGAAACTTTGTATAAGATCTTATTTTACATTCATGAATGCAATAAACTATTTCAGTTTGAGTTTAGATCAAGTAAATAAAAAGATATGATATCAATAAACATGCAATATTAGTTTAAAATTCTACAAACTGCAGTCTCATATAACAGCCTTATTAATATTAATAGATTCAGGAAAACTGCGATTTCAGCAATTAAAATATTTATATACTTGCTGGTTAATGAGCTCGAGTAAGAAAGTTGAATAAATCAAGTTCACAGTTCAGTGGTTTTATTCACTACAAATTGCATGATGAATGGAGATCATGTAACAACTAGGTTAGATGTAACTTGAAGAGTTAATATAAACATAAAAACTGCAAAAAAATAACCGCCGCCAAATACCACGAACTAAAAAGTGTAAAATAATAAGCGTTGGCTTATTGACCAAAAAAAAAAAAAAAATTATACTAACACTTTATACACTTCAAATAACATTTTGTAACAGTACACTCGAGAAAAGGTGTTACCGAAGTCGGCGTACAATAAGCGTCTTGTAATTTAATACAACGTTCAATTATTCAACAGGGATTAGGCGCCGACTTTGGTAAAACGTTTTCTCGAGCTATTTAGTGTCTCATTTTTTGGCAGCCCCGCCCCCCTTCCCTCTTCCACCCCCGCCAAATAACTTAAAGCTAATTGTGAGTACAGTATTGAAAGAGCTATCCTTTAACTCCTTTCCGTTGAGAAGTTGACCCTCCATCATCAGCAGAGACACAAAATTAATACAGTCAGGCGTAAATACTGGTGCAGTTTTGAAAAAAGATACAAAAATATTACATGTCCCTATAATATTTGAGAGTTCCTCTTAATTTTTCCAGGATCCCACCATCAGATCCTGATATCCTGATCATGGTACAATACGGGACTATATAGTTTCTAATTAAAAAAGAATCATCTAAATCGGTTCATAAATGGCAAAGTAATCGGCGAAAAAAATAAATATATATATATATATATATATATATATATATATACATGTTGAATTGAGAACCTCCTTTTTTTGAACTCGGTTAAAAATAACTGTTATTGGAGAAGTTGTAGATATTATTGGCGGAAATTTAACTAATTCACTTCGTGACAGTTACCTATCTATCTTCTTCATCTAAGCGTGGCATTCCCGGTGGAGTCCAAAGCTGACGCTTTTTAGCTCATGGGTGCGCTTGGGCCATGATTCAGGATTTAGGGGAGTCTAGTAATGACCATGGTCTGAACTTTGCAATCTTTAACAGGGGAAACAGACCTACTGAAGCATGGTGACACGTTTCAGAAACTATCCGAATTTTGCAGGTTTCTTCACGATGTTTACCCTCACCGCCGAGCTAATGCTACCATTAGCTCGGCTATAATGCTAAATGATTATTTCTACAAATACGCACATAGATTTGAAAAATCTAGAGGTGCATGCCGCATACAGTGAGAGGCAGGGAGTGCCCATCTGTATGTACCTATTACTCATTTACCTATAGACTAATATAACATCTGTGCCTATAGGTACTATGCGCTGATCATGGCCCCACTCCCCCTTAGGGCTTATTAGCAATTCTTTGCATATTATTTAATTCTAAAGTGCCATAATAAAGAATTTAAAAACATCGACGACATAAAAAATGGTCGAATTAATAACATTTTCGCATTTATTACTAAAAAGGCTGGTGTTTCCTTTGTATGTTTTTTAACAAATTTCAGATTATTAGGTATGTTGAGTGTGAATTCTTATTTAGATAGGTACTCCTACCTACGAGTAGAATAGGTATGATGTATCTTCACAGTGGGATACAAGATAGTCTATGAATATGTAAAACAATTGTGTTTAGCAGTTTTCCCACAGTTTATTATCCTTTGTAAATAGGTACTAAGCTAAACTTCCGTACTCACTAATCGTGATGTAACTTCTCAAAATTTCAAGTGTTAAGTTTCATACGGAGAATGTTCTATTCAGTTCACATTAGCTATGTGAACTAAATATTAATCTTAACATTCGACTGCTTCGATTCAACATCAAATAACGTAACAGTTGGAATAACAATTACAAATACCAATTCTTCTCGTTACAAACATTCCAAAGAAACTAAATCATTCGATTTAACCAGCGTTTGCTCAAATTCACTGATTGTTAAAACTCGATGGCAAAAAGTGGCGCTTGAAAAATGTCGATTCATCGTTAGACAATTTTGACGGTCAGTACTCATGTCTAGTTTGTAACAGTGTAATGTTGTGTAATAGTGGTAATAGTTGCGGCGTTGGATTGCATTGTTATTATTTGGTTAATTCTGTGGGAACGCAACGAAGTGTCAGCACGCAACGCAATCCTATTTGGTTGTATCGAATTGCGGACTCCAACGATATTGATGGAATGAACGAACGAAGAATGCTGAAACAAAAGCCAGCATATTCTGGCTTTTGTTTAAGCATCTTAAAGTTAGTTTACTTTTATTTATTTGCATTTTAACAACCATACAATACAATGTATTACATAAACATTATACAGTTGCACCCCACAAATGAATCTAGGTATATTTAAAGCTTTTATTAAGGTGTAAAGAAATTGCGTGATGTTACTATTTAAAACACGAATTAAGAGAGATATGGAACGTCATGGCAACTATGATATAACTATGAGTAGATATATAGAGCGTCATGGAAACTATGCATGAGTATCTTGAACTTCAATTTAAATTAATTCATTTAAGTGATTTTAGGACCGGTTTCTAAAAATAAATAATAAATTGAGAATATGAAGTTAAGCACGATTTGAGCACAAAGTTTGACAGTTAAGTATGACTCAACTGTCAAAGTTCGTGCAAGTCGTGGTTAACTTCGAATTCTCAATTGAGAAACCGGCACTTAGTCTATCATCGTCAGCCCATTTAAGTCCCCACTGCTGGGGCACGGCCTCCCTCAATCACATGAGGGTAATTGCCATACTCACCACGCTTGGCAGACGGGTTGGCGAGGGTTTTGATACAAATGCAGAGTTTTCCTTCTCTGGGTGCTGATGATCATGCCAGCAGCTTTACCTTAGTCGCCTCGGTAAGAGTGAGGGTGGCCTATTCTACTCTGCCGGGGACCACACGGCGGCTTAGTCTATTGCTTAGAAAAATTGTCTATTGTCACTATGCTATGGAAGAGCGGTGTTGCCTATCACAAGCAAATGAGCTTAAAAGAAAGCATCAAACACGAAATATTGTATTAGATTAGGTTACTGCAATAAACATGTTTGTATTTTTTTGCATCCACCTTATTACGAATCGCGATTTATAGTTTTTTTTTATGCTAGAGGCGGACAAACGGGCGAGTCACCTGATGGAAAGTAATCAACGCCACCACAGATCATGAGCTTTAGTATCACCGTACCAAATCTCATGTCATCTCGTTCCAACACGAAATGTTAAAAGGGTCTGCCACGAGTTTTGCTGGCAAATGTCTCCACTATTTACATCAGGTTTTGAAGAAGAGAAACATACTTATTGTAATACTTAGATTAGACGCCATCTTTGGCGTGGTTAACTTTACCAAATTATTGCAAATAACCACCACAGTGTAAACAGATCTTTCCTAACCACAAAGCAAGATGGCATTTTGACCAAAATCTGTTTAAATTGAATCAAGGAGTTTGGGCTGCATGAATTCGCTTATTTTATGTGATAGGTGGCAGACTAGCAGACGGATCACCTGATGGTAAGCGATTACCGCCACCCATGGACACCCGCCACCACCCTGCAACACCAGTAGAGTGACAAGTGTGCTGCCAACCTTTAACCTACCCTTTCCCCCCGGATTGGGCCTCTGGTACCCTCACTCACGCAGCGAAATGCAGCACAGTGCTGCTTCATGTCGGTTTTCTAATAACTAAGGATCAGAAATAAAAAATAAATAAATAAAAATAAAATAAAAATCATTTATTTGTGGCATTACTCACATCGAAGTTAGAAATATGTATAGATCTAGCTAGTAACTCAACAAATATTATTTTTAAAGTTGGACTTATCTTTATAATATGTTAATACTATGAATTACGTTCCAATATCGTAATAGGGGCACACAAATACCGGTTTAAACGATCGAATACTGAGCAGGCTTATCTTCGAATTGGACTAAATACATGAGTAAAATTAGTGCTAAGAGGTAGATAAGTATGCGGTGGGCACTGCGCTTACTCATCGGAGCTGCATTTCGTTTCGCAACGTGCAGACTAGACTATCTAATTCTAAAATCATTGTTCTGTGTACGATGTACAGTGAACAGCTCATCAGACTACCACAAACTGTCAAAATTCTTCGATTGATATTGAAAAATAACCGCTAGATATTAAGTTGAAAATCCATTGAAGAAATTTGACAGATTTGTATAGTCTGATGTGCTGTTGTCCCTGTACGATGCTCCGAGTATCTAGATCTGAAAGTCATAGTGTAACGTAAAATTATGGCAGTCTGAATTATGGTCTTTTATACCTATGTTTTTATAATACAAAATGGAAAAACTTCTATTTTATTTAACTTCAATAAAAACTTAACTTAAGGTGACGGGTAGGGCACACTAGCGACGCCAATCGATTTTAATTTTTAGCTACTGAACCGGATCTAATTTAAACCATTGCGGGGTTACAATCCCTCGGCAAACACCTATACTATTTATTTAATACTAAAATTTAACGGTTTGGTCTGCTTTTACACTCGAATTTTGAATTACCGCCAAAAGTGACCGCTTTAGGCGTGAATCAATTTATCGCGTACAAAAACGGATCCAACATTTGTGCATGGTTATTTAATAAATAGTATAAGTGTTTGCCGAGAGATTTCAATACCGAAATTGTTTAAAATAGATCCGGTTTAGTAACTGAAAAATTAAAATCGATTGGCGTCGCTAGTGTGCCCTACCTACCTTAAGTTCTTTTGATAATGCTTTCGCCCAAAGAAAGCTACATTGTCTTACATTACATTTTACTAACATCCTTCATCACAGGAACCGCTTTTCGCGCAAGTCTTATCTCGTATAATTTTGGTAATTTGTTTTATTGATATAATATAATTACTGGTGTACATTCATTATGCTTCTTTCAAATTGCAACGGTTTTTTTAACCAAAACTGATATTGTCAATTACCTCCTATTAAATAAAAGAGGATTCAGCGGGTAGGGCTAAAACAAACCGCGTGGGCCTAGTGGTTTTTAGTGTACAAATTTGGTGTTTATTTGTACAGTGAAGTGCCGAAAAGTGATCCTAATAATCTTTTTTAACACTGCTATTGTGTGTCGAGTGGGTTGTCTAGTGACAACTTGCTTGGACCTAATAGAGTCTTAAAACCCGCGATTGCTTTTAGAGTGTTATCCGCTGAATCCGTAGGTCGATAAAACGTAAAAACACCGGCGTTTTATTGAGTGACTGTGACTTTGACTGACTTAGACTGTTGACTACCTACTTATTCTCAATAAGTTACTTGACATTGGCAAATTATAGAGCTATATTTAATTAAAGAATAAGGTAATAGGTATAGATTCCTTAGATAACATTGTTCTTCTGGTGAATAGCCTTATTCAGTTTTACGTGTTGGTTATTTGTTTTGATTGATGAGTACGTACCTAAATTCCACCTTTTTATTTATCCATTTACATTTCGGATCAGTCATAGTTTGAGTCTTTACACTAAACAAAACACCACAAAAAAAATTTTCACATGTAATACAACAATGAAGTTTTGACGAAGAAATAGGTATCCGATATTTTCACTGCTCAATTCCGTTCATACCGAATGGTCATTATCATAAAACAATACCCGAATATAGTTCCATTATGCACTCGATAATGAACCATAAGGTGTTGACATAAGTGCATGGTGAATGCCGTGGAATTCAGGTCGTGTTCCCCTGAACCGGACCGGCTGGTGAAATTGAGGCGTTACGCGTATCAACGCGAAGCCGACAAACATGTATGGCACGTAGGGGTGACACGGTGGGCCTATTAGTCATTTATTGTGGTAACAGGGAACGAGGACATCGACGCTACTGCCAACTATTGGAATCTATTTAGGCCTGTTAGTCGATACCTAATGAACGAATGAATGAATATACTTTTATTGCCGTGGGAGAGATTCTTACCGTGGGAGAGCCAAGCTTCGGCATGAATGGGCCGGCTCGACCGGAGTGATACCACGGCCATCGACCATCCTCACCCTGATGGTCTGCTGAGATGCTGCTTCACGCCCCGCCCAAAAGTCCCCGGATTTTATGAAGAAGGAAACACATGAGCTGGGAGGGCATTCTATGTCTTGATAATGTAATTACCAGACTCCCCAAATCAAGAATCATGGTCTAAGCGTACCCCGGCGTCTAAGCGTCACTGGTACCATCTATTTGAACTTAGTCCTGTTAGTCAATAGAAAGTAGTATCAGCCTATAAGCTGTCCCACTGCAGGGCAAAGGCCTCCATCACAGAAATCAAGTTATCGCTACTATGATGGGATTAGGCTTAATCACCACGCTTGCCAAATGCGGATTGGTGATCACAAACCCGAGCTATGTTCGAAAAATTCGAAACGTACTTTTCGCTCGACCCGGGAATCGAACCCAGGACCCCGAGATCACGGCCCGGTACTTAAACCACTAGACCAACAGGGCGTCAATTCCCAATTACCAATTTATTGGACGTGTCCTATACCATGATGATAAGAAGACTGATTGACATTCATGCCGAAGCGTCTCCCACGGTGGTTGCTGATAGTTTCGTTTTCCGCGATGAAGCTGGGGAAATTAAATATGAGAAATTGGACAACCCTAAGACAGATGGCACCCTACTTATGTTCACTATTAATATAGTAGGTAGTACAAACATGTATTGATAGAGTAATGAGGTAGAGGCCAGTACTCGGTATTGACCCAAAATATAATAAAAGATTTCATAACAAATACAAATAGTATGAGTAAGTAATTAACACACTTGTACTCGTAATTATTTATTGCCAACACATTAAATAAAGGGAAAGGGTTTAAGTAGATAGGCACCTACTTAAGTTCGGTCCTATCACTAAAAAAACCTTTCGTTAGAAGGTTTTGATAAACAAAATATTTCACTCCTGCACTTTGAAATCATCCATACTAATATTATGTATAAATGTGAAAGTGTTTGCGTCTTTCACGGCAAAACGAAGCGACGGATTAAGGTGATTTTTCAAGTGGAGATAGTTTCATGGAGAGTGACTTAGGCTACTTTATGGCACACTGAATTCCACTCGAGCGAATCTGCGGCCGACCGCTGATAAGATATATGTATAAGATTCTAACTTGCCAACATCGAACTTATGTACTTATACCTAAGTATCATACCTCCCTGGTATGATTAGCAAGAGATACTTATCTAAGTTTGAGAGCCCATTGAAATATAAATAATTAATGTACATGGGACAAAATGCGGTTATTATTATACGTAAGTACATACTCGTAGTAGCATATACCTACTCACAGCTTGACGTTTCAACCACGTTACAATGGTCGTGGTCACAAGCGGACTGGAGGTGCACGGCGTCTTCGGAATTGCGAATCTTCGGATACCCTCTCATTTTTGTTGTTTACACTGCCTTACAGTGAGGTCACCTCGACATTTTATCAAGCTGTGAGTATATGCTACTATGAGTATGTACTTACATATAATAATAACCATTGAAATATGTAAATCAATAACTTATACACCTTATAAGTGAAGGAAAAAGCTAAACGTATCAGTAACCACTTCCTTGATATTAAACTGAACATCGTTCTTATGCAACTGCATTGTGAGAATGCAACTTAAAATACTTTACTTGAGCACAAAAAACAAATCACCCTGGTCACCCGTTAGTCACTTCACTTGCTTCAGAAACGATAAATCTTGTAAAAGACGCGACAGCGTGTTGAATGTTAACATTCACGGTACCTGCTTCACATTCTTCGACGCACAGAAATACCTATAATATCGAGACTTCGATTGCATAAAGTAGTACCTACCAAATCAAGTATCACACTGCCCTTCAATTCCACAGAAGTAGACTTCGAGAAATAGGCAAAAATATGAAAAACGACACCTCTCAAAAAGTAGGTACTTAGGTTTGAGCAGCAATACTCCTTTAACTATTTTTACGTCGTGTTGTGTCTTTAACTGCTTATAATTTATGAAAATCACAAAAAATATATTTCACTTAGCTCAAATTTGTCTCGTAAACTAAATTTGATAGAGAAAATTTGTTTATTCGATTTTTTTGTTCATATGATTAATTATATTTATAAAGAATTTGAAAATATTTTGATATTACCCTAAAAATCCCTCGTGTGGTATAGCGGCCTTTTAGTGAAAGCACATCATTCTGTTGAACATGGTTTAGTTTCAATATGCAGTTCAGTCTAAATCTACTAGTAATGAGAAGGAATTGTCAATACTTCATCAATCTGACTCATTGACTAATAGCGGTAACAGTGACTCATGAAGAGTTTCTGATGTGATTGTAGAATGTAGTATATTTATATATTTTACTAGGTTTTTAATTGACAAATCTAATATGCTTCCGAGACTCACAGACATTTTGAATAACCAAAGATAATTTATCTGATCTGCTCATTGATCTACATACCTATTTAAAGATTGCGAAATACTAACTCCTTTAAGTTAAAGTACAATGGAACAATCCAAAGATCACGAAGTAACCAACCACAAATATAATTCTACGGTTCAGTCACAATTGACATACTGGAGGCATTGTGTATCAATCTGTAAAGAAAATATGGCGCTCCTTTGCACGCAGCTACGAGAGACGAAAGTATACCTAGTAGCGATGATCCAATAATAGCTATAAATGGAAAGACTAGGTGTTTTGATATTAAGGTGACGGGTAGGCCACACTAGCGACGCTTATCGATATTAACTTTTAGCTACTAAACCGGATCTATTTCAAACAATTTTGGGATTACAACCTCTCGGCAACCACTGATACTATTTATTAAATAACCATGCAAAAATGTTAGGTCCAACGCTTACGCGAAAAATCGATTCACGCCAAAAGCGGGCACTTTTGGCGTGAATCAATTTTTCGTGTACAAAAACGGACCTAAAATTTTGCATGGTTATTTAATTAATAGTATAAGTGTTTGCCGGGAGGTTGTAACCCCAAAATTGTTTAAAATAGATCCGGTTTAGTAGCTTAAAATTAAAATTGGCGTCGCTAGTGTGCCCTACCCGTCACCTTAACTGAAAAACGGTGTGCCGCCAGTCTGTACATGTGACAATAATATGATATCAGCAATATTGATCTGTTCCTCATGTTAGAATGTACCTAATTCCAGGTTGCGTCCTAAGCTATAGCTCTGGAGAGCCCAGCTTAC
Source organism: Marasmia exigua (assembly GCA_019059595.1). Lineage (NCBI taxonomy): Eukaryota > Metazoa > Arthropoda > Insecta > Lepidoptera > Crambidae > Marasmia > Marasmia exigua. The sequence goes on along the minus strand of CM032474.1, from coordinate 2,502,804 downwards.
GCTTAGATCATGATTCAGGATTTGGGAAGCCTAGTAATTACAATGAAGCGACAGCCGTCTGACCTTCGCAACCCTTTACAGAGGAACCAGACGAACTGAATCATGGTTACACGTTTCAAAAACTATCCGAACAGGCAGGCAATGTGCAGGCTTCCTCAAGATGTTTATACGATATCGATCTGTTATTGTCAGTAAAGTGATAGTGTAGATATTGATAGCTCTCTTATGGAAAGAGGTCTGATTTAATTGCAACAAAATTTAAAAATGATACCGGGTATTTAGTCTCAAAATTGTTTAAGAGTTTGGTTTTTATTGAATCATTGTTTGAAGTAGAAGTTTGCCTGCCCAGAGATTGTAGTATCGTTGTATTGAATTTTACTTCGTTAAAATACAAAATGTCACCTTGCAAACCTCTGAGCCTTTAGACAAGTCCTTATTCAGTGTTGTGGAGTGCATCGTGATCTCATAGGCTTACGTCACGTGTCGTCGGAAAGGTTAAAGAAACAACTTTTACTGACCATTATGTATGTATGCTCAGATGATAATTGGAGCTGGTTGTAACCACTTTGGACTTAACATCATCTCTGCGTTTTGTCTCGGTTGCGATCTAATCGGACGCTTCGGAGCCCGGGGTCCGCTTTCCTACTTCGACTTCTCCACTTCGCACAGTCTTGTGAATCCCTAGTGGTCAGTTTATTGGCATTCCTTTATGATGTCAAGTGTCACATTTTTGGGTCTTCCTCTTCTGCCAGGCCCGGGCGGCATAGTATGGCCATGCATTTGTTTCCCACGTATTACTTTGGACTTATAGTTAGAAGTAAACAAAACTAAAAAATTCGCCCCTGGATCTCGTTTCATTAAGAATGAGTTGTCGATCATAAGCAGAGGACGAAACACCGATGCACGTCCTTTGTCAGTGCGATGCCCTCGGGCACCCAAGAAGCCGCTCCCTGGGCAGTTACCACATCTGCCCGGAGGATGTTAAGGCTATCGATCCCAAGGCCATTATACGGTTTATGCAAACCGTGGGCCTCGGAGACGATCTGTAAGTGGGAGCGGAGGTCACAATAGATCAAATTTGGTCGCAGTGACCACTCGGCAACGAACGCTCCCCAGAATTTCGAAATAAAAAAAAATAAGTTACCTGGTTTATGTACTTACCACAGCACACTTTTCAGATCAGCTATATCGAAAGTGTAAATCGCTATAATGATTGCCTCGCTCAAAGTAAAAAGATAAAATTTTAAAGCAGAAATATTAACAACCAATGCAAATGACAAAGAAAGAAACTAAGTAAGAAAATTGTATTGTAAAAATGTCGAACTTCGTGACTTTTCGAAGCTCTGTAAATTACTCTCTCAATCTAGAAGCTTTTTCAACAACCGAGTGGACTGTTTGTAAAGACTCTAGACACCTAACAAATTTGTAAGTGGCAAATAATAAAATAACCTTACCATCAGCAGGCAATGACTTGGGTTTCCCTCTATACTTATCTCACAGATAAACCTATTCGCTGGACTTAAATATAGTCCACTTAAATCAATTCCTAGATCTTATCTACTAAACTAGCTCTAAAGGATAGAGGTAGCCAATCAGAGACGAATGCAAAACACAATATCAGCATTTACGCAGTACGGAACCTGTACCTAATGGCCGCCTAGAATATAGCCAGGGGTCGTCAAACTTTATCTGATCGAGAAGGATTTAAAAAGGTGTATTTATTCTTCATCGGCGCTTTTGCTACAACGCACGGGTTGGTCTACAACGCCCCGTCGGTCTAGTGGTTTTAAGTACCTACTGATCCGTGATCTCGTCCTGGGTTCGATACCCGGGTCGAAAAGTATGTTTCGAGTTTTCCAAACATAGCTCGGGTTTGTGATCACCAATCCGCATTTGGCAAGCGTGGTGATTAAGCCTAATCCCATCATAGTAGCGATGACTTGATTTCTATTATGGATGCCTTTGCCCTGCAGTGGGACAGTTTATAGGCTGATACTTTACTTTACTTTACTTTCTTATCTAAATTGAGTCCAAAGCCGTCGCTGGTAAGTTTGGACCAAGATCCAAGATTGGGTAGCTCTGGTAATTAAATTGAAGCGATTGTCGTCTGACCTTTGCAACTCTGAAAACCAACAAGGACTCTGAACTCAACAGGAATCCAGACCAATAGGATCATAGTTACACGTTCAGTAGAAAACTCGTTCGTTTCCTCACCATGATATTCCTTACCGCCAAGTTAGGGTAGAGACCTATATACCATACCTATATACCATACTAAGATAGGTGATCTTAGTATATAGATTTCATAAATCCAGAGTGCGTCACAAAATAAGTACAGAAGTTCAGCTCTACCAGTATAAATACAAATAAATATTTCACAACATCACATACATTGATCTGACTCCGAGATAGGTAGCTCAAGCACCTGTGTTACGGATATCAGAATCAACAGTGGGATTACAAATATATATGTCACCGGAAAATAACAAGATCCGTAAGTTTATCATTTTGCTGGGAAGTTTATAAACTTTCGTAGGATTCTAAATGGGAGATAAATTGTATTATTTTACCTCCACACTTTCGTAAATTAATCAATTTCCGACGTCACACGGTAAATTTATAAACTAAAAGATATCTATTCGTAAAATTTCATATGGTTCGACCAATCACAGAAACTTTTTTAAATATACGAATCTTTGAAATACGTATAATAACACACTGCTCTCTGATTGGTCAATTTTCATAGTGGCAATGCCAACAGATCGCGCGTAGCGTTCGGATATTACTTACTTATATTTTACGAGTGAGTTCAGTATGTTTATCAATGTACGAAAATTTGGACGTAAAATCATACAATTTATCTCCCGTTTAGAATTCTACGAAAGTTTATAAACTTCCTAGTAAATTGATAAACTTACGGATCTCGTTATTTTCCGGTGACATATACATATAATACTTTTATTTTGTAAATACATACTTATAATACATAGAAAACACCCAGACCAATACAAACAGACATGTTCATGCACACAAATGTTTGTACTTTGCGGGGATCGAACCCGCAACCCTTTGGACCAAAGGCAGCGTTCGCTACCACTGTTCCAAACGGGTCGTAGTATAACTAAGAGTTCGTTAACCTGAGCGCTACGCAGTATACCATATCGTGTTTCTCCCACACTCACCCTGTACAGTATGTCTTTGTTTCATTACGTCGGTACGTGTAAGCGCGAATGTATGTGTGCGTAGTTGGTTTAGCACGCGATGTTCGTATAGGCACCCGGTGTTCTGTGTCTATTATTATTATTAAATTAAATGAAAATTCATTTATTTCAGATAATCATCATCAGCACATTTAAGTCCCCACTGCTGGGGCACGGGCCTCCCTCAATCACATGAGGGGTAATTGCCATACTCACCACGCTTGGCAGACGGGTTGGCGACGGTTTTGATATAAATGCAGAGTTTTCCTTCTCTGGGTGCTGATGATCATGCCAGCAGCTTTACCTTAGTCGTCTTTTACGACACCTCGGTAAGAGTGAGGGTGGCCTATTCTACTCTGCCGGGGACCACACGGCACTTATTTCAGATATTCACCCATATTAACATAACATAATAATAATAATCATCCACTTCATTAATAAATTAAAATAAAACATAAAAAAACATGATTTAAAAATGTCAAATTCATGAATAATAAATACTTATTTAATTATTATAGGTGCATTTCTCTGATTTGGGAAACCTTTAGAAACCCCTGTCTAGAATAATTCCCGCTGTCAGACGAAACCATTGGAAACCCCTGTCTAGAATAATTCCCTGTCAGACTTTCTCCAGACTGAGTTAAGCGATACTTAGATCGGCAGGAAGGACAAACTAATGGTACCCTTGAGTTAATAGCCCATACAGATTTACATCGCTAATGGAAGCTTTGTTGCATTAGTTAAATGTTATTTGTATCTCCTTTTAACCCTGAGGTCGTGAGTTTTCATTTTCAAGAATATTATCTACCACAGAGTGAGGCTAAAGTAGAGGTCTTTAGATTAAGTAGTATTTTAAATAAAGACATATTTCATAACTTCTCGCCGCAACAATGGTTTTTGTTTTGTAAACTTACTCATTCAATACTAGCCGGTTGAGCTGAGTTTGGACCTGAGGCCTTACCATGAGTTTGAAATACTATCCTCACTATCCAAAACTATTGCTTTGTCTCTTTCACATGCACCACAATGAAAGGGACAAAGCGATAGCGCAAAGATTACGGGATTTCTACCATGTACCATATTTTTTAAGTTTTCGATATTTCGGCACTCTTGCAAGCGCCATGGTCACGGAGTAACTCAGTGACCGTGCTAGGGTGTACCCTAGCATGGTTACTGAGTTACTCCGTGACCATGACTGAGGCTAGCTACTATTATACTAATCTACCATCTATGGTAGAAATCCCGTAAATAACTATTCTAATGTTAGTGACCATGAATGTTTAAAACAATACGATATTATTTTGTTCAATCTTAACTTTAGTTAAGAAAACCAACTTTCTCTTTTGTTTTAACAAAAGAAGGAAATCCCTCCAAAACAGATGTCAAACTCCTTGCATTTTTTCGTGCCAGCCAGCTTATGTTCCAACCTCTTTTCGTTCTAAGTTCGAAAAAGTTTTTAAGCCATATTATTTCTCAGTGGTCGGTCGTTAACTTTTTGTGGCTTAGAACGAACGTTTCGTCGAAATAATTATACGGGTGGTTAATGCGCGTTCCCACTTTTTCCCACACTTACTAAAATTAGATTACTCGGTATTATAATGTCTGTTATTCTTTTTAATCCACTGGTTCCTCAAATTGTGCGGTCATTTAATTTCATTGATTGACATTGATTTTAAACGTTAGTTATATACTTTTTAAAATCTATAATGACGACTTTACAAGATGTCATTTTTGCTTTGAGGTAATAAATAGGATGCATTATCTTTTGAAGACGATTAATATAATGAAGAGAGAAATATTCAATAATAATTTTCTCTATTATGATTTTATATTCCATTTATGCACCGATGATACCTGGAAGCACTTAAGTTATATTCACGAAGCTGTAACATCTCGAGACCAAAGAGATAGAAAGTAATGGAAATCTTACAAGTACACAAGCCTTTTAACATATAAGGAACAGCTTTCAAACCAGCCGTGTTATGTTCTTCTAGAAAACAGTTGTACTTGCAGATAATACTTATGAGAACTTGACGACATGTGGCGGTGAAAAACAAACGGGTTTCAATAGAAACTTGCTTGTTGAAAAGAGACTTTTAAGTTCTAAGTGAAATTGAAGGCTAGTTTTTCGGATAAGGCAATTTATAGTTTATACATGTATCGTTCTTGTTTTACTGCATATTTGATATTTTTAAGGGAGTTGCCACACTGGTGGATTGCGAGCGTTTTCAAAGCGGAACGCAGCGTTCACGCCGCGGATGCGCAACGGATGCGCAACGGATGCGCAACGGATGCGCGACGGATGCGTGACGGATTCGATGCGCAACGGATGCGTGACAGATTCGACGCACAACGGATGCGCGACGGATACGCCGCGGAGATAAGTCTCAACACCATTGTATTTATGTAGCGGTCACCGCCCCAGTGTGACAACTCCCTTAGTCAGATTATATCAGAATCAACAGTGGGATCGACTAAGTAATGTATACTCATAATACATAGAAAACATCCAACGTGGAAACGTAGTGTAGTGACTGGCATTAAGAGAAAGATGGCAGGTGTGGTGAGTAGGATGCAAAAGGCTACAACGAAACAGAGTTCACGACGACTGAATCTTTATACTTGTCCCTGTGTTATGTTTTGATGCAGCAAATTGTCGTTCGTTACGGCGGTTATGTTGTAGCCCACAGGTTCAGGTCTGTGGGCTACAATGTAACCGTCGCCGCCGCTGGTGGACGCTCTTTGAGGTTATCGTTGGACTTCCGGCCTTAGGTTTAGATTGCTGGTCTCAGTCTTGGACTACTGGTCTCAGTCTTAGACTGCTGGTCTCAGTCTTAGACTGCTGGTCTCAGTCTTGGACTGCTGGACTCAGTCTTGGACTACTGGTCTCAGTCTTAGACTGCTGGTCTGTCTTGAACTACTGGTCTCAGTCTTAGACTGCTGGTCTCAGTCTTAGACTGCTGGTCTCAGTCTTAGACTGCTGGTCTCAGTCACTGGTCTCAGCCTTAGACTGCTGGTCTCAGTCTAGGACTGCTGGTCTCAGTCACTGGTCTCAGCCTTAGACTGCTGGTCTCAGTCTAGGACTGCTGGTCTCAGTCACTGGTCTCAGCCTTAGACTGCTGGTCTCAGTCTTGGACTACTGGTCTCAGTCTTGGACTGCTGGTCTCAGTCACTGGTCTCAGCCTTAGACTGCTGGTCTCAGTCTTGGACTGCTGGTCTCAGTCACTGGTCTCAGCCTTAGACTGCTGGTCTCAGTCTTGGACTACTGGTCTCAGTCTTAGACTGCTGGTATTGGTTGGATGAGGAAAGCTTAGGATATACATTTGTGGCATAGTTGGTCTAGTGGTTTAAGAACTATTCCTGGTTTCTTCGATTCCCAGGTCGCGCAAAGGTATGTTTTGAATTTTTCGAACATATCTTGGGTTTGTGATCACCAATCCGCATTAGGCAAGCGTAATGATTAAGCCTAATCCCATCATAGTAGTGATAACTTATTTCTATGATGAAGATCAGGCCTTTGCCCTGCTAGGCTGTTACTATACTTTACTTTTGAAGGAGGCCTACGTTCAGGTGTGGCCGTACATAGCTAATATTTGATTAAGGTGACGGGTAGGGCACACTAGTGACGCCAATCGATTTTAATTTTTAGCTACTAAACCGTATGTATTTTAAACAATTTTCGGGCTACAACCTCTCGGCAAACACTTATACTATTTATTAAATAACCATGCACAAATGCGGAGTCAACACGCGTACGCGAAAAATTGATTCACGCTAAAAGTAGCCACTTTTGGCGGTAATTAATTTTTCGCGTACAAAAACGGACCCAACATTTGTGCATGGTTATTTAATAAATATTATAAGTGTTTGCCGAGAGGTTGTAACCCCGAAAGTGTTTGAAATAGATCCGGTTTAGTAGCTAACATTTACAAACGAATAGTGTCGCTAGTTAGGGCTACCCGTCGCCTTAACGTACGAGTTAAGGCGACGGGTACCTTGTATTAAACGAGCCGATTGGAACAGCGGTAGTGAACGCTACCTCTGATACAAGAGTTGCGGGTTCGATCCCCGCACAGTACAAGCACTTGTGTGCATGAACATGTTTGTTTGTATTGGTCTGGGTGTTTGCTATGTATTATAAGTATGTATTTACAAAAGAAAAGTATTATATGTATATATTTGTAATCCCACTGTTGATTCTGATCTCCGTAACACAGGTGCTTAAGCTACCTATCTCGGAGTCAGATCAATGTATGTGATGATGTGAAATATTATTTATTTATTTAAAAAAAATTGCAACTCAAAGCTAATCGTAGACTAATTTACAGCACTCCTTTATAGCTTCGGCGACGTAAGTCTTAATCGATCGAAACGAGTATGAATCACCTAAGTAGGTTCAGAATGAGTAATACCCTACATTATGTAAATAGTGGCTCGGCTGACAAATCACTTCACCTGCCAATCGACCTGATTAACGTGGGTGAACAGTTGAACTATTGTTTTTTTGGAACCCGGTATTAACTATTTTTTTAGACTAATTCCCCCTTATTACAAATTGCGAACTAAAGATAGTCCCGGAACAAAATTCGTGCCAGCCCCTTTTAACATTGCGTGTTGGAACGGGATGACATGAGCTTTAGTACGGTAATAACTTAGGTTCGCAATTTGTAATAAGGTGCAATAAGTTTGACTAGCACGTCGACTTTTGCATACCAAAGACAATATTTAATTTATTTAATATTTAGTTAACTTGTCATTTCCACGCCCTGTTGGTCTAATAGGTTAAGTACCAGGTCATGGTCTCGGGGCCTGGGTTCGATTCTCGGGTCGAACAACTGGGATCATATAGTCGTGGTAAATCAAAAAAAGATTTAATACTACTTAAAAATAAAAAAAGGGGGGGGGGGGGGGGTGTCAAGATCCCCATTACCCACCCCGTGCATCCACCCTTCTCACCTTCTCATAGTGTTGCGAATGTGATACGGCAGTAGCATCACTAAAATGGACCACATTTCATATTTTTAACAAGTCCATATTGTTTTTTTATATGAAAATAAACATAAAATGAACAGACCCTTATTTTTTCTTTTTCCAATATTTGGCCATTTTCATACGTAAAATAATTATTTAAATTCTTTATGTTCTAAATAGACGTAAGCGCCAAATGACGTCATCGGACGGCTGAATAGCGGTATTCCTTTGCTTATCACTGCTTTAATAAAAAAGGTACTACTGTCAAAGGTAAAGAATATTAGAATCATCATTGTCAACGTCATTCATTCATTCAACGTTGACAAGTTGTCTTCTTTTTTTGACAGTTGCATGTCATGGGTTTGACATTTCGTAAATTTAAAACTATAATGTGGTAAGCAAAGAAATATTTAACATTCTGCCGTCCGATGACGTCATCTTACGTTTTTTAGTTTTTATTTTTTTCTCAGTAAATAAGCAATATAAAATATAAATAAATATAATAAAATATTCGAGAAGCGGAAAAGTAAATGAAGAATTGGTATTATTTTTTTACTCCCTCAGCATGTTTGAAATGTTGTCCATTAACAGATTCAGGCACTTACGCCCAATCTTGGGTAGCGAAGCGACAGCTGTGGACGCAAATGAGAATGACATGCTGAGATGATATGTCATGGACGTAAGATAGATACTTGCTTAGACATTAAAATTATACATAAGAGCTATATTAATCTAACCTGCAGTGTGACCAAAAAAGTTATACAACGTTAAATAACAAATGGAACGAATCCAAAAACTGGTCACGATTTAACAATAAAAACTCGTAAAAATCTTTATTGGATGGCAGGTCACACCAAAATGTACCCACGCTTTTTAAAATTCAATACCTAAGCAATAATCGATTGATTTATGATTATGATCACTATTATAGCTTTTGCAAATTGAAACCTTTTTGGCAAATTTCCATTAATATTGGAGAAGACGTACATAGAGATACATTTTTAATCTATGAGCTCATAATTGTAGCCATCTTGGATTGCATTAATTAAATTTATGGGGTCAACTTATTATAGGCATGTAAATAATGTTCACAGTAGGTAATTAATTACACCATATTTAGTTTTTAGTTAGGCAAAAGGTCAAATGGCTGTTTGATATTGGAGATATGATGGTTGACGGCGAGTTTGTCATATTGTGAAACATATCCGGTAGCACTAGTGGTTTTGACAAATTGCTTTCACGGTCAAAAATTTTTTCCTCACATGGGCCACAAGTAAGATTAGCGAAATTTTTTGTAAATTTGGACTCTCGCCACCCCTTTGTCAGAAAAAATACGCTTTTCTTCACTATTTTACCAAAGAATACTTTAACGGTCCCATATACATAGTCACGAATTTTTCTGTGATTATTAAAACAATGAAATTCAAAAAATGTAAACAGCGATTTAGCACATTAATAATATGTAGTTAGGTACCTAAGGTACCGATTACCGTCGCGAATATATTTATTGAAAAACTTATTAAAAACGCTCATAAGGCGCCGATACGCATTCATGCGTTCTAGGAACGTGTTAATAGTGATAATTACAACAGGAATGCCGCTGAATACACCCTTTGTGGCATACAGACCACAGACTATAAATAACAATAAATGTCATATTTAACGTCTGTGAAATATTATGTGTGTTCTTCTCTGTGTTCTTATTCATATTATTTTATGCAAAAAATATTGAGAATTGGGATAAAATCAGATTTTTTCTGTCGTTGTCATAGAAAAAAAAACATACATAGTTACGAAATACTTACGTATTGTCAACTTTTTGGCGTTTCAATGCAGTATCCTTATATCAAAAACGTTAGCTATTTCATAAGTACTGTTAGAGAGGGCGGAAAATAAGAGAATTTTTCACGATATTTTATAATCTTTTATAACAAAACCGTGCTACAAATTTGTATCATAGACTTAGACCATAAACGCTGTATCCTTTTCTTATTTTACCGCTCAATCGAATGACGTTGACGTAGGTAGTTGTCACTTGTTATTCCGCCGTTTTATCAGTTGCTCGCCAAAGCATTCTACAACCTGTGCGGATAAAGAATGGGATCAGAAATGGCGGCGCATCTATTCACTTCTCGCTCGCACACTATTTGCGTCTATACTTGCACCCCACGAGTGCAAGATTTGTACTTCTTTCTGATCATGTCTTATAGTACATTATTTTGTTGCATTAGCTTGCTACATAGCCTATATGTATAGTGATCTGTGTTTTTTTACGAATACCAGTGGATGTTACATTTTGTATAGGTAATTGTTTGTTTTAGAATTATCTTGTCATAGCTTGCTAATCTGACTTTATGTACCTACCTAGATGCATTGCTTGAACCTTATAGAGTCTTATAACCCGCGATTGAGTTGGAGTGGTCTCTGCAGAATCCGTAAATCGATAAAGCGCATAACACCGGCGTTTATTCAGTGCCTGTGACTCTCACTGAATTCAACAGTTAGGTACCTACCCACTATTTTAAAATTAAATTACACCTGAATTAGAGGGGTAAAGTCCATTACTTGTAGAAAAAATGCAGATGCATTTAAAATACGGTAGGCAAACGTTTCTGCGGCTAATAGAAAGGTGTTAACATAAAGAGGCACTTATCTATACTTTAATATTACTTAGTGAAATTGCTGTCCAGTAATTCTGGTATTACTCTCCATAAAGACTCGATCAGCACATTGCAATATTGCGGTGTAAACGGGTCTGTGGTCGACGCTTTCATTTCAGTGTTGCCAACGTATGTCCAGAGAAATTCACTAATTCACGGGTTCATCACCGATTGGTTTGGCATAAAGTACGTTTTGAGAAATCAAAGTACCGCCTCGGTCCCCACAATATTAAAAAAAATACATTTATACGTAAATTTATAAAATATTATAATTTATTATGTATACTTATTATTTAATTACGTATCCTATAGGGCAAGTTCTCAGTTCGCACAAAGTGAGTCGCTCCCGCACCAAATTACAGGACATTTAAACTCTTACACTTTTTTTTTCATTTATTTGGAATGACAAACTGACAACCATTGATAAACTTGCAGAATATCTGCAGACAACTTTATTCACATACCTACAGTAATATAACACCAAAGTAAGTGCTCCAATTTTTGTCTGTTTCTGATCATAAGTGGAATATGTGACCGCTTCTGATGTTCCAAAATTCCAATAATGCAGGCACTGTTAAAGCATATTGGACATCGAAATGCCGTAAAATGTAAAATGCAGTAGTAATAGCACTTAACTGGCAACATTACCCGTGTTTTCGAATTTATTCATTCATAAGGCAAAAAAACCTTCAAGGCTTCAACAATGGGTCCCATATACGTCACCCATTGTTAGCCACTGTTATTGAATCGATTTTATGCGATATCGAATATATTGTGTCAGAACGAATCCGATACTTGTTTTAATTATAATATGTATAAGCGATTTGGATATTTATAATCTGTACGCTTGTAAGAGACATGTTTTGAATAAATAAATTAGGTAAATTCGTTTTAGTAAGCAAACTTTTTTGGTAATGTAACGTGCAGTTTTTCGCATCAAAACTTTTGGTGCACTAGGTGCACCAACAACTTCCTATCTATTCCTAGAATGAAATGCACATTATTCGGTTTAACTTCCATAATCTCGTCTACCAACTTTGTGTTATCTTTAGTAAATAAATCTATACTATTTATAAAGAGGTAAATCCTTATACCATGTACGTTATACCATGGTAAATCCTACAGACAGCGGCACCGCTTATAGGTAATTCAAAATCACGAAACGCTTGCGCGATGCAATCGACACCTAACGCCATCTATTGGTATAAAGTGGAACTAACGTCCGAAAATGTATTGAGGGCGAGCCACTGGTGTAAAGAAATGAAACAGAGCACAAAGAAACCTTTGAGCTGAGCAATATTTGTCGTCCAAATAAAACCCTTAGAAAAACAAATCAAACTATTTTTGCCTTGTCCTTGATCTTATTGTTTGTTTAGGACAACCAATTGCTTAGTTTTTTAGTTTTTGTCGTCAACTGCATCCGTAGACGTACAAAAAAGTTCATGAACTGTTTCCAATTCGTCTGTATTCCTTCTGACACAAAGTTCAAAATTGCTGAACAAGTAATTGGCTTATTCAGGGTTTGATTGCCAGTCGGGTTCCGGATATGCCTATTTACAAAGACTGAAGCTGACATCATTCAATGAAAAACCTAGCGGCCAGGAGCCCAATTCTCGGGACGTGATATTTTATCATCATACGATATATATCACCAAAACATAGTTTTTTTGTATGGTTTTCAGGTGATATCCGCCATGTTTTTTTCATATCGAAATCCCCAGAATTGGGGTCCAGGTCATCTGCAATTTTAAGGTTCTCTTTTGTGTCAATGTCAATCACAAATCTGTGTAAAGCACATAAGGTTCAATATCAATTGAGGAAAGGAGATCCTCAGACTTTCCTCATATTTTTGGTCCAAATATGAAAGTGCCGGGCAAAAAGAAATGCAGCTATATTGTGTTAGGACTTGCCCCCTGATGTTCAAATGGCAACATTTGACATGACAAACAAAAAGTTTTTATTAGTTAATTCACTGATATTTTCATACAAAATGTTCATTTTTGAACTCCAATAAAGTCAAGGATATTGACCCTACGGCTTTGATGCCATAGTAACAAATAGTCAGGGGGACACATTCTACAGAATATAGCAAAAACATTTTCTGGTCGGCACATGGACCAAAAAAGAGGATGTCTTTTGACAAAATGTGGTGTGGATACCTGGACTAAACGCAACGATTCGCGGCTGACGGTAGAGTAATTATTTCATTCATTAATTATTAATGAAACATAACACCGACTGCCACGAGTCTTTGTCTCAAGTATAACAGTTACTATTTTGAACAACGTAACATTCATATTAACTCTACCATCAAGATTCAAATGATAATGAAAGGATAAGCAATTTTTACTAAATTGCTTATCCTTTTTTCTCATAGTTTACATACTTTGTTAATTAAAATTCTCGTAGATTTGCCATTTATGTAAGTAGTCTCTTAGCTAACCGTAAGGGAAGAAGCGAGCCATACCCAATACAAGTGTCTATGACAACTTACTGGGTACACTCGGCCACTCAATGTAACACAGACTATTCCAATAAATGAATTTTTATTTTTTTATTATTATTATTCAAGACATTTATTTGTATAAAACACGGTTTACATGCATGGTGGAAGTTATATTAATTTGATCTCGTGTCTTTCTAATTACATAGCATACAAAGACAACAAGATAGAATAAGTAGGTAATAACAATATTGTGTATAATATCTTTAAGTCTTAGTTTCAATTTATATAAATTAAATTATTAAATACCATCTATTTCAGCACTTTTTAAATTACTTGGTCAAAATTTCTTTTAAACTGTAAAAACTTTTTTCTGTCGGCCATTTTTGTAAATTCTTTTTAAATGAGAATTTGTTGATTAGTTTCAGTTCCGTTGGAATATTATTAAATATATTCGCACACACATAGCCAGACAACTGCCGGGAGTCCTTGCGTTGACTATAGTTGAATCGTCTGTAGCAATTATACAGCCAATACTACGCCTTAACTGTACTAAATTTGTCTCTGGTCTACTTCACTTGGCCGCGTGCACTTTCACTGTTATTTAACGAAAAATGTCATTGGAAGCCGTAATTATTTCCGTTAATAAGATAGCTTAGTTTAGTGCCGCGCGAAATCACCTGCGTACGAAGTTATCAATAACACAAAAAGCAATGCCTTTGTAAGGATTGGCGATTTCGTGAAACACTAAATTAACAGATAAGTAATTATACAATTTCCTCTCGTGACAGTTATATAACTGTCTCAAATGGACTTGTATAATTATTCGTATTACATAACGTTAATGAGATTTTTATGATTAATAAACAAATATCAGACCATGTGACCACTAAACTCTAGAAATGGTAATTTGATATTGACCTGTGATTCGTGCGTGACTCTCGGAAGACGGAAATCCAGATGGATTGAATATAAATACACTTTGTTGCAATTAAATCTTAAACTAGTATTATAGTTAAAGTACGTTAATTAGCTTCATCGTCAGCAACCCACACTCGTCCTGGACATAGGTCTCCCCTAATGCACGCCACTGCTCCCGATTTTCGACCACTCTCATCCAGCCCACACCAGCCAGCCTTCGAATGTCATCATCTCATCTTGTCGCAGGGCGTGCTACACTGCGCTTACCGAGTCGCGGTCTCCACTCAAGGACTTTACGGCTCCAACGGCTGTCAGTTCTGCGGCTAATATGACCAGCCCACTGCCTAATTAGCTTATATTATATTTATAATCCATATTCATACTAATATTATAAATGTGAAAGTGTGTGTCTGTCTGTCTGTCCTTCTTTGACGGCAAAAGAGAGCGACAAATCGAATCGTTTTTTAAGTGGAGATAGTTGAAGGGATGGAGATTAACATAGGCTACTTTTTGTCCTTTGACTTGCATGAATAACATTTGAAAAATATATAGCTTGTACTACCTACTGTTAGCGAACCCAAAAATAGAATGGCTAGATATCATTAGTCGATAGCAAAACCCTAGTGGCGCTGTCACTCGAGCTGTTAGATAACAGGGGGGCCACTCTCATGCACTTGAGATTGGAGTCGAATTTAGAGATTTCATACATTCGTCCAAAACAAACCCTTAATTCGACTGCAAGCTCAAGAGAATGGGCCCCTGATTCTCATTGTAGATTCACGCGTTCTAATATAATTTAATTAATTATTGCTACATAATATAAATGTCTTTCCAGCGATACCTAGGCCGGCTTACCGGGCGTCGGCCCATCGGTCGGCTCTGGTCTGGTCGTCGAAAATGATCTGCGAGAACTTCAGGCCGGTGACTGGCGACAAGTAGTGCAGGATCGACCAAAGTGGCGTTCTCTGTTTTCGGAGGCCAAGACTCGTTTCGGGTCACTGAGCCAGTGGAGTAAGTAAGTAGTACGAGTAAGTAATATAAATGTAATTCTACTCAGAATGCGTTTCATTGTTAATACTACATAGTTCTAACAATTCAACGTTCGTGTATAACCTAAGACGTTATGTTTGTTTCGTAGACATCCCGTTAGCCCATCAGCCACTGGACACAGCATCAATACGATATAACATAGTATAATTAAACGTAGGTAATCAAATGAAGCGAACCCGGCGTGTACTGTTATCTGAACTTATCTGTAAGTGCCACGGCTTCCTGAGAACTTCTGATTGCTGAGCTTATGGCTCCGTGAGAGGAAGCTTATAACGGGGATAACTGGTTGACTTCGAGTGACTTCGACCTGATAAACATGGGAACCTGTGATTTGTAATACTTAAACGTTTTATGGTTCCTTAATTTAGAAGGAAAAAAGGAATCTAATCACATATCAATGTGATTACGTTCCTTTTTTCCTTCTTTTCTTCCCTTTTATTTTTTTTTGCTTTGGCAAACAAACGGACAATCATGTCCGTTTGTTTGTCAAGTAAATACCTCTTTTCTCAGAAACGTGTAGTATCATGTTGTACATAATCAAATATCTCAGGTGAAGAATTACTTATGGCAGAGAAAAAAATAAATTTCTAAGTAAACACAACCAAAGAATATGGCTGTTACATCTTCGTTGATGCCTCGTCAACCTGTATTATGGTTAAATGCGTTAGAAACTATCACTAGGCCAACATGTCTAAATAATAATATTCGTAGGTACCCCGAAACTCTAGAAACACAAGTGTTCATTACATAATGAATTATCCAGGGTCGGAATAGAACCCAAATCCCTTGGAGCGTGAGCTGGGTTTCTATATTTTATGAGATTACAATGAATTAAGTAATTTAGGTATTTACAAAAGAAAAAAACTTAGAGAAGGAAAACCAATTCTGAAAACGAAAGCAGGTAAATAAAAAAATACGTAAATTGGTAAAAGTACCTATTCGTATTTGTTAAATAAAAAGAATCGGACAGGTAGATATTTAACTAGATGGACAAGATTATTCTAGTACCTGGACGTAGATTAATAGATTAGGCGTTAAAGTTATAAAGCATAAACGATTTATGAATATTAACTAAGTGACATACGTTACACACACGATATTAGTAATCCGTTTACAATTAGCATTGAACATTCGGACATGCTGTTTCCTCGAACTTTTTGTAGCGACAGCTTGTCATTGTGAATAATAATTACAAATACGTATCAAACATGAACTAAGTTAAGAGTCGAGTATATTTGTAACTTTATCTAACACGTAGCTCTCCGTACGACATACTCAGAAATGAGACGATTTTTCCACAGTGTCCGTATATGATGTACCAATACCACGGTTAACTTTTATTGGAGAGCGTGCATCTCTTTCTGACTATTATATTATTCGAAGTTCTGGGGAGCGTTCTTTGCCGAGTGGTCACTGCGACCAAGATCTATTGTGACCTCCGCTCCCACTTACAGATCGTCTCCGAGGCCCACGGTTTGCATAAACGGTTTGTATAATGGCCTTGGGAGCGATAGCCTTAACATCCTCCGGGCAGATGTGGTAACTGCCCAGGGTGCGGCTTCTTGGGTGCCCGAGGGCATCGCATTGACAGAGGACGTGCATCGGTGTTTCGTCCTCTGCTTTACAGAATCTGCAGGTGGGATCTCCGGCCAGCCCGGTTCTGGTACCGTGCTTGTTTAGCCTGCAATGACCAGTAATGGTTCTTGTGAGAATGCTCAACTGTCCGCGAGATAGCGCTAATACCTCTTGCGTGTATTTGTTGGAGAATCCTGTCATTAAGGTCTTGGCGTGAGCCTGACCTGTCGACCTGAGCCATAGTTGTTTCTGACTATATTCCTTTCGCTTTAGCATATGGGTGACAGATGTCAAAATCTATACTTTTTCACGTTAGTCTCTTTCTAACGTGTGAATCACGTATACTCTGTCCTGCTGTCACCGATATCATGATAAAGCGAAAGGAGTATAGCGCGTTTTCGCCTAATATGTATAAATATCCTCTAAAAGACATTATATTCATGTTAAGGTAGGAATAAGTACAGACAGACACAAATTATCAGTTACCACAGTCTGTCTAAATCCCTCAATTGATATTGAACCGAACATTGTTTGACATTAGGGTGAGAATGGATTGAAGTAATTTGACATTTTTGTGTACATTGATACGTAGCTGTACGTACTTACCTAGTAAACCTGAAACGGTGTTTGCTGAGAGACTGAAGCCCCGAGGTTGTTTAAAGTAGATCTGGTTTTGTAGCTAACAATTAAAATCAATTGGCGTCGCCAGTGTGCCCTACTAATAATCGAAGTCTTTAATGCTCATCAAAATGTAGAACATAAAAAAAACAAGTGACAGCTATTAACAACTCAATACAGGGCCATCTTTTTGAAGTCTGTAAAAAGTTGTATGCAACTAGTTCCAAATAGGTTGCAAGAATAAAAAAGTTTTTCCCAAGAAAAAGTTCGCATGACCAAATACAGGTTGTTAGAAAAAGATAAACAACATCAGTCATAACAACGTAACGTAACAAATTATTTGGGACACGTATTATAATGAGTCCAACTTCAAATTGGTTGACGTAAGTTGATTTTATACTTTCCCTGGTATTATTGGTCATGTTTAGTGATGTGCTGCCTAGAGACAATTTTTGATCGAATATTTTGGTTCACAATATTTTTCACTAGAGTTTTGTTCTTTTGGCATTTTTATTGGTTCAGTTACATACTGTGACATGTAACTGAACAACTAACAACAAAAAAATGTCTCTATTTTTCATTTGGCATTTCTTACACATAATGAGTACCTTATTCAATCAATATGGACTGAACTTCAATCCTTAGTTTATACATGAATATATTTAGTTTAGTTTAGAATATATTAAAACCGTGGGAGAGCCACGCTTCGGCGTAAATGAGCCGGCTCGACCGGAGTGATACCACGGCTACACAGAAAACTAGTGTGAAGCAGCACTCTGCTGTGTTTCGGCTGCATGAGTGAGGGTACCGGAGGCCTAATCCGGGGGAAAGGGGTGTTTAGAGGTTTCCCAGCGCACTTGTGACTTTACTGGTGTTGCAGGTATCCATGAGCGGCGGCAATCACTTACCATCAGGTGATCCGTCTGCTCGTCTGCCACCTATCATATAAAAAAAAAATTGTAAACGCTACTCAACTGGCCTTTATCACGAATTTATTTAAGAAAATCACGATCACATTGCATTACCTATCTACCGTGTGATTAAAGTCTTTCAACAAGAAAATGTATTTTGAATACTGGATCCGGATTGAATGAGTACCTATCGATTCGATTCTTCACCGATCATAATCAGCACTAGTCACGATGAGTTTATTGCTACTGTCACGGAAAGCAATTGGTTGGAAAAACGCGATTTTTAGTAGTTTTAGACGATTAGAGTAGATTGTACTGGTTCAGTTCGGTTTTAAAACGATTAAACTTTTTTGTCAACGTAATTTTAGATAACTAGATAATTGATATATCTACAACCTTTGAGGCACAAAACAACCGTGTGTAATAAAGAAACTTGTGAGATTTAATCAATGAAGCAGCATTATATTATTTTGACTTTCGTGATCAAATACCTCCTCTCGTCGTCTCATCATTATTTCCCCATGACCCAAAGCTTAATTGGTATAGAATGCTTCTTAACATTGAGTTTTCCAATTGTGTCAAAATGTTTGTGTTTTAACTTAGATTAATACAAAATAGCGGAAGATACGGCACGTCCCTTCAATTAGATTATTGAAAACGGGCTTGATGCACAACTACATGCACACGTACTCACAGCTCTATGACACATTTGTTTAAAATTGGAAGACAGAGAGAAACCTATTTTTGACATAAGCGTGAGTGAGTCAAGCGTACTACGCGCAGCTACGTTTCAGAATTGAGTCCTGTCAAAACGACTTAACTCGTCACACATTAATATATCGAATATATCTATCTCGCTCTGTAAAATTTTGAAATATCATGATAATTAAACATTTCCTTCTCCTTATGTGTGAAATCTGATTCCATGAGATTTGTTATTTCTTTTTGAATAATTTGAACAACGCATAAAAGCGCACGAAGGCATTTTGGTAACCTTTACCCCACTTAAAACCATTAAAGAATATTTTTGTGTGATACGACCGCTTGTCAGACTCGTCTGTTTGCGACTGGGTGCAACTAGGCGACGGGGACCTATAATGTATCAATACGGGGATTAACACGATATTTATTATGTGAAACAACATTGTGTACTCACATATTTGGCTCGACGTTACAGCAGCCGTGGTCACGAGCGGACTGGCGGAGCACGTCGTCGTCTGCTGGGGCCGGGCTGTGAATCTTCGGACACCCTCACATTTTTTGATATTAATTCGCCACTAAATGGATTGTCAGTGAAGCTACTCCGACACACTACACTAACTAAACCCCGTGCTGGGCCGTTACTAACGCCAACAAACACCGATACTGTTAGTGTAGTGTGTCGGAGTAGCTTCACTGACAATTCATCTAGTGGCGAATTAATATCAAAAAATGTGAGGGTGTCCGAAGATTCACAGCCCGGCCCCAGCAGACGACGCCGTGCTCCGCCAGTCCGCTCGTGACCACGGCTGCTGTAACGTAGCCGAAACGTCGAGCCAAATATGTGAGTACACAATGTCGTTTCACATAATAAATATCGTGTTAATCCCCGTATTGATACATTATAGTTATAATGCTAACGCGAAAATCTAAAAAACTATTTAACAAACCGCGACGGGGACCTAATTTTAGCGGTCCACGCGGTTGAGACGAGTCACCTTTCTTCCGCTATTTTGATTTAATCTTAGTGTTTTAAATAAATATATCAACGTAGTCCAAAGATTTATTTATCTCATTTACATAGTCACTGTTAGCAGAAGATGACATGTGATTGAGATTCGTACGGACGTTCCACAACTACTTTCTTACAAATGGATCATCAGAAGATGTTATTAAAAGATTTGGTTTTATAGTTCATCAAGATTATCTTCAGTTGTACGTACCAGTAATTGATGAGACCCACGCTCAGTGGCGTATTTACGTATGTATGACCGGTTTAATGGCCTTAATGAACGTCCAATTTTACTGTACGTACGTATGAGATTAGAAATATTTGATGGAGTAGCTGTGATGAAATAGACACAGTATAGAGGGAGATAATAAAGTCTTCGACTTTTTACCCGACTCCGAAGAAAGAAAGGTAATTTTGCAAAAAATCGACCCTTCTGTTCGGAGTGTCTAGTTTGCACTTGATTTGCCCCGATATTATTCTTCTGTTTCACTTTGAGAACATGGTTATTCGATGATTGCCTCGGTGGCGTAGTGGTTAGTGGGTTTGCGCACACACTTGAGCACTATAATATATCCTGCGTACGTGGCTGATCGTTGAGATTGGCCGACATAGCCGTAATCGGTTGGGGATATCTAATGGATTTGATTTTGGACAATGACGGTTTCGTCTTCTATGGTGAAAGATGAAAATTCTCTTGCACTCGATATGTACTCGTCTTTAAAATATGTTTAAAATGTATTTTGTACACTACATAAAAATACATTCATACACACATTTCTAGCCTAATATTCTCCCCACAGATGGGGCACAGGACTTACCCTCATGGCGAGGGTGAATGGGCATTTGTCCTACCACGCTAGCCCATTGCGAGTTAAAAGACTTTACACGGGCTTCCGAGTAGACGTGTGTCTGAAACTGAAACGACTCAGTGATCCGACTCAGCCAAATGATACACTGTTCTAAATCTCTAATGTGTGCTCCGAATGTATCATTCGACTCAATTGGATCTCGAGTCCGAGTGAACCGAATGATCCGAATGAGCTGAATGATCCGATGATCCGAATGAGCTAAATGATCCGAGTGAGCCGAATGATCCAAATGAGCTGAATGATCCGAGTGAACCGAATGACCTGAATCATGGATCTATCTTAGAGTCAGGTGTTGCAGATGTCCATGGGCGGCGGTGATCACTTTCCATCAGGTGTGCCGTCTGCTCGTTTGTCCGCTATAATTTACAATTGCCCGATGGTTTTTGTATTTACGTACAATAAATAATCGGCTGTGTCCTAGTTTTAAGTTACCTACGCTAAAAATATGTGGACTAGGATTATGGTGAGAAATAAACGATATTATATTATATTATAATGTAAAAAAAAGAGACAATGTTCCAAATGAATCGTTTCACTGTTCCGCATCTCTGCACTGATCCAGATGCAGATGTTCCAATCTTTTGAAAAATACATTTTTGCCAGGTCTACTTCCGAGTATTTCCAGTACTACTTACCTTATTACAAATCACGGTCTTAAGTTAATACCTTACTAAAGCTCAAGACATCTCGTTCCAAACGAGTTTAGTTCCGAAACTTATCTATCGCGTTTTGTAAGGAGGTTAAGGTTTACAATATTTTCAATCACCGCTAAGCAAGTGACCGAAATACATGAAATGAAACTCCAATATCAGGAATTTGCCCCTAGATTTGATTAAAAGGCGTAATGGACAGTCATAGCTCTAAGCAGCGCAGATTCCTCGCCGCATTCTTCCCCATTGTGCCCGGCAATTAGTGTTGCTTATCGATAGACTATCGATAGTAAAATCAATAGTATTGATAGTCTATCGATAATATCGCTGGTTGTCAATAGTATCGATAGTAAAATTAGATCTATACTATTGATAACGCTAATACTATCGATACTATCGACTGTTTAATGTCTGATACTATCGATGGTATCGGACACATTTATTCAGCAGCAATACTATCGAAACATAGCTGACTATCGATAGTATCGATAGTTATTGATTAATTCTGTTAGGAAAAACTATACTACATACATACATACTATCCATAGTATCGGGCATTAAACAATCGATAGTATTGTCGTTATCAATAGTATTAATAATAATAATTCGTTTATTTCAGGCAACAAGATACATTCAAAAATATTTCATTGGCCCATAAAATAAATACCTTACAGTCTAACATACATACATAATAAAATAAAATACACTTTTTTTTTCAAATTACGACGTGCGGCGTATTGATCAAATTTTCTGTCGATAGTTTTAACAAACAGCAATACTATCAATAGTCTGAATGATTTTCGAGGTCAACTATCGATAGGGAAACTATCGATAGTTCCGCAACACTACCGGCAATTAGACAACAATCGCAGCAGAAAGCCGCAGCCGACATAGATACCGCGCATAACTGATTGGACAGCGATCGGCGCGGGCGCACCGAGAAATGCAGCTCACATTGGGAGAATATCTCCGTGTGATAAGGAATATCTCGAAGAGAGACTGTGTAAATACCTACAATCTTGAAAGATAAAAATCATTTGGACGTCTGTTTAAAATTTGATGTAATTTTTTGTGTGTCCATACACGCCCAAGAGGGGTTAGGTGTGATGAATCATTATACGAGTATCAAGAGGCTGGCAAGAAGAAAATTGCCTAAGATCAGTAAAAATGGAACAAACTATACGAGGCTATACAATGAAAAAAAAAGATGAAGTCTTTTTAACACGTCGATGAATGACACTCTAAAATGGCATTTTTACGAAAGCCAAGATTTATTGGTTGCAAGAGTAAAGTGGTTAAGAGAAATTTAAGCACACATTTATCTATCGACTCCGAAGGATTTATTTATGTGGGCGGATGCTTACAAGTTGCAAAAAAATATATGAATTAAGCAAATTGCATCACTGTCGATGATTTCTACATAAGCTCCTAAACCCTTCATAAGTTTAAATTGCATCCAGTAACGATAGCTCCTGTTCCCGTTGAATTTTTACTTGCATCAATTGAGATTTATTTCTGCTCCTGATCTACGAAAAGAGGTCTCACTCGCAACCAGGTCCCACAAGAATTGTATTCTTCTGGTAGCAGGTGAGTAGTACCTCTTTTCGTGCCCACGTCCCAGAAGAATGCCAACGCTGCTTTGGTACCGCAAATAATGCCGTATCAGCAGATGCTGAGGTCGGGACTTGACTGACCACACACCTCTTCTCTTCTCATTTCTATCTTCTTTGTATCCATGTCGTGTCATGTGTGCTTATTGTGTTGTATTTTTTTATGTGATAGGTAGCAGACGAGCAGACGGATCACCTGATGGTAAGCAATTGCCGCCGCTTATAGACACCAGCGACACCAGTGGAGTCACAAGTGCGCTGCCAACCTTTTAACCCACTTTCCCCGGAATGGGCCTCCGGTCCCTTACTCACGCAGCGAACACAGCACAGTGCTGCTTCACGCCGGTTTTCTGTGAACTTATTTTGTTGTTTGTAATACTGTAAACTTGTCTGTTCTGTCATGTTGCTCTCTTATTCCTTCTTTGTCCTTTTACTACTGTCGAGTTAAATAAACACACATGCACACAGTAGAGTTTGAGATTTAAAAATTGGCTTATTTTACCTTAAGGTGTACTATGCAGCTAAGAAAATAAAAACTCACTTTTTTCTCCCAAAAACTCCTGATAAACTCAAACATCACTTCCACAACTTCCCTACAGAAGGGCTTGGCACAAACTACCAGATAAGCAATAAAAAGGATTTACAATAATCGATATAGGTGCACCTATTGGTAGATGACTCAGTATTGTACTGTGGATGGGTAGGAGTTAGATACGACAGATTATTTCCTACGTCAGTTGGGAGACCGAGGTAAGATGGAACAAAGTCAATGCTTGGTGACTATGGCTATGACTGACAAGGCTTAGACTAGATGTGTGAAAAGTCAATAAATAGTACCTACAAACTTACTGGTGAACTAACAATTAGCAGCTTCATCATCAGCCCATTTAAGTCCCCACCGCTGGGGCATGGGCCTCCCTCAATCACATGACGGGTAATTGCCATACTCACCACGCTTGGCAGACGGGTTAGCGAGGGTTTTGATATAAATGCAGAGTTTTCCTTCTCTGGGTGCTGATGATCATGCCAGCAGCTTTACCGTAGTCGCCTTTTACGACACCTCGGTAAGAGTGAGGGTGGCCTATTCTACTCTGCCGGGGACCACACGGCCATTGGCAGCTTAATTTTTGACAAATAACGCATCATACTTATGATGATTGATTTAACCAGCAGGTCAATATATTGTTTTCAGCTTTCATGCAACAGTGCCGAAATATCGGAAACTCTGGTAATGGTAGATATCCCGTAAATAACTACCTATTCTAACCAGCAGATCAGTATACAAAAATGTACCTCCATGAGAAAATGGATGGTCTAACCCCCAAGGGTTAGACCATCCATTTTCTCATGGAGGTACATTTTTTTTTATAGTGACACAGTATATTGGCTCTCCTCAACCTGATGGTAAGCAAGATGAGAGCTGAAGTTGCAATTATCCGTTCCGTTGATCCGTTGTTTTGACATTTATGATCAGAAAGGTTATTATTATCAAAATTGGGGAATAGACAATCTACATTGACAACAAAGTCAGTCGATTTTGTTGTCAATGTAGATTGTCTATCAGAGCAATTGTAATGCTTATACGTGTTTGAATCAGTGATAGTGAACGCTGCCTCTGGTGCAAGGGTTGCGGGTTCGATCCCCGCATAGTAAAAACACTTGTGTGCATGAACATGTCTCTTTGTATTGGTCTGGGTGTTTTATATGTATTATAAGTATGTATTTACAAAAGAAAAGTATTAAATGTATATATTTGTAATTCCGCTGTTGGTTCTGATAATAATAATATCCTCCAACCGATTACGGCTACGGCGGCCAATCTCAACGATCAGCCACGTACGCAGGATATATTATAGTGCTCAAGTGTGTGCGCAAACACAAGAACACTCTCTATTCCCTTACCTTCATATTCCGATGGAACACTACTGTGACACTGACCAGAGGGATTGGGCGCAGGACCAACGGCTTAACGTGCTTTCCGAGGCACGGAGTTGGGTTCTGATATCCGTATCAAAAGTGCTTGAGCTACCTATCTCGGAGTCAGATCAATGTATCTGATGTTGCGAAATATAGATATGAATTTATCAGTTTCCATTCTTGTATATGTCCTTTGCCTGAAGGTTGTCTGGTAGAAATCGCTTCCAGCGATAAGACCGCCGAAATTGTACAATTAAGTTTCTGTAATGCCTTTTAAAGTTGTGTTTTTTTGTGCAATAAAGTATATCTATCTATCTATCTATCTATATAAAAAATCTATATCAATAGACAGGTACTACTTTCCTCAGTCTCCCCTAATAAAGATAATCTATATACCTAGCAGCGTTTGTAAAAACGTGACACTTATATTTATTCGTAAAACAATGTAGACACACAAAACACGTTTATCAAAAGTAATCATTAATGACTAAATCAGTGTATTTGTAGACACTAGACAAAATGGATTCATTTATCATAAGGTCGGAAAAGCCCTGCTTTTGTGTGAAAACGGATCAAATTGATTATGTTTGATAGTTGATATTTTTTTACGTATAATAAAGTTTTTTTATGTCCATAGCCACTTGAGATATGCAATCCTTCGGCCTATGTCTGTGACCTTAGGTCTCCAGCGGATCTCATCATTTCTGATACGATCACGCAGGGAGACCCCGAGCATAGCCCTCTCGATCGCTCTCTGGGTGATTTTGAGCCTCCTTAATCGGCACAATGTAAGCAGCCACGTTTCGGGCACATCGGCCACAATCTGTCAATTTTCCTCAATAGATATTGAACCGAATATGTTTGACTATTTGACATTAAGGTGAGAATTGTCTGAAGAAATTTCATAGCGTTGTATACATTAATTTGACGACCTGTTTGGAAGAGTGGTAGTGAACGCTGGGTTCGATCCCCGCACAGTACAAACATTTGTGTGCATGAACATGTTTGTTTGTATTGGTCTGGGTGTTTCCTATGTATTATAAGTATGTATTTAAGATAAGTATTATATGTATACATATATTTGTAATCTCACTGTTGATTCTGATATCCGTAACACAGGTGCTTGAGCTACCTATCTCGGAGTCAGATCAATGTATGTGATGTTGTGAAATATTTATTTATTAATGTGTCGCTGTCCGTACATACTGGGACCGGTAGTTTTATTTTTCTGACCATGTATTGGGTTATAATTATAACCTTGATTGATTTCGAAACATCACAGGGAAATAAAACTGTCAAAAGCAGATTTTGGGAACCAGTTATAAAGGAATTTCATGAGGTGAACTGGCTAGTTGATGTCTCAATATAAATCATTATTGGACTACAAACGGCTTTCACTTCCCGTCCGCGGCCATTAACGCATTTACCTATTTGGACATTGCCGGGCAAAACACGAAATACCTGGGCCTAAGACTTAGGGTTGCAACTAAATTATAAAAAGGAGGTTTAGAACTTATTCTCAAATACTCAAATGCGATGGCTTTGGACGAAACTGGAATAACATGCTGAAATGAAAGAGACTCAAACGCTTTCAAAAATTTTACTAATTTGTAAACGCGAAAGCTATTTCCCGCATAAACTACTGAATAGATTTTGATGAATCTTCACAATAATAGGCTACGCATTAAAATATATTGGCTTTTCTCAGCCTGATGGTAAGCAAGAGAAGAGCCCAAGTTGCAATTACAAAGGATGGCAAAGGAAGGCGATGATATAGGAATATTGTAATATTAAGTATAACGATTATTTTCACCACTCGGCGGGGCGCTAGTTTATAATAAATTGGTTACATTCAAGGGCGGACCTCCCACCCTGGCTTAGTCCAGGAGGATCCAGCGCAGGGGGATTTTATTTATAAGTAGGTAGTAAAATTTTATTAAAACTTCTGACTTGACCAGGATGACTCCCCCTCTAGCCCCAATGCTGGATCCGCCCTTGGTTACATTTCGAACTTTTAACAAATCGTTCTCTGTAACTTATCGCCTAGTACCTCGACATGGATATATGATACTTACAAATCTAAAGAATGACACAAAAATATGTTTACAACTTTTAGTTACATCATTTATCATACCAAAAAACACATCGGTTAAAAATACATTTATACTCTAAGGACATCGTACTTACAATGTAAGGCAAAGCAAGAATGAAATCTTAGAAGGCGTTTAGAACATGTAAGTATATTTTATGTTAAGTTAAAACTGTCAACCCTATGCGCCTAATGCACCATCTCAAATATCAAACAAGCTAATGATCAAAAAGGCCACGTACGCCTTATCCTAAAGGAATATGACTCAAATTCCACTGCGCACCGAGACCACGTCCGCTGTTTATAAATAAAGGCACCTCTTAAACTATTATTAACCGGAGTTACTGACCTTTCACATGTGCACGGATGTGCGACGCCCAAGTCCGACGGAAAATGAATTTATTACTAATACTAATTAACTTTAATAGGTTCGATCACGACCAATTTTCTCAGAGGTTTGGTTCTTCCATTTAAGGATTTATTTCTTCGATTGCAACTAATAGCACCAATAAATTTTGCCTGGGTCAAAGATATTAGGACCATTTATTGGATAAGATTGCACATCGCAGAGAGATTACGAAATTAGCAATTTAGTCCATGTCTAGAATTAGATGCACACATCTTAATTATTTTTCTTCGTCATATTAGGTTGCGAAGGTTAGATGGCAATTATTACTTAATTATCCGTCTTCAATTATTTTCACATATTTCGGTTCTATTTATACACATACATAGAATGTTCTTGAAAAATATTTAGGTACGTAGTATTTTTGTCTATAGTAGGTTTCGTCTTTTCACAAAGGACTACTGTTATCATGACGTGTCATAATAAACTAATTACCTATTGTAGTTTAAAACTCACATGATATCACCAACTTATTCAAATATATTCCGCCTTCCTTATTTACACATATAGGATGAGCCAGTTCACAAATTAACTCATTTTTATAAAATATACCACTGTATAATCTTAAAATAAAACAGCTCTTTAGTCACGTCTAGTAAAAATGTTCAACGCCCGATTGGGTTGATTATAATTGCTTAGTTAAGTGTACAAACTACAACAGAAAACAGTAATGTTCATACTTGGGCGTTAGACAAAATAAATAATGGTTAAATTTCATGTAAGTACCAATTTCATGGAAAATGTTTCCCATCGCATCGTTAAGACTAAACTTGGCTCAAAAATTACAAGGGTTAGTTTTGAAGATTCATCCGCACCTACAGTTTCCAAATAAAATAAAGTACAAGAATCCTTGATATGTTTAATATTTTATGCGCGTGCCCAGATATAAAAGTCAAACGAGGGATTCAACACGAACAGTGTTACATTTTCTCAGAGTTTTTACAAAGTTTACTACAATTTTATGCAAATTTACAAAGGATCAGAGTTATATTCGCACGAATGACCACATCGCACGGACACGGTGATCTTGAACTTTGCACCATAAATCATCGTTCCCTTGCACTCTATTCTTCAGGCCACAGAGTTGCGATTCAAATGGAGACAACAATATGCTTTCCAAGTAATAAGACAATGGTGGGGTACCTACGAAGAAAAAAGCACGTGCGAGGACGTTGGCTGTTGGTCATGTTGGCTGCAGATGTTGGACCAAACACTTGCGAAGCCATTACTATTTCAAAGGACATACTGTATTTCTATTAAGTGTACATTTCAACCACTTGGGTTACTTTAAATAACTCTGTAATGAAATGACCTTGGCGTTATTATGAGTAGAAGGAAGAAATTACAATTTTGTTCGGACTAACTTTCGCCCGCAGGTCCGCCCACGTCCAAAAGGAATTTCACTTTGAACAGCATGTCAAACGAAGATGAGAGTTACTTAAAAAAATATCAAGGACAAGTATGACTTTAATAGCATGCGATCTGGGGCCCAATTCTCGTGCTCGTGATATTTTGAAAATGGCGGAAATCAACAGAAAACCATACAAAAAAAACTGTGTTTTAGTGATATGGGTCAAAATCAGAGAGGTGAGCATTTTAAGTTTTGAAATGTCTGAGAAATTAAGTTGTCTTTTGAAGAAAATTAACTAGTGGAATCTGTTGTGTCATTTGTCAAGAACCATTCCTGTGAAGAGGCACGCACACAAATATGTATTTTAGAAATTCCACCTGTTATCAAGAAAAATGCCAGGGCCATTAGATCATTTCGGGAACACTTTTTAAATATTTTTAAATAATAATATTACCATCGTCTTTAATAATCACCTCCAAGAAATTGTAATTAATCTGTCCCTTTATCGATAAATGCTGTTATGTTGTATATTTTTATAATAAAAAGATTTTTTTTTTAATTATTCTCTATAGAATTTCAATTAGTTTAAATTTCATTTCATTATTTCAATTTATTGTATACATTTGTGCAGTACGTTTTATATTAATAATATAAATACAAATGTTAAAAGGTCATTTTAGTTTGTATATGCAAGATTTAACTGTAGCATTACTCTTTAGTGATAAATTTACCGTTTTTCTGATGTTCCCGAAAATGATGGGAGTGTTCCCAAAATGACAGTGAAGTTCCCTAAATGACATTGGTGTTCCCTAAATGACTGCAACGTCTGGTTTATCCATATTTTATGCATGAAAATAATAGACATTTACAGTATTATACCTTTATTTGTACTTAAAGAATAAGCAACGCAAGTATCAACAGTTAAACTTAAAATCTAATAATAAACTTTGTAGTTTCAGTTAACAAACATAAGATATTAGGAACAAATAGTAATTGCACACTATCTTTGCAATTTCTAGCATCAATGCACAGCTTGTTCACAAGGGACATATGCAACATCATTAAGTTCAAGTTTAAATATCTTTGCTGAATTTCGCTGACAACGAAGAAAGGTGACCTTTATTTCACCATCTTCATCAACTGAGATGTCAGCTACTGCGACGTATCTGTATTATTTTTTTTTTATTTTCAGTTGGTACATTTACTAGCAAAAATGTCTTTGGACGTATCATGTTTGGGTGGAAGTTCTCCTTATCATTTCCGTACGATGTACCAGCAAAATTATCGTCATTCTTTCCGATCGTAGTCGATCTGAATCTTTTTGAAGGTTCTCATTATCTGAACTATCTGATCCGTATATGGCATCGTAAATACTTTTCCTACTCATCTGGAGAGAACTCAGAAACTCATCATTTTTTTCTATGTCTAAATCTATCATTTCTAATGGCACTCGACTTTCGTTATCTTCGACTCGATCTTCATCTCGAAATGCCTGCAGTTTAAATTCTCGCAACTATTTTGAAAACTGATACAGTAGTATGGTGACATCAGAAGCTTTCTGCCAGATAATCTTAGTTACATTCATGACTCCGGGGATTGCATCTATGTTTTCAGGTATTAAGGTTTTGATAGCAACTATTTCATCGTTAGTGACTTCATGGAGTGAAACGGATGTATTGTTTAGTAAACGGTCAAAATCTGCAGCTGTATTTACATCGTTTCCTCGTAGTACTTGATCATCAGCGGTTTTCTTTAGCACTCCTCCTACTCACTCCCACTCCTTTCCACTGAAAATATTGAATGGTATCTTCATTAGTCCCCGATTCTATTTTGATCTCCTTGCATTCACCGCACAAACCAAACATACAGTCATAAGAAGTAATTTCACAGCTGTACGCTTTCATACATTCGGATGTGGAATTGTGCGGCAGCTATCCTAGTCGGCTCAATTTGCCCAATTTGTATTCAAAATTTTTGTGCCTTATACAAAGACAAGTATCTCGATCCCATTTTGTGGGTTGTACTACCCAATAAGGCTTCTCTCTCAAAAAAGTTAAGTAAGATACTCGAATTCCAGTCTCAGCACGAAATTGAGGATGCAACTTTTTTACAGTGTTTAGAAGCAACCGCTTTTGCTTATTTCCCTTAGGGCAGTCTTTCTTACCAGGGCACATTCTGCTGACATCATCCCGCTCAAAAAACTTTTGAATTTCTCCACGAATCTGATTGGTGATTAAAAATGT
The DNA here is from genome assembly GCA_019059595.1 of Marasmia exigua. Classification (NCBI taxonomy): domain Eukaryota; kingdom Metazoa; phylum Arthropoda; class Insecta; order Lepidoptera; family Crambidae; genus Marasmia; species Marasmia exigua. Next base: position 2,471,609 of record CM032474.1, on the reverse strand, counting down.
TGGATGCTTCCGATCAGACATTAAAATGTTGTCATTACATTTATTTTTGCATAAGAATTGTTTGGTCATATTATTTAATCGATGTTTTTTTATGCGGTATCCACAGACGCATTTTTGAAAAACCTCCCGCTGTTTAGAATTTTTTGGTAATTTATCAACGGTGTCTTTTAGTTGAGTGGTTAAAACTTCCCCAAATAGGAGACGTTTACGAACTTCAGGAGTAACAGAACATCCTTTTGTTAATTCATCAACTTTGCGAGTAGGCGTATCAGGATTCTTTTGGGTGCTCTTTCTTCGCGTCTTCTATTTCTTTGTACTTTTTTCCGCAATCGATCTATGATTCTTTGCATTTTCTGTATTTTATCTTTTTGTTTTTTAACAGTTCTGTAAGCCTGTGCTTTTTCTTTTTTAACCTGTTTTCTTCCTGATTTCTTCCTTGACACGCAATTGTCGTTTTCTATCTCATTTTCAGAATCTGGCGGGCTGTTAGCTAAAATATTTGCCATCATCTTTTTTTTCTGTCTATACTTTTGAGATTTTTTTCTCCACAACTTTCTTTGTTTCCTCTTCTGTCTTTCAGTCAAGTCACTTACAGTCTTAACTTTGTTTTCAGCCTTCTTGCTTTGGTAATATTCTCTATCTTTCAGTCTCTTAATTTCTGTTTGTTCAGGTGTCATTTTGTCTAAAATTTGCGTTTCCTTGCATTAGCCTTTTCACGGTGTTTTTTATAAGCTATACTATCCTGTTTTGATTGTTTTTTCGACTTCTTTTTCTTATCATTTTTATCACATTCCATGTTACGCGTACTGTATAGTTCCCTAAAACCAAAATTTTGCATGGTTATATGTTTTTAAAAGTATAAGAATGTCATTTTGTCCAAAAATTGTCATTTCAGGAACGCCCGTATCATTACGGGAACGCCTACGTCATTTCGAGAACGCCAGTCACGTACGTGAACGTTCCCAAAATGACCGTTCCCGAAATGGCTATCAGACTAATATTTTTCTATCACGCTTGAAGCCGCCATGTTAGATATTGGTTTTAGAGTTTAGGAACAAGTGAACTGCAAGATTTATAACAATTTAGCAAAAAGTGTGCCAATTGTTGAAAAACTAATAACCAAACAGCGTTCCCGTAGTGACAAGGAATTAAAGTACGCTTCACGCATACCAAATTAAAACGTACTTACCAACAAAATCAATTATTTTATTTCCGTAACACGACACACGCCTGTAGCTTTGACTCGTGAACTTCACACTGGTGCTCGCTAACGCCACCTATCGCGTTTTGTTTTAATTACATCGGCCGATATCGAGCTTGTTCACTGAATGATTCAATAAACGTCGGACAGCATTTGAATAGTAAAAATAGGAAGAAATTAAACTTCTTTAAATTTAATTTGTACGTATAATCGTAATCTAATGATTTTTAAGGCTAATACTAATAACTGGTAATTTTAAGTAATTATTGTAAACATTTTTGACTTGTTTCAAATATGAAACTTGCTTTATGGACGCATTCCCGGAATGATTATTTAGACTGGTTTGGTTAAAAATCGAATAAAATATAATCGTAGAAAAATAAATATTATTCGTGTCTTGTAATTATGAACAGAATCTTCATTTTGAAATAAGTATTTTACTGATATCACGTTATTTTATTAAAAAAAACTTTGTGAGAAGCATGATTCTCACCTCTCTGATTTTGACCCATATATGTCGTATGAAAATGAATATCACGAGCACGAGAATTGGGCTCATGGCCGAATATACAGAATTTTCTAAAGTACCTACCATTATAATATTAATCTTATACAACTCAAAAACGCTTCCAAAAATAATAAAGACGCATAGGGTGAAACAAAAACTAGAATAGACTAAAAAGCAGAAAAATGCTTGTTATGAAAATAAATAACTACGATTATATAACCCACAGACGATGATGATCACTGACTTATACTGACAGAGATACAACCCCATTACGGAGTTAATTTGGAAATAGTAAAACTTAATTTCATTTCCTTGTTCATTCGTAAAGATTTATAATATCATATAAGTACAATACATATTTAAACGTGCATACTACATCCTAACGCGTACTGTGTGCTCGTTTAAAATAAACATAACGGTTAGATTTTTACGACTATCCTACTAATCTAGACTACTTAACCTAAAATTAAAATACACAAACCTATAAATATCAAGAGAGCCAAAGTACATATAACTAGTACCTACCAACAAAGAACCTAAAATAGTTATCGTTAATCCCAGTTTACGGTAAAAAAGTCAAATAAAAACGGCTGCTAAAGATTTACGGGGTTTTAATAAAGCATGTGTTAAAAATGGAAAGAACTCAACCGAGACGGATGAACTCATTGAAAGATTTGTGAAGTAAGGGGACGAAAATATTGAACGACACTTCCTGGTTATACTTCCTTATATATAAATAACTTTTTTATTTATGAGGCCTTTATTAATAAGAACACAAAGCTTATAATCGTATAGTTTGGTATGCTGTTAAAAGACTTGTCATTTAAACTTTTTATTGTCGATGGAAGTGAATGGTTGTCCGGAGGGAAAATTAGATCAAATTAGTTCCGTTAACGAAATATTGATACAAGAGTTATTAATTAATGTTAGATAGATAATGAGTTGAGGCAATATATATACTTATTGCAAGGAACTGAAAGCTGGAACGTCCTGTAAAGTTTGTATTGAACGTGTATAATACCTATTGAGAACATTCAGAAATAGAGTGCTATTCGGTTTTTATAAGTAAAAACACTGGACAACATTAAAAAAAGTCGTATTCCAACTATTTTTTTAATTAAAATATTAGAGAATATATACCTTAATATACCAGATCAGCATTTACTGTTCATCAATACAATTAAAAATATATATTGATAAAATATTCATGCATAATTTACCGATAAATTTGACTAAAGCACAAAATTAACAGCGTAAATTTTACGTAATTTTATTAGTTTTGTTACGTAAAAATTCTGCAATAAAATTTAAAGAATCTTTCACTGAATCTTACTTACAAATGGATTAACAAACAAATTAGTTATGGGTTCTTTTGTTTGAGCTTTCAAACATAATACACAAATAGTTCGTGTTTCTCTCTTTTTGATGGTATATTTATATTCACAGCGGTAGTTTGATTTGTTTGTTTACTAAATGATCAAGATCCAGAAATAGAGATAGAGTCGGGAGTTAATGTGACAGTTTTAAAATAAAGTTCAAATAAATTAGTAAACCTGGTTTATGAAGCCACAAAGGCTAAATCGTTAAGAAAAGAAGTAAGGATAGAAATTTTCATGAAATCATTGTTCTGGGTATTTTAAATGTATTATAAGTATGTATTTACAAAAAAAGTATTATATGTATATATTTGTAATCCCACTGTTGATTCTGATATCCGTAACACAGGTGCTTAAGCTACCTATCTCGGAGTCAGATCAATGTATGTGATGTTGTGAGATATTTATTTATTTAAATCGATCAAAAGTTGAATTAAAATTTTGTCGTTTTTGTGAAAAGTTTGGCTTTTTGGCTTATTATTTTATATTATTTATTTATTAAACCTAAACTTCTTCTAAATAGTGTCAAGCATTATCTTACATAATCTGCATTTAACTAAACACTACCTATTTTATTCAAATCGTCAGTCCATCGTGCTTTAAGGCGTCCTGCTATACCATTTCTATACATGGCAACCTGTTCACTTTAATACATTACTTCGATGCTTGCATTTATATCATCAGACTCTTCATTCCTTCCTATTGTAGGTTCATCGGCCTATAGTTTTTCATTCATAACAATTTAGATAGACATAAATTGCATATCATTAAGATAGCGATTATCGATTCGTTCGATGGATTCGCGATAACGTGACCGGCGATGCACTCACTTCCGATGTTGTGATCGGTGCATATTAACGAGAAAATGTGAAATAAACCTTAAGGTTGGGCGAAACAACTCAGATTTAACTGGCGCTTTGTAATAATGACTGACTGTGACAAAGTTGTTTGGTAATATATTTGAGTAGATTGGGTATCTAATCTGAGAGTAAAATATGTTTGTTTGTGAAGTATTGGAGATAACTTTTAAGTCAATAGATATTGTTATGGAAAAATGTTAAGAATCGTCTTCACACGATTGCTTTGTTATACTTCCGCTTGTGGTATTATATTTAGTTGGTTCTAAAATATTTCTTAGAGCTTAAATTTTAGCTTTATTCTTTACGCATTTTTCTGTATTAATATTATTTTAGATATAATATATACCCCTGCACTAATATAGACTACATTTAGTTTATAGTACTTATTGACTTAAGAAAATAAAAAATAGAAAGCAATTTTAAGGTTGAAAACCAAAACAAAGATATAAAAATTATTAGGGTCTCATTCATAATTTTTTTGAACCTTTGTTAGCTAAAACGGTGTTATAAAGCACATAACATTATTTTTTTAAAATTAAAACTGCTCTTTAGCACCGCTTTGGGTGATTCTCCGAAATTTGACCTTCCGGTTTCTTCGCGTCTGATTTCCATGGGCTCAAAAATATTGTTCAAATTAGAAGTTTATATTGAAATCAGAAGAAGTTTAAATTGAAAGAAGGGTATATATCTTTACGTAAGTTTAAATTTAAAATTCTAATTTGAACAATAATTTTGAGTACGTACATGGAAATTAGACGCGAAGAAACCGGAAGGTCAAATTTCGGAGAATCACCCTTTTGCTAATAAAGGTTTATGAATAAATTCCTAAACATTACTCGTATGCTAAAAGCATCGAATCTTTTGCGGTCATTAATGTATATTTTATTAATGTTATATGAGTAGGTATATACATTTTTAATTTCTCTTCATGTTTAATTTAACGTGCTATCAGGTTATTGAACTGCACAACCTTAATACCAATGACTAGTATTATATTTCACTAAATGAAGTATCACCTCAAATAGTGCAGTCTAGACTGTTATCTCAGCTCTAAATAACTAGTGACGTGCAACTGTCAAGTGTCACGGGGTGACGGGTCACGCTTTCTCTATCATGCGATTTATGGCTATTACGCAGATCATTATTACGAACTGTCTGAACTACGAGTGCTCTGTCTGTTTTATTGTTAGTTACAACATTAAGATGTATACCTGACGTTTAAAGGGACGTGTCTATTTCTCTGGTTTTGTAGTAAATTTTCTGCAAGATGTTATGGGTTTCTTAATTATCAGCTTTGCTCATGCGATGAATTAGAAAAGTATCTTTTTCTCCCTCAGTAGTTTCTCCGAATACGACGTTATCTCGTCAAAATAAGACATTCCTCAGTAGTGCTATACAAAAACTCGTGGAAATTATCTATCGAGTATAGGCTCTTAACATAAAGACACGTGGTATGCTGTTTGAAGCACAGTATCATACAATGATTTATGTTTCAGATTGCTCCTAGTGATTGTGTTTAGTACTTATAGTTTACTCCTTCCTGTTTTTACTTCTGTTGATAACACACCTTGTTCAAAAGTATTTCGACTTTTGACAGAAAAAGCAATCATTGATGTAATATGCAATCTTCTATAACTGGTACATCAAAAGTACTTATCCATTATGCAATAGTAAAAAATTATAACGATTCCATCTTAAAACTGTTAAGAGTGACAGTGAAACACCATTAATTATTTAATAGAAATTAGGAGAACCGTAAAACTTATTCGTCACTAACCACTACTAATTCAAACTTTCTAATCTAATTGAAAGACTGATAATTATTACTTTGACAGTAAGTACATAAAATGGATGGAAAGCGATTGGATGTTTATTTATATAGTTGATTTCCAGCCTATTATATTATGGACTGTTATTCAAATAAATCACATATTTGAACAAATCGTAATTATTATTATGTCAAGTTAGTCATAGTTTAGTTCATAAGCAAATTTTGTAATGTGCCAAATAAACGTTATTCCATTCTATTCTATTCATCGAAATCTTCATTAGTATATTTGTTTGGCCGTGTGGTCCCCGGCAGAGTAGAATAGGCCACCCTCAGTCTTACCGAGGTGTCGTAAAAGGCGACTAAGGTAAAGCTGCTGGCATGATCATCAGCACCCAGAGAAGGAAAACTCTGCATTTATATCAAAACCCTCGCCAACCCGTCTGCCAAGCGTGGTGAGTATGGCAATTACCCCTCATGTGATTGAGGGAGGCCCGTGCCCCAACAGTGGGGACTTAAATGGGCTGATGATTGTTGATATTTGTTTAATATGGTGATAGTGAGGCATATTTTATCGACTTTGGAAATAATTTTGAGTATGTAAAAAGAACTATGAAATTTCATCATCAATACACCAAATGAAATGTTAATTTCACTTTTATGGTAGTTCTTGAATGACATCAATGATTTTCATTCTCGTGATGGAGACGCACTGTTTGGTACACCAAATTAGGAACGGAATACCGGCTCATTAGACGATCAAAACAATAGGTGCAAGAAAGCGCTTCTTCCTGCCGCACAGGCAATGGAAGTAGACGTTATGCCGCCTAATGAACGGTTGACAGAGTTAATAACTGGGTAAACGGCAGGAAACATCAGCTAATCGTTGCACGCTGATCGAGGGCTTTGATGGAGTTACGTGGTTTATTGGAAGTACTTATTAAAGTGTTAATCCACTTTCGTGAGGAAATGGAAGAATATGTTGAGAAATTTCCGGATTTGTATTAATGAATCTCTATTTATACTAAAAATTTATTCGACATCTGCAAAAATCAGGAGAGTAACCAAATAGTTTGAATCGCTTTGGTTGGAATGTAATATGAATTGATTACGTTGCAATATTGAACTTTGTTCTGGAAACAGTTGAGTCAACAGCTGATACTTCTAGTTAATGTGGACAGAAAAATAAATATAAATGAATGATTTTCTTTGGCCAATTTCCAATGCTCTTGGACTAGTTACATTTTAACCTTCCAATTCAGATGGTTTCGATATAAAGGGATTGAATAAGTAGGTACATACAAACAAAACAAAAACTATATAGACAAAGAGCTATACAAACGTATAAAGGCCAATAGATTTGATGGCCTTCGTGTTAATCCTTCTGTAGGGCACCTTACAATTACTTGCAACAAGGAAGCAAATTATTCAAGTAGAGATCATAAAGACGATGAAAAAATAATCGACGTTAAAATATAAACACGATTTGCTTATAAAACTTTCACCGTAACTAATATTCAAGTGGTAAAGCACACATGCTATTTCGATTAAAATTTATGATGATGAGGTATAGCTTGAAGTTCGGCTATTATTAGATAATAACATTAATAAAATTACGGATATCGTTAGTAATTAGTTTTTAAATTAATTTTCTAATTAGGAATCAATAGGTAGTTATTTTAATAGTATACATGTAGGTACAACATTTTTCAAGTATATACCTACCTAATAAGCAAGTGCAGAATGATTCACATGAAGACAATTAAAATAGGTCATAATAAGATATCGCATTACAACAGTTACTGTTGAAAAATGTTAACTAAATGTTAAGGCGAGACTTAATGATACTCCCGAAACAGATGATACCGATAAAAGTCAATAAGATGTAACATAACAGTTATGAGAATTGGTTGATGGTCGTGCCGGGTCGAAAGTCAGAAGTGCTCAGTTTTAAATTAAAGCAGATTTTGATCTCGTTATGCCGTTATACAAACAGGTTTTAGCTAATGTGCCGTTGCTTTTTGTTGGCCGGAAATATAAAGATTTAATACCCTTTATTCACGATTTTGAATATGTCCAGTAACTTTTCTTTATAGAACCTACATAAAAACTTGTTCAGTACACCTTGTTTGTGTGTGTAACTCGTACAGAGGAATATATTTAGAAATGCAATACATGTAAGTATTATGTTCAGGAAGATGAGGAAAAGGAAAGAAAGTAACTATTTATGGATGAGATGGTACACAAATACTGCTTTACGTAACACTTTAATTCGAGGGAGGAACTCAGCGGAGTGTTGCGACTATGTTAATAGAGGGACGGGGTACCTGTTCCCACTATTCTAAAACCATTCCCACAGAAAAAGTGAAAACATCTTAGCAGGTTTTCAGATAAAACGCAGTTGTAATAAAAACATTAAAATTGCCGAGGATCGAGTCATAATTATGAATGGTGAGTTAATATATGTAAAAACAGACAGTTAAATTACAGTATAACATACACGTATGCGACATAGTGTAAATAAAACAAAGTAACTTAATTGCAAAAATCAAAATTGTATAGAAGTGGCAAATGTTGAAGATTTTTAACAACTGTAAAAATATATGTTGCTTCAAAATGGCATCAGTAGAAAGATGTATTATAACAATCCAAAGATAGAAATCTTAAATTTTTAAAATGGAAAAATGACACTAACGTTTTTAAGTGTCTGCCTTATTAGTATTTTGTTTGGATTGTTTTTAATGTGGGGAACTAAAACAACTTAATTAACAACTGGTTATTTTTAAATAACCAGAAAAACTGTCCCAAAAAAATGTTTGAAAAAAACTTGCTCAGTTCTAAATGTTATCTTAATTGGAGATCGTAAAATCAAGCCATGTTTTTAGCAGGATACGACTAATAATGTTTAACGCTGGAATTTATTGCATTTTGAATTTGCATTAAGTCTTAATTTTTCTTTTAATCTTTTGATATAAGTAATTAGAGGGAGAATAAGTCATTGAGATTTATTTTATTTTACTTTTGCTATGTTTCCGATAAGATCATTTTGTAAGATATGCGGCCGTTCCTATTAATCATATGTATGTACAAGTGAAATTTACACTTATCCAAATGCTAAAATTGTGTGTGATGAATGTAAATGTTTGTGAGATCAGGTGCGATATCTCCAGAGATTCGTCTTTGCTAAATGATAATGCAAGATTTGGTCGAGAATGAAAAGAAAACATCACGTAAGTCTAACGGCCTATGTATGCTTATTTTATTTTTAAATTATACATTTTATTCATCATATTTACAACCAGAATTGGATGAAACGTTTTCGATTTTCGTTTTAAACATTAATTTGTCGGTGCTCTCTACGACTTAACTTTAATTTTATATTTATACTTAATGCCAGTGCTACTTTATAGTAGCGTGGCGGAACGTGTGTCTTGTTGATGATCGGCGTGACCTACTATACGCTTCCGTAAGTACCTATGTTCATATTATTTACCTCATCAATGTTCAAATTCTCGTGTCCCTTTGAAAGAAGTCCTCCGAAAGAATATTCTTCAACTTTCAATCCAGTGAAAGTATCCTCGGTTCCTCCTTTACAGTCTGGTGCACAAACACAAATCCACAAAAAATCACTAAATGGTACCACAGAATTCGGACACAATTTTTAGAGTGACGTCATCAGCAATCGATTACGATTCTCCAAAACCGTATGGAGAGTTGTCACGAGAGGCGATGACCGTGTTTTGTTGCGCGGGCGCTCGCGTGCTGCTCGGTGGGCCTCGTCTGGGCCAATGAGCGGGGAGCCGCTTGCGCCCGCGCCGTCAACATAATGCTTGTTTGGAATGCAATCTCGCTCACTCTCTCAGCCGTGCGGGCGGTTTCTCCTAAACGCGGCAACCTCTCATTCCCTCGCCCATGAATGGCTGCGGTTATGCTATGCAGTTGTGCCCAATAACACATCGGCATAATGGAAGAAACATCAGCGTGAAATCTCCAGGTTGACCTTCAAAATATTAATTTGATTCCTGATGGGATGATCATGGTTTCCAATGTTTACAACAAAAATTTGCAGAAGTGTGTGAGCATTATCCTATTTTCCACAAGATTGTTGTACGTTGTAAGTTACGCTTGAAGACGGGAAACAGATTCCCGATTCTCAGTTCTAGCCAAATCTGTTGGCGTGTGCCAGAGCTGATAGGTTCAATCCAAAATTGTATCAATTGAAGCCGCTTATTCTCGATAAATGTACCACCTTTCTAATTTTGAACGTATTATTTTGGCATTAGACCGCATTGACAACGCTGTATGACATGCTAAAATAGTTTACTACTTTCCGATACATACTGACATCAATCAATTTCATTTTTAGTGGAGGAGCCTACCAACTTTTACCTACTAAATTTATGATGTGGCCTGCTTGCTACTTTACTATAATTCTCTTAAAGCTGTGAAATCGGACCCCTTAGTGCACTTTTTGCGTCAAATCCCTTGGGGCTCTTTGTATTACTGTTAGCCTTTTCAAAACCATCAAATCCAGTAACGATTTCATAGTCACTTTTTGTAGTCGTGATATCAATATGGCAAGATTTTGCTCGTCAAACTAGAAGATAAACAGCTTTATCTAGCATCGAGTCACGTTTGCGATAGGGACCGTTACTTCTAACAAGTTGGAGATGGCAGTTAGCGGCAACTTAGCGGATAAGTAATAAAAATATTTTAAGTTTTCTTGAACTGCTGCTCGTTGTTGATATTTCTATATTAATCGCTCCGATGACGATCGAAATAAAATAGTGAAAACATTACTTAATATTTTTTACTCAATTAATAATTTATTTGCATGAATACAAAACAAAGGTTTTACAAAATTTGGTATCTTTTAGTATTCTGCCGGGGAGCAGCCGCGCAAATGTTTGGATAAAAATATTGTCAAATTCCAAAATGAATTTTGTTTCTGCCCGCAGTCGTGTGTATTAACTTTCGAACAAAATTATATTCTTCTTTACTTAACGAGTATAGTAAAATCTCATAGAATAGAACATGGGATGAGTTAGCGAGAATTTCTTGTAAATTCACCGGTCTTATAAACAATTAAAAAGGGAAAGATCATAAATCTGTTCATAGGAATATACGAGTACGAGCAACAATAAAACAAACATGGGAAAATATAACAGATTGCACCTTTAAGGACACTGGACACATCGCATTCCAGATCGGCTTGCACTCAGCAAAAAGGCCGGAATGCACAGCAATTTAAATCGCGCAGCCTGCATTGAATCACGTCTAAAACATTACTCCTTTTTTTGAAAGGAAACGGCAAGATGCAAGAAAATGTTTTGCTGAGCTACAAAAACATAATTTGTCGGGTTTTTGTAGAAGGGAAAAAGTGTGTTCGTGATATTCGTTATGGCGACACGTAATTCCTGTAGAATCGATTACACATGCTAATTTATTTTACTTCAATAAAACGTTTTTGTTAGAAAGTTTTGGGTTGTGGTGAGTTTAAATCGCGTAAAGGGTCTTTTTATGTTTTTTTATGTGACCAGCAGACAAGACAAATCACCTGAAGATAAGCGATTGCGGCAGCCGATGGACTTTTGCGCTATTGCCAATTTTAATTCTAGTCGGTCCCTTATAAATGAGGATCATGGTCACTTGGCCTCATCAACCAAACAAGCTTTCTCCACCACCTCGTAGAACTTTGGCAGGGTTGTAGCTCATTTTATTTGGTTAGACCATTGCATTGATGATTGGCCTCGTGATCTTTTGCTTTCAGTGTTGCCTACAATGATCAGTTTTTCAAGCCTATCATCTTATCTCTCTCGATATCTCTTCGCATTATGTGGCCAACCAATTTTGCCAACCTTTGAAACTTCTAAATATAAGGAAATCTTTGAATTCCCTTTGTGAACATTCAAGTCACATTGGAACTTGTAATGTCATTATCTAATGGGCGTGCTATATCTTCCATTACATGAATCAATGTATTCTATGAACGAAGCTGTCATTTGCTTTAAATGTATGACTCATCAGGATGTAAGATTATAAGTTATCAATCAACATTGTCTTCAGTTTATAAATGAAAATTGTGATCGTAAGGAATATCTGTTTAGGCGAACAAAATACAAAATGTATCTATCTATCTATCATATAAATTAACACTGCCAATTATTATAATTATAATTTATATATGCCTAAGAAGGGACCTATGCATTCTTTATTTCGTTGGTTTGTAAGTTGAAAACATTTGGCATCTCTTTGCGATTCATGAGTACTTTTTTTTACGTTACGACTTTTACAAGCTTTGACTATCACACCTGATGTTAAGTGAATCCGTTGGGTTTGTATGTTCTCATCATCATCATCATCAGCCCATTTAAGTCCCCACTGCTGGGGCACGGGCCTCCCTCAATTACATGAGGGGTAATTGCCATACTCACCACGCTTGGCAGACGGGTTGGCGAGGGTTTGATATAAATGCAGAGTTTTCCATCTCTGGGTGCTGATGATCATGCCAGCAGCTTTACCTTAGTCGCCTTTTACGACACCTCGGTAAGAGTGAGGGTGGCCTATTCTACTCTGCCGGGACCACACGGCAATTTGTATGTTCTATTCCATGTAAAAAACTCTAGTAGATAATACCTAAACACAGTTTCGTCGTATTACAACTAAGTACTGACTGCATTGTGCATTAATCAATGTATGCAAATCTAAGTACTTATAACACCACATCGACTAGCATGTTTTGAAAGACAAAACGATCAAAGTGTGGAAATCTTTGCTGCAACAACAATAGGCGCACGCGCACACAACCAGAACTCGATGCATCATTCTGCTTCAAAGGTGGACTTACAAACGACTTTTAAATACTACGCAATAGGTGTAATAGAATAGAAGTCGTGGTACATTTGGATCAGTGATATGGGATTTTGCCTTCGTAAAACGCAAAACTTAAACAGAGAGACCAGACCAACTGAATCAACTGAACTGAATGTGTTTCGCTGCGTCAGTGAGGGTACTGGAGGGATGGATCAATCCGTGGGAATGGTTTAAAGGTTGGCAGCGCATTTCTGACTCTACCGTAGCACTGGTGTCAAGTGTGTCCATGGGCGGCGGCAATTGCTTAATTGGTGATCTGTCTGCTCGTCTGCCACCTATCACATAAAAAAAAAGGTTACGCGTTTAGAATAATTCATTCCAGGCAGTTTCTTGCTCCGCGTTTTAAAATTGGTTATTCTTTGCTGGATTTGGTCATAAACTCAATTAAAACATTACTACTTCGCTATCATCATCATCATCATCATTTCAGCCAGTAGACGTCCACTGCTGGACATAGGCCTCCCCCAATGTTCTCCACACAGATTGGTCCTGTGCCGCCCGCATCCAATGGATTCCCGCGATCTTCACCAGATCGTCGGTCCACCTTGTGGGGGGCCTGCCACGGCTGCGACTTCCTGTACGTGGCCGCCACTCGAGGATCTTTCCGCCCCAACGGCCGTCTGTTCTCCTCGCTATGTGCCCTGCCCATTGCCACTTGAGGCATGCAATCCTTTGGGCTATGTCTGTAACCTTAGTTCTCCTGCGGATCACATCATTTCTGATACGATCACGCAGGGAGACTCCGAGCATAGCTCTCTCCATTGCTCTCTGAGTGACTTTGAGCCTCCTTAATTGGCACATTGTAAGCGGCCACGTTACGGTTCCGTATGTCATCACTGGCAACACAAACGCATTGAAGACTTTCGTCTTGAGACTGCGGTAGGTGGGCCGAAAATATGCTGCGTAGCTTCCCGAATACTGCCCAGCCGAGATGGAGCCGTCGATCGACCTCTTTCTGGAAGTTGGACTTACCAAGCTGGACTTTTTGTCAGAGGTAGATGTACTCGTCTACAACTTCCAGTGCAGAGCTTCCAACCTTTACAAGAGTGGGTACGACATGGGAATTCGACATGATTTTCGTCTTGTCCATGTTCATTTTCAGACCCACTTGTTGGACTACTTCGCTAGCAAGATAACAATAATTAAGTTTCTTTATTTCTTTTATTTAGTTATTAGGTTTTTTTATTTAGTTTTTAGGGTCTTAAAATTACCCCCTTAATAACGTGGCCCGCCTGGAATGATTAAACCCGAGAGACAGTACAAAATACCTTTGAAGAATTTGTTGTCTCCCGACCAGCTGATTTATTTAAGGTGACTGGTAGGGCACAGTAGCGACGCCAATCGATGTAAATTTTTAGCTACTAAACCGGATCTATTTTAAACAATTTCGGGGTTACAACCTCTAGGAAAACATTTATTTATTAAATAACCATTTTGGGTACGTTTTTGTACGTGAAAAATTGATTTACGCCAAAAGGTGTTGGACCAAACATTTGGGCATGGTCATTTAATAATTAGTATCAGTGTTTGCCGAGAGATTGTAACCCCGAAATTATTTAAAATAGATACGGTTTAGTAGCTAAAAAATAAAATCAATTGGCGTCGCTAGTGTGCCTTACCCGTCACCTTAAGAAGGGCATCAATAAACTGCCACTGCGTTAGCAAAGACGCATTGATTGCATGGGTGATTACTTCGTTTAGTACAAATAAAAATACATTTGAAAATATCGTTTAAGTTTCTTGTTAAAAAACGGTAATTTTATAGGTAACCTAACCTTTTTTTTTTTTTTTTTAACCTAACCTAATATATTTATGCTGAAGTTCACTATAATATTCATAATGTTCATTATCTTAGTCTTTATGCGTATTAAAATAAGTGTCAATATTTTTTCTTATGTAACCATTAAAGTTAATTTGACGCCTCTGAATGCGGCAGTAAGTATTGTTCCACAGAGGAATGATATAAGCACAATATAAGTATAGAGGCGGTGTAGCTGGGCGCCGTTGAAACCCTAATGATGTCGATAGTAATCTAGCACATGTGCAAAACAAACTGGAGGAAGCTACACATGTGCACAGTAAGCGTAAGTGGCGCACGGTAGTGTCGCGCCAAGTTATGTATCAAATAAATAAATATTTCACAACATCACAATCACATACGTCATTGATCTGACTCTGAGATAGGTAGCTCAAGCACCTGTGTTGCAGATATCAGAACTAACAGCAAAATTACAAATATATACATTTTAAAACTTTTCTTCTGTAAATACATATTTTATAGCATATATTTTAATGTAAGTTTTTTTTACGGTTATTTGGTGAAACATTTCTTGGTTGTCCTCAATAAATAAATACATACGAAACACCCATACCAATACAAATTATGATACATCGCGTATTTACTCGTTGAATTACAACTTGGCCCTATCTCATCATGAATCGTATAAGCCCGACGCATCATTATGAGTTGGAAACCGTAAAATTGTCATGAATGTAGTCGTGCAGTCATCTGCTCGAACAATGTCATTCAGACAATATCGCTAAGACAAAAGGCCGAAGGGAAACGGTTGGGAATGGCCGAGCGTGCTGTTTCACATCTTTTTATTATAAATACGTAACGCTAATTGGCTTTGACTTACGACTTTTTACTGTAAGGCAGTGACACTGTTTTTTTATAATTTAATTAATTTGTTAAATATTTTAGATGAAAAACTTGGCCCTCGCTTTGACCCAGATAATTGTAACATAATTTTCGTTATCAATAGTCCCTCCATTACACGAAGTCAGTAAGAAAGCAATTTTCATAGTTTTTTAGAGTTTCGCGTTGCATTATAAGTATAACTATAATGTGAGGGTGTCCGAAGATTCACAGCCCAGCAGACGACGCCGTGCTCCGCCAGTCCGCTCGTGACCACGGCTGCTGTAACGTAGCCTAAACGTCGAACCAAATATGTGAGTACACAATGTTGTATCACATAATAAATATCGTGTTAATTCCCGTCTTGATACATTTAGCTATTTTCATGTAGACGAGCTGACTGTACACGATTTCCGCCGCCCATGGACATCTGTAAGACCAAAGCAACCACCGGCCTATTAAAAAGGAATAAGTAGGTACATACGTTCTTTTTTTAAAAGTTTGGGCCGGAAATGCCGCAGGAAGAAAAGAAATGATCTTTTGGATGAAATAATTAACTTAAACTATGCCAGTGTGCAGTGGCAGAGATAACAGATACAGAGAGTGAGAGAGATAGAGATAGTCGCACTTTAAAGCGACGGATGCGCTTGGGGTTCCGGGTTTGATCCCCGGGTCGGGCCAAATTTAGTACCTGAGTTTTTCTGTAAAGAAAGCCCGGAGACTAGAAGTTGTCGGTCTTGTACCCGTGTCCCTAGGAAAGCACGTTAAACCATTAGTCCTGCGCCCAATCCCTCTCCGGTCGGGTCGCACTGGTGTTCCATCGGAATAAGAGAGCAAGGGAATAGAGAGTGCACTTGTGTATGCGCACACACTTGAGCACTATAATATATCCTGCATAATTAGCTGATCGTTCAGATTGGCCGCCTTAGCCGAAATCGGTTGGAGGATATTATTATTAACACCAAAAGATTTCAATCGGCATTTTCGGCCGTAAGCGCCTTGTAGGAAATCACGAAGAACTTTCATTTTTATGATTGACTAGTGCCCGCCCTCACTTTGTGTCGGGACATTAGTTCCACTTCATACCAATAGATGGCGCTAGATGTCCGTTAAATCGCGCAAGTGTTTCGTCTTTTCGGATTGCCTATAATGCGTTGCTGCTGTCTGTAGGAGTAACTTCTTTAAAAATAGTATCTAATTGATCTTGTCATTCCGTTGTCCGGTCGGTAGACGCGAGACGTCCTTCGTAAGTGAGGCTCTGCATTATAGATCCCCTGTTTGATTAGAATACTCGTACACGACTACACCCACATTCAAATGTGTGTTCATTGTTCGTAAGATCCGGTCAAACGAACGTCAGTCAATGATCTTAGCTTCTTGACTGTCACTTTTATTTTATTTCTTTTCTGACCTGTTTTGGCTATTGTTTAGCATCTCTACGTCGATGTTTGTTACTTTACGACTTTCAGTGGAAGAATTTGTGTATAGGGACATATTAAGAAATCGAATAAGGGAACCGACATTATGATAAACAGCCTCGAATGGTAGAAAGTACCTACGCATATAGATTTGAAAAATCCAGAGTTGCCGAATTCGAACCTATGGCCTCCCATTCAGAAGGCCCATCGTCCAACTGGTTCAGAATTTAGACGTCAGTAAGTATTCATATTATTTATTGTTCCATGTAGGTAGATCGAATCTAGGTCTTAATTAAAGTAATTCCAGTGTTGACATGGGCCCTGTTAGGACAATACAATATTCGTGGCAATTTAAAAATTGCGCACCCAGAGAGCAATGGAGAGGGCTATGCTCTGAGTCTCTTTGCGTGATCGTATAAGAAATGATGAGATCCGCAGGAGAACTAAAGTCACAGACATAGCCCAAAGGATTGCACGTCTCAAGTGGCAATGGGCCGGGCACACAGCGAGGAGAACAGACGGCCGTTGGGGCGGAAAGGTCCTCGAGTGGAGACAGGAAGTCGCAGCCATGGCAGGCCCCCCATAAGGTGGACCAACGAGCTGGTGAAGGTTACGGGAATGGAACCGATCTGTGTGGAGAACATTGGGGGACGGGGGATGTAAGTATGTAAGTAATTGCGTCAAAAAAGACCTCTTCTCCTTTACCAGTTCTAAAACTTTCTTATTCGTTTTCTTTTCTTTCCTTTTTTTATAGAAAGGCCCTCAGGATAACCTCACTTCGCCTGATAGTAAGCGGCCGTGAAATCCAAATATGAGGCTGACAGGCACAAAAGAACTAACAAAGTACCCATTGTGTCTGCCATCCTCACCCTAATGGCCTGCTGAGATGCCGTTTCACGCTCCGCCTAAAAGACCCCGGATCGTATAAAGGAGGAAACACATGAGCTGGGAGGGCATTCCATGTCTTGATGGCTCGGGGCAGGAACGAGGAGCCAAACCTCTTGGTGCGCGCCGCCATCGTTTGGATGGTATGCGGATGGCAACGCTTACTATCCAGCTAATGCCTTTCATTATTCGGCAACACCACATCTCGAAGGCCTCTTATCTCTCATCAAGAAGAATTATGTCCAATAACTTAAGGAAAAAGCAAATGTCATGCTGTACAAGGAATAAAAGGCGCGAGCTGGCAGAGTCGAGAGATGAATGGAGACTACTCCACCGACTAGAGCGTCGCTCTTAAATTAGTAAGAAAGAAGTAATTGCGTGACTTGTGACTGATGGATGTCGCTGATGAAGTGATTCAACAGTTAAAATTACCACTAAAACATTGTTGAAATATTTTTTCGTAAAATAAATACGTTGACTTCCATTACGCTGCATTTTGAGTGAATAAATTAACTAACCAAACATGTCGAAATAGGCTGCGCAAATACCGAAGAGTTGTGTTTCAAAGTTGTTTGCGCAGCTTCGACAGGCAGACGGACAACTCGATACTTTCGATATGCTGACTCATACCCAGACACGAGTGTGTTGGCAAGTAAATGTTATATTCGTATAATAAAAAAAGATACTTACCTGGATGACCCGTTTTGTCGCAGTTTCGATGGACCAACATCTGGATCCAGTGTCGAGTGAGTTGTCATGTTGACAACTGCTTGGAATTAAATGAGTCAGAGTATAGTCAGGCATAGTCAATAGTGACAAAATGACTATTACAAATGAGAGGGGTTGATTACTCGCACGTATCATTTCATCTCTAGAGACCTACAAGGAAACCGCGACGTAACGAATGAAAATCCTGTCGCATCCAAAAAACCAGCCAAGTGCTAGTCGGACTCGCCCATGAAGGGTTCCGTAGCAGCAAGAAAGATAAAATTGCGGTTTACGGTTCATAACGTTTTAAAAAGAAGTACTTACTAGATCTAGTTCAAACCAATTGTCGTTGTTAGTTTTTATGGTAATGTATGGTTTTTAGTATTATAATTATTTTAATATAGAAGTTAGAGAGGTCCGTTTTTTGCCATTTAGCTACAGAACCCTAAAACAGAGATGCAAAGCGTGTATGAATGGGATAGGGTTAAAGAATCAGGCGTGGATTATGTTTCGTCGTAAGACCTCTAGTATGGTGAAAAGCACCTGTCTGAAAAATACCTACTCCGAAGATAAGTACGAAATTATTTGTTGCATAAGTTACTACAACTCTGTACGAACATATTTAATACAACTGACATAAAATCAAATTTAATTCTATTTTATTTAATTCAATTTATTGTTTTATTATGTATTTTTAATTTGCTTCTTTTGACTCAGACACTGACAATTTGGGCTATTTATTTTTATTTCTTTTTTTTAGTTGTAATTAATTTGACAAGGATTGTATTCTACTGCCTTTTTATTATAAATTATCCGTGACTAATGAACATGAATGTAATGTAATATTGAATCCTAACCTTATACTTTTTGGATTAATTTCTTGCTTGTAAGGTGTCTGAATAATAAAAAATAAATAAATAAATACGAATCTCTCAATGAATCAAAAAGTTACTCGATATTATTTAGCTTCCTCGTTGGAACAATCAATTCTTACATAACGTTACACAGCTGTAACAGTTTTTAGTTACAATTAACCAATAAAGGGAGAGTCAAGGGTTAACCGTCAATTTGTCTGTGCGGGTCCCTTGGTCCCTCGGACAGGGCATAAATTGTTCAATTGTGAAGTGAATGTCCTCTTGACGGTGGAATTTTAGAGAGCTATTTGTAATATACGGATGTGATTTCGTAGTCAATAATCTTTATTTTTCTATTTTCTTCATCATCATCATCATCATCAGCAACCCACACTCGTCCACAGCTGGACATAGGTCTTCCCTAATGCACGCTACTGCTCCGGATTTTCGGCCACTCTCATCCAGCCCACACCAGCCAGCATTCGAATGACATCATCCCATCTTGTCGCACGGCGTCCAACACTACGCTTGCCGAGTCGCGGTCTCCACTCAAGGACTTTACGGCTCCAATGGGTGTCAGTTCTGCAGCTAATATGACCAGCCCACTGGCACTTCAGTTTGTTTTCTTCCCTTTATTTGGAACAAATATTCTTTGGAATATTTAATTAAACTTTCATACAAGGCGAGTGCTGTTACGTCTGCAAATCTTACAAAATCTAGAATAGTTATTTACGGGATTTCTACCATGTACCTTATTTTTGAGTCTCCGATATTTCGGCACGGTTGCAAGCGCCATTGTAACGGAGTTACTTTACTCCGTTACAAAAATAAGGTACATGGTAAAAATCCCGTAAATAACTATTCTAATGTTAGTGACCATGAAAATTTAAAACAATATATTACAAAATCTAGGAATGTGCGAATACTTAAATATTTTTCAGACGAAACTATCTAAGAAAGTAACTACATGTGGACATAACTGTTTAACGATACTACCAGTATATAGGGAATACTTTAATACAAAAAAATATTCTTCGGTTTGAAATATAATACAATATAACCTGGGCCTCTTTAAGTAAGAATGAATACGCTTTTCACGGACAAGCATGAGGGTCTAATTTAAAGCAGAAATTACGACCGAATCGGAGTTTCCCTCTCTTTCACACGCGCTATGTGTCTCCTTTGTTTGGATGCGACAAATATATTCTCGTTCGTAGCGGGACAGCTTTATATTAAGCCACATGGTCCATTTTCACTTAACATCAGGTGAGATTGAGGTCAAATGCTTGTCTGTTGTAACATAAAAAAATCAATCATTTTGACGGTCCAAGGGTTGCGGGTTCGATCCCCGCACAGTACAAACATTTATGTACATGAACATGTCTGTTTGTATAGGCCTGGGTGTGTCATATGTATTATAAGTATGTATTTACAAAAGAAACGTATTATATACGTTGTATATTTGCAATCCCACTGTTGATTCTGATATCCGTAGCACTGGAGCCCAATTCTCGTGCTCGTGACATTTATTTTCATACGACATATATCACTAAAACATGTTTCTTTTATATGGGTTTCAGGTGATATCCGCCATGTTTTCAAAATATCACAAGCCTGAGAATTATGCTCCTGGTGTTTGAGCTACCTATCTCGGAGTCAGATCGGATCGGAGTGTGTGATGTTGTAAAATATTTATTTATTTATATTCCGAAGTGATTTATAAAAAAAATGTAAATAGTTACTCTACATACACATATGTATTACACTTATCTCTCTCACAAGGTAAGCCGTGCTCGCCTATTCTCTTTTATTAAATGTAACCATGTAACTCAAGATTCTGAATTGATATTTCCTTACTGGAGCTATGGAGGGGTGAATCTCGCGCATTCGACATGAAGTCGCATACGTAATATATTATACGTATATATTTTAACGCCTTAACTTAACTGGTTGTTCTAGCGGTTTAAGTACCGGGTATCTCGGGGTCTTGGGTTCGATTCCAGGGTGTATCAAAAAGTATTTTTAGAACATTTCTCGGGTTTGTTATCACCAATCCGCATTAGACAAGCGTGGTAGTTAAACATAATTCCATCATAGTGGCGATAACTTGATTTCCATGATGGAGGCCTTTGCCCTGCAGTGTGACAGTATATAGGCTGATACTTTACTACTATATATTTTTACCTATAGGTAGACGTGGACAACAAGCAAGTGAGCACCTGGTGATTAGTAAAAACCGCCACTTTTGAATATTCAAAGCAACGAATCTGTGACCATTCAAACTCACAAATACGTTGCTGGCCTTTAAGGATTCAGTACTGTCATCTTTTGAAGGTCCCTAAGTCATAATTTACTTCCAAGCTTGAAGCTTCATAACCGCTGTAAACTACTTTGAAAATAAATGGCAAATTGAATATGAAGAGTTAATTAGTTAAATTTACACCTCAAATTTTTCGAACATAGCTCGGCTTTGTGATCACCAATCCGAATTGATTGCGTGGTGATGAAAGCCTAATCCCATTATAGTAGCGATGACTTGATTTCTATGATGGAGGCCTTTGCCCTGCAGTATGTAGGCTGACTTTACACGTCAAACACTTAATTTAAATAAATAAATACATGGTGAGACATTTTAAGAATTAGAGTTTATTTTTTTAATGTCGAAGGCGTTAGGGGGCCTATTCTCGTGCACTTCACATTCAAGTTGAATAAAAGATTTGTATGGACGAATGTATAAAATCACTATATTCGACTTCAATGTCGAGTGCACGAGAATTGGGTTCCAGAATAGCCCCCTGCCCGTTTTGATTATATTTATTTGTCAACCTTGCCTTCACGGCCACAAACAAAATAGTTTATATCGCTTTGCCAGTCATCTGGAACTTAAATACCTACCTATTGCGATTGGTTTTTTGTTGTATTCTCGCTAATGTTTTTATAAAAAGTTATATGAACAATCTTTGCTAATTCTTTTGGTCAATGTTGGCAACAAAAACTTCGTGTCAATTAAGTTTTTTAACGTTTCTAATGAAGCTAATTTGGCTGCAATTCTTCTATAATAGTTTATTTTGCGAATTCACGACTAGTAAACCAACAACAATAAATGATTCTGACTACTTATACGTTTTAGTTTATTTTGCGACGTTGAGGTGGAAAAAAATATTAAGGTGACGGGTAGGGCACACTAGCGACGCCAATCGACTTTAATTTATAGCTACTAAACCGGATTTATTTTAAACAATTTCTGGGTTACAACCTCTCGGAAAACATCTATACTATTTATTTAATACTTATAGTTAACTGTTTGGTCTGCTTTTGCACTCGAATTTTGGATTACCACCAAAAGTAGCCGCTTTTGGGGTGAATAAAAAAAACGGACCCAACATTTGTGCATGGTTATTTAATAAATAGTAAAAGCGTTTGCCAACCGGTTGTAACCCCGATATTGTTTAAAATAGATCCGGTTTAGTAGCTAAAAAATAAAATCAATTGGCGTCGCTAGTGTGCCCTACCCGTTACCTTAACGTGTACCTAAACTTCGGCTGATATGGTGGTAGCTACGCCCCTAGTCGGGGTATTTATATAATATAAGGTTGGCAGCGCACTTGTGACTCCACTGGTGTCGCGAGTGTCTATGGGCGGCGACAATCGCTTACCATCAGGCGATCCGTCTGCTCGTCTACCGCCTATCACATAAAAAAATCTCTCTCTCTCCACCAAGAGTGGAATGAGTATAAAGGTGGAGAGGTATCGCGCGATCGTGCGACTGCCACAGAAGCCAGCGGCGACAGTAAACTACCCTGTCCGACTAAAAAAAGGAGTTTAGAGGCCGCGCCATCAATGAATTCCCGTGAAAAGCACGCTTCAATCAATCGCCACCAACACTAAAATTTGAGCTTTATGTCCTGTTCATTCATTCATTCATTCATATCAGCCCACGTCCACCCACTGCTGAGTATAGGCCTCTTCTTTATCACGCCACTCCCTTCTGTCCAGTGCCAGCCTTGTCCATTGTTTTCCCACTGCCGTTACGTCGTCAGACCATCGGGCAGGTGGTCTTCCCACAGGACGTCACCATATTCTTGGCTGCCATTCGGTAAGTTTTATAGTCCACCTATCATCTTTGTTTATCAGAATCCGAAATGAGGTGATCCGGCAGAGAACCAAAGTTATCGACATTGCTCATCGGATTAGCAAGCTTAAGTGGCAGTGGGCTGGCCATATTAGCCGCAGAACCGACAACCGATGGGGTAATCGAGTTCTGGAGTGGAGACCGCGTCTTGGCAAACGTAATGTAGGGCGCCCTCTGGCTAGGTGGGAGGACGATCTGCGCAGGATGGCTGGCAAGAGCTGGATGCGAGAAGCCATGGATAGATCACAGTGGCGAACAATTGGAGAGGTCTACGTCCAGCAGTGGACTGCGATAGGCTGATGATGATGATGATGATGATCATCTTTACGTCTTGCCAGGTGTCCTGCCCATCTCCACTTTACCCCACACACTCGCGTCCCCACGTCTAATATCCTACTTCTCTTTCTGTCCTTTTCATCATACACACTGTCCTTTTAACCGAACAAAAATCGAATGACTCGACATCACTAGTCGATATTACATCCCTAGTGGCATCTGTCATTCGAGCTGTCAGATTCATTTTAGATTTCGCGCGTACTGATTTTTGTTAATTAATTTATCGTTATCATAATTTAAATCCTACTCAAAATGCGTTTATGCGTTAGTCCATAAACACAAGTACCTAATCTAAAATTTAAGTTCCGTGTTTTGCCGCGGGACTTTTTTCGTGAGGCAGACTCTAACTAGAGTACTAAAAAAGTAAACAACCATAGACAAAGACAGACAGGTCAATGCATCCACCGCGATGTTTCGCAAAATGGAACGTTACGAAAGCGAAAACACATTAGCCGGAGATGCAACCGCGGCTTAACGGTTCGTGAATACAGCCTTTATTTCGTGGTCTACCGACCCACAAAGCGTGTTTGTCCAAAAACGTCGTGTGCCCATGGTGCAAAGTTTTTAGAGTTCCATAATGTTTTGACAAAAACCGAAGATTACAGGAACTTCAACCTGAGAGATATAATGACGCTGATGAGGGATCATGCATTGGAGCATATGTGCTTGATTTGCAAAGAGCTTAGGATAGTCTCAAGACATTAGCTGAATACGAGATGCCAAAGATCAATCTCAGTGGCGAACATTTGGAAAGGCTTATGTCCAGGAGGGTACTGCAACAAGCTGATAATGATGACGATATAGTCTCAACAAGTAGGTACCCTACTATATCCAACTACCTACCATTTAAGTACCCCAGTTTGGTGGAACGGATGGACTACAGCAGTATTGAGCACTTCAAGAGAAGAGTGTAGTAGGTACGCCTTTCTAGAGAGCATTAGCGGTATCAGCGATCTCTCTAACCACGCAGATGGTCATGAGCGGCGGTGATCACTTAACAATATTGTGACCCGCTTAATAATTTGTAGCCTCCATCTTGTTTTAGCGTGTCATCATCATCATCAGCAACCCACACTCGTCCACTGCTGGATATAGGTCTCCCCTAATGCACGCCACTGCTCCCGACTTTCGGCCACTCTCATCCAGCCCACACCAGCCAGCCTTCGAATGTCATCATCCCATCTTGTCGCAGGGCGGCCTACACTACGCTTACCGAGTCGCGGTCTCCACTCAAGGACTTTACGGCTCGGTTTTAGCGTGTAATTCCTGGTTACGCCTGGGGTACGCTTTGACCATGATTCAGGATTTGGGGAGTCTGGTAATTACAGTCAAGCGACTGCCGTCTGATCATTTATAGCCTCTCGTGTAAAAATAAATATTTAACCACTGGTGGCTTTAAAGCCGTCCCGTAACTAACGAGTATATACCTACCTGTCGCATCCAAACAAAGGAGACACACAGCGCGTGTGAAAGAGAGGGAAACTCCGATTCGGTCGTAACGTCTGCTTTAAATTAGGCCCTTAGTTTCTAACTGCATATCTGCATACTAGTGTAGGTGAGACGTACACACTCATCTTGAAATAATTAACTCGTAAGTATCTAGATTTACGATCTCCACAGTGAGAACCGAACCATTGAATCACTTCGCCCGCGAAACCCAAATGAAGACGACGGAAATAGTGATATTATCGCGTCTACGGAACCCGATGTCGGTCGCAGGTTCAACACCCGCCGTATATTTAGTCTTTAGTGGTCGGGTTGCCAAGATTGAAGGCAGAAAGCGGATTCTAGAGATTTTCCCATTGCGATCTTTTTGACGAATGTATAATTAAAAACATTCACTGTGATTTACTTTGCCTGAGAGTCGATTCGACCATCATGACAGTTATAAGAGATATTCGCAAGATAATTTACTTCGTAACTTTATTTTGGCAATATAATCAATTGTGTTCGTCTAAGGCCGGTAGCTATAGGTACCATGTCTCACGACACGAGTGAATGAGCGAATGATATTATAAACCTGCAAAAACAAATATACATATATAGTCGGATATTTAATTAGACAAAGTAAACTGACAGATACAAATGTCAAATGACCATACATTTTGCAAATGTATGGGAATGACACATTGACATTGGTGTTCATGGGCGGCGGTAATAGCTTACCATCAGTTGATCCGTCTGCTCGTTTGCCCCCTGTCCCATATTTTTTTTACATCTGTCAGTTTACTGCGTCTAATTAATAATCTGACTTTATATTGTATTATAGATCATCCTAATGTCACTGGGATATTTTTGTTATGTAGTGTTATTCAGGAAATTTCAAAAGTCAAAAAACAGTTGTGATGGGGTGACGACAGTCACGAGCTTTAATTTGGGACCCAACCAGGGTTGAGTGTCGTATAGCAAGCTTTCGCAATTAAGAGCTAATATTTTAACGTGTCAAAGAATTTACCATTTACCACCGACAACTTTACTTTTATAGGGCATACGATCATTACCGATGTTTTCTGAGTAATTGTTATGTAGGTAATTTGGCCCAGTGTTCTATCTATTAGCAATATCGGTTTTATTAAAGTTCTTGATTGACACTGACACGAGTGACATAACATTATGTTCGTAATTCGAAAACCGTAATGATAGATTTTTGCAAAGAGGTTTTCGTTTCAAGGGTCGATTAGTTATGTCATTTTATGTCTTAACTTGACATTCAACATTATTGCACTAAAGATTCGACCTTAAATGGGTCTCAAATTAAAGCTTGTGACTGTACCTAATTAAAAGGACACCTAAATAAATAAATTACAAAACCCGAACATATCTTTTTGGCGTGTGGCGACTCTAGTCCCGTGAGTAACGGGAGTGCCGGATGTGGGCAGTGCGCCCAAATGCCCGACTGGTTTCAATATTTGTACAAAGCTTATGGTTCCTGGAAAAATATGTAAAGCAACGTCTGAGTCGGTAAACAGATCTGTCTTTTGAAGTGTGTCTTGAAACAAAACTAGAGTCTATAAAATATAGGTTGATTATTTGACCTTTATTTCAATGCGGATAAGGTTTATCATTTTACCAAGTTTTATTTCATAGATTTTTATTACTATTGACATATCATATCATTTTTTTGGGACATCAAATAGCTGTCATTCTATACAAGCTTTATTTTATGGACTATATAGTTAAGTGAAACTTTGAAAATAATTTAATTTTCAATTTTAAAACGAGTCAGTCAAGAAAAACCAGCAATGGCAATTTATAAAAGTAATTTTGTAGAGTTATCTAATACTCATAAATTTCTCGCAAAATGACGGTTTCTAGGCTCTAGGTTCCCCATTCATCCTTCGTTGGTTCGGCGGTCTGTGCAACCGAAAAAAATTCAGTGTCGCTCTACATTTTGGACACGATGAGATGCGGGGCAGACAACACTGTTTTGTAAATATTATCCATCCCTTCCACCATCTTTTGTATTTTTTTCCTATTTTATATTTTTAGTTCCTTTAGGATATTTAAGGTTATTTTTAGGCAAATTTTAAGTTATTGGAAATATTTTATTGTTAGGCCATATTATCTAAGGACTAAAATTTTATTGTCTGAGTAAATTACTTCGCACAAAAATCTTCTTGACAAATACGACCAAGTGCGAATTAGTGACGGTTATCAGTTTGTCAGCATTTCCTATTTAACCGTCTGACTTTCACACTTCTAAGGAAATTATGAATTACCAATTTTTTTCCGTGAATTTCGCAGCTTTTCCCAGTGTGTTGGGTGTGAATGAGTAACCCACTCCTGCGCGCTGGCACAGTTTCAATATGCGTGAATCCGTGATATGTGATTCAACAGTGACGTGGATCTGTTATTTTACGTCAGGAATCTCGTTTGGGAATCACTGCACATGTATATCGCAAGTGTGTAAACTATTTATTGGAATTAAGTTTTTTTTTATGTAATAGGTAGGCAGACGAAACGGATCACCTGATGGTAAGGAATTGCCGCCGCAATTTATAAATTTGGCAGCGCACTTGGTACTCCACTGGTGTCGAGGGTGTCCATGGGCGGCGGCAATTGTACCGGAATTGTACCGGCGGCGGTACCGGAGACCCACTCCGGGGGGAGTGGGTCTCCGGTACCCTCACTCACGCAGCGAAACACAGCACAGTGCCGCTACACGCCGGTTTTCTATGAGGCCGTGGTATCTAAAGGTAAAGCTTGGCTCTCCCACGGTCAAAGTTCCTGGCCTCTGTAGTTTGGAGGTGATTCCACCTCACGCGTGGTTGTGGCTTCGACTCCCAGCCGGGACAAGTATTAATGGGATTCCAGCGCTAGCAACGATTTATGTAAAGGATAATAAATTATAGTAAAGAACAGTTAGATTAATTAACCGAACATCTTAGTCTCATCGTCAGCCCATTTAAGTCCCCACTGCTGGGGCACGGGCATCCCTCAATCACATGAGGGGTAATTGCCATACTCACCACGCTTGGCATACCGGTTGGCGAAGGTTTTGATATAAATGCAGAGTTTTCCTTCTCTGGATGCTGATGATCATGCCAGCAGCTTTACCTTAGTCGCCTTTTACGACACCTCGGTAAGAGTGAGGGTGGCCTATTCTACTCTGCCGGGACCACACGGGAATCTTAGTCTACCTACCTTCAAAATTCACTAAAATAAGATTTTATCATCTAAACGTAAACCTTTTGAATTAAATCATTTTACTCAGACATGATTGATAGAAATTGGCTTAGCATATGCCGAGAGGTTTCTATACATATAATCTTATATCGAAAACTTTCACCTAACACAATTGAATAATAACAATCCATACATTTAATATTCATCGGGTTGTGCGTCTGTCTGTCGCAGTGCGAATTTGAAATTACGTATTGGCATTATGATGTAATCAAGTGGAATAATGATGTACTTACGTACAGTTTGGTTCGAATAAATTGATTTGCAAAGGAGTTTCTCTCGTTGGTCATTTAGGTAAGTGAGTATTCACCCTTATTTTGTATCCTTTACATCCTGAAAACCACATAATACTCGTAGGTACATATCGAGAATGAAGTCCATTTAGCATGTTAGATCAACAAAATAAGCGAATAAAAAAAGCTAATCCATACATCATCATCATCATCAGCCCATTTAAGTCCCCACTGCTGGGGCACGGGCCTCCCTCAATCACATGAGGGGTGATTGCCATACTCACCACGCTTGACAGACGGGTTGGCGAGGGTTTTGATATCATCGTCATCGTCAGCCCATTTAAGTCCCCATTGCTGGGGCACGGGCCTCCCTCAATCACATGAGGGGTGATTGCCATACTCACCACACTTGGCAGACGGGTTGGCGAGGGTTTTGATATAAATGCAGAGTTTTCCTTCTCTGGGTGCTGATGATCATGCCAGCAGCTTTACCTTAGTCGCCTTTTACGACACCTCGGTAAGAGTGAGGGTAGCCTATTCTACTCTGCGGGGACCACACGGCACTATTAGGATTATTATGGATATTCTATTTTGTATGGAAAAGCTGATATTTTTTCTATTATTTTGTTGGTCTATCATGCTAAATGGACTTCACTCGCGATACCTATACGAGGTTTTCGGCATGTAAAAAATAAAAAATAACGGTATACCTATATAAACCGATAAATCTAAATCTATATAAACGAAAATCAACATAGGGTAAGTATAGTTTACTATAAGACCCTTAGACCCAGTGCACGACAGAAGCATACGTTTCATATACCCCTTTGTCGTACTAATTACGCTAAAAATAGTTTTATTGTGAGAATTAAAATTTTTAAGTATATACCTACCACTGGGTAGGTATATACTTATATTGTTTTATCTTTAGTATCACCGAATTAGGTGTCTGTCTTACCAGAATTGTATTGTGTACAACTTAACTATGGAAACTGTGAAGGCTAATGTAATATCTATTATAACTTAGTTTAATAATGAAATATATAAAAAGCTGTGTGTTTCCTTAAATAAAATAAATAAATAAGGGTTAAAACTTGAATTTATGCAATGGGCTTCCTTTTTGGAAGTAGGGCCTACGCCCTATGCTACGGGAGCACTAAGAAAGGATTTTTAAAATGAATCCCTTAAAGGGGTTTACTTAAACTTTGTCATTTTTGAAGTTATTTCTGTTGCGAAACGATGTGAGGGCATGCCATTATGACTACGGTGCGGCGGCCTCCTCGTGTGGCCCCTTCGTTAGTATTTTTGCTCTGTTTGGAGCTGCTACCGTAGGGGTCCTGGCGTCCCTGGGCAACGGCGGGTAGTAATTTGGCGCGCTCGCCATATTGCTACCCGACGGCCGACGGCTGCACACATGGAGGGGGGGTTAGGGTTCGTAACGTAGGGGGGTGTTCTGCCACCCTCGGAATTTTGGTTGGTTGTGCGCGGATCTGGGTCTCTCACCGGCGGTTATCCGGTAACATGCCGTCTCTGACCGGTGGAGGCTCTCGGCACTGTCCACGAAAGTGGTTGTGCCCAATTTGTCCGCGCACTTAAGGTGGTGCAGGACCAGTGGCAGTTGGGGGGATGTCGGACGACTGAGGGCTTCACAGTGCCCAGTCCAGCCCCCCCACTCTGGTCACGCTTTGTCTTGTGCCACCCCTTCCTGGGTGGAGAGCCTGCGGGCTCGGCGGCCGAAGGGCCGAGTTTTTGGAGGTTCTGCGTCGGGTATCTCAGCCAGAGTTGCTCGGCGGCAGTCCGGCGTTGCCAATCTTCCTGGCTCCGCATCCAGCGGAGTTGGGACTTGCGGCGGCTTCGTTTTGAAGCCTGCAGGTTTTGTTTCCCCAACCCACTCTGCACTGCAGCCAGCAGTGTATGGGTGGGGAGGGGTACCTGCAGTTCTCCTCCCGGTGGTATTCTGCACTGCAGCCAGCAGTGTGGATGCCATTCGGGGGGTGGAGTTGGTGGGCCGTGGGAGAGGCCCTGGGTCCTAAGGACCGGTGTTCGGAAGGAGGCCGTGTTGGCGAGCCTCTTCGCCCAGGACGGTTCGCGGTGGCAGCCTGGTGGTAATCCCGCGTTCCGTCCCGACTTACCGGGCGTTGAATGGGAAAAGCCCCGGTGGTTTTAGTGGGTATGCCCTTGGACGGCCTCTGATTAGCAGAGGCCTAATCCAGGGGAGAGCCCCACACTACCCGGCCGACTCCCAGCGGCCGGGTGTGCATAAGGCGGCGCCAACCACCCGGCGCCGACGTCGGCTCCTATCAGTGAGCCGGCGGCATTTCCACCGGGTCAACAAAAAAAAAAAAAAAGGGCATGCCATTATTATCAGATTTGTACGTTTTTGCATTGTTTTTTTTTTTTAGTTTAGGCACGTAACTACAAATGACATAACAAATGAAAGTTACTGTGCTTTAGGTACTATTGAGGATTGCCAATTGATTGACAATTTTTTTTTCATTTTAATCTACAGTATAGATAGACGGCGTCAGGTCCAGTTACCCACCCCGCAGTGCAAAAATCTGTGACCTGTGTATCAAACATAAGGGCAATCTAAAGTCCAATAAGGGTAAGTCCACGCGATGCCGAATGTAGGTACATGTTTTTTTTAATCACCCAGGAGAAATGCGTTACACATATCCCGTCCACCGGGGGGTGGACGGGTTATGTCCGACTCCCCCGCTGTGGGCGGAAATCTACCGACTTAAACTCCTGGGTGATGACGGGCACGAAGCCTTCACGATCCAGAACCCTCCCCGGACGGAGGAGTGACATACAATCATTGGGTGTTTATGTCTTGAGAGTTAATATTTGGATTTTTGGCAGGACGATAGGGACAGCCGAGGGTGAACGGCCGTCTCTCCCTGTCATCCCTTCAGGCAGTAGAGGTGGCCGGTGCAAACCGACTGTACATCTACATTGTGTATCTGTGGACATTTACATCTATTTAACCACGTGTTCTACGAACCATTCTAAACAACATTTGTTTTTTGACTTTTCGAAATTAGTCGAAAATGTTTTCGACTCCCCATACAAAATGACAACCTGCATCCAACCTTCTTCAGACAACGTTCGTCTCTACATCCCGCGACACCGCACCTCGTTCGTCACCAACTCTTTCACCGTGCAGGCTATACGGCTTTGGAACCTCTTGCCTTTATCTATAAAAACCTCTGTAACTAAACACACATTTAAAAAAGGGGTCTTAGATCATTTTTCCTCTTCTATATGTATTGCTATGTATATATAGGTATATGTGTATATGTATATTATGTATTGTATAGTTTTTTTTGTTTTGTTCTCCACGTTCACGTAATCTTCTTTCGCCGCATCATTATCCTTTCTGTATGACCCAAAGGTTGACTGGTAGAGAATGCCTCTTGGCATTAAGTTCGCCTATTGTATAAAATTTTTGTGCAATAAAGTTTTGAATAAATAAATAATAAAATGACCAAGTCACGTGACCGACTTTGTATGAGAAGTTTTTTTTATGCGAATTTCCAAAAGTCATAGAACAAACGCTGTTCAGAATGGTTGATAGAACACGTGGTTAAAGGGATGTATATGTTCACAGATACACCCTGTGTATTAACTAAGTCTAAGATTTTTATAACTAACTCGAAGTTCGACGGCGAATAATCGTAACAGTGAATGAAATCGGGGAACTTAAATAAGAAGTTCGTAGTTTTAATATCTACTTCACACAAAAAGAGTAAGTCAGAAGTCAAGTTACCGTTATCTTTTCAAAAGATTTTCTTCCAAACATAAAAAGAGAGATTGGACTTTCATACAAAAATATAAGATAAAAACGCGCCATTCTGGACACGACTTTACTGGATCACGACTATTACATAAATGCGCCAGTCAATCTATAATAAGTAGTAGTAATAATCATTTATTAATATGAAATTATTTACATTAACATTAAAAAAGTGGCAATCGGCAGCGCACATTACGAGATCAGACTGCTGGTGGGACAGAAAGGTCCTCGAGAGGAGACCGCGTATAGAAGGTCGAAGCCGTGGCAGGCCCACCACAAGGTGGACCTCTGAATTTTTTGCGTACGCGTTGGACCCAACATTTGTGCAAGGTTATTTAATAAGTAAGTAGTATAAGTGTTTGCCGAGAGGTTGTTCTAAAAATATTCACGCCAAAAGTAGCCGCTTTCATCATCATCATCATCAGCCCATTTAAGTCCCCACTGCTGGGACATGGGCCTCCCTCAATCACATGAGGGGTAATTGCCATACTCACCACGCTTGGCAGACGGGTTGGCGAGGGTTTTGATATAAATGCAGAGTTTTCCTTCTCTGGGTGCTGATGATCATGGCCGCTTTGGAAGCCTAAAAAAAAATTGTTTAAAATAGATCCGGTTTAGTAGCTAACAATTTAAATCGATTGGTGTCGCTGGTTAGGCCTACCCGTCGCCTTAATAAGTTCGTTTTCTAAATTGATGCAACCGGTAATCGAACTTGGAACCTTACACTTACGCGCAGCTACTCCGCTATCGGAGTCGGGAATTATATAAACCAGTAATAAATAATAAATAAATAAATATTTCACAACATCACATACATTGATCTGACTCCGAGATAGGTAGCTCAAGCACCTGTGTTACGGATATCAGAATCAACAGTGGGATTACAAATATATACATATAATACTTTTCGTTTGTAAATACATACTTATAATACATAGCAAACACCCAGACCAATACAAACAAACATGTTCATGCACACAAATGTTTGTAGTGTGCGGGGATCGAACCCGCAACCCTTGTATCAGAGGTAGCGTTCACTACCACTGTTCCAATCGGGTCGTCAAAGTAAGTAAGTGAGGATAATTTATTGTTATTGCATTTTGGTGTTGCTTGTATAACAAACAAGTATTTTATGTAAAAACTATAATGTTACGGTTTTAAAAGCTTCCGAATATTATATAATTGTATTATGTAAGAAGAGTTAATGTTTAAACAACTGTGATTCATAGTCATAATTTGATAATAATGTAACAGAATGTTTGGATGGTTCATTGATTGTGAAGCTACTTGTTTAAGGTGACGGGTAGGGCACACTAGCGACGCCAATCGATTTTAATATTTAGCTTCTAAAACGGATCTATTTCAAACAATTTCGAGGTTAGCACCTCTCGGCACACAATTATACTATTTATTAAATAACCATGCACAAATGTTGGGTCCGTTTTTGTTCTCGAAAAATTTATGCAAAAGTGGCCGCTTTTCGTGTGAATCAATTTTTCGCGTACGCGTCGGACCCAAAATTTGTGCATGGTTATTTAATAAATGATATAAGTGTTTGCCGAGAGCTTGTAACTCCGAAATTGTTTAAAATAGATCTGGTTTAGTAGCTAAAAATTTTAAATCGATTGGCGTCGCTAGTGTGCCCTACCCGTCACCTTAAGGCGTTTCGTTTTAAAGAAAAAATTAAATGCTGTAGATTGACTACAAATGTGGTCAATTTAATGATTTGTACTTACGTGTTTTTTTATTATAGTTATTTTTATTTTATTGTCCATTTGGAACCACATTCTTAGGATTAGATTAGGATTATTGATATAAATGAAAAAACATGGGGGATGGCGCATGTGAGACATACAAAAAAAACATGTTTTTGCGAAATATATCGTACAAAACCAAATATTTATTTATTTATTCTTTATTGAAGTAAAAAAAGCGGAGCCGTGTGGTCCCCGGCAGAGTAGAATAGGCCACCCTCACTCTTACCGAGGTGTCGTATAAGGCGACTTAGGTAAAGCTGCTGGCATGATCATCAGCACCCAAAGAAGGAAAACTCTGCATTTATATCAAAACCCTCGCCAACCCGTCTGCCAAGCGTGGTGAGTATGGCAATTACCCCTCATGTGATTGATGGAGGCCCGTGCCCCAGCAGTGGGGACTTAAGTGTGCTGATGATGATGATGAAAAAAAAAGTACAATTGGCGGGCTTGATGCTTTACAGCATTCTCTACCAGTCAACCATTAACAACGAACGAACATAATAAGAATTGGGCTTGAGTGAACATTATACTTACATACAATCATTGGATGTTTATGTCTTGAGAGTAAATATTTTAATTTTTTTAATATACCCCCGCACGGTGACGGTCGCACGTGTGATTCCGCCAATGTCAAGTGTTTAGAGAGACCAATATTTATTCTGTGGAGAGACGTCGGTTTCAATATTTGGTTTCTTTAATTAAGATTTAACTGGCTGGCGTCATCACAATAATATTAGGTACGTGCCTTACCTATTTTAGTTTTTTTAGGAAGATAATGTTAGCTCATGGTTATTTGGTGCCTATACGTATAATAAAAAATCTTACCAAACAAATCTGGGCCTAAATTGTGGTATAACTTGAAGATTTACAGCTACTTACCTGGAAACAACAAAAAATTAAATTAAATACAAGCAAATTAGATATGGACTCTAGGCATGATCTTCATAAATCGCTGACCGCTGCCTTCGCAGTATTCTCGGGGTATATTGGCCCGAGAAAATTTGGAACCTAGATCTGTGGGACTGCTGCGGTGAGACTCCGACCAGCAGATAAAATGCCGTAAATGGAACTGGATTGGCCACATGCTCCGAAGGGAACCGGACGACATACCGAGGCAAGCCCTAGACTGGAACCCTCAAGGAAAACGGAAACGTGGCCGCCCTAACAATCCTAGACCCTAGGAAGCGAATTAAAGCGCGAAGCAAGACCGTTTGAGATGGTAGCCGCCCTTTGCCCACCTAGGGCACATAGGATATTAAATAAGTCTAGTCTGTGGTGTGGTCTAGGCATGATGATTTTAGATTTTTAGTATTTGGGATGAAAGCCGTGTGGTTCCCGGCAGAGTAGAAAAGGCCACCCTCACTCTTACCGAGGTGTCGTAAAAGGCGACTAAGGTTAAGCTGCTGGCAGAATTATCAGCACCCAGAGAAGGAAAACTCTGCATTTATATCAAAACCCTCGCCAACCCGTCTGCCAAGCGTGGTGAGTATGGCAATTACCCCTCATGTGAGAGGGAGGCCCGTGCCCCAGCAGTGGGGACTTAAATGGGCTGACGATGATGACGATGATTTGGGATGATTTTTTATTGCTCTGACTATCGTCATGCCGCTAAGCTGCCTATCGTGGAAGAAGAACTATTTTCAAACCTGATTTAAAAAGAATATTTGTTGGCGACAGACCTCTTTTTTATTATCTATATTTTTATAAGGATTTAATATATTTGAATGTAACGTTCTTTTATTTTGATATTTTATTTTTTATTGAGTGTGATTTTAAGTCTCACGGGGATAGATAGAAAATAGGGTGTTTTTATAATATAAATTCTTTAATATAAAAGTTACGCTCAACAGTGCGTTTTAAGGCGACGGGTAGGGCACACTAGCGACGCCAATCGATTTTAATTATTAGCTACTTAACCGGATCTGTTTTAAACAATTTCGGGATTACAAGCTCTAGGCAAACACTTATACTATTTATTAAATAATCATGCACAAATGTTGGGTCCGTTTTTGTACGCGAAAAATTGTTTACCGCCAAAAGCGGCCACTTTTAGCGTGATTCATATTTCGCGTACGCGTTGGATCCGACATTTTTGCATGGTTATTTTTTAATAAATAGTATAAGTGTTTGCCGGGAGGTTGTAACCCCGAAATTGCTTAAAATAGATCCGGTTTAGTGTGCCCTACCCGTCACCTTAATAAATAAATAATATACTTAACTTGTCTTTTGCGCATCCATTCAATGACCCTACACTTCCCAGCAGTAATCGTGTTTACCACCGCGTTCACAGGGTCAGAGAAATGAAAACCTTTTAATAACGGACTTCTAATTTCTCCAAACAAAAGAGGAAATTTAACAATTAAATTCAGTTATAAAACAATTGACTTTCATTAAGCGTCGTCTTCAGTTGTTAAAATGCTATCAAAATTTGCATTGCGACTTTAATTACAACTGGTTAAAGTTTATATTGGTGTAATTAAAAAGGTTCACACACATTTGAAGATGCGTTTTGTTAAGTTTTGTTATGTTACGTTGTGGTGGTGTTATGTCTGCGGTTCTCATAACAGTATTAAGACACCGCGATGAATACTAGCGCCGTCAAGTGTTTTTTCTTAATAATAGGTGGCAGACGAGCCGACAGATCACCTGACGGTAAGCGATTGCCGCCACCCATATGGACACCCGCGACACCAGTGGAGGAGGAAGTGCGCTGCCAACCTTGAAACCCCCTTTTCCCCCGGATTGGGCCTCCGGTACCCTCACTCACGCAGCGAAACACAGCACTGTGCAATTTTTTGCGACTTATCTGTGTAATTATTTCTTCCTACAAGTATCAATAAACTCCATAATTGCTAAAAGTGGCCACTTTTAGCAATGATCAAGATGAATCTTACTTACAGGAAGAAATTATTACAGAAGTTTGTCTCATAAAATTGTTAATATATTTTTTATAAGTAAGCCTGTAGCGTCCCACTGCTGAGCAAAGGCCTCCCCCAAATTCTTCCATTGATCCCTGTCCAATGCCTTGCAAATTATGCTCAGACAACAGAGCGCGGCAAGTCTTGAGATTGGACTGATGAATAGGTAAAGATGAATAGGTCAAAAACTAAGCTTATGACCAATAGCACCAACGGTAGGATAATGGTAGATGGGCAACTGATAGAGTACGTCGATGAGTACATCCATCTGGGCCAGATAGTCTCCTTCCACAATAGGCAAGAAAAAGAAGTCGCGCGTCGTATCCAAAATGCCTGGAAGAGCTTCTGGTCCATGAAAGCGTACATGAGGGGGGACCTTCCTCAGACACTTAAACGCAAACTCATCGACAGTTGTATTTTGCCCATTCTTATTTATGGTGTGCAAACCTGGTCGTTGACCGAAAATCAGAAGTCCAAACTCAAGATTTGTCAAAGAGCCATGGAGCGCAGCATTCTAGGCATCAACATATCAGATAGAATGTGTAACTCTGACATGCGCTCCAAGACTGGAATCGCAGATGTCGGTCGAAAAGCTGCAAAACTGAAATGGGATTGGGCGGCGCTAGTATCGTCTCGGTGTCACCTTAAAGGGAGGTTCACATTGTAACGGTTTTTCATAGACAATATGATACGAGTGTATTATGGGATTAAACAATGGTTTGTAATGGAGATGGATTTATGTGCAGTTAATCTTCTATGTTTTTAAATAGACACAAGTAACTGTGCTCTTCAGGTGACGGGTAGGGCACACTGGCGACGCCAAACAATTTTAATTTTTAGTTATTAAACCGGATCTATTTTAAACCATTTCGGGGTTACAACCTCTCGGCAAAAACTTACATTATTTATTAAATAACCATGCACAAATGTTGGGTTCGTTTTTGTACTCGAAAAATTGATCAACGTCAAAAGTGGCCGTTTTGGCGTGAATCAATTTTTCGCGTACGCGTTGGACTCAATTTTGATTCATCCTCATTTGCCGCATCGCAGCCCACTGCCTGCCTGACTGCGATTTTCCATGATAAAACATAAAGTGTTTTTGTTTTTGTTTTATGTGATAGGTGGCAGACGAGCAGACGGATCACCTGATGGTAAGCGATTACCGCCGCCCATGGACGCCTGCAACACCAGTGGTGTCACAAGTGCGCTGCTTACCTTTTAACCCCCCTTCCCCTGGTTTGGGCCTCCGGTACCCTCCTCACGCAGCGAAACACAGCGCATGCACTGCTTCACGCCGGTTTCCTGTGAGGACGTGGTATTACTCCGGTCGAGCCGGCCCATTCATGCCGAAGCGTGGCTCTCCTACTGTTAAAACTGTTGTTTGTATGGAAAAGCTGTTTTTTCCTACCTAATGTGGTTTTCGGGATGTAAACATCGCGACACACTTCACACACACACCTGTACACAAATACTTGTTGCCCGGCTTGAGCAGCCGTATCGTATTGTTACTTTAATTCTTTCTTTCCTCTCTTATTTTGTTTGTCTCCTTTTATTCTTGTAATGTTTTTATTTTAGTTTGTACCTGTTTCTTTTTCTGTTCTTACCTGTACGTACAATGGGGTGTGTCGTATTTTCAGTGAATAAATGTTTCTATTTTTCGCCGTGTGGTCCCCGGCAGAGTAGAATAGGCCACCCTCTCTCTTACCGAGGTGTCGTAAAAGGCGACTAAGGTAAAGCTGCTGGCATGATCATCAGCACCCAGAGAAGGAAAACTCTGCATTTATATCAAAACCCTCGCCAACCCGTCTGCCAAGCGTGGTGAATATGGCAATCACCCCTCATGTGATTGAGGGAGGCCCGTGCCCCAGCAGTGGGGATTTAAGTGGGCTGATGATGATGATGAAAAAAAAGTACAATTGGCGGGCTTGATGCCTTACAGCATTCTCAACCAGTCAACCATTAACAACGAAGGAGATAGTTTGTCTATTCCAACCCGTCTATTCCCTCCCTATGGCAATTACACCCTCATGTGATTGAGGGAGGCCCGTGCCCCAGCATTGGGGACTTAAATGGGCTGATGATGAAATGTTTGTATCTTTCTATC
Organism: Marasmia exigua; assembly: GCA_019059595.1. Lineage (NCBI taxonomy): Eukaryota > Metazoa > Arthropoda > Insecta > Lepidoptera > Crambidae > Marasmia > Marasmia exigua. The sequence goes on along the minus strand of CM032474.1, from coordinate 2,432,561 downwards.
TATCTAAACGATAAAAAATAACGGCGTGTATGTCGTATGAATGAAGGTATTTCAATCATCTATATTCTGAGAATCAAAAATAAGATAGCCATTTGGTATACACATAGTACTTCATTCATCGAATACGTCAAACTTAGATAAGAACACATTCTTCTTACAAGATAAATTGAAGGTTTTTCTGAAGACAATCAAATCTAATGTTTGGAGAAATTAGATGAATATATAGCATTGACGTACCGGTTGGGTGCTATGCTGACTTGAGAAAAAATATGTCACATAGATTTTGGGCCTATAGGGATGGTAGCTCAGTGGCTCAGAACGCGCCTTTCATACGATACAGGGGGACCGGGCTCGAATCTGAGCATGTACCTCTATGTTTTTCAAATCTATGTGCGTATTTCTATCATTAGTTCGGCGGTGAGGGAAAACATTGCGAGAAAACCTGCACGTCTCGGATAGGATAGTTTCTGAAACATGTAACCATGATTCAGTTCGTCTGGTCCCCTATGAAATGGTTACGAAGGTCATTCGCTTCAATGTAATTACCAGACTCCCCAAAGCTACAATCCAAGTGTACCCCGGACTCCAAAGCGACAGTCTTAGACGCAACTGGGAATCACACTTTAAGATAAAAATTCCGCGGGGAATCCGCTGGGAATTACACGCTAAGCGGGCAATTTTTTTTTTAAGATGAGTAGGTTTTTGGGCCTAGACCTGGCCTTACTTCCTCAATAGGAGGCATCACAAACTAACAACCTAGCAAAATCGATCGACATACATAACATCGTTTTTGTGACTGTATTTGGAAATAACCCAGGGTGTTGGATCGCCACCCTCACTCTTACCGAGGTGTCGTAAAAGGCGACTAAGGTAAAGCTGCTGGCATGATCATCAGCACCCAGAGAAGGAAAACCCTGCATTTATATCAAAACCCTCGCCAACCCGTCTGCCAAGCGTGGTGAGTATGGCAATTGCCCCTCATGTAATTGAGGGAGGCCCGTGCCCCAGCAGTGGGGACTTAAATGGGCTGACGATGACGATGATGATGTTGGAAGGCGAACTGAACCATCAGCGAAAGGTGCCTCAGAACCGTGTATGACTCGTGTCACCGTGGTTTGTCAAACTGGTGTGGATACGAAGAATACCATCATAACGGTATATGAGTTACAGAGGACCTAAAGTGACACGAAATTCACGACCGAATCTTTATGCCCGTCCCATTCACACACACTGTGCGTCTCTTTTGTATACGGCAGGTATATATTTAGTTTTTTAGAAGACATTACTAAAATTGATCCGAGCAGCTCAGGACCCCAATTCTGGGGATTTCGATATGAAAAAAACATGGCGGATATCGCCTGAGAACCATACAAAAAAACTATGTTTTGGTGATATATATCGTATGATGACAAAATATCACGTCCCGAGAATTGGGCTCCAGGACTGAACAGTGATAACGGAAAGGAGGTTCATACTCAGAAATTAGTAGGTACTTATAAATCTAATCATTATATTCATTTCAGCCACATAGGCCTCCCCCAATGTTTTCCACACAGATCGGTCCTGAGCCGCCCACATCCAAGGGATTCCCGCGACCTTCACCAGATAATCGGTCCACCTTTGGTCTGCCACGGCTGCGACTTCCTGTGACTTCGTGTATAAATCTAACAATGATGATGATTTGGAAATGGACATGATGGCTAATATTGCACCGAGTATGGAGCCTCTATGGTCGTGAAAGCAGCAATTTAACAATGACCGTTTTATTGGATTATCACAGAATTATGTGGAGACCCGGATCCGCATTGAATGCGTATTCTAGGCTGAGAACAGGCGGTGGTCCAAGCGACGAGCGAAGTCTCCGATTTGATTTTGATACGAGTCCCGTGTAGATATATAAGTTCAAACATCCTATTTATTTTCATGACTATGTGTTTCTTCGTTTTTATGTTACTTGTATATTACTTTATGTTCATCATCAGCCCATTTAAGTCCCCACTGCTGGGGCACGGGCCTCCCTCAATCACATGAGGGGTAATTGCCATACTCACCACGCTTGGCAGACGGGTTGGCGAGGGTTTAGATATAAATGCAGAGTTTTCCTTCTCTGGGCTGATAATCATGCCAGCAGCTTTACCTTAGTCGCCTTTTACGACACCTCGGTAAGAGTGAGGGTGGCCTATTCTACTCTGCCGGGGACCACACGGCTACTTACACTTACTTTATGTTATTTACCTATATTGATTTTTTTTTACATTTTTTTTCTTTGTTTTGTCTTCTTCCTATTGTAGCACGTATGTCGCTCAAGGCTCCGCTTGAAAACCTGCGCTGCAGCGGCTTCGGCACAGCAGCAAATGCCGAGGTTGGGCCTTGTTGGTTACAGAATTTGTCCTAAATTTTTGTTCTATGGCCAATGAAGAAATCTTTATCTTTTATCTTTAAACAAAACTTATAGCCACTATCTACTGTGTCCTAGCCCTTAGATCATAAAAGTCCACGGAGTTTCACCATACATACTCGCTGAATCAGAACTATGACGTATATAACGCGACTTTTATAAGGGGGCACCGGGTTCGAATCCGAGCAACTCTAGATTTTTCAAATCTATGTGCGTATTTCTACCGTTATCGGCGGTGAGTGAGAAACGTGTAACCAGGATTCAGTTGGTCTGGTCCCCCTCTTAAAAGGTTGCGAAGATCAGACAGCAGTCGCTTCAATGCAATTACCAGACTCTCCAAATCATGGTCCAAGCTAAGCTTAAAGCTTATGCTCCAAAACGACTATGCAACTGGGAATTAAGATGAAGATGATGAAACATTGCGATTTGAAATTGATTTGTCTTGTTCACTTCAACACTCTGAGGTTTCACATTCATATTGTGGGATTGTACTATCGAGTATATTTCACACTAATCATGGACTAATTATATCCATGCGCTAATCCACCTTTAAGAGCAAAAGTCGCTTGCAGCTCGCATTATCTTTTGTTCGAAATGACACCCCTTTTGTGTATTTTTGTTTGCATTTGGTTATGCGGGAAAGACCCCGAACATACACTTAAAACCAAACTCTCCAAACTACATTATGTGCGACAAGGCATGAGATATGATAACTAACTTTACAGTACCATTATTATTATTGTTCATTTCTTCATCCATCGCTACATCTACGTGTATGGATAAGGGGTTTTTTCATCCCAATCTATAATCTCAAACATGTGTAATTTGATATCCTACATCCTATCATCTTATGCCTTGGGCGACGCTAGCATATCATATTAGAGCTTACGAAACTGTCTTCTGATGGTTTACGACCCATTGAGGCAAGTTCACTGCTCTAGTGATGCGATTCGAGGCCAATTTCAAATTCAAACTATTATAAATTGTTAAATATATTGTGAATTTTCAATCCTTACCCTGGACTTATATTTGTGGGATGAACATTTGTAATTTCTTAGATTTTCGTGTTGCACTAATAACTAATTAAGACAATGAGGTACAATATTTTGTACCCACATATTATTGTGTCCGCTTGTGACTAAGGCTGCTGTAACGTAGTTGAAACGTCAATTAAAATATATATAATTAATTATGAAAATGTGTGTTTGTTCAGTGTTAGTCTAGCAACCATTCGAAACAATATTTTGATGTATGACTTTTGGAAATTCGCATAGGTAAATCCAATTCTCATGCATAGTCGGTCTCCTGACTTTACAAAGTAAACAAGCAGGAGCGGGCGGTTCGTCGTTGTTCCGGTAGATGGCGCTATGCATTTGTGCATCGCGCAAGCAAAGCGTGTCATCGGGACAATGACACCCTGCCTAGGTTAGTCAGTTCAAAAATAAAACGCAAGCATTCAAGAGACGGAACTGGTTTCTTATTTCAACCGTCTCCATGTCTGTCTGAGCTCCGAGGGTGCTTTACAGAGAGTGTTTAAAATTTATGGAGCCCAGTGTGAAGATCGGGAGTTGTGTTGAGAGATAAGGTAAACTCGCAGTCCAAAGTAGTAATCATGATTTATTTACAGAATCCTAACTATTTATACAAATTAAAATCTACTAACTTATTGGCTAAAACATTTACAAATTACAACACATTATTTCCGTCCAATCAGAAATTATCATTTAAGTTGGTTTCGGAGGACGCGCAGTATTTACGTTGAGGAGGTGTGACTGAGAGGGCGCGCTCGGACCTCTCGCGCCGAGGTGATAAATATATGAGTCAAAGTCATACAGTCACAAAGTCATAGAATCAACGTTATTTAGTTAGAATGGTTGGTAGAAGAGGATGTTTAAACCGATGTAATAACTGTTTACCGATACACCTTGTTTAGAGAACAAATCACTTTTTTCACACTTAACAGTCTTACATGGTAACATGAAGTCAATTTTAAAAAGTTCTAATTGTTCTTGCAATTTTGTATCAAGTAATTGAATTATTATATCGTATTTATAATTATTCATTTATTTGAGTTCAGTCGTTTTTTATTAACATCAGCCTTACGAACATATTCATAAACGCTTTGTGATACCATGTTAATTCATCGTCATCATCGTCGGCCCATTTAAGTCCCCACTGCTGGGGCATGGGCCTCCCTCAATCACATGAGGGGTAATTGCCATACTCACCACGCTTGGCAGACGGGTTGGCGAGGGTTTTGATATAAATGCAGAGTTTTCCTTCTCTGGGTGCTGATGATCATGCCAGCAGCTTTACCTTAGTCGCCTTTTACGACACCTCAGTAAGAGCGAGGGTGGCCTATTCTACTCTGCCGGGGACCTCACGGCCAATCATGTAAATACGAGTAATGTATATTGAAATGAGAAACAATTTCATTTGACATTTTGTATGGGAAGATGTTTTGGTTTTTCGTTGTACCATTTTTTTAATGTAGCCGACAAACGAGCTCACCGATGGTAAGAGATTACCGCCGCTCATGGATATCTTCGATACATGAGGCATCATGCGTTGCCGGCTCTTAAGGAAGGAACAAGCTCTTCACCTAGGTATACCTGTGTGATATTGTAACTTCAATTATCAACTGTCATAAGTTTAAATAATACCTACAAAAGTAAAACCTTTTAGCTAATATTAAGATTATTTTATTGTTGAAATAAATCAGTTAGGATGGTGGGGGCCTGGCAATTTGTAACACAGGTTCGCCTAGTACGGATACCAGTCTCTCACAATATAGTTATTTAAAAAGTACATGTTTTTTTTCATAATATTGTCATTTGTAATAAATAAGCTATACAGGTTGTATCTGTGAACATTTACATCCCGTTAACCACGTGTTCTACCAACTATTCTGAACAACATTTGTTTAAAGACTTTTCGAAATTCGTCTAAAAATTATTCGATTCCCCAAGTCACGTGACCGACTTTGTATGAAAAGTTGAAATTTTTTAATGCAAATTTCCAAAAGTTATAGAACAAATGTTGTTCAAAATGGTTAGTAGAACACGTGGTTGGATGGATGTAGATGTTTACAGATACACGCTGTATTCTGAAAGAGAAATAATTTTTTTTATTAATATTATATCATATTTATAATTATTCATTTATTTGAGTTGAGTCGCATCACTAGCTACCAGGCGAACAGGTCTGCGGCCACAGGGCAACGACCCGCGATTATCCCCGTCCTCCTCTAAAGCTTTTGTATTCTTTCCATCTCTTAATAAGTTTATATGCAATTGCAGGTTAGAAAGTTCAAGTAAAGGGATTAAGTGGAAAGTTCGGCTTAGCCTTCAATTGGCTTATAAACTTATACCGCTCTCATTCTATGCTTATATAAGACCAAGATGTGTTGTATTTAAGGCGATAAGTCTGTGTTGGCCGACGGCAAAAATCCTAATTAAACCTGGCCTTTTCGTATTGGCAAAATCCCAATGAAACCTACTTTCAACGTATTTTGCCAATAGTGCCTATCTCAAAATGTGGATAACTGGAGTGGATACCCCGAATTGTTGAGATATTGATTCTGCACTTAAACACTCTTACTGGTGGCTTATTTTAATTTAAAGCCGTCCCGTAATGAACGAGAATGTAACTGTCGCATCCAAACAAAGAAGACACACAGCGCGTGTGAAAGAGAGGGAAACGCCGATTCGGTCGTAACGTCTGCTTTAAATTAGACCATCTGGTTCCTGCCTACGAGTTGCAAAGGTGAGATAACATTTCATTGTAGTTCTTTTTATGTAATAGGTGGTAGACGAGCAGACGGATCACCTGGTGGTAAGCGATTGCCGCCGCCCATGGATGCCCACGACGCCTGTGGAGTCACAAATGCGCTTCCAACCTTTGAACCACACTTACCACCGGATTGGGTCTCCGGTGCCCTCAATCACTCAGTGAAACACAGCACTATTACTAGATTTATCAAGTCCTGGGTGGTTTAAGCGTACCCCATGCTCCGAAACGACAGCTTTGGATGCAACCGGGAAACATTTGAGGGCGGTATAACGGTTTAGATACTTTAGATATTTAAAAAGGTCGCACAAATTTAGTACCTATAGTCAATGACACAAAAAACAAGTTAATATTAATAAATTAAATATTTTACAACATCACACACATTGATCTGACTCCGAGATAGCTCATGCACCTGTGTTACGGATATCAGAACCACAATTAAATCCGCAATCAGAACCAATAGCGGAATCACAAATCTATATTATTTATACGTCCTATTGGTCTAGTGGTTTAAGTACCGGGACGTGCAAAAAGTATGTTTCGAATATTTCGAACATTGCTCGGGTTTGTGATCATCAATCCGCATTAGGGCAAGCGTGGTGATTAAGCCTAATCCCATCATGGTAGCGATAACTTGATTTCCATGGTAGAGACCTTTGCCCTGCAGTGGGATAGTATATGGGCTGATACTCGTACTTTATTTATTTACTATTGTTGTTCTATACTAAATGTTGCTAGTCAGACAAAACGGTTGCGCGATGTAATCGACACCTATCGCCATCTATTGGTATAAAGTGGAATTAATGTCCCGAAACGAAGTTATGGTCCACTATATATAATAAATTGTTGTAAAGAACATCTTTGGTATCGAACCAGTAACCTACATATTATGTCTCTTCAACTCTACATCATATCATGGGCGGTTCAACAAGTAGACAAAGCACCTTGTTATAACACCTTCCTATTCATAATGCCTATTTTTAGCTACGACTAGTGTCCCTATCTTAAGGTAGCTAAAGCACGCCAATTAAATAAAACCACTTTTGCACTTATTTTCCACACACAATATAATCATACAACTCAGGCAACTGTTTTATAATAATCAATAATCGGAGTAGGAAGAGCTATTTTAGTAGGTACTTGCTTCAAATAATATGGACATGCCTGGAATCCCGGGATTAAAGATATACTTTTACTATTAATTGTTATTTTCGTTTATTATTAACATCAGCCTTACGAACATATTCCGCCTTATTATACATATTCGCCTACCGAAGAGACCGAAGGTGCATAAAATTGTTTTTCTGAGTTCAATGTTTTTTTTTTGGTATTTATAGATTGATAGAACAAATCAGCTAAGCTATACTAATAAAATTGTTTCTCATTTCAATATACATTACTCGTATCTACATGAGAACAAAAAAATCGATCCACATGTACTGCCACTTTTATAGATCAATATTTTTATAGGTCGAACCGTACATCCTTAGGCACCCCCAATAGATTAATTATTATTTTGTTCCTCTTTTTTAATTAAACAATAAGGCCACTATTATAGTGGCCTTATTTACTCATATGTAACTTGATTTTTTCTCATTAGAAATGGATGTGTATTCTTTATTACACATAACTCAAGGCAAGAAATTATTAGTAGCTACTTTGGTAATTTCACCGTAGTCATATGTGTGTTACTGTTTAGTAACAGGTTTTTACTTGGGCCTCAGGATGCGCGTCGATTCCGATACGCGTTGTTATACGAACCAAGCTGTATTGTACGTACCTGCTTATTCTCTATTGCCCTTTTCTCATGTCTGTACCTAATCTGTAGACAGCGGTGCTGATTGAACACTAAGTATTGTTATCTAGTATACATCACTTATAGTGTTACATGTGTGTAATTGTTTGTTGTCTTAAATAAATAAAAATAAAATAAAATAAAAATAGATATTTAAAGACATGTCCCAAAAAATGTGAATATGTAATAGTACAAAGTATTTTTTTTAATGATATAGGTTACAGACTAGCCTACGGATAACCTGACGGTGAGCGATAACCGCCGCCCATGGACACCTGAAACAGTGGTTCTTACATAATTGGTTGCCTAATTTGCTTATCTTCTAATTGAATGTTGCTATTTAATGATACTTTTTAATTTTTGACATAACAGGTTTTTTTTATAGAAAGGCCAAACAGGATGACTTCACTCCGCCTGATGGTAAGCGGCCGTGAAATCCAAATATGAGGCTGACAGGCACAAAAGAACTAACAAAGTACCGATTGTGTCTGCCATCCTCACCCTAATGGCCTGCTGAGATGCCGTTTCACGCCCCGCCTAAAATACCCCGGATTGTATGAAGCAGGAAACACATGAGCTGGTAGGTTTGTATTTATACCTCGTTTTTTTATAACAAGATTCCTCGATATACTTATCACATTATAAATTATACAAAGTAGAAATATACGTGTACATACCTAGTAACACTTATACACTGTTAATTATACATTTACAATAAATGATTAATTAATGCACAGTCCAAGAATAAACTCATTATATCTAGTTATAAACGATAGGTTATTCAATTCGTTACTGCGCAGTGTTTTGTTTTTATTTTATGTAACGTACCTATTTAACCGTTGGGGAAAGCGACACTTCGGCATGAAAAAGCCGGCTTGACAGTGGAGTTGGAGTTGGAGTTATAACAATTTACGTGAAGTAGCTCCAAGTGAGTTAGGGTACCGGAAGCCCAATCCGGCCAAGCGTACTTGTAACTCCACTCTTGTGTTGCGAGTAATCGCTTACCATCAGGTGAACCGTCTACTCGTCTACAATATCTATAATCCCCAAGTTTTTGTCTTTCAATTCTTTCATTCAACATTCAGCTCTCAAAACACGAGAAGGTCTTCCATCTTTCAAAATTAACTCTTTACGTTCATAAGGTATTTTGTTTGGTAAAATAATGCCACAGTTATAAGTGCAATGTTTCGTTCCAGTATGGAGATTTCTTCCAAGGCGGATGGTACCCGTGGGAGCGCCCAGTGGGCTGGAAGCCGTCTCACTTCACTGCGCACTAGTGTTGTGTAAATTGAAGAAGTCTTGGTCTTGTTTTTGTATCCACACTTGGTCTTGGATTTGATTTTACTTTAGCTGGAGATTGACAGCTAAGCTAACCTTTTTATATTTTGTTGTTAACAGTGATATTCTGATTATATTTTGTTTAAACATAAAGACTTTTGATCTTACTTAGGTATGTCTAAAATTGACAGTCAGTCTCAGTTTAGGTTTTCTTTATTTTATGCTAAAGCGACAAACGAGCAAGCGGGTCACCCGATGGAAAGAAATCAACGCCGCCCACGAACATCCGCGAAATCAGAGAGGTCACTAATGCCTAACTAATTGCCTTTTTAAAAAAGAGTACGCTCTTAATCTTGAAGGTCCCTAAGTCGTAGCCGGAAAATACTCTTGCAGCCAAACCGTTTTACAGAACTGTAGGTAGGTACGTGGTAGAAAGTCATTCGCACCCTTAGTAAAATACCGACCTAACTCAAAATTTTAATATAGATGCTAAGTGAAAATAGTATCGGCTAAAATCCAGGGATGAAAGGTCTTCTAACAACAATTTTGAATTAAGTAAATAGGTACACTCACATATGAACACGAGATGAAATTTGAAGTGCGTTATTTACTCAAGACTACTCAAGAATAAATTGCAAAAAATTGCTATAAAAATATCAACAATTTTGAGTTAGGTCGGTATTTTACTAAGGGTGCGTTGGTCTAGTTCTTCTCTATATTTGGCGGTTTTATTGACATCAGTTTAATGAGATTCAACCCCCACTTCCGTGGGCAATACATAAACGAGGCAGTCCGCTTAATAAACATACGGTTGTTGCTATTGCAGTACCTACTGGGGGACAGTGTAAAAGTTGGCAGTGCACTTGTGACTCCACTGGTGCCGCGGGTGTCTATAGGCGGCGGCAATCGCTTACCATCAGGCGATACATCTGCTCGTCTGCCACCTATCACTAAGAAAAGGCACGCTGACTGGGTCTAATTTTTTTGGGTCAAATTTTGACGACCTGTCTTGGACTTGCTATTAGTTGCTATAATTGACGGTCTTGGTTTTACAATATTGTATAAAAGACCTGAGTGCAAGACCATCTGGTTTTGACCAACACTACTGCATGCACAGGCACTCCCGAGTTCGGAATTAAAATTAACATAAGAAAAAACGATAGTCACGGCTTCCGAGGTAAAAAGAGTGAAGAAGCCTGTTGACGGTTTATGGGTAAAAAGTGTATCAAAACGCTTTGGGAGAACTGTAGGGAGGGCTTCAAATTTTTTGGTCAAATTTTTTGTTAGTGTAATAATCTCAGAACTGGTTTAGAGGGGCTTAGATCTGATTGTGTAAGCTAAACCACAGTGTCCTTTGTCCGTCTCTTTTCAAACATTACATCAAAAATGTTTTATTTAAACATTTAGCTTACAAATAAAGTAACGGCGATGTGAGACAAGAAGCTCTCTCCGTTATCTTCCCACTCGGCTTCATTGATGGTTTCCAAAGTGCGCAAGCGACGTTAATTGAACACTTCCTCCGGCCTTCTTGAGTTTCAGTTCACGACCCTTCGATATTATAGGATAGCTACTCCAAGAATAGTATAAGCAGTGTAGTGTCTATACCCATCACGTCTTCTCAGGGCGTTTCCTAATATCTCTCAAAACCGTCGCTTACCTACCCTTGAAGTATGCATGATCCAAGACTTAGTAAATAAAATATAACACAATGAATTTAATGTCGTTGAAAGGCCGTGCCTGGCTACCCCAATCGTAACAGCGCTCAATTCGCTTTTTAAATGTGGAAGATAAATTCACTCCCGAATAGGACTATCATCATCATCATCATCAGCCCATTTAAGTCCCCACCGCTGGGGCCCGGGCCTCCCTCAATCACATGAGGGGTAATTGCCATACTCACCACGCTTGGCAGACGGGTTGGCGAGGGTTTAGATATAAATGCAGAGTTTTCCTTCTCTGGGTGCTAATGATCATGCCAGCAGCTTTACCTTAGTCGCCTTTTACGACTCCTCGGTAAGAGTGAGGGTGGCCTATTCTACTCTGCCGGGGACCACACGGCTAAGGACTAGGAATAGGACTATACATACAGCAAATAGCCATAATAATATGGGAAACTGCCGTTACTTTTAAAGACACAATCCACCTTATTATAAATAGGTTCAAAGACATTTATTCTCATAAGAATTACATAAATTCACTTAAATGAGAAATACATTAAAAAGACAAGTATAAGTACATCGTGATAATTTATCTTCACCGAGCGTGTCGTAAAAGGCGACTAAGGTAAAGCTGCTGGCATGATCATCAGCACCCAGAGAACGAAAACTCTGCATTTATATCAAAACCCTCGCCAACCCGTCTGCCAAGCGTGGTGAGTATGGCAATTACCCCTCATGTGATTGAGGGAGGCCCGTGCCCCAGCAGTGGGGACTTAAATGGGCTGATGATGATGATGATGATGAGCGTAATGCACAAGAATAATAAACACAGCCCAACACGAACTAACAACGCATGAGGGTAGAAGAGTGTTGTACCATTGTGACAGGACCGGTCAAAAAGCAAATGCAAAAAGTGCGCGAGCGCGATAAATCACGATCTGAAGTTATTACCGTACTAAAGCTCATGTCATCCCGTTCTACCACCAATTCTGAAACAGTAAAGCTAAAAGCTAAAGTACTTTTGCGTTTAGCTTTACTGTTTCAGAATTGGTCCGATTGCAGCACGGACGCTTAAGATTGAAACAGCATGATGAATTAGATATGATTTCGTTAGTTCTCATGGACTCTCACAATGGAAACTGTGCACAAAAGTAGAGTTGCACAAAGGGTAGAGGTTTTTTCCATGGGGAGAAAAAGGCTCCATGATCGAGTCCGGAACTCTGAAATCCGTCGCAGGACTAAAGTTTAAGACGTCGGATCAAGAGTAATGGAACTAAAGTGGAATTGGGCAGGACACTTAGTTAGGCGCGGTGATGGCAGGTGGAGTAAAGTCCTGACCGATTGGTGTCCTAGAACCGGCGGACAAAATCCAGGTCTTTCAGTGACACGATGGGTCGATGACATCACTTAAATCGTCGGGACTACATGGATCCGAGCGGCTCATGACGGGGTACATTGGCATAAAGGAAAGGAGGCTTATACTCAGCAGTGGGTACTACCGGGCTGATGACGATGTTAACTTAGTTAAATTCAATAGAATTAAAACGTTGACCGAAATATACTATGCTCGGGAGTTGGGTGGCCCTCACAAGAGGTTCTAAAGTACAACAAAAAATTACAGTACATTTTTAGACACGACTTCCGGCCGTATGAGTCAGAGTTCACGGCCACCCTGTTATCTCACTTATAGCCCTATTTGGTAATGCTATTTAAGACGCTAATTGTACACCAAGCCCATGAAAACAGGCGAAGCAATTTAGTCCTTAGCCATAGAAGTATAAAGTCTTTTTTGCATCTGTAATTGATGGCTGTGTTTTTGCTAACAGTGTTGCTAATTTGCCTGCATTTATGGAAACATACTTGTTTAGAATGTATGCCATGTTGGTCATTTATCAATCTTTAATAGTCTGTTTGTAAAATAGGTTAGAGCTCTTTTCATATAAGTACTAGTATAGAATGTAACTGTACTTACCAAGTCACTTTTTATGTAGACTGGATGTTAAAAAACGGTTTTATTACAATTGATAAGTAAATGGGAATATCAAAAAAAATGCCAATATTCGCAAATGCAAATATGTACATAATTTAGTTTGTAATGAAGTAAGTATTTGATGAAAACTGTACCTACTTATTTTGCTGTTCTGAGATATTATTAAAGTCTGTTTAACTTCAAAATAGTTGCTTATTTTAAGCTACCACTTAACTAAACTGCCTACAAAAAGAAATAAAGTCTAAGATAAGGTCTAACGTCAACAGCAAACGTTTATATTCAATTCTGACACTTATTGACTCTTACACTCCTTGAGAAGAGCAAAAAATATGAAATATGTGCATCTATTGCATACTGCTGACTGTACAAGCTATCCGTAATACCACTACTGTTTATCATCATGATTTATCTCTTTCAATAAAAAGGATAGTTCGATGGCTCATTAAGTTTATAAAAATAACATGAGGGGATGATAACAATGTAGCTAGGGGAATTGGGAAGTATGGACAAAATTACTCTCTAGATATTTTCGTAGTCATTAAAGGAATTGAAATATTGCATGGTAGGATTTAAAAGAACATCAAAAACACGAAATTGTGGGCGAGGCACGCTTCGGCATGAATGAGCTGGCTTGACCGGAATGATAGCACGGCTTCACAGAAAACCAGCACTGTGCTGTGTTTTGCTGCGTGACTGAGGGTATCGTCTGCCACCTATGTCATAATTAGTAGGTTCAATAACGTGTAACCATGGTCCAGATGGTCTGGTTTCCCTGTTAAATGGTGTCGAAGGTCATACGGCTTTCTGTAATTACTAGACTCCCCAAATCCTAAATTAAGGTCTAAGTCTCATTGGACGCACCCAGTAATAACACGCAGAAAATCGGCGTGAAGCAGCTCTGTGCTGTGTTCCGCTGCGTGAGTGAGGGTACCGGAGGCCCAATCCAGGGGGAAAGGGGAGGGCTTAAAGCTTGGCAGCGTACTTGTGACTCCACTGCTGGTGTCTCGGGTGTCCATGGGCGGCGGCAATCGCATACCATCAGGTGATTCGTCTATTCATCTGCCACCTATAACACAAAAAAACGAAAGAATAAATTTGAGAGCCAAGTTCAATACTTAAAAAATCGTAACCCTCGATTTAGCTTCGCCGTAGTCGGGTTTTAATGATGTTTGAGGATGTGTCCTTCAATGTAAATGAAGGTGTTTGAGCTAATAGATCGCATTGTGTAGCAGCTAGCAGGTTGTGGCTGCAGGCGCAGTAGAGCGGCACTTGAAGGTCGCTGTGCCTAACAGACGATATTGTATCTGTGTATTTTTAAGAAACAACAGGCGGGCTGTAAGATATTTTTTATAATATTACACTAGTCAACAAATTTTTAACTTTTTTTCGTAACAAATAACAGAGGTCCATAATTTTACTAAATTGCACTCTCTGTTATTGAATCTGTTTTCAAAATGTTGATACCTCGTCTAGTATTTGATTTATAGAGAGTCAAATATCTCAAAATTTGGTTTAAGTTCTTTTTCATTGGCAATTTCAAAACAAGTACAAGCACTTTAAAAAAATGTTTTCGGCATATCAGTAAAGCTCATTTTCTCAATTATATATATCAATAAGATTTATTTTGTAGTCTTTAATCTATATTGAGTAATATTCATATCAACATCCGTGTACTTATAGCGGATACAAATCATCACTTAATTCTTGTAATGGAAAAAACACAAGATAGCTTAATTGGCTGTAGCGTTGCAGGGAAATCAGGTAAAATTATAAATTAAAAAGCATTTCATAATTTGGGGTTTTTATTTTCAAAATATCTATTGAAATTTGTTACATCCCAATTGCTACATATTTAAATAAGTCCCAAAAAAAAAAACACTAAGTGTCACTTTTCAGATTTTCAACCCTCTGTAACTTAATAACTTGACGTGATATGAAAATTCTGATAACAGATCTAGATTCAGCATATTAAGCTCATTATATTTATCATATTTTTATTCAGGTTGTGTTTTCTTGTTGACTTGTGTTATGGCTGAAGATATCTTGCCAATGCCAAGTAACTTAAACTCCATCGGCAAGTAGGTACTAATTGCGTTTTTATTTCTCGATCCAATACAAACAATGTTTTTGGTAAACAAACAGTATGCTAGCTAGCTAAAGCAAGGAGATCTTGTATGCAAATTCATATTATACTAGAGCGGAAGCCGTATTTCGGGAAAATCTCATATACATTAAAAGATGACTATTTTGACTGCCTCGTTGGCGCAATGGGTAGTGCGTCGCACTTTAAAGCGACGGCTGTGCTTTGGGCCCCGGGTTCGAACCCCGGGTTGGGCCAAAATTTGTACCTAATTTGTTCTCTCAAGAAATTCTCAATGTCAGCCCGGAGTCTGGAAGTTGACGGTCTTGTGTACGGACCCCTGTGCCTCGGAATGATCCCTTTTCGTGTCACACTTGTGTCTAACGAAATATGAGGGTAAAGGAGAGGGCACTTGTGTCTGCGCAAACACTTGTGCATTAATAATATGTCCTGTGTCGATAGCTGATCTCTGAGATTGGCCGTGATGACCGACATGATATACTAAGAAATATCGGTTTGGAGGACATTATTATTTTTAAGAAACAACAGACGGGCTATAAGTTGTTAAAAGCAAAAAGAGGGCTTCGAAAACAAAGTGATACCACGGCCTCACACATAACCGGCGTGAAGCAGCTTTCGCTGCGTGAGTGAGGGTACCGGAGGCCCAATCCGGGGGAAAGGAGGGTTTAAAGGTTGGCAGCGCACTTGTGACTCCACTGGTGTCACGGGTGTCTATGGGTGGCGGCAATCGCTTACCATCATCCGTCTGCTCGTCTGCCCCCTATCACATAAAAAAAAGATGTCACGAAACAGATAAAGAACCTCAACAGGCAGTGAGCTGGACTGACGCGTAGTTGCAAGGAGATCTTGTGTGCAAACTCCTAATATACTAGAGTGGAAGTCGTGAGGATATAAGCGCTTTCGGGAAAATCTCAGATCCATTGGAAAGATGACTATACTGACTATACTAGATGAGAAAGAGCTGGCTCGGAAAAAGGGGTGGACAAAGAAATGGAAAAGTTGTAAGAAAAACAATACCAAGATGGCTACGAAAACAAATCTTTATTGAGAAGGGAACTCTAAGTGACCTGACGAATTGACCTGTAACCTCTACACCTGCAAACCTGACTGCCTCGGTGGCGCAGTCGATCCCCGAGTCGGGCCCTAAATTTTCACCTAAGTTTTCAGTAAGAAATTCTTAGTGTCAGCCCGGAGTCTGGTAGTTGGCGGTCTTGTACCCCCGCACCTCGGAAAGCACGTTAAGCCGTTGGTCCTGCGCCTAATCCCTCCCCGAAAGTGGCACGCTGGTGTCTCATCGGAATATGAGGGTAAGGGAATAGAGAGTGCACTTGTGTTTGCGCATACACTTGAGCACTCTAATATATCCTGCGTACGTGGCTAGCTGTATTCGGTTGGAGGATATTATTACACCTGCAAAACAGGTATCATGTCTATAAACCTTACACGTATATGGACCCACTGACGTCTGTCTGTCTATGCGTCTCAAGGTACCAATTAATTGTTTTGATACCGACAGTAATAACGGCCCAAATACGAGACACGTAGATTGCATGTTGACTCGACTGATTAATTCAATCGGAAATAATCATTTAAAAGTGCCGACTAATTACTTTTGACAGATATGACATTGGTTTGTTATTGCAACACTGTAATTAAGTGTGCTTATCTGGCACACTAAAGCCTGAGTTTGATTTTTATTACGTTATGACGAATTTAAGGAGATGGGTAGCCCTAACTAGCGACACCAATCGATTTAAATAGTTAGTAACCGAATCTATCTTAAACAATTTCGGAGCGGGAGTCTCTAAGCAAACATTTATACTATTTATTTAAAATCCACTGAATCTAATCCACACAAACTTATCACTAAATCCACACAAATCTATTTACTTAAAATTGTGCACTACGTTTTGATCGGTTTTTGCACTCGAAATTTGGATTAACGCCATATGTGGTCGTTTTTGGCGGTAATTCAAATTTCGAGTACAAAAGCAGACCCAAAAGTTAAGTATAAGTATTAAATAAATAGTATAAGTGTTTTCCGAGAGGCTGCAACTTCGAAATTGTTAAAAAGATATCCGGTTTAGTTGCTAACAATTTAAATCAATTGGCATCGCTAGTGTCCCCTACCCGTCACCTTAAGATACTTACTCGTAAAAAAAATTTCTTTTCGTAATATTCAAGGCAGCAATCTTTCGTTGCTGGGGAATGCCGCCAGCCCGGAGTGCAATGGGCCGAAGTCGCCACCTTTGGCGGCGCCGTATGCATGCTGGGGAGAGGAAGTGTTATGTCGGGCTCTCCTCTGGCGGGGGTTTCTCCTAACGAGAACCAGGGGCATAACTACTTAACCTAAAGCTCTGTGCGCCTAAAGAGTCGGAATTGTCAAAGTGAAAGAAGCTATAAACCCAGCTTTAGAGGATTCAATAAATTGACACAAGATCGCAGGTTCCACGAACACCCAATCCCAACACCAATATCAAATCTGTTTCATCAAACAAAGATGTCTATTGTTTATTCCTGGTTGCGCATCGATCACAAACCCAAGCTCACGATGGAGCAGATGGTTTGCAGGTCTATTTTATTTTTTTGGCTGGTCCGCTTTCCTTTTACATTTATTACTTTAGTTACTTCTCTTTTCCACTTCACACGGTCTTTGGCCAAAGCAATAAAAATCCCGTGCAAACCAATTAAGGTGACAGGTAGGGCACTCTAGCGACGCCAATCGATTTTAATTTTTAGCTACTAAACCGGATCTATTTTAAACAATTTCAGGGTTACAACCTCACGGCAAACACTTATACTATTTATTAAATAACCTTGCACAAATGTTGGATCCAACGCGTACGCGAAAAATTGATTCACGCTAAAAGTGGCCGCTTTTGGCGATAATCAATTTTTCGCGTACGCGTTGGACCCATCATTTGGACCCGAAATTGTTTAAAATAGATCCGGTTTAGTAGCTAACAATTTAAATCGATTGGTGTCGCTACGCTAGTTAGGGCTACCCGACACCTTAACGTATTATTCTATTTCGTGTATACGGGGCATAAACTTTTCATTTAAATTTAGTATTTTCGCTAGGTTTGGTTTCGGCCGATTCCATACTGAGTGTTCAAGTACTTGTGCCTTTCTGTTACTCGTAGACACAATGCTAATCTTAAGTTTAGATCTCTTAATTCTAATCTAGATATCGTTATGCCCACGTTCTCCTAGTTTTCTAAGATAATAAGAACAATTCCCACAAAAATAAAACGAGAAAGAGTGTCAAGTCTCGGTGGTTTAGACGTGTTTAGATAAGATTACTGATAAAACAGCCATCTTTACTTTGTATGAGATCATGCATCGCGTAGTCTCCTGCGCAGTGTAATCATGTTATAGAATTGTAAACGTTATTTACATAACAATAAGGTGTAGGAGCAGTTTTAAAGGCATTGTCACGATGCATTTGGAAGTAAATAATAAATTTAAGTGTTTACCTATGTTTGCAAATTTGTGTTAAGGACACCCGAAAAGGAATGTACAAATTGCAAGCTACCTAAATACATATAAATAGTAAGTAGGTAATTATGGTTACTATAAAACTAACATGTTTAGTTAGTACCTACGTACATTTAACAACGTTCCGTCTGTTTTCCGTATAGAATAGAATAGAATAGAATACTTTATTTGCATAAAACATGGTAATATACAGTTCTTCTTAATAATAGTAAGTCTACATGTTTTGCAATATTTATATTGTATGCAAACATTATATAACCCATACCAAATTATAATATTAACGTCTTAAATGCTTAAAATTAATTAATAATTAATACAATTTAGATATTTCATTTATATAAATTCATTCATCAAATAGTCGTCAATTTTATAAAAAAATTGCTGAAGGAGCCATTCATGTAAAACCTTTTTAAATTTAACAATCGGTAGATTTTTTATCTCGAGTGGCAACCTATTAAATATTTGTATGCCCATTGCGTAACAGTTGTTTTTATAAAGTGTGGTTCGAGGTGTAAAATCAAGAACTAACCTATTGGGATTCCTCGTATTTCTGGTGTATATTTCCGATGCTTTTTTAAATAAGTATGTACAGTCGTGCAGTACAGTCTCGCAACCTTACGCTTTTCGGACATATTTCTGCGAGCGATGAGTCCATAGAACGCATTGTAATCCAAGGGAAAGTAGAAGGTACTAGACCGCGCGGGAGGTCATACACAATCCAATGGAAGACCTTATTTGGTCAGTCCAATGACCGACCAAATCAAGTCTGCCATTAGAGACTCAGTCAACGAGTGCAGCAGGATGACCTCGAGCAGGCAGCGATGGCGGAGCCTGGTGAAGCGCATCACAACTACAAGTACTTGACGATCACGCTGCCAAGAGTGCACCGAATAGGAAGAAGAAGAATAAATTAGAAACAGTAGATCTATGCGATTGACTGTTACCTTCACCCACACGCCATAACCAAGGATATGCACGCTACAAAACAATGATCAATATTGGCTTATTATTACATTATGAAGTGGTCTTCCAAATACAGGGTGGGCCTTCAAGAACCCCCGGTGTGGTTTCTAGACACGATTTATTCTATATTTAAGTACAGTCGGCTGCAAAAAGAGGTGTACAGATAAGTATCTTGTCACAAGTCAGATAGAAGTCAGATTGCTAGATATGACAAGGTAATAAAGAAGACATCTTTTTGCAACAGAGTTATCTAATGTAATGTTTCTTCTATAGGAGGTAAACAGGCTGATGCAAATGACTTATGGGATAATTATAATCATATAAAGTAAGACTGATGCAGTGTCATCGACCGGTCGGTGACCAGAGGATGAAATTGAAATCTCTTAGCTACAAGTAGCTACCTAATCATCATTAAGAAATTGATTGGCTTTCATTGGAACTCAACCAGTGACCTCTATTACAGGTAATGTATGTAAGTAGATATTGTATGTGTTACACGTTAGAAAACTAAACTGAGTTAAGACTACGTACTGTTATGTCCATTATTAATAAATGCTTATGCCGTCATATTTTCATTTAATAAAACTGTTTACGAACTTGCGGTTCAGAGAGTTGCCCACCATCCGCGACACAGTTGCACACCATTCATCCGCGAGCCAGTTGCCTACCATTCGCGAGCCAGTTGCCTACCATCCGCGAGCCAGTTGCCTACCATTCGCGAGCCAGTTGCCTACCATCCGCGAGCCAGTTGCCTACCATCCGCGAGCCAGTTGCCTACCATCCGTCCGTCATTATTACCCATCATCCGTGTCCCGCGTTTACCGACTTTTCTGATTTACTTATAGAGAAGTGAGGAGCATTCTTTTCCATTATATTGAACTCTTTTGGAACTAAACTTTTCGATTAGGGAATCAAGGTGTTTTTTTTTAAAAGACATTCGACGGTTGCCGCGTAACAGTACGAACTGCCGATGTGTCGACAAAAAAAACATTCCAGCCCAGGGAAGGAATTCCGATCTAGGAATACCAGTCGCTACTCAAACACACTTTTGTATGATTATTATGTTAAACGAGTAACGTTTTGTTTTCGGGTTATATTTAACGTTCCCTCAAAATTAATAAATTGCTAACCTAAATAATAAATATAAAATATAGGTGTGCAAAAAGTTTAATATAAGTATTCCTTTGTTTTTTAATTCCAAAAACGGCGTACTTTATCAACATCATCATAACATAAAAACATTGAAGAGATTCGCAAGAGCTACATCAAACCAAATACCACCAAATCAGATTTGGTACTACCAAATCAAACAGCTTTAAATCCACATTAGGCAATGGTACCGAAAACCACAGATAACGAAATGTGTCAAAATTCTTCTATAACATTTCATGACAATTGAGAAACTTTGACAAATTTTAGTGACCCAACATGTGGTTACAAAATGCGGAAAATTGCCTGGAACAACTCGTAATGTGGTTTTTAGTTGTAACACTTGAAGGGACAAACATGTCACCGGGTTTAAACGATGTGTTCGTCATAGATTTCACTTTATATTTGATCTCATTTTTTTCCCTGATAAGTGAAAGGTGTCAGCTATGATGTTATCAGGTAAGTGATTTCACAAATCAATGATATCGATAGT
Source organism: Marasmia exigua (assembly GCA_019059595.1). Lineage (NCBI taxonomy): Eukaryota > Metazoa > Arthropoda > Insecta > Lepidoptera > Crambidae > Marasmia > Marasmia exigua. Next base: position 2,411,446 of record CM032474.1, on the reverse strand, counting down.
GAATGTAGAACGAATTTCGTAAGAAACATAGGACAGGCGCATTACTTATCGCGTTCTTAAAAAATAAGCAGTACTTAAGCTACGCTTATTTCAATTACCTACACTGATGATGGATAGATATTCTCTATTGCATAGAAACAAAATACAGATATGATATGGTACAAAAACAACGGACTACTGTCCGTACAATAAGGCGGTCTTATTGCTTGTAGTGATTTCTTCCAGATAACCTTTGTGTAGAGGAATTTGGAGAATTTGGGGTGCACCCCAAATCTAACCCCATTACCAATACGCTGTTTCTTTGGGGTTAGATAGATTTTACTACAGGACGATCACGCAACTTTGGTATTCATTTTATATGGCAAGTTCAACATTTTGAAATGAATGGGGCGGCTCGACCGGAGTCCGGTCCGGAGGTCCGGAGGAGACCGGTTTTCTGAGAGGCCGTGGCATCGGCCTCACCGGCGTGAATTGTGCTGTGCTTCGCTGAGTGAGTGAGGGTACCGGAGGCCCGATCCGGGGGAAAAGCGGGTTCAATGGGGCCGCCGCCATAGGCGGCGGCAATCGCTTACCATCAGGTGATCCGTCTGTTCATCTGCCACCTAATGGTTGGTAGAAGACGTTGTTAAAGGAATGTACCTAAGCGTTCATTGATACATCTTGTAGAGGATTTCAACTTTCAATCGTCTTACCATCTCATTTAGATGTTTGTCCGTAATAAGATCAAATGTTGCTATGAATGAATTGTAATGTAATGCTGGTAAGAAGGTGACGCCAATATCAACAATTTCATGTTTTATAAGATGCATCTCGACCAGCTGTCAATAATTCTCTAATTATTATTATGTATTGATAAATTGCATTTATTAAAATTAAAAGCACAAACTCAATCCGTCATACTTTACTCATTCAGGTCGGTTTGAGCAAGTCTAAGGTTACTACGCGATGTCGCGATTCGCATAACACCTACGCGGTTTGCGCGAGCGCATCCGACGGCCTTAGCCCACGCGATACCTGCAGTTTGCTACAGATTAAAAGGGGTAACGAACCGTTTAATAATATTAAAATTGGGCTCATCTAGGCTCGCAATGATATTCAAAATATAGATTACACCAAGTAAAATATCCAAAAAAAAAGCTATCCACCTGGCTGCAAGTTCTGTAAAATTTTGTGCAATAAAGAGTATCTTTCTATTTAGCTAGTGAATCATCGTCATCGTCAGCCCATTTAAGTCTCCACTGCTGGGGCACGGGCCTCCCTCAATCACATGAGGGGTAATGGCTATACTCACCACGCTTGGCAGACGGGTTGGCGAGGGTTTTGATGTAAATGCAGAGTTTTCCTTCTCTGGGTGCTGATGATCATGCCAGCAGCTTTACCTTAGTCGCCTTTTACGACACCTCGGTAAGAGTGAGGGTGGCCTATTCTACTCTGCCGGGGACCACACGGCTGAGCTAGTGAATAATGGCTAGCTATGCTGGATAGGGAGAGTGCGTGGTCGGCCTTCGCCCACTTCTGTGAGGAAGTGGTGGCGCAGAAGGAGGCGGCGGAGCGGGAGCGCGAGTCTAACCCCCTCGCAGGCCCGCTTCGAGCAAGGAGAGGACGAGTTCGGCGGAGAACTCTTCGTCCTCTCCGTGGAGGTGGCCAGCCGGCAACAGGGACGGGGGTCCCTGTGCCGGCACTGCCATTGGCACCTCCACCGCTCGTTGGGGACGGCTCAGCTCTTCCGGCTGTCCCCAACCCTCCTCCTCCTAGTCTGAGGAGGGGCGTGGCCGCACACCCCGTGTAGGGGCCTGTGGGGGAGTGGGGTTGCGGGGAATAGCCTAGTGCAGTTCCCGTGACCCCATTCTATACCCACGGGTGGTTGAGCCCCGGGAGTTTTAGTGGGTATGCCCTCAGGCCGCTTCTTGTTAGAAGAAGCGGCCCGGAGGGTGAGTCCCACAGTACCCTGTCGCCCCCCGGCGGCAGGGTCTGCGTAATGCATTTCTCCCGGGAAAACAAAAAAAAAAAAAAAAAGTGAATAATGGCTCCTTAATGTAAATAAGGCCTTCTCGACCCTTGAGGAATGAGTGTGTATAGACAACCACACGTCGGGTTGGACGATTTGTCCTCAATTTGATGAAACATTTTGACAGATTAGGATAGTTTGGTGTATGACTGTCCGTACCTACAAACTTCTTCTTATGTAGAGTGAGAAGCTGTTGCCTGTACCTAAAAATTTCATTTTTTTTTTAATTTTACAGAAGGCTTATAGATTAATTACAAAATAAATGGCATAGGATGATGACAGTGCAAATTGCTAATAACAAGCCTCCACATTTGTTTATAATGTTATTTGTAAAAAATGTAAAAAATGTTATTCATAAAGGAATAACATTTTTTACGGCACCTTTATAATATAAATTAATTTATATTCTACTATTAATAAAAATAATAATACTACCACAGTTTGGGTGCCGAGAACCATTAATTTTTATTAAAAAAAATTTCGGCTAATATCCGTCTCGTAGTGTTAGCGGAAGTGTAAAAAAGATCGATATTTATCTCGCGAGGTAAGCTATTCAAACTGGACGTGCTCCTGGCAAAGAAAGCATTTTTCCTGTAATTTGTAGACGCAAATGGAACCGAAATCCAAGTTGATTAGTCCTTAGTTGTCAAATCACACCCATACATTAAGATTGGTCTAATGACTGTCTTGTAGACGCTAATCTTAGTAGCCCTGCTTAGTAACTTGGACACCAACACCTTGTGGAGGGCGGCGGAACATCACTAACACTGAAGGAGGAAAATCAACTGCTGGTGACGGAACGGAAGATACTCCGAAAGATTCTGGGACCAACCAAAGGAGAAGATGGGTGCTGGATGCACAGGTTCAACCAGGAGATCGAAGACCTGATAGCCGAGCCGAACATCATCGGGGAAATAACATCATCCCGACTACGCTGGCTCGGACACGTGGAGAGGATGGGAGAGGATCGTGCAGCCAAAAGAGCCTATCTGGGACGACCAATGGGGCGACGTCTAGTGGGTCGTCCGAGATACCGCTGGAGGGACGAAGTCGCCAAGGACCTCAAAGCACTCAACGTGCACGATTGGGCGGCAATGGCATAGGACCGCAAAAATGGCGAACTTTGACGTCGGAGGCCAAGACCCACTTTGGATCGCTGAGCCAGCGTAGTATAAGTAGTAGTTATCAAATCACTCTAATGATAGCTGAATTAATTAATTTTTTCCTTATTGAACCCTGATCCCTTAGAAAAATAATAATTATTACGTTTTGTTCACATTCTCAGCAAGTCAAACTATAAGTTTTGAATTTAGAAAATTATTGTGAAAGTTTCCATGCCTTATAATTTTAATTGACAACTGAACAATAAACGGTTACAACGTGCAGAAGTCTTAAAATTATCTACTGTGACTTGTTATGACAAATCTTATAAGCTTATAAGAACTTATAAGCCGCTTTAATTGACCTCAAGCTTTATCTCCGCGTACAGCCAGGCGCGGGCATAATGGCGGTGTAATTACGAACACGTAATTGGTATATAGAAAGCCGACACACTTGCCTCGATCGCTGCTTGGTGCGCGTGACACCACACGTGACATCTGCAGAATGCTAGGTCATACACCAGAAGCTAACAGTTCTGGTGAAATGACTTCGATGCTTGTTTTCTTCACAGACACAGTTAATTTGAACCAATAAATAAATAAATATTTCACAACATCAAATACATTGATATGACTCCGAGATAGATAGCTCAAGAACCTGTGTTACGGATACCAGAATCAACAGTGGGATTACAAATATATACATATAATACTTTTCATTTGTAAATACATACTTATAAATATATAGATAATACCCAGACCAATACAAACAGATATGTTCATGCACACAAATGTTTGCACTGTGCGGGGATCGAACCCGCAACCCTTGCACCAGAGGCAGCGTTCACTACCACTGTTCCAAACGGGTCGTCATACTAATATCAATATTAGTATGATGAGGACGCCCTGTTGGTCTAGTGGTTTAAGTACCGGGCCGTGATCTCGGGGTCCTGGGTTCGATTCCCGGGTCGAGCGAAAAGTATGTTTCGAATTTTTCGAACATAGCTCGGGTTTGTGATCACCAATCGTGGTGATTAAGCCTAATCCCATCATAGTAGCGATGACTTGATTTCTATGATGGAGACCTTTGCCCTGCAGTGGGACAGTTTATAGGCTGATAATATCAATACTAATGTTATAAATGTGAAAGTGTGTGTGTCTGTTTGTCTGTGTGGGTGGAGATAGTTCCATTCGCTTTGGTTGTTTGGTTGGCCGTCCAAGGTCCCGCTGGAAAGATGAGGTCGACAAGGATTTGCGCGGACTTCTGGCTGATGACTGGCAAAAGGTGGCGCAAGACCGACCTAGATGGAAACTCTTGTTATCGAAAGCCAAGGTTCCCTTTTTTATGTTATAGGTGGCAGACGAGCAGACGGAATACCTGATGGTAAGCGACTGCCGCCGCCCATGGACACCAGCGACACCAGTGGAGACACAAGTGCGCTACCAACTTTTATACCCCTCTTTCTTCCGGATTGAGCCTCCGGTACCCTCACTCATGCAGCGAAACACAGCACTGAGCACTGTGCTGTGTTTCGCTGAAGCCGTGAGGCCGTGGCATGACTTCGGTCGAGCCGGCTCATTCATGCCGAAGCGTAGCTCCCCTGCGGTCAAACTTTGGGTAGCTACGCCAACCTAGTTAGTTAGTTCCATCTCTTCGTCTATCTCCACTACTACCTAACATTTTGCCGTGTGGTCCCCGGCAGAGTAGAATAGGCCACCCTCACTCTTACCGAGGTGTCGCAAAAGGCGACTAAGGTAAAGCTGCTGGCATAATCATCAGCACCCAGAGAAGGAAAACTCTGCATTCATATCAAAAACCCTCGCCAACCCGTCTGCCAAGCGTGGTGAGTATGGCAATTACCCCTCATGTGAGTGAGGGAGGCCCGTGACCCAGCAGTGGGGACTTAAATGGGCTGAAGATGATGATGATGATTACCTAACACATTAGGCTACTTTTTGTCAATATTGCACATTTGCAGATGTCGATATCATTTATCATCACAATTTTTCGCGTACGCGTTGGACTCAAAATGGTTCATGGTTATTTAATAAATAGTATAAGTGTTTGCCGAGAGGTTGTAACCCCGAAATTGTTTAAAATAGATCCGGTTAAGTAGCTAAAAATTAAAATCGCTAGGATGCCCTACCCGTCACCTTAATTTGTTTGCACGGGATTTTTATTGCTTTGGCCAAAGACCGTGTGAAGTGGAAAAGAGAAGTAACTAAAGTAATAAATTATGTAAAGGAAAACCAACAAAAAAATAAAAAAGACCTGCAAACCATCTGCCCCATCGTGAGCTTGGGTTTGTGATCGAGACGCAACCAGGAATAAACAATAGACATCTTTGTTTGATGAAACAGATTTGATATTGGTGTTGGGATTGGGTGTTCGTGGCACCTGCGATCCTGTCTCAATTTATTGATTCCTCTAAAGCTGGGTTTATAGCTTCTTTCACTTTGACAATTCCGACTCTAAAGGCGCACAGAGCTTTAGGTTAAGTCGTTATGCCCGTCACCTTAAATCGCCAGTCAAATCTGAACGGTATTGGGCAGATCGGAAGCCATCATTAGAACTGGTTACGGGTCCCGTTGCGCGGGTGAATTCTCGCGACGACCCACATGCGCCGACGCCGCAAGCGTGAGTAGTGCTCAGTGCACACTGTTGCCTGCGCTCCTAGTACAGTGGCGGACAGGTCAAGTTATACAAAACTGTCAAATTTCCTCAATCGATTTCAAACTCAATGTATGACAATATAAGGTTTATAATCGAATGAAGAAATTTGACAGTTTTGTATAGCTTGATGTGTCCGCCACTGTACCTAACTAGTTGCAGTAAGTATTCAAATTCAAATTATTTATTGCATAAACATGTGGTACAAAAGTTGACACAATTTTATATCAATAGTTCCATACATGCAACCAAGTCAGGGCACAGCAATATAAACTGAATATTAAAACAGCAACTTAAAATCTACACTAATATTATAAAGAGGAAATATTTGTATTTTTGTATGTTTGTAATGAATAAACTCAAAAACTACTGGACCGATTGCAATAATTTTTACACCATTAGAAAGCTGCATTATTCAGAAGTAACATAGGCTATATTTTATCCCGGTACGGGACGTAGTTCCCTCGGGACGCGGGTGAAACCGCGTGAAACAGCTAGTTAATAATAAAACATTACAATAAAATTAATCTAATACAATTGAAATTTTCATAATAATTAATTAAATAAAAAATAAAATTGAATTGGGGTGCATTATGATATTGTCCTTGTCAAATTATAAAATTATCCGCAGTACGCAAAAAACTCATCCAGATCATAAAAACCATTATTAGTCAAAAAATGCTTGAGGTTTCTTGTAAACATATGGATGTTTTCTAAACATTTTATGTTTATTGGGATGCTATAGTATATTTTTATAGCACTGACTTGGGGTCAAAGTGTGGTCGCCGTGTGGTCCCCGGCAGAGTAGAATAAGTCACCCACATTCTTACTGAGGTGTCGTAAAAGGCGACTAAGGTAAAGCTGCTGGCATGATCATCAGCACCCAGAGAAGGAAAACTCTGCATTTATATCAAAACCCTCGCCAACCCGTCTGCCAAGCGTGGTGAGTATGGCAATTACCCCTCATGTGATTAAGGGAGGCCCGTGCCCCAGCAGTGGGGACTTAAATGAGCTGACAATGATGATGATAATGATGACTTGAGGGTCCGGTATGGTGGTTTTTTAGTTTTGAGAACGGAGTAGTAGTGCCTCGAGAATGTATATAGACTATTCCTATCTAAATATCGCTGCCGATGCTGCAGCGTGACTAGCGCTCAGTACACCAGGGTCATTTCACTTAGTACTTTTACTTTTTTCCTTCTTCTCCATCAGCATTCTTTCGCGCACCGTTGGGAATATGCTTCTCCAAAGCACCTCCACTCGGAGCGGAATTTCTTATCGTCGGACCATTAAGTTCAGTCATTGAACTCCAAAAACCTACTAGTAACTAGTGACATGACATTAGATGTCTAGTAGCGGTAGTTTCCACAAGTGCATACCCTGCCTTATGGTTCCGCTTGAGCACAATTCACACACGCGCAAGCGCAGCATTGCGTCGCGTCGGTTGCGCTTCGTTTAAGTTTGATTTGCGCGAAATTAAAATATGTATTATAGAAAAATAAACTGTCCTCCAACATTTTCCAAATAGATGCACAAAAGAACATCTTTTGTATTTTCCGGTAGACAGATTGAATAAATAAGTTGAAGTAGCCAAAAATATAACTAAGATGATGTGCACATAGGTACATAGGATAGTAGAATAGAATTGATGGCCGCTGGGGCAAAAATGTTCTGGAGTAGAGACCATGTAGCAAACACAAATTGGTTTCTCTCTGGTACTCATGAGATGAACGGACGACCTAATAAGAGGCGAAAGAACTAAATGCGATCCATGCGACAAACGAGCAAGCGGGTCACCTGATGGTAAGTGATCAACGCCACCCATAAACACCTTCAAAATCAAACTAAATAACCTTGTCACGTGACTGGGTTTGTGTGAAACGTTGACATTTTTAATGCGAATTTCCAAAAGCCATAGAACAAAAAAGAAACTCAGAAGGGTTGGTAGATATATGTGTACTTAATGATAGTATATGTGTGTATGTATGTGGGATTGGTGATCGGCAGATGCATGGCAAGGAACGTGTATGAGTTCGATGTTTGAATTAGAATGACGTGCCAGAGATGGGAGAGACGACGTATGGCGGACGACGGAAGGACGGTGTAAGACGACGCTAAAAGATTGTAAATATAAGAATACTTATTCAGAAAATCCCTGGCTTTATTCTAAACCCCATCCCACATGTATGCATGATGTGGTATACAATAATTAAGATAGTATTAATTTTAGGATACCGCAGCATGCACAATTAAGGTCATGCTGAATGCGTTAATTTTATTGAAACTGCGTTAAATGCTGATCTTGTTGGATATCCTATTTCATTAATAAATAAATAACATGAAACCTACGTCTAAACTAATCCAATGCCAGAACTCACGTATCATTTTGAAAGTCACAAAAATAAATAGATTCACGAAAGCCTAATTTAGTATTTTCGGTGTAATTGACAGAGATAATGAGCTTGTTCAAGCAATAGTCACGTTTCGCAACCATTGCCAACTAGTGCATATGACGAAAACACTATTTCCTTCGCTAGGTAAAATATTTAGTCGTTACAGTTAACAAAAAACAGCCAAACATTAGATAGCGATGGAAGCTTAGTGGTGATAAGATCGCGCCTTCTATACGGTCGTAGGTTCGAATCCGAGAATGCACCTCTGGACTTTTCTAATCTATGTGCGTGTTTTTACTATAAGCTCGACGGTGAAGGAAAACTTTTTGAGGAAACCTGCACATTACGGATAGTTTTCTCGCTTCATTTTAATGAGGAGTTCACCAATGTTAAAGTCAGTTGCTTTCTCTAAAGTGATAACAGATGGCGCTACCCGTATCTGTATAAAATTTACAGCGATTCATTTACCATGAATGAATGAAAGAGGTTTTATCCAAAAATATTTTTTATTTTAAATAATCAACAACAACAATGAACTCCTTGTGAAAACTATAATTTGATAGAAATATTTAATGACAAACTGCCCAGTTTCAAACGGGCAGCAATCAGAAACATCTCCAAACGCCATGGCAGTCATTTTTTTACAAGTCTTTTTAGGTCTCATCGTCATCGTCAGCCCATTTAAGTCCCCACTGCTGGGGCACGGGCCTCCCTCAATCACATGAGGGGTAATTGCCATTCTCATCACGCTTGGCAGACGGGTTGGCGAGGGTTTTGACATAAATGCAGAGTTTTCCTTCTCTGGGTGCTGATGATCATGCCAGCAGCTTTACCTTAGTCGCCTTTTACGACACCTCGGTAAGAGTGAGGGTGGCCTATTCTACTCTGCCGGGGACCACACGGCAAGGCCAACGGCTTTATAGGTCTACTTGCGGTTGATATAAAGTGTTATTTTCCATGTAACCAAACATATGGTCAAGTAATTTGAAATATTAGGTAAACGTGAAAAACCTAGCACTGGGAAATTTTCCCATAAATTAGGCATATATCATCTAACACCTGAAATATATAGAGACTGCTTACACCATCTAGCGAGTAACATCAAAGTTAACAAATACCACTGGAAAACTGCTCATTACCAGACACTCCAGGTCCTAAATCTTGGCTAGGCGTCTCTCGGGCTCCGAATGGACGCAACGACGAACTAGTTACTTATACCAGAGTAAGCAAACACTTTTACTATTAATTAAATACTCATACTTATCTTTTCGGTCTGTTTTTGTACCCGAAATTTGAATTACCGCCTAAAGCGGCCAATTTTGTTAAAAAGTTTTACACAATGTTTAAAATAGATCCGATTTAGTAGCTAAAGATAAATATGCAAATATTTTAAAAAGGCCGGCAGCGCACCTGTGACTCCTTTGATGTGAGAGGTGTCCATGGGCGGCGGTAATCGCTTACCATGAGCTGATACGTCTGCTCGTCTGCCCATAACATAAAAAAGCAGTACCGACACTCCCCCATTTTCCACAGAAGGTTCGATTCTCGAGCAATACTTATAAGAACAATCCAAAAACTATGAATGCAGTTTTTGTGAAGTTCGAAGTAAAAGGTACTTTCCCTTCATGTCCCATAGTCGAGGGACGGCCCTGTATGGGCTGCTAAACATTTTTTACTAACCAAAACAACAATAGTGGATAGGCAACTTATCGATACAATGAACGTAACATATAAACATGATAGTAGAACACAACACGATGATCACAATGCATGTTATAGGCTATTAAACGACTGAATGGGTGTTTTGTAAACTTACATATCGTGAGCACGTGGAAAAATAATAGGTTGGCGCCAAGCGGAAAAATATCGGTCATGAACCAATGTTTGATTATGTACACATCTAGTGTGTGTGTTGCCAGTGATGACATACGGAACCGAAACATGGCCGCTTACAATGTGCCGATTAAGGAGGCTCAAAGTCACCCAGAGAGCAATGGAGAGAGCTATGCTCGGAGTCTCCCTGCGTGATCGTATCAGAAATGATGAGATCCGCAGGAGAACTAAGGTTACAGACATAGCCCAAAGGATTGCATGCCTCAAGTGGCAATGGGCAGGGCACATAGCGAGGAGAACAGACGGCCGTTGGGGCAGAAAGGTCCTGGAGTGGAGGCCACGCACAGGAAGTCGCAGCCGTGGCAGGCCCACCACAAGGTGGACCGACGATCTGGTGAAGATCGCGGGAATCCATTGGATGCGGGCGGCACAGGACCGATCTGTGTGGAGAACATTGGGGGAGGCCTATGTCCAGCAGTGGACGTCTATTGGCTGAAATGATGATGATGATGATGATGATAGTGTACTTCTAAGTTGTATGGCAGAATGTATAGAAGACCACAGCCATGTGTAAGTACATATATACCTACATACACATGTTTTTTTTTATTATTGATGATGGGTTTGCTCTTGGCTTCACACTGAACTCTACAGATGAGAGAGAAACCTACGATGGAGCGCGCTTAGCCAATAGTAGCCTATTCACTCTAGCTTTAATATATGTGTGTTTTTCAAACACATTCTGCCCTACGTCTTAGAAGTAGTTAGATAAATGTGTACATAATAATACGCTTGAATAGTACCGACTGAGGAATGAGTCACTCAGTTTGGGGCCCTTAAAATCCTACCTCATCATCATCAGCAACCCACACTCGTCCACTGCTGGACATAGGTCTCCCCTAATGCACGCCACTGCTCCCGATTTTCGGCCAATCTCATCCAGCTCACACCAGCGAGCTTCGAATGTCATCATCCCATCTTGTCGCAGGGCGTCCTACACTACGCTTACTGAGTCGCGGTCTCCACTCAAGGACTTTACGGCTCCAACGGCTGTCAGTTCTGCGGCTAATATGACCACCCCATTGCCACTTCAGTTTGCTAATTCGGTCCTCCTACCTACTTGGGTCGGTAAATCCTACCTACTTGGGGGTAAATTAGGCTGAGCACCTGTCCCATCGTCATCTTTTTCAGCTTGCATCTTTAAACAGATCGAACCACCGAACTTTTTTTTTATGACAGGTGGCAGACGAGCAGACGGATCACCTGATGGTAAGCGATTGCCGCCTCTCATGGACACCCGCAACTCCAGTGGAGTCACAAGTCACAAGTTGTCCTGTCCCAGATTGGACAGGACAACTTAACAGGTCCAACCTACAGTTAGGTACACTTGTTAAAAAAGTGGCCAAGATACTTACAACACTGTGCCACCTCTTAGTTTTAAATAATACTTTAAAATTACTTAACTAATAATTGAAAAATGTAAAATATACATACGGGAAATAACATTAACGATTAATACACATGGTTCATTTTCAGTCGAATCGAAATCGAATCGAATTCCGTCTGGCTCGTATCATTCTACATAAAAAAAACTCTAGAACTACAAAAAAATCGCGGAACATAGGTACGTACAGCCACTCATCAAAGTATACATAGCTGACAAATTTTCATCAATCGATTCTCACCTTAACGTCAAACATGTTTGGTTCAATATCAATTGAGGATTTTTGTCAGATTGTAGTAAATTGATGTATGGCTATCTGTACGTGGGGGTGTTTCAGATGCGCCTGTTTGTAAAGCAATTAAAAACATTTTTGGACCCCTGAAAATATACCACCCTGCATTATTATTACATTAAGGCGACGGTTAGGGCACACTAGCGACGCCATCTGATTTAAATTGTTAGCATCTAAACCGGATATCTTTTTAACAATTTCGAAGTTCGAGCCTCTCGGAAAGAATATATTATACTATTTATTTAATACTTTTGATTAACTTTTTGATCTATTTTTGCACTCGAAATTTGGAATAACGCCATAAGTGGCCGTTTTTGGCGATAACTCATATTTCGAGTAGGAAGCAGACCAAACATTTTTTTTATGAGTAAGGGAGGCAAACAAGCAAGCGTGTCACTGCTGGTAAGCGATCACCGCCGCCCATGGACATCAGCCACACCAGAGGGAGTGGAAATGCGTTGCCGGCCTTTTAGAAAGGTATAGGTATAGTTAATTATAATCATTGAATGAATAGTATAAGTTCTTTTCGAGCTGCTCAGTTTTCGAAATTGTTAGAAAGATATCCGGTTCAGATGCTAACAATTCAAATCAAATAGCGTCGCTAGTGTGCCCTACCCGTCACCTTAACAGATTTATATGTTATTATTCACGACGTGGAAGCAATGGAGAGGGCTGTGCTCGGAGTCTACCTGCGTGATCGTATCAGAAATGATGAGATCCGCAGGAGAACTAAGGTCACAGACGTAGCCCAAAGGATTGCATGCCTCAAGTGGCAATGGGCAGGGCACATAGCGAGGAGAACAGACGGCCGTTGGGGCGGAAAGGTCCTCGAGTGGAGGCCACGTACAGGAAGTCGCAGCCGTGGCAGGCCTCCTACAAGGTGGACCGACGATCTGGTGAAGATCGCGGGAATCCATTGGATGCGGGAGGCACAGGACCGGTCTGTGTGGAGAACATTGGGGGAGGCCTATGTCCAGCAGTGGACGTCTATTGGCTGAAATGATGATGATGATGATTCACGACGTGTGTGTGCGAATGCGTGTATTTGTCACTATAAGCGATCTTTGCCACATAACCTTCAAGTATTAAATGAACTATAGGTTATGTTTACTATGAATGCCTACTCCAGGGAAAAGATTCTATCGTAACAAGTGACTAGACAATGCATTCATTTGTACTCATTTGGATATCTTTGCAACTCATTAAGGATTTTGAATTCATATCATCATCATCATCAGCCCCTTCAAGTCCCCACTGCTGGGGCTCGGGCCTCCCTCAATCACATGAGGGGTAATTGCCATACTCACCACGCTTGGTAGACGGGTTGGCGAGGGTTTTGATATAGATGAGTTTTCCTTCTATGGGTGCTGAAATTCATGCTAGCAGCTTTACCTTAGTCGCCTTTTACGACACCTCGGTAAGAGTGAGGGTGGCCTATTCTACTCTGCCGGGGACCACACGAATTCATATAAGACAGCATAATGTGGAGTGAGTAGTCGGCAAGTTAGCGGTCTTGTATCCCCATGCTACAAAATAAATACTGGACAGAGAAGTTTGGCGTATATAATTCTAGGTACATGAAATGTGTGTGTAGAATCTTTCATCATCATCATCATCAGCCTATCGCAGTCCACTGCTGGACGTAGGCCTCTCCAATTGTTCGCCACTGTGATCTATCCATGGCTTCTCGCATCCAGCTCTTGCCAGCCATCCTGCGCAGATCGTCCTCCCACCTAGCCAGAGGGCGCCCTACATTACGTTTGCCAAGACGCGGTCGCCACTCTAAAAGTAGAATCTTTAGCATAAATAAAAATATAAATATATTTCACAATATCACACACATTGATCTGACTCCGAGATAGGTAGCTCAAGCACCTGTGTTACGGATATTATAACCTTGAACTTACCTCAACGGTTACTGCCAACCAACAAAAACAAAATCCAATCGAAAAAACACAACACAAACTGTCACCATATGCCAACCTCTTTGCTTCTTAATGTTAAAAGTTTCAAATTTAGAACGAAAAAGGAAAACTAAAATTCAAAAATGGCTGCGGATCCGAACGTCTCGCGCCACCAGAGCGCGTCAGGGTACTGAGTATGAAGGTCTGCGCTACGATAGGTGCAGCGTACAGTATTAAATAAATATGTACAAATATGCATTGCAAAGGTCAAATTCACCTCTCGATGCAGTCTTCTTCCAAATGCGAGTTTCGAGATGGTTCAAGGGCTGTCAGGGTAAAGAAAAGGACGCCTACATAAAACTTTAACTTGGTGTCTTTGATACATTGTCTTGTGAACTTGCTTCAAAATTTTTCAAACAGTTCGGATGGACTAAATCGAGGGTGGTTATTTTAACTCTTAACTGGCTTTGGAGCGATAAATATGAAGATGAAATAAATTAAACCAAAAAACATTTCTCATAATCTAAGGTCCAAAATGACAGTACTATACAGTCTAAACTTCAATCTAATACTGAATCATATAAGAAAACATTTATTAGAGTGGAATGTTCACCCCTTTGAAAACGTCAGCCGAGAGAGTCATGCCGTCCCCACCAGGCGTAGGAGGAGGTCCGTGCAGGGGAAGGAGACGCAAGTATTGGCGTCGTCTCCTCCCTCTACGTGCCTTGCGGATCGCGGGGGCTCGCAATATGCGGCAAAGGCCTTCCAGGCATCCTCACTCGCTAATATAGCTCTCGCTATATTAGAGAGTGAGAGGTCCTGGCCGACCTTTAGTAACAATGCGTGGCGAGCCTGTGCCCACGGCGCACACACCGCCAAAGTGTGCTGCGCCGTGTCCACAGGGTGACCGCCCTACACTTCATCAAGTGTCCTTTACCCAAAGGTTGCCTGGAAGGGATCGCTCATAATGATAAGGCCGCCTTCGTTGTACACATCCTGTCATACCTAGTTTTTAAGTTTTCATACTTTATTTTGAGTGCAATAAAAGTAAATTCATTCATTCATTCATTCCACGCTGCGACAGGAATGGGCCAACAAGACCGCCGCGCCGTGTTTCGATGAGTGAGTGAACGTACGGCAATCAATCCAGACTTAATCCAGGGGTAAGGGGTGTTTAATGCACATCTATCACATAAAAGTATACTTCTGGCAACACTGCTATTGTATCATACGTCGACAGTTTCCACGACAAACGGGTAAATATTAAATCAATGGTTTACAAAGGTGGCCATTGAATTGCTCGAACAATCGCCACAAATGGTTTATTAGTTTTCATTTCACCATTTCTCGGTATGAATGGCATAAAGGTGAACTAGATTTCTAGTGTTGCACCGTTCTCTTGGTTAAAAGGACAATGATATATTCAGGATTCTTTTAGATCTAATATTTCATTTTTTTTAACCCCCGACAAACAAACGACGGGGTGTTATAAGTTTGACTTATGTCAGTGGTAAATAATATGCTCGGGCGTAGCACTATTTACCTAATTTTGGGATTTTATATTGGCACAAAGAATTGCATGCCTCACTCAAGCGGCCATAGGCAGGGCACATTGCGAGATCAGACGGCCGGTGGGGCAGAAAGGTCCTCGAGTGGAGACCGCGACGCCACAAGGTTGACCGACGATAAATAAATAATAAATAAATAAATGTTTCACAACATCGTATACAATGATCTGACTCCGAGATAGGTAGCTCAAACACCAGTGTTACGGATATCAGAATCAACAGTGGGATTACAGATATATACATATAATACTTTTCTTTTGTAAATACATACTTATAATACATAGAAAAAACCCAGACCAATACAAACAGACATGTTCATGCACACAAATGTTAGTACTGTGCGGGGATAGAACCCTCAACCCTTGCACCAGGGTGGTGAAGTTCGCGGGAATCCCTTGGAAAGGCAGAGTACCTGTATCTGTATGGAGATCATTGGGGGTGGCCTATGTCCAGCAGTGGAAGTTTATTGACTGAAATGATGGTGATGATATCGGTTACTTTTTTGATATCCGTAACACAGGTGCTTGAGCTACCTATCACGGAGAAAGATCAGTGTATGTCATATTCTAAAATATTATTATTATATCGCTGGTGAAATGTGGCCTTCCCCAAGTGCAATGGGAGGACCAAGCCTTCTGCATACCCTGCCGGCGCGGGGGCAGGCTTGGGTTATGTGGGGCTCTCGGTCTGAGCATCGAGCCCAGAGGCATACCCACTAAAACACCAGCGATGCATACCTCAACTTCATCATCAGCCCATTTAAATCTCCACTGCTGGGGCACGGGCCTCCCTCAATCACATGAGGGGTAATTACCATACTCACCACGCTTGGCAGACGGGTTGGCGCGGGTTTTGATATAAATGCAGAGTTTTCCTTCTCTGGGTGCTGATGATCATGCCTGCAGCTTTACCTTAGTCGCCTTTTACGACACCTCGGTAAGAGTGAAGGTGGCCTATTCTACTCTGCCGGGGACCACACTGCCGGGGACATCAACTTACCTGTCTTGTATAGTGAAAGTAAGACTATGGTCCTGTGTGTCCTATACGAGTAGGAATGAGAGTAGATTCAGCTCCATCCATCTATCATCTGGATCTGGGTGCCTGGTAATCCATAACTGAACGTTTTTCAAGAAGCTTTTAACCTTGCATGACAAAACTGTGAAATGAACTGTCGCCAGTGGTATTTCCGGGACGCTACGACCTTCAAACCATCAAGAAAAGAGTAAATTTCTTTTTTATTGATGCAGACGAGCAGACGGATCGCCTGATGGTAAGCGATTGCGACTACCCATAGATACTCGCGACACCAGTGGAGTTAGAAAGAAAGAAAGAAAGAAAATTCATTTTTTAGACACAAACAATATACAATAATACAGAATGACATAACTAATGAATAGATGCAGAGCATAGGTAGTTGCTATACTCGTACAACAGCGGAAACATTTAATGGGGGATATACATTTTGTAAGGAATAAGTGAAGGGTGTGGCCAATCAGGTCCCAACCTCAGCATTCGCTGCAACGGCATTATCTGCGATGCCGCAGCAGCGCTGGTATTCTGGTGGAACCTGGTTGCGTGTGAGTTAGGTAGGAACTAAAAGAAGGAATACAATATATAATGCAGGTGGGGATAGATATATACACGTATGTTACATATTAAAAGAAGTTACAAGTGCGCTGCCAACTTTTAAGCTCCCCTTCCCACCGAATAGGGCTTCCGGTACCCTCACTGACGAGCGAAACACAGGGCAGTGCTGCTTCTCGGCAGTTTTCCGAGAGGCCGTGGTATCGCACTGGTTGAGCCGGCCCATTCATGCCGAAGCGTGGTTCTCCCACGATCCCAGTTTCTTTCTCCCAGTTAGATCTATTGTGATCGCCGCTTCGCTACTTATTAGTCTCAAACCCTGCACTTTTCAGAAAGTGTTGAAATTGTTTGGGACTGAGGTGTTAGAGAAGAAGCAGCGTAGCAGAAGCAGCAATCTGTCAACTTGGTCGAGATCGACGACACGGTCTGTTGGTTCCCATACGCGAACAAAGCCAGTAGGAAACGCCGCCAAGGCCTCGGTGGCGAGCGGCGACCCGGAGTAGGTACAGCCGGTTAGTAGCCATAGATTAGTTGGGCACAGAAAGGACTGTTTGTAATTTCTGTATAATCAGCAGCAAAATGGTCTTAGTATTTTTTACATATACTAGTCATTTATTCAATTAAATAACTAAAATATGTTAAATGCATGTGAACAAAAGTGATACCTAATAATTATGTACATATTTACAAAAAGAAATTGTCTGCCCCACTGATATTGTCCAACGTGCTCAGAATGCTAGCGGCGTTGCCTCTTTGGATGGCCAACCCTAAACGTTGGCCGAGGTAACTGCCAGCATTCCGGTCCCCAGAGAACTCGATCAGTCGGGCAGACAACTCTTGAAAGAGTTTGCGGGCCTCCGGTCCCCACGGCCCCAGTGTTTCCACGCCAAATGGGGCAAAGCGGTAGCAGCTATCTAAGGCGGAGTACTTGTACCGTTTTCGGGTCTCCGCCGAGGCAGCTGCAGCGCCTGCGCCCCGTGCAGTGGCATGGACACTGGAAGGAGCCAGTGTATCCGCGCAGGTTGCGTCCCACATCAGCGCCTTCCCCTTACTCTAGTATTTTTTATGTGATAGGTGGCAGACGAGCAGACGGATCACCTGATGTTAAGCGATTGCCGCCAGCTATGGACACCTGCGACACCAGTGGAGTCACAACTGCGCTTCCAAACATTAAACCCCTTTACCCCTGGATTGGGCTTCCGGTACCCTCACTCACGCAGCACTAGTATTCATCAAACTTACCAAAAATATCTGAGCATTTGACAAAAGACAACTGCATGTCAATATAGGTACGCTAAGGTGTATTTTCATTTGTTATTCGAGAACGAATGAAAATAGGTACCTAGTACCAACCTACATCTTAAGGTGTGGTGCTGAAAGTGATTTTCAGTAGATTCGAACGCTAATATAATTTTGATACTCAGTGTGTCTACCATTCAAACACACTGGTGAAAGAATAGCCCCTCTGGCTGGATTTCAGCTACTTCAGTATTATCATCAGGTGATTCGTCAGCTTGTAAGTCATCCTTCAACATGTTTAAGCAACTCTCAAAGATTATGAAGTATTTGAATATTAGGGCACACGTTATGGATTTTATTTGGTAAATAAAACATGCAAACTCTGGCCAGTGCAAACGCTCTGGCCTTTCTGTCTGGCTAATCTATGCTGTATCGTTTATTAAATGATCTGTACGTTCACTCCAATTTTTGCATAATTGTATCCTTCTCAGTCACCTGTTTAGTAAGGACATGCTATGGGCGCATTTTTTCGTTAATGACCCAATAGCCTTCATCTTGAGGAATAATCTTTCTTAGCCCATTTATTTTCACCTCTTGCATTTGCTATGCTCGATTAATCCATATTTTCGTAATAATTTGCATCAGTCACCACGAACTCGTGTGATTTTGTTTTACCTCGTGCGTTGGACTATCCTCGGTATCCATCTTATTCGCAATTTGAATCAAAGCCATCATCGTGAACACTAGAACTAAAGCCACAGCTAAATTCCCACCTTTAAAGATAGGCCTTTTAAATTGTTATCTCCAATCTATTGACCTCAATGATATAGGGTGTACCTAACTGTGAAAATGTACATCCCTTTAACGACGTGTTCTACGTCTACTTTCTAAAAATACAATTTTCATACAAAGTCGGTCACATGGCTTGAACATTTTGTATGGGAAGTCGGAAAATTTTAGACGAATTTCGAAGTCATGACACAAAACTCGTTCAGAACGGTCGGAAAATCACTTTTTTTATATGCTAGAGGCGACAAACTAGCAAGCGAGTCACTTGATGGAAAGTAATCTTCGCCGCCCATGAACATCCGCGAAATCAGAGAGAACGCTAATGTGTTGCCGGCCTTTTCAAAATAGGAGTACGCTCTTCTCTTGAAGGTCCCTAAGTCGTAGCCGTCGGAACTACTCCCACAGGAAAACCGTTCCACAGAACTGAGGTACGTGGTAGAAAGTTCCGCGGAAAACGCATAGTATTAGACCGCCATACATCGAGATGATGGGGATGGAACGACCATCACTTGCGTGTGGTTCGATGTAGGAATTCAGCTGCAGGGAGTAGATCAAACAGTTCCTCAGAGCACTCCAGAGCATGATAGATGCGGTATAGAATGCGGAGGGAAGCTATATCCCTCCGCAGTGCTAGAGGTGAAAAGGAACTTGCTGAAAGGGATGTAAATGTTCACAGACACACCCAGTACATAAAAAAAAACCGGCCAAGTGCAAGTCGGGCTTGGTTGCTCACATAAAGTAATACAGTATCTAAGCCTAAATCTAATGTTATAAAACATGTCAAAGGCCCATTAAAAAGCCATTTGTCAAACTAGTGAAGCGTGACTTGTGAACTTATTAGCCTCAACCAGTCGTAGCTATTCGTTTGTTCATCAATCCATAGTTTTGAAAGCTGTCAAGCTGGCTTGGGACCTCGACAGTACAAAAATAGCCAGAAACGCCATGCTCGAGGAAGAAAAAGGGCGGAAACTACAACTTAGCGGTGTAGTTTTTGCAAAGATAGCAAAGGTTAACTTTTTAGAGAGTAGAGAAAGTAGGCTTCATCCTTGGGGGGTGGGAAGATATTTAGGAGGGTGCCATAAAAGAGTCCATGGGCGGCGGCAATCGCTTATCATATGGTGAACCGTCTGCTCTTCTGTCACCTATGACATGAAAAAAGATCAAAATCAAATCCGGAGTGATCGCGTCACTGCCAAATTATTTATTTATTATTATTATTTTTAGATTACGAACTATTAGCACCCTATTAGTGGCCCTAGTATTAAATCCTAAAATTTACTAATAGATGGCGCTGAGTGTCGATTACATCGCTCAAGTGTCATTCTCTATAGAATCTTTTTTTTTACGCTGGGGAATGAATGCCTCCTTATGCATACCCTCCTGCCGGGGGGGCAGGCGGGTTATGTCGGGCTTTGCTCTGGCGGGGGCTTCTCCTAACGAGATGCCGGCCAGAGGCATACCGACCCCAGCGACGCTCCCTCATCGCCAGAGTGGGGAGGGGACATGAATACGGGTTGAAAAACCTTACTTTACGTCCCTCCCCATGCGGACGGCTTACACTGCGGGCCTGACCCTGCCTCCCCCAGTCAAGATGGGGGATTCTCTATAGAATCTACCTCTTTACAAATAACTACTGGCTGAATTAACACTGTGCAATGTCTGTGGTACGACTATCTTGACCTAATAGCGACAGGTAAGACAACCGTTAATGTGTCTATAAGTGCATAAAGTTGCAATCTATTCGACCTTAAATACAAATCATTGCGAACGGATATCGTAAAGATTATATTTCTACCGGCCGGTTGTACGTTCAAATTAAATGTAGACTTTATTTGGAGAGATAGCGAAACTGTGACCAGATTGAGATATTCAATGAGATCAATCAAAAATTTACAGTGACTTCGCAGACGTTCTATCTCGGTTAGATTTTTTTTTATATGATGGGTGGCTATTGGCTGAAATGATGATGATGGTGACGACTATTAAACTAAATATCTATAAATATAATTGGTTTAAACACCCAGATTGTGAGCATCATACATTAGAACCTCTAAAGAATCTTCTTTACATCCATCGATCCATGGAAATCAGATCGGATAAGTTTATTTCTTTATCAATTCCAAAACCTGTAAATCCAATTCACAGTAGATACTACAGAAGTCTTATAGCAGAAAAATCAATGATTTATAGCCCTATTTGGATCTATTAAAGTTTAATGCTTGGGAAGCAACATCCAGCGCGATCGTTTTTGCGAAAAGTTACGTTACATTTAATAACTGTTCTGTTACTGGTACAACGTAATCACTTTTCTCAGTAATGAAGAACTTGGCAAAAACGCTACGTGCGCGCTGCAACGGGAGTTGGGATTTTATGAACAGCGGATCATTTACTTTGATGTGAGAAAAAGGTGGTGTTTTAAGCGTAATTAATCGATAGAAACTATCATTCAGAACATAATAACCTAATCAGTCAATCAGGTGGTAGACGATATTGAAAAGTCATAGGCAAAAGAGGGTCTACAACGAAATTCTGTTTCATTCTAGGCCCTCTCTCTGATCAATCGATAAAGTTGGTAGACGAGATTAGAAAAGATATTGGCAAAAAGCGGACTCATATAGAGCAAGACGGAGAAAACTGCGTATAACTACAGGGTGTATCTATGAACATTTTTTTTTATATGAGAGGTGGCAGACGAGCAGACGGATCACCTGATGGTAAGCAATTCCGCCGCCCATGGACACCCGCAACACCAGTGGAGTCACAAGTGCGCTGCCAACCTTTTCCCCTTTGCCTCCGGTAACCTCACACACACGGCGAAACACAGCGCAGAAACATTAAAGAATTCAAATGAAAATTCAAGCAAAGTCTAGCAGAATACCAGCGCGAACATGGGGACCTCGCGTATCTGTGGCATAAGCTGGACCCCCCCGTCGATCCCCGTACAGTACAAACAGTTGTGTGCATGAATGCACATGTCTGTTTGTATTGGGCTGTGTGTTTTCTATGTTTTATAAGTATGTATTTACAAAAGAAAAGTATTAAAATGTATATATTTCCAATTCCGCTATTGGTTTTCATATCCGTGACACAGGTGCATAAGCCAAGCTAAGCATCTTGGAGTCGGATCAATGTATGTGATGTTGTGAAATATATATTTATTAACTTATTATTTATTTATTTAACTTCTATTCTAATGGGACACTGCGTACATTAGTGCTTCATCGGAATTCTGAAATCAGAGCGAGACCGGGTGCGGGTAAAAAAAAAAAAAAAAAAATCCCCCGGGCTTTAACGGGCTTCCTGAAGCACGGCCTATACATTACATTATACTTATGGTACTCATTTTACACTATACACACTTATGATGGCACGGGGTTTACTGTGACCGCCACCGGCACAGATTATCCAGGATGCTTTGTTAACACATTTCTAGGTCATTTATTCCTGATAACAAACATTTTTCTCTAGGAACTTTCTGGTAAAATATGAAAAATACATTTTTTTTTGCAAAATTCGCGTTGATGCGAAAATAGAAAATGCTTTACAATATATAACATAGAGAATAGAATGTGCTGTATTTCGCTGCGTGATTGAGGGTACTGGAGGCCCAATCCGGGGGAAAGGGGGGCTTGATGGTTGGCAACGCACTTGTGACTCCAATGGATTTCATGGGTGGCAGCAATCGTTTAACATCAGGTGATCCGTCTGCTCGACTGCCATCTTTCAACCAGCGCAAACCACTGAGCTAAACGGGCTTTCATGGTTGCCATCAGGATTATAGACATTTATGATCGCAGTTATTTTAAATCACTTATTCATTTGATAACCTCGCCATAAAAACGGATACTAAAACTAATGAATATTCATAGCCGCAGACGCAGTTACTTTCGTAACCAGTAAAAGTAAGTAAGTAAGTACCTCTGTCCCGAGCCACAAAATCAACAAGCCTTGAAAGCGAGACCACTTTCTATGTTCATAACGTGGTTTATTTACTAAAGGATTTTCATCTTTAATGTCTTAAAAATAACGAATGATAAAATTTTGTTTTCAATGAAGCGATTGACTGAGGGCGTGGACATGGATGCAACAACTGGACTCTGGACAACTGTGACAACGAGCGCTGATGGCAATGACACAGATCCAATAGTAAGCGGACCATAAACTACTGTGACAACTGAGAACAACAGTGATGAGGCAGCTACCGGAACAACTGAAGCTTGGACTTCAGTGACAACTGGTGTTGATGGTAATTACACAGACCCTATAGTAAGTGTATCATGGATTACAGAGACAATTGACTATAGTAATGCGACAGTCACCGCAACCGATGAAACATGGACTACAGTGAGAACTTATGTTGACGGCAATGTGACAATTACCCGTAGTAAATAAACCGCCAACCAATGTAACCACTGATGATAATAGTGACATTACACCTACCACTACCAAGACCTTCACGCCCTAATAGAAACGTATCATTCTGGATGGCGATGAATGTTAAGCTGAAAATGCACTTAAATATTGAACTAAATTAAAAATTATTATAATTTTATTTGCAAAATAAAATAAGTTTATTATGCTGTGGATCTTGAAAGCTTTCCAGATATTAGTAGAATACTTTACTTTCAATTATACACCTGGCTGTTAAAGTTTTTTAATGGTACCGATTTTAACATTTTTATAAAAACTTTCACTACATGCTCAGCTACTTTTCAAATTGAAATTCAATCATTACATTGACTCATTGAGACTAAATTAATGATGTAGGTCAACAAATCGATGCGTTAACAAATTATCTAATACATAATTTAAATTATATGTTAGCAAAAAGTAGGCACCGAGAAGTGGTTAGTCGCGTGCTGCCATAAAGAGAAAACTTTAAGCTGTCATGGCCGGACGTGATAATATGCGACGTATTGTATTTGTTGGTCCAAGTCATAGGCGAAGATATTAGCAATAGTAAAGTATCAGCCTATACATATACTGCCCCACTGCAGGGCAAAGGCCTCCATCATAAAAATCAAGTCATTGCTACTATGATGGGGTTAGGCATAATCACCACGCTTCCTTAATGCTAATTGGTGATCACAAACCCGAGCTATGTTCGAAAAATTCGGAACATACCTTTGCTCGACCCGAGAATCGAATCCCTGATGACGAAATCACGGCCCGGTACATAAACCACTTTTTTTTTCTTTTTGATGACCCAGTGAAAGAGGGGCTCTCCTCTGGGTTAAGTCTCTGCTAATCAGAGACCGTCCGGAGGCATACCGAATAAAAACACTGGGGCGTGTCCATCCCTCGCCCAGGAAACACTCAGACCGGGGTGAGGTACATTAACCACTAGACCAACGGAGCGTATGTTTATGTAATGGTTTTCCCACAAAATAACTCTAGTTAGGTACTCTATTTTGCTAAGATTATAATTTTTAATTTAACAGAGGCGTTTGCGACTATCTGTTTGCGCCTATAGTGACTGACATATTTTTAACATACAATGTTATCTTAAAAATATTACTTTATTTAACAGAAGTCCTAATATTCACTTAATAACTACTTACACTAACTTATCAGTCTAGCATAGATTATAATTATCGTCTTAGTTCTAATATTTCATAAATCTTGCAGCGTTCTTCAAGGAGGTATCCTGGGTCCACCTTTTTAATAGAACTTTTAATCAATAAGATTAAAAGCTCTTGTATTAAAAAGGTGTATTAAGTAAGTAACGAAAGTAAATTCACACAAAAGCTTTGTAAATCATTCCCGCCTTAAGCTTAACTTTTGAATACAAGAGACAGTCCATCATTGCATAATTCGCAACCTTTCTCACAACCTTTCGACCGCAGTACAATCATACCTGTCTTTTAACGAAGCCTCCCAGACTAGACCATGACTCTTTAGAATAAAGCTTAATTCTCCTTGGAACTGAACGATTTTTGTGTATTTTAGTGGAACATAATGAGTTGATGACATTATGATATGGTATGTTTATGTTACATTGGCATTGTTTGTCACTTTCGCACGGAAATCTTTAGAAGAAAATACAGCATTTGTGAAAATGTTGTATCACCCCACAATCGCTGCTATAATGTCCACTTGTCTATGTTTTAGGTATAAAATAAATCGGAATAT
The DNA here is from genome assembly GCA_019059595.1 of Marasmia exigua. Taxonomy (NCBI): domain Eukaryota; kingdom Metazoa; phylum Arthropoda; class Insecta; order Lepidoptera; family Crambidae; genus Marasmia; species Marasmia exigua. The sequence goes on along the minus strand of CM032474.1, from coordinate 2,386,489 downwards.
AATTTAAAAGTAAAGTTGCACATTTTAACTACTCAGTAATGTCATCATGATGATGATGAAATTTAAATAGATAGATAGATACACTTTATTGCACAAAATTTACAGATCTTAGCCTAAGTTATTATACTAAAACAATGTAGGCGGTCTTATCGCTAATAGCGATCTCTTCCAGACAACCTCAGGGTAGAGGAAAAGTATAGCGAATTAAGAAAAGGGGTAAGGCAGTGCAAGTCAGAAAAAGAGAAAAAAAAGACATTGTATAAATACGAGTATGGTATATACATACATACATTATATTAAATAAATATATACTAGCTATAAATACTAATACATACTAGTACATTACAAAACAAATAAACATACATACTAACAGTTTAAATTTGTACTTAAAAAGCTGCTAAGTTAAGATTAAATTAAGTATACATAGTTGGTATACATATTTTTTGAAAGAGTTGTGTGAAAATTTCAGTCTGTAAGCACAATTTTTGGCTTTTCCCTCATCGGTCAAATAAATCGTTTTTGACTTTTAAAACATGTATTTAGGTACATAGTGGTGTAACTTTATGAGAAGCACCCTACAAATTACCTAGCTATAAAACACCGGGCGAATTAAAAGTTCACTGGAAAATAACCCCATCGCTAATTACATGATTATTACTTACCTCTACCTTTGTTACTTACTACGCTATTGCCTATGTTACTACTTTAGTTTGTAAGCGTTAATACCAAGCAGATGATACCGCCCAGTACACTCCCCCACAAATTGCCCACATACACTCCTGCGCATATTAATTTATCAAACGCATCTGAAGTTAATGACTGGATTAAGACATGCAAAAGGAACAATATGATGAGTTAGTGATGTCAGTGTGAAATTTGAAAATGTCGACACTTTATTGAATATTATTATTTTATTTCAATGCTTTAAGAATGAATTTTTCAGTTTATTAAAGTAATCAGACCACGTGGATAATACATTTAATTCTGTAAATTGAATCTTTGTAAAATTTTATAATTGCTCGCCTCCTCGCAGGAACATCTATTTTCAGATAAAAAGCCTTTTTTGCAATAATTAATTGAAATATCGATGTGAAATAGTGCGAATTCAGTGATATATTTCATGTAGGTACATGTTTATTTCGCATTTCGTGTAATATGTTTGCCTTTGATTGAATGATTTTATTCTTATTCTTAAATAGGGTATATAGTAACTTAACCTTTAAGTCACATCCCTAACGATGTGCAATCTATCAGCGAGACAAGTGACGCACGCGTCGCGTCGGCGCGCACGCACCCACAACTCGACCGACATCTGACGCCGGCTGACGTCACTCGTCGCTATCTTTTATGGGAGATAAAAGACTGAGGATCTTCTTCACTTAGGCGCTTAGAAAAAGAACCCGTAGTTCTAACACATAGCCGTATTGTAGCACAAAGGCGGTGGCGTAACTATTCTACCAAAGGACCGTGGCGTATTCTTCAGATGGGGTCAGAAGTTGAAGGGGAGGGATTATGCGGGCGGAGGCCCCCCTTTGATCGAGAGCTTTTTGAGCGTGGGAGATTGGGCCGGGTCGACCGGAGAGATATCACGGCATCACAGAAAACCGGCGTGAAGCAGTACTGTGCTATGATTCGCTGCGTGAGTGAGGGTATTGGAGGCCCAATCCGGGAGATAGTGGGGTTTAAAGGTTGGCAACGCACTTGTGACTCCACTGGTGTCGCATAGTCCATGGGCTGCGGCAATAGCTTGCCATCAGGAGATCAGTCTGCTCGTCTGCCACCTATCACATTATAAAAAAAGATAGCCCGTGGCATTTTGCCGCCCCTGTCACATAATAGTTAGGTACGTACGCCGTACTGCTTACAGGGTGACATCGTCGTCTATACGTTCTTTAATCGCTCTGTAAGTGGACATTTCACGTAGGATCATCTGGAGTTCATTTTTCTTCAACTAGTTGTCTTAAAATTTCTTCACATATGCGATGAGATAACTCCGCTGGAGTTTAGTGAGTATAATTCTGAGAGTAGCTTCTTCTCTGTAGAAGTATTTCCCGGTGCCGTACTGGCTATATAGCAAGAGCAGGTAGCAAATGCTACGGGCAACGCGCATTGGGGCCCTCCTCGGGCCGCTCACTCCAGCGCCTGTATTTTTTTTTGTGATAGGTGACAGAAGAGCAGACGCATGGTAAGCGATCACCGCCATCCATTAATACCAGTGGAGTCACAAGGCGTTGTCAACCTTCAAATCCTTACCCTGGATCACATATAAAAACCCAGGTTTCAACCGTCTCTCTGTGAATGAGAATCCCAAGATGGTGCTTTAACAAATAAGAACTAAGACTTACAACTCTATTGTCCACATAATTAAGTCGGTATTAGTAACTCCCACAATATCAGCGGACAATTCAGATGCATCTGAGTAACCATTAGTAACATCATTTATCACAGTTTTGGTGTTCTTTCAAGGATCTGGTCCTCATTTAGCACATTCTGAGTCGTCGTGTGGGTCGTTTTCTAGGCTTTTCCTGGCTGGCGTCTGCATAGCTTTAAGTTCATTGTCAACTAGAGTGAGTATATTTAGAATAAGAAAGAATGTGATCTATGTCGTCACACGGCAGCGGAGAAATGTGGAATTAAATTTAAATTACTTGGCCGAGTCATGATCAGTCATTTCGAATGGACTTACTTTCAATACGCCAAGCTGTTCAACGTTGAGTGATTTTAGTTCAAACAACTATCGGCCTAGGCATCCCATTAGATGCCGGCGTTTAACGAAAGCTCTTAGTGTTGCTTAACGATAGTCCACTATCGATAGTCTATCGATAGACTAGTCAAAGTGAAAGACTCTATCGATACTATTGATCGATAGAGTCTATCGACAGTATTGCTGGTTATATACGAGTACATCCTGTATTTATGAGTATACTCTACCTATGCCGCGTGCCGTAACGTAACAATATAACATTACCTATGGATCTTCATGAACTCACCGCCTCCGCCGGCTCTTATCTAACCGTGTGGAAGGTCAGCGAAAGTGAAACTTGTGATAGCGACGGAAAGGCCTAGTGGTGCGACTTGAGGCAAAAGCCACTCATTCTATTCAAGTTCACTCGAGTGGCTTAGGTCACTCGATTTTTTTTATGGGAAATCTAGACAAAAGAGGAGGTCTTCGACCACTGCACATAGTGTGACTGCCAAACTTTCTCTCCACAGCTGTAGACAGCACGTTCAAATGATCTTTTGTTGCAGGTCACCGGCAGTGCAGTTAAAGTGGTGGAGTATTTATTTATTTATTTTATAACCGGTAGACCAGGATTTACATTTCTTATGTATGTTTACATCAGTATGGTTACAGAAAAATCACTTATAGGTCTACACAGATAGGAATTATTTATTAAGTATTGGGCTGGAGTAATGTAGCCGATTGTCCTCGACGCGACCAAACTGCGATCCAGACCATAAACTCAATAAAATTTCGAGGTTGAATTTCACCAACGTTATTTATTTTATTTTCATAGAAAACATACAGCCTGATTCACAAAATGGTCAACTGAAAAGTTAAGTATCTGCCAATTTAATTTTCGTTTTCGCATAATTATATACACAATAGTGAATGCTTGTTCTTTAGTTAAACACCACTAATATGAACTAGACTACACTTGAGATCAGTATTAGTTTACGTTTGAATGCCAATCATATCCAGATATCCGTTTCCTAGCGCTAATTACCTATACTCGAATTAAACAGGTCAAGCTCGAATCATTCTTTATGGTTATAATGTATCAATACGGGGATTAACACGATATTTATTATGTGAAACAACATTGTGTACTCACATATTTGGCTCGACGTTTCGGCTACGTTACAGCAGCCGTGGTCACGAGCGTGGTCCGCTCGTGAGCCAAATATGTGAGTACACAATGTTGTTTCACATAATAAATATCGTGTTAATCCCCGTATTGATACATTATAGTTATAATGCAACGCGAAAATCTAAAAAACTATTTTTTATGGTTTATGGTTCGGAGGGCAGAAAAAGATTTCCAATGGTGTATAAAGATGACTCGAGTTAAAATTCCCTGGCGTCGCATCACTGAAAATTAACATTCTTGGAGTATTGCGTCAGGACCTGTCTTGAGATATAAGATGAATGATGATCGGAATTATGCACTGGAAGGATATTGATGGGTGAAGAGGGACGGTATTGTTCTGCGATACAGCTCAACTAGGTGCTGAGGTCATTGTTCTGAAACAGGTGCTAAGATAAGATGATACATTGGCTTGTTATTGTCGCCTTTATACACTGAAAACCATGGAACTAGAAAACGCTTGCTTTAAACGGAATGTGCAATTTTCAGTCAAAAAAAGTCACAGAGTGTGAAAGAGATCCAACCGGCCCTGACCCAACTTTAATGCATCTCTAACTTGTGCGATAGAGAAAGAACGTCACCCAGCACGTCACCCCAGTGCAGCTTCGCGGTTTTAAGGGTTCCGTAGCCAAATGGCAAATAACGGAACCCTTATAGATTCGTCATGTTTGTCCGTCTGTACGTCCGTCCGTATGTCGCCGCCACTTTTCTCCAAAACTATAAGAACTATACTATTGAAACTTGGTAAATTTGAAACTTGGTATTTTGTTAGCCGCATTACGATTTTTACACAAAAATTGTAAAAAAAAATTGGGGGGAGCAAACCTATACGTGTGGAGTATCTATGGCACAGATATTATAATACTAGTAATAGGTCTTGCTCCCAAAGTGGTAACTTGTGTGCCCCCCCCCCCCCTAACTTCAATAATAAATGAATTATAAAACTAAAAAAAATATATGATAAACATTACCATAAAAACTAACAACGAAAATTGGTTTGGACTTGATCTAGTAAGTAGTTTTTTTTAATACGTTATAAACCGTAAATCGCAATTTACCTTCCATATATCTTACTTGCTGCTACGGAAACTCAGACCAAAACAAATAGACATGTTCATGCACACAAAATGTTTGTACTGTGCGTGGATCGAACTCGCAACCCTTGCACCAGAGGCAGCGTTCACTACCACTGATCCAAACGGGTCATTAAATGGGAGCTAAGATTTCTTCAGGCCTTAAGGCGGAAAGGTCCTCGAGTGGAGGCCACGTACAGGAAGTCACAGCCGTGGCAGGCCCCCCACAAGGTGGAACGACGATCTGGTGAAGATCGCGGGAATCCATTGGATGCGGGCGGCGCAGGACCGATCTGTGTGTAGAACATTGGGGGAGGCCTATGTCCTGGGACGTCTATTGGCTGAAATGAAGGTTTCTTCTATTCCTATAGGTACCTAAGCACTGGAAAATAACAATGATCACAAAGTTAACAGCCTTGACAAGCCGAAAGCAGCAATCAACAAACACGGCATACATGGTGTCTCGGTTACACAACGGGGCCTCCACGCTCTGATTCGCTCGCTAATGGCTCGGAACCGTGTCCTATGAGAAGCCGTCGGCAGCCGCGATGTTAACAGTGGTGATTACCTACTACGTATTTAGTATAAGTTACGTAACTAATCAATTGACTAATTAGCTTCTAAACGGTCATTACTTGGTTCTCTGTTACCTACGCCAGAGTATTTCGCCGAGATTATAATACTTCCTTCCGGGTGTTTTTCTATGTATTATAAGTATGTATTTACAAAAGAAAAGTATTATATGTATATATTTGGTACTGATATTCTTATTACATATAGTATGTAATCCGCTAATATTGTATAGTATTGATGCGTCTTTCTTTCATTTTTTTAATTTTTGTAAATTGTATTTATTTTTTGTATTGGTTTTATATCTGTCTGCCCCCATATTGCGCATCTGTTCAATTAACCTATCTGTTTCTTTTTTTTCTGTCTCAATCTCAATTATGCATGCATGCATGGATGGATAGGGAACAGATGCGCAATAATCTAATGGTAGTCGCTGAAAACCAGCGTCGAGGTTGGTCTCATGGATCAGCACCGACTATAGCTGAGCGGCCGCCTGTTTGGCACATACAGGGATAATGTTGTCCTACTTTTCGTCATTATTTATGTCTAGGTTATGTTTCTTATTAAGTTTCCTTGTTTTGTATTAGTGCCAAATAAAGTTATCATTCATTCATTCATATCCGTAACACAGGTGCTTGAGCTACCTATCTCGGAGTCAGATCAATGTATGTGATGTTGTGAAATATTAAAAAAAAGGAAAAACAATTACTTCCTTCATTGTATTTACCAGACTCCCCAAATCCTGAATCCAATGGCGGATCCAGCTTTGGCGGGAGGGGGTCACATAAATTGATTTAGTTATAGGTGTTAAGGAGGAAGTCAAACTTTCGTTACGTTCGGTCCCGAATAATGTGTTTGCTGTCAAATAAAGTAATTTAAAGTAAATATACACTATTCATAAATTTTGGAACAGTGGTAGTGAACGCTGCCTTTGGTCCAAGGGTTGCGGGTTCGATCCCCGCACAGTACAAACATTTGTGTGCACGAACATGTCTGTTTGTATTGGTCTGGGTGTTGTATTAAGTATGTATTTACAAAAGAAAAGTATTATATGTATATATTTGTAATTCCGCTCTTGGTTCTGATATCCGTAACACAGGTGCTTGAGCTACCTATCTCGGAGTCAGAGCAATGTATGTGATGTTGATGTTGTGAAATAAATAAAATCCCCCCTGCGCTGGGTCCTTCTGAACTAAGCCGGTGGGGTGACCCATGACCCCATGACCCATGCATAAAATATAAGCTTAACTACGAGTATCTATAGTCCAAAGTTTGAAGCTATCACTATTTTCAAAATCTGATCAGATATGAAGAAGACTTGACCTATGTATATTGATAAAATATCTATTTTAGGCCCGGATATTACAGGTGCCACAAGGCACAATACTAGGTCCAATTCTCTTTCTGATTCGTATCATTAACAACAACACATTTCACGCAGTAAAATTACATAGAACTAACTAAATAAATAAACAAAAACGAAGCGGAATTTAACTGCACCCATAAATAAATGTTTCTAACAACTAGAGCCCATTTTAAATGCCTAATCGTTCGCATTAATATCATTACTCAGATATTGAGATAGATAAAACAAGATAGAAATAAGACATTTAAGTTACAAGGTCGTCCACATTTAGCAACTTCTCGTGCTTATAAAACAAGTGCCTAAGTACTTAAGTACTTATTAACATTTCAATCATAATGAGCTTGTCAGTTTTTCTTTCTTTTAATTAATCAAGAGGATTGCATAGTCTTTTGGATTGGACTTTGGAATCGCTTTGTGTCAAAATAGCATGTGCAATGTGCTAAGCCGGTAAGCAAGTTTGTATTGGCTTTACTGATGTGTTTACTGAACGCAATTTCTTTCTTTCTATGTACCCAGTTCCTTATGCTTTCTATGATGTGAGGTCTTTGAGTGATTTTATTATTTGGTATTTAACTCTTTACATTACGGAAGTTTTTGACACCAGGAGCCCAATTCTCGTGCTCGTGACATTTATTTTCATACGACATATATCACTAAAACATAGTTTTTTTGTATGGTTTTCAGGTGATATCCGCCAAGTTTTCAAAATATGACAAGCCCGAGAATTGGGCTACAGCACGTTTAAAGATGTGGTAGGTACGGGCAGCCACAACCACTACACAACACGTTTGGTTCAATATCAATAAGGAAAGACATAGGTATTGTAGTAACCTTTTTTTTCCGTTGGGGGAAAGCCACCGGCTTGGAGGGCTATGGGCCGACGTCGCCTTATGCATACCCGTCTACCGGGGGGCAGACGGGTTATGTCGGGCTCTCCTCCAGTGAAGCCGGAGGGCTACCGACTAAAGCCCCGACGGCGCTCCCTTCTCCACCAGAGTGGGAAGGAGACATGTGTACTAGTTGATGAACTTTGACTACACGTTCCTTCCCAGGCGTTAGTCCGCTTATAGCGCGGACTCTACATTACCTCTCTGCTTGTAGTAACCCACCAGAGTGGGAAGGAGACATGTGTACTAGTTAATGAACGTTGACTACACGTTCCATCCCAGGCAGTTAGTATATGTGTAATGTTCGTTAGTGATCGATAGATTTTGAACTTCAGGAAAGTTCTTTTAACAAAACCTTTTGACCTCGCCATTTTGTTAGATCTTTAGCATCTTTATAAGGTCAGGGATTTAGATATCTTCGTGACATTTAGCTCAACCTCCATAGTGAGCTGTGACTTCAAGAGAATGTAGATGTTGGTAACTATATTGAACTCTATGTCTTAAGTCTTGAGGTTACAATTCGCTAAAAGTTGACAAGAGCCTCCTCATCCCTACATCAGAACTTATATTCTTCTAGATGTAGGATTCTAAGGATGTAGGTATCATTAGGTAAGTCCAATTATTTATCAAGTCTTTTTGAGCTTACCAATTGTATTTAATTAGATTTAATGCCTCTTATCTTTAGCTCTCATGGGACAATGCCTGAGCAAGAAGCATAGAAAAGGACATCACTAAATCAACAGTACCAACACGTTGTTAAATATAGGGAGTATATTTTTCTTAGTTTGTGAGATGTGTTGTATTATTATATTACGAGTAATTATCTTCAATGACACACGAGGCTATGGCTCATCTGATAGTTAAAAACCCCATTCATAGACATTGACAGTCAGTTTGCTTTACATTTTGAAAACCGAACATTCACCGGCTCAGTCTTCTAAGCTGAATCATCATTTAAAAGTTTTTTTTATTTTAACATTAAGTTCAAGATGTTAAGATATGAAGAACAATAAATTTACTCATAGTAGGCGTGAAGTTATCAATATATTTCAAAAGTCTAGAGGTAAACACATGCATGTAGGTATTATTTGAACAGGCAAACCTCGTTAGGAGCTTCATAAGTCCTTGAAAGCCTACGTTTAAAAGTAATTGGCGGTGTTCCTAATGACATCGTATGCGCAATCCTAAATAACCATAAAGAATATTGTTTGTGATTGTAACGTAAATTTTTACAGTGTTACAGTTAATAATGCAAGTCCGTAAGGAGCGTAACGCCGCGCGGAAAGTGAAAGTCGCTTACCTCGAAGTTACCTCGTTCCTGCACCACCATTACTTTTTTGAAGAAAATCTGGGGCATAGCGTCGCCTTCAAACCTCCTTTGTTTGAAAAAAATCAAATGTCACATTCGTTATGGCCACCAAAAGAGGTTTGACCAATCAAACTTTTTATAACCTGTTGCAACAACACTTTATTTTTTTTGTCTAGGGCTGTCCACACCACATTAAATCTGTGGTCCCCGCTAATAACACTGGCCGATTATTTTTTCTATAAGATTTGACACAAATTTTGGCGCGAAACAATTTTTTTTCCGCACGGCACACATGGACAATGAATGATCATAAATGTTGGTTTTATGTTCATGATTGTAGCACTTGAAACACTGACCGGCTTAAAGGTCTGTACTTTATTTTAGAAACATACTATTCGAGCAGAGACCTTTCCCTTCTAACACTATGTCGGCAACTAAGCAACACAACAAGTATAATGTTTATAAGTATGAAACGTTGACTTCGCCTTAGGACCACTGTCGCAATCGCGTTGTTGTGGACTCAATTTTCGCACATGATGGATTTTATTGTTTACGCTACAGAATCGAAAATAGCGTGGCAAAATGGCGTCTTATTCGCAAAGGATAACTTTGTAGCGTAGATGCAACATACCCACTGGAGATTTAATCTCATACAACTTGATACGTGGGTACTAGATTTACCTGTCTTGCTTTAAATATGCGTTCCGAGTGCAATAAAGATGGTATTTTTAGTTTCAGTCGGGCTTGTACAGGAATTGCGGATTAGCGGAAGAGAGAGGCTTGATCTGTCGTCGACCTTTATTACAAAGTCTAAAGTTATTACCGTACTAAAGCTCATGTCATCCTGTTCCAACCCGCAATGTTAAAACGGGCTAGCAAGAGTTTTGTTCTGGGACTATCCTTAGTTTGCGATTTAATGATAGATAGATCATCATCATCATCATCATCATCAGCCTATCGCAGTCCACTGCTGGACGAAGGCCTCTCCAATTGTTCGCCACTGTGATCTATCCATGGCTTCTCACATCCAGCTCTTGCCAGCCATCTTGCGCAGATCGTCCTGCGCAATAGGTGGGGCACCTAGCCAGAAGGCGCCCTACATTACGTTTGCCAAGACGCGGTCTCCACTCTAGAACTCGTTTACCCCAACGGTATAGATAGATACATAGATACATAGATAGATAGATACTCTTTATTGTACATACAATGTTAAATTTAGCTACGAGCAATCTCTACCAGACAACCTTCAGGTAGAGGACATTAAGGTGATGGGTAGGGCACACTGGCGACGAGAATCGATTTAATTTTTTAGATACTAAACCGGATTTATTTTATACAATTTCGGGGTTACATTCTCTCGGCAAATACTTATACTATTTATTAAATAACCATTCACAAATGTTGGGTCCGTTTTTGTATGCGAAAAATTGGTTCACGCCAAAAGCGGCCACTTTTGGCGGTAATTCAAAATTCGAGTGCAAAAGCAGACCAAACAGTTAACTATAAGTATTAAATAAATAGTATAAGTGTTTTGCGGAGAGGTTGTAATTCCGTAATTGTTCTAAATAGATCCAGGTTTAGTAAGCTTAAAAATTAAAATCGAATTGGCGTCGCTAGTGTGCCCTATCCGTCACTGTAAATAAAAGAGCCTCTTAAGAATGTTGATAATAATCAAGACAATATTGCTTTTGTAAGTAGATAGGAGCAGGCGAACACACAGATGATCACAGGATCCTTAGACCTGATGGTAATTAAGTGATGGTCCTTAAAGCAGAGCTCCGAAGCGACAGCTTTGGATGTAACTGGGCAATGACACGCCGATTTGATGATGATCTTGTTAAGGGGATGGAAGGGAAGGGAAGGGGAAAGTCCAGGGGATTGGCTGTTTAAATTGGTGGCTTTTATTATGGGTCAGAAAAATTTAGTAAAGGGTTTTCTAAAGTCAGTCTGGGGTACTAACGCCCCGCCCACTGAATTAGAATAAATATTTATTTAAACGCCTAGTATAAATGACGAGCAAAACCTCATTTCTTAGCTTTGCGAGATCAATATCAGGTTAGCTTTTTTTAACAAACTATGCCCCTCCTCCTTATCTTAGCGCATAAATAACCTCCATCAAGTGTCCTCTACCCAAAGTTTTCCTAGAAGAGATTGCTCATAGTAATAAGGCCGCTTTCGTTGTACATATCCTGTAATACCAAGTATTAAGTTTTCATATTGTACTTTGAGTGCAATAAAAGTATATTCATTCATTCAATCATTCATTCATTCATTCATTCATTCATTCATTCATAATTCCCAGTTGCGTCCAAAACTGTCGCTCTGGATTCCGGGGTACGCTTGGACCATGATACTTGATTTGGGGAGTCTGATAATAACAACGAAGCAACTGCTAGGTCTGGAACCGGACCAACTGAATCATGGTTACACGTTTCAGAAACTATCCGAAACGAGCATGTTTCCTCACGATGTATGTACAAACTATATCCCCTTCATTATAAAATCATACCTAAGAAAATTTCCGGCACTAAATTCGTTCTTGTCCCTTTACTACGAGAGAGCATGAGCTTCAGTACCGTAATAACTTAAGATCGCATATATTATCTATCCTACTTTGTGCCACACTAAGGTGCCACAACTAATACAGTTGTATCTACTGGTCTTAATTTCATGTCACATACTATCACATAGGTACAATATAAACTGGGTGACTGTAACACTTACCCCGATCCATGTAAATTGATAAATCAAAAGTGATTATTTTGTATTCTCTCGTACACGTCCAGTTCCATAGCTAAAGACAGAAAGGAATAAAGTTACGAAGAGCATTTGTTCGATTTTAAGAATAGTGTTAAATGAGGTGCCTTTGCTAAAGCTTATTCTTTTATATCGATGCTTTTTAATGGTGACGGGTAGGGCACACTAGCGACGCCCATCGATTTTAATTTTTAAGTACTAAATAGGAATCTATTTTAAACAGTAGGTACTTGTTATTTAAACGAAACGTGACGACGCATCTTCGGGGGCAGTATAGCGGTGCCAACGGAGATTATGCCTTGACATCGCTTCCGTTGTAATTGCAACTTGTAATTCCGTTGTAATATATCTACTTGTTGGCCTGTGTGGTCCCCGGCAGAGTAGAATAGGCCACCCTCACTCTTACCGAGGTGTCGTAAAAGGCGACTAAGGTAAAGCTGCTGGCATGATCATCAGCACCCAGAGAAGGAAAACTCTGCATTTATATCTAAACCCTCGCCAACCCGTCTGCCAAGTGTGGTGAGTATGGCAATTACCCCTCATGTGATTGAGGGAGGCCCGATGCCCCAGCAGTGGGGACGTAAATGGGCTGACGATGATATCTACTTGTGGATAATGTTGTTGATTGTACAATTACTAAATACTATGTGGTAACTGTATTTTAAAGTAAGATACATTGTACATTTGTTTCTTATCCTCAATAAATAAATAAACTTGGGCTCTTCTCTTACCATCAGGGTGAGGAGAGCCAATATACTGCGCCTCTATAAAAAAATCCAGAGGCAGTAGGGGAATACTTAGATCTACTAAGACAATATGGTATCTACTAAAGTAATCTGCAAGTACTAATAGTCTTCAGCGAATAGGTATAGTAATTTCTAAAAGCTGACTAAGTTCTACGGCCAGTCAACTTATAAGCTAACATATTAGAACGGCATCGATCTAGGCTAAACCGAGATTCGTGAGAAAATTAGCAACAATGCGGTTTGCGCAGTCTACGCCCGGTGCGATTAGGGATGTTACATTGATCGAATGTCTTTGTCGATACAATAGAATAGGAACCTAACTTTGAAATCGATTAATATAATCGATTTTCTTCTCATTTCATGTTTAAGTAACTTGCAGTTGCGACTTGCATCTAAAGTAGTGCTTAGGAGCCCAGTTTACCTATGTTTCTTGATTCGATAGTTAAAAAATACGATAATTCTATTCATATTTATAGATAGATATTCTTTATTGCACAAAGACACACGAGATACCACTAGGGAACATTGTGCATTGTTAGGGGAAATTATTGAAAGGAAACCTGCACGTTCCGAATGATGTGTGTTAACCATGATCTATGTGGTCTGCTGGTTCCCTGGTGGTTACCTAAAAAGGACATAAAGGTAAAAGAGATAATCCTAATGTAATAGTAACCAAACCTAACAAATCCTGGATAAAATGGTCCAAACGTACTCCGGTCTCCAAACCGATGACTTTAGACCTAGATATAATTAGTATCTCCTTTAGACACTACCAAAAATGACAAGCCATGACGAATGTGTTCTTGAAGTGGCGGGATTGTTAAGTTAGAATGAAAACAGATAAGTCAATTTATTAATGTAAGAAAAGTAATTTTTGTGCGCGGAGAAACAACTCGTGTAAGCAAGCAATCAAACTCTGTAACTAGCAAACAAAGGCACGGAACGGACCAAGAGTCTGTGGTATGTAATTAACCAATTAAAAAAATATATGTTCTTGAATGGTATCGATGTTGAATACTCAATTATCGATATAAGACAACCGGATCGAACATCTCTATGCAAAATGTATTGGTTTTATACGCGGGCGCCGCGGCGGGTCAACAGTTTTACCCCTTACGGTAAATGCTGACCGTTTCCTGGACATTTCAACATTCTACCTTATTACCCATAACGTGGTTTCGTTATCTCGTAGAGTTATACGATTCGACACATGAGCATACGAGTAACAATTGAAGTTTCTCGTTACACAATCTTTCTTACGTTTTCTTCAATTCCTTGTCGCAGACATAAAGAACATACATGCCTAAGGCATTAAGTAGGACATTCAATTGAAAAGAGTAGCAACTTTACACAGTACTTTTAACAGTCTGGTCCTGCCAGAATACCGCTGCCGCGGCATTTCTGTCGTGGCAGCACCATGCTGAGGCCAGGACCTGATTGACCTCACACTTCACACACGCCTACTTATTTAGAATATTTCCATTATATAACTGTGTATTTACCTACCTATCGTCTGTTCTCGTACTCACCTTTGTCTGTAGTTTTAATGTGTCAATGTTACCTTACCTATGTTTACTAATGAATGTTCATTGTTAAATTATTTATTGTGATGGTCAATAAAGTGTTTCTTTCTTTCTTTCTTTATAAATGTTATAATAAGATAAGTACCTATAATGATTTTAATGATGATGTCAAGTGCTAAAAGATATGCTCCAACACAAATAGGTACTATTAGGTACTTACCACAAAGTGGACCGGCGACGTTCTGGTGTAGGTCGCGGGAATCCCTTGTATCACAGATTAATATAATAATAGCTCCTTGGATGCGGGTGTGTGGAGATCATTGGGGGAGGCTTATGTCCAGTAAGTAGTGAACGTATATTGGCTGAAATGATGTTGATTATTTGCTTAAGTACTAATAACGTCTAGGAGGACAAACAAAAAAGAAATGGCCGTTTGGAAGGAGAAAAGTAAGTACCTATGTTTAAACTTAAAAACGACCATATCAGGTATAACAGTATAAACATTTGTAATTGGTCTGGATGTTTTCTATGTATTATAAGTTTGTATTTACACAAGAAAAGTATTAAATGTGTATATTTGTAATTTCGCTTTTGGTTCTAATATCCGTAATACGTAATACAGCTATCTCGGAGTCAGATCAATGTATGTGATATTGTGAAATATTTAATTATTTTAACTTAAGAGCATGGAGGAAATTATGTCTACATTACATAGGCTGGAAGTAGTGGATGGTTGATATAGCTCTGAGATAGAAATCTATGGCGCAGCTTCCCTACGTTCATTATAGCCAGAGGGCGCCCTACATTACGTTTGCCAAGACGCGGTCTCCACTCTAGAACTCGTTTACCCCATCAGTTGTCGGTTACGTTCATTATTAATTCTGGTTATTATGGGCCGACATTAATGCGTCGCATGGCACAATGTGTGACTCTAAATAAAGTCGTCACTTTATTTAACGTGCCTGTTTCACACGTCTTAAATTCGCGTTAAGGTCGCCGATAAAATGCAAATAAAGAAGAAAATGATTTCCATATCGAACCGCAGGTGTATGCAAACTAAATGTGCCGAATAAGGAAGCATTTGTCACGAGTCACGATGCAAAATGTTTCACTAAATTCGGACGGTGCGTTTCTGTGGGTGAAAGTGAACTAGGGAAGCACTTTAGGGCTGTAAAACCGAAGATTGTAGAAATATATTTTTGTTAGACCTTATTCATGGGTGTAGCTAGAGGGAGAGTCCGGCCTACCCTTCTTTTTGTTGTTGCTGGGTCGACGTCGCCACCTTTCAGCGGCGCCTTATGCAGGAGGGGTACGAGTATGACGGGCTCTAATCTAAATAGGGGTTTCTCCTAAGGAGAAGCCGGTCAGAGGCATACCGACTAATCCCCACAGCCCACCCTAAATAAATACCCGACGTAGCAAATGATGCGACCCTCGATCCCTCGATCAAATGATAACCTGCAGGTGAGTTCTTAGTAGCAAATGATGAACCGCCGTTGGTCCCCGCCGTATCAAATGATACCCTCCATGACCTTCCCTAGCTACGCCCTCCACTATACGATGCAAGAACACCGAATTCAACATCGAGTGCGATAACATATCTTATGCTACATAATATCCTCCAACCGATTACGGCTACGGCGGTCAATCTCAACGATCGGCCATGTACGCAGGATATATTATAGTGCTCAAGTGTGTGCGCAAACACAAGTCTAACTCTCTATTCCCTTACCCTCACATTTCGTTGGGACACTACTGTGACACAGCCGGAGAGGGATCAGGCGCAGAACCGGCTTAACGTTTGTGCCGTATCTGTATTTGTATTTCGGAAGTATTATTTAAAATCCTGGTCACTCGGTATAACGTGCTTTCCGAGGCACGGGAGTACAAGACCGCCAACTTCCACACTCCCGGCTGCCGCTACGAATATCTTACCAAAAACTTAGGTACAATATGTAGGGCCAAAAAATGTATTCTACATAATACCTAGGTAAGTGACAGCCCTAATCACTACTACGTGAAAAAGAGATTTTGCTAGATATGTGAAACTTACATAATGATGGTATTAGATTATGAACCTATAATTTGAGGATGTTTTATTACTATTAAAATATTATGTAATAATAATTACAATATGAATAAAATTTTATAAAAGTATCTGTTAATTTTAGATTCACAGTTAGTGATATTATGAAAGCAGTTTATTTCCTATAAAAACTTTATTATAATCCAATAATCTAATAACTATGTTCGCTTGCACAGCAGAATTGGAACCTCTTTTTTTATTCTACTCAGCGGGGAGCAATTCTTATCTCGGCAAGAACTTGCTCCCCGCGCTAACTCTGCGATAATTAATGATAATAATTGCGTGAGCTATCTCTGCACACGACATGTCGCTGTAATGGCGAAGGAAAGCATCTTCTGTGACGGTGTTGAGTAACGTTAGGTAGGTATCGTTCACACCACAGCCTTACGTTGGGTTAATAATAATTAAAAAAAAGGTACTTGTTAACTTTAATTTGTGACTCCACCGGTGTTACGGGTGTCTATGGCAATCGCTTAGGTACTATTATTTCATCATCATCATCATCAGCCCATTTAAGTCCCCACTGCTAGGGCACGGGCCTCCCTCAATCACATGAGGGGTAATTGCCACACTCACCACGCTTGGCAGACGGGTTGGCGAGGGTTTTGATATAAATGCAGAGTTTTCCTTCTCTGGGTGCTGATGATCATGCTAGCAGCTTTACCTTAGTCGCCTTTTACGACACCTCGGTAAGAGTGAGGGTGGCCTATTCTACTCTGCCGGGGACCACACGGCCAACCATTATTTATGCAACGGGAAATTTTAAAATCCTATAGATAGGTAGGAAAAGTAATTAGTTCATCGAATATGAGGTGTCTATCTATAGTAAGTACGTTACAACCATTATTAAATCTGTGGCTATGACGCTTATCAGTAGATCAATAATATTAGATTAGGATATTGATTATAACTAGAACTTGGGTAACAGGGCTTGTATGTTACTCTTTTATGTAGGTCCTATAGTGGTATAGGTACCGGTCTTGAAATTTTCGGTCAAGTATTGTTCAGCTGTGTATCCACCTAAGTCATCGTACCTACATATAATATCCTAACCGTTTACGGCTACGGCGGCCAATTTCAACGATCAGCCACGTACGCAGGATATAATTATTATAGTGCTCAAGTGTGTGCGCTAACACAAATGCACTCTCTATTCCCTTATCCTCATATTCCGATGGGACACTACTGTGACACGACCGGAGAGGGATCGGGCGCAGGACCAACAGCTTAACGTGCTTTCCGAGGCACGGGGGCACAAGACCGCCAACTTCCAGACTCCGGGCTTGCCACTAAGAATTTCTTACCGAAAACTTAGGTACAATTTTTTGGCCCGACCCGGGAATTGAACCCCGGACCTCTTGCGCAGCCGTCGCTTTAAAGTGCGACCCACTAACCACAGCGCCACGGAGGCAGTCATACACGTACATACATATAAATGTATTATTTACTTCCGCCCATCGCTGAATCCCATCCATACTACGGACCACATTTGGTCTCCAGCCATCCATTGGTACACACGTGGTACACCACCCACAGGTGGCCCTTCGTATGAAAACCATTTGCATTAAATACATCTTGAAACGACGAAATTATATAACATTGCACTTTGGACTATATAAGGACCAGAATCGTTTTGAAAAATTATAAAGAATAAAAAAAATGCAGTGTGTTTTTATTCTGTACGCCTTACATACGAGTAATTACCTACTCACATTAAATAGGTAGATACATACTTAAGTGGAAGATAAGTGGCTAATACCGTTGATTCCACGTGAAGGTGGTTATCAAAAGGACGCGTGAAGGATGTGCATAGGCTTCCAATAAATCTCATCGTGTCGTGTCGTGTCGTCATTAGCCGTGTGGTCCCCGCAAAGTAGAATAGGCCACCCTTACTCTTACCGAGGTGTCGTAAAAGTCGACTAAGGTAAAGCTGCTGGCATGATCACCAGCACCCAGAGAAGGAAAACTCTGCATTTATACCAAAACCCTCGCCAACCCGTCTGCCAAGCGTGGTGAGTATGGCAATTACCCCTCATGTGATTGAGGGAGGCCCGTGCCCCAGCAGTGGGGACTTAAATGGGCTGATGATGATCATGATGAAATCTCATCGTTAATATGGTACTCGTAGGTAGTCATGTTTAGACGGTGTGAAATGGAGGACCACGGCCTCACAGAAAACCGGCGTGAAGCAGCATTGTGCTGTGTTTCGCTGCGTGAGTGAGGGTACCGGAGGCCTAATCTGGGGGAGGGAGGGGTTTGGAGGTTGGCAACGCAGTTGTGACTCCTCTGTTCCTCTGGTGTTGCGAGTGTCCATGGGCGGCGGCAATTGCTTATCATCAGATGATCCGTCTGCTCGTCTGCCACCTATCACATAAAAAAAAAGAACTGCAATGACTGAACTGAGTAAGATTGGAGCGACAGAAACATATTCCACCTTATTCTAAATCGCGATCTAAAGTTATTGCCGTACTAAAGCTCATGTCATCCCGTTCCAACACACAATGTCAAAAAGGGCTGGCACAATGGACAACATTTCATATTTTTAACATGTCCATATTGTTTTTTTATATGAAAATAGACATAAAATGAACAGACCCATATTTTTTCTTTTTCCAAAATTTGTCCATTTTCATGCATAAAATAATTATTGAAATTCTTTTTATTCTAAATAGACGTAAACGCCAAATGACGTCATCGGACGGCTGAATACAGCGATATACCTTTGCTTATCATTGTTTTGATAAAAAAAGGTACTACTGTCAAAGGTAAATAATACTAGTGTCAACATTGTCAACGTCATTCATACATTCAACGTTGACAAGTTGTCTTTAAAACTTTAAAACTTTAATGTGCTAAGTAAAGAAATATTTTACATTCTGCCGTCCGATGACGTCATCTTACGTTTTTTAGTTTTTAATTTTTTTCTCAGTAAATAAGCAATATAAAAAATTAATAAATATATATTCGAGCAGCGGAAAAGTAAACAAAGAATTGGTATTTTATGTTTCAGAGCTTAGCAATTTTGAAATGTTGTCCATTATTGTTCCGGGACTATTCTTAGTTCGCCATTTCGACGATGATGTGGCTTTACCTCCTATCTAACAAGATTTTTCGAGGAAATTACTTCCTTATGTCATTGGTGTTAAGGTTGATCATTATGTCAGTTAATTTGTTAGATAGGAGGTATTGTCACATCATCGTCGATTTGTAATTAGTGGAATTAAATCTAACGAAGATACACTTTGTTCGCACATTTGTCTTCCCCATTGTCCTCAATGGTGTCGAGACGCGGACAATCAAGGCAGCCGACGGGAAGAGAATCGACGCCTTTGAAATGTGGTGCTGGCGCCGTATGATAAGAATACCATGGACTGTCCGCCGCACCAACGTCTCGATTCTCAAAGAACCAGTCATGCCGAAGCGTGACTCTCCCACGCGCACGGTTACACGTTCAGAAATGTCTCAAATATTTTGGGTTTCCGAGACGGGCCGGCTTCCTCATGTTTCCCCTCACTGCCGAAACGATAAGTACATCGTTTGCTTTAAATTGGCAGGTTAGGTTAGGTTAGGTTAGGAAGCGATGGTAGTGTTGCGGGGCAAAGCCTTTCGGCAGTTCTCGTGACACCATTCCCAGTACCACGGGTGGGTGAGTCGCTGGATAGGTTTAGCTGGTAGGCCGCGTAAGAGGGGTTCGAATCCTCCCGCGGAGAGCCCAGCTGTACCTGAGTGCCCTGCGCCGACAGGTCGGGTCCCTCCCCTGAGGGCCAGGTCTAGAATCCGAGCATACACCTTTGGATTTTTCAAATCTTTTTTTTTTTTAATGAAAGGCCAATCACTCCGCCTGATGGTAAGCGGCCGTGAAATCCAAAAATGAGGCTGACAGGCACAAAAGAACTAACAAAGTACCCATTGTGTCTGCCATCCTCACCCTAATGGCCTGCTGAGATGCCGTTTCACGCCCCGCCTAAAAGACCCCGGATTGTATGAAGGAGGAAACAGATGAGCTGGGAGGGCATTCCATGCCTTGATGGCTCGGGGCAGGAACGAGGAGCAAAACCTCTTGGTGCGCGCCGCCATTGTCTGGATGGTATGCGGATGGCAACGCTGTCCAGCACGTGTTGTTCGGAAGTGGAAAGGGGAGGATGGGATAAGTTGAAATAACTCATCAGAGCATTCCCCGTTATAGAGGCGGTAGAGAACACTTAGACTGGCAATGTCTCTACGTAGCTGAAGAGGTTCTAGGGACTTAGTCACCTCATAATCTCCAACAATACGGATAGCACGTCGCTGCAACCTATCGAGAGCCTCTAGCAAGTACTTAGCAGAACCATCCCAGAGATGGGAGCAATATTCCACACACGGGCGAACCTGTGCCTTGTACAAGAGACAAAGCTGCGCCGGAGTAAAATACCGTCTCACTCTGTTCAGAATCCCGAGTTTACGGGAAGCAGTTCTTATTACGCTCTCGATATAGTCCCGTTGATTTAGGGTGCTACGAACACCGATGCCTAGGATGCTGAGACTATTTCTACCATTAGCTCAAGTGAATGCTTCACCAAAACTCTATTTATCAAGATTGCAGTCACGTTTCCAAAATGACGCATCTTCTCATCGCCATTCATATGCTAAATTACTCAGAATAATTATTTTAATTCTTATTGTCCGCGTGAAACAATAACAACATGGATAAGTTCTTTATATGCTAACAAATTATTTATGTCGGAGAAAGACAAATGAACTGGTAGTCACATGATGATGTTAACGATCACCACCAGGCATATTAGGTATAGGTGATGATCATTTCTGATCATTTATGATCAAAATACCTAAATCTATTTTATTTATTTATTTATTGTTGTGTATACCAACGATTGTTACAATAATACTTTTAACTTAAATACATGATGCGATTAGACCTAATTGTACAATCTCTTATAGGTAAACTACCACATGCAATACAAGGAAAACAGAGAAGAGAATAGTACTACAATTTGATGTGAGCTATAATAGTGTGATGTCACATTTTTCGGACTACACCAGATCAATGAATAAGGGAAACTCGCCCAATTAAAACTCGTCCCAGAATATCAGTATTTTTGCCTCTCAATCGACGTCCTGCTGAATGCCAATGTGTGATGTGTTTGATGGATGAAGAAAAATATTGTTCTAATTTGTGGAACTGCACGAATCTGCGAGACATTCAGAAGGGAAGAGTAGATAATTGTTAACTTAACTTCTACGTACTTACATTTAAATCATATCCGCTGCTAATCCAAGAGTGCTTCTTCAGGATACCCCCCACATATTTCCTCCGCCATTTTGATAAAAGTCCATCGTTCTTCCGCTTCGATCTCCGGTTCACTGTGTATCGGTCCATTTTCACCACCTTCCTAAGCTTCTATGTACGACATTAGCACTGCACATACAGAGTTTACAGACACGATGGCCGTCACCCGCGAACGTGATAAAACTAAGTCCATTTAGAAAAACAAACCTCGCCCAGAGATGCACATTAGAATATTATATAAATCGCACCGAAGCGAACCGAATTAATTACGCCTCTCAGAATAGATTACTTACTCTAAAGTAACGAGTGTGTCGAATAAATTGCTTTAATAAGAATTAGAAAGTCTTTTAAAAATGGTAATAATAAAAGACCTAAAAATTAAAATAACTAGAACGCGACTCGAAAAAAGAAATTCATAATCTGGAATGTATTTAAAAATAGTTTTAGCGCGCGCCAAAGTGACGTTTAGGGTAAAAAAAATATTAAAAAATAATTTTCGCGCGCATTTAAGTGACGTTTGGAAGAAATTGATTTTTTTAAATATATTTTTCGCAACGTTCGAAAACGTCGTCCTGCGATCGTACTTGGTAGACTAATAATATTGTTCGGTACACTTTTGTCGCCTTATTCGTGTTACGGTACGGTATGTTGGAGCCAATACAAGAGCGTGAGCTGAATACTACGGCCGTAGATTTTGATTGTCGTCCCATACAAAACGAACAATCAATGTTTTGTTATGCGGTTGGGTTGCTGTCCTCGGCGGTAGTGGTCAATTTCCCTAGCCTACTTACTTAACTGATCAAGGACGTAGGTACATACAATGTGTGGGAAATAGGTGATTATAGAAAGGAATTAAGTCAAAAGGACGTACTCAATAGCGCAGTGGCTGAGGTGTTCCCAAGTCCGAGTCGACTCCCGTTGTTGTTAATTTTGACATCAGATACATACGTATTTATTTAATGATACAGGTGCTGTACAGCTTTCGTAGAAAACTTTTTTTCTGAATTGACCAGACCAGGAATTGAACCCATACCTTCTTAGCTTGGTTTGGCGTAACGACGCCATATCCACTGCGCCATACACGCCGTTACAACCTGTGCGGATAAAGAATGGGATCAGAAATGGCGGCGCTTCTATTCACTTCTCGCTCGCACACTATTTGGGTCTATACTCGCACTCGTGGGGTGCGAGTATAGTACAATCTGACTTTTTTTTTATTTCAGTTATCAATTTATTTTTTTATTGTTTTTATTGAACGTTTAAGAGTGGGTTAAGTATGTAAGTACCATAGATTAAAGTAATAATACTATGGCGGGGCCATAGATTAAAGTAATAATATTAGCCGTGTGGTCCCGGCAGAGTAGAATAGGCCACCCTCACTCTTACCGAGGCGACTAAAGCTGCTGGCATGATCATCAGCACCCAGAGAAGGAAAACTCTGCATTTATATCAAAACCCTCGCCAACCCGACTGCCAAGCGTGGTGAGTATGGCAATTACCCCTCATGTGATTGATGAAGGCCCGTGCCCCAGCAGTGGGGACTTAAATGGGCTGACGATGACTATGGCGGGGACTACGGTGCGGCGGCCTCCTCGTGTGGCCCTTTCGGTAGTATTTTTGCTCTGTTTGGAGCTGCTACCGAAAGGGTCCTGGCATCCCTGGGAAACGGCGGATAGTAATCGGCATCGCCTATTGCTACCCGGCGGCTAACAGCTGCACACACACGGGAGGGCTCCTGGAGTCGTTCTGTCGACCCCCAGTTGAGCCCCCTCGGGGCCTAAGACCGGCCTCACGGTTTGGGGAAACCCCTGTCCTGTGGCTCTTTTAGCCGTGTGGTCCCGGCAAAGTAGAATAGGCCACCCTCACTCTTACCGAGGTGTCGTAAAAGGCGACTTAGGTAAAGCTGCTGGCATGATCATCAGCACCCAGAGAAGGAAAACTCTGCATTTATATCAAAACCCTCGCCAACCAGTCTGCCAAGCGTGGTGAGTATGGCAATTACCCCTCATGTGATTGAGGAAGGCCCGTGCCCCAGCAGTGGGGACTTAAATAGGCTGACGATGTGGCTCTTTTGTTCTGGGCCCGGGGCCCTGTCCGGCGTCACACGTGATTGCGTTTTGACATGTTTGCACTGCAGCCAGCAGTGTGGATGACATTCGGGGGGCGGTGTTTGGTGGGCCGTGGGAGAGGCCCTGGGTCCGTTGGACCGCCCTGAGCGGGTTCGCGGTGACTTAAAAAGGTTCGTCCTATAGCCCGCGTACCCGCTCTGAGAGATTCTCCCGGGCGAGGGATGGAAACTGTCGCAGAGAGTTTAGTGGGTATGCCCCTAGGAGCACCCCAGGGGACACCGGGACACTACCCGGTCGACTCCCAGCGGCCGGGTGTGCATAAGGCGGCGCCGACCAACGGCGCCGACGTCGGTTCCTTCTGAGCCGGCGGCATTCTCTCTGCGTTACCAAAAAAAAAAGTAATAATACTATGGCTGGTTATATGTACCTACGGTTACCGGCAATTTGTAAAATCCGATATTGTATACAATGCCTAGGCAATGTATAGAATGCCTAAAACGTTTAGCCAATGAATGATATACCGGTAACCTGCCGGTAACATACCTATATACATGTATTGTAGGTAGGTATACCTCCTTACTGGCTTAAAAAATGGGAATGGACAACATTTCATATTTTTAACATGTCCATATTGTTTTTTTATATGAAAATAGACATAAAATGAACGGACCCATATTTTTTCTTTTTTCAAAATTTGTCCATTTTCATGCATAAAATAATTATTAAAATTCTTTACATTCTAAATAGACGTAAGCGCCAAATGACGTCATCGGACGGCTGAATACAGCGATATTCCTTTGCTTATCATTGTTTTGATAAAAAAAAGGTACTACTGTCAAAGGTAAATAATACTAGTGTCAACATTGTCAACGTCATTCATACATTCAACGTTGACAAGTTGTCTTTTTTTTGACAGTTCATGTCATGGGTTTGGCATTTCGTAAATTTAAAACTATAATGTGCTAAGCAAAGAAATATTTTACATTCTGCCGTCCGATGACGTCATCTTACGTTTTTTAGTTTTTAATTTTTTTCTCAGTAAATAAGCAATATAAAAAATTAATAAATATATATTCGCGCAGCGGAAAAGTAAATAAAGAAATGGTATTTTTGGTTTCAGAGCTTAGCAATTTTGAAATGTTGTCCATTGATCCATACATACATATTTATTAAGTACGCTACCTCTGATACAAGGGTTGCGGGTTCGATCCCCGCACAGTACAAACATTTGTGGGCATGAACATGTTTGTTTGTATTGGTCTGGGTGTTTGCTATGTACTATAAGTATGTATTTACAAAAGAAAAGTATTATATGTATATATTTGTAATCCCACTGTTGATTCTGATATCCGTAACACAGGTGCTTGAGCTACCTATCTCGGAGTCAGATCAATGTATGTGATGTTGTGAAATAGTTATTTATTTATATTATTTATTATTAAGTAGGTATCTTATTTCTAAGGTGCTTATAATTATCAACACTTTCTTTACAAGTCCCACTTGAGTGATAGCGAATACCTACGTTTCCGTTTCAAGACAATTAATAGGCAATTTATAGATATAGATTTACCTAGCTAACTAGGTAAATCTATATCTATAAATATATATTATCTAAATAACAAAAGTAAATAATGCAAATATATTAATATTCTACTCATCGTTTAATGTTACATATCAGAAAAATGAGGTTGATGACTTACTTTCCCTTTTTCTTGCGATGATAATACAGAATACCTAAGTGGTAAAAAAGTTATCTTCAACGGAGGCCAATCGCTTAAGAGCAATTTTGTAGTACGAACCTAGGTATAATCGAGACGAGTTTTTGATCATATGCTTAAGGACTTTGGAAAGGGTAGAGGATAGGGCGATGGGCGGTAGGATGAAGCATTGGTTAGATCTTTACCCGGTTTCAACAAGGGAATAACAATCTAAGCCTTGTTGCCTGTTAGAAAGATGGAACTTAAAAGATCTAAAAAGTTTTGTTCCCCAGTTGAGGCCAGGTGGGAAAGGAAAGAATAAGGAATTCGTCTTCTCCAGGATCAGAATCCTTTAGGCCGCGTAATGCGCAGTTCAGTTCCGTTAAGGAGAATGGTTGGTCGAACCTGTCGCTACTATGGAGGGAAGGATAGCAGGATGGGAGACTGTTTTCCGTGGGGACGAAACGAGGGGATAATTTGTTTGCGAATTCATTTAGCCATGTAGAGGGGTCATTAGAGGAGGGGGAAGGTCCAACCAGGGAGCCACGGAATTTTCTGATATTTTTCCATACGCGCGAAATAGGGGATCTAGGGGAAAGTTCATCCAACCATTCTTAAAAGATATAGATTCTCCATACTTATGGAGCGTTTATAATCTGCCTCTGCATCCTACGACGATTAACCGCCTCCGTGAATTCGGAGTCCCACCATGGTGGAGGGGCTAATTTCTTCCGGTTCGGTCTCTTCAAGGAGATGCTTGCGTCCGCAGCAGATGATAGTGCCTCCATGAATATGGACAATTTGTCTTCGATATATGAAGGAGGGTTGCTTAAGGCTCTGTCTAGATGCAATCCAATTTCTATTCTGAATTTAGATCAGTCTGCATACTGAATTTTGTATTTCAGTAAGGGTGGAGGTGAGACAGAAGGGATGACGGACAGGGGTTGGGATATTATTATAGGAAAATGATCGCTGCCGTGGGATTGAGAAAGGACTTTCCATGAGCATAGATAAGATAAAGATAAAAAAATCTTTATTCAATTCAGGTCCACACAGAACACTTATGAATGTCAAAATAGGTACATAATATCTACCGCTGGTTCGGAATGTCGATTTCTACTGAGAAGACACCAGCAAGAAACTCAGTAGTTACTCTTTCATTGATGATGTTACAGAGTTTCAATTGAGAAGAGAGAAAAAAACAATTATGAAAGTTAATAGACTACTATGAATAACAACTCAAAAGATTAATCAATTAACATGACCAAGAATCCTTATCATTTAAATAGTCTTGTAGACTATAGTAACCTTTCTTCATTAAGCAGGTTTTAATATGAGACTTAAACTTATCCAGTGATAGGTTAATGACATTTTGTGGTAGCTTATTAAATATCGAGAGTATAAACATAGAGAGGATAGTGATGTACAGCAGACAGACCGGTCCACCGCCGAGCGTGGGTCTTGTGCAGGAGATACCCAACGTGTTGGAGAGCCATCATATAAAACATAAAGGTTCAAGTCTTCAAATAGATCCAACAGTTGAGACGAAAGTGAGTCTCAAAAATGGGAACCCCATGAAGTGTGATGGACATGAAAATCCCCAAAGAATAAGGATGGGAGATGGGAAAGAACTGGGATAAGGGATGGGGAAGGGTGGGGATGTAAGTAAATTGATATAAAGGAAATGTTCATTATCCTCGCAGCCACCACGTTGAATGATGGACTGTGAGCAGGAATTGAGATTTGGGAGTAAATATCATTTCTTTTAATTAACAAACAACAACCTCCGTAGCCATGGTCTCTGTCATCCCATGCATAGCCAGACACCCTAAAGAGGGGCAAGAGTTTCTTGCTGGATTGTGTAGACTTTTTATAGAAACCTACCTACTTAGTCCTATATAGCACTCTCCGATTGAAATGTTACTCCTCCATGCTTCTGCATTTAGTTGATCAAAGGAAAGAGGTTTATTGATAGTATTGAAACTCCTTTGTATTTATGATCAAGGATTGATCTAGCTTCCTGACTTAAAAAAAATAGTTTTTATTTTTAATAACAAAAAAGGCGTCATCTTGATTTTTCTCGATCCTTTGAATTTATAGAATCTACTTCTTAGTTTGTGCTCTACTCAAAGGTTCGATCCAGTTCGATCGCATGTGGCGATTCTTTAGTCACTAAACTAACAAGTGCCTAAAACAATGCAATAGCAAAAGCTCTGGCGAATATAGTTAATAAAAGTGGTTTCCTTGGTGTGTTATTATTATAATAACGCTTGCTTTGATTTTAATATAATTATTTTACCTAGATCTATTTTTTATGATTTTTGCCTGAGCTTCCTCAGCTCATTTTGTCAGGATGGATCAAAACATAATCAAAATATATCTACATTTTACTCTATGATCAAAAGTATTATGAGGGATCGAGGCACAGAGTACTTTGTAATACACGACGAAGCTATAGTAATAGAATGGAGGCATGAAGCTAAAAATCACCAACACGCTACACTTATACCTACATAGTCTATCAATTAAGTCGTGAAATTAATTTGATGGCGGCACTGCTGCTTACGTCCTAAGATATGGTAGCCCCATTAGTTATAAAACACGGGAAGCGACGTTAGTTTCTCAAAAATCCGTTGTCACGACTTTCTTAACGCAGTATAGGTAGGTACTCTATAGAAGTACGGCAAAATGTTAAAGCAGTATAATAATTTTAAAACTTTATTTAATACTTTTTAATACATAATCAATTCCTGTATTTTTTTTGTATTGATAAAAAAAATCAGTCAACTGCGTGAATATTGCAAGATTTGCAAGCAAGCAACACCAATTTCTAAAATGTCAAAATTTGATGTGGACTCTGATGGGTTTCGAGTTGTGAAATCGAAAAATTCTGCTAAAAACAAACATACTAAACTACCAAACAAGGACATTAAGTTCGAAAAACGCGAGATTGAAATCAATATAGGACAGTCTATAAGGTATTAACTTTTTTCATATACAAAATGTGATCTCGTTTTGTTTGAGGTTATGTTTTCATTCCTTATTTTCTATTTTTCAGGCGTATTAACTCAGCTGTTGAGGATTTATCGAGTTCAGACTATTTGAAAGACGTTTTCAAATCTGTAAGTACCATATTACACGATAATTCTGTAGTGGAACTAGTTTGTTTTGGACTTGGTCAAATATCGGAATGTAACATCGCAAGGTATCAATTGGCATTTTTACTATGCTTCAAAGATTACTGCAAACCTAAAAAAGTTTTAGTTCATGACCCCATCTTTTACAAGGGTGAGTGCGAAATATTGCAACAATTTGAATTAGAAATTATAGCAGAAAATAATGAAGGAAGTTATATAATTTCTGATGATCATATTACTCTTGTTTATCTACCGCACTGCCCCAAACAATTGACGAATAACTTCCTTTGGGCTAATTGGAGTGACAAACTGCAGAACTGTGTTCTTATATGCAATAGTTTTGGATCACTGGTTGATAACAATCCGAGTAGATTACTACGAGATACAGTTCCATACATCTATAAAATACACCCATACACTAGTGAAATTGTGTTGGAAAATAACTTCAAATTCACTGATATATTTAATGATACATCAGTGCATTACTTCCCTAAAGAGAAATTAGAAGAATTACCTGAAGACTTTTGGACAAAAGGAGATAAACCTGCATATGAAAACACAGAAGAATTTATCACATCTCTTATGGTAGAAAAGTTGACAATTTAATTTGTTTGAAGGTCTGAACCATGGCATCGATAACAACGAAGCCTCCACTCCTGACACTGAGGCAGCTTTTGTCAGAACTACGTAAGCAGAGTTCCACGAAAAAATTGGCTGATAACCAGATGGCTCGGTATGTTTTGAGTCAGTACCGTAAATATCAGACTACAGATCAGCAGCTCTTGTAAGGCAGCTGAGGAGATGCATTTCCAAGCACAAACTTACCACAGCTACCTATACCACGGGAGGAGGTACAGGGAAATTAACTGCAGAATTCAAAGGAAGAGGCGAGAGGAGTGTGGAGGACACGGCTAAATTGGTAGGATTCAAGATGCCACATGAACCAAAGCCTTGAATATTTGATGTGGTGATGATATAAAAATATTGATAGCAAATGTGAATAAGTTCATTATTTTTCTATGATTTCAATGGTTCAAACAGCCTTTGCAATACCTTATTAGGTGTTGCATTTGCATTGCATATTTGTTGGTAGAATAGAATACCTTTTTGAGAAATAGCTTTTGTTGCACCACTTAATAAATTGCAAGATTCCTAAAAATAGATTGTATATTTTTGTGGCAATTTAATTTAAGATATTATGAACTTATTTGCACTAGGTATGAATATTACACAATTGTAAATAAAATAGTTATTTATGTTGATTTTTTTTGTTTAGAAATAAAAGACAGCATTAAAAACATGTTTTTATTAACAATAGGTTTGTAAAAACCTTTCAAATCACTTTGATTCAAGAAATAGAGCTCAAAATATTATGATTACCTACTTATGTTGCATTTTATTAATCACACACAAGTTCTAAGTTTGTTTCCAATAATTTCAATATTAAACTTAATTACATTAACTATTATTATATTACATGACTGTAGTAATGTTTTATTAAAATGAAACTTGTATAATTAATAATTTCATGGTAGTTTTAAAAATACACTTAAGTGTATAAGAATCTATCTGTTTATCATCTTGGCAAATGATGGCTTTTTGTAACCCTTATACAAGAACCAAAAGATGGAGGATTTGTTTGGTCTTAGCAAAGACAATATCTGTCCTCCTTGGGTCTTAGGCAAATTTTTCCATATTATATTGACACTATTACTTGTTCAGTTTTATGATAGGTACAAACAAATTTAAATGCATTTTATCTACAGGAATTAAGATGAGGTGTGTGGTGTATACCACCTATGTAGGAAATTAAGTCGACCTATCTTTCCCTTTTTTTTATTTGGCAGTCGAACAGCCGGGTCACCTGATGGTAATACTCGTATGTATAAATATATTTTAATAAGACCAATAAAAAGTTCATGGATTGATTTGCCACATGCTTTATAAAATTTGTATTATTGTTCTGAGACCGAAATTACAATATTTCACCATCTTTGCATTAAAATCAGCAAGGTGAGTCTATTTTTTCGTAGTTTGTTAAAGATTTCTTAGGTTCGCCAAAATGTTTTTTCTTTAGCTTTTACTGCTTATACTCCCTCTCGATAAGCTTGGCTATCGTCTGGAGCTGCATGTTGCTGGTGCCTTCGTAGATGGTTCCGATCTTGGCGTCCCTGAAGAATTTCTCCTGGGGAAAGTCGCGGGTGAACCCGACGCCTCCCATGAAGTCTATGCACTTGGAAGTTAGGGTTTGAGCGATTTCTGAAAAATAAAGGAATAGGTAGTTAGAAGTGGTGGCCCACCTGTCTCATCGTCCAATTCAATTCATTTATTGCACATGTTGGTATACATAGGTCTTATAAATATCAGAGTTCCATAACATGACCCTGGTAGGGCGTTGCAAAAGTATGCATTTTATTTACATTTTAAGATTCAACAGTCTCGGAGTGCCATAAGATCGTTTCGGGACTTAATTTTGCTATTAGGTCCAAACTGTAACAACAGATGGCGCTGGGTGTCGATTACTTTGCGCTCGTCTTTTGTCTTTTAGGATACTCTCATAGTCTATAGTTTGACTAAAATATTTTTCGATATCTACCTCTTTATACCTATACATTTACGTTTAGCACTTTGTTAAGGTGACGGGTAGGGCACACTAGCGACGCCAATCGATTTAAATTTTTAGCTACTAAACCGGATCTATTTTAAACAATTTTGGGGTTACAACCTCTCGGAAAACACTTATACTATTTATTAAATAACCATGCACAAATGTTAGGTCCGTTTTTGTACGCGAAAAATTGATTCACGCCAAAAATGGCCGCTTCTGGTGTGAATCAATTTTTCGCGTACGCGTTGGACTCAGAGTCAAAGGGTGGACTCCCGCATTTTTATTTATTTGGTGATCTCCAATCCAGGGGTTTGACAAATAGCACGGATGAGTAGGGCCGTTGGACATGGCTTGTCGTTGAGTGGAGGCTGTTGGATCAACAAGAGGCCGCCCACTCAAGCGATGGACTGATGACATCAAGGTTAAAATGGATGAATAAGGCGTCTAACCGCTACCCATAGAATATAATAAGGAGAGGCTTAAATCTAAAAGTGGATTAAAAATTACTGAAGATGATGAATGATGGTAGCTCAGTGGATAAGATCGGGCCTTCCATGCGGGGGTCGTGGTTCGAGTCCGAGCATGAGCTCTGGATTTTTCAAATCTATAGTGCGTATTTATACCATTAGCTCGGCGGTGAAGGAAAACATCTCGTGAGGAAACCTGCACGTTTCGGATAGTTTCTGAAACGTGTAACACTGATTCAGTTGATGTTTTTTTTTTACAGTAGTGGTCATATACAACCCGTGCGGATAAAGAATGGGATCAGAAATGGCGGCGCATCTATTCACTTCTCGCTCGCACACCCACGAGTGTGAGTATAGACGCAAATAGTGTGCGAGCGAGAAGTGAATAGATGCGCCGCTATTTCTGATCCCATTAATAATCCGCAAAGGTTGTATATAATTAAGAACGATTTGAAGTTCTGAGTTTTCACAACTGGGTGTTCTCTATTCAAATTTGAACAAAAGTATAAACAACTTAGCTTGTACTTAGCGTTCTTAGCCAGTAAATAGAAATACTATGTTTCGAAGCTCTTAGGAGCGTTAACAGGGCATTATGCAACGAACAAAATGCTGATGAAGATGAACATAACATCGAACAGTGACTGCAGAGCATGCAAGGAGGAGACGGAAACCATTAGAACATCTTTTATGTGAATGCGACTCACTAGCCAGAGGCAGAATGTGTCTTGTAGGTAACGCTTATGCTAAACCAGGAGACTACAGGCACTTCAATCCGAAAGACATCGTGACGCTGATGAAACGAATCTTTCGTGAGTAGGTGCGCAAAAGATAGGGGAGGTACAAAAGATCCCTTAGGGTCGACGTGCCTCATGAAAATGACCCCCTAACAGATAAGAAGATATGATGTTTCGAAGTAGTGTAAAAAAATTGTCTATTTATTTTTAATCCAATCATGTGTATTAATGAATACTAGTGGTGTTATGGAAAAGTTTTACGATACCGAGAGAAATAAAAAAAATGCAGGCAACGAGTTTTAGCGTCTTAGTTTTTAAAAATCTTCCCTTCATATCAGCGTTCTTAATTATATGACCACCACTGTAGGTGGCAGACAAGACCGACGGATCACCTGATGGTAAGCGATTACCGCCGCCCACTGATACCTGCAACACCAGTGGTGTCACAAATGCGCTGCTTACCTTTGAACCCCCCTTCCCCTGATTGGGCCTCCGCTCTGGTACCCTCACTCACGCAGCGAAACACAGCGCATGCACTGCTTCACGCCGGTTTTCTAGTGAGGACGTGGTACGTATTACTCCGGTCGAGTCGGCCCTATTTATGCCGAAGCGTGGCTCTCCCACTGATTGTTAGCTAAAACGGTGTTATCGAGCAGTTTTCATTCTTTATTAGAAAATGTTGTATGATGGTTCCCTGTGGTCCCTGTCAAACAGTGTTTATTGCAACCGGGAATGACACGCTAAGATGATGATGATGAAGAAGTTGGTGATCTAAAATGCTTACCAGAAGCGAAGTATTTAGCCATAGCAGCCTCCTTCTGGAACGCCATTCCGTGCTCCTTGAGTCTGGCCGCGTTGTACATGAGCAAGCGGGCTGCCTCCAGCTGGGTCTGCAGGTGTGCGATCTGGTAGCTGATGCCCTGGAAGACGAGGAATTCATTCAGATATTTTTCACTTGGTCCTAGAGTGATAAGAACGCGCCTTAAATAGTAAAGTATCAGCCTATAACTGTCCCACTGCAAGGCAAAGGCCTCCATCATAGAAATCAAAGTCATCGCTACTATGATGGGATTAGGCTTAATCACCACGCTTGCCAAATGCGGATAGGTGATCACAAACCCGAGGTGTGTTCGAAAAATTCGAAACACTTTTTGCTCGACCCAGGAATCGAACCCAGGACCCCGAGATCTCGGCCCGGTACTTAAACCACTAGAGACCAACAGAGCGTTCTAGACTCGTATTTAATTACCTATTTAACCAACAACGTCACATAAGGCAATGCCCCTATTATTCTGTGCCTATAGGTAATTCTCGTATCATGAAATCGAGCAAGTAGGTTACCTAGCTACATACAAATTCAACAGCGAAAATGGTTATTTATTTTCACTAGCTGTTTCACGCGGTTTCACCCGCGTCCCGAGGGAACTACTTCCCGTACCGGGATAAAATATAGCCTATGTTACTTCTGAATAATGCAGCTTTCTAATGGTGTAAAAATTATTGCAATCGGTCCAGTAGTTTTTGAGTTTATTCATTACAAACATACAAAAATACAAATATTTCCTCTTTATAATATTAGTGTAGATAACTACTTATTATTACTTATGTACCTACTTTAAGTACAGTACCTACTTATGTAGGTTACATATTTTGCTCGATTGTTTTCGATGAACGTCACACGAGTTAGTTATCTGCATAGTTCATAATATTAAAGACTTTATTTTCGTGCTGATAAGACAGTTGAATAAACAGTAGGTATGTATGTAGGTATGTATAACTATCTACTTACTAGTGATTAACAAATGTAAGATTGTTAAAATTATTACATAATTTATTATCATCAGCATAAGACACATATTCTACGTCAATAGGGATCTGGTGGCTTAATTCGAAGCTGTCCCGTAACGAACAGGAATATACCTGTAGCTTGAAAAGAAATGGGATACACAGCGCGTGTGAAAGAGAGGGAACTCTGATCCGATCGTATTAGGCCCTCTATTTTGTACAAGGTATACCTAAAGTGGTAAACGGCTCAGGTAATAGATTGCAATGGGATAGTGGTATTCATGCAGTCCTGGTAAAGCCTGTTCATATGGACAACGATATACGACCCTCTGGCCAACGACTCGCCTGGAAAGTGTAGTACGGGATAGTGGGCCATCCATGCAACCCTGGTAGAGCCCGTTCATATGAACAAGTTCCCTCGTTCAAAAAGCCCTGTCCGCTGCACTACAATACATGACCCTCGTTAAAAAAGCCCTAGCGAATACGACTCAACTCGTAAAAGTAGATGCTCTTGTCAAACTGTTTCATCTCGAGCGTGTAATGGGATATTGGCATCCATGTAGCCCTGGCAAAATCCACTCATTTTGCTGCGATGCGTGACCCTCTTTTAAGAAGCCCTGGCCTGTAATACAACACATTTAATAAGTGCAGGTTGATGCTCTTTCCGAACTATTACCTCTCCTGTATTTTTTTTTTTTTTACATTATAGCGGACAAACGAGCAGACGGCACACCTGATGGAAAGTGATCACCGCCGCCCATGGACATCTGCAACACCTGAGGTATCACATATGCGTTGCCGGCTCTTAAGAAAGGAGTACACCCTTTTCTTGAAGGTCACCAAGTCGTATCTGTTCGGAAACACCACGGATGACAGCTGGTTCTACAGTTTTACTGTGCGTGGTAGGAAATGACGTGAGAAACGCACTGTAGTCGATATAAATCCATCCAGGTGATGTGGATGGAATTTGGCGTTCTGACGTGATGTGCGGTGGTGAAAAATTGCAGCTGGAATAAGGCCGAACAGCTCCTCGGAACATTCCCCATTGTAATAGGATAGTGACGTCAATGCTGCCATGGCAGAGCCTGACCATCTGTACTACGATGCATGACCCTCGTTCAAGAACCAACCAACGACTCACCTGGTACCTAAGTGAAAATGCTCTTTGCTAAAGCATGTCTTTCAAGCGTCTCCTAATGGGATAGTGGCGTACATGCAGCCTGATAAAGCCCGTTCATTTGAATAACAATTTATTACGACCCTCGTTCAAAAACTATAGTCAATGTGGCTCACTCATCATCAGCCCATTTAAGTCCCCACTGCTGGGGCAAGGGCCTCCCTCAATCACATGAGGGGTAATTGCCATACTCACCACGCTTGGCAGACGGGTTGGTGAGGGTTTTGATATAAATGCAGAGTTTTCCTTCTCTGGGTGCTGATGATCATGCCAACAGCTTTACCTTAGTCGCCTTTTACGACACCTCGGTAAGAGTGAGGGTGGCCTATTCTACTCTGCCGGGACCACACGGCCCTCACCTGGTAAGTGTAAGATGCTCTTTCTGAACTGTTTCCTCTCAAGCATGTGATGAGGATAGTGGCGTACCTACATGCAGCCTTGGCAGAGTCTGAACATTTGTACTACGATGTATGACCCTCGTTAAAAAAAAGCCCTAGCTAATTAATACCTACGGCTCACCTGGTAAGTAATAGATGCTCTTTCCGAACTGTTTTCTCTCAAGCGTGTAGGGGATGGTGGCGTCCATGCAACCCTGGCAGAGCCCGATCATCTGCGCGGCAATACCGATGCGACCCTCGTTCAAGAAGCCCGCAGCATATTTGTATCTGATGAGGTAAGTCATAGGGTTTTTAATATCAGTCTTGTCAAGTTAAGGGACACGGGTAGGGCACACTAGCGACGCCAATCGATTTTAATTTTTAGCTACTAAACCGGATCTATTTTAAACAATTCGGGGTTACAATCTCTCGGCAAACACCTATACTATTTATTTAATACTTATAGTTAACTCTTTGGTCTGCTTTTGCACTCGAATTTTGGATTACAGCCAAAAGTGGCCGCTTTAGGCGTGAATAGTACAAAAACGGACCCAACATTTGTGCATGGTTATTTAATAAATAGTATAAGTGTTTGCCGAGCGATTGTTACCCCGAAATTGTTTAAAATAGATTCGGTTTAGTAGCTAAAAATTTAAAATCAATTGTGGTCGCTAGTGTGCCCTACCCTTCCACCTTAACTAGCAAATACTAGAGTTAGCTAACTGGTCTAAGACCTTCGAAATGGCTTGTTAGAGTTCAGTCTACTTATAGCCAGGAACAACGCAATCTCTTTACTGGTTTTATGTTAAGCTGGTGATGGATTTGTTAGGTTTCTTTATACCTACTATTAGCAGTCATCCATGTAAATTAACTGCCAGTTTGTAATTTTGTGCGTCCTGTGAAAAGTGTTACAAGTCGACTTATATCGAATTTGATTTTCTTGCTACTTCATCACAAAAAAGTCCTCTATTTTTCTGCGTGATCAGACATGCAAAAAATCCTCCATTTTTCCGTCTGATCAGACTGAATAATATAGGATTTTTTTGTGATGAAGTAGCAAGAAGAAAATCAAATTCGATATAAGTCGACTTGTACCACTTTTCACAGGACGCACAGGATTATTATATCTTCTATTTGTGTGATGAGTTTATGACACCGCTTCACTGTTACAAGTTACACCTTACCTACATAAGATGGTGTAATATTTTCTAGAAAAGATATCGTCAATTACTACCGGTTGTTTGAAGTGTAATTAACCAAAGGGAAACAAACATTTGCCCAGTCGTTCTAATGAGAATTTTTAATCGGTCTTAACGAGATAAACTTAGGTATTAGGTATAATAAGCTAAGTAATTACTTCCAGATGGCATTAAAATGATACTTGTAATGCCATCTGCATGATTATGAACTTGTAATAATGATCCAGTTTGGTTCTCTTTTTTTCCCAGACGAAACCGTCCATGGCCGTCACCGCTACATGTAGGGAACAAGGTGGTGTGTGGGACTCAAACCCTAACTAAAACACCTGGGGTGTCCATCTCCCCGCAATCGCGGTCGGAAACCCCACAGCCAGGACTAGACTGTACCGCTAATCGCGCTCGCCGCTTCACCCCTATCTGGCGCAATACAGCCCTTTAACGCTGTACGACCTACCAGGACACCAGGTAACGTCGTGCCCCGCGGAGTCCTATGCTGAGCAAGTCACTCCCCAGCAGTGGGTACGCTCATGTTTTCCGAAAGCCCGTTTAGTCCCCTCTTACGACAGGCCGGGAAAACCTTGGCAGTATTCTTAAACGCCCTTAGCCTCAAGGCGCGTCTAGTTTGGTTCTCTAGCCTATGGTTGCGAGGTTTAGACGGTAGTCACTTCTTTTTAGTACCTAATTACCAGTCTTACCCAAACCTGCATCATGGTCCTAGCATGGTTAGGAAGCGAAGGCTTTGGGCGCAACCGGGAATGACACGCTGCGATGTGCCGATGATAGACTATAGTGTAAGTGACTTACCCATGCCCATATTCTCCAAGGATGTTGCTTTCCGGCACTCTCACGTTGTCGAAGTGAACCATGCAAGTACCAGATGCCCTGATGCCGAGTTTGTTCTCTGGCTTGGCCACGGTCAGGCCGGGGGTCTCTCGCTCCACGATGAAGCATGTGATGCCTTTGTAACCCTGGATAAGGGACAAGGAATAAGTATGTAACTTCAAAGAATTGTGGCGACACCTAGCATCGCTTCAAGAAAAAGTATTAGTTTCCGCAGTTTGATATTCTCACATGAGTTACCAAAGAATATTCTTACTTTACCTTTGTTTGGTTCCCCTGTGTAAGGGTTGCAAAGGTCAGACGGCGATCGCTTACCCAGCCCTGAATCATGATTCAAACGTTAGTATCCTGACCCGCAACCAGGATAACATGATGAAGATTCTTACCTTGGAAGGATCCGCATTAGCCATGACCAGGAAGACACCAGCCATGTCGGAATTGGAGATCCACATCTTGGAGCCGTTGATGACGAAGTGGTCGCCATCCTTCTTGGCTACAGTCTTCAGGGAGAAGGCGTCTGATCCGGCCGTAGGCTCGGTCAAGCAGAAACTGCCAGGCTGGAGAAAAAAATGTCTTATTTCTATTCTATACAGCCTTGGATATCAAAAAGTAAGGTATATGGATAACCTTATTCAGTCCACAATTATCGATTTGGACTGAGACCATGATGAAACCTGCTGGATATACAGTACCTTAGAGGTAAGTAGGAAGTTAGCCTTTCTCATTTCTCACTGAGCGTTTGCGTTAAAGTGGAACGCATTATACATATTGGAAGGAATTAGGGATGATGAGTACCTAGTGGCGCGATGAGGCCTGGCTGGACAAACTAGTCATGCTTGCAACTCCAAGACAGTAGCGATTCGTTTATGTGCAGTAGGTACATGACGACGCAAAATCCACTTATCGGGCATGTACAGCCATGAAAGCAGCTGCCATGATACGTTACTCTCTCTGCAGTCGCTACCTCATGACTAATGATCAGTAGTCATCTACGGATGTGGATGAATGAATGAATGAAAACTTTATTTGGCACAATACAAAACAAGGAAACTTAATTAGAAACATAACCTAGACATAAATCATAAACGAAAAGTAGGACAACATTATCCCTGTATAGCGCCAAACAGGCGGCCGCTCAGCATTAGTCGGTGCTGATCCAAGAGACCAACCCCGACGCTAATTTTCAGCACTCAGGATGGGTTGCATCTCGCTTGTGTGATCTGCCTCCACCGGTGCCTATTCATCGCGTCTCTGGCAACCGAGCGAAGCTTGTTTGAGGGTGCTCCTTGATCGGTTGGTCTCGTTGGGGATCGTCCTCGGGTTCTTTTACCCTCCGTGTTCCCAACCAATTTTACTATGCTACTTAAATCGTCTAAGTACACATTTATCATAAAATGACAAGGCCTATGTAGTAGAGTTAGTTGAACTCACGTATTCAGTGCACAGCTTCGTGAGGTACTTCTGCTTCTGCTCCTCAGTCCCGATCTTCATGAACAGCGAGTTGACGAGCGTGTTGTGGATGTCGACGAGGGCGGCCACGGCGGGGTCCACCCTCGACAGCTCTTCCACCACCAGCATCATGGTGAGGAACCCGCAGCCGGAGCCGCTGTATTCCACTGGCGTCTCGATGCCCATCAACTGTTGGATGATGCTAATTGAATTTTAAGTTATAGACATTGACCGTGCCTACCGAACGGGGCAGAAGAGACTAGCTGTCTGACGGCGCTGACAGACTTTTGATACAAAAGTTACTTTAGTACTTTATAAATTGAGAATGTATATTATGTAGATTCTTACAGTGGTTATTTTAGTAATAGTATAGATTATACTTAATTGAAGAATACTTATCATATTTTCGCTAATAGGTACACTTATGAACATGTTAACGTCATTTAAAACTAGTGAGTATAAAAAAAGCTTATCTTTCGACGTGACTAGACATTCTAACACTTAGCATCTAAAGTACCTAAATAATACACAGTGGAGTTAAAAGTGCGCTGCCAACCTTCAAACCCCCCTTTCCCCCGGATTGGGCCTCCGGTACCCTCACTCACGCAGCGAAACAGCAAATGCTGCTTCACGCTGGTTTTCTGTGAGGTCGTGGTACTCTGGTCGAGTCGGCCTATTCATGCCGGAGATCGTAAATAAACCTGCATAGTGTATTCAAAAGCGTGTTTGAAGTCTTCCAACCCTCAGAGAACTATTATATAATCTGTGCCCTCAGTGCCTACACTGCAGTCACGTCATGTGGAGCTGGCGCTCTTTCATTCACCCCCGTAGGACTGATATTAAGTTGGTACTACTTACACCATTGTCGAAGAGCATCTGTCTCACTCCATCATCGATACGGTGTTCTTCGTCCATCTTCTTCACTAGGGGCCCGATCTGTTCTGTGGCCAGTTTTCTGACTGCAAAAAAAGTTTAGAACTTGGAACTTGGTTAACCGCTATTCTGCGATGCTGGAACCAGTGTGATATAAGTGAAATTTTAGTGAGAAGCACTTAGGTCAGCATGGCGTGAAAGAATTATGAACTATTTTTGCAAATAATTCCACATCGATCACTCTGGTACCAATATCGTTCCGTGGTTATTTGGTTTTGGTAGACCGTATTTTTTTTGTCCAAAGTTTGTCGGACTGAACACATTAGGTTATTTCAGAAAGATGTCGTGGCGAGCTTTAGGGGAACCACGTTCTAAAAACGTCATAGGTACCTATGTCGTTTTTAGCTACCTAGTTATAACGTTTTTATAATGCTAAATGCCCTTTAGTAGACTTTCTTGACTATTTTCTTAACCAGCTATGAAAGCAGAAGTTTTAGGTATTTATGTTTTCTTAACTGGTTCATAAACAGGAATATTTTATCCATTTTCATAACTAAGTAGTTTATTTTAAATGAAAAGTCTGCTATGAACGCAATTTTTTCCTAAAACTTTGTGAATTGCTCGAGAGCTATTCCACCACCAGCATCATGGTGAGGAATCCGCAGCCGGAGCCGCTGTATTCCACTGGCGTCTCGATGCCCATCAACTGTTGGATGATGCTGATTGAATTTTAAGTTATAGACATGGCCGTGCCTACCGAACGGGGCAGAAGAAAGCAGCTGTCCGACGACGCTTTGATACAAAAGTTACTTTAGTAGAATGAATTGAAATGTATAATATGTAGTTCTTACAGTGGTTATTTTAGTTATAGTAAGTATAGATTATACTTAATTGGAGAAAAGGTACTTATCATATTTTCTATATTCACAAAGTTTTTCCTAAAACTATTATCAAAGGATGTTTTTATAACTTCTGTAATAGCCTGTTTAAGAACTCAAAGGCATTGGGAATAAAGTCCAGAGTCCAAAGGCGACATATTGCTAAATGTGCTGGCTTGGTTCGTTTACCTCTGAAATACATAAAGTCAGGTTACAAATATGTAATAAAAATAATACCCATATGCAAGCAAGTGTGCAAATTCAACTCGTACCTACTTTAATTCTTATTGGTCAAGGGGACGTTCAGTATATAAAAAAAAATGGTGGTGCCATCAAGAAAAAATTACAACCACCAATGATCTCGAAGGATGGCACGCTAGACGAAATAAATATATAGGGCGTAAAAATCCATCTTTGGCACACATTTTAGAAGTTCTGGTCAAAGAGACAAGGGATCGTTCTGCCAAAGCTAATAAATCCCGACACTATGAAGAACAATTTCTGCTGTAACGTAATAAATATCGGGTTAATTCCCGTCTTGATTAACTATAGTGCACAATTATTAAATAAATAGTAGGTATATATGATGCTTAGAGCCTGGAGCTCCAAATTTGTTTAAAATAGATCCGGTTTAGTAGCTAAGGTGATACGTAGTGAGGTTCAGGACTACCCCCCCCCCCCATTCGCAATATCACGTATATTTTTAGTACCTATAAAGAATTTTTTAAAATTTTAAAATATAGGTAATTAAAACAGGTATAAACAATAATTTTATTTTATTCTGAAATTAAGGACCATGATAAAAAAGTCTAGACTAGGTTGCAAGTTCTTTTTGATTGTCATAAAAATAATAATAAACGAAGAGTGTAATCATACGAAAAATGTTTGACGAAAAAATAAATACACGTGATATCTTACTACACCCCCCCTCCCCCTTGTGTTATTTTCGTGATTTTTATCAACCCCCTCCCCCTCCCCCTTTCTAGCCTCACGTGATTAATGGACAACCCCTTAGGGGTATATGTCGCCTTAAATAAGACAAAATAGATGTTCATCTACTTGAGCTCTCAAGTAGGCAAGGTAACGGTAATGTGTTCCTATCTAGAATTTCAATTTGTTTATTTTCGTAAACAAACTGCGTGCAGCTAGAATTAGATTCTGATTACTAAAATAGCCCGAAAACACTGCCGACGCGTTACATTCAAGATGATAGATAAATTAAGAAAATACGTATGAATTAAAAGATTGTAAAAGTAAAATAAGTATCAGCCTATAAACTGTCCCACTGCAGGGCAAAGGCCTCCATCATAGAAATGAAGCTATCGCTAGTTTGATGGGATTAGGGTTAATCACCACGCTTGCCAAATGCGGATTGGTGATAACAAACCCAAGCTATGCTCGAAGAATTCGAAACATCTCGACCCGGGAATTGAACCCAGGACCCCGAGATCACGGCCCGGTACTTAAACCAATAGACCAACAGGGCCGAAAGTTTGTACTTACTTGCAAAAATTCGTATTGAACAGTGCATCCACACTGCAGAAAATACTTTATGTAGACAACTTTTTGCAACACTGTAATTTCAGAAACTTATGTTGATTTTAAGACATCGTTTACCGATAGCAGAACCGCCATTATTATTAACATTACTTACAACATTTATTAACAATGTTTATTTTAATTTATTTCTTGTCGGATGTTGCTTCGTAACACTTGGAATCGTTGTTGAACAAAAAGTTGCCTGCGTTGTGGATGCGCCGGAGTACTTAAGCGTGCATGGGCATAGCCAGCTATGAGCTCAGGGTGGGGCAGTCGTGGGCTCAGGGTGGGGCAGCCATAGGCCATGGCGGGGTAGCAGTCTAAAATAATAGTAACTAGAGACATTTTTTTTAACGCAATTTTTTTGTGGTGATTGATGAATGACTCTTGAAATTGTTTTCTGTAGGTAGGCACCTTACGGCCACCATGGCGGCTACGCCTTTGCAGAATAGGCTGATGATGTGTTGCGGCTGCAAGAATGTAGTTCTGGCTAGAACACTGGTAATTTTCTGGTATGTAACCAAAATTTTTGTTTTCTAATAGATGCCATATTTTCTGATCTCCTGCACTTTATCCTAGGTTAGACGTAGTCGGGCAGCACAGGGGAAAAGGCCAAGAGTACGATTTAAAATAATTCTGTGCGTCCTGTGAAAGGGGTAGGACAAGTCGACTTATATCGAATTTCATTTTCTCATTGCTACTTCATCACAAAAAAACCTCTATTTTTCTGTCTGATCAGACATGCAAAAAATCCTCCATTTTTCCGTCTGATTAGACAGACTAGTAGAGGTTTTTGTGTGATGAAGTAGCAAGAAGAAAATGTAATTCGATATAAGTCGACTTGTACCGCCTTTCACAGGACGCACAGAATGGACAATAAAAAAACATTTTTCGGAATGAAAGATAGGTACTATTTCTAGATTAGACTCATACAATTGAAGAAAAATAAATTCAGAATTTTTAAACAGATATTAATGGAGAAAAAAAATATAACACTCGGCATGACAAATTAATAACGCTTTTGCTCACGTTGATTAAAGCAAAAAAAAGTAAAATCTGATCATAAAATGACAAGACAAAATGATGACAGTGACAGTAAGTAACTTGTCACCTAATTTTTTTAAGGCGGTTCAAACAAGAAGGGGCAAATATATGTACATTGTTTTATCACATTCATGATAGGAGAAGCTTATGTCATACCTACTTTAGTGTAGTTTGTACGCGTCAGATAGATAACAAATAGTATTTTGTTACGTTTACCAGATATTATAAGAACTTCTTGCCTATTAGGTAGGTATTTAAATACGTGTTTCTATTCTATTCTATTATTAAATTATGTTATGAATAGGTAGGTAACCTAAATGTAAAGTAAAAAAGTAAAGTATCAGCCTACCAACTGTCCCACTGCAGGGCAAAGGCCTCCATCATAGAAATCATGTTATCGCTACTATGATGGGATTAGGTCACAGATCAGGCTTAATCACCACGCTTGCCAAATGCTGATTGGTGATCACAAACCCGAGCTATAATTCGAAACATGCTTTTCTCTCGACAGGGGAATCGAACCCAGGATCCCGAGATCACGGCCCGGTACTTAACCCACTAGACCATCAGGTAGCCTAAATACTTATTTTGTAAGGGTTTAGGTACTTAGAAACAGCAAATTAGAGAACCGACGAGAGACTGAGGGGCAATTTTCGTGCAATCGACGTTGAAGTCGAATTTAGATATTTCCATTCATCCATACAAATCCCTAATTCGACTTTAATATCGAATGAATGAGAATAGGCCCCCTGCTGCCACATACCAAAGGTCAGATGCTACTCTAGGCAAACATGTGATGGATGAACACTTGTGTTTGTCAGTGCAGTGTCCATTTTTATTCTGATGTCCATGACATAAAGGTCATGTCCATGAAGTAATAAGCTGTTTGATGGCAGATATGTAATTAAATTAAATTTAATAAGTAAAGTCGGATTATTAATATTACACTGACAGATGTCAATGTATCATTTCCATAGATTTGCATAATGTAAAAATGTAAGTAAGTATACATACTTCGTGTAATGATCCGACTATAATACTTAGGTCATAACTAAATTTAAGCAAGTAAGTATACTTATCTACCCATACCCATAGAGTAAAATGACTTTGCCAAAGTCGGGTAAAACAAGCTTATGTCGTAGATACTTAAGGTGAC
This sequence comes from Marasmia exigua, assembly GCA_019059595.1. Taxonomy (NCBI): domain Eukaryota; kingdom Metazoa; phylum Arthropoda; class Insecta; order Lepidoptera; family Crambidae; genus Marasmia; species Marasmia exigua. The sequence continues at coordinate 2,341,987 of CM032474.1, read as the reverse complement.
GGGTAGCGCACACTAGCGACGCCAATCGATTTTAATTTTTAGCTCGACCTCTCGGCAAATACTTATAATATTTATTAAATAACCATGCACAAATGTTGGGTCCGTTTTTGTACGCGAATCAATTTTTCGCATATGTGTTGGACCCAAAATTTGTGCATGGTTATTTAATAAATAGTATAAGTGTTTGCCGAGAGATTGTAATCCAAACATTGTTTAAAATAGATCCGGTTTAGTAGCTAAAAAATAAAATCGATTGGCGTCGCTAGCGTGCTTTACTCGTCACCTTAAGTAGTTAATCTATTTGTAGTTATTCAACGTCCATAAAAATGCAGCTATCGACAACAAGATAACCATAATTCTCACTTCTCTATATTCGATAAGGAGTGATAAGAAGCTTAAGCTTGACAAAATGAGAGATATAGTCGCCATTGAAAAATATACGAAAACAAAATTTTCAATGTCAAGTAGGTTTTAGTAGGTACTTAGTTATTAGATAACCTACCTACTTTCAAAAACTAAGGGTCGATTTTTTGATCCGTAGTTACCTTTTGGTTAAATCAACTTTTTTTTTTTATGGGCCTAATCCCGCGCGGTGACGGCCGCACGTGTGATTCCGCCAATGTCAAGTGGTTAAGGAGACACGTACATACTTAGATATTGACCGGTTTATGATTTAGATTTCCGATTAAATCAACTATAGTTAACTGTCTAATCAATACCTATTCAAAGTGACAGCATCAAAGTGACGTAATTCCTTGTAATATAACTATTGGTTAAGCTAACTATTGCTCAAAAAACACATTTTGGCGATATTTTACCATTGTTTTATTTTTATAATTAGCGTCATCAAATTGTTATCGGGGCCAATGTTTCTTATATCATAATCATCAGTTTTGCTCTTAATTGTAAGTATTAGTTAACATCATTTATTGGAGAATTAGGTTAGGTACTCTGCGTTTTCGTTATTGTAGTGTTATGTTTATTGTAAAATTAATTTGTAAATTAAGTCCTTTATTATTTTCGTTTATCCCTTGTATAAGTAGATTATAAGTATCATGTTGTTCTAATGATTTTGTATAGCTTGACCTGTCCGCCACTGTACTAAAAGGCGAACCAAGTCGTCCTTTTCGAATAGATGCTTAAATTAAATCAAAGAGGTTTCTCTTTTTGGTTTAATCCAAAAATAAGAATAGAAGACGTGATGAAAAGTACTTAGGTACTTACTTACAAACAGAATAATTATTCTATGCTTACAAAATATATGCAATAAAGTTTTATTTATTATTATTATTATTGGTTACTTTTTAAACCATTAGTTCAGTTTAACTATGGATCAAAAAATCGGCCCTAAGAAGAAGATTACCTACTACCTACCTTACACCTATCAAAGTCTAATTAACAAATATTTTTCTCAAATATCTCAATCGGCTCATCCGAATGAGCTGAATGATCCGAGATCATTCAGCTCATTCGGATCATTCGGCTCATCAGATTATTCCGCTTATTCGGATCATTCGGCTCACTCGGATCATTCAGCTCATTCGGATCATTCGGCTCATCAGATTATTCCGCTTATTCGGATAATTTCGCTCATTCGGATCATTCGGCTCACTCGGATCATTCATCTTATTCGGATCGTTCGGTTCACTCGAACTCGAGATTCATTTGAGTCGAATAATACATTCGGAGCGAACATTAGAGATTCGGAACAGTGTATCATTTGGCTGAGTCGGATCACTGAGTCGTTTCACTACGATCCTGCGAAATCGGGCACATATCAAAGGTTAATCTTAGATAAAGTGATTTGAAAAGAAAAGAAAAGAAAAGAAAAGAAAAGAAAAATATTTATTTGATTTGACGAAGATCTAATAAGAAACTGTCCCCATAGAATAAACCATTAGTTCAGTTTAACTATGGATCAAAAAATCGCCCCTAAGAAGAAGATTACCTACTACCTACCTTACACCTATCAAAGTCTAATTAACAAATATTTTACTCAAAATCTACCACGCAAATTGGATATGGATTACTAATTATTATAACTTATTACAACATTTCCTACGTCACAGTAGATTTATCTACTGTGCCCACGGAGTAGGTACTTTTTAGACTGTGCCTACTTTGACCTGATTCAGTTACCTACCATAGACTAACTTAAGGCGACGCGACGCGTAGCCCTAACTAGCGACACCAATCCGTAGGGTCCGTTTTTGTACGCGAAAAATTGATTCACGCTAAAAGTGGCCGCTTATGGCGGTAATCAAATTTTCGCGTACGCGTTGGAGCCAACATTTGTGCATGGTTATTTAATAATTAGTATAAGTTTTTGCCGAGAGGTTGTAACACCGAAATTGTTTAAAATAGATTCGGGTTAGTAGCTAACCATTTAAATCGATTGGCGTCGCTAGTGTGCCCTACCCGTCACCTTAAATACTTGTACCTCTTTAACCGACTTCAAAAATAAGGAGGAGTTTCCAAATTCGACATGTATATTTTTCTACCTATATAAGTATGAACACACGGCGTCACGTCGAGTTACCCTTGTTGACCTTGGGACCGTTTTTATGTCTCGGGCACAAGTGCTATTTTTCCACTGCAGGGGGTAACTTGCTCTGACGCTGACTGTACATAGTTCAAGCATAGACATGCACCACACTGCAGTGCATTTTCATAGAAAGCCATATTTAAAAACCCCGCGAAGCCATTAGTACCGGGGTGACGGGGCTGCGTTCCTTCTCTATCACACTCGTATAGAATCTGTCAGGGCCGGTTGGATCTCTTTCACTCTGTGATTTTTTTTTCCGAAAATGGCACATCCCGTTTAAGCGCGCGGCTCTAGTTCCATGTGTTCAAGCACTTATGTTAAGAATATCAGACAACAGCGGAACTTCAAATTTAATATTTAAATGCCTACACATAAGTATGTGTATACGAGTTACACCCAAGCACACGAATGTTCGTCCAGGGATGTGTCCAGCCAGAGTGAGGGATCGAGCCCACGCTGAAGAGGGCCCAATTTAAAGCAGACGTTACGAGCGAATCGGAGTTTCCCTCTCTGTCACACGCGCAGTTTGGCTCCTTTATTCTATGGGGACAGTTTCTTACTAGATCTTCGTCAAATCAAATAAATATTTTTCTTTCCTTTTCTTTTCAAATCACTTTATCTAAGATTAACCTTTGATATGTGCCCAATTTCGCAGGATCGTAGTGAAACGACTCAGTGATCCGACTCAGCCAAATGATATACTGTTCCGAATCTGTAGTGTTCGCTCCGAATGTATTATTCGACTCAAATGGATCTCGAGTTTGAGTGAACCGAATGATCCGAATGAGCGGAATTATCCGAATAAGCGAAATAATCTGATGAGCCGAATGATCCGAATGAGCTGAATGATCCGAGTGAGCCGATTGATTCAAATGAGCGGAATGAATCACGGATCTATCTGAGAGTCGATGTTCCAAATGAAACGTTTCACTGTTCCGCATGCTCTGCACTGATCCAGATGCAATTGTTCAAATTTTTTGAAAGATACGTTTTTGTCAGGGCTACTTTAGGAGGGTCTATTCGGTTGCGGGTGGCAAAATCTAAGCGTCATCCCGGGAGGTTCAAGGAAAAAAAGAGGGCGGAAAATAATATTCCGCCCCGAGCGAAGGACACACACGCTATGCCACTCGCTATTGTAGTTTTTTAAGCTGACACACATCATATTCGTAGTACTTACTCGTACATTAACCTGATTCTGTACAAGAAGAAGATTGCGTACCTACTTACTTTTGTTACGGATAACAGACAACAGAGGAATTACTTTACCTACTCAAACAATGGGTAGATACTTATTTTTCGTTCGACAAATTTTTTAGGTATCTATGTATTAAGTTCTGGGGCTGCCACAATAGATCTTCTACTGGTCGCAGTGGCTATGAGATGCAATGCTCACCCCATTTCATTCAACGTATGAAATTTTTCAAATTAAACAAGTGCGCCGAAAAGTACACTTCTGCCCGCTAAAAGTGCGCGGAAAAATAATTTTCTGCATGCTAAAAGAGTGCGGAAAGTATCTTTTCTGCCCGCTAAAAGTTTTTTAGAAGATACCACCTTTGGGTGAACGTACAGTGGCGGACACATCAAGCTATACAAAACTGTCAAATTCATTCATTCATTCATTCGATTATAAACCTTATATTTTTACACATTGAGTTCGAAATCGATTGAGGAAATTTGACCGTTTTGTATAGCTTGACCTGTCCGCTACTGTACATAAAGGCGAACCAAGTCGTCCTTTTCGAATAGATGCTTAAAATAAATCAAAGAGGTTTCTCTTTTCTCTCTTTTTGGTTTAATCCAAAAATAAGAATAGAAGACGTGATGAAAAGTACTTAGGTACTTACTTACAAAACATACGTAGGGCCATACTAGAATGTAGGAAGGTGTTTATACATAAAAGTTTCAAGTTTATTTCCTATTTGCAATTTGATTTTCTAATACGCCGGCTTTTAGAATATGGTCATGAAAAGTTGTGTGTGATGTCCTACCAAAGTTGTCAAGCTTGTCACGTTTTGAGCACAATCGAGTTGAATAAAATATAAATATTATTTACCTGTCTCCTTCATGGCTATTTCATCCTCTGTCAACATGGTAAGCGGCCGGGGCGTAGCCTCCGAACTGTATGCTTTTCTCTGTGCGGTCGCACCAACCGCTAGAGGAGTCCGCCATTGCTCCAGAATCTGGAAAACGCGGGAAACCGCACTTTATTTCCGCCTAACTTTTTTTTAAACCATTAAACTCACTCAAAGACACCTTACCTTACTGCCAACGCGGCGTAATGGGATCATTTTGTTTTGCGATTTCTATTTGGAATTACGAGCCGCGCGACACGCTGCGCCTACGCCGCAGTTGGCCAAGACTGGTTTAATTTAATGTCGAATCCGCTGAAGGCCGTTGAATTTGTTATCTCACTCGCACGGAGATAACAACCGGCCAATTGGTGATGAATTGAATCTTAATTTTATGATATTTATTAAATAAGTGGTTGCTGAGTGCTCAGGCGCAAAAGTAAAGTTTATCAATACCTATCTACCTAATAGCATGGATTATAATGCTAATAGTCACGAACGTTTATTATTTTTATGATTCGCATCACTTAAACGAACGTCAGCAGGCAATCACTTACACTTGTTTTATGGAATCATCCAGCGTTATTTTTACGTAGGTTACGTAGGTACCTACGTTATTTTATCGTGAACTTTATCAACACATTACGGGGGGCTATGAATTACGTGAGGTGGTTTTTAAAATTTTCTGTCCCCCCCTCCCCCCTTGGTAAGATGTCGTGACATTTTTTTCAACCCCCTCCACCATCCCCCAATCTCACGTAATTTTTTTCAGAATGTGGGTTTCTTACGTAAACGCGTTAGATTGTTATTGTAAAAAGAAAAAAAAGTTTGCTTCGTGTTTTCACTTAATTGAGCTCATATTTGATAAAAAAAAAATGGTGGTATGAAATTCAATAGATGTTTAACGTCGAAGTATGAATGACATTATTTTCTTTCGAACGAATTAGTGAAAAATTTTAATCGTATTATGATGATACCCCAAACGACGGTACCGTCGAGCAAAATTTTTTTTAGCTCCTTACTCTAAGTCACCTAGACGCTGCAGTCAATTTAACGTGACGTCATGTCTCCTATAACCAGAAGACAATCAAGACGCTTCTAACGACACCTCATTTATTCAAATATGATAACTAGTTTAGAAGTTATGAGGGAACAGATGAACATCCATACATACATACATGCATACAGGTCAAAATCACAAAATCAATCATCTTCACCGAAGTCGGGTAAAAATTGTTCTATGACTAAAAATTAATATCCTGTATGACTATAAAACCGTCCATCTTAGCGTGGTATTCCCAAATGTATTCAAAGATGTCGATTTGGAGCCCCCCGGGGTCCGAAGACAGGGGATGTCTACGGATGACTACCATGACTTTCGCAAACTTTAGACAAGGAAAGTCAACGGGTTGCGAAGGTCAGACGGTAGTCACTTCTTCATTGTAATTTACCAGACTTCTCTAATCCTGAATCATGGTCCAAGCGTACCCCGGGCTCCGAATAGACCAACTGGATCACAGTTAGGTAGGTACACGTTCAGAATCTTTGCTCTTGCAATGCATACTCAGATAAGAACCACGACCCCCCGTTCTTATCCACTGAGCTACCATCGCTCTATAGTTAGTAGGTATTAAAAGATTAATTAAGGCCCGATTCGACTAATCTTAAGATCACCTACGGCCTGGAAGGCCTTCGTTGCCTTTTGCAAGGACACCCTCCTACGCCTCCTGGTGGGGACAGCTCGACTCTCCCGGCTATCACCATTCCCTCCCCCGACCCTGGGGAAGGAGGCGCCGTGCCCGCCGTGTTGGCGGGTTTCCATCCGGGAAAAATCGTCGGAGCAGATTTCGTACCATGGCCCACGACTTCTACCACTCAGTCTCAGGAGTTTTGCCGGTAAACCCCCGCCACTGCGAGGGGAGTCCGGCGTAATGCATTTCAATTGTGAAAACAAAAAAAAGGACAAAATCACCTAGAGAAAATTAAAAGAAGTGTGGTTATATGCTTTTGCTAATATTATTTGATAGGCGTTGCTAAGTCAACATAGTTTATTTTAGTAATAATAAACACAAAAACAATGCTTTACAAAATATAAGGGAGATACCTACGTACATATTATTGATAAAACGTTTAATTCTAAAATATATGTAGTATAATGAGGTCGTCATATTCTTTAACTAATTAATCAATAAAATGCGTAAGATGGAACGTAATTTCGACATCCGGATTTTTGTATGACGGTTGGTATAACTGTTTTCTAGAAACTTACAGAAACTACTGTAGTGTGACCAATTGTGTGTTCTGCACCAAAATCGGGAATTTGTATATTCTGACGAGCATTTAAACAAAAAATATAATCAAGGTCTTATTTATAAACTTAAATGTATGTTAAACCTTTTTTAACTAAAACGGTGCTATAAAGCAGTTTTGTTTCTTTTTCGAAAAAGTTGTATGTTTTTCTTTTGTTTCAAACGTCAAAACTGTTGTATAAACCGTTTCAGCTATAGTCCATTCAGTATGTGAAGCTGAATTGGACAGATCTATATCATAGTAGATACTACTACAATGTTGCCACTGCAATAAAATGATCTTTCAATAGTATATACCTATTTTCTAAAAACATACGCGGACATAATTTATTTATTGGTAATTTTGATTCTAAAATTTAAAGAAGTAATTCTTTTGAGTTATTTTTACATATATACAAGACGCTTTAATAAAAATTTAATCATCCGTAATGTTTGGTAGAAAAGCTGGTAATGCGCTTGTGTCACTTCAGGTGTTAATAACATTTGGTACAACATTTGAACTTACATGTAGTTTTTTCGTGCAGTGAGGTGCCGCAAAGTGATATTAATATTAAGAATCTTTGAAATACATCATTTTTAACACTGCTATTGTGTGTTGAATGAGTTGTCACGTGAACAACTCGCTAGGACCTATGAGAGTCTTAAATCCTGCGATTTCGTCAATAGTACTCTCGGCAGAAGCCACATGTCGATAAAATGCTAAACGCCCCTGTTTTATTGAGTAATTGAGGTTTGACTGACTTCGACTAGTGACTACCCACTTTGTCAAAATATCACTTGACAATTTTCCTTACGAGTTATTTAGCTCAATAACGCTTAAAAACTAAAACATGTGCAATACTGGACGAATTAATTACTGGAGTGGTGGAAAACGTTATTATACAAGTGACCGACTCGGTAGTGGTGACCGACTGTCTTGATAGTATGCCACACAATTCTATTTGTTTAAGTAATTTTGTCAATGTTGGTTGAGTTGAAAATAAAGTTTGTAATTAAGTCTCCATTTTTTGAGAAAATCCTCAACATGAATTGTACTAGCAGCCTATACCTACTAAGAAAAGAAGCATATAACAAAAAGATTGACCAAACCTGAAAACTTGATTTTACAATGACATAAGTGACATTAATAGATTTGACAGTGACGTATCTGTCGTAGTTTTTTTGGTTTTGATTTCCAGTTTCGAGTATAGATAATTCATTATGTATGTTACCAAAAAAAGTTTTGGTATGGGGGGAATGGCGAGACCTTCACTGTGTCTTGGCCCGAACGATCGGGTGCATGATGAATGGCTTAAAGTGGTTTCCGAATAACGAAACAAAACGTTATGAAAATAATGTGTAATTTAGTGTATCTTTGTGTAGCTTTTTGCAACTTTAGAAATCATTTTGTGTACCTTTGTGTACGAATTTTGTATGCCAGTATTCTGCTTATTTCTTAAGAAATATCATTAGTTTTAATTTCTAACACGCACCAGATGATCCTTGTTGCACCTAGGACCCCGCGATCACAGCCTGGTACTTAAACCAGTAGACCAACAAGATGATTTTGGGGAGGTGAGACTTGGGAGGACTTTGTTATGGGGGGATTATTTTTTTTAACTCCATGCTAATATGGAGAGGTAAGAATATTTTACAAAAATTAGAGGACAACCCTATACAGTAGGTAACTTTCTGTAAAAAATGGCGTAGTGTCGATACTGCGCGTCGATACTTAAGCGTATTTATCTACTGAGTCTGTATTGACCTAGGTCTATATTGTTTTTGATATCAGCCCTTAAAATCCTCGAAAACGCTCTGGGACTTTATACATTAAAATATAAAGTCATTAAGGACCCTGGGCTCCGAATCGACAGGTTGGAACGCAACCAGGAGAAAACGATGAGATGATGATAATGATGATAGATACCTTAAAATATATTTAGGGGAAGAAATAATTACATTTTGTACATTTTCCCTAAAAAAAATTCATTCTGGTTTTTCGCGGGGTAATTTTGTGAAAATACTAACAGCCCCGAACTGTCACTCAGTTGCCTGGCAATTGGCATGATTCTTGGTTATATTACTGTCATACTCTCGATTTCTGTACGACTTTTCTCGAAGCAGGGATTTCTCGAAGCCTTTTTAGTGCTTGAATGCGAAGTTCAATAAAATTCAGTGGATGTGATTGTGTTTCGACTGGAGGTGTAGTTTAATTCAATAATTTGAGTTGATTTGTGTAACACCTGTGATATTTGACTTTGTCAAATCGTGCTTTCAAGATCTCGTGTGATTAGGAATCATGGCTAAATGGGGCGAAGGTGATCCCCGCTGGATCGTGGAGGAGCGTCCCGACGCCACCAATGTTAACAACTGGCATTGGACTGAGAAAAACGCTGGTCCGTGGTCGAAAGATCGGCTGAAGGAGTTGTTGAACCATTTAAAAATAGCTCAAAATGGTATTGAATGTAAAGTGACCGAGGTGGAAAAGTTGGACGGTGAAGCGAGTGCGAATAACAGGAAAGGGAAGTTAATATTTTTCTATGAGTGGGACATCAAGTTGAAGTGGGAGGGCTCTCTTGCTGGGGGGAAGGATACGGTGAAAGGGGAGGTCCACATCCCGAACTTGTCTGAGGAGAATGACACGAGTGAGGTGGATGTGAGTATTTTAATTTTTTATCGTTTTTTATGACATAGTATCCAGAATAAACAACCTTTACAGAGGTCAAGTGTATTATGTGAATGAAAAAATACATAATACTTTAGTCCGTCTCAAGAGCAGTGGTTACTTACAGCCGCACTCAGAGACGTCATTTAAGCTAATTTTCATTAACTTTAGTATCAAAATGAGTGTTAATATTTTTTCTTAAGTAGCCAACTAAGTTAATCAGTGGCAGTAAGAGACGTCAAATTAACTTTAATTGGTACTTAAGAAAAATTATTGACCCTTATTTCAATATGTATAAAGATTCCATAATATTAAGTAAGTGAACATTTAGCGTAATTGATGTCTCTGAGTGCGGCAGTTAGTCACACTTAAAAGGGATATGACAGTAAATAGAGAAGTACCATGGTGTTTTCACACACACTTGAGCAGTACCTATAATTTTATCAAATTTTTAAAGTTAGTTTTATGCAGAAACTTGGTTAAGGCCATGCGCTGCGTTAAGCGGGTGCACGTCGCGGGCATTCGGTGCGGAGAACTGTCGCGGGCATCCGCGCCATGACCCCGTCACAGCTATCTGAATGTAAAATAAAAAAAAATTGTTTCTTTTGATTTTCAGATCACAGTCACAATCAAAGGTAGTGGGGATGAAGCCCAAAGACTCAAAGCATTTATGCACAACATAGGACGTGACGAAATCCGGAAACAGCTGAAAGAATATGTGAGAAGTCTCAAAGAAGAGTTCTCCAACGGCCTCATACTTCCTAAAAAGGGCGAAGCACCGGTCAAACCTGACAATGTATCTACGATAACTAGTGGCTTCAATAAAAAAATTAGCATGGAACCGATTGTTCAACCCAAGACTAGCCAGCAAATAGGATGTAAGCTTGATACGAAGACAATTGAAATGTCTGAGAAGTTTCAATGTCGAGCGAAGGAGTTTTACGATGCAATGACTAGAATAGAAATGGTTACAGCATTTACGCAGGTAAGTTGACACAAAAATAAAAGCAAATGCACACTCGACCCGACTAGCGCAGTGGTTTAATTCCTTTCTTCCTTTCGATTCCTGTACCAGCACATATATTTGTTGATGAACAGATATTTGTGTTGGGTCTGGGTGTTTGTGATACCTTCGTGGTTTTTGGTTTCCATAGTACAAGGGTAAACCTTAGTTTATGACCAGGACTATGTATGTGATGTTATCTCAATTTATTTATTCAATTTAGTGTATTGTGACGTACAATAGACCGAAAGCGAGTTTAAGGGCGAAAAAGGAGTCCACGTTTCTAGTGTGTTATTTCTACTAAAGACCCTGGGCTTCAAAGAGACAGCTATGGATATAACTGGGAATGACACTCTAGGATGATGGGGATAAATTCAATTCAACTATAATTTGTAGGGTCACATAAAAATGATTATGAATTCAATTAAAATTTCCAGGGTCATGTAAAAATGGATCCAGTGAAAGGTGGCAAGTTTGTGCTCTTCGGTGGCAACATCACTGGTGAGTTCAGGGAGCTGGTGCCTGGCAAGAAAATAGTCCAGTACTGGCGGTATAAGCAGTGGCCTGACCAGCACTTCTCGGAGGTCACTTTCAACATTGAAGAGAAGGTGAGAAACTATTTTATAGTTTTAATTTTTTAAAGAAAGTAAGAAGAATTAGTAAGTTTGACTTCCTGTAAATGAAGTGGAAGGCTTGTGTGTGTAGTACATACTATGGCAGTACTCATGGTTTGGCTGAAAGGATCAAGCTGTCTTGTTTTTTTTAATATCATCATCAGCCCATTTAAGTCCCCACTGCTGGAGCACGGGCCTGCCTCAATCACATGAGGGGTAATTGCCATACTCACCACGCTTGGCAGACGGGTTGGCGAGGGTTTTGATATAAATGCAGAGTTTTCCTTCTCTGGGTGCTGATGATCATGCCAGCAGCTTTACCTTAGTCGCCTTTTACGACACCTCGGTAAGAGTGAGGGTGGACTATTCAACTCTGCCGGGAACCACACGGCGTTTTTTAATATAAAGAACCCGAAATTGAAAATTTCGGTTCCAGCCAATTCCCATCTTATTACAAATCGCGATCTAAAGTTATTACCGTACTAAAGCTCATGTAGTCCCGTTCCAACGCGCAAGTGTTAAAAGGGACTGGCACGGATTTTATTCCAGGACTAATCCTTATTTCGCGATTTGGAATAAGGGGGTCCGTGTTTTCCACATCCGACCAACCGCATATTTATGATTTATGTCTAGGTTATGTTTCTAATTAAGTTTCCTTGTTTTGTATTGTGACAAATAAAGTTTTCATTCATTCATTCATTCATTCATTTAATTTTATTGTTGATGAGCATGCTCTTAGCTTACACAGACCACATAGTTGAGATAAAGCATCGGAGCGAGTGTGGAGCGAGCTATATTAAAAGTTCAAGTTTGATACACAATCTCTTTGTTGTAATTTAAAATAGTTTTATATGGTATAAAGACGTTGTAAATACTACATTTTACCTATGCAGCTACCACAATAAAACCACATTGTAGATAATTTTGTGGTGTAATGTCGCGCCCACACGCTACCATCTACTTATCGCAAGTCCACTAATACCGATGGGAAAAGTTGGGCAACATTTTATTGCGTTATTTGGGTACTACACCACAGTTTGAACTTTGACTGCCTCGGTGGCTCAGTCGCAATTTAAAGCGACAGTTGCGTTTGGGGTCCTGGGTTCAATGCCCGGGTTAGGCCGAATTTTTTCATCTACCTGAGTTTTTCTGTTAAGAATTTCTGTTTGAAGTTTGGTGGTCTTGGACCCACGTACCGCACATAAAGATAAAGATAAAAAAAAATCTTTATTCAATTTAGGTCCCCACAGAACACTTATGAATGTCAAAATAGGTACATAATATCTACCGCTGGTTCGGAATGTTGATTTCTACTGAGAAGGCACCAGCAAGAAACTCAGTAGTTGATCTTTTCAAATATTGATGATGTTACAGAGTTTCAATTGAGAAGAGAAAAAAAATACAATTATGAAAGCTAATAGACTACTAAAGAATCCTTATCATTTAAATAGTCTTGTACACTATAGTAACCTTTCTTCATTAGGCAGGTTTTAATATGAGACTTAAACTTATCCAGTGATAGGTTAATGACATTTTGTGGTATCTTATTAAATATCTTAATACTTAAGCCATCACACGAATTACCGATTTTATGAAGTCTGAGAACCGGGACGGCAAGCCTATGTTTATTTCTGGTGTTAAGACTATGACTATTGGACTTTTTTGGTAAAGTGTGCAAGTTCTTACGTACATACATAATGCAGTCGAGGATAAATTGGGAAGCCACGGTTAAAATGTTAATATCTTTAAATATTTCTCTAAGTGAGTCACGTGATCTAAGGCTGTATATAGCGCGGATGGCCCTTTTCTGTAATAAGAAAGCATGTTAAGCTATTGGTCTGCGCCTTATCCCTCTTCGGTCGTGTCACGTGTTACTATGGTGTCTCACCTAAATTTATATGGGTAAAGGTATAGAGGGTGCACTTATGTTTGTGCACACACATGAGCCGAATCAGAATATCTTTATTTTGAAACGAATGTTTACACTTAGTCTGTAAATTATAGTACATAGTTTCAATTATTTTTTACCGACTTTGATGTGCCGATGTGCACTATAATATATCCTACGGCGGCCCATCTCATCATCAGCTACGTGGCTTATAATGAGATGGGCCGCCGTAGCCGGATCGTTTCGAGTACAGTTTGAGGTTAGAGATTGTTGTGACGACGAAAGATGGAGTAAATGTGTTTTAGCCTAGAGGCCACGTATGGGTAGGAGAAGCGTAGGCAAACCACCAGCCAGATGAGTAAATTATCTAAGAAGCCACGCAGACATCATATGGACCAGGAAAACAAATCACAGCGCCGAGTGGAGGTGCTTCGAAGAGGCATATGCCCAACGGTGGGCGAAAGAATGCTGATGAAGAAGAAGAAGATTAGAGCTTGTATTAAATAAATAAAAATTTTACAACGTCACATACATTGATCTGACTCCGAAATAGGTAGCTCAAGCACCTGTGTTACGGATATCAGAATCAACAGTGGGATTAGAAATATATACATATAATACTTTTCTTTTGTAAATACATACTTATAATACATAGAAAACACCCAGACCAATACAAACAGACATGTTCATGCACACAAATGTTTGTACTGTGCGGGGATCGAACCCGCTACCCTTGGACCAAAGGCAGCGTTCTCTACCACTGTTCCAAACGGGTTGATTTGATTGATTGAGATCGTAATGTATTGGTTTCCAGGAGGACCACACGCTGGTGACCCTCCGGCAGCAGCTGGTGCCGTCGTCGGAGATAGAGCAGACGCAGAACAACTGGCGGCGTTACTACTTCGACAGCATCAAGCGCGCTTTCGGCTTCGGCGCCTTCCTCTGACTTCCACCGCCCCAGCGCTTAGGCAAATTAGGTGAGGATCACTTTACATGGAGACCGTTTTAGTATTATCTAAGCATTGAGGTTTTTTTTATGTAATAGCTGGCAGACGAGCATATCGCTCATCTGATGGTAAGCTATTGTCACCGCCCGCGGACACCCGCGATACCCGGAGTCAGAAGTGCGCTGCCAACCTGTAAACCCCCCCTTTCTCCCGGGTTAGGCTTCCGGTACCCTCACCCGCGCAGCGAAACACAGCACAGTGCTGCTTCGCCGGTTTTCTTTCAGGCCGTGGTATCACTCCGGTCGAGCCAGCCCGTTCATACCAAAGCGTGGTTCTCCCACGGTTTGAGGTTTCTTACATCTGCTTACTTTTGATAAAATATCTAGAAATGAAAAAGTGCATCTTTTTGGATATTTTTGATGAAACTGTTTGGTTGCGTAATTCTTCTTCATCATCATCATCATTTCAGCCAATATACGTCCACTGCTGGACATAGGCCTCTCCCAATGTTCTCCACACAGATCGATCTGGTGTAGGTCGCAGGAATTCCTAGGATGCGGGCACCCATCATAGAAATCAAGTCATCGTTACCACCACTAATAATCAGAAGGACTACAGCGAAACCGTACCGTATGGACGGTACGGTTTAAGAGTGGCTATGAAAGAGTCCTTAGGCCCAATACGACCAGTAATTATCTGTGTATAAATCTTTGGTTTATCTGATGCCGCCCGCATCCAATGGATTTCTGCGATCTTCACCAGATCGTCGGTTAACCCTGTGGGGGGCCTGCCACGGCTGCGACTTCTTAATAACTACTGCGTAATTCTTGAATGGCCCCATATTTTGCGCTGTGGGAAAGTTACGTTTCGGCATTAATTGGTCGGCCCGACCGGTGCGATACCACAAACTCACAGAAAACTGCTGCGCTGTATTTCTGCGAGTGAATGGAGAATTTTCACTAATTTTATTTTTTATCTCTCCTTAAACTCGGTTGAAAATAAAAATTATGATTGAAAAAATCACAACGATACGTTGTGTAGTTTTCGAGATATTTGGTTTCAAGATACACGGGTTGTAAATTGACGTCATCGCCGTACCAGTACTTCGCAACACTAGCTCAGTCCACTCGCGTGCCCCGGTCCGTCGCCCGTATCTCTCGCAATGGTTGAAAATAAAAACCACGACTGAAAATAATAATAATAATAAATAAATATTTCACACATACATTGATCTGACTCCGAGATAGGTAGCTCAAGCACCTGTGTTACGGATATCAGAACCAACTGCGCGATTACAAATATATACATATAATACTTTCTTTTGTAAAAATACATACTTATAATACATAGATAAACACGCAGACCAATACAAACAGACACGTTCATGAACACAAATGTTTGTACTGCGTGTGGATCGGAGAAAAATATTATTGCGATTAGTCGTGTATTTCCGGAGATAATTAATAATTCTCACAACATCTCATACGTTGACCTGATTCCGTACTAAGTAGCTTAAGCATTTGTGTTACAGATATCAGACAACAGAGGAACACGAATATATACTTAAATACATATATTACACCCAGACACTGAACAAACACAAGTGTTCATCGCACGATAGTTTGTCCAGGATGGGGATCGAACCCACGACCTTTGGTGTAAGAGGCAGGGTCACTACCAATTGTGCCATCCGGTCAGTCAAACAAAATTAATAAAAAAAAAGAGTTGTACGTCACACACACACAGTACTCTAGCGATGACTTGAGGTCTGTGCCCTGCAGCGGGACAGTAATTAGGCTGACACTTTATACTCATGAGACTTTTCTCTTTGTTCCAGGTTCAATTTTATCAATATTAAGAAGAATTATTACTAATAGCCCAATGCATTCAGCGAGCGTTTGTTTTTGTACATTTTGTAAGACATCTGTGATGTATTCCTGCGCCAGCGGCGTGTTTGAGCTCACCCGAAGCTTCCCGATGATCGCCACACCAAAAAGTCTGACCAGTAAAACAAACTGACGGAGACACTCCACGAAAGAAGTCCCGCGGCAAAAAACGGTTCGGAAATCTTAGATTCCTTGTGTCTAGACATAGAGCTCACATTTGAATGTTGATAGGCGACTGAAGCACGCTTTTCAGTGACATCAAGAGCTGTCATTTAATCAAGCTATATTTTATGGACACCCGATTGCGCCCGATCCCTCTCCGGTCGTGTCACACTGATGTCCCATCGGATTATGAGGGCAAGGGAATAGAGAGTGCACTTGTGTTTGCGCACACACTTGAGCACTAAAATATATCCTGCGTAAGTGGCTGATTGTTGAGATTGGCCGCCTTAGCCGAAATCGGTTGGAGGATTATTATCTTATGGAGTATAGTTGGATCATGGATATTGAAACTCGCATATTCTCGTTAAATACCATAAACTGCCTAAAAGATCGCATTACATTACACAATATATCGTGCGTGTATTATATAGTATAGTGTTAGTATGACAAGTAAGCGTTTGTTTGGTTTGCTTTTGTAACAACTACCCGCACATGTCCTATACGAGCGACCTGAAAGCGATATGTAGCGATTCGACGCGTTATTATGTCCACATTGAGATGTGCGCTTTTTTGTAGATTTTATTTGTGGTAAATGATTGATAGCATTTGTTTTGACTTTTCATCTAATAATGTTTTGTTAGAAATCGAATATATTTTGAAGTATACTTAAATCTCACCACGTAATATGGTTTTAATTAAAAGTATCAGTGACTAATAGGTAATACTTTAACTAACGTGGAATTAGTATTTGTATGACTTAAGATAGCTACGGATTCGCTATTTTTGTGGCAACACTTCATGTTAATTGTATTGTAAATTGCCTAATTTTGTACTGCATCGTCGCTCATATAGGACAAAGGGTCATAAGAATTGTAAAATGGTACAAACAAAATAATTGGTACTGCCACAAAAGCCTTAAAAAGCAATCATAATAAATAACAGATATAACCTTATTTACTATTACTTTTACAGCAATAATCCCTCTTGATGTCGTGATGATTTTGTATACCTAATTATGTTTGTGATAAAATTCTACTAAAGAAACTCGAAATAAGTGTTGGGGATTTTTTAAGTTCTAGCTTGAAGCATAACCTTATTGTTTAGACAATTTGGTTAGTGACCTGGTACATAAATGTACTCGTACCATTCGATTTTATAAAACTACTATTTGGTAGAAAAAAAACAAAAATAATGTGTAGCTTATGGCAACCCACCGTAGCCACGACTTTCATTTTAAAAATTCGGCCTTTCGGAAATGAATGAAATCTACAATTAAATAAGAAAGATTTTTGTTTCATTGAACAACACTTGTTATCACTCTTAGGTATAAAGAAATAAGGACTCTTAAACATTAGTTATGTTAAGGCAGCTAAATAAAATAGTTCTATCGGCTGGTTACCGATGATGGACAATTATGTTTAGCAGCAACTTTTAGCAGCATAATAAACTTCATTCGTTTGACATAAAGATTAAATTCCATCAGTTGATAAAATTCCGATAGGTACTGTGCAAAATAAGGGTAAGCACACATACTTAATCATACTCATCTTCGTGATTATAAATATTTTCACTCATTTTCCGCTTTTTGCTCTTTCGAAAATGCTAATGTATACGAAATTACTGCACTTGCAATAGGTCATTGACTTTAAACTCATCTCTGTCAAAGTTTATAGTGTTGCAATACTGCTGTACCAACTATGCTAACGCCATCTGCTATTTGTATTTTTTCTCGCTAACCGAGTCTTTTACCGAAGTAAGGCGACTAACAAAAAGTGTTTTTGAAAATGGAAAAAGATGACTTTTCGCGTGTGAAAAATCAGCTAGATGACGTAATGTTGGACTGATGTCCAACATTAACCGCATTGGTTGTTTAGTTTGTCAAATTGTCATTTTGACAGATCACGTTTAAAAATAACCAATCACATTGTATATGGACCTCACTCCTATAGTACTCCATCTTACGGATTTTTCACACGCAATAACCCTAATTTTAACAAAATATTGTTGTTTAATGCAACGAAATAAGGTTTAGAATCGTTCTGAAAAGTTTGAGGCTGAGGCTAAAAGGGATTCTTAAATATAAATTGTTATTTTATTAAAATTGTGCTGTGGAGTAGCTGTAGCGCCAAATAGGCCGCCGGCAGACCCCACAGGGGTCGAAGACCGTCCTATCAGCGCAGTGTCGGGAGGTCTCCTCTCCCAGAGGAGCGAAAAACACCGCGCCAAGCAAGGCGCGAGATGCAGCCCGGGTAAAGGGTTTACCCCGAAACCCGTACCGCACCAAGTGCGATGACGACAGTAACAGTCTCAGTATATATAAGTTACTCTATGCAACGCTTTCTTAAGACGCCTCCTACCACGATAAGCTGGTTAGCCGAAGTCATTTAGCAATACTATGAATTCGTTTCGTATCATAACCTAATAAAATAAGTACAAAGGTGGAGGAGATGTCAATGACCCTATTGCAGATTGAGTATTATGATGAAATAGAATGAATTAAGAATTAAGGAGGATATTTTGTATCATAAGCTATGGTGGGTTTTATCGATGCGATTAGGGTTGCGCCAAACTTGGTCCAAAGTGCATATGGGTATATTCTTGTGCGATCGACATTGATCTCGTGTTCGACAATTACTTATATGATACGAATGTATTGAAATATTTTATTCGACTTCTATGTCGAGTGTACGAGAATAGGCCCTATGATCTGCTACTAATCAATTGCCTGAAACATTGTATCGTTTCTTAGCTTCTT
This sequence comes from Marasmia exigua, assembly GCA_019059595.1. Lineage (NCBI taxonomy): Eukaryota > Metazoa > Arthropoda > Insecta > Lepidoptera > Crambidae > Marasmia > Marasmia exigua. Next base: position 2,323,165 of record CM032474.1, on the reverse strand, counting down.
TATGTGAGTAGCTGTCATGGTATTTTAATTTATGGCGCTGTCCAATAAATTATGTTAGATATTTATCGGCGTTTTATTTACACAAATTGGAACTCCTTAAGCATGTTTGTTATTTACTAGCACCGCCAGTTCATTTTTGCTAATTCTAATTTTGATGAATATGTACACCCACAGAAACGACCATTTAAATCAGCATTAGTTTTATTAAATGTTTTTCTCTAAAGAACCAAGGGGGTTCTAAGTTTGTTCGTAGTGTATTGTAGAAAAGTATTTGTAGGTTAGCTGAAATGATGATGATGATACCTTTAAGGTGACGGGTAGGGCACACTAGCGACGCCAATGGATTTTAATTTTTAGCTACTCAACCAGATCTATTTTAAACAATTTCGGGGTTACAGCCTCTCGGCAAACACTTATACTATTTATTAAATAACCATGCACAACCAAAAATTGATTTGTAGGTTTTAGACGTGTGTACCTAACTCTTTACTGAAACGACTCAATGATCTGACTTAGCCAAATGATACACTGTTCCGAATCTGTAATGTTCGCTCCGAATGTAGGTATCCATCGACTCAAATGGATCTCGAGTTCGAGTGAGCCAAATGATCCGATGAACCGAATGAATCACGGATCTATCTGAGAGTCGATGTTCTAAAATGAAGCGTTTCACTGTTCCGCATCTCTGCACTGATCCAGATGCAAATGTTCCAATCTTTTGCCAGGTCTAGTAGATTTTGAGATTTACTTACCTATTTCCAAAACCTATACCTAATTATCGTAATTTATTAATGTTTAAATTGTTACGAAAAATGATATTTTTTAATGTTCTCAACATTTTATTACTATAAGGTATACTTATATATACAAATGGTCTTATTCATTAATGTTCTCAAACATGTTTTAACTAAAACGGTGTTATAAAGTACTTAGTTTTCATTCTTTTTTTCCAAAATTTTGTATGAAAATAAAAGTTTCATACGTCAAAACTGCTCTCTAACACCGTTTTAGACTAAAAAAGGGTTTATTGAACGTTTATGAATAAGGCCCTTTACTTAGACATTGTAAATTTTGCTACATTTTAAAAAAAGGTAGCAAAAAATGATGTCCCAGATTTTCTACTGTGTTTAGGAGATCGTTTGCTTTAAAGGTATCATCATCATCTACGTCCACTGCTGGACATAGGCCTCCCCCAATATTCTCCACACAGATCGGTCCCGTGCTTCCCACATCCAATGGATTCCCGCAACCTTCACCAGATCGTCGGTCCACCTTGTGGGGGGCCTGCCACGGCTGCGACTTCCTGTACGCGGCCTCCACTTGAAGACCTTTTCGCCCCAACGTTTGTTCTCCTCGCTATGCGCCCTGCCCATTGCTATTTGAGACATGCAATCCTTTGGGCTATGTCTGTGACCTTAGTTCTCTTGCGGATCTCGGGTTTAAAGGAACCTATATTCGTCATATAATCAATGAAAAGTCAAATGGAGGCGCTCTATCTGACCGAAGGAGCTAGTTTTTTTTGGAGTAGGTACATTGAAATGATATGTCAGACATGAAGGCCTATTCTCGAGCACTAGACATTGAATTCGAATTTAAAGATTCATACATTTTGTCCATACAAATCTTGAACTCGACTCCAATGTTGAGGTCGAGTGCTCAAGAATAATACCTACAGACATGGAACCCAGAAAAAAGTTACATCTTCCTCAGGTAAAAACTATAAAAAAATTACTACCCATAATTGCCACATCTAATTGTGAATACTATTTGAAAATGCCAATTCTATCGATACTATCGATTATTTAATGCCTGATACTATCGATAGTATTGTGTTTCCTAACAGAATATCGATAGTTTTGTACTATCGATAGTCAGCTATATTTCGATAGTATTGCTGCCTGATTAAATGTGTCCGATTTTATCTATAGTAACGGACATCAAACAATCGATTGTATTAGGGTAATCAATAGTAAAGTAAAGTATCAGCCTATAAACTGTCCCACTGCAGGGCAAAGGCCTTCATCATAGAAATCAAGTCATCGCTACTACGATGGGATTAGGCTTAATCACCACGCTTGCCAAATGCGGATTGGTGATCACAAACCCGAGCTATGTTCGAAAAATTCGAAACATAGTTTTCGCTCGACCCGGGAATCGAACCCAGGACCCCGAGATCACGGCCCGGTACTTAAACCACTAGACCAACAGGGCGTCAATCAATAGGATTGATCTAATTTTACTATAGATACTATTGACAACCAGCAATACTATCGATAGACTATCGATACTATTGATTATACTTTTACTATCCATAGACTATCGAGGAGTGGATAATCGATAAGCAACACTAGCTCTCGCTCAGTCGCTCCTGAAACTCGCCGAGATGCGGTCACTGTGGTTTTTGTTATTGCAATCGGTATGTGTTGTGAATTTTAGTTTTTGTTAAGCGTAAGCGAACGTAGCTTAGTGCATAACGTGTGCCTTCCGAATGCGAGGTCGTAGATTCGAATCTGTTGGGCGTTTATTTGGGAACCCACGACCTTCCAAGTAGGTAGATAACTCTGAATTTTTCAAATCTGGGTTTGTGCGTATCTCTCATGATACGTTGTGGATAGTTTCATTTAGGGTACTGGATAAGTACCCAAAAAAAAATAAAATAATTAAGACTAAAAGATACTTATGCTAGGTTACTCCTTGTCATTTGATATAAATTTGGGAAGCCTATAATGTCGCAAACTTGTAAGGCCCCCTAACATTTTAGTAGTCTTAATGCCGATGCGCCCTAAGTAAATACTTAAGGCGACGGGTAGCCTAACTAGCGACATTAATCAATTTAAATTGTTAGCTACTAAACTGGATCTATTTTAAACAATTCACACCTTACGGTCACCTTAAGGTGACGGGTAGGGCACACTAGCGACGCCACTCGATTTTAATTTTTAGCTACCAAACCGGATCTATTTTAAACAGTTTCGGGGTTACAACCTCTCGGCAAACACTTATACTATTTATTAAATAACCATGCACAAATGTTGGGTCCGTTTTTGTACGCAAAAAATTGATTCACGCCAAAAGTGTTGGATCCAACATCGATTGGCGTCACTAGTGTACCCTACCCGTCACCTTAAGTAAGTAGGTGCCTACTTGATTACTTATGAATAATTTGAAAACCCACTTTTCGATAATTGACCAAAAACACTTCGTTTTTTTGCTAACTGAGTATAATTGATAATGTGCCTATGGCTATGTGTATTATGGAACAGCTAATCTTTAGCTTTAATATTTTATTGTTGATCTAATTTGCTTTTTTCATGTGATAGGTGGCAGACGAGCAGACGGATCACCTGATGGTAAGCGATTGCCGCCGCCCATTGTCAATCGTGACACAAGTGCGCTGCCAACCTTTAAACTCCTCTTTCCCCCTGATTGGGCCTCCGTTAGCTTCACTCACGCAGCGAAACAGCACAGTGCTGCTTCACGCCGGTTTTATGTGAGGCCGTGGTAGTACCCATCACTCCGGTCGAGCCGAAGCGTGGCTCTCCCTGAATTTGCTGAAAAAGACTTTATTTCTTGTAGTTATTGGGTTCGAAAACATATACTGTCTTTCAACGAAATCGAGACTATCTCGTATATTTATAAGCAAAGATAAATTAGTCAAAACATTTGAATTTAAACATTACTCACTCAATCAAAGTGTGTTTATGTTCGTTAACCATTATTTTCCTTTCCTACACAATCGAGGTCATTATAAATGTATATTTATACGTATGTTAACAATAACAAAGTATTCATTGATATCATAATATCATAATACATATATTAAATTATATTTTTCCCAGGCGTTTTATGCGGATGCGAGTTTTGGGACGCCGTTTTTTAAGTCGCCAAATTCAGAGCTGGTAAGTATCCACGTACCTACATCTTAAAATTTGTATCTTATTAGGTACTAGCTTTTGTCCGTGGCTTCGCTCGCGTTCCTCCTTCTTGCGTCGTTTGTCCTCAGTGCTAAGGGTCCTATGAGTAAGTTCCTCCCGCTCAGTGCTGAGGGTCGTGGTCTCTATGAGTAATTTCCTCCCGGAATATCTTCCGCCAGCTCATTCTAACCACGGCCGCGTCGATCGCATCACAGACTGGTGTTCAGGATTGAGCTGATTTGATCGAACCATCGCATGGGGCTTCTGTCTCTAGGCCTTCTTCCGCTCACCTTTCCCGTCAGAAATAGCTTCTCCAGGTTGTCATCTCTCTTTCTGACAATATGACCAAAGTACTCAAAGCTCCGTAAGCACATGGTGCTGAGTCTCACTGGAACCAATGGATTCCGAGCATCCTCCTCCAGCACCACATTTCAAACGTGTCGATTCGTTGCCGGTCAGCTTTCTTAAGGGTCCAAGTCTCTGCGCCGTATAAAAAAATGGAAAAGACAAGAGTGGCAACAAGATGCTTCTTAGTCCTCCTCATGATTCGCTCACGTTAGAAAGAGACAAAAAGTAGCCTCCATCATGTCAATCCGTCTTGCCGTGAGAGACGGACAAACAGACGGACACACCAACGTACACACTTTCACATTTATAATATTAGTATTGGATGTAATGAAGACCTGGCAAAATGTATCTCTTTCAAAAGATTGGAAAATTTGCATCTGGATCAGTGCAGAGATGCGGAACGGTGAAATGCTTCATTTGGGACATCGACTCTCAGACGGATCCGTGATTCATTCCGCGCATTCGGATCATTTGGCTCACTCCGTTCACTTCCGTTGTAATTGCAACATGGGTTCTTCTATTGCTTACCATCAGGCTGAGGAGAGCCAATATACTGAGCTTCTATAAAAAAAACTCGGACCATTCAGCTCATTCGGATCATTCGGCTCATCGCACCATTCGGCTCATTCGGATCTTTCGGCTCACTCGGATTATTCAGCTCATTCGGATCATTCGGCTCATCGGATCATTCAGCTCATTCGGTTTATTCGAACCCGAGATCCATTTGAGTCGAATGATACATTTTGAGCAAACATTAGAGATTCGGAACAGTGTATAATTTGGCTGAGTCGGTTCACTCATTGGGAAACGACTCATCGTTTCCCTATATATTTGGGCTGGAGAACCCCAAAATCAATCGATTCCTTTTAAATGTATACTCTTACAACGTACCTACTTAATGTAGGTACCTCGAATCGTCATCGAATCTTTCTAGTTCTAAGGGAGTTGCCACACTGACATATCGCGAGCGTTTTCAAATTGGATAGGTGATAGATATAGAAGTTCGGCGTTAAACAAAGGAGACTATCTACTATCTTACCATCCGCGTCCTGCCTTTTTGTTTTGTGGTTCCACGCCGAGAAATATTACTCTAGTCTAGTTTCCCGTAGTATTCTATACCGCATTTATCACGTGTGCAGTAGCGTAGCCCGAGGGGGGCGGCACAATCTCGGCTTTACCCACGCTACGCCACTGCACTTGTCTTCTGTGGAACAGTTAGAGATTAACCTACAAGATACGAACGTACCTACTCCTACCTAAAAGGCTGCAACGCATCAGCAACTTCTCAACGTTCTTGAATGGCGGTTATTTACCACCAGGTCACTCTCATGTTAAACTCAATGTATTTTTTCCAGTGCCATCCATGGAACTGCGTGAACAATAAACTTGGACTCCCTAGCACCCTGCCCCCTCGCGAGCAGTTGTCTGTCACTCTCAAGTCACTTCTGCCTCCTGGAGCCTGGCAGGATGTGGTGGAAACTGTCGTGGATACCTGCTATAATGACAGACCCAGGAGTTACGTGAGCACCTGCCCGGGCCAGGCTATTCTACACTGCACTGTGGATAACTTAATTCAGGTACTTACCTACTCAGTACTCCTATGGCTCAGCGAACGAAAATACTGAAGACTGTCGATATTTTTTTAAGTGTTTAATTTAAGGCGACTAACCTAACCTAACTAGCGACACTTATCGGTTTAAATTGATAGCTACTAAACCGGATCTATTTTAAACAACTTCGGAGCGGCGGGCGGCGAGCGCGTAGGTAAGCAGCGCGCTTGTGACACCACTGGTGTCGCAGGTGTCCATGGGCGGCAGTAATCCCTTACCATCAGGTGATCCATCGGCTCGTCTGCCACCTATATCATAAAAAAATATTGTAAATACATACTTTTTAATGTGTTTTTGCACTCGAAATTTGGATTAACGCCATAAAAGGCCGTTTTTGGCGGTAATTCAAATTTAGAGTACAAAAGCAGACCCAGAAGTTAAGTAGCATAATCATATTATTTATTGCTTTCATGTAGTAAATTAGGTGTTCAAATTATTTACAATAGTTCTAAATATGAACCCCGCAGGGGCACTGCAATGTAGGTATCCTTTATAAGGTTACTATAAATTAAATTATAATAAATACAAAGACTGATTATAAAATCTCAGGTATTCAAGTGTTCCGCCCGAAAAACTCTTGAATATTATAAAAACATTTTGACAATAAATATGTCTTTAATTTTTTACAGAATCTTGATCTAGATCTAGATCTTTACTTTATTTTTTTAAATCCATTGCCAACTTATTGTAGACTTTGATAGACATATAATACGTACCTCTCCTAACTATATCCAATCGAGTGTCTGGTCTATCTTTATATCTCAAATTTCGGGGTATCGAATAGTGCTCTTGGGCCTGTTTGTACATATTTTTATTTTCTCTGACAAATTTACTTAATTCAAAAATATAGATTGATGTTAAGGTTAACATGTTCTGTGAAACAAAATGTTTTCTACAGCTTTCTCTTTCAGTGATGTTAACAATAATTCTCAAACTTTTTTTTTGAAGAATGAATAGAAAGAAGAAAGAAAGAAAGAAAAACATTTTATTGACCATCACAATAAATAATTTAATAGGTGACCTGCATCCGTGCTACTACCCCAGAGTATGATGCCATAGCTCAGCCAGGCATGAGCATAGGCATAATACGCTGTTGTTGCGGTTTTTAGGTCCGTGCACTTTTTAAGCTCATGTAGCGTATATGTAAATCTAGAATACCTTTTGGATACGCGGTTTCCAATTAACATTAGTGTCGACTTCTATTCCTAACACTGTACATGATCTTACGTTCTCTAATTTATTTTTATTATAAATGACATTAAGATTTAAAGATGCCTTTTGATTGTACTGCATTAATTTTGTTTTATTTATATTAGGTTGAATATTATGATGTTCAAGCAAATTTTCTACTTTTTTTAGACAGCTATTAATATCTTGTTGTACTTCCTTGCAGTTAGAGCTTGGCAAAACTATACTTATATCATCAGCGTATAATATGCAATGTTTATCTAAAAATTTTGGCAAATCGTTTATATAGATTAGAAACAATAAATATCCCAAAACACTTCTTTGAGTTATTGAAGAATTGACTTCTGAAAAAGTTTTTGAAAAAGTTGATAGTAGCGCTATAGGGCGATATTGACTAGGCTCATCTGGTGATTTTATCTTTGGTATAGGTTTTATAATAGTTGTTTTAAGTAGATCCGGAAATGTTGTTTCTAAAAATGATTGATTAATTAATTTTGTTAATGGAAATTTCAATTCATGTTTGCACTGTTTCACTAGTTTGGAGGGGAAGTCATCAAAACCGTAGATTATTTTGTTTTTTAAATTATTAATATTTTTTTCCACTTCTAAGGGGCTTACAGGATTTAGATACATGGTAGATGTATTGGGAGAAACAATAGGATGAGCTTGAGAGTTGTTACTATTAGTTTTATTAGAGCCAATTGATACAAAATAACTATTGAATGTATTTGCAACTATGCACGGTTCTTCTATAATTTTTTGGTCAATTTGCAACTTTATATTTATTATACTTTTGTTAACTAACCAGCGCTGCTGCGGCAATGCAGATATTGTAGTAGCAGCTAATGCTGAGGTCGGGACCTGATTGACCACACACTATCCACATCTCTTTGTCCCTCTTCTGTGTAAAATTTATGTTGTTTTAAACCGTGTACCAACTGTATATGTTTGTTTCCTGTGTATTGTGATGGTCAATAAATTCATTTTCTTTCTTTATTTTTTTCTAACTGTTTTATTTGTTCTTTTTTTAATGATTTGCCACATAGATTTTGATATATTATATAGTAAGTATAATAATATCCTCCAACCGATTACGGCTACGGCGCGGCCAGTCTCAACGATCAGCCACGTACGCAGGATATATTATAGTGCACAAGTGTGTGCGCAAACACAAGTGCACTCTCTTTTCCCTTACCCTCATTTTCCGATGGGACACCAGCGTGACACGACCGGAGAGGGATTAGGCGCAGGACCAACTACTTAACGTGCTTTCCGAGGCACGGGGGTACAAGACCGCCACCTTCCAGACTCCGGGCTGACACTAAGAATTTCTTACCGAAAACATAGGTATACATTTTTGCCCCGACCCGGGGATCGAGCCCGGGACCTCTTGCGCAGCCGTCGCTTTATAGTGCGACCCACTATATAACCTACGCCACCGAGGCAGTCAGGTAAACCAAAAAGGCGCAACACTTACGCGGTGCAATCGACACCCAGCTCCATCTTTTGAAACATTTTGAAACTAACACATTCAGAAGCACTGAGTGTCGCCCAAAAATAAGGACACAATAGGGCATGTCAGCCCGGAGTCTGGACGTTGTCGGTCTTGTCCGTGCCTCGGAAAGCATGTTAAGCCGTTGGTCCTGCACGCTGGTGTCCCATCAAAAAATGAGGGTAACTAAGGGCAAAGAGAGTGCACTTGTGTTTGCGCACACACTTGAGCACTATAATATATCCTGCGTATGTAGCTGATCGTTGAGATTGGCCGCCATAGCCGTAATCGGTTGTAGGATTATTATTATTACCTGCCTTATAAATTGTCGAGATTACACCACCAACAAGATTTCTATACATTGCGATACTCTCCCGTTCTTTTTATATCTACGTGACTAACTGCCACACTCAGAGTCGTTGATTAACTTAGTTGGCTACTTAAGAAAAAATATTGACCCTTATTTTGATTCGCTTAAAGACTACCAATACTAAAGCTAATGAACATTAGCTTAAATGACGTCTCTGAGTGCGGCCGTAAGCGCCTGCGTTCATCGTTTATATGTTTATGTTCCCTATTCCAGAATTGTCCGGTACATAGTTGGAGGAAAGATGATGGCTGCTATCCGGTATCGTCTCTAGCTGGGACAAAGAATATGTTTACACAAAGGTCTGGTACCTAAATCATCTGAAAAACTATATATTACCTATTTTTTTTGGTTTCGCTAGTGAATTGCGGCCCTCCCGAAGTGCAATGGCCAATGCCTTATGAATACCCCGCCGGCGCGGGGGCAGGTGGGAATAGAGCCCAGAGCAGAGGCATGCCTAAACCTTGAACAGAACGAAGTCTTTTTTTTTTTTTTACTATGGCTCTACCCGAAGATAATTCACCAATGTCGAGTAACTTATTGAGAATAAGTAGGTAGTCGAAGTCAGTCAAAGTCACAGTCACTCAATAAAACGCCGGAGTTTTACGTTTTATCGACCTACGGATTCAGCGGATATCACTCTAAAAGCAATCGCGGGTTTTAAGACTCTATTAGGTCAAAGCAAGTTATCACGAGACAACGCACTTGATATACAATAGCAGTGTTAAAAACGATATAATCCAACGATTCTTGTTATTAGGATCACTTTGCGGCATTTCACTGCACAAATAAACACCAAATTTGTACTCAAAAAACATCAGCCTATGCGGCTTGTTTTAGCCCTACCCGCCGAATCCAGAACGAAGTCAAGTACCTACTAATTGTGCGGATAAAGAATGGGATCAGAAATAGCGGCGCATCTATTCACTTCTCGCTCGCACATTATTTGCGTCTATACTCGCAGCCCACGAGTGCGAGTATAGACGCAAATAGTGTGCGAGCGAGAAGTGAATAGATGCGCCGCCATTTCTGATCCCATTCTTTATCCGCACAGGTTGTACTTACTCATGTACATTGACACATGTGACATGACATTCACAATTCACATAGACATGATGGGCAATACATTTGTTTTGGGCATACTGTTGCAATAAAATACTGCAAGTCTTATCCCTACATTTTCATCAAGATAGGAGCTTCTCATGACTTTTTTTTATGTTTCAGTCGATACCACAATCTTGAAAAAAATATGCCGCATGAACTGCGACCTGCTTGGTTTTTGAGAAATGTAAGTTTTTTTTCAATATGTTTTATCGGTTACTCAATTTTTAATTAATTTGGCAGTGGGAGCACCACGCTTCGGCAGACGTGTTTATTTTTAACCCCCGATGGAAAAACGACGGGGTGTTATAAGTTTGCCGTATCTGTGTGTTTTTGTCTGTCCGTGGCATTGTAGCTCCCAAACGGATGGACGGATTTTGATTAAATTCTTTTTTAAAGGTGAATTCGTCAAGTGTTCTTAGCTATGTCCGATACAAATAGATCCAAATTGGCCGTCGTGCCACAAAATGTCAGATTAAAATTTTCTATGACCCCCTCGATATATATATCAAATAAAAGAGCTTGAGTAGTAGAACACAATACACTATGAAACATTTCAAATCCAAGATGGCCGCCCAAAATAATTGTTCTTAAATTAAAATAATAAATAGAGAGCTTTATTTCTTGCCTTTTAAAGGGACTCCCCTTTAAAAGGCAAGAAATAAAGCTCTCCTTAGCTTTTTTATACTACGTCGGTGGCAAACAAGCTTGCGGCTCGCCTGATGGTAAGCGATTACCGCAGATTATGGACGTTTGTAGGACCTGCATACGCGCTGCTGACCCCTTAAAAACCTTAACACTCCTTTTTTTGAAGAACCTCATGCTGTATTCCCCCGGAAAAACCTCTGATGGCAGCTCATTCCACAGCCGGAGCGTTCGCGGGAGGAAATTCCTCTGGAACCGTACTGTGCTACCTACTACCTACTGCTAGCTATATATATACAATATATTATATTTTTTATAGGTATAAAAACTTACCTTAGGCTAATGTAAATTTTATCGGTCCCATTTAACCAAAAATTTACATACGAGTATGTTAGACAGTCAACAGCAGTTTCAACGTATTTTGGATATTTAAAATTTATACTTTTATTATTTATTGTTTTTAATTTTTTAATATCATTTTATGTAAGGTTTATTCTCTTTTTCAGTATTTTAACTCCAAGTGCTGTGATTTACCTGATTTTATAAACTCAACAATTGTGTCCGAATGTGGGTTTTCAACTTTTATACGCTACTATGATCATAAGCCAAATATGGACGATCTTGTACAAAATACAATTTTTGTGGTAAGTTATATATCTACCTATAATTTTTATTGGTCTATTGAATAAAAAAAAATGAGTTTATTACTTTAAGGTGACGGGCAGGGCGCACTAGCGATGCCAATCGATTTAAATTTTTAGCTACTAGTAAACCGGATCATTTGAAACAATTTCATTGTTACAACCTCTCGGCAAACACTTATTACTATTTATTAAATAACCATGCACAAATGTTGTGTCCGTTTTTGTACGCGAAAAAATGATTCACGCTAAAACTGGCCGCTTTTGCCGGTAATCAGGTGATCCGTCTGTTCGTCTGTCACCTATATCATAAAAAAAAAAACAATTTTTCGCGTATGCGTTGGACCCAAAATTTGTGCATTGTAATTTAACAAAGAGTATAAATGTTTGCCGAGAGGTTGGAACCCCGAAATTGTTTAAAATAGATCCGGTTTAGTAGTTAAAATTAAAATCGATTGGCGTCGCTAGTGTGCTCTACCCGTCACCTTAAAACGCCGTGTTCTCTCCTGGGTTCGATTCCCGGGTCGAGCAAAAGTAAAAGTAACATAGCTCTGGTTTGTGATGTTATCACCAATCCGCATATGGCAAGCGTGGTGTTTAAGCCTGTAGGGGGAGAGAGAGAGAGGAGATGAGTAATACTCGGAGTCCAGATTCGTATTGATTTTATTTACAAACTTACAGCTATTTATAATCCTTATTGGCTAATAAGGCTAAAATAATGTACAAATCAGAACAAAGTATTTATTACCAATAGAAAATGTACATACAGTGTGAGGACGCGCAATATTTATGTAACGTCACGGAGTGACCGAGAGGGCGCGAGCGGACCTCTCGCGCCGAGGTTATAAGTATAAGAGGCGCGGAGCTCGCGAACCTCGCAGTCCGCGACTGCCTGTCGCGCGATTTTTACTGGGGAGCGACGTTCTCCCATATGCCTAATCCCATCATATGTAGTAGCGATAATTGATTTCTATGATTGAGGTCTTGCAGATACTTTACTTCATTTTTGAAGGCTATTTAAAAAGAAATTGTAGAAAAGTAGTTATACCTACTTACTACTTTTTTAATATTTTTTTATACATAAAAGTAGGCTAGAATTGAATAGCTATTTTTTAACCCCCCACCGCAAAAACGACGGGGTGTTATAATAAGTTTGTCGTGTCTGTGTGTGTGTGTGTGTGTGTTTGTCTGTGTGTCTGTCTATGGCATCGTAGCTCCCGAACAAATGAATCGATTTTGATTTTGTTTTTTTGGTTTGAAAGATGAATAAGGAGGGAGTGTTATTTGCTATGTTGGATTAAAATAAATCCAAGATGGCCGCCGTCACAAAGATATGGATTTTATGTTTTAACACAACTCCCACAAAATGGGTATCATATAAAAGGGCTCGAGTAGCAGAATATATTTATTGTGACAAATATTAAATCCAAGATGGCCGCTGTCAGAAATGACAAATAACCAATTTTTTTTTGTCAAGGGTTTTTTAAAATTTCAATTTAATTATTTTATCAGAAATCACCACGTACGACTTCTAAACCGACTGCTGAAAGGATCGACGATGTCAATAATGTAAGTAAATAACCTTCTTAGAAACGTTTTTTACGATTCCAAATTTAATTTTTAAAATGGCGTCTTTTTTCAGGGTTACACTACCGTTAAACCTACGGCTGATGATGGAGATAACCTGAATATAATTCCTTTGCCTGTAGATATTTTTTGCTTTTACCTAAGTATTTTTCATAATATTCTACCTACGGATTTCGTTTCTATTCTGCCTACGCTTGGACCATAGTGCCTATATTAAACTTTATATCAAGTGATTTTTTTAAAGAGTAAGTATTAAATTACCTATATCTTATTTCAGGAATGAAAAGGACCCACTAAATTGTTGCGATATGGACGACTTCATTCAGCCGGGATGGCTGCAGGAGTGTGGGCTTCCATCTTTCATGGGACAGAGAGAAGAGGCTAACAATCAACGAAGACTTGGCTCCGAGCACTACCGTACCCCCGCCAACTACCCATGCTCCAGTCAACAAGGATGTTAGAGTGGTTCCGCTGTCGGTGAGTTAGTTAAGTAATAATATCATCCAACCGATTACGGCTACGGCGGCCAATCTCAACGATCAGCCACGTACGCAGGATTTACCTATTATAATGCTCAAGTGTGTGCGTAACCACAAGTGCACTCTCTATTCCCTTACCCTCATATTCCGATGGGACACTAGCGTGACACGACCGGAGATTGGGCGCAGGACCAAATGTTTAACGTGCTTTCCGAGGCACGGGGGTACAAGACCGCCAACTTCCAGACTCCGGGCAGACACTAAAAATGTATTACCGAAAACTTAGGTAGAAATTTTGGCTCGACCCGGGGATCGAGCCCGGGACCTTTTGCGCGGCTGCCACTTTATAGTGTGACCGACTAACTACTGCGCCACCGAAGCAGTTAGTTAACTGTTACTAAACTAACAATAGGCTAATGATGATAGTGAAACTAACAATAAAACTTTTTTCTTATATTATGGCGGACAAACGAGCTAATGGCTCGCCTGATGGTAAGTGATTACCGCCGCCGCCGCCCATGGACATCAGCAACACATGAGGCATCACCACAGATTTAAGGGCATCACCAATGCGTTTCCGACTCTTAAGTGAGGTAAGCTTTTTTTAAGATAACCAGGTCGTATCTGTTCGGAAACACCATAGCTATGGCATCAAAACTGTAGGGTTCAATATCCTTGGTTTGATTTGAGTTCAAAAATCAACATCTTCATACATTTTCAATGAGTAACAAAACCTTTTCTTTTTATGCCAAATCTTAACATTTGAACATCAGAGGGACATGTCATACGACATATACATATATGTCATACGACAATATATCACCAAAACTCAGTTTTTTTGTATGGTTTTCAGATGATGTCCGCCATGTTTTCAAAATATGACGAGCACTAGAATTGGGCTGGAGATGTCCATGGGCGGCGGTGATCACTTACCATCAGGTGTGCCGTGTGCTCGTTTGTCCGCTATAATGTTAAAAAAAAAATTATGACCAGTTTTTTTTTCAATTTCAGTGTAAAGAAGAGTCATGCGTATTCGAAAACTTGAACATCATAAATTCAACGTCTGAGTCCATAGACACAGAAGCATTCACTAAGCTCCTGGATAATTTCACGGCTGCCCACCCAGAATGGGAGAAAGCCAAAGCCCGGGTCCTGACCCAGTGTGTGGAGCGAGCGAAGCAGGGGTACCGGTGGGAGTGTCCGATAAATATGCTATTGACTTGCACGCTGGATGTTTTGTCCGAGGTAAATAAAACACACAGTTGCGTCCGCGCCATGAAAATAGTCCCGCGGCAAAACTAAAAAAAAATAGATTTCTGTCCATGGACATTATTTTGAAGACCCGTTTGGATCAGTGGATTATTTGTATTTACAAGTAACCCATTTAACGTTCTTTAAAAATCACCCTTAAAGGGGATAAAATAGGGGATGAAATGCCAGTATGAGGGTTGAGCCATTTTAAAGTAAGAATCTTGATAAACGCTATACGTTCTGCTTATTTTAAACCTTGAACAAGTTGTTTAAACATTTTTGGAAATTCAACCCTCAAGGGGGTGAAAAGGTTGTTTGAAGTTTGTATGGAAGTCCGTCATCTTTGATGTTAGGAATATGAAAAATTTTATATATATAAGTATAATTAAAATAAAAATTAATTCACTTAAAAGTTTTTGGAAAATCACCCTTGGAGGGGGTAAATTAGGGGATGAAATGCAGTATGGGCGATTTGACAGTTTTAAAGTTAGAATCTTAAATTGATGTTTGGGTACGGGTTTTGAATAAAAAAGTAACTTGAACTTTCATCCCCTAAGGGGTAGTTCAGGGGTACACGTACAGTAGCACGGGTTTGAAGTTTGAATGAAGACTAAAACTGCGTCAGTAACGCCGCGCAGTTAACGCCGTGTGGTCCCCGGCAGAGTAGAATAGGCCACCCTCACTCTTACCGAGGTGTCGTAAAAGGCGACTAAGGTAAAACTGCTGGCATGATCATCAGCACCCAAAGAAGGAAAACTCTGCATTTATATCAAAACCCTCGCCAACCCGTCTGCCAAGCGTGGTGAGTATGGCAATAACCCCTCATGTGATTGAGGGAGGCCCGTGCCCCAGCAGTGGGGACTTAAATGGGCTGATGATGAACGCCGCGGGCGCAGTCTAGTTTATTATAAAGCTTGAATTGGAATGTTGATGGCGATTGGCGACTCAAGGGCGCTTTTCACGGGACTTCTTTGGCGGCGCGGACTCTAAGTAAGAACTTAATATACCTACAGTAGTGTAACTAAGGCCGCTCGACGAGATTTAGCCTACTCTAGCGATTGAGTTAGGGTTGTCACTTCGTGGCTAGGAGCGATGAGAATACTACCAAGGTATTCCCGGCCTGTCATAAGCGGCGGCTAATAGGGCCTTCGGAGTACCCGAGCGTAACCACTATTGGGGAGTGGCTTGCTCAGTATACGACTCCGCGTTAATTAATGAAAACTTTTTGTTTCAGAATTGTCCATATGCAAATAAACAACGTGACACATGCAGGTAAATATATAACCAAGCCCTAAAAATATATTACCTAGAAGCAAATTTACGGAGTAGCGTAGCGTAAAAAATGACCGCAGAAATACTTTCCCATTACATTAAATTGAAACCAAACTAGTTATTTTAGTAAAACAATCTTGGCTAGCTGATATTCTCAATTATTATTTGCTTACAGACATTCTAGGAGGAATAACACTGTATGCCAAGTTAGTTCTTCAATGTATAGACCTGTAAGTATTTATTTTGTTGAAAAAAATAAATTAAATATTTAGTTTTGTAGCCGTGAAGCCATAGAAGTACAGGCAGACACTCTCACACGCACACACATACACGTACACACACACGCAAATACACTCACACACACACACTCACGCACGCACACACACACACACACACTCACACAAACACACACACGCACGCACGCACGCACGCACACACACTCACACACACACACACACACACACACACACACACATACACACACACGCACGCACACACACACTATTACACACACACACACACACACACGCACACACGCACGCAACACACACGCACACACACACGCACACACACGCACACACACACGCACGCGCACACACACACACACACACACACACACACACACACACACACACACACACACACACACACACACACATACACACACACGCACGCACACACACACACTATTACACACACACACACACACACACACACGCACGCACACACACTCACACACACACACGCGCACACACACACACACACACACACACACACACGCTCATTAATATACACGCGCACACGAATATACACACACGCAAACACACACACGAACACAAACAAACATACGCGCACTCACACATGCATGTACATACACACACACACACTCACACACGCACACATGTCAAGGTGATAGGTGTGCACATTTTCTTATTATACTATGAAAAGAGTTCTTTTTTCACGATAAGCAGCGGCATAACTGACTGCTCCGACATTGTTGATTTCTACGAGTACGAGCGGCGGTTACCGTTTACCATCAGAATATGGGTCACAAGCTCGTCAACCTAATAAAAGCAATAAAAAAAAAGAGATTTGAACGTAATATGGAAATAACTTTGCAGAAAAACCGGCGTGCTGTATGTGGCCTGCCAAATCTGGTGAACAATGCTGAAGTGCTGGCCCAGTGTGGAGTCACATCTATTAGTAGGACGGAGTTTGTACCGGATCCGCCAGTTCCGAAGAAGGAAAAAGGGTGGAGTCAGGATTATGGAGTAAGTTTGTCAAATTAAATTGAAATCATTTTTGTAAAGACTAAAGTATTCATAATCCAATTTTTTGTGTCGAGAAGAAGACTCTGTGACAACATACTGTATATATGAATATATGTATTTGTAATTCCGCTGTTGGTTCTGATATCCGTAACACAGGTGCTTGAGCTGCCTATATTGGAGTCAGATCAATAATAATAAATTTTTATTTTACATTCAAAGTACAGTTTAAAACTTATATTCTATTTAAACTAAATTTACATTCTTATTCAATGTATGTGACTTGACAACATACTGTATATTACTGTATAATCATCAGCTCATTTAAGTCCCCACCGCTGGGGCACGGGTTGGCGAGGGTTTTGATATAAATGCAGAGTTTTCCTTCTCTGGGCGCTGATGATCATGCCAGCAGCTTTACCTTAGTCGCCTTTTACGACACCTCGGTAAGAGTGAGGGTGGCCTATTCTACTCTGCCGGGGACCACACGGCTAATACTGTATATGTATATGAATATATGTATTTGACAGCCGTGTGGTGACTAGCCGTGTGGTCCCCGGCATAGCCGTGTGGTCCCCGGCAGAGTAGAATAGGTATGATGATGATGATGATATGTATTTGTAATTCCGCTGTTGGTTCTGATATCCGTAACACAGGTGCTTGAGCTATCTATATTGGAGGCAGATCAATAATAATAAAATTTAATTTTACATTCATAAGTACAGTTTAAGACTTAAATTCTATTTATACTAAATTTACATTCTTATTCAATGTATGTGATGTTGTGAAATATTATGTATTTATTTAATGTAAATATTGAAATACTTAACACCAGTTTAGATGAATTATTTATTTAATTCAACAATTACAATTTCAGTGCAAAGCCACCACCCCACCTGCTCTCTGCCTCTTGAACAAGATGGGTGTCCTCAATAAGTACGGATTTGTGGAATATTTCAAGATGCTGGAACGCGTCAACTCCTTCCCCAAGAGACGTTCTGATTGGTCAATTCTCGTTGATGCATACGTTTTCATCTTCAACTATATGCCGATGTATAGGGAGCACTGTAATTCGACGAAGAACCTGTTAAATGTACTTGATGTTATGCTAATGGTGAGACCGAGTTACCTAGTACAAGTGTTAGTCTTCCGCGCTATGAAAGAAGTCCCACGGCAAAACACGGAACTAAAATTTTAGACTCCTTCCCTCTTATTTCAACACGTGGTTTAAAATAAGTAGTGGGATTAACACTAGAAATAATTGAAGTAAAATATACATTATTACAAAACTAAGTTTTACGTTAGTTAGTATATCAACTATAATACTAATGTTAAACCACCCGGTCGCCTAGTTTAAAATGAGAACTAAAATAATAACCTCAAAATATCGATTCAGTGACAATGCAGTTTATTCATGTGACTGTTCATTCCCTTTTACGGTAGGTATGTTATTTGTGAGAAAGTAATCAACTTATTTTTTTTGGATTTAATCCCAAAAATAGAAGCTATTCCTGATTATATTATATGGGCACCTGGTTGGGCACATAATTGATTTTACTTTTTATCTATTAAAGCGGATCTATTTTAAACACATTCGGGGTTACAACCTCTCGGCAAACACTTATACAAATAAACATGCACCAATGTTGGGTCCGCTTTTGTACGCGAAAAATTGATTCACGCTAAAAGTGTCCGCTTTTGGCGGCTTCCACACGGCGAATATAGATACGATTCTAGTGTTGCTACAATAGTGGACTATCGATATAATCGGTATTGTCAATAAATTTAAAATTAAAAAAAAAATCTAAATTCAATTTTTTTTATTCAAAATTGTGAAAATAAATGATGGCGCCACTGCAGCTTATGTCATAGGGCTTGGTTACCCTCTATGGTGAGGGATAGTCATGCACTCTAGACAGACTGTGCCTTTTCATAGAAAGCCATAATCTAAAAACTGCGCGAAGCAGTTAGTAATGGGCGAAGTTTTTACTCTACTACACCCGTATAGAATCTGCATCAGGGCTGATTGGATCTCTTTCATACTCTGTGACGTTTTTCCCGAAAATACCACATTCTGTTGACTTCTGATTCCATTGGCATGGCATATTAACCGTAGGAGAGCCACGCTTCGGCTCGACCGGAGCGATACCAAAGCCTCACAGAAAACCTGCGTGAAGCAGCACTGTGCTGTGTTGCGCTGCGTGAGTGAGGGTACCGGAGGCCTAATCCGGGGGAACGAAGTCTAAAGGTTGTGACTCCACTGGTGTCGCGGGTGTCCATCGGCGGAGGCAGGTGCTGCCTCCGCCGATAGGTGCGTATGCCACCTATCACATTAAAAAAATGGGAACTTCGTTAGTTCCTTAAAAAAATCGTTGTCAGAGTTGTCACGAGATGACTTCCTTGACGTATTATCTGTTTTATCTTGACGTATTATACGTCTATTTTATCTTTTTGTTATAGTATGTATGTACCAATGATGGATTTTATTGATCAAATCTTTTCTTTCAGACCTGTCCAGCCTCAAAGAGGAAAAACACGGCACAATGCAAAAGCCTGTTAAACGACATGATCACCGCTCCCATAAACGGAGTCATACCCAAAGACAAGCTAGACCAGATCGTCCAGCGGTTCAACATGTCTTTCGTCAGGTGGATTTCCGAAACACCCAAGCCATCAACGGAAACAGCCACCACAGTTTCTGACATCAAAACTAATCCCCCATTTGACTTCGCGCTAAACTCCAATGTACCCCCAGCGAAAACGATTAATGTAAAGAAATCAAAAGAAATAAAAGTTATCCTACCAGTTTATATGCGTACGCGCAATTCTTTAAGCATGGACACGTCATCTCTTAATAATTATAAAGATGGCGTCTTTAACAGCGCGCCTTTTTTGCTACATGAGAAAATACCGTTGACAAACCCGGTGAAGACAACTCCTATAGTTTTACCGTAAAGAGAAATTGATTACCTTCCTTTCTATTAAGATGGCTGCTTCACGTTGGCCGAGCGAAGACCAAAAGAGTTTTCTATCCTTCTCTCTGTCTTGCCTCGGACGCTCTCCTTCGCAACAAGACGTTTGCCAATCGTATGAGTGGAATGGACAACATTTCAAATTTTTAACATGTCCATATTGTTTTTTTATATGAAAGTAGACATAAAATGAACAGACCCATATTTTTTCTTTTTTCAAAATTTGTCCATTTTCATGCATAAAATAATTATTGAAATTCTTTTTATTCTAAATAGACGTAAGCGCCAAATGACGTCATCGGACGGCTGAATACAGCGATATTCCTTTGCTTATCATTGTTTTAATAAAAAAAAGGTACTACGGTCAAAGGTAAATAATACTAGTGTCAACATTGTCAACGTCAATCATACATTTAACGTTGACAAGTTGTCTTTTTTTTTGACAGTTACATGTCATGAGTTTGGCATTACGTAAATTTAAAACTATAATGTGCTAAGCAAAGAAATATTTTACATTCTGCCGTCCGATGACGTCATCTTACGTTTTTTAGTTTTTAATTTTTTTCTCAGTAAATAAGCAATATAAAAAATGAATAAATATATATTCGAGCAGCGGAAAAGTAAACAAAGAATTGGTATTTTTTGTTTCAGAGCTTAGCAATTTTGAAATGTTGTCCATTGGAGCAGGGTAATTTCACATAGTACTTTTTTCATTAGTATGGGAAAAATTGTGCAGCGGTTTTTGTTAGATTGGGATTCGAAAAAGCCTTTTTTGATATTTTATTTAATCGTCTCCTTGAATGATTAGAGCCGTTCTAGATAGCCGTTGATTGGTCGGTTTCCTCTAGATGGCGCTTGTACTGGCTAGCCGACTGATGCATCTATAAGTGCTAGTATAAGTATATAAATTGGTCTATGGTTACAAGTCTGTGATTGTCGCAGATGGTTTTATGTAAGGTGGTTGTTGCAGATGGTTGTATGTAAGGTGTTGGCTTTATGTAAGGATTAGTGTTGTAAAATAATCGATAATTTCGACATCGATAGTGGGACCTGAAAACTTACTTACCTTCAACTACTTACTCAATTATTTGTTGGCTTGTTAATGTTAATGAAATGTTGGTTGGTCTACCTAAAGATAAAAGATAAAAAAATATTTATTCAATTTAGGTCCACACAGAACACTTATGAATGTCATAATAGGTACATCATATCTACCGCTGGTTCGGAATGTGGATTTCTACTGAGAAGACACCAGCAAGAAACTCAGTAGTTACTCTTTTCAAATATTGATGACAGAGTTTCAATTGAGAAGAGAAAAATACAATTATGAAAGTTAATAGACTACTATGAATAACAACTCAAAAGATTAATCAATTAACATAACCAAGAATCCTTATCATTTAAGTAGTCTTTTACACTATAGTAACCTTACTTCATTAGGCAGGTTTTAATATGAGACTTCAACTTATCCAGTGATAGGTTAATGACATTTTGTGGTAGCTTATTAAATATCTTAATACTTAAGCCAACAAATGAATTACCGATTTTATGAAGTCTGAGGACCGGGACGGCAGGCCTATGTTTATTTCTGGTGTTAAGACTATGACTATCGGACTTTTTTGGAAAAGTGTGTAAGTTCTTACGTACATACATAATGCAGTCGAGGATGAATTGGAAAGCCACGGTTAAAATATTTATTTCTTTAAATATTTCCCTAAGTGAGTCACGTGATTTAAGGCTGTATATAGCGCGGATGGCCCTTTTCTGTAATACAAAAATAGTTTGTATGTCAGCAGCAGACCCCCACAACAGTAGACCATATGACATCACACTGTGGAAATAGCTGAAATAGACCAGTCTTGCCATCTCGATATCAGTCAGACGCTTAATTTTTCTTACTGCATATGCAGCGGAACTTAGTCTTTCTGCCAAGGCAGCAATATGGCGACTCCACTGCAATTTCGCATCTATAGTTATACCGAGAAAAACTGTGGAATTAATGATCTGAATAGATTCATTGTTCGTCTTAATACTAGTATCGACCTGCCTTACATTTGGCATGGTGAATTTTACACATTTAGTTTTCTTTGAGTTAAGAAGTAAATTGTTAGTCGTAAACCAGTGCAATACCTGTGAGAGAGCATCATTTACGTCGTCAATTGATTCTTTATATCTATCAACCTTAAAAATCAAGGAAGTGTCGTCAGCAAATAACACTATCTCACATAGATCTTTCGTAAAGTATGGAAGGTCTTTTACGTATATTAAGAACAACAAAGGCCCCAATATATATATTGTATTATATTTTTTATCATATCTATCGTAATTCCCCTTGCGTCCTCAGTCTTTTTAATATTTAAATCTTTGAATGTTTTAAGAATAATCTCTGAGTTTACATGACTAAATCTAAAAGATGTGGTGCACTCATCTACATGTGACTTGATGAGAGAAGCAGGGAGATGCGGACTCGAATTTAATGTTTTAGTGGTAGTGACTGGAATGTTTGAAAATAATGACTCAAATGTGTTTGCCACTTCAGAGTCTGTATCAATAGATTTGCCATCAGTTTAAGAGAGAGCTTGCTGTGTTGTGTTTTGTTTTTGCAAGTCTCTTTATTTATAATTTTCCATGTAACTTTACTTTTATTACTAGCTTTAATTATCTTATTTTTAAAGTAATTTGATTTGACCACTGCGCATACTTTTTTAAATAGCTTTGAATATTTCTTAACATATTCTAATGTCGTTGGCCTTAATATCATACAATTCAAATAACCTCTTTCTACTCTTATAAATACCTGTAGTGACCCAGTCACTGAATTTGGTTTTAGAGGTATTTGTTTTAATGGTTCTTTTGGTAAAGATACCATTCAATTCTTTTTCAACGACATTAAATAATATATCATAATGTTGGTTTACATTTCCTTCATTATAGAACAATGTAGACAACTTTTGTGATATAGTATCTTTAAACTTATTTATACGGTTTTCAGTGATTGGTCTACATACAAAACTATATGAAGAAGGGGCATGACGGTGCTCAAACACAGTCATTTGACCACTATGGTCAGAATTGATAAAAAAAAGTAGCTGAGGTGGGTGTGACTCGCGTGGGGTCGTTGAAAAGATGATGTAAATTAAATGATTTAAAGAGATTCAGAAACCAGCAGAGTTCTGTGAGTTATCTAAAATGTTGATATTAAAATCTCCACAAACAACTACTTTTTTATTATATGAACATATTTTGCACAAAACTTCTTCCATAATGGATTCAAACATGGTAAAATTCCCATTTGGGGGCTATACACACAGACAATGACATGCCGCTCCAGCTCTGCACACGCTAACTCACTAGTTCGCTCAACTGAGAGTGAGACAATATCTTTAAATTCTTTAAATTTAACTGTATTATTCAATAAAATAATTGACCCGCTTCTGATTGCCAACTTTCTCGTGAACGAACTACTGACGCTATAGTTATTTATATTGACAATTAATTCATGCTGTCTTAACCAGTGTTCTGTAATACATAAAATATGGATATTCATTTCATTTAAAAATAACTCTAATTCTAGTTCTTTGCCGGACAAACCCTGGATATTCTGATGTATAAGGTTCAGATGACTAGGGTTTCCTTTTGTTATTGAATTGCTAGAGGATTCCTCTGTTGTCTCATTTTGTAATTTAAATTACTTGGAATCACTTCCAAACTCTGAGTAACCAGGTTATTAATATTAAACGCTAACAGAGTAGCTCAGTTATTTTTAATTTTATTTGGCAAATAAAAAGTTTTGCCAGTCAGAATAAACTTCATCATCTTCAGCCCATTTAAGTCCCCACTGCTGGGGCACGGGCCTCCCTCAATCACATGAGGGGTAATTGCCATACTCACCACGCTTGGCAGTCGGGTTGGCGAGGGTTTTGATATAAATGCAGAGTTTTCCTTCTCTGGGTGCTGATGATCATGCCAGCAGTTTTACCTTAGTCGCCTTTTACGACACCTCGGTAAGAGTGAGGGTGGCCTATTCTACTCTTTTACTTTTCAGAATAAACTTATTATCAATAAATTTATTGGTGTCAAAAAACACAAATTTGTCACTATGACTATATGTCAAGTTATATAATAATGTATTCAACAAATGAATACTGTTATTTTGGCTAGGTGTGTAGTACCTAGAAAAGGGAAAGGCACACAAGATATTTTTTTTCACATTAAGCCTTGAAAGGGTTGTGAACCCCTGAATAATATTTCTTTTATTCATATTTGAGGCATTACCAATCATTAAAATGATTATTGTCTCCTTACTTAAGTTACAGCTTTTGGCCCTGTCTATTATTTGCCCTAAGGAGGCATCAGGCATACAATAATTTGTCACATTACAATTACAGTTTTTATTTAAAAGAGGACCATAACCAACTCCAATTTTATCTGAAAATAGTATAACATCATTAGTTAATAATGTTGTTGATGGCTATGGTGTTATATCTTCTTTAGTCTCTTTTAGAAGCTGCGGCTCGTTCCCTTCCTGGAGCTGGTCAGAGTGGCCCACCACCAATTGACAGCTACACTGGTCTATATATTTGTTTGTAGCGAGGATGTGTTCGCTTATTTGAGCCTGGGCAGAGTTGTAATTGCCGGTCATATGTTCCAAAGACCGGTGTAGCCGCGAGATTTCCGCCTGTAGCTCCTGTGTTTCAGTTTCATACCTATACCTACTCTCATCTAACTTTTTACTGTACACTTCTAAGCCTATCAACTATATCTACACGCTGTTTTCGTACTTGTAGATTCTTTTGCTGGCATTTTTTTCTTCTAATCAAATTTTCTGTCTTCTTTATGTAATTGTTTATTTTAACATATTTTTTGAATTTATTTTTACTATTTATTTCTACCCTATCATTTCTCAAACTTAAGCTGTGAGTCTGGGCAGCCCCCTGTCCTGCCGGAGACCCGTTCAACTCCTCGTATAGGTTGTGGGCATGTAAAGCCTCCTGACACATTATGACTAACCATATGAGATAGCTTTAAATAGTACGTAAGTATTTTTCTATGTAGTTATAATATTTTGCCGCACGGCGGCGCGTGCGCAGTCGCCGCTCTGTCGCATGCATCACACGCTTAACGCACTCTTGACATTGTTTCCAGAACTAGACATATTTACAGATAGTGTTAAGTCCTTTGTAAATAAAATTGATATGTTATAAATACAATAAGAGCTAATTATGTATAACTATGTAATTGGGTTTATCGCGTATAATTATATTAAATAAATAAATAAATTTTGTCTACTGTCTATATTTTCGCTGTCGTAATAAAATACTGTAAAAAATATTTTTTCCTTTTATTTTATTCCGAAATGGGTTTAAGTACTGGGATATTTTAATAAAAAGAAACATCTCGAAGCAATATGAAAATTTTATTTATATAATAATTATGATAATTATGTACTGTCACAGTAACTATTGTACTTAAAATACATCTTATTTGTCTATAGTTTATACTTAGGTGATTTTAGCATTTTCAATGTCACCAATTTTAATAACTGTCAGTCTTTAATAATTATATCCGAAAAGTTTTAACTCCTTTTGTAATAAAACGCCATACCACTGGTAATTAATTGTTAATAAGAAATATTTCAACATGAAAAGGTATAATGCAGTCGATGGAAATATTGGTAGGTAAGTTGTTGCATTTAAAATATATTAATTGAAAAAGAAAAAAAATAGGAACACAATGGATTACGGAGAAGTATAGGTGCTTACCTATTCCACAGACAATTGATTAAGAAAAAATTAAGAATTCTATTTTCAATTGTACATTTTAATAAGCACAATAGATTTCAAGTTCAAATACCTATATCAGTGGTAAATGCCATCTTTTTTTGTAACTTTATGTTTTTTTTCACCAAACATTTAATAAATAGGAGAGCTACAACTAAAACATCACTCTGTATATACCACGACACATTTGACACATTCAAACAAAACCCCACAAAAATATATTCATGCCTACATATTTTTATCACGTGTAACAAAATACAGAGGCAGCCGTCAACACTACGGTTTATTCAATTTGTACGGAACCGCACACCGCCGCGGGGAAGGCAATTTCTGCCCTACCTAAGCTATTAGAACTTTATCAAAACATGTCACATTTTTGTGTTCTTACGTCCAGTAGCAGCAACGGCAATAATTGAAAAAAGGAAATCGGCATCAATTAAATCGGTTACGATATAATTTTCTAAATATTAAATTACAGCTTAGACCTTAGTCGTATTTATCGTTATTAAACCCTAACTATCGTTTCTGCCATTAACTGTTTTGTACTCGTAGTTGGCTGTTTAGCTGACCCCGTATTTGTTATTAACGTCATATCATTCTATCAATATTCTCACAATATCTTTACGTGTTTAATAAATTAAAATAAAGCAAGGACACGGTCATGTGAGTTTAACTCAAAATCCTATTCATAATAAAAATTAATAACAACAAAATTAATTAACATTGCATTGTTTCCTTTCTTAAAATTGATTTTGATCAAGGCACCGATTCAAATTGTAGAAAATTCCTATTGATTTAATAAAATTAAAGAAAATTTTAAAGCATTCCAAAATAATATAAAATGGCAAGTAATCAAAAGATAAAATATATTCGAGGCTATAATCTAAAATGCATGAAGACGCTGTACAATGTCCAAATAAAATAATTATTCAATGTTTTATTAAGTAAGATTACATTATTTACATAGTAACATATTTCATCACATAAACATAAAAGAATATTGTTATATCTACAAATATAGCATATACATCAGAAATAAAGCTTAAAGCTATAAAAACTGAATATTTACGTTAAAATGATATTAATTTCTAAGGCAAACGAATAAAATATTACAGGAAAGTGCAAAATAGTAAAACTAAAATGAATTAATTATTTCACTTAGAAATCATCTTGAATCTTGATGACAAGAAATAATTCAATAAATTATCGTTTTAAGTCATTCGTTCGTAGATCTTTTAGGTACATTCCTTATTTACATACACAATATAATAATTATGATGTCATTATTATGTAGGTATAAATAAACCAGTCAGCCATTAAATACAGTTTAATCTATTTTTATAAAAACCAAACTCATCATATAAAAAACAAATCATTGTAGTCGGTACTTTACTGGTCGAAAATATGTATAAAAAATTCAATTCAAGGCATATTAAGGCTGATGGTGTCAAAATTCCTCATGGACCGAGTATCACCATTTAGACTGTGGGACCCAGAATTGATCCTTGTGAGAATCTCTTGTTGCAAGGCTTTTAGCGTTCTGACGGCGGAGAGATCGCTAGATGGCGCGAGGAGGAGGGCTCGACGTGCATGGGGGAGGGCTTCGGAGGGCTTATTGAGGGCGAGAATGGCTCGAGCCATGGCGTACGCGCACTCGAATGCGTTTGGGCGTAGAACTGACGCGCGTGCTGCTAGGTCTAATGCTTCTGATGGTTCCTAGAAATGAAATAAAAACAATTGTTAAGTTTTTAAAGACTTGACATTAATAATTGATAAAGAATATCATGGAAACAAGGAAACATAAAATCAATAGAAAAAAGTTTAAGTCACTGACATTTTATCATATCGTAAAACATTATTTTTTTATTTAATGATAGTCTATTTCATCATCATCATCCTTATTAGCGTATACTTTGATCTCACTGCTGGAAATTAGGCTTCCTCCTGTGCTCTATCTACATTAACATCGATGCTGTGCCAGCGTCATCGTGGTCTTTACTACGAGTCTATTTATATCATGAGCTTTATCTAGATTCTCCTCTGACATTTTTTGAATTTTATGATTAAGTAGTTAATGCTGCAAAAGAAAGAAAGAGTTCACTTCACTTACATTCAGCTTCCTCTTACACCTCGACAAGTTTAGCAGCAAATGGGTCTTCAATTGCACGAACGCCGAAATGTGCTCATGGGGCACTGGCTGGCCACCTGCAGCGCTCAGACCTTCATCGCTGATGAGGGTGTTGATCTTTTTCAGGGCGTACTGGTAACGGTGGGCGGCCTCTGACGGCCGGTTCTTGCGGTATAACATGTTTCCGTCTTCTAACAACTTGTTCAGCAATATGAGCCTGGAAATAAAGGGTTCAGGTAAGTTTGTGATTACGAAGTAGGTAAACAAACAGTGAGGACTTCGTGAAGTCGGAAAATTTTGGAGATTGGCTAGAGCTAGAAATTGATGTTAAGATTCAATTGTAATTTGTCTAGGCAGTGTAGGTAGGTGAATTTCTAATTATCTAACTTTGATGATTGGGAGTTGGAAATAAATTAGTACAAAATTCGATGTCTGGTATTATTATACTCACATAAATTCTGGTTTGCCTGACGCCATAACCCACGTTGTCGGGCCAAGCTTTGCGCCTTTTCTTAGGAAACAGTTGACCACCTGCAAAAAGAAAAAGTTTTCGGTTACTCTTATAGGATGTGAAAAACCTTAGCTATCCTTTAGATAAGGATAGCTAAGGTTTTTAAAGGATCGACAACGCGTATGCAAGTCCCCTGGAGTTACAGGCTGCAGTCAGGTAAGACACACTTTTATAGATACACGTTGAATAAAAAAAGTGTGACTGCGAGACACGCTAAGAAGGCAGCATATTTATTATCGGCTCAAGCAAAGATGACACATTATAATTATATGAATTAAGAGGTTTAACCATAGATTTGTACTCACGTGAACGTTACGTTGGCCGATAGCCCTGTCCAGAGGTCTTAAACCGCTATGGTCCACCTTCTCCAGCGATGCTCCTCGTTCCAGCAGAATCTCTACCAGGTCTGCTGGTCCACCACAAGCTAATCCAAGTGGAGTCCTACCACTGAGGTCTGGTTGGTCTGTAAGGTAATTGCATTTTGATTATTATTAACAGATTTATCTCTACTTCTAGCTTGACATGTTGGATGTGTGGTATTCAATTTGTCTTCAGAATTTTTTGATGCCTATTACATGTTTTTGTATTTTTTTGAAGTTCTTACAAAGACAAAAGACGGAAAGTTTTTTTTTTTTTTATGCGAGAGGCGGACAAACGAGCAAGCGAGTCACCTGATGGAAAGTAATCATCGCCGCCCATGAACATCTGCGAAATCAGAGAGATCGCTAATGTGTTGCCGGCCTTTTTTTTAAAAAAGAGTACGCTCTTCTCTTGAAGATCCCTAAGTCGTAGCCGTCCGGAAATACTCCTGCAGCCAAACCGTTCCACAGAACTGAGGTACGTGGTAGAAAGTTCCGGGAGAAACGCACAGTACTAGACCGCCATCCATCGAGATGATGAGAATGGAATGACAATCGCTTGCGAGTGGTTCGATGTAAGAATTCGGCCGCAGGGAGTAGATCAAACAGTTCTTCAGAGCACTCCCCATGATAAATGCGGTATAGAATGCTGAGGGAAGCTATGTCCCGCCGCAATGCTAGAGGATCAAGTCGACTAGAGAGAGTCAGGTCACCAACAATTCGAGCAGCCCTACGTTGTACGCGGTCAAACGGAAGAAGTTGGTACTGAGGTGCACCAGCCCAGAGATGGGAGCAGTATTCCATATGGGGCCGAACTTGTGCCTTATAGAGTTGTAACCGATGAGCTGGTGTGAAATACCGCCCCGCTCTATTAAGTACACCAAGTTTCTTTGAAGCTATTTTAGCTTTGTCTTCCAGATGACCGCGAAACTGGACATCGCTCGAAATGTCGACACCAAGGATCCCGATAGAATGCTTGACATCAAGGGGGGTGCCCTGAAAACTGATTGGCACTTCAAAGGGACGTCTTTTAGCGGTTAACGCGCACACTTGTGTCTTGGAGGGATTAAAATGGACTAAATTAAGTCGTCCCCAGTTCAAAACATGATTTAGCATATCTTCGACTTCAGACACAAGTGTGTTCCGGTTTTCGATGACGTTTTCCGTTGAAATATTTGCACGTCCGGTATACAGTGCATCTCCAGTACTATCATCCGCATAGCAATGAATATTGTTCTGAGACAACATATCATTGATGTGCAGAAGAAACAGTGTTGGAGATAGTACACAGCCCTGAGGGACACCAGCGTTCACGGGCTTCAGATCCGAGCAAGAACCGTCGATAACAACCTTAATGCTACGCCCATTTAAAAAACTAGCGACCCACGTGCATAATTTCTCCGGAAGACCGTATGAAGGAAGTTTAGATAGCAGCGCCTTGTGCCATACCCTATCAAAGGCTTTCGCTATGTCCAAACTGACAGCCAGAGCCTCACCCTTGCTCTCCAACGCCTGTGCCCATCGATGAGTCAGAAATACCAGCAGGTCACCGGCGGAGCGACCACTACGGAAGCCGTACTGGCGGTCGCTTAATAGGCGGTTCTCCTCTAAGTATCTCAAGAGCTGACGGTTGGTAATGGACTCCATTACTTTAGAGAGGATTGAGGTAATGGCTATTGGTCTATAATTGGACGGGTCCGAGCGATCGCCTTTTTTGGGTATCGGGTGGACAAGGGCTGACTTCCAGTTACTCGGTACTACGCCAGTGGTGTAGGAGAGCCGGAAAAGACGCGTTAAAACCGGAGCCAACTCCGGAGCACATTCCCTCAGTACAATCGGAGGGATACCATCCGGCCCACTCGACTTACGGATGTCAAGGGAAAAGAGAGCTTTACGAACCGAATCTTGTCGCAAACGGACGTTCGGCATTGAACTCGCACAGGGCGGTATAATTGGTGGAGAGTTCCCAGAGTCATCCAAAGTCGAGTTAGACGCAAAAAGAGTGCCCAGAAGGTCGGCTTTCTCTTTTGCAGTATGGGCAAGGGTATCATCCGACTTGTGAAGTGGAGGGAAAGACGACTGACTAAAGTTCCCCAGGATGGCTTTGGCGAGAGCCCAAAAAGCGCATGTGCCTGATGGGAGGCGCATTAGCTTCTCGCCAATTTCACCGATGAACGATGCCTTTGATTTGGCAATATCCTTCTTGAAGGACCTAGCAGCGAAGTTGTACTTTTTCTTTAGGACGCTGGTATTTGGGTCATTGGATGCCACTGCTGCAGCCCAGGCTTGGTAACAATCTTGCTTCCGGCGTGATGCCATTTTGCTAGTATGACCAAACCAGGGCTGGGATCTGCCGCCTATAGGTACTACAGAGCTTGGAATAAATAATTCCATTCCCTGCAGTATCACATCGGCAATATTTTTAGCTGAGGCATCACAATCCTCTGGCGTAAAGCAAACCTGCTGCCATAGGTAAGACGAAAAAAAACTTCGCATTCCATCCCAGTCTGCTGACCGATAGTGCCAAATACGGCGGGTGCCCAGTTTCGACCGCTGAGTGCTGTTGAGAGGTACAGTGCTCCGTACCAGGCAATGGTCGGAAGAGCCAAGTGGTACATCTACAGACACTTTGTAGACGTCGGGATGGGTGGTCAGCAGAAGGTCCGACAAGGTGGGAGTGTGGTCATCTCGATTTGGCACACGTGTAAAAGTTGATACCAGTTGAGATAGACCATAGGCCAAAGCAAAGTCATGAAAGGTCCTTCCCGCATGATCGGTTGTATGTGAACCAAGCCATTCGGCGTGGTGCGCGTTAAAATCACCTAGTATGACGATCTCTGCGGTTGGAACCTGTTCAAGTACCAGTTCAGTCGCCATCTGAATGTGCTCAACGAGTCGGTCAGTCTCGATGTTGCCGCTATGAGACCTGTAAAGGCACGAGTAGATGCGGGGATTGGGCCTCCGGCGCTCTCACAAACCAAACGAAACACAACAGCAGCATAGCTACCGTTATTTCACGTTGGTTTTATGTGAGAGGGTGGTGCTTCCCCGGTCGAGCCGGCCCATTCACGTGGTATATTATTATATACACAACATGGCTCTACCACTACTATAGTATCACTAGTTTGAATATTTCGACCTTATCATGCAAAGCCGTGTGGTCCCGGCAGAGTAGAATGAGCCGCGTGGTCCCGGCAGAGTAGAATAGGCCACCCTCACTCTTACCGAGGTGTCGTAAAAGGCGACTAAGGTAAAGCTGCTGGCTATGATCATCAGCACCCAGAGAAGGAAAATTCTGTATTTATATCAAAACCCTCGCCAACCCGTCTGCCAAGCGTGGTGAGTATGGCAATTACCCCTCATGTGATTGAGGGAGGCCCGTGCTTCAGCAGTGGGGACTTAAATGGGCTGATGATGATGATGATGATGATGATCATGCAAAGTACGAGCAAAAATAATTATTCAAGGGAAATCAAATGCAAAAGAAACGTGGGGAGATGAATGTCGTCGCTGAAAAATTTACGACAGTGGTTCAAAATGAGGACTTTCAGATCTGCTGTATCGAGAGTGTACATCTATAGTATAATTGCCGAACTGCTAGAGCGGCAATTGTAAGGAAAAGATTAATGTTTTGATGATACTTACCAATCGAAGCTCCTTTGTCCAGAAGCACCACCATGGTCGGTATTCTTGACCGTAAGCACGCCCATCCTAGAGGTGATATGCCATCTCCGTCTACCGCGTCGGGGTCCGCACCTGGTAATGGCCATTCAGAATTAGTCACTCTTGGAATGGGTGATGACATTTCGAAGATCTAAACTGTTTGACCAATGACGATTTGTACGTTTTCTATATTAACTTTAACCCCTTTATTACAAAACGCCATCTAATGTTATTGCCGTAATAATCTTGTTCCAAAGCTCAATGTTAAAAGGGATGGAACGAGTTTAGTTCCGGAACTTTTTTTGGATCAGAATTTGTAATATGGGGGTTATGGTTTTTATTATTCTCTAGTGGGAGAGCCACTCTTCTGCATGATTGGGTTTGCTCGACCGGAGTGATACCACGGCCTCACGGAACTGGCGTAAATCAGCACCTGCGCTACCTTACGATATACCAGGGTACCAGTTAAATTTTGTGACTCCACTGGTGATCCGTCAACTCGTTTTATAATCATAGGTAAATATACAACACTTATGATGTAAATAAATCTAGGTGAGTTTACCCTATTTGGTTGAGCAGGACAGTTGTTGACCAGATCTGTCTTTAAGAGTAAATAATAAAATTTCCCGTGTACTTACCATGATCTAACAGTATTTCAACTACATCCGCATGCCCCTCAGCCGCTGCTAAAGTCAACGGGTTCTTCCCGCCCGAGCCCATGACATCAGCTCCTGAGTCCAAAAGCCTCAACACTAAGGCCGTTCTTCCGTTCTTCGCAGCTAAAGCTAGAGGCGACATCTGGCGGGCGTTGAGGGAGTATGGGGTGGCGCCTCTGATGAGAAGGGCGTCGGCGATGGCGGCGTTACCGGTCGAGCAGGCAGCTGTGAGGGCCGTCTCCCCTGTTACTGGACAGATACCGTCCGGCTAAAAATAAAATAAAATGATTTAATATCTAGTGTCGAAGTCATGAACGGCATGACATGTTCCTTAAAACAAAAGAAGTTGTGGAAGGAAAGTGGAAGGAAGAAGGGGAAAAGACCAAAAAGGAACTAAGTCCAACAAGTGAAGAAAAAGGTGAATGTCATGACTTACAAGGACTTGAAGTTACTGGCGGAGTCAAGGGAAGAATGGAGGCTGCTTTACTGGCAAGTACGAGCAAAAATGAGCAAGAGCGACGCTCTTCAATAAGAAGAGAGATAATAATGTCGAAGAAGTATTTGAGTTTTTGGTTGGTGTTTACAGATAGTTTTCTGAGTAGAAGAAGATGCATGGAAGCTAAAAACATGGAGTGAAAAAGTTGCGCTTACTAATTTAGATAGTCAGCGGAAGATATGTAAGGCGTTAGAAGACACGACTTTCTGTGGATAGTGACTTGTTTAACTGGGCATAGTGTCGTTAGAAAGAAGAAGATCAAGAGAAGTAGCTCAGTGGACTAGCTAGATCAGTCATCCGACTAGCCTTTGAGTTTCACCCGAAGACATATCGAGGAATTTTATTTGCGATATTTATGTACGTGTCAGAAAAAAAACGCGAGACACTCACTATTAACTCAGCAGTATCCAGCAGATACTCCACTATGTCCAAGTGACCGTTCTGCGCGGCAGCTATCAGCGCATGCCTGGACCCCGGGACCAGCTGCTCAATGTTTTCGTCATCTAAATCTATGGAGTTCCTGTCGTCCTTCCCTGTCTGGCATCCGAGCAGGTAGATCACGGTGTCTCTGTGGCCGTTCTTTGCTGCGTGGACTAGGGGCGTTTGTTCAGCTGTGTCTGTGTGGCTCAGTGATGCTCCTACGAAGAAAAAGTAGTATCAAGATATTATGTTTTTGCCATGACGTCTAATGCAAATATCAGGCCTAGGCACGCTAAACTGGATGCCCAACGTCGAGGCCAAACTGGTTGCCCAACATTGCCGCTAATCTGTCGGCCAACGTGGGGCTAAACTGGTTGCCTAACGTCGACATTAAAGTGGTATAATAATGAAATTCACTATGATGAGATCTGATCAACCAATGTTATATGCTTTAGACTTCTGACAGTAATCTATGCTCAGAAAATAATATTAATTTGAATAACTTACCTGCTGCAATAAGTCTTCTGGCAACATCAGTGTGACCCCTTTGACAGGCTAGAGACAGTGCCGTGCATCCCTGCGAATTGGTCATCTCCAAGTCTGCTCCAAATTCAATCAGCAATCCAACCATAGAGATGATCCCTTGGTATGCGTACATGCACAGCAAAGGAGCATTGCCAAGACACTCCGTAATTTGGTTGGGAGACCCTCCAGCTAACAGCATAAGACGAGAGACTTTCACGTTTGGCGTGTAAATATTCCTCAAATGAGCAATAGCCTCACCAACATTAGCAGAACTGGTAGCCACCATCATGGCTTGCAAATCTCTCGGGCAGAGACCAAGTTGAGCAGGCCCAAGGTTTCTGTACATATGTGCTTTCAGTATATGATGACCCAGTTCCATCGTCTTCTCAGAATCTAACGGCGCTTGTACTCTAGACAGTCTGTATGCGATCCCACAATGCCCTGCTCTCAAATCGCATAGGAACTTGGGACTTTCATTGTCATCACGTCGTATCAACCATTCCCTGAATGAGGGATGGAAGAACATGTACGTGTTATCGATCCTCTTTACTATGAACTCGGAAAGGCTTTCAAATCTATCACAGAATTCATCCCACGGCAGGAACGTGTTAACTAGTAAAGAATTAACTGAGTAGTATATCTCGACTAGCGTCAACGGATAGAGAGCTGCTAAACACACACTTAGGATATGCGTGATCTTCTCGAATGACTGCACTGTGGGGAACCTCAAGTTGAACTGAAGCAGGAATATCTGAGCCAACGATATCGGCACCACTTTGTAATTCGTCGACTTGACGACTATGTGACTCCGTTCTAATAGGTCTAAGATTAGTTTCATGAACAAAAACGAGCCCTGGCTCAAATGAAGCACGTACTGTGCGAATTTGAGCACGGAATTGTGGACTCCTTCAGATTTTCCCGTCGAGCATTTGATGTTGGTTTCTATTATAGGTGCTGCTTGTACTCTTGTGTTGAAATACTCGAGAAGATCCTTGTTGACATTGTCAGACTCGTCAAGGCTTAGTCGCGTGTATGGTAGTTGTTTGGTGAGTTCCAAGAACTGTGACCTGACTGTAGCTACAACTTTGAGCCATGACGGCATTTCTGCTATATGTCTTGCGATAAAAGAAGCGATGGTATATCCATGATCAGGTCTATGGTATTCAGCTTCGCAGAGGCCGTCGACTAATATAATGCTGTTTCCGGAGTCTATGCTTCCATTCTTCCTCAATATGTTCAAAGGTTCAATGATTCCTCTCATGAAGGCTAAGTCTGGATCTGCGATACATTCCTTCAGGGAGAGGCAGGCGAGTAAATGTGGCTCGCTGAGTAGGTATTCTCTGTAGGCTTGTAGTCTAGGAGCTTGGCATAGTTGTGCAGCCAGAGAATGGACAAATTCTCCAACTAAGCAGGTACTGTTGTTGTCAGCCTGAAAAATAACGCATCAGATTATGGATTTTACTTGACTTTGATTACTACTTTTTCTTTTGCTGCATAAATAATAACTTACTTGACAAAAATGGTATGCGACAACATGGGAAGCCAGGTTCGTGAACATCCCGGCAGTCAACTCCTCAGGCAGGAGCTCCCTGATGTCAGACTGTTCCCTTAGCTCTTCATACTCATAGTTCCGCTTCCGGCCGAAGCAGGAGTATTCTACCAATTGCAGAATCAGGGCAGTTTTGCCTGTTCCTGGGCAGCCCGAGATAAGGATACCTGCAATAAAAAATAAAGTATATGAGGATGTGGTCATCGGATCGAATTCGAGCTTCTCGGAAAGAATATATACTACTTATTTAATACTTGTAATTAACTTTTTGATCTGTTTTTGCACTAGAAATTTGGATTAACGCCATAAGTTGCCGTTTTTGGCGGTAATTCATATTTCGAGTAGGAAGCAGACCAAAAAGTTAATTATAAGTATTAAATAAATAGTTAGATGCTAACAATTTAAATCAAATGGCGTCGTTAGTGTGCCCTACCCGTCACCTTCATTTTTAATAATTATTTACATCCCGATGACCTCATAATAGGTTTCGTGAATGAAATTCATTTAGCATGTTAGATCAACAATATAAGCGAAAAAAAATCAACTGTTCCATACAAAATAGAATATCCAACAGGCAATAATGTATGAAACAGCAATTTATTTTCGCTTATTTTGTTGATCTAACAAGTAGGTACATATGTATTTATTTCAGGGAATTCCCTTCTTAATGTGCATTTATTTTAATGCATATTCGATCATTCAACACACTGTACACTACAAGATTCTGTATTATGCAGGCTCAGCTCGAAGATGATTCGTGCTTTATCAGACGTTAAACCGTCATTCGCTTTGCCACTTTTAAGGCGTTAATTATCCAGACAAAATCTGAAAGCCGGAATTTAAAACTCTGACAGGGTCTTTTTATTTACCATCAAATAACATTATATATTATCATCATCATCATCATCATTTCAGCCAACAGACGTCCACTGCTTCACATAGGCCTCCCCCAATGTTCTCCACAAAGATCGGTCCTGTGCCGCCCTCATCCAATGGATTCCCGCGATCTTCACCAGATTGTCGGTCCACCTTGTGGGGGGCCTGCCACGGCTGCGACTTCCTGTACGTGGCCTCCACTCGAGGACCTTTCCGCCCCACCGGCCATCTGTTCTCCTCGCTATGTGCCTGCCCATTGCCACTTGAGGCATGCAATCCTTTGGGCTATGTCTGTGACCTTAGTTCTCCTGCGGATCTCATCATTTCTGATACGATTCAGGGAATTTACAGGGAAACTCCGAGCATAGCCCACTCCATGGCTCTCTGGGTGACTTTGAGCCTCCTTAATCGGCACATTGTAAGCGGCCACGTTTCGGTTCCGTATGTCATCACTGGCAACACACACGCATTTAAGACTTTCGTCTTGAGACACTGCGGTAGATGGGCCGAAAATATGCTGCGTAGCTTCCCGAACGCTGCCCAGCCGAGTTGGATTCGTCGATCGACCTCTTTCTGGAAGTTGGACTTACCAAGCTGGACTTTTTGTCCGAGGTAGATGTACTCGTCCACAACTTCCAGTGTTGAGCTTCCAACCTTTACAAGAGTGGTTACGACATGGGAATTCAACATAATTTTCGTCTTGTCCATGTTCATTTTCAGACCCGCTTGTTGGGAGACTCTACTGAGATCGTCAAGCATTGTGCCTATATATTATACTTGTACAGTTAGAAGACAGCACATAACAGTGGTTTGTCTTGTGCTATCATGAGTTATGAGTTTTACAAACTTAGATTTTAGGAATTAAAAATGCCATTCGAGCGACACTAATGAATATGAGTACACTAGCAATTGTAGCAATAGCTACACGCCGTGTGGTCCCCGGCAGAGTAGAATAGGCCACCCTCACTCTTACCGAGGTGTCGTAAAAGGTGACTAAGGTAAAGCTGGAGGCATGATCATCAGCACCCAGAGAAGGAAAACTCTGCATTTATATCAAAACCCTCGCCAACCCGTCTGCCAAGCGTGGTGAGTATGGCAATTACCCCTCATGTGATTGAGGGAGGCCCGTGCCCCAGCAGTGGGGACTTAAATGGGCTGACGATGACGATGACGATGTACACTAGCAATTACTAAGACAGTATTCCCTTACTTTAGTTTAAAATTGTTAGGCGTCAAACTTTCCAGGGTTAATAGATCACTTGATAAGAAGATGAAAGATTAAACGTACCTGAAGAACTAGATTCTAACGCCTTCTCCATATCTCTCATGAGCCACTGTCGGCCTGAGAAGAAACTTTGGTTGTCGGTGGAGGGTACTTCGAAGAACAACGGTCGAAGCGTCAGCTGAGGTGTGGGGTGAACTGGAAAAAAAATTGAAACTTAATTTGGTTCATACACTCGAATCATCTAATCACAAACTGAGGTATCTGTTAGACGACGATAACCAGGAGTATCTCTAAGCACACCCTGATCCATGATTAATTCAAATAATGTAGGAAGTTTTTTTATTTTACCTAGGTTATATATTGAGCCGGTCTTGCCCGCTTATGCAATAGGGTTTTCTATCATATTTGTACCAAGGGTGAATACTTCTGGATAAGCTCGCTCTAACGTAGATTTCTCTTTTAACTCTAGGGTTCAGTGTGGAGCCAAGAGAAAAACCATCATCAATAAAAAAAAACCTATATGAAATTATTTTGCTGTGTGGGTTATCTACGGGCAATAACTTATTATTTCCGTGACAACATAGAAAGAAGGAAAGAAAAAAAAATATTGACCATCACAACATTTACAGCACCGAAAGCGACATTACAGAACATGTTTACAGTATTAAAAGTACCTACGATACAATGACACATGACATGACATGGTTACAAGGAAGATAAGTAGTAGATATACAAGAAGAGGTGTGAGTGTGTGTGGTCAATCAGGTCCCAACCTCAGCATTTGCTGCTACGGCATTATCTGCAATGCCGCAGCAGCGCTGGTATTCTGGTGGAACCTGGTTGCGAGTGAGTTATGTGAGTGGATCTGAAAGAAGGAATACAATACATAGTGTACAACCTGTGCGGATGAAGAATGGGATCAGAAATGGCGGCGCATCTATTCACATCTCGCTCGCACACTATTTGCGTCTATACTTGCACTCGTGGGGTGCGAGTATAGACGCAAATAGTGTGCGAGCGAGAAGTGAATAGATGCGCCGCCATTTCTGATCCCATTCTTTATCCGCACGGGTTGTAGGTGAGAATATATACAGGGTAGTCCAACTAGTGGCGCCATTTTTTTTTAAATTTTATAGATACATAACATAGAGTTATAATAAATACCTAGCACCTAAATACTGGGACTTTTTACTTACTCTATAATCTTTATTTTCCGGTATTAAGACTTTCTATTTTGAAAGCCAACCAAAAAGCTCATTATAATGCAAAGGTGCCACTCCCTTTCGCAATGCGCCTGCGCCCAGCACCTAATTATTAATCTCTGCTTCTGTCACCCATATTTAACTCATAAATGACTGAACAGGTACACTTGTCCGACGTCGGAATATTTTTTCTCAAAAACGGGGTCACTGTTTCGCGACTGTATCTCGTAATCTTAGTGCCTCTAGATGTTATGACGAGTGGTGTTGAGGAGGCTATGTCTATCCTTTTCTCTCGTTTGGATTCGTCACAAGCTATCACCGTCGCACGAGCTTTCGTCTGCTTCTAAGTCTAGCCTTGTATAGGAACCGAATTTGCGTACACGCAAAGAGCATAAGGTTGGATTTGTTAATGTAATTTGACAGGATCAGATAACAAGCTTTCTGGCTAATTTGTGAGATCTCAGATAATGATCTTTATGTGTCTCTTGATGAGGATAATGAGACTGTCAAGGTAATATTATTACATGATATAGTGTTACTGACAAATCGAGGTTGATAATTATGATAACTAATAAAAAAATAAGATTGCCAAAAATTTGCAACGTTTATAGCCCAGTTTAAATAGGGTTATTTAGAAGTTGTAATAGAAATATATACCTATATGCCAATTCATGGGAATTTGCAACTTAAGGTGACGGGTAGGGCACACTAGCGATGCCAATCGATTTTAATTTTTAGCTACTAAACCGGATATATTTTAAAGAATTTCAGGGTTACAATCTCTCGGCAAATACTTATACTATTTATTAAATAAGAATACACAAATGTTGGGTCCGCTATTTTTTTAAATTGATTATCGCCAAAAGCGGCCACTTTTGGCGTGAATCAATTTTTCGGGTACAAAAACGGACCCCCAACATTTGTGCATGGTTCTTTAATAAATAGTATAAGTGTTTGCCGAGAGGTGGTACCCAAATTTTTTAAAAATAGTTCCGGCTTAGTAGCTAAAAATAACAATCGATTGGCGTCGCTAGTGTGCCCTACCTGGCACCTTAAAAATCTGGAACAACATAGCTGTTACATATATTTGTGCCGAGTAAATTGATACCATAAGGAACAATAATATTTTTTGCGATTGCGTAGTCGGACTATCTACCATACAGTATGCAGTAGTTAGCCGTGTGGTCCCCGGCAGAGTAGAATAGGCCACCCTCACTCTTACCGAGGTGTCGTAAAAGGCGACTAAGGTAAATCTGCTGGCATGATCATCAGCACCCAGAGAAGGAAAACTCTGCATTTATATCAAAACCCTCGCCAACCCGTCTGCCAAGCGTGGTGAGTATGGCAATTACCCCTCATGTGATTGATGGAGGCCCGTGCCCCAGCAGTGGGGACTTAAATGGGCTGATGATGATGCAGTAGTACCTACTTAATTTATTATATCCCACAAGTCTGCGTTTTGTATCTAGCTCATTTTAGTAATACATTTTTCGCAGAAACCTACCTTTCTTGGTCTCTGAAGACGAAGAAGACTGCTTACTGCTGACCCGCGCCGACCTTCTGGCTGCCGTCTTCCTGGTCTTAAAGAAGCCACTTGACATTCGTGTCAGCTCTTCTGATCTTCCACCTTGCAAAGCTGTAAATTGTTAAGAAACGAAAATTGATGAGCATAAGATGCTTGATAACGGAACCAGAGACAACTTAGTAGGCCGGACCCTTAAGGGACAGATATTAGGGGCGCTACGTTTGACCGTACCTACTTGCAGGTGTCAAATTATAATCATATTTTTTTCTTTGTTATAGGTGGCAGACGAGCATACGCATCACCGGATGGTAAGCGATTGCCGCCGCCCAAGGACACCCGTGACACTATTTGAGTCACAAATGCGCTGCCAACCTTTAATCTCCCTTTCCCCCGGATGTCTATTGGCTGAAATGATAATGATTTTGAATGATCGTGGTAGAGCCACGCATCGGCATGAACCGGCCGGCTCGACCGGAGAGATACCACGGCCTCACAGAAAACCGGCGTGTAGCAGCACTGTGCTGTGTTTCGCTGCGTGTGTGAGGGTACCGGAGGGCCAATCCGGGAGAAAGGGGGGTTAACAGGTTGGCAGCGCTCTTGTGACTCCAATAGTGTCGCGGGTGTCTATGGGCGGTGGCAATCGCTTACCATCAGTCGATTCGTCTTCTCGTCTGCCACCAATCACATAAAAAAAATATCATAGAGCTTTGACGATTTATAAAGTGTAAGTTGAGGACATGGGCATACAAATTAATCAAGCTGTTAGGGTGAAGGCTTAAGCAGAGAGGTAGATAATATAATACCAACTAATCGAAGAAGCTCATGATTTATTGACTAGATATATAAATAGTATTAATTACATTCCTATAATAATGTAGCAATGCATATATCATCTTTGACATAGATAGTTATACCTAAATGATAAACGATCTGCTCTTAGATTCATTTACTACATAAATTATGCGAAATTCTCAGTTAATTGCATGTTAGATTAAAATTATTGTTATATGATCAAGGAGTTCATACTTACGACGCTAAAACCAATGTCATTAAGAATATACTCTATGATTTTATCATACGACATAGCATGCTAAAAGCTCTGTGTCCCTTATTAAAGTTTTTTAGATTTTCACGTTGAATTATAGCTATAATTAATTAAGACGTGGATTAATATATCGAATGTGGCAGAGCCACGCTTCGGCATGAATGGGCCGGCTCGACCGGAGTGATACCACGCCCTCAAAGAAAACCGGCGTGAAGAAGTACTTCTGTGTTTCGATGCGTGAGTGACGGAGGCCCAATGCGGGGGAAAGGGGGGTTTAAAGGTTGGCAGCGCACTTGTGACTCCACTGGTGTCGCGGGTGTCTATGGGCGGCGCAATCGCTTACCATCGGGCAATCCGTCTGCTTGTCTGCCACATATCACATAAAAAAAATACGATTTTTATTATGAAGTACAATATTTTGTACTCGAATGTTTTTTGCTCATCGTTTCAGCAGCCGTAGTCACAAGCGGACTCATGTGAGCACAAAATGTTGTACCTCATAATGAATTTCGTATTTATCCTCGCTTTATTAAAGTTGTTTGAATTTTACAGAGTCAACATGCTGGTAGGTAGACGTCTGCTCCTAAAACCAAAACCAAAGTAAACTGTACCGTTGACAGAATGCCGTCTGCTGCCAGGACTGGATGAGGAGCAGTTGCTGGCTGCCGACAGGGACATGGAAGCCAGGGAACCGAGCGAGTCTCGCCCGAGAGGAGTGGCCGCTTCCACCTCCGATGAACCCGTCAGGGTAGACACCTGAAATATATTACAACTTAATCTATTGGCTCGATGGTGCTTTTAGGGTTCCGTAGCCAAATGGCAAAAAACGGAACCCTTATACATTCGTCATGTCTGTCCGTCTGTCCAACGGGTAGGGCACACTAGCGATGCCAATCGATTTTAATTTTTAGCTACTAACCAGGTTCTATTTTAATCAGGGGTTAGAACCTCTCGGCAAACACTTGTACTATTTATTAAATAACCATGCACAAATGTTGGGTCCGTTTTTGTACGCGAAAAATTTATTACCGCCAAAAGCGGCCACTTTTAGCGTGAATCAATTTTTCGCGTACAAATGTTGGGTCCGTATTTATTTATGGTTATTTCATAAATAGGTATGATTGTTTACCGAGAGGTTTTAACCCCGAAATTGTTTAAAATAGATCCGGTTTAGTAGCTAAAAATTAAGATCGACTGGCGTCGCTAGTGTGCCCTACCCATCACCTTAAAAGGGGCTGGCACGAAGTTTTGTTCCAAGCTTATTCTTAGTTTGCGATTTGTAATAAGGGGAAAAGTGCCTCGGTGGCGCATTGGCTTATTGGGTTGCACTTTAAACAACGTCTGATTTCCGAGTCATGTCCCATTCGTCCCGGTTCTTCAGTTTAAGGGTTGCAAACATGAAATAGCAATTAGTTCATTGCATCGTCTTTTTTCGATCAGGTTTTTTAATGTCGTTTTTCTACTGTGATTTGGGCATAGCTTGTTGACGTCAGCATAAGTATAAGGTATTACTCACCGGACTTGTGTTATGCGAGGCAAGCGTGTGCGCATCCAAAGACGCGAGAGACGTGCAGCTATCCCTGGCTTTATTCCTCGCTCCTCTTCTCTCGCCAAGCAGAAGACCGAGACGCATATACAGATCGTTCTGTCTTCGCGACTCGTAGCCTTGCTTGATGTGGCCGCCTTCGTCATCTGTAAAGACGAATAGATTAGTAAAGTGATTGCGGTTAGTAAAAAAAAAGACAGGCAAAACACACAAAAAAAAGTCAAGCCTATGTACAAAACAATACCAAAGTGGTAAATTATAAACATAATTTTGGATGTGATAAATAATCCAATTGGATGCTATAAAAATCAACTAACAAATTTTTAACAATCCAGGCTGTAACTAAAAAAATAATATGTTTTTTTTTATAAAAAAATAGTGTTACACAATATTTACACATAACTTTTTACATGCGTAAATCAGGATCATGCAAATTAAACAATATAACCACACAGAATCACACCACACAATCCATATTACACACAGTTCTTTCATAAATGTACAGATCGGTTTACAGGGTATACAAATACATACATTATAAATACTATGTCGGTCACCGTCGCCTATTAGGATCTGAAATTCAGAATACTTCCACAATTCGTAGATAATAAATTTACCACCTAAGTATCGATAATGAGTCAACGTACCTATCCGGCCACATTGGCAACTAAGATTCACAACCAGTTGCCGAAGAAGAACCAACATTCTTGCTACTCAGTTCAGCTCAGTTGCCAAACGCGATAGAAGGG
This sequence comes from Marasmia exigua, assembly GCA_019059595.1. NCBI lineage: Eukaryota > Metazoa > Arthropoda > Insecta > Lepidoptera > Crambidae > Marasmia > Marasmia exigua. The sequence continues at coordinate 2,278,775 of CM032474.1, read as the reverse complement.
ATTCTGTCATTCTGTCAAAAAGGATTCAGCATAATCTGTGTTGATCGCTGGTTGAACGCCATAAAAACTACTGTCTAGTGATGTATCGATTCGCATTCGTAAATTTTCGAACATCCATATTCGCGTATGTGTGAATTTAAGATTTACATCATGTTGTACGACGATTTTGTTTCCTAAATAAAACAGTATAGGTAGATGAAGTAGGTAAAAATTGCAAGTTTACAAAACTTAATGAATCTATATAAAAACTAATAAATTTAAAATTTAAAAAACCCCTGACACAACTAAAGCCCTTGCATTTGATACCTATATTGAGGCAGTTTCAACAATAAATAGGTTATTCGTCATTTTCTACCGGCGACCATCTTGGATTTGAAATGTTTCACAATTAATATATTCTGCTACTCAAGCCCTTTTATATGATACCCATATTGTGGGAGTTGTGTTAAAACATAAAATCTAAATCTTTGTGACGGCGGCCATCTTGGATCGATTTTCATCCAACATAGCTAAGAACACTCCCTCCTTATTCATCTTTCAAACAAAAATCAAAATCGGTTCATTTGTTCGGGAGCTACGATGCCATAGAAAGACACACAGACACGTCAAACTTATAACACCCCGTTGTTTTTGCGTCGGGGGTTAAAAAATGTACATTTTCTCAAACCATATTGCATAAGAGCCGTCTCATCGACACGGGAAAGGGCGAGTTACCATCGTTAAACCGTCTTAATGTCGCTTCCCATCATTTTAGCATCAAATGAGCGGACGATTTCCACATTTGGTATTAAAATGTAATCTTCTGCGAACAACCAGTTTTTACTTCGAATTCTATTGTACGAGAAACTGCACAAAAGACAGGAAGTATTGTATCTATAGGCATTTCTCGGTTTGCGACTTAGGTCGTGTACAGAATGGACGGATGTGTCCGTTTGTGATATATTCACGGGCGACGTGATACCATACGCTTGTCGGTTATCTAGAATTTGTTTGATATTTATGTTGTAAATGTAAATTGTGTCAAAAACCTTTCATAAAGGAAAGTAAGTTCGCTCATGTAAAAATGCTTCTGTGTGAGTGTAAAAATTGTGAGTGTGGCTATGGAGTCATGTAAATTATAAAGATATTGTGTGAACGCAGACGAAGTCGCGGGCAAAAGCTAGTAATAAATAAATTCATACAACATCTCATACGTTGACCTGATTCCGTACTAAGTAGCTTAAGCACTTGTGTTATATATCAGACAACAGGGGGATTACAAATACAGGGTGTTTCTGTGAATGTTAACATACCTTTAACCACGTGTTCTACTAACCATTATGAACAAATTTTGTTCAATCACTTTTGGAAATATGCATGAAAAAATTTCAACTTTTCATACAAAGTCGGTCACGTGACTTGGTCATTTTGTATCGGGAGTCGAAAAATTGTTCGATGAATTTCGAAAAGTCGTTTAACAATTGTTGTTCAAAATGGTTAGTAGAACACGTGGTTAAAGGGATGTAAATGTTCACAGATACACCCTGTATATACTTAATTACACATACATTTTACACCCAGACACTGAACAAAGACTAGTGTTTAACATACATTTTAAGTGTTCCTTATTGGATTCACAGTGCCCAAAACTTCAAATGTTTTTTTTTCATAAATATTTCACAACATCACATACATTGATCTGACTCCGAGATAGGTAGCTCAAGCACCTGTGTTACGGATATCAGAATCAACAGTGGGATTACAAATATATACATATAATACTTTTCTTTTGTAAATACATACTTATAATACATAGCAAACACCCAGACCAATACAAACAAACATGTTCATGCCCACAAATGTTTGTACTGTGCGGGGATCGAACCCGCAACCCTTGTATCAGAGGCAGCGTTCACTACCACTGTTCCAATCGGGTCGTTAAAGATTTAAATTACGCTTTAGATAGTCCTCGATTTACGATACACATTTCAACACAAAATAGCAATTTTTGAACGTAAACCGCTAGAAACATGGCACACAGATAAACACTCTACTGCAAGGCGTAGACATAATATGAAAAGTAACACACGCACGTTGTATGTTATATATCTTACTTATTAGCGAAAGTAGCTCGCGAGCAGCGCAACACATTCTCCAGATCTGTACACGCCCTTATCAGATTCAATTTCGTGTTTTTTCTTGCTTTGAAACAATGTCGCTATTAGTGACGGATCACTGGATAGCTTTCAGGTTAAGGTCTTAGTATTCTAGTGTGAATGCCAGATAAAATTGTTCGCTTAGCAAAAAGTCAATGTATTGACGGCATCAGGTCGAGTTACATCCCGCTCCTATACAGGGTGTATCTGTGAACATTTACATCCCTTTAGTTCTATCCACCATTCTGAACAACATTAGTTCTATGATTTTTGGAAACTAGCATAAAAAAAATTTCAACTTCTCATGCAAAGTCGGTCACGTAACTTGGTAATTTTGTATGGGGAGTCGAAACAATTTTCGACTAATTTCAAAAAGTCGTAGAATAAAATGTTGTTTATAATGGTTGCTAGAATACGTGGTTAAAGGGATGTAAATGTCCACAGATACAACCTGTATACTTGATACCACCTGTGTCTCAGACATAAGGACGGGCCAAAGTCCAAGAAGGGTAAAGTACGTGACGCCGTGTCTACTTAATGTTTTTATTTGGATTTACAAATGAGAAATTTATGACAAATGATACGATTTGTTTAAAAGGGTAGAGATTGTTAAATAAAATCCTCATTGAAAAATTACCTATCTAACAACCTTTTTAGCAATTTTTGTAATGTTATGCTGTTTCAGCAGAAACAAATAATTTCTTCTTCTTATCCGAATATAAACAAACATGTTTATGCACACAAATGTATGTACTGTGCGGGGATCGAACCCGCAACCCTTGGACCAAAGGCAGCGTTCACTACCCCTGTTCCAAACGGGTCGTCAACATCATTATAAGTATGTATTTACAAAAAAAAAGTATTCTATGTATATATTTGTGATTCCGCTGTTGATTCTGATATCCGTAACACAGGTGCTTGAGCTACCTATTTCGGAGTCAGATCAATGTATGTGATGTTGTGAAATATGTATTTATTTAAATTTATAACGTAGTAACGTAATAACCATTCATCAATGAAATAATATCTGTGAGAATCAATTGAACAAAAACACGTTCGTTACAATATTAATAGAGGAAAATTTACAAATGTGTACGTATTAAATTCCTATATGATTTTTACACACATCACTGAACCAATCTCCCATGCCATCTTTCACCTCCCCATAAACATTCGTAACTGAATGTGAAGGCTCTGCCGCCACAGTATCGGGTTGTTAGACTTGTTCCCACGGGATTCGCAGGTGCGGGGCTTCGGTTACCGCCACTCAATACTTCCAACCTTGACTGCATCCAGTTGCATCCTTACGTAACGGCCAACACCTGCGACTGTCTCATAACATCCGTCAAGACGTCAGTCTTAGGTATATGTAATTGATTTATGAACCGCAAATGATTGTGGTCACAGATTTCTCTGGTACGTGTAATTTAATTCTTCTGTTTTACTGGAAAATCGTGGTTGGTGGTAATAAAATATAATAGCGGAGAACTTTTTCTTACATTTATTAGTTGTAAGTTCAAGATTTTAAATTTAAATCGCCTATAACAATTTAACAGTTTACCCTAGTCATAAAAGCTAAGTAATAAAAAAAAATACTGTCATACACTGAAGACAATATAGTATTGTTACAAGGTACTTACTAAATTTATTATTTTGCAGTTGACTATAAGTAGGCAGGTGCATACAATTCCTAAAGTCAATGTAATTTATCCAAAATAGACTTAGATTAATACTTTGATTATAAAATAGACTACATTTCTTTTTGCATGTGATAGGTGGCAGACGAGCGGATCACCTGATGGTAAGCGATTGCCGCCGCACATGGACACCTGCCAGTGGAATCGCAAGTGCGCTGCCAACCTTTAAAACCCTTTTTCCCCTTGGACTGGGCCTCCGGTACCCTCACTCACGCAGCGAAACACAGCACAGTGCTGCTTTACGCCGATTTTCTGTGCGGCCGTGGTATCTTTCCCGGTCGAGCAGACACATTCATGCCGAAGCGTGGCTCTCCCACAGTCACATAAAAAGTACCAAAGTAATTTATAGTACCTACATTCTGACACTGAAAATTTTTTCTACACGCTTCACTTCGAAAGCTCAGAATACTTAAGTCTCTTTAACTTACAAATCCACTTTTATAACCATTTTAATTAAGGTATCCCTATTTGTTCAATCAACATTTTCTCTCAGCACTCCTACAAAGTTACAAGATTCCTCATAATTACGGCCTCTAATAAACAGTAATGAGCTTCGAACCGTTAAGGTAAAGTGGTCGGCTATGGCCTATGAACATCTGGATGCAAGTAGCTATGGGAAAAGAAAATTGTATCAAGATAACGTAAACTATCTTGCTTTGCCTGAACAAGGGATGGCTGGCTGATAAACCTAACGTAGTGATGTAAACATAAGTATAAATGAGTGATTCTTCAAGATGTGACTTTCGTGTCCGTCCAATTATGACCGTGGGAGGGCCATGCTTCAGCATGAATGGGCCAGCTCGACCGTAGTGATATCACGGCACAGAAAATCGGCGTGAAGCAGCACTGCTGTGTTTTGCTTAGTGAGTTAGGGTGCCGGAGGCCAAATCCGAGGGAAAGGGGGGTTTAAAGGTTATCAGCGCACGAGTGACTCTACTTATCACCAGGTGACCCGTCTGCTCGTTTGGCACCTATCATAGAAAAAAAAGCTCGAGCCAAACATTCGTGGCTGTCGGTGTTATTCTTCAATAGCCAATTATAGACTAAAGTGCCATGGATGTTCATGGGCCAAACCAAATATTTGTGAGTGAGTATTTAGATCTAGAGTGGGTATTGTTGTAGTAGTCGCAAATTACTTGTTCAAAGATAATAGTGCAGCAGTGTTATTGTTATTTACTCGATTTTGAGTGATAGTAATCAATCTCGAGATGTGTTTTTTTATTTTTTTTTTTAATTTATTTAACGAACCACAAACAAGTTTCCAATGTTATTAAATTACAAAAGTATAAGGTTGTACATTGTAAATTATTGAAAACTCAACCTTGCTGGCTACATATTTATAACAAACTAATTGTAACAGAGACTCAAGCAACTATGCAATTATACATTGTTGATGCTTAAATGAAAAGCCTAAACTTATATTAATACAGGGTGCGTCGGTAAACAATTGTGGTACATTATGCGGATAGAAGGAGGGGACCCTCCTTCTATCCGCACAATGCACCACAATTCGAACAACTCCCGTCTTAAAACCTTTAGGAAATTCGTTGAAATTTTATTCGAAATGTGTTTCGTCTTTCTATACAAAATGACGAAGTCACGTGACCGAGTTGATATGAAAAGTAGTTTTTTTTTTAATACGAATTTCCAAAAGTTGTAGAACATGTTTCCTAGAATGGTTAGTTGAAGAGGTGACTTAAAGAATGCAACTGCCCTCCGAAGCACCCTGCATAATATGGTTATAAAGAGTATGCATACTTTTAAACAGAATAATATACTTATTATTTAGGTGTAATAGATATATTTAAGTGAAGTGTGTAATCATGTGCATGTACATACAAAGGATGTGTGGGTGTATGTATGTGTGTGTGTGTGTGTGTGTGTGTGTGTGTGTGTGTGTGTGTGTGTGTGTGTGTGTGTGTGTGTGTGTGTGTGTGTGTGTGTGTGTGTGTGTGTGTGTGTGTGTGTGTGTGTGTGTGTGTGTGTGTGTGCGCGTGTGTGAGTGTGTTTTTATGAGGATTTGTATGCAAATGAGTGAGGGTTTGTGTATATGAGTAAGTAAGTGTGTATAATATATGTATAAGTTTGTATGTATAAGACTAAGTATATGTATTAGTATGAGTATATTATTTATTGTGTTCAGGGTTTATTGTAATTGTGGAAATTATAGTTATGGTCAAGAATGAGAAATTTAAATAGGTATGTAGGTATTTTTAAGAATTTAAAAGTAGGTCCACTATTTGTCGTTTAAATATCCTTGCGGTACAGGCAAAGATGTCAATTGTATTGAATTTTGTATTGTAAGTATTGACTACACGGTTTAATGGAGATCGGATACCAGAGTTCGTACGAGAAAAGGGTAGGGCAAATACAGGTTTAGGGTGCGTAGGTCTTATATGAGCGCGAGTAGGTACTGAATACTTTAAGAGATTGACTATATCCGTACTATCATATTTATTATGACATAAGTCAAAAAGCAACATAGCCTCGAGTTGCGACCGTCTTGACTTTAAGTCTAAAAGCTTATATGTTTTCAAGAGACAAGGGTAAGATAGTCGTTTATGGAGGTATTTGTAACTCACACGTCGCAAAAACTTTCTTTGCACTTGTTCGATGCTATTGTGATATTTTTCATATAATGGGTTCCATAATGTCACTCCATATTCCAATTGGGGCCTTATTAGGGATTTATAGAGATAAATATATGCATTCGGATTTTTAAATTCTAGGGATGAGCGCATAACAAACCCATACATTTTAAATGCTTTATTAATTATGTTTTCGATATGGATATTGAAATGTAAAATTACAGTCATATATAATCCCCAAATCTCGAATACTATTTACTCTCATAATATTACAATTATTGATTGAATAGTCATAATAACTTGGTTTCTTTTTTTTTGTAAATGTTATAGTTTTGCATTTTTCGCATTTTTCATTTGCGATGTTATTTGAGAATAAGTTGACTCGATTCGCATCACTATGTTATCGATACATCAGTTGCTGGGAAGACGCTGGCTGATTCGATCAGGAGGGACAAGAAATCATTCTATTTCCTTAACTAAAGAGTTATGGAATCGTTCCGCTTGCTTGGGAAGAAAACTGCTGTTGGAATTTGGTGTAAATACTTGTTTGTAATATTTCTCTACTAATACATATTAATAACGCCCCGTTGGACTAATGGTTTTAGTACCGGGCCATGATCTCGGGGTCCTGGGTTGGATTCCCGGGTTGAGCTAAGGTATGTTTCAAATTTTTCGAACATAGCTCAGGTTTGTGATCACCAATCCGCATTTGACAGGCGTGGTGATTAAGCCTTATCCCATCATAATAGTAGCGATGACTTGATTTTTATGATGGAGCTAACTTTCGGAACTAACTTTCGTCTGGGTGGTCTAGATTACTTAGGGCCGATTTGACCAATCTTATTCCAATACTAAATCTAAGGTATAGCGCTGTCATTCTATACAAATCTGACATTATACCATAGATTAATCCACGGAGAGATTGGTGGAATCGGGCCTTAGGCTAATGAATTTAAGCGATGAGAAATAAAAATACACTTTTTATGGACTTGCTCTTGACTGCACACTGAATCCTAGAGTTGAGAAGTAGCCTATGATAGAGCAAACTACCTCAAAAACAGTCTATTCATCATTTCAACCAAAAGACGTCCATTGCTGGACATATACCGCATTTAATGGATTCCCGTGACCTTCACCAGATCGCCGGTCCACCTTATGGGGGGCTTGCCACGGCTGCAACTTCCTGTACGTGGCCTCCACTCGAGGACCTTTCCGCCCCAACGGCCGTCTGTTCTCCTCGCCATGTGCTCTGCCCATGGCCACTTGAGACATGCAAACCTTTGGGCAATGTCAGTGACCTTAGTTCTCCTGCAGATCTCATCCGACTCCGACCATTCACTTTAGGTTAAAAAGTTATACCTCTGCTCTTTCTCAATGAAACCTTCACCTTTCTCAGTTTCAAATCGAAGAATAATGATAATACAGCCAGACTCCAATTACAGATTATCTTTGCCGATCGGGCTTTCAGGATTGGCCCCAACCGGTTTTCGCTCCCATAAAACAATAACCGTTATTCATTTTTAATTGTCCCAATTATTCCTAGAACCTGTTAACATGTTCGTAGAACAGATCTAAAGGAGGTTACATCCAGGGAGTTCCCAGTTGTTTTTGCGGCGTCTGTGCAGGGGGACAAAAAGCAGGGTGTCCCACGCTCCGGCCAGTTTCCCCGCTTGTAGCCGATAAGCGCTCAAACGGTGTTACCATGTACAGACAGCCACATATCAGGTTACTAAAATCCGTCAAAATTTCTTAATTGAGAATTGACTGAAGAAATTTGTCAGTTTTGTATACTCTGATGTGTGTGTGTGTACCTAACATGATGATAACTACAGTAAAGAAAAACTCCCTCTAAACGTCTATGTGTTTATTTATAAGTTCTGTTTTTTTTTTTGTTTTAGATGGTGTAAGAATTCAAATTATTATTTTTTTAATGCCGGGTCGATTTGATTGATACCACGGCGTCACAGAAAACCGGCGTGAATCAGCACTGTGCTATGTTTGTGAGGGTAACGGAGGCCCAATCCGGGGGAAAGTGGTTTAGAGGTTGGCAGCGCATTAGTGAACCCACTGGTGTCGCGGGTGTCCATCGGCGGCAGCAATCGATTACAATCAGGTGATCCGTGTGCTCGTCTGCCACCTCATCATCATCATCATTTCAGCCAATAGACGTCCACTGCTGGACATAGGCCTGCCCCGATGTTCTCCACACAGATCGGTCCTGTGCTACCCGCATCCAATGGATCTTCACCAGATCGTCGGTCCACCTTGTGGAGGGGCCTGCCACGGCTGTGACTTCCTGTACGTGGCCTTCATTCGAAGACCTTTCCGCCCCAACGGCCGTCTGTTCTCCTTGCTATGTGCCCTGCCCATTGCTACTTGCGACATGCAATTCTTTGGGCTACCTATGTCTGCCATCTATCACATGAAAAATAAAACTCAAACCAAATATTCGTGGCAGTCGGTTTTATATTTCATGCATAAATAAAATACTCTTCTGACCGCCGCGAGTTATTGCAATTAGTGTTTACTTATATTAACCACTAGCCGTGTGGTGCCCGGCAGAGTATAATAGGCCACCCTCACTCTTACCGAGGTGTCGTAAAAGGCGACTAAGGTAAAGCTGCTGGCATGATCATCAGCACCCAGAGAAGGAAAACTCTGCATTTATATCAAAACCCTCGCCAACCCGTCTGCCAAGCGTGGTGAGTATGGCAATTACCCCTCATGTGATTGAGGGAGGCCCGTGCCCCAGCAGTGGGGACTTAAATGGGCTGATGATGATGATATTAACCACGGAACGGGAAAGTTACGGGTAGCACACGATCACACGGATCACCTGATGGTAAGCGATTGGAGCTGCCCACGGACGGCCAGTAACACCAGTGATGTTACAAGTGCTCTGCCAAGCTTTAAGATCCGTACTTCACTCACTTAGCGAAATACTGCGCAGGCGTTGCTTCACGCCGATTTTCTGTGTAAGTGAGGCGGTGGTATCACCCTGGACACCAGCCCCTTTAAGAAGCAACGCTCTCCCCCAGTCGTAATCAGCAGTGGCGTCTGTTACAATATTTTATAAACAGGATGGCTTATGCTTGCGCCATTCGAACGAGAAAGTAAAAGATAAAATACAGGCACTTACAGATTATTAAAAAAACGAAGTCCTCTTTAACATTTAGGCATAAATTCAATTGAATACTATTTGCTGTAGATAGATAGATAGATATACTTTATTGCACAAAATACACAACTTAAGTAACTAGGCATTACAGAAATTTTGTGTACAATTTCTTGTACTTATCGCTGAAGCGATTTTTACGAGACAACCTAATTTGTATTTAATAATTTATATTTGGTAGTAAAAAGGACTTTGCATTTAAAATAGACAGCACTTAACTGGTAACACCAGGGACAATTTTACCGTAGAAAGCTGGTAACAATTTACAATTAGCGAAGCGGAGTGGTCTGGCGCCGGCTACAGGTTCCCGGGCTTAGAAAATAGAAATAATAACACGTCTTTTATTATGAATGGTAAATGTAGTGTTGATATGAAATTACGGACTGTAGTGATGTGTTAAGTCATTCTTTACTAAGTTAAAAACTTTATTCTGGCCATCGATGAAATTATTACAGAATCGCACAAGTTTGTTAACAAAATCGTCGAGATACGTAGACAAACCCGACGAGTTTTGCCAAAATATTGACATCAAAACTTCCGACTAGATAATGTTTTAAACACTATCATGTCAAATTGCACTGAATACAAATCACTGAACCCATTTAAAATCAATCACCTTTTCACATACATCCCCCCAATACTCAACCTTGACAATATCCATCCAGCCGTACCATTTCCATAACAAAACGCAAAGCGCTTACTACTTTGTGATAAAGTCCTATTTTCTTCGGAATAAGGTGCAATTACGGGCAAGTCTGGTGCCTGGTGCTATGCCATTACCAATTCATTGACTACAATGGTAGCTCGAGTCATAGTCACGGCCAAATGTTCCATTTGATGAACTTTACGGTCGATCTCTCCCCGTGTGTCTGGGGCTATTCTCTTACACGTTCGATATAATTTTCAACTTTGACATAATGTTGAAAAGAATTGAATCTTTGTATAGCTTCATGAATAGACTATTCAAAAATAGAATGCTACACGCAGATACTTGCGGCAGACGGTAGAGTTTACATTAATTAATAATCAAAAATGACACCGACTGCCACGAGTATTTAGCTCGAGTATAACAGTTACTTCCCTTTAAACTTACTGACCATTTTGAGTGACTAAACAGTCATATTTTATTCATATTTGATGAACTCTACCGTTTGCCGCGACCCTTGCGTTTAGTATAGTATAGATATACGCAAGGTCTCGCGGCAGACCTCCTACTAATCCTCGTGGTTATGGAGAAATCATCGCGAGGCAATCTATATTATTATGACCACGAACAACGCTGATTAGAGTTCATAAGAAGAAAATAATATTAGATTTTGCAGGGTAAGCTCTAACAAAATATGTCGGCCGAAGCAATTCAAAGGTTTTAGATTAGTATTAGTTTGTTCAGTTATTTTTTATTTCGCGGTTTTTTTTTGAGAACGTACCGCGAAGACGTATGAAAGGTTTTACAAAAGAAAATATTAAATGTATATGTTTGTAATTCCGTTGTTGGTTCTGATATCCTTTACACAGGTGCTTGAGCAACCTATCTCGGAGTCAGATCAATGTATTTGATGTTGTGAAATATTTATTTATTTATTAAGGATCCTTGAATTGTAAATTTCTAGCTTACAGACCTTCGTTCTTCTACTTTGCAACTGACCTGCAATAAAAATATTACTGCAATAGTCAGGCATAATTTCCTCAGGAAACAGTGAATACTGTATTTTATTGTAATTGAGGAAGAGCTGGATGGTTTATAGTCGTTGATAGAACTAGGTTTAGTGATGGAACTTGAGTTGACTTTTACTCGATAATATCGTGGAGAAATATCAACTTGCCAGAGTGGATTTATACAATATCTCATACATTGACCTTACTCCTTACGTAGCCCGAGTACTTGTATTACGGTTATCAACAGAGGAATTAGGAAAATAAATAATTTATAATTTATACTCAGATTCTGAAATATGTTTAATATTATATGTATATATTTGTAATTCCGCTGTTGGTTCTGATATCCGTAACTTCTAACGGTTAATCTATCACATAAAAAAAAACTTTGACAGTTTTGAATAATGTGTGGCTGTATACAGACTTAGGTTAATTTCTAATAGATGACGTTTATCATTTATCCTCGTAAAACTGTAATGGCGGCCGAATAGGGCCAAAGACACAGCCACAGTAGATATATAGCGTATTTATTTACTGTGACACAGCTCAAATCGCAGGAAACTCCTACACACGCACGCTGCTTACTGTGTGGGCGTACCCATCTTACTTTACGATCGTGTGAATACTCTTTAGGAACATTAATTAGTATGACCTTTATTGTATGAATTTTTATTGGGCATTAAGACTGATAAACGCTAATTATATGATTGAACCGCTCATTGTAATACCTTTATTACTGTGTAAAGGTGTGTAAACAAACTTTTTATGGCCATGTGGCTGGATAGTGTTTCATGGGTCTTCGTGCCGTCATGTAAAAAAAGTTAGCCCTAAAAAATTTAGTAGAACTGCTCTAATCGATTCCTAAAGTATTTATAAAGATCCTACCTAACAAGAAACTTTGTCGTATAGGTAAGCATATACCTCTAAACAGCTGAGTAAACGACTAATAAAGGCGTTGAAGCAGCTGGTTGTTGTTTAAAAGCATTAGGCAACACCTTTTGGCTCTATAAGTTATTAATAGAGCCAAAGAGTCACCGTATATACTTAGTAGATTTTTGTACTTCATTGAGATTTTCCCTGTAAATAGCTATATCACATCGTTTCACGGTCCAGTCTTCTTGACTTCTCTCATATAAATTACTTTACATCACATTTCAAACTCCCTCCCATACTGAATAAGTTGTTTTGATCACTTTGTGTGGGCTAATGAAAAAAACATTAAAAACTTGCGATAAAGATGTGGACCAAATATTATCTTGAAAAATTTAATAAGTAAGTAAGTAAACCAGGCATGCGTCAGTGTCCCTACATTCTCATAACAAAGTACCCTTTCTATATTGTTATTAGGTGTTTATATACGCCACTTTTTTCCTATGTACGATCAGCATCAAAAGTAGCTTAACACTTTAGTACCATGTCAAAGTAACTGTTCTGCCTATTATACGCAGTTTCCAAGGGGTTCGTAAAAATGTTACTTCGACATGGCACTAAAGTGTTAAGCTACTTTTGATGCTGACCATACTACCGTCTTAGGCCTTTTATAAAACCAACGAGGTACACATTTTTTTTGGGTAATTACGAAAACCTCGGTGGGCGAGATTGCTACTTGGTTGCTTTTTTTTATATGTGACACGTTATCTAGCTCTCGTTATTGATCGCTGGATTCTGGAGACTAAGTAAGTAAGTAAGACTAGAACTCTCCGCCTGGGCTGCCGCAATTCAAAGGTTTTAAATTAGTTATTAATGGTGGAAGTTCTGCGAAGTGATCCTAATAAAAAGAATCAATGAATTGTATCGTTTTTAACACTGCTATTGAGCGTAGAGTGAGTTGTCATGCGATAACTTGCTTAGACCTAAGAGTCTTAAAACCCGCGATTGTGTTTAGTGTGGTATCGGCAGAATACGTAGGTCCATAAAACGCAAAACAGCGGTGTTTTATTGAGTGGCAGTGATTTTGACTTCGACAGTTGACTACCCACTTATTCTCTATAAGTGACTTGACATTGATAAGATATCTTAAGGAAGAGCCATATTATAAAAAAAAATGATCGCTGTATGACAAAAGTGAGGCTAACATTTTAACAGCCTCGACTCCAAGGGACCTCAGCACCAACTATCGGATCGTATTGCGCACACGCATCTCGGAAGCGGTCATGCCTCGGTGTCGGGTTGCGAGCTGCGCGTAATCGCCGTTCGCTACCAGTCGTTGGATCTTCTGACCAACCACTTCCGTATTAAAAACCAGGTTAGTTTTTTTATGAGGACTTCCTTGTGGTCTGTGAATGTTCTTCTAATGGTGAATTGATGACCGTGAATGACAGTGGGAGAGCCACGCTTCAGCATTAATGGGCTGCCTCGACCGGAGTGATACCACGGCCTCAAAGAAAACCGGCGTGAAGCAGCAGCACTGGGCTGGTGTTTAAACGTTGGCAGCGCACTTGTGACTCCACTGGTGTCGCGAGTGCCCATCATCATCATCATAATCATCATCAGCCTATTTAAGTCCCCACTGCTGGGGCACGGGCCTCCCTCAATCACATGAGGGGTAATTGCCATACTCACAACGCTTGGCAGACGGGTTGGCGAGGGTTTTGATATAAATGCAGAGTTTTCCTTCTCTGGGTGCTGATGATCATGCCAGCAGCTTTACCTTAGTCGCCTTTTACGACACCTCGGTAAGAGTGAGGGTGGCCTATTCAACTTTGCCGGGGACCACACGGCCAAATGTATGAGTGCCCATAGGCGGCGGCAATCGCTTACCGTCAGGTGATCCGACTGCTCGTCTGCCACCTATCACATAAATAAAAAGAACTTAGAAGTACGTACAGCCACACATCAAAGTATACAAAACTGATGATTCTCACCTTAATGTCAAACACGTTCGGTTCAATATCAATTGAGGAATTTTGACAGAATGTAGTAACCTGATGTGTGGCTAACTGTACATAGTCCATTTTTATGTTTATATATCCAGTTTTTTAAGCCCGAGAACTAAGGACACAGACATAGCCCAAAGGATTACAGGCCTCAAGTGGCAATGGGCAGGGCACATAGCGAGGAGAACAAACGGCCGTTGGGGCGGAAAGGTCCTCGAGTGGAGGCCGCGTACAGGAAGTCGCAGCCGTGGCAGGCCCCGCCCAAGGTGGACAGACGATCTGGTGAAGGTCGCGGGTATTCATTGGATGCACAGGACCGATCTTTGTGGAGAACATTGGGGGAGTCCTATGTCCAGCGGTGGACGTCTATTGGCTGAAATGATGATGATGATGAAGATCCAGTTTTTATGTACGTATTTCCACTTATTCGCCCTGCGAGGGAAAACATCGTGACGAAACTACATGTTTCTGAGAATTTCTTAATAATTTTTGAGATAATTATTCCGAACATGAAATCATTGTCCCGTCGGTCTGGCTGGTTCCCCTTTTAATGGTTGCTAAATCCTGAATCATAGTCCAAGCGTCCGAGCTCCAAAGATACAGACTTGGATGCAATTGAGAATGCCATGCCGAGAAGATGAAATCTGCAACATGTTTGAGCAGCTGTCTACGTTGAGACGCTTTTGAGTAGTTGGACGTAAAGGTCTTTGACCTAGTTGCATAGATTGAAAATGAAAAATGCTTTATTGATCTATGAACAATCTTACTTAGACATTAGACTATACATTTGAGGATAGTGTATACTTAAAATTAAACATGAGATCTTTTAAGCTAGTTCTAGATTGGTATTGGTATTGAAAAACATTTTATACATCTGCGGAAAATAATAAAAAGAGACACACACTTGACACATCATTAATTCATTTTATAACGGTTTTGAAGGTCAAGTAGCACAAGTGGGCGTTAATAACTCACTTTGAGGGCCGCTGACCGCGACGACGCGATCCGATCGGACGCTACGTCACGCCAACGCGCGGTTTTCGATGCGACATGTGACGTCACCGAGACATGACTATAGGGCTTGCATTGCAAGCATATTAAAAAAATATTGGTTTTATAGCACAAAGTAAAAAAGTACAATTGGCGGATTTAATGTCTTACAGCATTCTCTACCAGTAAACCATTGGGCGAGGCAGAAAAATTGTGGCGGCATAATATGATATTATAAAAAATATAAATAACTTATACATATTTAAAATCACTTCACTTTTTAACACACTTCATTATCATGGGAGAGCCAAGAAGAGAGCTTCGGCAATAATGGGCCGGAACTAACTAGGGGCTTAAAAATGCTAAAAAAAGATCACGTGATAAATGGACGGCCACATAAAAACTAGATAGGCTCACATTTTCAGAGGCCAAGAATCACTTTGAGTCTCATTATTATAGTATACTGTATTAACTTATATAGAAAGGCTGATGGGCTTAGCTTATCCTAGCCCAGAAGATTACAGGCTACTCCCCTTGAAGTGTATATTGCATCTAATGCAATATATTCACAGGGAGATAGTAGGAATATAGGGTAATGGGGATGACACAAAAGATCCCATTGGGTCGAAGTGTCGCTGGCTATTCCTAGTCAGCCCCCAATAGCAAGATAAGATAAGAAACTTATATAGAATAATTATCTTATTCCGTTACATAATTCTTACTATTTCTTGTTTATAATTTGACAACCCTCGTCACAAAGGCGATAGATGAAATCAAATACCTTCTTGTAAAATTATCACGAAGATGTGTACTGACCGTAATGTGCCATTCATTAAACTCGAATTTATCATTTGTACCGGCGGCGAGTGGGACATTTTTTATGATTTAGTCGTTGTATTTTTTGATACACTTGTAATACTCGCCTTTGATTGTACTATGATTAAAAAATAAATCATTTAATGGTTTATAAACGTATTGGGCCACAGACCGAACAACATCAAATTATAAGACGGTTCGTATCGGACGAACGCCAACGCAATATTTCTGGATTTCTTGACAGAAGAACTCAGGTACTGCTATGGTGAAGTATGTTGACCTACTTTGCATCGTATTAATGCAAATAAAGATTCATTCATTGATACTAATTCTGGTCCGACTCAGAGATCATACCCAGAACCGCAAGCGTGCGCATACTCGCTACTGCCCTTCGAGGCAGTCACTGGCACGACCGAACATAGACATATTTCAACACAATACGTAGTACCTTATTATTACACTATGACAATAGGCGGTTTAACAAAGCACATTACATATTCACACTATCCACACCGATTTATCGATAAACAATCGACTTAATCTTATCGATTTGCGAAGGTGTCAAATCTTTCCGGTGACAGTTGGCAAAGCCGCGAGGGCGGGAGCCACCTTGACTTATTTAGTGACAAGCCTGAATCAGACCGACCTTCGGCTCCCACTGTAGGTACGGCTTCGTTAAACCAATAATATCGTTACAAAATGAGTCAACAGACAAAGGTCGGCTTATGAGATTTGTAACTTTGATTTAAATTGCTCGGAAAATAATAAATTACTAAAGAGAACTGTCGCTGTACATCCACACCGCAGTTACTTTTTGTTGATCAAAGTTTCCAAGTGTCACAAAGCAACATCCGACAGCAAAAAGTTAAATGTTGTTGTGTTGATACTACGGTATGCACGCGATGAGTTAAAACCAACAACCAGTAACAAGTTGCCATAAAAGTATATAGTATACTGTATACAGCGTTCGATCTCCGGGTCGGGCCAAAAATTTGTACCCAAGTTTTCGGTTAGAAATTCTTAGTGGCAGCCCCGAGTCTAGAAGTTGGAG
The DNA here is from genome assembly GCA_019059595.1 of Marasmia exigua. Taxonomy (NCBI): domain Eukaryota; kingdom Metazoa; phylum Arthropoda; class Insecta; order Lepidoptera; family Crambidae; genus Marasmia; species Marasmia exigua. The sequence continues at coordinate 2,261,791 of CM032474.1, read as the reverse complement.
GTCTTGTACCCCCGTGCTTTTTGGTCCTACGCCCGATCCCTCTCCGGCCGCGTCATAGTAGTGTCCCATCGGAATATGAGCGTAAGGGAATAGAGAGTGCACTTGTGTTTGCGCACACACTTGGGCACTATAATACATCCTGCGTACGTGGCTGATCGTTGGGATTGGCTACCGTAGCCGTAATCGGTTGGAGGATTATAGTAAACTGAATGTTACTGTGTTGCAGAGTGTTGCTCAACAAACATTAACGAGTATGGCAGCCATTTTGTAAATTTGACTAAGTTCTAATGATTGTATGTCGTTATTTTAAAATGGTCAAGATAGCATTACTGACGAAGTAAGCTTGTAGAATTAAACTCATTCATGAGTGAAATACGTGAAAACGATTGTGGTTAAATATAAACATATTAAAATGTTGCAGTTCTTTAAATTAATTCAAAAATATTTACTCAATATGTGTATTTACATCGAGGAAACCGTATAACTCAATTATTATGATGAGAGGGCCGCAAAAAGTTATCGATCGACATTTCAATCTATACCAGCTTAACTCGTCCAAAGTTTCCATTGAAACTTGCCGTTAAATTTACATATACAATTTGGGAAGCTATAACTTCAGATTTTATCCGGGCTCTCAGGAATCTACTCTTTATCAACAATACTGATCATCTCGCCCACTCGGCGATAAGTAATTTTTGTCGCCTTACCTTATCGGCATTCGAAATCAATTGTTCATATATCTTCATCTAAGACCAATAGAAAATCATGAATCATGCATGGAACATTAGTGTTTATTCAGACTCGCGTATTGAAATGCGTGACAGTAAGACGAAATTACAAGTCATTACACATGTAACATTCAATACTGATGACGACTCGCTAACAGTTTTATTAAGCGTACAAAATCCAACAGGTAACGATCTTAAAATATCTCCAAGCGTTATCTACAAAGAAAAAGTCAAACACAGATGCGCAAAACAAAACTGGTTTAAAAGCCGTGTATTTTAATCGATTGTGGGTTTATGCAAACAGGCAATAAGTAGTGCAAAACTCGAGCGACTGTGCCGATGGACGCGAAGGAATGTGGACTCCAAACCCATGTGATCAATTAGACAGAAACGATGCTCAAAACAAACTCAACCAAATTCTCTTCCTTCATAATTGTACTGTAAAATAAATTTGAACTTTAACGTTCATTTTATCACCTCGGTTTCCTGCTTAGAATTCGTTTAAAGCTCGTAAAGATTGTCAAAACATTCGACGTGAACTAAATTGCTTTCGCTGACATCTCCATTGTCACTAATGAAGTCCACATTCCTTCGGCTAATTAAAACTTGTCTCCGTGCCTGCTAGCTGATTGAGCCCCTGCGGTACGGACGAATGCGCTGACCAGAGAGATCTGATCTTATTGAAGACCAGGCTCGGCCAAGCCGCCGTCCGCGGACCTTCCTCCGGCAATCCTGTAGGTACACACTGATGTAAAATCTCGCCACTCCATTTCCGATGAATTGACACCTCGCTAACTAATTAACAGATTAATCTAAATTATGACTCAAAAAGGGCGATATTATTCATACAGACAGATAGAAACGTTACAACCAATCGACAGACTAATTACAGGCGAGAAGGGGCAAGGGCCGTGGCGAATTGGAACTAATAGATTAAGAAACCCACTGCTGTGAATGTACAGTATATTTCAATCCGCCATCGCGAAATCGAGCAGACCAGAATGAAATAATTAATGGAAATGAAAACTGTAACAGATGCCGAGATAAAGTTCGCAGTCGGCGTGTCTGCGCGGGCCGATTGCACAAAGTCTAGAGCTGTGCCTAGCCTAATAAATACGCCAGTCAGACAACCGGTCCCTTACGGAACCCCTACGTACATCCGGTGGGCCGCGTGGGTGCTTGTCGCAACTGTCGCTTATTATTTACGACGTAAAGGATCCTCGATGTTTCGACGCACAAAAGAAGCGGAAAGTGAGAGGTGCTACGTCCGCGTTGGGTGAATGAGATTTCCAACTGCCGTAGAAGGTATCAATGAAGTACATTGCGTGCGCGGCAGACCGCTTGCGCAATTGCGATGCAAATCGGCGGCTACCACGCGCGAGCCCACAGATATGCTAATGTGGACGATAAAGCTGCTTACCAGATAGAGGCACGTGGTTGTCGTGAGAATGCCGGGACGCTCGTTGTCCGAAGGGGCTGCGGAGGGACTTGGGGCTGAGGAAGAATCTTCGTCTCGTGTGCGGTGGTGTGGGACAGCTCTGCGCTAGGTTGGTGGGCTGCTTCGGTGGTTTGGGGAGACGCAACGGTGACTGCCACTCCTGGTCCTGCCGCTGCGGGGAAGGCGTGTACCGCTCCATAGTCTGTCGTCGGCCCTGGCTGTTCCTGGCGCAAATAGGGCACGCTTCGTTTCTGAACATGCAGGAGTAACAGCGCTCATGACCACAGGTGTCGATCAACTTTCTCTTTTTACCCTTGTCAAAGGGCATGTTACAACTGGGACAAGTTGTGCCTCCTGTCTCGCTCTCGAGCAGCTGGCGTATCGCGGCCAAGTCTGGAAAGATAAAAATGAATATTAATATCTTGTTGGAAATATTAGTCAATAGGCGAATGCCTGGATGTTGTTGGTATATATTTATCGTTTAGTATGCAAACTGAGTAGTTGTCGCTCCATGCTTGGCAATCGATTTACGCTCTAACGATCCTTGAAGCTATTCTAACGAAGGGTAATGATATAATTCGTGCTATACGCGGGAACGGACTGTTAAGTCTTATAGCCAATTACATGAATGAGGATGTGGAGATGGAATTTAAATGAGATTATGGTGCAGACTGTGTTACGTTGTTTGCTCAGCATGCTTCCGTACAAATGTTTTGAGTGGTAAATATTGCTCCGACACTATGTTGTGGCTTGAGTTAATAAATGGTTGATTTATGGGGGCATCATGAAGACCTTCGCTGCGTAAGTCTGTGCCATCAAAAGTTAAATCAACACTTCCAAATTAAACGGCTCGTAAATCAAGTGTCAGTAAACGAAGTAATTAAATACAAGAATTGCTTCACGGAGGGAGAAAGCGGTATACCAGGTATACACCCCACTCTGTCTGGCATACGGCGTTCGGTCCTTTTCGATTCAGTCGGCGACAAATAACAAGAAGATTGACCGCCGCTTGCGCATTCCCGCGGATCTTTTGCATTTTTTTCTGCGTTGTAGACGAGTCATTTATACTTAACATTGGACATATGGTACTTCGTACTTGTACGGAATGTGCTTGGAATAAATATGTTCTGTTCATATAAGTACTTTTTTGATGATGTTAATTTTTGTCGTGTAAATGCTGTCACATGTCTTTTTATTGCTTGAGATTTTTACATGTGTCAACGCGGCGGCTGTTGTTTTTAACCCCCGACGCAAAATAATGATGATGATGAAGTGCTAGTGATTTCTGCAAAAACCTAGAGTGAAAAAAAAACCACAGAAACTTTAAGCTCAAAAAAACAGGTTTGCTCAGTAATAAGAATCAGTGTTATGAACTTATTTGTGTATGTCAGTGAGTTTGGTTTAAGCAAACAGTTTTGCGTCAGAAGCCATTTGCAAGGCTGCGCGGGCGCCGACGAGACGCTTTCCATTTTTGACCTTTCCCAAAATACTCGTTTTTTTTGTTTCGGTACTGATTTTGGCCGGGCATTCAAAGTCAAACAACTCAGACACTATTTTAGGCTTTTACGCACAAAAAACCGAGAACCTATTTTTTTAATAGATGGCAGACAAGCAGACCGCCTGATGGTAAGCAATTGCCTCCGCCCATAGACACTCACGACACCTGTGGAGTCACAAGTGCGCTGCCAACTTTTAAACCCCCATTTCCCCGGATCGGGCCCCCGGTACCCTCACTTACGCAGCGAAACACAGCACAGTGCTGCTTCACGCCGGTTTTCTGTGAGGCCGTGGTATCACTCCGGTCGATCCCGCCCATTCATGCCGAAGCGTGGCTCTCCCACGGTCATAAAGTCACTCACTACCTGTATTGGTGCACCCTGATGTCTGATGGCAGATTTATGTTTTCAAAATTAAAAACAAACTGTTTTTTATTTAATTTTGGACCGGAGACCCTGTACTGTGTTGCTCACAAAACAAAACCATCTGTACCTATTGTAATATTTGATCGAGTTCACCACTTTACTGAGAAGGCCAGGTTTACCTTCAAGATGCTTTCCAGAAACTTTTCATATAGATGCTACGTTAAATGAAAAACACTACCTAAATAAATGACGTCATCATTTCATCCAATAGACCACAGCTGGACATAGGTATCCCCCAATGTTCTCTACATAGATCGGACCTGTCCCGCCCGCATCCAACGGAATCCCGCGACCTTCACCAGATCATCGGCCCACCTTGTGGGGGGCCTGCCAAGGCTGCGACTTCTTGTACCTGTTCCAATACATACAAGTCGTGGCCTCTACATACAAGTGTTGCAGTCATTGTACGAAAACGTTACAGTGTCAGTCCGCCTTCAGAACCAGGAATCTCTCCAGAGAGGTAAGAGACAGGGATACGTTATATCGCCAAAACTGTTCGCCGCTTTCGGCGGACGTGTTTAAATAAATGACCTCATTGAGTAACAATTCTTACTTTAGATGCATGCCATAATTCATGTAAAGCATCATAAAGATCTAAATATTTATTATCATGAACAACATTCAACTAAGACCTAAATGCATGTTATAAAACCTATTATAGTACTGACGTAATTTAAGACCAACCTACGGCCATAGGTAATTCTCATAACTTGTGAAGTTACTCAATAACACAACCATAGTAAGTTGAACTCTCTTTACACACAATAATATCTTCGGCCGATTTGACTACGGCCTCAATATAATCAGTCAGGTGCACTAGTGTGTGGGCAAACACAAGTGCACGTTTTATTCCCTTACTTATGTTTCAAGGAACAGTGCGCGACCGGAGAGAGATCGGGCGCAGGACCATCTCATTTGGTCAAAATTCGCATGAAAATTGCTAATAATATTCGAAATGATTTTAAAAGTTATGTAAGTGCACAGTGAACGAAATTTCCCACGATTCGGGTACTGGGTATCTTATAATTTACAACTTAGTAATTTTTAATTTAATTGTTAGTAATTTCAAAATTTTTGGTAATACATCATAACTAAAAATCGTGGAACGGCCGCGCTCGTTTCGTTCTTTTTTTACAATTTGTATTAAGTACGTGAATTATATAAGTACTGCAAGGAATCGATGGTTCAGCATGTGAGGTCTTTCTTTCGTGGGTTAGCGTGGCAAGACCTGAGGCCTTACCATGAGCTTGAAATACTCATCCAAACATCCTCGCTATCCAAAACTAATGCTCTGTCTCTTTCACATGCACCACAATGAAAGGGACAAAGCGATAGTTTTCGAAAGCGAGAACAGTTTTACAAACTCATGGTAAGGGTATAGGTAACACTGAGACGCCCATACGTAAACGCTAACATGGCAGTATCACGTATGCATAAAAAAATCATTATCATCGCAATTTTTATGGTAATTTGTTACTACGTTTAGCAATAATATATGTCGAAAATGACCCTGCTCTTTGACGTAGGTACCTAGGTCACCTTTTAACAAAGTTAGTTACTGCAAATGCAATGCTATTGAAATTATTCCAAATAACTACACAGTGGTAGTGAACGCTGCCTTTGGCCCAAGGGTTGCGGGTTCGATCCCCACACAGTACAAACATTTGGGTGCATGAACATGTCTGTTTGTATTGTTCTGGGTGTTTTCTATGTATTTACTACAGAAAAGTATTATATGTATATATTTGTAATCCCACTCTTGAATCTGATATCCGTAACACAGGTGCTTGAGCTACCTATCTCGGAGTCAGATCAATGTATGTGATGTTGTGAAATATTTATTATTTAACTCTTCGCGACCATAAACCAACCACTGGGCTCGCCGAGTCTAAAGGACGTCATCGTTGAGATAGTTATTATATTCTATAGATATTCTGTTTGCTTGAAAACGAAACGTATTTTCGGGGAATGACCTACAAATAAATGCAAACGGTTAGTAGGGAAAAATGTTTACGTAAGCATAGGGGGAGGTTAGTTTTGCTTACTTTTTCTGACAAGGGGGGTGGGGGGAATAGACCAATGGGGTGTTCAGGCGGGCCAGCTAGTGTCTGCAATTTTTTTTTACTACAAACAATCATCATCATCATCAGCCCATTTAAGTCCCCACTGCTGGGGCATGGGCCTCCTTCAATGACATGAGGGGTAATTGCCATACTCACCACGTTTGGCAGACAGGTTGGCGAGGGTTTTGATATAAATGCAGAGTTTTCCTTCTCTGGGTGCTGATGATCATGCCAGCAGCTTTACCTTAGTCGCCTTTTACGACACCTCGGTAAGAGTGAGGGTGGCCTATTCTACTCTGCCGGGGACCACACGGCAAATTTGTAACTGTCTACAAACAATATTAAGCAACAATTCCTTGACACTACAAAAGACGCCATTACGAAAATGTTGTTTGCTAAATTACGAATAACCGTCGAAGACACAATATTAATTTTTCAAGATAACTGTTATTTCGACGACTCGAATCACTGTGACTTATCATTAAATAGTTTGTTTTAAACAACCACTTTTAAAGATAATCAGCCAGCATCTTGTGTCATTTTCTTGCGTTAAAAAAGGAGTTTTATCATAATGAGGTATATTTTATATGAGCTTTTAAGGAAGATGGTGGATTCTGTAAATGGTAGTGATAAATAATTTACTTTTCGCGTGCGTATTATTACGTAAATTGATTTTGCAATTTTATCTGTGTGCTCGATATCGTAGAATCTCGAGTGGTCATAGCTTAACTTTCATATATCCTTCATTACTAATGGATAAAATACACTAGCGTCTGCCGCGAGTCCTTGCGTTGACTATAATCGTGTTGCACAATGCATAGGTACCTAAGTCACTGCGCTTAGGTACTAGGTATAATAGTCACACACAACACACGCACATTTGTAAGGTTTCAATACAAATGCTACAATCTGATTTTGTACATCTACAACACTGTGACGTCACTAACGTAGTGACTGGATGATTAAAAACATAATTCGAAAACAATACATGACTATACTAATAATAATAAAAAAATTAAAACAAAAGAATTTTCACGTCACATGTGTATGTTATGTCATGTTCTAAATTTGAAAAAGATTTTGTACCCAGTTTAAAAATCGGCACATTTACCGCGACATTACCGGTTAGCCGCAACAAATGTACAATCAAGAGATTGTTATACAAGTTTCTATATTTGAAATGTAAAAACCTTGTGTGGGTATTTCACATTAGCCTAATTCGTTCTAGGCGGTTGGCTGCGGTAAAAAATAAACAGTTATGTAAGTGATTACATTGATATTTTCCTAACAAGTAACAAGGCACACGTGTTTATTGCTAGAGGAGCAAAAACCTGTGATACCTAAATAAATAATTCCTTTGATCAGATAGTTTGAAACTTACCTATGTAGTATGAGCTAAAAGTATCTGCCTCGACTGCCTCGGTGGCGCAGTGGTTAGTGGGTCGCACTTTAAAGCGACGGCTGCGCAAGAGGTCCCGGGTTTGATCCCCGGGTCGAGCCAAAAAATTGTTTCTAAGTTTTTGTTAAAAAATTCTTAGTGGCAGCCCGGAGTCTGGACGTTGGCAGTCTTGTATCCTCGTGCCTTGGAAAGCACGTAAAGCTGTTGGCCCTGCGCACGGGAATAGAGAGTGCACTTGTGTTTGCGCACACAATTGAGCACATACGTGGCTGATCGTTGAGATTGGCCGGAGCCGTAATCAGTTGGAGGATATTATACAGGCTTTACAAACTTAGACAAACGCGGGGTTGTGAATTCATAAAAGAAATCAATATTAGCGAAGACAATTTGTTTTGCTATTGTACAGTTTAAACTCTGAACTGCTAACCAACCTAAATAAAAATATTTCTACAATGACTCTACCAAATTTCAATTTAAATTGTCTATCAAAAAAGAAGTTACCTTAGAATCCAGTACGTTTACATAATTACTATTATACCCGCTCTTAGTCTTTGGCGTGGAGTATGTTGCGGAATAAATTCTCTTCCTTCACGTAAAAATTATAAATAAAAATAAATCCTCTTCCTTCACGTAAAACTAATAAATAAAAAAAAATCCTCTTCCTTCACGTAAAAATAATAAATAAAAAAAAATCCTCTTCCTTCACGTAATAATAATAAATAAAAATAAATCCTCTTCCTTCACGTAAAAATAATAAATATAAATAAAAGTTTGTCAACATAAAAGCGTCATCTGATTTGCACATAATAATTTCCCCAATTGTAAAGTTAGTTTTTTAAATACATTCGTCCATACAGATGTCGGAATTGATATCTATAGAATGTCCCGAGAATTGGGCTTTGGGTAAGCGATGTGGCTACCCATCAACGCAACATCAGTGGAATTACAAGTGCGTTGCCGGCCTTTTAAAAAGAAGTATACATTTGTTAAAGGTTTGAATTTCATCCTAAGTGGACTGTGGAAGAGCCTCGCTTCGGCGTGAATGGGCCGGCTCGACCGGAGTGGTACCACGGCCTCGCAGAAAACCGGCGTGAAGTAGCACTTTGCTGTTTCGTTGCGTAATAACCTACTTAAATAAAAATATTTCTGCAATGACTCTACCAAAATTCAATTTAAATTGTCTACCAAAAAGAACTTAGCTTAGAATCCAGTACGTTCACATAATTACTATAATACCTGGTTTAGTATTGCTACATAAATAGTCGGTGTCTGCCTTGGTAGACGCTGAGTCACGATAAATCGCCTAAAGCAAAAAAAAAAACCTGCAGATGTGCTAAATTAACTACCCTATACATACAAAGAAAACACTACCTTAGTATTTAAGAAATAAGAGCTATGCCCCAATTTCACGGTTGACCACAGTTTTGTGGGACCTACGTCTACCTACCTACATCTGGCTACAATGTTACCAGATCGTGCATTTTTGCACGATTTCGGGACATTTTCGTGCGTCGCGTGTGCAAAGGTACGAAACGTGTGCCAACGTTTTTAGATGTCCGATTTAATTAGAAATGCAGTAATGTTTTCGGCTTTCAATAAAAGAGAATGTCAACGCCCGGGGTTGCCGTTACTAAGATAATGCACGAGGCCTTACAGTGACGACAATGGGACAACATTTTTCTTAAACCGAGGTAGCACAATTTTTGAAATATTTTTGTAGTGCGTATATTTGTAGAGTAGGTAAGGTTTTTCTTGGACTTGGATTTGAAATTAATTATCCGAAATAAGAAGTGAAGAAGCGTAGTGTTGGACGCTCTATGACAAGATGGGATGATGACATTCGAAGGCTGGCTGGTGTGGGCTGGATGAGAGTGGCCGAAAATCGGGAGCAGTGGCGTGCATTAGGGGAGACATAGGTCTGGACATAGGTCCAGCAGTGGACGAGTGTGGGTTTCTGATGATGATAATGATGATCCGAAAGAAAGATGACTCATGTTGAGTCATCAAACCTGATTATTTGTACTGTAAAGTGTCATCACTTCTGAGGAATTTTAGAGGCAGTTTGTATTATACTAGAGGTATCAATGTATCCATCCCATAAATAGGTATGAATACTTTTTACTAAACCCTTCACATAAGTTTTTTATTTTTAACTCTACTAACACATAATTGCATGGGAGAGCCACGCTTCCAGAGTGATACCACCCACGGCTTCACAAAAAGCTGTGCTGTGCTACGCTGCTTGAGCGAGGGTGCCGGAGGCCAAATCCAAATGGAAAGGGAGTTTATTAAGGTTGACAGCGCACTTCTGACTCTACTGGTGTCATGGGTGTCCATGGCGGCAATCGCTTACCATCAGGTGATCCGTCTGCTCGTCTGCCACCTACTAAATAAAAAAAAAGAAGTGAAATCTTAACATATCAAAACAAAATCTTCATAATGTATAACTCAGTAATTTGCTTGCAAGTATCCTGGCAACACCACATACATCGCCAACTGAGAATCTCGGTGTAATTTACGGCAAGAGAGCTCATCAATTTCGTGGTCGTTTGTAGTTTTTGTTTTCCACGTCTATCTACTAGATGGCGTTGTTTTGGTTTTGTTTTTGTTTGTAATCGGTTGTTTGGAAGGAGGGTTTGTTTTTTAAACATTCTACTTTCTTCATCGTTTTTTTTTATTATTAGAAAGAAAGGAAAGAAAATGAGAGCCTCACAGAAAACTGGCGTGCTGCGATGTATTTGTTTGATGCCTAATCCTGGATGGGGAGTCAAAAGATCGCCAAATTTGTGACTTCACTGGGGTGTTTCACCGCGGGCAGTGGCAACCAACTTACGATTCGGTTATTCTTTTGAACTCCTGCCACTTGTAACATAAAAAAGCCAAAGAAGAGCATAAAACTTACGTATTACGAGTACATCATTTTGTTACTAGCATATTGCAATAAATATAAATGACTATGACTGAAGGATTGTCTTTCCATAGGGTTAATAAATAAACATGTGTAATAATTTAAAAAAACATGTTTTCGCGTCAGCCTCACTGATTTTTCTAAATTCGGTTAAAAATTAATCAATCCAAAATTTGGCAAGTCTAGTAATTATAATGAAGCGACGCCGTCTGACCCTGACACTCTCAGACAGGGAAACTCGACCAACTGGATCATGTTATGATACACTTACAATCATTATGACAATTGAAATTATCCACAATTTCATAATCATCATCATCATTTCAGCCAATAGACGTTCACTGCTGGGCATAGGCCTTCCCCAATGTTCTCCACACAGATCGGTCCTGCGCCGCCCGCATCCAATGGATTCCCACGATCTTTACCAGATCGTCGGTCCACCTTGTGGGGGGCCCGCCACGGCAGCGACTTCCTGTACGTGGCCTCCACTCCGCTTTTCCGCCCCAACGGCCGTCTGTTCTCCTCGCTATGTGCCCTGCCCATTGCCACCTGAGGCATGCAATCCTTTGGGCTATGTCTGTGACCTTAGTTCTCCTGCGTATCTCATCATTTCTGATATGATCACGCAGGGATCCACATTTTGTTCTTAATACTAAACTAATATACTGATCTAGAAACAACTGTTCAATTTTTTGATTTTTTCTAGCTGATGATTAATTTATTTCAAAATGAGTTCTAATTACCGAACTCTGACTTTGACTAGCCTCTATTTATCAGTTGTTAATATTTATGCAACATTTAAAAATGATTTACAATCTTGCAAAAACATGATTCAAAAGCAAATAGGTAATCATAAAACAGCTGAGCCATAATTCACACGCCATAATAATAAAGAACAATGATCGTAATAATACCTACAGCACCCAAAGATACAAAAACGATTTACGAGCATGAAAAAAATACTATAAAATTACAGCTGTTCGAAAACAATAAGTGTACACGCATAAAAGTAAGAATCGATTGTTTTTAAAGAATAGTTTTAGCGAGAAAATATATATAAAAAGCTGTATCATATCCGCTACATACATATTTCAATATCAACTTTAAGACAAAGGGATAAGGAATTGTTTTTAAAGCATAATTTAGAGAGAAAACCACCTTAAAAAGGTTCAAATTATCCACTAGTGCAATATCAGCTTTAGGACAAAGGGATAAAGTTGGAAATGAATATGCATGCGCAAGCGCAGTCGCAACGGAAATGACAGGTGCAACTAATGCAACTAAGTCGTTGCAACCTTATGGCGGGTTGTTGGTCATTGTAAGGCGGAGGTGACGACTGTTAGTTTCTTTTTTTTGCCGTTTTTTTGCAAATTTGTTCCAATTTCATTAACTTGTGTGTTGGAGACTCCTTCACTCCATATTATTTTGAAAAGTATCATCAAAATTTGAACGTAAAATGCCCACATTCTTATCTATCGACCGTGGGAGAGACTCCCCTAGGCATGAATGGGCGGGGCCGTCTTGATCGGAATGACACCACGGCCTAGTAGAAAACCGACGTGTAGCAGCGGCTGCGCTGTTTTTCAGCGAATGAAATTACCAGAAGATCAGTTATTTTTATGTGATAGGTGGCAGACGAGCAAACGAATTGCCTGATGGTAAGCGATAGCCGCCAGACATAGGACACTCGCGACACCGGTGGAGTCTCACAAGTGCGCAGCCAACTTTAAAACCATTCCCCCCGGATTGACGCAGCGAAACACAGCACAGTGCTGTTTCACGCCGGTTTTTTGCCGGCTCTCCCACGGTAACATGTACAACGAAGGTGGCCTTACGGAATGAACTAAGAATGTCACCACAGATCTATGAATGTTTTAATGTCACCCCATTTACGCATGAGTCCATCTAGTATATATTCGTAGTACTCCAATCCCTAAGGTCATAAGTCCACTTAATTAACTCCGTCAGTTTAATTGGATCAAATTATGCCTAGATTACGACACTCAACCAGTCCCCCAAGTTCATTACGCCTAGAAGGCAGTTTATATGTGGAATTAAGTAAATTACTGGAAGTAGACTCAAGTTGCATGTAATTAAGGTTATATAACGTTATTTAATTTTGTTAATATACTCGTAATAGAGGCGGAGACGTGTGTCAGAACAGTGAAAAACCGAGACTAGCTGATTGGTTGCCGGAGTTTTCGGCATAATAATAATGTCCTCCAAGCCGATATTTTCGGTTACAGCGATCAATAGGTTATGTAGGATAGGTTATGTTTCTTATTAAGTTTCCTTGTTTTGTATTGTGCCAAATAAAGTTATCATTCATTCATTCATTCATTCATTCATCAACCGTTGACGCAGGACATAACTATTATAGTGCACAAGTGCAAGTGTAAGAGCACTCTTTATTCCCTTCCCTTACCCTCATATTTCGATGGGACATTTGTGACACTACCGAAGAGGGATCAGACGCAGGACCAACAAACGCAGGATACAAGACCGCCAACTTCTAGGCTGATACTGAGAATTTCTTAACAGAAAAACTCAGGTACAAATTTTGGCCAGGCCCGGGGATCGATGCCGGGAACCCAAGCGCGTACGTCGTATTCGACCGTGACGCCACTGCCACTGCGCCAATGAGGTAGTAACAGAGAGCCACGCTTCAGCATGAATGGGCTTGCACGACTGGAGTGAAACCACGGCGTCACAGAAATCCAGCGTGAAGTAGCACCTGCGTTGTGTCGCTGAGTGAGGGTACCGGAGGCCCAATCAAGGGGAGTTTAAAAGTTGGCAGCGTACTTGTGATTTAACGTTACGGCTGTTCATGGGCGGCAGCAATCGCTTACCTAATGGTAAGCGATTATCTAATGATAACCTCTGCTCGTCTGCCTATCACATATAAAACTAAAAAAAAACTGTCTCGTGGTATTGCGTGTTCAAAGGCGAAGAATGATGGTAGTTCAGTGGATAAGACCTTTCATACGGGAAGTCGGTTCTAATTCTGGCAATTACCTCTCTGGATTTATCAAATCTATGTGCGTATTTCTACCATTAGCTCGGCGGTGAGGGAAACAACGTGAGGAAACCTGCACGTTTCGGTTAGTTTCTGAAACGTGTAACCATGATGCATTTGATCTGGTTCCTCTGTTAAAGGGTTGCGAAGGTCAGATACTAGTCGCTTCAATGTAGGTAGAACTCCCCAAATCTTGGATCGTGATATAAGCATACCCCGGGCTCCAAAGCCACTTTGGACACACAACTGGAAAGATCAGTGAGAGGTTTTTTTTTACTGTAGATAGGTAAGCTTTTTACCATATTTCACCTGATTGTAAGTCATAATATGGTCTAAGATGTCGCACGATTACCTAGAAGATACCTATTCACTCGCGCTTTGAAAAACCCCCAAATTGTATTATTATTATTATTAATTATGAGGTATTGCATGGTCAAATCTACTAAGCATGCCCTTAAAAGGAGAATTTATTATACTCGTATCTTCTTTAGCTGGATCATAACTATGATATGTAGTTATGGTTAAGGTGACGGGAAGGGCACACTAGCGACGCCAATCGATTTTAATTTTATAGCTACTAAACTGAAACTATTTTAAACAATTTCGGGGTTACAACCTCTCGGTAAACACTTATACTACTTATTGAATAACCATGCACAAATGTTGGGTCCAACGCGTACGCGAAAAGAAAAGCGGCCACTTTTGGCATGAATCAATTTTTCGCTTCACAAAAACGGACCCTATATTTGTGCATGGTTATTTAATAAGTAGTATTAGTGTTTGTCTAGAGGTTCATCATCAGCCCATTTAAGTCCCCACTGCTGGGGCACGGGCCTCCCTCAGGTCACGTGAGGGGTAATTGCCATACTCACCACGCTTGGCAGACAGGTTGGCGAGGGTTTTGATATAAATTCAGAGTTTTCCTTCTCTGGGCTGCTGATGATCATGCCAGCAGCTTTGCCTTAGTCGCCTTTTACGACACCTCGGTAAGAGTGAGGGTGGCCTATTCTACTCTGCCGAGGACCACACGGCCAGAGGAGGTCTAGAGGTTGTAACCCCGAACTTGTTTGAAATAGGTCCGGTTTAGTAATCGAAAATCGATTGGCGTCGCTAGTGTGCACTACCCGTCACCTTAATTAAAAGCTTAAACACTATGTTTGTAGCTCGTTTAAAATATTACGTCCATTAGTATCCAGTTATGTAGTTAATAGAGGATGTGGTTATAGCTTTGTTATATGAGTCATAAACCATGGGGTTAATCTATCAAACGGGATCACTCACAAACTTTACTGGTTCCTTCTAGAAGCATGTACCTGGACAACAAAAGTGTAGATAAATAATTTGTATCTCTTTTTTTTGTGATAGGTTATTATTTTATGTAATAGGTGGCAGAAGAGCAGGTGGATCACCTGATGGTTAGTTATTGCCGCCGTCCATGGCGCGACACCAGTGGAGTCACAAGTGAGCTGCTCACCTTTTAACCCCCCTTTCCCCCGAAATGCGCCTCCGGTAGCTTCATCCCGGTTTTCTGTGAGGCCGTGGTATCACTCCGGTCGAGCCGGCCCATTCATGCCACAGTAAGGTTAAATATATAAAATATTGCCATTGTCGGCGGTGGTGGGGGACAACGTCGCAAGGAAACCTGAATGTTTTCCTTTTGCCTGTATATCCTTGTTCACTAGCTTCGGCGAATTATCTTAGAGTCTACCATAAAAAAGTAAGTAATGGATTTATTTGAGTGTGGAGGAACAACGGGGTGATTTTTGTGACTACGCTGTTGCCGACCAGTGTTGAGTCGGAGAGGGTATTCTCGGCAGCGGGGTACATTGCAACGGACATTAGATGCCGAAAATTCCGGGATCCCGCGGGTCTAGAAATATCAATCCAGTGGGATCTCGAATTTGCAATCTCGAGTTAGGATTGCATTCCCTAGTTGTTATATGATATTAATTTATACCTCCACAGCATTCATCTTAGACACAACTAGTTAGCCTTACTTAGCACCAGAGGATCAGTCACATCTATCATTCTAATTAATTTCACTAATCAAGCACAGGTGCGCACAATCACATCGGCTGATTTCGAGCGCGATTGTACGACGCGAGCGCTCGTATAAATAGCTCCCTCTATCGACGCACACATACATCACTCCGACAGGAGAGATCGGCCATTCGAGACGATTTGCATCTGTCAAATGGTAACTGTCCATGTCTGTCTATGTGCTTAAGCTCTATGGTTGTAATTAATGGGATGGACTTGAGGTTAAGTGCGCACGATATTGATATTTCAAAGTGATACCTCCTGTGTACCAATGGATAGCGTCCATAAAGCAACGGACCTCCGTGTCGGTACTTTATGGCTTCCCACTTACCTATATCGTCCAAATGAACCGTCGAGATGTGGTTAACGGAGTCAGAGTTTAGACATTTTAGCTCTACTTGGCTTGCCATCAAAAAGCGGAAAATAGAAAACCAAGATGACGTGATAAGGTACGAGAGGTATAGGTTGTTGGGTAAGATTGATGGGAGGCTTTCGAAGGAGGAAAAGTCGTGGCTAGTATGAAAATGAAAAAGGAAAATATCGTTTATTCAAGAAACACTGATACATATATTTGAATATATATTTGAACTGCTCTCACATAAGGTCGCCCTGTGTTGTGGGAGGAGGCTCTTTTTAGAATAATACAATACTAATAACGTATGAACAGCAAGTATTCTGACATCGTATTTGTAGAGCGGATTTTTGTCTCGCAATGAATAGGGAGTATTTTGGACAGCTAGCGGCCAACCTTCAGAACTGAAAAGGCACCCAAAGAAGAAGACTTGTCTTGATTGGCCCGATGGGGCATTTGGGAGTGATCGTACCTACCTTAGGCTTGCAAACGTTATTATTCTGAACAAACATTCATGTGACGAAAAAATGTGTTTGTTCAGTGTCTGGGCACATTTTTTTTATGAGAAAGGGAGGCAAACGAGCAAGCGAGTCATCTGATGGTAAGTGATCCCTTTCTTGAAGATCTCAATGTCGTACCGGTTCGGAAATACCGCTGCGATTCCACAATGAGGAGGTGCGTGGCAAAAAATTACGTGTAAAGCGCACGGTGGTGGATCTCCACCCATCCAGATGGTACGGGTGGAATCCTAGTTTACGGCGTGTAGTAGGGTGGTGAAATTCAACAGCGGGTATTAACTCAAATTATTATCAGTTTAAGTATATATTAGTAATTCCATCGTCAAATCTTATAATACAAAAGTACTCAAGCTACCTACTTAGGGTCAGGCCTATGTATGTGCTTTGTGAGGTATCATATTTACAATTTATACCTGTTGAACATAGGCGACGGCCCCGCTAACTCAAACTTCCAAAACAGTCCAATCCGCGCAAACCAGCCAATTTCAAAACAATGCAGTTTACCTGCGCAGGAGTTGCGAATTAAGACATTTAGACTAACACGCTGGGTCAAAGGTCCTGCCTCGGTACGGGTGTCGAGATCTGTTATTTATGTTGTAACTTGTGTTTCAACGCCCTGTTGGTCTAGTGGCTTAAGTACCGGGCCGTGATCTCGGGGTCCTGGGTTCCATTAAAAAAGTGTGTTTAATTTTTTTCCAACATAGCTCGGGTTTGTGATCAACGATTGCAAATCGACGATTATTAGGTGATTAAGCCTAATATCATCCTATTAGTGATGGCATGATTTCTATGATGGAAGCCTTTACCATGCAGTGGAATAGTATGAGCTGGTACTATACTTTGTGTTTCAACTCGACCAAACATGTTTTTGTTTTACAATACAGCAAACAAATTAGCAGACGGCCTGATGTTAAGTGATCACGGCTCCCCATGGACATTTGCAACAGTAATCCATTGCAGGCTCTTATGAAAAGGTTTTTTTTACTTTAAGATTATCAGGTCGTATCTGTTTGGTAAAAACACCGATGGCAGCTGGTACCAGAGTTTTACTGTGTGTGGTTTACCGCTTTTCTCTGAATAAAATCTTGATAAACCTAGGGATAAAAATTACCC
Source organism: Marasmia exigua (assembly GCA_019059595.1). Lineage (NCBI taxonomy): Eukaryota > Metazoa > Arthropoda > Insecta > Lepidoptera > Crambidae > Marasmia > Marasmia exigua. Next base: position 2,244,294 of record CM032474.1, on the reverse strand, counting down.
CCACCCCAGCTCGATTGGAGGAGGTAGTGTAGGATCCTGCGTTGTAAGCGGACCAACGCCTGGGAAGGAACTTGTAGTCAAAGTTCATGAATTAGCACACATGTCTCCTTCCCACTTTGTCGAAAAAGGGAGCGCCGTTGGGGGCTTAGTCGTAGGCCTCCGGCTTCACTGGAGGAGCGTCCGACATAACGCCCGCCCCCCGGTCCAAAATACAAAGAGCGAAATGGGACGATACAGAAATCGCTCAGTACCTCATTTAGCCGCAATGGTACAAGTACCAAGTCTTTTTCACGACAGTGTCGTAAGGCGCGTGAAGAGGCCTCGTCACGTCTGTGATAGCCATCTCACGTTGCTAACGTTTGAGGTAGGTAAATGCACAACAAAGCTAATGCACTATAGTGTTAATAAAGACAGTGGTTCTATAGCTCGAGGTAGAAGATGGATAGATAAAACGTTTATTCGCATCAAAAAGCTCACATTCAGAGCTGTATGTAATGAGGCATGTGTGCAGCAGAGAAATGGCAATGGCTCAGTGAATTGTTTACTCCACGAGGAAACCACTGATTTTCAGCCATTGCCAGTACTGAGGGATGCGCGTGACTCAATAACAATTTAAACTAACTAAATAAAAGTAGACAAATGTGGGCAGACGTTACACAAGTATTACTTAGATAGTATAATAAATATAAATATAGTCAAGATGAGTTCCCAGCCGATCCCGTTGGGAACTCATGTCGGCTGTCCATGTATAGACAAGTTGATTTTATCCGTGGGAGAGGCAAGCTTCGACGAGAATTGTCCGTCTCTACCGGAGTGATACACCACGGCCTCACAGAAGAGTAAATGCGGCGCTTCCTCCCTGATCATGGACCTTTTCCTGGCATGTCCTATTAAGCCTAAATAGATGCGCGAATGAAGATCTCATGCAGGCCATTTGTAACGCAGCCCGTGTCGAGACGCTTTGGGGCAGAGAACCATATAAGTCATTTACACGACATGAAAGTAAGAATTAAGAAGCTGTCGCAAGGCGGACGTTCGTGTTCACTGTGTCCATGGCCTCCATGGCTGCAAAAATGTTAGAAGCACTGTAATAGCAACTTGCAAAACCAACGAAGCGGCGCTCATTAAACCCATAATGTCTTGCTACTGGCTTATGTTTATACTACGCCAGCATCAAGGTTTTAGAACGACAAATGGTCTTTTAAGGAATAACATCAAGGATTTACTAGTGCAGGAAATTGCAAGGATTGTGTCCATGATAATTACATTTACTATTGTTCAATAAGTTGTTATTTTCATTTGATTCTTTGTATCAAATCCTGCTCACATAATAAAAAGCCGATGGTAGTAATAGATTACGAATATAAGATATTAAACAGGGCGATGGCTCGGAAATGGCGATAAGCCATTGGTCATGCGACAGATCCCTCTTCGGTCGTTTTTTTTTATGTGATAGGTGGCAGGCGAGCAGACTGGATCACCTGATGGCGTTTTGCACTCGTGTCTGTGCAAAGACTTGTGCGCTATAACATGAAGATTGTCGACCGATATATCCGAAATATAGATAGATAGATGCATTTAAAGGCAAAAAAAAATCAGATCTTAGTCTATGGTAACATGTTGATGTCCCTATAGAAAGCGTTCAGCAAACTTGTGCAGACTGTACCTATTGAAAGGTGGGTGGAACTTCATATACAAGTGATATCTCTGGACCACGATAAATAAGCAATGAAAACATAAAAGGGTGATAATGAAAACGGCACAAGTGAAAGTCCGGCTGTCGACTCCGGCGCCGATGCAATCCCGAGTCGGAACTATAACAGTATCTCAGCTCCGAGCGTGACTTGAGCGGGATTGGTCGAGCCCTTGGTAGGGCTGCCCGGGAGTGGAGATGGTATATGTCCAAATACAAAGAACGAAAAACAACAGACAACGCCACTGGCTCCCCCTACTTCATTACATCATTACCAATATGCTGATTCTCTTCTTTAACTAAAGGTCTTGCTCATCTTAGCCGTTTTCGGCTGAAACTGTCGCTTTGGAGCCCAAGGTGCGTTTAAAATTTAATTTTAACATTGACCATAATTTCATACTTACATATATTTTGACATGGTGAATGAATTATATGTATTTGATAATTTAATAAAAAAGAAAATGTAATGATACGTTTTGATGAATAATGTAAAAATAAAACGAATCAACATAATTATGAATTGTAAAATTAAAATTTTGAATGACATTTGCACATCGACTCATCGATAGAATATGTTGCAATTTATTTATTTAGATCATTTGTAACCATATTCTGGCAAATAAACAATTACTTTCTGGACCATTACTCAGGTTTTGTGGATTCTGTTAATTACAATGAAGCGACTGCCATCTGACCTTTGTAACCCTTTGACAGAAGGAAATCGAAAAAAAAACCCGCACATTTTCACATAGTTTTAGAAAAGTGTCACTATGATTGAATCGGTCTGGATTCTCTACTGAAAGGCAGTCTGGAAGTAATCCATTATGCCACATAGGATCACATTTTCAGCTTTTTGATCTCAATCAATATATACATATTGCATAACTCAAACAAGTTGATAAAATTTAAGTGGAAATAACTAATAACAACGTTTGGCGCTTTATATTTTTCAAAAACTAAGATTTTTAAAAAGCACTTTGAAATCTTTACATACTCGTACATAAAAATATAGCTAAAATCATAACCCTTCCTTTTAAGACTTCTTACCGGATTACGGCAAAGCCGAAATTGCCGTAGTTGGACCTCTGTCCAACACTAGAGACACTGTCTAGTCGTGCTCATGAGTCATCATCATCGTCATTTTCAGTCAATAGACGTCCACTACCGGACATAGGCCTCCCCCATTGTTATCCACACAGGTCGGCCCTGTGCCGCCTGCTCATGATTATTCAATAATAATTAGTTATTGCAAATTGTTTATGTTCCGGAAAAAATCCCATCTTCTTTTTCTTCTTCTTCGTGCGGGCCTTTTCCGCAATCAGGCAGCAGTTGTACCCATTTCACTTGTGAGGTGAAGTCGGCCGGTGTCACTCCAACCAGCCCAGAAAAATCCCATAGATCAAATTATATTATTTAATGGGTCAGCAAAAAAAAAACACTTAAACCTACCCAATAAAAAAAAATCAGCAAAAAACCTATTTGCGCAATAAGTATTACAGCTATAAACGTTGATCAATAAGTTATATCGCTTTTGATCAGTATTATTATTTTCTATAGAAAATCAGCGGCTACTATATTCTACACACGTTGAAAGCTGATAAAACTCGTAATAATGTATTATACATTGAGAAGTTAGCTATGCGGAAATGTATTGAAAGAAATTTTCACGCCACAGCGCATTTATACAATGAAAATCACACAAACAATTAAATACCTGGCCGACACTAGCTCACAGTTCACTTAATCATTCATTGGAACTGTTGGCTAACCGTGCACATTTATTGTATGAGAAAAATAAATGTTTTGATTAAGCAAGTATTACTGTTTAGGGAAATACAGGTTTCCTTAAACAGCAAAACAAATATTTACGTTTTATCTCACAGAAAGCCGGCTTGAAGCAGCACTGTGCTATGTTTCGCTGCGTGTTTGAAGGCCCATCAGGGGGGAAAGGGGAGTTTATAGTTTGGTAGCGCACTTGTGACTCCACTGGTGTCGCGGTTGTCCATAGATGGCGGCACTCGCTTACCATCAGGTGATCCGTCTGCTCATCCTATCACATTAAAAAAAATCACAAGCATGTGAGAAATCTTATAAGTTTGACCCCCATTTACTCCTATATCATATCATGCCGAAGCGTGGCTCTTCCACGGTAGTAAACTCAGTCCCTTCGAAAGTTCCAAAAAAGTTAGTAGTCTCTGAGTATATTGGTATTCCTTTGAAAAGATGCTCTATGGTCTTATTACCATCAGTTCTTTCTCGACGACACCCCTACTCAATCGTACGACTCACTATGCTAAATAGAAGCGAAGTCATTGTTCAATCGGTCGGATATTCTGGTAAACGTATTGTTTTGTCTCGGTCCCGATCGAGCTGTCTGTACCACGCACCTGTGCTATATTTTCAACTACATTCAAGTTCTAGTATTTAGAAAGGGAACAGTGAAAAGTGTAGTACTTCCGTAGCCATAGGCGAGCTGCAGACTTGGGCATATTTTTTCTTGCAAACAACGGATAAGGTTCCGAAGGTCAGATGGTAGTCGCTTCATTGTAACTACCTGGCATCCGAATTACTGAATGATGGTCTAAGCGTACGCCATGAACTAGGTACAAACAAACATAATTTATAAATTTAAAAAAAATATATATAACGTACCTACCTATAATTTTTGTTAAGCTTACCCTTAAAGTAAATTACTGTAAGCCGTGTGGTTCCCGGCAGAGTAGAATAGGCCACCCTCACTCTTACCTAGGTGTCGTAAAAGGCGACTAAGGTAAAGCTGCTAGCATGATCATCAGCACCCAGAGAAGGAAAACTCTGCATTTATATCAAAACCCTCGCCAACCCGTCTGCCAAGCGTGGTGAGTATGGCAATTACCCCTAATGTAATTGAGGGAGGCCCGTGCCCCAGCAGTGGGGACTTAAATGGGCTGACGATGACGATGACGATGAATTGATGTAAACACCAGAATAGTCCCTTGTCTTGTTTATGTAAAATGCTTGTGTTTATATTGTTGATGTGCCAAATAAATAAAAATAATAAACATAAGGAGGAAGAGGGTGCTTTCGATGGCAGACGAGCAGACAGATCATCTGAGGTAAGCGATTGCCGCCGCCCAAATACACCTGCGGCACCAGTGCAGTCATAAGTGCGCTTCCAATCTTTGAACCAACTTTCCCCCGGATTGGGGCTCCGGTACCCTCACGGTCGAGCCGGCCCATTCATGCCGAAGCCTGAGTCTTCCACAGTAGTAAACTCAGTCCCTTCGAAAGTTCCAAAAGAGTTAGTAGTCTCTGAGTATATCGTTGGAGTCGTAAAGTCCTTGAGTGGAGACCGCGACTCGGTAAGCGTAGTGTAGGACGCCCTGCGACATGATGGGATGATGACATTCGAAGGCTGGCTGGTGTGGGCTGGATGAGAGTGGCCGAAAATCGAAAGCAGTGGCGTGCATTAGGGGAGACCTATGTCCAGCAGTGGACGAGTGTGGGTTGCTGATGATGAGTATATTGGTATTCCTTTGAAAAGATGCTCTATGGTCTTATTACCATCAGTTCTTTCTCGACGACACCCCTACACAACCGTACGACTCACTATGCTAACTAGAAGCGAAGTCATTGTTCAAACGGTCGGATATTCTGGTAAACGTATTGTTTTGTCTCGGTCCCGATCGAGCTGTCTGTACCGCGCACCTGTGCTATATTTTCAACTACATTCAAGTTCTAGTATTTAGAAAGGGAACAGTGAAAAGTTTAGTACTTCCGTAGCCATAGGCGAGCTGCAGACTTGGGCATATTTTTTCTTGCAAACAACGGCTAAGGTTGCGAAGGTCAATTGGCAGTCGCTTCATTGTAACTACCCGGCACCCGAATTATTGAATGATGGTCTAAGCGTACCCCATGAACTAGGTACAAACAAACATAAATTTATAAATTTAAAAAAAATTAAAAATATAACGTAAAAAAAAAGTAAAGTAAAGTATCAGCCTATAAACTGTCCCACTGCAGGGCAAAGGCCTCCATCATAGAAATTAAGTCATCGCTACTATTATGGGATTAGGCTTAATCAACACGCTTGACAAATGCGGATTGGTGATCACAAACCCGAGCTATGTTCGAAAAATTCGAAACCTACTTTTCACTCGACCCGGGAATCGAACCCAGGACCCGAGATCACGGCCCGGTACTTAAACCAACAGGGCGTCAAAAATTATAGGTAGGTGAATATAATATACCTACCTATAAGCTTACCCTTTAAGTAAATTACTGTAACCTCTTAAATATCATAATAAAGCATGTTTGTAATTGATGTAAATTGTCTTGTTTATGTAAAATGCTTGTGTTTATATTGTTGATGTGCCAAATAAATAAAAATAAGGAGGAAGAGGGTGCTTTCGGCTGGCAGACGAGAAGACGGATCACCTGATAGAAAGCATTTGCCTCCAAAAATTTACAAGACAACATTTAAGTCACAAGTGCGCTGCTAACCATTAAACTCTCCTTTCCCCGGTTTGGGCCTCCAGTACCCTTACTCACGAGGTGAAACACAACGTAAGCTCTACTTCACGGTATTCTATTTATTTCATTTTTATTTTTACATTTTTTCAAAATCCTCAGCTCTTGTACAATATTAAAATTACATTCAATTATATGGCTTAGAGCTAATTACGGATTTCACAGAAGACCGGCGTGAAGCAGCGCCTGCGCTGTGTTTCGCCGTATGAGTGAGGTTACCGGAGGGCAATGGGGGGGAAGGGGAAAAGGGCAGCGCACTTTGGCTCCACTGGTGTTGCGGGTGTCCATGGGCGGCGGAATTGCCTACCATCAGGTGATCCGTCTGCTCGTCTGTCACCTCTCATATAAAAAAATAATAATTACGGATTTCATATATTTTAACAAATCATATATTATTCAAGACAGTCGAAGCGTTCCAAACGAGGTATGGAGGAGGGAGGGAGTTACAAGTTTACAAGTACTATCTGAATGAGAGTGAGTACTATCTGGGGATCTTGCACAGAATTAATTTATTTAATTTAAATGAGTCTGAGTGTTCATGAAAAAAAAACACATTATCAGACATGATTCAATCCTTTTATTTTAATGAAGACGCTCAACAATAACTGATTGGTAAGATTAACTAACTTGTATTTTGTTACAAAGTAGATTAATAGAAACCAAAGATAGATGGCGCTACACCTGCACAACATGGGCCTTACAGATACCAAAATCTGCAGGTTCTGTCGCGAGGACGAGGAAACGATTATCCACGTCCTCGGCGAGTGCATGGCGCGGCACCGCTGCAGAAGCCGGCACCTGGGAGCACACATGATCTCGGCTGACGAGATCAAGAGCTCCCCCATCAGCTCCATTCTCGGGTTTATCCTGGAACTGGAGCTGCATGAGGTGCTGTAATAGGTTACGGGGCTGCCACAATAGATCATCTACTGGTCGCAGTGGCTATGAGACGCAGGGCTCACCCCATTTCTATCAAATAATAATAGATGGCGCTAATCGAGAGAAAAAAACTTTAATCGAACTTGTATCACCTCGCCACAGATTAAGATACATACGAGGCACAGCGTCAGAATTATCTAATTCTCCACACGCAATTATTATGGTTTATCGACAGGCAATTAAGTGTACGACACAAAATTAGAGATGTGACTTTTACCAAAATATCTCACTCAACTCATTGGAAAACAAAACACTAAAGTTAACATTTCACGTCACATACATTGATCTGACTCTGAGATAGGTAGTTCAAGCACCTGTGTTACGGCTATCAGAATCAACAGTGGGATTACAAATAAATACATATAATACTTTTATTTCGTAAATATATGCTTATAATACTAAGGAAACACCCAGACCAATACTAACAGATCTGTTCATGCACACAAATGGGATCGTACCCGCAACCCTTGCACCAGAAGCAGCGTTCACTTCCACTGTTCCGAACGGGTCGTCGGGTACTGTATAATCACATAGGTATTTGTACAAAATCGACATTCCGAATCAGCGGTAGAAACATATTTGACATCCATATCATCATCATCAGCCCATTTAAGTCCCCACTGCTGGGGCACGGGCCTCCTCAATCACATGAGGGGTAATTGCCATACTCTCCACGCTTGGCAGACGGGTTGGCGAGGGTGTTGATATAAATGCAGAGTTTTCCTTCTCTGGGTGCTGATGATCATGCCAGCATCTTTACCTTAGTCGCCTTTTACGACACCTCGGTAACAGTGAGGGTGGCCTATTCTACTCTGCCGGGGACCACACGGCTTCCATATAGGTAGGTTGAAATGGATCTAGATTGAATGAAGAAAATTTTGAGTTTTAAGCTTGTATAAATCTCTATTATAGTGATGACAATTATAATGACAAAAGTTAGCTTATGAAAGAACCTGAAAACTCTTTTCCCGTTGTAATCACATTTTGAAGATTTTTTAGCTTTACAATATAAGTATTAAGAAATTTTTCGTCACTCGAGTTCGTAGACTAAAATAGAATTCTAGTAAGATCGCATCACTATAAAGTTGACTTTCTACCCACGTTACTAGCTAGGCAACTTAACAAGCACAAGTGTTAAGAGTTTAAATTACATTGAAGCGTAGTTTCTACGATGATGTGTCAAAGGTAATTTTTTTGTCGGCAGATCAATGTACCATAATATGATGTAGAGTTAGAGAGATAGTGTTCACAAAATGGATATAGATTTAACATCGAAGATATTTTGCCGTGTGGTTCCCGGCAGAGTAGAATAGGCCACCCTCACTCTTACCTAGGTGTCGTAAAAGGCGACTAAGGTAAAGCTGCTAGCATGATCATCAGCACCCAGAGAAGGAAAACTCTGCATTTATATCAAAACCCTCGCCAACCCGTCTGCCAAGCGTGGTGAGTATGGCAATTACCCCTCATGTAATTGAGGGAGGCCCGTGCCCCAGCAGTGGGGACTTAAATGGGCTGACGATGACGATGACGATGAATTGATGTAAACACCAGAATAGTCCCTTGTCTTGTTTATGTAAAATGCTTGTGTTTATATTGTTGATGTGCCAAATAAATAAAAATAAATAAACATAAGGAGGAAGAGGGTGCTTTCGGCTGGCAGACGAGAATACGGATCACCTGATAGAAAGCAATTGTCGTCAAAAATTTACGAGACAACATTTAAGTCACAAGTGCGCTGCTAACCATTAAACACACCTTTCCCCGGTTTGGGCCTCCAGTACCCTTACTCACGAGGTGAAACACAACGTAAGCTCTGCTTCACGGTATTTTATTTATTTCATTTTTTTTCCATTTATTCAAAATCCACAGCTCTTGTACAATATTAAAATTACATTCAATTATATGGCTTAGAGCTAATTACGGATTTTACAGAAGACCGGCGTGAAGCAGCGCCTGCGCTGTGTTTTGCCGTGTGAGTGAGGTTACCGGAGGACCAATGGGAGGGAAGGGGAAAAGGGCAGCGCACTCGTGGCTCCACTGGTGTTGCGGGTGTCCATGGGCGGCGGAATTGCATACCATCAGGTGATCCGTCTGCTCGTCTGCCACCTCTCATATAAAAAAAATAATAATTACGGATTTCATATATTTTAACAAATCATTTATTATTCAAGACAGTCAAAGGGTTCCAAAAATACTATCTGAATGAGAGTGAGTACTATCTGGGGATCTTGCACAGAATTAATTTATTTAATTTAAATGAGTCTGAGTGTTCATGAAAAAAAGAAACACATTATCAGACATGATTCAATCCTTTTATTTTAATGAAGACGCTCAACAATAACTGAATGGTAAGATTAACTAACTTGTATTTTGTTACAAAGTAGATTAATAGAAACCAAAGATAGATGGCGCTACACCTGCACAACATGGGCCTTACAGATACCAAAATCTGCAGGTTCTGTCGCGAGGACGAGGAAACGATTATCCACGTCCTCGGCGAGTGCATGGCGCGGCACCGCTGCAGAAGCCGGCACCTGGGAGCACACATGATCTCGGCTGACGAGATCAAGAGCTCCCCCATCAGCTCCATTCTCGGGTTTATCCTGGAACTGGAGCTGCATGAGGTGCTGTAATAGGTTACGGGGCTGCCACAATAGATCATCTACTGGTCGCAGTGGCTATGAGACGCAGGGCTCACCCCATTTCTATCAAATAATAATAGATGGCGCTAATCGAGAGAAAAAAACTTTAATCGAACTTGTATCACCTCGCCACAGATTAAGATACATACGAGGCACAGCGTCAGAATTATCTAATTCTCCACACGCAATTATTATGGTTTATCGACAGGCAATTAAGTGTACGACACAAAATTAGAGATGTGACTTTTACCAAAATATCTCACTCAACTCATTGGAAAACAAAACACTAAAGTTAACATTTCACGTCACATACATTGATCTGACTCTGAGATAGGTAGTTCAAGCACCTGTGTTACGGCTATCAGAATCAACAGTGGGATTACAAATAAATACATATAATACTTTTATTTCGTAAATATATGCTTATAATACTAAGGAAACACCCAGACCAATACTAACAGATCTGTTCATGCACACAAATGGGATCGTACCCGCAACCCTTGCACCAGAAGCAGCGTTCACTTCCACTGTTCCGAACGGGTCGTCGGGTACTGTATAATCACATAGGTATTTGTACAAAATCGACATTCCGAATCAGCGGTAGAAACATATTTGACATCCATATCATCATCATCAGCCCATTTAAGTCCCCACTGCTGGGGCACGGGCCTCCTCAATCACATGAGGGGTAATTGCCATACTCTCCACGCTTGGCAGACGGGTTGGCGAGGGTGTTGATATAAATGCAGAGTTTTCCTTCTCTGGGTGCTGATGATCATGCCAGCATCTTTACCTTAGTCGCCTTTTACGACACCTCGGTAACAGTGAGGGTGGCCTATTCTACTCTGCCGGGGACCACACGGCTTCCATATAGGTAGGTTGAAATGGATCTAGATTGAATGAAGAAATTTTGAGTTTAAAACTTGTAATAAACCTCTATTATAGTGATGACAATTATAATAACAAAGTTAGCTTATGAAAAACTGAAACTCTTTTCCCGTTGTAATCACATTTTGAAGATTTTTTATTTTACATAAGTATTAAACATTTTTCGTCACTCGAGTTCGTACTAAATTCCAGTAAGATCGCATCACTATAAAGTTGACTTTCCCACGTTACTAGCTAGCGACTTAATAAGCAAAGTGTTTAAGTTAAATTCAATTGAAGCTTAGTTTCGCCTACGATCTGTCAAAGGTATTTTTTTTGTCGGCAGATCAATGTACCATAATATGATGTAGAGTAAAATGGATATAGATTTAACATCGAAGATATTTTGCCGTGTGGTCCCCGGCAGAGTAGAATAGGCCACCCTCACTCTTACCGAGGTGTCGTAAAAGGCGACTAAGGTAAAGCTGCTGGCATGATCATCAGCACCCAGAGAAGGAAAACTCTGCATTTATATCAAAACCCTAGCCAACCCGTCTGCCAAGCGTGGTGAGTATGGCAATTACCCCTCATGTGATTGAGGGAGGCCCGTGCCCCACCAGTGAGGACTTAAATGGGCTGATGATGATGATGATGATGATATTTTGACAATACCGCGTAACTACTTGTAATAAATTTAACTAGTTCTATTAATGGTTTTTAATGTATTTACTTCTATATTTAAGTATAAACGCCCTTACCCCCGGATTGGGCTACACTCGGCAAAACACAGCGCAGGTTCTGCTTCGTAACGATTACTTGTGAGACTAAATGAATAATCCGTTGGCGCGATAATTCAACTTTTAAATGTGGGAGAGCCACGCTTAGGCATGAATAGGCCAACTCGACCGGAGTGATACTACTGCCTCACTGAAGTGAAGCAGTGCCTACGCTGTGTTTCGCCGTGTGAGTGAGGTTACCGGAGGCCCAATGGGGGAGGGGAAAAGGTTGGCAGCGCATTTGTGACTCCACTGGTCTCCAACGATTTGTTGAGGCACTGAAGGTAACTAGGGACTACAACGAAACGAAAAGGGTGGGCATAAGACTGAATCTTATGCCCACCCTTTTCATACGCACTGTGCGTCTCTTTTGTTTGATGGCGACGGATAAATTCTCGTTTATTGCGGGACGGTTTTACTGTAGTGTTGGGCCTCTGGTAGTGAAGATTTTTCACATTGACTGGACAGTCGGGGACTTTCGTATTCTCAATCACCATTCACTTAAAAGGTCTTGAAATTTAATCGCCGCATCTGTACCGGCGTCCTCTTGAGTTTTATTAACAATGCAACTGCTCGATGCGCTTTAACTGTCAAAACGAGATAATAATGCAGATAAGGTATCGTGCAGAGCAGGGTTGGTGAAATCAGATTTTTTAGTCATTTAAGTCCCCACTGCTGGGGCACGGGCCTCCCTCAATCACATGAGGGGTAATTGCCATACTCACCACGCTTGGCAGACGGGTTGGCGAGGGTTTTGATATAAATGCAGAGTTTTCCTTCTCTGGGTGCTGATGATCATGCGAGCAGCTTTACCTTAGTCGCCTTTTACGACACCTCGGTAAGAGTGAGGGTGGCCTATTTAATCAGGTACCTATTCTCAATAAGAGAATTGCTCTCGTCTGTCTCTTGTTCTCCGAGTCCCTCAGCACTTTCAATTCCTTTGCAAATCATTACTTGATTTTTCCTAAATTTGATTTTCAATTGTTTTCAACGCATTTGGCACGCAGTGGCTTGTGGCCAAGCTAAGCTGTGTGAGTCATGGTACCGGAGGACTAATCCGGAGGAAGGTCCGGAAGGAAGTGAAGGTAAAGAAATCGGCGTGAAGCAGGATTCTGCTGTGTTTCGCTGCGTGAGTGAGGGTACCGGAGGCCCCATCCGGGGAAATGGGATTTAATGGTTGGCAGCGTAGGTACTTATGACTTTGGTGTTGACCATGGGCGGCGGGAATCGCTTACCATCATGAGATTTGTCTTCTCGTCTGACACCTAACACACAAATAGGGCTCATGATCCATGGAGAGCCACACTTCGGCATGAATGGATGTGATGAAGAATGACCGGTGTGATACCACGGCCTCACAGAAAATCGGCGTGAAGCAGGATTCTGTTGTGTTTCGCTGCCTGAGTGAGGGTACAGGAGGCCCAATCCGGGGAAAATGTGGTTTAATGGTTGGCAGCGCACTTGTGACTCCACTGGTGTCTCGGGTGTCCATGGGCGGCGGCAATCGCTTACCATCAGGTGATCTGTCTGCTCGTCTGTCACCTATCACATTAAAAAATTACAATTAGGAAATAAACTTCTTAAGTATTTCGGGTCTAGGTGTGCTGCGCGACGCACCTTGCATATGAAACTAGAGAATTTCCCAAGAGTTTTTTTTTCTAACGAAAGTTAGTTAGTAAAACTCTAGAAGTGGGAAATAGTTTTTTTTAACTAACGATAGTTAGTTAAAAATACTCAAGGAGTGGGAAATAGTTTTTTTAACTAACGATAGTTAGTTAAAAATACTCAAGGAGTGGGAAATAGTTTTTTTAACTAACGATAGTTAGTTAAAAATACTCAAGGAGTGGGAAATAGTTTTTTTAACTAACGATAGTTAGTCAAAAATACTATGCTCGGGAACAAAGGAACCGAACACCTACCGTGACCCCAAGGGAACAGACTGGGAGGGCTTTAGGAACTCCCTTAGGTTATACCTTGGAGATTTTAAATACATCAAAACTGTGGACCAAGTGGAAGCCGCAGCAGAGGACTTAGGCAAGAGCCTAATGAATGCGTATCTAGAAAATTGTCCTCTCAAGACCACTAAGAGCAACAGAAACACGCCTTGGTGGAACAAAAACCTGGAGCATCTGAGGCAAAAGGCCCGTGCCTTATTTAACAAGGCAAAAAAAGACAAGAACTGGGATGCTTACAGGAAGGCGTTAACACGTTTCAATAGGGAGCTCAGGAAAGCAAAAAGAAGATCCTGGCAAAAATTCTGCGGGTCAATCAAGGACACTGCCCAAGCTGCCAGGATCCACAAAATACTATCCAAGACACCTGAATCCCATCTAGGCCTGCTAAGGAAAGCGGATGGATCTTTCACAGAATCTCCGGAGGAAACACTGAGACTGCTTGCTCAAACGCACTTTCCGGAATCCGTGTACATTAATAACGAAAGAGAACTCCCAGGTCAGTAAATCTCCGGACAGGAGACCGAGGAATGAAGACTGGAGGAGAGCTTCCGTTATTTTTCGTCCCCAGCAGATAATTTGGGCCATTAGGAGTTTCAAGCCGTACAAATCTGGTGGGGTCGATGGTATCTTCCCGGCTTTGTTGCAGCGGGGCGAAGATATCATCATCTCTACGCTGATAAAATTATACCGTGCAAGCTTTGCTTGGAGTTATCTGCCATCAGCGTGGACTCGGGCGAGGGTCACTTACATTCCCAAGGGAGGGGACAAAGACAAATCGCAGCCCAAGTCCTACAGACCGATAAGTCTCACCTCATTCCTACTAAAAACGATGGAAAAGGTGTTGAACAGTCACATCAGGGCAACATACCTCGTTGAAAAACCCCCTGAGTGCAAGACAACATGCCTACCAAACAGGCAAGTCCACGGAAACGGCACTTATTGACCTGGTGGACAGAATTGAGAAAGCCATAGAAGACAAAGAAATTGCACTCTGTGCCTTTCTTGACATCGAAGGGGCGTTTGACAACACCAACTTCGATGTTATAACACGTAGTATGGTGAATCGTGGAATCGACGACACCACCACCAGATGGATGGGATCCCATGCTACAAAATCGGACTGCAACAACAACGTTGATGAATAAAACCCTACATTATAGAGTGACCAGAGGATGTCCACAGGGCGGAGTCCTATCACCCCTTCAATGGTCATTGGTTGTTGACAGTCTCATCTGCGAGCTCAATGAAGCCAGATTTCTGACTCAGGGTTACGCAGATGACATAGTAATAATGGTCATAGGAAAATGCCCTAGCACCATTTCCAATCTTATGCAAAGGGCCCTACGAATAGTAGAAAACTGGTGCACGAGACACGTGCTAACAGTCAATGCACGTAAGACGGTCTTAATCCCGTTTACCAAAAGAAGGAAACTAGAGGCGCTACACACCCCAACACTTCTTGGTACGAAGCTATGCTTGTCCAACGAGGTCAAATATCTCGGAGTCTTTTTAGACCAAAACTAACATGGAACAAGCATCTCGACTACATCACTAGAAAGGCAAAAATTGCGATGGGGGCAAGCAGTAGGTTGGTGGGGCTAAAATGGGGGCTACGGCCCATGGCCGCACTCTGGATTTATAAAACCATAGTGAGGCCGATCGTCACTTATGGCTGCTGTGTGTGGTATAAGAAGACGCACCAACTTAACTGCGTAGAGAACCTCAGCAAAGTTCAAAGAACTGCCTGCCTTATAGCCACTGGCGCGCTTTCGTCCTCTCCCTCTGCAGCACTGGATGCCCTCCTGAACATTCCACCTCTGCACATTCACGTGCAGATGGAAGCGAGGACGAGATGGCATTCTAGGGTCATGAGAGGCCTCTACAATGAACTAATGAAAATTCCGGTCATGGATATGCCCTCTGACTCCATGGTCCGTGAACACCGCTTCGATAAGCGGTTTACAGTCTTGTTACCAAGTAGACAAGACTGGGAGGCTGGAACTCCCGGAAATGTTAAGCAGAATGACATCGTTTGGTATACAGATGGCTCCAGGAAGCAGGGCATATCTGGGGCGGGATTTTGTAATGATCGCTGCGGAATACGCAAATTCGCCAACCTGGGTCGCTATACCACAGTGTACCAAGCGGAAGTCTTCGCAATAATTGGCTGTGTCCAAGAGAGTCTACAAATGAATCTCCAGAATAAGAAGATATTCATCTTCTCAGATAGTCAAGCTGCCCTCAAGGCGTTAACATCCTGTGAACTTGACTCCAAACTCACTAGCGAGTGTGTCCTGCTCCTAAACCAGCTTGGCAATGCCAACATTGTAAATCTGATTTGGGTACCGGGACACTGCAATATCAGAGGCAACGAAGTCGCTGACGTGCTAGCAAAGGCCGGGGCAGAGAGCCCACTACTCGGACCGGAACCAATAAGTGGCGTTCCAGCATGCATGGTCAGGTTCGAGTTAAAAGAGTGGGAGAAAAAAACAAAGCACTGAATCTGGAAAAGATTACCTCGACTAGAACAGTCTAAGGCGTTGATACAGGCGTTCGATCAGAAACGAGCTGTAGAAATAACAAAACTGAGTAGAGGACATGTTAGGGCACTCACTCGGACCCTCACAGGGCACTGCAAATTAAATAAGCACCTGCACAACATGGGCCTTACAGATACCAAAATCTGCAGGTTCTGTCGCGAGGACGAGGAAACGATTATCCACGTCCTCGGCGAGTGCATAGCGCTGCACCGCTGCAGAAGCCGGCACCTGGGAGCACACATGATCTCGGCTGACGAGATCAAAGAGCTCCCCATCAGCTCCATTCTCGGGTTTTATCCTGGAACTGGAGCTACATGAGGTGCTGTAATAGGTTACGGGGCTGCCACAATAGATCATCTACTGGTCGCAGTGGCTATGAGACGCAGGGCTCACCCCATTTCTATCAAATAATAATAGTCAAAAATACTCAAGGAGTGGGAAATAGTTTTTTTAACTAACGATAGTTAGTTAAAAATACTCAAGGAGTGGGAAATAGTTTTTTCAACTAACTATCGTTAGGAAAAAAACTCTTGGGATATTCTCTACTTTCATTGTAGAGTAATGATTGCGCACAAAAAAAAAATGTTGTGATAGGTAATTTAATCATGATTTTAATTAAAATGATTATGCCAACCCTGATGAAGACTGAATCGTTACGCTTAAGGTACACAAACCGAATGTCATCGACATAATCGCTGCTATATTTTGCGACATTTCTAAAGTTCATGGGAAGTTGGGCCTCCTCGGCTAAATGGCCTCTATTTAGTAACGCTCGCAGTTCCGAAACTTGGAAGTGGAGTATAAAGCGTTTTTATTTTATTCTTATTTTTCAACTAGTGGTTCGCTCTCACTTCTATTTGGGACATTAGTTTCAAATTGTACCAATAGGTGGCGCTGAGCGTCGACTAAATAGCGCAAGTGTTTTGCCTTAGGAAATACCGCGCCAAGAAAACACCGCGCCAAGATATGGCGCGAGATGCAGCCCGGGTAAAGGGTTTACCCCGAAACCCGAACCGCACCAAGTGCGAAAATGACGTAGTAGTAGTTTGCCTTAGGTTTACCTATCGCCACCTAATTAGTTATACTTTACAAACAACCACGTAAGTACCATGACGCCCTGTTGGTCTAGTGGTTTAAGTACCGAACCGTGATCTCGGGGTCCTGGGTTCAATTCCCGGGTCGAGCGAGAAGTATGTTTCGATTTTTTCGAACATAACTCGGGTTTGTGATCACCAATCCGCATTTGGCAAGCGTGTGATTAAGCCTTATCCCATCATAGTAGCGATAAACTTGATTTCTATGATGGAGGCCTTTGCCCTGCAGTGGGACAGTTTATAGGCTGATACTTTACTTTTTTCACGTAAGTACCATAACATTACAGGAGATCAACCTGTAGGACCAACATTAGGTAGTCCTGTGCCGTGGGTACCTACTTGGTGAATACAGCTTGCGACAAGTTTATGAGGTGGGGAATTGAGAATATTGTATTCTACTAAAACTGAGGAATATACTTAATCTATCTGTTTATGAGTAGGTTCTGAGTGTGTATGTGTATTTGTTTGTGTGTGAGCGAGAGAGATGTGATGTAAGCAGGCCTAGGGGTGCACCCGATATTTGCGAATACTTAATTGCAATGAAGCCACTAGGTACAGCCGTACCTTAACCCTTAAACAGGAGGATCACTAAACAGGCCAACTGGATCATGTTGGCACATTCAGAATCATAATTTCAAACATCGTGGCTAACGTGCAGAAGGTTTTCTTACAATGTTTATATTACTGACATTTTTATGCAATACCAGTGGAGTCGCAAGTCGCTGCCAACCTATAAACTTCGCTTTCCCTCGGAACGGGCCTCCGGTAACCTCACTTATGCAGCGAAACACAGCAGAGTGCTTTTTCACGCCGGTTTTCTGTGAGGCCGTGGTATGGCGGCCCATTCATGCCGAAGCATGGCACTCCCACGGTCAAAAAACATCAGTGTCTGTTTGTGTCAGTCTCGGCCGTGGGAGACCTATGCATTTTTTTTATTGAAGATGGGTTTGCTCTTGGCTTCACAGTGAACTCTAAAGTTGAGAGGAAACCTACGATGGAGCGAGCTTACCCAAACGGTTCGGCATAAATGGCGTCCCATCAACACCGAAGCGTGGCTCTCCACTGTAAGACAAGTAGACTCTCCACTGTAGTACTACCACCTGGTACTCGCTTCTGAGTAAAGGCCTCTTCTTCATTCCGCCATTCCTTTCAGTCCATTATTTCTATACACAATAATTCTGATCCTAAAGATGTCTTTAAGCTTTCAACTCGAAGCAGACAAGGGATTCAATTACGTGCGTCGAAGGAAATCGATCTCCAAGGGAACTGTTGCCATCACTCACCAGCTTTCTACCGGGAGAATCGATTTGACGTATTTATTGTGGCTACAGACCATCTCGTAGTAGGTAAATCGAGTGTAGTCTCGATTTCCAGGTAAATCGAGTGTAGTCTCGATTTCCAGGGATTGTTGTAACTTAACGCGCATGAGTATTTTGCCGCGGAAATCTTGCGGAATATGGTTATTGTTCTTCTCAGCGGCAAAGATTCCCTTCTCAGCTTAGCGTGTAATTCCCCGTTGCGTCCAAATCTGACGTTCTGAAGCCCGGGGTACTCTTGGAATATTATTCAGGATTTGGGAAGTCGGGCAAGTACAATACAGCGAAAAAATACCATGATTCCAAAATTGCTTCAGAAAAAAAAACGTATTTTCACGACTCACCCGACGGCGGGTTTCATAGAAACCCTGTGTCATTTTCTAAAAGTTGTTGGTTCAATTATCACTCTGGACTTATATTTGTATGATGTACACCTGCATTAGTTCAGTGTTTGAATGTTATTAGGTATATTTAATACCAACTTATTACAAATCGCGTTCTTAAGTTATTACCGTTCTAAAGCTCATGTCATCCCGTTCCAACATCCAATGATAAAATTCGCGATTTTTAATAAGAGGGATAAAGTCTATATTTGTGCTTCCTTTGTTAATTCTGATACCTACCGATATCAAAAGGCTTTAGCTACATAGGTACTTTGGGGTCAATTCATCATCGATGTATGCCAAGACAGGTATTTTTCCAGAGTTAGGAATCGAACCCACTCACTACCATTGGAGCGTGATGCAGGGTTACTACTCAACCAAATGCTGCATCGCCTCATTATTTAATCTATACTATTTATAAATAGGTGAATCCTAGAGACGGCGGCAACAGTTATAGGTAAAAACGAAACGCTTGCGCGATGCAATCGACACCTAGCGCCATCTATTGGTATTAAGTGGAATTAATCTCCCGAAACGAAGTGAGGGCGGCCCACTAGATTGATATAAAGCGTATATTTCTCTGCTCGATCCAACCCAACCCCCTTGTGGTTAAGGCGTCTGTATATATTCCACCCGTAGCCCCCACTGTTAGGAAAAGACGCCCTCGATCTGTCTTTGACTACCGAGACGACCCTATCACCGACGCCATGCAACAGGCCGAACAATTCGCGACAAACAACACTCCAAGACCCCCGCGGTACCGTCCTCGACGGCGAGGACGTTCGTCGGTTCCCTCTAGAGTTAGAGTCAGTCCCTTTTCGCGTAACCGGTACTTGTCGGACTGATTCAGTCCCCAAACTTATGTTCGTTTGCCCTCTCCCAGCAACGCCCTGAGCCGAGGTCCTAGCCCCTCTAGGGGGCGCCCGCAGGCTATTGCTTAAAGTTTTTAGGGGTGCGAACCTTCTGCTCCTCACAAGTCCGGTGACTCTGTTCAAAACCAAAACGTGCACATGTAGGTTGACAGAACCGACCACCGACAAAAAAAAATGTTATCTATACTATTTATTAATGAAGGCATAGTTAATGTCAATGGTTTATATGTGAAAAGATCACGACACTTGCACGATCTTATCGACTCTCGGCGCCATCTTTTGGCACTGGTCTGATTTAAGTTCAGTCTGAAACGAAGTGCGGGCGGACCATTATAGATGTAATAATAAACCCATAGATAAACCTTACCCCTTCTCATGCAAAGTCATGATAATGCAAAGCTTTGTCGGTATCTGGATAATATCCATGCGTCAATCCCTGCTTTTGTATAATATGATATGCGCATACGCAGTAAATCGCGGGTGAAATCGATCGTATTTCGCCGCGATCCAATTAGACAATGAACGCAGAGTGAGCGCCGCGCCGTTAGGATGGCACGACCGATGCGCCGGCGCTTACTAAAGGAACTCGACTCAAACGTGGAATGACAAAGGCAAAGGTTGCGTTTCACGCCCTAATAAAGGACCGCTGACCGCAGTAATTGTACGCTAATAAAAAATTGGAGGGATATCGGAACAAACAGACACCGAAACAGACTGACAGCTTCCACCAGAATACCAGCGCAGCTGCGGCATCGCAGAGAATGCCGTAGCAGCAAATGCTGAGGTTGGGACCTGATTGACCACACACACTCACACTCTTCTTGTATATCTGCTACTTATCTTCCTTGTATCCATGTCGTGTCATGTGTGCCTTTTGAATCATATTTATAACACTGTAAACTTGTTCTTGTTTGTTGCTTCGGCATAAATGGGCTGGCACTGTCCTGTGTTTCGCTGAGTGAGAGAGGGTACTGGAGGTCCAATCCGGGGAAATTTGGGTTTTAAGGTTGGCAGCGCATTTGTGACTCCACAGGTCTCGCGTCCACGGGCGGCAGCAATTGCTTACCATCAGCTTCTGCTCGTCTGCCACCTATGACATAAAAAATAATTGTACCATTAGATGTCGCTGGGTGTCCATTTCAACGCGCAAGTGTATCAACTTTTTGATTTCGTTGATAGATAACGAAATTATTGTTTTTATACCTAAATAGGTAGTATGGATAGATTTAAATAGTTTTTATTGATAGTAATTCAATTTAATTTGGCTTCGTTATAATTTTGTTTCGTTTTATTCGGGATTTATAATTGTTTTTGTAAAATACAGGTCAAACCTAGTTCAGATACAAATATAAGAATGTAAATTTAGTATAAAGAGTATATAAATTTCAAACTGTACTTATGAGTGAACAATAAATATTTATTTAGTTTGAATTAATAGTAGGGGTAAGGTACCAGGTTCACACGCTTTGCCCCATCTAAAATTTACACGGCGCTTCTAAATGTCACAGACAAACTCCGACTTAGCTCGCGAGTCTCACTGCGCTGAACCGAAAACTAGAATGTTCTCGCTCCCTGCGCTTGCGACTGTATAACGTCAGCTAGAGATGTGACAGGTACAAACGATTTTTTTAAATGTTATAGATGGCAAATGAGCAGAGGGATCATGGACATAAGCGATTTTTGCCGCGCCAGCTAGAGATGTAACATTAAATCGATCTTTTATCCGACAGAGAACCAGAGTCACCGACATAGCCTGGCCCACCGAATTAGCAAACTGAAGTGGCAGTGGGCTGGTCACATTAGCCGCAGAACTAACAACCGTTGGAGCCGTAAAGTCCTTGAGTGGAGACCGCGACTCGGTAAGCGTAGTGTTTGACGCCCTGCGACAAGATGGGATGATGACATTCGAAGGCTGGCTGGTGTGGGCTGGATGAGAGTGGCCGAAAATCAGTGGAAGCAGTGGCGTGCATTAGGGGAGACCTATTTACAGCAGTGGACGAGTGTGGGTTGCTGATGATGACTTTTTTATGTGATAGGTGGCAGACAAGGCTCATTTGTAAGTGATTTCTGGGGGCCGCAAGTGCGGTGCCAATTTTTAATTGCCTTTCCCCCCAGCTTGGGACCACCCTTAATCACATGCACTGAAAAGACGACATGAAGAGGGTTGCTGGCTCGAACTCAATGCAAAAAGCTCAATGCCGGAAAGAATGGAAAATGCTGAAGGAGGCCTACATTTAAGTAATTGAAACAGGCTAAAGAAGAAGAAAAAGTAATTGTAAAATCGATTGTTTTTCGACGACAAAAAATGATATCTATCGAGTTTTAGTGATTGTTTGCCTAATCGATATTTTTTCACATCACTACCTAGTGGTGGGTAATTATTTGATCTGAAATTACTGGGTTTCTAAAAGGTCAGTTGGAAGACCTTAGATAACGCCTTCTCTGGTTTCAACGTTATTTTAGTTGTTTAATTACAGTAGTTAAAACTTTAAGACCAACCTAGGACTTAGCGATTTAACACTACATTTATAAGTGTTTTACTGTTGTTGCAATAGGCTTTTCTTCGTAACTATTTATTGCGAGGAGAACAGACGGCCGTTGCGGGGCGGAAAGGTCCAAGAGTGGAGGTCGCGTACAGGAAGTCGCAGCCGTGGCAGGGCCCACAAGGTGGATCGACGATCTGGTGAAGGTAGCGAAAAACCCAAGGATACAGGCGGTACAGGAGTGCCGCCTGAGTGGAGAACATTAGGGAAGACCTTTGTCCAGCAGTAAGGGCCCATTGGCTGAAATGTTGATGATTAATTTCGATGTGACACCAGTGTAACACCACTCGTATAGCTGGAGGCTTGAATGCTACTTAATGAAAAAGAAATCTTTTTTATCTTGCATTAAACAAGTCTCTGTTTTTATCTGACCGGCCATTTTCCTACTAATGTCTCTCAGATCACGGTAGTTTGTACTAATCTGCAGTCAACGAAGGCCTTATCCAGAAAGGTAAGGAGGAAGAAAAATCTCGCCCACTTTCATAAAAAGCCGTCACACAGGGCAATCGGTTGCATTCATTCATATATGCATGAGTTTTACTTACTGCGTCAGTTTAAGGATTGATAGAGCAAGAAATAGAATCGCTCACGAACATCGCTCTGGTGACACCGTATAAGGGAACTTAAGGGTGGCAATTGTTCGGCGACAAAATGGGTTACCAATCTTATCGATCATCGATTAATGCCTTCGATGGTATATTATCTACTGGATGCCGATCAATTGTTTCTTCTAACATACTGATCGATGTTTGTAAATCAGTCGTTTGTTGGATGGATTAGTTAACGTCCATTGAATTTGACTGACTGGATGGCGCAATTGGTAGTGACCCTGCCTCTTACGCCAAAGGTCGTGGGTTCGATCCCCACCCTGGACAAACATTCGTGCGATGAACACTTGTGTTTGTTCGGTGTCTGTTGTCTGATATCTGTAACACAAGTGCTTAAGCTACTTAGTACGGAATCAGGTCAACGTATGAGATGTTGTGAGAATTATTATTATTATTGATCATTGGAAGTATAGTCAAGATCGATCAAGCTGCTTGATAATTTTATCTATATCATCGATCGATTCGGTTGCATCGAATTGAAGATCTATCGCTTGATCTGGTCCTGGTAACATCTGTTTGCGCACAGGCACATTTCTGTGACATCCTTCCGACTGCACGTGTGTATGTCACTCCGACTGTGTGTTACCATGTGTTACTTACTGAATATAAAGCAAAAATAAATGACCGGTTGGCTTAACCTTCCCGCCCGGAGTCTTACTTACTGGTAACATTCAAACTGTGTTTACCGCGAAATTCATCGTACAAAATAAATACTAACTTTGAAACCTTAAGTGTAAAAGTTAAGGTATAAACTGCAACAACACGATGCCACTTTCTTGGTTTGCTAATTTCATGCTATTGAAGTTCTTTATGCTGATGAGAAGATTCGAGTTTTTTTTAAACTGTTCCTGGTTTCATACATTACCATATGTCATTATCTGTAATGATTCGATTCAAGGGGAGATAATGAGGCGATGTTTACCTGTAAACAAAGAAAAATATAATATTACATGTGTTTCTAAGGAGGGAAGTGTATGAAATGCTTATTAATATAAACTTAGTCTTCCCATAAAATCAACTCTCTTTTGCATGGGGAGGTGAAATATTTTATGAGTAGGTATAATAAGCCTTTAATTTGATGAAATTCAAATAAATGTCAGGTCAGGTGTATGCATGCATGGGCGATCTTCCAATTCCTACAACTTTTACAAATCTTCATTTTTGACAAAAAAGAAGCAATTTTTGCAGCCCGTGGCGTGACCTTGGGCTGCAGCAATCGCTTTCGCAACTATTAGTGTCACAATACAAGTGCGCGGCCTTTTACTCGTAAGAAGGAATTTGCTCTTTTTATGAAGATTTGAAGGTCGTATCGGACCGACAATACCAGTCTATAGTTCCTTCCACAGTTTTGTCGCGTAAGACTGATCTGTCTCCAGATCTGTTTGTGTCTCCGGCGGTGTGGAGGGCGTTATATACCGTTGAGTCGAGTGCGGTGCGGATTTGGTCGGCCCAAGGTATTGGGCTGTCCATTATCTTAGCGTTTAGTCCCAGTTGCTTCCCAAGCCGTCGCTTCGGAGCCCGGGGTCCGCTATCCTGCTTCTACTCCTCCACTTTGCACGATTTTGTGCATCCAATGTAGTCAATTTATTGGTACTCGTATCATCCCTTACGATGTCAGGGATGATAGACCTTTGATAGATAGATGAGAGACTCGAAGCCAGACCTTTTTAACCCCGGACGCAAAAACGACGGGGTGTTATAAGTTTGACGTGTCTGTGTGTGTGTGTGTGTGTGTGTGTGTGTGTGTGTCTGTGTGTCTGGCTATGGCATCGTAGCTCTCGAACAAATGATCCATTTTAATTTTGTTTTTTTTTTGTTTGAAAGATGAATACGGAGGGAGTGTTCTTCGCTATGTTGGATAAAAATCGATCCAAGATGGCCGCCGTCACAAAGATTTGATTTTTATGTTTTAACATAGGGCTTGAGTAGCAGAATATATTAATTGTGAAACATTACTAATCCATAATGGCCGCCGTCAGAAAATGACGAATAACCTATTTGTTGTTCCAACTGGTATCAAATGAAAGAGCTTTAGTTGTGTCGGGGGTTTTTTAAAGTTTCAATTTTTTTTTAGATATACTTTTTCTGCCGTATTGGGCTGTCCATGAGGTGAGAGCTTTCCTTCCTACTTTGTCGGTCACGATACATAGCTTTATTGCTAGTATTTTGGAAAACAATTTACCAGCTCACTCTGCAATTCATGGCTGGTAATGAACCAACAGGAGCAACGTTATTATGCGCGATTGTATGCAATGCACCGAATGCATCACGCCGATCGCATTTGCTATGTGAAAGCGATGATTTATTATCATTGCTGGTACAGCCAACTCGCTTATGTAATTTAAGGGCTGCGAGTGAGCTTTAGTGCAGGGTATAAGGTGTATTGATATTTGGATTTGTTTAAACGCCTAGGTAAAATATGAGAAGGTCAAAGGAAACTGGCGCTAAGTGCTGTGTTTTGCAAAGTGAGTAAGGTTACCAGAGGGAAGTTTAAAGCTAGAACACATGTGATAGGGTCATATTTATGTGAAAGTAAATGAAAAGCGGTCTGTATAAACATAGGAGCTGGTTGATTGCCGCTGAATTAGTTTACTATATCGCCTGGGCGTTCTGAGGTAGTCTGTGTGTGGATGGGCGTAGGAAGCAAAGCAAAGTGGCCCGGTGAACGGCGACGTGGTGGACCCACAGATAACCCTGTGGGTGGACCATGGCGTAGTGGCATCTGTGACGTCACGGCTCCTCCGCACGTCTCCCCCCGCGCGTACATGACTGACACTTGTGACGACATTGCGCACACTTGTGATTCCACTGGTGTTGCGGTTGTCCATGGAGTGCCTACAACGAAACGGAATTCACGACCAAACTTTTAGTATCATTGATTACGGGATGGTTGTATTGTAGGATTCTCTGGATGCGTCAAGCCGAAGACGTGACCTTTTATTGATTTGAAGTACTTATAAATTATTTTTAACCTGACAAAGTGCCTACAGTAGGGTACTACTAAAAAATGCAATAGTGTCGAATTACGCACTCTGTTTTGAATTAAAATTATAACATACTTAGGGAATAGACATTTTGTATGAAAAGAAATGTATGTGAATAGTGGTGATTAGAATAAAATTCACTCCATACAATCCCTTTATCATGTAACTATTGACTCACGTGTAAAGCATCGTCTACATCAATGATTTTCAATACCTAATGATGTTTCGTATTCATGCTGTGGTGCTAAATGGCTCGTGGATTTACTCTGAATGGTTAAGAACATACCTTTGATGTATTGAAGACATATAGAGGACTAAATCAACTACGGCATCTTTGAACTTTGCATATCGAGTAACACTATAGCATATTCGTACCAGTGTGGCCATAGCTTCGTACGCCATAGGCGTATAATCGGAATTCATCGTTTTAACTTCTTTTTTAGGGTTCCGTAGCCAAATGGCAAAAAACGGAACCCTTATAGATTCGTCATGTCTGTCCGTCTGTCCGTCTGTCCGTATGTCACAGCCACTTTTCTCCGAAACTATAAGAACTATACCTACTACTGAAACTTGGTTAATATGTATATGTATTTTGTTAACTGCATAACGATTTTTACACAAAAATTAGAAAACATAAAAAAAATGGGGGGTCTCCATACTTGAAACTGAAACTCAAAATTTTTTTCGACGCTCACAAAGCGGTATATTGTGTCGTCCCCCCCCCCCCCCCCCCCCCTCTAACTTCTATAATAAATGAATTATAAAACTAAAAAAAAATCATTCCAGCCAATAGACGTCCACTGCTGGACATAGGCCTCCCCCAATGTTCTCCACACAGATTGGTCCTGTGCCACCCGCATCTAATGGATTCCCGCGATCTTCACCAGATCGCCGGTCCACCTTGTGGGGGGCCTACCACGGCATCACGGCGTAAAAAAATATATGATGTACATAATCATGAAAACTAACAACGAATACTGGTTAGAACTAGATATAGTGAGTAGGTTTTTTTAATACGTTTTAAACCGTAAACCGCAATTTACCTTCCATATATCTTACTTGCTGCTACGGAATCCTTCATGGGCGAGTCCGACTCGCACTTGGCCGGTTTTTTAATTCTTGTCATTAACCTTCAATTGTTGTCAATCCGTAACACAAGCGCCAAAAGCTACTTAGTACGAAAGCAGGTGAAAAAAAATAAATAAGAAGGGATCTTTTTCTGGTTCCATTAAGATGCCTAAAATTAACAGTGAAATTCGTCACTCAAAAAAAATGCCGCTACCTGTGTTGCCCAGTGTATAATTATATTAACTGTTCCGATACTGAGATTAACAATAACAATTAAGCATTACATAAATGAGCCTGATTAAATTACCAGAGCCTTCATCAGTAATTTTGTCGTAAGCATTAAAATTTAAACACTCCGTGCTTTCTCTTCGGACCTGTTAGGTTATTCAATATAAAATTGCAAAACTGAGAGCTTACATCGAAACTGAATAGAAAAACTTTATCCCCGTCCGATTCATACGTCGTCCGTGTGGTTTTGTTTGCAGACGACAGGTATATTAATAATATCCTCCAACCGATTACGGCTTCGGCGGCCAATCTCAACGATCAGCCACGTACGCGGGATATATGTACTTAAGTGTGTGCGCAAACACAAGTGCACTCTCTATTCCCTTACCCTCATATTCCGATGCTTTCCGAGGCACGGGGTACAAGACCGCCAACTTCTAGACTCCGGGCTGCCACTAAGAATTTCTTCCCGAAAACTTAGGTACATATTTTTGACTTGCGCCGCCGTCCCTTTAAAGTGCGACCCACTAACCACTGCGCCACCGAGGCAGTCAAACAGACAGGTATATTACCGTTTGGTTGTAGGCCCTGTGTGCCTGTGTATGAACTTCATTTTATGTAAGGCACAGAAAGGGTTTTCCAAATTTCTTAAATCGAACTTTCAACTTGATGTTACACACTAATGTACAATATCAATGGAGGGAATTAGGCAGATTCGAGTAACCCAACAACGTGTGGTTTACTAAAAGCCTTACAAAATCCTGAAGGGCCGGACACCGTATAATTTATCCGGAAACGCAACCAAAAAGCCTTACTTGGCTAATTAAGAAAAAATATTGACACTTATTTTGATACGCATAAAGACTACCGATAGTAAAGTTAATGAACATTAGCTTAAATGACGTCTCTGAGTGCGGCCGTTGTCCCACTTTATTCAGATGCCTGGCATCCCTACTACCATAGTATAAAGGTAGGCAGTAGCAAAACAGTAGTTCAATAAGACTGTTTGTTGTTGTCCGACGAGATTTTGTAACTCAACTTGTGTTGCGGGTGTTAATGGGCGGCAATCGCTTTCCATCAGGAGGTCCGCCTGCTTGTCTGCTACTTAAAGTAGTAAGTAAAGTATCAGCTTATATACTGTCCCACTGCAGGACAAAGGCCTCCGTCATAGAAATCATGATCAATCAACTATGATTAGGCTTAATCACCCCACTTGCCTAATGCGGATGTTGATCACAAACCGGAACTATGTTCGAAAAATTCGAAACATACCTTTGTTCAACCCGAGAATCGAACCCATGACTCCGAGATCACGGCCCGGTACTTAAACAGGTAGACCAACAGGGCGCTGAAAAGGCAGGAAAAAGATTGGCCATAGCCGGTATGCGGGAGAAGTAGGAAGTTTATTTTAAAAACTTTCTCAAAAACCACGTCATGTTTTATTTCCTCGCCATTCCAGCCAGAA
Source organism: Marasmia exigua (assembly GCA_019059595.1). Lineage (NCBI taxonomy): Eukaryota > Metazoa > Arthropoda > Insecta > Lepidoptera > Crambidae > Marasmia > Marasmia exigua. Next base: position 2,215,812 of record CM032474.1, on the reverse strand, counting down.
TATGCCTCCATCCATCTACTTTTCACCAATTACCAACGTCCGTGGACTTAAGATATTTATTTTGGTCCACATTTATTGGTTTTGCCCTTTTTGGCTGTGCTCTGACAGGATTTGGGGGGGTTAACGCCCTGCTGTTGATTAACGGCCATATTTGGGCATGTGCTATGGCCTAGTGATGTGATCCGAGACTTTGGTCACTCAAAACATCCGAGTTATATTCCAATTTCACTCGAATATAATCGAATGATTTTAGATACTTTTGTGTCAAATGTGTGGATCCCGGATTTTTTTGTGTATTTTTTTATACACTTTTTTACGGATTTGACAAATTGCGCATTTAGATATATTGTGGAAGGTAACTCATTTTGTGCAATAAAAACCATATATCTACTAATATGGTCCAAGAGTACCCTGTTGGTATAAAAATGTGATTAAGCGCAAGGTTAAGAGACTCGAGTTGATTCATTTGGAGCGTTTAAGTATAGGTATCCATGTTAGTGAATGGAACCCGACGGAAGTCCCAGTCGATATTATTTCCGCTAATACTCCGTGTTGACGCGAGTTTGATTGTGGTCGATTTGACATTTTTTCATAATCAGTCGAGTGAGATTTTGAGCTCGTGTCACATCATTGGGCCATTTGACCATGTGCTATGGCCCGAGAGGTTTGATTATCAGCTTGATTTATTTGAGAGTTCTCGGACATTTTTATGTATATGATATGGGATGAAATTGTGTTAGCTGTAATGGTTTGCTTTATATTTTTGAGAACTAACGGGACTCTATATTGTTTTTTGAAAATATTAATTACACAAGAGCGTAATGACGCCTTGCCATTATCTGTGCGTGCTCAGTTTTAAGCCTATGACCTTTGTTCATCTGAGCGTGGTTCCGGTTGCATCCAAAGCGGTCGCTTCGGAGCCCAGGGTATACTTAAACTCTGCTCCAGGATTCATTGAGTCCGATTATTACAATAAGGCGACTAGGCAGTCGCCAGCCAGTATCAGAAGGCTCTGATCTTCGCAACCCTTAAGCAAGGGAACCAGACGTCCTGAATGTTGATGTTTCAGAAACTATCCTAAACGTGCAGATTTCCACACGATATTTTCCCTCATTGTCGAGATAAGGGTAGAAATACACACAGATTGGAATACTCCAGATGTGCATGTTTGGATTCGATCCACTGACCTGCTGCATGGAAGGCGCGTCCTAACCACAGAGCTAATATTGCTCTAAAAGTTCATTAATGACTGCCTCAGTAGCACAGTAGTTAGTAGGTCGCACTTTTAAGCGACGGCTGCGCAAAAGGTCCCGGGTTCGATCCCTGGGTGGGTGGTACCTAAGTTTTTATTAAGAAATTCTTAGTCTGAAAGTTGTCGGTCTTGTACCCCCGTGCCTCGGAAGGACGTTACTTTTTTTATTTTTTTACTAAGCTTTATTTCAGATAAATAAATCCATACAAATTCGTTAGTAACATTTTGGATGCTTAAAACTATTGTAGTATATCCCATTATTATTATTTGGGGACAGGAGTGTGTAAGGACCGTCCAGTGTCCCAAAAATGGACCATCTATCTGGTCCGCTATAACAACGAGAGGGCTGTTGCCGGGACCGTGTCCGCCGCGCCATCGACGGCAGCAGTTAAGCCGTTGGTCCTACGCCCGATCCCTCTCCGGTCGTGTCACACTAGTGTCGCATCGGAATATGAGGGTCAGGTAATAGAGAGTGCAGTTGTGTTTGCGCACACACTTGAGCACTAAATATATCCTGCGCAATCGTTGAGATTGGCCGTGGTAGCTGTAATTGGTTGGAGGATATTATAAGTTCATCAATCTACGGCTAGTGTCTTATAACATATATTTGGTCATAACTCATATTTGGTCCATACTTTTGTGGGCTAATTACTCGATATGATTTCGGGTTACAACCGCCTACACTCTATAAATAAGCCAACCATCTAATTATCAATCTACCAGGAAAATAGAAGTCTGAAAGAGGCCATTCATAGTTTGCTACACGCGATACTTGTCGTGTGTCAACATGGCATAAAATAGTATGACAATTAGCGTGGGAGGCGTAAGCCGACGATTAAAATCTATAGGTCGATAAACTGTGTCTTAACAAGCTTTCATAAAAAGACGTATAGGTTTAACGGCTGGTACAGCACCTGTGGTTGTTATACAGTAATATCCTCAACCGATTACGGCTACGGCGGCCAATCTCAACGATCAGCCACGTATGCAGGATATATTATAGTGCTCAAGTGTGTGCGCAAACACAAGTGCACTCTCTATTTCCTAACCCTCATATACCGATGGAACACTAGCGTGACACGACCGGAGAGGGATTGGGCGCAGGACCAAACGAGGCACGGTACAAGACCGCCAACTTCCAGACTCCGGGCTGACACTAAGAATTTCTTACCGAAAACTTTTTACTAATTTTTGGGGCCCGACCCGGGGATCAAACCTGGGACCTTTTGCGCTGCCATCGCTTTATAGTGCGACCCACTAACTACTACGCCACCGAGGCATTCAACCTCCACCTGTACTATTACACCTGTACTATTTGGGCTAACGATGGTCACAGTGAATACCACAGACTGTGCGTCTTTACTCATACACTCGACTTTTCAAGTGAATATAGAGATTTGTATCCGAATGTTTATGCAGGGTATGGGTAGGCCTCCCACAAGGTGGACCGACGATCAGGTAAAGGTCGCGAGAATCCATTGAATGCGGGTGGCACAGGACCGATATATTTGTGAGAACATGGGGGAGGCCTATGTCCTAGTAGTGGACGTCTATTGACTGAAATTATGATGATTCGAATGTATGAAATCTATTCGACTTCAATATCGATGGCACAAAAATTGTCCCTCTGATCAAACTTACGGATTTGCGTATCATCTGCATCCTCATCATTGATCGAGAGTATAATATAGAGCTACCGGCTATCTTCATACAATGTCTCTACAGTAAAAGCATCTGCCCTAATTTTCTCCTTGGGCTATGAATGGATTTCTTCAAATGGCAATGAGAGAATCTAATGAGATCCGGAAATCATTGGTTTCTAATGATAATAATGGTGATTGAATTACTAACTAATAAATCCAATTGCTCATAGCGATCAGATGGTTATTTTGTCGTTGGAATTACCATGGTGGAGAGAAAAATATGGTTGCGTCACTTTATACTTTTAAAATATTTTCTCTTTATATCCTTTTCATATAAAAGCGTAATAATATTAATTTCAACCACACATTAATTTTGTGATTAACGTCATCATATATCGATAGGTTACTTATCTTTTACTACTGTAAGAACACTTGCAAGCGTTAATGATCTATAGATCCTAAGTTAAAGTAGTTCGTTGAACTGCCAACAGATGTCACTATGCTAAATTGCATCGCACCAGCAAAAGGTGTTTTCGGATTAGAGATAAGGCAAAAATGAATTTGTAAAAATTAGCTATCCAATAAACCTGCCGTTGTACCGAGCTTTTTTTGGTTTTATTTTATCGGCTGGTACATCCTCGAAGTGACCTTAACCAGGGGGTTAATCAACTACTGTAAAAGTTATGATATTTTTTGTATCTTTTAATCTAGAACACACGTGTCTCTATCTACATTATGTACAGGGATGTATCTGTAGACATTTACATCCCTCTAACCACGTATTCCACTAACCATTCTGAAGAACATTTGTTCTACGACTTTTATAAATATGTTGAAAAAAATTTACACGCTTCATGAAAAATGACCAAGTCATGTGCAAATCCAAGTCATAGAACAAATGTTGATCAGAATGGTTGGTAGAACACGCGGTCAAAGGAATGTATAGAAGAAATAATGAAAAGGTTCGTCACTTTACTAAATTTACTAAATGTCCCCAAATACACACTGTCCAATACTATGACTTAGACTTAGACTAATCAAATGAAAGTAGAAATAAATGACTATTTATTTATATTTTATTTTTTACTGTATAGAGACAGAGACATTTTTTTATATGACCATCTATTAAAACGTTAGAATATACTTAGGTATCTATCTTCTCTAGTATATTTATTAAATTCTTGAGGCTAACTCTATTTTAGAACTTGTTACAACTTTATTGCGTGGTTTAAAAATAATTACAGGTCGAATAACAGTTCCCACAGAACAAGTTATACAGACGCTCGTTATTTTTAATTAAAGAAAGACAAATTTTATACGACATTAATGGTTTTATAACCTCCAAAGTGTTAACGCAAATTTGCTTTCCGCCATCTTGTCAGTTTCTCGAACTTTCTCACTGACACTATGATTGCTCACTAATATCAAATAACGGCTTTATGATAGCCATTTGCAGAAAAAAAGCGATGAGTTTCGGTCAAAAAATTAAAATTGTAAGTTTAAACAAGTCAAGAGATCGTAATATTCTTAATTTAATTTTTTTGAAGACGTTCGAATAGTGGTGGTGAAAATTTAGCTATCGATAATAATTATTCATTCATTCATACATCAGTACTTACTTATATTTGGTAGTCTCCACAATAGTTTTCCAGGGCCTTAATATGAAAGACAAATTTAAACTAATACCTCGAACCCGTAATAACGAACTTATGTATAAAAATGCAGTTGTAATTAGTTTCGCCATACATTTTATTATATACTTCAAATAAATCGTCTGTCGGTGTATGCCTATAGACGGTTTATTTGAAGTTAGAATTGTGTATACAACAGACAACAATGAAATACAAAATATAGACTTGCACGGCTATCAAGATGTAACACTTGTGCCTTAAAGTTACTTATCGACTTAAATTAACGATAGTCAGACATCACTACTATTTAACATCCATTTACGCCCCGGTAGCAGATTCACAGAGGAAAATATGATGTGCCATTAGCGTATTAAAAAGTAATCGATGGCTCGTTTAAATAATTTGGTGGTAATGTTATTGGGTGAATTTTAATACTCTGTGACAAGAATTGGGGACAATATGACATTGAGAATGGCTGGAAAGTTGCACCGCCACTTTGGTGTCTTATGAATATTTTCATTTATTACATCACTAACTCATTAAATATAGTCGCGTGCAAATTTTTTTCTGGTAGGATAACATGTTATTAAAATGGGTGTGATTTAAAACACAAAGGAGATCCTCAGAGTTTCATATATTTATTGGCCAAAATATGAAAGTGCCGTCCAAAAAAAAATTCTGTATTCTGTTAAAACTTCAAAAGTTCAAAAGTCAAGATTTGGAAAACCAACAAAAAATTGTTAGATAATTCTCAGGAAATGCATGAAGATATAGACTTTTCATTTCAGACAAAACCAAGCATAACGACCCTACAGCCAAAGCTGTCCTGAGTTCGATTCCCGGGTCGAGCAAAAGATGTTTCGAATATTTCGAACATAGTTGGGGATTGTGATCACCAATCCGCATTAGGCAAGCGTGGTGTTTAAACCTAATCCCAACATAGTAGCGATGACTTGATTTCTATGATGGAGGCCTTTGCCCTGCAGTGGGACAGTATAGGTAAATCGGTCAAGTGGGAGTTGGACTCCCCCAAGGATGGTTCCATCATCATTATCATCATCCTGTCACAGTCTACTGCTGGACATAGGTCCTAGACTTGTAGGTTGTAGTAGTTTATTTATCATAAAAAAAAACTAATAATTTTAATCCTAAAAGTGATTAATATAAACCAGAAAAGTCCTCGAGTGGAGGCCGCGTATGGGAGGTCGAAGCTGTGGCAGGCCCCCCACAAGGTGGACCCACGATCTGGTGAAGGTCGCGGGAATCCCTTCAATGCGGGAGGCACGGGACCGATCTATGTGGAGATTATTGGGGGAGGCCTATGTACATCCGACACAGTTCCCGGTAGACTACTTTTGGACCTTATTCCAATACTTTAAGGTCGAAAAGTAGTCTACTGGGAACTTTGTCGATGTAGTACATCAGTGGACGTAAATAAGCTAAAATTATGATGATGAAAAGTTACTCTTAGAACTTTATTGAACAACCCAGTGTGCTTTGTCTGTACAATCAACCAATCACCTTCCTTCACATGTCGAAACCTTACAATCTGTCATAACACGTTTTAACGCCAAAAGAGGCATGCGCAGATAATTTTGGAGTGCGATATCCTCCGGTCAAAGCCTCCCAAAGACGTGTTATATTGTCTCGAGTTATTAATGTTAGGATCACAAGAAATGTTCAAAGATGTAACATGCAACCGTGAGCTTTAAAGAATGGAGTTAAGTGCGAATTTATAAAGGATTTTTAGGAGATTAACTTCAGATTTTGCTTAAGGGGTACAGTCGGATGCAAAAGTCATATTTGAGTAGGTAAATTCATTAGGTTAGGTTATGAATTAGTTATCATTAAAGTAACTTGATACACAAAATCCCGCTCATTCACAAAAAAAATTGGTTGTTCAAAGTGAGAAAACTTTCAGTCTCATTTGTCACGGAAGATAAAAATCTCACCTAGTTCAACTGCCTTGCAGTATAATAGTTTTTTTAATGGTGATAGAGTGGCAGACGAGCGGACGGATTGCCTGATAGTAAGCGATTGCCGCCGCCCATAGACATCCGCAACACCAGTGGAGTCACAAATGCGCTGCCAACCTTTAAACCCCCTTTCCCCCGGATTGGGCCTCCGGTAAACTCACTCACGCAGCAAAACACGGCACAGTGCTGCTTCATGCTGGTTTTCTGTGAGGCCGTGGTATCACTTCGGTCGAGCCGGCCCATTCATGCCGAAGCGTGTCTCTGCCACGGCCACGGTCGGTTAAAAGAGAAGACCTGAATTTAGTCCCACGAGGATTTTACCACTTTGTAAATTAAAGGGGCCTCTATGTGGTTTGGATATTACAGGCTGAATCACCGCCAGAGGCATCAATATCCTATCAATAGGGTTTCAAACCCGTTAGTTACAAAGAGGAAAAAGAAGTTGTAAGTAAATCATATAAAAAAACCGTATTATAGATGATACAAAACGGATAATACAAAAGAGCTTAGACAGGAGGCCCAATCCAGGAGCGGCGGCAATCGCTTACCATCAGGAGATCCGTCTGTTCAACTGCCAACTATCACATTTTTTTTATCAAGACACTTTTGCATACGATTATACACGTATTTACGACTTGTTTGAATTTGAATTCTCATAAGCTGTTATTTTCGACAAGACTTTTACCATTTATGCGTCCGTAAACTACGATTATGATAAATAGCGAATATTGATTAAATAATGGCATAGAAATGAGGATCACGATGATTAATAACATCATTATGAGCGAGAAGATTGTTTATTAACACGTTATTGATATTTTTATTGATTTATTCATTTTCATTGGAATTTTTCTCATTTTGAGTTCATTAAGAGCTTAATAGAACTGATTATCGATGACCAGTCAGGGGTTACTTCGTGAGCAGATTCTGTACTTATTTATATCATTAATACTTTAAAAGCAACTCAAGTTTGAATACGGGAAGACGCCTCAGCACGGTATAAAAAGGCTCGCGTGCAAACGTAAAAAAACACCTGTTTTACAATACCTATGGCTCTACCTGAAGATATGTTGCCAATTTCAAGTAAGTTATTGAGAATAAGTGGGTAGTCAACAGTCGAAGTCAGTAAAAGTCACAGTCACTCAATAAAACGCCGGTGTTTTACGTTTTATCGACCTACGGATTCTGCCGCTACCACTCTAAACACAATCGCGGGTTTCAAGACTATTAGGTCTAAGCAAGTTGTCACGTGATAACTCACCGATACACGACACACACACAATAGCAGTGTTACAAAAGATACTTATTATAAGGATCACTTCGCGGCACTTCACGGCACACATAAACACCAATTTTGTTCCTTAAAAACCACTAAGTGGTTCCCGGTTCAGCCGTGTGGTTCCCGGCAGAGTAGAATAGGCTACCCTCACTCTTACCGAGGTGTCGTAAAAGGCGACTAAGGTAAAGCTGCTGGCATGATCATGAGCACCCAGAGAAGGAAAACTCTGCATTTATATCAAAACCCTCGCCAACCCGTCTGCCAAGCGTGATGAGTATGGCAATTACCCCTCATGAGATTGAGGGAGGCCCGTGCCCCAGCAGTGGGGACTTAAATGGGCTGACGATGATGACGATGATGAAGCCGGTTTACGGTTTAATTTTCTATGACAGTCTAGGGGTAACTGGAAGTTTTTTTAAATAGGAGTTTAAAGGTATTGTGATTAATATGTTTTGCTTCTTAAAAATAAATATAAGTTATTATTTTAACAGTTCTTACATAACCCTATTTAAATAAAATTATGTAGGTGACTTATAAATGTCGACTTATGCTAAAAATATGCTAAGGTACTTTAAATTCTGCCAAAAACTGCCAACTTTTTTAATCTGCGATATAATATGCTAAGACCTAAATGGGGGATCATATTCTGCTAAAATCGCAGAATTCTGCTAAATCTGGTCACACTGCGGCACACATAAACACTAATTTTGTTCACTAAAAACCACTAAAAACTAATTTGCATCAGCCCACGCGGAAGTGTTTTAGTCCTACCGCCAAAATCTATATTTATAACAATAAACGATTGTGCAGACAACACCTAAGGTTAATTCAATCTGTCAATTTTCTCACTGGCAAAGTTTACCTAGAAACATTGCTTACAGCCTTGTGTAGGATGTTATTATTATAACATAAATAGCTCCATTATGTAACTCTAAACCCCATATACCACGGTTAGGTTCAAGAGACACTTTACCGACTATTTTAGAGCTACCGTCACGTCTAAGGTTGCCAGGTGCCGAATAAAGCCGGACATAATCAGGCTTTTTCATTGCGTGTCCGGGGAAATTTGGTGTACGGCCTTTCTTCTTATTTACGTGTCGATGGCGAAATTCGATGGCGCGCTATTCGAGCATGCAAGACATGCCATGAGGTTCGGCTTTTGTCAGGCTAATTGGAACGTACCTTTTGTACTTTTTTAAGTGTTTTGTTTTTTTTATGTGATTAATGGCAGATGAGCAGACGGATCACCTGATGGAAAGCGATTGCCGCCACCCATGTACACCCGCGTCACCAGTGCGTTGCACATCTTTAAACCCCTCTTTCCCCCCGGTTGGGCCTCCGGTACCCTCACGCAGCGAAACACAGCACAGCGCGAGTGCTTCACGCCAGATTTCTGGGCCGTGGTATCACTCCGGTCTAGCCGGCCCATTCATGCCGAGGCGTGTCTCTCCCACCATACCATCTGCACCATATGTTTGTGTGCATTCGAAAGTTAGGGATGTCCACCCTTTTACCCAAATGTCCGGCTACACTGCTAGAATGGTCCGGCTTTTCGGTTTTAAGTCCTGGCAGCCCTAAGTCGCATCGCGATCCGACGTTCATTGGTGCGCCTACGCACGCCGTAAGGGATTAAATTCCCATAAATTGTCTTATCGGACAATGCAGTGATCCCTCTTTTGGGGGTCTGACCGGGACATGTGTTGGGAATATTTTGACATTTGTTTAGTTAAACATGTTTTACGAGTGAGTTAATAGTACCTAAATCTATGTATGTTTACCCAAAATATACCCGATTAGGGTGGGAATAGAAAGTTCTCAAATGTATCCGTATACCCTTAGTCACTTATGTTCTGTGAACGAATGTTCACTGCTTATGTGTGTTTACTCTTAGATACCTATCTGCGCTGTGTTTCGCCGTGTGAGTGAGGTTACCGGAAGCCCAATGGGGGGAAGGGGAAAAGGTTGGCAGCGCACTTGTGACCCCACTGGTGTTGCGGGTGTCCATGGGCGGCGGAAGTGCTTACCATCAGGTGATCCGTCTGCTCGTCTGCCACGTCTCATATAAAATAAATAAATATATTGTTGATTTTAATTAATTTATATCCAATTATAAAATAGTTTCCCATTACAATGCAGTGGGATAAACGGGAATAAAAATACTAACTTTTTATTTTTCCATTTGTTCCACCCAATGGAGAATAGGGATTCAATAAAATAATAAGTGGTTTTAAGATGTGAGAATAAGGTCCTTGAATTTTGCTCCTGTAACCAAAAATCGGGTAAATTGATTTTTAATTTTTTTTTATGTGATAGGTGGCAGACAAGCCGACGAATTGCCTGATGGTAAGCGATTGCCGCTGTCCATGGACACCCGCTACACCAGTGGAGTCACAAGTGCGCTGCCAACCTTTAAACCCTCCCTTCCCCCGATTGGGCCTCCTGACCCTCACTCACGCAGCGAAACACAGCTCAGTGTTGCTTCACGCCGGTTTTCTGTGAAGCCGTGTTATCACTTTGGTTGAGCTGGCCTATTCATGCCGAAGCGTGGTCCTCCCACGGTCAAAAGTATATTATGAACTACTGCTACTACTACTGATTAATAATATATTTAAAAAAAAATGTTATGCTAGAGGCAACAAACTAGCAAGCGAATCACCTGATGGAAAGCAATCATCGCTGCCCATTAAGATCGCTAATGCTTTGCCGGCAAAAGTTACAAAACTATCTCAAAAGGCATAGAACACAAACTATATCCAATATTGGTTCTGATATCCGTAACACAGGTGTTTGAGCTACCTATCTCGGAGTCAGATCAATGAATGTGATGTTGTGAAATATTTCATCATCATCATCAGCCCATTTAAGTCCTCACTGTTGGGGCTCGGGCCTCCCTCAATCACATGAGGGGTAATTGCCATACTCACCACGCTTGGCAGACGGGTTGGCGAGGGTTTTGATATAAATGCAGAGTTTTCCTTCTCTGGGTGCTGATGATCATGCCAGCAGCTTTACCTTAGTCGCCTTTTACGACACCTCGGTAAGAGTTAGGGTGGCCTATTCTACTCTGCCGGGGACCACACGGCTTCCCATACATAGACTTGTGTAATTATTTACCATAAAATAAGTAAAAATTTACTTCAGTGAACACAAGCATGTAGATCTATTACCAACTTCAAATAATAATAGATAGCATTTCAAAGTTCTGCCCTTTAAATCCCACGCTTATACCCATAAATAACTATAAAAAATGCAGTAAATATTCAATTTCAAAGTCAATTATCAGTTATTGTCCCTTTATACCCCTCGGTTCTTTTTGTCACGTGCCCTGACATTTTGTCGCCTAATCCCTTAACAGTATTCGATTCCACGGTCTAAAAAATAAAAAAATATATCGAATAAGTTCGAGTTGAACTTACTTGCAGAGGGTTCTGTTCTGTGTTTATCTATGGACGTCCCAATCGCTGCGGTGTATTCGTGGTAGTTTCGAAGTAGGTCCCAGGTAGTCCTTTCGCTTTTCTTTTTCTCTATTTTATTTATATATTTACTTGCTTTACTGAGGGCTTTAAGTTTAGAGCCAAGTGTCCTGCAGTAATAATTTAATTGTTCCACTATTACTAAAAACATACCCTGTAACATGTCTTATTCTATATATGTAACAATGTTTGTGAACCATAAAAAAAGAAGAAAAATACTAAAACATACATTATAAAACTGGAAACATCAACCTCTGCTTCACCTCACTTAGATGGAACGTCAAGAACAATTCTGTCTCATCAGAAAAAAAAATGTGTGTTTGCAAATAAGTCTACTTTTTATGTGATAGGTAGCTGATGGTAAGCGATTGCCGCCGTCCAATTGCAGTGGAGTCACAAGTGCGCTGCCAACCTTTGAAACTTCCTTTCCCCCAGATTGGGCCTCCGGTACTCTCACTCACGCATCGAAACACAGCACAGTGCTGCTTCACGCCTATTTTCTGTCCGGGCGAACCGGCCCATTCATACCGAAGCGTGGCTGTCCCATGGTCTACTTGAGGACGCTTGACTAATAGTTAGTTGATTGAGCAATTCTAAAGCTCTCTGCGTCGCGAAGTTAAGAGCGTGACGAGTGTATATCTTTTGAACCCTAAAAAAACTCCCTATTTTTTAAGGTTAGGGACATAGAAGGTCACACGACTAGAACGGTATTTCTAATTTGAGCCGTATTGGACGTTAGTTGCAAAAAAATGTGAGTTAACTTCCGGTAGTTTTCTACTTGGGACGTTGATTGGACAATTTATTGCGTACCTTTTAGTTCATAAAAACATCAACCAAACAAAAAAAGAGACACTAAAAGCTTATAAAAAAAATTGTCTGCGAAAAAAAACCGCTTAGAAAATGTAAAAAAAAATTTTACACTTTTTACTTCGTGGTTTTTTGAAGGCGGTTTTTTTTCGCAGAATTTTTTTAAATTAATTCTTATGCGAATTATTCCTATTGAGTAAAGTTTTATTTCTTGATTATTATTTTTTTACCCCGAATAAAAATTTAAAAAAGCATTTCATCACGCAGATGTTCATGGGCGGCGGTGATTACTTAGATCAGGTGACCCGTTTACTCGTTTATCACCTCTAGTATGAAAAAAATAAATAAAAATAAACATGTTGAAGATCGAACGTTTACCTTTATAATATTATAAAAATTCGATAGACGCCATAGCGAAAAAAAAATTATAAAAAAGGTTATATGCTTATTTAAAAATCAAAAGAGAATGTAGTCTACCCTCAATTACTTTAGGTGTTAAATCTGTGGGGTTAATGTAAGAAATTTAAGATATGTTTGGAGATTTTTAGAGAAGCTTTGTTTACCATACTCGTACTAATATTTTTTTAATTTTTCAAAGTAAATATTAATGGTACTGTTTCATATTTAACTGTATTTTAATGGACAACGTGTAGGTACATTTAGAAAAGGTTTTCAGAAAAAACATTGTTTATGTAAAAAGTTATGTAAATAAGCATTATTTATGTAAAAAAGAGTCACTTTCTGTGAAAAGTTTCTAGATTTTTTTTCTGCATCTACGAGTATATCTGATCTGCACATTACACACCTTAGAAATATGTCTTAAATTTAAATAAAAATAAACCACGCTCACTTTTTGGGGTTTATAGGAATTTATTAATCTTGTTGTGTCTACAAAAAACGGCAATTTTAGACTTTAACCCCTATTATTATCAGTGTCATTGTGGCTAAAGCTTACACGTCTACTACTACGAACTTCCTTCAAGGGCGGGTAGGGCTAAAACAAGCCGCTGATGCAATTCAAAGGTTTTAAATTAGTGTCTAGTGGTTTTTAGTGTACAAATTTGGTGTTCATTTGTGCAGTGAAGTGCCGCAAAGTGATCTTAATATAGGAAATCGTTGGATTGTATCGTTTTAAACACTGCTATTGTGTGTCGAGTGCATTGTCTCGTGATAACTTGCTTGGACCTAATAGAGTCTTAAAACCTGCGATTGCTTTAAGAGTGATTTCCGCTGAATCCGTAGGTCGATAAAATGTAAAATACCGGCGTTTTATTGAGCGACTGTGACTTCGACTGACTTCGACTGTTGGCTACCTACTTATTCTCATTAGTTACTTGACATTGGCGAATTATCTTCGGGTAGAGCCATAATAAAAAAAAGTCTACTACTACAGACTACGGTGTGTATCTGTGAACATTTACATCCCTTTAACCACGTGTTCTATCAACCATTCTAAACAACACTAATTTGTTCTATGACTTTTCATAAATTCGCATAAAAAAATTCAATTTCTCATACAAAGTCGGTCACGTGACTTGGCCATTTTGTATGGGGAGTCGAAAAAAAATTCGACTAATTTCGAAAAGTCGTAGAACAAATGCTGTTCAGAATGGTTGGTAGAACACGTGGTTAAAGAGATGTAAATGTCCACAGATACACCCAGTATTTACATTATGACAGGCAAGATACTATAAGCTAAAACAAAGTACTTTGTTTTAGATTACAAATAAATCTTTGCGCTTAATAAATATATTACAGTAAACAGACGCTGTATAGCCGTTTGGAAAATGGCAATAAATGTCGATTTCTCCATTGATTTCCACACAGAAGTAATAAACGTCTCATGTTTATTTAACTAACGGTTCGCTCGAGTTTGAAGATGGATTTCTTCTTTATAGCTTTTAGCGTAGTGTTGTTACTTGATAGACTATCGATATCGTTATCGTAAAGCTTTGCATGGTTACCCGCCTGCGGGAGATAAGGAAGCCCGAGCTTTTAATTTTTAGTGCGTGGGTAAACTATGCGTGGCGTGTGTGGTGATACTACAAAGCAATTTGTAAAAGGAAACCCAAGCAGGGGGACAGTTTCATAGCGAAGTGGAGGTAAAGCATAGTGCTGCTGATCTTCGGTAGTACCGAAGATCAATAATAATAACTAAAAACATGTGTTTAAGATCTATTTTATTATTAAACCGAAACAACGATTTAAAGCCACTCTAAGTCTATTCTACTGGTGGGTTTTTTATCTGTCTCATCATTTATCTTTTCATCGATTCCTCTTATTGGTAGTGCTAATGAATTATCATCATCTTAGCGTGATGATCAAAATTAAAATTGCATTAAACGTTTCGTTTTAAATAAAATTTTATCGATATTTTAAGTAGCAGAACTATCGATAATTTGCACTCCTTAATTCTCCGTAAGTGGACAATGTGTAGGAACCGCCATAATTTTGGTTCGAAAGTTGCATAAAAACATAAATTTTAATTTGTTCTTATTGCTATTTCGGTAAACATATTTATGACGAGGTAGTAAATATCGTGTATTAATTCCCTTGTATAGTCCATTCAGTGTCTGAAGGTGAATAGGACAGTTCTATTTTGACATTAAAAGTGAGACGCTCCTTTTAAACCTAACCGATATTTTTAAGAATCGAGAATATTTTCTTTAGAAATCTAATTGGCTTTTTATTTGATTGATTTTTAAAATTGATAAACATTTTATCTACGATTTGAACTATCTGGATATGGAATACAATGTGTAAATATTCTTAGTGGTACACACGCAGGGTAACAATTAGGTGGGGAGTAAATACACGTAGTTGTCTGGTGACAACTTGCTTAGACTACTAGTCTTAAAAACCCGCGAATGCCTTTTAGAGGATATCCGCTGAATCCGTAGGTCGATAAAATGTAAAACACCGGCATATGATTGACTGTGACTTTGACTGACTTAACTGTGACTACCTAAGTAAGTAGGTAGGTAGGTAGGTAGTATTCTCATTAGTTACTTGACATTGGCGAATTATCTTCGGGTAGAGCCATAATAAAAAATATCTACTACTACAGAATACGTGTGGTATCCTGTGAACTTACTCCCCTAGGACCCTTTAACCACGTGTTCTATTAACCATGTCTAAACAGCACTAATTTGTTCTATGACTTTTCATAAATTCGTATAAAAAATCAATTTCTCATACAAAGTCGGCCACGTGAACTTGGCCATTTTGTATGGGGAGTCGAAAAAAAAATCATCTAATTTTCGACGAAGTCGTAGAACAAATGGCTGTTCAGAATGGTTGGTAGAACACGTGGTTAAAGAGATGTAAATGTCCTACAGATACACCCAGTATTTACATTATGACAGGCAAGATACTATAAGCTAAAACAAAGTACTTTGTTTTAGATTACAAATAAATCTTTGCGCTTAATAAATATATTACAGTAAACAGACGCTGTATAGCCGTTTGGAAAATGGC
Organism: Marasmia exigua; assembly: GCA_019059595.1. Lineage (NCBI taxonomy): Eukaryota > Metazoa > Arthropoda > Insecta > Lepidoptera > Crambidae > Marasmia > Marasmia exigua. The sequence continues at coordinate 2,200,274 of CM032474.1, read as the reverse complement.
AATAAATGTCGATTTCTCCATTGATTTCCACACAGAAGTAATAAACGTCTCATGTTTATTTAACTAACGGTTCGCTCGAGTTTGAAGATGGATTTCTTCTTTATAGCTTTTAGCGTAGTGTTGTTACTTGATAGACTATCGATATCGTTATCGTAAAGCTTTGCATCGTTACCCGCCTGCGGGAGATAAGGAAGCCCAAGCTTTTAAATTTTAGTGCGTGGGTAAACTATGCGTGGCGTGTGTGGTGATACTACAAAGCAATTTGTAAAAGGAAACCCAAGCAGGGGGACAGTTTCATAGCGAAGTAGAAGTAAAGCATAGTGCTGCTGATCTTCGGTAGTACCGAAGATCAATAATAATAACTAAAAACATGTGTTTAAGATCTATTTTATTATTAAACCGAAACAACGATTTAAAGCCACTCTAAGTCTATTCTACTGGTGGGTTTTTTATCTGTCTCATCATTTATGTTTTCATCGATTCCTCTTATTGGTAGTGCTAATGAATTAACATCATCTTAGCGTGATGATCAAAATTAAAATTGCAATAAACGTTTCGTTTAAAATAAAATTTTATCGATATTTTAAGTAGCAGAACTATCGATAATTTGCACTCCTTAATTCTCCGTAAGTGGACAATGTGTAGGAACCGCCATAATTTTGGTTCGAAAGTTGCATAAAAACATAAATTTTAATTTGTTCTTATTGCTATTTCGGCAAACATATTTATGAGGTAGTAAATATCATGTATTATTTCCCTTGTATAGTCCATTCAGTGTCTGAAGGTGAACAGGACAGTTCTATTTTGACATTAAAAGTGAGACGCTCCTTTTAAACCTAACCGATATTTTTAAGAATCGAGAATATTTTCTTTAGAAATCTAATTGGCTTTTTATTTGATTGATTTTTAAAATTGATAAACATTTTATCTACGATTTGAACTATCTGGATATGGAATACACTGTGTAAATATTCTTAGTGGTACACACGCAGGGTAACAATTAGGTGGGGAGTAAATACACGTAGTTGTCTGGTGACAACTTGCTTAGACCTAATAGTCTTAAAACCCGCGATTGCTTTTAGAGTGATATCCGCTGAATCCGTAGGTCGATAAAATGTAAAACACCGGCATTTTATTGATTGACTGTGACTTTGACTGACTTCAACTGTTGACTACCTAAGTAGGTAGGTAGGTAGGTAGGTAGTATTCTCATTAGTTACTTGACATTGGCGAATTATCTTCGGGTAGAGCCATAATCGAGTGGCCATCGAGTAGGCCGGGGGGGCCCCGGCAGAGTAGAATAGGCCACCCTCACTCTTACCGAGGTGTCGTAAAAGGCGACTAAGGTAAAGCTGCTGGCATGATCATCAGCACCCAGAGAAGGAAAACTCTGCATTTATATCAAAACCCTCGCCAACGTGGTGAGTATGGCAATTACCCCTCATGTTCTAAGTGGTACACACGCAGGGTAACAATTAGGTGGGGGGTAAATACACGTAGGTATTGGTATACCTACCATTTCATTGTGATAATGGGTGGCAATAACTAACGTCGTAATAAGAACACAAATAACTTGAATTTTTAATAAATCTAACAGAACCACATGTAATTACTCTCAAGCCTCGTTCTCGATATTAGCATTATATACACATGTAGTTTCACATATAGATTCGCTAAATCGCACTATATTTTGGAGAAAAAATAAAAATCTAACGTTAGGTAGATTGAAAAAATGTTTTACCAACTCACCGCGCGCCAACCCGATATTCGTCATTCACATTTTAGTGCCTCGCTGTTTCGCAGCTAAAAATTAATTATTTTCAAATAGTTCGTGTTTTTCTACTTTAAATCGTTACACATTGTATTCAAAATGCCTAAAGGAAACGTGATAAGTACGATGATAGTGAATTTGATTATTTAAATAAAAAACTTAAAAAATTACAACGAAAAATACGACGCGGTCGACGTCGTTGTAGTGGTACATCGTCAACATCGGATAGTGACAATATTTTGCCTCGGGACCAGCAAGGTGAGTTTTTTCTTATGTATTTACAGTTACCTACAGGTACAAGAATTATAATTTAGCAATACGCTTAATTACCGACTGTTATCTCATAGTGAAATTAACTATTCTATTTTTATACCGAAAGTATATAATAGAAACGATGTAAAAGTATGGTTAATACTTAGAATTATGGAAAAACGGGCTGTCCAATGGGGGCTTTCCACTTCCAACATCAAATACATGCTGATCGGGTCTACCAATGGGGTATTTCCATAGCAATGTATACGTGCACCACATATAAGTAGGGTTTGCGTGTTTCTCATATGGAGTCTCACACCCATTTTAAAAATTCAATCAGTGTATTAAAAATGCAAATTGCCCGTCGTAACTTACCTTCAAACAAGAAAAAATCTTGTTGCAGAGCGCAACTCCATCACATTCGATGACAACTTGATGCCTGAACCTTTACCTGGCTGTTCATATTGGAGTGATGCTCATCAATATAATGTGACAGTCCTTGATGAGGACAGTGACTTTAATGCGCAGCCAATCGCTGCCCCGCTTCAAATTAAGGAATCCGTCGCCGCGCCTCAGCTTATCGACGCACCTCAGTTTGCGGCCGCGCAGCAAACCGCCTCCGCTGGTCTACCTTCCGTCGATATTCCTCCTCTTAACGTCTCCACTTCGCCGCTATCTGCAAATACCGCTCCATTACCGTTAGCTGCGAACGTGGCAGCTACTCAATCGGCCCCAACAGAGCAAGCACCTGAACTGAATCCAGATTTAATGGAAATTTTGGGTAAAGATCCTACCTGTACCAAAGAATACGGTGAAGATATTCAAAAAGATCTTGCGATTAGATTGAATCCATGTTGTATCGGCTGGCCTCCCTAAAGAAACTCGTAAGGAGTTGAAGGATAAATATCTGATTCCGGCTAATTGTCAGCTTCTTAAGGCTCCGACACTAAATCCGGAAATAAAGGCTTCCCTTATAGAAGCCCAAGCTAAAAGAGACAAGGGAATTGAGCACAAACAAGAAATGATGTCATGTGCTTTATCATCTCTTAGTAGGGCGATAACACTACTTCTTTCTTCGGATGACAAAAATCCGGAACTACTTAAGATATTAATGGATACGGCTCGTACATTAGGTGACATACAACACAGTGATTCAATCTTGCGCCGATTTTTCATTCTGTCAACAGTTAAGAAAGATCTCAAGGATCAGCTAGAAAAAACTAAGATAGATGAGATGCTCTTCGGTAGTAATTTGTCTGAAACTTTAAGATCAGCTAAAACTATCAACAAATCAGGAGCCGATATTAGAGCAGCTTCGACGGCAAAATCATCAATTCAAAGACCAGGAAAAGTGCCTAGTAAGCCTTTAAACTTTCGGCCTCCCCCTGCGTCGCGCAGGCCCCTGCCGGGGGGAGTGAGGGGCGCGCGCGCTGCGCAGTCAGCTCCAGCTCCGAGGCAGACGACGACGACTACGCCGACGCAGCACAGCGCCACCAGGCCGTCCTCGCGTCAGCCGCTAACACGCTACCGGCGCTAGACGAGGTAAAATCTGCTGGCCGCCTTTCTTATTTTTATAAAGAGTGGTCAATTATTACTAATAATCCCATTATACTTTCATGGATACAGGGTTATGAGATTAAGTTCAATTATCCTGTGTCTCAGACAGTTATTCCTACGGAGCCCAAATATTCTCAATACGAATTTGATGCTTTTAAGGAATCTATAAGTAATCTTTTATCTATTGGGGCAATTTCATCATGTCAACCTTGCGATGGCCAATACATTTCTAGTGTATTTCTGATTCCCAAACCAAACGGTAAACAACGTTTAATATTAAACTTAAAACAGTTAAATAAATTTATAACTACCCAACATTTTAAACTCGAAGACCTAAGAACAGCTTTAAAACTTATATCTAAAGATAGCTACATGTGTACAATAGACTTAAAAGACGCATATTTTTTAATAAATGTCCATCCTAATTCTAGAAAATACCTACGCTTTAAATGGAACAACATTCTATATGAATTCAACGTCTTACCGTTTGGTTTAAACACAGCGCCATACGTGTTCACAAAAATTCTTAAGCCAGTTGCAAAACTGTAGAGATCAAAGGAATATTTATCGACTTTTTATTTAGATGACATTTTTCTTATTGGAAAAACTTACAATGAATGTTTAAGTAACATAAAGGATACAAAATCTCTTTTAGAAGGCTTAGGATTTATTATTAATACTGATAAATCTTCTTTTACACCTACGAGATCGTGCAAATTTTTAGGAAATATAATAGATTCAAATAAATTAGAAGTTAGACTACCTGAAGAAAAGAAAAAGAAAATAAAGAAAGAGATAGTAAAATATAAAAATATTAAAAGATGTACTATAAGAAATTTTGCGCGGTTTTTAGGTCTTTTGACATCAGCTTGCCAGGCCGTAGATTACGGCTGGCTCTATACAAAAGAATTTGAAAGGTGTAAATTTTTGGAACTTAAAAATAATGATAATTACGATCAAATTATGACACTACCAGATACATTATCTCCGATTTTTGATTGGTGGTCAAAAAATATTGACAAATCGGTTAGTAAAATAAAAAGCGATATATATTCTTTAGAAATATTCACGGATGCCTCAACAACGGGATGGGGTGCAGCCTGTGGCGAGGAAACTGCTAGTGGTCCTTGGGACACTCACGAATGCTGTTTGCATATTAACCATTTAGAAATATTGGCAGCATTCTTAGGATTGAAAGTTTTTGCAAAAAGCCATAATAATTGCCAAATTCTATTACGTGTAGACAATACTACGGCAATATCTTATATTAATAGAATGGGTGGAGTACAGTTTCCCCATCTAACTAATGTAACAAAGGAACTATGGCAATGGTGCGAAGCTCGACATGTTATAGTTCATGCAGAATATATTCGTTCAGTTGATAATGTTGTTGCAGACGCTGAGTCAAGGAAGTCCCACCCAGATATCGAATGGGAACTTTCTCAAAACGCATATAATAAAATAGTGGATTACTATGGCAATCCTTGTATAGATTTATTTGCAAGTAGAATTAATCGTAAATGCGAAAGATATATTTCATGGCAAAGAGATCCTGATGCCTATGCAATAAATGCGTTTACCGTATCCTGGGAAAAATTATTTTTTTATGCATTTCCCCCAGTGTCTATAATTTTAAAGGTATTGCGTAAGATTATAACTGATCAAGCGACCGGAGTTGTTGTAGTGCCTAGATGGCCCACTCAACCCTGGTACCCACTTTTTATGTCGCTCCTTACATCAAATCCGCTAATCCTTCATTCAAATAGTGATTTGATTAATTCTCGTTGTAGCGATCGTGCAATACACCGCCGGATTACACTGATTGTCGGGATGTTATCCGGACATCACTACTCCGAAGAGGAATCCCTGAATCGTCGATTCCTATAATGTTAGCGTCTCTTTCACTCAACACAGTGAAACAATATAATACGTGCCTTAAAAAGTGGTTTTTGTATTGCAAAGACAACTCCATAGATGCGTATAACGCTTCAACAGGCAATGTCCTCTGCTTTCTAACGCATCTCTTCGATTCAGGTGCTCGGTACGGTACACTTAACAGTTGCCGATCTGCCCTATCATTATTAGTCGGTCATAATACTGTAAACAATGATTTAATACAAAGATATTTCAAAGGAGTTTTTCGTTTGCGACCTTCATTACCTAAATACAATTTAACATGGAATACCGATCAAGTTTTAAATTTTTTATCCAAATGGTATCCCAATGAAGAATTAAGTCTTGAGAATCACAGTAAGAAATTAGTAACTCTGATATCACTTGTAACCGCTCATAGAATCCAAACAATATCAAAAATTAATGTTAGTAATATCTTTATATCTCAATCGGGGGCTTTAATCAAAATTCCGGACTTGATAAAAACATCGCGTGTTGGATCTACACAACCAGTACTTTCACTACCGTTTTACTCTCAGAGGCCGCAAATATGTCCAGCAGATACTCTACGTACATATCTTGATAAGACCAAGAGCCTACGTCAGGGTTACCAATTATTGTTTATTTCCTTTAGGAAACCGCACCGCGAAGTAAGTTCACAAACTTTGAGCAGATGGGTGAAGAGCGCATTAGAAAGCAGCGGCATAGATACGACTGTATTCACTGCCCACAGTACTAGACACGCGGCCACGTCTAAGGCATATAGGGCTGGTATCAGCTTAGATGTAATTAGAAAGACTGCTGGTTGGACGGCTAACTCCGTTGTTTTTGCAAAACATTATAACAGATTAGTTACGGATATTAATATTGAGGGGGATTTCGCTAGAAATATCTTAAATATACATTGATTAAAATATGTTCAAATACGATTCCTACAAAAATAATGTATTTTGATTTATATTATTGTTCAAATCAGAGTAATAATAATTTGTTGTCAAATAATTATGGAGCAAATAAATAATATTAAGTTGTTTACTTTACTTATTATTCTGTTTATTCTAACTCAATTTCACGACTGTACTCTCTCAACATCTACATGTGTATATAATGCTAATATCGAGAACGAGGCTTGAGAGTAATTGATGATTAAACGAACTTACCTGTATGTGAAGTTCAATCATAATTACTCGAAGAGCCTCGTTCGAAGATATTAGCAACCCTCCCTCCCTCTTAGGTAAAGTAAACCCAATAGTCGTGAAATAATTTATAGCTCAGCATTACTCTAAACTAAATGACGAATATCGGGTTGGCGCGCGGTGAGTTGGTAAAACATTTTTTCAATCTACCTAACGTTAGATTTTTATTTTTTCTCCAAAATATAGTGCGATTTAGCGAATCTATATGTGAAACTACATGTGTATATAATGCTAATATCTTCGAACGAGGCTCTTCGAGTAATTATGATTGAACTTCACATACAGGTAAGTTCGTTTAATCATCAAATATTTTTCCCCGCAATTTGGAATCTCTAAACAGCTACAAAACGAATAGCTTTATATGGAAGATATGCCCAAAGAGTCCCAAAACCATCACATCATTCACTCCATGATTTAAGACTACTTTCTACAGCGGCTACCCATAGTTCTAATTTAACTTAAGTCCCAATTCATCCTAATCAAGCACGTGTGTGGTCCAATAACCAGTATTCATCGAGAACCCATAAATAACCATGTTACATTGACTGTCAGCATTGTAGACGGGGCAGGGGCGCAACGAGTGTTGCCACGCCTGGCGTCAACAGTCGAGACAACCCTGTATAATTTGATTTGTCAACTAGATAATTCTGTATGAAAATGTTTTGATTACTCAAATTTTTTTTTTTACTGTAGATAGGTAAGCGTTTGACCATATTTCACCTGATGGTAAGTGATAATATGGTCTAAGATGTAGCACGATTACCTAGAAGATACCTATTCACTCGCGCTTTAAAAACCCCCAAATTGTAGCCTCTAGGGAACACCTCCTCAGGCAGCTGATTCTACTGTTTCGCAGTACGAATAAGGAAACAGGATTCATACCTCTTTGTGCGGACTTTTGGTATTTCTACCATGTACCGGTGTCGATTGAGGGTCTGCTTGGTGGAGTAGTGGAAGAACGGAGATGCTCCAATGGCATTGTACAGTTAGTTGCACTCTCCAAAATGTATCCGATAGAAGATCGATAAGCTTGCTACCTTGCGTCGGTGTTCAAGGCTTTGTAGCCTCTTACCCACAATTTTACTAAAGTTTCAAATTTCAAACAGAAAGATAATTCTTTCTTACCCTGTATTATTTGACTTGTCAACTAGACAACTCTGTGTGGAGAGGTTTTGATTACTGTAACTTTCGCTAAGGTAACAAACTTCGGAAAGAAAAATAAGCCTTTCTGTGAAAAGTGAAAGTTAATAAGGATATTGCATTAACAATTTTGCACATTTTTGATAGCTTTGATAATTTGTGGATAAACATAGTTGTTGAAGTTATGGTTCGTAAACGTATACACATTATTCAGATGGTCTGGTTCACCTGTGTTGGGATTGCGAAGGTCAGATGAAGGTCCTTCCATTGTAATTACTGGACTAACCAAACTCTGAAACATGGTTCAAGCATCAGCTCCAAAGCGGCTCCAAAGCGATAGCTTTGAATGCAACCGGGAATATGCACTGAGATGAGATGAAATCGCATATTGAAACTTGGAAAAAAAAACTTACTTAGACTACAAACGTTGGTGGTCTCCGGGTTTCCAATGTTTTAAATGTCAGTATTCTTACCTGGAAAAGAAAAATAAATTTAATTTTGAAATAGTTTGAAAACACTAGAAATTGAAATGCCTACTAATATGATATACTAGTATTGTGATTCACTATGAGTCAACATTAGCTTGTACATGTGGTAGCTTGTAAATAGCTCTATGATATTTTTTTAATTGTTATTTTTTCATGTTCCAGCTATTAGCTATGAGTCCGCTCGTGACCACGGCTGCTATAACGTAGCCGAAACGTCGAGCCAAATATGTGAGTACACAATGTTGTTTCACATAATAAATATCGTGTTAATCCCCGTATTGATACATTATATTAGCTATCCTACAAAAAAAAATCTTTTTGTTCATTGTGTTTTTTAAACAAACAATTAATGTGAATAGATTACTAATTGGTAATCATTTATTTCAAGTCAATAATCCATATTTTGTTACTAACATCTTAATCCTAGGTATTAGTAATCTAATTTGCATGCAATGCGCCACAGTGCGGCAAGTAGACACAGTCCCCCCGGTCTGCAATCATCTTCAGGAGGGAATTGGAGCTAGCCCTGAGCCCGCGCACGAGGGACGCAGCGCGCTTCCGCATCGTGGCAAAGAGTCTACTCGCGCTTAGTCTACTAAGAAGTTCTATGTGATACTCTATAGTTAACTTGCATTGCAATAATGAAGCACATAGAAGTCAATATATCTGACGTGCATAATGATTTAGATTACTGTAATACAAAGTAAAGTTCCAAGCTTCCTGTTCCAATGTGTATTTGCATTAATATTGCTTATGCGGTATTATTCTTACAGATAGAGATGTCGTTGCAAACTTTTGCATGGAAAAATCGATTGTTTTTTATCGATCAAAATTGATTATAAAATCAAGGTATAATACCTCTGATCGAAGTTCCAGGTGACCTAAAGTTTCAAGTTCGGTTATCATTAGAAAGTAATATTAACAAAATTTTAAGAGATTAAAATTTAAAATCAAAAGAATAAAAGTACATCACTATCCTTATAATTATTTACTGAATGAGCTGATGATGATCTCTAAATAGAAGTACTAAGAACCCTCCTGATTCGGTTCGTCTGTTTAGGAGCTATGATGCCATAGACAAACAGATACAAATCGTACTAAAACGAACAAAAAAGTTTTTTTAATTAGTTTAAAAATTAATTTATCTCTGCCTGATACCCGGCTTTGGCTATGATTAAAAAGGTATATAGTTCTAGTAAAATATGTAAAAACGTAATTCAACTTGTTTTGTTAGTGATGAATGCGTGTGTATTTTTTTTTGTATCAAATGTGTTGTGGTGTCGAAATCGATAGATGTATATTCTTTCTTCCTTTCTCATCGAGTAAAAATCAACATGCGTTTTAAAAAAGAATTGTTAATAGCAATAGTAGATTTATTCATCACATCCCTACTTGCAGCGAACTTAAATGCAAATGCTATCTATGTATGGCAGTCCCATTAAATTGAGAATAAATCGCATATGTTTATCAGAAAGGTGTTAGTATTCAGTAGCAATATTGCAACGGTGCAGTTAAGTGTGGGATGAATGAATGAACGTTTGTTTGTGGTGGAAAAGTGATTCACTCAAGATTTTAATGAGGATCTTATGTTTGTTCTTAGGATCTTATCTTTGATACACTGTGGATATTATTTCGATGTTCCAGTGTAAGCAATAATTTATAAAGATGAGATCATCTTTAATTTTTAAATAAATGTAATTTAATTTTATTCTACTTTTTAATACAAATTCATTTCTTCAATCCTAATACTATAACCGGTCACTATTGCTTCAACTAATATATGGCCATTAAGGGACTGAGCGACACTACACAGAATACGAATGTGTAACAAAGTGGATGAAACTGACGCGCAAATAATCATCATCATCATCACTTCAGCCAATAGATATCCACTGCTGGACATAGGCCTCCCCCGATGTTCTCCACAAAGATCGGTCCTGCGCCGCCCGCATCCAATGGATTCCCGCGATCTTCACCAGATCGTCGGTCCACCTTGGTGGGGGCCTGCCACGGCGCAAAATATGTAGCATACAATATCTGAGAAAGCACAAACTAATCCCCAATAAAGCTAGGAATCTCAGTCTCAAACAATAATTATACTTTCTGAAAAGTACAGGATTTGGTAATGATATTTAACATAGTGGCGATCACAGTATATTAAACACTAGTTACGTAGGACTTGCATAACGGCTCCCTAAAAGAAAAACAAAAAAAAACTGTTAGTTAAACCGTCAAAATTAACTCAAACTGTCTGTTCCTTCCCTTTCTACTAATGAAAGTAAAAACCATAAAAACCACCACAACTGTTTTCAATACAACTTTCGATCTCTTTACAAAGTAACTTGATTTACTTAGTATCGGATATACAAGATAATAAGGAGTTCGTCGTGAGTCATGTCGCTCTGATTTCGTGATGTCTAAAATTACTTTAATTGTGTTGTCTACCTTCAATTTGTTCTCTGTAGCTCCAAGCGATGTCACTATGTTAGATAGCTTATTAGTTTGTATTAAATAATTGGATTTTGATTCTGTACCATCATTAATGTGCAATTTTGTAGTGGCTCTCCTTGTTTTGCAATTGAATTCAAACAAATGGTTTACTTATATTAAACTCTTTGAGTTTGATATAAAGTTGCTAATCGAATGAGGAATGAAGACAGATTTTGGATAGTTCCTTGGGCTACAGTCCGTAGCAATGAAGATTTGATTGTAGTATTTTTGTATAATTCAAGGCTAATCAATAGATTATAATTATTAAGCTTGTAATAAATAGCTTATCGTGTATAATAATTTAATAATTATAAACACATACCATCTTATTATAAATAGCAATCTGAAGTTATTATTACCGTACTAAAGCTCATGCCATCCCGTTCCAACACGCAATGTTAATAGAGGCTGGCTTTATAATAATTATATTATGGATTTATAATAACGGGGGGGCATATTTAAAAATGTATACAATGTCAATATGAATATTTTCTTTGTTATTAATTCCTGGTCTAAGTTTAAGTTTTTTACTTTGTATGTTTATAGACGCTCTATATCGACATTCCGAACCAGCGGTAGATGTTATTATGTGTACCTATTTTCACATTTATAAGTATTTTGTATGGACCTAAATTAAATATAGAATTTTTTATCTTATATAGGAATGAAATTCACTTATTTTATTTTATTGTAAAAGGTAATCATCATCATCATCTTAGCGTGTAATTCCCAGTTACATTCCCAGCCCGGGGTACGCTTGGACATGATTTGATTCCTTTGATGATACTTGATTTGGGAAGTCTAGCAATTACAGTGAAGCGACTGCCCTTTAACAGGGGGACCGGACCAACTGAATCATGGTTACACGTTTCAGAAAATATCCGAAACGAGCAGGTTTTCTCCATGCCGAAGTAATAGTTAGAAATACGCACATATATTTAAAAAAAACAGAGATGCATGCTCGGATTCGAGCCCGATTCCCCCGTATGGAAGACGTGTTCTGAACTACTGCGCTGCCATCGCTCAGAGTAAAGTCAATATTATACAAATCCTTCTAATCATTGGCCACAGCATGGCTTAGTATTAAACTACAAATCTGTTAGCTTATTGACCAATAACTTTTAAAATAAACACCATGCATGTGATGAAAACAATTAAGAAAATCAATTTAACTGAATAGTTGCAGTATAATATTTTTAGTTATTAAATAAACATGTCATCCAAATTATCATAATAATTCCTTGTTCCTAATAGATATTTAACCAGATGTGTAATATATTATGCAAGATTATATGGCACCCAAAGAGAGTGTACAGTCGTAAAAGTATGTTAATCTAAACTACGTCGACTCAAAGTAATAAAGAAGCCAGTCTGAGGCGTCAAATGTTACATGTAAACGCTAACATTCAAACAAATATGGTTATGGTAGTTAATCTAACAAGAAATACGTAATTTGTAGCTAAGCAATAACTGTATGGACTAACAAATGTTGTAAATGATCTAACAATGACAGATGAAACACTAAATGGTGACGTTAGAGGTTTACAAGAGAAAGTTGAAGCTAAAATGAATAATTATCATTTCGTAAACTAAAAATTATAAATAACAGATGATGAGAGTGTAACAACTAATATTAATGATAAAAAGTAAAAGTTACTATACATAAGTACGCTTTTGAGTTTTACTAACATTTTAACTATGTATGTAAAGTAAATTACCGAGGTAAGACAATTATGCTACAAAATGTCGTGGGTTCTAATCCTACTCTATACAAACATCCGTGGGATGAATATTTGTGTTTGCTTATATTTATATCTACAAGTATATTTGTGAAACATTTGTTGATTCTGATACCTGGAACAATGTGATCTTGAAGAGGATTCAAAACAGAAATATCACTTAACTTGTATCTCTGCTACTTACAAGCACATATTAAATACAGCTAATTAAAATAATCTCACACAATTTTAATAGAAAGAAAGAATATATTTTTAAAGAATAACTTTACAGTAACGTGACTACTTATTGTACTGTCTGTTATTGTTGTATCATACTTGTATGGTTTTTGTGCAATAAATAATATCTATCTATATATCGAAAGTGTAACAGCAACGATGTCGTAACCTTACTATGAGACCTTTACTTTAAAAAAAGCGTACCATAAGGAACCCTCATGGGTCCAAAAGTCAATAACCTCATTTATTAACGCAGGCGCATACGGGCAGCGTACGAGTTTGCGCACGCACTTCGCAATTCGCGAAAAGTAATGTTTGTGTTACAGTCAAATGAGTTCTTACACTTCATAAAGCGTCTAGATAACTTACAGAGTATCTGAAAATTGTGAACATATCGGCTGATACTAATATTTTTTTTTATAAAGACAAAGCATTTTCGCATTCAGTTCTACTGCTGAATAAATTTTATTATACAGAAAAACTGAAGCATAAAATATATACCTATGACAAGGTTTACAAAGATTAATGCCGCTGTTAAATTTAGTGTTGAGGATGGCTACTAAATGCCTAATAGATAAAGGCACATGCTTAGGAAGTGACAGTGGTGGTATTTATCGATAATACTCAGAATTTGTTTTTTCTATGTATAATTCATGTACTCGTCAACTTGCCGACATTCAACAAAGTTTCGTTTCATACAATTTGGCTGCAACATCTGCATGGAGAGATAATAAGGACCTTAATAGCGGCAACATGGCAACAATCGTATGGGTGTAACTTGCATTTTCTTTAAATTATACCCTCAGCGCCGTAGAATTGATTTTAAAATTGTTATGATTGCATACTGTCAATGCTGTTTTAAAATAACTTTCATAATTTCAAAAAAGCGACCAATTTCATTGCCAATACTATTTCGAAAGTCGATCTAGATTTTAAGTAACTTATTTTATTAAACCAATATCAGCTTCGTCAAATTTTTGGGATTTACCAATAATGTAGTATCAAGGAGACTCCAAGTAAACATGAATTGCTCAATATCCTTTATAAATGTTAAAATATTGGTTTCAGCATATCTGTTAATGCATTTTTAATACAAATCGGGTCATGATATGGGTTCAAAGTCATTATTATTTCCTTTATCACGCAATAAGTAATTGACATTGGCAAATCAATGTCAAATCGGCTTTATTTTGGTACTAATGACTTAAAAACGCCAGTTTAAGAGGTCAATCCTTTTCGTTCCGTTGTCTTATGAAAAAGGAAGCTTAACAATAATATCGTTAAGTTTATTATAATCATTATCTTTAAGTCCCTCCCAATATCCCAAGATTCTCCAAAGTGGCAAATATTTTCATTTAATCGACAATTGCAACGCAATAAAAGTATTTTCAAACCGCGCCATCTTAAGTGTTAATTATTATTACAAGCGTATATGGCATGAGGCAGTATGGCGGAGGTAATTGCAGAAAAACAAAGAGAATATTAACATACTTGCAGCAAATTCTAGCTTCGAGCTAATGTCTCGTGATTAAGATGGAGCTTATGTTTCCGTAATAGTCAAGTTGAAGGAATTTGTATAAGCTTGATATTAACTCACTTGACTGATATATCAATCATAGAATACCTGAAGCCTGTAAATCTGAAATAGAGATAAAATATAGTTTCAAGTTTAATAAATAAATACGATACGATAAATAAATAAGTAGATTATGAAGCGGTAACAGATCATATTGACTATATCGTGATAGAGAAACCAAATTAAATTTAGTTAAACGTTTTTTAATTTTAATTATGGCGTTTTTGCATGCTTACTGCACATATTAACACCGCTTATTAACACCGATCTGTTGCAAATTATATAAAATAATCTGTGAATTATTAGTTGATTATCATCTTAGCTTTTATAATTAAAATAATTTCTTGCTATGATATTAGGCAATGAAATGATTTGGGCAATATAAGCAACGGATAAGTATGTGCAGGAACAACATAAAACACTTACATACCACGACGGGTCTCAAAAAGCCTTCTCATTAAAAATACATTCCTTGTTTTGTACCCTGGAATGCTTGGGATGGTATTCCTGGACTGTTTAGAAGGCGTACGCGCAAGGCTGTACATCGCTCTTGGTTAAAAGCGTGAGAGGAATGTCTTAAATATTTGTACATACTCGAAAAGTGCTTAAACTTAAAGTGTTTGTTTGAAATTATGAAATTCAATCGCTCCAAACCATTGTTTTACAGAATGATTAATTGGTAACAAAAGCAACAGTTCAAACAAATGTCTATAGCATTTCGATAACAATCAGTTACTAAAGGCCAAATGTCAGAGATTAACCTTTAGTGTTACTGATCCTATAAATTAGGAAATCTGTCGATACCTCATTATTTATAAGATTATCTTTAACATCATTAACAATCAGAATTTACACTTCATCAAATATCCATACAAATCAACGTCCGGGTTATTGGCTTCATTAAAAATACGGTAAAACGGAATCATTTTGTCACAGTAAATAACGCAATTTGCATAATCATAAATAACAACATCTTACTCGAAATGATGGTCGTATAATAGCGTTTTTATAAAGGTAAAGAAGCGGTCAGAAAATTGTGCCCTGGCGCACTCCCCGTTAGGCAATAAGCGAAACATTACGTCACGATTTGAATTGCAGAAAGCTATGAAACAATCTCAAATGCAGCTCAGTGAACCCATGTAGATCTACGTCTGTGGTATTTGAAAGTAATTTCTATGCGACTGCCACAGAGAGCTTGTCAATTATTTTAAGAGTATGTTTGCACAGATTTATCAAAAGCTTTCTATAAGTCGGAAAATGGGCACTAAATGTTTTGTAGAAATAAGAAATTTATGGTCTTTCACTTGCCTTGATAGGGTAGTGAAGTATTCATTAATTGTATAAAATATTATTTACTGTTAAAAGAACATAGAAAGAATTGAAAATCATTTTGTGGATAGTAAGAAATTAATTTCTGCGACATGAAATTTTATGGCATGGAAAGGTTTAACTCTTCCTATCGAGTTAAACTTCCAGTTTTAAGACAATAAGGATTGTAAAAAGATCTTTCTAGATACAAAGGAAACCAGTAAGCGTTGGCAATTGAAATCGTAATTTTAATGTCCGCACTTTCGAAGCCGCGGGCTCTATCTTACTGTTGCAGTTATCTGCTGTTGGATGTGGGCTTTCTAGTCGTGTGAGAGAAGCAGTAAGAGGTTATAAAGCATTTTTTCGTATAGCCCGCCTACAATCATCCTCTGTTGAGTGATAATGTGCATATTATGTGAATTTGTGTTTGTTAATTAGCTAAAATTTTAGATTAAAGTTACTCTCTAAGAAAGCACAGCTGAGTGCAGGTTCATTCAGGACCTCCTAGTTTTAAGACGTAAAAAAAATCCAAATAGATACTATGTAGATAGAACATAATTTTAATGATCCTTGTCACTCTTTCTTGGAAATGTAGTATAAAAATAAATAGCATCTGATAATACAAAGTTTCAATCTAATTCATTAGGAATCTTCGGAACAAACCACAATAGAGATTCACGCATCTGTCAAACGGAATTAAGACCAATACTGTAAGACTTGCTCCATAACAGGTAGACATTACGTCCCGGTTGGCTAACCAGGTTAGGATTGAACGTAAACTTTGGCCCTTGCGGTCGTAAAAACGAGATGTCGAATGAGATTGCCTATTGTGACATAAAAACATAGACTAGACAAGTCTGATCCGAGATCTTAGATTATCTTTATTGCTTCACCGCTGAATTTTTTCACAAAATGTATATTCAAGACTTTCAAGAAGATATTATTTCGGTTTAACAGTAAATTATGACACAGGTAATTTCGTCATTGTAATGTACATAATTTGTTTAGCGGATAATTTTAGTTTTTCAAACATAAAAGCTAAGCTAATTATTTTTCAGGAGATCTTAATACTTTTCTTAATACTTATAATATTATATACTTATATATTATGTCAGTCGGTGTTTCAAATACATACGTACCTAATTCCCTAAAAACCAGTAATTCACAAAATATAGTAAATAACGAATCCTAAATCTCTTATCAGATTGACCAAAGGTTAAAGTTTAACAAACCCTTAGATTTAAAAATATTTTTTCACTTTTAGGCGAACTGTTTTAAATGAGCTCGGAACCACAAAAAAGTTTAATCGCAAATTATTTGAGACGTGGTTGGTTACAGAACATGAGTTACGATCGCATTCAGAGGTTCAAACAGGATCCTTAGTTTAAATGTGAATATAATCTAACGACCGTTTATTTTAAAAAGCAACACTTCAAATTATAAATAAAACATCGTATTGTTTTGTTTATAAAGCAGCGAGCGAAAACAAGATTTTATAAGGAAATAATATTTATGCTTTTGTAACCATCGTCCAAACTGTGACATCTAGTGGACAACTTAAGATTAACATTTCATTATTTGTTTGTGTTATTGACGTCACTTGACACTTAGGCCGAGTGCCCATGGGAACACACAGAGCCAACTGCCACACTTACGTGTGACTTTTTCTGACTTTTTTTACGGAATTTACTAGCATTCCACCAGTACCATCTGGATGGGAGGAGGTCCACCATCGTGCGCTTATCACGTCATTTTTGCCACGCACCTCCTCATTGTGGAATCAACTTTGACATTGAGATCTTCAAGAAACGAGCCTATACCTTCCTAAAAGGCCGGCAACGAATCTCCACTCCCCCTGGTGTGGCTGATGTCCATGGGCGGCGGTGATCACTTACCATCAGGTGACTCGCTTGCTCGTTTGCCTCCTTTTCTCATAAAAAAAACAGTCGCATTGCATAACTTAACAATGACAGAACACACAGAATTTCAGAACCATAAAGACTGTGATATGAAACCTACCGCTGATTCAGAATGTCGATTTCTACTGAGAAGAACCAAATGCAGTGGGAGAGTTTATAGGCCGATACTTTACTTTTTACTTTTTAACTGCCTTCTAAGGGGGTCTTAAAGGTTGGCAGCGCACTTGTGACTCCACTGGTGTCGCGAGTGTCCATGGACGGCGGCAATCACCACTTACGATCGGGCGATCGCTTACCATCAGGTGATCCGTCTGCTCGTCTGCCACCTATAACATAAAAAAAAACCTTCGTAACTCTCCACCGAGCAACCATCGTTTTTTTTGTGATAGGTGGCAGACGAGCAGTCTGATCGCCTGATGGTAAGCGATTGATAGCAGAGGAGTCACAAGCGCGCTGCCAACCGTTAAACCCGCTTTTCCCCCGGATTGGGCATCCGGTATCCTCACTCACGCAGCGAAACACAGCACAGTGCTATTTCACGACGGTTTTCTGTGAGGCCGTGGTATCACTCCGGTCGAGCCGGCCCATTCATGCCAAAGCGTGGCTCTCCCACGGTCAAAAATCGTTCCAAAAGCTCCAAGAAACTCGGTAGTAGGATTCCAAAGGTTGAAGCAAAAATCCAGTTCCAGTTGAAGTAACAAATGCCACTGTTGTCTTTGGCGGCGCCGGCGCAAGGCCAGCGTAACAGTGTTGAGGTCAACGCACCGATGACATAATGGCTTGTGAGTCAGATCTGATCGCGACTAATCGTTAGAGATATGGTTGTTAAAGTTTATGTAATAGAAATTGAAGGTTTGATTTTTGTTATTTTAAAATAAAATAAATAAATATTTCACAACATCACATACATTGATCTGACTCCGAGATAGGTAGCTCAAGCACCTGTGTTACGGATATCAGAATCAACAGTGGGATTACAAATATATACATATAATACTTTTCTTTTGTAAATACATACTTATAATACAAAGAAACACCCAGACCAATACAAACAGGCATGTTCATGCACACAAATGTTTGTACTGTGCGGGGATCGAACCCGCAACCCTTGGATCAGAGACCGCGTTCACTACCACTGTTCCAATCAGGTCGTCATATCATATTTTATTTATTATTTATTTATTTATTGATAAATATTTACCAACAACATATCAGTTTGCACATACAATACCAGTACAAGGATGCCTTAACTAAAGGATATGCCTATTATAGGTCAATACAGCATTATTGAACTTAATTACGACTAAAATATAGTTATATTAGGTAAATTATCTACTAAGTATTAATTTTTATCTACAACTCACAATCCTTCAGCTTATCATTACACTTCCGCTTATATGTATGGATGGAATCATGAAAAATATCTATGTTATGATCCTTTATGTCATTATATGAGCGCATACACCGGTATAAAGGAGTACACCTACCCAGGTTGGTTCTACAATGAGGCAAACTAAAAAGATTTCTAGAAGGATACCTGGATGATTTTTAAAGTGATAGGTGGCAGACGAGTAGACGGATCACTTGATGGTAAGTGATTGCCGCCGCCCATGAACACCCGCAACACGAGTGGAGTCACAAGTGCACTGCCAACCTTTAAACTCCCCTTTCCCCCGATTGGGCCTCCAGTACCCTCTTGATTTGGGGAGTCTGGTTTACAATGAAGAGACTGCCGTCTGACCTTCGCAAACCTTCAACAGGGGAACCAGACCAACTGAACCATGGTTACACTTTAAAAAACTATCCGAAATGCTCAGGTTTTCCTCGCGGTGTTTGATCCCTCACTGCCGAGCTAATGGTAGAAATACGCACATAGATTTGAAAAATCCAGAGGCCAACCCGGTCCCGCATTCTGAACTACTGAGCTACCATCACTCTGTTGGACAATTCAAATAACTAAGATAATCATCCTACGCAATAATATTACTTTCAATATTGCCTATAGTATTGTTTGATAGAAAGTTTGATAAAAACTAACAACTTCTTGTTTGGCAAAAATATTTGAACACTGTCTTGTATAGGAACAGCAAACGCCTAAGGATATGTTAATATCAAATTAGTATGTACGTAGCTAACATGTGTTATTTTGCAAAATAATAATTATAAAACTTTCGAACATGATTCTAAGTAATCAAAACCAACTTTCAAGCATTATAGACATAAGTAGACATTTCAAAATCGGTAGGGTTGGGTCGATACCCAACCCTACTACTACTATCGATATAGTGTAGGGTAAATTAATTAAGGATAGGTAAATTACTAAGATACAATAAGATGTATAACTTCTTCAATAAGCAATAAGTCACCATACAATAATTTTATTTAGATTTAAGACTATACTTTAAGGTTTATATTAAATAGAGATGATATTATTGTATTTGTGATCCAATGGCAGAATTAACGTTTTTATCAATGATGACTCTTTGATTAAAGAATATTTTTTTCTGAAAAACTTTTAACGTTGTCCATTAGAGCACAGGTAATTATGGAGTAGTTACTTTACAAATTATAAAAAGTTAGTATGGAAAAAATACGTAACGGCAATTTCATACGTAAATACCTAATACATTATTTAAGGAGCTCTCAGGATTATGTAATCCTAGCTCCTAATATAATGTATTGCTCCTAATATAAAACTATGTAACTTTATTAAAAAATATATAATATAATCGAAGCATAAATGACTCACTGAAATAGCGTAGACGTCTCTAAAGTAATACATACTAAATTAATAAACACTTTGACTTTGACTTAATGAGTTTAGATAATATATGTGAAGTACATCTCTAGCGAGAAATAAAAAGTGAATTAATCAAGGTAAATCAGCCCTTAACCACGACCACACCACTGGAAACGGTAAAAACGTTAAAGGCTTAACTAATTAATTACCCAGTAAGTTCCCTTGTAAACAAGAAAAACGCAATTAACTGATTGGAAAACTAATCAAAGAGACCTATATAAAAGGCTGTTAGTGGACCCGCCAGGTAGGGATGGGAAAAATAATATAATCGATTACTTAGGCACTAAGGTAATCAATTTATATTTAGGTAACTTATAAAATTAAAAATCGATGTTTTTCATTAAGGGGACGCTACAGAAAAACTTCATTCTGTCCGTATTTTTTGTTTGTTCAGTTATACACGCCGTAATTAACTGATAGTGGAGCTCATGTACATGGGTGGCGGTGATCACTTACCATCAGGTGTCCCGCTTGCTCGTCTGCCTCCTTATCTCATATCACTTAAACTTTAAGAATTTCTTCTTTAACTAACTTTTCAAAGATTTTCTTGCCATGACGACCGTTTATTACCTATGTGAATCTTTATTCTAATCTAAATTCATTAATGTTAATGAAAATTGTTTACTTGTTATCCCTTGTTTCATTTTAAAGAAACAAAAATAACGATTTAATCGTTTCATTAAAAATTCGATTAAATGGTTATCGATTCTTCATGACGAATGTCACATGCCTACCACTAGGTAAAGGGTGCTCTAGTTTACACAAAAAAATCTTGATTTATCCTATGCTTGTTTCCTGAGGAAATTAATCGCATATGTAATCGATTAATCTGTCTTAATGGTTTTTATGAACTGTTTTGGAATTCCTACATTTAAAGTAAATGGAACGCAGATAATTAATTAAGTACATTTAGATTATGCCTCAAGTGGCAATGGGCAGGGCACATAGCGAGGAGAACAGACGGCCGTTGGGGCGGAAAGGTCCTCGAGTGGAGGCCACGTACAGGAAGTCGCAGCCGTGTCAGGCCCCCCACAAGGTGGACCGACGATCTGGTGAAGATCGCGGGAATCCATTGGATGCGGGCGGCACAGGACCGATCTGTGTGGAGAACATTGGGGGAGGCCTATGTCCAGCAGTGGACGTCTATTGGCTGAAATGATGATGATGATGATGACATTTAGATTACATTAACATACATACATTACAGTGTAATGTATGTACTTTATTAATCCTATTTATTTTAATTACTATGTGTTCCTTCGTTTACGTTTTTCCTTTTTCTTTCTCTTTGTTTGTTATTATTAATATGATGGCGTAACATTCGGGAGTGGACGGGGATCGCGAGCGTCGTCGAGCTGTTTCGCCTCGCTAGAGACCGAGAAGAATATGCTAGATTGACGGCCAACCTTCGCTATTCGGAGAGGCATTATAAGGAGAAGAAGTTATTATTATTGTTTTCTTTTGTTGTATGTGTGCACCGGTCTACGTCACCCAAGACTCAGAATGAAATCCAGCGCTGCAGCGGCTTCGGTCGCCGCAGCAAATGCTGAGGCTGGGCCTTGTTGACTACAGAATTTGTTCCATTTGTGTATCTACGAATATGCCATTGGTGTTTTGTGGCCAATAAAGAAACCTTTATCTTTACGAAGCGTGAATGGATAATAAGCGAATACTTAAAAATATTTTTTTTCTTTCTTTCTTCTATTGAACACTAACGTAAAAAAATAAAACTGGTATTACAGGAGAACGAATTATCGACCCGTTTGGAACAAAGGTAGTGAACTCTGCATTTGGTGCAAGGGTTGCGGCTTCGATCCGCGCACGGTACAAACATTTTGTGTGCATGAACATGTCTGTTTGTATTGATCTGGGTGTTTTTTATATATTATTATTATTTACGAAAAAAAAGTATTACATATGTATATTTGTAGTTTTTTAGATTTTCGCGTTGCATTATAACTACAATTTATCAAGACGGGAATTAACACGATATTTATTATGTGATACAACATTGTGTACTCACATATTTTGTTCGACGTTTCAGCTACGTAACAGCAGCCGTGGTCACGAGCGGACAAAACGTCAAACAAAATATGTGAGTACACAATGTTGTATCACATATAAATAAATAAATATTTCACAACATCACATACTGATCTGGCTCCGAGATAGGTAGCTCAAGCACCTGTGTTACGGATATCAGAATCAACAGTGGGATTACAAATATATACCTACATATAATACTTTTTTTTTTAATTGCATACTTATAATACATAGAAACACCCAGACCAATACAAACAGACATGTTCATGCACACAAATGTTTATACTGTGCGGGGATCGAACCCGCAACCCTTGGACCAGAGGCAGCGTTCACTACCACTGTTCCAAACGGGTCGTCATATGAGCTATACATATGAGCTATCTATCTCGGAGTTATATCAATCAAATCTATGTAATGTGAAATATTTATTTATAATGTAGGTACAACGATGTATTGATTTACTTAAAAGCTTACATATTTTACATTCGTACAATACTAAAATTAATTAATGTCTCCTAAACGAATGAACGAGTCTATGTAAGTAATACATTTTTAGTAGTCACTAGTTTGTCGTTGTATAGATACAAGTTAATAGATCTATTAACTTTACATAGCTATAATTGTTGAGTCTATATCTAAGTTTAATGAGGTATAATATGTATATCGGAAGGCTTCGATGTTTGTCCACCTGCCTTTATCAGAGAAAGGTGTGATTGTGCATACATAATTGAATCTAAAGTTTTAATCTAAAGTACAGTCATGAAGTTAACCATTTTAAGATAAAATTAAAACTTTTCCCGATCTCTGACATTGGACACCATGTAGAGCACACCAATATAGTTAATTTAATGATTATGGCTTTTAAGAATGCGCTTTCGATTTAGCTGGAGGCCGAATAATTTTCTATGCGCAATGACTTGCTTGGATGCTGCGTTATTTGGTTTAGACGCTATCGGGAGTCACGTTACAGCATCAATGGCCCGGCTTGACCGAAATGATATCAGGGCCCTAGAAAAAATAATAATGTCATCCTTACCAATATTTCGGTTATGCCAATTTCAGCCATCAACCATCGACGTAGGACATAATTGTGCATGTGCACTATCTTCCCTTACCCTCATATTTCGATGGGACATCGATGAGATACGACCAAAGGGAGGAGGAGGGAAAGATGCAGGACCAACCGCTTAGCTAGCTTTCCGACGCATGGGAGTACCATACCGTCAATTTTAAGGCATGGCTAACACAGAGAATTTCTTAAGGTGACGGGTAGGGCACACTACCGACGAAAATCGGTTTAAATTTTTAGCTACTAAAATGAATCTATTTTAAAAAAAATCTGGATTACAACCTCTCGACAAACACCTATACTATTTATTTAATACTTATAGTTAAATGTTTGGTCTGCTTTTGCACTCGAATTTTGGATTACCGCCAAAAGTGGCCGCTTTTGGCGTGAATGAATTTTTCGCGTACAAAAACGGACCTAACATTTATGCATAAGTATTTGCCGAGAGGTTGTAACGCCAAAATTGTTTGTAATAGATCCGGTTTAGTAGCTAAAAATTAAAATCGATTAGAGTCACTAGTGTGTCCTACTCGTCACCTTAACAGAATAACTAATATTGTCCCGGCCCGGGGATTGAATCCGGGAAATGAAGCGCGGCTGTAGTTTCATAGTGGAACTTACAAGTCACTGCGCTAACCAGGCAGTCAACACAAATAAAACGTCTAGCCAGCGATTACGAACCAATGAATAATTAATTTAATCTTTATCTTCGGAACTTTATATCGATATTTATCGAATTTCTTGGCTAAAAATAGAAGACCAGTTGCATCGATAGGTATTCACGTCACCTAGTGCATGAGTTACCCGCAAGATATCGCCGAAGCCTCTACAAGGTACTGATTCTACGACCGGTTGTAACCCCACACTTGTAAGGATGTACCGGTGTCTGTGTAACTGATTGTAAAGTCTGTATATCGATAAAATACGAATGTAATCTATACGCTACTAAAAATAATATCTATCTACCTCTATAACATTCATTAAAGTCTATAAGAATACAAGCAGTAACTTAACTTCAATGCATTGGAAACTTTCATTATTCAATTAAACTCGCCAAGAGAAATCGGCCAGACTTAACTCGAAACCGTTGCAACTGATTGTTCGTCTCGCTAATTATTTCAAAGTTACTCCCCGTTCTCTCTAACTAGTGCGCTGTCAATCAGACTTATCGCGCGATCTATCGATGTATCGATACGCTATCGGCGCGTCACTAGCGGCCAGACGGGTATTATTAGGTCTTCCTGCTCTCCATTCGTGGGCTAACACGACAATTGTGCGGAGTTGCCAGATGGAGATATTTTCGTAGACGTCGGAAAAGTGCCTTGTTCGTTCTTGTTATGTCACCACAGAGTAGAAACTAAATGAGAATGCAGAGATAAAAAATATTTAATAGTGATTATTTTTTTGAACACGGTATTCCGATAAGGTGACGGGTAGGGTACACTAGAGACGCCAATCGATTTTAATTTTTAGCAACTAAACCGGATCTATTTTAAGCCATTTCGGGGTTACAACCTCTTGGCAATCACTTGTCCTATTTATTAAATAACCATGCACAAATGTTGGTTCCAACACGTACGCGAAAAATTGTTTACCGCCAGAAGCGGCCATTTTAGCGTGAATCAATTTTTCGCATACAAAAACGGACCCAACATTTGTGCATGGTTATTTAATAAATAGTATAAGTGTTTTCTGAGAGGTTTTAACCCAGAAGTTGTTTAAAATAGATCCGGTTTAGTAGCTAAAAATTAAAATTGATTGGCGTCACTAGTGTGCCCTACTAGTCACCTTAAGAAGTTTTTATCTGCTATCTAACTATGCACATGTCTACATACCCATAATACAAGACCGCCAACTTCGGAAAGTGCCTCGGAAAGCATGTTTTTTTTATGTGATAGGTAGCAGACGATCACCTAATGGTAAGCGATTTAACTCCTTACCATTGAGGAGTTGACCTTCCATCATCAGCAGAGCCACAAAATTAATACAATCGTAAATACTGGTGCAGTTAGTTTTGAAAAAAAGATACAAAAACATTAACGTGTGCCTTTAAAATTTGATGGTTACCCTCAATTTTACCACGATCCCATCATGATATCCTGATATCCTTATCATGTTACCATTCCGAGACTATTTACTTTCCAACTAAAAATAATCATCTAAATCGGTCCATAAATGGCAAAGTAATCGACGAACAAACATAAAAAAATACGAGTCGAATTGAGAATCTCCTTTTTTTTATTCAGTTAACAAAGGATTGCATGCCTCAAGTGACAATGGGCAGGGCACATAGCGAGGAGAACAGACGGCCGTTGGGGTGGAAAGGTCCTCGAGTGGAAGGCCACGTTCAGAAAGTCGCAGCCGTGGCAGGCCCCCCACGAGGTGGACCGACGATCTGGTGAAGATCGCGGGAATCCATTGGATGCGGGCGGCACAGGACAGATCTGTGTGGAGAACATTGGGGGAGGCCTATGTCCGGCAGTGGACGTCTATTGGCTGAAATGATGATGATGATGATGATAACAAATCGGAGGTGTAGGTTTAGTATACATTGCCACCATGTCATTTCATTCTACTGGCTATATTCAGATTGCAATAGCTATCAATATCGAATAAGTAGATCCAATGGACAACATTTCATATTTTTAACATGTCCATATTGTTTTTTTATATGAAAGTAGACATAAAATGAACAGACCCATATTTTTTCTTTTTTCAAAATTTGTCCATTTTCATGCATAAAATAATTATTGAAATTCTTTTTATTCTAAATAGACGTAAGCGCCAAATGACGTCATCGGACGGCTGAATACAGCGATATTCCTTTGCTTATCATTGTTTTAATAATTAAAAGGTACTACTGTCAAAGGTAAATAATACTAGTGTCAACATTGTCAACGTCATTCATACATTCAACGTTGACAAGTTGTTTTTTTTTTTGACAGTTACATGTCATGAGTTTGGCATTACGTAAATTTAAAACTATAATGTGCTAAGCAAAGAAATATTTTACATTCTGCCGTCCGATGACGTCATCTTACGTTTTTTAGTTTTTAATTTTTTTCTCAGTAAATAAGCAATATAAAAAATGAATAAATATATATTCGAGCAGCGGAAAAGTAAACAAAGAATTGGTATTTTTTGTTTCAGAGCTTAGCAATTTTGAAATGTTGTCCATTAACTATATCAAACACCTTTTAAATCGTAATTAAAAGATCATTAATTTAAATAACCTTATTTAATCTCTGGCGAATTTCTGCAACAGAAAATCGAAAACGACATTTTTTATTATGAAATACAAGATTTAGCTTAGATTTAGGGCCATGTGGTCCCCGACAGAGTAGAATAGGCCACCCTCACACTTACCGAGGTGTCGTAAAAGGCGACTAAGGTAAAGCTGCTGGCATGATATCAGCACCCAGAGAAGGAAAACTCTGCATTTATATCAAAACCCTCGCCAACCCGTCTGCCAAGCGTGGTGAGTATGGCAATTACCCCTCATGTGATAGAGGGAGGCCCGTGCCCCAGCAGTGGAGACTTAAATGGGCTGACGACGACGACGACAAGATTTAGACATCAAATTAGTGGAACTATCTAAAGGTTAATTAACTAAACAGTCGTAAAACAAGAATTCTACGAATAGTTAAATGGTTCCTACTTCATTTAAATGTGCGTTCATTTTCATTTAATATTTACCTTCATTTAATCTTACGCAAAACTGTAATTGGGTCGTATAGTTTTAGCTGCAATTACAAGTAAATGTTTTAATTGTGCGGTGTAATTAAGAATGTGAATTCGCTTTAAATGTAAGTTCACTCAGCAGGAAAGAACGAAGGATATCGTGCACAAGATGTGTGCGCAGGCACAAGTGCTCTCTTTGTTACTTTACCCTCATATTTCGATGGGACAGGCCCTTTATTATTTGTAACTTTGTAAAGCCTAATGTTAGTGTTCCTTTAATACTCATGATAAACGCTCTATTGGACAAGTGGTTTAAGTACCGGGCTGTGATCACGGCGTCTTGGGTTCGATACCCGGGTCGGGCAAAAAGTATGTTTCATATAGCTACGGTGTCTGATCACCAATTCATAATTTGGCAAGCAATTAAGCCTAATCCCATCATAGTAACAATGAATGATTTCTGTGATGGAGGCCTTTGCCCAACAGTGGGACAGTTTATAGGCGGATACTTATTCGTGATACCTACTAGTATTATATCTGTGGTACAACTATGTTTAATGACTATAAATGTATTTTTTAATGTGGAAGGTAAGCGACATGCTATTAATTTAAATATCGGATAAGATTGGGTCTTCGCTACCGTCACTCACACAAACACAGCAAAGACGCAGCTGCACGCCGGTTTTCTGTGAGGACCATAGTGTCAATCCGGTCGTCGAGCCGGCCCATTCATGCCGAAGCATGGCTCTCCCGTGGTCAAAGGTTTTTCAGACCTCCAAAATCAACCGCTTAGCTGTTAGTGTGGGTGGCGGACGGACTATAATGCCAAATATTGTAAGAGTTCCGCGCGCACTACGAAACGTCACAGTTTTTTCTATTTTAGTCCATAAAAAGCGGTAAGTATTTTATAATCCCTAGATATCTCTGATACTTTGACATTTATGAATTGGTTTACTTACTGTGCTCACGTATACAAAGTTACATTTATTTATTTATAGTCCCTACTTCGTAGGCGGTGAAAAAGGACCACAAACCATGCCCTTTCATTTAAAATACGGCTTCCAACATTTTTATGTTAATTTGCTATAAACAAATCGTTAATTACCGACTGACATACAATATCTTAAGTCTCATTGGCGGCTTAACTCGACCAATATTTTGTAGTTTATGTCTTAAGGAAATGGAGTAGATAAAATGGTCTATATAGATTATGACGAATCTAAATTAGGACCAAAATTAAATTAAATGTCAAAGGTTTTTTTTATAAAACTTGCCAGTGATTTGAGTAGATCAGATAATTATGTACGAGAACATAGATAAAAAATGGTTTATTTTTTGTAGATTTTTATTTTAAATTGGTAAAACAGAGGATATATCGATTCATTACTCTCTGGCTGAACAAACATTCGAGTGTATGAAATGTATTAATTTTTTTATGTGATTGGCGGCAGACGAGCAGACGCATTACCTGATGATAAGCGATTGCTGCCGCCATGGATACCCGCAACACCAGTGGAGTTACAAGTGCGCTGCCAACCTTTTAAATCCCCTTCCCCCAAGTTGGGCCTCCGGTACCCTAAGTCACTTGGCGAAAATTATCACAGCTGCTTCACGCTGGTTTTCTGTGAGGACGTGGTGTGTGGTGAGTAGGTACTTCATCATTGTCACATTGCAATTTATAATTTGAAAAGGTACTTATGTAATTTTTAAAGGAATTAAGGTTTATACTTATAAGTGGCAAATTGGCAGTACATAGCCAGTGTAAATTAAAAACAATAAATTATTGAAGGTGTCAAGAAACACTTTTTCACATACTTTTTTATTGCACATAAAACGCAACATTTGTGTAATTTCCGTTTTACGGCTGTCATAAATATAAATGTTTTAAGTAGTTATTGAAATTTAGCTGTTCGATACTTACGTAAGATGAAATAAAAAAAAAATAACTTGTGTGTTGTTTACTTTTAAAATCTATTTATGACTGACCGGATGGCGCAATCGGTAGTGACCCTGTCTCTTACGCCAAAGGTCGTGGGTTCGATCCCCACCGTGGACAACATTCGTGCGATGAACACTTGTGTTTGTTCAGTGTCTGGGTGTAATATATGTATTTAAGTATATATTTGTGTTCCTCTGTTGTCTGATATCTGTAACACAAGTGCTTAAGCTACTTAGTACGGAATCAGATCAACGTATGAGATGTTGTGAGAATTATTAGTATTTAATACGTTTGCACATTTTTTCGCAGCGCCTTAATTAAGCTTAACGTGATATGATCGTAAGTCCAACAGTTATGTTTGTGCCTCGGTGGCGCAGTGGTTAGTGGGTCGCACTTTAAAGTGACGGCTGCGCAAGAAGTCCCGGGTTAATCGGTCGCGCCAAAATAAGTTTTAGGTTAAAAATTCTAAGCAGGCAGCCTGGAGTCGGGAAGTTGGCGGTCTTGTACCCTCAGAAAGCACGTTAGGTCCTGCGCTCGACTTCTCTCCGGTCGTGTCACAGTAAGTGTCCCATTGGAATA
The DNA here is from genome assembly GCA_019059595.1 of Marasmia exigua. Lineage (NCBI taxonomy): Eukaryota > Metazoa > Arthropoda > Insecta > Lepidoptera > Crambidae > Marasmia > Marasmia exigua. The sequence continues at coordinate 2,170,618 of CM032474.1, read as the reverse complement.
TGAGGGTAAGGTAATAGAGAATGCACTTGTGTTTGCGCACACACTTGAGCACTATAATACATCCAGCCGTAATCGGTTGGAGGATATATTATTATTACTACACAAGACTAAGAAATCAGGGCTTGGCCCTGAAGCATGTGAACTGACGTCCACTCTAACTACGAGTACCTACTTAATCAATTTATAAAGTGGGTTCTTTATCTTCATTCATTATTACATTTAGTCAGTCTGCTAATTGTTATCTAATTTTGAAAAATCAAGTCTAAGTGCGAAGATTCACCGACTTCAAAACAGACGTTTCATCAAAACTTGATAGTTAACACAACATCACATACATTGATCTGACTCCGAGATAGGTAGCTCAAGCATCTGTGTTACGGATATCAGAACCAACAGCGGAATTACCAATTAATACTTTTAATACATTTCTCTTGTAAATACATACTTATAATACATAGAAAACACCCAGATCAATACAAACAGACATGTTCATGCACACAAATGTTAGTACTGTGCGGGGATCGAACCCACAACCCTTGCACCAGATGCAGCGTTCACTACCACTGATCTAATCGTCATTAGTTGACGTTACTATATTAAATATTATCAAACCATTTATTTTAATGTTGAACAACAATTTTAAAGTAGGCAAAGTCAGTTCAATTTTAAACAGACAAGTCTGAAACCCAGTTAACTCACCTGCTACCCAGATCTTTGTAGAGTGTTACGGAGAATTAACAAACATAATTCAAGCTGTGATGATGGCGGGACGTGACGTTTTTCCCGTATCGCATTACTGACATCTACCCCTTTCACCGGAGATCGTTTTTCTCGACAAACGCGCGACGACAAAAACCGCGGCGAGGTTCTTTATTAGTGCAACTTAGGGTTTTCAAAGTTCGGAATGAAGGACGGACCTCTATTCTGTGGACATGCTACGACTTAGGGAGCTTCAAGAGAAGAGCGTACTCTTTTTTAAAAAGGCCGCCAACATATTAGCGATCTCTCTGATTTCGCGGATGTTCATTCCGCTTACTCGTTTGTCGCCTCTAGCATAAAAAAGTAGTGCTGCAAAGAATGGGAGAAAAAGTTGAGGTTCTTAATACTATCTAAAGATGAAAACTGGACATGTAATGCGTGGTTCGAAGTATGACATGCTACGACTTATAATACAGGGCAAGATACAAGAGAAGAGAAGCCCGGAAGAAGAAGAACATCATGGCTTAAAAACCTGCACCCATTCTCTAGTCGGAGCAGCAGAGTCAAGGGTGCAAATCACCATTATGATCGTCAACCTTCGTAAGAAAATGGCACTCAATGGCAAGAAGAAGAAGGGTTCTTAAAATACTTTCTTAGAGCCACAGTACACACATGCTCCTTTTAACATCGGCGATTAAGCTGCTCTTTAGAAGATGAAAGCAGTGACTACACACTCCACAACGCCAATTGCGGCAATCGAGTCGCTTTTTGTTTTTTTTCGCTTGTTTTTTTTTATGAACGCAGGAAGTTGCCATGTCTCAGTGTATCGCAGTCGCTAAAACGCACAAATCCGATACCATATCCGAATACAGAAAGTCGCAAAATCGAATCTATGCGATGCAGCATCGAATCGCCAATCGCTGATGCTTAAAGTAGCCTGAGTGCTGTGACCCTTAGACGTGTTGCTCATTACTGAAGGTCTTGCCCGTTCTGAAATGCTTTGGTGGAGGAGTTGACGACTTGTTTCCACACCTTCCTATCGTCAGCTTGTCGGAGAATTTCGACTATTAGTTAGCCCCATTATTACCGTTCGCATGAAGTCAGACTTGGGGGTTGGTGAATGCCCTCGTGATCACTTTCCATCCACCCAACCTCAACCAGCTTGTGGACAGTCAAAAAGCCGCTGAATGCAAGCTACATCCAACTGGCTAATCTGGAAGCCATTAGTGGAGGTATATATTCAGAATTGGACGTCCTGTGATTGAAACACATAGCTTGATCCGCAGTGCTAGGACTGTCAGACGAGTTTCTCACTACTTTTACTGCCTTAGATTGACAACCCTGTTGCAAGGTAGCGCCTCAGTTCTCAGAACGTGTGGTTTATGTATTTATAACTGGACCTGTGAATCCGCGTGCGTACTGGACACAGACACAGCTCCTCTGTTTATGGTTTGTTTTGGGGCTAGTGATGCGACTTAACAACTCTCATTTAAGTGACATCAGAAAAAATGTCGACTCAAGTAAATCGAGTGGACTTAAATCGCAGCCGTGAATGGTTGCCAGTTTTACTTACTTTTTTTAATGCCTAACCACGTCGAGATGACTTTACGCGCGAATATGTGTGTAGCTAGCCTGTTTAGCACGCAATATAAGCAAGAGTTGGGGTGGAAAGGTCCTCGAGTGGAGGCCACGTACAGGAAGTCGCAGCCTGTGGCAGGCCCCCCACAAAGTCGACCGACGATCTGGAGAAGGTCGCGGGAATCCATTGGATGCGGGCGGCACAGGACCGATCTTTGTGGAGAACATTGGGGGAGGCCTATGTCCAGCAGTGGACGTCTATTGGCGGAAATGGAGTTCCGTATCTGTCTATACATTTTGTGACTCAAGTAACTCAAAGAGTAGACGCACTAACTACACCTGTGATTACTTACTGAAAGGGACCAACACACCGCCTGCTTATGTTTCTGTTTCTTTCAATCCTTCCAGTACGAACACAACGGGATTCGGTGTTGAAGTTCATAACAAGCAGTGGTTGTTTATATAGAGATACAAACATGTTTCTTGTCGCGTATTTTTTAAGCACTGAGGGCTCACCATGCAACCGCCCCGTAAAGAATGATAATATAAATAAAATGTACCTTGAGTATGATAAAAATATTTTTATAATGTTTTTGAACCGTGTTCCCTTAAAATGTTGTTCAGTGCCATCGATAATGTTCGCTGACAAAATATTTCATAAGTCAAATCAGCGTGTAATTCCTAGTTACGTCCAAAGCTGTCGCTTCGGTACGCTTGGACCAGGATCTAGTAATTGGGAAGTCTGGTAATTAGATAAAATGAAGCGATTATCGTCTAACCTTCGCAACCCTTAGACAGGGGAACCCAGGCAACTGGATCACGGTTACACGTTCAGAAACATCCACATTTGAGAAATTATCCGAAGGTTTTCTGACGATGTGTTCTCTCACCGCCGATCTAATAGTAAAAAATAGGTGAAAATTCAGAGATGTATGCCTGGATTTGAAGTTACAATTCTTATGAATGGAGCGTTGTTATCCACTGAGCTACCATCACTTAAAAGATTTCAGAATAACCCTATACAATAAGGAAACTGGATCTAACGCAATATAGTGTGACCTCTTGGGATTTGAATCTACCGCATCCGGCTTAGCAGGAGTTGGTAAAGTGGCTGCCCCAGATGTTATAACACAATAATTCAGCATAACAAGCCATACTACCTAAATACTTAAAATAAATGCTCCAGATAAGTAGGTATGTAAAATGATTTCGTTTATTATGAAACGTAATTTTAACGTAAAAGGGTTTGACGGGAAACAATACCTCTGTGTTTTACTCAGTGAGGGCGAGCACCTGAGGCCTTATCTGCAGGTAAGAGGAACTTTACGATTGTGACTTGGCATCCATCATCATCATCATCAGCCCATTTAAGTCCCCACTGCTGGGGCACGGGCCTCCCTCAATCACATGAGGGGTAATTGCCATACTCACCACGCTTGGCAGACGGGTTGGCGAGGGTTTTGATATAAAGCAGAGTTTTCCTTCTCTGGGTGCTGTTGATCATGCCAGCAGCTTTACCTTAGTCGTCTTTTACGACACCTCGGTAAGAGTGAGGGTGGCCTATTCTACTCTGCCGGGACCACACGGCGTACTTGGCGACTTGGCATCCATGCGCGGTGGCAATCGCTTACCAACAAGTGTTTTACCTGCTCGTCTTTTTATTTGTGATAGGGGGCAAACGAAGAAACGGATCGAACGGACACGAATGCAATGTGGGAGAGCCACGCTTAGGCATGAATGGGCCGGCTCGACCGGAGTGATACCACTGTCTCACAGAAGACCGGCGTGAAGCAGCGCCTGCGCTGTATTTCGCCGTGTGAGTGAGGTTACCGGAGGCCCAATGCGGAAAGGCGAATAGGTTGGCAGCGCACTTGTGACTCCACTGGTGTTGCGGGTGTCCATGGGCGGCGGAATTGCTTACCATCAGGTGATCCGTCTGCTCGTCTGCCACCCGCATATATAAAAAAAACAACCTGATGATAATCAATCACCGCTGGCTATTGACATCTGCAGCAATAGAGGAGTCACAGGTGTGCCTCTGGCCTTTTTTCAACGACTACAACGAAGCAAAAGGAAGGGTTATGATTTTTTTAATATCTTCATTGCCCATGGCATTGGCTGTAACTGTGGAAATGGCGCATTTAAAGTTTCCCTACAATAAACCACGATGAGAACTACTAACAGAAAAAGAAACCTTTGCATTACTGCGAATTATCCTAACTCTCACCGGCTAATAATCCAAAAACTAGTTATTAAACCGTCACAATTAGTGATCAAGTATCTACACCTGGTCTGTGTTTACTCGCAGCCCAGTTATCGAGTTATCGAGGTATGGATTACCGTTTATTAATCGGATGTAGCACGCCAGGCGGAGTCGCGATGCCCGGTATTAGTGGCAAAACATCGGTATTGAGGTGGACCTCAATCGGTACAGAAATCGATATCCTGAAGAATCTTAGACCTATTTTCGTGCAATCGACATAGAAGTCGAATGAGAGATTTCCGTACATTTGTCATCACGTCCCGTGAATTGAGCTCTTGATATTGTATCATCATCATCATTTCAGCCAATAAACGTCCACTGCTGGACATAGGCCTCCCCCAATGTTCTCCACACAGATCGGTTTATTGCTGCCCGCATCCAATGGATTCCCGCGATCTTCACCAGATCGTCGGTCCACCTTGTGGGGGGCCTGCCACGGCTGCGACTTCCTGTACGTGGCCTCCATTCGAGGACCTTTCCGCCCCACCGGCCGTCTGTTCTCCTCGCTATGTGCCCTGCCCATTGCCACTTGAGGCATGCAATCCTTTGGGCTATGTCTGTGACCTTAGTTCGCCTACGGATCTCATCATTTCTGATACGATCATGCAGGGAGACTCCGAGCATAGCCCTCTCCATGGCTCTCTGCTAATATTGTATGAAAGAAAGAAAACAGCAGTAGTAGTTACTTAATATTTATAATAAAACCAGAGCCTTTTCAACTATCAGAGACCAAGATCAGGATCATTTCAATTAGTACTTTTTCCTTAGTATGGGAAAAATAGTTCGGCGGTTTTCGTTAGATGGAGCTTGTAAAAGCAGATGTAGCTTTAAGAACCAATCAAGCAGATGGTTCGGCGGTGTTTCGGTAGATATATATTAGTCCTAGCCGATTTCGGCTACAGCGACCGCTTACGGACTCCCATTACGAGTCAAATGCCTGTTGGACTGCCCTCTCGTGCGCGCGCCAGTGGCTGGCATAGCCTATCTTGGCGCTAAATGTGCGGTTGCAAGTCGGGCAGGAGAGGACACCATCACGGTAATTATATGGGATAGCCGCAGGTGGTCTAGCTTTAAGCTCATCCCGTTTGGTGTCCATCACCACGGTAGATATCACTATGCATATTTACATCGTGCTAATAAATTTAATAGCACCGCTTTGCCATTCCGCTTCATAATCCTACATAGTTATAATCAAGTTGTAAAATGGATGTAACTGTCAGGTTCTAACTGTAGAATCCAATAATATATGGTCAAGCGTCCAAAATGACACGGTATCTTATAAAATAGACCACAAAAAATCTGGAGGCGTATTATAGTAGGTAGTAAAAAACTGAATATTTGTAGTAACGTTTTTAACGAGTAAACTTGTTATCTTGTCTCAGGTGCTCGTCACGATAGCCGCGGAGAGAGTAGAAACGTTTTCCGTCTCTCTTCAACGTATATAATTTTGCATGGCTAGAAATTTAATGTAATATTTGGCACGCTATAGTAGCAGTGGGCTGACCACGTCTCTAGTGTTGCCGAGTATTCGATTGATTGTACTATCGATATTATCGATTAAATCGAATAATCTCTTAAATTGAAGATACTTTCGATTAAATCGATACTGGAATTAGGCCGATACTATCGATTATAATCGATTGATCTGCAATTATTTCTAGATTTATTTTATGCCTTCTTAGACATCTTATGTACGAATGACGATTATATCTAGAAATAATTGCAGATTAATCGATTATAATCGATAGTCTCGGTTTAATTCCAGTATCGATATAATCGATAGTATCCATAAAATCAATTATTATATTATTTGGGCCCCTACATAATCTTTTAATATCGACGTACATTTGACTATCCGGACAACCTACGTGTCGTGTCTTTGAGTGATTGTCACAATCATTATCTGTTTGTGTACCGAAGTTAAATAAATAAATTAAATAAAATATCATAAATAATTTTATTTACTTTATAACAAAATTACCAATACTTTCTAGATCTCTGGTTTATTTTCCATATTTTTAAAAAAAATGCTTAAGTGGGCAGGCGGCTTGAGGTCATTATTTCGCAGACACGCTTTACTAGCGCGATGTTAAAATGCATAGAGACATCTATCGAAATAACGCCGAACCATCTGCTTGATTGCTTTTTAAAGCTACAAGCTCCATCTAACGAAAACCGCTGAACTATTTTTCCCATACTAAAGAAAAAAGTACTAAGTGAAAATAATTATTGCTTGTAACTTGAGAACAGTAGCCGCTTGATGCGCCCAACATGTAGAGCCTCGTACGGTATTTGAACAACCCGTCAGTCCACCTCGTTACTTCAAAATTAGTTACGAATGTCAACATGTGTAAACTATCTCTATTTATTTCCACTTGAGTGGGTGGGACAAATACACCCAGCAGTAATAATGAAGTTTTATTGGCTTCCTCATTAATGATCTTTACAAATGGACTGATCACGATTTTGAGATTATTCGGTTTAGATAACATGTTTAATAAATTTGGATGTCAGGTTCATTGGGCGTGGTATGGTTGTTTATCGGAATAATTTCGTTTAATAGCACTTTTAATATGTAACATTACATAATGATAGTTTATCAGATAAATACTTTATTTAGAAAAAGTAGTATAACTTGAATACTCCGTAGAGTCTTGAGTAAAAGTCAAGTAGTCAAGATTTTGAGAGTAGCATGCTTAGAACGATTTACTTTGTCGTAGCTCTCAGGTAGATATAATATTATTAGGGGTAGGGTTATTGGTCGGCGTGCGCAATGGCCGGTTCCCTTCCATGGGACCTGGACGCAGAAGTCCAGGCCGATATTATTAGGGGTAGGGTTATTGGTCGGCGTGCGCAATGGCCGGTTCCCTTCCATGGGACCTGGACGCAGAAGTCCAGGCCTTTGTGTACTGGCAAGATGTTCAAGCCCGCAGTCAAGTCTGCCGTCCCCCACCGGAGACAGTACTGCGGTGGAGAAGTGCAGCTCAAGATACGACACTGGGCGGATGGCGGCGGCGGCTTGTGAGGCCAGATACAGAAAGTGCTGGATCACGACGTCGGTTTCATCCCATTTTTTTGGTACATAAAATATCCGCTACAGACAAAAATCTCTGTAATAGTCCGAGAAATCAGCATGTTACAGTGGCTGTTGAAAGGCCTCTGCTGTAAAACCAACAATTCTTGGAGTAAGTCTTGCAATTAGGCGAAAGAGTAGCGTAGGAAGCTGCGATTCGTTGAACTGGCGCTGGCCTTAGAATAATTGATGGGAGTTATTGGATGATGAAATCCTGACACAGCATGAAAGGCGCCTACATTTCAGAGGACGGTCATAGGCTGTTGAGTGCTTAACTGAAACCACCGTCTCTCTTAGACCATTCTTCAGGGAAGGGCTTTTCTTCAGGGCAGGGCTTTTTATCTGAGAGCAAGAGGTTATAAAGACGAAGGTACAAGCACATTTACTAAGAAATAAAAAAAAAGAAACCGCAACCACAGTCATACTAGATTTAACGGCGTCTAAGTACAAGAAAAGCTGTGATGGAATTCAGGTGATAACTGATAATGTTTTATTAATATAAACCCATAACACTATTAAAAGAAAAGGCCAGCGGCTCAGCTTAATAAGAGTACTTAGATAGATATCTAAGTACTCTTATTAAGCTGAGCCGCTGGCCTTTTCTTTTTTGGACAAGATTGTCCTATATTGAAAAACTGTTACCACCCATTAAGCACTACTTTTACTGAACATAAATTTATACAGTTTAATTTTACAACATAAATACACCACAATAAGCTTCATAAAAGTGTAAAGCTAATAATTTGGATCATTTTAAACACTGATTTAAATTTTGTTCAACGGTGGCTAGATATTTTTATTTTTACAATCTGAGCTATTTATTACTCGTACTTATCATTGAGCGTTTCAAACACAATAACTAAAGTAAATGCCACTTCTGTTGCGTGATCTCACTTTGTGGCATTTAACCGGTATTTTCTCCACACGTGATTGGGTAAATTTCCCATAAGGAATCCCAACAAAAGGCATTATTAGCCTTCGCGGAATGGTAACCGAAGTGCCCCCGAGTACTGACTTGAGGGCACATCGTTTTGTTGTTGGTAGCCTTTCCTAACTTAAGTGTTACCGCACACGTGGAAACAAGACCATATTGTAGAGAGAGTAACAAGCTTGGTCTAAGTCTCGCTGCACATTAGAAAATTGTTTTGCCAATGGCTAGAAAATGCGGATGAGGCGTGAGTTGAATTCAAATAAGTCGTTGTAACCATTTCAATTTTGTCCATCTTAACGTGTTATTTCCAGTTGCGTACAAAGTTGTCACTCTGGAGCCTGGGATACGCTTGGTAGAGCTACCATCACCTAAATTGCCGACGCCGGAAAAACACCGCAAAATCTCGGACATTTAGGAAAAATATTGTTTTTTCCCCGGACACCTCTGTCGATTTTGTCATCGATTTCGACGTTAATTTCCTTGAGAAATAATACTGCTTTTTGACTCAGACCATGGAGTCATTTCAGAGATGTTTGACAGCTCATGTCGAGTCAAGTAGGTAAAAATTTCGTCGACTTAGTAACGCGTTCAGTGGTCTAATTTGTAGAACATTCACCCGGATTGTGGAAGGTGTGGGTTCGAGTCCGAGGGGTGAAATTTTTAAGTGTGTTATTTACTTAAGATTGCTATAAAAAATATCAACTATTCTAATGTATGTTTGAATTCGCGTAAAACGGGACAGCGTAACTGTGACTCGTGTGTACCTAGACTTATTCGAGCAACAATTATGTAAAATGGGTGCGAAATAATGTTGGACGTATTATAATAATGTGCATTGATTATGAGCTCTGTTTTGTTGCCACCTTTAGTGGCAAAGATAATAGTTAAATTGCTGGTTTGTGTTGCTTTTGTAGCGTAGGCAACATTCTACTTCTGGATTTTACGACTGCAGTAAGTATAATAAAGATCTTCAAGGTCCTTTATAATTCTAGGGTCGGTAAACTAAAGCACACAAGTCGAATTAAGACTTACGTACTTTTAGTCGCCGACCTTAAAATTAGGAATATAATTCAAAGCCGAACTGAGTTTAAAAAAAAATATCTTTGGCTATTTTAAGGGTGATTCCACAAAATCGGAAATTGATTCTTCTAGGAATAAATAGAACGTATTGAAATCAATAGAATTAAGACTTACGTACTTTTAGTCGCCGACCTTAAAATTAGGAATATAATTCAAAGCCGAACTGAGTTCAAAAAAAAATATCTTTGGCTATTTTAAGGGTGATCCCACAAAATCGGAGAATGATTCTTCTAGAAATAAATAGAACGTATTGAAATCAATAGCGCAACGCACACGACCTCAATAAAGTCGGTGAGAATGTAGAACATTTTTCTCATGCTACTTAAGTGTCTCCGTTTTTGGCATTATCAGATCCTAACATGGTGACAATGGGCCAACTCGGGAGTTTGCTCTTTCAAACAAAAAAAAAACGGTGAAAAAACATAAAAAAAAAACATACATACAATCGAACCTAGAAGCTCCTCCTTTTTTGAAGTAGGTTAAAAATTGGTCGACAATCGAGACAAATACTTCGGTCATACGGGATCACCCTAATAATAGGGTGGGAGAGAATCATCATTCCGAAAACACAAAACGCTTGTATGATGGAATCGACACCTAGCGTCATCTATTAGTATAAATTGGAATTAATGTCCCGAAACGAAGTGAGCGCGGACCACTAGTACGTAATAAATAAATACTGTACGAGTATGACCGCTTTCCCAAAAATCTAATTTGTTTAAAATGCCTAGCCTATAAAACACAATAGCACTTGCAGCATACGTAAAATAGCACAGTGACATAACCTCAACAATACTGTCATAAGCGGTAGTGGTTTACAACTGGCATAATTGAATAATTCGACCCATTAGGTACGCGGCTACCGGTCTGGCGTGTGAAGTAATAGTTCACGACCTTTCGATGTCTGTAAACGGTCTGGTTATCTACAATCAGAACTGTAACATTCCTTTACTGCTAGCTACTTTATGGCCCCACTTCAGTATACCCCCGTATGCACCCATGTAGGGGTGCGCCCAAAGAGGTTTGACGACCCGTTTGGAACAGTGGTAGTGAACGCTGCCTCTGGTGCAAGGGTTGGGGGTTCGATCCCCGCACAGTACAAACATTTGTGTGCATGAAGATATCTGTTTGTATTGGTCTGGGCGTTATCTATATATTTATAAGTATGTAGTTACAAAAGGAAAGTATTATATGTATATATTTTTAATCCCACTGTTGATTCTGATATCCGTAACACAGGTGCTTGAGCTACCTATCTCGGAGTCAGATCAATGTATGTGATGTTGTGAAATATTTATTTATTTATTTATATCAAAACCCTCGCCAACCCGTCTGCCAAGCGTGGTGAGTATGGCAATTACCCTTCATGTGATTGAGGGAGGCCCGTGCCCCAGCAGAGGGGACTTAAATGGGCTGACGATGACGAAATAAATAAATGAATGAATTCCAACTTCATTGATAAATAATATGACAATATTCTATCAGTGACATTACGACCTTAACTCATTCCGATAACATCGATGACGTAGAAACGTGCATGAAATGCACGCACTTGCAATTAAACTGGGACCATAACCCATTAATGTTCCGATAAGAATCCCCAGTGAAGTGGGTCTGATTGTTATGGAGAAGGCATGGCAAATGCGAGTTTTAACAAGGGAAAGCGTAACTTTTTTATGTTATAGGTGGCAGACGAGCAGATGGATCACTTGATTGTAAGCAATTGCTGCCGCCCATGGACACCCGCGACACCAGTGGACCCACAAGTGCTCTGCCAACCTTTTAACCTCCCTTTCTTTATTATTCATCGTCATCGTCAGCCCATTTAAGTCCCCACTGGGGCACGGGTCTCCCTCAATCACATGAGGTGTGATTGCCATACTCACCACGCTTGGCAGACGGGTTGGCGAGGGTTTTGATATAAATTCAGAGTTTTCCTTCTCTGGGTGCTGATGATCGTGCCAGCAGCTTTACCTTAGTCGCCTTTTACGACACCTCGGTAAGACTGAGGGTGGCCTATTCTACTCTGCCGGGGACCAGACGGCTATCTTTCATAGTATTGCTATTAAAATTCGTTCTGAAAGTAAAATATAGAGATTAGATATAAAGTGTAACAACTTGTTACATTACCAAATTGCACCCGAATTACGAATTGCACATTATGAATATGTTCATGTCAATCGGTGTGACTAACAACCTTAGTAAATGAGCTAAAGCTCTGTAAATAGCAAGTGGAATTGTCTATTATCGTTAAATTAAATACTTAATGAATCTGTAACAAGGTCTGGTATATAAATTGTAATTACCTAGGCGTACAGTGCCGTGGTACGTACGACTGTAATTATGATTATTTATTGCTTTTACAGTTTTTAGGGTACATGTCCCAATGGAGGACTGTGGGTAGAAGGACCTAGTACATTGACCCGGTCAATTCTGTATATTAGAAATTATTTATTTAAGTACCAAAAGTTACATCTTATTTAAAACATTGTTTACCGCATGTAGGGTACTTAAAAAGGTCTCCACTTAGCTTTTGCTACGGACAAGCGAGGTCCCCCGTGGCGCTCGTATTCTACGGCGACCTTTCTTGAGAGTCCCGGACCGTACAAAATGAAAATACTTAATTAAAAATATCCGATGGGCCGATGCCCGGTAGGCCGGCCTAGATATCGCTGGAAAGACGTCGTCGAAAATGATATGCGAGAACTTCAGGCCAGTGACTGGCGACAAGTAGTGCAGGATCGATCATAGTGGCGGTCTCTTGTTTCTTTCGGAGGCCAAGACTCGTTTCGGGTCACTAAGCCAGTGGAGTAAGTAAGTAATTAAAAATTAAAATAACTACATTAATATCACCTAATCGTCGCCGCTGCCCATGTTACCTACGCGCTACACCAATGGCACAGTATAATAAGAAAGCTTGCGTTATACTGTGCTAATGGAGTCACAAGTGTCATTCTTTTAACGCTCATTCCTCCGCGATAGGATACATACATGTACATAATATATGTTTATTTTTTTTGCTAGAGGCGACAAACGAGCAAGTGGGACTCTGATGGAAAGTAATCAACGCCGTCCATGAACATCCGCGAAAATCAGAAAGATTCAAATTATGTATTGCATTCATGAATGAAGTTAAGGTGTTACAATTATATTCTTATAGGTACATCATTACCCTTTTAAGAATAGCCGATGAACATGAAATTAATTAATAGTATTAATTTAAATGTATTTATTTTAATTTAATTTCAATATATATTTAGTACTGATAAATTATCGCTGAAGAATTCGTCCAAATTATAATATCATTTGTCAATGAGAATTAACTTCCGTTTTCTTTAGAAGTGTTTATATTCGGTTCACTTCTGAGTGCGTTCGGTAAATGGTTGTGTATTTTTAATGCATTATAATATGGACTAAACATTGCCAAGCGACTGTTTGGCAGTTTATATTTATTGAGGTCATTCGTACTTATTAAATATGTCAGGGTCGTTTCTTGTAAATTTCAAAATGTATATTGAAGTGAAGTGAGGTCGATGTATCCATATTATTCAAATTCATAATAATTCTAATGCACTTTTTTTTGAAGTATGAAAATTTCTTCCACGAATGAAGCATATGCGTAGTGAGTAGCTGTTTTTTGTCTCTTTTATTTTGAGCTGTTAAAGTGCATATATAA